>CM073743.1:15449421-18147065 GCA_037127355.1 Schoenoplectus tabernaemontani | reverse complement strand
GTAGTGCAAGAGTGAGCACCGGCCCCAGAACCACGTCAAAGGAGTCGCCATCCCCGGTAGGCACCAATAAGATCGACGGTGAGGCAGGACCGTCGTAGAAAAAAGACTCCGAGCGATGAGGAGATGCCATGTCATCGGCCTCAGGGTCTGTAAAATCTACATGTAAGAATGAAAATACTAGTGCATGCTGGCAACTAGGTATTAAATAAAGCACATGAACCTGCGACTCGCAAGGTCGTTGGTGCAAAACCCGGAATAGCCAGTGCTCGCAGCGCCGATAGATCTGCTATGATGTCATCTCGGGCAGCCTCCACAGGAGATGTCTCACGAGCTGAAAAATAAACTCTAATCAGAGATGTAAATGAAGTGCGCCCGAATAAGGATAGGCGAGTCAGTAAAGAAAATCACCCGGAGTGGGAGAAGGAAAAGAAGATGGAGAAGACGGCTGAGAGGCGCCGTCTCGATCCCTCCCCATGGTAGCTGGAGCCGGTGGCTCGACATGTGGCTGAGAATGAACGCCAACTACTCGTGGGCGAGGGACCGAGAACCCGGCTCGCGTGGTCATACTCATAAGCCGGCCCGAATCAAAGAAGAATTGGTCGAAATGAGATAAAGCTTATCAAAAGGAAATAACCTAAAGGAATGATGAAGTGTACACAGAAGAATGGTCCTAATAGGAGCGTGAGAAAACCTACTGTCTAAACCCACGAAAGTCGACAGGCCCGCGACGATGGCGGAAAGGGTCGCGATCACGCGAAACGGTGCCATCTAATGCAGAGGCCGGCCATCTCGCGGACATGTACTCCAGGACGACCACCGAGGGTATATGACTCGATAAGAGCGAATGGTCTCACAATACCACCGCCGATAACGCCTCGTGAAGGTGGAAGTCCTAGAGGTAGATACCATCCGATAGCAAGTGCCGTGCCTAGTCGGAAGAGGTGAGTGTAGCACCATCCGATACCCTCCAAATCGGCCGCCCGAGTGATATAGGGCGGAGAAGAGGCGCCGGAATATCCCGATCCAAGCCGAACCGATGTGCACATCTATGTGGCGAATGGGCTCGATGAACATATAATCGCCCAATCTGAGAGGAAGAAAGCCCCGACGAATACCGATCGGGTGCTCCAAATCAATAAAGCCTGGCTCGAATGCTAGAAGAGTCGAAGAGGGAACTCGTCATTGTCAATCACCATCCGTCAAAGAACCCTAGATGTCCCACGGCCACCGATCCGTCTCGGGAGAAGCGTAGATGGTCTCGACTCGAAGAATCTATACCGGCACCTCCCGGAGTCAATGAAGCCGCCGCACCCCAGCCTAAGTCACTCATAAGGGTAGACGATCTCGTAGCGTGACCGCCATGCCGGGATCATATGAGCTGCACCTGCAGTAAATGGAGCCATCCACTAATCGGATGCCACGGGATCGGCTCCGGCACCGTGAAGGACTACGAGATGAAGTCGACCGCATGGAGGCATCTGTAAATGTTGGCGCACAGCACCGCCAAAGAAATCCGTCGCCACGCGCGATCGCTTGCCATAATGAACACCGAAGGCCGAATGGTGTATGCGGGGGAGCTAGGTAATAAGAAATAGCAAATCCACCAAGAGATGAAGGCGGTCGGATAAGTCTCCGATCCACGTCATGTGAACACATGGGTATCCTGAGATGGGATAGGCCGTCATGATGAATCTCGAGCCGACACATGCCAAATGGATCTACGGTGGAAGCCGACCGTAGGCGAGTGTGGACCGATCGGTGAAATAGGCGATCCAATGTTCGAACGGAACTCCGGGATGCCCCCTCCGTAGATGATGGTAAATCTCATAAATCCTATGCAAAGAAGGCGGGAATCGAGTGAAGTCCCCCGAGTCACGGCGAGACCATGAACTCGTCATAGAAATGACCGAAGATCGACGGCCGGTCAAGCGTCGTATCTCTAGGAGGGTCGGAGTCAGCTCCCGATCGTCGATGAATAGAGTGTTGGTGGAATAGTTCCACCTCTCACAAAAGGCCCGTAGCCAGGGTGTGTCGATATGATAATGAAACATCGACAAGAAAACCGAGTCATATATCCCGGCTCGCCTGAGCAGAGTCCCCTCACGCATAAGCACATGACGGGTCCACTCTAGCTGATATCCATGGCACTCCAAGGGAGTGATGAAGGGAGCAGTAGTCCACCTGTGAGCCTCCCCATCGATAATCTCCTTGCCCGGGAGATGTGTCAGAAAGGCTGTGGAAGCAACGCCTAAAGTCCGAAGCGGGCATGATGTCGCGAGGATCGATCATCCCCGAAAAATAAACCGCCGCCTCGCGGGTAGATGGTGAGTCGCTCGGATGGCGAGACGAGAGGAGTCCAATCGCTAGGATCCTCGTAGAAAGAATGATAATGACTCAAGGGGCGACGCGGAATGGCGTCATGAGATGAAACTACAATACCGAAGAAAAGAAGACGTCATGAGAAATGAAGTGATGAATAATGAGGAATAATGCACCAAGACAAGCCTTTCGAGTGTTCAAGACTCGTCTTGGTGGGTGGCTCTTTGTTTACCCTTGAAAAATTTCAAGGATGAGTAGATGAATAAATGAAATAAATTGATGATAAATCATAAGAAAGGGGAAGAAGAGAGAGAAAGTGGAAAGGTGGCACCGATCGGGAAAGGTCACTGCATAACCCCGGAACAAATCCATTAGTCCCACAATGGAATGTTGGGCATGAAGTGAAGAGTATAAATACCCCGCTATTCTCTATCCATTCAGCATGAGTGACACCCAAGAAGATCGAGGGAGAGAGGAGACCTCTTGGGTGTCACCATGTGATTTTATCTTTTCTGACAAGTGGGACCCACATGGCGGTCCCTTATGAGCGAGACTCCGATGACATGGACCTAGCCTATTTTGCTAAGAAAGCTAACCAACCGGAACGAGAGGTTAAGCATTAATCCCACAATGAAATAATAGGGTGAATGACGAGGATATAAATACCCCACCACCTCCTACTCATTCGAGGTGGCCGACCTCGGGAGATTTAGGGAGAGAAAATCTCTTGATGGGTCGACCATTTGATTACATTTTCTCGACAAGTGGGACCCACAGCGGTCCCTTGTAGATGAATCTAACAAGATAGCCTATCGATGAGTCACCATGTGACCATTTTCATTGACAGTGGCCCCAGCGCACTCGGTGACCTATTGAAGGGGGTCGAAATTGAACCCTAAAAATCTGCCTTTGAAGCTAACCCTAGAAAGAGGTCGAAGAAGCAGTATAATCCCTATGCCACATGAAATGATGTCAATGCCAAGCTAGCATTTTGATGCAACTAGTCGTGAGAAATTCCAAATGTGATTTTGCTTTCAAGGTGACACGGTGCCAAAGTCTGCGAGCAACCACCTAACCATGCTTTGATTTGTGTCAATTGCGATAAGTAGTCGGTTCTTTGACCAAGTCACCCTCATGTTAAGGGATTGAAAGTCAATTTCACAAGGCTGATCAGTGCAAAATTTGGAGCAAACCACTGATCAAGTCTAGATTTGTATTAATTTGATAAGTAGTCGGCATTTGATCAAATCAAGCCCTAATGAATATCAATATAAGTCTAATTGATATTTAGTTAGGGTGGTTTCTGCAAGAGAGAGATAATTGGCAGAGACATTGAGCTACAATTGAGATCAGGGATTAATTCGTAAAGAATAATAGGGTTTTATGAATAAAAGAATTTTTAATCCAGAGAAGGAGGGGTAAAAATGGAATTAAAAATTACAGGGATGATCATCATGAATTTAGGGATTTTTGGTGAAATTTTCATGATTTTTGGATAAGTGGAGCTATTAAAATAAATTCGGGGAAAATAAAAGCGAGAATAAATGGATTAATCAAAATTTGAGATTTGATCGGAGCAATCCTGGGTGCAAGTTGGGGATAACGGCAGCTCGGGTACAAGCTGGGTACAAGAAACACGGGAGGTATAAAATAATCGAAGAGAGAGGGTGTGCCGCGTGGCGGCCTCTCGTTGGGCCATGTCGAAGTGGGCCCACCTGGTATGAGTCGGCGACGGTGGGCCCCACCTTAGTGCCACGTGGCGGACGGCCAGATGGGCCACCTCATCACCCTTGTGCCACATGGCATCACACCAGAGGTCCACTTAACCCAACCCTGTGCCACATGGCTGTTTACCTTGAAAAGTTTCAAGGATGAATGGATGAATAAATGAAATAAATTGATGATAAAATCATAAGAAAGGGGAAGAAGAGAGAGAGCAGTGGAAAGGTGGCCCACTGATCAGGAGAGGTCGCTGCCTAACCCCGGAACAAATCCATTAGTCCCACAGCGGAATGTTGGGCATGAAGTGAAGAGTATAAATACCCCGCTATTCTCTATCCACTCGAGGCGCATGAGTGACACCCAAGAAGATCGAGGGAGAGAGGAGACCTCTTGGGTGTCACCATGTGATTATATCTTTTCGACAAGTGGGACCCACATGGCGGTCCCTTATGAGCGGCTCCAATGACATGGACCTTTATTTTGCTAAGAGAGCTAACCAACCCGGAACGAGAGGTTAAGCATTAATCCCCAATGGAATAATATGGTGAAAGACGAGGATATAAATACTCCACCACCTCCTACTCATTCGAGGTGGCTGACCCTCGGGAGATTTAGGAGAGAGAAAATCTCCCGATGGGTCGACCATTTGATTATATTTTTTCGACAAGTGGGACCCTTTGGCAAACCCTTGTAGATGAACTTAATAGCATAGCCTATCTGATGAGTCATCCATATGACCATTTTCACTGACAGGTGGACCCCACACCTCAGTGACCTATTGAAGGAGTCAGAATTGAACCCTAGAAATCTGCCTTTGAAGCTAACCCTAGAAAGGAGCTGAAGCAGTATAATCACTATGCTACATGAAATGATGTCAATGCCAAGCTAGCATTTTGATGCAACTAGTCATGAGAAATTCCAAATGTGATTTTGCTTTCAAGGCTGACCTGGTGCCAAAGCTGCGAGCAACCACCTAACAATGCTTTGATTTGTGTCAATTACTGATAAGTAGTCAGTTCTTTGACCAAGTCACCCTCATGTTAAGGGATTGAAAGTCAATTTCACAAGACTGATCAGGTGCCAAAGCTGGGAGCAACCACCGATCAAGTCTAGATTTGTATTAATTGGCGATAAGTAGGCCAGCATTTGATCAAATCAAGCCCTAATGAATATCAATATAAGTCTAAATTGGTATTTAGTTAGGGTGGTTTCTGCAAGAGGAGATAATTGGCGAGACACCGAGCTACAATTGAGATCCGGGATTAATTCGAGGAAATAATAGGGTTTATTTGATAAAAGAATTTTTAATTCAGAGAAGGAGGGTAAAAATGGAATTAAAAATTACAGGGATGATCATCATGATTTTAGGGATTTTTGGTGAAATTTTCATGATTTTTGGATAAGTGGAGCTATTAAAATAAATTCGGGAAAATAAAGCGAGAATAAATGAATTAATCAAGGAAATTTGAGATTTGATCGGAAGCCTGGGTGCAAGTTGGGGATAACAAAGGCCCGGCTCCGGGTACAAACCGGGTGCAGGGAAACACGAAGGAATAAAATAAGAGAAGAGAGAGGGTGTGCCACGTGTCGCATCTCTGTTGGGCCACCTCATGCCACGTGTCGGCCAAGACCCTATGGTCCACCTCGCCGGCCATGTGGGCCCCACCCTTAGTATGAGTCACCGACAGGTGGGTCCCACCTTAGTGCCACGTGGCAGACAGCCAGTGGGCCACCTCACCACCCTAGTGCCACATGGCACCACACCAGAGGTCCACTTAACCCAACCCTGTGCCACATGGCACAGCCAGAGGAGGCCACCTCACTACCCCAGTGCCACATGGCTCTACCTGACAGGCCCACCTCATCCCTACACTTACCACATGGCAAGCACCACAGCAGCACACCTCACTCCTCATATGCCACATGGCAGTCTGTTAGCAAAACACCTCAGCAGACTACACCACACCTATTAACACATGGCTACATGCTATTGGTCCAACTATGCAGCATAGGTCCCACAGGTGACAAATGGCACTACACTATGAGCCACCTCAAAGACGGACGGATTAAATGCTATGGCGAGATGATTAATGAGGTAATTAGACAAATGGACCTATCAGATTGCGCCAAGTCGGATCAATTAAACCTAAGCAGCCACTAACCAAGTCACAATTAAATATATGGGCCTAGACTCAATTGCTTACATAGGGGCCCGTGTGTAAGGTTTATGAGTGTACGACCTATACAGATAACTATGAGCCAAGCCCATGCGCAAAAACAAACAGAAATTTAAACCAAGGAGAAAAGGGAGATATGTACCCGGCCCATGCGTGTCATGCCTACGATGGTGGGCCCGTCTTGCGATGGACTTGGTGCGCCGAGTTCGCCCCTCCAGAACCTTCTCCTTCTCCTCTCCCTCTCTTCCTTCTTCTTCTCGCCGAGGCCGATGGCGCCATTAGCGTTAATCGAGTTCTCGAAGCTTGAAACTTCAATCCTTTATAGCTAAAGATAGCACGTGCATAGGAGAGAAAGGGTTAATGCTTGAAATTTAAAGAAAACAATTGAATAGGGAGAGAAGAGAGGATGATCACCTCGGGCGATTAATGAAGAACTTTGATCCGTAGGTTTAAACTTGAAATTGATGATACAAGCAGACCTTAATCACTTAGGCGATGTAAATGAAAGAAAAATCAGCAATTGAACGTTGAATAAGAACAATTGAGATGAGGTAGTGAGATCGGGCAAATTGATGAAAATCAAAACCTTGTGCTATTGACTCGAATTAACGAGCTTATAGCCTCCATGCACTCACACGATGATGTTGAGGTGATGAAGATTGGCAATTGAACAAGGTAGATATGGTTTGAAGCAAGACTTGAGCTCGGATGAACAAATTGAAGCTTGGAGAGATGAACTACAATGGCAGAGAGAGAGAGGCGCCTTGGGTACATTCAAATGGGTATATATAGCATGTTAAAGATGCTAGAAGGTTCTATGGACGATGAGAAATGAGAAGGTGGTGGAATCAAGTCAACGATCAAAGATTGGAGCTTTGGATTCTCTGGGTAGGGCCCACAACATAACGAAGCAATAACGAAAGCAAAGACCATGTCTATAGGCCAGGCAAGTTAATTGATGGTGTTTAGAGGGTGTATGGCTATAATCCTTTGGTGCACCACTCCAATTGCCTATATAACCCGATTAATAGCCCACACAACAAGGACGGACAATACAATGACGAGAGAGAGATAGAGAGTGATAGATTAGAGAGCTATAGCACTGAAAAGGCAATTGGAAGAGAAGAATTGGTTGTGAGAAAGAAAGAAAGCCAAGAAACCGATTGATCTCGTTTTAACTTGAGAACTCGGTTGTTATATCTCCAATTATTCATTGAAGGTCAGTCTTGAGCTTAATTTCAATTGGATTTGAAGTTTCAGTATTGAATTTTTGATGTAATTGATATATCACATCTGAATCTTAGAGTAACAGTATTTTTGAGTTGAATTTTTCAATCTCTTTCCTTTAATTTGCAAATTCATAACTTCTTTCCTCTAGTACTTGATCTGAATTACAGTTCTTGCTTTGTTTCTTGGTTGGATTTCAAGTAATTAAGCTGGTTAGATCGATTGATCTCGGTTAAAACCTGAGAACTCGATACCAGTAAAGTTCTTGCTTTGATTCTTTGTTTAAACGTCAAATTCATCTCAATTTGTGTTTGTATCACATGTATCCAAGGTTGTAGTGTTGTTCAGAGTCGATTGATCTCAGTTTTAACTTGAGAACTCGACAGAATCAGTGATCTTCAATATGCTATCGCGTCGTACCAGTTAAATCCGATTCCAAACTTGAGATTAGGGAAAATTGCATGCATGATTGAATATAGCTTGGTTATAATTGTCATTAAGAAGTCTATTAAGTGCATAAGTCGTATTGAAAGTAAGTGAATAGTCGGAATTTTGAGTGAAATTGTAATCGGTGTTGAGCGATACTGAACTGTACCCATTTTTATCCAATTATAACACGATTATCATTCAAATTAAAGGTATGATGTTAGCACGATCCATGCAAAAGTGTCAAACGATGCATTATGAATTTTAATTTGATAAGAACATTGTTAAGATTCATTATAATACATAGTTATATCTTGATGTATCGAATTATCTTTGTTATGCTTTGGATAACATTTGAACTTGAGATCTTTGTTGAGTCAATTTGCGTTATAATAATCATGCTAATCCACCTTAGTATACATATACG
Source organism: Schoenoplectus tabernaemontani (assembly GCA_037127355.1). NCBI lineage: Eukaryota > Viridiplantae > Streptophyta > Magnoliopsida > Poales > Cyperaceae > Schoenoplectus > Schoenoplectus tabernaemontani. The sequence goes on along the minus strand of CM073743.1, from coordinate 18,138,767 downwards.
ATATGAATAGAGGGGTTAATTGTCAAAAACATCAACTAATTTCGTTGAATTAGCAAGAATTGAGACTCGTGCACCGATTGGTACCAAGCCAACTCATATGGCATTGGTGCACAAAGCAAGAACCACCATATAGATCGTTGATCGAGCCTCATGAAACAACTCCCCGAGAAGAGACGACGCGGAGGTACCTTACGATCGGAAGAGACGACCTTAATCGCGGAAACGCCGCCAAAGCACAAATCTTGAAGGCGCCATTGATTGGAGAGTCAACCAAACACGCTAGCACGAGTATTGGCGCACGAGCACGAATATTGAAGCGTACATACGAATCTTAAAATGAATCGAACGAATATAACTTGAATAAAGTGATAAGAGAATCGGGCCTCTCATCTAATACGAATCAATCTTGAAGCATATCCGGCGGCCCAAATAAGAAACAAAGTTATATAAAAGATGTACACGATCTTGATACGGATCGGCGGCCCAGATTAGGCCCATTAATTAAATAATAACGAGAATAGTAATAATATGGAGTAAATAAATGATTTGAAAATGCTATTGAACTCCAAATTGACTCAAATTTGTTTCTAAAATTTTCTTATTTTTCATACTATTTTTCTATACAATAATATCCCGGTTTTAGAAATATAATCATAATAAAATATTTTAAAAGCAAAATACATCACATATATTGGTATATTTGACTTAGCTTTGACTTGTCATTTTAAATACTATAAAAATTCCAAAAATACAAATAAAAATCATAAATAATAACTAGATATATTTTAGTGATTTTTCAAGTGATTTTCTATGAAATAATAATAATGATAGTAATATACTATAATAAATGATGAGATTAGCTATATTCTTTGATAAACAAAAAAAAATATAATAATAATAATAATAATAGATATTATATTGATATTTTCTGTGAAAAATAATAATAATAAAAATAAATAGCACAAAATAAACAAAAATATACTACTATGGTAATAAATAGTAAAATGCATTTTCTTTATGATAAAGAATGATAATATAGTTTTATAATATGAATTGTATTTCTTTTGTTATTTCTATACAAATATACAAAAATATACTTTTGATGAATAAAATGTGATAAAAATAATAGTTTTAATAAAAACATAATGAATTTCATCCCTTATGACTAATAATAAAAATCTTATACTTTTCTATAGATAATAAATAGAGATAATAAAAATAGATATAATGAATAGTATAATAAATAGAATAGAATATTAGTAATGATTTCTTTTAGCTATTATAGATATTAAAAAAATATATAATAATAAAATAATAATAATAATAATAATAATGATAATAGTAAAATAGTATAGCTAACCATCTTTTGATTTTGTAAATAATTCTTACATAATGAATAGTATTACAATATAATAGAATATAATAACACAATTCTATTACTTTAGCTATTATAAGCATTTTAAAAAAAATATAAATAAAACATAGCTATCTTACTTTCTATTATTTTTGTAAGTGATTTTCTACAAAATAAATAGAGTTTAGAAATAATAAAAATAAAATTCTACTATTTTAAGCCATTATAAAAAATCCCAAAAATATTAATAGCTACCCCTTTTCCTATTTTTGTAAATAATTTTCTACATAGACAAATAGGGTTTAAAAAAAAAATAATAATAGTAATATAATAATTGTAATAATAATAATAATAATAATAGTAATAATAATAATAATAATAAATGCATCCTTATAATAATGAAAGATATTATAATAGACTTTGTGCATTTTAAGAAATGAATAAATATGCTCACATAAGGAGTGTAGAGCCACATATGAATATTTGCACACATGACATGACATCTAAAGTGATTAGTCAAGACAAGAACATCTTGACGTGGGATGATTAAGGCTTCAATAGCAATATGAGAAGATATGTCGAGACAAGAACATCTTGACACTTGATGAAGAACAACAAGATACGTTGAGACAGAACATCTTGACGTGAGATGAATAAGGCTTTGATAGCGGCATGAAGAAGTATGTTGAGACAGAACATCTTGACACCGATGAAGAATAACCGAGCTACGACACTAACATGAAGATATACGTCGACTCGAAGAAGAAGAACATTACGATGTCCTAGAGAGGTGACATCTTAATGACTCACGCCATGAGCAAGTAACTCATGATTGAATACGCTCACACAGGAGTGTAGGGCTACATAGTAATTTTGCACAAGTAATGCAACACGTAGGATGATTAGTCGAGACAAGAACATCTTGACGTTCGTTGAAGATTGACCAAAGCTACGACATCAAGCATGGAGAGATATGTCGACTTTGAAGATGAAGAACATTACGATGTCCTAGCGAAGTGACATCCTAATGACTCGGTGTCATGAACAAGTAATTCATGACCATTTGAGTCGGGCAAGACCGAACTCGTCCGTCGATGAGTTTGTCTCTGGCTCATTTCCCGAGAATGTGAGATTGAATCGGTCCGTTGGTAGATTCATCCACAAAAAGCTGAATGCGAACCGTTCAGGTAGGTAGGTTCCTTCACTAACACATGCCTCAATGTTGAACCGGCCCGGCGCTTCGGGTTTGACATTGTGTGCAATTGTGTTTCCTAGGTTTATGAATCGGCTTAGTGCTACGAATTCATGATCTAGAAGATCGTGAGAAGAAATACGTGGGCCATATCCACCCTTCTCCTGATTCACCAACCTCAAGATCAACCGGCCCAGCGCTTCGAGTTGTATTTTGTGTGATTGGTTGTTGACTAGTTAAGATTGAACCGGTCTGTTTGTAGGTTTATCTTCTAGATCAACGGAGGTCGAGTCGGTCTGTATGTAGACTCACCTCAAGCCCCCTATGAAGAGATTAGCCTGGTCTGTTGGTAAGGTTACATCTCGAGGAGGCATGGACTGAACCGGTCTGTTTGTAGGTTCGTCCCTCATAGGATAAAACCGATCTGTTTGTAGGTTTTGTCTTCCCTAGATTGAACCGATCTGTTTGTAGGTTCATCTTCCGTAGATCCCTTTTTATAAACTTAGACGACCACTTGCCCATCTCTTAACTATACTATTTGCTTCTCTCTTTCAAAGATCCAGAGGTGCCTCGAGGTTCGTAGCCCAGGGTAATTAACGGTGGGGGCTTGCGCCCACCGGAATCTACAAGAACTCACAATCACTAAAAAACCCCCTGAATATGCATCCAAATTATCTCTAAACGGCAGAATCGGCCGACACCCAGCAGAGATGCACGCTCGGGAGGGATCTCCGTGTCCTTCTTCCGCAACCCATCGCCCGGCGGCGGTGCGGAGCGCGCGAAAAAGGGTCGCACAGGATCTGGCACGCCCGGTGGGACCTAGATTCTCCTCTTATCTCTGAAAGAGAGAGTCAAATAGAATAGTTAAGAGATACAAGTGGTCTTCTATGTGCTAAAATGACTAATAATTTTCAAGTGTTTTTGTTTTTGCAGGAAATGGCATACTTTGGAAATTTCAACCTCGCTCCCTACACCGTCATTCCTGCAAAGAGCCCAGAAGGCAAACTATTCATGTTCTTTGGGACCATCCCACAAGAACTGACTGTCTATGGCCCAGCTCCAGTGGCCACGATCACTCCCGCAACCGTCCGGATCTCCATCCCGGACGAGGAGGAAGAATCGATCACCCTGACTCCCAAGGGGATCTCCAACAACGTAATGGCCTCTCCTACTACCTCCCCAAAGAGGAGAAGGCGACCGTCCAAGAGGACAGCCCCAAAGGCAAAGCAACCCAAACTGCCCGTAACTCTCAAGCGTCCGGGAAGAGGGCCCCGGATGCATACTGAGAACCACGGGTGGCTAGGCCGCCTATCCCGCCTCTAACAAATTCACGGCTCTCCGAATAGTGGCCAAGAACTCGGCCACGGCCAACTCCGCCGTGCATGGGAGGTGCCTAAGCCCACACCTCGCCCAACTCAAAGACCTCGCCGCCGCCGGGACAAGTCTCAAGCCCCGCAGGAAGCCATCTACAAGGCTCACGGGGCCCTCAGCGAGAGGAAGAGCGTGAGAAACGCTAGGTCGAGACAATACGTCCCCCGCTCCGGTCAATCTCAAGACATGGCTCGCCGCAAGCCATTGTCTCAACTCCGCACCCGAAGAGGTTCACATCAAAGGCAACACCTAGCACCCAGCAGGTGTGGGTCCCGAAGGGTTCCCAGCCAACAAAGCCCCAATCTCAAGCCCAGCCCAGCAAGGCCGGCAAGTCTAACGCTCCGTTCGAGAGCGTGTTTAGCCGCTTAGGCCAGAAGAGTGTATTCAGCCGATTAGGCTCGAGAATATCACTCAATAACCTGAAGATAACTGCCCCTGACCAAGCAAAGAAGAAGAGAAGAACCGCTCGTTATGAAGAGCACTTCTCAGTCAACACCATCAGCATAAGCTACGATACTGATCCGGACACTGATGCTGAGGTGAATATGACCCAGGATGACCAGTCTCCGCCTAATCAAGCTCACGTCACAAACACCAACAAAAATAATGGTAGAAAAGGAGACCCCCAAAGAGAGTCAACCCCGAAGGCAATAGCAGGGAAGGGGAAGACCACAACGAAAACCCTGATCTCTTTGATAATGAAGATGACGTTGAAACGCGTCCCGAAATGCCCATCGATGAAATAGAAATATTGAAAGGCCACATCGAGGCACGGGACGAAGAGCTGATTAGGCAACGGGAGCTAATCGCTACCATGCTGAAGCAGAATGAAGAATTGATTAAGGCGGTCAAGTCATTGCAAGAATCACAAGACGCCAATTTCAAAGCTGGTAGCTCCCGTCAAGAAGGGGTCCACAGTACCAAAAGCAATCATAAGGGAAAACAACCCGTCAATTCTAAACCTCATCCACATAGAACCATAGAAGTGGAGGTGAACCAACGGAATATCCCGGAAAGAGATTCAAGCCATGATTGCCCAAAAATGCAAATATGGAGGTGGATACGCTATCCCTCCCGTTAAAAATCGTGGACATCCATACCCCGCCATATATGACTTAGAAGAATATCCTAAAGGGTATGTGATTCCCCGTTTCAGGACCTTCTCGGGGAAGGCAACAAAGACCGAACCCCGAACAACACCGGCCCACTTTGTAGCCTCACGCGGCAATACTCGGCGGCAATGATGATCGTGCTTGTTGTTAAGACAATTCCCTCAAAGCCTAGTGGGAACCGCCTTCCAATGGTATTATTCGCCTGGAAAACAACAAGATCGGGACCTGGGACGAGATGGCGGACTCGTTCAGGCACGATTTGTCATGGTATCTGACAAAATAAACATAGCCGATCTGGCAAGCACTAAACCCAAGAAAGGGGAGTCAATGACAGATTTTATCAATAGATGGCGGAACCTCAGCATCAAATGCGACCGCACATTAACTGAAGACGAGGCCGTCAACCTAATCATGAAGAACATTGACGGGTGGATGGGCATGCTTCTTGGTGTGACAAAGGTCAACACATTCAAAGACTTGCTCAGATCGGTATCCAATATGGAAAGAATGTCACCGCACACCATGCCGAACTTTATGAACAATAGGCCGCAACGAGGAGCCCGAGCTGAAACCAAAGTGGCATTCACCTCGCTAAAAGATAAGATGGTTGCCAACGCAGATACCCAAGGCGGCAGCAGTGGCACAAATGGCAACAATTATAATAAGGGACCCAGGCCCAATCCAGGAGGGAGTTCACGGAGTTTTGAATCCCTCAAACAAAAGAAATCTAAACCGTACTCCTTCAGAAAAGATAAAGTTGCCCAAATCTTCAGAGGGGCACTGAAGAACGGCCTAACCCTGCCGGCCAGTAAGCGCCCGGAAGATGCCGATAAATCGGACGAACCCAACTTTTGCCCATATCACAGAATAATAGGGCACTCGATCGAAGATTGCTGGGTCTTCAAAGATTGGGTCGAGAAGGCGTACAAAAACGGTGAAATTACTTTACCAAAAGGGTTCTTGCAAAGCCCATCAGCCCATGAACAGGCCAATACGATCTCTCATGAGGAAGAGAAAGTCCCGGGCCAGCTAAGCGAAGATCAAGAGGAGCAATGGACTACGCACCTATCGAAGAAATCGATTAAAATGCTTAAAGCTCTCAAGAAAGAACCTGGCATGAAATGGAAAGACGATATCACGCCAGTGGTCCCACCAAAACCCAGAATATATTATAAGGTGGACCAGAGCCAAGACCAGGTTCTTAAGAAGAGAAAGAAGCATAGAAGCAACAAGTCCAAAAAGAATAAAATTGAAGAGTACGAGCAGGGTAGTCCCGAGGCGATCACCCTTCAACATTTCATCTCCAAAGAAGACTGGGAGAAGTTAACCCTAGGTCAAAGGAAAGAAGACGTAGATGAAGAAATAAATAAAGAAGAAAGCGAAGAGATTTGGGGTGCTTCGTGCAATATGGTATATTCTTCTCACGACGAAGATATGCCAACATTAGAGGAGATGTTCTTCCCGAATGACGAAGGGGAGGCAAGCACCTCTGGGACCAAAAATGAAGAATGTAAAGCCGTACTCCGATCCGGGACTTATATACCCGAGAGACAGGCTCCCAAGGATTCCGATAAAGGAAAGGACAAGGTCCAGAATAAAGGTAAAGAGGTCGAGAATCCAAGCAAGAACCCGTAAAAGAACCGGTCGACGGGCGAAGAATATAATGTGTTGGCACATCTGCGTAAGATTCCAGCGCTATTAAGCATATTTGACGCGTTGATGATGTCACAAGACCTAAGGGAGGTACTAATCCAGGCCTTACAAGATCCCGAGAAGTACAAGTCATACTTTATAGAGCAAAATATGCAGGAAGCCCTATTCACCGCCAAGCGGGCCGCCTGCATAAATTTCACAGACGATGACCTCTTAATAGGCACTGTCGACCATAACCGCCCGCTATACATCACCGGAAACTGCGGAGGGCAAAAGGTTGGTCGCATCCTGGTTGACGCAGGGTCTTCAATCAATATCATGCCGCTTAAAACTCGAAGACCATCACCTTAGACGTGAAGAACCTATCGATGAAAAGGTGATTATTCATGGCTTCAACCAAAACTCCCAAAAGGCCCGGGAGCTATAACTCGAACTGCAATGCGGAAGCCTAAGAGCGCCTACTAAATTCTATGTCATTGACGCGCTGAAACCTCTTATCGGGCGTTCTTTGGGTCGCCCGTGGCTTCACAAAGAATCAGGTCATACCCTACTACTCGCACCAATGCCGAAATACATTGAGAATGGTAAGCAAAAGAGAATTGACGGAGATGTCAAACCATTCGGGGTGCATGAGATTAAATTCAATGACGCCCAGTATTTTCTGCCTAAATCCGCCGTGGCGCCAAGCCGGCCAATAACAAAAGCAGGTCAGAAACCCTTCAATAAAGGCCCTAAATTTGATACCTCATCTGGAGAAGAAGAAGAGGTTAAATTCAATATTAAACCACGAGGTGCTCGAGCCCAAAGACCCGGAAGAAAATCGGGTGAGGAAGCAACCTTCCGCTTCAGGCCGGTGGCTACATATAAGGCCCAAATAAAACCGAACGAAATCAATGCAAGTGATTCTGAAGAGGAGGTCATTTTCAATTTTAAACCTGCCAACACCCCTCAAATTCAGATCATAGAGGCAACTTCGGGAGAAGACTCCGAAGATTCTAACAACTCGGGCGATATTACCTCGGAAGAAGAGTCTGGCCATGATCGTCAACCCTGGGAAGAAGAATCTGACGAAGAGATCATTTATCACATCCTCAAGAAGCCATACAAAGGGCCCGAAACAGATAATGAAAGTGAGGAGTCATATATGATCAACACGGGACCCGGTAGCGGAAGGGATAACCCGGTTAGGCCAAGGCCTATAAATGAAGAACGCTCATGGCGGGAAAATTTCGAAGGACGCGTCTGGAATGCAATTGACGAAATAAGGCACCAGGTTGAAAATAATAGAAGAGAGGTGTCTGAACAATGGGAAGTGATGCAGGATATCAAGGTGCAACACAATGAAATCATGATAATGATTGAAAACCTGCAAACCGCGATCTATAACTCCGAGCTACTCAAGGAGGTGACGAGCGAACCCCGTTCCGGGACCCCCGAAAGGCAAGCACCCGATAGCGGCAAACGGGTAATTGTAATAGTAGATGAATCAAAGGGGAAGAAACGAAAGCTAAGCAACCGACCGTCATGCAAACTCTCAAGGTCAAGAAGAGTAAACCATACTCTTTTCTGAAAAATAAAACAGCTCGGATATTTGAGCAGGCCCTGAAGAGCGGATTGACACTTCCCGTTTGCAAACGACCCGCAGACATAGAAAGAGCCGGTGAAGGCGAATTCTGCCCTTATCATCGTATATTGGGCCATACAATTGAAGAATGTTGGGTATTCAAAGACCTCATAGAAGAAGGACATAGAAACGGACGATCCAACTCCCGAAGAGCTTTCAACAAGACCCGCTCCGCATAACTTGAATAACAAGGGCAAAGGGGTGGCTTATACGATCTCGCACACTCCCGTACCTAGTAAACCTAAGGTTGCGAGACGAAAGCCGATCAAAGAAATCTACCGCTCCAACTCAGTCATGAATATTGAGATAGAAGAGGAGATGGCAGCGCTAGAGATTACCGTGGTTCCCGAAAGGCATTTCAAAGACCTCATGCCAAGGGAGGTGAACCACATCCAAACCCTAAAGACCTTTGTTGTGCCGGCAAAGGTAGAGCGCCTCAAAGGGAAAACTATCATCCACAAGGCCATAATTTTCTATCAGAGCGATTCAACCCAGTCTCTGAAGAACCCTGATCACAACACTTGGAAGAAATGGGTGATAGAACAAGAATCAGAGAATGCAACGAGCGATGACGCTGCATCTCATCCCTTTGGAAAAGAGCTGTATAAACTAGCAAAAAGGGCGAAATGTTTAAGAGACATATCCAAGGCCGAGGCCAAGCGCTTTGATGAACTCTGGAATGGCGGCCAGAATAAAGTCCTGGGCCTGGATGGTAAAATAAAATACACCCGGGGATTAGGATATGACTGCGATGACGCAGCATGTTTTGAGGGGTCTCTCAACAAGTACCGTATGGAAGAGAGCTGCTGCATGACTTCTGTTGAAATGCCGGATAATGAAACAGAAGAGGACAATACCCCGGTCTTGAAAAATGCTTTAAAGCAGTTAGAAAAGGAGCCTAATACGGTCGATGAGTTAGCTGAAATCAATCTAGGGACGGAAGAAGACCCACGACCAACTTTCATAAGCGCGTCGTTGCCAAAAGAGGTGGCTGACAGGTTGAAGATATTCCTTAAAAGCTACATGGACTGCTTCGCTTGGAGTTATAAAGAGATGCCTGGATTAGATCCCAACGTGGCGGTCCATTACTTAAAAATTGATCCAACCTTCAAGCCGATTAAGCAAGCGCCGAGGCGAATGAGAATAGAACTCGAAGAGAAGGTCGTGGAAGAGACAAAGAAACTCATCGACGCCGGATTCATACGGGAAGAAGAGACGCCAGAATGGGTGGCTAGCATTGTCCCGGTTAAGAAAAAAAAATGGGCAAATCCGCATTTGCGTGGACTTTCGGGACTTGAATAAGGCGTGCCCTAAAGATGATTTCCCGCTCCCAGTAACTGAAATTATAATTGACCATACATCCTCCTATGAAGTCTTCTCCTTCATGGACGGTTATGCGGGCTATAATCAAATCAAGATGGCGCCGGAAGATGAGAGGCATACGGCATTCCGCACGCCGATTGGCATATATTGTTACAAAGTCATGCCGTTTGGGCTCAAAAATGCGGGAGCCACCTACCAACGGGCGATGACGAAAATATTCGACGATCTGATCCACAAGATAGTAGAGTGCTATGTGGACGACCTAGTCATCAAAGCCATGTCATATGAAGAACACCTCCAATACCTCAAGGTCGTTTTCAACCGCCTGAGAGAACATGCGCTCAAATTGAACCCGTTGAAATGCGCATTTATGGTATCATCTGGTAAATTTCTGGGGTTTGTGGTACGCCACGGGGCATTGAGATAGACCCGGCAAGATCAAAGCAATAACCGAACTATCCCCGCCAAAGAATTTAAAACAATTTGCGATCCTTGCAAGGGCAATGGCGTACATCAAAGGTTCATAGCCAACCTATCGGGTAAAATCCAACCCTTCACCCGCCGACTAAGAAGAATATCCCGTTTAAATGGGATGGCGAGTGCCGCGAGCCTTTGAAGAAATCAAGGCATATCTACTCAACCCTCCAGGTGTTGGCGGCGCCCATACCCGGAAGGAACTTATCCTATATACGACCGCCCTAGATGGATCCTTGGGAGCCCCCGTTGGCACAAGAAAATCAGGATGGTAACCAAAATGCGCTGTATTACTTAAGCCGCATGATGGTGGGGGCAGAACACGGGTATTCACCGATCGAGAAGCATTGTCTAGCCTTAATCTTCGCGGTGAAGAAATTGAGGCACTACATGCTAGCCCATAAAATCATTTTAATATCCAAGGTGGACTCTCTTAAATACCGATGACTCGCCAATGCCGACGGGGAGGTCGCCAAGTGGGCTATCATTCTTACCGAGTTCGACATCACCTATACACCGCAAAAGGCGATAAAGGGGCAGGCGCTAGCAGATTTCCTGGCTGCACACCCGATCCAAGATGACTCCCCATTAAAATGTGACTTCCCTGATGAAGAAACCCTACATGTTGAAGAAGGAAGTCCTATATGGGAGATGTACTTTGATGGTGCCTCGTCGATCAAGCCGATCGCGGGCCCGGAGTCCCAATCGTGCGAGTCGGGCGCAGGCTAGTCTTCGTAACCCCGAAGGCGGGATAATACGACATTCTCTGGCTTTAACCGAACCATGCACAAATAATGAAGCAGAGTATGAAGCGCTTATCGCCGGATTAGAGCTATCACTGGAGCTGGAAATCAAGGCTGTGCGCATATTTGGGGATTCACAGCTGATAATAAATCAAATAATTGGCGAATACAAGGTCTTGAAGCCGGAACTAATACAATATCACCGAAAGGCCATGGAATTAATGAAGAAAATCCCGTACGTGTCCATCGAGAAGGTCACGAGAGCTGTGAACGGTGAAGCAGATGCGTTGGCCAAACTCGCTAAAGAGTGGGTGAACCAACAGAGTTTTAAATCCACATCATCATCCGCAATAGAAGACCATTATCATTGTGTCGACGACGACAATGTGAACAATGAAAAATCGGGCTAGAAAAGATGGAATGCCAAGAGACAATGATAATCGAAGAAGACGATGATGGAGACAACCGTTCATCGAATATTTCCGCATGGCACCCTCCCCAAGGATAAAAGGATAGCCGATCAACTAAGAAAACGGGTACTACGGTATGCATATGTGGGCAATACGCTATACCGTAGATCTTACGATCAATTATGGTTAAGATGCGTATCGTGGCCTGGTCGGCAAAGTTATGAAAGAAGTTCATTCCGGACTATGCGGAGCACATCGATCCGGGGCCAAAAATGAAGTTGAAGATCAAGCGAATGGGGTATTATTGGCCCACGATGGTGGCCGATGTGAAGAGCACGCAAGGAAGTGCCGCATGTGCCGATACACGCCCTTTTATACATCAAGCGCCAAACCCGTTGCACCCCACGGTAGCATCCTGGCCATTTAATATGTGGGGCACGACATAGTGGGGCCCATAGACCCTCCGACGTCGAGAGGTCACCGGTTCATCCCGGCGCGACAGATTACTTTACAAAATGGGTGAAGCCATCCCACTCAAAGAAGTTAAAGCGTCCGATGTGGTTAAGTTCTTCAAGACGCACATCCTCTACCGATTCTAAGACACCACAACGGATAATATCCGATAACGGGACGCCTTCAAGAGCTCCAAAGTCATGCCCGGCGGAGCAATTTAATATTGATTGGAGATTCTCGTCCATTTATAATCCGAGAGCCAATGGCCCGGCCGAAGCCTTTAACAAAACCCCGATCAATATCATGAAAAAGACCGTAGACGCAACCAACGAGACCGGGATAATCGTCTACGGGAGGCATTATGGGCTTATCGAACCACATACCGAACGCCTACGCAAGCTACCCCGTATTTCTCGGCTTTTGGGGTTGAAGCCGTTCTCCCTCTCGAGGTGGAACTACCGTCATCATTGCGGGTGGCTATGCAAAATGATATGACCATGGACGAATGCCAACAACTTAGATCGGACGAGTTGGATGCCATGGACGAGAAGAGATTAATAGCCAAACAGTAACCTTGAAATATATCGTGCAAAAATGGCAAGGGCATATGATAAGATGGCGCGAGTCGTGCATTTCAACAAGGGAGCTTGTTCTTGTCCTTAAGAGGCCGATCATCGGAGCCCAAGCACATCGTCCAAAATTCTCTCCGAATTGGGAAGGGCCATACGTAATTGAGAAGGTATACGGGGCGGCGCATACCAACTCATAGACCATGAAGGTGAAAGGCCCATGCCACCGATTAATGGGCGATATCTCGAAGAAGTACTACACCTAGCCCGGAGAGGGCCAACCGAGTAGTATCTATTGTAAATAAATAAGGAGGGAATAAGTGTTCGTTTACACACACGTGCACGAAACACAAACCCATGTCTAACCTCCACTTTTGCATAAAATCCCAAAAACCCTACTTGTGCATCCGTAAATAGAATGCATCCAAAAATCCAAAACCACACAAATACATGTAGCCCTATAAAAATAAAAAAATATAGAACAAGAGAATTCAACGCCAAAACCACGCGAGAATGTAAGGCGAGAGCTTTGGTGTTTGGGCTCACAATACAAATACCACCGGGTTTGTCCATTTGATACGTAATAAACACAAAATGGGCGGGGTTTGCGCTTGTCCCTCAAACTATCTCGTTGCCCAATGACGAAAGTTGCTCATATTGGTCGCCGCGCGCAAGCCAAGGGATAGGTCGAGCAAATTGGTGGCTAGTAAATAGTCGCTTCCGAGGGCATATAAATAAATAACTCTCGTATTATTAGTAGCATATATCACTAATAACAAAAATTTGCCCCTTCGATAAAATAAAAGGATATATATGTAAAACAATAAAAACCTACTTTCCCGCTCATAAAAATAAAAAATAAAAATAAATAAAAATAATAAAACATTTTCAATAAGGGGTTGCCACCTTTGTCCCCGACACCACGAGTGTTATACAAAGCCAGGTTGGGTGCATTCATCCGTAAAAGCACCACACGCCCGAAGAAATGGTGTGTCATAATCCCACGACATATCATGGAGGGGTCGACCAAGGGTTTACGCTTGTACCCGACATTTCATGTTAAACAAAGCGCTCGCTTAAAGAAGTGACTCAGTCATGGAGAGCGGACCTACCCGATGAAAGCCCGTCTCGCAGGATGCGTGATGGATGTTCGAGGGTAGCTAAAATATAAAAAATCAGGTTGGGTACATTCATCCGCAAAAGTACCACACGCCCAAGGAGGTGATCTGTTTCTAATCCCGAAATAGATCATGGAGGGGTCGATTAAGGGTTTATGCTTTTGCCCGACATTCGGTGTCAAATAAAGTAATTCGCTTAAAGAAGTGACTCAGTCATGGAGAGCGGACTTACCCGATGAAAGCCTCTGTCTCGCAGTGGATGCGTGATGGATGTTTCGAGGGTAGTACCCCACAAAACAAATTGAGTGGAGATGAGTGAATGTGAGTTTCTACTTTAGCACGCAACGTGCACAAATGAGGGGAGAGTGGGTGAGCTTCCACAAAATAAATGTCAATTAAATGTACAAGGATCATCCACAAATGGTGTTATCAATTGCATCCATAATTCAATTGATATCGGTAAGTTTATCCATCGTAATAAATGGATAAACGGGTTTATTCTCGTACCCGCCTAGAGGTCAATACAGACAGTTCGTATCCGTAAAATACCACTAAGTTACTTAAGTTTTGTATTGCCATGAATAAAAAGAGATGATGTATAGAATGAATATAATAGGATGTTGTAAGATTTTTCTTTTATTATGTTTAGACGCTCGCGAAAGAATGAAGCAGCTTGTAATAGGCGCTTTTGCAAGTAAGATTGGAGGTGCACAAAGATGAATGGATGAAATATTTCCTCGCGCCGCAGAGGAAGCGATGAAGGATAATAATAATAAAGGCAAGCATCATCCACAACAAGAGATCAAAATAATAAATGTCAATACATCCTATATCAAGTATGGCAAAAAGAAAAGAAGAAAAGAAGAAATAAAAAGTGCAATCTATGGGCCCAAAAAGCGGGACTCCAACTCTAATAGCACGTGTCGATGGTCTCTAAATGAGTATGGAGAGAGTGCCTATCCTCCTCCGAAGCCGCCTCGAAGTCCAAGAACCGAGTGAAGGCACTATCTCGGCGCTCGAATGAATCCGCAACTCCGGAGACGTCCCGCCGATGTCGAGAGAAGCCCTCCACCGATAATCTCCGTGGTCCTCTAGCCCCGCACGAGCGCCGAGCGGCCCACCGTTGACTCCCATAGAGCGGAGAGTGGCACAAGAAGAGAGCCGCTGAAGATAATGGAGTCGAGCAGCCTCCAAATGCCTGCGCAGCTCATGGATCTCCAACTCGTGCTGGTATACGAGAGAGCTCGCATCCCGGTAAGCCCCGAGCAGCCTCCTCACACCTCCCGGAAATGAAAGTGCTCTCGAGACGAGGTGCAATGAGTAGAGCCGGCGCGATGGTATCCCGCATCGCCCCATACCGCCAAAAGAGAAACCACCGGGCAAGTAGAGTCCAAGACCTCGAAATCTAGCGGATAGCCTCCGAAGAAGGTATCCCGGAGTGCATCCGCCAACGCGGCCAAGGCGAGCCGCACATCCCTCGATGAAACATCTCGCAAGTAAAATAAATGGGTTAGACGAATTGTTATAACCAAAGAAGAAATAGAAGGAAGAAAAGATCTAACCTATCGCCTCGCCGCCCGAGACAAAGGGACCGAGTCAGAATAGGGATGTCGGCCGCCTCAGAGGATCGCAGTGCATTAGACCCGCTACAAAATAAAATAAAAAGAATGAGTACATGGAAAAGTAAAATACGGTAAATGATAAAGGAAATATAAAGTACCGGAGGAAGCATGAGGCTCTGGCGAGACCCTCGCTAACCGGAACCTCTCGTCTCGGGCCGTGGAATACCGCTCCACCGCCCAACTCTCATCCAACTCGAGTCATAATCGACCGCAACCCGCCGCCGAGACTCGCTATCTCGTGGCCATGAGAGGTCGCCCGTCGGGAGATGAAGAAGCATGAGATGGCCCTCCTCAATCAATAATGGCTCGTCGCCTGCGGGCACGACAGCCAATGGACTCCCCTGCTCTAAAGAAGCCTCCTCTGGTCGTGCAAGAGTGAGCACTGGCCCCAAAACTACATCGAACGAGTCACCATCCCCGTAGGCACCAATAAGATCGACGCGAGGCAGACCGTCGTAAAAGAAAGACTCCGAGCGATGAGGAGACGCCATGTCATCGCCTCGTGGTCTCGTAAAATCTACATGTAAGAATGAAAATACTAGTGCATGCCGGCAATTAAGTATTAAATGAAGCACACGAACCTCGCGACGGCAAGGTCGGTGCAAAACCCCGAAATGGCAGCAGCACGCAGCGCCGATAGGTCCGCTATGATGTCGTCTCGGTAGCCTCCACAGGAGATGTCCCATGAGCTGAAAAATAAACCCTAATCGTAGATGTAAATGAAGTGCGCCCGAATAAGGATAGGCGAGTCAAGAAAGAAAATCACCCGGAGTGGGAGAAGGAAAAGAAGATGGAGAAGACGGCCGAGAGGCGCCGTCTCGATCTCTCCCCATGGTAGCCGGAGCCGTGGCTCGACATGTGGCCGAGAATGAACGCCAACTACTCGTGGGCGAGGGACCGAGAACCCAGCTCGCGTGATCATACTCGTAAGCCAACTCGAATCAAAAGAGAATTGGTCGAAATGAGATAGGCTTATCAAGAGAAAATAACCTAAAGGGATAATGAAGTGTACCGTAAGAATGGTCCTAATAGGAACACGAGAAAATCTACTGCCTAAACCCCGAAAGTCAACAGCTCGCGGCAAGGGCCGGAAAGGGGTCGCGATCACGCGAGACGTGCCATCTAATGAGGCCGACCATCTCGCGGACATGTACTCCGACGACCACCGGAGGAGTATACGATCGGTAAGAGCGAATGGTCTCATAATACCACCGCCGATAACGCCTCGTGAAGGTGGAAGTCCTAGAGGTGGATACCATCCGATAGCGAGTGCCCGTGCCTAGCTCGGAAGAGGTGAGTGTAACACCATCCGATACCCTCCAAATCGCCCGCCAATGATATAGGTATGAGAAGAGGCGCCGGAATATCCCGATCCAAGCCGAACTGATGTGCACATCTATGTGGCGAATAGGGCTCGATGAACATATAATCGCCCAATCTGAGAGGAAGAAAGCCCTGACGAATACTGATCAGGTGCTCCAAATCAATAGGCCTGGCTCGAATGCTAGAAGAGTCGAAGAGGGAACTCGCTCGTCAATCACCATCCTGTCAGCAACCCTAGATGTCCCACGGGCCACTGATCTGTCTCGGGAGAAGCGTAGATGGTCTCGACTCCTGAAGAATCTATACCGGGCAGCCTCCGGAGTCAATGAAGCTGGCTGCACCCCAGCCTAAGTCACTCAATAAGGGTAGACGATCTCGTAGCGTGACCGCCATGCCGGGATCATATGAGCCGCACCAGGTTGTAAATGAAGCCATCCACTAATCGATGCCACGGATCGCCTCCGGCACCGTGAAGGACTACGAGATGAAGTCGACCGCGAAGGCATCAGAATGTTGGCGCAAGACAGTGCACCGCCAAAGAAATCCTCGTCGCCACGCGCGATCGTGCTCGCCATAATGAACACCGAAGGCCGAATGGTGTATGCGGGGGAGCTAGGTAATAAGAAATAGCAAATCCACCAAGAGATGAAGGCGGTCGATAAGTCTCCCGATCCACGTCATGTGAACACAGTGGTATCCCGAGATGGGATAGGCCGTCATGATGAATCTCGAGCCGACCGTACCAAATGGATCTCTCGGTGGAAGCCGACCCGTAGGCGAGTGTGGACCCGATCGGTGAAATAGGCGATCCAATGTCCGAACGAACTCCGGATGCCCCTCCGTAGATGATGGTAAATCTCGTAAATCCTATACAAAGAAGGCGGGAATCGAGTGAAGTCCCCCGAGTCACGGCGAGACCATGAACTCGTCATAGAAATGACCGAAGATCGGCAGCCGGTGGCCAACCGTCGTATCTCTGTAGGAGGGCCTGAGTCGCTCCCGATCGTCGATGAATAGAGTGTTGGTGGAATAGTTCCACCGCTCACAAAAGGCCCGTAGCTGTGGTGTGTCGATATGATAATGAAACATCGACAAGAAAACCGAGTCATATATCCCGCCGCTGCTGTGGTCCCCTCCCGCATGAGCACGCACGGTCCACTCTAGCCGATATCCATGGCACTCTAAGGGAGTGATGAAAGGGGCAAATGGTCCATCCGTGAGCCTCCCCGTCTATAATCTCCTTGCCCAGAGATGTGTCAAAGGAGCCGTAGAAGCGACGCCTAAAGGCCGGCGGGCATGATGTCAGCGAGGCCGATCATCCCCGAAGAATAAACCGCCGCGCGCGGTAGACAGAGTCGCTCGGATGGCTGAGACGAGAGGAGTCCAATCGCTAGGATCCTCATAAAAAGAATGATAATGACCCAAGGGGCGACGCGGAATGGCGTCATGAGAAAGAACTACAATACCCGAAGAAGAGAAGACGTCATGAGAAATGAAGTGATGAATAATAAGGAATAATGCACCAAGACAAGCCTTTCGAGCGTTCAAGACTCGTCTTGGTGGGTGGTTTCTTTGTTTACCCTTGAAAAGTTTCAAGGATGAATGGATGAATAAATGAAATAAATTGATGATAAAATCATAAGAAAGGGGAAGAAGAGAGAGAAAGTGGAAAGGTGGCCCACCGATCGAGAGAAAGTCGCCGCCTAACCCCGAACAAATCCATTAGTCCCACAAATGGAATGTGGGCATGAAGTGAAGAGTATAAATACCCCGCTATTCTCTATCCACTCAAAGCATGAGTGACACCCAAGAAGATCGAGGGAGAGAGGAGACCTCTTGGGTGTCACCATGTGATTATATCTTTTCTCGACAAGTGGGACCCACATGGCATAGCCTCCCTTATGAGCAGCCTCCAATGACATGGACCTAGCCTATTTTGCTAAGAGAGCTAACCAACCCGAATGAGGTTAAGCATTAATCCCACAATGGAATAATATGGTGAAAGACGAGGATATAAATACTCCACCACCTCCTACTCATTCGAGGTGGCCGACCTCGGGAGATTTAGAGAGAGAAAATCTCCCGATGGGTCACCATTTGATTATATTTTTTTCTGACAAGTGGGACCCACCTGGCAGCCCCTTGTAGATGAACTTAATAGCATAGCCTATCCGATGAGTCATCCATATGACCATTTTCACCGACAAAGGACCCCACACCTCAGCCGACCTATCAAGGAGTCGAATTGAACCCTAGAAATCGCTTTGAAGCTAACCCTAGAAAGGAGTCAAGCAAGATAATCCCTATGCTACATGAAATGATGTCAATGCCAAGCTAGCATTTTGATGCAACTAGTCATGAGAAATTCCAAATGTGATTTTGCTTTCAAGGTCGACTCGGTGCCAAAGTCGCGAGCAACCACCTAACAATGCTTTGATTTGTGTCAATTATCGATAAGTAGTCGTTCTTTGACCAAGTCACCCTCATGTTAAGGGATTGAAAGTCAATTTCACAAGACCGATCAAAGCCAAAGTCGGGAGCAACCACCTGATCAAGTCTAGATTTGTATTAATCATCGATAAGTAGTCAAGATTTGATCAAATCAAGCCCTAATGAATATCAATATAAGTCTAAATTGGTATTTAGTTAGGGTGGTTTTCGCAAGAGGGAGATAATTGGCGAGACACCGAGCTACAATTGAGATCCGGGATTAATTTCGAGGAAATAATAGGTTTATTTGATAAAAGAATTTTTAATTCAGAGAAGGAGGGGTAAAAATGGAATTAAAAATTACAGGGATGATCATCATGATTTTAGGGATTTTTGGTGAAATTTTCTGATTTTTGGATAAGTGGAGCTATTAAAATAAATTCAGTGGAAAATAAAGGTAATAAATGAATTAATCAAGGGTCGAGATTTGATCGAGCAGCCTGGGTGCAAGTGGGGATAACAAAGCAGCTCCGGGTACAAACCGGGTGCAGGAAACACAGAAGGAATAAAATAAGAGAAGAGAGAGGGTGTGCCACGTGTCAAGATCTCACCGGGCCACCTCATGCCACGTGTCAAGCACCCTATCGTCCACCTCACCATACGCTGGCCCCACCCTAGTATGAGTCACCGACAGCGGGTCCCACCTTAGTGCCACGTGGCGCATGACAACATGCCTGGGCCACCTCACCACCCTAGTGCCACATGGCACCACACCGCAGGTCCACTTAACCCAACCCCGTGCCACACGGCACACCTGCAGTGAGGCCACCTCACTACCCCAAAGGCCACATGGCTCTACCCGACAGCCCACCTCATCCCTACACTTACCACATGGCAAAGACCACAAAAAGACACCTCACTCCTCATATGCCACATGGCACCGTTAGCAAAACACCTCACAGACTACACCACACCTATTAACACATGGCTACATGCTATCGGGTCCAACTACGCAAAGATAGTCCCACAAAGTGACAAATGGCACTACACTATGAGCCACCTCAAGACGGATTAAATGCTATGGCAGATGATTAATGAGGTAATTAGACAAATGGACCTATCGATTGCGCCAAGTCGATCAATTAAACCTAAGGTGCCACTAACCAAGTCACAATTAAATATATGGGCCTAGACTCAATCGCTTACATAGGGGGCCCATGTGTAAGGTTTATGAGTGTACAAACTTATACAGATAACTATGAGCCAAGCCCATGCGCAAAAACAAACAGAAATTTAAACCAAGGAGAAAAGGAGATATGTACCCGCCCATGCGTGTCATGCCTCGATGGTGCGGGCCCCGTCTTGCGATGGACTTGGCGCGCCGAGTTCGGCCTCTCCGTAACCTTCTCCTTCTCCTCTCCCTCTCTTCCTTCTTCTTCTCGCCGAGGCCGATGGCGCCATTAGCGTTAATCGAGTTCTCTCGAAGCTTGAAACTTCAATCCTTTATAGCTAAAGATAGCCTCGTGCATAGGAGAGAAAGGGTTAATGCTTGAAATTTAAAGAAAACAATGAATAAAAAGAAGAGAGGATGATCACCTCAAGCGATTAATGAAGAACTTTGATCCGTAGGTTTAAACTTGAAATTGATGATACAAGGCACCTTAATCACTTAGGCGATGTCGTAAATGAAAGAAAAATCAGCAATTGAACGTTGAATAAGAACAATCGAGATGAGGTAATGAGATCGGCAAATTGATGAAAATCAAAACCTTGTGCTATCGACTCGAATTAACAGAGCTTATAGCCTCCATGCACTCACACGATGATGTTGAGGTGATGAAGATTGGCAATTGAACAAGGTAGATATGGTTTGAAGCAAGACTTGAGCTCTGATGAACAAATTGAAGCTTGGAGAGATGAACTACAATGGCAGAGAAGAGAGAGGCGCCTGGGTACATTCAAATGGGTATATATAGCATGTTAAAGATGCTAGAAGGTTCTATGGACGATGAGAAATGAGAAGGTGGTGGAATCAAGTCAACAATCAAAGATGGAGCTTTGGATTCTCTCGGGTAGGGCCCACAACATAATGAAGCAATAACAGTAAAGCAAAGACCATGTCTATAGGCCAGGGCAAGTTAATGATGGTGTTTAGAGGGTGTATGGCTATAATCCTTTGGTGCACCACTCCAATTGCCTATATAACCCGATTAATAGCCCACACAACAAGGACACACAATACAATGTACTCGTAGAGAGATAGAGAGTGATAGATTAGAGAGCTATAGCACGTAAAAGGCAATTGGAAGAGAAGAATTGGTTGTGAGAAAGAAAGAAAGCCAAGAAACCGATTGATCTCGCTTTAACTTGAGAACTCGGTTGTTATATCTCCAATTATTCATTAGAAGGTCAGTCTTGAGCTTAATTTCAATTGGATTTGAAGTTTCAAAGATTGAATTTTTGATGTAATTGATATATCACATCCGAATCTTAGAGTAAAAGTATTTTTGAGTTGAATTTTTCAATCTCTTTCCTTTAATTTGCAAATTCATAACTTCTTTCCTCTAGTACTTGATCTCGAATTACGCTTCTTGCTTTGTTTCTTGGTTGGATTTCAAGTAATTAAGTCGGTTAGATCGATTGATCTCTGTTAAAACCCGAGAACTCGATACCAAGAAAGTTCTTGCTTTGATTCTTTGTTTAAACGTCAAATTCATCTCAATTTGTGTTTGTATCACATGTATCCAAGGTTGTAGTGTTGTTCGTAGTCGATTGATCTCGCTTTAACTTGAGAACTCGACGTAATCTGATCTTCAATATGCTATCGCGTCGTATCGCTTAAATCCGATTCCAAACTTGAGATTAGGGAAAATTGCATGCATGATTGAATATAGCTTGGTTATAATTGTCATTAAGAAGTCTATTAAGTGCATAAGTCGTATTGAAAGTAAGTGAATAGTCGGAATTTTGAGTGAAATTGTAATCGGTGTTGAGCGACATCGAATCGTACCCATTTTTATCCAATTATAACACGATTATCATTCAAATTAAAGGTATGATGTTAGCCTGATCCATGCAAAAGTGTCAAACGATGCATTATGAATTTTAATTTGATAAGAACATTGTTAAGATTCATTATAATACATAGTTATATCTTCTAGATCGAATTATACCGTTATGCTTTGGATAACATTTGAACTTGAGATGTCTTGTTGAGTCAATTTGCGTTATAATAATCATGCTAATCCACCTTAGTATACATATACGATATGAATAGAGGGGTTAATTGTCAAAAACATCAACTAATTTCGTGAATTAGCAAGAATTGAGACTCTGCATCGATTGGTACCAAGCCAACTCATATGGCATTGGTGCACAAAGAAGAACCACCATATAGATCGTTGATCGTGCCTCATGAAACAACTCCCCGAGAAGAGACGACGCCGAGGTACCTTTCGATCGGAAAGAGACGACCTTAATCGCCGAAACGCCGCCGCAAGACAAATCTTGAAGGCGCCATTGACTCGGAGAGTCAACCAAACACGCTAGCACGAGTATTGGCGCCTGAGCACGAATATTGAAGCGTACATACGAATCTTAAAATGAATCGAACGAATATAACTTGAATAAAGTGATAAGAGAATCTGGGCCTCTCATCTAATACGAATCAATCTTGAAGCATATCCGCGGCCCAAATAAGAAACAAAGTTATATAAAAGATGTACACCGATCTTGATACAGATCCGCGCCCGCATTAGGCCCATTAATTAAATAATAACAGTAATAGTAATAATATGGAGTAAATAAATGATTTGAAAATGCTATTGAACTCCAAATTGACTCAAATTTGTTTCTAAAATTTTCTTATTTTTCATACTATTTTTCTATACAATAATATCCCGGTTTTAGAAATATAATCATAATAAAATATTTTAAAAGCAAAATACATCACATATATTGGTATATTTGACTTAGCTTTGACTTGTCATTTTAAATACTATAAAAATTCCAAAAATACAAATAAAAATCATAAATAATAACTAGATATATTTTAGTGATTTTTCAAGTGATTTTCTATGAAATAATAATAATGATAGTAATATACTATAATAAATGATGAGATTAGCTATATTCTTTGATAAACAAAAAAAAATATAATAATAATAATAATAATAGATATTATATTGATATTTTCTGTGAAAAATAATAATAATAAAAATAAATAGCACAAAATAAACAAAAATATACTACTATGGTAATAAATAGTAAAATGCATTTTCTTTATGATAAAGAATGATAATATAGTTTTATAATATGAATTGTATTTCTTTTGTTATTTCTATACAAATATACAAAAATATACTTTTGATGAATAAAATGTGATAAAAATAATAGTTTTAATAAAAACATAATGAATTTCATCCCTTATGACTAATAATAAAAATCTTATACTTTTCTATAGATAATAAATAGAGATAATAAAAATAGATATAATGAATAGTATAATAAATAGAATAGAATATTAGTAATGATTTCTTTTAGCTATTATAGATATTAAAAAAATATATAATAATAAAATAATAATAATAATAATAATAATGATAATAGTAAAATAGTATAGCTAACCATCTTTTGATTTTGTAAATAATTCTTACATAATGAATAGTATTACAATATAATAGAATATAATAACACAATTCTATTACTTTAGCTATTATAAGCATTTTAAAAAAAATATAAATAAAACATAGCTATCTTACTTTCTATTATTTTTGTAAGTGATTTTCTACAAAATAAATAGAGTTTAGAAATAATAAAAATAAAATTCTACTATTTTAAGCCATTATAAAAAATCCCAAAAATATTAATAGCTACCCCTTTTCCTATTTTTGTAAATAATTTTCTACATAGACAAATAGGGTTTAAAAAAAAAATAATAATAGTAATATAATAATTGTAATAATAATAATAATAATAATAGTAATAATAATAATAATAATAAATGCATCCTTATAATAATGAAAGATATTATAATAGACTTTGTGCATTTTAAGAAATGAATAAATATGCTCACATAAGGAGTGTAGAGCCACATATGAATATTTGCACACATGACATGACATCTAAAGTGATTAGTCAAGACAAGAACATCTTGACGTGGGATGATTAAGGCTTCAATAGCAATATGAGAAGATATGTCGAGACAAGAACATCTTGACACTTGATGAAGAACAACAAGATACGTTGAGACAGAACATCTTGACGTGAGATGAATAAGGCTTTGATAGCAAAGATGAAGAAGTATGTTGAGACAGAACATCTTGACACCGATGAAGAATAACCGTAGCTACGACACTAACATGAAGATATACGTCGACTCGAAGAAGAAGAACATTACGATGTCCTAGAGAGGTGACATCTTAATGACTCGCCGCCATGAGCAAGTAACTCATGATTGAATACGCTCACACAGGAGTGTAGGGCTACATAGTAATTTTGCACAAGTAATGCAACACGTAGGATGATTAGTCGAGACAAGAACATCTTGACGTTCGTTGAAGATTGACCAAAGCTACGACATCGCATGGAGAGATATGTCGACTTTGAAGATGAAGAACATTACGATGTCCTAGCGAAGTGACATCCTAATGACTCTGTCATGAACAAGTAATTCATGACCATTTGAGCCGGCAAGACCGAACTCGTCCGTCGATGAGTTTGTCTCCCGGCTCATTTCCCGAGAATGTGAGATTGAATCGGCCTCGTTGGTAGATTCATCCACAAAAAAAGTTGAATGCGAACCGTTCGTAGGTAGGTTCCTTCACTAACACATGCCTCAATGTTGAACTCGGCCCGGCCGCTTCAGGTTTGACATTGTGTGCAATTGTGTTTCCTAGGTTTATGAATCGGCTTAGTGCTACGAATTCATGATCTAGAAGATCGGTGAGAAGAAATACGTGGGCCATATCCACCCTTCTCCCGATTCACCAACCTCAAGATCAACCGCCGCCGCTTCGAGTTGTATTTTGTGTGATTGGTTGTTGACTAGTTAAGATTGAACCGGTCTGTTTGTAGGTTTATCTTCTAGATCAACGGAGGTCGAGTCGGCCCGTATGTAGACTCACCTCAAGCCCCTATGA
The DNA here is from genome assembly GCA_037127355.1 of Schoenoplectus tabernaemontani. Classification (NCBI taxonomy): domain Eukaryota; kingdom Viridiplantae; phylum Streptophyta; class Magnoliopsida; order Poales; family Cyperaceae; genus Schoenoplectus; species Schoenoplectus tabernaemontani. The sequence continues at coordinate 18,113,856 of CM073743.1, read as the reverse complement.
AGAGATTAGCCTCGGTCTGTTGGTAAGGTTACATCTCGAGGAGGCATGGATCGAACCTGGCTGCCTGTTTGTAGGTTCGTCCCTCATAGGATAAAACCGATCTGTTTGTAGGTTTTGTCTTCCCTAGATTGAACCGATCTGTTTGTAGGTTCATCTTCCGTAGATCCCTTTTTATAAACTTAGACGACCACTTGCCCATCTCTTAACTATACTATTTGCTTCTCTCTTTCAAAGATCCGAGAGGTGCCTCGAGGTTCGTAGCCCTGGGTAATTAACTGGGGGCTTGCGCCCACCGGAATCTACAAGAACTCACAATCACTAAAAAACCCCCGAATATGCATCCAAATTATCTCTAAACGGCAGAATCGGCCGACACCCAAACAGATGCACGCTCGGGAGGGATCTCCGTGTCCTTCTTCCGCAACCCATCGCCCGGCGGCGGTGCGGAGCGCGCGAAAAGGGTCGCACAATGGCACAGCCAGAGGAGGCCACCTCACTACCCCAGTGCCACATGGCTCTACCTGACAGGCCCACCTCATCCCTACACTTACCACATGGCAGCACCACAGCAGCACACCTCACTCCTCATATGCCACATGGCAGTCTGCTAGCAAAACACCTCAGCAGGCTACACTACAACTATTAACACATGGCTGTATCTCATTGGTCCAATTAGGCAATATGGGCCCCAGGGTGACACATGGCCCTTATTAATAGAAGCCACCTCAGCATGGATTAACACTATAACTGATGATTAATAGATTGATTAAACAAGTGGACCTATCAGGATGCGCCAAGTCAGACCAATTAAACCTAAGCAAAGGATTAACTAATCCATAACTAGACTAATGGGCCGAGGCTCAGATGCTTACACATGGGGCCCATATGTCAGGTTTATGAGAGTATAGCACACACTAGCGGACATACACCATGTCTATGCACATTCACGATCGAAATTTAAATCTAACGAAGAATGAAGTGTGTGCACGGCCCGTGCGTCTCTCTCTCTCGACTTTGCACCGCCGGGAGTGTTGGCTCACATGCACGCGCGCGCGCCGAAGATGATCCTCCCTCGTCCCATTCTCTTCTTCCTCTCTTCCTCTTCCTCCCGCCCGACCGTGAAGGTGCCATCAATGGGAGACGAGTCTACACGATGCCTTACTCCGATCCTTCTTCACAGAGGCTTCCGACACTATTGAGATCTCATTCAAGCAATCAATTGAAGGAATTAGCAAGAGAAGAGATAGCATTGGACGAAGCAATTGATCGGCTTAAAAATGGAAATTACCTTTACAAATGCTTGTGAGTTCAATTGATCATGCAAGCTCACTTCTTTTACATACACGACGCTAAGGCAAGAGCCGGGGTGAATGTTTGAAGCCTCTAGGTCGATGTTCCACCAATTCACAAACCGTGGGCATGGGTGCTTGAACTCGGTGGAATAATGCTCAATTGACTAGGCGGGGATGCTAGATCGACTCTGGGGGGTAAGGAGAGGTTGAACAAGTCGTCAATTGGAAGGTCGGATGAAAGAAAGGTGATGATTGAATGGATAGGCCGATTATGGGGCTTGAGAGAAGAAATGAACTTTCAAATCGATTAATTGAGATTACAAGGACTTGGAGGTTATATAGGGAGTATACCGGGAGTGATCAAGTGCTTAGAATGTTCTAGAAGGCTCGGAAACATGGGAGACCCGAGTGATAAGGGTGAGTGGCAAGGAGTAAATAGAAAGAAGATTTAACCGACTCTAACAACCTAGAATCGTCAAGGGTTGACTCAAGTCAATGAATTAGCCGAAAAAGAAACACAATTTGATCCTAACCATTGAATAAGAAGCAATCAAGGGATGAGATTAATTGAGAAGCATAATCCGGCCACTAATCAATCTACCAATCACAATTAAGCTTCTAATCTATATAAACCCTATCCTGGCTATTGAAGAGGAGGTAGAAGATAACAGTAAAGAGACTGGCAGTGAAAAGCAAAGAGAGAGAGAGAAAGAACAGTTGTAAAGAGAGATTAGTTGTTCTTGATCCAATTTCTTCAACCATACAAAGCTTAGACCTTTGGCCAAAGAACTAGTTCATCTCAAGAATCATCGAGATTAGGTAATCATGGTCAATCATGTACTGATTCTAAAAGCATTGGTGCAAATGGTGAATTAGCAATAAGATTTTCTCGATTTCTTTCATTATTTCAATTCTTTCTGTTTCTCCTCTATCTCCTTCATCTTCTTTTACTTTCTTTTGTTTTTCTTGATACCTTTTGGTTGTGATGTGAGATGATACAGATCGCATGAAACTTGGTTGAAGGGTTTTTGTAACCCTCCCAAGTACTATTCAATAGGATTTTGATGAATAATTGTAATTGAGGTCAGTTGAAGGGTTTGTGTAACCCTCCTGATATCATTGCAAGATTGATTGATCGATTGGGCCTCAATTGAGTGTAATTGATAATGAAATCGTGATAATCCAAATGAATACACTCGGTCGCGCATCCCTTACGTACAAGAACATGAAATTCACCATCAATTCATGATTCTAATTACCGATAAATCAAGCAAAGCTGTACAAAGGGTGGTGAGCATGTACAGTTCATATCCAAGGCTCAAGCAATCAAGATTGCAATTGATTCTTTAACTGGTACGAAACCGTATAAATTGCTTGAAGATACTCGTCGTAATTGGAGTTAATTACTTAAAAGCAGTGAATGAACATCTTGATTATGTCATGGCGATGGGGTATAACGCAAGAATTGCATGAATTAACGATCAATTTAATTGATAAATCCATTTAATCCAACTCGGTACCGAGTGGTGTCACTGTACCGAAATCGGTACAGCTCTCTCTCTTGATTCATCGTGTGAATCCCTAATCAGAAGGCACAGGTGAACTTCTCCCATATAGACGATGCTCAAACTGTCGGCCGATCACCGGACGGAGTTCTTGATCACCTGGAACACCACATTGCACGGATCTCAATGTATTAGAAGGTCGGAGGCTGAAGAGACTTCCTTTGCACGATCATTGAAGCGATCACCAATCTTGAAGATTCGTCGGCGGATGAGATCCATTAAAAGTTTAGAGAAATTAGAAGGAAAAGATCTGGGCCTTAGAATCACTAAACACGTATCTTAATTAAATCAAGTGGCCCAGATATGTTTAAACATTTGAATAATAACTTTGCACTAATCTGGGCCGTAGATCCATTAAACACTTATCTCAAACTAATCTGGCGGCCCAAATGAAGAAGGGAATTGGAAAGATGCGCACCAATCTTGATATAGATCTGGCGGCCCAGATTAAGCCCACTAATTAAATAATAACAGAATAGTAATAATATGGAGTAAATAAATGATTTGAAAATGCTATTGAACTCCAAATTGACTCAAATTTGTTTCTAAAGTTTTCTTATTTTTCATACTATTTTTCTATACAATAATATTCCAGTTTTAGAGATATAATCATGATAAAACAATTTAAAAGCAAAATACATTATATATATTGATATAGTTGACCTAGCTTTGACTTGTCATTTTAAATACTATAAAAATTCCAAAAATACAAATAAAAATCATAAATAATAACTAGATATATTTTAGTGATTTTTCAAGTGATTTTCCATGAAATAATAATGATGATAGTAATATGCTATAATAAAGTGAGATTAGCTATATTCTTTGGTAAATAAAAATATATATAATAATAGATATTATATTGATATTTTCTGTAAAAAGAATAATAAAAATAAATAGCACAAAATATACAAGATATACTACTATGGTAATAAATACATTTTCTTTTACAATAAAGAATAATAATATAGTTTTATAATATGAATTGTATTTCTTTTGTATTTCTTTATAAATATAAAAATATATACTTTTGATGAATAAAATGTAATAAAAATAATAGTTGTAATAAAAACATAATGAATTTCATCTCTTATGACTATTTTCAATTAGTAATAAAAATCTTATACTTTTCTATAGATAATAAATAGAAATAATAAAAATAGATATAATGAATAGTATAATAAATAAGATAGAATATTAGTAATGATTTCTTTTAGCTATTATAGATATTAAAAATAAAAAAAAATAATAACAATAATAAAAAATAATAATAGTAAGATAGTATAGCTAACCATCTTTTAATTTTGTAAATGATTCTTATATAATGAATAGTATTACAATATAATAGAATATAATAACAAAATTCTATTACTTTAGCTATTATAAACATTTTAAAAATACTAATAAAAAAATCATAGCCATTTTACTTTCTATTATTTTTGTAAGTGATTTTCTACAAAATAATTAGAGTTTAGAAATAATAAAAAATAAAATTCTACTATTTTAGCCATTATAAAAATCTCAAAAATACTAATAGCTACCCCTTTTCCTATTATTTTTGTAAATAATTTTCTACATAGATAAATAGAGTTTAAGAAATAAAAAAAATAATAATAATAAAAAATAATAATAGTAGTAAGAATATAATAATAATAATAATAATAATAATAATAATAATAATAATAATAATAATAAATAAATGCATCTTTATAATAGAAATAATAATGGAAGATATTATAATAGACTTTGTGCATTTTAAAAATGAATAAATATGCTCACATAAGGAGTGTAGAGCCATGTAGAAATATTCGCACATATGTTATAACATTTAGAACGATTAGTCAAGACGAGAACATCATTGACACTTGATGAAGAATAACAAGATACGTCGAGACAGAACATCTTGACGTGAGGCTTTGATAGAAGATGAAGAAGTATGTCGAGATAGGAACATCTTGACGTTTGATGAAGAATAACCGAGCTACGATACTAACATGAAGATATACGTCGACTCGAAGAAGAAGAACATTACGATGTCCTAGAGAGGTGACATCTTAATGACTCGCCGCCATGAGCAAGTAACTCATGATTGAATACGCTCACACAAGGGGGTGTAGGGCTACATAGTAATTTTGCACAAGTAATGCAACACGTAGGATAATTAGTCGAGACAAGAACATCTTGACGTTCGTTGAAGAATGACCAGAGCCACGACATCAGCATGGAGAGATATGTCGACTTTGAAGAAGAAGAACATTAAGATGTCCGAGCGGAGCAACATCTTAATGACTCGGTGTCATGAACAAGTAATTCATGACCATTTGAGCTGGCAAGACTGAACTCGTCCGTCGATGAGTTTGTCTCCTGGCTCATTTCCCGAGAATGTGAGATTGAATCGGTCTGTTGGTAGATTCATCCACAAAATAGTGAATGTGAACCGTTCTGTAGGTAGGTTCCTTCACTAACACATGCCTCAATGTTGAACTAGCTCAGCGCTTCAGGTTTGACATTGTGTGCAATTGTGTTTCCTAGGTTTATGAATCGGCTTAGTGCTTCGAATTCATGATCTAGAAGATCGGTGAGAAGAAATACGTGGGCCATATCCACCCTTCTCCCGATTCACCAACCTCAAGATCCGCCGCTCGGTGCTTCGAGTTGTATTTTGTGTGATTGGTTGTTGACTAGTTAAGATTGAACCTGGTCTGTTTGTAGGTTTATCTTCTAGATCAACGGAGGTCGAGTCCTGGCCTCGTATGTAGACTCACCTCAAGCCCCCTATGAAGAGATTAACCGGTCCGTTGGTAAGGTTACATCTCGAGGAGGCATGGATCGAACCTGGGTCTGTTTCAGGTTCGTCCCCCATAGGATAAAACCGATCTGTTTGTAGGTTTTGTCCCCCCTAGATTGAACCGATCTGTTTGTAGGTTCATCTTCCGTAGATCCCCTTTTTATAAACTTAGACGACCACTTGCCCATCTCTTAACTATACTATTTGCTTCTCTCTTTCAAAGATCCAGAGGTGCCTCGAGGTTCGTAGCCCAGGGTAATTAACGGTGGGGGCTTGCGCCCACCGGAATCTACAAGAACTCACAATCACTAAAACCCCCGAATGTGCATCCCAATATCTCTAAACGGCAGAATCGGCCGACACCCATCGATGCACGCTCGGGAGGGATCTCCGTGTCCTTCTTCCGCAACCCATCGCCCGGCGGCGGTGCGGAGCGCGCGAAAAAGGGTCGCACAGATACTTTTACGGGATGCGGTCCTCTGACCCTTGGTTGGTACAGTGTAGGCTCCCATTTGATTTCGATTTGTTAATTCACGAGTAGTTATCCCCTTTTGGCGATATGGCAACTGAAGACATATTTATCCGTTTGTTTTTATTTTGTAAGGTGAATTACCAGATTTAGCAGACCAGAGTACGTGCTTATGCACGCTCACTCTCCTAGGGCGTTATCGCCTCGGGAGCCCGAATTGTCGTTTATGCGGCATTGGCGCCGCATAAACATAAAGTCCTAAGTTCGTAAGTTGGGTCGCTGGTGGCGCCCGCTTAGGCAAGGCCCAAGTTCGTAAGTTGGGACGCTGGTGGCGCCCGCTTGGGATAGATCTGGTGATTTGCAAATTGGGATATTTATTTCGGGTGTTTGTCTTCTCGTACCTTATATTCTATATTATATTACTATTTCCACAGATTTTCTATTTCAGGGTTATTTGTCATTTTCATGTCATTCATGTAGAGGTGTTCTCGAAATGTATAAAATAATAATACATTAACATATATTAAAATAATTCATTGCATTTATAATCGGTATCGGTATTTGGGTCCAGTCTAGGAAAGAAGATCAAATCTTAAGGCTGGATCTAAATCCGTACTGAGTAATTTTTAAAATTACTCACGTTTCCACGGTGGTTGTGGGATCCAGGTTGTATGGGCTCGAGTTTTGATGAGAGTGCTAGGTGCAAAGAGCCCTGCGTGATATCGTAGGTGCTTCGCGCATCGACAAATGAGGCGGGTAGTTGATTAGGGCTTATCGGGCATCGGGTTTTTGGTTTCTTTCTTTGGGCTTTATTTGAGAGATTTTGCTACCCATTCCGATGGTGTTAGCCCCCGCCGTGTCGGGCGTTGTATTTATCTCGTATATTCGGATCGTTTTGTTTTGTATTATTATTATTATTGTTTTGTTTATTCTGGGATTTACCTTATTTTTTATTCATATAGCCTTTCGTACGCACGTCTCGTCGTGCGTACGTGGCGGGATTAAGCACCCCAAATCCGATTTAATTATTCTGGGGTGTGACATCCTCACTCACACTCTTCTTATCCCCATTACCTGCTGTTATTTGTTTTCACATAAGTATCTCAATAAGCATCTTGTCCTCTTCAGTAAATACCACTCAAACTTCTCCTTCTCCTTCTGCTATCGCCAGATTTGCCCGATAGTCTCCTCTTCCACCTCCTCAACCCCCACGGCCGCGACCTCCAGTCTGTCCACGCCCACATGTCTCTCTTTCTTTGGGTGGCTTAGGACAAGTTTTGCTCAAATGACCCACTTCTCCGTAGTTATAGCATTTTTAGTCTCTCCCTGAACCCCTATCATACCTGAGTTCGAAACTATCAATGTCGAGCGCATCCTTACATCTCCTTTAGTCTCTGAATGCAACTTCATGTGACTCTCCTCCGCATCATAGCCGCAATAGCCTCGTCTAGTGACGAGATCCTCACCTAAGCCAGTAACACCACACTTCTCTGCTCAAAAGTCGGATTTAATCTCCTCAGAAAGTGTATATTTCTTCTCTACGCATCTCGCTCTCCTCTCTTGCACTCCTGATCTTTACAGCATTCTATCTGGCGAAAAGTAGTCATAGTCTGCTCACAATCACTCCAGATATGTGACATACTTTTGGATTCACTTATCTCCTTGTACTACTGCTTCTATCTCGCGCTCGATCTGAAATACCCTCATGTTATTCTCAGCACCAGCATAGATTCTTTTCAACTTAGCCCAGATGTCCTTCACACTCTGAATGCCATCCATCGTGACAACAATCGGCGCAACCATAGAGTTAAGGAGCCAGGTATACAACAACATGTGTGTGGTCTTCCACTTATTCCATCTAATAGTGTCTTGTTTTGGTTCCTTATTCTCTCCCGTCAGAAACCCCTTCAGATTCCTCCCGGCTAGAGCACCTTTGATCCGACGTGACCAACTCAGATATGTGGCCGGTCCATCAAATTTTAGATCCACGGGCGGGAGATCTAACTTCACTGATTGTGGATGCGTCGAGACCTCGGCTCTTTTCGACATTCGCATCAGCTCGAACAATGTTTTCACATCCACTGGATCTAGCTTCGCAATAAGCTTCTCTATTGGTCCACCCTTGTTCATCCATCAATCTCACTCGTGTTATCTCCTCACCCTTCAATTTATCAATGCCTTCTCATACAACTTACAACATCCTTTTTTTTTTTACATAATCATGGTCGTGTACTGTGTACATAAGCCCTAAACTTGAGAAAACAAAAGAAAACTAAGCAAAAGAAGGAATAAACGAAGGAGAAAGAAAAATAGAGGAAGCACACGATAGCTGAAAGAGAGTCGGAGCTTGGCGGCAACGACGACGACCGATAGAGGTGCGCAGCCGCGATACTGTAGCACGCAACCATCGTAGCTCGTTTTTTTTGTAGCTAACCCTAACTCTAATACCAAGTTGAAATCTGAATTTATTCTTATTCAATCACTGTGAAGCCTATTATATAGGCGTACAATGAGGTAAAATAAGAAATAATACAATTGGAAAGAAATCAATCAAAAATCCCTAATTGATACTAATTAAATCTCTAATTGATACTAATCAATACTTTCTATATTTCAACAGATAATTTAGCTTATATTAATTTTCATTTCACTGTGATTGTTGATGAAACGAATGATCACTTTAATATTGATGGTAACATTTTACATCAAAATTTGTATCAACAATATTAGAAATCTGTTAACAAATAAAAATAAAGTCATATATATGTTGGAAATTCGTATCTATTTTTTTTAAATAGAATTTAATATTCAAGAGAATATGATACATAGAGACAGAAAAAGAGATAATCACGTATACTGCAAAAAGACGATAACAGTAAATATTATGTTAAGTATTATTAACCCTTATATAATACTCAAGAATGAATGATTCGTGAAATATACTGAAGAAAATAATGCAAAGATAAGATTAAGATAATAACATAAAGGAGCGAATATGTCGGGAAGCAGGCACACCGGACATTTACTTGCGTAGAGAAAATGAAGACTGTAAGCAACTAATTAATTAGCACGAATATTAGAACGCTTATTGATCGAGGTCTCTATTAAAGTGGAACCCAAGTTGCTTGTCAAACGAGTGGACATACGTATATTAAAATAGGATCTGATTAAGGCTGGGCCGAATAAATTAAACAAAAATTAAGACAAGGCTACAACAACAAGAGCAAGGAGATGATTAGAGGAGGGGGCTGCCCATGGGCCATTGCAGCGCAGCCCAACCCAAATGAAAATCTGACTTAATATTATTGTTGATATGAAAACCCATGGGTTGTCCCATGGGATTATCTTCTAACGCGGTGCAACTTACAGCGCAGAAAATCATAACCCTTCTTTTAAATGAACGGTTCAAATTTCATCTCTTAAAAATTTCACATCACGTGTTATAGGTGTGACTGTCACTCCTCTTTTTCGATTCGCTAGCACTCATTTCGCCTCTTTCCTTCTATTTCTCGAGTCTCAGTTCATCTCTCCTTCTCCCTCTTCTAAATCATCTCCTTTCGCCCATTCTCCTCCTCTTCTCCAAAATAAAATTAAAGACATGAACAAATTACTATTTCTCTACTACTCAAAGTGACACATATCTAGTACCATAAGAAATGATGTTGATGCCATGCAACTTATACCACGGTCTGATCTGATACCATGGTCTAATCTCTCCCCCCTCTTTCTGATATCATGGTCTAATCCCCCCCCCTCCCTGATACTATGATTTGATTTTGACACCATGATCTTATACTAGTAAGCATGAATTGTGACATGTACACTATCAGAATAGCTCAGAATATGAATAATATTTGAGGCTGCAATGGTATGTACAATTATGATATTGGTAAATTAATAATTTTAATCACATCTACATAATTTAACTTGATTACATAAAAAAATACAAAAAAAGAAAATTTTATCTTTAAAAGCTATAGAACATAATTGCTCCAAAATACAAAATGGACCCGATTTGCTAATATAAAGGAAAGTTTATGTTTAAAATCTATAGAATTTCACATTTTTTGCAAAGTTCATTCTTAAGAGAGCTGCATCATCAGACACATCCCCTTAAAAAATCATATTATCAAGAAAATTCACTATCTAATCAATTTCACTACCCTCTCATAAACACACCTATAATAGCATTGTAGTTCACAACATCAAGCTCATGCCTTGTAAAAACCATGTCATCTAGAAAATTCATTTGCCTTCTCAATTTTAACTTTTTTGCACGTACCATACAAGGGAGTAACAGTTAGCGACTCATCGGCCTTATCTCGTCTTTGGTTACACAATGCACTGATGATGGCACTGTAAATCCTTACATTGGGTTTTGTTCTTAGAAATCTTGTCATGCACCAATGCTTTTGTCTTATCAATTTCACCTTTCTTGCACATACCATCTATAAGAATTAAACCACAACTTATAATAGAAAAACAGAATCAATAGAGCTCCGTTGAAATTTTAGAGAAAAAAAAAAAGAAAGGAGAGAGGAGCTAGCAAACCAGAATGAGAGAAGAAGCGAAGCAGCAGAAAAGATGAAAAGAGAAGCAACGAAGAGAGTGAAAAAGAAGTGACGCTAATGGATCTGAAAGAGAAAAAAAAATCACTGGTCACTGGATTCGTCACTCGTTAGATGCATATCGATTTGGAAAAGAAAAGGAAAAGAGAGAAGCGCACCTGACGTGCGTACGGGAAGAGGGCGAAGAGACGAAAGGGCTTGAATCAGGCACGTTTCACCGTCGAGAGTTGAAAAATTAAACAAAAGAGAATTCGAATCATTGATTTAACGAAGGGTTGGGATTATCTGCGCTGCAACTTGCAGCGCGTCAGAAGATGCGCTTCCCCTTCTCATAAGGATACAAGGACCCAATACGACATCAGGACTCAAGTTTTCAGCAAAACCAATACCTGAAACCCTACTGTCGCCCAAAATTAACTACCACCATTATCCTTATCCCATTAGATATTACAGATGGGTCCACCTCAGAAACATAAGATTCACCTTTTGCCTCTGTGCTAAGATTCACCTTTTTCGTGCTCTTCCTCACAAAAATAGTTGGCTTTACGCTTTCCCTTTTTTTATTCACTGATGGATGATGAATTGGACAAGGTTACAAATTGGGGTACAGTCAGGAGTTGTTTTAATGCTCTTTGTTAGATTTGCTAACTGGCTTTGTGGGATGAACAACGGTGGCTGTCTTTTGCTTGTTGTACTAGCATTGCGGGTTGGAGTTAGTCTGGCATGCTTCACACCGTTTCCTCAGGCGCCGGTCCTTGCATTGCTTTACATGCCAGTGAAGATAAATGATAATTTCAAATGATGCGCACCAGTCTGGTCCTGCAATCCCGTCTATCACTGGTTGATTTCCGTAAATTGTTTGTACATTACTAGTACATTTAGCACCAACTAGCAATTGACTTGTGAGTTCCAAAGTAAATGTTTTATTTGTTACATTTATCTCCTCGGTTCATTTCGTTTGTACTTACTAGTGATGGAACAACAGCATCAAAACGAAATGTTAGCAACTGAACTCAATGCAAGCAGAAATTAATTACCATTTACTGTTTCAGTGTTGAAAGATGCAGGAGCTTCAGATAATTATATACTTGGCCTGAAACTGAAAGAAGAAAAATGGAAAAACCATGCTCACTGGAATTGACTTGTGTGTGTCTTCTGTAAATTATGTAATCACGGGTTGTGGTAATCAGGAAAGAAAGAAGTCAAACTTAATTAGAATATTTTTCTTTCAGTAGTTTGGAATAGAATTAGAATAGCTGTCAGGGTGAGTAATATATAATCTATCTTTACTTTAAAATTTAAAGAGAGGAATAGTAAATCCAGGTACCTGTATAACAGTATCAGGATGCTGGGGGTTGCCAAACAAATCAATTTGCAGGGATTTCAAGTTATCATACCCATGCATTTTGAAACGAGTCACAATTAATTGCGCCTGATATTATAATATAATTTTGGGGAATGCAGAGATAGTTTTATCCGGCCAGAGTCGGAACTAATTCTTCTTTAATCAAAAGATATAACCCTTGATACAGGTTATCTCCGGCAATGTGGGGACATACCGATCACCGAGAATGGAGGTATGGACAGATTTTTGCTCTTCCCCATTGCCTGTCAGTGCTCTCTCCTTCCCTCATCGCAACAAATTAAAGTAGCAACCTCCATCTCACTGCCTCCCCTTGATTGCCACGTTTAAAGATAAGAGTATGTATCCACCTTATATCATTTTTTTTTTAAAATAGCTAGTTAATTACCTCAATTGAGAGAAAAAAAAAACTGCACTGTCTTACTTCATAAGTTGGTTTCCTTACTTTAAGTTTATTAATTAGGAACTTTGCCCTCTGATAACTATGTCCAATGCTTAAATTAGCTGGTCGCTTGTGACAACCTTAATTATTTACATGCTCTTATGGACTGATAACTTATGAAGAAAAAGAATAAACAACACACAACTCCCATGAAACTCCCTTCCCTCCCATGTTTTATTGATTGAAAAATCTGTGATACAAAATTCTGTGTTAATCAATCTCAGGTCCAGTAGCCTCCTCAAATAGCCAGCTTAGAGAATGAAAACAGGAAAGAATAAACTAGGGAAACAAAATAAACTAGTATCCTCAATCCTATCTTTACATATTTTTCCTTCTATCTTTAGACAACCTAAATGAGAAACAAATATGCTAGCTGTGCTACTGCTGAATTTTGATATGCGCCAATATGGACAACGCTCAAGTGCCAAGTACCAAAATCTTACGAGTATTGTAGGTGCAAAATCACCATCAGAGCTGGAAATAAAATTTGTTAGGAAATAAAATACCTTTGTACCAATATTGTAGCAATGTACCAAAATACTAGAAATCAGATTGAAAATTCAGTACCTCAGCTAAAAAAGAGCTCAAAATAGTCTTTAACTATTGGAAACAACAATTTCAGTATTTTAATAACTTATTGATTCACTATTTTAAAGGATTTGACATTTTTATTTTGAGATAGTTTATCTATGTAAACTGGAACAAGCTACCGAGCTTCTTTGACAGCTATTTTAATGCTTATGAGTATTATCTTGTATTTTTTATTTTTTGGGCTTTACTTAATTTATTATGTTTTTATTACAATAGTCACATTGTATTATGTATGATGAAGCTTATAATTTATGCTTATTATTATTTTTAGAGAGGCAATGTTATCAACCAGGAGCTAACCAAGTTGAAGAAGCAAGTTGCTTAATTGATTTTGGTAATAATTTTTGTTTAGTTATTTCAGGGTTCATCGAAGAGCTAATGTGAAAGGTTCCTATCTTTTTGTGGTTTGAATGTTTAGGGTTGTAGACTAATGTTAAATGCTTGTAGGTGACATGCATTTTTTGTTTATGTTGCGGGCACTTTTGTAAAGGGGAACCAGCGGGTTTTCTACTGAAGGAGATATGATTAGATTTTGTTTAGATACTTTAAACTTTTAGGTGATGGCTACTTATATTTATGATAAAGTTGCAGACTGTTTGCTTGGAAATCCATGTATGAGGAATATTTACTTTGGATTACAAAATTTGATTGCGGGTACTGTATTTATGAAGCTACAAATATGGATTACAGTGTAGAATCTGTTTATAATGATGACTACAATTTTAATAAATTTCTGGAACAACTATAAAATGTGATAGCATGTCAATTATATCGGTAAAAAAATGCAGAATGGATGCAAAAATAAAATACCATATTTTGAAAAATATAATATCGATTCACAAAATGCATCTTTCATAGCGCGCATCCAACCCATGCACCTAAAAATGTGTCAGTATTTTATTGCATCCAGTTCACATATTATGTTGGTCAATAGTCAAATCCTTTTATCTCCAGGTGGATCCTTTAGAAGTTTGGTACATGCATAATTCCCCATGAGAAGCTTACTTGATTACCCTTGCAAGGTTCTTTACATCGGCCCCATGTAACGGAATTGTAATTGCGTGAAGGGCATTCTCATGGGCCTCAATTAGTGATTTGCCGGCGAGTACATGCGGTACGCGGGTACACGGTACGGGTAGACGGTTTTTTTTCAAAACCGCACCCTACCCGTCGCGGGTACACGGGTACGGGTACGGGGGCATACGGGGCGGGTCGGGTCGGGAACGGGATCCGTTATAACGGTTTCTGAACCGTTATAACGATTTATGAAACGTTATAACGGTTCAGAAACCGTTTTGCACGGGTAGACGGGTACGGGATTTTTTTTTTGCTGTTTTTGTTTTACAAATATATTTTTTATTTTGAAATGTCATAAAATCTGAATAATATCATTTCGGCTAAGTACAAATCTAAACGTTCATTTTTTTTTTAATTATTTTAAAATAATAGATTAAATTAAAAAATAGATAAAAAATTAAAAATGAACATTTAAAAATCAAATAATTTAAAATGAACGTTTAAAATATAAATAAAAAACATCTTAAATCAATTAATTTAAAAAGTAGAATATAAATAAAAATTTATCAAATCAATTACTTTAAAAATAATTTTAAATTATTTTAAAAAATAGATTAAAAAATAAAAGTTACCCTCCTCCTTTTATTCCGGACTTGGGACCGGCTATGTAAAATAACATAGGCGGAGTTCTAACTTTTTTTTGTTAGTAATTTTCTTTAAAATGAAGAATTTAAAAACTAATTGAAATGTTTAAAAATTTATAATTTTAAAAATAGCCATAAAAATTAAAAGAGGTTAGAGATTAATACCGACACTGTCTTCTACCTATCTAATAGTTCGCAATCATGTACCATTGCTCGCTCTCTTCCGTACCATCTGAATCCGAATTATAACCCGATCGTGGCTCGGTTTCGCTTTCTTCAGTCTCGACTTCGGATGATTGTGGTTGATCTCGATATTGATTGCGCTCCTCAGCATCAATCCAATCTTTTAAGCACACAAGTCTCTCAAAAACATGTGCACCCAACTTACTAAGTTTATCGGAGAGAATCTTGTTCGCCGAACTAAAACAACTTTCAGAAGGGACAGTTGACACGAGTACGGCAAATACGTCGCGGGCCATCATCGCCAGCGTTGGATAGTCCCTTGCATTTCTCTTCCACCACGTCATGATGTCAACATCTTCATTTTCGTTGAGCATTGACATATAGCTCAATAACTCATTTGTGGATGTGTGCGGTGTGCTTTCCGATTGAAAATCTACTAACAATCCATCACTGCTAGTGCTCCTGGAAGTGAAATTATTAAAGAAAATAATTAGTAGATAAATAATATAGATATTATAAATAATAAATACTAAAAAAATATGTAATTTATATTTTTACCTAGGGGCGCGGTGGGACGAAGACGGATTTTGGTTGTCAACCATTCTTGAGTTGTATATGTTAAACATCTCATTGAACTTCGAATTCACGTATGCCTCCACACCGGTGTTGGATAAATGTATATTATCTTTGTACGCTTGAACCATTCTGATTGTGTAATACTTCTTTTATGCCGGATTGAGGCAGCTTGCGATGATGGTCAGGAGGGGTATATCTTCCTAATATTTTAGAAATTTTTGTTTCATGGCATCTACGATCGGCGTGAGAGATTTATCCCGGGTTTCGCCTTGTTCCAATTCACGATACACCTTGGAGATGCTATAGAGATGTTTCAGCAACTCAAATGAAGTCGGTGAGTACGAACATGATAGTTGGACGGTTGCTTTAAAAAAAGTTTGTAGAAATTTTCGAAGTCTTTCTAGTTGCTCTCATTCCTCGACACTGGGTTCCAATGCCATTCCCTCTGGGGTTGAGTTTCTCAAAAACTCCCCAATAACAACATGGTAAGGAAGGCATCGGTGCAAAAATCTATAGGTAGAGTTCCAACGGGTATCTATATCCCAAGGAACTCTCAACTTGCTCAATCCATAGTTGACGCACATCAATGCGAACCGTTGTTTTCTTTCTTGGTTTGAAACAATATGGTTGAGAGCATCCTTAAATTTAATTATCAATAGTTTTACGGTTTCTGTTTTAAGGCATGCATTCACAACAAGGTTAAGTATGTGGCAAACACACTTTTGGTGAAACATTGCTTCATTCATAATTGGGTTTAGTGACCGTTTAAAAATATCAATGGAAGCTATATTGTTGCTAGCATTATCAAAAGATATAGAAAAACCTTGTTATCCATATTCCTCTTCAGATTATATTCTTGTAAAACCTCAATAATGGATTTGAAAATTATATTTGCAGTGTGTGGAGAATCCAATACTCTAAAACTTAATATTCTTTTTTGTAATACCCATTGATCATCGATCAAATGCCCGGTAACACAAGAGTACCCAAGACCATGTTTACCGGCGGTCCATATATCAGATGTAATTGAGACCTTATTGTTTTGATATGCAAATATAGCTCGGAGTTCATTTTTTATGGTGGTAAACTGGTTTTTTATTTCATCTACCAATTTTCTATGATGGATCCTCTTGTACTTTGGTTGAGCGCACCCTCGAATGACCAACCGGGCAAAACTCATGCAACCACCCATACTTAGTGGTTGTTCTTTATGGGTAATGTACCGGGCCATTTCACTAAACATTCTTGCTTCATCGAATTTTGGGTGAGTTCTGGTACCATCCAGTTGCATAAGGGTTTGGATTTGTCTCGGTCCAGCATTTTCACTTGGAACCTCACCCTTTTTTGGTGCATTTCAACATGTCTTTTAAAGCTGGTCATACCACTTGATTGTTTATACACAAAAAAAGTTTCTTGCAATTTGGTACCTTACACTCAAGAGTTTTCAAAATGCCATTCTCGTCTTTGGTCACCTTATACCAGGACAACCACCACTGATTGTATTCGGGAGCTCTTTTAGTCTTTTTTACTGGTTGTTCTGCTGGTTGTTGTGGGGGGGGGCATTTCTCGAAGGAGAGACATCTGCTTCTTGAATTTCAGGAACACCAGTCGAATGAGTAGATGAAATAGGGGCAGTGAATTGACTCGATGATACAGAAGAAGTGCATCCATATGCATAAGGTGTTGTTGGTTGAAGTGCACCTTGTGAAATAAATATGTTCGGATCGGTTGAAGTATAATAAGGTGCACTCATTTGGGGGGGGGGGGGGGTTGTTGATAATTTAAATCTAACATTTGGTCTCTTCTTTGATAATTTTGTGGATAATTGGGTGGTGGCATTTGTTCATAGTTAGATGGTATGCTTGGGCCAAAAAAGTCTTCAGAAAATCTCGCGGCGTCTTCTTGCACTTGTTCGTTATAACTTGACATTTTTAAAATCTAACTTATTTAAAAAATTCAAAATAATTAAAAAAATAAAATCTAACATATTTATTTTTAATAGGTTATCTATGAAATTTAATGGTTGTCTTTTGGGCCAGTTACTATTACACACGAAATCACAACTAGGTAATTTCCCAGAAAAACCAGGGATCACAAAGGATACGCTACGAGTTCTGATTTTCCTACACAGAACTTTCCTTAGACATTGTGTTTTCATAGTATTGCAATAGTTCTTACTAGGGAAACCATTAAAACGTCATAAATAACCTATTAAAAATAAATGATCTAACAATTTGTACAAATTAAATCTAACATACAATTTAAATTTTAAATTAAATCTAACAAAATTAAATCTAAAGTGAATTATATGTCAAATAATGTAACCTTCAAATTTTACGAAATTGTACTTGCGGGCGTTGCCGAACTTCGTATTTCCATTTTCCAATACCTACGTATTAAAAATAAAATTACTTCACATATTAAAAAAAATAAAAATAACCTATTTTCCTAACCTATTAAAAATAAATCCAAATTTAAAAATTAAAATCTAACATATTCAAAATAAATCTAATTACTTCACATATTCAAAAAAATAAAAACAACCTATTTTCTTAACCTATTAAAAATAAATCCGAATTTAAAAATTAAAATCTAACCTATTCAAACATAAAATAAATCTAACAAATCTAATTACTTAACATTTCAATAAATCTACCATAAACTAAATTTACTCTACAAAAAAAATTAATATAACATGAAATAAATATAACCTTTAAATCTCGCGGAAAAATCTTGCGGGAGACGCCGAACTTCATAATTTCAATACCTTCGTAATTCCGTGATCGTATTTTTATACTATATTTTTTGGAACAATAAATTTAAAAATTGAGAATAATATTATATTGAGAGAATAAAAGATTGAGAGATTGAGAAAATGTGAAAATATTGAGAAATGAGAGGAATATGGGTGTATTTATAGAGTTTTGATTGGAGGGAATAAATTTTGAAATTTATTAAAAAAAAAAATTCCAGCGGGTTCGGCGGGTACGAGTATTGATTTGATGTGAACCGGGGGGAAATTTTTTGAAAATTTTCAAAATTTATGAAACTTTATAACGATTTACTGAACCGTTATAACGTTTCAGCAAACCGTTATAACGATTCAGAAACCGTTATAACGGTTCAAAAACCTTTATAACAGTTCAGAAACCGTGCAACGAGTACGCGGGTGTGGGTACAGGTACGGGTACGGGCGGCGGGTGGCGGGTACGCGGGCGGCGGGTAAACAGGTATGGGTACAACGGGTTTTTCCTAAAAAAAACTGACCGGCCCTTCTCAAATCCGTACCCATGTACCCGTTTACCCGCCTATATCCGAGCACAGATACGGATACTGCGGGTACCGAGCACGGATACAGATTGTACCTGGTGGTTTTTAGCAAACCTCTAGCCGGCTGGCACATATAACAATCATACTATGTCAGACTGTACACGGTATTGTCCTTTTCAAACCCACCCCCTTTTTACACATTCTAGTACTGTAATCTGAGGAATTAACTATTAAACCATAAAACCATAAATTACTATAGATTTAATCACTATGATTTATATATATATATATATATATATATAATTAAATTGACTTCCATTGACAGAATATATTTAAATATATTTAATTAAATATTAGTTTTTATCAATGTTGTCCCTTTCTGAAAGTGATATATTACTGTTTGTTCATAAAAGAATATGAGGCAGTTATTTTATCATTTGTATAATAATAATTAAATATATTCTTGTTGATTGAGTTGAGACTAATTATAATTTGATATTGCAAGTGCTTTCAGGAAACTCGAAAAGAACTTGAGGAACAAGAATAGTATGCGTGGAGTCTCATCACTGCATTTTTTTCTATTTCCTAAAATATCATTTATCATATTCAAACTCAACCAAATACTTGAAGTTTAAAAAGAATCCTGGAATCCTGGTTTCCGCCAATAGGTGGAGAAAAGAAACAATTTTCGAATTAATAATCCGTCATATCCAATCAAAACTCTTTGGATGTTAAAGAATTATCTATTTGATCAGTTTATTAATTCGACGTAGTTTCCTAATTTTTTTCTAATATATTCGAATTATATTTAATCATGCTTACAATTCAGTAATAATAGCCTTCAGGGAGGTTTCGTCTCGCCTTCATTTATACGGATTCATGGAATAATTGATATTACATAAGAACTAATTAAGTTTTTTCAGAGAAGGGAATTGAACAACATATTTTTCAGAGAATAAGTTAATAGAAAATGAAGAATATGCTATTGACCATTTCACCGTATAGAGAGATTATCTACAGTACGGAACTTTACCTGTTATTATACCCTATTTTAGTTATACTTATACATTTTTAAACATATCATATATATCCGATTTAGACCGTACGCGTCTTATATATTGCAAACGGACGACTAGGATCTGATCACATCATCAATGAATATTGTATTAGTGAAGTTCTCTCTTTCTTTCCAACGCGTTTGAAGCGCAAGTGTGCTCAGTTGATCTCTATCTTCTCTCTTTATATAACAGAAGTCAGATGAGGTGCTCTCAATACGCAACTCGAGAAAAAAATGGAAGAATTTGAGGAAGAAGACATATTATGGCCTGATCTGGAAGTCGACAATGAAGAAGGTGACATAGAAATTTGCGAGACACACTCAGTCGTATGCCAACGAAGCGCATCGGCGCCTATCCGGATCCCCTTGAGAGATAATGTCAGCTGCTCATGGACAGCTGGGATCAACTACAATCCTACAGGTTCCAACACGCAAGATGACGGTGACGATGACGATGATGGCGATGGAGATGGAGATGATTACAATGGTGTTGGTCAGGGGACTCCAGGAAAGGATATACCAGCGACGCATATCTTTGTTCAACAGAAGAACGATGGTAAGAATAAGATGGCTCGCTCGGTTTGCGAGGGATATGGAAGAACACTGAAGGGACGCGACCTTAGAAACACGCGAGACATGATCCATCGGCTAACGGGTTTTCTCGAGAAATCATGAATTTCTCGACTCCAATCATCCCTTGCTTGGTTGCGTTTGTGTGTTTAATTCTCCTTCTCCACTTCAATCAGCCCTTAAGAGCTGCTTTATTTTCTTCACTACGTTTTTTGATGCCGAAAGTTGTTTGTTTTGGAGTTTTTCCTTTATCTTGGAAGTCTGAAAATTTGAGATTTGATGATTTTGTACTTTCAATTGGGAAAGAAAAAACAATTTTACACAATTTTATTTTCACTGTTACTATCATTGATTTTGATATTTAAGATTTTTGTTCTTTGCAAGCTTTTAAAAAATAAAAAAGTTTTAACCGTTTTAACGATTTTGACAGACCCTAACGTTAAGTTAAAAAAATAGATTTAACCATTTTATCTCACGTTAAACCCGTTAAATAGTTAAAATCATTATTTTTTTAAAAAATGCATTTAACGGCTAAAATTTATTTTATTTCAAATCTTATATCTAATGACTTTAAATTTTTATTTTTTTTATTTTTTGAATGTAAATTAATGCCGTAATAAAATTAAGAAGCAAATACATCATGTAATAGTTTAGTATAATTTAAGATTTTTAATTTTTAAATACTTAATTAATATTATAATTATTATTTTAACTTGATTTAGTTAATTATTAAGTACTTATCATATGATAATGTATTTATTAGTCTTTTTAAATATCAACAAATAGGTAAAAAATGATTGATCATTTTTTAATTTAACGGTCGTGTAAAACCGTTAAACGTTAAATGATTTTCACCGTTAGGAGCCGTTAAATATTTTTTAAAAGCTTGGTTCTTTGTGATTTTGAATTTGATTTTATTTCTAGCTTATTGTAATTTATTTGAGATTAAAGAGTTATTGTTGTCGTCGTTATTTTTTTCGAGTGAAGCGTAATTTTACTTTATTGTTTTTGGGGTCAATCAATGTATAAAACCAGAGAAAAACTTTTAGTGTACATATTGATTGAGAGAACTTGAATACTTTTCTCCTTTCTGTTTTCAGTTTTTGCTAGGGTGTTTTCTTTTATTTTCTGAGAACATGCAACTCTGGTTTCAATGGGATTGGTGCACCTTGTTGGGTATTTAAAAAAAGAATTAAGAAAGGATGCCACAAGAGTAATCACAAAACCGCTGCAAATTATTTAAAGCGGTTCTTATATAACAACCGCTGCAAAATACCAGTTAAAAACTCGCTGTAAACATCACCTTTTACAGCGGTTTTTACCTTAAAAACCGCTGTAAAATTATTTTTGCAGCGGTTTTTTCATAAAAACCGCCGTAAATTTTTTTTTAAAATTCGTTTGCGCGGTTTCTTCGTAAAAACATTTGTAAAACTTTTTTTTTAAATTGTTTCTTTTTATTTCGTGACTAGCCCATATATGCTAGCCATATATAATATTTTCATCACATGCATTTTCACAAAAATAATAATAATTACATTTAATTACTAATTAACTACATCTAATTAACTAATTTATCTAACATACATACATAATACAACAAAATATAACATATATTTACAAAATATTAAAACTTGATAAAAAAATGTCAAAACAAAGCGAGCGAGGCGGGACAGGCGCGCGGCGAGGCGAAGCAAGGGGCAGCGACGCTGGCGCGGCGGGCTTGCATGTGGCACAGTGACATTTCAGAATCAAATTTGAAAAACGAACTATTCCGATTAGTTAATTAATTCTTAAACAATTATGACTTGCATCCTCTCCAATTGCATGATAAAAGGTGACATCCATGATATTCTTAATACATAGGTAAGGGTTTGGACCCCCCGGCGTAATTTGATCCACCGTCGCAACTAGAGCAAATTCTAGTAGTGTACTTTCCTAAAAAGGAGGGAAGAAATGAACATTTTACTGCAAAATCAATGTTGTATGAAATTACGTAGAATTATTTTTAGAAAATATAACACCAGTTTAAGCAGCTCTGGTTCTGGAATCAGGAGTGAACTGTGAACATCACATTCCTCTAGACTTGTACTGGACATCTCCATTATAATCCATAGTAATAAATGGAGACGATTAGCTTGAGCCCCTTTAAGGATTTGCTAAATGACTCACTCAATGCCTCAATAGAGTAGTTTATGAATTTGAAGCAGTAATAAGGGAGACGAACACGCAAAATAGTATTTAATACTAGCCAAAGGAAAGATAATATTATTATAAGCAGATGCCACTTGCCCCATTAATGCGTACTATTTATTAGATTTATTAATTATTTTCTGAAGTAATTTCAGTTTGGTATTCCAAAAAAAATACAAAAAATCCCTCATATGCCAGTTTCAATAAAGAATGCCTATAAAACTCACTGATATTTTTATTAATAATATAAAAAATTTAAAAGTACGAAAATAACACTCGAGGGAGTGAAATCACGAAAATAACAAATCCACACTTAATAAACGTGGATCGGGATCCGCATTGGCTAAAAGTAGACTTTTTTTTTACAGATCCGAATTTTAGAGTTGAATTGGATATGGATATGGATATGGATATGAATATGAATAATTCGTGTATTAAGAGTTGAATATGAATAATTTGTGTATTAAGAGTTGAAGATGAATAATTTGTGTATTAAGAGTTGAATATGAATAGTTCGTGTATTAAGAGTTTAAGTTAATAACTAAATTTATTAATATTTTATTTAAGCTATTAACTAAGTTTATAATTTATTTTTTCTGATAAACTGAGATAATAAACTCGCTGAATGCAATCAGTTAATCTCCTAATAATATTAAAAAAATACATTATGTTTAATTTCTTTGATGATAAAAATATTATAATTAGCTACATAATAATTTATTAAAAATATAAAGAGTTGCATTACAATACAATAGAATACAATACGATACAACAGTTTCAATTTCGACGATTAGAGGAGCCTCCAAATAATGATCTGATTCTTCCAACAAATGACTTCAGTGCAGTTTGATTACTGTGTTGACTTGATGATACACCTATGATAGGAGAAAGTTAGAATTATTTGCAAATGTGGTTATATCATAAATTAACTCATATAATTATCTGACTTATTAGTGTTATGATGTACATTCAAAGATATAGCAGGGGAGACACCGCTAATTGAATGTCATGCAACATCAAAAGTTATATTGCTTATGTTACTTTTCGATGGTGGAATAGTGATGGAGTGACGGACAGATTGACTTACTTATTGAGTATTTAAATTTTCTGTTGTATAAAAATGTATAATGCATGATTATATATATATATAGCAAAACAGAAGTCTTCATTTTATTTGAATACTAAAATATTACCTGAGTTGTTATTATCTAATGTAAGTCTTGATCCTCGTTTCACCCGTCGTCCTTCCATTTCATCCATAAACATTGGTAAACGAATATGTTTTCCTTCCTCGGGAATTTCATCCATAAACATTGGTAAACGAATATGTTTTCTACGGTCCCTTCGGATCAATCGTCGCTCTTTTCGGTAACCTTCGGAATGATTCTTGGATCGTTGCTCTACTAATTCTCGACCCATTACCTTCCACAATAAATCTAAATCACCGATCCGTGAATTCTAAAACATTTGACCGTTCTATTACTACTTTAGTAGTTTATTATCCTGCATTAGAGAGAGAAAGTAGAATTCGCGATTTGGTGTAGCTTTTCTCTCTCTCTCAAAATACCTATTTCCAAAAAAAAAATCCCTCTATTTATAGAAAATGTGAGATTGACAAATTACCAAAATACCCTCATGAATAGTAGAGAGGTTCCAATGTGAAAAGACAAAATACCGGATGATTACCGAGAGATACACACATCTTTAAATCTTAAAGTTCATCCAATTTACCAAAACGCCATTGGGCTTTTTGGCCAAATTATCGAAATATCCTTGGGATTTTGGCCCTCTATTTATAGAAAAAATTACCAAAATACCCTTGGAGGTCGGCATGGGCTTTTCATGGGCCTTTTTGGGCTTTTCGGATTTTGGGCTTTTTGGGCTTTTCTGATTTTGGGCTTTTAATTATTAATTAAGGCTTTAATTATAAATGGGCTTTGGCCCATAATTCAAATCCATAATTAACATTTAAAATCCAAATCAAATATATATAATTGTCATCTACAATTATATTTTTCTCGGTTGTTGTTTCGGCGAATTTATACGACATGTCCAACACGTTATAAATTCAATCTGATTTTTGCTTCTTGTCATCTCTATGACAAATATAATTATATCATATATAATTAATTATAATCATCTTATTATTAATTATAAACAATTTATAATTAATTAATAAGATTCTCCGATTAACTCATATACGGTGTGACCCGACAGGATCCGTGTTATGTTGGTAAATAGATTTAAAATAGTTTTAACTTCTATAATCATAGGAGGCATCTGGCAGAATGCACTATGACCATCCAATTACACAGATGATGATGTACTGTACAATATCATGATCCAGTAAACTATTTACTTGTGTTTAATTATTTTGTCTCATAGCTATCAGATAAGTTTCAAGGTAGGTATGTGTCATCCTTGCAAACTTAATCTTTTCTTGATCCTGAGTAAATTATCAAATATAATTACTCTTATAATTATACTGCTAGCAGATAATCTTACTCTATCAAGGGGCCTAGTGATGTTATAACTCATATAGAAATATGAGGACAATAGTACTTTTGATAAACCATCTCTTCCTCCGCATAAGTTATGTATACCGAAGAGCTACCTTTATAGTCACCTTTTACGGATAACGTTTGGTAGAAATCACACACATACATATCTTATGTAGGAAAGATGAATACATCATACTTTAGAATTTAATACTGAACGAAAACATTAATGACACGAACATAATTCCATTTAATATTTCATTCGGGGTCTATCAAATACGATGTTCGTAGAACATCTATCTATGTGATTAAAATGACAACTCTTTGTCTATGGTCTGTAAAACTTGATCATTATTTAATCCACATACTAATCTGATAATGGTTAATTAGTGTTCCTGCTAATTACCTTGGTTAGTGACTTTTAAGAGTATATTCTATATTATGAAGTTTCACAATTTCAGTCATGAACTCGGAATGATTCATAAATTCAATAATACTCGAGGAAACAAAATATCGTTTAAATATCCAATTCATGAACAAAGCTTTATATAACCAATTTATCGTATTATTGACTTCAAGATTATTACAAACTAACAAAAATTAATACAATTCAACTCTTAATACACGAATTATTCATATTCATATTCACATCCATATCCATATTCATATCCAATTCAACTCTAAAATTCGGATATGTAAAATAAATGAGTCCGCACTTAATTAAGTGCGGATTTGTTATTTTCGTGATTTCAGCCCCCGAGTATTATTTTCGTATTTTTAAATTTCTTTTATGTTATTAATAAAAATATCGGTAAAACCCAAGTACAGGTATGCACCAATATTAATGATTTAAGGACTAATACATTTGTCAGCTTGTTTCTTTTATTTTTGTCTTTTTACACAACTTTTGTAAAGCCTTGAAAAGAAAATAGGGGAAAAAATCACAATGGTTATCTTAACATTTTTTATTAATGGTTTTCTTTTAGAAAACTTTTTTATTCTTAGAAAATTTTTGTCACATTACTAACTAAAAAATATATTTTCAAACAATTTTAATATTTGTTTTAGGGTGCATCGAAGTTATTTATTTCATATTGTTCAAGCTTCCAGTCACTCGATTTGTGAAATATATATCAGATCTAATCATTTAATATAGATATTGTTTATATAATTAGACTTCAAATATAAACTTTATTTTTGAATATTGGAAAATATCTTATATTTAATGACCTTAATTTCTTTTTACGAGTTTATCCAATAGACAAATTACAAACTATATACGCAAGTAGAAAACCCGTTATAATCCTATTTTATCAAACATTAATAGTACATTAAGAACAATATGTGATAAGTGTATTCGATATAGGTATAGTATATTGAATACTTAACTGTCTAGTGTGAGTGTATATAGATTAAAATTGTGACCTCCCTCTTAGTAGATCTAAGACTCTTATTTATAGGCCACCTTCAAAACCAAAAACAGATATGTCGGGATCGAGATCCGACCAGACGGTTAGCGTCTATATCTGTTATTTTGTTGGATATTCAGGACAGATCTTCAATTAAGTCTAGACCGTGATGAGACTCAATTGCATCGGACCCTAGCAATATGTTAGAAGAGTATATGAAAGGAAAAATCTCAATGAGTTACGGGTGCCAACTCCATAAGGGCATCTCATCTTTTCGTTTTTTCCTTTAGCTTTGTCACACAACATCCTATTATTTTTCATAAAAAGAGTTAAATTTTCTAGCCTCTCACACATGCTATAACATCAAGATTTCTCTATAATTGATTTTATTTAATTTTTTTATCTACTTAAATCTAATAATTTATATGTAAATTTTCTCTCTCCTCATTTAAATTGATGTGTGTAATGTATTTAAAGGTTAAATTTAACTCTTAAAATAATCTATTTTTTATGACCCTATATAGATTATCAAGGTTTTAATTATATTATTTCTAAATAATAATAATAATAATTATTATTATATATATATTTGGTATTTAAAAAAATACATCTATTTTTCTAATGTTATATTTTATTAAATATATTTAAAAATTTTATATTTTTAATTATTTATTTGAGAATAATATTGTTGGAGCAAAATCCGAATTACAGTCCTAGTACTAAAAAAATAATATATAACAATGAGTAATTTTAGTATAAATTCAATTTTTTATGTCACATTTACACTTATGGTGCATCTTTTTGAGAAGCTCAAATTAAGAACTCAAATCTCTAAATGTCTTTCAAATTACTTAGACATAATGTATATTAAAATTTAGTCAATTTAAAAAAAATTATTATTCATTATACAATTTTAAATTTTTAACAGTGAAGTTTTAATGAATTTTGTGATGAATGACCAATCAAATTTTAAATGGTTTCAAATTTGATACACATTTGACCTAAGCTATTAAAAACACACGCAGTTTTATTTTTATTTTTCCATTTGAACAATATTTATAAAAAATGTGTTCTATAAAGACTGAATATATCATAAAAATTAAATGTATCTTAGAATTATTTTTTAACAACTGACATAATTAATTAAGCCTTTTCCGATGCAATTAAATCGACTCTGATATTAGAGATACGATCTTATATTATTCCGGGTCCACCTTATCGTGCTTTCTCTACTCCATTTTTCTTATTAATATTCAGTTTCCAATTTTAAGGGAAAAAAGACGGAATCAAATTTCTGTTGCAAACAAACTAGGTGTAAATGAATTGAATACAGATGGATAATGGTCTTAATGTATTTACATATGTTATTTTTCTGATATAAATTCAGATATGAATAAGATATCGAATATGAATATAAATATGAAAATATTTTTGATATCAAATAAAAATATTATATTTATCATTGAAAAATAATTATATACTATTTTTTTTATAGAATCATCAATTATAAAAATTAAATATTAATTATAAGAGTTAAATAATAATTATCATTATATTAGTTGCTCAAATGTATCAATAAATTATAAAATTAATTAGATTTGTAATGTAAGCTAAATCTAATAAAAAATATATCATAAGAACTTTTTGATATATATTCGGATAAAATAGAATAATATCAGATCAAATATCTTTAGGTAATATCGGATATTAATGGATAATAGATAAACAATCAGATTGCATTCTTATGCATCAATATTTTTTGGATATAAATACAGATACAGATGTAAATATCTTTGAATATGAATACAGACCGAATAATTTATATTGTTTTTCAAATTGAATCGTAAATAAAATCGAATAATTTACTATCCGTTAGTACCCCTAAAAAACACATCTTGCAAGTAAGAACGCGTGCTAATTTTTGTTTAGGGGGGGGGGGGGTCTGTTTTCGTTGATTCTCTTTTTTTTTTCCTTTCAGGATCCACAAGAAAAAGATATTAAAGAGCCAACCAGAATTTGCAGAAACACCTCTCTAAGCAAAGAAATAAATAAAACAGAATTTGCAGAAACTATGTAGTTTTCTTTTCATTTTTTTTTATTTTCCTTCAATTTTCAATTTCCTTCTCTAATTATATACACAGACGTTCACATTTGTTCATGTTGTCGTTTTCTGCAGTTGAATTTATCTCCTTGCTTCATTTATATATGTTTTGGTAGAAAAAAAGAAGAAAAATAGATATGGAGATGATATACAAATATTATCATTTTTCTACCATATTTACTATTCAACTTTGTATAAACTAGTGTCCATGTTAAACCGTAAAATTTAATTAAGCAAGAATAATAATTAAGAGGATAATTAGAATAATTTAGCACAAATTAACAAATAACATAACCATCAATTAAAATAATATATATATATATATATAAACCTAACATTAGATAATAATAATTTTTCTAATTAATAATGACTTAGGTAAATTAGTAAATGAAAAATCCAATTCCAAATAAATTAAAAAAATTAGTCAATTATGAGATAAAAATAAATTAGAATTTAAATAAATTTGAATAATACAAAAAGAGATCATGAAGTTAATTGTCAAATAACAAAATCTAAAGATTTTCAAATTAAATTAATAAATTTCCAAGATTTGAATTTATTAAAGAATATGAATTTAATAAATATCATCAAGATTTATAAACAAATTGGTACGATGATGGTACGTGATCAAATAGATTTTCGAGAATCAAATGATGCTAAAACAGACGTGAAATCTCAATCCGCTACACTAACAAACTGCTACACGAATACGTACGTGGGTCGCCACACTCAATCCCTGATTCCACTTCTATTTCTCCTCTCTCTCTCTCTCTCTCTCTCTGTCCTCTCACCCGACAACCCAACCCCCCTCTCTCACCTCGTTCCCTCTCTCTCGGGGGTATCGATCGCTAAACCTACCCCCATCTCCTTACATCTCTCACGTCACTATACACAGCGACGACTCCGCCGCCTCTCACCCGATGCCATCCCTCCGTACCTGGACGCGCCTCTCCGCGATCGTCACCTCATTGACGATAATCCCTCACCTAGCCCAGTCTACCTCTCTCATGGGTGCTGCCATTAACCCTCTCACTCTCACTCGCGTTGAAAATCCACCTGCCTCACCCTCTGGCACAATCGCCTCTCTCCACCATGTCTCTCTCTCCGGCCTCCTAACCGCTAGCTCCAGCGGCCACTCCCACCAGCAGCCCCTCTCACTCCCGGCTGAGCACCCCTTTATGTCCTCAGCCAGGCAACGCGGCCTTGCCGCCTATGCTGATTTGGCCGAGCCTCCCCCTCTCTTATGTCTTGCCTACCGCCTTATATCTGATCGGGTAATTTCTTTCTTGTTGCTTGGCCGTGTGGGCCCCCTATTGTGCCTTGTGGCTGTTATGCGCTGAATTAATTGATTTTGTACCTTTGTGCCTTGTGCGATCCGGGTTGGTTTGATGGTCTGTGTTGATTTCACCTTGTCTTTGGTTGCTTGTGCCAGTTCAGTGTTGATGGTACTGTTATCGGATATGCTAGTTTGTGGGTTAGGGTGATCTGGTTCATTGGTACACATGTTATTGTTATTAGTACCATTTGCTAATGTTGCCACCCTTGTCTTTCTGATGCGGTTACTATTTTGCTATTCTAACTTGGATTGTTGTCGTGCCTTGGTACACTGGTACCAATCGGTACCAGTGAAGCGAGGTGATATCTTGTGCCTTACCATTTTGGTTGATTATATTTCTGGTGTGGCTAAATTGGCTGTATTGACTAGTGATTGTTGTTGGCTGTTTTTGATTGTTGGTGCTGGTACCGAATAGGTACCAGCCAAGCTCTTGCATTTGGAGTTCTGTTGGGTTTCTAGATGCTGGCATTTTACTAGTTGTGGGAATCGTATTTTTTCTTTGGTGGTTTGGCCTGGACTTGTTATACCAGCACACCCCTTGCCCCCTTTTTGTTGTTGTGGTGATTCTTGTGCTTTGTGTTGTTATACCGGTCTGATACCAGGACGTTTATGCCTTGGGTGCTTTGGTACACTGGTACCATTCGGTACCAGTGAAGCGAAGACTTAGCCGGGCCCTCTGGTATTTCCTTGGCCAGTTGGGCTTGCTGTGTGTTGATTTCATTTCTTGTGGCTAGCTTGGCTTGTGCCGACCTTGCCCTCTTGCTGCTTGCTCAAATGTGTGATGATTCGATTTTTAGTGTCGTTCAATTGTAAACTGTGATATTATGCTAGTTTATTGAACCCCTCTTTGCGGTTAATTTTGGTATGGTGCACTTTATCAGGGACCAAATTGTGAAATCATGAAGTTAAGGGACAAAATGAATTTTTGTGGTAATAACCCCTTTTTCTAGGGTTATATGCGCAAAATAAACCTGAACGGATAATTATAAATGCAGAAAATAAATTGATCTTAACTATGTGGGCCGAAAGGTTAATTCGGATAATAGTGAAATTAATTAATTAGCGAGTGCCGTAAACTAAAACGTGCGCAACTAATAATTAATTTATACTTAAAGATAAATATGGGAGATGATTATATGATCTGCCTCAATAATAAAAATCCGAACAGATACAATGGTTTCGGAGGCAGCCTATGATCCCAAACACATTAAAACACCAACACATTTAATTAAATAAAAATATTAATTAAATTTAAGTTTAATTGAATTTTTTTCTTTTAATTTGAATTTTTATTTTTAATTCTAGTTGTATATAATATATTTTCTAATTAATAAAAATAATATTAAAATATAAAATAAGATATAATTAAAGAACATGATATAAATAATTAGGGATTATAAAATAATAAATAGAGTATAATAATAATTATAATATAACATATATATAAATCAATGTCTCTATTTTAATAATTGAATAACATTAATTAATATATATAAATATATATTAATCAATTTCTCTATTTAATAATGGAATAATGTTACTAAATATATACATATATATATTAATCAATTTCTCTATTTTTAATAAGAATAATATTAATTATATAATATTATATATTAATCAATTTCTCTATTTTTAAATAATTAATTATTCTAATGATAATTAAATTAATTAAGGGATAACACTATGCTAACTTAATTAATTTAAATAAATTAAATTAGTTACATTAATCGAGACAAATATAATCTCGAAACACCAACACTTAATAAAATAATAATATTTAATTTGATTAAATTAAGTTAATCGAGTTTCTTTAATTTCTGCCACACCTATTTTATTTTCATATAACAAACCTATAAATTATAAAAATAATATTAGTATGTAAAATAAAATATAATTTAAATAATTAAGATTTACAAAATAATAATTAGAATATGATAAAAATTTATATTATAAAATATATATATTAATCAATTTCTTTATTATTAATAATACAAATAAAACAATAATGATAATAATAAATACTATAAACATATATTAATTAATTTTCCTATTTCTAGATAATTCAATTTTCTAATTTTAATCAAAATAATTAAGTGATAACATTAAGTTCAATTTAATAAATCTAAATAAAAATAAAGTTAATCACACTAATCAAAATGGATATAAATCTAAATTTTTGAAACTATAAATAATAATACTCTCGCCTTCGAGTCCGGTATACCCTGACCTAACCAGACCCAACGTTAATAGGATACTCGCAAATTAATTTATTTTGACTTTATAGGTTCTCGAAAATACCTTGACGACCCGAAAATCAAGTACACTCAGGATGAGACGGCTGACGAGATCGTGAGCGCCACCGGAGACCGAGCAATCAGACGCTATCAGCCTTGCCAAATATTCAGGTGCGGATTGCACTGAGATTTATGATTTCTTAGGACATGACTTAGATTATATTTTCTTTTCTTGTGATATTGAAACTTGATCATATCATCCGCATCTCATTTTATATGCATTTCATTTTGATTATTAATTAGATTAATAATTAAGTTAATTAGTTGTAGGATAGATTATCCTAGATAGATGTAGGTAGTATTTAATAATTTAATATAATCAGTTACATGATAGGTTATCTAGGATATATTATCTTAGATAGAGTAATTAGTATTTAATAATTTAATATAATTAGTTATAGGATAGATTATCCTAGATAGAGGAAGTAGTATTTAATAATTTAATATAATTAGTTACATGATAGATTATCTAGGATAGATTATCTTAGATAGACTAATTAGTATTTAATAATTTATATTGGTATTAATTAAGTACCTTGAAATTTTTATTGTACAAATATGTGATTTGTAGATTATAATTAATCGATTTTTATATTGATCAAATTAAGCGAGTCATAACTAAATTGAATTAAGATTTGAATTTGCATAATATCCGTTTTCTATAATTTGTATGATGTTATGAAACTCAAGGAAATTTTTAAGTTAAAAATGAATATCCAAATTTGGGTTTGGGAAGAGTGTCAGTACCGACTCGATTTCATAGTAAAATACACTTTAAATTTATTATTGAGGAGCTATTTCGTGGTTACGTTGATTATTTTATCACTTTATATTTAGCGATGACTATTTTGTCACTTTATATTTGTTCGTGATTGATTCACTTCATTTTATATTATTTTCGGATAGTCTCCTTCAATTTGAATTATATATTGATAAAAATCGAGTCGTTGTTCGTTTCATTATAGTAAGAGACTGAGCGGGATAAATTAGGGATGGTTATGATAGTGAATGACGCTCTCTTCTATAGAGCGGGCTCTCTTCTATAGAGCACTGGTTGAGGTCGGTTCTTTCTGAAAAGAATTTATCCCGCAAGGTCACTCGTGTGATATGGGAGTTTGAATCCATACCTATTATAGTATAATATCTCAGAATGATTCGTTTGGGGTTTATTCTTGATTTAAAATATTCATGACATTCAAGTAGTGCAATTTTTATAAATATCTTTCGGTTTCTTTTTATACCATACTAAAATATGATTAAATCAACTTTGATATTTAAACTAAAATAAAATTATGTGCTTATATGTTGCTACTATATTTATTATAAAAATAAAATTTTAATGGTTTTAAGTCTAAGCCTAGAGATTTATAACATCTCGGTGCTGGACCTAAAACCGCACTGAGTGATTTATCACTCACGTTTCCACGGTGGTTGTGGGGTCCAGGTTTTACAGGAGCGGGATCGAGTTTTTGATGAGATGCTAGGTGCAGTCCTGTGTGGTGACAGAGATGCTTCGTTGCTTCCGCATGTGAGCAGGGTAGTGGATTATGATCTATCGGGTTTTGAGTTTTATTTATTCCTTTGGGTTTTTCTTTGAGAGATTTTGCTGCCCATTCCGATGGAGCTAGCCCCGCCGATGTCGGCGTTGTATTTCTCTTTGTTCATTCTGGACTGTATAGTCATGTATATTATATTATTATTATTTTATTTATTCTGTGATATTCTTATTTTATTCATTTAGCCTTTCGTACGCACGTCTCAGCGTGCGTACGTGGCGGGATTAATCACCCCTAATCCGTTTTATTATTTCTGGGGTGTGACAGTCCAACAACTAAATATTTGTAGTCATTAAAGAGGGGAAAACAAAAAAAAAGTTTCTCAAGAAAATAAATATTGATCGGTTCTTACTGAAAAAAAAAATACAAGATAAAATTTTCAATTTAATTTGAGTAATTGTACATTAATTAAATGACTTTAAGTGTTCAGGTAATCTGAATAATTTATTCGTACTTTAATAAACATTGCATCGGAAGGAAGAAATTAATTAATGCAAAGGGCTAAAACGAAAATGGTTAAAGTGAATCAATCTTGAACCAATTCAGACCTAATAAATGTAGGGTTGTACTATTCACATAAAAAAAATCTCTGGACACCACACTAAATTATTTTTGAACTACTATATATATAATTTCTAATTAAATATGAAATAATCTGAAGTGATAATTTTTTAATAATCTATATTGTAGCGAGCCAGCGAGTAGTAAAAAAATATAATATCTCAAAAAAAAAATTGATTTGGTGTGCAAAACATTTTTGATGTAAATAGTGCTTTCAATAGAGTAATAACGTCTGAACATCTTTAAGAAAAAAAGATACTACAGTATAGAACAATGAGGTTTGTTTTATGCTAATTTTTTTGTGTGTTTCTTAAGAATGCATATTTATGTTCAAAATTTAGTGTTTCTTAAAAATGCAAAGGGTGTACTATATGAATTTTGTATAAGTTCTAGAAAAAAATAGTTTCTTTATTGTTTTAATATAATTTAGGTCTTCATTCGGCTGCGTCAACAAAATAATTGCTTTACTGTGCATTTATTACCAAGTCACGTTTTTTTTTTCTTTTCAAGTCAGCATTTAGCTGTACTCTGTTAAAATAGCATTTTTTTCCCAACGAAACAAATATCTAGTAGATGTGGTATTTCCATTCCACGGCGAAAATTCGTGGACCAATGAAAAATAAGTAAATAGTCAAACGGCATGTATAATGTGTATTCACTATGGAGTAATATTGTTTTTTTTTTGAGGAAAAGTAATATTGTTTTCATGAAAGCGTCGGGCCACGTTAGATATGATAGGGAATTGATTGTTGCCCACGAAATCAGTGCATGATAAATATTATACTCTTATTTTTGTGTTATGTCACTGTCCATAAAAATCAATGAGACTGAACTAATAAATGATTTAGAAAAAAGAAGAAGGGATTCAATTACAATCATCATTGGTGTTCATGATATTTATTTATTTATCTATACACAAATTTAAAAATATAAATTATTGGATGTATTTTATATCATCTCAATTATATGTTTATATGTATATGAAAAATAATAAATTTTAACTTCATTTGAATAGCCATCAAGTAATGAGTCTAAATTATAAAATTTGGTATGTTGAATTTATTAATGTTTGATGTATATATAAATAATATTGAAATAATATAATTATATATATATATATAAGATGATATATACAAAATATTCTTTCAGTTAATTTTATTATTTAAGATTTTAAATAATTATTATTTAATATTTAATTTTAATGACATTAATGTGGCACCAAAATAATGATAATTGAATCTCTTCTCTAGAAAAAAAAAAGATAAATGATATCTTTCTCATGTCATCAATAACTTCGCATTTTTACCTCAAAAAAATAACATTGCATTCAAGCCAACAAAATTATTTATAGGTTCAAGTGTTGTTTTTTCCTTGTTAATGAAAACATATTATGAAAACTTAACTTTAAACACAACTACTGCAATTTTCTTCTCAAAGTAATGAAATTTTATTAACAACTTTTTTTCTAGGAAAAAAATTTCTGGGTCTAATATATCACATATCGAGACTCTACATTATTAAAAAGAAATACCAAGAGCGTATGAGCCTATACGTGGGAGATGAGAAAATTTTTTATAGGTTGTTATTTCCAAATTTCAATTCTTGTGTGGAGCTTAATCCTCTATCAGTAATGAAATAATAATAATGTTGATTTTGGGCATGTAAACATGAATAAATAATAAACGGCGTACAAAAATGGGAGAGAAGAATCATATAAGAATATAAAAGGGGAAGGATAAGGAAGGAAGAAGTAACCCAAAACGACGAGTGTTGATAGATTCCAAACCAAGATAAAAATTGTACCATGTAAGCAACCGCGTGATGGAATTTGGAATTGCAAAGTTGCGATACTTCCAAGTTCTGACATTCCTTTGGCCCACTAAAGTACTTAATTTTGCTCTTCTGTGGCCATGAGGTCAATTATCTCGAATTGCTCAGTCGCTGTGTAGTGGGCCCCGCTCCAGTTCACCTGCAGGCCATGGTAATATTTTAGTAGAGTTATAGAGTACATAGTATGCTTGACCTGATTGTCACATAAGATCTTAAAACTATTCCTCCTTTGAGTCTTTAGATCTCGAGCTTATTGTTCTTTTAAAAGCGTCTCTTTTCTAAAATTTAATCGCCTTCAATTCAATCATTCATAAAAAATCACACAAAAGCACCAATGGAGGAGTACCAAGAGGCGGATATCCTTTGGCCCGAATCCACGCGAAACCCTAAAACCTTTGTTAATTGGCAAAATTATCTCCATTTCACATCAAGCCAAAGCGAGGCTAGTCTCTCTTCAGCTAGTAGTAGTTCCGATTCCAGTTGCACGCAAGATGAGTTGCAAGAGTCTGAGCTCTCATGGCCTGGGTCTGAAGAGGATTCCTACTTCTTCTCCATTACAAACTTAGAGGAGAAGGAGAAGGAGAAGGTCAGTTGTGATGAGGAGTGGCAAGAGGCGGATGTGCTGTGGCCAGAGCAAGAGGGCCTGACCAAGTGCCATGTTGCATGGGAGAATTATTCAGTTGGAGATGAAGATCGCCTCACGAAAGCCGAACAAAGGAAAATCTCTTCTCCGATCGATATTCCGAAACGTAAGATCAATAAATTTGTGCACTTTTTGTAGCATTAAATCCAATCAGGTTATTAGGAGCACTCGTTTATGCAGCATGGCCGGTGCTGTCTTTTTGTTTCTCGCTTCTTTTTAAGGAGGTGATTGACTTCCTTGAGCAAGTAGTGTTCCATTTTGTTCATCCATTTTTTTCATTTTTTTTTTCATTTTTGAGAAGTAATGTTTTCTTCAGAGTGAGGATTTGCATTGATATATGTAAATAACTAGAGATTAAGTCTACTTTGAGGGGGTTGATATCTATATATGCCCACTGATTTTGTTCCTTATAATGTGAGATGTATGTATTTCAGTATTTGTATGTAATATATGAGAATGATAATATGTTTGAGCAAAAAAATGGCCGTTACTTTTTTTTCTAATTAGGTTGAATTAAATTGATGTACCTTCATTATTTGTGGTTATCTCTTCTTTGTATGCTTTTCTGCGCAAGTTTCTCTTTACAAAGACAAATTACAAGTAATTTGAAGGTTTTCTAATGCACTAATGTCATTGAATTAACAAATTAATTAATTTCAATGTTTCAAATCCTTTTTCCTATGACTATGAATATGGATAAGGTAAGGAAGGAAGAATAGAGACTTTGAATTAATCTTAACAAATTAACTATTATAATCTTTTTTTTGGAGGAGTAAGTAATTTACTAACTAGTTACAATATCTTAATTTCAATTTTGTGAAAAGCTGACTCATTCAAACTGTTTGTGAGATAATTAATTGAATAAGAATAGCAAGTAACGATACATAAGTTAATATTACAAAAAAGCCAGAGATGCTACTTAGTTTTGGTACTATTTCTAGTTTCTCCCCTTAAATTTGCAGATTTGCTGAATTAGCTAACTTTTTGTGAAGATAATTCATTTGGGAAATCATATCACAATATCACATTATTTTTTCTCCGATGCATGCCCAGAAAGGTGCATACTAAAAAATCATCAGTGGAATAAGAAATACCTACGTGAAGAAAAATGTACTAGTATAAATTAATGAATTAATTTGATACGTCAATCTACCACTTTTATTCAGTTGGCAAATTGAAAATTTCCTTGCTCTACATCTCATCCTGTTATCCATTCGAATGTCAAGTAGTAGTTAATTATTTGGGATCACCTTACCAAACTCTCTCTCGGTAGCTTGTTGGTGAATTTTTGACTTATTGAGGCATCTAATTGAATAAATTGAGCACATTTCTTGTCTGATCTTTACAAATCGGACGAGAGAGTTCCCCAAACGAACAAGGAATGCAAATTAATGCCACATCAAATGAGCGTGCATGCATGCGTGAAGCATGAATCACAGGTCATTCTCAATAGAAAAGTTTGTTTGATTAAAGTGTGTATTAATCGGATACAAACAAATCCAGAGAACTAAATTCATGAAAAATATCAAAATAATTATTTTGCTTTCAATTGCGTGGTGGACCCCCACAACCCTGGGACTTTGGACTTTAATAGCAACATGACTGTACGAAATCATTTGGTCTGAGTGATTTACATCTAGAAACTCAGGAAAATTTAGTATCTTTGAAGTAGAAAGTTCTGAAGTTGAAAGGTTGTTTTATCCGGCTGTCTCGTTCAATTAAAAGGATAAATTTGAGAGGAGGTCACTCAAGTTTGCTTTTTGGAATAAATTAGTCATTCAAGTTTAATTTGTCTTTCCAGAGCCAATAAATTTTTATTTATCATTTTGCATCCAAATATTAAATTAGTTAATATGGATTAGAAAAAATTATAAACTAATTAAGTATTAGATATGCCGAGATTTTAATTTTTTAAATATCTTCGATCTCTTAAAGAATAAAATATTAATTCATAATATCAAATCTCTTTAATAAATATTAAATAATTCAAATAGTAATGAATGTGTAGTTAGGAAAATACTAAATTTTATAGAATGTAAAATATTTTTAAAAAATAATAAATGATATTAAAATAGATAATAATACCAATTTTATTAATATTTGGAATGAAAACTTTAATAAAGTGACTTAATTCGAACAAATAGAAAATTGAGCGATTGTGAAATGTGGAGGGACAAATTAAACTTGAGTGACAAAAATAATAGATAATTAAGTCGATGAAAAAAACATTCAGCCAGGGATTTTATATTTTAATTTTTTTGCATAGTTCTATCATTATCCATTGTATTAAATAATATTTTCTCAATAACTTAAATTTAGACTAATCAAATTAGTAAATCTTAATAAAAGTACCATTTTTCAATGTTTAGGGGTTAACTGACCTGGCCTTACCTAGGTCCGCTTGTGGGTTGGTGTTAATATTTAAAAAGAAAAAAAACCTTGGTCATTCATGCAAAAATTCCGCATATCATGTGATTTTGAAAATGAATTCGCTCGACTTAAATTTGATTGGGTGAAAGGCAAGCCCGAGAAATTTATGACACCCGAAAGTAATTGGTTCGTCTGTAATTCCATATATCGACAATTTTTCATTGAAATTCCGTACGTGGTTTCACGTCGACGCCATGTGTCCAA
The DNA here is from genome assembly GCA_037127355.1 of Schoenoplectus tabernaemontani. Classification (NCBI taxonomy): domain Eukaryota; kingdom Viridiplantae; phylum Streptophyta; class Magnoliopsida; order Poales; family Cyperaceae; genus Schoenoplectus; species Schoenoplectus tabernaemontani. Next base: position 18,074,406 of record CM073743.1, on the reverse strand, counting down.
GTCAAAGATACCGTCACATGTAAACAACAATCATGTAAGCAAAACCCCAAAAGGAATTAGGAGTGCATGTTCGCCCATTTTTTACTACTCTCCAACTTTCTACTAATTCTTACAAATAAATAGTACAACTTGGATGTGTACTGGTGTTATGTGTGTTATGTAACTCAACACGCCTCTTAAAATTTAGAATGGTCTGTAAATTTAAAATTATCTATTATACTGTAGAGATTGACTCTCTTTTTTTTTTCCTTCAAAAGAGTTGTCCATTTATTCTCTATAATACCATAGAGGATATTTCATGTCATGTGGCTATTTCCTTCACTCTTGCGTACAAAATTGTGATGTGTAAATTGTGCGTGTAATAGGTTATGATTAATTTACACAGACTAGTTATTTAGGTAATTAAACAGGTAACCGGCACTATATCGTGTATTGTATTTTATTTGAGGTTACAACTTACAACATAGTGTGCTGTGTGCCCATAGTCTTCTCTCAAAAACCCAGTTCAATATAGCCCACAGATGAGGTGAAATTAGGTCTTACGTAGCTATCATCTTCTATCTTAACGGGGAAAATTTGAAAACATCAATTTCGAATCAAATGACGTATATGATATGTCCATCAACGAGTGATTGTCCAAGATAACAAAAATGTTAAATACTAGCTAGGATTCAAGATTTTTCTAAAGTAGATTATTTTGTTTGACGATTTGGCTCATCATACATTGCATGTCGTATTTATTCTAGTTTTGTTGTTAATTCTAATTATTTGTCCTTAATTTGCTAACCATTTTGAATTGAAAATCATTAGGAAAGCTCAAGCGAAAAAACTTACATTTTCTTACAGTTGTTTATACCTTTCCTAACCTCTATTAATAACGGTCGTAAAACCGTTATTAAATTCTTTTTAAAACCGTTTATAAAGCTCTTTTGTGCGGTAGTGATTGTTCACACTTTTGCCTGTTCAAAATAATTTAGTTTATTCCAAACCTTGTAGAATACAAAGTTTTAGTAATTTTAGAAACTTTAACTATTTTTCAACATTTTTTGAAAGATAAACCAAAAATAATTACAAAAAACCCCAATATTTCTATACCAAATAATCTTTCAAAAATGCTTAAAATAATATAGTTTAAAAATATTATTATGTTTCTAGGGTTGATGTTATGTTTAACTTCAAATTAAAATTTGACCTATTAGCATTACAATCATATCATAATATAAATAAAACACATCAATAGAACTCCATCTAAAGAATCAACCTTTAGTTTAATGTCAAAGATAATATTTTGTGTGTAAAGTTACAGATTTAAAATTGATATGAAAATCTTTTATGAACAAATAAAAAATAGCTAGATAACTTAAACTCTCATCTCTATTTCGTCTAACTCAGGCTTAAACTTCTTGCAACAAAGAAAGAAAGGTATTTGACGTTACTTTACATATAAAATATTGAATGAATATTTTGATGGGTGTATGTGAGCGATCGATTATTTGTTATCATTTTTATCATAAAGGTTTTGGAGCATTATACGTAATATATATCGATTTTTTAAAGATTTTTAAGTATTTTAATTTTGACGAATTGCAAAAACAACATTTGTAAACTTTTTACTCGTTGTGCTGTAAATATTTATTTCTTTTTTTGAGAGAATTATCAAATTATTTTCAAATCTAAACCTCGTTATTAGCTATGACGTTTATTATTAATGTAACGTAATCGAACAACTGGTACCTCTTTTTAAATTAATTTTATTTTATTTTATTTGCCTTATTAGCTAGGGCTGGCAAAAAAAAATCGTGGTTCATGATTCGTTCATGACTCGTTCGGAATCGGCTCGCTATTAGCTTGCTCGTTAATGGATCGAGCCATTAACGAGCCGGCTTGTTAAACTCATTAAGTTAATGAGTTAAGTTTGATCTTAGACCGGCTCGACTCGTTAGACTCATTTAGCTCATTAAACTATTAATATTTATTATTTATATTTGATATGTATTTAAATTATTGTATTAAATTATGTGAAATATTTTGTCATTATTTATTTTAATATTTTTTGTATAAATTTTAATATAAAATATCATAAAAATATTATTAACTACTAAATTAGCTTTAATGAGATTTAATGAGTCAGTTCGGTTTGCTCGTTAACTTAATGAGCTAATTTTAAATCAAAACTTTTAGCTCAGAAATAATTAATTAGTAAACTAACTCAACTCATTAAACTAATGAAACGAACACGAGATTCACCCAGCTTACTCGTTTACAAGCCTAGCCTTAGCCGTCTGCTTCCTCGAAAATAGTAGAAATATCCAGAGTACAAAAATTAAACCATTTGCGTGGACCTAATCATACAGCAGTTTATGGAATATAAACCACACGTTGATGAAAGGCAAATTAGTTAACTGATAGGATCAGGATGCGTCTCCTTTTCTACCAACAACCCAGTAAAAAAACAAATTAGATAATTGAAATTAACAACTAGAGATCATTGCATGGAATGTCGACATTTTTAGTTAACTTATACGGTCTATTATAACAAACTATCAAAGAGACCAGCTAACAGTGACTTGAAAATCTCCCACTGTTGTTGCTTACAATGTACCGTCTTATATTAAAATTCTCAAGCAACTAATTAATTAGTTGGCTCTAACTAAATTATTGACTAAACTTTCGGCGGATGAAAAGAGCGAAAACCTAAAGGCGATCTTCTAGTGACTCCAACAACACGTATCACCGTCATCGCAGCTGCCTCCTCTCTTGCCAGCATTCAATGTACCTCATCAAAGCGTAACCCAAGCAGTAACTGTGGAGAAGACACACAACCACCGAGCAGATCCTACATTCAAATCGAGATTTGTCAAATCAAAAGTAGTCACAGCACAATGGCAAACGGCAGTGACAAGAAACAATCGCGGTATACAGAGAATAAAATCTTTGCACCAGATGAAGAAGCAAAATTTATGTGTTATAAGAGCAACTGGCCCTTAAAAGTGTCACCGACTCAAACAACCCCTTACAAGCAGAAGAATCAACACCCACAATATGAGCCAAACAACAAAAAAGCTTCCAACTCACACCAACAGCCACAACCAAAGTTGCACCATCAAAAAAAACCTAACCAGCAGAAGCAACAACAGGAACAACAAAAAACCTCTACAACAATAACATACTATGGAGCATTTCATTGATGTGCGACCCCACATGCAAAACATCTATCTGCCACCGAGATAATGACTGTCACGCAACACCCTCTTCCTCACAAGAACAACAATGGTTGTCATGGTTAGGGGCACACCAAACCCGGTTGTAGTCATGCTAACACTAGCCAACACGTTGGCACACATAAATGGGTGGCACCCCGAAGACTACAGGGTTCAAGTTATAGAAATCACCCCTTTCTAATCATATGAAGGGGACCAGCCAGTCGAGATGTCATATATTAGACACACACACCAGGCGAGGAGCGAGGTGTCTATGAACTAAACCAACATGTTACTGTCGTCTCCTCCCATGGGATCCGTTCTACGGGATGGTCTTCTCGTCGCCGTAATATCAAGTCTAGCTCTCTCTCACAGGGGCACCTGTTGCAAGCATGGAATAGGTCTTCCATCAGGCAGATGTGTGCTCCCTATGGCTACATTAAAACAATCAGGCCACACTTACTCTCGTCAGGCCAGTTTCGAGTCATCAAAGTCCTCATCATAACTGCTGACCCAACATAAATTCTCATGCACCTTCAATATAGAGAAGGTCCACGTGCAAGAATAGTTCGGGTTTTAATACTAGAATGGAGGTTACTAGAGGGAAATATACACGATGATGATGGTCCATTTGGCAACTTTCGCGAGGTAGAATAGGAGGCAACTAAGTAGTTCCGACTCCAGTAATGATGAACCCCCGCCACCCCCACGACAACAACGTCATAGACCCCCTCAGGCACACCATGACTCTTTCTCTGTCGAAGGCCCACATGACTCTGGATCCTCCTCTTATATCACATCCGCGCCCCAATCACCTAGAGGACGCCTCTAGTATTAATGGCGGCCAATACCAAGGGTTGTTGGAAGAACAACAACGGTTTGGAGGTCCAAAACAAAAACTATAGCAATCACCCTGCCACAGAAGATCTTAGTCGGCCAGAGTCCATTCCTGATAGTGATATTTCGCCACAGCAACGGCTCTCAGCTGTCTGTCGCCCTATCATATCTACCCAAGCCGTTATCGATGCAACCTAGAGCCTAAATCATAACCTCATCTACTCATGTCTCTTCCCACCCCTGCCTTGAAGTTTGAGTCTCTTTTCTTACAAGTCTCACCCCCGTTGCACCAAATCCAACACCAGACAGTCATGTTCCTGAAATTCCCCATGCCTGACCTCCTGCTCCTCATCAAGGGTCCGACGCAAGGCCCAACAGCAAATGACCGTGTATATCCCAACCCCCCGATGCGACCCTTTTTCGCGTCCCTCACCGCCCTAAAAAAGGAACTGGACGATGAATTGCGGAAGAAGGACACAGAGATCCCTCTAATTGTGCATTGGGGTATATTTATATAAATTTGGAATGCACATTTAAAGGTTTTAGAGATTATGGGGTCTTTAAGATTCCAATGGGCGCAAGCCCCCATTGTTAATTACCCTGGGCTTTGAACCCGAGGAACCTCTGATTAAGAAAGAGAAAATAAACAAAATAGTTAAGCAATTTTAAGCGGTCGCTGTGAGTAAGGGCATGGAATATATGGACTTTTCAAGGTAGTTTACACCTTGTGAATTGACTTTTTATTTTTTATTGATAAAATGATTTAATTTTTATTTATTTATTTATTTATTATTTGAACTTATCTTATTTAAATTTATTTAGTCTTGAATGTTGAGATTTATTTTTATTTTAGATTAAGGTTGGTTTAATTCTAAAATTAATTTTTTTTATTTGATAAGAAGAAAAAAAGTCTTTTAGTTTATTATTATTATTTTTACTAATATTTTATTTATTTATTGATATTTAAATTTATTTAATTTTGAAATTGAGAGTTACTTTTTTATTTTTTTCTTTATTTTAGGTGAATGTTGATTTAGTTTTGAAATTGAATTTATCTTTAATTGGTAAAAATAAAAATCATAAAGTCTTTTACTTTTTATTTATGTATTTATTTATTTTATTTATTTTTATTTAATTTTTATTTGATTTTGAATAAGAGTTATATTTATTTATTTTTATTTTTTATTCATTATATATTCAATTTTGTTTATTTTTGTATTTTTGTATATTTTTATTTAGAATTATTTAATTTAGAATTTGATTTAATGAATAAAAATTATATTTATTTATATTAAGAAAATTTTTATCTTATTATTTTTTACGTTATTTCTTTTTATTATATATTTTCAATGAATGTATTATTTTTATTTTATTATTATGATTTTTATTCTAATTATCATATTTTATCTTGAAATGATTATTCTTTAATGAAAATGTATAAGTATATGAGGCAGTTATTTTATCATTTGTATAATAATAATTAAATATATTCTTGTTGATTGAGTTGAGACTAATTATAATTTGATATTGCAAGTGCTTTCAGGAAACTCGAAAAGAACTTGAGGAACAAGAATAGTATGCGTGGAGTCTCATCACTGCATTTTTTTTTTACTACTTCCTAAAATATCATTTATCATATTCAAACTCAACCAAATACTTGAAGTTTAATTAATTTGTTAATTCAATGAAAAATTTCATCTTTATTGCACAAATCAAAATTACAAGCTCCAATACACTCTTGATATCTATATTTACAGGATATATGCCTACCTAGATCTAATTTGTAGCTTGAGTAGAAGAGGAATTGATTGAATCTTGTATCTTTGGGTTTGATTTTGATCTCAACTCAAAGATTGGATCTTATTTTGTATCTAATTTGAGCTTCAATTGGTTTTGGCAGCGTTTTGGATTAGCATTCAGCTTGGGATGTGTTGTGTCTCTTTGTTTGAAAGAGGAGAGGGGTTTAAATAGGCCTAGGGGGTAGTAGATGGGTGTATGAGATCGGTTTGACTTTTTTTTTACCAATTTATGCACCAACTCCCTTTAATCATCTTCTCATACTCTTCTGAACGTTTTGTGGTGTATTAGACCAGTTCTAAGTGTTTTAAATGTGCTCTAACAGCTGAGAGCATAAGTGGGGTACAAGTGGAGTTTGTTATGTTTGTTGAAAATTTATAAATTTGTCATTCCTAACCACCACTTGGTCACCAGATGATTCTAGGGATTTTTAGAAGGTTGTAGAGGTTCAAACACGTTCTTGCCACTCCCTTCCTACATTTTAGACCTTTCCGGATCACAATTATGCACCTGAGACCCGTTTTTGCCTTCAAATCCGATTTCAAGCCACATAGTCGTTCTCCTTCATTTCTTCATCATTTCTTATGTTTCAAAGCTTGATTAGCATCTAATTGATCCCAGGAATTGACATTTAATATTTATTCAATCAATAGAATGCTCTGGTATAGAGTTTGACCAACTCGGTTTTTGACCCGATTTGCAAGTTCGTGGTCTCACCAATTTAAAGCTTTTGAAATTCAACCAAGCCCTCAAACAATCTCTTGTGACCATGAAGAATGTGTTTGAAGTGTCAATTTGATCAATTATGGCTCGGATTGCTCAATTTTATTTTTTGATCGGAAACTTCCCTTCAGTTTTCTCCCAAACCGCTCAACCATTTTGCAAGTTCTTTATCTCATTGTGTTCTCCTCACCGTGCTCTTTCCAACGGTATATAATATGTGAGTTTTCGTCACACGAGAGCACCATCACCATTTTCAAATTCTACACAGTGGAGAGGGGGTTACTGTAGCAGCACGAGTTACTGGCATTTTCGAATTTAGCCCCTCTCCATTTTGTTTTTTAATTGGAGCCCTCCATTTGTTGATTTTCTTATTTCTCGTTTACTTTTAAATTGTTTCTCAAAGATATTTTTGTCCAAATTGCATCAAAATTTGGTCAAAAACTCCTTGAAATATAATAAAATTTATGGTAATTTTTATTTACTATTTTTCCCCTTGGTCAAGCATCAATTAATTTTTAACGCTTGATTAATTAATTTTTTTTATTATATTAATCGATAATTTGGAATTTCTTTGACTTCCGTAACTCCAAAAATATCAAGTAATATATGAAAATTCTCAGAATTTTATGGAGAATTTGTTTTTACCATAAAATTTGAGTTTTGAGATTTTAGATTTCGAAGAGGTTTTCGATTTGAATTTGTAGAGTTTCGACATTTAATTTTTTTCTTAAGAATTTTGATTTTTGAGCATTTCATTGAATTCTTCTTTTTTTTCTTAGTGCTTCTGGACTTGAATTAAGCCTCTTCGGGCTTTTAAATTTTCTCCTTGAATTTTTGAATCTTTTGTCCTAAGTTGTTTTTTTAATTCTCCGAATTTTCAGGGGTAAACACCCCCACTCTGATAGGCCCATTACGGGCCTCGACAAGGCCTTACATCAGCATTCCTCCACGTCCTTGGAGGATGGGCCCTCCGACCAGGTCCAACTAGAGCCCAACCAGATTCAAATAAGAGCCTCCCACGTTACACACGCCCTCCCACGGCACTGCCAGCAACACCAACAGGGATCCACTGAACCTTACACCGCTGTCGTTGATGACAACACCACGTCGAAGCCCTCGCCTCAAGGCTTTCTCTCACCTCCAGCCCAACAAACCATCCAAGCAAGCGAGGAACCGAGAGGGGGCCAAACACTACAGACCCTCCATCCCTCATGACCAAGTCTTACCAATAATGCATGCGCAGGCCATTGCGATTCTGCATGGGTCATGTCTCCAAGTCATAGGTGAGATGATCGAGATGATTGAGGCGGCCTTTCGACAGGAGAATCAGCCAGTTGTCTCAACGGACTCCACCATCATCCCGGTTCACAATTCAGTGCATGCCCGTACCATAGACAAATTCTAGCTATAGGCGCTAACTCCTCATACTTTCAAGATTTTGAGCTCATCACCGCCCCCTGCCATGATGTCTACCCTTAGACTTTATTTTTCTTTTCCTTTCTTTACTATTTTTTCTAGTGTCAATCTACTTGCTAGCCTTAGCAGCTCTAGGACCAAAAATAGGAGAGACTTTTATTTCATATAGAACAAAGAAGTAGCTTTTGTAACTCCTTTGAGACTATATGCCTTATCTCTCTTTCTCTGGGTCTTATCACTCGCATATTGAATGGTTAGAAATCTCAATTTCATATCCTAAAATATAAGGGGCCTCAATGATGCAAAGAAGAGAGGAGTGATACATAGAGCCATTGCATTACATAAAGCCGATATCATATGTCTCCAAAAGACTAAGCTCCTGCAGGTGGATGCAAGAATTCTAGCTCAAATCGTAGGAGGCCAATTCACGGATTTTGTGGTTGTTAATGCCATCAATACATCTGGAGGAATATTGCTAATGTGGAAAACTAAGTGCTTCAAACTTATAGTTGCCTCAACTTCATCTTATTTAGCCACAGTCGATCTATCACTCAATCTAAATAACACAACAATAAGAATTACATGAGTCTATGGTCCAATAATATGTAGTAATCGCACCCCCTTTTTAGATGAGATCATACATGCAAAACCGTCTCACAACACGCCATGGATATTATGTGGAGACTTTAATCTAACATTGTCAGTATATGATCGATCGAATGCCAGAGGACAGTCGCAAGTGGTAGCAAATTCGAAGATACCATACATCAGCTGGATCTCATCGACTTGGACTTATATAGAAGAAATTTTACATAGAGCAATGAAAGAGACATACCAACTTTTGTCAGACTTGATCGCTTTCTCATCACTTTAATATGGACAACCAAATTCCCCAACTCCTTCCAACTCGCATTACCAAACCCTACCTCAGACCACTGTCCTTTATTATGCCAATGCTCAACAAATTATGCCAATCCAAACATTTTTCGTTTGGAGAATTATTGGCTCAAAATTGAGAACTTCAAAGACTTGGTCACTACACAATGGACCAGTGAGCGTACCGCCCAAAATCCTCAATAACTGGCATAGAAAATCAAGCTGCTTAGGAAGCATATCATAATATGGAGGGATAGCACAGTTGGAGACTTTCAAGCCCAAATCTTGGTATGCGCAGAAAATATAACATGACTTGATAAGACGTCGGAAACAAGAAGACTAACCCGCGTGGAGGCGTTGCTCGGGACATTACTCAGAGGTAGGTTTCAAGATATCTTATGGCAACAAGAGCAGGCATAGAAGCAAAGGGCCAAATGTCGATGGATCAAGCAAGGAGATAGGAACAAGATATTTCCATATGGTGGCATCGAACAACAAGAGGGTAACTAGATACACTCAATCCAATAGGATGACAAACATTCTCGGATGAGACCAACAAAGCAGATATTTTCTTCAATCATTTCTACTCTCTCATGAAAACATTAACCCCCACAGATGCACTTTTCAATTATGAAATGTTCTTCCAACCCTTTAATTTCCCTCCTACACTCACCCAGCCCATTACACAGCAGGAGATCAAGACAATCATAGATGACTGGCCTTCTAATAAAACACTGGGACCCGATGGCTTCACAGGTGAATTTTATAAGACCTTTCAGAATCGTCTCATCCCTGACCTGCATAAAGTCTTCAATACAATATTACAAGACCCACTCAGAAGTATAACACTTTGAATGACACATATATAGCACTCATACCCAAGAAAAAACCGACAACTCACACTTCGGACTATAGACCAATCAGCCTGCTCAATGTTGTTCAAAATTTTTTTTTCAAGATCCTGGAAAATCACATATGACCTTTCATGGACAAGCTCATACAGCCCACACAAACAGGATTTATAAAGGAGAGAACCATCCTGCAAGGATTCCACTATGCACAGAGAGCCATACAGGCAGCCCACTCTTCCAACCATAGGATGTTACTATTCAAGGCTGACATACATAAAGCCTTTGACATCTTGGTTTGGCAGTTCCTCTTAGACATACTGAAAGCCAAAGGATTCCCTACCGACTTATGTTCATGGATACAACACCTTGTGTTGTCAGGTGTGTCTAAGATTATCATCAACTCAGTTGCAGGAAGATCCATCCGACTCGAAAAGAGGTGTTAGGCAGGGTGACTCCATATCATCATATTTATTCAACTTGGCAATGGACTTTCTTGCTTCATGGATGACAAAGTTGTAAAGTCTAAAATTGATACACATGCCATTCCTAGAATGTAAACCCTACTTGCAATATGCAGATGACACACTATTACTGCTCCAACTAACATTTAATCAGCTAGTGACAGTCATGCTAATCTTTTTCATCTTTGCTCGGCTATCTTCACTCGCACTCAACATGTAAATGTCAGAAATAACCATCACGTACTCATCCCAGATAGAAATAGCACATCTGGTGCTCATAATTGAATGCAAAACTGCCACACTACCTATGAACTATCTTGGATTGTCACTCTCTAACAAACCCCTCAGAAAGATGCATTACCAGCAGCTTGTGCAAGCGTATAAGGATCAGCTGTCGGGATGGAACGCACACTCGTTATCCATAGGAAGGAGACTAAGCTTGCTCAACACAGTCATGGCAACAAAGCCCATATATTTCATGTCTATGTTTATGGTACCAAAGGGAGTGATCGCAGAGATGGATAGAATCATAAACTAGTTTCTATGGCATGGGCATAAATAGACCCAAATAAAATGCAAATTGATGCACCTCATTAATTGGACAATAGTACTAATGCCAAGAGAAGTAGGAGGACTAGGAATTAGAGACCTAAGGCTAACTAACAAGGCATTAATGATGAAATGGATGTGGATATGGCACAAGTCGGCTAATGTACGATGGAAGAAAATATCAGAGGTAGAATCAATTCCTTGGACTCTCACAAACACCTCACAATTCTGGAAGTCCATTAAACAACTAGCGTCAATATTCGATTGCTCAATTCACCTCAATGAGAATGACATCTTATAGCTCAGAAGTTTAACGCAAACCTTCACAGTCTCATCTGCTTATAGGTTTCTACTAGCAAGACCTTTGCACAACTCAGAATTACAGCACATATGGGACCTCAAATGGCCACTTAAGGTAACTATATTCTCATTGTTGGCAGGCCATAACAAAATTCTAACAACAGACAATCTACGACGAAGAGGATGCAGTTTACTAATATTTGCTACATGTGTCGAGCAAAGGAAGAAACTACGCATCACCTATTCACAACTTGTAGCTTTGCACTTCATATCAGAGACCTTGTTCAATTAAGCTATAATTATACCCCCATGCAGCCAATTTCCAAGCCAGAAACGCATTACAGTATATGTGTAATATGGCGCCCCATTGATTTGGAGAAGAATAATGTTGGTAACTATTTTGTCATCTGGAGGTAACATTGTGCCAGAATATTCTCAGAGGATATCAAAAATGCCAATCAAATGCTCCATAAAATCATAACGGAAATGAGAACCTGGTTTTAAGCCTAGGCCATTTGTCTCATTTATTTTTTTATTTTTCCTTGCTTATCCCCCCACCTCAGCGTATATAACCTGCACCTCGGTGCAGAATGTAATTAATCATTATGATAATGAAATTTAAGGGAATATTTTAAAAAAAATTACAATGCTAGTAAAATTTAAGGGCATGAATCTTATCTTTGCGATAAAAAAATTTATTGACTAAGAACTGATCTAAATTCATTCTGAAAATTTCTCTGCGGATCTTTTAAATAATATTCTGTTGGCACGTTTTGTTAAATACCACCAACTTTTACAAAAGACTGCTGAATTATTTTTTTTATAATGCTAGTAGTTGGGGACTAACTTTGTGATATTTCAAAATATAAATCGATGAGGACTAAATAATCTACAAGCATATTCTAGCAAAATAATAATAACAAATTAAAATGCCGGTTAATTAGAATTGTATGACAACAAATCCCAGGGCACCATTTAGAATTAACAAATAATTTTCCATGAAAATTATAACTTAATTTGAAGCACGCTTAGAAAGAAAGTCATGCTAAGATTTTAAAAACTATGGCGTCAAAAAGTACTCAAAACTTCTAATTATCGGCTTAATATTGAAATGGGTAATTTTTTAGGAGGTCATTCAACTATGCTTCAAATTTATGTTTGAACTTTATTTATCGGTTTTAGTCAATAAACGTTGATGTTTGTTCATATTTAGTCACTCCATTTATTTTTTTCATTCAAACTTAACAAAATATTTAATATGACCCATACATTTTTTTCGTATAAAATTTAAAAATATGACAACATAATGCACAAATTAATTATTTCTACTTTTTTTATATTTAAAAAGTTAGAAAATTTTCATGTGTAATTTCCTAGGAGCAATAATTTTGTTTAGAATATGCATTTAGCATAATTTTTAAATTAATTGAATAAATATATAAATATTATTTATAATAATTGAATCATACAAATTGATATATCTTTGAACACAAAATATCAGCTTTTAATTGTAGTTGATGTTAATGTCTCTAAACAAAATATAAACTTAAAAATTCCATGGTATAACAAATAAATTAGATGATTGACAAAAATTAACTTAGTAAGTTGTGTTCAATTGCATAAAAATATGCTATGAATAATAAAATGATAATAATCTATAATTATTTCTTAAAATTTAAATAAATATATATATATCCATGCAACATTATAATATTTCTATTAAGTTTAGATGAAAAAACTAATGAAGGTATTATAGTTTAGTGATCTCGGATAAAATTTATCCATATTTAAATCTATGACTTAAATAGAAGAATCTTTAGGTGTCACATTAACATATGTATGATTATGATAATCTATATCTACATTATTTAGCTAAGATGTTATGATGAATTAGTATATATATATATATATATGCAAACATGATCATCCTAACTAATATAATTAATTAAACCTAAAATCAACTACGTTGGCCTAGTTGAGTTTTATCCCCTTTTGTTAAAAATGATGAAATTTACATACAAATAGAAAACTAAGTAATTTTGTCTCTTTTACTGATTTTACTAAAAGCAAATATTTTTTTTACTGTCAGTGAAATTTCACTCGGACACGCCCTCAATCCACCAACCTCTGGCATTTCTGGTGATTTATTTTCTCAAGTGTGAATAATGTTTTTGCCAAAATTGTGATCATATATCAATTAAAAATGACATGTTGTTGAAATATGAACGAACATCTCATAATATTAGATGTTGACATATACGAATAACGTGGCGTTACGTTATTAGTGGACCAAACTCAGAAAGGAAATATCCTTTATTAGCAGTCCTCTTTATTAAATTCCAATGCAAATCAACAAAACTCTGTTCACGCCACTGTCGAATTTTAAGATAAAAAGAATTTTCATTGGGATTTCAAATATGCGATCTATTATGTGGAGAACATTGCTTTTATACTGAACCAAAGTCCGGTTCTCACTGTTGTCCATTTTTTTTTTTTTGAACTAATAAGAACAAAGATCTTCAACGGTGACATCAATTCTTGAAATTGCTGGTTTATTCGGTAAAAAAACAAATAAAAGCAAAATATTTTCTTTGGAAAAGAAAAGCCCAAATTTGACCCTGGTTGCCCATAAACATTTTCTCAATGGTAGACAAAGTAGGACAATATTATTATACCACTCAGCCTATTTTATTTAGTTCACTATTGTTCACATGACGAAATTTGTGTTGTTCCGATCCTGTGAGATGTTTTCTTTTCCTTGAAACTTTGTTCAGATGGGATTTGTGCTTGTGTTATTGGGCCGACTTTCACTTTATATTTCTCATCGCAGTCATTAGTGTTTTTTTTTCTATTGTGGAGGGATCTTGATAATGGGTTTATTTGGGTTTATTTAGATAATCTTGACAATAGATACAACATTTTATATCATTTTACTTATAGATTGATAGTGCTTCAAATTTCATACAATTTCATTATTGTTTGACAATCCATCAAAGAGACAAAGACCATCAAAATTTTATATAATTTACAATGATTCTAATTTAACGGTATTTTATGGACTAGAAAATGATAATAAATTTGTATGAAATTTGAAATACTAATATTCTATAAGTAAACGTATATATCTATAATTTTTTTCTATTTTTAAGGATTTTATAGTTGAAAGTTGATTATGAACATTGTTAAAATAACCCATTTTCAAGGATCCTCCCTTTTCTATTAGCTCGGAAAATGTCAAGTATTGGACTCAATTTCTAAGGAAAAAGGCTTTTCAAACTTTTTGGGCTCACTTCACTATAGTTTGAACTCAAAATTATTATCGAATCGAAGTTTAAACAAGAATGATGTCATATTGCCAAAATTTATAGTTCTTGACAATTAATATAATATGGCATTATTGTCACAATGTCACTGCATGGCTGAAAAACAGTTTATAGTTCTTGATATTATAATACCGCCTCATTGTAGTATTATAGATCTTGTCAAATGACCTAGCAGATCAAATGATAGTTGATTAGAATGGTATTCAAGAGGTCATATGTTCAAACTTTTATAAACACAATAAAATTTGAGAGCTAAACTCTCATTTTCTCTCAAAAAAATACTGCATCATTGTATGGCTCAAATAATATTTGTTGCCAATATAAATGTGTTGCAGTCTTCATTTCAATAAAGAGGAGTGCATACACATTTGTTTTTTTTCTATTCCTTGTTAATATAATCAGGATCGTGTTATTGAAGTATTAAAACGAAAATTTACCAATGCACTTCCTCAATTATTCTACTAAACCTCCTTGAAAAACTCAGTAAACCTTGTCCTTAATCTCAAAACAAAATATATTAATTTTTAATACTCATCAATCGTGCTCACACTAGATGTCTTTACAGTAATAGTTCTGTCCATCAAACTTATATATTAAAAAAAACTTTAATAAAAAACATATATCATAATATTTATCTTCTTCAATCTAGTATTTCAAGGCATGCTTCTCTATTGAAAATTTTGTTTTTTTTTACTAAACTAAAATTAAAAAAATCATTATTTTCCTATGAAAATATAGCCAAAAAGAAAATGGACTTGTAATATAATACAACTACGAGAATAGATTGAGATTCCGTTCAACTAAACAAAATTATAACTTGTATCAAACAGATGTATGTCAGAACTGTTCAAAAAAAAAGATAACCCGACCAAAGAGACGTAGAATCTAACTTTTGGTAGCAGCTAAATAGCTTTTCGTAACTCTAACAAAATGATAACTGATAAAAAAAAAGGAGAGAACTAATTTCAACTTACATTTTTATCTAAAAAGAAACGGAAAGAAAATAATTATGTGGCTTCTATGTTTGCATGCTTGTCTATAGTTTCTTGTACGAAATAGAACATTAAAATTAATTCGAATTAAATGAAATATATTTGAATTAAATGAAGTATATGACACTAACATTGTTCTCCACATGGAGGTAGAAGAGGGGAGGGGAAAGGACAAAAGGATACCGAATAAATTTGTTTACTTATTTTTTTTACTTACTCCATAACTATTATAATATTTGAAGGGGGGAGAAAAGAAAAAGAGGAAAACTCTTCTATACAGAGCGGATTGAAGTCAGGATCTTATGAATTTTTTAACAAATATCTTATAATTATATTTATTTTCAGAAAAAAAAATAGAAAATAATTTGTATATTAAAGAAAACTTTTAAATTTGATCTCCTGGACCAATGTTTGGATTTGTTTATGCTTCTATTAGGGGTTTCAATGGATATAGTACGGATCGGGTGGAAATATTTTTATTATCATATTCATATGAAATTACTTTATCCATACTCTACCCTTACCCATTAAAATAGTCTTATCCAGACCCTACCTTTATCCGTTAAAATAAACTATTAACGAACAATAATGGATGTTAATGAATAATAATAATATATTATTTAGTTTATCATCATTTATAATACAAACTCATTTCTTTCATACAAATATATTTTTATTTCACTACTATGAAAATAAAGTATAACTATGCAATCAATTCTAAATTGAGTCATTTTAAAATTAAATAAATTAAAAAAATACAAGCATCGCTTGTCAAACTTTTTAACTAGAAAATAAAATATATTAAAAATAAAAATAGCATCTTATCTAGGGGTGTCAATTCTTGACCCGACCAGACGGGTTAACTCGACCCAAACACGACCCGACCCGACACGACCCGAAGATAAATGGGTCGAGTATGGAATCAATTTTTTTGACATCGGATCTTGTCCATTAATTATATTTTTTGAAGTAATTTTATGATTTAGTACTAATTAAAGCTTAAATATACACTAATTATATACTAATTAAGATTAATTATAAATTAATTAATATTTTATTGCTTAAAATTAAATAAAAATAATTAATAAATATTTAATTATTTTTACACAGTCGGGTCGGGTCCACCGTCGGAGTCGGTATGGGTCAAGATTTTTTGTCCCGAATTTAATCGGGTCGGGTTTGGGTCGGGTCAAAAATAGTAATAAATAATGTGACCCGACCCGACCCATTGACATCCCTAATCTTATCTGAAATAAAATCTTATATTATCTCATTCAATCATTTAATAAGTACTCTACTAAATATTATTTAATATTATAATTTATAAGATGATTAAATTTGAGAAAGATAATAAATATAACTCATAAAATTCGGAACAATTAATATTGAAAAAATTATTATATGAGATAATTATTTAATATAATTGAAGTTGTTTTTTAATATTTTATCTTATAGAGCAAAACAGATATGAAATTATCCTTACCCATTTACTTAACAAAAAAAATTCTCACCCTTATCTATATCAAATAAGTTAATAAAAAAATATTTATTCATATTCATCTTATCGAATACGATACGGATCTAATTAATGAGTAAAAGAATATCATTAATACCTCTAACTTCTATATAAATTTAATTAAACTTCTACCCTTCAAATCAGAGTGTAAAAGTTTACTCCCCTTGTTATTCATTTATTTTACGTTTCTTTTTTTCTCTCCCTCATTTGTGGAGCATAGTATAAGGTTTACTATTAAATGAGAAAAATAACAATACCATCTCATTATCATCATATAAGCAAGTTTTTTTTTCTTTTTAATGAGAGAGGTGGACGGATGGATACAACAGTCATTTAAACTTTTAATAAATTGATTTATTAATTTTATGAGCAGTTCCGCTACGGATTAAAAAATTTAACAGTTATTTATTTGGATGAATCACAACTGTTAATCTCAATCTTATCTTTTTTTTCTGATATAAAATTTGTTCCATAGAAAAATTAGCTTAATTTTATTTATTTTTTTCCTTTTTGAAAACTTCTTGAATGGGAAAATATGAGAAAGTACAAAATTTAAATCTGCAAATAAATAATATATAACACTAAAATCTTGAATAATTCAGTAAAGTTAATTTTTCAGTACAATACATAAATAATTTGAAATTATTTACTTTTTAGTAATACGAATGATATTTCAAAATACTGATACTAATGTAAAGTAAACAAAAGCTATATTAATTTCATTCATAATATTAGATAAATAATATTATCCTATAATTCAGCAAATCCAGTACAGAGTAAGTTTCAGGACCTCAACGCCTCCGAAACTGATTTCAGAAAAATTAAATATATCCATTAAAACTTTGCAATTAAGTACTACTCTTTTCCCATAAGGTTAATTTATGGGTACCCATCGAAAGTTTAGAAATTTTATATTTCCTCATTAATAGCTTATATCCCAATAAAAATATCATTCTTCCATAAATCCCCCTTTATTTGTTTAATCTACTAGTTATTGTTACTAGGGCCATAATTCGGAATTCGCCCCCACAATATAATCCTCAAATAAATAACTAAGGGTGTAAATATTTTAAATATATTTAATAAAATTTCACATTAAAAAAAAATTAGACACGATATTTTTAATATATTTAATAAAATTTCACATTAAAAAAAATTAGACACGATATTTTTAAATTCTAAGTAATAATGATAATAATAATTATTATTATTATAATAATAAATAATATAAATAAATACATAATAATATATAAATGATCATATAAAAAGTTAAAATCATTTTAATAGTTAAGTTTTATCTTTAAGTATATTACACATATATTATTTTAAATGAGTAAAGAGAAATTATTTTATATAAACTCTTAGATTCAAGAAGATGAAAAGATTTAAATAAAATGAATGGTGGAGAAAAGTGATGATGTGACATGCTTAAAAAATTAAAAATTTAATTCTCTTTATGTATTAAGAATTCTAAATTAAATGGACAACTATGCCCTTTCTTTAAAATGGAGTTGTCCTTGTTTGCTCCAGCCTCCAGTACATGCTGCTAGGCAGAAAGGGATGTTGAATTATTTGTTTTTAAAATGGAGGTGCCAAATCTGAGAAACGAGAGAATAAAATTGGATAACCACGTCTTTTTCAACTGCAGCATTGCAAGGGCTACTTGGTTTCACTCCATTTGGTGATGTTCACAGAGGTGTGGAAAGTGTGTAAAGTACAATTGTTCAGGAATTAACAATCATCTGTGGAGAACATGGTGCAACAAGGCAGAGTTAAGATTGTAAATTTGTAACTGAGAACCCCAAAGATCTGGCAACAACAGCCAACAGGACATGATGTACAAATTCCAAATTGTGCCTCTATCTGACTAATGAATGCCTCGTGGGGAACAAGGAAATCGGTTGATTATTGCAACATATGTTTTAGTCGCCATGAGGTGAATGCTCAAAGGACATCCGAGATATATCTCAGGATGCCCATGATTATGGCTAACTATGCAAGAAGATTAAGAAGAATGTTTACGAGAGTGTTTGACTTAATGAATATGCTACGAAATCCTTTTTCCAAAAAAAATATATTGGGCTTGCAACTTTGTTGCAGACTCAGTTGGGAAAATTGATTTTTTTTTCCCTCTAAAAATTTTCTGTCCAGTCTCAAGTTTCCACTGGTGAAATGTTATTTAATTTTTACATCATATTAAAATAGATTTAACAAACAAAGGGGGTAAAAGAAAGGATGTTCAATTTTCATTGGGGAAATTGGCAATATTTAAAATTTTGTTGGGTACACTAGAAATTAATTACAATGAGGGTGACGACATTACCGTACATGTCTGAATTTATAAATTTTATTATTTACAAAATCAAGAGATAGATGCATCAAAGCAACGTATTAATTACTGCTTATATTCGCCACAGGCATGTGGTAAAATATTAAGAGAAGTTTATTTTATCATAATAACTTAAGAATACAAACCCAAGTTTAACCAATGACAAAAAAAAATGAACTCATTTTCACGGCATACTAATAATACTTATTACATGCCTGTGAAACATCGACGCCTCAACCGATCCAAACAAATAGCTTGAATAATTAACCTTATTTTAGAATAGAATAGAAAGAAAGAGATAAAATAAGGAACAAGTAGAAAAAAACAATTATCAGTATGCTCAGAACTGAACCTTTTTATTCGGCTCAAAAACGTACTTGATAATTGATTCCTTAATTGACAACATTTCAGGAAACTCCTTTTTGAGCTTCGATGCATCCATCTCATTGTTGCTCCTCGCGGCTACGATAACCTTAGCCTGTTCTTCCAGTGTAAAGTTCTTCCATGTAAAATAAGGGTCCATGTATTTCTTGTACATCTCCAGGATTTCATTGTGGCTGACAACTCCAGGGTTGGTGAAGTTATATATACCACGTAGGTCCCGCTTTGCCATCTCAATAGAGATTGGAAGCAGTTCATCCAATACCGTCATGCTATTTGGTATGTTCACCACCTTGTCGTACCGGGCAATTTTTGTGATGAAGTTGCGAGGGTTTGACAGGTCAGATGAAATAGGCATACGCACACGTAAATTGCACACATTGTCATACTCTTTTAAAAGCTCTTCAACCTGGAATAAACATTTGACTTGTTCAGTGATTGGCATTTCAGCCTTAATAAATGCTGCAGTTTTTTCACAACATAGCAACAAGTACTGTCTAGTTTCTACCCGTTTGATAGAAAAGTACAGAACTGCTACATGCCAAAATTTTCTTGTGGCCTATAAGTATCACACTACTGTATCCTCCTAAAATAATGACTTGTATATTTCAAAGCATTCAATATATGTTGCTGGCTTCCCTATGTCTAATTGGACTTTGCAGGATTCATTAAATCAAAAGCAGTTATTGTACTCCATTAATAAGACAACAAGAAATGACAAAATATCATGCCACCTAACATAGAGAAGAGGAAACAAAAATAGCACTTCACATACCATGGCTTTAGTCTTCGAATAATATGACCCAGCGAAGTTTGGTATGTCCTCCTCCTTGAACCCAATACCAGAACCAAGTGGGTGATCCTTGTCATATTCAAAAATACAACCAGTTGCATAATTCATTAGCAGCAAACCATTTTCACGGCACACGTCCGCCAGGGTTAGCGTACCAACCACGTTAGTACAGATTGTCTCCTGCTTATGAGATTCACACCAGTCAACATTTGGCCGTCCCGTCACACCAGCAGCATTAAATACATGAGTTGGCTTCACCTTTTGGATATCCATCATAAGGCTGGTCCGATCCTGAAGTCGACCAGTACCATACTCATAAGGTATACCTTGTTTCTCACACAGTTTCCCAAGCAAGCCCCCAATCCAGCCTGTGCGACCATATATTAGGAACTTAAATTTCAGCTTTTCCTCTGAAGTAGGAGCTGGTTCAGCTGTCTTGGTACTGTTTTCTTGTGATGAGTTTTGCCCCAGGATTTGCAGCTCCTCTAATAAGTTGCGGTCAGCACCTGGCATCATTAGCATGCGAGGGTGTGGAAAAAGTGCTCCTGTCACATCACCCCACCAGTCAGGATTAGTTGTGTACCACTCCATGGTTTTTCTCAGGCCCTCTTCCCAAGTTGTATGCTCAGACCATCCAAGGTTTTTCAGCTTTTGGTCTTCAAGGAAGTAGCGCTGGTCATTAAATGGGCGGTCATCAACAAAATGGATCATTTTGTTTGCATCGAGATCAAAGAGCTTGCATATGTCTTTTGCAACATCAATGACACGTCTCTCCTTTTTCGTGCCGATATTATACACTTGGCCCTCCTGAAATTGTCTAATTGTCAAAAGCTGCATGTACAGGCTTTCTTTTTGTATATCAAGTTGTTACCTAATGTAAGAGATTGTTGTTTCCTGAATCAGCCTTTTAAATTTATTTTGGAAGTAATACCATGCATTCCCTTGCATATTAAGAATTTAAGACAACACACAATGTTCTCACTTTTTAATTATTGTGTGGTGCTGCTGAAATAACCACACATGACAACTAATCATTAGAGTATACTAGGCAAATGAACAACTTTAACCCTGACTCCAGAGCCTTCATCTTTAGTCTTTTACAAGTCAAAATTTGAGATCAATAAGCCAAGTAAAGATTGTGGTTGAACTCTTAAAAAAATTCAGTTTATAATGTAAATACAGAAAATGCATGAGGTATGATTTGTGAAATGAATTCCTATTCTGCCTTCCTAAATTTGTGAATTTATACGTAGTACTTAAAAACTGTGGGTTAGGGGCCATGCTAGTACTCATCAACATCCTCTCAGAAATATAAAGGCGCTTAGGAAAAAATGAAGGGAAGATGAAGGTACAATTAATAAGCATTTACCAGAAGATAAATACTAGAATTTCAGATATGTCCTTATATTT
Source organism: Schoenoplectus tabernaemontani (assembly GCA_037127355.1). NCBI lineage: Eukaryota > Viridiplantae > Streptophyta > Magnoliopsida > Poales > Cyperaceae > Schoenoplectus > Schoenoplectus tabernaemontani. The sequence goes on along the minus strand of CM073743.1, from coordinate 18,052,652 downwards.
TAAGATCAAGTATTAAATTGGTACAATATGAAAATTAATTTGTGTTCCATCAAGTGATTTGAAAAACAAATAGTTCAGGTTAATCTAAACTTGCTCAGTGACAGGGCTTCTCATACTGCACCAAATTTGAAAGGCAAACTATCCAAAACTATAAACAAATTAGATTTTGGTTTATCAATTTTGACTTCAGGTTGTCAGTTATCACATTTGTCAATATCCCCAGCAAGTAAAATATTTTCTGAGTTTGCACAACAAAAGAGGAAAATTCTTTCAATTAGTACTTAATTGGGACCCAGCACCAAGAAACAAGCCATACAACTTGGTCATTGCCCATTCCAATAACTTGTAGTGGCAATCCATCAATCTGTTTTAATTAATTATTTCAATCATCTTACCTCTCCTCTGTGAAGAATAACCTCAAATGCCTCAGCCACATCCTCACAGTACAGATAGCTCCTCACATTTGACCCATCTCCATGAATAGGCAACTGCATCCCTCTCATAGCTAGCAGCATAAACTTTGGAATGAGTTTCTCAGGGAACTGGTTTGGGCCATAGACATTATTCCCTCTAGTGGTTATAGCTGGCAAACCATAAGACCTGCTATATGCCATGACCAACATCTCAGCACCAGCCTTGGTAGCTGCATATGGGTTTGTTGGTAACAACTGGGATGCCTCGTGGTTACCCACAACTGCATCCTCATCAGTTTCGCCATACACCTCATCAGTGCTGCAATGGATGAACCTACGAATCCCACCAGTCACCTTGCATGCTTCTAGAAGCACATGGGTCCCGTAGATGTTGTTTTTCGTGAATTCAAAAGAATTCCCAAACGAATTGTCAACATGAGTCTGAGCAGCAAAGTGCATTATGGTGTCAATGGATTCAGTTATAAGGAGGTAATTAACTAGGTCAGCACTGGCTATGTCTCCTTTGACAAATCTAAAATTGGGAGAGTTGCGGGTTTGTGGGCTGAGATTTTTCAGGGTTGAGCAGTAGTCGAGCTTGTCAAGCACTACGATTTTATAATCAGGATAGTTGCGGACCAGACGGTTTGCAACATGTGATGCAATGAACCCCGCCGCGCCTGTTATGAGAATGTTCTTTGGTTTGTATGTTGTCATTGTTGTTTGGCTCTATTGTCCTTTTGTTTACCTGGTGAAAAAGTTTACTTATGACTTATGAGTGTTAAATTTCAGGGGGGGAGAACAATTTGAGAGCTCAAAAACATATATGCATTTGGTTAGACCAGGAAGGTAACTCAGCAAATTCAAACTAGGCATACAATATTCATGGATGCAGCAATTATTATGAATGATTTCAGCTTAATTACCAGAACGGTGACCAGTAAGATCAGCACACAAACGGAAGTTCAGAGTGAAAAAGGACTTCAATCTGTTACAAGCCTACAGCGTTATTAGAAATTAAGTGATTCTGAGACTAGAATTTCATTTTAATTTACGAATAATAAATTTCCAAAAAAGATGCAGTTGTTTGGGGTGAATCTAACAAGCTGGATCTGATGGAAAAAAAAATGATCTGCTTATAGAACAGTTCAGATCTAGCATAGATCACTACGGAAAGACACTAAATCAGAGAAAACAATATCCTGTTAGCAATTTTTTGTACTAAGATCCAGATTTGCTTAGAGAAGCAAATAAAAAAAACAGAGAAATAACATAAAGAACCAACTCAACAAGTCAACCCACCGTTGAATACCCCCTACAGGAAAATTTGCTTGATTTAAAGCTTTGAAAGAATCAAATTAACGAAATTGCGTGATCAAACTGAGTTGAATCAAAGTAATCCCACGTGCTAGAAGAGTAAACTTACAGTGTTCGAGGCGGGGACGGAGAATAGAGAAAATTTCACAATGTGAACTACAACTACAAGGCGGGGTACTTAAGAATGAGTGGAGAGGAAAAAACAAAGAAAAAAAAATTTGGAGGTGCGTGCAGCGTGCTCGCCTGTTGGGCCTGTTCGCCTTTTAAATTTTAATATAAGGGGAGGATTTTTGAGAATAGGTTACTTGATAATTTTAACAATTAATTTTTAAATATATATCAGAAAAAAATTGAAAAATTAAAAAAAATTGTAAATATATTTTTTACTGATAGTATTTTAAATTCATATAATTTTATTATTGTTTGATAGTCTATCAAAATTCATTAAAATTTTATATAATTTATAATGGTTTTAATTTAATGATTTTTGATGGACTATCAAATTATAATAAAATTTTATAAAATTTAAATCACTGTCAAGCTATAAGCTATAGGTAAAAAAATATATCTATAATTTTTTTCTATTTTCAAGATTTTTAATATTTATTTACAAATGTCAAGTCGTTAAAATAACCAATTATCAAGTATCCTCCCTTTTAGTAATTGGTGCTATGTGGCATTTTTTTCCCTTTACTGCAATGCCAGAGATTTGTACACCAGCAAGGTTGTAACCAACGCGGTGCCAATTTTTCTTTTTAATTTATTACTCTTTTTAATAACATAATTATTGAGTAATAAACTTTTCTTTGTCTATAATTATTGACTAGACATGTTTCAGTTTCACATTCTGACATTCATAATGTCGGTTTTAAGTCTTAACTTTCTGATTAATTTATGAATCTTTCTTTTTCAAAATAGAGTAGTTCAAGCATGAATACATTCAAATTTTTTTGACATATCCAATTTTGTTGGCACATACTTTCGAGAAATACTATATTAATTTAAAGTTGAAAATTCTATCTATGTTTCTAATTTTTAAGATAAGATATATTATATTAGAATTTAACTTATCATTTACCATAAAGTTAGCTTACAATATATTTTGATGAAAACCAAAGCTTCTTGTCAATTGACTTAAATACATGACATAAAAGTCGAATGTATTGTAAAAAAATCTTTTCAGATGTTAAAAAAATAACCTTCAAAATATCCTTTCAAATGTTAAAAAAGTAACGGAAGAATATGACCTGTTACGAATTTTGTATGCATTGCTGATAAATTTCTACGGCACACTGATTCAATGCCCCTTGCAATGTTTTTTCTCCACCTCACTCACAATCATCTACATGTAACCTCATGATTTTGCTTTCTAAGGGGTATATTTTTGTCATAAATGGTAGGAGCAATGAAAGACATAGAGAGCATTCAAACATTTTTTTTTTCATTTCTAAATGTATGATATCGAATTTTTTAAAGAGTGGGGATCCATTGATAATAAGTTATTTTGACAATCTTGATAATGGATTTCTAAATAAATATTAAAAAATTAAAAATGAAAAAAATTATAGATGTGTTTTTCTACTTTTAGATTGATGGTCATTCAAATTTCATACAATTTCATTATCGTTTAATAGTCCATCAAAGACCGTTAAATTGAAACCGTTGTAAATTATATGAAAATTTGATGGTCTTTGATGGACTATCAAACTATAATGAAATTATATTAAATTTGAATGACCATCAATCTAAAAGTAAAAGAACACATTTATAAAAAAAAATTCATTTTTAAGATATTTTTTTTATATTTATCTAAAGATTCATTATTAAGATTATCAAAATAATCCATTGTCAACTGATTCTTTCTTTTTTTAAATAATATTATTATAATATAAAATTAAATATTCATAAAAATAAAAATAAAATAATGCTTTCCTCGGATTTGCTAAGCTCACTCGTAGAGCATCAAATCTTAAAAAAAATATTTAGGTTTGGGGTTGGCAATCCCGCGCCTAGGCTCTAACCTCGCCCGAGACAAGCTCGCTCCGTCACTTTCGAATATTGCTTTGCAGACTTATCGTTGCATTGTGACGTGATGTAAACAAAAGTCTCCGACATTTTGTATAAAGTGATGGAACGGGTTTACTAGAGGCGAGGCTAGAAGCTGAGTGCGGTGTAGAGGTGGCAATTGGGTGGGTCGGGTCGGGTTTGGATTCGGATCAGGTGGGTTGGGTCGGGTTTGATTTTTTTAAAGAAATCAGGTCGGGTCAGATCAGAGTCGGATCGGGTCGGATCAATTTACATGTTGTGTTTTTTCAGATCGTTGATAGATTTCGATTGAATTGAAGGCTCATTTAATCTCGGATCGGGTCAAGTCGGGTTCGGGTCGGGTTGGGTCGGAGTCGGATCCGGACGGGTTTCTCAGATCGGGTCGGGTTCTGCCACCTCTAGTGGTGTAACCAACTCTGCTCCTATAGATTCTTTTTTTTTTTGAAAATTGAATCTTAACCAGCCGAAATTTTTATATTTAAGTAAAAATAAAACTAAAATTAAATATGAGATAAATTATAGATGAAATTTAAAATCTACACTCAACGGAGTTAGTACTCACGTGAAGTGCTATGATTTTACGAGATTGTCACTCACGTAGAATGAGAGTACTCCATGTTAGTGTCATCCACGTGGAGTTAATTTTTTTTTTATTCAATCCAATGTGAGAGGCAAATATGAAAAGTAAAAATAAATTTTAAAATTCAGTTACGTTACGTAAATAACAGTAACATAGAATACTCTCACTTTATATTGGTGGCAGTTTCGTGGAGTGAGAACACTCCACGTGGATGCTAAGTCCGTGGAATGTAGATCCTGAATTTCATCTATAATTTATCCTAATATTTAATTTTAGTTTTATTTTTATTTAAATATAAAATTTTCGGCTTAACCATTCCGAAGAAAGTATTATTCAAATTTCCATTTTTATTTTTCTAAATATTTTATTTCATATTATAAAAAAATATAAATCGCTCCGACTTACCTATATATGTTGCTCACATGGTGTCATTTTGTGTACAAGTAAAATAACATAACAACAAAGCAAAGTCAATACAAAAAAGTAATGAAATAAAACAATAAGGTTAAATACCCACCGACTAGGATAGAGAGAACTGGGCAACTGGCTACATCACCCTATATTCACGTGGGTGCAACTATGAAAGGAATCCAACCTCATCGCATTTTTTTGGTGCTATTAAAATCAGCTCACTTTCTCAACCCCCGACATTTTTCTTCAACAGCATTCTAAAGAGTTATTTAAAAGTAAAATGAGATCTGAGTCTCTGAGATTGTTATATCTGTATGGTTGAATTAAATATTTAGATCATTCTTATTCAATTAATACAATTCTTTATTCCCTTTCTTATGCAAACCACTATTTCATTTGAAACAACAAATATATTTATTATAAAATGATCACATACATGCGCGAACCAAGAAAGTACATCTATTGTTATATTTGTTTTTATAACAATTTGCTGCTATATTTTTTGTGTGTCTATAATAGTGAACTTCACTTAATAATAATAGTCCTCTGCATTTAATCACAACCGTTTAAATAAGTATGACAGTTTAATTTTCGTTGTCATATTTTTGTGCCATAATTTTTATGACAGCAGATATGAATCCTGCGAAACAATGCGGAATTTTAATTTATTTTTCCCTCTATATTGATATTTTATAAAGTGCATGCTAGTACATACTCGATATTTTTTCATTTAGATTATTTTACACAAAAATTGTAGATTTAAATTAATTGTTTAGACTTTTGGATTTCAAATGTCAGTTCGCAAGGAAAACATGGTTTCGGCTACATTAGCAGTATGGCATTTGCTATATAACTCCCGTGTTAATAAATTAATAGCAAGGTCACTAAGCGCTCTTTATATTTTGGGCTGAAGCCCATAGGATGTTTAGGCTTTTCTACATTTTACAAATTACAAGCACGTGTTATTTTTTTATTCTTTAGGGTTCGTTTGACAAATTAAGAAATAACATTAAAAAATAATATAATAGTGTCATTTTGGAAGAACCGTACAAGAATGATATTTTTATCTATTCGTAAGAGAGAAAATATCATTTGATAATTATTAATTAAAATAGTTAAAATATGAATAATTATTACTAACAATGATAATAATAATAATAATAGTAAAATAATATTCATAATCATAATATAATAATAATATAATTATAATTATGATAAAATAATATAATAATAATAATAAATTATAATCATAATTATAATAATATAATAATAATAAATAATCATAATCATAATAGGGAAGGGATCACTTGACAATGGTTATCTTGACAAGCTTGACAATAGATTTTTCTGTTACACTTAACATCTTCTTTGATTTGTCGATTTGCAAAACAATCTTGAATTTTACAATTTGTCTTGTTTGAGTTTTTTGCAGGGATTAACATGCAAATGGACTAGTGCACAAGAACCAAGACTGGTTTTGGATACAAGAGCTTAATCAAGACTGCATTAGGCTTAGGTTTCGTTAAACTCAAACTGGGTTGAATTGGTCAAGATAAATTGAGCTTAAACAACAAGAAAAGTGTTTCTGCCCAGTGAATCGTTATAACGGTTTAGCAACCGTTATAACGGTTCATCTCAATACTCAAAAATATTCTAAGGCGGAAACATTCTCAAAGAAACCATAGTGTATCGTTATGTAACGATTCAGTAATCGTTATAACAATTTGTTAAACGTATAACGATTTTGTAATCGTTACAACGATTCATGAAACGTATAACGATTTGATAAATCGTTATAACGTTTCAGCTCAGTTGATCCAACGACTATTCCTTCTAAACCGTTATAACGATTCGTAAATCGTTATAACGGTTCAGGCCGAAAAATAGTTTCTTCAGAAAATCTATTTTAAAAGATCACTTCTCTCACTGAATATAACTAATAATTGAATTTGATCTATCTAGCAAAATCATTACTATAGAGAGATTACTAGTCATATACAAAGTGAGAGAGATAATTCAAAAGATTGATACACTCAATTAGCAAAATCCTTGTTCAAGCTCAATCTAGCTTCTCTCTATTCTCCCAACTTGATCCTTCGTGATCTTCTTGAAAACATTATTTTGAGCTGTAGTGCTCACGTTTTCTTGAGTGTGTTGTCGCTCACGTTTTCTTGAGTGTGTTGTCACTCGCCTTTTGAGTGTGTTGTCACTCACCATATTTGAGTGTGTTGTCACTCTTGTTACCGATAGGCTTGGCAGCCCATTTTTGTAAGGGATCAAGTTCTACAAGTGTAAAAAAAAAATTTAAATATATCGACTCAACCTCAATTGTTAGATGTTGAGGGTCTCAGAGACGTAGGCATTGTTAAAGCCGAACTCCGTTACATCTTGTGTTCTTGCTTTATCTTTACTTTCTTTTCTCACATTTCTTTGATTGATATATTCTTGTAAGAATTGAATCGATTTAAATTGTATTCTGCTGTCATTACACTTTAACATTAAGCCTCAAATTGGTTTATACATTTCTACTTTAGGTTCTTTACATTCTTGCACTATCTTGACCTTTCAATACCAACATCCTAGGGTGTTCAAGGTCTATCATTTTTAATAAATATAAAAAAAAAATCTAAAATTAGAAAAAAAAATATTATGAATATGTTCTTCTACTTATAGATTAATGGTGATTTAAGTTTCATGTAATTTCATTATCGTTTAATAGCCCATCAAAGACCGTCAAATTATAATCATTATAAATTATATAAAATTTTGATGGCCCTTCATGGAGTATCAAATGATAATAAAATTGCATAAAATTTGATTCACCATCAATCTATAAGTATAAGAACATATCCATATTTTTTTTCTATTTTTAAGATTTATTTAGTATTTATTTGAAAATTCATTGTCAAAATTGTCAAAATAAGTCATTGTCAAGTGATCCCCACCCATCATAATAATACAATAATAATATAATCATAATTATAATTATATTATAACATAATTAAATAATAATAAAATAATAATCATCATCATAGTCATGATAATAATAATAATCATAGTTGTAATCATAATAATATAATAATATTAAAATTATAATCATAATCATAATAATATAATCATAAGCATAATAATAATATATAATCATAATAATAATCATAATAATATAATAATAATAAATTATAATCTAATCATAATATAATAATATAAAACAACATAATCAAATAATAATCCTATTTCTACGAGAGCTAAATGTGGAACCGTTGTTAAAATAGAGTCCATGTCATAGATAAAAGAAAGAATACCCATTTAGCAACTGCCCGGAATCGTTGTTAAACATGGTATTTAGCAATGATTTTGGCAAGAAACTTTTGTTAAATCGGTAGTAACATTTGGCTCTGACTGAATTACATCAACCAATAGAATTTCAACTTTTTACTTCCTCAGATTGCTATATTTTTCCATCTGATCATTCAATCATCCTAACCCGTCGATCTAAAAAACAAAATCAAAAAGCTAAATCTCACAGATTATCACTCTTCATCTTCCTTGTTTCATATATAAAAGAGATGTGATAGATAGGGAAAGAGAAAATAAGAGAAAAGAGGAAATAATGAAAAAACTTAAAATTCAAATTTGGTCATCTCAATTTCAAACGATCATAACTTTTGATAGAAATTTTGATTGAGGCGTTCTACACGGCCATGAAAACTTACGATGATATCTATATAGTTGCTTATCCCATTATTATAATTTTCAGGACCAAAAAAATCATCTTGATCCTCAAAAACGCGTTTGAAGATTTAAGATCTATTTTTTCAATTTTTTGGAATATTTTCTTAGAAATTATATAAATCATATTATTACATAAGTAAAATGCACCATTGAGTAAATTTTTTTATTGGATAAATAATTATATTTCTTTTCATATTAGTTATTGAATGAATAATATATCATATTATTTGATGTTAGTTTGTTGTTATATTCCAATATATCTTCATTTCATATTACTAATATGTTCTTAATTTAGTTCAAGTTAAAGAAATTAAAATTTTAAATTTTTTAATCCCCTTTTAGCAATAGTTTTGGACACAGAATCATTATTAATGATCATATTAAAAAAACTTTTTAGAACACTTATGATTTAACAATAGTTATTTAGAGATTTTTTTAACACCTCCTTTTTAATAACAGTTTAAAGATCATTGTTAAACTTAATCAACAACAAGGATTGTGAATGATACTTTTTTTATCGTTTAATATTTTTTTGTTGTTGTAGTGTATTGAACACGGTACATTTATAATGAGCTAAAAAAGGACTATGATCTTTAAATAATTGGTTTTATTGCTCTTTGTTTTTTTGTTTTTTGATAAATCCGTAGACACCCACGCACACAAACACATCCATACCTCAGACATGAGGCTCAAATCTTTGTTCTCTCCCAAAAGGACTAATGTCACTATCAGCTATTTTAAGCAGAGTGGGTGGGAGTCTCACACTACTAGAAAAAAATGATTTAGAACCGTCTATTTAGAACCCGTTTTTTAAAAAACAGATGTTAAAAGATGAGAGTGGCATATTTGTAAATTGTATTAAAATTATTAGAACTGATTATAAGTTTTTTTATTAAAATCGGTTTTATAATAACCGGTTCTATTTGATTTAATTAAAACCGATTTTAACAAAACCGATTCCAAAATTTTTGTTTTAGAACCAATTTTGCTAAAACCGGTTTTAAAACAATAATTTTAGAACCGGTTTTTCTAAAACCGGTTCTAAATTTTTTATTTTAAAACTGGTTTTGAACAAAACCGGTTTTAGTTGAAAAACAAACTAATCCGATTTCAAAAAACCGGTTCTAAATTAAGGTTATTTAAAAAACCGGCTCTAATTTAGGGTTATTTATCACACTTCTTCTCACAGCGCCGCTCTTTCATCTTCATTTTCACTATTCACCATTAGAAGCTCTGTTCCATCTGTTCCTTCTAATCAGCTGCAACATCACCCACTTACTGATTAATATTTTTAGATCTCTTAAAGGTAATTCTTCTGTACATAATTTAAATTTAAGTACATTTTCTTATTTTCTTATTTAAGTACATCCTTATTAATTTTAACACCCATTAATTTGCATAATTATTGCATAAATTGATTACATATATATAAATAAAATTATATATGTGTAATTGATAGTATTGTCATATAAGACCAAACTACCGGAATTTTTATTAATTTAGGTCCATACTCGTTCGGGATTAATCCAATAGGGATTAATCCCGAATAGTCCCCGATTTGGAACTGCTTTTTGAATATTTTATCTCATTTAGGATAGTGAACATATACTAGCTATAATTTAGTGTTTGAAAAAAAATTGGTTAGTATTTTCCCTAATGTTCCTACGTGTACGTACGTATATGAAAATTTACGTTGATGTACTCGGGGAGCATAGGGGAAATCTTTGTCGAATTTTTTTAAACATCAAATTAGCTTGTATATGTTCACTAATGAGACAAAGTATTTAAAAAGTGAGTTAAGGTGGTTGGAGAGCCCGAGAATTAGACCTTAAATATGAAACCCTAAATTCTAAACCCTAATTGTGAGATTGATGTTTTTTTACAGATGGATCGCAATACTTCGATGTATAAAATCAAAAGGAATACAATTAAATATTTGAGGGGAATTGATGAATTTTTGGAATGTGCCTCAGAAGATATGAGAAATAATGGTGCACGGATACTTGTTTGTCCTTGTGAAAATTGTCAAAATTTACGGAGATTTGGAAATATCAAACGAGTGAGAAATCATTTAATTCATCGTGGGTTTATGAATCGATATACCCGATGGGTACGACATGGAGAAAATATTGAAACTGTTGATAATACTGAAAATAGTAGAAATATTGAAAATATTGTACGAGATGAATCTGAAAGTGATGACTTAAATTTAGACAATGATGAATAGGATGTATTGGAGAATGAAAATGTGGGAAATATAAAAAATATAGACAATGTAGAAAGTGAACAATTGGATAAAATTATGAATGATATTGCAGCGAATTTTGTCGATATTCCTGAAATTTTTAAAAATTTGGGTAATGATTCCAATATGCCATTATTTCCCGGTTGTACAAAATTTATGAAAATATATGTAGTTTTTAAATTGTATAACCTGAAAGCTAAAAACGGATGGAGTGATAAAAGTTTTACCTCTTTATTAGAACTTCTAGGAGAAATGCTTCCAGAAAATAATTCAATACCGGACTCCACATATAGAGCGAAGAAATTATTATGTCCCTTGAGTATGGAAGTGGAGAGAATTCATACATGTCCGAATGATTGCATATTATATCGAAATGAGTACAATGATTTGGATAAGTGTCCGAAATATAACGCTTCACGGTACAAATCGAGAGATAATGAAATAAAAGTTCGAAAACGACCAACAGCAAAAGTGTTATGGTATTTACCAGTTATTCTAAGATTTCAGCGTCTATTTGCAAACTCAAAAGACGCTCACTTATTATGATGGCATATGGATGGCAGAAAAGATGATGGAATGCTCCGTCACCCGGTTCTAATCTCTATGTAGAAAAATATATAAAATAAAATTTATGTGTAAAATAATCACTCTCCAGGGTGACGATAAATAAAGTATAAAATAAATTTATTTGTAATTGTTATTTGTTTACTCTTATCAACCATAGTTCAAAATTTCTAAACCCTAATTAGATATCATAATATATCTGAAAATTTATTATAAATATGCTAATTGAATTCTTTATAATTTTATATAGTACTTTGACAATAATGGAAGAAGGAACAGGAAAAAGATCAAGAACATCTTTGTCGGGTTTTCACGGGAGTAAAAGAGTTGATGAGAGACATATTGAGTTTAGAAGTGATGGCGTACCGATTGGTGATAACGCATCAAAATTTATGAATTATTTTGCTATCTTGGTAAGAGATCGGGTACCATGCACAATTCAAAGTTGGAAGAATGTCAATGTAGAGCTTAAAAATGAGTTTTGGAATGACATTAAGGTATATAAAATTATTAACTCCTAAATCATACACTAGTTAATAGTATATTTATGCACTAATTTATTTGTTTATTTCAGGAATGGTGGAACATAAAGGACGATACGTATAAAAAAAAACCCTAGTGTTAATGGGTGCGCGTTGAAAATCTTGAAAACTAGATTGGTGAGAGATTACATCACCAATGCAGATCTGAATAAACTGAAGACTCTGTGTGATGACTTCAATATCACATTGGAGCAGTGGGAAGAGTTTGTGAATCAAAAAGTCAGCGATGAGTTTAAGGTAACCAAAAAAACTTTCTAATGTAATATTTGTCTATTAGTATTGATAGACGATTAGTATTGACATGCGATAAGTGCGATTAGTATTAACCAAAAAAACTTTCTAATGTAATGATATTTTTCAATTTATATTGACAGGCGATAAGTGCGCAAGCACAATAAATGCTGAAAAGAATTTACATCCTCACAAACTAGGTTCGGGCGGTTATAACACCGCAGAGAAAAAATGAAAGAAGAGCGACGTTGTTTCATCGTCCTCATCCTCCTCGGGCATCACTTCAAAAGCCGACATTAGAAGCCTTAGATGGTGCATGGCTAGGGCAAAGCCGACAGCCGAGGGAACTTATGAAATTATGAATCCGACGACTAAAGAAGTACTTCAACGAGCAGTATGTTTAAAAAATCATTTAAAATATGTACATTATTATGAAATGTTAGATATCATATCGATTGAAATACTTGAATGAAATGCTATATACGCTATAATGATAAGAATCGATAATTCAAGAAGGATCATTTCAGCCGGACCGCTATAATGACGTCTTGACCAGTTCGATTGGGACGGCTGAGCATCCGGGGAGATTGAGAGGATTTGGTGGCGTCGGTGTGAAAATTGTGTACGGGAAGGGGTCGAAAGGGAAAGCTTCTCACGCTGAATGCATCAGCAAAGCTGAGTTCAACGAGTTATTGGGACAACAAAGGGCGAAGATGACAGCACAGTTTAATGATTTATTTCAGAGAATGTTGAGGCAAATGCCGGCTGATTCGGTATACATACCACCTTCCATGGATGAAGTTATCCTCCCGACTCAAGGTAGCTCCAATACCATACATCCGCTTCGGACTATCAAGGTCAATTTATTTGTATATTTATTCTCAATTAATCTAAATTTTGAATGATTACTGAAGTATAATTCATATACTTAATAATTAATTATTTTTTATTTCAGGAATCTACACCCTGCAATATCCTTGTTGAGATAGATGATAAACGATATGATGCGGCAATCGGGAGGATTATTCCGACTGGACTCGCCGAGTATATGCACGGCTCTCCAGTCTTACTCGATGAGGTCCGTGTTACTCCCGATGAGGTTAAAGATGGATTTCACCACATTTGTGTTCCGTTTCCACCGCCAAATGGACCAGAGTGGCTCGGTGAGTTTGTTGGGTTCTTTATCAAATGGCCTATACACCTTATCGAGTTTTGTGAGGTATTTTTTATTTATCTCTATAATTTTAAAATTCATAAATTATTTGTTCACTAATATGTTTAAATGCAGGATAATACATCAAAAAAATCTATGTCCAACAAGAAAAAAACATTCGAGCCAGCCCCAATTTTAAAATCTCATAGAGAGCCGCTTCTTGATGATTACACCTTACAATGTCTTTCTAGACGTTCATTATTTCTATATAAGGTGATCATGATGTAGTCCGTCAGTACGACTTATTTTCCTATCGCATTCTCGGAGCTATTCTGCTACGATGGTGATGCTTATGTATACGTGACGGATATCATCAAGCTTTTTAAGGATGAATGGCTCAATGTCTCGATTCTACAAATTTTCTGCATGTAAGAATAGAATCATAATATTTCTTTTAGCATTTTAATAATTATTTTAAGACTAATTATTGTATACTAGCTATATACCCGCGCGTTGCAGCAGACTCTTTTATTTAAACATTAAAATATTATAAAATAAAAAAAAAATCACATTTATTTAATATTAAATTATAAATTCACCAAATTATAGAGAAAACCTATAATAAAGAGTATATTTAATCTTGAATGAGATTTTTGCACAATATGAGTTAATGATTCATGATTTTTATGGCAAGAAAAATAGATTATTCTAACATATATTATCATCATTAATTTCTTACCAAATATGCACAAGGTTTCTAAATAAAAATAATAATATTATGGAAATAATAGTATTTAAGGGAAATGAAATGGAGAGAAAGAGAGGATCAATGGACACGATAACATACGTTCGATCAACCAAAAATAAATATTAGCCGTCTAATTGAGGGATAAAATGGGTATAATAAAAAATTATCATGACAAAAAATGGACCCTCCAATTCTTAGATGCTTTATATAATAGTATAGATATTGTAGGGTTTCCCACGATACGTGCAAGAGTTTCTTAATTGACAATTGTAAATTTATCGATCCATATTTTTGCACGAAAACACAAATTCAAAGTGATATCGAGCGCACAGTCAATTATTTGGGGCAATGCTTTGTTAAATGTGAGAATCCAAACTCCTACATGTTTCTTCCGTACATTGAAAAGTTAGAACTTCAAAACTTAATTCATTTGCTTCTTTATCTATTGCTTAATTGCTTAATCTCTCCATATTAATACGTATAAATTGTAGGGGGCATTAGATTCTTTTGATTGTGCGGCTCAAACCCTATGTTGTTTATGTCGTGGACTCATTGAATCGTAAATATAAAACATATATTATCCAACCAGCATTAAATACGTAAGTTTTTTTCTATTATTTTTGACAATTTAGTATGTACTGTAATTGATAACTCATATCATTGTTATATAAGGGCCTTACGCTATTATTGGATTGAAAAATAATTCGCTCAAGAAAAAAAACTCACGTTCACTTGGAAAACGATTCAAGTTTGTAATTCCAAACTTTAAATGATTTGTTTTTTTTCAGGTGTGTAATTCCAAACTTTAAATGATTGTTATATAAGGGCCTTACGCTATTATTTGATTTTTTTCTTGCAACATTTTAGAGTCCAAACCAGCCAAGCAGTAAAGAGTGTGGTTATTATGTTATGAAATCGATGCATACTATAATAACTACATATTCTAGCAACACAAATTTACCACAGGTATAAAAAATAAACTTCATATTAATCTTTAATTCTTTTACATATTTGTTTGCTTAATCAAACTAATGAAATTTTAATTTTTTAATAGGCTATCAACCCAGCTCCTCAATCTCATTCACCGGAAGATATCGAAGAAATTAAGGAGATGGTTATAAATTATATTGCATCTAATATTTGTTAATTTGTTTTTTATTTTTTTTTATTATTTATAATGTTTAGTTACTTATATATTTGTTTGTGATATTGATCAGTTATTTAGTGAGTTATATCAGTTTATTTGTGTTATATTTTTATATGTGTTTGTTTATATATATGGCTGGTATATGGACCAGTCACAAAAAACAGAAAATTTATTAAAAAAAATAATATATTTAGATCCGGTTATTTAAAGAAACCGGTTCTAATCTATTTTATTTGATTAGAACCGGTTATAGCTATAATCGGTTTTAATTGTACAATAGATTAGAACCGGTTATTGAGATTAGAACCGGTTATTGAGTAAAATAGATTAGAACCTGTTATTGAATAACCGGTTTTAATTGTAGAACTAAAATAGAACCGGTTTTATAAAATCAGTTCTAAATATTTTATTTTAACACCGGTTATAAACATTTAGCACCGCTTACTTTTATAACCGGTCCTAAATTGTTTATAAAACCGGTTTTAATTCTTTTTTTTCTGGTAGTGTCAAATCCTTGGGACCAACAATGATTTCAAAATATTTTTCATTTATCGAATTAATATTTGATCATCAAGATTAATGTAACTCATTTTTAATTACTTTATCTGAATCTCAATACATCATTGAAATATATTTTAAAATCAATGTTGATCCCAAAACTTCGGGATTCCGGCCCACTCCGTTCTAAGCAGGGTGGCCTCCATTGCTCTTTGTTGGCATTGGCATACCATGCTTTATATGTACGTGCTTCGGGATTCATAATCAATAAATACCCTGATGGGAGGGGAGGGGAAGAATAAAATTCAACAACGACTTTATGAGGTCTATGATATGGACCACAGAATTTTTAACACTTTGCGGGTCATAACTCACAACATGGCGACTACGATCAAAGTCTCGCGCCTCTCCTTTAATGCTTCGAAATTAATAGATTCAAATCTAGCCACACAAATTCTGAACAGATACTTTTTTTTTATCTATTTCAAGAACATACTTGCAACATTTTTTTACTTACGTTACGTATATATATAGAGCATCTAATGCAAGTCATAGATAACGTACCTAAGCTACATGATTAATTAATATGTATGGAATTATGGATTAAACGCCAAATTATGCACTTTCGAAACTCAACTAGCTAGCCATGATAACGCATCACATTTTGTTGTCTCTACTTAGTTAAATTTAGAACCTAATTAGCAAGAGCCATAATTGATAAAGTAAAGTGGACCTCATGATCTCAAACACACTCGATCGACAACCACCAAGGAAACTACATGTTTAGAAAGAAAACAACCCTACACAACCATATGGAAAAACCCACAACGATTAAAAAAACCCTAGCTAATTCAACTAAACTGCTTAATTAGTGCTTGATCAGATGCCCCTCATTTGCCTTTCTGAACACCTTCGCCTGTGCCTCAGCTGCACGGTTCGAGTGAAGGGAGGACAGGAATGCATCTCTCACTTGCTGAGTTGTGAAAGGAAATTTGTTACTGACCATAGAGTTCAGCAGAGATGCTGTGCCTTCCCTGTATAAGGCTCCAATACCATCAGTTCTTGTGTTTCTTAGAGCCTCCGGAAAACTGAGGTCTTGACCGAAGGTCGATGTAGCTAACGGGCTGAAAACCCCGCCCATTGTCCCCCAATAACCCAATAAGCCCCAGATCAACATTGGATGAGTGCTCCAAAAGCTGCAAAAGTTATAAACCATCTAAATTTAAGTTCTTTTTTATGTTTATAATTTAATGGTATAAAACTTCAATCTAGCATCTAGAATTAAACTGCTTAATAAATTATCTTTCAACAAAAATGATGAGCTTGGGAATGATTTGTAATTAATCAAAGTATACATAGTATCATGCATATTATAGCTAATCAGCTAATGTATGAACATGCAAAAGGAAAGATGTTATTAATAACATGTACCCATCAATCTGAAATGTAGTATTTGTAGAAAAAAGTAACGACACAAAAAATGAAATGCATTAAAAATATATAGAATCGCTTACAAGCAGGTTCCAGGAAACATGGTGTTCGGATCAAAAGGCACAGGGGTTGTAGGTGGTGTAGGTAGCAGTGGGAAAACTGGAGGAGCTGTGGATGGAGGCGTGGTAACAGGCACAGTTGGGGTATTATAATATCCACCTCCACCATGTGATGGGTTTGATGGGGTACTTCCGCCATGTGATGGTGCGCTACCATGAGATGGAGTGCTGCCATGAAACGGGGTACCACCATGAGAAGGTGTGCTGCTGTGAGATGGTGTGCTTCCGTGGTGTGGTGTGTTGCTCGGGGGTGTATAACCTTGGGAAGGTGTCGATGGTGTAGATGGCGTAAGTGGTGAAAACGGTGTAGAAGGTGAAGACGGTGTAAACGGTGTCAATGGTGAAGATGGTGAAGATGGTGTAGGATTATATAAGCAATCAGGTTTACGGATTTCTTGAGTTGGTGTAGCTGCATGAAAAGAAATATTTGTTAATAAATATTTACTATTGACTATTTAAACTTAATTGAAAAATTTTCTCTCTAAAAAATTAATACGCTACCAATGACAGCAGGTTAACTACAGGTCATAGATTAATTAGAAATGAGTAAACAGCAAAGAATAATTATACTCAGAACCTAGTAAACCTGCACAGATTAATTGAATTAAATAAAGAGTTTTTTTACTTAAAAAAACTCTGAAAGAAAAAAAAAGACACTTATAACAAGATAACCAAGAAACAATAAGTCTAGTAGAAAAGTGGGAATGCGATAAGTCAAAGTTATGCAGAGTTTACTTCTTTTGCAGTTAAAATATTTTCCTTGTTTCCTTATTATATATATAAACTTAAAGAGCTTGTGCACTTACAAGTGTGGCCAGGTACCTCTCCAAGTTTTCGAGCTTCAACTGGAGTAAGCATTAGCTGAGAGGCAAACAAAACTAGAAAAAACCATGCGAAATGAGTATCCGCTCCTTTCTCACTCGCCATGGCTACGTTCTCTTCTCTATCTACCTTACCTCTCAACAGAGAATAGCAAGTTGTAAAGGTACAAGATAAAGAGTCCCTTTGCTATATACATGAATAACTCAGGCTTAAATGCTGTATTCGAGA
Organism: Schoenoplectus tabernaemontani; assembly: GCA_037127355.1. NCBI lineage: Eukaryota > Viridiplantae > Streptophyta > Magnoliopsida > Poales > Cyperaceae > Schoenoplectus > Schoenoplectus tabernaemontani. Next base: position 18,034,428 of record CM073743.1, on the reverse strand, counting down.
GCTATTGAGGTTAGTTGTCGCTTGTCAGGGTGCATTAAATATATTTTTTGAAAAAGAAAAAAAAAATCAAGGAAGGTCATATTCACTATTACACTGGGAATCTTTGCATACTTTGCCTCCCAAATTTGCAACATTCTTATTCGGTGAATCAGAGAGAATCATACTATGTATCCCAGGATACGAATTATGTAAGTATTAACTTAAATTCATATTTTTTATATATTTCCAATTTAAGAAAAAAAATTAGAATTTACCGATATATTTTATATATAGATTAAAGAATAACTAAAAATTAATAACATATATATGTATGTTATGTATGTGGGCTTGATTCTAGGAGTATGCGGGGGTGGCAGAGGGGCGGCAGCCCCCTGCGAGCGGTGTCTGAGAAGTCAAATTACATTGAAATTCTTTCACCAATGACTTAGATTAAGGTTTAGCGTTTATGAGTTTGTTTATATATATATAATCTCCAATATAATTTATATATAACCGAACCTTGAATATTAGTGAAAACTATTTTGACAGCGGCCGTGGATTTTCTTTCTCTTGAGGGTTTCTCACGTAAATCTGTGTGTTCTTATTCTAAATTTTTCTCAATTTTTTTTCTTTCGTGTTACGTGATTGCTCTCTAGTTATTCGCTTCTCAACATTAATTGGTACGCTTATATATCAAAAAACTCGCAAGTGCTTAATATGTATATATAATAAACTGTACTATAATTTTAAAACAGGCTCGATCGCAGGTACTGATAGTTCGTTATAAAACTGTATGATAGTATATAGATAAACATACGGACTATGGGGTACTATATACACGGTATTTCCAATAAATACAGTTGGTTAGAAAGGAGCCCACATGTCTATCTCAATTGGTCAATTATTATATCAGAACCCTCGCAAAAATATAATTGTTAAATACTGAGAAAACTCAGAAATTCAAAATGTTTTTTTTAGAAGAAACCCGTAGGCAATTCAAAATGGTTACAAATAAATGGAGACAGCTGTTGTATCATATATGTCTGTGCAAAAGTTGACAAGTATACTGCATTAAATAAGCAATGCCAGCTTCACACTCCTAGCATGGGAATTCGAGGCACAACAAACCCAATTTATTTCGTTTTCAGAGGCCTCCCATGTATTTAAGGCTTTAAAATTAAAGCTACCATCGCTATCCCCTTGACTGAACTAACAAGGCATACATTTAACTTCATAAGATTAACACAACAATGATTCTGGCTGTATTTGATTTGTCAAAAAATAATACTAACTTTAGAATAGCAACTATTCTAATTTAAAATTTGTTCCAAATAAGATTTAGAAATTTAAAATAGCTAAAAATAGCTCTATTCTACTAACCCATTAAAATAATAATTTAGTAGAATTGTACTATTACTATTATTTTGGATATTAATTAACAAGGTCCCATCAATTTTCTATTATTACATTATTAGTTATTAATAAAATAATAATAAATAAATAATAATTAATGAAAAATCATAATATAGAATAATAATTTTTAATATAACATAATAACCAATAATATTAAATAAAGTAATTAATAAATTAATAATATTTAATAATTAATAAATTAATAACCATAGTATTAAATAAAATAATGACTAATCAAAAATCACAATACGGAATAATAATTCTCAATAAAAGATAATCAATAGTACTAAATAAAATAATAATAAATTAATTAATAATCATTAGTACTAAATAAAATAATAAAAAATTAATTAATAATCATTAGTACTAAATAAAATAATGAATAATTAAAAATCATAATATAGAATAATAATTTCTAATAATAAATAATAATTAATAATTAATAATTAATAGTAAATACTAAATTAATAACCTTTAGTATTAAATAAAATAATGGTTAATGAAAACACATAATACGAAATAATAATTTTAAATTTTAAATAAAATAATAATAAATAATAATAAGTAAATTAATGATAATTAGTATTAAATAAAAATAATTATTAATTAAAAAACATAATATGGAATAATAATTTTTAATATTAAATAAAATAATAATCAATATTATTAAATAAAATAATATCAACAAAATTAAATAAAATAATAATAATTAAAAATAAATAAACTAATAATATTAACACTAATAATAAAAATAAATAAAATAATAATTATTATATTAAATAAAAAATAATTTATTATTTTATTCATTCACTCCAACACTATTCTCAAGTTCCATCCAAATAGCATTTACTAACCCGAAATTGCAAATGTTAACACTCTTCTCAAATTTTTTGAAATATCACTAACCTCACACTAATCTCAACTACTAATTCAAAAGACACTATTCTCAGGGTGGATGCAGGATTTTGATCGGGAGGGCAATTATTGGATTGTAATAGCTTATCGAGTTCAAATTCATTAACTAATCGGGTACTACATAAAAAATTAATAATTTAATATATATTCTTACCTAATAATTTTTTTTTAAAATAATAACATTTTATATATTAAAAATAACAACAAAATAAATCTCAAAGAAATAGATAATCAAGTTGATGAAGAAAGTTTTCGTCTACGTAACTTTATATTTTGATATCTTTGCATAATTATTTCATTATGGACGATATTAAATATTTTTTCTCAATAAAAATAATCAGACAATCCAGGAGGACAAATTATCGAAAAATATTATTTTTCAAAATCCAAGAGGCAGATGCCCCTCTGGACCATCTTAGATCCGCCCCTAACTATTCTTGTACTAATTCTTCCACCATCCACTGAAACCAAGGATGTGTCGAATTTATTGGCTTTTCTTCAATTACCACGAATTTCAACCATGGCTTAATTTTCATCAGAAACGATGGTGAATTAACTAGTCCGTTTCGGGTTGGATTTGTTAAAAAAATATGCCCATTTCAGTACCACAGCGTACAGAGGTTACAGATATAAATATTTAGACTGATAAGTTTATGCTAATCAATCAATGAACTAGCACTAGAGGCAAAGGGATTTCTATCGAGAAAGAGTTATTGTTCTTTTTAGAAGATCGTGATTTGATCCGCATATATTTAGTAAAAAAGAAATTTTATCCTTTGATCATAAAAGAAAATTCTTTAATTGGAACATGTCGCTTGAACAACGCGTTGGGATTCAAAGTAACAAGCATGGTTCATTTAATTGGGGTTATATTATGGTGAACTCATAAGTTAAGGCTATTACATCAAAAAATAGTTCAAATTTTAAAAAATAATAAAAATATTTTTTTTTAAAAAAAAAAGAAGGAAAAAACGGTCGGACTCAATTAAAATCTGGTCCTATAGCCAACCCGTTAACCTGTCATATGTGTTACCCAGTACTCGCTCTACCAGTTTACCTTAATCCAGTGGGTTCATATACTCCGATCTCTTTTGCGGATCCTGATACTGAAAATGATTGAGCTTGGACCGGATCTAGCCCGGCCCAATAATTCCCGCCGCTGATTATTGTTTGTCGTTTTCGTTTTCGTTTTCAATTTATTTATTTTTCTTTGCCTATCAGACAACCCTGGCAAAAGAGTACTGCAACTAAGCGTCTAAGCGGTGCATCTTGTACAATGGATCTTATCTAAGGTGCCGTTGGCTTGTTTTGTGGCCTCCACATGTCCTCAGGGCACCGCATCATAGATAGCATCAAACTTTGACTTGGCTCTTTTTACCTATCCATCTATCGGTCGGTTATTACTTATCAGAACTTATTATCAGTGCCAGCAGCACCAGTACTGTCTTCACTTCATCATTGAATTGTGCATGGTGCATGTCTGAGAGTTGAATAAGAAGAGATGATGAAGGGTTTTGGAGGGTTGGTTGGGGCTTCTCTGTCTTCAATGTTGGTGCTTTTATTGGGTCTTGTTGCATTAACAGAGGGGTATGTGCACTTTGTTGGGGGAAGAGATGGATGGGTACTAAGCCCTTCTGAGAGTTACAATCACTGGGCTGGAAACACTAGATTTCAAGTCAATGATACTCTTGGTATGTGTCCCCATACTATAATATTTATTGTATGATAATATAACCTTTGATGTTCAATAAAATCGGTAGTTGGTAATTGATAATAATTAAAGAACATAGAATTTATTGTGTTAGCATTTAAAACATGAAAAAAAATTATGTAACTGTAGAATATTTCATCAGTCATATACTTCCTGATTATGTAACTGTCTAAATCAAGATTTGAAAAAAAATGTAATAATATTTACCATATATTTGTCAAAAATCCCACAAATAAGGAAACCAATATGTCTTTATAAGATGTTGATCGCGAACTGTATTTTTTCTATCAAATTAAAAAATAACAAATTGCTGCTTCTGAACTTGTATTCTTCTGTTTGAATTAATCCATATGTGTTAACAGTGTTTTCTTACGAAAGAGACGACTCAGTACTAGTAGTGAATGAAACAGACTACAACAAGTGCAACCCAAACAACCCAATCCAAGCATTGCACGGTGGTTACTCTGTTTTTATGCTTGACCGACCAGGTGCATTCCACTTCATAAGCGGCATCACAGACCGATGCTACAAGGGCCACAAAATGGTTATAGTTGTTATGGCTGTGAGAAATAACATGCCAAATGCAACCCAAGCAACATCTCCTTTTCCTTCTATATCTTTGCCACCAACCAGTAGTGTTTTACCTCCAAATGCACCGCCAGGTGGAGCACTCGCACCTTCCCCTGCTGTAGCTTTGGCACCACCTCCTGTACCGGGTGCTGGTGCAGGTATAGCACCTGCACCTGCACCTGCACCCATATCAAGTGGGCCAAGTACTGGAATTGCACCAGCATCGGGCCCATCTGGCTCAGGAATAGGTATTGCACCAGCATCTGGCCCAGCTGGCCCAGGTACGGCTGGTATACCGGCATCAGCTCCCAATGAACCAGCCCCGGGTAATAGCAGTTCAGCCATCTTCGTCAACATGTATTGGATTTTGTTGGCACTTGGGTTTCTGGTTTTCCAAGTAGGATTAAATTAATACACTTGGTTTATTGTTCTTGTTAATAATTACATGCTCATGTACCCATAGAAAGAAGTGCTTTTGTTGGACATTACGTAGATCTTGGTTGTAGTTCTCACTACTATTATCGTTATATTTTGATCTAAAAAGAGATTTGCGCATCTTGATTCATCTCTTTAGAATATGAGAACTTAGTATTGTTCTTTTACTTTGTGCATTTGTTACTTAGAATGCTGAGTGTGAGGTTTGTAATTAACAAATAGGCTTATTCCCGCAGCAAGTTATCCAGGTCGGATCAGGGAGGAAAATGTTTTTTAGCTTAAATACACTTACTGTGTAATAGAGATTTGAGAAGAAAGAGGATGCGTCACGTGTTCAACTTGTAGCAAGTTCAATACAAAACATACCTAATACTGAGCATAACGGCCTCAGCACAATGAGCACATCCTGGAATCATAATCAATGAGTACAGGCTACAGCAATGGTAGCAATGGTAGCTTGACCTTCCTCACCCTTTTCAGTGCTCACAAGGACCTGCGTGTACCAGAAACCTGGTACAGCATTACAGCAATGGTAGCTTGACCTTGCCTAGGCATTTACTTCAAACGGAGATGTATTCACACGAAGAAGTGGCATACTTTCTGGACAATACTTACCTGATAATCATAATGATGATTCCTGTGAAAACAATTTCCATGGCATCCAAAGTATCAAGGCTCTTATTTAAAGTTGATACACTGCAAAAGTTCTTCAAGAACAAGCTGAATATTATACAAGCATCATACTCTTAACTTTAATACTAATTAAAATGTCAGGGCTTCTCTCATGTATTTTTAAGTGGAGACATTTCCTTATTAACACATAACAGACTCTCCAAGTTTTTGTACTCCATGATTGTTGCTCTCAAGTTTCCAATTAATGAATACTCATTTATCATCAAGGCGACACACCTCGATTTTCTCCCAAGATTTCAAGCTCTTATCCTCAGTATCTGTCTTGTACAAAGCCAACTCAGAAATTTCAAACTCCAAGCCGATTATCTCCTTACCCAGTTCCTCTGCTTTCTTCACTGCCTTTTCTTTCTCTTCATCAGTCAAATCTTGATATAATAGGCTCAGATGTGGCATATATGCTGCATATGAGGGTACTAGTTACTCCATTGAAATATGTAAAATTTTTGCTCTACAAAACAAGAGATGTCCGGGAACACCCTCTAAAACAAGAAAATTTTAGAAGTAGATATTTTTCCAATATTAGCTTGCTACAAAATAACAATATATCCTTACAATACATGTGGCTTGGGCATCAACTGTACTGAATTGGACAGAGGTTGGTTGGCCTCTCAGTTTTAGACTTTATTATTTTATAAAATGGCATTCTAAGTTTATATACACCAAAAAAATTCACAATCAGTATTGAAATTGCTCTTTAGATAAAATTCACTCACGAGTTGAGCTCTGATATCCAAAGTGGCTGCAACAATGTGCACTAGCCTCCACCACCTAAGCACATACAAACCAAAATAATTTAGTATTTCAGAAATATAACTACCAGTTTCCTGGTTGGACATATACCCTTCAGAACTCAATACATCAACTGATACTAAATTTAATACTTTCTGCATGACCTGGTACCTATCAGATACTTGCTATTGTTTTTGCTCCATCTATTTTTACTCCAAAAAAGACAGGTCTATTCAAGTGTTCCAATATTTATCTATCACATCACCAAAAATATCCTGGAGTGAGAATGAAGATAAATCATCCAAGATTTCGTACAGCCTGCAGGTCTCGGCCATTGGATACGGGAATCTCTCCAACCGAAAAGTCAGCATTATTATGATTAGCTGTCTAATGGATGTCACCCGTATCAAGGTATCAAGAGTTTGAATCTCAAAGATATACGACTAAAGACACTCTAACAACCAACTGAATCTAAGATCTAATTTAGCATGTTTTATAAGCATATTCTTTTAGGTCTTTAAGGAGGAATTTAAAGAAGCAACTTGAAGTATTTGCTCACAGATTTGGTATTTGCGCTTCTTTAAGCCAGGACTGATCAATTGGTTCATAATCACGCTTAAAGTACAATTCAGTCCAAAATGTATGATCTAAGAAACCTATACTCTACTTTGTTAATTGAGCAGAAGTTTATTGCCCTATATAAGCAAACAGAAACCGACTTATTTGCTCATTAATCAATGTATCATGTACCAGTTCTTAGTGTTTCACTATTTAGTTTTTATGATTTTCTCTACATTTTGTTTTTTGAAATAATCAGCAGCAGCTTAGCCTCCTGTTTCATTAATTGAAACAATTTCTCTCTACATGCAACTTATGTATCTAATTTCGCATGCGTACTTCAAGTTTCTTTTACTATTTGCTCCAACTGAAATACAAACAAACACAGCATAGCAGGTGGATTTAACTGGTAATGTGAAAATGTTTGACATCACATAAGCAGAATTTCTGTAATAATTCTAACAACCAAGACGAAAGGTACAAAGGACTGAACAAAAGTACCTCCTCGCAGGGTTTGATCAGGAGATAAACGCACTGGTAAAAGAAAGTGCCCCTTGAAACCGACGCCACCTTGGCTTTATACGGGCGCATCGCACTGCAAACGGATCGGATCATCTCCAAGGCGGTTTCGGGCTTCAATCGGATGGCCCCGACAACGGTAATGTGGGGCTCGAACTCGGGTCCACCGAACTCGGCGCGAAGACCTGACATGATGCTCTTCAGGCGAGGCCGTACGGACTCCGGTGGAAGGGCCCACACGGAGTACACCTCGGTTCCGGTTTCGGTCGGATTCGGGTTTGCCATGAACTTGGTCGGGCTAGTGAAGCGGAGGTGGTGGGAGTGGAGAGAGAAAAAAGGATGAGAGCGTGAGAGAAAAGGTGCGGGGGTGGAACTAAATCTAAATGGAAGATGGCAAGATGCTCTGGTTCGTAGTCGGTCAACCAAGCATTCTTCTTTGAAAATTAGTAATGAAGGTACGCGTCGCCGATTGCAACATCAGGAATTTCGCAACCACCATATCATATCATTCATGAGTTGCCCATAAAAGGATAAAGGATGATATTAGAAAGTTAACCAGTGACGGATATAAGATTTTGATCATAGGGATTGTAAAAATTTATTGGATTCAAACTCATTAATTAATCTGATATTAAATAAGAATTAATAATTTAATATATATTCTTACTTATTAAAAAACTATTAAAATAATAATATTTTATATATTAAAAAAATAACAAAATAAAGTTTAAAATAATAAATAATTAAGTTGATGAAGAAAATTTTCCTCCACGAGATGAGAGCATGTGGTCCAGCCGAGACTTGTCTACCTGTATTCATTTTCTATATTTTTTTTATATGACTAACAGTATTTAATTGTATGTTTGTTTAAATTATTAAGGAGTTGAGCTTATCTTCAATGAATAGATTTGTACATGATATCACTAATCTACAATGTTCTGGTGGCTATACGCATCGGAGGCAAGAGCTCAACTGATCAATAATAATTGTGTATTTTTGCGTCTCAATTCCTAATCAATTTATAGGTGGGGTATTGGTATGGTTAACACACTGTCGCAATCATCATGATAACTTATTTATTCCCTGTTGAGAAACTCAATAATAATTCTGCATTGAAATGCAATTAAAGTTGTTCAATGAATTTTGATTATGATAGTAAATAAAATTGTATGACATTGGCAGCGTTGGAGATGCTCTTAGACAGTATTCCAGTCGAGAGACGTGCACCGAGCCCATCCGGACCGAGGTGTGTTTGTCCAAAACAGGCTGGGTGAGGCACTGAGGCTTTCTCGGGCGTGAAATGCACCTGGCTGAACCAATGCTAGTGGCCCTTGGGCTTAGAGTAGAATGGATATCAGTAAAAAGTTCAACGAAAATATGCATCAGTCAACTGAAAATGGGTGTGCCTAGGGCTGTCAAACGTGCGAAACGATAACGAAACAGAGTTGTTCCGTTTCACGTTTCGTTTATCCAACGTAACAAAAAAAAATTGCGTTTCACGTTTCGTTCGAGCGAAACGTGAGATTTTCGCGAAAATTACATTGGAACGTAAAAAATTTCGTTTGTGTTCCACGTTTCGCTGTTCCAACGTAACAAAAAAATCGTTGCGTTTCACGTTTCGTCCGAGCGAAACGTGACGTCGAAACGTTGACACCCCTAGGTGTGCCTAAGGCAATGCAAGTTTTAGATGTTCCTGATCTTTATTATATAAAAAAAAAAATTATTGTTGAAATTATGGTGAAAATTAAAAGGTCTCATACATGCTAAATAACAATACAACACTCCTGGATCCAAACTCTTAACCTTTACGGTAATGATTGCAGTTTAGTTGTAATAGGCAATGGTAGATATACTGCATTTTTATTTGATAGATGGCTGGAGAATTGTGCTCTGGTCTCTTCACATTACCATTTTTTTCAAATTTGTTCTATGCCTCATGTCTTGATGCATGAGGTGATAGCTTTTTTGCTCTGGCTCTCACTTTAACCAGACCATTGACAGGAATCCTTTTATTGGAATTCAATGGGTTGTGTTTTTTATGATTAATTACTATTAGAATTTGGATCGTGATAGGTTTAAAGATCGTCTTCCTCTTGAAATTCTCTACTCAAGCCGTGTATGAACGCTTGATAAGATGTGATATATGATAATGCTACAATTTGGTGGCTTGTACCAGTCTCTCTTCAAATTAAAGTGTTCATATGGTCAGTTGGTCATAATAAGATTTTTACTGATATTAAAGGGTGACTTGATCTCTCCCTTGTGGTTTGTGTGATGAATTTAATTAAATTTATACCACAATTATTTTGTGCATTTGTTAGGTAAGTTTGGTTTTGTATGGGTATTTATCAAAACTATTTCACCTGCTGGAACACTTTTGAGTATCTGGTGACTTCTTGTTTCGTCCTTGTTAGGGTTAATGAGGACAAGTTCTATAATTGTCATTTTTGCTGTATGCTAGTCTCTATATAATTATCAAAATGTAATTGTCTGAGTACTTTGTTGGCTGGTCATGCAGTGAGGATACGGCCAATTCAATAACTGAAAATCTTAAATAGTGACATAATGAATATTGTTAGGTTCTCTATAAAAATGGTGTGTCGGATAATTGTGTACCAGTGCATGTAATTGTTGGTATATTAATAGTGACATTAAGAATATTGTTGGTTGCTTTATAAAAATGGTGTTGTGGATGCTTGTGTACCAGTACATCTGTTGGTATGTTTGTTTGCTGATTTGTTCAGTTTTTGTATCTTTGCTGGTTTAGCATGTGACACCTAGGAATTTGACATGTTTCAAATCCCTCCGCGCTGTGTATCGCTGTTAGGGTGGTGTTATATGTTCGTTGCTGTGTATCGCTGGTGAAGTCTGAAATCTTTTTAAGTTCTGGTTTTATTGAATCAATTGTTGCAGTACCGTTGTTTGAGTCCGGAATTTTAGAAGATGGTAATTTCATTCAATGAAACGATAAAAAAAAATCATCTTTTTTTGAGGGAAAAAAGGGATCATCTTAGTAAATCTAAAACCTCTCTAAAAATATACACATGATATCAGCATATATTACTGAATTTTTTTAATCTAAGCTGTTTCCTTCGAGGCAGAGAAAAGGGGAAAAAATAACTTCACAAACATATAAACAGGATACGTTTTAGTAACATCAGATGCCAATCCAAAAGTGCATATATACACTAATATTGCCCGTTGAACTTGCATATTATTATTTGGCAATAACCTCGTCAAAGATTATCAGGGTATCTTCATTCACACAAAAAAGTTACAACCACATACAACATATTTTGTTTAACACAGACCCAACAAGGCTCCAGTATCTACACCAAAACAGACATGCCTGTGATTCTGATCATGCTCATGGAAATGGTGCAGTGCGCTTCATCTCGGTTGGTGAGATATCAATAGCAAACCCCTTGTTGTGCCTCACCCAGTAATCAGCATTCGGGTGAGTTTCTGGCTCTTGTATATCAACCCTTGATTCCCGCAATTCCTCAGTTGAGATCTTGTACTTCTCATCTCTTCTTTGCACCAAGTCAGGCCTCACCTGCATCCCCAGCAAATCAATTGATGCAATAACTAAAATTAGCCACTCAAAATTATTTCATAAATACTTGACATATATGTAGTAAGATGAAATATGAATCTTTTGATTAATGCATATAAGATGAAATATGAATCATTTCAAATATAATAACTCGAGTATAGCACCTATTATGATTGATATTATTTGTGATATTGGAATCCAGCTGGGGAACAATTGAAATTAACCCAATGAACTTTTCTAAGTACGCTTGCCACGTTCTCAATATAAAACTTAGTTGTATACCTTTTGGGAGTGTTTGGCACTCAATGGAATAGCAAAAAGTTGGAATAGAATAGCTATTCCGACGAATTAATTTGCCAAACGAATTTTAGATTAAGTAGAAGAGTGTGGAATAGTGCTAATTCGGTATACCAACTTATAGGTGGAATACCGGATTAGCTCTCGTCGGAATAGCGATTATGGTTTGATTATATTATATTATATTATTATATTATGATTATGATTAAGATTTAGTATTATTATATTATTATATTATATTTATGATTATAATTTATTATTATATTAATATTATTATTATTTATTATTATTATTATCATTATATTATTATTATTAAATTATTATTATCATTATTGTTATTATATTATCGTTACCATTAGTATTATTATATTATTTATTATTATTATAAATATAATTTTAATATTATATTATTATATTATGAATATAAATATAATTATTTTATTATTATATTATTATGATCAAGATTATTTATTATTATACTATTATATTATGATGATTATGATTATGATTATTAATACTTATTATTATTTTATTATGTTGTATTATATTATTATATGTTGATTATAGTGATGATTAATTTATTATTATATAATTATAATTATAATTATTTATAATTATTTTTATGATTATGATTATATTTTTATTATTATATTATTATGATTATGATTATGACTATAATTATTATTATCATGATTATGATTATGATTATGATTATTATATTATGATTATATTATTAAAATTATGATTACTTATTATTATTATATTATTATAATTATGATTGTAATTATAATTTTTATTATTATATTACTATATTATGATTATATTTATATTTTTATTATATTACTATTATAATATTATTATTTATTATGATTATGATTATGGTTATATTATTATGATTATGACTATAATTATTATTATCATGATTATAATTATGATTATTTTATTATGATTATATTATTAAAATTATATTACTTATTATTATTATATTATTATAATTATGATTATAATTATATTTTTTATTATTATATTACTATATTATGATTATTATTATGTTTATAGTTTTATTATATTACTATTATAATATTATTATTTATTATGATTATTTTTTATTACTTTATTATTATTATTATTATTATCTTACTATTATGATTATTATTTTACTATTATTATCATCATCATCATTATTAGTATCATAATTATTCATATTTTAACTATTCTGAGTAACAACTGTCAAACGATATTTTCGCTCTTCTGAATAGTCAAGAATACCACTCTTCTACCACTCTTCCAAAAAAAATACTATTTTATCACTCTTCCAAAATTACCACTCTTCCAGAGCTATTCCTTGATTTGCCAAACGGACCCTTTATGTTTTGCTGTATCGCATTTTATTCTACTCAACTACAATGAAGTTAATTTCTTTTGGCCTCTCCCTTTTAGAACCATCCCAAATCCCCAGCATGTAAACCGAACGCTGAAACCGAAGCTTCTTTTTTGTGCCAGATTTTGTGCAGGCATGTTCAGTGGCGGATTTAAGATTTTGATTAGGGGGCAATTATCGGATTGTAATGACTTATCGGGTTCAAATCCATTAACTAATCGGGTACTAAATAAAAAAAATTAATAATTTAATATATATACTTTACTAATAATTTTTTTATTAAATAATAATATTTTATATATTAAAATAACAATAAAATAAAGCTCAAAATAATAGATAATCAAGTTGATGAAGAAAGTTTTCGACTAAGGAACTTTATATTTTGATATCTTTGCATAATTATTTCATTATGCACGGTATTAAATATTTTTTTCTCAATAAAAATAACCAGACAATTCAATTCAGGAGGGCAAAAAAAATTTCCAGGGGGGCACGTGCCGAAAACATTACCGAAAAATACTATTTTTCAAAATCCAGGGGAGGACACGTGCCCCCCTCGATTTAACTGGGTCCGCCCCTGGGCATGTTCACAAGTAGTACTTTCGATTCTTCTCTTAAACTGGCACAATTAATGGGTGACAAGTAAATTCACTAAATGAGAAAAAAATTTAGGAATGATTACTTTTCCAAGGTTGACTGCTTGAGGGGAGAACATAAGAGCAGGGGCGCCTAGCGGCAGGCGATCACCACGGTCAACTTGCCAAGTACACCAGAGCTTGCCATATGTGCATGCCATCTTCTCTAACTCTGGTTTTTCTAGCACCTCTGGCACACCAGGACTCACCCACAAACCCGATTTAATTTCATATGCATGAGAATGGGGATTATATCCCGAGTTATTGCGAAAACAAAAAAAAGAAAAATGAGATTATGGAAGTCAATATTCTTGCATTTATTGCTACTGCACTGTTCATTCTAGTTCCTACTGCTTTTTTACTTATTATCTACGTAAAAACAGTCAGTCAAAATGATTAATTTGACTGAAATTTGAATTAGAAATTCTTATCAATAATTAAAGAAATAAAAGGAAGTTATTAAAAAAAAAAGAGAATCCCAAGTGTTAACTAAAACGAACGATCTACTGCGGTGGCTGTCCTGCTCCTCAGGCCCATGCCACTTGGGGGGGCCAATTGCAACATGAGAATCCCAGTGCGGTAGGAGGATTTTTGGGAGTGAGGCGAGGTGTTGGAGATGGATAGCAAGGCGGTTTTGTCGAATTCCCTCGAGAGAGAGACGCAACCCTGTAACAGGCTTACGACCCACTGATATCTGTGAAAAAATTGTGGAAGTACGACATGAGCATGTGCATTAATCAGTATTAACAGTTTTCAAAAGGAGGCGATGACTTTTGTTCTCATAAATTATAATACCTAATTATAGAAAATTATCTTTTATAAAAAGTGACTTGACATAAATAAATTAAAGTACATTTCATTTTTAGTTTTATCCAAGTCTGAGATCAGTAATGCATTAGAAATAACATGGCCTAAAGATCAGCTTGTTTAGTACAACACAACAACAACAACAACAACAAAGCTTTTAATCCCAAATAAATTGGGGTAGGCTAGAAATGAAACCCAATCCAAAATCATAGAGATCAGGTTGTTTAGTACTTCAGCAATAATTTGACATATCAGCTAATGAAGTCAAAATATGTAACTCAAATGTTTACCTGCTCTGGGCTGACATAAAGCTTGCTTTTACTTATCAAGCTAAGCTGGAGAACTGGACATACAGGTTCCCTCCTCTGGGGACCTGGTATACTATTAGCTGCAGGAGCCCAAACCCGCTGTATTTGAAAATCCAAGAAATAGTGCAACTCCTCAATTGGAGGTTTATCTGAAAAAATAGATGGAATTTTATAAAACAACCAAAAATGCCAATTCACTTGCCAGATTTGATTTTGACCCTCTGTTGGAAACTTATCAAACGTTATTTTTGGTTGCATATTTCATTTTCTATGTTTCAGGTATGTGAAAATGTATACACATTGACTGAACAGTTAAAACAACAAAAAGATCGACAACATGGAAAACAAAAAAAGACTATACATTCAATCCAAAAATATTGTTGGCATCTAATGCAAGACCTACAACAATTGAGAAAAGATATCTAAGAGATCCTTTATTGAGAAAGAAAAAAGAACGAGAAATTAAAGAATCAAAAGAAAACACAAAACTTACATTCTAAATAGAGATCAATGGCACGCTGAAGGTGTCTTTTACCAGGAAAATCCTCCAAGAGAGAGATAATTGGAATGAAGGTCATACTTATTATATCAGGAGCAAAAGGTACAGTGTTTGTCCATTGTTCATGATTTTGTACCAAATCACAACCACCTCTTCTCCTAAATATTACTGTTATATCCTGAATATGGTATTCAAGAAAAAGAAAAGAATAATATCAAGAGCTTGAAATGTAACAGATCTTTAGATTAGAACCAAGCTTTTTTTATCAATAGTGCTATATTTGCACTTGCTGACTTTTAGTTGGTACAGTTCATTTAGTTACATGAACATTGGTTTGGACCTAGTGTCCTCGATGTTTTAAGGTTTGTCTTATTAATTCTGCTGTAGACTTGTAGCTGAAATTCTGGTTACCATTTCAGATGGAATATTTTTATTACATGTGGGGGTCAAATTGGGGTAAATTACAGATACAATGGATGAAAGCTACTGATATCTGCCATTTCCCGAACGGTTTTGTACTTTTGTTCAGAAAAATACCTTGGCACTCGTCTGGTGAACCATGGTTCTGTGGCAAGACAGGTAATGCCTTGGCACTTGTTATAACAATACATTTTCACACATCAGATAAAATGATAAAATACAACTAGGCGGATTACTTGACAACTATGTTACCCGGGTACTTCATGTACCCAGCCGAATAAATATCGGGTGCGTATCGGGTACGGGTACACGTCGGGTACAGTACGGGTACGTACCGAGTACGCCATGTGGCGTATCTGATTATTTTAATAGGTTTGACCGGCCTATACAGTCTCCAATACGGCTAGGTACAGCTGGGTGCAAACTCCAGTACGGTTGGATGCGGCCTCACTCGACTGGGTGTAGTCAAATTCAGAAAATTAAGTGAATGAGTGGGATTTGAACCCAAAAAGTTAGTAGCGGTTGACATATATATACATATTATAGCCATTGTAGAAATAATGCACTTATCTATTTTTTATATTTTTTATGTATTATATATTTATTTTATATAAAAAAATATCATATTATTCACGTACTCATATCCCATTTTTTTAAAAATTGACGTACCATCGCACCCGCACTGTATCCGATATGATGCTCGCACTCACACCCGTGCAACACAGCTTGACAATCATAATGACTATCAATTTTTTTTTGTTAAAGTGAAATTAACTTCACCAACTCCCCTTTCTATCTAGGACCAAGTACAAATTAAATCTACATTTAATATCCAGTGTAATAGGAAGCATTTATATAGTGCATATGTCATGCCGATAATAAATTATGAGATCTGCTGCATGTTTGACCACTCATATGATTTAAACTTCCTAATGCTCTAAAATTAACAACCCTTGATGCATTGCCCAACGAGACTCAAAAACTTTTTAATGGTCTAAACATTTTTATGTCCAACAAAACATGAATGTTCTCATTTTCCCATTTTCAACCTTATTTGGGTTGATTTGACAAAAATTGTCAAGATTGTTGAATAAAGCACTGACAGATGATGCCTTCTTGTATATATGTGTTTAACCATTTATAACTGAAAGTGGACCACCAATTAACTCCAGGGTGTGAAAAGTTCCACTCATGTGAGAAAATCAACGTGATCCACTAACTCAGATTTGACAATCTCTTCAAACTATAACTATTATGCTGCACTTGATTCAAAATTCATCACCGAAAGAACCAACGGAAACAGAGGTATAGACCAAACAACAAAACAGAACACAAAAAGTTATGTACAAGTAGATACATAGGAAGACTAACCCTCTCTTTATAATTAATCGGATTGGTTGTGGGCTGATTTTCTAAGTTTGAAAATCTCTGATCTCCAATCTCTCTCACATAGTTTTCAAACTCAGATAATGATAGCTGAGACGAAGAATGTAGCTTAACGAACACCTCATCTTTACCTCCAATTGTCACAGATGTAATGATGTGGGTCCCATAGTTCTCTATGAAGCTGGAAACAAATAAGAAGTAAAAGATGATAATAAATAAATTGCAACAGTACACTAATTTGTATTCATCCTAGAGGCAGTTAGTAATTGCCCTCTTCTCCAAAATACATGAAAACAAAGAAATTGGGCAAAAGTTACTCAATTACATGATAATATCTCAAAGAGCTTAAGTGGTTTTGAATCTCCAACCGAGACTCTGGAAATTAGTAAGGAGACCATTTTTTTCAGAACAAGTTTATTTTAGCATCTATTACTATTTTTGACTTGAAAGTTTGTTTCCGGATATATATGTCTCAAAAGTTTTTCGCAAATGTGAAACTAAAATAGCAAAAATAGTGGAAATACAAAGAAGATAGTCTAGCATGCAACTTTAAGTATATCATGTTTAGATCAAACCATTCCAAAGTAGCAGAATATTCTGCGAATAAAAACCATGCCAAACAAAGAAAGGGAAGGAATCAGGATATGAAAGCATAACCAAGTAGCTACTCCAAACTGAAGTGCAAACAAGGTATTACCTACTAACCTAGCCAAGGATGGAGGGTCCCAATAAGCCGGCAGGTCACGCTTCACATCTTCATTTAGAACTAGGTTAGGACTAACAAGCTTGGCTTTATAAAGAGGAACTGAATAGCCATCCACTGCAAGAGCTTTTGTTCCTGAGGTATCAATTTTCCAACAGCCATTGAAACTAAACATGGAATTGAAGCTGCCAAGAGGCACCTTGTCAGATAAACCAGATTTCTGGTTGAAGTACTCTGCCATCTAAAACCAATGGGCGTAAAAGATGCATCAGATAAAAAAGGTCCATCAAACAGTGTATCTTAATCTAATAGCTAGTTTAGAAAAAATGACAAAATTTCACTAAAATAAAAATATCAGAAGCAAAATATGAATCTTATATATCGCTGGAAGGGCATGAGTGCCAGTTGCAATTTTATCAAATGATTAATTTTACATAAATTACACTATAAAAACTAAAAAGTACATGAAAGCATGTATAATCATAATCAAATACGTTACTGGTGCATGCTGATCATTTCAACAGCTTACCATACTAAAATGAACTGAAAATAACAAAGGAAGAAAATGAACCTTCTGGAAGCTAAATACAAAGGGTCCAGCATCGGGGCGGATCCTCTCTCGCCTCCGATCACACACATCCACATCGACATCCCAGGGCACGCCACGCAGGACGACATTTTCCGAGACAGCGAAGTCCTTCCTTCCTCCCTCGCCGGCGGTGACCAGACGCGATCCGGCGGGGCCCTTGCAATAGAGCAGCCTCTGGTCGGCGGTGACATCGAAGCCTCGACCGAGCGCGTCGACCGCGTTCCAGAGCGTCGCGGTGAGAGTCTCGCCGGGTTCCATTAGAAGCGGAGATTGCCGGGTCGCATTTCGAGTTCGTGTGTTTGATTTGATCGTTTAATGACGGTACAGAGGAGGAGAACCCGAGAGGGACATGGAAGGAGAAAGGGAGTGTTCAGATTTCCTCTGCCATTGTATTACTTTACTTGTGTTTTCAAACTGAAGGTGGGCCATATTGTATTATATCACCGTGTCAGTGGATGGTCACACGCTTTGTTGGGTTGGTGGGGGCCGCATGGAACTTGAGATTGAGGAAAGGATGGGGCTTTTGACTAAGGCGATTGATAGTCTGAAAGTGAAGAGAAACTGAGAAACGCGCTTTCCAAGGAGATTCTTCTGGCCGGCTCTAGTCTCTAGTCTACCATTCAACCAGGATTTGCGTGAATTTTTTTTTGTTCCCCCTTTTCGGCTGTTATTATGTGAGACTTCAATTGTTAAATGTAACTGTTATAAAATAATGATATAAGATAAAAGTTGTGAGTGGCTAAAATTTTATTTTTATATTATCTCATTTAGAGATTTTTTTATATTCACATCAATAACATACAATTCTCTATTTATAAGCTAAAGAAACATTATGTAATAAAAGAAAAAATTAATACAAAATTAAATCTAGAATTAAGGAAAAGGTGAAGAGAATGAAAAACTTCTATTATTATGGAAGGAGGTGAAGGAATGAGAGGAGATGGAGGAGGTGAAACATCTATCATTAATATTATAAACACTTCCCTTTAGATGTTTCGTCTTATATTATATACTATTAATATTGTACTACTGAACAAATATTAAATTTTGGTACTCCAGGACCAACTTGATTTAACTGATACTTCTGGATCAGTTATGTTAGCTCATTAAAAACCTTACTAAGAAAACCCAATGGTACAAAACTTAGTGAAGGGAAAAAGAGTGCAACGTGTATAATACTCTCCCTCATTTTAATGTACATCTTTTAAGTGACGAATGTCAATCTTATGTGAAAGCTGCTCAAAAATATTTCTTGGCAATGATTTTGTGAATAAGTCCGCCAAATTATCGCTTGATCTGATTTGACAAATATTTATCAAACCATTCTTCTGTAAATCATGTGTTGAGAAGAACTTCGGCGAGATGTGTTTGGTTCTGTCACCTTTGATATATCCCTTCTTTGATTTGAGCAATGCATGTCGTATTATCTTCGTATATCACCGTCGGCTTTTCTCTGACTGTCTCGAGACCGCATTCCTCTTGGATGTGTTGGATCATGGATCTTAATCATACATATTCCCTTCCAGCATCATAAAGAGCAATTAATTCAGCATGATTTGATGATGTTGCTGTCAATGTTTGCTTTGTCGATCGCCATGAAATTGCAGTACCGTCATATGTAAACACATATCCAAATTGTGACCGAGCTTTATGCGGATCTGATAAATATCCTGCATCTGCATATCCCATTCTACCTCACCCACATAATCCCATAAGAAACTGACGGCATCTGACACGTAGCTGATACCTTAGGAGAAATGTCTTTCCAGCGTTTTATAGGTTCTATAATTCTACTCAAGAACTAGTTAACAATACCTCACTAATTAGTAAGTGATATTAAGTAATTTCTCGAGAAATCAACATATATTTTTTTATGGAATAATGACTTCACTTTCCCTCAACTTTAGTTCTCAAACTTTTAAATTGAACAAACAACGACTCAGCTAGGGCTGTAAATGGGCCGAGCCGAGTTGGATCTAGTTCATGCTTAGCTAATTAGCTTAACGAGTTAAATTGAGCTGACTCGTTAACTACTTTCAAGTAAAAAAATCAATTTGAGATCGGCTCGTTAAATTAATGAGCTAATGAAATTGGCTCGTTAAGACTCATTTAATAGTTAATGTAATTTTCATAATATTTTATATTAAAATTTATATAAAAATTATTAAAATAACTCATGATAATATATTTCACATAAATTTGATATAATATTTAAGTGCATATCATACTTTGAACCTACTTATCATACTAAAAACCGAATGAGCCGGCTCATTAATGGCTTAGTTTATTAACGAGCAAGCCAATAGTGAATCGATTCCGAACGAGCCATTAACAAGCCATGAGTTTTTTGTCAACTCTACCCCCAACTATTCCATTTATGATAATCAATCCCCAGCAGTTAATTAACCCTCTAATACTTTATCTTAAAGGATGAAGTAATCAAAATATCTTTGAATTTCTATATTACAACATTTAAAATATTAGTATTTCATTACGTTATAATTTACAAAAATCATTAGTGACATAACTACTTGATTAAATATTTCAAATCATAATATGTCTTTATTTTATTTTGATTTGATTTTGTATTTTTTATTTTTATCTCTGTAGAATATATAGTTATGTAAACAACCAAAACTGATAAACAATTTTGTATTTTTATTATTACAACAGTTTGAAATTTTTAATTAAAAAATTAAATTAATAAAGTATTTTTTTTAAACATCATGATGATTGTCATTGTTCACATTTAAATAAACAAAGCACGTTATTTTCTATCATTTATGTAAACCTTTGTAATTATAAAACAAGAAATACTCCAGAATAAAAATGAATAACAAGCATATCACGTTGTGAATATCTAATTGAGTGCTTATATTTTTAAATAATTGAGTGTTTATATAGTTTCTAGAAATCAAAAATAAATGAAGCATAATATTTTAAATATAATGCATATGTATATAAGGCCATTTCAGTCATTTTACACTGTAAAATATAGTATTTTGATTGTTTATTAACTGCTGGGAGGTTAATCGTCACAAATGGAGTAGTTAAGGAGATGTTTGTTTAAATTAGAAGTTTGAGAGCTAATTTAAAACTATAAAGTTGAGAATGTGGAGAGTCATTATCGTTGTTCGAAATACCGAAATTTCAAATACTAAACTATGTATGATCGATGAAGTTTAATTTATATGACATACATTAACGTGACATAAAGCAAGTAATGATGATTGAACAGGTCAAATATGGACAAACTACACAATAATACAAACATGTCATTAGAATCAATTAATTAAAATGACGATTATATAAAAATATATTCAGAAATTGGATAGAACTGAACAACATATTTAAACATTGCACACGAATTGTTTCCTGTGACAAGTACTAGTGGTTTGATTAATTGGACCATCTCTTTAGGGTTCTTTTTGACAAACAAACAATGATAACTGCTAATTATTGCTATTAGGGTTATAGTTTAACTTCACCCCGAAAATTTTTATATGAAAGAGAATAGCAGGGAAGAGGAACGATTTGAAGAACAACAAATCTCATCCCTAAAAAAGTCCTATGGACAAAGATAAATAAATAAGCATAGTATAACCATAATTTACAAGTAATGAATCTATAAGCAAATATTAAAACCAATAATAAATATTATACGATGGAAAATATTAAAATGGAATCTAGAAGCAAAAAAATATTTTTTTTATAAATTGTTATATGAGTGAAGTTATGGTGTATTGCCTCAAAATGTTAAATTTTAAGTAAATGATGATAGATCTTAACTACTCAATGTAATCTCTATATCAAACTTTACTAGCAAGCTAAATTTTATCATTTAAAATTTTCTTGTTATTTTTTGGATGAGGAGAAAATTATCATCATTGAATAATGCAAAATTTTAAATCAATCAACTTTCTCCTCATTCAAAAAAAAATCAAATTTTTTTCAAAAAATATAATCTTTGTCTAACTAATAGCGTTTAGTATGAAAATCATATTGAGCTATTCGAATCAGTCATATTTTACTTAAAATTTAAAATTTTGAGGCAATGTACAAATACATTTGTGCATTATAATGCACTATAGTATCACTCTTGTCATATATAAAGTACATATATTTTTTATATTCATCATCTTTTAATGTCACATCTCATCTGCTTAGAGTGACAGTTCTCACCGTGAATATTTATTTTCATAAATACTCGCAAGACATTTATTTCCATTCAATTATAAAAACAAAATTATAGCATACAAAGCAAATATACTTTTATTAAACATAAGTTTTGTACAACTATGTTACATAGTTCGAAAACTATTGTACAATATTCTATCTCAGGTAGGTCTAAAACCTTGCCTGAAAAGTTGGTCAGATAGTCAATATATACAACAAAAATTGTCTATCTCTATGCTAACCATATAGTCACACTAGTCTATAGTGATTGGATTATTATAGTCACCAGTAGGACTCATGAGAACATCTATCAGTAGATCATCATCAGGAGGACCATTTATCATAGAATGAGCAAATTCTCCTATAGTGGTATCAACCACCTCATCCCCTGCATCATGTCATCATCCTTTGGAGCTCTGTTTATATATAGTGCAGGGAGATCAGAGAGAAAGATATATACTCGGACAGGCCTGCGAGTGACAACATTAATGGCCTGGATCATCATATCCAAAAATTTTAAATTAGGTATTTATTCAAATCAGATATTCAATTAAATTTCACTATATTCTATCTCACATAACCACTATCTCCTTTTCCGTGAATCAGTCGGGTACAGAAAGAGATCTTCCTCACTCAAGACAATATGAACACAATCCTTTCATGAGCACAGAAGGAAGTAACCATGACTATTAGCGCTAACGTGCAGAAATCAAGGGTCAATCATATTTCGGTAGTGATCGAGATACATATAGTTTATTCACTAATTCTGATCAAGTCAAGACAAAAAAAAAATCTGATATCAGATCAGATAGATAATTCTATGAAGGATTTAATCACTGAGAATTCAAATGCGGAAATTGAATTGATGATGGTACAACCATTAATTTTATTATTTTAAAATTTATTTTATTTCATAAACAATATACTTGTGTTGCGCAATTATGTATTGCTTGATGGAACATCCATACTAGACTAAACTCTAAAAAAAATGTAATGATCAAATATATTTAAAAAAGGTATCGTATTTTGCATTGGAGAATAAAAAGTATGACCAATTTGTATAAACTAAAGACTTCACTAGCAGAAACTAATTAGTGATGACAAAACTTGATCCAATTTAATGGGCCAATTTGATTTGATCCGAACTTGATCCAACCTGAAATGACTCTAAAATAAATAAATCGGATATGGGTTAAGATTTTTTGACCCGTTATGGGTCGGGTCTGATATGGATCGACCCGACCCGGCCCGTTTAATTGTGTTCTTTTGAAGTAATTTTATGATTTAATATTAATTAAAGCTTAAACATACAATAATTATATATTAATTAAGATTAACTATAAATTAATTAATATTAGTTGCTTAAAATTATATAAAAATAATAATAAATATTTAATTATTTTACATGAGTCAGATCGGATCAGGTATGGGTCAAAAAAATTTGACCCGAATTTAAATGAATCAGGTCAGGTCAGATCAAAAAAAATAATAAAATAATGATAACTTGACCTGAACTCAACCTTACACTACCCATTACAACAGATTACATCGGCTACAGTTCAAATGCTCCAGAAAGATTCTAGAGAAGACTCAATCTACAACTATTGCAACGGATTAGTATCTGTTATAACAGATGAGTTCAATTTTATTTTAATTTGTTTAAGTGCACATTGTTACAACAAATGATCTAATATTTGCAATGGTTACTGAATTAAATGCCCAAACTGTTATATTCTATTCTTTCATTAATCCTTTCCCATCTGTTGCAACGGTTATTTCAAATCTGACCTAGATTTGAAGGGTCGCGTTCTATTCTTCCTCTCTCTCTCTCTTAAACTATCCCTTCTATCTTCCTCTGTCTTTCACCATTCTTCACTCTCCTCCTATCTCTCTTCTTCGATCTCCCTTCTCCGGCCATTTCCCTCCAAATCGAGACCATCATTTCCCTCCCAATTAGACTGTTTAGGATTAGAATCAGCTAATCGTTATAATAATGGACAATTATTACAATGGATAGGATGATTTATTATCAAATTTATGTGATGGCTATATAAGAAAATGATCTCTCCTTTCTTTAGGCTACCAATTTGAGATTTTATTGTTCCAAATCTATTCTAAGACCTAACCATCATTGCTCTGTTGCTCAAACATTCAATTCCTTCTTATTCAATCTCAATGATATTTTATAAAACCTCGATTCAAATGAGATTGGTGAGTAACATGAGAGTTTTTAGGTGAGACTTGTCTCGCCTTTTCTATTTGTTTGAATTGGCCGACAATTGTCCGTTACTTGATGTAAGGGACTGAAGATTCGCATTTATAATAATTATTTATTTATAGTGACTCGACGCAATCCGACAGTTAGTGGTTGCGGATTCCGAAATTATAGACTCTTCACAGCCGAATTCTATTAAATTTTATGATATCTCTTTCTTTATTCTATTTTATTCTTTATTTATTGTAGTTATAATTTAATACTAGATTTTTTTATAGAAAGCATCAATTATATTTAATAATTGTTAATGAGCCATAGTTGAGGAGAGGGGAGAGAATAATTCACTTTCGGAGTATGAATTTGTCCACCAAAAATTCTCTTTTTTTTTTCTTTTTGTTCCTTCTCTTTTCTTTTTGAAGATTAGTTGTTGCTTTTAGAATAGCGGAGCATGTCTTGACAATGGTTATTCTAACAATTTTGACATTATTTTTTTATTATTCGAAAAAATTCTTAAAAATAAAAAATATTTATAGGTATATTTATCTATTTAAAGATTGATGATATTTTAAATTTAGTACAATTTTATTATTGTTTGATAATTCATCAAACAACATGAAATAAAAACCATTATAAATTACATAAATCTTGATGATCTTTGATGAACTATTGAGCAACAATGAAATTACAAAAAAATTAAATACTATCAATCTATAAATAAAATAATATATCTATAATTTTTTTCTATTTTTTAAGATTTTTTCATTCTTTTTAAAAAAAAGCCCATTGTTAAGATTGTTGAAATAACCATCGTCAAGGATCCCCCTTTAGAATATATGTCAATCGATATCCAGCGTGTGCTTACGAAACAATGAAACAGTTTTGTTGCAAGTTGAATATGAAATAGAATATTAATTAGTCCCGCTTCTTAGTGATGTTATATTTGTCTTCTATGTTTTTCTATGTTTTTAAATGCATGACAAGTCAAATCATTTTTAAATTGAGATATGACTTTGTACATTAAATTATGTTTGCTTGTGGCTAATTTCTCAGATTTCTTAATTTCCAGCTTTATTTCGTATTTTCTGCTTACAAATGTCCTCATTATATCTCCGATTGTAAATTCTTACAAGTTACAGCCTTACAGGCTTAGCTTACTTCTTTTAAGCAGTATAACTTATAAAATGTTTCACAGTTCGGACCTGAATATAAATTTTACGCAAACTTTTCTATCCACTTTTTCACGGAATTGATGTATGCAATTGAATATGACCATTCTCTAGATTTAAAAATTATGGAGATACATGCAAAAAGAAATATGTGTTATGATAACGGAAGCTCCGCTACTAGTTAATTTGTTAGGAATTATGGCCTAACGGGAGAGGCCGACTTAAAGAGATAAAATAAGACATATATTTTATAAGAAAACGTATTGTATTTTTTTGACTTGGTATAATATATGATGCAAATGATCTATTTATAATACAAATGAAATCTCTGCAAAAAAAAATCTGATATAAATAAACCTTTATTAAAATATTCATATCGAAGGGTTAATTGGAAAATATTATAATAGACATAATTAGGAGTAATTATATTAATTTGAACGAAATTATAAGTACTTATGCGGCCAAATTTTTTGAAAAACGCAAACAACTTATTTAAATAGCTGCTTTTAAAGCATCCTACTTATGTCCTGTGCAAAATTAGTGTCGTAAAATGTTCATATTGAAGTGTTAATTGACTAATATTTTAATGAGTATAATTAGGAGTAATTATATTAATTTTTACGAAATTATATGTAGTCATGAGGCAAAAAATGTTGAAAAACTTAAGTTTTTAAATAACAGTTTCTAATGCATCTCACTTGTGTTTTGAGAAAAAATAGTGCCCTAAAATATTTATTTTGACGTGTTAACTGAATAATCTTATAACCAAACATAATTATGAGTAATTATATTAATTTACACCAAATTATGTGTAGTTATGCGGCTAAAATTTTTCATAAAGGCAAACAACTTGTTTAAACAGCAGTTTTTAACGCATCTTACTTATGTTTTGTGTGATTTTAGCGTTATAGAATATTCATATCGATGTTTTTATTGGATAATTTTATAATAAGCGTAATCAGGAGTAATTGTATTAATTTGCACGAAATTATATGTAGTTATGCGGACAAAAAATTTTAAAAACTCAAACAACTCGTTTAAATAGCAGTTTTTAATGCATCTTACTTATATTTTACGCAAAATGAGCGTTGTAGAATATTCATATCGAAGTTTTAATTAAAGAATCTTACAGTAGTCATATTTAGGAGTAATTATATTAACTTATAAGAAATTTTGTGTAGCTATGCAGTCAAAATTTTTGAAAAACTCAAATAACTTGTTTAAATAGCTGTTTTTAGTGCATCTTACTTATGTTTTGTGCAAAATTAGTGTCGTAGAATATTCATATCGAAGTTTTAATTAGAACATCATATAATAGGCATGATTAGGAGTAATTATATTAATTTATAATAAGTTATGTATAATTATGCAGCCAAAAATATTAAAAAACTCAAACAACTTATTTAAACAGCTATTTTTAAAGCCTCCTACTTATGTTTTGTGCAAAATTAGTGTTGTAGAATGTTCATATTGAAGTGTTAATTAGATAATCTTTTAATAGGCGTAATTAGGTGTGATTACTTTAATTTTTACTAAATTATGTGTAGTTATTGGGCCAAAAATTTTCAAATACTCAAATAACTTTTTCAAATAGTTGTTTCTAATGCATCTTACTTATGTTTTGGGAGAAAATAGAGTCGTAAAATATTCATATCGAAGTGTTAATTAAACAATCTTATAATAGGCATAAATGGGAGTAATTATGTTAATTTGTACGGAACTATGTGTATTTATGAGGCTAATTTTTTAAAAAAAAAGTCAAACAACTTGTTTAAACGGTAGTTTTTAATGCATCTTACTTATGTTTTGTGTCAAATTAGGCGTCATAGAATATTCATATCAAAGTTTTAATTAGATAATCTTATAATAGGAATAATTAGAGTAATTATATTAATTTGCACGAAATTATATTTAGTTATGCGGCAAAAAGTTTGAGAAACTCAATCAACTAGTTTAAATTGTTGTTTTTTTAATGCATCTTACTTATGTTTTGTGCAAACTAAGTATCGTAGAATACTCATATCGAAGTATTAATTAGATAATCTTCTAATAGACATGATTAGGAGTAATTATATTAATTTTCATGAAATTATAAGTAGTTATGAGACAATAAATTTTAAAATTCTCTAACAACTTGTATACACAGCAGTTTTAAATGTATCTTATTTATGTTTTATGAAAAATTACTGTTATAGGATATTCACATCGAAGTCTTAATTGGATAATTATATAATAGACATAATTAGTAGTAATTATATGAATTTGCGCGGAGTTATGTGTAGGTATGCAGCAAAAAATTTATAAAACTCAAACAACTTGTTAAAACTGCTGTTTTTAATGCATCTTACTAATTTTTTATGCATAATTCGTGTCGTAGAATGTTAATATCGATGTGATAATTAGATAATTTTCTAATAGGCATAATTACGAGTAATTATATTAATTTTCACAAAATTATTTATCGTTATGAGGCAATAAATGTTGAAAATCTGAAACAACTTGTTTAAAAAGCAATTTCTAATATATCATACTTATGTTTTTTATAAAATTAGTGTCCTATGATATTCATATTGAAGTGTTAATTTGACAATCTTATAATGGACATAGTTAGGAGTAATTATACTAATTCGCTCGGAATTATGTGTAGTTTTGATGCAAAAAAATGTTGAAAATCTTAAACAACTTGTTTAAAAAACAGTTTTGAATGCGTCTTACTTATATTTTCTGAAAAATTAGCGTCATAGAATATTTATATCTAAGTTTTATTTCCACGATCATATAATAGGCATAATTAGGAGTAATTGTATTAATTTTCAAGAAATTACATGTAGGTAATGCGGCCAACAATTTTCAAAAACTCAAACAACTTGTTTAAACAACTGTTTTCAATGCATCTTATTTATGTTTTGTGCAAAATTTGTGTCGTACAATGTTCATATCGAAGTGTTAATTGAATAATCTTCTAATAGGTATAATTAGGAGTAATTATTTTAATTTTTACGAAATTATGTGTAGTTATGAGTCAAAAAATATAAAAAATCTTAAACAACTTGTTTAAACGGTAGTTTCTAATATATCTTACTTATGTTTTATGAAAAATTAGTATCGTAAGATATTCATATCGAAGGGTTAATTGAAAATATTATAATAGGCATAACTAGGAGTAATTATATTAATTTGTACGAAATTATGAGTACTTGTGCGGCCAAATTTTTTGAAAAACACAAACAACTTGTTTAAACAGCTGCTTTTAATGCATCCTACTTATGTCCTGTGAAAAATTAGTGTCGTAAAATGTTCATATCGAAGTGTTAACTGGCTAATATTTTAATGGGCATAATTAGGAGTAACTATATTAATTTTTACGAAATTATATGTAGTCATGAGGCGAAAAATGTTGAAAAACTTAAGTTTTTAAATAACAATTTCTAATGCATCTCACTTGTGTTTTGAGAAAAAATAGTGTCCTAAAATATTTATTTTGATGTGTTAACTGAATAATCTTATAACCTAACATAATTATGAGTAATTATATTTATTTACACCATATTATGTGTAGTTATGCGGCCAAAAAAATTCATAAAGGCAAACAACATGTTTAAACAGCGGTTTTTAACGCATCTTACATATGTTTTGTGCGATTTTAGCGTTGTAGAATATTCATTTCGATGTTTTTATTGGATAATTTTATAATAAGCGTAATCAGGAGTAATTGTATTAATTTGCACGAAATTATATGTAGTTATGCGGACAAAAAAATTTAAAAACTCAAACAACTCGTTTAAAAAGCAGTTTTTAATGCATCTTACTTATATTTTACGCGAAATGAGCGTTGTAGAATATTCATATCGAAGTTTTAATTAAAGAATCTTATAGTAGTCATATTTAGGAGTAATTATATTAACTTATAAGAAATTTTGTGTAGCTATGCAGTCAAAATTTTTGAAAAACTCAAATAACTTGTTTAAACAGCTGTTTTTAGTGCATCTTACTTTTGTTTTGTGCAAAATTAGTGTCGTAGAATATTCATATCGAAGTTTTAATTAGAAGATCATATAATAGGCATGATCAGGAGTAATTATATTAATTTATAATAAGTTATGTATAATTATGCGGCCAAAAATATTAAAAAACTCAAACAACTTGTTTAAACAGTTGTTTTTAAAGCCTCCTACTTATGTTTTGTGCAAAATTAGTGTTGTAGAATGTTCATATTGAAGTGTTAATTAGATAATCTTTTAATAGGCGTAATTAAGTGTGATTACTTTAATTTTCACTAAATTATGTGTAGTTATTGGGCCAAAATTTTTCAAATACTCAAATAACTTTTTCAAATAGCTGTTTCTAATGCATCGTACTTATGTTTTGGGAGAAAATAGAGTCGTAGAATATTCATATCGAAGTGTTAATTGAACAATCTTATAATAGGAATAAATGGGAGTAATTATATTAATTTGCACGGAACTATGTGTATTTATGGGGCCAATTTTTTTAAAAAAAAAGTCAAACAACTTGTTTAAACGGCAGTTTTTAATGCATCTTACTTATGTTTTGTGCCAAATTAGGCGTCATAGAATATTCATACCGAAGTTTTAATTAGATAATCTTATAATAGGAATAATTAGAGTAATTATATTAATTTGCACGAAATTATATGTAGTTATGCGGCAAAAAGTTTGAGAAACTCAATCAACTAGTTTAAATTGTTGTTTTTTTAATGCATCTTACTTATGTTTTGTGCAAACTAAGTGTCGTAGAATACTCATATCGAAGTATTAATTGGATAATCTTCTAATAGACATGATTAGGAGTAATTATAATAATTTTCACGAAATTATAAGTAGTTATGAGACAATAAATTTTGAAAATCTCAAACAACTTGTATACACAGCAGTTTTAAATGTATCTTATTTATGTTTTATGAAAAATTACTGTTATAGGATATTCACATCGGAGTCTTAATTGGATAATTATATAATAGACATAATTAGTAGTAATTATATGAATTTGCGCGGAGTTATGTGTAGGTATGCAGCAAAAAATTTATAATCTCAAACAACTTGTTAAAACTGCTGTTTTTAATGCATCTTACTAATTTTTTATGCAAAATTCGTGTCGTAGAATGTTAATATCGATGTGATAATTGGATAATCTTCTAATAGGCATAATTACGAGTAATTATATTAATTTTCACAAAATTATTTATCGTTATGAGGCAATAAATGTTGAAAATCTGTAACAATTTGTTTAAAAAGCAATTTCTAATGTATCATACTTATGTTTTTTGTAAAATTAGTGTCCTATGATATTCATATTGAAGTGTTAATTTGACAATCTTATAATGGACATAGTTAGGAGTAATTATACTAATTCGCTCGGAATTATGTGTAGTTTTGATGCAAAAAAATGTTGAAAATCTTAAACAACTTGTTTAAAAAACAGTTTTGAATGCGTCTTACTTATATTTTCTGAAAAATTA
The DNA here is from genome assembly GCA_037127355.1 of Schoenoplectus tabernaemontani. Taxonomy (NCBI): domain Eukaryota; kingdom Viridiplantae; phylum Streptophyta; class Magnoliopsida; order Poales; family Cyperaceae; genus Schoenoplectus; species Schoenoplectus tabernaemontani. The sequence continues at coordinate 18,003,289 of CM073743.1, read as the reverse complement.
GCGTCATAGAATATTCATATCTAAGTTTTATTTCCACGAACATATAATAGGCATAATTAAGAGTAATTGTATTAATTTTCAAGAAATTACATGTAGGTAATGCGGCCAACAATTTTCAAAAACTCAAACAACTTGTTTAAACAACTGTTTTCAATGCATCTTATTTATGTTTTGTGCAAAATTTGTGTCGTACAATGTTCATATCGAAGTGTTAATTGAATAATCTTCTAATAGGTATAATTAGGAGTAATTATTTTAATTTTTACGAAATTATGTATAGTTATGAGTCAAAAAATATAAAAAATCTTAAACAACTTGTTTAAACGGCAGTTTCTAATATATCTTACTTATGTTTTATGAAAAATTAGTATCGTAAGATATTCATATCGAAGGGTTAATTGGAAAATATTATAATAGGCATAACTAGGAGTAATTATATTAATTTGTACGAAATTATGAGTACTTGTGCGGCCAAATGTTTTGAAAAACGCAAACAACTTGTTTAAACAGCTGCTTTTAATGCATCCTACTTATGTCCTGTGAAAAATTAGTGTCGTAGAATGTTCATATCGAAGTGTTAACTGGCTAATATTTTAATGGGCATAATTAGGAGTAATTATATTAATTTTTACGAAATTATATGTAGTCATGAGGCGAAAAATGTTGAAAAACTTAAGTTTTTAAATAACAGTTTCTAATGCATCTCACTTGTGTTTTGAGAAAAAATAGTGCCCTAAAATATTTATTTTGATGTGTTAACTGAATAATCTTATAACCTAACATAATTATGAGTAATTATATTTATTTACACCAAATTATGTGTAGTTATGCGGCCAAAAAAATTCATAAAGGCAAACAACATGTTTAAACAGCGGTTTTTAACGCATCTTACATATGTTTTGTGCGATTTTAGCGTCGTAGAATATTCATTTCGATGTTTTTATTGGATAATTTTATAATAAGCGTAATCAGGAGTAATTGTATTAATTTGCACGAAATTATATGTAGTTATGCGGACAAAAAAATTTAAAAACTCAAAATACTCGTTTAAATAGCAGTTTTTAATGCATCTTACTTATATTTTACGCGAAATGAGCGTTGTAGAATATTCATATCGAAGTTTTAATTAAAGAATCTTACAGTAGTCATATTTAGGAGTAATTATATTAACTTATAAGAAATTTTGTGTAGCTATGCAGTCAAAATTTTTGAAAAACTCAAATAACTTGTTTAAACAGCTCTTTTTAGTGCATCTTACATATGTTTTGTGTATAATTAGTGTCGTAGAATATTCATATCGAAGTTTTAATTAGAAGATCATATAATAGGCATGATTAGGAGTAATTATATTAATTTATAATAAGTTATGTATAATTATGCGGCCAAAAATATTAAAAAACTCAAACAACTTGTTTAAACAGCTGTTTTTAAAGCCTCCTACTTATGTTTTGTGCAAAATTAGTGTTGTAGAATGTTCATATTGAAGTGTTAATTAGATAATCTTTTAATAGGCGTAATTAGGTGTGATTACTTTAATTTTCACTAAATTATGTGTAGTTATTGGGCCAAAATTTTTGAAATACTCAAATAACTTTTTCAAATAGCTGTTTCTAATGCATCGTACTTATGTTTTGGGAGAAAATAGAGTCGTAGAATATTCATATCGAAGTGTTAATTGAACAATCTTATAATAGGCATAAATGGGAGTAATTATGTTAATTTGCACGGAACTATGTGTATTTATGGGGCCAATTTTTTTAAAAAAAGTCAAACAACTTGTTTAAACGGCAGTTTTTAATGCATCTTACTTATGTTTTGTGCCAAATTAGGCGTCATAGAATATTCATACCGAAGTTTTAATTAGATAATCTTATAATAGGAATAATTAGAGTAATTATATTAATTTGCACGAAATTATATGTAGTTATGCGGCAAAAAGTTTGAGAAACTCAATCAACTAGTTTAAATTGTTGTTTTTTAATGCATCTTACTTATGTTTTGTGCAAACTAAGTGTCGTAGAATACTCATATCGAAGTATTAATTGGATAATCTTCTAGTAGACATGATTAGGAGTAATTATATTAATTTTTACGAAATTATAAGTAGTTATGAGACAATAAATTTTGAAAATCTCAAACAACTTGTATACACAGCAGTTTTAAATGTATCTTATTTATGTTTTATGAAAAATTACTGTTATAGGATATTCACATCGGAGTCTTAATTGGATAATTATATAATAGACATAATTAGTAGTAATTATATGAATTTGCGCGGAGTTATGTGTAGGTATGCAGCAAAAAATTTATAAAACTCAAACAACTTGTTAAAACTGCTGTTTTTAATGCATCTTACTAATTTTTTATGCAAAATTCGTGTCGTAGAATGTTAATATCGATGTGATAATTGGATAATCTTCTAATAGGCATAATTACGAGTAATTATATTAATTTTCACAAAATTATTTATCGTTATGAGGCAATAAATGTTGAAAATCTGAAACAACTTATTTAAAAAGCAATTTCTAATGTATCATACTTATGTTTTTTGTAAAATTAGTGTCCTATGATATTCATATTGAAGTGTTAATTTGACAATCTTATAATGGACATAGTTAGGAGTAATTATACTAATTCGCTCGGAATTATGTGTAGTTTTGATGCAAAAAAATGTTGAAAATCTTAAACAACTTGTTTAAAAAACAGTTTTGAATGCGTCTTACTTATATTTTCTGAAAAATTAGCGTCATAGAATATTCATATCTAAGTTTTATTTCCACGATCATATAATAATCATAATTAGGAGTAATTGTATTAATTTTCAAGAAATTACATGTAGGTAATGCGGCCAACAATTTTCAAAAACTCAAACAACTTGTTTAAACAACTGTTTTCAATGCATCTTATTTATGTTTTGTGCAAAATTTGTGTCGTACAATGTTCATATCGAAGTGTTAATTGAATAATCTTCTAATAGGTATAATTAGGAGTAATTATTTTAATTTTTACGAAATTATGTATAGTTATGAGTCAAAAAATATAAAAAATCTTAAACAACTTGTTTAAACGGCAGTTTCTAATATATCTTACTTATGTTTTATGAAAAATTAGTATCGTAAGATATTCATATCGAAGGGTTAATTGGAAAATATTATAATAGGCATAACTAGGAGTAATTATATTAATTTGTACGAAATTATGAGTACTTGTGCGGCCAAATGTTTTGAAAAACGCAAACAACTTGTTTAAACAGCTGCTTTTAATGCATCCTACTTATGTCCTGTGAAAAATTAGTGTCGTAGAATGTTCATATCGAAGTGTTAACTGGCTAATATTTTAATGGGCATAATTAGGAGTAATTATATTAATTTTTACGAAATTATATGTAGTCATGAGGCGAAAAATGTTGAAAAACTTAAGTTTTTAAATAACAGTTTCTAATGCATCTCACTTGTGTTTTGAGAAAAAATAGTGCCCTAAAATATTTATTTTGATGTGTTAACTGAATAATCTTATAACCTAACATAATTATGAGTAATTATATTTATTTACACCAAATTATGTGTAGTTATGCGACCAAAAAAATTCATAAAGGCAAACAACATGTTTAAACAGCGGTTTTTAACGCATCTTACATATGTTTTGTGCGATTTTAGCGTTGAAGAATATTCATTTTGATGTTTTTATTGGATAATTTTATAATAAGCGTAATCAGGAGTAATTGTATTAATTTGCACGAAATTATATGTAGTTATGCGGACAAAAAAATTTAAAAACTCAAAATACTCGTTTAAATAGCAGTTTTTAATGCATCTTACTTATATTTTACGCGAAATGAGCGTTGTAGAATATTCATATCGAAGTTTTAATTAAAGAATCTTACAGTAGTCATATTTAGGAGTAATTATATTAACTTATAAGAAATTTTGTGTAGCTATGCAGTCAAAATTTTTGAAAAACTCAAATAACTTGTTTAAACAGCTGTTTTTAGTGCATCTTACTTATGTTTTGTGCAAAATTAGTGTCGTAGAATATTCATATCGAAGTTTTAATTAGAAGATCATATAATAGGCATGATTAGGAGTAATTATATTAATTTATAATAAGTTATGTATAATTATGCGGCCAAAAATATTAAAAAACTCAAACAACTTGTTTAAACAGCTATTTTTAAAGCCTCCTACTTATGTTTTGTGCAAAATTAGTGTTGTAGAATGTTCATATTGAAGTGTTAATTAGATAATCTTTTAATAGGCGTAATTAGGTGTGATTTTCACTAAATTATGTGTAGTTATTGGGCCAAAAATTTTCAAATACTCAAATAACTTTTTCAAATAGCTGTTTCTAATGCATCTTACTTATGTTTTGGGAGAAAATAGAGTCGTAGAATATTCATATCGAAGTGTTAATTGAACAATCTTATAATAGGCATAAATGGGAGTAATTATGTTAATTTGCACGGAACTATGTGTATTTATGGGGCCAATTTTTTAAAAAAAAGTCAAACAACTTGTTTAAACGGCAGTTTTTAATGCATCTTACTTATGTTTTGTGCCAAATTAGGCGTCATAGAATATTCATACCGAAGTTTTAATTAGATAATCTTATAATAGGAATAATTAGAGTAATTATATTAATTTGCACGAAATTATATGTAGTTATGCGGCAAAAAGTTTGAGAAACTCAATCAACTAGTTTAAATTGTTGTTTTTTTAATGCATCTTACTTATGTTTTGTGCAAACTAAGTGTCGTAGAATACTCATATCGAAGTATTAATTGGATAATCTTCTAATAGACATGATTAGGAGTAATTATAATAATTTTCACGAAATTATAAGTAGTTATGAGACAATAAATTTTGAAAATCTCAAACAACTTGTATACACAGCAGTTTTAAATGTATCATATTTATGTTTTATGAAAAATTACTGTTATAGGATATTCACATCGGAGTCTTAATTGGATAATTATATAATAGACATAATTAGTAGTAATTATATGAATTTGCGCGGAGTTATGTTTAGGTATGCAGCAAAAAATTTATAAAACTCAAACAACTTGTTAAAACTGCTGTTTTTAATGCATCTTACTAATTTTTTATGCAAAATTCGTGTCGTAGAATGTTAATATCGATGTGATAATTGGATAATCTTCTAATAGGCATAATTACGAGTAATTATATTAATTTTCACAAAATTATTTATCGTTATGAGGCAATAAATATTGAAAATCTGAAACAACTTGTTTAAAAAGCAATTTCTAATGTATCATACTTATGTTTTTTGTAAAATTAGTGTCCTATGATATTCATATTGAAGTGTTAATTTGACAATCTTATAATGGACATAGTTAGGAGTAATTATACTAATTCGCTCAGAATTATGTGTAGTTTTGATGCAAAAAAATGTTGAAAATCTTAAACAACTTGTTTAAAAAACAGTTTTGAATGCGTCTTACTTATATTTTCTGAAAAATTAGCGTCATAGAATATTCATATCTAAGTTTTATTTCCACGATCATATAATTGGCATAATTAGGAGTAATTGTATTAATTTTCAAGAAATTACATGTAGGTAATGCGGCCAACAATTTTCAAAAACTCAAACAACTTGTTTAAACAACTGTTTTCAATGCATCTTATTTATGTTTTGTGCAAAATTTGTGTCGTACAATGTTCATATCGAAGTGTTAATTGAATAATCTTCTAATAGGTATAATTAGGAGTAATTATTTTAATTTTTACGAAATTATGTATAGTTATGAGTCAAAAAATATAAAAAATCTTAAACAACTTGTTTAAACGGCAGTTTCTAATATATCTTACTTATGTTTTATGAAAATTAGTATCGTAAGATATTCATATCGAAGGGTTAATTGGAAAATATTATAATAGGCATAACTAGGAGTAATTATATTAATTTGTACGAAATTATGAGTACTTGTGCGGCCAAATGTTTTGAAAAACGCAAACAACTTGTTTAAACAGCTGCTTTTAATGCATCCTACTTATGTCCTGTGAAAAATTAGTGTCGTAGAATGTTCATATCGAAGTTTTAACTGGCTAATATTTTAATGGGCATAATTAGGAGTAATTATATTAATTTTTACGAAATTATATGTAGTCATGAGGCGAAAAATGTTGAAAAACTTAAGTTTTTAAATAACAGTTTCTAATGCATCTCACTTGTGTTTTGAGAAAAAATAGTGCCCTAAAATATTTATTTTGATGTGTTAACTGAATAATCTTATAACCTAACATAATTATGAGTAATTATATTTATTTACACCAAATTATGTGTAGTTATGCGGCCAAAAAAATTCATAAAGGCAAACAACATGTTTAAACAGCGGTTTTTAACGCATCTTACATATGTTTTGTGCGATTTTAGCGTTGTAGAATATTCATTTCGATGTTTTTATTGGATAATTTTATAAGAAGCGTAATCAGGAGTAATTATATTAATTTGCACGAAATTATATGTAGTTATGCGGACAAAAAAATTTAAAAACTCAAACAACTCGTTTAAATAGCAGTTTTTAATGCATCTTACTTATATTTTACGCGAAATGAGCGTTGTAGAATATTCATATCGAAGTTTTAATTAAAGAATCTTACAGTAGTCATATTTAGGAGTAATTATATTAACTTATAAGAAATTTTGTGTAGCTATGCAGTCAAAATTTTTGAAAAACTCAAATAACTTGTTTAAACAGCTGTTTTTAGTGCATCTTACTTATGTTTTGTGCAAAATTAGTGTCGTAGAATATTCATATCGAAGTTTTAATTAGAAGATCATATAATAGGCATGATTAGGAGTAATTATATTAATTTATAATAAGTTATGTATAATTATGCGGCCAAAAATATTAAAAAACTCAAACAACTTGTTTAAACAGCTGTTTTAAAGCCTCCTACTTATGTTTTGTGCAAAATTAGTGTTGTAGAATGTTCATATTGAAGTGTTAATTAGATAATCTTTTAATAGGCGTAATTAGGTGTGATTTTCACTAAATTATGTGTAGTTATTGGGCCAAAATTTTTCAAATACTCAAATAACTTTTTCAAATAGCTGTTTCTAATGCATCTTACTTATGTTTTGGGAGAAAATAGAGTCGTAGAATTTTCATATCGAAGTGTTAATTGAACAATCTTATAATAGGCATAAATGGGAGTAATTATGTTAATTTGCACGGAACTATGTGTATTTATGGGGCCAATTTTTTTAAAAAAAGTCAAACAACTTGTTTAAACGGCAGTTTTTAATGCATCTTACTTATGTTTTGTGCCAAATTAGGCGTCATAGAATATTCATACCGAAGTTTTAATTAGATAATCTTATAATAGGAATAATTAGAGTAATTATATTAATTTGCACGAAATTATATGTAGTTATGCGGCAAAAAGTTTGAGAAACTCAATCAACTAGTTTAAATTGTTATTTTTTTAATGCATCTTACTTATGTTTTGTGCAAACTAAGTGTCGTAGAATACTCATATCGAAGTATTAATTGGATAATCTTCTAATAGACATGATTAGGAGTAATTATATTAATTTTCACGAAATTATAAGTAGTTATGAGACAATAAATTTTGAAAATCTCAAACAACTTGTATACACAGCAGTTTTAAATGTATCTTATTTATGTTTTATGAAAAATTACTGTTATAGGATATTCACATCGGAGTCTTAATTGGATAATTATATAATAGACATAATTAGTAGTAATTATATGAATTTGCGCGGAGTTATGTTTAGGTATGCAGCAAAAAATTTATAAAACTCAAACAACTTGTTAAAACTGCTGTTTTTAATGCATCTTACTAATTTTTTATGCAAAATTCGTGTCGTAGAATGTTAATATCGATGTGATAATTGGATAATCTTCTAATAGGCATAATTACGAGTAATTATATTAATTTTCACAAAATTATTTATCGTTATGAGGCAATAAATATTGAAAATCTGAAACAACTTGTTTAAAAAGCAATTTCAAATGTATCATACTTATGTTTTTTGTAAAATTAGTGTCCTATGATATTCATATTGAAGTGTTATTTTGACAATCTTATAATGGACATAGTTAGGAGTAATTATACTAATTCGCTCGGAATTATGTGTAGTTTTGATGCAAAAAAATGTTGAAAATCTTAAACAACTTGTTTAAAAAACAGTTTTGAATGCGTCTTACTTATATTTTCTGAAAAATTAGCGTCATAGAATATTCATATCTAAGTTTTATTTCCACGATCATATAATAGGCATAATTAGGAGTAATTGTATTAATTTTCAAGAAATTACATGTAGGTAATGCGGCCAACAATTTTCAAAAACTCAAACAACTTGTTTAAATAACTGTTTTCAATGCATCTTATTTATGTTTTGTGCAAAATTTGTGTCGTACAATGTTCATATCGAAGTGTTAATTGAATAATCTTCTGATAGGTATAATTAGGAGTAATTATTTTAATTTTTACGAAATTATGTATAGTTATGAGTCAAAAAATATAAAAAATCTTAAACAACTTGTTTAAACGGCAGTTTCTAATATATCTTACTTATGTTTTATGAAAAATTAGTATCGTAAGATATTCATATCGAAGGGTTAATTGGAAAATATTATAATAGGCATAACTAGGAGTAATTATATTAATTTGTACGAAATTATGAGTACTTGTGCGGCCAAATGTTTTGAAAAACGCAAACAACTTGTTTAAACAGCTGCTTTTAATGCATCCTACTTATGTCCTGTGAAAAATTAGTGTCATAGAATGTTCATATCGAAGTGTTAACTGGCTAATATTTTTATGAGCATAATTAGGAGTAATTATATTAATTTTTACAAAATTATATGTAGTCATGAGGCGAAAAATGTTGAAAAACTTAAGTTTTTAAATAACAGTTTCTAATGCATCTCACTTGTGTTTTGAGAAAAATAGTGCCCTAAAATATTTATTTTGATGTGTTAACTGAATAATCTTATAACCTAACATAATTATGAGTAATTATATTTATTTACACCAAATTATGTGTAGTTATGCGGCCAAAAAAATTCATAAAGGCAAACAACATGTTTAAACAGCGGTTTTTAACGCATCTTACATATGTTTTGTGCGATTTTAGCGTTGTAGAATATTCATTTCGATGTTTTTATTGGATAATTTTATAATAAGCGTAATCAGGAGTAATTGTATTAATTTGCACGAAATTATATGTAGTTATGTGGACAAAAAAATTTAAAAACTCAAACAACTCGTTTAAATAGCAGTTTTTAATGCATCTTACTTATATTTTACGCAAAATGAGCGTTGTAGAATATTCATATCGAAGTTTTAATTAAAGAATCTTACAGTAGTCATATTTAGGAGTAATTATATTAACTTATAAGAAATTTTTGTGTAGCTATGCAGTCAAAATTTTTGAAAAACTCAAATAACTTGTTTAAACAGCTGTTTTTAGTGCATCTTACTTATGTTTTGTGCAAAATTAGTGTCGTAGAATATTCATATCGAAGTTTTAATTAGAAGATCATATAATAGGCATGATTAGGAGTAATTATATTAATTTATAATAAGTTATGTATAATTATGCGGCCAAAAATATTAAAAAACTCAAACAACTTGTTTAAACAGCTGTTTTTAAAGCCTCCTACTTATGTTTTGTGCAAAATTAGTGTTGTAGAATGTTCATATTGAAGTGTTAATTAGATAATCTTTTAATAGGCGTAATTAGGTGTGATTTTCACTAAATTATGTGTAGTTATTGGGCCAAAATTTTTCAAATACTCAAATAACTTTTTCAAATAGCTGTTTCTAATGCATCTTACTTATGTTTTGGGAGAAAAAAGAGTCGTAGAATATTCATATCGAAGTGTTAATTGAACAATCTTATAATAGGCATAAATGGGAGTAATGATGTTAATTTGCACGGAACTATGTGTATTTATGGGGCCAATTTTTTTTAAAAAAAGTCAAACAACTTGTTTAAAAGGCAGTTTTTAATGCATCTTACTTATGTTTTGTGCCAAATTAGGCGTCATAGAATATTCATACCGAAGTTGTAATTAGATAATCTTATAATAGGAATAATTAGAGTAATTATATTAATTTGCACGAAATTATATGTAGTTATGCGGCAAAAAGTTTGAGAAACTCAATCAACTAGTTTAAATTGTTGTTTTTTAATGCATCTTACTTATGTTTTGTGCAAACTAAGTGTCGTAGAATACTCATATCGAAGTATTAATTGGATAATCTTCTAATAGACATGATTAGGAGTAATTATATTAATTTTCACGAAATTATAAGTAGTTATGAGACAATAAATTTTGAAAATATCAAACAACTTGTATACACAGCAGTTTTAAATGTATCTTATTTATGTTTTATGAAAAATTACTGTTATAGGATATTCACATCGGAGTCTTAATTGGATAATTATATAATAGACATAATTAGTAGTAATTATATGAATTTGCGCGGAGTTATGTGTAGGTATGCAGCAAAAAATTTATAAAACTCAAACAACTTGTTAAAACTGCTGTTTTTAATGCATCTTACTAATTTTTTATGCAAAATTCGTGTCCTAGAATGTTAATATCGATGTGATAATTGGATAATCTTCTAATAGGCATAATTACGAGTAATTATATTAATTTTCACAAAATTATTTATCGTTATGAGGCAATAAATGTTGAAAATATGAAACAACTTGTTTAAAAAGCAATTTCTAATGTATCATACTTATGTTTTTTGTAAAATTAGTGTCCTATGATATTCATATTGAAGTGTTAATTTGACAATCTTATAATGGACATAGTTAGGAGTAATTATACTAATTCGCTCGGAATTATGTGTAGTTTTGATGCAAAAAAATGTTGACAATCTTAAACAACTTGTTTAAAAAACAGTTTTGAATGCGTCTTACTTATATTTTCTGAAAAATTAGCGTCATAGAATATTCATATCTAAGTTTTATTTCCACGATCATATAATAGGCATAATTAGGAGTAATTGTATTAATTTTCAAGAAATTACATGTAGGTAATGCGGACAACAATTTTCAAAAACTCAAACAACTTGTTTAAACAACTGTTTTCAATGCATCTTATTTATGTTTTGTGCAAAATTTGTGTCGTACAATGTTCATATCGAAGTGTTAATTGAATAATCTTCTAATAGGTATAATTAGGAGTAATTATTTTAATTTTTACGAAATTATGTATAGTTATGAGTCAAAAAATATAAAAAATCTTAAACAACTTGTTTAAACGGCAGTTTCTAATATATCTTACTTATGTTTTATGAAAAATTAGTATCGTAAGATATTCATATCGAAGGGTTAATTGGAAAATATTATAATAGGCATAACTAGGAGTAATTATATTAATTTGTACGAAATTATGAGTACTTGTGCGGCCAAATGTTTTGAAAAACGCAAACAACTTGTTTAAACAGCTGCTTTTAATGCATCCTACTTATGTCCTGTGAAAAATTAGTGTCGTAGAATGTTCATATCGAAGTTTTAACTGGCTAATATTTTAATGGGCATAATTAGGAGTAATTATATTAATTTTTACGAAATTATATGTAGTCATGAGGCGAAAAATGTTGAAAAACTTAAGTTTTTAAATAACAGTTTCTAATGCATCTCACTTGTGTTTTGAGAAAAAATAGTGCCCTAAAATATTTATTTTGATGTGTTAACTGAATAATCTTATAACCTAACATAATTATGAGTAATTATATTTATTTACACCAAATTATGTGTAGTTATGCGGCCAAAAAAATTCATAAAGGCAAACAACATGTTTAAACAGCGGTTTTTAACGCATCTTACATATGTTTTGTGCGATTTTAGCGTTGTAGAATATTCATTTCGATGTTTTTATTGGATAATTTTATAAGAAGCGTAATCAGGAGTAATTATATTAATTTGCACGAAATTATATGTAGTTATGCGGACAAAAAAATTTAAAAACTCAAACAACTCGTTTAAATAGCAGTTTTTAATGCATCTTACTTATATTTTACGCGAAATGAGCGTTGTAGAATATTCATATCGAAGTTTTAATTAAAGAATCTTACAGTAGTCATATTTAGGAGTAATTATATTAACTTATAAGAAATTTTGTGTAGCTATGCAGTCAAAAATTTTGAAAAACTCAAATAACTTGTTTAAACAGCTGTTTTTAGTGCATCTTACTTATGTTTTGTGCAAAATTAGTGTCGTAGAATATTCATATCGAAGTTTTAATTAGAAGATCATATAATAGGCATGATTAGGAGTAATTATATTAATTTATAATAAGTTATGTATAATTATGCGGCCAAAAATATTAAAAAACTCAAACAACTTGTTTAAACAGCTGTTTTAAAGCCTCCTACTTATGTTTTGTGCAAAATTAGTGTTGTAGAATGTTCATATTGAAGTGTTAATTAGATAATCTTTTAATAGGCGTAATTAGGTGTGATTTTCACTAAATTATGTGTAGTTATTGGGCCAAAATTTTTCAAATACTCAAATAACTTTTTCAAATAGCTGTTTCTAATGCATCTTACTTATGTTTTGGGAGAAAATAGAGTCGTAGAATTTTCATATCGAAGTGTTAATTGAACAATCTTATAATAGGCATAAATGGGAGTAATTATGTTAATTTGCACGGAACTATGTGTATTTATGGGGCCAATTTTTTTAAAAAAAGTCAAACAACTTGTTTAAACGGCAGTTTTTAATGCATCTTACTTATGTTTTGTGCCAAATTAGGCGTCATAGAATATTCATACCGAAGTTTTAATTAGATAATCTTATAATAGGAATAATTAGAGTAATTATATTAATTTGCACGAAATTATATGTAGTTATGCGGCAAAAAGTTTGAGAAACTCAATCAACTAGTTTAAATTGTTGTTTTTTTAATGCATCTTACTTATGTTTTGTGCAAACTAAGTGTCGTAGAATACTCATATCGAAGTATTAATTGGATAATCTTCTAATAGACATGATTAGGAGTAATTATATTAATTTTCACGAAATTATAAGTAGTTATGAGACAATAAATTTTGAAAATCTCAAACAACTTGTATACACAGCAGTTTTAAATGTATCTTATTTATGTTTTATGAAAAATTACTGTTATAGGATATTCACATCGGAGTCTTAATTGGATAATTATATAATAGACATAATTAGTAGTAATTATATGAATTTGCGCGGAGTTATGTTTAGGTATGCAGCAAAAAATTTATAAAACTCAAACAACTTGTTAAAACTGCTGTTTTTAATGCATCTTACTAATTTTTTATGCAAAATTCGTGTCGTAGAATGTTAATATCGATGTGATAATTGGATAATCTTCTAATAGGCATAATTACGAGTAATTATATTAATTTTCACAAAATTATTTATCGTTATGAGGCAATAAATGTTGAAAATCTGAAACAACTTGTTTAAACAGCAATTTCAAATGTATCATACTTATGTTTTTTGTAAAATTAGTGTCCTATGATATTCATATTGAAGTGTTATTTTGACAATCTTATAATGGACATAGTTAGGAGTAATTATACTAATTCGCTCGGAATTATGTGTAGTTTTGATGCAAAAAAATGTTGAAAATCTTAAACAACTTGTTTAAAAAACAGTTTTGAATGCGTCTTACTTATATTTTCTGAAAAATTAGCGTCATAGAATATTCATATCTAAGTTTTATTTCCACGATCATATAATAGGCATAATTAGGAGTAATTGTATTAATTTTCAAGAAATTACATGTAGGTAATGCGGCCAACAATTTTCAAAAACTCAAACAACTTGTTTAAATAACTGTTTTCAATGCATCTTATTTATGTTTTGTGCAAAATTTGTGTCGTACAATGTTCATATCGAAGTGTTAATTGAATAATCTTCTGATAGGTATAATTAGGAGTAATTATTTTAATTTTTACGAAATTATGTATAGTTATGAGTCAAAAAATATAAAAAATCTTAAACAACTTGTTTAAACGGCAGTTTCTAATATATCTTACTTATGTTTTCTGAAAAATTAGTATCGTAAGATATTCATATCGAAGGGTTAATTGGAAAATATTATAATAGGCATAACTAGGAGTAATTATATTAATTTGTACGAAATTATGAGTACTTGTGCGGCCAAATTTTTTGAAAAACGCAAACAACTTGTTTAAACAGCTGCTTTTAATGCATCCTACTTATGTCCTGTGAAAAATTAGTGTCATAGAATGTTCATATCGAAGTGTTAACTGGCTAATATTTTTATGAGCATAATTAGGAGTAATTATATTAATTTTTACAAAATTATATGTAGTCATGAGGCGAAAAATGTTGAAAAACTTAAGTTTTTAAATAACAGTTTCTAATGCATCTCACTTGTGTTTTGAGAAAAAATAGTGCCCTAAAATATTTATTTTGATGTGTTAACTGAATAATCTTATAACCTAACATAATTATGAGTAATTATATTTATTTACACCAAATTATGTGTAGTTATGCGGCCAAAAAAATTCATAAAGGCAAACAACATGTTTAAACAGCGGTTTTTAACGCATCTTACATATGTTTTGTGCGATTTTAGCGTTGTAGAATATTCATTTCGATGTTTTTATTGGATAATTTTATAATAAGCGTAATCAGGAGTAATTGTATTAATTTGCACGAAATTATATGTAGTTATGTGGACAAAAAAATTTAAAAACTCAAACAACTCGTTTAAATAGCAGTTTTTAATGCATCTTACTTATATTTTACGCAAAATGAGCGTTGTAGAATATTCATATCGAAGTTTTAATTAAAGAATCTTACAGTAGTCATATTTAGGAGTAATTATATTAACTTATAAGAAATTTTTGTGTAGCTATGCAGTCAAAATTTTTGAAAAACTCAAATAACTTGTTTAAACAGCTGTTTTTAGTGCATCTTACTTATGTTTTGTGCAAAATTAGTGTCGTAGAATATTCATATCGAAGTTTTAATTAGAAGATCATATAATAGGCATGATTAGGAGTAATTATATTAATTTATAATAAGTTATGTATAATTATGCGGCCAAAAATATTAAAAAACTCAAACAACTTGTTTAAACAGCTGTTTTTAAAGCCTCCTACTTATGTTTTGTGCAAAATTAGTGTTGTAGAATGTTCATATTGAAGTGTTAATTAGATAATCTTTTAATAGGCGTAATTAGGTGTGATTTTCACTAAATTATGTGTAGTTATTGGGCCAAAATTTTTCAAATACTCAAATAACTTTTTCAAATAGCTGTTTCTAATGCATCTTACTTATGTTTTGGGAGAAAAAGAGTCGTAGAATATTCATATCGAAGTGTTAATTGAACAATCTTATAATAGGCATAAATGGGAGTAATGATGTTAATTTGCACGGAACTATGTGTATTTATGGGGCCAATTTTTTTTAAAAAAAGTCAAACAACTTGTTTAAAAGGCAGTTTTTAATGCATCTTACTTATGTTTTGTGCCAAATTAGGCGTCATAGAATATTCATACCGAAGTTGTAATTAGATAATCTTATAATAGGAATAATTAGAGTAATTATATTAATTTGCACGAAATTATATGTAGTTATGCGGCAAAAAGTTTGAGAAACTCAATCAACTAGTTTAAATTGTTGTTTTTTAATGCATCTTACTTATGTTTTGTGCAAACTAAGTGTCGTAGAATACTCATATCGAAGTATTAATTGGATAATCTTCTAATAGACATGATTAGGAGTAATTATATTAATTTTCACGAAATTATAAGTAGTTATGAGACAATAAATTTTGAAAATATCAAACAACTTGTATACACAGCAGTTTTAAATGTATCTTATTTATGTTTTATGAAAAATTACTGTTATAGGATATTCACATCGGAGTCTTAATTGGATAATTATATAATAGACATAATTAGTAGTAATTATATGAATTTGCGCGGAGTTATGTGTAGGTATGCAGCAAAAAATTTATAAAACTCAAACAACTTGTTAAAACTGCTGTTTTTAATGCATCTTACTATTTTTTTATGCAAAATTCGTGTCCTAGAATGTTAATATCGATGTGATAATTGGATAATCTTCTAATAGGCATAATTACGAGTAATTATATTAATTTTCACAAAATTATTTATCGTTATGAGGCAATAAATGTTGAAAATATGAAACAACTTGTTTAAAAAGCAATTTCTAATGTATCATACTTATGTTTTTTGTAAAATTAGTGTCCTATGATATTCATATTGAAGTGTTAATTTGACAATCTTATAATGGACATAGTTAGGAGTAATTATACTAATTCGCTCGGAATTATGTGTAGTTTTGATGCAAAAAAATGTTGACAATCTTAAACAACTTGTTTAAAAAACAGTTTTGAATGCGTCTTACTTATATTTTCTGAAAAATTAGCGTCATAGAATATTCATATCTAAGTTTTATTTCCACGATCATATAATAGGCATAATTAGGCGTAATTGTATTAATTTTCAAGAAATTACATGTAGGTAATGCGGCCAACAATTTTCAAAAACTCAAACAACTTGTTTAAACAACTGTTTTCAATGCATCTTATTTATGTTTTGTGCAAAATTTGTGTCGTACAATGTTCATATCGAAGTGTTAATTGAATAATCTTCTAATAGGTATAATTAGGAGTAATTATTTTAATTTTTACGAAATTATGTATAGTTATGAGTCAAAAAATATAAAAAATCTTAAACAACTTGTTTAAACGGCAGTTTCTAATATATCTTACTTATGTTTTCTGAAAAATTAGTATCGTAAGATATTCATATCGAAGGGTTAATTGGAAAATATTATAATAGGCATAACTAGGAGTAATTATATTAATTTGTACGAAATTATGAGTACTTGTGCGGCCAAATTTTTTGAAAAACGCAAACAACTTGTTTAAACAGCTGCTTTTAATGCATCCTACTTATGTCCTGTGAAAAATTAGTGTCATAGAATGTTCATATCGAAGTGTTAACTGTATAATATTTTAATGGGCATAATTAGGAGTAATTATATTAATTTTTACGAAATTATATGTAGTCATGAGGCGAAAAATGTTGAAAAACTTAAGTTTTTAAATAACAGTTTCTAATGCATCTCACTTGTGTTTTGAGAAAAAATAGTGCCCTAAAATATTTATTTTGATGTGTTAACTGAATAATCTTATAACCTAACATAATTATGAGTAATTATATTTATTTACACCAAATTATGTGTAGTTATGCGGCCAAAAAAATTCATAAAGGCAAACAACATGTTTAAACAGCGGTTTTTAACGCATCTTACATATGTTTTGTGCGATTTTAGCGTTGTAGAATATTCATTTCGATGTTTTTATTGGATAATTTTATAATAAGCGTAATCAGGAGTAATTGTATTAATTTGCACGAAATTATATGTAGTTATGTGGACAAAAAAATTTAAAAACTCAAACAACTCGTTTAAATAGCAGTTTTTAATGCATCTTACTTATATTTTACGCAAAATGAGCGTTGTAGAATATTCATATCGAAGTTTTAATTAAAGAATCTTATAGTAGTCATATTTAGGAGTAATTATATTAACTTATAAGAAATTTTTGTGTAGCTATGCAGTCAAAATTTTTGAAAAACTCAAATAACTTGTTTAAACAGCTGTTTTTAGTGCATCTTACTTATGTTTTGTGCAAAATTAGTGTCGTAGAATATTCATATCGAAGTTTTAATTAGAAGATCATATAATAGGCATGATTAGGAGTAATTATATTAATTTATAATAAGTTATGTATAATTATGCGGCCAAAAATATTAAAAAACTCAATCAACTTGTTTAAACAGCTGTTTTTAAAGCCTCCTACTTATGTTTTGTGCAAAATTAGTGTTGTAGAATGTTCATATTGAAGTGTTAATTAGATAATCTTTTAATAGGCGTAATTAGGTGTAATTATATTAATTTTCACAAAATTATTTATCGTTATGAGGCAATGAATGTTGAAAATCAGAAACAACTTGTTTAAACAGCAATTTCAAATGTATCATACTTATGTTTTTTATAAAATTAGTGTCCTATGATATTCATATTGAAGTGTTAATTTGACAATCTTATAATAGACATAGTTAGGAGTAATTATACTAATTCGCTCGGAATTATGTGTAGTTTTGATGGAAAAAAATGTTGAAAATCTTAAACAACTTGTTTAAAAAACAGTTTTGAATGCGTTTTACTTATATTTTCTGAAAAATTAGCGTCATAGAATATTCATATCTAAGTTTTGTTTTCACAATCATATAATAGACATAATTAGGAGTAATTGTATTAATTTTCAAGAAATTACATGTAGGTAATGCGGCCAACAATTTTCAAAAACTCAAACAACTTGTTTAAACAGCTGTTTTTAAAGCCTCCTACTTATGTTTTGTGCAAAATTAGTGTTGTAGAATGTTCATATTGAAGTGTTAAATAGATAATCTTTTAATAGGCGTAATTAGGTGTGATTACTTTAATTTTTACTTAATTATGTAAAGTTATTGGGCCAAATTTATTGAAATACTCAAATAACTTTTTCAAATAGCTGTTTCTAATGCATCTTACTTATGTTTTGGGAGAAAATAGAGTCGTAGAATATTCATATCGAAGTGTTAATTGAACAATCTTATAATAGGCATAAATGGGAGTAATTATGTTAATTTGCAAGGAACTATGTGTATTTATGGGGCCAATATTTAAAAAAAAAAGTCAAACAACTTGTTTAAACTGCAGTTTTTAATGCATCTTACTTGTGTTTTGTGCCAAATTAGGCGTCATAGAATATTCATATCAAACTTTTAATTATATAATCTTATAATAGGCATAATTAGAGTAATTATATTAATTTGCACGATATTATATGTAGTTATCCGGCAAAAAGTTTGAGAAACTCAATCAACTAGTTTAAATTGTTGTTTTTTTAATGCATCTTACTTATGTTTTGTACAAACTAAGTGTCGTAGTATACTCATATCGAAGTATTAATTGGATAATCTTCTAATAGTCATGATTAGGAGTAATTATATTAATTTTCACGAAATTATAAGTAGTTATGAGACAATAAATTTTGAAAATTTCAAACAACTTGTTTTACACAGCAGTTTTAAATGTATCTTATTTATGTTTTATGAAAAATTACTGTTATAGGATATTTACATCGGAGTGTTAATTAGATAATTATATAATAGATATAATTAGTAGTAATTATATTAATTTGCGCGAAGTTATGTGTAGGTATATGCAGCAAAAAAATTATAAAAATCAAACAACTTGTTTAAACTGCTGTTTTTAATGCATCTTACTTATTTTTTATGCAAAATTCGTTTCGTAGAATGTTAATATCGATGTGATAATTGGATAATCTTCTAATAGGCATAATTACGAGTAATTATATTAATTTTCACAAAACTATTTATCGTTATGAGGCAATAAATGTTGAAGGTCTGAAACAACTTGTTTAAACAGCAATTTCTAATGTATCATACTTATGTTTTATGTAAAATTAGCGTCCTATGATATTCATATTGAAGTGTTAATTTGACAATCTTATAATAGACATAGTTAGGAGTAATTATATTAATTCGCTCGGAATTATGTGTAGTTTTGATGCAAAAAATGTTGAAAATCTTAAACAACTTAGTTTAAAAAACAGTTTTGAATGCGTCTTACTTATATTTTGTGAAACATTAGCGTCATAGAATATTCATATCTAAATTTTATTTCCACAATCATATATAATAGGCATAATTAGGAGTAATTGTATTAATTTTCAAGAAATTACATGTAGGTAATGCGGCCAACAATTTTCAAAAACTCAAACAACTTGTTTAAACAACTGTTTTCAATGCATCTTATTTATGATTCGTGCAAAATTTATGTCGTACAATGTTCATATCGAAGTGTTAATTGAATAATTTTCTAATAGGTATAATTAGGAGTAATTATTTTAATTTTTACGAAATTATGTATAGTTATGAGTCAAAAAATATAAAAAATCTTAAACAACTTGTTTAAACAGCAATTTCTAATATATCTTACTTATGTTTTATGAAAAATTAGTATCGTAAGATATTCATATCGAAGGGTTAATTGGCATAATTAGGAGTAATTATATTAATTTGTACGAAATTATGAGTACTTGTGCGGTCAAATTTTTTGAAAAACGCAAACAACTTGTTTAAACAGCTGCTTTTAATCCATCCTACTTATGTCCTGTGAAAAATTAGTGTCGTAGAATGTTCATATTGAAGTATTAACTGGCTAATATTTTAATGGGCATAATTAGGAGTAATTATATTAATTTTTACGAAATTATATGTAGTCATGAGGCGAAAAATGTTGAAAACTTAAGTTTTTAAATAACAGTTTCTAATGCATCTCACTTGTGTTTTGAGAAAAAATAGTGCCCAAAATATTTATTTTGATGTGTTAACTGAATAATCTTATAACCTAACATAATTATGAGTAATTATATTAATTTACACCAAATTATGTGTAGTTATGCGGCCAAAAATTAGTGTTGTAGAATGTTCATATTAAAGTGTTAATTAGATAATCTTTTAATAGGCATAATTAAGTGTGATTACTTTAATTTTCACTAAATTATGTGTAGTTATTGGGCCAAAAATTTTCAAATACTCAAATAACTTTTTCAAATAGCTGTTTCTAATGCATCTTACTTATGTTCTGGGAGAAAATAGAGTCGTAGAATATTCATATCGAAGTCTTAATTGAACAATTTTATAATAGACATAAATGAGAGTAATTATGTTAATTTGCATGGAACTATGTGTATTTATGGGGCCAATTTTTTTAAAAAAAATTCAAACAACTTGTTTAAACGGCAGTTTTTAATGCATCTTACTTATATTTTGTGCCAAATTAGGCGTCATAGAATATTCATATCAATGTTTTAACTAGATAATCTTATAATAGGAATAATTAGAGTAATTATATTAATTTGCACGAAATTATATGTAGTTATGCGATAAAAAGTTTGAGAAACTCAATCAACTAATTTAAATTGTTATTTTTTTAATGCATCTTACTTATGTTTTGTGCAAACTAAGTATCGTAGAATACTCATATCGAAGTATTAATTAGATAATCTTCTAATAGACATGATTAGGAGTAATTATATTAATTTTTACGAAATTATAAGTAGTTATGAGACATTAAATTTTGAAAATCTCAAACAACTTGTTTAAACAGCAGTTTTAAATGTATCTTATTTATGTTTTATGAAAAATTACTGTTATAGGATATTCATATCGGAGTGTTAATTAGATAATTATATAATAGACATAATTAGTAGTAATTATATTAATTTGCCCGAAGTTATGTGTAGGTATGCAGCAAAAAATTTATAAAACTCAAACAACTTGTTTAAACTGCTGTTTTTAATGCATCTTACTTATTTTTTATGCAAAATTTGTATCGTAGAAAGTTAATATCGATGGGATAATTGGATAATTTTCTAATAGGCATAATTATGAGTAATTATATTAATTTTCATGAAATTATTTATCGTGATGAGGCAATAAATGTTGAAAATCTGAAACAACTTGTTTAAACAGCAATTTCTAATGTATCATACTTATGTTTTTTGTAAAATTAGTGTTCTATGATATTCATATTGAAATGTTAATTTGACAATCTTATAATAGACATAGTTAGGAGTAATTATATTAATTCGCTCAAAATTATGTGTAGTTTTGATACAAAAAATGTTAAAAATCTTAAACAACTTGTTTAAAAAACAGTTTTGAATGCGTCTGACTTATATTTTGTGCAAAATTAGCGTCATAGAATATTCATATCTAAGTTTTATTTCCACAATCGTATAATAGGAATAATTAGGTGTAATTGTATTATTTTTTAAGAAATTACATGTAGGTAATGCGACCAACAATTTTCAAAAACTCAAAAAACTTGTTTAAACACTATTTTCAATGCATCTTATTTATGTTTTGTGCAAAATTTGTGTCGTACAATGTTCATATCGAAGTGTTAATTGAATAAACTTCTAATAGGTATAACTAGGAGTAATTATTTTAATTTTTATGAAATTATGTATAGTTATGAGTCAAAAAATATAAAAAATCTTAAACAACTTGTTTAAAATGCAGTTTCTAATATATCTTACTTATGTTTTATGAAAAATTAGTATCGTAAGATATTCATATCGAAGGGTTAATTGGAAAATATTATAATAGGCATAATTAGGAGTAAATATATTAATTTGTACGAAATTATGAGTACTTGAGCGGCCAAATTTTTTGAAAAACGCAAATAACTTGTTTAAAAAGCTGCTTTTAATGAATTTTACTTATGTTTTGTGTCAAATTAGCGTCATAGAATATTCATATCAAAATTTTAATTAGATAATCATATAATAGACTTAATTAGAGTAGTTATTTTAATTTGCACGAAATTATATGTAGTTATGCGGTAAAAAGTTTGAGAAACTCAATCAACTAGTTTAAATTATTATTTTTTTAATGCATCTTACTTATGTTTTGTGCAAACTAAGTGTTGTAGAATACTCATATCGAAGTAATAATTGGATAATCTTCAAATAGGCATGATTAGGAGTAATTATATTATTTTTGTGCAAACTAAGTGTTGTCGAGTCCCGTTTTCATGTTTTGCGCTCTTGGACTCGCTTTCGATGGTACCGAGGGCGTCAGCTCCCGTTTTCATATTTTTTGCACTCAGACTCGTTTTTGGCGGTACCGAGCGCGTCGGGTCTTGTTTTCAAGTTTTACGCTCCCGAATTCATTTCCGGTTGTACCGAGGGCGTCGTGTCACGTTTTCAAGTTTTGAGCGCCCGGACTCATTTTCGGTTGTATCGACGACGTCGGGTCTCGTTTTCATGTTTGGGGCGCCTTGACTCGTATTCGGCGGATACGAGGGTGTCGGGTATCATTTTTATGTTTTGCTCTCCCGGAGTCGTTTCCCACGCAACCGTGGGCGTCGGGTTCCGTTTTCAAGTTTTGCGCACCCGGACTCGTTTTCGGCGGTAGCGAGGGCATCGGGTCCCGATTTCATGTTTTGCGCTCCAGAACTCGTTTTCGACGTTACCGAAGGTGTCGGGTCCCATTTTCATGTTTTGTGTGCCCCGATTCGTTTTCGACGGTACCGAGGGCGTCGGCTCACTTTTTCATGTTTTGGTCTTACGGATTCGTTTTCGGCGGTACCCATGGCATCGGCTCCCGTTTTCATGTTTTGTGCGCCCGGACTCGTTTTCGGCGATACCGATGGCGTCGGGACCCATTTCCATGTTTTTCGCTCCCGGACACATTTTTAGCGAAACGGATGGCGTCGGATCCCGTTTTCTATTTTAGCGTGCTTGGACTCATTTTCGGCAGTACCGAGGGTGCCGGGTCTCGTTTTCATGTTTTGCGCTCCCGGAGTCATTTCCCACGGTACCGAGGGCGTTACGTCCCGTTTTCATGTTTTGCGCTCCCGGACTCATTTTTGGCGATATCGAGGGCGTCGGGTCCCATTTTCTTATTTTGCGCTCCCGGACTAGTTTTCGGCGGTATCGAGGGCGTCGGGTCCCGTTTTCATGTTTTGCGCTCTCGGACTCATTTTCGACGGTATCGAGGGCGTCAGGTCCTGTTTTCATGTTTTGCGCGCCCGAACTCATTTTCACCGGTACAAGAGCGTCTGCTCCCGTTTTTCTGGTTTTGCGCGCCCACACTCATTTTTGGCGGTATCGAGGGCGTCGGGTCCCGTTTTCAAGTTTTGCGATCTCGTACTCATTTTCGACGGTACCGAGGGCATCGTGTCGCGTTTTCATGTCTTGCGCACCCGAACTCATTTTCGACGTTACCGAGGGCGTCAAGTCTTGTTTTCATGTTTTGCGCGCCCGAACTCGTTTCCCGCGGTACCGAGGGCGTCATGTCCCGTTTTCAAGTTTTGCGCTCCCAGACTAGTTTTCGGCGATATCGCGGGCATCGGGAACCGATTTCATGTTTTGCGCTCCCAGACTCGTTTTCGGCAGTACCGAGGGCGTCAGGTCCCGTTTTCAAGTTTTGCGCTTCTGGACTCGTTTTCGATGGTACCGAGGGCGTCGGCTCCCGTTTTCATGTTTTGTGCGCCCGGATACCGAGGGCGTCCAGTCCCTTTTTCATGTTTTGCGCTCCCGGACATGTTTTTTTGCGGTGTCGAGTGCGTCGGGTCTCGTTTTCATGTTTTGTGCTCCCGGACTCGTTTTCGGCATTACCGAGGGCGTCGGCTCCCATTTTCATATTTTGCTCGCTCGGACTCGATTTCGGCGGTACCGAGGGCGTCGAGTCACGTTTTCAAGTTTTGCGCGCCCGGACTCCTTTTCAGCTGTACCGTGGGCGTCGTATCACATTTTCAAGTTTTGCGCGCGCGGACTTATTTTCAACGGTACTGAGGGCGTCGGGTCCCGTTTTCATATTTGGCACGCCCTGACTCGTTTTCGGCGGATACGAGGGTGCCATGTATCGTTTTCATATTTTGCGCTCCCGGAGTCGTTTCCAGCGGTACCGAGGGCGTCGGGTCCCGTTTTCATGTTTTGTGCGCTGTTTCGTTTTCGGCGGTATCGAGGGCATCGGCTCATGTTTTCATGTTTTACGCTCCCGGACTCGTTTTCAGCGGTACCCATGGCGTCGGCTCCCGTTTTCAAGTTTTGCGCGCCTGGACTCGTTTTCGGCGGTACCGAGGGCGTTAGGTCCCATTTCAATGTTTTGCGCTACCTGACACATTTTCGGCGGAACAGATGGCGTCGGGTCCCGTTTTCTTTTTTGCGTGCCCGGACTCATTTTCGGCGGTACCGAGGGTGTCGAGTCCCGTTTTCATGTTTTGCGCTTCCATAGTCGTTTCCCGCGGTACCGAGGGCGTCGTGTCCCGTTTTCTTGTTTTGCGCTCCCGGACTCGTTTTCGGCGGTATCAAGGGCGTCAGGTCCTGTTTTCATGTTTTGCGTGCCCGGACTCATTTTCGGCAGTACCAAGAGCGTCGACTATCGTTTTCTTGTTTTGCGCTCCTAGACTCGTTTTCGGCGGTACCGAGGGCGTCGGCTCCCGTTTTCATGTTTTGCGCGCCCGGACTCATTTTCGGCGGTACTAAGGGCGTCGGGTACCGTTTTCAAGTTTTTGCGCTCCTGTACTTATTTTTTGTGGTACCGAGGGCGTCGTGTCGCGTTTTCATGTTTTGTGCGCCCCGACTCATTTTCGACGTTACCGGGGGCGTCGGGTCCTGTTTTCATGTTTTGCGCGCCCGAACTCGTTTCCCGTGGTACCGAGGGCGTGAGGTCCCTTTTTCAAGTTTTGTGCTCCCGGAGTCGTTTTCGACGATATCGCGAGCATCGGGAACCGATTTCATGTTTTACGCTCCCTGACTCGTTTTCGGCGGTACCGAGGGTGTCGGGTCCCGTTTTCATGTTTTGCGCTCCTGGACTCGTTTTCAACGGTACCGAGGGCGTCGGGTCCCGTTTTCATGTTTTGCGTGCCTGGACTCGTTTTCGGCGGTACCGAGGGCTTCGGGTCCTGTTTTCAAATATAGCGCGCCCGGACTCATTTTCGACGGTACCGAGAGCGTCCGGAACCGATTTCATGTTTTACGCTCCCGGACTTCGCCATATAACAAATACAAAAAATACTCCATCTTAGCATTTATATGATACAAATGATCTATTTATAATAAAAATTAAATCTCTACCAAAAAATTCTGATATAAATGAACCTTTCTTAAAGTACACCATATAACAAATACAAAAAATCTCCTTAACATTGCTTGCAAATTAATTATAGTATGATATACCATGACAACCTGCCAAATAAATTTGCTACGATAGATGATGAGATGAGAAATATACTCAACAATATAACTATTGAGGAGAGGTAACATATACTTGGGGAAACTAGAAAATAAAAAAATAAAATAAAAATAAAAATAGAGTTTTGTTGGTGGAACGGGATCTTTATGCTTCAAAGACAGTGTAACTATGAAGAGAAGTAACATATAAGTGGGGGAGGGGTGAAGCCACACTATAGCGGAGGGACGTCGCCTCCTATTAGAAAATAAAAAAAAAATCTTCGTAATGATTTATATTTAAAAAAATAAAAAATATATGTCTATATGAAAGATTTTTTTTTTTAAATTTTGACTTCTTAAAAAATATATGTTTGCCCTTCAAACCGAAAGTCTAACTCCGCCTCAGACTTAAGAATCTAAATAAATATAGGATGGTGGAACAGGATCTTCCTGCTTCGGAAATAGACGTAAATAGACGTAAACACAAAAGGATTCAAATCAAATTTTAATTATCCAGACTTAAATACTTTCCGCGCACTCAGAGGAAATGAAATATGCATGAAATAAAGATGTTTCCACGCACAACAGTAGTAAAAAAATATATATCATCCACCTCAATAAAAATTTGTTTCCTCAACTATCCAACCATTTGGTCGTTTAATAAGAGGAGCATGAATATTTATTTTGTTCGTCCGATATTTAGTAAAAATATACACATAAGAAAAAGTTCATTTTCATTTATCAAGAAAAGAATATTGTTCCTTCAGGAAAAGCACAAGTGTCCATCTATTTTGTTAGTAAACTAAATCATAAGACGATAGGAAAAAAAATAACACAAGAAAAAACAAACATGAATGCTTGCATTATGTGAAAGTTCGCTCAAAAACTTAGGAGATGTTAAATGCAAATTACAACAATTTAAAATTTTAATTTTGTATGTTTTTAAAAAAAAATTGAGATAAGTTTTTTCAGATACATATTTAAAAGAGACATTCTAATCAAATTTCAAACATGTAATCTTCATACAAAGAATATCATCTTAACCACTAAGCCAAAACTGGTTCGAATTTCTTTATTTTTAATTCTTTTAATTGAATTCCAGATTACAAAATAAAATATCAACGAAAATTTATTTAAATGGGAATGAAGAATTTGAAAAAACCAGTAGTTTGTTATATATCCGCATTGATACATTTTTAAAGCCTTAATCTATTGCAACTTTCTACATCTCGTCAACTGTTTTTACTTTTTAGTATTTAATTTCAATCCTGAATTCTTAAAAAAAAAGTACATCTAATCAACTGTTTTTATCTATCACTGCCGGTAAAACAAAAAAGATGCCGGCTGATGTTACTGTTACCGGTGTCAGGGCTGGCTCTCTCCTGTAAATTTTCAAAAATATTCGAAAAATATATATAATTTTATAAAAATAAATAAATTTTATATATCTAATTCTTTTTAATATTTTTTTTCTATAATAAATATCTTACAGCTCCAACTTCACTTCTCCAATCTAAAATCATGGGTCCGCTCTTATTTTCTAATTTTTACTATTAATCAGGTTATTACTATACATGGTTGAACAGTGAAATATGGCCTTTTCACAAAGTCCAAGCATTGATTGCAATTTGCACCTCGATGATTTGATGTATGAGGCAGAGCCATCACAATAGTCAAAGGCATCTGTCATGTTTTCACACACTACATTAACACTAGCTAGCGATCAGTATATCCACGTGTGACGGGTCACTTTTTTTTTAATCTCCGTGTGAATACAAGTTTTTGCAAGGAATAAGTCAGGAGTGGGAACTGTGGAGATATGACGGGGTATTTGTTGTCGGTGTACCAAAAGGAGCTATCATGATTGCATGATCATTTGATATTTCATTCAAAATTATTAAATTTAGAGCGTTGCAAAATTTACATAAGTTCGATTGTTTTTATGACAAACAAAAGACCCTTCGAATCTACAAGTCAGAATATGTCTTATAAATTTTTTTGTGATTTTTTTCCTTTATTAAGAAAAATCAGGTTCTCATCTCAATCTTATCTATGGGCCTTCGAAAAGTATCCCATGAGGCCCATATCCCGAACTAATATTACTCCGTATGATTTATACTATGAACCAGACCATTATCAGCCCAATTATATCTGAGCTATCTCAATTCTTATCCAATCGCCATTGCCTCTTTCTCCACCTCTCTCTCGTGGTCATGGCAGCGTAAAAGCTCAAAAGAGCCTATTCATAGCTTCATTGAGCACTACTGCTTACAAAGAACTATATTAAAGAGGTCTCGGCCGCATCAATGGCGACCACCATTCCCACTTCAGCGTTTATTGTCACGCCACACCGCCCAGCTGGTAGAAGCTCGCCGATTTGTGTTCAGAAATCTCAGTTCGCTGGTTCTTCTCCTTCTTCTTCGTTCGGGGTTTCTTTGAGCGTCAAGAGACCTTCTCTGAGGCTGGTTTCGTTCAAGTCTGTGCGATGTGAGGTGAGTGATGCACGCACCCCACTGATTCCAACCGAGCAAAGGTGGATGTTTGAGGAATCCGAAATCAACGGCCCGGTAAACTCCTTTTTCGATTTCTGTAGTTAATGTTGATAGTTCGTTTAAATTTCGCAAATTTATGACCCTTTGCAAATAGTGATACTTTATTCAGGTGCAATGTGAGTACTATACTATAGAGGGGTTTCCATGTGAGTACTGTAAAGTTTTTTTTTTTTTTAGTACGCCCATTTCATTACTGAAACAATTAAATTACAGACAAAAAACAAAAAAAAAAAGAACCTACAACTAACCAATTTTGATTAAGCCCACTAGGAAAACAGATTCAGTACTGCAAATGTGATTGATATAAAGAGGAGAAATGTTGTCATTAGTAACATAAACGAAAATAATTAATTCTTCTTTCTGGATGGTGTATATGTGACCAAATAGTCCCGAGTGAAAGATGTGGGTCATAAATTAGACACATGATTCTCATAGCTTCTTTTTTAAGTGCATCTTGTGTTTACACCTTTGCAATGGACAGTAATCTCAATGGTTCTGCACACATAAATGAGGAATGATAGGAAGGTATTGGCTTAATAAATAATCTATAAAACACTGAGTATGATGTTATAACAAAATTTGCCTCCATGATTGTAGGATATATGGAACAAAACATGGTATCCGAAAGCAGCCGACCATATAAATACCGAAAAGACATGGTACATTGTGGATGCAACTGACAAAATTCTTGGCCGTCTTGCCTCGACTATAGCGAATTACATCAGAGGAAAGAATCTTGCGACATACACGCCCAGTGTTGACATGGGTGCTTATGTTGTCGTGGTATATTACTCTTTTTTTACAGATTTACCAATTTTTTTGAAGAATATGTAAATTCCGCAGACATCTAAACTTTTCCTGTTATAATAGTTTAATCTGCATCAGAAAAGCCATGCCTGGTGGTAGTTTTAGATAGTTCAACAACAAACAACAGCAAAGCCTTTAATCCCAAATAAATTGGGGTAGGCTAGAAATGAAACACAATCCGAGATAGTTACAGAATGTTCAACATTTTAGCAATAAGAACAACAAAGCCTTTAATCCCAAATAAATTGAGGTAGGTTAAATGTTCAACATTTTAGCATTTTTTTAAAATCTCCAATCTCCATAATTGGACTAGTTAATGTTAATATGCTAACAAACTACGATAAGGTCCAACGAAGAAACTAATATTTTACTGGGACAGGGATATCAGGACTTATGATGTTTTATGAGAATATTTGACTATAAGTTTTTAATTTCTGTTGGACAAACAGATAAATGCAGAGAAAGTTGCAGTATCAGGTCAGAAGAGGTCTCAGAAGCTATACAGGAGGCACTCTGGGAGGCCAGGTGGTATGAAAGTGGAGACCTTTGATCAATTGCAGAAAAGAATACCTGAAAGAATTGTAGAGCATGCAGTACGTGGTATGCTTCCAAAAGGAAGGGTATGTTCACATTCTCTGATTTTCCCTTTTCTTTTCCTTAATTCCTTTTGGGAACAAGATTGAATGTGCTTTTTAACAAAACCTGGAGGAGGGAAGATTGTTGTGTAATTTTGCACTCCCCCTTAACATTAACATGCCAAATATATCTCATATTTTTGTTAATGAAATGCCCAGTTTTCTTAGCCTGTCTCATTATTGCAATATGCTTGTAAAATACTCAAATCTCAAGGGGCTTTGAAAGATACATGTGCGTTTGTTATGGAAGAACCAGGCACAATAATTTCTCAATGTTGCCAGCCTTACATACTTTCTTGAAAGGTTTTTCTGGTACTGAATTGAAACTTCCTTGTTCAAACTCCAATATGAAATAGATAGACTTAAATTAGATGAAGATTATCACAATCATAATTACTGTTAAAATAATTACTTTTTGTTCACTTATTTATTGTAGCTGGGAAGAACACTATTCACACACCTTAAGGTATACAAAGGACCAGAGCATCCACACCAGGCCCAGAAACCTATCCCTTTACCAATCCGTGACAAAAGAATCCAGTTTGTCAGGAAATAGATTCCTCTATTACCCTGTTCTTGTTTGGTAATTATTGAATGTTGTTTAGACAGGATCACAGGATTTATACATGTATGAGGTCCCAATTTTTCTCCTATTTGACATTTTTACTTCCTTCTGATCTCCCAGTTTCATTTATTTTACTATATATATATATATATAGAGAGAGAGAGTTTGGCTAAGGTGCTACGCGTAGCACGGATGTCTCGTGTGCTACGGACTATTTCTCCGTCTTCAAAGTTTAAATGGTCGATCCGACTGGTCAAGATATTTTTCATATGAAAATCTAGTTAGAGAATAAATTTTATATTTTTTGGATTTTTTTTACTATTTTTTAAAATAGCTAAAAAATCACTTGATTTAATTATTATGAGTCATTCAAAAAGAGTTATTTTCTAGCTATCTTAAAAATAAAAAAAATATTTCTAGCACACGGGTCATCCGTGCTACGCGTAGCACCGTAGTCAAATTCTATATATAGAAAGAGAGAGTAAAGATATCGTGAGGTTAACTCAAAAAACATATCAAATCATCTCCAAATTTTAAATTATCATGCTCATTAAATTCTTTATATGAAAAATCTTATGGGATGCAAAAATTTGGAGTGTTTTGAGATTTTTAAGTCATGATTTTTAATTTTTGAAAATCACCTCTAAAAATAATAATAATATATTCAATACTTGAACATCATTTAAAAAAATTAAAAACGGTAACTTAAAAAGCTCAAAACACTCTAAATTTTTGCATCCCACAAGATTTTCATATAAAGAATTTAATATATGAGTAAATATACTGTGGGTTTAACTCATCAAATCATCTCCAAATTTTAATTTATCATGCTCATTAAATTCTTTATATGAAAATCTTGTGGGATGCAAAAATATGGAGTGTTTTGAGCTTTTTAACCCACCGTTTTTAATTTTCTAAAATGATGTTCAAATATTGAATATATTATTATTATTAGAGTTGATTTTCAAAAATTAAAAATCACGACTTAAAAAGCTCAAAACGCTCTAAATTTTTACATCCCATTAGATTTTTATATAAATAATTTAATGAGGATGATAAATTAAAATTTGGAGATGATTAAGCTCACACAGGCATTCCGTGAGCTTAACTCAAAAAATATATCAAATCATCTCAAAATTTTAATTTATCATCCTCATTAAATTCTTTATATGAAAATCCGTTGTGATGCAAAAATTTGGAGTGTTTTGAGCTTTTTAAGTCCTGATTTTTATTTTTTTGAAAATCATCTCTAAAAATAATAATAAAATATTTAATATTTGAACATCATTTTTAAAAATTAAAAACGGTGACTTAAAAAGCTCAAAACACTCCAAATTTTTTGCATCTCACAAGATTTTCATATAAAGAATTTAATGAGGGTGATAAATTAAAATTTGAAGATAATTTGATGTATTTTTTGAGTTGAGCTCACGGAAGATATCTGTGAGCTTAAGCCCATATTATCTTTACTCTATATGTATATATCTTAAGCTTTCTCCTGCTTCACCATGCTCAGAAAGTGGGTTGGATTTAGCATTCTCTCTACTTAAAACCAACTTGAACAGTTCAAATAATGTATGCATGAGGTGATTCCAACTCAGAAAGTGATTATAAATTCATTGAAAATGGGGATTGTTAGTGAAATCGTAGCCAGGTGATCATGAGAAACGTGTTTCTATGTGAAGTAATGTATAGACCCTGTTGATGATACCGATATCCAGTGTTATATTGTGAATAAGGCAGGCATTGACCTTCCAACCTCTATTTTACAAGATTATTAGTTGGTTGCAATTTTAGGTTTGTAAATGTGACTCAACCTGTTCAAACTTCGAAATTATCAACAGACGTGCACCAGCAGAGGAATATATCTGCATATTAGATGAATCTAAACGTAATATCCGATTCATCTGTTCTATTTTTGCACAAATAAATTTAGGATAAGTTAAAAGACATATCGGATGTCATTTGTTTGTTTTGGTGACCTTGAGATCATAAAAGTATCGAAATCGGATTGAAAAGAATAAACGGACATAAATAAGCAAATGCATATTGGAAGATTTTTATGCATATAATATTTGACATTGATAGGTTTATGTTAGCACTTCTAGTTATATTCATATTTATTTATGCAATGCTAATCCGAAAGTGTCATTTCTAACACATTCCGACTTCATGGATTAATGATAGGGTTATATTTTTGAAGGCCCAAATATCATAAATCCGAACACTTAGCCCTTAAACAAGGCTCCTTCACTCATTATTATGTATCTTGGTAAGCAAATCTCAAGTCAGGTGTTCCTAGCCTCGAGGTTATTCTGACGATTCATCTCGAGACAAATAATCACGAGCTCGAGATCATTCTGCTACTCTTTCTTTGAGTATAATTGCCCTTATAACCGTCCACTACTATGAATAGCGGTTATAATTGGTCATAACCTTAACAACCGCCCACTACTATGAATAACGGTTACCACTGGTCACGACCTAAAATAATACAACTAAATAAGGCAAGTTGATCGAGTTGTCATTACATGAAGATGCTACTTTTAATAGTATCCATTAATATTCTGTGGGAACCGACCATAATTCTTACGCCCTTGTTCTCCTATATAAGGCCTCGCCTAGGACAGGGGAGGGATCCAGCTTTTACACACGCACATGAGTTCATAGGTCAGAGTAGCTCTCGTGCCCCCTCTATACACACTCACACTTACACAACATTCAGTTTTACTTTGACATGACCTGCCCTCCTAAGACATGACATATCATCCATTGTGAGGCTAACTTGCAAACAAGATAGAAGAGATTGTGCTTATGTCAGAGTCGACCAAATAGAAGAGATTGTTGATAGGTCTCAATTGCATATACTTTTTGTTAGAGTTAATCTCACGAATTTATCAACTTTTAAGGTAATTTAGTCATTTTACATGAATTTTTATCCTGAGATCGAGATACTGCGTTGTTTTATTTATAATTACAGGAATCATGTAATTTTGATGATAATTGAAGTAAAATGGAGCAATTGAACATGATTGAGAAGCGCTTAACCACAAACGGCATCAAGACGGATCATCATCAGCAAATCACGCCGAATTCTGATCATAAAATATCAAGGATTGACTAAGATTGTATGATAATCTTGTAGAGATTGTTCTTATCTTTCCAACACATCTTAGATCACCCAAATCAGAGTTCGTATGAAGAAATTATGATCAAAATACAAACCATTGCGCAGCAGACCCGGCTCCATATGGGTCGTACGAAAATGCATACGACCCGTATTCTCCATACCCGAAAATCCGGACAGAGCTGGAAACAGTTGTCTAATTGATGACTTCTATATAAGACCCTTCTAGGTGTCTTTCTCGAGTATCCTGGATGCCCTAGCCGCCATTTCCAAGGGGGAGAACGAAATTTTGAAGTTTGAGAGAGATCTAGCACTCTGGGGAACCAAATTTGAAAATCTACACGCCGAATCGAAGCCCTCGAGCGATAGTTTGAATTAAATATTTTCTTCTCTCTTTTTTGGGTGCTATGTGCTCTTTTATTGCTTTGATTTTTTATTATTTGCTCTTGAACATGTGTGGCTAATCACCTTTTTAGGGGTGATGGCTTGTAGTACTTGAATCGTTTTAGTTAATCTGCTCAGTATTCGATCTTTTTAGCAATTTCTTATGTGATTTATCCTTTGAATTGATTGTTTGCATACTTGAACTGTAATCAGTGCTTGTTGTGTGATTTATCTTAGGAATTATAATAGATTATGAAAATATATTGTTAAAATTTCCGATCTCGAAGGGTAAAACCCATGTTTGCACTCAAGGCCTAGCGGTAAGTTTACAATTTAGGTGATTATACTTAGAATTGAACTAAATACCAATTGTTAACTCGTAACTGTGTGGCGTCGGGGTTTGATAAGGTTTTAACAGCCAAGAACACAAAGGGTTTGAACTCTTAGGGAGAAGTACATAACTGTGAAGTTTGAATAGTTTGAACACAACACTGACACACGAAAGCGCCCGTCAATGCTAAACTTGAATTGCTAATCTCACACTATTGAATTGTCTAAAAAGTGAAAAGACCGAGTAGGTTAATTAAGAAGTGAAAGGAAAAACCGGAACCTCTAGTATTCCATCATTTAGTATAAAATATTGTTTTATTTGTTATTTAGTTTAATTTTAGTTTAGTCAAAATCAACATTTCAACCAATCGATCTCTCTATTGTCTAGAACTCAATTATTAAGTTAAGACTAGGAATCGACTTGTCCCTGTGGATACGATATCTTAAATACCCCAACGACAGATTGTACATTTGCAACAACATCCGGTATTATTTATGGTTAAAACATGATAATTATATAGACCATAAATACCGCATCAATTGTGCGGAAAAAAGTGAAAGATCAGATGGCCAAATATGAGAAATCACCACATCTTAAGTGATTTAGACCCGTCTCGGGTCCTTTATCGTCCGAAATATATCAATTAACCCTATAAGACTTCAAGATCACTCCTTCGCTAGAGACATTCAAAAGAAGTGATGATCAAAAGGATGTCGAGTCGTTCATCCATAGTTTTCATGAAAGATTAAGGTTGCTTGGGGCTACTGACGGCATCATCTGCAGAATATTTTCCACATACCTAACAAGGGAGGCGTAGGATTGATATAAGACCCTTTCACCAGGGTCCGTCAGATCATTTGACGATTTTACAGACTTATTTCTCGAGAGATATAGCGACATCAAAATACCTCGAGTTATAGTAGAATCTCTTCTGGACATGAAATAAGGTCCCACCGAGTAAACTCGAGCTTATATTTATAGATTCACCGGGGTAATGAGAAGGATCAAGAATTATTCTGATGAGCTCACTTTAATAGCTCTTCAGAGAGGACTACGAAATGGAGGACCCGGCACATTGAAGTATGATTCTTACCGAAAAAATTGCAGAACTTTTAACAAATTCCTAAGTTTTGCTGAAGGGTACATGCGGGGAGCAGATAATACCGAATCACCTCGAAGGGCATCAAGATCTCTTTCGCCCCGAGCACGAAAGGGTTATAATCCTGCCAGACGTGATAATTGGCCTCGAGATTTCCGAAACGAAGGATGCGAAGAAGGTCATAAGTGAGGCAAGCTCAACATAGATGCCGAGTATAGGCCACACTTTACTTCCTATGCTCAGTTTGATCAACCAACTCAAGACCTCCTAAAACTAATTCGCCGCAAGTTCGAACTACCTAGACCAATGGACATACAAATGTTCGAAATCCATGATGAGAACAGTTATTACCAGTACCATAGGTCTAAAGGACATTTCACTGAAGACTGCATGCAACTCCGAGACATCCTAGAGAAAATTGCTCGACAAATATACCTCACCCAATACATAATGTCACACCCCAGAAATAATGAATCGGATTAGGGGTGCTAAAATCCCGCCACGTACGCACGACGAGACGTGCGTACGAAAGGCTAAGTGAATAAAAATAAAGAAAATCCCGAATAAACAAAACAATAATAATAATACAAAACAAAACAAAGTCCGAATATACAGATAAATACAACGCCGGACACGCGGGGCTAACATCATCGGAATGGGTAGCAAAATCTCTCAAATAAAGCCCAAAGAAAGAAACCAAAAACCCGATGCCCGATAAGCCCTAATCAACTACCGCCTCATCGTCCGATGCGGCGAAGCACCTCGATATCACGCAGATCGTCGCACCTAGCACTCTCATCAAAACTCGAGCCCATACCCGTAAACCCGGATCCCACAACCACCGTGGAAACGTGAGTAATTTTAAAATTACTCAAGACGGATTTAGATCCAGCCTTAAGATTTGATCTTCTTTCCTAGACTGGACCCAAATACCGATACCGAATTTAAATGCAATGAATTATTTTAATATATGATAATGTATTATTATTTTATACATTTCGAGAACACCTCTACATGAATGACATGAAATGACAAATAACCCTGAAATAGAAAATCTGTGAAAATAGTAATATGATATAAATATAAGGTACGAGAAAACAAACACCCGAAATAAATATCCCAATTTGCAAATCACCAGATCTATCCCAAGCGGGCGCCACCAGCGTCCCAACTTACGAACTTGGGCCTTGCCCTAAGCGGGCGCCACCGGCGACCCAACTTACGAACTTAGGACTTTATGTTTATGCGGCGCCAATGCCGCATAAACGATAATTCGGGCTCCCGAGGCGATAACGCCCTAGGAGAGTGAGCGTGCATAAGCA
This sequence comes from Schoenoplectus tabernaemontani, assembly GCA_037127355.1. NCBI lineage: Eukaryota > Viridiplantae > Streptophyta > Magnoliopsida > Poales > Cyperaceae > Schoenoplectus > Schoenoplectus tabernaemontani. Next base: position 17,966,654 of record CM073743.1, on the reverse strand, counting down.
CGTACTCTGGTCTGCTAAATCTGGTAATTCACCTTACAAAATAAAAGCAAGCGGATAATTATGTCTTCAGTTACCATATCGCCAAAGGAGATAACTACTCGTGAATTAACAAATCGAAATCAAATGGGAGCCTGTAACATTGTACCAACCAAGGGTCAGAGAACCGCATCCCGTAAAAGTATCAAAACGGAATATAAACAAATGGGAGCCTACACTGTACCCACTAAGGCCAGTGGACCGCATCCCGACTTTCTCTGTACCAACTACGGGCCAAGGGAGAAAGTCCTTCGGACAATATTAGGATCCTAAATACGCCGGATAAATATATTAATATAATAACACGAAGTAGATTCCAGTCTCGAATATGGCCGCCCACACTAAACACTGAAGTACACGATATCCTAAATCGCTCAAATTTGGATTAAAAATTTAATCATATTAAGAATAATAAAAATATAATATTGATCAAAAGAAAAACACTCTGACACAGCCGAACCCGCCAAATGATAGGATCGGTGGATAACCCGACAGACAAAGATGCGCAGTACATATACAGACCGGTGGGTCCCACGGGCCTATGGGTCACCGTACGTAACCACAACGGTATGGTTATGCAAGGCAACTCAGACTGGGAATTACCCGGTCCGTCTCTCAGCACTCCCATGCATTTAATGCATGATTAACTTCCTGACTTAATTAATAATTTGTGATAGTAATAATATTTTCCTAATAATTATAATCTACAACTTGAATTATTTAATACTATCTGATCCTATCTCGGGACTATTTCTCGGATCCTACTTCTATCCTGTCTACGTGCAGTATGACATGATATGACATGAAAAATGCGGGTATGTCTCGAATATGCTGGTCAATTTACCGGATGCAGATGACTGATCGATTTTGGTCTCTACTCAAAGTTTGGTCAAAAGTACCGCATATCAGATTTGTTTTAAAAATATTTTTGTTTTCGGTTTGGATTCCTAATTCTGAAGAAAGAAAATCAAATCCCAGGAAACCGTACCTGAGAGTGCTGGCGAGGATCACGAAGTCGCTCTACTCCGGAGGCAGAACACCGGCCTCGGGGTCGGTGTCCGCGTACGTCGGGTCGGGAATGACCTCGTACTCCGCGAGTGGATCCGAGTCGACTGTATCACCTATTTTAATTTAAATTAGATGTTTATTAGTTTTAACTTGATTTGCTTAATATTTAATAATTAATTTAGATTGATAACTAATCTAAACTGTTGTTCGGGTTTTATCATTTTTCCTTGAAAATTTCGGCAGCATTTCTGCTGCATCTATGCGGTGTCGGAAATTTTAGTTGCTCACATATTAATTTTGTTAACTTATGATTATCGTTCCAGATCGTTTTTATACGTTCATTCTTTATTTTAGTTTCGAGTTTATGGATTTAATTTCTAAACCCATTTAATTTAAAATAGAGAAATTGATTAATATATATAATTTAAAAATCTAAATTATTATTATAATTTAAGTTATTATTTTATAACTCTTAATTATTTATAATCTATTATTTATTTATGTTTTATTTTAGTTATACTAGTATTATTTTTATAATTTAGAGATTATATTTATTTTGAGTAACGTAACTAATTTAATTTACTTAAATTAAATAAGTTAGCTTAAATGTTATCTCTTAATTAATTTAATTATAATCAGGATAATTAATTATTTAGAAATAGAGAAATTGATTAATATATAAATATTTATATATTTATAAGTATTATTCCATTATTAAATAGAGAAATTGATTAATATATGTTTATATATATTAATTAATGTTATTCAATTATTAAAATAGAGAAATTAATTTATATGTATATTACATTATACATTATTATTATTCTTTAGTTGTTATTTTATAACCCCTAATTATTTATATCATATTCTTTAATTATATCTCATTTTATATTTTAATATTATTAAAATATATTATATACAACTAGAATTAAAAATAATAAAAATCAAATTAAAAGAAAAGAAATTTAATTAAACTTAAATTTAATTAATGTTTTTATTTAATTAAACGTGTTGGTGTTTTAATGTTCGGGATCATACGCTGACTACCAAATCGTTGGTGTCAATGCACCGATATCCCGAAATCGGGGGCTGTCAGGGAATATAATCATTTCCCGTTCTTTAAGTTTACGTTGTTAATAATGGGTACCGCCTAACCTTTCGGGGCGGCCTCCAATTAATTAATCACCCCTTTTAATTTATTCACCTTTAATTATCTTGAGACTCCTAAGTTTTGGGCCATATTAATATAATACTAAGTCCTAATTAAATTTTAACTAATTATAATTTATTTATTGGCCCATTATGATTTTTAATTGTCTTATAAGTCCATATTAACTAAATTGGGCCCAATTTCCCTAATCCATTTATCCATAGCTCAACAGCTAAAATCCAGTAGTACAAAATCGACAAAGGCAGCAAGAAGGGCATCAGAATACCAGAAAACCAACTGACAGTTATCAGTGTACCAGGCAACAACAACACAGTCACAATCCAGTAAGTAACAACACAGACGCAAACCAGCAAGACAACATACCAGTAAGCACAATTGGCCAAAGAAATGCAAAAGGGCATGGGGCTTTGCATCAATGGTACCAATTGGTACCATTGTACCAAAGCACAACAATAGCAAGGGTAAGAATAGACATAGCAAGCCACAGGCGGCACAAGCAAAGCAACCCAAGAAACATAACCAAAATCATTGATCAAAGCCCTCACTTATCTGGTACCGATTGGTACCAGTTTACCAAAAGCTAATCCGGCCTACAACTACACTTATGCAAGCAACCAAACAGGCAGCAACAGAGTGAAACCAACACAAGTTAGATCAATCGCAAACTATAACTCGGACAGCCAACAACAAGGCAAAGGATGGCACAACTCACCTCATGTCCAGCAACCCCTAACAGGACGATCGATCGGTACAGAAATAAGACAAGGTGATCGGTACGTACTGCAACCAAGCCGACGAGAAACAAGAAAGAGGTTACCAGAAATGACTCAAGGCAGCAAAGTAATTAGCACACAGAAGCCTAAAACAAGGCAGATAATCAACACCACAAAACAGAAAAATGAAAACACGGGGCTCAGCCACCACGAGGCCTACACGGCCAGAAAAAGGGAAGAGATTACCGAGTTTGTCAGAGGCAGCGGAAAGGGGCAGTGGCTGCTCGGTTCAGCAGTCGGAGGAGACAGCGTTTCGGGAGGGGGCCTAATCGTCAGCCACGAGGGTGTAAGCTCGGATCCGAGGAGAGGAAGCAAGTGAGGAGGGTTGATCAGCTCTGGTACTGATGTCGTCGTTCAGTCGTGCCCTGTCAGAAAGGGATGATGGTCCTCTTCAGATCTACGCCATAGCTGGTGAAAGAGCTAGGTACCTCATCGGCTGGGCCTGATTTTGGGCCGCTGTGGGACCTTTTCTCGTCAGTGCTGTCGGCATCAGGTAAGGGAGACGGGCTCGACTCCTAGAGAAGGGGGAAAGGGTGAGAAGCAGGGACGGAGAGTCGCTGGCTACCCTTGTGGTTTGGTGGGCGGAGGAGTTTGAGACGTGACCTAGAGGAGAGCAACGGTGCGAGTTTCGACGGTGGAAGGAGGCGGTAGCACCAGTCAAGAGAGGAAGAGAGAATTGTTGTTTGAGAGGGATTGTCGGGTGAGATTGAGAGAGAGAGGGAGCTTTGTGAGAGGCACGGTCGAGAACGGGGAAATGAAGGGATGGGTGAGTTGCCAGCGGAAAAAAAGAAAGACAATGCGGAAGGGTTCTTGTCGCCTTCGGTTCAGAAAAAGAAAGAGAAGAAGAGGGGGGCGGAAGTGACAGGGGGTCAGGGGTGAGGGGAGAGAGAGTGTCAGAGAGGGGTTTGATGATTGGACGACATAAAATGTTGCATTTATTGTTGGTGGGGACAGAGAAGATCCAGATTTTCTGTGGCGATTGAGCATGACACTGGCCGTAGTGTAATAGTAGGTATAACGGGTCACCAGTATAGTTTAGGTTATTCTGAGCAGGGTTGTAGTCCGGTTTAGTGATATTCTTAATTTTCAAAACGATTCGGCTATGTCGGTCCCATCAATTAAATTTGTTCGGGTTTTCGATTAATTTTGACTTAAATTTTGTTTAATTTCGTTTGGTCCGTATTATTTATAATGTTATTATTATCATATCATTATTATTAATTTCTTATTTATTATACATATTTATTTATATTGCAGTTTACGTTATTTACTAATTTATGTTACATTAATTTATTTATTATCTTAATTATCATGATTTCTTAATTAAATTTCACAGTTTGACACATAAAACTCGAGTTCTATAGAAAATACCCTTCTCGCTATAATGGTAAAGATAGAAAGTACCGTCGAGAAATCTCGAAGGACTATGAGAATCTCGAAGGATTCGATGAACGACACCCATACAGAGAAGAAAGTGGTAGAAACAACCACAATTCACCGCCAACTAGACAACCAACTCCGATAGTCAATGTGATTGCATGAGGCATTCTATCAGGAGGAGACACTATACGATAAAGATGGAGTTATAACAGAGCAGGTAATGTTCACTCAGTTCTCGAGATGCACAAGAAGAGACCTCACCCAGAAGAGGCTATAACTTTCTCTAAGAAGAATGAAACAGGAGTATCACAACCTCATGATGATGCCCTAGTTCTAAATCTCAAAATCAACGCCCATCGAGTCCGACGTATCCTAATTGACACAGAAAGCTTCGCCGATGTCATGTATATCGACGCCTTTATTAAGATGGGATACAACCCATTGCATCTGGTTAAGGTAAATACACCATTGGTGAATTTCACTGGTGCTGCAATGGTACCAGAGGGTCTCATGCGTATGAGGGTGGAATTCGGCACTCCGCCACGTACCACGTTCCTCATGATTGATTTTTTAGTAGTGAAAGTTTCATCAGCCTATAACATTATATTAGGAAGAAAAACACTATATGAACTAGGAAACACTATCTCCATCCTATGTCTTGAGATGAAGTTTTTAACTTCATATGGGGTAGGTGAAGAATGCGGCGATCAACAGATATCACGAGACTGCTATGTCCTTTCCTTAAAAGGGAGGGACGCCCAAGTCAACCAGGTCAGCACAAAACTTTCTTTGGAGTACAAGGACCCAGAAGACCCAGAATCACATTCCACCGTTGAACCAGCCGATGAAGTCGAGCATGTGGAGATTAACGCGGGCAAAATTGTGAATATCAGCAAGGTCATACAAGGCGTTGCTCGTGAAAGGTTAGTAAACTTCTTACGATTGCACAAAGAGGTATTTGTTTGGCCTTCTTCGGATATGCCGGGGATTCCTCGAGAAATATCTGAGCATATATTATATATTATTCCAAACGTCAAACTTATGCGGCAAAAGAAAAGGAATATGGGGCCCGAAAGACAAAAAGTTGAACAGCTCGAGGTTACTAAGTTGCTCAAGTCGAAACTTCATACGCGAAGTGAAGTGCTCGAGTTGGCTCTCTAACACAGTCTTAGTGAAGAAATCCAATGGAGACTGACGCATGTGCATCAACTTCACCGATCTAAATAAGACATGCCCCATGGAACCTTTTCTGCTACTAAAAATTGACCAGCTGGTGGATTCGACATCAAGACATGTCTTTCATGGACGCATTCTCGGGATACAACCAAATTAAAATGTGTGAAAAAGATGAGGACAAAACAACATTCATTACAAATCTAGGGCTATATTGCTACAAGGTTATGCCCTTCGAACTTCGTAATGCTGGTGCTACAATCCAAAGGATGGTAAACAAGGTATTCGAGAAACATATAGGTCAGAATATGGAAGTATATGTTGATGATATCTTGGTTAAAAGCATGACAGAAGATGAATAAACTGAACATGAAGATCTCGAAGATCTCGAAGAAGCCTTTGCAACAATGAATAAAGTGAACATGAAGATGAATACCAAGAAAAGCTACTTTGGTCTTACGAAAGAAAGGTTCTTGGATTTTATGGTTTCTGTGCGAGGAATTGAGATTCACCCTTTAAGTTCTAAAGCCATACTCGATATGCAACCACCATGAAATTTGAAGGAACTCTAGTCACTTATAGGAAAATTGGCAGCACTTAATTGGTTTATAGCCAAATCCGGGGAGGTCTATCTTCTATTTTTCAAGGCAATGCGCAAGGCGCCGTGCTTCGAATGGACCGATGAATGCGCAGAAGCTTTCGAGAAGGTGAAGCATTATTTGATAAATCCCAATGCCTAACCAGACCAACTGCGGGTGATTAGTTACTCCTGTATTTAGCAGTGGCTGAACACGCCGTTAGCGCTGCCCTAGTGCACGAAGAAGGAACCCAACATCGGTCAGTATACTTTGTATCTCATGTCCTTCGGGATGCAGAAACTAGATATTCTCCCATCAAGAAAACTGCCTATGCCTTGATTATCGCTGCTAGGAAATTAAGACCTTACTTTCAGGTTCATCCCATCCGAGTCCTCGCAGGAGTCCCGCTCAAGAAGGCATTGTGCAACTATAATGCTTATGGGCGACTTCTAAGATGGACCCTTGAACTGTCAGAATTTGATATATCCTTCCATCCAAGAACAACTATCAAGTCTCAACTACTCGTGGATTTCATCGCAGAATACTCTGGCCCGCCGGATAAGTGGGATAAAAAATAGGAACTCTATGTCGATGACGCTTCATCCATGGCAGGCGTCGGTGCTGGTATAGCTCTACGGGGGCCCAAAAGGGAGGTGTTGCATTATGCGTTGCACCTCTTGTTCCCAGTCACTAATAATACGGCCGAATACGAAGCCATGATTACCGGTCTCCATATAGCCAAAGAAGTCAGAGCTCGATAAGTCAATTTGTTCAATGATTCCCATCTAGTCGTCAGGCATGTCAATGATGAAGCAAGAGTACTTGATGACAGACTAGCACATTATAAAGACCACCTCACAATCATAACAATGGAATTTGAGAAAGTACAGATCCAACATGTGCCCCGAAGTAAGAATACCCAAGCAGATGCACTCTCAAAATTGACAACATTAGAGAATCTCGATGAAAAAAGATCTATTATTGTAATGGAAATCTCTCATCCCAGCATGGACCTCCCACAAATACTCAACATACCGAACGAAACGAGGAAAGAAGAATGGTACACTCCCATGTAGCATTTTCTGACAACACGAGAACTACCTGTCGACAAACTAGAAGGAAGAAGACTTAAGAGGTTGGCCTCGATGTATTCTATCCGAGATAATGAGATATATAAGAGGGGTTACATGCAGTCATGATTAAAATATGTGATAAAAGTTAAAGCTCGGGAGATGTTAGCTGAGGTCCACGGATGTATTTGTGGGAGTCATCAGGGAGTAAAGACATTGGCAAAAAGAATTTTTATGGCTGGATTTTATTGGCCAACCATCAAATCAGATGCAACAGCTTTAGTACTGAGGTGCGAGAAGTGACAATTCAACGGTAAGATATCTCATATACCCCCATATGAGATGGTCTCGATATCTGCCGCATGACCCTTCAACTTATGGGGCATCGACATACTTGGCCATTTCCCAACAACAATCCGATAAAGGAAATACATACTAGTGACGGCGGAATACTTCACAAATTGGGTATATTTGGACTGCCGCATGCGATAGTATCCGACAATGGTACCCAATTTGTCTCACAAAGCACCGTTGAGTTTTTATCTAGGCTTGGAATACAAAATAATTTTGCATCAGTAAGTCACCCCGCCTCTAATGAGTTGGCCGAAGTTACGAAGTGTACCATATTTGAAGGGTTGAAGAAAAAGGTGGAGGAAAACAAGTCTGAATGACCTGATCTATTAGACGAGATCCTCTGGACCTATCAAACCACACCCCGAGAAGCTATGTAACAGTCCCCATATTCCTTGATATATGGCACAGAAGCAGTCACCCCGATGGAATTGATTTTACTTTCTTTACGTACAACTAACTATAATATTAATTCTAACGGTGAAGAAAAGCGATGTGAACTCGAGTTTGTTGATGAGGCTCGAGAACAGGCTTGCACAAGAATGATAGAATATCAGAGAAGAATTAGGAAGTTTTTCGACAAGCATGTGACACCGTGATATTTTCAGTCGAGCGACCTAGTGCTTCGGAAGTTGAAAGCAACAAGCAACAAATTTGTGGGCACAATCGGTCTTCTTCTGTTTGTCTTTCATTTTCTCTTTTTTTTTCTCCCTTCTTCTCTTTCCCTTTCCTTTTTTCCTCCCTCTGTTTCTCCTGCACTTCTGTGAAAGTCCCGTGTCTTCTTTCTTTGAAGGGACTTGTGCAGGGACTTCGCGCGAAGCCTACCTCGAGGAGACTTTTCTTTCCCTTCTCTTCGGCTGAGGCTCGGGGAGGGGGGCTCGAGTAAGAGGAGGCGCAGAACCCTTGCACCAGCTTCTTTTGTGGGAGTGGGGTGTGCTAGTGACTCTGTTGGAAGTCTCTTCGGGTTAGGTCCCGGCCCAGCAGATCTCCTTCTCTTGTCTTGAGATGGGGTAGCCTCGGGAGTTTCACCAGTTGAGTACACATTGTACCCCACAACACTCCTCCTGTCAAAGTCCATTTTCATTGTTTTCGCACCTACAAAAAGAGAATGTACATTTAATATAAAAAGACGCTAATTTAGTTAAATGAACAATTAAACGCAAGGCAATGTCTCATAGTCCAACCTTAGATAATATATGTCAAGATCGAGATCATCTTGAAGTCGTCATTATCGTTGATAACATTGAGATCAGGCTTCTGTCCACTACGAACGGTCCTCCAACTCGTTCGCAGGTGTTTCAAATATTTACAAGCTCATGGCTCGGGATTATACACCCATCCCGAGTTCTAGGAGTCAATCCTTTGAATATGAGGGTCTTTAGAGTCGAACATCTCTATCACATTAGGTCTTTTCCTAAGAGTATAGTGGTCAAAGTTGGCCACTAAAGTTAAAAAAGTGGTTAAAAACTCTAAATGTCGGGGCCCTACCACCCAAAAGCCCCGATAGCTTATCATACAACTTCTCGAAACTAGTAATAGTACATCACGCATCCACGCAGTCCCGATAAGTTGTGCGGGCATAATATCCCAGTCCCAAAGAATTTTTTTCTCATATTGGGTGAGTGGTAACCTAAAGTCATATTTTAGTATTTTTCAGTATAGACACATGTCTTTTTCGTGGTCATGTACCCGATCATTTTCCTTAGGGGGATAGCAACTGGTATGTTCCCGTCATCGGGATTACGTAATAATTGATCTATAAAACCATCTACCCAGTTAGGATTGTTACTCAAATGAGGTTTTGGGACTATTTGAGAAACATAGGGGAAATTTTTATCTATGTCCACCCCCTTTCGAGGTCTAGATCTCGGTTTAATGTTTCGAGGTTTTCTTTAATATAATAATAAATTATAATAATAATAATAATAATAAATCATAATCATAATATAATAATATAATACAATATAATTAAATAATAATTATTATTCCAACAAGAGCTAATCTGGTATATCACCTATAACTTGGTATACCGGATTAGCACTCTTCTACTTAGTCTAAAATTCATTTGGCAAATTAATTCGTCGGAATAGCTAATCTATTCTAACTTTTTGTTATTCCACCAAGTGCCAAACAAACCCTTTGTGTTGAGCTATTGATAATCTCGTATTGAAGTACTTAATATTTTGATATTGAAATTAAGTAAATCATGAAAGCTGAGGAAATTAGTTACAAGGAAGATGACCTTTGAGGCTTTGAATAGGTTGGCCGATGAGACTAGGGGTTTGAGGTCAAGGGAGGGGGACGCTCTTCCTCTAAAGCGTGACAAAGAGTTGCGCGCCCGCTCAATTATTGGATTTTAGAGGGATATTTTTTTTGGAAAATATAACAGATCACACGGTTTTTGTGGCACACTGCATAGTTGCATCGCGTCAGAGGACATGAATTCGGGGGGAGGTGGGAGCATAGTAAAAAGATTCATGAATAATTCATTTTTCATCCATAACCGGATGTTTCACAAATAATTCGTCAGTTGAATATACAAGTATGTTTTTTGGTTATTATGATATTTATTTATTTATTATTATTATTATATTATAATAATAATAATAATTATTATTATATTAACATCAATGTTAATATTATTATTATATGATTAATTTTATTATTATTTATTATTACATTATAATAATTATGATTTTAGTATTATATTATTATATTATTATATTATGATTATAAATATGATTATATTATTATATTATTATGATTATGTTTATTTATTATTATTATTATTATATTATATTATTATGATTATGATTATAATTTTTTTATTATTATATTATTATATTATGATTATGGTTATATTATTATTATATTATTATGATTATGACTATGATTATTATTATATTATATCATTATATTTTGATTATAGCTATGATTATATTATAATTATATTATTATTATTATATTATGATTTTGATTATAATTATATTATTATGATTATAATTATTTATTATTATTATTATTTTTATATGATGATTATATTATAATTTTTCTTATTATATTATTATATTATTATCATGATTATGATTATGATTTTATTATAATTTGATTATGTTGTATTATGATTATATTATTAGAATTAAAAATATTTATTATTATATTATTATGATTATGATTATGATTATAATTTTTTATTACTTTATTATTATATTATGTTTATATTTCTATTATATTATTATGATTACAACTATGAATATTATTATTTATAATGATTATGATTATGAATTATGAGCATTATTTTATTATTATTATTATTATTATTATTTTACTATTATTATTATCATCATCATCATTGTTAGTATCATAATTATTCATATTTTAACTATTCTGATTAACAACTGCCAAACGATATTTTCGCTCTTCCGAATAGTCAAGAATACCACTCTTCCAAAAATACACTATTATATACTATTCCAAAGCTATTCCTTGATTTGCCAAACCAACCCAGTCCATTATAATTATCTTTCAAAGGTTAATACGAAAGTCAGAAAATATTAATACTTCTTGACAACATACAAAAAGAATGTGAAATGGTGCATATTTATTATTAATACTTTGAAGATTGATACTCTCTACTTCAAGTACGTAATATTATACGGTCATGATATAGTATTTAGTGTTTTCTTGGAGTAACATTAATACTATTTTTTGTTATTATTTTTCTCGTTTGAACTAGCATTCAAGAAGTTTAGTACTAATATCAGGTGTTAAAACATTCAGACGATATTAATTCTCCTTTGACAAGTATTGACAATAAAATCCAAAATTATTTGTACTAAAATTGAAAATTATTAATACTTATTGACAAAAATGCATAAAACTGTCGAATATGCCTGTATCATTATTAATACTTTCAGAATAAGTAGTGCATGTTTCACTATTACTAAGAATAAATCTTATGTAAGTATTAGTTAGATAACTCTTACATATCATTAACTTTTGTAATAGCATTCCAGCATGTTTGTTTGTACAAAGTAGGCACAAACATAAACATAGATTTTTCAGAAGTAAATCTATGCGTCGCTTCGTATGATAACTCTTGATTTAGTGCATTCGGTTAGTATTTATTTGATTAGAATTTAGAAATCAAACTATTATTTCAAATAAGCACATATAAATTTCAGAGGGTACAAAGGACTTTGAACCCAAAAAGTTAGTTCAAAGTCCTCTGGAGCCGTTGATTTTACATCGAGATTCGTACTTTTAATAAATTCTAAATTTAAAATTCATACTTTCAATAATTATTATGAATCTCGATGCAAAATCAACGTCTACATAGGGCTTTGAATCAACTTTTTAATTCAAAACCTTTTGTACCTCCCCATAATTTCTGGATGCATAAAATAACATATATGTACTATAAAATTTGAAATCTTCAATCCTCATCTTTCTTGGGGAAAGGAACTAACTATTCGGTATTTAAGTGCCATAAAAAACGGCCGCCAAGGCCAGTCTGTCCATTAATCATAATCTGTAGATAAATTGTTATTAGTATTTCGTTCGTGCGTTATTATGGTGATGTCATTTAAAAATATATAAATTTATATCTTCATGTGAAAAAAAATAAAAAAATAAAGATAATATCGTAATTAATATAAATTTCAATCATTAATACATAATTGAGAGAAAAATTAACATTCATAATTTTAAAAAGTTGAAATTCATAATTAATAACAATCTAAAAAAAATAAAGTAGAGCAATTATACTCCTAAATTATATAGAATTTCGTGTAACAATTAAAATTAAGAGGAAATTATAACTTTAATACAAATGGCCATAGAGATAGTAATATTATTTGACGACTCAATCCGATGACTGATATTAACTTTACAAATTCAACAAAGAATTTGAACCACTGCATAATCAGAACACTTACGTGCTTAATAAGGAATAAAGATAGAGATATATTATAAAAGACCATTTTTTTTTCTTTTCAGGTTATATACTTTTATATATTTATGTTATATATTTTCATCTAACTTTATTTTTAATAATGACCAAACGCTCATACTTTATGCTTAAATAAATATTATTTTTTACTCAGTTGAACATTCATAAATTATAATATTTTTTTCAAAATGATTGGAAACATATGATTTATGATATTGAATTTCCATCCGTCATTTCTAAAATAAAATCATATCACAAAATACAATAAAAAATGAAAAAAATATTTTTATTTAAATTATAAATATTAAATCATCTGTAAAAAATAATTAATCAGTCTGATAGTACTTCATTCATCCGTCAAATACGTTCTGTTTTCTAAAAAAAAAAAAAAAAACACTGCAGTATTGACAGAGGAAAATAAAATTCAGAAACGTTCAGAAATGGCAGCGGTGCCGGAGTTGGACGATAGAGCAAGACCAAATCGATTTCCAGCTTTCCCTCTCCAATCTGTAATTATACTACATCTCCAGTCTTTCACACGTCATCTTCTGGAAAATTCCAAGAGTAGGAGGTTTCTTCTTCAGGACACCAAATTCTTCCAAGACAATTTTCAATTATTTTACCTGTACGCCGTACGCGTCGCATCTTCTCTCCTTCCTTTTTCGATCCTTCTCAACTCTCAACACAATCTGGTTTCCTCCAAAAAAAAAAAAATCTCTCCTCACTTGGTCACATCTAATCATCCTTCTCTCTCCAGTTCTCTGACCATCTTCTCCAGTTGTTACGCCAGGGTTCTCTATCCTTTTTTTGCATCTCTCTGAATCTAGGGTTCTTGATTGTCCTCTTACCTGGCGAATCGAACTGATTCTTTGATGGGTGGAAGAAATTCGAAGTAGATTCTGTAGATTCGAATTTGGTTAGAGATGGATAGCGCTCAAGGCAATTCCAATTCCTTGCCTCCGTTTCTGACGAAGACTTACGACATGGTAGATGATCCCTCTACAGATAACATCGTTTCGTGGAGTTCAAGCAATTCGAGCTTTGTGGTGTGGAATCCTCTGGAATTCTCAAGGGAATTGCTTCCTAAATACTTCAAGCATAGTAATTTCTCCAGCTTCGTTAGGCAGCTCAATACTTATGTAAGTTCTTCAAAAAAAATTTGGTTCACCGATAATTCTTCTTTGTACGGCAAATGAAATCTCTTATGAGGTATTGGAAGACCTAATTATTCTCTGTAGAAAAGTTAGCTAATTTTCATGATTGATTTGTAAGGTAAGTTCGTTTTTTCATTCTCTTTCTTCTGATACTTCATTGATAAAAAAATTTCATGATTTTCAAAATTCGGTATTTTTTTTGGTTAATTGTGGTTTTCTAAAATCGTGAGGAAAAGGAAGGGAGGGGAAGTAATTGAGATCTAATTGGTTTTTTTGTGCCCACCGAGGGGTTGTGCTTGAAATACTTGCTTGGAGAAATGTATACATGATTCAGCCATTTTCCTCCATTGATCTTTAACTCCTAAAATTAGAACTTCAGTGCTGGGTGAGTGGGATCCCCCCCCCCCCTCTCTTTCAGGACCTCAGACCTAAAAATAGGTTTTGGTTCAAAATATATGAACATCTCCTTCAGCAAACGTAAAATACATTTTAGTCTTACAACCTCACTTTTGCAATACTTGAACACAGTATCTGACACCATACTTCTGTTCTGGTTACCAGACCGCTTCGAAAATGAAAAAAAAAGAAAGAAAGAAGAATATAGCCGTTTCAAGTTGCATTCCTGAAATTATATCATTCATTTGGAACTTGTTCAACCTAATTTGAGACTGGATATGATGAAATTCACCTCAAAGCTTGTCATTCATGCTTCTAAGACTAGCCTATATTAGCATCAAAAAATTGAACTGCTTTATCGAGACCTGTTTTCATTTCATTTTGTTTAATAAACTAGGGTTTTCACAAAGTAGACCCCGACCAATGGGAATTTGCAAATGATGACTTTGTAAAGGGGCAAAGGCACCGGATGAAAAATATACAGAGGAGAAAGCCGATGTTCAGCCATTCTTCTCAACCCCAGCCTGGCACGGTGGGCCTGCAGGCAGAAGCAGAGAGACGTGAACTGCAGGAGCAAATTGACAAACTCAAACATGATAAAGGCACTCTTCTATCAGAGATCCAAAAGCATGCTGAGAAGAAACAAGATATTGACCAAAAGATGCAATGCTTAGAGGAGAAACTCCAAGTTTTGGAGGAACATCAAAAGTACTTGATCACGTGTTTGAGCCAGATGGTAAGCAAACCTGGTTTCGTATCAAAATTTTGGGGCGGCCTGACCATGTAAACAAGAGGAGAAGGCATGAGGATGTGGATATGGTGGAAAATACGGTTTTACCCCTGAGTTGTCTGGACACTGAACCTTTTGACAGAATAGAATCATCTTTGGAATCTCTGGAGAACTTCTTTCGTGGGGTTAGTGAGGCTTGTGGTGAAGAGGACATGTATTATGACCGAGTTGCCTCCTGTATACCGACGCCAGGTGTTGTTCTTACAGAGCTAAATGCCTCATCAGAGGAGAATAATGGCCCAAATTTTACTCGCAGTGAGTCAACAAGCCGCTCTGAGAGCCCTGTTGTTGCTGTTACGGAAGTTGTGGCCACTCCAGATGCACGCAACAAGGTGTCAGAGATTGACATGAATTCTGAGCCGGTGACTGCTGAGGTAGAATCTTCACATGTTGAAAATCAGAATCGAAATACTGGTCAGAATGATTTGTTCTGGCAACAGTTTCTGACAGAGCAACCTGGTTCACATGAAGAAGTGCAGTCTGAGAGAAGGGATCCAGTTGACACAAGAAGTGAAAAGAGTGAGGGGTTTTGGTTGAATAGGAAGAATGTCGAAAATTTAGCCGAGAAAATGGGGCATCTCACCTCGTTGGATAATACCTGACATAATATTGTGCTTCTTTGATATGCTACATGAGGTGCTACATTCATGCGGGACATTTTGCTGCTCCTAGTTTACAACGTGATGTTGCTTTTTTCAGTATTGGATACGAGAAGCTTGTTAAAACTTGATGTATTCCCCTCAAGTCTAAAATAAGCATTTGGAGCTATGATCATCATGTAAATCCAGCGAAATGAGAAACATGTGCCTCTTAATAGCGTGTACATTATGATGTTAACCATAAACTCTAGATAGAATTCTGAACCAAGGTGACTGTATTTTGGGGAAACTGATGTTCTGACAATTACTGAAAATTTAAGACATGGTGGCAATGGCGACTTACTTTACGTTAACATCTGTCTCGAAAGATTTCTAAAAGCATATGCATCTGCATACCAAACGCAACCAATGAAAGGCGTACAAACTAATGAATAATTGGAACGTCTATTGCCGAGATATAAACCAAGTACTAATTTAAGTTAGCTTCCTTATTTATTTAACAATTCTATTTGACTTGTATGCTATTATTGCAATTAGCTTGGAAACATCATAAATGAATTATGGAGATTAAGTTAACTTTATCTGAGAATAATTGTTAATCTTAGGGAGAACCAAAATGTTCGTTTTTGTTAGGATTGTCTTTTTGTCATTTTACTTTTAGGGAAATGATTATTTTGACAATCGTGAAAATGGAATTTGAAAAAAAAATTATTTAAAAAGTTTTTAAAAATGGAAAAATATTAATAGGCATATTGTGAAACTATCAATTGGCAATGATTATGTTTTGAATTTCATGCAAAATATTGTTTGTTATTACATTAAATTAAAATTATTGTAAATGCATAAAAGTTTTATGGTCTTTCATGGACGAAATACTTAAATTACATGAAATTTGATATATTCAATCTGTAAGTTCGGCATTATGCCTAAAAACGTTTGTCCATTTTAAAGAACCTTTTAGATTTCATCAGTTGATAATGATTATGTTTCGAATTTTATGCAAAATATTGTTTGATATTACATTACATATCATTGTAAATTACATAAAATTTTATAATCTTGACGGGCTATCAAAATGTGGAACTTGAAATATTTCAGTATGTAAGTTTGACATTATGCCTAAAAATGTTTTCCCATTTCAGAGAACTTTTTTCGATTTTATTTAAATTTGATTATCAAATTCGGCTAAAATTACTTGTCAAGTAATATCTCCCCTTATTTTTTTATTAGGAGTGGTCATCGGCTCATATGAAAAAAAAGTATTTATTGTTAATAAAAGTTACGATAATAAATTCTATACAAGCATACTATAATTAAAAGATTTCGAATATAAATAATTGATATTTATTTCAAAACACTCAAACCATTATGAGAAAAAAATAAAATAGTAATCACATAAATGTTTCTGTAGAGAAAAAAACAGAGAATATATTTTTCTCGTAAATTAGGAGAGATCATGAACGATAAGAGTCACTTGATTACAATGAATTAGAAAAAATAACACCAAAAGTAAATGTATGAGAGTGTTGATTTGACAGGTATAAAAAATATAAGACTCATATCAACGCGTACATGGATTTTTTTAGGAGTTTTTATGTAAAATTTAGACGTACTAGTACAAATTTTGTCAATATTTTATCCATAAAGAACCGTGTTTTATGATGCAATCAATAGGAAATTTAAATGAGGGATGAGTGCAGTATCTCTGAATTGTCCCGCTTTAGACTATCGAGTCCATTTTACAGGTTTCTAGTAATTATACGCCGGATGATGTTCAGAATGAAGATTTTTAATGTGACAAATATTTGTTCATAAATAGTAAATAGTAACATTTTTGTGATGGATATCGGATCGGGATGGACTCTGGAGTCTGGACTCCTCACCTTTTCCAATTTTAATCGTAAGTCATCTTCATTATTCAGTTTGCGATCTATATTTTGAGAACATAGCAATTGATATTAAAGATTCAAAGAGAGGTCTAGGCCCTAGGTTTTGTTTCATTTCTACCAACAGTCAAATACTTCCTTTTGTTTCACTGGGAATGAATGTGTCGAGATTTGACAAACAATCTGGTTGGTCTAGGCCCTGGTCAAGTAATTTTAATTTGCCAAGGGCACCATCTACAGTTTAGGTAGTAGGATCGTCGGTCACACAAAGAAATTAGTTAAACGTGTCCCGTGTCGTCAGAGTAAAGCAAAAACTATGGTATCCGATACTTCTGATCAGATCATGTCGAACTTGGATACGAAATTGATATGTGTATGTCTGTTATGATAGGGGTACATATTTAATACGTCGTGTATGATATATTATGTTAGAAAATTTTTAGACCGTGATTCTCTAGTGAATTTTCTCTAATTATAAATTAAATTATTTTAATTCATGTTGTCAATTTTTTAGAGAGAAACAATCTCATTGATCATTAGATTTTTTTAAGTTTTCTAGTGATATTTCTCTAATCCGATGGAGCGACTGAGAGGACCGATGCAGACAGTTTTCGTCTTTTCTGGAACTCTGTCTTGAGAGAATAATTGAATTCTGTTGGAAAATGAAAATGTGCCAGAAAATAGAGAATGGGGGGATAGTTTCGAAAACCAATAGTCTTCATGTATATAATAGACGTCCATAACTGAGTCAATAGTTATTTCTTAGCGGGTCCATATTTGATCCAAATCCTCTCTTAACGAGTTCGCTGCTTAATTAGAAAATTATCTATAGTTGTGTTCTCCAGAGACCAATAACATAATTATATTATTATCAAACTTTATATAATTTAGACAATTACTAAATCATAAATTTATTAATACCCATTCTATACATTAAAGGGTCAAATTCTCATGATACATATTAAACCCGTTTAATAATATAAAATTTGATCATTTCATAACGGGTATAATTTGATAATCCATTATATAATATATTTTTATTACATATAAGTCCATTACATATTATAATTAACAATAATTAATTAATATGATATTTTTTATTTAGTTTGACTTTCAAATTCGGTCTTCGATACGTTTAAATACGCTAAAATACAGTCACAATTCAATCAAGATACGCTAATACGTTGGATACGTCTGCCTCACATCACATCCCGAAACCTAAATAATTACTCAAAATCCAGAGAAAAATCAAGGCCACCAATGAAACTCGAACTGGGGACGAGCGCTCCCATTCATGGATAATCATAATACCACTGCGCTAGTGATTTTTTCTATTTTATATATTGGGTAGTTGGGGCTGTCTTAAAGAGAAAGGCTTAATATATATTTTATTTGTTTCGATATTTTTTTATTTTTATATAAATATTTATTATATGTAAACGCATTCGTATTTAAATTTCTAAATTTTCATATTTCCGAATATACTATATCAGATATAATATTCGTATCCGTACCGTACAATATAGAGCAAAACAGCAACTGTTCCTATACATTCATACAACTACCAAAAATATCTGCGGTGGACCGCCGGTGGATCAAACTCTATTTTCTGCAGTGAAGTCTGGGACCGGATTCCGAAGAAGTATCCATAATTCCGTATCATTCTCTCTTGGATCTGACGGTCATTTTGGGCCGCGTATCAAGCAGCTATTCAACGTTGAGAGGGAATATCCAAAGGAAGGTGGTCCCTTCGATCTCAATCAAACGGTTCATAGCCTGTGTTGAACTTTCCAATTGTCTGGACATAACGGATTGAAAGCAGACAGTGCTAATCTCAGACTCGGTCCCAATTCTGTTCTAAATCCCAGAACATGGCGTCGATCTCGTTAGTCTTTCGTCTACTCTCCTCCTTCCCCTTCCTCTTTCTCTTCCCCGTTGCAGCCTCTCAATCGATCCTCCTCCCGATTGATCGATCAAATCAAGAGCAGAGCTGTGCGTCATCGAATGCGTCATCGTACAACTACCCGGTCATCGGCATCGTTAGCCACCCCGGCGACGGCGCCAGCGGCCGCCTGAGCAACGCTACTAACGCCTCCTACATCGCAGCGTCTTATGTGAAATTCATGGAAGCCGCTGGCGCTCGGGTTGTGCCCATCGTCTACAACGAGCCTGAGGAAATCTTGTTGGAGGTGACTCTCTCTCTCTCTCTCTCTCTTTCACTCTCTAATTATATTACTTGATGAGGTACAATCCGTCGATAGCGCTTGGATATAGGCTCTGTTACATTTTGCAGTTAATTTTTTGAAATTTTGCTATATTGGAATGTACGTAAGGTCCTATTTTGTATATTGAATGTATAATATAAGCAGATGATGTACATTCGACCCTATCTCACAGACCTAGGATCTGCTGCCGGGTCGAGACAAATGAAATGAACGAGCCTATAATATTCAGCTCACACTATCACAACCTGTATCATTCTCATTATTCTCATCATCATTATTATCATTATCACTATTACTATCATTGATTTTTTTACATTTGAGATCTCTGATCTCTATGGATTGGGTTTCATTTCCAGCTTACCCAATTTATTTGGGATTAAAGATTTTGTTGTTGTACACTATCGCAACCTGTAGTCATGTACAAACGGGAGGAAGTGCTGACGAGCTTAACTTATTTTGTTGCAATATCTAACAATGCAACAATTAATTTAATGAAGACTAAATTTGAAAACCAGCATTTAAAGATTTATATAGTTCATAGTATGTGTATGTGTTTTTTTCATGCATATAAAACATGATGGCTTTGATGCATGTCAAATTGTCAACTATTGCTCAGATTATTTTGTTTATTTATTTTGGGAATTGCCGTAGGATTTTATTCAAGCCAAGCTACAAGTGATGAAACCAGAACTTTTTTATGGGAGGGATTATAAGATAATATCATTTGTTAAATTAAATAAATTATAAATTAGACTAAATTTAGTGTCAGTACAGCTTTGTCTCTGTGATTTGCACATACAATTTAAACATATCATATCATGCATGAAGTACAAATAAAAAAAATGTGCTTAGGCTATCTACAATATTCAGGGACGTTATGCAGGCTGCAGCTGTGTTTTTTTTTTTTTTTTTTTTTTTTTACTTTTTCTGCCAATACTTCAGAAATACTGTCATGATTATTAAGGCATCCATCCTATCAATTTAATGATTGTTTATGCAATCAATATTGAATAGACAAAACCATTTATGTGTTTACAGAAGTATCGATGTATCTTGATTGGGAGCATCCTTTTGAGTAGTAAATAGGAATGTTAAAATATAACTTGTTTTGGTTGTACCACGTGTTAGTATTAACTTATGGTTTGCCATATATTCTTAGAAACTGAAATTGGTGAACGGAGTTCTGTTTACTGGTGGCTCAGCCAAGACAGGCCTATATTTTGAGAGAATCAAGAAAGTTTTTCAGGTGCTTTGCTTTATGATATTTTTTATTTCTAGTTATTTTAAACCAACATATCTTTATTTGATTAATTATCTAAGAAACTAGAAATTACGTTGTGTCAGATTATTCTGAACAGGAATGATGCAGGGGAACACTTTCCCTTGTTAGCAATTTGCTTAGGTTTTGAGCTTATAACTATGGCTGTCAGTAAGGTAACCTAATTTCTTGAAACTATTTAAAAGTTTGTAAATTTTCATCATCAGTTTGGTGACAATTGATGCTATTTCTTTTATTCACAAGTTTAGTTGGAGTGAACACAAGTTTAAATTGTTCATTATAATTTCACATTTGATTTTGTATAAATTTGCATGAATATTGTAGGATGACAACATACTTGAGAGCTTTAATGCACACAATCAAGCATCCATTCTTCAATTTGTAGATAATGCTGCAAATAATATTTCTCTTTTTCAAAGGTAATCAAATAAGGTATATGAATATGATACATGAAGATCAATTTAGGTTAAGAGGCCTAGGTTCTACCATTTACTGGTTTACTGCTACCTGCTTGATCTGGAATGCTGGGATGCACCTAGATAGGTTATTTATCTGCATGCCAACAATACCAGAAAGGTTATTTTTCATTTTATGTGTTTACTGTAAGCCTATCATCAGATTATTTTAATCTAATTTTACAGATTTCCTCCTCAATTAATTGAAAAGCTTAGTACTGACTGCCTCACAATGCAAAATCATGGGGTAAGTTTATTTGAACTATTATTTCAAAAAAGTTTGTTTCAACTAGCATCTTCTTAAGTGTGTCTATTTTATTTTATTTTTATATGTGATGCAAACACAAAATTAACCACACTTATGATTCTTTTGTGAAGTTTGGTATATCACCTCAAAGGCTGCAAACAAATGATGCATTGTCGGATTTCTTCAGGATTTTGACAACCACGCCTGACAAGGATGGAAAGGTAGTAGAACCAATAAAATATTTTTCTGTACTAATCCTTTCCTCGAGGCTTAATTTTATTTGTAACTGTTTATATCAGATATATGTATCAAGTGTGCAAGCTTACAGTTATCCTGTGACTGCTCTTCAATGGCATCCTGAGGTATACCAACAGTTAACCATCGAATAAAGGTAGTTGGAATTAGTTTTATGCAGCTGTGCTTATATTTCTACTCGATTGTTTCTGTTCAGAAAAATTTGTTTGAATGGGGACTGTCAGCGATTCCACACTCTGAGGATGCAGTTTTGGTATCTCAATCCGTGGGCAACTATTTTATTAGGTAAGTAGTGGAAAGTCTACTTATTTCGCTTTTCTTTTGGCGAAAGCTTGGTAGCAGCTGCTAAGGATGTCTACTACAAAGTAAGAAAGACACTAGACATGCATAATTCAAATCTTTCTTATGCAGTGAAGCACGGAAATCAGCAATAAGACCATCAAAGCAGAAGGTGTTAGATAATGTCATCTATAATTACGCTCCCAGATATTCTGGTGCTCTTGGGTAAGATAACCCCCATTCTCTTATTATCATTCTGTCATCTTGTGTTTGGAAAATTTCAGACCAACAGAAGCTAAAATTTTCAAATTCTCTGCCAAGTGAAAACTGTAAATAACTTTGAATATTAAAATCTCTACAGAAAATGCACTTTAAGTGTGACTTTATACAAAGTTTCACTTAAGTGATATGCACAGGATTTTTTTTTTCGTGTAATAGATTCAATTTTGGTACAAAGAGGTACATCTCCGTTCAAATGCTTAAATGACTGGAACTAACTATTTTGTTTGTTTCAGGAAAGGATTTGACGAGGTTTATATCTTCCAATGAATAAAGAGATTATATTCTTATTGAATTGTACATGCATTTCTATATAGGCATGCATATTTGCATGTTCATATATGTTATATAAGATTGTACACATAAATGCCAACTGTATCCTTGTTACCTTGTAGAAACGTCTGCTCAACTCGTAAATTATAATAAACCATAAGTTTCCATCAAAATCGTATATTCAATTTTTCATCCGCCTGGCTACCACTATTTATCTGCTACTTTAGACTTCGTTTCTGCAGTTCAACGCGACAAAGATATTTTTCCATTTGCGAACCAAACAGCATCTATGGACTCGTGCAACCCCCATGCGTAATAAAAATGTAAATGATTTCTTCTTCCTTGCATCAAAGTCAAAATGCAATGTCTCATACATCACCTAAATTTTAAGGGAAAATCATCTAGTGCATGTTCAAAATCTAAGCTTGGAAAGTAAAAACAGCGAACCCAATCTCAGAACATCTGTTGTCAGTTGACCAGAATCTGTTTTGCAAATATAAATACTCATTCTGTTAACATGTCAATTTCACATTTGTTGTATCACCTCCTCGGAGGGAATCCCCTTCATAGCATCTGTATACATTCTCACCTATCTCTCCAACCTTGGCTCAATGCCACCAACTAAATTTCCCAAAGGCCCAAAACCAAACAAAAGAGGGAAACAAACAAGGCAAAGAAAAAATAAATTAAAAAAGAAGAAGAAGAAATTCAGAGATGTCAGTTATAGACAAGAACTATATTTTGTTCCCCATAGAAACCCTCTCATGATAGTGATGATAGTGATGATACGGAAGCCTTATCAAGAGATAACCCCAAATCATCATCTGAGTCGAACTCCTCAGATGCGTTAGCAAGAGCATTGAGCATGCTTAACACATCATTGGTGTCATCCAAATAATACTTAGCTTTGCTTGGTTTCTGGCCGACAGTACAACCAAATAGTGATGTATTACAAGAGACAAGACCTCTCTTGACTAAATCGGCTAGATTTTCAAACATATCTTCATCGGATCTATCATCGCCTATGCATAAGACGAAGTCAGCTTGTCTCCCTTGTTCCTTCATAGTTGTCAAGATTCTCTCTGCTACCAATCCCTTGCTCACTCCCTACATAGGTTTTTAACAAATTACATGCTGTACATATAACAAATGTTATGGGGCCATGACATGTCATAACTTGATGCAGAACTAAAACAGAGCATTTATAGACCTGTCAGTAACCAAGCTGGATCTTTAAGTTTCCTCTTTGAAGCGTAGTAACAGATTCGCAAATAATGCATATTTCACTACCCACCAAAAAAAATGGCATAAAATAATTATTTCGCAAATAAAACACACTAAAAAATTTAAATAAATGATATTATGTATTCTTCCATCTGGTTTTTGAAAATTTTAGCATTTTAATATATCTTTTAATTATATTATATATGAAATAAACTATACCAAATTATATACAAATCAAGAACTTTTTACCTCGGCGAACGTTAACTAAACTATTGGTTAGTACTCCGCTTACATGATATAACGGAGAGGATGAGGACATGAGGGGGTAGAGGGGGAGAGGGGAGGCAAACCTGAGGTTTAACTTCAACGATGTATTGGCCGCTTCTAACTGAAACAGGTTCATTGGCAAGAACGCTTTCAAGATGATCGAGCATTTCTTTGGCTTGAGAAGAGCCAAAGCCAGGATCAGCATCTTGGTGACGCCACACCAAAGCACTTTCTTTTGTCTCTATAGAAGATCCATCAGTCAACTCAGTGTATATTTTCATCACAGGCTCTGTCAGCTCCATCCATCCGAAGTCACAGTTTTGCATGCTCATCTCCCATGGGGCGTCTCTATTCCACCTTCATTATATCACAATCGCATATATTAGATAATTTTTATCACGAATAATTAAAAGTATATAATGTGTGTTCTACAAAGTATCACAAATAACAGGCCTGCATGATCAAAAGTAATTTCTAATGGGAAAACAATAATCTACAGTCTACACATGTAGGAACTATACATATCTCCTATACACAGCAATTCCCCCTTCAGTCATTAGCTAAAGAGCAAGACGAGTTGTGCTTGGGGTATCTTTATTTTTAAGCAGGAAACCATACAAGTGTATACAATTGTTCATGCGATCGCTATTGAACAGTGCAATAAATTACATACCTCATGAAGAAACCATGCTCAGCAGCAATACCAAGTCTGGGACACGGGTCAAAAGCCTTTTCAAGTTTGTTTCTATCTCTGCCACTCACAACAAAAACTACATTCTTCTTATCTGCACACAGGTCATTCACTATCCTAGTAACAGATGTACTAGGTGTTGTATTTATCGGCAACTGAGGCACCAATGTGCCATCATAGTCAAGCAGAATAGCCCGATTCTTTGACGCCTCATATGCTGCCACAATAGAGTCAACATTGAGCTTCCTGAAGTTTGGATCAAGCGCCACAACCCGAAAACCAAAACCCAAACCAATGCCCCAGCATGTCCTTCTGAAGTGGTCCTTGCAACTCCTTTCTAAATCTTGGTGGTAGCTGCGGGCCCAGTATGCCACATCATGTGTGCTGACATAATTGTAGTGCTTGTCATGTCGAAGCTGTTTCTCATTATCAGAGAGGGATATTGCCTCATTCATAGCCTCAGCAGTATTTTCGATGCTCCATGGGTTGACCCGAATAGCACCACTAAGAGAAGGGGAACACCCTATGAATTCTGATACAACTAACATGCTACGTCTTGGGCCATCGACCTCCGACTCAGATCCTGACCCGCCTGGTATTCCTTGCCGGCATACAATGTACTCATATGGAGTCAGGTTCATGCCATCTCTTACAGCTGTGACGACTACACACTCAGCCACAGTGTAAAAAGCAATTCTCTCCACACTGGAGACATCTCTATCTATAAAAACAACTGGTTTATATCCATCTTGGCCAAATTCGTCATTTATTCTCTTACAACTCTCTTTTATCTCAGCTTGTACTTCCTCCAAATCCCTCCCTCTGCCACGGGCTGGGTTTGCAATTTGCACAAGGACAGCCCGACCCAGCCACTTGGGATGCATTCTTAGCATCTGCTCAAAAGCTAACAACTTCAGATTAATACCCTTAAATATATCCATGTCATCTACGCCCAAAAGGACGGTTCTTCCCTCGAATTGCTGCCTCAACTCAGCGACACGCCACTCCCTGTCAGGAAGGCGAAGCACTTGTTGTACTTGCCCCATGTGGATCCCGACTGGCATGATTTTTATGCTGACAGTTCGACCAAAGTAGTCTAAACCAATGTAGCCTCGCTTGGAGTGGTACTCCATGCCAAGCATACGGCTACAGCAGGAAAGGAAGTGTCGTGCATAGTCAAATGTGTGGAAACCAATTAAGTCACAGTTTAGCAGAGCCTTAAGTATCTCCTCTCTGACAGGTAAGGTACGGTATATTTCTGAGGAAGGAAATGGGCTGTGGAGGAAGAACCCCATCCGGAGCCGATTAAACCTGTAAGACAGTTTTTCAGTCAAAGTTCAAGGAAATGAAGATTTTACTTGCCAGCTACCAAGCAGATGCTAAGTCATGCCCAGACTATTCCCAGTGAACCCGACAGCACATAGATGCATAAAATTAGAAATCTATGTGTTTCTTTCAAAATTATAATGATAATTAAACACACAATAATAAATGATTTTTTATCAGCAGTAGGTCCTGCTCCTACATAAGATTTCTAATTGCAAAAGGTTTTAATGCTAGCTCTTAAGACCAGAAAGGAGAAATGCAATTTCAATTTGCAAAAGAGGTCTGACAACTCAAGAGCCTGACCATGGAGTAAATGTGGCCTTGTATCTGTATTATAGCCAAAACCCCAACCAGCCTCAATCACTAAACAGTATAATAAAAAATGGCAGTTCAACATTGCGATGGCTCTACAAAATCTCATATTTCGCTGGAAATCTATAATCTAACAAAAAAAAAATCCGAACCTGCGCCTGAGAAAAGTGGGGAGCGCCATGAGGTGGTAATCATGGATCCACACATAATCATCTTCTGGATTTATCACCTCCACAACCTTCTGGAAAAACTGCTTATTAGCAAGCACATAACTCTCCCACAAGCTCCGATCAAACCTCCCACCATGATATGCAGAGAACGGCAACATGTAGTGAAAAAGTGGCCAGAGGTGTTGTTTGCAAAACCCCTGGTAGTACTTCTCATGCAGATCCGGAGGCAGAAAGGCTGGCACGCACTTAAACCTCTCCAACAAAGCTTGTGCCACGTCATCCTGCTCAGTGGGCTCCACGTCAACCTTCAAGGACCCGATGTACAGTACCTCCACGTCATCGGGCAAACCGTCTTTGAGCTGTAGCAGGAGCGAGTCTTCATCCCAGGTAAAGGACCATCCGCGGCCATCCGGCCGCCGCCTGGCCCGCACAGGGAGTTGATTAGCGACTATGAGTATTCTCTCGGAGGCGAGAGAGGAAGGGACGTCGGAGGTGACGCTGTTGGCTGGTTCTTCGTCTTCTAGCTCAGATAGAGTTCCTGGTACTGTCATGACCCGCTGCATCCGCCTCATCCCTGACCGGTTGGTCCCGCTGTCACCTAACGCCGCAAAGTTTCCGGCTGCCAGATCTAGAAGGTTTGTATAAGATCTTGACATCATCTTGACGAGTCTTCGTGTAGCTCTAGATCTGACTGGGAATAGGCTGTCAGGTAAGGAACCCTAGGTTTATGACAAATTGATTACCTTGATCGGACTGGATATTCCTCCTTTATTCCAGGGTAATAAACGGGATAATCGTGAATTCGACGAGTTTATTCTTCGATCGGAGGAATACCGACCAGGTCCGGGAACTTGAATGAATTTAATACAAGCGAAATATCTGCTGGAGGGAAAGTTTGTGTAAAGGTGGAGAAGAAAGAGCTGGAAGGGAAAATGGGAAATGGGAAATAAAGATAAAAGATCGAACGATTTAATATGGATTTGATATTTATTCCGAAAATTAAAATTTGCACAGGCTTCTGTATAAAAAAACTAAGACCAAACGAAGGCGGCGATCATAGACTCGTCATAGTGGGGGTCCTAGCCTCCTAGGGGAGATGAAAAAACGAGAGAGGGAGAGGCGAGAAGAGAATAGGATGGATATTCCAGTTTTTATTATTAATAAGTATTATTAAATTAATATTGTTAAAAATAAGATTGAAAACCGTAAAATTTTAAATATACGAATGACAACGCGCAACTGTCAGGCCTATCACACTTAAAGAAGCTGATGAGGCATCCATTTATGAAGAGATGGTAATACCCAATTGTCGTAGTAAAATGAGTGCTTTCGCGGCGAGTGGCGCGGACGAAACGCGCGCACTGTCAGTGGCGCGTTTCAAAAAAATAATGAAACGTCGCGCAGCGCCTCCATCTCACTTGCGCCTGCGTGCGTTTTGTATATATAAGAAGAAAACGCGCGCATCGCGGTGGCGCGTTTCAAAAAAAAAAAAAAAAGCGCAACGCGCGCGTTTCAAAAAAAAAAAAAAAAAAAACGAAACGCGCCAGCGACGGTGGCGCGTTTCGTAAATTCAAACAATAGCACATCGCATGTTGCATGATCGCGCCATTCGTATATTTGAAATTTTACATTTCTCACTCTTATTTTTAATAATATTAATTTAATAAAACATATTATTACTAAAATCTGTGGATATTCGCTTGTTGGTGCAAGGCCGCTAAAATTGGCTAAAGCAAGTAGTTGGAAACATAATAATAATAAGATTCGCCGATTATTCTTATTCTAATTCCTTTTAGCACTCTGCCAATAAATCAACATTAACACGCGAATTATACGCATATTTAACTAATTTAACGTACAAAACATTTTCCTTTTCTAAACTATTCTTCATTTCTCGGGTGTGGTATTGTTATCCAAATAGGATGTTTTTACTGTGTTTCAAGTTTCAACTCCCGCGCATCGATGCGAGGAAAGAAAAAGTGCACTTTGAAGCTTAATCTTGACAAAAAAAAACTCATTACATTTTCTAATATCTCTCAAGAGATTCCTTTAATTTTTTTATAAAAAATGTGATAGACTTAAGATATTTGTTGTTAGTTGGATGTTGTAGATTTCTCTTTTTAAACTTCTAAATGAAATCAGTTAAATAAATTTTAAAACGTAATCGGTCATTCCGATGTAGCTAATTTTTATTGAATAATACTAATTTTGTATTATTATTTTAATTATATATGATAAACTATTTTAAAACTATATCCGTATTATTATATCCAAATGACGAAATTAGACCATCCCGGAATCGTTCCTTTGGGTTGGAGGTTGGAACTTGGAACCAAAGCGGGGCTGTGCAAACCGGATAGGGTTCATCTCACCTCCGTTCACAAAGAAAACGGAGGCGCATTAGACATAATTATGATTATGAGAATTATAAAATGCACGAAAGATTCCAAACTCATGTGACCTCTCCAGTTAGAGTTTAAATGGAGGCAATCCAGCAGAACAGGATAAGGTCGGCCAGCTGAGTACAGCATCCCAAAGGCCAGCTGGAGTGGCGCGCCCCACTCCTTTCGTGCCCCCCACGTGCTGACGGTTGTGATGCCGCCTCTATCCCTTTTCATCCCGTGATGAGCGGTCCAGATTTTATGTAGTTAGCGCGAAAGAACAACCTTGTTTTACATAATAACAATTACATGTATGTACAATTAAAACATTAATTAAATCCTTTGCTTCTTCCTTTTCCATTTGCGGAACAGGCGCATTAAATTCATCGACCCCCCAACCCTAGTAAAATTGGGTCGGATAGCCAGAGGATCCACCCATCGATTTGATTCAAATCGCTACACGCCGCGATGACGAGCATTGCATCACCACGAGCGTGTCGATCATCTCAGCCACGCATTCCCCTTTTACTCCCAAATTACATACATAATGGGATTTTGGATAGGTATCAGAATTCACAAGAACAAGAGAACAACTCGATCTTTCCTTTCGATTGGACCAACGCATTAATCAATAATAATAACGATCTTCTTGCGCACTTGGGTGCAATTTGGCGTACGCATAGCAGTGGCGGTCTTGCTGCGGTGTTAATTAATTGATTTTGTATTTTTGTTTCTGTACAAGCCAAATGGATAGGGGGTGGCCGCGGAATCGGTGCGGAATAGAGCCATCCAACTTTCACTTTATTACGACCATACCCATGCAAGGGCATAAACGTCAATTTGTCTGCCCCAAGTTTGACCCGGCGATTTGCGGTCGCAAGCTACCTCCTGCCAACTAATGTAGGTTTTCGTTGAGATCACCAATATGAGCTGGTGCCACATCAGAATGTCGGGTCGATTTCCTTTTAGCGATTTTGACATTTTATATTTTATTTTTATTTATATATTATAGGAGTGGGTCGGTACTCGTAGATCTGCAGCGCTTTGAACACAAAAATTGATTTTAAGGGTTTTTTAATCGTTAATTTTACATCGAGATTCATATTTTTAACAGATCTGAGATTTGAGATTTACAATTTTAATAATTATTACGAATCCCGATGCAAAATGAACGGTTCGCGAACCCTTCAAACTAATTTTTTAGTTCGAAGGGATCGTTATCCTTTTAAAATTCAACTTAAAATCATAATTAATTTAGTAAAACAATATTTACTTAATTTAGTACTTTTACATAATGTTGAATTGGGGTAAATAATGTTGAAGGGATTAAAACCAGAAAAAATAATAATGATGAAGTGTTAAAAACTGGGAAACTAATAGTGAACAGTCTTATATTGCTTTTGACCGCATAAAATAATTTATGTCTTCTATGATTCAGATTAAGGAACGCAATCATTTAAGGATTCGATTTATTGAAGTATATATAATATATTTCCATTTAACTTATACTGATGAAAGTAATAATTATCAAACGTGAAAATTTTCTTTTAATTTAACTCTACGTAATGTTGTAATTTTTTTTAAAAAGGGCCGGATTTCCTTTCGCATATATTAATGAGGCAATCCAGATTCAATAACCACATGAAATATTCTGCATTACGTAATCAATGTTTTTTTGTTAAATTTATTACGTGCTTAAGTGGGTCGGTTAGATTGTGACATGCAATTATTTATTTCAAAAATGTACCCCAGAAAAAAGAATGCTCAATAAAAGTTTTTGCCTCATCCCGACGTGTTTATATTTATAATTATATATGTTGACTCCACACAGATCTCGAACTGTCCAATATAAAAGATTAAAAAAAAACATGATTGCTTTGCACATATAATTAAGTTTTTCATGTTAAAAAATTCTGCTTCGCCTATTAGTTGTGAAGCACATGTTATTGACTCTTTGCGCCAATGAGATCTAACTCTGACCGAGACAACAGATCTAATAACACTTATGAAAAAACAAAAAACAAAATGAACGGCTGAGATCTAAAGAAGATTGATTAAGGGGAGAATAAAGGGATAGTAAAATAAGGTAGAAAACCATTGTGCATCTAGTATCACTATGGGTCAAACAATCGACAATGTCACCGTATGAATCGCTGATCAAGATAATTTTCGGCTGGATAGTGGTAGATCTCGGAACCGGATCCGCTCCCGTCCAGCACGTGGTTCGTTCGATTACTTTGAGATTCGAGTTAGGACGAATCTCAAAGTGATCGAACGGACCACATTCTGTGGTGCAAGGTTCTGCGCGGTAGCGGATCTGGTTGGGTAGATCTCTGGTTTTATGAGGTGGAACTTTGTAGGTTAACGTCGCTCATTCTGCTGGCATCCATACATGAAATAAACCTCGGCATTTCATGACTCGCAACACAATGGTCGGTTAAGATATTCGGATAATCGGATGAAAAAGCACAGAATTTGGTCTAGCATGGGGCGTTGGTCGGATAAGATATTCGGATAATCGGATGAATAATCCAAGGAACATAGCCCAAAAAAGGAGGAAAATAAGAAAATAATGGTATCCAATAAACTATTCGGTGCAAAGGTAATTTCGTGTGATAAACAGATTTTATCTTCGTTGATAGACAAACATAATTATACTTAATAAAGATGCATTATTTTTTTATTACTTGGCCATGCCATACTTATTTAATACTGTTGAATTTATCTATTTTTTTCGTTTGTGTTGACCCATTGGATCAGATGTATATATGATCTCTTTAAAAATTCCACAACCACGTCATGCTAATTTAAGACCGCGGAATTTAGCTCATTTTCTCTTTTGTGTCGATCCAATGGATGAGATATATTATCTCTTTCATATTTCAAATTTTTTACATGTGCGTATTATTAATATTTAATTATTTTTTTGAAGTGGGTGATTATGCTCATCTCCAGTACATTTACACAATGTAAGACTTTTATTAAAGATCTACTACACATCTGGTTTGCAATTTCATTTCGGATATCTGTGGTGTATTTATTATGATAATACGATTAAGGTTATACATTTTATTTTTATAAATTTTCATCTCTAATTGCCTGGCTTTATTTTTCTCGGGCATGACTTTTAGAATTCAGAAACTTTTCTGGTATTTTTTATTTTATTTTCGAAGTGAAATCTTAATTATAACCCAGTTTTCATAGAGGTGCGTGGCAACACTTTTTATCTGAGTACGAGGAAATTGAGACATGAAAAAAAAACAATTGTCTTTGTGGTGTGACGAAATGAAGATAAAAAGTAATTGTCTAAATAGGTTTTAATTATTGAATCGTCACGAATTTAATCCGATCCAACATGATTTAAAGATAAATGAGTTGGGTATGAATTTTTTTTTTTGACATGAATCGGGTCGGGTTCGGATCAACCCGACCCGACCCAATTAATTATGTTTTTAGAAGTAATTTTATGATTTAGTACTAATTAAAGTTTAAATATACCTTAATTAAGATTAATTATAAATTAATTAATATTTTATTACTTAAAATTATATTAAAATAATTAATAATTAATTAATTATTTTACACGAGTCGGGTCAGGTCGACCCGTAACCCATCGGGTCGGGTATGGGTCAAGATTTTTTGATCCAAATTTAATCGGGTCGGGTTCAGATCGGATTCAGATCAGATCAAGAAAAATAATAAAATAATATGATCCACCCGACCTGACCCATTGGCACCCTAGTCCAAAGTGATAATTTGCTCCCGTATTTGTACATCACATTCGCATAAAGAATTAAGTATGAAAATTAAAAAAATACATAATTTTTATTCAAGTTCTGTAATAGTAATACATACTTTTGAAAAGTGCTTATATTCAACACCGCGTGCAAATACGAGTAGTCCGTTTCTCTCTCTATTTTGTTCATTATCGCAAAGATGATAAAAACTTTTTCTAAATATATATTATTGTGAAAATATTTGCACTTCAGCCAAAATATAAATGTCCCAAATATATATTTTTTGATCTTCAAAATTTTAATTTATATTGGTCAACAAATTCTACATATCAAAATTTAGTACGATACAAATTTTTATATTTTATAGTTTTTTATATTATTTCCTTCAGGTTTTAAAAAATGATATATTTTTATGTACAAATATTAATTATTTATTATTTATATTATGTTAAAGGTATCTTAAAAAATCTGTTTTTTTAACTCTTAAAATAAAATATTTCTGATTTTTTTAAAAACAAATAATACTTTTCAGAAGTGATGTGGGTCATCCCTTTCATCAGTTTTTCCAATGTAAATTAATCTTTACAGTACGTGAACTTTTTTGTTCCGAAGTAAACTTATGGCGCTTTATCCTGTCACAATAGAATATTATAATAATAAATGTTGCAATGATGTCACTTCTTTCATGTTGCTTAATAAAAAAAAAGTAAAATATCATTCTCTACTTTTGCAATCATCGCAATCAACTCACATTATACGCAAACGAATATCCCGATTTTTTTATTAATAACAAAATAAAAAATACATTCCACAGATATAACATAGAAAAGCTTGATTTGATGAACCCGATTTTTGTCTCAGCCCCACCTTACGGATCCTCATGCGTCTCCTCTCTCCTCTCTCCATTCTCATTGTCTACATTAGTATTATAAAATAACTCGTGCGGGTCAGACCCGACCCACTAGACCCGAGGCCGCGACCCGACCCATCCCGTGGCCCTACCCGTTGGACCCATGACTCGTTAGATACGACGGATCTAAAACGGGTTAGGCAAATTTCAAAAAAATTCAAAACTCATCTCATCCCGACCCGACCCGACCTGACCTATGTTTAAAACACTAGCCTACACGCATGGTGGTATACAATTTTATATAATATACTCTCATTGCTAAGCAAAAATACAAGATATATATTTATTGTTGCCTAAAAGTTAGTCAAATGTGGACCTTACATCCATTAATTGCTCTTCCTCGTTCAACTCATTTGCTTCAATTAATACTTCCATTAAACTGGTGTCAAACTTTGAATTAAACCATTAAAATTATAAGTGATATTTTTATATATAAACTTTGTTTTTTATTATTTATAAAGACAAATAGTAAAAAAAGTATTGTAAAATAATTTATCAATATTTAACTTTTTGACATCTAATATTATTATCACTATTATTGTTCATTATTAATATTATTTTTATTATTAAGTATAAATATTTATATAATAAATTATATCATGAGTATCAAATTATACATCAAGGACATTATACACAATTACATACACATTATATTTTTATTTTAATAAACTAATATGATAAATACATAAATACATAAATAATAAAATATTATACTTAATTAGCCTTTTTTTAACAACGAGCTAAAATTATAATGTACATTTTTTTTACAGCATCACAAGCCTTTTAAGAGACCAAGTTAATCAATTAGGGCTTCAAACAGAACCGAATCAAATTTAATTTAAATGGAACTAAAATCGAACCGATTTAAAAATGAATCAAGCTAAATACATTAAAACTAGTTAAAAGTTGCTGAGGTGAAACTACAAATAAGCTCAATTATTATAATTTTATATTTATTTTTATATAATTATAAATAATTAGAGTGTATTTTCTCATTTTTGAATTATATTAATTAATTTATTTATATTTTAGTAATTTTACAACCAAACTATATTAAAATAAATAATATTGAGTTATTTACGAGTCAAGTCTAGTTGAGCCATTAAAAAATATCAAACTTGAATTCAAACCGGGCTGATAAAAAATCAAACCGAATTAGAGAGCTGAGAAAAAACTAAACCGAACTCGAACAAATCAAGTGTCTCAATTTTTTTCTTGCTGCCCTAACTGTAACGAAAAAAAGTATATCAAAATTTATGACAATAAATGACTTAAATTTTAATGTATTTTTAATTTATATTTTGTTTAAAAACAGTATTTTGATTTAAATTTTGTATTCTATATTCAAAGGCAGATTGAAGTACATTCAAATAAATTAATCCAGATAAATGAAGAAATTAATAAATAAATTAAGTTATTTTTTAAACTAAATGAACTAGTTTAATTGATTTTTGAAAGTTTAGAGATCAACTTGACATAAGTGAAAAGTCGAGGATCAGCCTGATTTTTTTTTATAAAAAAGAAGAAGCTTGGAAATCAAAACTTAAATATTGTCCATTTTTCTTTCTTCTTTATTCCTATACTAAATAAGATGATTAAGATCGTATAAAATAGTGAAACATAAATATGACGTAGAATAATTGAACAAATTAACCAAATGGAACTAGTAAATTACAATACAAATTTTAAGTTTCAAAATTCAATTTGTTCTGACATCTAATGTGCCGAACTTCGAAGAAAATATTTTTATCATTATTAAACCATAATTATATATAATATAAATGTGAGATTCCTTTGTGATGGGTGTCATTCTAGTGTTGTACTTATTAGGCGAATCCGATTGCTTGGTAGTTTATTTGATTTGCTCGTCCGTTTCGTTGTGACATCTATTGTGGAGGATACATTTAATTATTGCTCAATGTCAAACTAAGAAGGTGGAATCATTGCAAAATCTTGCATTCGTGGACGATTACTTGCTAAATGAGGTTTTTGTTATTTCGAGAGCGTTTAGGTAGCTTAGTACCAATTATATGTACTAGATTGATTTTGACAAGTAGGTAGAGATTAATTGTTTGTTTGACGCAAATCAAACCAACGATGAATATATGTACATAACTAGCTCGCCCTTTTACACTCGCCAATTGTCATGACTCAAGATTCCAGTTTTGTTAAACATCGTGCAAACTTCAATCATCTTAGTTCTGCTGACGATTGGTTCAGTAAGATTTGCCCCTCAAGGCTCAAGTACACATTAATTATGATTGTTTTATACATGGTATTAGAAAGGTTTATACTACAACTGAAAGCTATTTTGGTACCTTATGGAATCTGATTTTTATGAAATTATTAAATCAAAAAAAAACCATGTAAATAAAAATATATAGATATAATTTTGAATTCGATAGTATTTTAAATTTCATACAATTTCCATATCATTTGAAAGATCATTTGAGATCGTTGATATTTTATCAAATGATGCTTAAATTGACACTATATTGATAAATATTTTTTATTTGTATGTTTTTTTTTTCAATTCAAATTTATTTGACATCTTATTAACAGGATATTAAAATAACCATTGTCAAGTGATCCCTTCCATATGATAAACTACAACTATATGATATTTCGTATTTCCTAAGGCTACGTTTTTGCAGGATAAAAAAGAGAAAATGATAATAAGTTAATAACTCTTATCATTACTCTCACTAGTGATAACAGTTATCACCAATTTATCTCTCTTTAATTTAGTCCGGAAACAAATATAATATAACTATATAAGGCTTTGTTTGTTTTGGAAATAAGAAAGAGAAAAAAAGGTGATACCTTTTTTCCTCTTTTTCTCTCCCTTTTATCTGACTCCCAAACAGATCCTAAAGGGATTATTATGCCACATCCTCCGATATTTTATGATGTAACAGTTAGCTTTTAAACTTTTAAATTGGCAATAATTCTCAAAGCCTTTCAGTACATGAGAACGGTCTACAAATTATCAATTTTATTTAATATTGTTAATTTTATGGTAATAAATAACCAACGTATCTTAAACATACATCTTTATTATTAATAACTTTATGTTTCTCGAATTTGAATATAAAATAGATACTTTATTTAAAAGATTATTTTTTATTTAAAAACATAAAAAACCTAGCATATTTAATTTCGCTTTCTATTTTCTGTGTTATATATATCGATAAATGATGAGAGAAATTATTGTTTTAATTTAAAATTTATTTATTTTATAAAAAGATATGCATCACGCTATCTGGAAATACCATAAAAATAGTATTAAATAAAACATGCATAATAGATCATGACTCATCTCTTCTCGTAACAGATTGTACAGTGCTACATATTCAAAACAAGCAACCTGAATCATCCAGTATGATCTCTATATACATGCTTTTTTTAGACCAAATTGTATAATTTTTATTATTTTTATATCGGTAAAAAAATCTCATTTTTAGATGGTTATAATATTTAAATCAAGTGATTTTCTAACTATAGAGGAGGATACCTTGACAATGAGAACTTTTTTGACAATCTTGACAATAGATTCTTACATAAATATCAAATAAATTTTAAAAATAGAAAAATATATTTTTTTACTTATAGATTAATGGTGTTTCAAATTTCATATAATTTATTTATCATTTGATAGTTCATCGAAGATCATTAAATTAGAACAATTATAAATTGTATAAAATTTTGATGGTATTTGATGGACTATCAAACGATAATGAAATTGTATGAAATTTTAAACACTATCAATATATATGTAAATGAATGTATCTATAAATTTGTTTCAATTTTTTTTTATTTTTTTATTTATTTAAGAGTACATTGTCAAGATTGTCAAAAATAACCGATTGTCAAGGATCCCTCCTCCTAGATAAAAATGATAAAAATATATAAAAATATAAAATTTGATTCATTAAAACTTTTTAGATGAATATAAAATTATACAAATATGAAAAATAAAAAATGGAGACTATTAAGGC
Organism: Schoenoplectus tabernaemontani; assembly: GCA_037127355.1. Lineage (NCBI taxonomy): Eukaryota > Viridiplantae > Streptophyta > Magnoliopsida > Poales > Cyperaceae > Schoenoplectus > Schoenoplectus tabernaemontani. The sequence goes on along the minus strand of CM073743.1, from coordinate 17,929,030 downwards.
CAGTAAGACTTTGAAAAACGAATCTTTGAAGAAATTGGTATGTATATCACCATGGCAAATTCCATGAATGAAATGCATTTTGCGGTACTCCATGCATGTATATCTCAAAAACAAGCCTTTTATCCTTAAACGGGGTCCAACATGGCAACATTTATCAATATACTATTGTTATGTTGAAAGGGTCGGTTGTAAATATTTCACTAACTAATAATACGTACGGCATAGGACCCCCCCCCCCTACTCCATCTCTGCCTTTCCAATTTGTAATTGGGACCGTAATTATAGCACGCAGTCTGATATTGTCTGATTCAAATAATACGCGTCAAATTTGCTATGATCTTTTAACGAGGTTTTTGATTGAATTAAATTCGAATCGGATATTGTGTTGAATGCCATGAATCTAATCAAGTTGCGAAGGTGGCCGTTGGTACAATAGTACACTATATATATAATATAGTTGCGAAGGTGGCCGTTGATACAATAGTTTATATAATACTTCAGCCAATATGGTCCTAAAATATCCTTTATTTTTTCTGTTTTATCGTTGAAAAAAAAAAGTCAATTTTTCTTTCAACGAAAATGAGTCTTAAGTCTTTAACTCTCGGACGGTGTCAAAAATAAAAAGTCTTTCCATTTAAATCCCACACTCGAAATTTTCACACACATAGATAATTGATAATTCAAGTGCAGTTATTAAATTCTGCTTGTATAGAACAAATTTGAAATAACACAAATATCTCATAATTCTGTGACACGAATTAATAAGAGAGTATAAGACAAAATTGCGAACACAGACAGGTATAACTAACTACCTTGATCCTCCATTCAATGATTCAATGAATTAAATTGAAGCAGCGCAAGCTAGGCTGGGCTGGCACTCTGTCTAGATCACATTAATTTTACTACAGTAGAAAGCATGCAAAATGTGGAAGGTAGCATAAAGCTTCTACCTAGCTAACGTGCCCGGATCTAATCAAACAAACTAACGTTCCATGACCCTGACCTGGTTAGTGCATGGTTACTGTTGCACACCAACAAAACTTGGAGCATCCTATTCCAACCACTGGGGTCTGGCCGGGAGGTGCAGTATACATGGGCGAGCAGCCTATAGAGAGCGTTCGGTGCGGAGATCTTTGTAGGGAAGAACGATTATAGATGAGTCTAAATATAAATTTTAATGTACAAATGATGTATTATTGCTAAATCAGAATAGTTGATAGATGATCATATAATTTATAATAAAAAAATTACATAACTCCATAGAGAGAGCTTTTCAAAGGATATTGTTTATAATATTCATATGTTAAAACCAATATATCCTAATTAATCTCCTTCCAATCACATTCCATCAAAATAATTTCTCATATAAAAAGTAAAAAAAAACCCTATAATTTCTGCCTGCCTTGGAAGTTGGACTCCACTGTATAATTATTTGATTTATATTTCATCAAAGAAAGGTCTTTGATTCCAATTCAAGAAAGGTAAACAGTAAAATCTGACACAATAATAGCTTACTTTAATAATAATTCTTGAACTTTTTTAAAAGTTAATTATTTTTCTCCATAGTAATCTAATCTCCACGTGACAATATATTACACCAGCTACAACTTTAATTAGCTAATGGTCAATTGTTTTGTCTGAATGGGAGAAAAGAAACCCCTCGGGATGTGGGACCCACACTGGTCCGATAAGTAGGTGGTCCTTCAGGGGTGGGGCCTAGGGGTGAGGCGGCGTGGAAATCATGGTGGGGGCAGAGGCAATGTGTTATGCATGGATTGGGCTGCGACACGAAGCACGGAGGATAAGTCCATAATTATTAATTGCACATGTAACTGTCCGTACAGTAAAAATGGAACAGGCATTAGAGATCCGTGAATTAATTAATTTATATTAAATAAGAGTTTATGGGATTGGATGGTTAGTTGGCAAAGTATACATATGGGACCACGCGGTTGCCAGCTGGACTGCCAGCTAAGACAGCATATTCGCTGTTTGTACCCTGGGCCTGGGCCACCTCGTGTTGCCATGAAACAAGGGGTGTAATCGTCAGTATTGTAAAAAAACGAAATATTCAGCCAAATAGTTAAAATCGGAGGGTAAATCATCATGAATAATAGAACGGATGAGTATTTATCGGTCTTGAATGACTAATCAGCCGATTTTTCTGATTAATGGTCATTTATCCGTTTAGTTGTTTATTTTTTTTCGTTTAATTATTATGTTACTATAATTTTACAAAAAATCAACAGTTTGTTATAAAATTTAGTGAATGTTCTATAAAAATAATTATACAACTCATTAAATTCATCTATCTCGAAAAAATCACAGAACTACTATTGTAATTTTTCTTTTCCGAATCAATCTCTCTGATCTCTATTTTTTTATTTTTTTTAAAGACGTGATATCCTCCTTTAATACTTTACTTCTCAAAATCAAACTAAAAATATAGATAGATAATTAGATCTGAATTATTTAATTTTGTTTCTCTAATTATAACATCATATATTATAAATCAAAACATCTAAAAATATTATTGAATTATGTATAATTTTTTTAATTAATTTTTATTTTGAATATTTTTGTATAATTAATTATTAATACAATAAAATAAAAGAAGATTGAGTTTGCATCATATATATAGTATTCTGGTCCAGTTGTAAGTAATATATGTATTGAGTATATTAGATGTATTACAGTAATGAATTGTGAAATATTATATTTTGACTTTTAAATTATTTACTATAATATTCAATGATTACAATTATTAATATAATATTATTAACAAATAATATATGTTAGTTATAAATAAATATGTATACAACAATAAAAATATTAAATCATCCATAAAAATCCGTTTAATCGGCCGCATAACGATTAATCGCTAGGTGGTACCATGTCCAACCGCCAAGCGCATATCGTTTGTTACAACGCGGTAATTGTTTACGAATGGATAATGATCTTATCATATATGTATTAATTATAATTTTTCGGATACAAATATGGATTGAATATTCGATGAATATCTGAATAAAAAATCCAGATATTGGACAAATACAAATATGAATATAGATACATTTCAGATGTTAAATAAGAATATAATATATATCATTGAAAAATAATTACATATCATTTTTTGATAGAATAATTAATTATAAAAAATTAATAATTATTATCACAATATAGTTAAATATATCAATGAATTATAACAAATATGATACCTTCGAATAATGTCGAAAAATGATGGATAATGACTAAATGAACGGATACTGATATGTAATAGTCAAATTGTATCATTATCCATTATTTTTTTTAGATAATGGTAAGAATATCTTCAAATATGAATAAAAATCAGATAATTTTTATTATTTTCCAAATCAGATCATGGATAATTTGTTATCCGTTTAACCCCATGCAAGGAGCCAGGCGGGGAAAGTTGTACAACCAACTTAGTATGGAATTCATATACGGTGGAGAACTTCACCGTGAATTGGGCAGTTTTTTTAATCTCAATCATTCATCTTGTTTGTAAAAGCTGCCGCACTTTAAAAGTTATGTTTTAGTTGCATACTCCATCAAATGAGGTATCCTACATACGTAGGGGTGTACAAACGGTTGGTTCGGTTCAAACCGAAATAATTATATGTATCTTAAATTTTTTTCGGTTTGTCAAATTACGAAACGAACAAACTTTTAAAAATATCAACCGAATAAACCGAAAACGAATAAACCTAAATTATATTATTTAAAGAGAAATAAAAATATCAAAAATTATTAAAATTGATGGAAGAAATAAATAATTTAAAAGATAAAAGAAATTACTAAATAAAACTAATAGAAAATAAATATATTCGGATTATTTTTTATATAATCCTTATTTATATCAAGTAAAATAAAATTATTTGATAAATTTTGGATCATTCGGTTTATTCGGTTTATCCGATTTAGAAAAATAAAACTGAATTAACTAAAATTTTCAACCGAACCGAAAATTTTAAACCGAAAAATCGAACCAAATAGTCCAAAATTTAACTGTTTGGTTCAAAACTAATTAAACCGATTCGTTTGCACACCCCTATACATACAAATAAAGTGAATAAACCGAATAGTCCAAAATTTATCAAATAAATTTATTTTACTTGGATTTAAATAAAGATTATATCAAAATAATCCGAATATATTTATTTTCTATAAGTTTTTTTTAAACTATTTGTTTTTTGTATCAATTTTATAACTTTTGATATTTTTACTCATCTTTAAATAATATAATTTCAATTTAACTAAATAAATTGAAAAAAAAATCGGTTTATTCGGTTGATATTTTTAAAATTTTAATTCGATTTATAATTTGATAAACCGAAAAAAACTTCGAATGCATATAATTATTTCGGTTTGAATCGAACCGACCATTTGCACACTCCTAATCCTACAGGATACAGTTCTCTTAGGTGTGCTTTAGAGATACAGTGGAATGGGATGGAATAGACAGTTATAGAATGAAAATGAGTGGTCGGTTAAATTTTCTAACCTCCAAATTTGGAGTGAATGAATCGAGAAAAATATATAGAAGAAATATTCTCTCTAATCCTATTTAACATCTTCTCACCCTCTGCAAAAATGAATTCGGGGGCGAGTGTTTCTCTGCCCTGTAACTTCATTCCACTTATTAACCCTGCCTCTCCTTCTCGGAAACACAAGTTTTTTTTTATAATAATTATTAAAAGAATCTTAATTTAAATAATAAGAGTGATAAAAATAAAATTTTAAAATATGAATGGGAAAGACGTCGCACCACCGCTGTCGGTGACGTCTTTTTTGTAATATGACATTTGTCGATGTGCATGTGTATTTATTATTAGTATTTTTGAAAATTTAATTTTATCATTCTTATTATTAAATTTAGAATTATTTGAATAATTATAATTAAAAAAAACTGGAAACACAGCGTTAGTATGATTCTTTTATGCTGTACGAATATACGATGATGATTTAATGGTTGCTTACAGTTCCAACTAAATATGACGAATTGAGGTCACATGTCATTCAACTAAAAATGAAACATATCATGTCGACTTTAATTTTTAGAGTTGTCAGCATTTATTTTTTTTCATTTGCTAACGATCAGGATTGAGTACTGTATGATGGGTTAATGGTACACGAGTGTGCAAAATAAAATCTGAGGTACCGATAGTTAGTGGATTCTAGAAATTACGAAAGGAGTGTTCTAATACCTCAATTTTCTTGTGCTACAATATGCTCTTGCAGAATCATTTTTTTTTAAAATAGTTTGAATTTGAAATTTGAATTTCAAAAGTTCAAAATATAAAAATGAAGTAATAGTATCATGTGGCATACAAAATTTATGATATTGAAACCCACCTTAATTATAATCTTCAAGTAATATGTTATGATATTTTAAATACAAAATAAATATGGCTACCTACTGGAACCGTCAAAGAAGGAAAAATAAATATTGTTGGGTTAATTGAAATTGATGTCTATCTTTGTCGTTGATGTTTTGAATATATGAAGTTGAAGTTGTGAAGTAAGCAGTTTTAAGTGGTCACGTACAAAATAGTTAATTATATACTTTTGTACTGAATGTTATAAGATTGATATTTAAATACCCCTCAGTTGAAAAAATAAATACACTTTAATTGAAACCAAATCCATCTCTATGTAAGTCAAGTCAACCTCATTAAAGGAGAAAATGCAGCATGAGTCGTTATCGTTATTTACCTAACAACCCTTGAGCAACCAACTCGCAAATTGGTGGACCTCTTTTTTAATATTAATTAATTTGTACGTAGTGAAGAAGCCACAATAGCTTATAACGGAGGGGCAAAAATTTTATAATATGATATTTATAACATTTACTTTATTATTATATTATATGAAATTTTATTGTAATTGATTATAAAATAAATTAATTATACTAAACTCTTACAAATTAATATTTGCAATATATATGTTTTTCATAATAGTAAGTCTAATTGATCATGAAATATTATGAGGGATGGGATATATAAAGATATTGGGGAGATGATAGACACATGTTGCTTGAAAATATTGTTCTCACGATTTATTTAATCAATCTTTTTAAGATGATAATTTTTAGAAAATAATAAGAAATGAAAAATATTATGATAAACATGCTTATTTGCAAATTCATCATCCTTATTTCTAAGCATGAACTAAGTGTTATTTTGTTTTAAGATCAATTATTCTATTATAAAAGAATTTTTAATAACATAATTATTAAAATTTTTAAATTTTACATCATGATACAATAACATAAATTATTATATTTTTTGGAGGGGGATGCCACCTCCCTCCGTCTCTGTCTGTATGTCTATTAGTAGAATTTAGTATTTGAAATGAATGTACCTATCACCAAAAACTAACATGAAAATTGAAAATTCTGAGGCGCATCGTTGTAGACGCAAGAAATGTGAGAAAATGTTAATATTGTAGATCTAGTGGAATATTTTTTAGAGTTGGAGAGAAGTACGAGTACCTTAGCCGCTGCCTAATTCTCGTTGGACAAAAAAATGATATGACAATTTATATTTCCTAAAAAAATTATATTTTATGAAAACGATAAAGAAAAGTGATGGATAGAAATAAAAAAAAAGTAAAATTTTCAAAAATATAATGTTTAAAGATAAGGATGAGAAGTTGAGAACCAATTTTCTGATAAGAGTATAGGATATGTAATTTAAAGTTATATATTTCAATATGTAAAATATGTCCGAAAAAATATTTGCTGATAAGTACAGTTATTTTTTAAGTCCTGTTTCTTAATTCATTCTTCCCACTTATATATGATAGTTCAGAGGCGGATTGAATATGGGTTAGAGGGGCAAGAGACTATGAAAATTGGTTATATTTGTATAGAAGCTACTGATTGGCCATTGCACCTCTTTATTATGTAAATTGATTAATTATCAATTTATTTTTTATATTATATTAGTGATATTATAATTTATAATATATTTAGTGTTTAGTATCGTTATCAATATAATTATTTTCTAATAAATTTTTATATTATATTTTTAATATGTTATAATTATTTTTTTTAATATCGTCAACATGCCTACTATAGTTAAATACTGGCTCCGCCCTCTTTTAGTTTATCAAATGAAAAATGGCGATGACATAACATGCAAATTTCGTTAATTTATTTTTGTGACTTCACGAGAGATTTTCAAGTCTTTCCTGCATGCCCTCTTGATATTTGAAAATGATTATTATTGGTGAGACTATTGCTCAACTTCCATATGCTCATATAAATTGTTTTGCGTACTGATAGTACATAATTATTCACAGCGTAAAAATTATCATAAAAACAAATTAAAATTGGTCATTTCTGCTTAATTTAAATAGGATATATAATTTGTTTTAAGAAAATATACTGCATCACTGCGTAAAAATTAGAGTGTCTATATATCAAATGATAAAACAATCCAAGGTGGATGAAATTTCCTAACAATAGCTAGTGACCTAGTGTAGCGCTAGTATTTCCATCTGTAGCCAAACAAGCCTTCGCCATGGTTTGCTATGATGATTAGTCTGCTTTTGGAAATATCTATTTCAGTCAATTTTCATTTTTTTCACAACACCAAAAAAATATCACATGAGAATTGATAACATGCATGGATCCATCACACTATAAAGGATAAGATGATTCTCCTAGCTATATATATCCAATAGGTGACTATATAGTGTCTGGATATGCTTCAACTTGGTATAAAAAGAATGGGGATAAATATCTAATGCTTTTCCTGGTACCAGTCAATGTGGTTCCATTCAGGCGTAAAAGATTCCTCCAAGTTGATCATGCAATCTCACACCAACTTGATGTTAACAATATTTTAACAAAATTTGAAAGCTCGACTTAATTTAGTTTTTTCATATTTTACTGTTATCAATGGTACTTTCCTATGTCCGGAGAAATTATTTTAGATCGAAAAACATAGACACTAATAAGAACAAATATTTGTATGCCAGTTGTAAAGGGGAAAAAAGAAATTTGGATGATTGGGAGTAAACAGAAGTAAGAAATTAATAAAGGTACAAACAATGACAACTAAATCTTTGGTTTTTAAGGACTAAACCAATGAATGTTGAAGCAGCAAGAGATGCATGAACTAGGATTATGATATAATGTCACCTGTTCTGCCCCTGAATTTGTTCATATACTGGATTAATAGTAAAAATTAAAGTTTACGGTTCTATATTTTTAGTTTTTTTTTTTGTATATGAAAAGCTGAAGTCGGAAGTTTAAAATCTACGAGTAGTCAACAAAAAAAATTGCTGCCCACGCCCATGATAAATTGATATTATTATGTTTTTCATTCAAACTTTAAATTTTGTCATCATCAAATAAGAGTATGTTTTTTTATTTGTTTAGAATTTTTTTTTCTAAATGACGTTTTAATTTTGATGGTGATTAGGTCAAACCATCTGGTCGGACTTCTATCCGATATGTTAATTTCCAATCTCAAAAAAGACCTATAAATACAAGTTAAAGACCTGTAGAAAAAAAAATTCACAATCCAGCTTACACACACTTATAGTAGACTCAAAACTTAAAGCACTCGGTACCTATACCGAGCACTGACTATAAGATGATAATTCTTAACAAAAATAACGAATGATAATTTTGCCACCGTTAATATAGCATTAATAATATTTTATACTGTTTCATTTTCATACTTTGTTTTTTATCTCCTAAAAAAAGTAAGTGGCGATTAATAAAATATTATGTTTAAAAAAATCATGTCCTGTTAACATAGACAATGTTAAACAAATTCAGGTTAATATTCTAATGGTTAAATATGTACATACATATCTTATGCAAAACTTAACCACTTTGATAGAAATGAAAATTAAATTTAATGAAGTGGTAAATAATTGCAAGAACAAATAATGTCAAATACCTAACATCACTAAAAATCAAATGTAAAGTTCATTTAATTTTATTTATTGACAATATATTTAATTATCAAGCTGATAATCATATGATGTGAGGAATCAATACTAAAAGTTGGTTAGATCAAACTTTTAACGCCAATGTATCATTGAAGTCAGGGCATATATGGGGACATCTTATATTTATTTTATGAACTATACAAATTGAATTGAATGGCTACGTAGATTATAATATTATAAATAACAATTAATATAATATTCACACCTTAGGCGTGACAAAATTTTATTGTTTCTTCAAACAGAACCATGGCATCCCTTTTCCTATGTGCCATCCATTTATAAATCATCTCCCACCACATGAACATGCAGATAATTAGAAAGTACAAAAATGAACTGTAATCATATTAGATTCTCGTGCATGATATATATATATATATATATATATATATTATATTATATTATATTTCAAAATACGTTGCACCGATAAAACTAATATTTTTAAATGCGGATTTTTTCATGTATATGGATATCCACTGCTTATTATATATGCGGTATGCGGATTTTTCTTATTTTTTAAATAAAAGTATAATAAAAATACCTACTTATAACACAAGTCGGTCGTAGCTCGGTAATTGAGTGGTAAGAACTTTAACCATGTCTTTGAGAGCAAATTTTATTTTCAATGATTTTTAACACTTAACAATTCATATTAATTATCTTTGACATATTATATTATTTTTTATACGATCAAACCGTATGAAAATGACTGGATAAAAATTTTTCATACGAAAACCCATTGCATAGGCATAAGCGGCCGCATATGCAGTTCATGCGGCTGCATTTAAAAACATTGGATACAGCTTCAAGTTGTGTTACTTCAGGTTTTCTATAACGAGAATTTGCACAGCACACTGTGTTGCGAGTCAATATCAATATATCTTTGCACTGTTCTAGGTGCAATTGACTCGCCGCACCTGTGAAACACATAGCATCGCCATAGGGGATCCCTCGTAGCAACTTGCTTTTAAAATTGTGTGCATGTTTATTGGTTTCTTCACACATTCCAATTTCCATGTCTAATACGTTTGTGTGCTTCTCCTTATTAGTGCTGGTTGATAATGAATACCTTTTCAACTTTTCTTAGGTTTAATGCTTTAGAGCATGCACCATAGCTTTTGAGATTCTTTTGATAGAAAAGAAGAGATAATTTGCACAAAGCTACTTGCTTTACAATGGAAGTAAAAGTGAGAGTAGAAATAATACATTTTGAAGGCAGACAAGTGGAGACAACAGATAAATGAATACATACATTTGAGATGGATACATTTCTCTTATTTTACTGTACTAGTATACATTGTCTGTATATGGATGATGATACATAAATAATTAAATATACTTCCAAGCAACTAAGTCACCTTCAAGTGGGCCCAACAGACAAAGAGTGTATAGGAAAGAGCTAGTGTGCAAACAACTGGATTGGGCTTGATTGTGACCTGTGTGGCTTGATTCTGTCTACTGTACTTCTCTACTTCAATGAAGCAACCACAATTATAACAAATTATACCGTATTGCACTCACAAGGAGCGTTGCAAGTCATCTTTCATTATTTCCTTTACAACATTCTAACTCTATTTTCAAATTTCTTTTTTTTCTTTTTTGTTTACTTTTAGTAAAAAATTTGTAAATACACACCACTGGTGTAACAAAATTAATGAAAATTTAAGGGCATGACCCTCATCATTTTCTCAAACAAAAAAAATACCGTATTGTACAAAAATGGTTGTCCTGCCCACTCCATTTATATAAAAATGGAGAGACGGAGCCACATCACATCAGCAAGAGAGCCAGAAAAGATAACTTTTCCCTCAAACTGGACGTATCCATTTTATCAGAAACGGAGAGGAATGGTGCAAATTCTAGCGTTTTTTTGCCAAAATATAGAAAAGGGCAGATGCTGTCTCGCTCTCAAGGTGGGGCCATATCTCCATCCATAAAAAGGTGAACACTGAAGAGAGAAAAATGAGAGGAGGGGGGATTTGGTTTTAAGTTTTGGATAAGAAAAGGATTTGGCATTTTCCTATACACTTAATTATTGTGGATGCAGATGGATTTGGGTTGTTGAGAAATACAATTTTTATTTTCTTAACACTCTAGTGGATATAGGATATTGCTCAATAAAAATATTTGTGAGGGAGAAGGAAGAAGATGTACACAGTACATTGCTATACTGGATTCTTAGTTTCTTACTACCCAATTGTAACATTTTGTGTTGGCCAGATAGGTCACGCACGTTAAGTTTTCCCCCTTTGAGGAAATGATTGTGACATTTTCTCATTTCAAAATTGGGTAATTTATATGCTATTTTTTTTCTTATTTATAGGTTAGAGGTATTATATAAGAAATAATTTAAGACACGAACTTAATTAGTAAGAAATTATTTAAGATATGTAATTTACTTGTGGCCGTGCTGTAATAGGAACAAAATAATTTTCAGTAAATGAAAATATAATATAATCCGGCCCATGTAATGCTGCCAATTAATTAAGTGGGTTTAGAGAGATTAATTGGGCCGACTATTCAAGAGGATATCAAAATGGGCCTCACAATTGGATATCTGGATCTAAATTCTAATACCAGATTTTGTGAATAGACCAGACCTTATAAAACGACGTTAGAGTTTTGGTGGATTTATTTGCATGTATATGAATTATGAAAAAAACTGTTAGTTCCCTCCTTAGCAAGAAAATTTTGAAAACTTAAGCTTTGGTTTTATACAACACTAATTAGGAGGCTTCAACTGCATTCCGTTTTATGCCTCCACCTTTTTAATTTTTAATAACTCAAAATTTAAATTAAAATATAAAAACAAAACATTCATATTTTATGTCTAGATAAAAACATATAACATTTGAACATTATTTTATGTGACAACAAGAACTTGCAAAAAATATACTAATATGAATAATTTATGGATGTTGATTTTTAACTTAATATTTCATATAAATTAAAAGCGTAAAAGTGAATATTTTTTTATGTGCAACAAATATATATAATATAGATCAATTTAACAATTTTATTTTAATATTTTAGTTTTAATTTTTATGTTATTAGAATTAAAAAAAATAAAGACGTGACGGAAACCTAAAAAATTAAGGTATTTAAATCCATCGCAAATTTGGGACCTTTTTGAATTCAGTTAAAATTGGTAAAAGGATATTCCGGGTTTGTTTAAGGCATATAGGGAAGTTGTTTTGGGGCCAATTTGAAAATCAGTCAAATCGGCCCATAAAGTTTACATTGTGTGTGTCTCTTTGTATTTTTTTCCCCTTTTACGAACGCTTCTTTTGGAATGAGAAATCTCGTTGTATAATTGTAAATCCACACTTAGTTGTTTGATTTAAAGACAAGCAGACAACCTTGTAATACTTGTTTGCTACCATCGTTGGATTCATTTCTTCTTCAGTGCAGCAAAACTTTAGAATTTCAGCTAATTAACAAATGCATACAAAATGGGCACTCTCGAACAAAAAGAAACGCCAGCACATATTTTGATCGGCACAATTTCAAATATTGCAAGCTGTAATTTGTTGGAAATGGAACAATATTTTAAAATTTTGAAAAATTGGAATATTCAACGACAAGTTGAGAAGGTTATGAATTATATATGTGAAGTTTATCAACCTCGTGACACAAGCATATTTCGAAGTAAACAGTCTCTATATTTGCAACTCTGTTTGTTCTCAAAGAAACTTCAATGAAAACATCTTTATCTGAAACCAAACCGAATTTTTTTAATGTTAATTCAAATTTAGTTCCTAAAAAAATGAAGACAAAAGGAACGTGGTGCAAAACCGCAAAGATGCAAAAGCTGAGTTGAAGCATGTATATCAATTCCGGCTTTGGGGCGAATTTATTACTATCAAATTATTTTTTCTTTTCTTTTCTATAAAATGTGCAAAAAAATTATATATGAACACAAGTGCAGTTTATTGTTAAAATATCACAAATTGAATTTGAATTAAACTTTCATTAATTTTTTTTGCCCTGCCAATAGGTCATATATTTAGTAAAGAGAACGCTACAGCGAATAATAGAAGTAAATTGTTTTCTAAAAATATTGGTTAAAAATTTATAAAGCCTTTGGACATTTTTTTTTCTTTTTTTTTTCCTTCCGTCTATTATTTTTATTTCTTTATGGGCAGTAGACTGTAGTCGGTAGAATGGTAGCAATATTCTTTACTCTTTAACTTTGTGTCATTGTAGACATCTGATTTTCAAAAAGAAAAGGGATCAGTTTATAATAATATTTTCAACAATTAACAATGACCTTTCAATAAAATTTAGTTAAAGAAGCCTGCTTCTGAATTATAGAAGAATGATATATTTGATTCTTTGATCTCATTATTTTTTGAAGAAAATCAAATAATTTAGATCATATCTTGATTTCTTTTAGGGGTGAGGTGTTTTTATCCAATAAATTATATTTATGCTAGATTGATTTGGTAGCTTTATAACAATGATAGTGAGTTGCCATCACTTATAGCAGCACATCTGAAATTGTAGATATGAACTATTCTAAATTTGAACACTATTTAGGAGTTCAATATTGGTATTATTGTACATGATTTACTTAATTTGAATTAAGTGAGGCATCTAATTATTGCTTATCAGGCCACATAGAACTTATGTAGCTATTAATTTACCTCAAAATGTTCAATTCAAATAGAACTCAAATTTTCCATATAAATTAAAATCCTCCAAACAGAATGGCGGGGATATAATTCAAACCTCAACAAAAGGTAAATCTATTCTGTGTCCTTTCTAGCCTCTTTATTTGATATCTTTCCTACTTTAATAATAATAAATAATAATAGATCAAACAAACTCTGCACACCGTACGATCTAAATCAGTACAAAAAGCCCCAATCACCGCTTCCCTTCTCAAGAAATTCTACTCAGAAAACCGCCAGTTTCTTTTTGAACCCCAAATGAGAAAAACACAATTTTTTTTTTGGTGGCAAGCAAAGCAAAGCATGAAAGCATTTCTCTATAGAGGATGTTTATAATAAATAGAGGGCCCATGGGCCCAACCTTCTTTTAAAAAAGTAATTGCAGATATTAAATGAAGTGCCCGCTTTGAATGCTGACTAATAAAAAATGATTCATGTCAATTGAGTATGACATTATATACAAGTAACATTGCCAAGCTTTTTGTGCATCCGTCAGATGCCTTTTATATAAGAACAAGAATGTGAAAAGTTGTTGTTTCAAATTGAAATGAATCAATCAAGCTGGTAGTAGTTAACTATCATTTCATTATGTTTTTTTTTATTGAAAATCCGTAGGCATTTCATTATGTTTTCAGTACAAGTTCGCCAATAAGAAAAGTTGTTTTTTTTGGTTCTTTGCAATTTGCTAGCAAGAAATATTTACAAGGATTATTTTTTTTTCATTGTTAAATTCCAATGCCTCACTTCTACTACCAATTGACTATATAGTCTCACAGAATTTGATAAATCACTTTGGAACAAAAAACTAGTACACAGTCGAATCTATTGGGTTTCAACGTGCCGCCTATTTGTGAATAATTGCATGAAATACTTTTATTAATTAATATCAGCGGTTTTCCTACTAATTAGACAAATTAAACAAATTGTTTGAATTATACACAACTTCTATGAAATTTTACAATATTATTTTTCGTTTTACAAGAATCAAAATTCGAATTTAATTATAAAGGAAAATGTTTGAGGTAGCATAGTTGATAGCAAATCGATATTATATTATTATTCAATTTAAATGAATAATTATTTAATGACTTCATTTATTCAATTTATTTTGTTCGTGAATTCAACTATCATAATTCTGAATAATAACTTATTTTAATTAAATAACAAAATACTATACAAAATAATTTAAATAAAAAAAGTTCTTATGAATAGTAACTCATTTAATTTGAATAATAATAAGATGGTATTTGATTTAGGATATAAACTATATCGGCTCTCAATTATGAATTATAAAAAATTTCGAGTTATTTCTCAAATTCCGAATCTGCCACGTCATATCCGCATTCAAACACAAAACCAGCGCCTCGTATTACCCCATGTCACATTGTTATTATGTTATATATATATAGAAACAACCTCTACTTAAATTTCAGTTTCAGTTCACTGAAATTCAAACTGCCATTACTCTAGTTCCCAGCCAACCCAACATCTTTCTGACAAACCAAAACTTACTACTGAGTACTGAGTACTGATAGGCGATATCTGATAATCAATTTCAATTCTCTAGACAGCACACCAGAAGTAATTAACCATGAGATGGGGGAGAACAAAACGAACTCCAGAAGAGAATTCAACAGAGAAGAAGAAGAATTTATCCTTGTCAGACCTCCTCTCTTTCTCATGGCTATCCAAACTTCGATCCAACAACAAACCCCAAAATAACACTCCCTCTTGCAAACCCCAATTTGTTTCAAAGAATCTCATTCCAAGTGCCAAACACAACAGCCCTCAGTGCTCCCCTTTCCATCAGTCAACCGACCAAACCATCATGCCTCGACGACGCTCAGTTGGCGACGAGGATCGACCTATGCTGAACTGTCACAGACGGCACTACTCTGTGGGCGGGGACCATGTTCGAGCCACATCTTCGATGACATTAGGCCATGTAATTCCTTTCTCTATTGTTCTTAAACAGAAAGAAAACATTCCAACTATGCCTACTTTGTACCAGGAAGTACCTGATCCAGGATTATATCCGCATAAAACTCGGCGAAGAAGGAAGCTTAAAAGCCGATTGGTCATTGCAGCTTCCGATGATACTCACGGAAAATCGTTCAATGGCATGACCCGATCAAGAAGATATCACCGAGTTAGTGCTCGCTCATTTCGGCAAGGGAGAAAAGGTCTAGAAAATTTTGCGGTGGTGAAAAGGTCGAGAGAACCCGAGAGGGATTTCAAAAAGTCGATGGTGGAGATGATACTAGAAAAGGGAATCAGAGAGCCGGAGGAGCTCGAGAGTTTACTGGCGTGCTATCTCACATTAAATGCTGATGAGCATTATGATGTTATTGTTAAGGTTTTCAGGCAGGTGTGCTTGGAGATCAATCGCAAACAACTTGCTGGTAGGCTGTAGAGATTTATTTATGAGTTGGTTCCTCTGTTTTAGTAAATATGTTATATGATTTAAGGATTAATTATTTGGCTTTTTCATCCGACATTAAATAATTGTATGAATTTCTGAATTGGCTGTTTCAGTTGTAGCGCTTTCTGGTAAATTAAAGAATGCTATGCAAATGTGTTCTATTAAAATGAGCATTTTGCCCATCACATACAATTTTTCTAGGGTATATAATTATCGAGTATTAAATATTCTGGTCTCGGGACGGAATTGTTCTATAATTCTAATCATGTATCACAAAAGTCAGTATGAGCAGTATATTTACCCCTACTCCTTTTCTACAATGACTCATTTTTAAGGGAAGGGATGACTTGACAATGGTTATTTTGACAATTTAGACAACGAATTTTCAAATAAAATGAAAACAATTTTAAATTAGAAAAAAAAACTTAATGAATATATTCTATACTTATAGATTGATAGTGATTCAAATTTCATACAATTTTATTATCGTTTGTAGTCAATTAAAGACTGTCAAATTATAATCATTACAAATCGTATAAAATTTTGTTGGTTCTTAATGAAGTATCAAACGATAATAAAATTGTATAAAATTTGAATCACCATCAATTTATAAGTAGAAAAATATATTCTAAAGTTTTTTTTAAGATCTTTTCGTACTTATTTGAAAATTCATTGTCAAAAAAAAATATCAAAATAACACATTGTCAAGTCCCTTCCCTATCTTTAAATTAATAGTGGTCATTAGAGTGGACACCAAAATAAATTGGTGATTAATTAAAAGCAGAAGTCAGATATGTAACTGATGATGAAGTTCATGCATTGTCTGTGCTTTTCCTTTTTGTGTTTTCATGCCTGCCCTTCGCTTAATCAGCAGCTGCAATTCTCTTTCCATCCCTCATACTTGAACTGTTCGTACATGTCTCGTGTTTATACTATTCAGTTCTATGACTCTGCGCATCACCATGCATTTTTACTTCAAATTTCTCATGCACTTGGCATCCCGATTCCTCATATTAATTGCCGAGTCTCATTTCCAATATAAAGAAGAAACATATATAAGAAAATTGGACTGATTCGCTTTGATTTGTGCAGAACGGTTGGCTGCGTGGAATATGCCTTATAATAATATCATATATGAGAGCTAGCAGATACAAAATGAACGAGGATATAAAATCTGACTTGCTCTAATAGGCGCACGTACGGACATCTCAAATATACCAAATTATCTATTGGCTGGAAAGGTGTATTTACATCTATTCAAACCTGTAAAGGTGTATTTGTACATATTCAAGCCTGTAAAGGTGTAGTCGCACCTATTTAAGTCTTTAATATCTCTATTTATAAATTGATGCTATGTATATGTGTGAGAGACTGAGACACAACACGACAAAATAAAGCACTTAGAGAGAAAGAAAGAACATCATCTAAGAGACCTCCATGATGAGATGAGAACGAATAGTCTCGGTGTGATAATCAAAAGGGTCGCGACATATAGTTTATGGAACAGAGGGATAAACTCAATCTCGGCCGTGATCTATCTTCAACAAAGTGATTCTCAGAGGCTTACGGTGCAGGAGATGTAACGTAAGGGCTTTGATACGTCAGATGTGATTAAAAATGTAAGAACAAAAAGGGAAATATTTTCGCTGATAATTTTGAATTTCCTTATCTCCGTTATTTCTAACATATTTATTTTAGCATAATTAAAAAATAAAAAAATTCTTAAATACCAAAAATACCCTCTTTCATTTTCTTTCTTAGAGTTCAATCAATCTCTCCTTCATCCTTCCATTTTTCTCTTCGCCAAACCTCACCCCCTCTGCCAAACTCCTTTGATAGTGTAGAGATATTATGCGTATACCTTTGACAACATGTACCAACTAGTTCTAGATTTGAAAAACCATACAAAATTCAGAAAAAAGTATTAGTGCCAACTGGCACCAATATCAAGAATGGGTTAAAGAACCATCACAGCTGAAATCAGTTTTCATTAATTGTAAAGTTTATGAATTTAATCACGTAACATTTGTTTCACAATATATAATCAAAATTGATTGCTTTCAAAGTCACAAAAAGAAGAAAATAAATAAATAAGCAATTTAATTAGTTTCAATGATATCTTGTATGATCTAGTACTGTAATTGGACCAGCAAACTAAATTGACTTTAACAATCCAATCAGTGAAATCAAGTAACACATAAAAAAGGACAATCGAGATCGCGAGCAACAAATTCAATAGGCTTTCACTTTTCAGACAAATTGACGAGCAATTGATGTGCTCTAGAGGAACCACCATAAGGAACTCGTGTGAAGTAACCCAAGGGATGAGAGTTGAACAAAGTAGAAGTAACAAGATTAGATTCGCACGGCGACTCAACGCTGCCATTTGTTTCTTCTTCTTTGACGATTCAAATCCAAAAAAGAGAGATTTTAAACTGGTCATTTTGGAACAGTTTCAGAGCAGTGTTGTTAATGTTGGAGGAAATTGATACAATTCGGTTGGGTTCCTCGAAGAGGGTTGATAATGAGAAGATCAACATCTCCAGTTGGCACTCGCACCAGTTCCACCCAAACCAGCAGTGGCACCTGATACCATCCTCGGAAAAAACTTATCAAGATATACACTCCTTCTATGCTTTAGGCAAGAAGCTTGGCCGAGACTAATTTGGGGTCACATATCTCTTGACTGACATAGGAGTTGGGAGGAGGGGATGAGGTTTGGCAAAGAGGAAAATGAATGGAAGAAGGAAAGATTGATTGAACCGAGAAAGATAATGAAATAAGGTATTTTTTGTATTTAAAAGTTTTTTATTTTTTAATTGTGCTAAAATAAATATAATAAAAAATTTAAAAATAAATGAGATTTGTAGTGACAATTTTCTTCATTCAAACTTTGTAGTGATAAATTTCTAAATTCTAAACTTGAGAGTGACAAAAAACTGATTTTCCCTAAAAACAATCATTTTGGTCAAAATTATCCATTTGGCAGCTTTCAAGAGATTGAAGGACGTCAAACTTTCGTTTGAGTGCAACAGTGTCCAATAATTTTTTTGTCTTTCTCGTGGTTGTTGATGTTTTATTGTTATAATTATGTTTTTATTTTAGAAGGAAAATAAATTGAACAACACACAAACTAGCCATATAACAGATTATTAACAATTAAATAATTAAAAAATAAACAATTCTTTTTATTTCCATATATTTTTTAGTTATTTCTATATAATAATTATTAATTAGTAACTAGAATTGTCCCACAGACTGTTTTAAAAAAAAACTATTATCAATTTCATAAATACTTCATTGATAGGTAATGAGGAATCTAAATAAATGTTAAACATAATGAATATTTTTGTGCAAAATCCAAAATTTATAATAGTTCTTGGAAACACCCACATTTTGGTTTTTGGAAATAAAATTTGAAATCATAAGGTAATTAATCTTATTTAGATATGTTCAAACTTACACAATCAATTCAAGTGGCGATCAATTGTTTCATCAAAATATTAGTCAAGCTGTCAAGTTTAATTACTTTTCTACCAATCCTTGCACACTTCAACAGTAAATTCATCTACCTTAAAATTCAAATAATAT
Source organism: Schoenoplectus tabernaemontani (assembly GCA_037127355.1). Classification (NCBI taxonomy): domain Eukaryota; kingdom Viridiplantae; phylum Streptophyta; class Magnoliopsida; order Poales; family Cyperaceae; genus Schoenoplectus; species Schoenoplectus tabernaemontani. The sequence continues at coordinate 17,909,356 of CM073743.1, read as the reverse complement.
ATCAGCTTTGAAGATTAATCGCAGAAAAATATACTGAAATGTAACATGGATAGATGCTGAGCTTAGCAGGCCCATATGCCAATATGTTGTATCAGGCAAGATTAAGGCTCTGTTCAGATCTTCCTCATTTGTCACTGTTTGAGTTGGAAAAAAATAAATCGGCTCTCACCGAGTTTGTGATGCCCGGACAAGTTGATATTTTAATTTCTATTTCTTTTTTATACATATTTTTTCATCATACTAATTCCAAAGGAAATTTTGAGTACATGTTTTATGTCAAATCTAAAGCACTCTTTTTTAAAAGAAAAATATTGACATTTAGGACTTATTTTGTATACAATTTTCTTATTAAAAGGCCGAAAATCAGTAATTTGTTGTCCTCAATTTGATGCATTGTTATTTCCAACTTCTTTTTTAGCTTAGTATGGGGTCATGTTGAGGTGCCGCGCATATTGATGTTCTTTTATTACAATTAATGATTTCAAATTTTATTTCCAAAAAACAAAATGTGAATATTAAATAACTTTGTTCTAGGTCATAATTAAGAAACTCACTTTGAAAATCCTGAAATTAAGAATTTTGTGTAATAAATTTGGTGCATTGTATTTTTTTTACTTTTTTTTTTAGCTTACTATAATATTTAAATCTTTTTTAGTAGTTGTCTAGAATCTACTACTCTTGACACGGACGAGATTAAAGGTACATATTTTTCTTCGTGCATATATACATGATAACACATGGATTGAAGTTTGAAAGGAACTGCAAAGATTAAAAGAAAAATCTAAGATCTGAAAAGTACCCATCATTTTTTAATGCATGAGAAAAATGACACGAAAAGTAATTCAAGCCATGTATCATAAACTCATTACAAAATAAAGACGTGGATTGAATTGAAATAGTCCCTTCACCACAAAAAGTATTTCTTATACTACAAGTCGTATCAACCGCCCTTTTATTTAATCAACCTCTTCTTCAATTTTTGTGTCTAATCATTTTCAATACCAAGCATTAACAAAATTCCCACTATACTTTAATTTTTTTCCTGACATTTCAACTGAACCGTCGATGTCATTTGCTGTTGCACATTGGCTAATAGCCTAATACAAACTTACAAATTAGAAGGTCAAAAAGAAAAACATATAAAAATATGCTGAGAGAATGAAAATGAAATAAATTAAATTAAATTATGAAGCGGCGCCTACACGCCATTTTGTCCTGCGTGGCTGTAGGTCCCACCACAATTTACCAATTTTCGGCCGACAAATATCAATGTGCTCTCCGTTTTATCACCATTTGATGCCTCCAATCGCTCCGCTTGTAACTATGTAAGCCAACTCGGGGAATGGAATTATCCGTTTTAAGATAAATGGAGATCATGCTTCAATTTTTCTCTTTGATTTTCCAGGTTATTGCATTGTTTGAACTTTAAATTAAAACGTGAACACACCACAAGTGCGTCAATCTATACCGGAGAGATACACCCGGGCCTGAATCAGTGTCAAACCGACCTGAAACCCCGGTACGACCGTGAACCCCACTCTCTTATCCCGGTACGCAGGTAATTTCCAGGCCCCACCACTCTCCTCTGCCACAACGCTCTCCATGTACACCTCAGAGAAACGCGCTCCCCTCCGGGCCTGAAAGATCGACACTTTCGTCTCCGGTCCGAACGAGAAAAAGAGGCAATGGAGCAGCCATACCCTTCTCGCCATCTCCGCAAAACCCATGAACCAATCTGAATTTGGAAAATCATGGCATGATTTGATTCTATTCCTTTGGTGAAGATCTTTGAAGAAGCATAACTCCATCCTGGGTTGCACCATGCTCAAGTACTTGGCGCTTAAAAACACTTTGAATCCTTTCGTAAATTTTTCATCGCTTGTCCATAACATTTCTTTGATGCTTAGTGATTTCAAAGAATTGAACTCATCGAAGAATTTGCTGCTATCCCATCTCTCTCTATCTTGTAAAAATTCCAAGTTGAAATCTTTCTTCTGAAAAGCTGAAAACATGATGTTGCATACATATGATTCAAAATAGAAGCTTCGATGCAGCGCTGGATTTTTAAGAGGCGTACCAGCATGTACCGCCTTCGCCGCAGCATTCAAATCCCAACTGGCACCTATCATGTGTGCTACCATCATCTTTACAAATGTTTTTATTGATCTAACAGCAAACCTGAGTGCACACAAGAAATGTGTTGGATTGAGACCAGACAGGTGGAGCCCATCAAGAGATGCCAGTGTTTTACCAGGATATGCTTTCATCTCCAATTCACGACATTTTAAATTCAGCTGCGACAACTCGGACCGAAGTAATATCAATTCCGAGTCTTTCTCATCGATATCAGATTCAAGCTTCTTTGATGTTATCTCATATATTTTCAAAAGGCCTTCCTGCTCAAGAATTTGAGATTTGAGAGGAGAACTCAACTGAAGACTGTGGTCGAGGAAAGCCCGCTTGAGGTGTGACACATGGCGCAATTCATTGACAACAGCAAGATCAGCCGATTGGATTGTGGCTGGATCATATGGCGACTGTGCCAATTGAAATCGTGCATATTCCGCCTTGATTGAACAAACACTTGCGAAGATCTCGGCTAGAAAGGATTCCATGGTCTCTGTGGTGTATGGTGTACTGAACTTCAAAGAAGAGGAAGGAGAGGAGATGGATGCACTGGAGGAGTTGTGGCGGTGATGGGGGAGGAGCTTTTTGGAGAGGGTTCTGGTTATGGTTTGGTGGCTTGGTTGGGATGATGTTTTGGTAGAATCCATGGAGGTCAGAGGTGGTTTGGTTTTGTGAACTTTTTCTTTCCTGCTGTTGTCATAGAAGAGTTTTTTGGCAGAATCCATGGACGAGAGGAGGTCAGGACTCAGGAGTAGGAGAGGTAGTTGTTGATTTTCTGGTAAAAGGATTTCGTTTCCTAATTCCAACTACAGAAGGGGGTTTTGTTTTTTTAAATAGGGAGAAGGTCAGAAGGGACCGTGTGAAAAGAGCCGGAGAGAGGTTGACGTGTGGGCCCAGTTTAATTGAATGTTTGAAGGGTCAGGGTAGTCAGCCACTCAGGTTCTAACGCCTAAGCCGAAGCTAAATTCAAAACAGACTTTAATATTGATTCCAGAGATAGAGAGAGAGAGAGAGAGAGAGAGAGACGATCTTGTTTGGACTCTTGATTGAATTAAAGGGGTGCAAATTAAAGGCCGAAGGGGGTGGTTACGTGGTTGTGCTTCTCTCTTTTTCGGCGGTGTTTTTTTTTTCTCTGGAGCAGATATATAGCAGCATCCTTAACAATTAATTATGTTTAAATTCGAATGATATTCTCATATTCTGATAATTATGTTCCAATAGATACACTACTTTTATTTTATGTTTACATTTGGTGATTATGTTCAGTCCATAATTTGAAAATCAGTGCAAATTCAAACGTTTTGGATCTCTTCAATTGGTGTTTTCGTTAATCAACATGGATTCTTATGTTGGTTTAATAGAGTGATTGTGTCAGTATAAACAGTGTGCATTTACTTAGGGCTGTAAACGAGCCGAATTAGGTCAAATTCGTGCTTGGCTCATTTAATCCGAACTGGCTCGTTAATTACTTCCGAGCTAAAAGATTTGGTTTGAAATTGACTCGTTAAGTTAACGAGTTAACCGAGCTAGCTCGTTAAGTCTTATTTAATAATTAATAATATTTTTTTATAATAATTTATATCAAAACTTATACAAAAAATAATAAAATAACTAATAATAATATATTTCATATAAATTTGATATAAAAGTTTAAATGCATAACATACTAAAAATTACTTACTATACTAAAAATTAATAATAATAATATAAATAATAAATATTAATAGTTTACCGAGCTAACTAAAGCTCAATCTCGGCTCATTAACTTAACGAGCCGGCTCGTTAACGGCTCGGTTCACTAACGAGCGAGCCAATAGCGAGTCGATCCCGACCGAGTCATGAGCGAGCCACAAGCTACGAGTTTTTTTGCCAACCCTACATTTACTGCATCAAGTTTATTATGCTTGATTTGGGTGGTTATTAATAAGTGTCTATATTATATCTTCAAACTGATGTTTAGTTGTGACATCAAATTGCACACTTGGATTATATTTTCTTTAATTTCATGATTATATTAAATATGTTTCCTTATTTACGCATATATTATATATTCTTAAAAAATATATATAATTATAGATGTTCAAGTGAGAAAACTGAAACAAATTAATTAAAATTTCAGCTTCTCGTCGAATGTTGTTCTTTTTCGTCATGCAAAGTGTATATGATGCAAACACTTAACATTTATAGATTTAAGAAATTATCAAAAGTACAACGCCAGAATAATAAGAGCTCGTAGTTCACTTTAAAATCAAAAATTGTTGATAAAAAAAATTCTTTAGCAAACGAAATGACAGAAAAAAGAGGTTTCGTGAATACGAATTTATCATGTATAAGCATGAGTATTGAATTTCATGAATAGAAGCATATCGAAGGTATAAGCACAAAAATTAAGAAATATAATTTCTAGGAAGAGAACGAGAAGATGGGGGCACGCACAAAGTTAAATAAAAATCTTACTATTTAAAAGATGGGACACGTAATGGAGGGTGCTTAAATTGAAATACACAACAACAACAAAAAAAATGAGAAGACGATATATGCAAGGGAGCAAAGAGGGAGAATGACAAGCGCGGAATATGGTCGTTGAATCGATCAGTTAAAAAGAAAAAAAAAATCAGACCTTTTATTTTGTGTTAGCTATGGTTTTATCGTTGAGAATAGGGACAGAGTCAAAATTTTAAATTAAAAAGATGGATAAACATTTATTACGGAGAAAAAAATTTAGAGAGATTAGATATATAAATTTTTAAATATTTAACAAAATTATATTTTTTAAAAAATATTTTTAAAAAATTAGAGAGGCCTGCCCCAGTCCCCTTGGATCCGCCACCGGTTGAGAAGGGGTTTCTCATTTTCAAAAAGAAAAAGTTCGACAAAATTGGTTTAAAATGGAAATAACAAACATGAATCAACTTACGGCCCGTTTCAGCCCATATACTACATAGCAGTATACCACTCCCCCTCTCCCCCTCTCTATATAGAATGGCGCATTGGCCCAATATCACTCTCAATTGTTACATCTACATACATAGCCTTTCACTTCTCCCTAACCTAAACCCAAAACCCATACAAAACCCCGTGTCGTCTCAAAACATCAGGAAGAAGTCGATCTCGATCTCGATCTCGATCTCGATCTCGATGTCGAATGTCGCATAATTAATTAATTATAGTCGAAACAAACAGCTACGAGCCTACGACTCTACGAGGGGCGAGAGAAGCTAATTAGCCAATAGGATGTGGATAAATACACGATGATTGAGTGCAAACTGCAAAGCTAGCGACAACCATCATTAAAGACTACTTAAAAGTAGAAATCAAATGCGCTGGCTTTCTGACTCGTGGCGTGTTAATTTCACTTTTCTAGTACAATGCAGGTTCATTTTTAACCTCCTTGAAATTCGTGCTAATACTTGTTCACTTGCCTTTCCCTCGTGCTCCATGTTCGCACGCCTTCCTTCCAGTCCTTCCTTCCTTCCTTCCAGACACGCGTGGATTTTGTGTGACGGATGTGGTGTGGTGACTGAGCCAGCTGCCAGCCTGCCACTGCTTCAGCCTCTCCAAAAGCAAAAGCAAATGTTACTGTGCTCTGTGCCGCTGTGGGATGGCTATGGGTGTGGCGTACAAGTACAACCGGCCCCAAGAAAGATTGTGCGCAACTGTTGATGCTGAATGCTACAAAGTTTGCTCCTGTCTTGCATTAAGTAATTCTTGTCCCTTTTACTCATTCACGATATCTATTCTTCATGTTAGGTCATTGTCGGATGCATGTCATGTGGTGTCTACTGTTCCGCATTTTCCTATGAGATTATCTGAGGGAGACGCATTTTCATGTTAGTTCATTACTCATCAAATAATATAAAAATGATGATTTAGATTTTAATTTTATTATGTAAGATAACAAAAACTCAAAGAATAACAAATAATATATAATATATTAAAAAAATAATCTAAAATTAATGCACCACATTCAATAGTCGACATATCCACAATTATGAATGTACACTTCACAAAATTATTTTTCTAATTTTTGAAGTTTTGAAAGAAACATTGCTATCCTTTAAGATTTCGGAAAGGATTTAATAAACCAAAATCGGAAATCATTCGTCTTTATAGAACAAAGTTTACTCGCAGGGCACGCTCGATCTGCTTAGAAATAAAAATTATATATAGAAACAACTTGACGATTGGTAGACATAACGCTGTCTAAAACATATCACAACTTGACTATACTTTTTTCAAATTTGTAGACATAATGCTGTCTTAAACAACTTGGAGCACCCATGTCGTGTTTGTGCCTTTCAACAAACAAATGAGCCCGCGATTTAATTTCGATGCGTAGTTAACGTACTTCCATGAAAAGCTAACCAATCAATCCTACATTGCACATCCGACCATTCCATGAAAAATGGAGGAGAACAAGATGTAAAGATGGGCATGTACATGTTGTTAATTGTTAATAAACATCCAATTCAATTCATCTATCGAATTATATTCCTCCGTGTCTCGATCAATAATTAAACTCTGGCACGTGTTGTGTGGTCTCCGACCTGGACTTATTTTTCGAGAGGGTCCCACTGCACGTGCACCTCACCACCTCAACAGTCAATACCTCACCAAGCAGCGGTAGCACCAGTATCATTACTCCGGGTCCGGATCCACGTCTGCTGTCATAGCAGCGATTACAGAATTTAATTTTGTCATACTAGATTTAATTTTAACTTTAACGGTTCAAATTTTAACTAATAAAAAAAGATTTTTTTTATTTTTATTTAGCGGATCCCACCTACCAATAACAGAACCCTACTACTACCATCATATCTATAACAAAAAAATGTAAATCCTCATTATTCCATTAACCCCTTACCCAGTTACCCACATCCGGTTCCAGATCATAACCACAAAAAAGGTCCCACAACTGTCGTTATTATTATCTGTCAAGTCTGGACTCTGGATGGAGCAAGGCGCCAAGGCTGCGCTAAATTTCATCACTGCTCAAATATCCAGCCGCGGGCCTCTCTTTAAATTTCTCTTTGGATACCTGTGATTCTGTGATAGAAGTAGTGCATGTTGTTAATGTGCAAATATCCAATTAATATTAGATATGTAATGTAATGTAATATAATCCAATCCCACTGGGCTTATGGTACTAGTGATGTCGACTCAAATTCACAGATTTTTCTTTTTTTTCTTGGCTTATTGTCAAATTCCCACTTGCCTTTTGGTTTTGGGTGAAATAGAATCCAATATCGCGGTTCCTTTGTGATAGTCTCAATGTAATTTGTTCTGTGGTTTTCCGTAGCTACGGACCAAATAATCATAATGATAAATTCGTGATTCGGAAAATATTTGACGATGCTAAAAATTTGACGTTCGGATATAATATGGATATAATTCGGGAATAATTTGTTTTATATAATATTACTAAAATATATATTATAATGATAAAATATTAAAAATATATTAAAAATATAAAATTTCATTTAAAATAATATATAATATGTTTTTTTGTCGAATAATTCGCGAATAAAACGTTTTTTTTTACCAAAAAAATATACTGTATATTAAACGGACAAATTATTTTGAAACATCCAAAATGAATTATTCGCGAATCTTATCACTATGCAAATAATATAATTCAAAATTTTGCATAGATTTTTCCTCTCCTTTTAATAAAAAAAAAGGAGATTGCTTTCTAGATAAAAACGGTTTGGAAGCAAAGAAATTTAGTTTTTATGAAAAAAAATGTTACTTCATTCTTTGAAGTTTAAAGAACTAACATAATGTTTTATTGTTTTTATTAAGAACGCGGGAGAAATTTCCAAATAAAGTTACTTTTTAATAAATGAAAAAAGTTCTTATACATCCCTTCTTTTTCCGACGAGGCTGGCTGTCTACAGACTACAGCTGTGATTTTCTCTAATCAGAACCTCTTTAACCCATCATTAAAGCATCACAGCATGCCCTCGTAAATATCCAGAAACGACATACAGGAAATAAATCAATCATTTAAGCATCCAAAGATGCTAACCTCCAAATTATATACGCTAGACGGCTAGACGCTAGTCAAATCGAGTGATCGTACTTGTGCGTCCAGTCCAGCCATTTTTATCTCTGGCTGTCTGGCATAGAAGATCAAGGGCACATTTTATACTTCTCCCTTTCTTAATTAATTGAAATTCTAGTCTTCTCTTCCTCTTATCTTTCGGATGCGAAAGCAGTAGAGACTGGAGAGTAAGAGCACCGACTGAGAGATGCATCGCTAGAGCTCTGGCAATTGAAGAGGAAGAGCGAGGAAAGAGAGCTCCCCCCAGTGCCACCTCCATTAATTCAGGCCAGAATGATGCAATGTGTAGCACTCCTGGTTAGTCGTTTCTTTCTCCTCTCCTAGTTCCTTCTTGTAATTTTTTTATTCTTTTCCAGAGGAAAACCAGAATGAAAACAATTGATGCCCCTTCTCTCAATCTGATTCTTTCTACCAGGTTAAACTTGTAGCTTAACATTTTCAAACAATGGGAATTTACGATTTCAATACCAAAGTGTAACTGTCCTCCATGGACAGAGCTTCTCAGCGCGGCAAAACCAGTACAACAAGAGAAAACCACGTCCAATCGCATGTGCACCTCACCAATTCGATCCACATGCACCGTCACAGTCCCATGCTGGTACATTCGGAGCAGCAGTCCCTTATACGGGACCTGATAGCCCTCCAGCGGTCCCGGTCCCTACAAGACCCATCGACAAGCTCCAAATCTTTCAGTGAACTGGATGTATCCAGTAAAAAGAGCAGAAAGAGTACTCATGAGCTGAAAACCCTATTGAGCAGCTAGAAGAGATGCCAAAGAGGAAACAGAGGTATAAGGGGGCAAAGAGAGATTGCCACAGCATTAATGTGAGGAGATCCCGGGCAAAAGTTGGAATTTCAGAAAAATATCACAAGTCACAGAATGGGGGAGAGGGAAAACAGGAAGTGGAGTTGGATGCAAGTCAAGATACAAAGAATGTGTGTGGGATTCCATGGAACTGGTCAAGGATCCACCACAGAGGCAAGTCATTTATTGAAAAGGGCCTATCTTGTGCCCTTGCTGATGCAAGGGTCAGAGATGCAGATGGAAGTTCCCAACATTTTCAAGGGAATGGATCAAATTTGGATAGGCCGAGCTTTCGCATCAAACTGCAACTGAATCAGAATCAGAATCAGAAACACTATCTGATTCGGAATCTGAATCACTTCCTTTACTGGCAGAGGAATCAGGAAACGATTCCTATTCTGAACTACTGTCTGATTCTAGATCGGGAAAAAGTAATTGCAGGCAAAGCCGTAGCCTTACTCAGAAGTATATGCCAAAAACATTCAAGGATATAGTTGGTCAGAGCCTTGTTACGCAAGCTTTGGCAAATGCCATTGCACGGAAAAAGATCAGCTCGGTTTATCTCTTTTATGGGCCCCATGGAACAGGGAAGACCTCTTGTGCTCGGGTCTTTTCCAAGGCTCTGAACTGCCAAATCAGCTGAACAACCTAAACCTTGTGATATGTGCAACTCCTGTATTTCACACAATCTAGGCAAGAGCCAGTACATAATGGAGGTACGCCCCGTTGATAATTCCAGCAAGATCAAGAAAGTCCTCAAAACCCTTAATTACAACCCCAATAGATACCATGTGTTGATTATTGATGAGTGTAATAGTCTACTTTCTGATATGTGGAGTACAATCACCCAGTTAATAGACAAGGAGCCTAATAATGTAGTTTTTATCCTAATAAGTGTCAGTCTGGATCTGCCGCACATGGTAATTTCCAGGTGCCAGAAATTCTTTTTTCCAAAGCTGAAGGAATTGGAAATAGTAAATGCATTGCAATGGGTGTCCAGTAGCGAAGGTTTGGAAGTTGATAGAGATGCGTTGAGATTGATCGCCGCACGTTCTGATGGGTCTTTAAGAGATGCTGAAATGACTCTTGAACAGCTGAGTTTGTTGGGGCAGAGGATTTCAGTTTCTCTTGTTCAAGAGCTTGTAGGTTCTTTCTTTTTACTCCTCTCTTTTGGTTGATATTTATCTTTCTGTGAACTTTAGACTTTTTAATGGTAGAATTTTATAGATTGAACTATTCGGGAAGGACTTGTGAATCGTATACAATATAACATGAAAGTTCTTTGGTAATTTGTATAGTCTTCATATTAGCCTAAAACGCATTATTGTTTCTTTCCATGTATAATGGGCATCTTTGGTTACTATAAATGTACATGGAAACTAAGTGAGAAAGAAGGGATGTGGAAAATAGTTCTCATATTTGTGGGGAAGGGGATTGGTGTATGCACCATGTTTCATATGTTTTCTAGGATATATCTGACATTTCTTTCTTTTCTGGGGTATTGAGATATTTTTGGCATGCAGGGCTGCTTAACTTGGATGTTGAAGTATTGAATAGTACATATGTTATTACTTGCTTTATTCAGTGTGCACTTTTGGAGGTATGATTTTGTTGATATTTTATCAGGTTGGAATGATCTCTGATGACAAGCTTGTGGATCTGCTTGATTTGGCATTATCGGCTGACACAATAAACACCGTTAAAAAAATAAGACAACTAATAGAAACTGGGGTGGAGCCCTTGGCATTAATGTCACAACTCGCCACAGTAATTACAGATATTCTTGCTGGGAGCTATGCTCTCAATTCAGAAAGGCGCAGAAAGTTTTTCAAACGGCCAAACTGTAAGCAAAAAGAATAAATAGTCCTACAATTTTTTTTCTAATTTTGTGAGGCTGGTACCGATGTCAGATGTGAAATATTTAGTGCAAAAATGAGTTTCAGCATCAAAGTGATTGCGAATCCCAAAATTCTTCCCATAGGTTGCAATTTGTTTATCAGATTGGCATGCTCATAATTTGAGACTATATATGTAAGAATATTAGGGGCAGATTGTCTTGGTCATTTTATTATAGACTAGTTCTTGTAGAATTTGGATTTTTGGAAATTTGCTCTACTTCATCATTCAGTGGGAACTTGGCTCTGGTTGCATTGTAAACTTTTATGGGTCAATAATTCACCAACTCCTTTGGTAGGCATCCCAAACCCAGTTGATGTCTGATATTTATGTGTTCTTATGACATGTCATAGTTTACACTAGATATTTCTTATGATTTCCTTCAAAAGAGTGCTCTCATAAAGATATCTTTTTGCACAAGTTTATTTTTGTTGCTTATTTTGTGTTTTGGTTGCAACAGTATCAAAGGAAGACATGGATAAATTGCGGCAAGCTCTGAGAATACTTTCTGAGGCTGAGAAGCAGCTGAGAGTTACAACAGACAAGGTAACATGGTTAACTGCCACATTACTTCAACTTGCTCCTGACCAGAATTACCTGCTGTTTACCTCATCTGGTGCAACCCCGAGCAAGAACCATACCCCTACTACCTGTGAAAATATGCACGAGGGAGTTATGCAAGGAAACCACAGTCACGTAATGCTTTCCCCTCTATGAGAGGAAATGAAGAAAATGCCCCCAGCACCTCGAATTATGGTGCAAGGAGTAGGCTTGATAATAGCCAAATCTGGCAGGAAGTGCTTGACAATGTTCAGTCTGATTCGCTTAGAAGGTTCCTGATCCAAGAAGCAAAGCTTAATTCAGTTACCTTAGGAGAAGGTATTTAGTTAATTCCTTGATTTTAACTGTCTTTTTACTGTTCTCATTATTTTTCCAACTATTTTTTGGACAATGTCGAACACAAATCCAAAAGGACTACCAAGTATAAATCTTTTGTGCCCAGACTAATTATTTGTTTATTTTCCTTTTTGTTTTTTTGCAGCACCTACTGTACAATTAACATTTAGCTCAAATGCAAACAAATCCAAAGCCGAGAAGTTCAGAGGTCAGATCATAAATGCATTTGAGGCTACACTCTCCTGTGGAGTCATTCTCGAAATCAGATATGAATCCAAGAAAGAAATTGAAAATCCAGAGAATGGCATGACGCTGAGGCGGTCACTGACCAACCAGAGCAGGCAATTTTATTCTGGGCACAGCAATGAACATTTTGTCAGAGTTATTGGGCCCCATATTCTGACAGAAGGTGAAGTAATTCGAACTGGACCTATAGGGATGAGTAAAGGGAAGAAAAATAAAAATTTTTGGATCAGAGAGGCTTCTTCTTCAGGTTACCAACAGCATTTGGCACCTTTGTCAGAGGGATGGAAAATGAGTTCTGGAAAAAAAGTTGGATCATTTGCTGAAAAGCTTGAGAGGGAGAATTTGTAAGTTCTTTGTTTGACATTATTGAATATTTTAAATTTTAAATTATTATGATTTTATGTTTAGAAAAATACTTAATGAGTTGAGATTGTGCAGGAGATTGGAGCCTACTTCACGTAGTTTCCTCTGCTGGAGAGCAACAAAAGCTAGTCAGAGAAAGGTAATTATTCTCTAATTCCTCAACGAGAAGTCATATTAGCAGTATGTACGTGTGCATATGCACCCGAGTTTAGTTGCTATCTTTCAAGTTTAGTTTTTTCTTTTGATCACATGAATCTAAATTTGTACTGTTAGCAACCATTAGTGCCTTTTGAATTGTACAAAATTATTGACTTTGTATTTCTCTTCAGATTTGGGTGCAGCTTTCAAAATTGAGAATCAGGCCAAGAAGACCTCGCTTTCTTATCAGATATGGGATGTTTAGTAGGTGTTTGAAGGCTGGAAGTCCAAGGTAAATTTTGATGTAAACATGTCAGATCCGAGTAGGTTTGTTTTGTAGTCTGAATATTTTTATTTAAATAATTTTTCAATGTTTTTCATTCAATTTGACAATTGATGCTATGCATTGAGCATGAATCTTCAAGAGCATCTGCATCTTCAGTTGCATAAAATAGCTGCGGCAGCAAATTAATTCTTGTTTGGGAGTAGCTTATATCGAAATGGGTGTGAAGCTGCTTCTTTGTTTCGTGTTATTTTAGTTTCTGAAACCAAATCATAGTCCAGAGGTAGCATAAAGATATACTAATGTCTAGGACATGCTTTTTGTTAATTCTGAAGGTCAAATTATTTGTAGGACCCATGTTTGTAGAGTATTAACCGCAGATTCAGCATCCATCCTTTTTTTCGTTGTTTCAGAACTTGACAGTGGATGTCAAGTGAGCATCCATCCCTTTAGTTAGTGCATGGAACAATTTATAATACTTGTAGGACCTAATAAAAAATTTATTAGAATAATAACATTTTATATATTAAAAATAATAATAAAATAAAGCTCAAACTAATAGATAATGAAGTTGATGAAGAAAATTTTCGTCTATAAAATTTTATATTTTGATATCTTTGCATAATTATTTCATTATATATGATATTAAATATTTTTTTCTCAATAAAATTAATCGGACAATCCAAAAAAAAAAATTTCCGGGGGGGGCAAACTACCGAAAATATTACCGAAAAGCACTGTTTTTCAAAATCCAGGGGGGGCCGCTGCCCCCCCCTGGGGAATGGTGGATCCGCCCCTGCTTGTAGGATTATTACACTATTTTTGATGATTTTCAAAGTTAACTCTAAAAAATTAAAAAAAAATAAAAATTTGCACATTAAATAAGATTATTTTTCAGAAATCATAATAAAACTAAAGGTTTTTAATAATGGTGTTCTATGAGATTTTAATATTTAGAATTTGTTAAAAAAGATTAGATTAACTAATGACTATTCAAATATTAAAAAACATTAATCCGTTAGTATATCGTGCGATATGCAAAAGTTAGTTCACATAGTTAAAGGTTTTGTCCGACAATAGAGTACAATGACATACTTTTAGGCAAAAAAACGCAGAAAAAAGACAATGGGACAAAAATGATTCCTGTAAAAAGGAGCAACAAACGGAGAATCGAAACCAAAGGCAAATCCTATGGAGTGCACAACGACCCACAAACAGGCAAACAACTCTAAGGACCTCATCTGACACACAAAATTGAAATGTTGTTCTTGCGAGGTTCCACAAAAAAAAAAAAAGAAAAAAAAGAAAGAAAGAAAGAAGAGAGGCTTAAGTTTTGATTCGGAAAACGTTTGGCGAAAAAAAATTGAACGTTCGGATATAATATAGATATAATTCATTTCACATAATATAAATAAAATATATATTATATTGACAAAATATTAAAAATATATTAAAAACTATAAATTTTATATAAAATAATATATAATATATTTTTTTGCCGAATAATTTGTGAATAAAACGTTTTTTTGATATAAAAATATAATGTATATTAAACTGACGAATTATTTATAAAACATCGGTTATAGATAAAAAAATAAATTATCCGTGAATAATTCGTAAATAATTCATGAATATTGTTATTATGCTTGAGTCACCTGACTTCCATGGTGCAGAAAATCTGGAGGATCTTTTGTTCAATGGATTCGATGACCCCACAATCGTCATTTCTGTCTAGTCCCGAATTTCTTTTGTTTTCTATTTTATTTCCCGGATCCATCAATTATCATTGCCTACCGAATACCAGATTATCATAGTAACAAATTGATAATTCGAGAAATATTGGTGAAGTTAAAAATTCGACATTTGTATATAATATGGATATAATTTAGAAATAAGTTTGTTTTATATAATATAAATAAAATATATATTATAATGATAAAATATTAAAAACTATAAATTTTAAATAAAATAATATATAAGATATATTTTTGATGAATAATTCGTGAATAAAATATTTTTTTGATTAAAAAACATATTATATATTAAACTAAATAATTATTTATACTACAAACAAAAAACGAATTATTCATAAATCTTATTACTGTGCGACTGCCGACTACTAACCGTGTGGTACTTGTTTATATAGAATTAAAGGCGACTCGCATTTGCACATATAACCCATCGCATCACGTCCTAAAGAAAAATATATATATTAACAGGTTTCTCCGTGCCAATTAACTCCCGCATTTTTTACGCTATTTTTCAGAAATTTGTACTCAAAATATGGTTGTAAGAAAAGTTTATAATTCATAATTCGTTTGATATTTAATTTAATTTTAATTCGAGTTCGGTTCGTTCAATTAGACTTTTCATTAGTTCGATTTGAGTTTGGTTCAATATTTTTTTAATGAATTAGTTCGAATTCGATTCGTAATAGTTCGATATATAATTATTTGCATATATTTTTTTAACTATTTAGTCAATAATATATGCAATAACATAATTATTTTATTATAAAATTAGAGTTTGTCTATTGTGCTTCCAGTAGCACTTCAGTCGAAACACTACCATTTTAATTTCATGCTCAAAGTTTTAATTTAAATAGCTCAATAAAATTTTTATATCATAATCTTATAGAATACTATTTTTTATCGTGTTTGGAATTAATTTACTATACTTAATGATTTTTAAAAGATAGCCCTAAAATAATAAATATAATAAATTTTATATGTATAAAAATGCTTACTTTCTAAAAATCATTAAGTATAGTAAACTAACTCCAAACATGATAAAAATTAGTATTCTATAAGATTATGATATGAAGATTTATTGAGCTACTTAAATTGATGATGAAAAATTAAAATTTGGACTAGTAGTATTTCGATCGAAGTGCTACTGGAAGCACAATAGACAAACTCATAAATTAATAAGATATTATTAGTTTATTATTAGATTAATAAATATTAGTTAGTTTTTTAAATTTTAATATAAAATTGATAAAATATTAATTATTTTATCCTTAGTTATTTATGATAATATAAAAATTAGACTAATTGAGTTCGTTTAGACTTCGATTTCAGTTCGAGTTCGATTTAGCTCGAATTCGATTTAGTTCGAGTTCGATTTAGTTCGAATTCGATTTAGTTCTAAATAGTTTCAAATTAAACTCAAACACAAATGAAGATGAATTCGATTTGTTTGAAGCTCGAAATTAGATGTGGCAGTCCTAAACTATTTTTTTTTACGTGGCATGATTGTAACAATTAAATGAAATAAAAGGAAGAGGAACTGTAACATTGTTGGAGTATCTTTCTTGATAGGGTAATTTCACGCCAGAGAGGCGGGGACTCGGCTACAGTACTTACAAGTTACAATGCTGCTATAAATATCTCACCAATTTTCATTGACGTGACTTCACATTTTTTATAGTAATTTATAAGGTGAAAGTGATCAATTATTAAATCCGGACCGTAAATAAAATTGAATGGTCCAAAGTATTTTTTTCCTATCCACTGCACACTGTATAACACCACAAAGGATACATACTTCATTGGCGGGGGACAACTCTGAATCGCAAAATAATAAATAAATAAAAAAAAAGACTATTCTCTACTCATTGAGCTGATGTCATACCTCACATATGATCTTTCCAGAGCAGAGAATTTCTTCCCTTTTCTCGACTTTTAAAGTTTTTTCATTGTTCTAAATGTAAACCCAAACTTTTTATTATTAATAAAGTTGTCTAAGGCGCATTATGGTTCAAAAGAAAAAATAATGAAATTTAGTAACATACAAAGGACGTTGTCATATACTAAGTTCATAATCGTACATCTGAGATTTATTTTTAAAAGTTCACCACAAGTATCATATATGACAAAAAAATTGCATTCTCTAAATATTTTTTATTATCTGAAGATTAATTAAAAATAAAAAAATATTAAAGGAAAATTGAATATATAGTGAAGTTATGATGCATTGCAATGTAAGAATATATCCGTGTGTTTGTCTTAAAATCTTAAATTTTAAATAAAAAAATAATCGATTCAAACCACTCAAATTAATCTTCATATCAAACTCTACTAACTAACTAAATTTTATATTTTAAATATTATTATTATTTTTACAGATGAGAAAAAATTAGTTAATTTAAAAATTCTGAATTGTACAATGATAATAATTTTCTTTATCCGAACATTATTTAATCTCCATACAATAAAAGATTTCTCTGCGTAAATTCTATGAAATCAGCTCTCGAAATAGCGTTCCCCTGAAAGCCTCCAAATCTACTTCTCTTAAAAAAAAAAAAATATTCTTCCAACTTTTCTTTCAATGACAGTGGGTCCCACTGCTCTTGGAACGACATCTCCTGTAGAGCAAAAAAAAATCTCCAAATGAAATATTTTTGTTCTGATCCGTTCGATCAGAAATCAATAGTCCTAATTTAATAATAATAAATCTTTGTGCAATAAAATTCGTGTTTAGACTTTCCCACATTTATTGTAATTAACTTTTAAAAATTCTCCACGGAAAAATTCTCTACAGAGAATAGTTGCCCACTGCTCTTACTGCTTTTCCTTTTTTTCTTTTCAAATCTGTCAATCTATTGTAATTTAGATATCCGAATGTAACAAAAACAACAGATTCTCTCATACCATGAAAACCTGAAAAAAAAGTTACGGAGTTGGTGTTTGACTTGAACCTCACCCCACCCTAAAAAAAAAAACTCACCCTGACCTTGGTCTAGTGTTGTAAAAAACCCAAAGAGGGTCAGACCTGACCAGTTCGATCCATAGCCGCAATCCGCCCCGATCCGACTCGTACTCAAACTCGCCAGATCTGTGACCCGTTAGAATCGGCGGGTCTAGCACGAGCACAGGCAAAAAAAAAAAAACCGTGCTAGACCCGACCCGTTTTAGTCCCGTCCCGACCCGACCTGACCCGTCCAACCCGTCCTAACCCGTGCCCGACCCGAGAAACCCGGGAATCTAACCCGTCCTAAACCCGCTGAAATTCAAAAAAATAAAAAAAAAATCAGAAAAATAAAAATAATAAAAAATAATAATTCAATTTTTTTCCTATAAATACCACCCAATTTCATCTCATATCCTCACACAAACAACTTCACTCTATCTCTCTTCTCAATTCTCCAAACCAAACTCTCCCTCGTTAATTCGTTAATTGTTAGATATTAGCAATTCTCTAATTATATTATTATAGTAATTTTGTTACATTATTCAGAAAAAAATAAAAAATATTTATATTAGTGTTATTTAGTTATTATTGTCAATTTAGCATTCGTTATATTATCTGTCGTTAATTCATTTTAAAGTTTCGGGATTTCGACAATCTTTCGATTCCGATAAAAAAAGGTTAGTTATTAGTATATATTATATTTTATAACTAGTATTTTATAATTAATTTATATTTTTTGGTAATTAGTTTTTTAAATATATATTTACATTCTTTTTTTGCCATTCGTTTCTTTTAATTAGTTTTTATTAGATTCTTTATTTTTTTGTAATTAGTTATATTTTTAATTTATAATAATTAGTTTTTTTATAGAATATTATTTAATAAATAATTTTTTAAATAAATATTTACATTCTTTAATTTTTTTATCATTAGTTTCTTTTAATTAGTTTTTTGTTATATTCTTTATTTTTTGTTACATTATTTATTTCATTAGATGTATTTTTTATTTATAATAATTAATTATTTTTTATATTTATAACGTTCATTATATTTTTTTAATATTTTTTAGCAATATCAAATTACATCTCCCAATCCATCTCATGCCGAAGAAATGACACATCGATTGAGCATTGAAATTTTTGGTGAAGATATGCCGCGTTCTAACCCTCTGAACCCATACTATCAACAAAATCCTAACCCTCCGCATCCTTATTATCAACAAATTCCATCACAACAATATTATCCATCACAACCGCATGTTGATCCTAGTTACAACCTGCAAATAACTTTCTTTAGTGCCGGACAATGTTCGACCTCATTTCCGTCAAGTTCTCAATATCCGTCAAGTTCTAATCAATATTCGCCAAGTTTCCAATATAATACCGATACAACAACTAGTGGTGGATTTCCACTATTACATCCAACGAGTGCGGGATGTTCCACATCAACACCCGAATCAAGCGTCCCAGAATCCCTGATCGAATCAGGAGCTGACAAGATAAGAAAAGAACTCCCCCAACTTATGATGCACCTTGGTGGCGCTATTACGAACAAACTTTAGGTCCCGACGGTGTTCTAATCAATGCACGCTGTAAGGTAAGTAATTGCAAAACTTCATACAATTATGTAATAAAAAATGATTTAAGTCAATTTAAAAAACATGCTAATAAACACATAGCAACAAATGAAGAACCCCAAGAAAAACCCGATACCCGTATGGTACAAAGTTGTTTGAACTCGGACGGTACTAGAACTCTTGTCAAATATGATGAAAAAAGAATGTTAAATGAGTTTGCTCGATACATAGCGAAAAAAAAACCAATAAGTATGACATATTGTACCGATTTTGCCCTATTGATAATTAGAGGTTGTGGTCAACCATTATATAAAATGTTCCATCATATAAAAATGGTATCTGAGTTGAAAAAACAATTTGTCGAACAAAAAAGTGAATTATTGGCCATATTTGCATTTGCAACATATAAAATATCAATTACATCTGATATATGGACCGTCGGTAACATGGTCTTAGTTATAGTTGTTTTATCACCCATTATATTGATCATAATTGGATTTAAACACTTATATTCTTTATTTTTTTCCCATTTTTATTATTTTTCTAGCATTTACAATCCTTATTTGATTTTTTTTCAATAAACTTTACTAACAAAAAAAAGTTAGAACTCCGCCTATGTATTACATAGCCGGTCCCAAGCCCGGAATAAAGGAGGAGGGTAACTTTATTTTTAACCCATTTATTTTAATTTTTATGTTATTTAAATTTTTTCTCACTTTTTCTAGCATTTATTTTAATTTTTTAAAGTTCTATCATTTTATTCCAATTCTTTAAGATTTTATTTAATTTTTTACTTAAATTATTTCATTTAAAATTTTATTTCAATTTATTTTAAGTCATATCATTTAAGATTATATTTAATTTTTAAATAAATATTTTTGGATTTTTACAATTTTTTAGAATTTATTTGAATTTTTTGATTATTTTTGAACTTTGAACAAAAATGATAAAATATTTTTTTGGTCAAGAATATAAGTTGTTATATATTTTAATTTTTTGGAATTTTTGAGAATTTTTGAATGTTTCGGAATTTTAGAAAAAAAAATGGACCCGCCGATTCGTCCCATCCGACCCGACTCGTTCCGCCCTTGGACCCGACCCGTCCCGTCCCGACCCGCCGACCCGTCCAACCCGACGGGTCTAGAACGGATCGCGGCCAAACCCCCCAAAATAGATCCGTCCTAATCCGTCCCGTAAAAACCCGTTGACCATACACTACCTTGGTCAACTCAACTGTCATCTTTTCTCTGTTTCGTTTCACATCGTTCCTAATCTCAACGCATGCTTCTCCGACTCTTTCTCTCTTTTACTACCCTCTGAAACAGTAATTTTCCTTCTCTCTGATAGATCCAGTGCAATTTCAGTTACATGAGCAAATCAGAAACCGGATCTGTCTATTCGTGCCCTGAATTCGCATTCTAATAATGGAAGATTCTAATTCTGATTTAGTAATTGAAGAATTAGAGAGAAACGGAGAGGAAAGGATAGAAGAGGAAACACCGAAAGAAGAATTGCAAGCTCGGTTATCGCAGATTAAAAAGGAACCTTCTTCTCGCGCTGGTGCAAAGATGGAGAGCTCCCCACAGAGATTGCTCTGGCTGATGCTGATTCGGAGTCTGATCTTCCCTTTTTAAATGGAAATTTGTCGGAGAGGGAGAAATCTGATGACGGCGCAGGGAACAGTGGGTTCTCGAGTTTTGATGTGGAAATGGATTGCATGGTGAATACTTGAAATCTGATGGTAGAGCGGTTTCTCCATTGTTTGTGTTGAAGATTTTGATGTATGTTCTCATTTGGTACACTCTGAGCACGTGCCTTACCTTGTAAGTGCCTCATCAATCTCCTTTTATTATTTCCTGGGCAGTTACGACAGAGCTCAATTTTTCATACTCCACCAAATCTGCAATACAGTTAAATAACTTTTATCAATCGACTACCATAACTGGTTATTCAATAGAGAATACTGCAAAGCAAAGGCACGCAGCCAACTGCAAAACTAAAGTTAAGCTGAATATATGCAAAATGAGAGTTGAGAGCTTTGGTGTAGACTGTGTAATTATCTCTCTATGATGCAGTTTAAAATTCAAAATTTTGGCTTCTGTTACATATCTATAAATCTATCTGATGAAGGTATAATAAGGAGATGCTAGGGAAGAAATATTTTCACTTTCCTGCACCATTACTGATGAACACTGTACATTTCACAATGCAAGCTGTATTGTCCAAGGTTATTATTTTTTTCCGATCAAGGAGGTCAGGAAACAAAGAAGAGAAAATGTCATGGAAAGATTACTCAATACGAGGTATTTGTTATAGTTTATTTTGTTTCTCAATTCGGTGTTAGTATGTTCTTTATACCAATGTGGTCAGATTGTTTGTTTAGTGCCTTATATTATCAATGAAGGAGAGTTTTGGGCCGCAAGTTGACACAACCTCTCTTTTGCAGTAATGTTCCAAAATTTCAGTGTCCAAATGATGAACCTGAACCCTTGGTTTGCTCTTCTTCACGGTTCTCAATAATGCACGTAAGCATATGGAAATTGTTTAGTTCATTCAGTAGAAGGCCAACAGGCTGAAAGATCAAACAGTTAAGTTAACTTGTACAGATAAATTGTAGTGCATTCAGTTTTTAGTCTCTTGATCCTGTACCGAATGACATATTCAAAATTGTTAGGTGCATTTGGTTTGTGAAGACAGTTTTGATTCGAACTTCATATTTTGAAACATTACTGTGTGAGAGAGGTTGCTGCATTGGACTCTCCTGTTACTATTAACTTCCCTTCTATTTTAATGTTTTTTTTATGTGGTGTGCAGTTGTCCCATTAGGTTTAGCAACGGCTCTAGATATAAACTTGAGCAATGTTTCCCTTGTTTTCATTACTGTTACATTTGCTACGATGGTGAGGTTCTTTCTAATCAAAATAAAAGAACTTGAAAATTAAATGGGCTATTATATGCTGCTCCTAAACTCTATTTTCTGTTTTTCAGTGTAAATCTGCGGGCCCAATTTTTTTACTCTTGTTTGCTTTTGCTTTTAGGTGAGTTGAAATATCTAAGAACAATGTATGATTTGTCTTTCAAATTTCTTCATTTTATGGAATACTGAAATGTATGAAAAACCATGGATGCTCCTAAAAACCTATGTACCATCTATGCCGTCCAAATAATGAAATACCTCATATTAATTTGATAAATCTAAGGAATATGACTCTGTCTGTACCCTCTCCATTTGCTCCAAAGAGTGGTAAAATTAGCCTTGGGTTATTTCACCCTCATTCAAAAGAGAATGTGAAAGAGCTTTTGCAGATGGCATTTTGAAGAAAAAGGGTTGGGGGGAGCATAGTACATAGAATTCCCTTTCTGCTTTCTTGATATACCTAATAAGTGTCCTTTTTAAATTGTGTATGTTTTTTTAGTTTGGCTTTGCACTTTGAATTTAATGCTTTGGAGGGTCTTGCATGAACTAATACCAATATATATAATCTTCACTTTTTGTTTTCAAAGGTTGGAAAAGCCAAGTGTTAAGCTCCTTGGAATCATGCTTGTCATTTCAGTTGGAGTTCTGTTGTCAGGTATAAGATGCTCGCTCTCTCTTTCCAAAAACTGAGCAGTGGCTGTCATAGCTGCTCTCTCTATCTCTCTCTGAGTCTGTGTTGTTGGCTTCACTTCAAATGGTGAAATTTTCAGTTGCAAAGGCGACAGAGTTCAATCTGTGGGGATTTATTTTAATCATGCTAGCAGCAGTTTTATCAGGCTTTAGGTGGGCCATGACTCAGATTCTCCTTCAGGTTAATATTTTTCTAGATGTTATTTCTTTTTTATTTTTTGGTTTTTGAGACTTCGATTGGGTTTCATTTCTAGCCTGTCCCAACTTGTTTGTGATGAAAGGTTTTTGTTGTTGTTGTCGTTGTTATTTCTCTTACCTTTTGGTACATTGCCTATTTGGTGATCTATAATTCTGTATTAAAAAAAAAGAAAGAGAAGTTACTGTATGCCTTGAAAAAAAATATATTAACCCCCAGAAAACATATTAGTTCCTTTGTAAATATGAACCTGGCAAATTTGAGAAGATCTAAAATCCCCTTCATAACAACATTTTGGGTATTTTAATAATTAAAAATAATTGTTTATTGATGAGTTGATCAGCAGCGATTTTTTATTATAATTATTCAAATAATCCTAATTTTAATAATAAGAGTGATAAGATCAAAATTTTAAGAATGCGAATGGCAGCGCGCTACTGTCAATGGCACTTTGCAAAGACGCCACTAGTAGTGGCGTTTTTTTTTTTTTTTTTTTTACTTTTCAGTTATTTTTTCTTAAAAAAAACTGAAAGACGCCAGTGGGAGTGGCGTTTTTCCCATTGGCGCCATAGGGCTAAGTCCACTCTAAGTTAAATTTTTTTTTTTGAAAGATGCCAATCCCTGTGGCGTCTTTGCACAAACGCGCCAGTGGGACTGGCACGTTTACACAACGCCTGTGGGACTGGCACGTTTACACAACGCCAGTGGGACTGGCACGTTTACACAGCGCCACTGGCGGTATGCACTGCCATTTGTATTCTTAAAATTTCGATTTTATCAATCTTATTATTAAAATTATGATTATTTTTATCAAAAAAAAAATTATGATTATTTGAATAATTATTATAAAAAAAACTGGTTGATCAGGGGAAAAAAACAGCTATCATGGATACTCTCTCACCTTTTGAATTTTTTTGAATTTTGAATTTCCAGTACTGACTTGAACTCTCTTTTGTATCCTTTCCTGTGCGGCTGTCGAACTTGAAGAAAGAGAAATATGGTAAGCTGATGTTGATTCATGTAAAATATATATTTTAAACTGAACTTATTGTCTGTCCTTAATTACTAAGATGTTTAGTGGCTGATGCCTTTCAGGTCTAAAAGATCCAATTAACCTGATGGGTTCTGTGGCACCTGTCATGGCCGTAGTGACTGCTATTTTATCTCTGACAATAGATCCATGGAGTGAATTTAGCAAAAACAGTTTCTTTAATAATCCTCATCACATAATAAGAAGTTGCGTATTGTTGCTCTTTGGTGGGGCCATGGCCTTTCTCATGGTGAGTATTGGAAGCCAACTTTAATGCAGTATTTCTCTTGGGTGTTGATGTGTCATCCTGTAATAAACCCATGTGCTGTCTGTATATATAATCTTAATAATATCAGAAGTTACTGTTAGTTTTTATCAAAGGATTCAAAAGATTGTCAATTTGCACCTAACACAACCCGGGCTGATAACTTTTGTCAGGTCAGATCATACAACAACCTATTTTTGTGGAAATCATGGATATTGTTAGATATTGCAAGCTAAAGTTATTGTATAGGCAATTATATAAATGTTTCTTCAGTTTTATATGAAAATATAACTTGGTACAAACTTTGTTAAATTATCTCTTTTACTATGTTCTTTTGCGATGGAAAAAAAAACAAATATCTTAAATAACTGTTGGGGAGATATCTCTATTCCAGTTGTGCGTTTCATCCCAAAGCAAACCAGTGCAACCAAGTGTGGTATAGTCCACCCAAACATGAACTAAGGTCCAAGTTCGGTCTAATTTAGGGCTTGAATTCATCAAGCAACATTCACCAAGTATTGAAACATAGATTGCAGCTAATAATAGATGGAAGCTATTTTCTACAAACTTTCCTTTTACTGTGATATTTGAAGTTTGTGGGTTTCCCTCTTTTCTCTTCTTGGCAATTACAGGTTCTTACAGAGTATGTTCTTGTTTCGGACACCAGTGCAGTAACTGTAACTGTTATTGGAATCTTCAAGGATGCAGTCACTATTCTAGTATGTCCTGGTTCTTTGATACCTTTATTTCTTTTACCCTCTCTTTGAAGAAAAGCTTTTTATATATGCTGTGATATACTTGCATCTGCAAGTTGGCTTCTTTTCTATTTAAGAGCTTCTATATGTTTGATTTATGAATCTCTTGACAAATGTACATAGGTTGCTGTTCTCTTCTTCAATGACCCATTTACATGGCTAAAAGGAGTTGGATTGATCACCATAACATCTGGGGTTTGTTTGTTCAACTGGTACAAGTAAGTATATTCTTGCATCAATTAATAGTTTGCTAATATTTTTGTGCTGACCTCCTCTGAAAAGTTGGTTTTGGAAGATTCAGAACTATAAATTCTTGTTGAAATATTTTTCAATATTGCTATGGATGTTAAAACTTAAAACTCAACCTCTTTGATGTGTGAAGGTACCAAAAGTTAAAGAAAGGTGATGGAAACAGAAAAGAAATGTCTCTCTCATCTTCTAATGGAGCAGCAAAATATGTAATCCTTGATGATACAGAATCTCAAGATGGTGCCAGCTAAAATTTTGTTTTGCAACACAGTTGGCTAAACTGACAGGTATCAGATCTAATGTAATTTCTTCTTGTCTTAGTGTTTTACATATGGCTTTTTTGAAGTATTTTGCCATCTCTGCAGTTAAAGCCTACCCCAATTTATTTGGGATTGAAGGCTTTGTTGTTGTTGTTGTTGTTTGCCATCTCTGCAGTTAATCCAATATTTACTATAGTTACAGCTGGTAGCCTGCACAAACTTTTTTAGGGTATTTGCAAATAACACCCGACCTTTATGCTAATGTAATAGAAAGTTATATCATATTCAAGGTTTAAAACTTTGTCCCTACAAATGAGCCTTTTCAATTCCAAATTATAGTTATAAAACAAAGTGATATTTTGAATTCTTTTTGCATACTAATTTAAGATACAATTTGGTTAAAGAATATATGAAAGCAACTTTGGTGGTTTTAGCAATTACAACAACTTTTGGTATACGCTGCTGATTAGCAAATTTCTTCAGATATTGTAAAATTTGATTCGTTATGTTTTAATTATGTACTGTATGTTTTTGTTCAGCCAGCTTTTTACAGATAGGTGATAAATAAAGCAAAGGATACGCGATAACCCGAGAATATGCGAGTTTCATTAAAAAATATTGTGTACATCAAAATTAGTTTCAGTTTTGTTTATTATTTGTCCTCCCTTACATCAAAATTAGTTTCACTTTAGATGATCCTCCCTTATATTATTTCATTCGTTATTTTCAGTTTTCCCGGCCCAGAATTAAGAAAGTCAATCTGTCAATTGTTTAGAAAGGATAATATAAGTTAATTTAGATGTGAGAGCAGATAATATAAATTTATAAGTTTTTGGGCATTATCCTGGGGCATGTACGTATCTCGCATACTGATTTCTTTTTTGATTGATTCGGAAAAAAAGCCTAATGATCAACTCTGACAAAGTCATGCATTAGCGGCCTTTTAATGATCAGCTGGAAGGATTCATTTCTGTACAATTGCAATAGTAATGCATAAGTAGCGTAACAGCAATAAGAGACAAAGTTGAGCACGATAATAAAATATAATAAAATTTATTCCAGCTGGAAGGATTCATTTCCAAGAAAATATAATAAAATTTATTTAACATCATTGTTGAGCACGATAATATTATAGAAAGAACAAATTACACGCTAAACGATAGTTCACGGATGGTGATCCTTTTACTATATATTATACGGTAATTCACATACAACGCCTTTTGTATAAAATATACACACCAATTTCATAATTGGAATAAGGAGCCCATGTTAAGCATAAGAGACAAAGTTGGACTTCCCGTACTCTTATATTTTGTTGAAATTGAAACAAGGCTATTGAAATGCCATAAAAAGAGAGAGATTGAAGCAAACACTTGAAGTAATTCAACATTTGAAGTAATTCAACAAACAATAGTATCACTTACATATATACAGTAGCGGATGCAAGATTTTAGTTAGGGGAAGTAATTATCGGATTATAATAGTTTATCGGGTTCAAACCCATTAACTAATTGGATACTAAATAAAAAATTAATAATTTAATATATATTCTTATGTAATAAAAAAATATTAAAATAATAACATTTTATATATTAAAAATAACAATAAAATAAAACTCAAAGTAATAGATAATCAAGTTGATGAAGAAAATTTTCCTCTACGAAACTTTATATTTTGACATCTTTACATAATTATTTCATTATGCACGATATTAAATATTTTTCTCAATAAAAATAATCAGACAATTCGGGGGGAGGGGGGCATTTTTTTTCAGGAGGCAAATTACCGAAAGCATTATCTAAAAATACTATTTTTCAAAATCTAGGAGGGCGGCCCCCGCATCATATACATCGCCTCTGCCTACGTAATAAAAAATAATTGTAAAAAAAAACTTACATAAAAAGCACTAGATGCATGTAAATTAACAAATGATAACATGGTTAATTATTATAATATCAACCCTTAAATGAACATAAGATAGTTAATCGACACAAACCAAAATGCAAAAAATATGAATATTTTGATTGCAAGACGTGAACCTAAAACTCCAAAATAACCTGCAATTAGAAAATAACTTGTCAACGCTCAATTATATTTGTTTGCTGAATTAAACATTACTAGTAATAACAAAAAAATTACTAACTATATCGGGATAGTTAAAAAAAAATTAGGACCGAGAAAATTTAAAGTGGAGGCATCTCATGAAAAGAATAAAATCTCTTTTCGGTCTTTTCAATCGACTAACATGCAATAAAATAAAGTTCACAAGTTAATTTAGGACCGAAAAAATTTAAATAAAAAGATAAAAATAATGTTTATCTTCAAACAAATCAAGATTTTGGCATGAATTGACGAAATTTGTCCAAATCAGAAACTACCATCATCTAGGCGGCCAAACTAATAATGTCATAGACATGTATTCTTATTATTTTTAATCACTTTGATTTTGGACCATAATTTTCTACGAATTCAAATATTATAAAAATCTAGAATGGATGTGACAAATAAATTGATGATGAAAAAAATCATTTGGATGACATCGAGGATCAATTCGGAGTAACGACATATATGTATTCCATGGCAACGATATTTCTTTTTATTCAGGAAAATGGATTTCATTTAATCAATCAACATCACCATCATCTTAAAAAGATTTCTTATTTTCCAATTTTAAAGTAAAGATTTTTAAAAAGTTAAGATTAATTTCCAATAGAAATACTCTTTAAATCCATTCTAAATATCAGGAAAATAAAAAAATAATATAAGATTGCACAATTGTTACAACTCCACTCTTGGGCAATTGTGATCCTGACCACAGCTTAATTGTATATTTAATTGTTCAAAATCCAACCAAAGATATTTCTAATTGTCTCCATTTGAAATCTTGATAATTACTAATTATCTTGTATAATTAGCTTGTTAGTAAAAAAATGTTTTAGATTTTTTATCCTTTTCTATTCTTTATTTTTTTTTTTTATGTTGATACTTTCTAGATTTTCTTTTGATTAGTTGGGTGAATTTAATAATAGGAATAAAAAAACGATATTATAAAAACTATCTCCACAAAATAAAAAAATAATATAACTAAATATCTCTACTATGTTCGGCAGTACTAACACCTTATAGTTTAAAATCAATTAGGATAACATATAATAAATGCCATTTCAAAACATAGAATTTGTCAAAATGCAGGACTAGCTTAGGTGAAATGAAGCGACCCAGAAAGTTTATATTTACTTGACTAACTACAAAAAGAAAAAAAATCATTGCCCTGATAATTGCATATATATTCTGTCCTTTATGGAGCAAATGCAAATATGAAGACTTAGTGCCATCCTAGGGCACCTGTACAGTTCCAACATGGACACCTATGTAGTTTCTAACCAAAACAAGATTGATAGATACTGAGCACAACATATTTGAATCAGTTGATAGATACTGCTATTTGAATCAGCATAGATATTGTATTCGATTGATAGATACTGCATAAACAGTTCTAAAAATCCAAAACAAAATTACAGCAAAATCCAAAACGTATCTTAATCACACCTCCAATTCTCTCTCTAATTCTCATCAATTGAGAAATTGATAAGAAGCCTGTTGATTATACAAAATACATTAGAATACGAAAACCAGTACCAATAAATGAATATTAAGATTGATGTAAACAATCAGATTGGGCAGTATATATAATAAATGACGACATTTTATTTCAAATCAACTATCATTTAAAATTTTGACTTTTTATCTTTTATTTAATAAGTTCAGGGAATATCTTATAACTTGTGATGGTGTCATTTGAAAGAAGTGATAAGATCTTATTTATGTTCACACTGATTTTATATCAAAATTTTAAAATTTATTGAAGTCAACATTGTACGCACTATCTACGTATCTTCATATATACCACCTTCAAAATGTGTATGGGTGATTTAAATTAGCATGGTCCGAAATTAATGGCCATTGATTCATAATTCTTCAATTTCAATGTTTTGAGATTTACTATCTTTATGCATCATCAAACAATACTAAAATTACACGAAATTGGTTTTCTTTTATGCCGTTATAAGTCCAGAAGATTTCTTTATTTTTACTTTCTATTTTTGTAATTTTATTTTGATATTTTAAAATTCATGAAATTAAAATTTAAGTTATCTATATGCCCAATAACATATTTATAGATTTACTTTGTGTATTTTACATAAATGTCTTAAAATACATTGTCAAATAACTATTATAATATGTCTTACTCTTAGATCCATTGTTTTAAAGTGCGACCGCATGACCGTATATGCGGTCTTCTTATACTTATGCGGTGTGATGCCGGATGCATAAGAATATGCATCAGCATATTCAATGCGCATTATTTTTTTAAATATTTATCGTATTAAGTCTATAAAATTAATTATATTATATTTTTTATGCAAAACATTCAAAATTATATTAATATCTTATTATATTTTCTTATTTTACATTAAAATTCTTCAAAAATAAATGAACAATTCAAATATTATAAAAATTTTTTAGAATACATATCCGCATACTGAACCGCATATGCGCTATGCAGTAATCAACCGCATGCATATTGAAATCCGTATTTTAAAATCTTACTTAGATCTATATAATAAAGTAATAAATGCTCAATTGATATCAATATGTCTAATAAACAAGTATTTTCAACAATTGATTATAAGGTGTTGTAGCCTTTGTAAGCTAATATTCAGGAGCATTTTTTAGTTTTATTTCTTTTACCAATACTATATAGTTATTTGTCAAATTATTCATAATTTGTTTCATTTTTTTTAAATAGTGATAAAAAATTTACTAATATATAAACAAATTAAATTAATTTCATTAAATTTTAATGAAACAGATTAAAATTTGTCCTTTCAATTACTAGAGGTATATTGAGATATAAATATCGTTTGTTTCTCAATTACTTTCGTAATTAGTAGTACTGCAGTCTACAGTGAAAGATTCCTCCAAAATTAAATTAGTATGTACTATAATAGATTGGGCAATGAAAGAAAAAAAAACAACTGCAATGCATTATTTATTCTCAGTTGGATTGTCACGTTTGAGTTTTTGACCAATTTTTGGTATAATTTGTTTCCGAGCACAAACAGGCAACCTCTTGCACACTTTTGAGTTGAGCAAAGGAATTCACTAATTACGATCCAGAACCAAATTTTGTTTCCTCTCCGGTTAAATACCAAACAGACTTAGTCTGGTTAACCTTACAGTGTAATATTTTCAAAATCAAACCGGACTGGCTAGCTAGACCGGAGAAGAACCGGACCTGAAAGCCGTTCCGGTTTGCTCCATCACATAGACCGTAGATGTAAAGGGCCCGGTCAAAACCGGGTTATTGACAGTTTTTGATAAAATATTAAGTGAACCGTTCAAAAAGAACCCGGTTCTTTATTAGAAGAGGCAATTTCTTTTTTTTTTTTAATAAAATACGATACCCCACCCGAATTTACGATCCAGAACCATTTTTTTCTCTCCGGTCAAAAGCCAAAGAGAAGTTCCAGTTAGTTTATGTCAGATGTGTATTTAGGGGTGCAAATTTATACAGATAAGATTTGATTGTTTTAGTTCGTATTTGAAAAATTAAATATGATAATCCATATCAGAATATATTCGGATGGAAAATAATACGAAAATGATTTTCAATCTTAATTATTTATATCCGAATACTAAATATATAATATATTATTTAGTATATATTATATAAAAATAAATATTATTCATCACTATAATTGAATATATATTATCAATTTTAATATTTTTAAAACTATATTTAAATAAAAAATAGTATTGAAAAACTTTTTTATGTACATTTGAATAAATTTTATAAATTAAGTAAATATTATATTTATCTTTAATAATATATATATATAGTCCGACTATGGTGCTTTGCAAAGCACATATGCGTTGTGTGAGCTTAACTTGTGCGTTCTATTTTTAATTTCAAGTCGAAATAATCGATATGATTCGTTCAATCTAATTTTTTATATAAAAATCTATTAGTAAACCAAATTTTATATTTTTTAGAATTTTTTTGCTACCGTTTTTTTTTGATGAGGAGAAAAATGACTTGAAAAATAATAATAATATCATCAAAAATGATGGTTTTCATCTCTATCCAAAAAAATAGCAAATAAATTTCAAAAAATATAAAATTTGGTTTACTAATAGATTTTGATATGTAGATTAGATTGAGCGGTTTGGATCAATCATTTTTGACTTAAAATTAAAATAGAGCGCAAAACACACAACGCTTTTGTACTTTCAAAACACCAAAGCCTAATTATATATATATATATATATATATATATATATATATATATATATATATATATATTATTCATATTTATATTTACATCCAAAAATATTTATATTTATATTCATATTAAAAAAATTAGGCGGAATTGGGTATATACCCCTCAATATATTTTAATTTGAATATTTACACTTTCAAACTTAAAAATTGTATATTTATCCCTCAAAATGTCAAAATTTTAGATATTTATCCATAACTACTATTGTCCTTATAGAAATTAAATCATAATTAATTAAAATTATAATAGGATAAAAATATCTTTCCTTTTATTCTCGCTATTTATTTAAATATATAACAGTCTCTTTAAATAGTTTTGTCTTTTATTTTCTTATGAATTTCACGAGCTCGAAAATGGATAATCAACAACCTTCAGCACAAATCATTAACCTCTCTGAAAGACTGATTGAGTTCCAGCAACCTTCCAAAGACACATGTGACTGGATCTTCTATATCTTTTTGTGAAGAAAAATATATGTGTTTGTTGAGAGTTTTAGATTTGAGAGTTGAGAAAATTAAAGTTTGAAATTCATATTATTCACTTGATCAGATAGTAAAGATAAAATTAATATTTCTGAATTGTTGACTAATGAAGGGATATTTCATCCTTTTATAATTTTAATTAATTATTAATTTAATTTTTATGAGGATAATAGTAATTTTGGGTAAATATACAAGATTTTGATATTTTGAAGGATAAATATCTAATTTTTAAATTTGAGAAGTAAATATCCAAATTGAAATATATTGAGAGGTATATAACCAATTTAGTCTATTATTAAAACAAATCTAAATAAGATTTTGACTACTATGTATTTGATTTGTTTGCACCCTCCTCATGTAGTCATGTGTATTGAAATGAAACAGTAAGTCGCTTATCCAGTGTTACTCGAAACCGAAGAGAACGAAAAACAAAATTTATTTCTCCCGGTCACAAAAAAGGAAAAAAAGGAGAAAAGTGTAAACCCATAATAGGGTTAATCTTCTGAATTGAAACTGAACTTCGATATTTATTCATATTTAATCACTAAAGTTTTATTTATTTATTTTTAGTAACTAAACTTTGATATTTATTCATATTTGATCACTCCTTTTAGTTTTTTTATACAAAAATAATTAAAAAACTAATAGAAAAACAAATATAATTTCATTTCATTTATATATTTTTCATTTCAATTAGGTTTGGCAACAAATATAATTTCATTTTAATTATTTTTGAATGAAAAAACTAATAGAAATGTTAAATATGAATAAATATTAAAGTTCAGTGATTAAAAATGAATAAATAAAAATTCAGTGATTAAATATAAATAAAAATCAAAATTCAAGGAACCTATCCGAAAATTAACCCCATAATAATAATAATAATAATAATAATAATAATAATAATAATAATAATAATAATAATAATAAGTAATAACAAAGGAAAAGAAAACTCAAAAACAAATAGTCCCGTACTCCCTTCCTTTTGGTCTGAACGAGCGTAGAGATCCAAGTTCGACCTCTCTTCTAATTTTCACTTCAGCGAAAAGAAAGATCATAACTTGTTCTCTCTCGCATTACTGGTCAAAACCAGAGAGAAGAGAGAGCACAAATGGCGGCTGGATACAGAGCAGACGACGATTATGACTATCTCTTTAAAGTTGTTCTGATCGGGGATTCAGGTGTAGGTAAAACGAATCTTCTCTCTCGGTTTACGAAGAATGAGTTCAGTCTCGAGTCGAAATCTACCATTGGAGTCGAGTTCGCGACACGGAGCTTGAACATTGATGGGAAGATTATTAAGGCTCAGATTTGGGATACCGCTGGGCAAGAAAGGTAAATTGATTTTTCATTATAAACGATCTTTCTGTGAATTGAAAATGTGATTTAGTGAGTACATGTTTGCATAGGGGTTTGGTGGGGTTTAGGGTTCTAGATCTGGTGCGTTAAGTATTTGGATTTCTGTTTGCTTATTGAATAATGGCTGCGTCTTCTAAAATAGTTCTTCATATGAAAGATTGATTTGATTTTTTTGTTGAGAAAGATCAGGGTAAGATAGAATGTCAGATTTTAGGTACGTAGATCTGATTTTCGTGGTCTGTACGTTCTCCATTTGTTGTTTGATCATTATTGGATGCAGTAGCTAGTTAATGAGTACTATTGCTTGTGTTACCAGATCCCGCAATTTGATAATGAAAAAGAAAGTCCTTGTTCAACATTCAGGATGAAATCTGGCCAAGATCCATCATATTAATTGTCAGATTTTGTACTTTGTTCTCACATATTGTGTTTGTTCTTAAAATGGTCATTTTAAAATAAATTATCTAGTCAAAAAAGACAGTACGGAGGTGAAACCTTTTGAACTGAAAAAAAAAACAAATTAACTAAAATGTTACTAAATGAAAATGAGTTGTGGTGGCCCAATAAGAATAAATAATTTTATCATCTTAGGATAAGATATAGCTCTGTTGCAATAAATTAGCCACACAAGGGTCATCACTTTTGTCATGTTAAAGCCTGGTTTACAGAAATTTTTTAGTTTATGATCTCTCTTTATTTTTGTCTTCTAAAACAAAAAGAGAAAAATACATTATTATATGATAGTGCTTGGAATGGGTCATGGATTGATATGATAATGTGTATTTTCTCTGGATTTATGTATTATGATGTATATAACCTTAAAATTAAGGCCTGCATGTTTAGTTTAAATAATAAACTGTTGACTGCTGTTATATTTTTAAGTATTATGCTATCCCACATTGTATTATATTTTTCTTATTGTAAATGTTCTTCTACTCATCAAAATTATCAACTAAACAACTGCAGCCTAAAACCATTGACCGACAGGAATAACATGCTGCCCATGAAAAAATGGTTTTGCTAATATTACTTATTAAAAGTTCAGTTGCCTATATTTTATTCTTTTTTTCAATGAAGGATGGCTAAAAGTTAAGGGTACTTGTGGACAAACATAAAGTTCCCAGCTCTGAAATGGGATTCAATCCTTTAAAATTAGCCAAATCCACCCTCAGTTGCCTCTATATCAATCTAAAATGATAACACATCATGTGATTTCTCATAACCCAATGAAAAGCAAATAAAATAACAGAAGTTTTAGTTCCAAGGCTTTAGATCTATTGTGTGTTAGAAAATGAATAGACGTTAAGGGGACATTTTTGTCATCTTTTGTTAGATAAAAGTGGAATCCTGCATTTCTTAAAAAGATCACTGACAGTTTTCAGTTACTGTAATGCACCTGGCTGATGAAATTGAATTCAGTTATTGCAATCCTTATAATAATCTAGGTGTCAGTTATTCATCTTATAGAAAACCAAGGAGAACTGCACTTCACAAAACATGTAAACCTTGAACTGCATCAAAGTGCATGGTTGTTCCAAAGACCTATTGAAGTACATATATATAGAATTAGGCTATGATGCTTTGCAAAGCACAAGAGCGTTGTGTGTTTTGCGCTCTATTATTAATTATAAGTCAGAAATGACCGATCCGAAATCAATCTAATCTCCTGATCAATCTAATATCCATATCAAATCTATTAGTAAACCAAATATTAATATCTTTTTATTGCTTCCTCCCATGTCAATCTCGGTCGACCTCTTCCTCTTCTTGTATTTTCAGGACGACTTAAAATACCGCTGCATACTGATGCTTCAGGAGGCCTTCGTTGGATATGATCAAACCATCGCAAACGATGTTGGACTAGCTTCTCTTGAATTGGTGCTACCCCAAGTTTGTCCCTAATATCATCATTTCTGATTCGATCTTTCCTTGTGTGGCCACATATCCAGCGCAACATCCGCATTTCAGCTACACTCATCTTCTGGATGTGTTGTTTTTTTGTAGCCCAACATTCTGCGCTATACAACATCGCGGGTCTAATCACCGTCCTGTAGAACTTGTCTTTTAGTTTGTTTGGGACCTTCTTGTCACAAAGAATACCAGATGCTTGTCTCTATTTTACCCATCCAGCTCTTATTCTATGACTAACATCTTCATCGATCTCTCCTTCACTCTGCAACATTGATTTCAAATACCGAAATGTGTCATTCATAGGTACTACTCGTCTATCCAAACTAACATCTCCGTCATCTAAGTTTTCCCCGCTGAACCGACACCTCATATATTCAGTTTTTGTCCTACTAAGTCTAAAACCTTTCGATTCTAAAGTTTGTCTCCACAACTCTAGTTTCGATTGACTCCACTCGCTCTCTCGTCAATCAATCAACACCACATCATCAGCAAAGAGCATACACTAAGGAATATTTTCTTGTATGTCCTTTGTGATCTCATCCATCACTAAGGCGAAAATATATGGACTCAATGATGACCCTTGATGTAATTCTATCTTAATAGGAAATGTATCGGACTCGCCGTCACATGCTCTGACACAAGTTACAGCATTTGTGTACATATCCTTAATAAGGGTAACGTACTAAATTTTACATTTTTTAGAATTTATTTGCTATTTTTTTGGATAGGGGGAAATCGTCATTTTGGATGAATCAGAATTCTCAAATCAAGTCATTTTCTTCTCATCCGGAAAAATAGTAATTTTTTTTAAAAAATGTAAAATTTAGTTTACTAATAGATTTTGATATGGAGATTAAATTGAACAGTTCAAATATCATTTTTGACTTGAAATTAATAATAGAGCGCAAAACACAACGCCTTTGTATTTTGCAAAGCACCATAGCCGGACTATATATATATATATATATATTACCTTGATCCAATGATTTTAGTATCTTACGATTCACGATACGCTACGATTCTATAGGTTGACGATACGATACGATTTTACAGTATTAATATTTGACTATTTATTATTTAGTGCACTATACATTATGTGTTAGTATGATACTCATAGAATTATTCACAAGGTATAAAACTATAAATGTGACTTCTCTGTGTAGTGTGTACATATTAGAAAACTTATACATTTTGTAATTTATCTGTTTCAAGGTATAAATGTATCATCTTTGTGTTACAATGTTAATATTTAACTTGTACATTTGTCTGTGACTTTCTTTTACAAATTAACTGCATTTTTGAGAATTGACAATGAAATAGTTTATTTTGATAGTGTTTAACGGTCATATAGCATGCAACATAACACTGCGTCATAGAAGTATGATAGATTTTGTTATTGAAACTTTCTTTTAATGAAATTCATTTGTAACTAGTTATATTACTTACTTTCTAGAATAACTTAGTGTATCTTAAACAATTCGATACGATACACGATACACGATACACGATACACGATATGATACTAAATACTACGATACACGATACATTATACGATTCGAAATCATTGCCTTGATCTATATATAGATCTGACACCAACTAATAACAACAATCACAGGTATCGTGCTATCACAAGTGCCTACTACCGTGGTGCAGTTGGTGCACTGCTAGTATATGATGTAACACGTCGACAAACATTTGACAATGTGGAGCGGTGGCTGCGGGAGCTCCGGGACCACACTGACCCCAGCATTGTGGTAATGCTGGTGGGGAACAAGTCAGATCTGCGCCATCTGGTGGCAGTCCCAACCGATGATGGCAGTGCATTTGCTGAGAAGGAGGCACTATACTTCATGGAGACATCAGCACTTGAGGCAAATAATGTCGACAATGCATTCGCTGAGGTGCTCACACAGATTTACAGAACAATGAGCAAGAAGGCAGTGGAAGCTGGTGATGATGGTGGCTCTGTGCCTGGGAAGGGTGAGACTATCAATGTCAAGGATGATGTGTCGGCCTTGAAGAGGATGGGGTGCTGCTCCAGCTAGGTAATACCAGAAAAGATTTATTTATTATTATTATTTTTTAAATTTCATCCTTGTTACTGATTTTACATGGGACTTGATGCATTGCCAATACTTCAAGGATACTGGTTTTATTAGATTTTTGTTCTAAAATATGCCTCCGCATCTATTTTTATTTAATCATGGAGCTCATGAAAAATGTTTCTGCATTATTTTTTGTTGTGCATTGTGATTGTCATTCATTGTTTCTGACTGTTAGATGGCTTACCAGTCTTCTTTTATTTAGGATGAATTCATCTGAAGTGAAAGATTGATTGGGTTCCATGAGTTTTGTCTTAGTTATAATATATTTGCATCAGTTTTTGTATTTTTGTTCACTGAGAGTGACAAGATCGTTTTTATGCATTCTCTTTGTAAATTGAATTTTCTTTATGTGATGGCAGGACTTTGGTAGCAAAAAAATAAGAAGGGCTCTGGAAGAGAGAATTTTTAGGATTCAATGAAGCCAAACTTTTGAGGTGAGACAGATTTCATTAGGTTTATTTTGATTCGAAACAAGGAGTTCATCCAGGTTTTTTCTTACAATGGAGCTGTCTATTATTTTCTTTTTCTCTTTGATTATAAGAATTAGGACAAAGAGATGGTGTTGTATCTGTAATTTCTGTAAGATTTTAATTTGGTTTTATTGCTTAGGTAAAGTTGTGTTTGCTTTGCTTCAAGGAATCTTCTTTCTGGCATATGTACTGGTCACATTTTTTCTCTCCTCATAGCTACAAGATATTTAGCACATGCTTATTGGCTCATAAGTTATGAATCAACGTAATGCGAAGTGTTGGTAATCTTTTATCAACCTTTTTTTGTTGCTCCGTTCGCTAGATGATAATTTAAAAAAACATTAATTCATCCTTGCATTTCCTTTATTAAGAATATCAAATAGATATATTTTTTATATATATTTTTTCTTTTTTTCTATTAAATTATCGTAGGTGATTTAAGATGAAGCTCTTATCCTTATTGGCAAATGGAGTAAAATTAAAACAAAGTAAATATTAAATCATTTTGATATTTAATTGTAATAAAGTAAATATATGAAGTTATAGAGATACAAAATAGTTTAAATATTGAAATTTATTGATTTAATTTTTTACTTCACTTCTATAAATCTGTTTAACTTCATCTTAAATCACTTCAATTAATTTTATTAAAACGCTTTAAAAAATCTAATTCAATGCCACTAAACCTACTATACTTAGGGGTTAA
Source organism: Schoenoplectus tabernaemontani (assembly GCA_037127355.1). Taxonomy (NCBI): domain Eukaryota; kingdom Viridiplantae; phylum Streptophyta; class Magnoliopsida; order Poales; family Cyperaceae; genus Schoenoplectus; species Schoenoplectus tabernaemontani. Next base: position 17,870,530 of record CM073743.1, on the reverse strand, counting down.
CATGTGCTGGTCCACTGCTGACTACAACATCCGCGTGGAGATCAAAGATTGATACTCCTTTGATCAATTAATCGTTTATTAATTACTTCTTTTACTTGCGTTCATACATAAAGTAGCGTCCCCATCCACCAGTGATCCCTTTATTATTGGCACTGTTATATGTTACATTTTATACACGCAACTTAGCCTTGAAGAGTATAAAGTTCTCGAAATTTACTTTCTGATAATCTAATTCGCGCAAGTCAGCTCGCTAGTTCAATGAAGTCGCCCTTTTCTAGAAGATGTGTTTAATTATATATAAATTACCTCTTGTAGAAAGGTGATGTAATGCAATTCCACTGACGGACTAATAAAAGTACTTTCCGTAATGAAATGATTTAACATAAAACTAAAAAAACAACATATAGAAATAAAATGATTTGGCTTAGATCTTAACCAAATATTTTTTTGTTCAATTATTTCTATTGGATTTGAATTCAAAGAAATAATGATAATAAAGAACTCATATCACTAATCAAACTAAATATTATTTTGGTATTATGTGGTTGATAATATCATAATTCTTAGCTTCTTCTGTAGACATAAAGGTAGTTCTTTCCAAATTATTTTGCATAACATTTAAAGATTGATTAGTTTTTTATGCGTAAGATTGGCAGGCTGAATCGTATGACTTAGGGTGTTAATTATCGACCCGATCTGGGTCGGGTATGAGTTTAATTTTTTTTGATCCGAATCGGATCGGGTCGGGTTCGGGTCCAAAAAATTAAACCCATACCCGACTCAGATCGGATCGATAATTGTCACCCCTAAGTCATACGGTTCAGCCCTGCCAATCTTACGCATAAAAAACTAATCAATCTTTAAATGTTATGCAAAATAATTTGGAAAGAATTATTTTTGATTAATTATGATTTTTGAAATAATTTTATGATTTAGTACTAATTAAAGCTTAAATCTACACTAATTATATACTAATTAAGATTAATTATAAATTAATTAATATTTAATTGTTTAAAATTATATAAAAATAATTAATAAATATTTAATTATTTTATACGGGTCGGGTCGACCCGTGACCCGATCGGGTCAGGTATGTGATTATTATAATATGAGTCGGTCAATAATAATAATAAAATAATATGACCCGACCCGACCCATTAACACCCCTAGTATGACTACACCCTTTAGGGCCTTTACTGAACATTTGCATTTGAAATTTTCTTATATATAAATCATCTCTCCTTTTCCCACTTTTTTCTCTCAAAAATTAGAGCGGAATGGTAGAAAACTGAAGGAAACGTGTGTTTCTAAATGGCCAACTTTTCTCATTGAATAGAATCTTAAATGGAGTTCGATGATTGGAATTGGAATTGAATTGAAAAAAAAATGTATTATATTATTTATAATAAATAAAGTACAAATTACGTTGTTCTAAAATGGCGTTCGACGATTATAAATGTTATATGGAACGAATGTCAGCATTGCAATATCAAATTATAAAAATGCTACTACTATAGGAAGATTGAATATAAAAATTATGAAAATACTTCTTTTTACTACAATTTATTATTAAGGATCGATGAACATAAATATTTTATACCATTGAAGAATATTTTACAGACATTTTGTAAGAATGACAAAAAAAAATAATGGGATAGATTACTCATGACAAAGAATAAGTATAATCGCAAGATTAAATGAAAAACAAATTAAAGATATTTTATTCATTAAAAAACAAATCAATAGATCGATATTTTACGTACTACTATCGCAGGATTAAATTAAAATTATAAACATACAAAATTGAGTACAATGTATACCAGGATGAACAAATTTTTATGCATGAAGAATATTTGATGTCAATAAAACATACACCAACAGAAAAAAAAAAAGGTGGTATTCTTTCCGTGTATGGTGGTACCACCCATCCTAAATCTAACCGTTCCCCGTTTTACAATTTTCAATTTAAAAACCGTGACAGAAAAGAGCATTAGAATCCCTTCTCGATTTAAAAACGAAGAGCATATTTTTTCAGCAAAAACCGCGTTTTCAGATCACTTTTTCGCGGTGCGATATTTCAAGGAAAGAACGTTTTTTGAGACTGCAGCTTTATAAATTTTTTTTTTATAATTTGGAACCTTTTGTTTTTCGACAAAAAAAATCAGCTTCGTCTGACTCTATCAGTCAATTGACTCAAGTCCACTAACTGAGACTTGACCTAACTATTACTACATATTATATATGCCTTGCAAACTTCTCTGTAGCCTACAATTACATGATTTGAATCTCGTTTAGGAATTAAGCCATGGTTTTAGCAGATCTGCTCTTATACTCTTTCTTTTCCCTTTCCTACTAATTTCTCCGTCTTGTCAATATGACCAGAATTCCACTATGAATTACTGCGATGGCCAAGGTACTCTGTCTGAACAAGGGTCGCCTCTCCAAGGCAAAGGTATGCCTGTTCAACAAGGGTCGCCTCTCCAAAGCAATACCCAAGTCTGGGACTTTCTTTCAGACATTATCATTCCGAACGCCACCACAGCCAGCAACAAACATTGCAGTGCTCCGATACAAGCCACCGTCTTTTGGGGCCTTGCGGAGTGCCGGTATGACACCTCCGCCTTAGAATGTGGGAGCTGCCTTAATGCTTCTCTTGACGCCTTTAGAGCTGGACAGCAGTCATGTGAAAACGCTGCTATCAGATATGACCACTGTCTGCTTCGTTACTCTACACAGCAGTTCTCACCGTTCCAAGACAGCGAGTTCACACAGTGGGTGTTCAATGGAACACCCATTAGAGACCAAGCCAATTTCCGCGATATAGTCATGCATCTTCTTCAAGATGTGATGAAGGATGCCCAACAATTCAGGCATCTCCAATCAGGCGGCATAGCAAACTACTCCAATGGTGACATCTATGTGTTTCAGCAGTGCATTCAAAATCTCTCGAATGACGACTGCACAGCCTGCCTTCAATGGGACCGATCGTGGTCAAGTCCTGAGGTTGAGTTGCGAGGTCAGTTTTGCAACTTACAAGTTTTTCAACACTGGAGCTTTTCCAATTATCCAGAAAAATTATTCTGTCGATGCGCCAAACAACACTCGATCAGTAAATTATCCTGTGGATCCTCAAAATAGCACTCAATCATCAGAATCAGGTTAATTTGGAACAAATTAATTATGGCATTTCAAAATTCAACTATTGAAAGTAAATACGTACCATCACATAATCTTCTCCCAAGTATTATTCATATTCTCGGTTTTACAGAGAAGAGAAGGAAGCTCTGGAAGACACTTATCATTACTATACCAGCTATTATTATCACCCTGGCATGTCTTTCAGCTCTAATGTCGTGCCTTCGACGGAAAAAACAAAGTTAGTTATTCTGCATATTCATTATTTTACGTAGGAAAATTAACATATGAACCAGATATATATCATTATTGATACCATTATTTATTTATGGATTTTATTATAAGTTGAAATATATATAAGTTGAAATATAACAATATTGTACAGAATATGTTGCATAAAAGTTATTAGCATGAACGGTAATTAATTTAACATAAATAATAAAGTTTATATCGATGACGATATCAATAATTGTATCCTTTTGCTTATATATATGAAAATTCTAATTATACTTAGTTAACAATTGGACATGTATTAAGAGATCTCGTTTCATTTTTTGAATTTGTTAGAAAATGGTACCAAACTTGCTACATACGGACTTAACAGGCTTCGGGAAGCTACAAAGGACTTTAGTGAGTGTCTTGGCAAGGGAGCTTGTGGCTCTGTATACTTGGTACGTAAATAATTGTGCAGTTATTGATCCTTATGAATTAATTTCTTTTTTCAATTCCAATTTAAGTTCCAAATAAAATGTAACAAATAAGAAAGGCGAAACAGAGAGTACATCCTACATACTACCTTCTTTTAACTTCTCCAATTTGCACGGAACTTTTCCGGATGGAAGCAAAGTAGCAGTAAAGAAGCTAAAACAGCCCATAGAACAATGGACCATGCGTTACCTAGAGTCCATGGTCGATATTGAAGCCAGTCTTACACATAGAAATATTGCCAAACTTTTAGGATGCTGCTTTGAAGGGCAAGAGAGGATACTGGTTTATGAGTACCTAGGAAGCGACCTTAGGTTTCATTTGTCTGGTAAGTTCTTTTTCTTCTCCATCCACTGCTGTCCAATTTTGATTATGGTAAAATTACTTAAGTAATCATAACATACCATAATAGTTCAATCATATTCATAAGAACCATTCAATAAAACTGCGAGATACAATAGCATATGCTCTTTTGGTTTTTTCATTCTAATCTGCTGCCAGCTGATGATTTTCATGAACTTTAAATTGACACAATAGCACATTTCCAGTAAGGCAGTAACTATGGTAATGAACATATGCTCTTTGGTTTTTTCATTCTAATCTGCTGCCAGCTGATGATTTACATGAACTTTAAATTGACACAATAGCACATTTCCAGTAAGGCAGTAACTATGGTTTGTGGCTTTCAGTTACAAAAATATACAATATTTCTAGACACTGAGTTCTCTACCATGTCACAGATGCTGATAATCGTAGTAAATTAGATTGGGGCAAACGTTTTACCATCATTGAAGGACTTTGCCGTGGCCTTTTTTATCTTCATGAAGATTCTTGCCGCTGTATCGCTCATCGAGATCTAAAGCCGAGCAACATACTACTGAAGCCAGATATGATACCAAAAATTGCAGATTTTGATCTTGCAAAGATTTGCAATGCTGATAGATCTCACGAAAGCACCAACAATGGAGGTGGTACCCCGTAAGTCTCTTATGACTGTTGCCCACTGAATCCTTGAATTGTAGAATTAGCTGTTTTATGAGGGGTCAAATTATTGGTTGGAGTGAGCAAATGGAGAGCTCAGAGATAATGTTGTTGCCGCCTGCCAATTCCAAGTTTAACTCTTTTTCTTGCTACATGTATAACTATAAATATATATTATTATATTCCATGCTTGTTGAAAAGTTCTATTTGCTATTGAAGTTGGTACTGTGCGCCAGAAGTCTACAGGCATGGAAAATTTTCGACAAAAACTGATGTGTACAGTTATGGCATTGTTGTATTGGAGTTGGTGACTGGCAAGAGAAACAACCGGCCGGATCTATTTTCTGGATCAAATGTAACAGACATAAGAAGCTATGTAAGTGTCTTTCCATCTCAAAATGCACTCTAAAAAAATTCATGGATGTTTATCGTTTCGAGAAGTGTTTCAGTGATAATGATAATAAGAACAATAAATAGCATCTGATAACGATGATGATGGTAATGAACAAATATATTAACATTAAAATTTAAATAATGATTATTTAAAACTACAAATTTTCTTCAAAAAAAAAAGGATCACATAACATATTGTTGCAGTAGCTACTTAATTAGTTTTTTTTTGAGATAAAGATGAGAGTCAAAATTATCCAATTCTTGTTTTTTTTTTTAATAAAAATATCTCTCATTTAGATTTCTATCATGTAATCTTTCATAAGGAGTGTATTGTCTTTGCCATCAATTCAAAGACTGGTTCTCTTGCTTACGTAGTTCCGACTTCTTAAATATATATATTTTTTCAATATTGAGCACTTTTTACTCTCGGATTTTTTTTTGCTTGTAGTGTATTCTTTGAACTGCCATACAAGGAAGTTTATATCATTCGCTTTTTTTTTTTTTTTGAGAAAAGGATGAAAAGTTCATATCATCGTCTGTGTGTGTATATATATAGAGAGTGAAGATAGCATGAGCTTAAGCTCACGGAGGAAGGAGCTTAACTCAAAAAACATATTAAATCATCTCGAAATTTTAATTTATCATTCTCATTAAATTCTTTATATGAAAATCTCATGGGATGCAAAAATTTGGAGCGTTTTGAACTTTTTAAGTCACAGTTTTTAATTTTTTAAAATGATGTTCAAGTATTGAATATATTATTATTATTATTAGAGCTGATTTTTAAAAATTAAAAACAATGACTTAAAAAGCTCAAAACGCTCCAAATTTTTGCATATTTTCATATAAATAATTTAATGAGAATGATAAATTAAAATTTTGAGATGATTTAATATGTTTTTTGAGTTAAGCTCACGGAAGACATCCGTGAACTTAACCTCACGCTATCTCCACTCTATATATATATATATATATTGTCCTAATCCTGCAATATACTTTTATGGGATGCATATATAGGTGTGGTATCATAAGGAAAGGAATAAAAAACTTGATGTGGTTGATAATCTCCTGAAGTGTCCATACTCTGAAGATCAAGTAAAGAGATGCATCAATGTTGCTCTCTTCTGTGTCCAAAACGATCCCAAAAAGAGACCCTCCATGAAGGAAGTTCTGAAATGGTTGGATATTTCAAACCCCTTTGATGAGGCCGCTTTACACAATCTCAATTTGGAACTAGTGGAAACTAATGCACAAAACGTTTTCGAAATGGCCCAAGTGGGATCAATCCATACAATCAATGATGTCACTCTTTCTTCAATGCACCCAAGGTAAATAAACTCCTTGCTGGATGCCATCTATTTAATAAATATCACTGGTTATCAATTTTATTAATTGTAATTTTATATTCTATTGGCAATTCATTTCGGCATGTTGTGTTTTAGTTAAATGCTCTTATCTGTTAAGTGTTGTGACTTGATTTGTGATTACGTTATAACCAAAATATTTGTAATTTATTGCAGTTGTTAATGTATTTTTCAACTATTGTGATGTAAAACACTTTCATAATTATTGCCATTGGGCAAGGTAGGAGATAATTTGGACATGAATATTCATTTCAGGAACGCATTTACATGAGAAGAAGATAGTTTGTTCCATAATATTTTTTTGTTGAACGCAATTTTGTGAGTACAACACAGAGAAATAAAATCCTTATACGTGTACTTTACATACAGTATTGCGTGCGTATGGTATGCATGTATAATGTATTTAATAGAGATAAGCAGGAGATATTTTATCCGAAGGAGAAGGGTGTGAACGAAGCGGCCCTCAGAAAAAAAAAAATACACCACAACGTGAGAAAACAACGCTCTGAGGGAAAATATTAGGCACATGAAATTGTGTAAGCCCAATAAAATAAGCTGCCTTTCTAATAGCCTAATTGGCGGGGAAAACATGTGAAGTCCATCAAATATTTTAAACCCAGCAGAAATAAATATAAATTCATCTCTGTAAGTAGAGCGGTTAGAAAAACTCATAGTTCGTAGATCGTTCGGGATCAATTAGAATTTGATTCGTTCATTAGATCCGTTAATTGTAATGTGCTGAGTTTAAACTAGATTTGACACAAAATATATGTCATGTGCTGTGTCCTTAAATGTATCATGCTGTGTTGTGTAGATGTTAAAAGAGCTACATAAACAATACATCAAAGCAAATTTAAGTGCTAGGAGTCCGTTTTTTTTTAACAATGATTGGTACCTATGCACGCGGACACAATTTTAAAACACTTCCTATATATATATATATATATATATATATATATATGATATTTAGATGATTTTCTGTTTTGAAACTGATCCGGAATAAGTTACCTCAGTCTAATAATTTTTTTATTTCATAATTGATATAATTTTCATTATACGGAGTAATTTCATTCTAACAATTCCAAGATTTAGGTGTTAAATCGAAGAAGACAGAAAGGAGAATAATTACTCCATGCTGAACTGATTGAAAACTTAATTTACTGTTCTGTTTATCCCAAGTGATCATCTTCTTGACTCTCTTCCGCATTTTTTTTTGAATTGGAATTTACTCTCATTGTGCATTTATGAATATAAGAGAAAGTGCTACGTTGTATATGATCATGTATTTCCTTCTTTTCTTTGGGGTTTTATTCATTTGACCAATTAACAAGAACTGAGCAATCCTCTAGCAATGACTAGTTAGCTCAGATATTTAATTCTTTGAGATTAGCTTCAGGCTTGCTGTTACAAGCGATTCGAATAGGACGTTGCACTGATTGTGAAAGCAAGAAAATCAGGCAAAGATGAGTGAAAAGCAAGTCGAGTGTCACCGCAGAAAAAAATATTCCTCTTTGAGATCCACATGCCAGCTAGTTTAAGTCTGTATAATTAAGATGTGCGCTATTCTCATGTATTATTAAGAACATTATGATCATTAGTTATTGTAGTTGTTATTTTTGCTCTTATTATAATAATTAAAAGAAAATTTTGTGATATTCAGCAATGTTATTGAACCAATTTGGCTGTGTTTTTTTTTTCTCTGTGATCATTGATAAAATAACATGCTGTATCATCAGCTATCACAATAAGACTGAAAAATGAAAATGATATAAAGAGCACATGTGGAATACTGTTGGGGCAGATACTGGCATACTATCTTCTCTTCGACAATATGGGATCTCAATCTTCCTACAATCTCAGAAACCATACACAATGAAAAAGCAAAAAAAAAAAGAAAAAAAAAAAAAAGGAGCTACATAAGCAATACATCGAAGGTTACATTTTGTACCTCATTATGTGTAGATGTTAAAAGAGCTACATGAACAATAGATCAAAGCAAATTTGAGCACTATGAGTCCGGTTTGCAGTGGATACCTGAGAATGGGACTTGCATATGCTCACAAGAGGCTGTATCTGACTATCCGTAATCTACCAACATGCTGAATTTTTGTAACTAAGACACAGCAACTGCCCAGTAAATCATTACAAGAGCTAGGACAATGAAAAGGTATTGTATTTGTAATCTCTGTACAATTTCAATTTGGTTTTATTGCTTAGGTAAAGTTGTAATTGCTTTGCTTCTAGAAATATTTTTCCTGGTATTTGTACCAGTGCGCAATTTCTTTTAGCATCTACCTACCACATATTAGGCATAGCAGAGGTGGTTCAGAGTACCGATTCTAACAATGTTTTGCTGGAATCATATGATTGAAAATTTAAAATTGAATTACCCCGTGATGCAAATACGTATAATAGCACAATGTCAAGCTGCAAAACAGCATAGAAATAAAATAACGGTGCTGAAATAATATCACATAATATGTTTTTGACTAGTGAGTATGTGCTGGTACCAGCCAGAACCGGGCACAATCAATGCCCAGGTGAATTGCATAGTATCAGGTTTGAGGACAACACAGTAACAATTGACATGGTCACATGGATTGTAATTGAGCATTTCTCCCTTGAAAATATCCTAAAACTAAAAGGTCCCCTCCTGATATAAATGAAGTTATGGTACTGGTATGCATAATGTGCTATTTTTCCACTTAATTTCTATTATTGATAGAGCTTGTGGACCCTGCCTTTGTGATAAGTAACAAATCCCTTTCCATAAGCTCTTGGTATGATGTCTTATTCAGTCAAAGTAATGACAATTTGGAAACGAATTAAATGCATGGTTCTAAATTTATATCATGACAGTTGTACTGACCTGATTAGCGAGTACAGTGTGTTAAGAGGCGACAAAAAATTCTACACATGCTTATTCCCTCATTAAAATGTACTAGTTGTGTAGCTGCGCATCGCAGCCAATTTTTTTATTTAGATATAGAAAAATATCACATGATTATATATACGTCATTCTAATATGAAAAATATTAATAAATACAAGATCAATTACAAAATAATTACAGATACAACATCAGATATAATTTCACATAATTTTTCTCAACCTTTAATTCTTTTCCTCCTATATGACAAAAAAATGAAGAGGAATACAAAATAATGAATGTCATTGTGTTCGTCTGATTAGTCAAAATTAATGTAAATCATTAGATAAGTGATATTTTGGAATATAAAATATTTAAAAAAATGATAAAAAATAAACTAATTCAATTTTTACTGCTTTATATAATAATATAGATTATCATCAATTCATCATGCAAAGTATTGCAAGTGTTTGTCAGACCCGTACTCAATTAGTTGCACCTTTTAATCATAATTATAAAGTTGGATCCATGCAATTTCTTTTCTTTGGCAATATATCCGATGGAAATGCTGTGTGAAATCTCTAACTTCCGTACGTGTATCAAAGATTGACTTTCTTTTTGGAACTATTCTAAAAGTCAGAAATCTTTTGGGCCTAACTTTTAAAATTAAAATTTGAGCAAGGTTGTGCTTGCGCACATGCATGCACTTATTTTCTCCCTGTATGATCCCTATATTATTGGAATTGTTATGTTACATCGTACCTATAACTTAGCCTTTAAGAGTCTTGACTTTTTGCAATTATAAAACTTCTAGATTTACAAAAGGAAGTCTCTTTCGTCCGTAAAAAGGAAAAAGGAAAACAGTGAAAAGAAAAAATATATTCTTATGGATTTTCTGCTATCAGGCAGCTCTCCAGTAAATGAACTTGCTCCATGTCCCCTTTTCTACGAGACAATTCGCCCATCATTTTCGTGGTATTGTAAATAGTGAATTATACAAATCATCTCGCATAGGGAGAAAATGCGGCGCAAAACCAGTGACGGGCAAATACAGGATGCGGAAGGTGGATTCATGGGTGAAGAATGGGACGAATACATGAAGCAACGTAGAAATTTACAATTATATTATATATGACGACATAAGTTTATATGTTATACACAAAAAATCGTAGGTAATCTAAATTGATCTCCAGAAATTGTAAAAAAAAAAAAAAAAACTTACATTTCCTTTTTCCATTTTTTTTAATCATTTAAGTCGAACACACGGTTGAAGAAAAGTCTGTTCAATACCATCTGTGATGATTTGAACATTTCCAGTGAAGACCTCCTGGGGAATTGATACATAATAGATTCTAAACCATCTTGAAAATATAAGAAGGACATAGCTAAATCAAAATTGATGTTTGAGAAAACAATAAAAAAAACTTGAAGATAAAAAATATTTAAAGAGCTGATTTCGGATAGAATTGCGTGAAAGTTGACAATTTATGTATCAAATTTATTATATAGAAATCACGTGCTTTTGATTTGGGACTAAGTACGCAGGTTTCAGAATTTAGATGAGTCTAGGAGTAAGGATATATAATTTTGGTCCTGATTTAAGGATTTTGTTTCGTATAATTTTTATTCTTCTTCTTCTTATTATTATTCCTATTATAATTATTACTACCATTATTGATATAAGTATTATTAATACTATTATTATTACTTATAAATATTATCACCATTGTTGCTATACATTTGATTTTTGAGATGTTTATAATTGGGGTTTATTTTTTAGATTATCTCATTTTATTTACAATTAAAGACTTTATTGCTATTATTGCTCAAGACAAAAAAAATATTCCTTCCTGTCTGGCAAAGTAATTCAAATTAAGAAAAATGTTTAGATATTATATTTTTAACCAGAGACCAAGTCCTATTATATATATTATTTATGCAAAACGGTCGACATACGCATCGCATTCTGATGTGAAAGATTGTCACCTTTTTTTTTTAATTTCTGTGAACATGACGACATAAAGATAATTTAAAATAGCATGCATGAATCGCACAACATCTGAAACATGAGGCAATTGGATTTGGAACACTTCAAAGCAAAAATTTTAAAGGACCTCCATACTATACCATAGTATATTGCAGGTCACTATGTCATAATTCATTAAGTCAATTTTAAAGGACCTCCATACAACATAATCTCGCTCACACAAGACAAGAAAAGAAGCGCCATATCTGATCCACAATTCAATAAGTCAATTTCAATCATACATCAGCTTTATACATTTGTCTTATAATCCGGACGACGTGCCATTTTTTCCAAAGTTCGGCCGGTTTAGGCTAAGGCCTGAGGTTTTGTTTGATCCTTCCCATTTACATGTAGTTCTCCTTGTCTCCTTCCAGCCACCTCTGATGCTTCTTTCATTGCCAAATATACAATTATTTAACTAAGTCTGTATATCTAGTCTCTGAAGCATATTTTAAATAATATGTTATGCAACTCCACAACGGCGGCCCATGTAGGATTTTGATCAGAGGAGTTAATTATTGGATTGTAATAATTTTTCGGATTTAAATTCATTAACTAATTGGATACTAAATAAAAAATTAATAATTCAATATATATTCTTATCTAATAAAAAATTATCAAAATAATATCTTTTTATATATTAAAAATAATAAAAATAAAACTCAAAATAATATATAATCATGTTAATTATGAAAACTTTCCTCTAGGGGACTTAAAATTTTGGAACATTTACATAATTATTTTATTATCCACAATATTAATATTTTTCTCAATTAAAAGAATTAGACAATTGAGAGGGTCAAAAATTAAATTCAAAGGAGTTCAGATTAATAAAATATCAATCTAAAAACACTACTAGAAATAGAAATAGAATAGTAGAGTGAAAATATTTTAAACAAGAATAAACAAATTTGAAAGTGATCCATTAGAGAATCACCGAGTCATATTTTAATAATACAGTCAGTATATATGGAAATGAGATCCTGCGATTTGTATACGAAATCAATCAACTTACAATTAGACTCTGAAGTCCAAAATCAAATTTGAGTGGTTCCGCTTGATGTTATAATTCCAACGAAGATTACTTTAAAAAAATGAATCAGCTCTTAGAAAAAAAATCATACAAAATTTTAGGTTGTACTTTCATAACGTATTTTTACTTTCTTTTTGTAAAACATGCGTAAATAGCAGACATTATTTGCTCATTTATTAAGCGCGAAACATCTCTGAGTAAAATATTAATTATAAGGTGCATAAAAAAACATTGTTTCTTTTTTGTCCTTTTATTATTATCTAAAGTAGAATAGAATAATCGACTTGTACGACAAATACGGCTAGATTTTTTAAAACGAAATAAAAATAGTTATTAAACTCTAACATTGGGATTAATGGAAATTAATTATTGCAATCGCTGGCGGTGCCCGCCAAGGGCTGCAGTTTTTCCCATGCATTTCATGCACTTGCTTCTTACTCTGTCTTTCAATATGGCATTGCCACTGATATGCGGGCCCAATATCGTGCCAATTGCCATCATACTCACATGAAAAACTGGACCGTTATTGTCGTGACTCTCTACGCCGCCACATTATTTTAATCCGTCTCAGATAATCTTAACCATGCTAATTAACAAAAGAACCCAATCATCTCTCACTATTTATACAAAACCCTAACACCTTTCTTTTGTTTTTTTTTTTTTATTATTCCCACTTCTATCCTTATGCCGCCTTGAAAGAAAGTAAGAACATTTCACCAGTTCCTCCAAATCTCCAAATAAAACTAAGCAAAAAGGAAATTAGAACCCCCACAATTATATACGCTCATGTATCAAACACTAATCATCTAAAAAGTAAAAACCCTAATAGTAAAATCAGAATCATGAGGCCAATGCCATATCATCTTTCCTGATCAATCATCTCTCGTGATCTAGCTACAATTGATACTGCTTGGCAACGTGTCATCCGATGGTGCCGCACACTGATGCAAAGCTGAAATTGCTGCGCCGAAAAACAACGGCGCACTCTGGCAGCTCATCCAGCTCAGCAAAGAGTGCGTCGTCTTCTTCCTCTTTCAATTCAACACTTTCCTCAGGCTTGGGCACAGGGACCCTTAAAGCTGCCGCATCAATGGCACCAAAAATCGATCCGTACAATAATGAATCCTCAGCCTCAGGTGGTGATGCGGCAGTTGGTGAACCTGACTGGAGATCAGAGAACCAGTATGAGTCATCTAAGTCATCAGCTGGTGCTGTGATCAGATCAGTGAATTTCTCCTCCTTAATAATTGTCTCCTCTACCAATTGTGGTTCAGTTTGTATAGCTGGTAATGGATCCTGTAGTGGCGCAGGTGGGTTTTGTGCAATAGCCCGAGATCCAGCTTTTGAGGCCTGATTCTTTGGCATGGGCCACGGATGGTTGTGATCAAATGAGTAGGTTATGACGAGCATGCTAGGATCCAGTCGACTCCGCTCGACCTGTTTTCTGGCCGGGCAGCCCTTTGAGCTACTGCATCTGTAGTAACCCCTGATAAAAAAACCCCAAAAAAGAGCACATGTATCAGTCCCTTATTTTGTTTAGTTAATTAACCAACCAACTCTGATTTGGGTATTGATTAACCAGTAAAGAACAGAACTTTTAATTCGGACAAATGAATTAATTGGGAAGGTACCTGGGGTAAGGGGAGCCCTTGATCGGCTTCTGGCCATACTTTCGCCAAGCCCACGAATCAGACGGTGGAGCACACTCGCTGAGGCCTTTCGGCCGGTTTCCTTCGGCATCCAGATACGGCACCGAGACAACTCTCTTTTGCACTGACCTCCGACTGTTATCATCAAACAAAAACTAATATCAGTAATCCGTGATTAATTAGAAAAAAAAGTAAGTAAAGTAAATTGGCTCATTATGAAGTAATTAAAATATCAAATTAGTAGCACATGCTACAGTGAGTGAATTGAAGTACCTTCTCTTGGCTGGAGGCGGCTCGGAGGAAGGGGATGGCAGGGGGTGAGTGAGCTTACTCTCGCCGGACGGTGATGAAACCCTCGCCTCCTCTTGATCAGACGCTGGAGAATCGCTGCTACTGTACCCGTCGGCCATGATCAGTTCTCGCTCTCGCTACTCTTCTAGTACTACTCCAGTTAAATCCCCACCGTCAATTGCTCGTGTGGGTTTCTGTGAACCGTACAAGCATGAGAGAGAGAGAGAGAGAGAGAGCGAGCGAGAGAGGAGAGAGAAATGAGACTGGCGGATTAAAGGGAAGAGGTAGTTGGAAATGGCGAGGTGGGGGCAAATAAAGACAGATGGAGCAGTTTACATCGACCCATTTATCTATTTATATTAAGGATAAAGATTTTTAATAAAAAGAGAAGTTTAACTAGGCTGTCGCCGTGAGCTATTCACATTAGCTTGATCTGGATCCACTGCATCTCCTTTGATATCACGCGGTGCGGTAGGACTCTGACATTACTGTTAGGTTTTGTTTAACTTCGTAATTGATTTTCTATGGAGTTTTGTTACAGTGATACGCCATATGGCGTTGTAGATAACAATCCACCACAGAAAACCGAATTTTCCGTAGCCACCATAAAATTGCACACTTTCATGTCCAGACGTGGAGGTGGGACCCGCTTTGGATTAATCAACTTGAGACCGTGACAGTGACCCTTCCTCCACCGAATTCCAAACCTCTCATCATGTGACATTATTTTTCATCAAAAGGATCATATTATGATTATGAGATTCATTTTGCATATGTTGCAATCTCAATTTTCTCTAGTTGGTATACTTATAAGTTATAACTCTTTAGTGCACCTTCTAATTAGATTCCGTTAAATAACTTGCATTTTGTTCAATAATGTGATTTTTTTTTCCAAAAACTCTTTTTAAACAACACGCTAAGAATTTCTGGAAGGATACGTGTGGAATCAAAATTTAAGGAAGGTAAGTAAAATTATGAAAGATGTAGGGTTATATCTGCAAAGGTGACTGCTTGTGCTTGTGTGAGATGAGTACAAATTCAGGGAATAATAAGTCCGCTAAATTAATCTGTTCAAAAAACGAGGCGAGATCCCGCACATGATATTATTTTCTCTCCTTTTTTAGACGCAAGAGGTAAGGTGTGCATTTATGTATGCAATTTGAAAATAGATCTTCTTTTTGACATCAAGATAATTTGCACAACAGCCCTAAATTTTATTCAAACTACAACATACCTAATACATTACTAGAATTCTCTATCCATCCCCCCCCCCCCCCAACCCTGTTTTTTTTTTCTTTAAAAGATCCAACAAAACTCCTTTGCTGCATCTTATTTTTTTAAATAATAATAATAATACTGAACGAATTTAGCTTACTTTGGGAGACGGATTATAGAATAAGTGGTATCCTACGTGCATATTTCTTTCTACAAATAGTTAAAATACAAATACAGACAAAATAGATGTGCTGCTCAGTGCTCACTACCACCATGTCCATGTGCTTATCGGAGGAGAGAGAGATATTTAATGGTGTATTTAATTTCTGATGATCAAGTAGTGAAGCTGGAAGGCGACTGAGGGGACGCGCTTATGTGGGCCCATTCCTTGTGGGGGTAATTGTGTCATGTTATCGTGGCTCAAATAGTGCAAGAAAAATTTGTCGAGAAAATGTGAAAGATGTGTCAAAAATCGTGCGCTCTTGTTCTCACGTGCCACACGTGTGTTTAGAAGGAGAGAGAGCTACAAATAAAGTGAAATCACTTTTGAGATTCTTATGCTGGCGGTTGTTTGGGGACACGATGAAAAAGATATCCGTACAACTTTTTATTCCTACCGAATTATTGGGAGCTAAAATGTTTTTATTGATTAAAAAATGAAGTGGTAAGAATAACTTTTTCACCATCCAATGTAATTTTCTTTAAAACTAAAGGGTAAATGCTTTCATTAAATAAGACATGAATGTGGTGAAATAATCCGAAGTAAATTCTTCAGTCAAATGTAATTTTTCTTCTTTACTGAGAGTTTTGTGGTATTTTCCGGCAAATATATAAATGAATTAGCATTAAGTGCAGTATAATTTATTTTTAATTTTTATCAATCAATACTTCGTAAATTCCTCAGTCAAATGTAATTTTTCTTGTTTACTGAGAGAGGGATTTACTGTGGTATTTTCCGGCACATATATAAACGAATTAGCATTAAGTGCAGTATAATTTATTTTCAATTTTTATCAATCAATACTTCAGATTTCAAATATGAAAAATCAAACAAACCACCTATGGTGGTAGAAAAACCATAATAAATTTACTTTAAAATCACCAAAGCAAAAATCACTTGATATAATTAATATAGTTGTGAACTAAACATCGTATGTATTTCAATAAAACGTATTAATATAATATGAGATTAATATTTTTTTTGAAGGGAGGCAACAACCTACTCATTTTTTCAATAAAAGAAATTTATCAAAATGAAAATAAAAAAAATAGGAGAAAAAGAAAGCGGGTATATAGCTAGTACTATTATATAAAGCAACTAAGAATTGGAGAGTCCATTTTTTGTCATGGTATTTTTTTATTATACCCATTTGTTTACCCTTGAAAAATTTCAAGGATGAGTGGATGAATAAATGAAAATAAAATCAATGATTAATAATAAATCATGAGAAGGGAAAGCGAGGAAGAAGATGGCCCATTTGATCAGGAAGAGTCGTGCTTAACCCGGAATGAATCCATTAGTCCCACGATGGAATCTTGGGCATGAAGTGAAGAGTATAAATACCCCACTATTCTCTATCCACTCGGCATGAGTGACAGTCGAGAGGATCGAGGAGAGAGGAGATCTCTCGGGTGTCACCATGTGATTATATCTTTTTCGACAAGTGGGACCCACATGACAGTCCCTTATGAGCGGCTCCGATGGCATGGACTAGCCCATTTTGCTAAGAAAACTAATCAACCCGGAACGAGAGGTTAAGCACTAATCCCACAAGGAAATCCTAAGTATGGAGCAACGATATAAATACCCCGCCACCTCCTACTCATTCGAGGTGGGCGACCTCGGGAGATTTCGAGAGAGAGAAAATCTCACGATGGGTCGGCCATTTGATTACATTTTTCGACAAGTAGGACCCACTGGCGGTCCCTTGTAGATGGATCTAACAACATAAACCTAGCTATCGATGGGTCATCCATGTGACCATTTTCAGCGACAAGGTGGCCCCGCGCCTCGGTGACCTATTAAAGGAGTCGAGAATTGAACCACGAGAATCTATCACCATAGCTAACCCTAGAAAGGAGCTGAAGCAGTATAATCCCTATGCTACATGAAATGATGTCAATGCCAAGCTAGCATTTTGATGCAACTAGTCATGAGAAATCTCAAATGTGATTTTGCTTTCAAGGTGACACGGTGCGAAAGGCTGTGAGCAACCACCTAACCATGCTTTGATTTGTGTCAATTCGATAAGTAGTCGGTTCTTTGACCAAGTCACCCTCATGTTAAGGGATTGAAAGTCAATTTCACAAGACCGATCAGTGCAAAGCCGGGAGCAACCATCGATCAAGTCTAGATTTGTATGTTGTTGACATGTAATGTTGTTGATCGGATCAAGCCCTAATGAATATCAATATAAGTCTAATTGGTATTTAGTTAGGGTGGTTTCTGCAAGAGAGAGATAATTGGCGAGAGACATTGAGCTACAAATGAAATGCGGGATTAATTCGGAAGAAATAATAGGGTTTATTTGACAAAAGAATTTTTAATTCAGAGAGGCGAGGGGGTAAAAATGGAATTAAAAATTACAGGGATGATCATCATGATTTTAGGGATTTTTGGTGAAATTTTCATAATTTTTGGATAAGTGGAGCTATTAAAATAAATTCGAGAGAAGATAAAAGCGAGAATAAATGGATTGATCAAAGGTGAGATTCAATCGAGGGTTCATGCGGGTGCAACTTGGGGATAAAGACACATGCGGGTGCAAGCGGGGATCCTAAACACACATACACAGAAATCGAGAGAGAGAGAGAGGGTGTGACACGTGTCGGCGTCTCAGCTGGGCCGCCTCGTGCCACGTGTCGGACCCCATTGGTCCGACTCGGCCATGTGGGCCCCACGCACCATACCGACGACATGTGGGCCCCACGCGCATGCCACGTGGCAAGATACGACAGTCCACCTCATCCCATCCTATGCCACATGGCATCGCACCGATGGTCCACTACACTCCCTGCTTGCGGCGCACTGACCGAGAGGAGGCCATCTCGCACCCAACCCTAAGCGCGTGGCACGACTACATCAAGCCACCTCAACTCAAATTTGTGCCACATGGCGTCTTTCTAGCCGACCACCTCACCATTCGAATTATAACTATTAGACACATGGCGAGGCCGTTGGATCAAGCTATACATGTGGGCCCTATTGTGTGCCATGTGTCGCTCGCGAGTTAATACACGCGATCAAGAAGATTAAACGGGGTGATTAGTATAAATATTGCGGATCGGATAAACGACCAATAGAAACATGCCACATTAGCATAATTAATCCTAAATTGCTTGACATGGCTACTCCTAAGCCCATTCACATCGACAAGTGAGGCCAAAGATTCGAGAGAAAGCAACTATAGGTGTATAGTCGGAAGCGTGAACCAAGGTTATCCAACATATCCATCCGATTCAACACGGTTGAATTTAAAAGGAAAATGAGAGAGAAATAAACCTGGTGCATGAGCTCTATCTGCGTTGCTCCTCTTCTCCTCTGCGCTTTGGATCACGCGCGCGTATGCATCCAAACCGGTAGAAGAACCTTCTCCCTCCTCTTCTTCTCGCCATTACCCGATTCAAGCACGGCTCGCGCCTTCCGTTTCCCTTGACGCCTCACCATAACTAAAGATGATCTAATGAGTGGCGATCATTAGGCGATTGGATAATAGGCACGCGCGGATCAACGGACGAAAAGGGATGAATTGAGAGTCGAATCAAGCAATACACGAAGATAAGCGAAGGAGAAGAGATGAATTGACGCTATGGAGATCAAATTGCACTACAAGGTGGATCCTTTGAGGCAAGGCGACGCCAATGGAGGTGAATTGATGAGGCAATTTGAAGTATGAAATGCTAATTGATCAAAAGAAGAAAATGGGGCAGAAAAGGGCTCAGTGAAATTGAAGATGGTAAATGAGTGAAGCAGCAGTCAGAGTGGACGTGGAGTGTTTAAATAGCAAGTAATAGCCTCGGGCCCGCTTGTCAGTTGAGCTACATCAGTAATTAGAAGAATGAAGTCAAACAAAATCGCGGCACAGTCAAAATCCTAACAGAAAGCGGTTAAAGAAGAAAACACAACTCCATCTCAACCGTTCAAGCAATTAGAATAAAGGGTGGAGATGTATCCAAGGTGGCAATCCGAGTGGGAGGCACTCAACCAATCACAATTGAGTTCAATTGGCCGGTTCTAGCCTATATAAACCAGAACCAGCAACAGTAGAGCATCAATCCATTAGCAGAGCACTTGAAAGCACATACACACTTATACATACACTAGTGATCATCTATTATAGAGAGAAGGAGAAATTACAAGGAAATTGATTGATTCAGATTAGAGGTAATTGTTCATGCGTTCAATTGGCATTTTTCTTTGTATTTCATTCTCTGTAAATGAGTTTAGAACGTTTAACATAGCTAGTTAGGTAATCAATTGATCTCTTTTCTCGTGTTCTTCTTTACTTTTCTTTAAGAATTTGCTATATTCTTTCATGTTTTCTTTTTTTTTCGTTTTGTTCTTCCTTTAAATAACCCTAATCGATGGCAATTGGTGAATCCGGTGAGCCATCTGGCCCAATCACAAAGTGATTGGTGAGCCTTTAGGCCTGGATCGATCGAAGGCATCAAGAACTTATAATTCAATCACTATTACCTTTGTTTCTTTTATGATTTTTCATTTCTATTCAATCTCCTTGCTTGTATTTGCATAACAGATAGGAGATGATGATTTTCTGTCTTCTAGTCATATCAATTGTATAATTCCAGTTGAGTACATTAGTTAATTCTTGTAATTGCACTAATTCTGGCACAAATCAGTATGTTATTGAAGTTGTAGAGGTAAATTAATTCCAATTCATCATCGTCTCAGTGAGCCACTGGCCCCAACAACGTTTGGGTGAGCCTTTAGGCACGAGAAAGATAATTTGAATGCAATAATACGATAATTGTCAAGGATGGTAATAAATACAAGAAGCTGGTATTGATTGATTAAGTGTACAATCCGTTAGCATCGTGTCTTAACTCTTCATAGCACATTAGGCCACTGGCCTAGCTAGAAGGTTTGGGTGAGCCTTTTGGCACAGGAAGCACGATCAAGGGTGTAAGTTCAATAAGCATCAAAGAAATTGAAGCGTACCGATCGGCATTGTATACTTCTCGACCGACAATGCTTCAACGCAGCCTACCGGTGAAAGAGATCACTCATAACCACTTCAAGTTACACCTACATGCCAAGACGATGCCTAATGAACGTGTAATCATCACGGTATTGGTGAATTCATCGAATTTGATAGAAATTTCAACTCGGTACGGTTCGATTAATACACCTCAATCGTACCGACACGCGACCTCGCTCTAGGATGGATCTTTGATCGAGACACTTTGAAAAGATTCTACATACCAAGACGACGCTAGGGCGATGATCGATCGGAGAAGGAGTGCTCCGATCGCGGGAACACCACGTTGCACGGATCTTAACGCATCGAGAGAGTCGGAGGTTGAGGAGGCTTTCTCTGCACGATTATTGAAGCGTTCGCCAATCTTGAGAATTTATCGGTGGATGAGATCCATGATAGTTCGGGAAATTTAAACGGAAGAAGATCGGACCTTAGAGATATTAAACACGCATCTCAATTGAATCTAGCGGCCCAAATAAGAATAGAGTTGAATGAAAGATGGGCACCAATCTTGGTGCGCAGATCAAAGGCCCATATTAAACCCATTAGTTAAATAATAACGAGAATGTTAATGGTATAGAATAAATAAATGATTTGAAAATGCTCCTGAACTCCAAATTAACTCAAATTTGTTTCTAAAATTTCCTTATTTTTCATACTATTTTTCTATATGATAATATTCTAGTTTTAAAAATATAATCATATTGAAACAATTTAAAAGCAAAAGATATTACATATATTGATATATTTGACCTAGCTTTGACTTGTCATTTTAAATACTATAAAAATTCCAAAAATTCAAATATAATCATGAATAATAACTAGATATATTTTACTGATTTTTCAAGTGATTTTTCATGAAATAATAATGACAATAGTAATATGCAATAATAAATAGTGGTATTAGCTCTATTCTTTGATAAATAAAAATAAACAATAATAGAGATTATGTTAATATTTTCTATAAAAAAATATATAATAAAAAATAATAAATGGCACAAAATGTACAAAAATATATACAACCATGGTAATAGATAGTAAATACATTTTCTTCTATAATAAAGAATGATAATATAGTTTTATAATAAAATGAATTGTATTTCTTTTGTTATTTCTATACAAATATACAATAAAAATATTTTTGATGGATAAAATGTAATAAAAAAATATATATAATAGTTGTAATAAAGAATATAATGAATTTCATCCCTTATGGCTATTTTCAAATAATAATAATAATAAAACAAAAAAAATCTTATATTTTTCTATAAATAATAAATAGGAATAGTAAAAATATAATGAAAATAGAATAGAATATTAATAATAACTTCTTTATAGCTATTATAGATCCTAAAAATAAAAAATAAAAAAAAAAATAATAAAAATAATATAGCTAATCACCTTTTTTTGATTTGTAAATAATTTTTACATAATGAATAATGTTTCAACATAATGAAATTCTATTACTTTGGCTATTATAAATATATATAAAAAATACAAATAAAAATCATAGCCATTTTATTTTCTATTATTTTTGTAAGTGATTTTTTACAAAGTAAATAGAGCTTAGAAATAATAAAAATAAAATTCTACTATTTTAGCTATTATAAAATCCCAAAAATATAAATAAAATTCTAGTTAATAGCTAACCCTTTTCCTATTATTTTTGTAAATAATTTTCTATAGAAATAAATAGAGTTTAAAAATAAAAAATATATATAATAAATAAATTCATCTTTATAATAGAGATAATAATGGAAGATATTATGTAATAAGCTTTTACATTTTGGAGATGAACAAATATGCTCACACAAGGGGTGTGAAGTAACATGAGGATTTTTGCACGCATGATATAACATTTAGAACGATTAGTCAGGACAAGAACATCTTGACGAAGAATAACCAAGGTTGCAACGGCAACATGAGAAGATAAGTCGAGACAAGAACATCTTGACGTAGAATAACTAAGGCTTGGATAGCAACATGAGGATATATGTCGAGACAAGAACATCTTGACGATTGATGAAGAATAACCGAAGCTGCGACATCAACGTGGAGAAATATGTCGACTACGAGGAAGAAGAACATTACGATGTCAGAGAGAAGTGACATCTTAATGACTCATCACCATGAGCAAGTAACTCATGACTAAATACGCTCACACAAGGGGTGTAGGGCAACATAGTAATTTTGCACAAGTAATGCAACATATAGAATGATTAGTCGGGACAAGAACATCTTGACGCTCGTGAAGAATGACCAAGGTGCGACACCAACATGAAGAGATATGTCGACTCAAGAGATATGAACATTACGATGTCGAGAGAAGTGACATCTTAATGACTCGGTGTCATGAACAAGTAATTCATGACCATTTGAACTAGTAAGAATGAACTCATCCGTCGATAAGTTTGTCTTACGGTTCATCCCCGAGATTGTGAGATTGAATCGTTACGTAGTAGATTCATCCACAAAACGATGAATGTGAACCGTTACGTAGGTAGGTTCCTTCACTAACACATGCCTCGATGTTAAGGCGGCTCGGTGCTTCGGGTTTGACATTGTGTGTAAGCTGTGTTTCCTAGGTTTATGAATCGGCTTAGTGCTTCGAATTCATGATCTAGAAGATCGGTGAGAAGAAACACGTGGGCCATATCCACCCTTCTCTGATTCACCAACCTCGAGATCAACGGCTCGGTGCTTCGAGTTGTATTTTGTGTGATTGGTTGTTGACTAGTTAAGATTGAACCGTTACGTAGTAGGTTTATCTTCTAGATCAACGGAGGTTGAGTCGTTACGTAGTAGACTCACCTCGAAGCCCCCTACGAAGAGATTAACACAGTCCGTAATAAGGTTATCTCTCGAGGTGGTATAGGCGAACCGATCGTAGTAGGTTCGTCTTCCATAGAATTAAATAGGTTCATTTTCTAGATGAGCGAGGTCGAAAGTCGTTACGTAGTAGACTCACCTCGAACCCCTTCAAAGAGATTAATCGATCGTAGTAAGGTTATCTCTTGAAGCGGTAGAGAGCGAACCGATCTGTAGTAGGTTCGTCTTCCTTGGAATCGACCCTTTTGTGAACCCGGACGACCACTTGACCATCATTTAACTATACTATTTGCTTCTCTCTTTCAAAGATCCAGAGGTGCCTCGAGGTTAGTAGCCCAGGGTAATTAACGGTAGGGGCTTGCGCCCACCGAAATCTACAAGAACTCACAATCACTAAAAACCCCCTGAATGTGTATCCAAATCTCTCTAAACGGCAGAATCAGCCGGCACCTAGCAGATGCACGCTCGGGAGGGATCTCCGTGTCCTTCTTCCGCAACCCATCGCCCAGCGGCGGTGTGGAGCGCGCGAAAAAGGGTCGCACAGGATCTGGCACGCCCGGTGGGACCTAGATTCTCCTCTTATCTTTGAAGAGAGAGGCAAATAGAATAGTTAAAAGATACAAGTGGTCTTCTATGCGCTAAAAATGACTAATGATTTTCAAGTATTTTTGTTTTTGCAGGAAATGGCATACTTTGGGAACTTCAACCTCGCTCCTTACACCGTCACGCCTGCACAGAGCCCAGAGGGCAAGCTTTTCATGTTCTTTGGGACCATCCCACAAGAACTCACTTTCTACGGCCCAGCTCCAGTGGCCACGATCACTCCCGCAACCGTCCGGATCTCCATCCCGGACGAGGAGGAGGACTCGATTACCCTAACTCCCAAGGGTATTTCTAACAACATCATGGCCTCTCCTACTACCTCCCCAAAGAGGAGAAGGCGACCGTCTAAGAAGACGACCCCAAAGCGGCGGCCCGGACTACCGCAACTCTCAAGCGTCCGGGAAGAGGGCCCTGGATGCATACCAAAATCAGTGGTGGCTAGGCCGGCCTATCCCGATCTCCAATAAATTCTCGGCTCTCGAATAGTGGCCAAGAACTCGGCCACGGGCCGGCTCCGTCGGGCATGGGAGGTGCCTAAGCCCACATCTCGCCCAACTCAAAGGCCTCGGCGCGCGGGGACAAGTCTCAAGCCCCCTGCGAAGCCATCTATAAGGCTCACGGGGCCCTCAAACGAGAGGAAGAGCGTGAGAACGCTAGGTCGAGACAATACGTCTCCCGCTCGGTCAATCTCAAGACATGGCTCGGCGCAAGCCATTATCTCAACTCGCACCCGAGGAGGTTTACATCAAAGGCAACACCTAGCACCCAGCAGGTGTGGGTCCCAAAGGGTTCCCAACCAACAAAATCTCAGTCTCAAGCCCAACCCAGCAAGGCAGGCAAATCCAACGCTCCGCCCGAGAGTGTATTCAGCCGCCTAGGTCAGAAGAGTGTATTCAGCCGATTAGGCTCGAGAATACCACTCAATAGTACTGAAAAATAATAGCGCCACGACCAAATGAAGAAGAAGAGAAGAAGCGCTCACTATGAAGAGCACTTCTCGGTCAACACCATCGTATAAGCTACGATGCGATCCGGACAACGATCTTTGAGGTGAATATGACCCAGGATGACCGGTCCCGCCTAATCAAGCTCACGTCACCAATACCAACAAAAATAATGGTAGAAAAGGGAGACCTCCTAAGAGGTCAATCCGAAGGGCAACGAGCGGGGAAGGAGAAGACCACAACGAAAACCCCGACTTCTTCGATAATGAAGATGACGTTGAAACACGTCCCGAAGTGCCTATCGATGAAATTGAAATACTAAAAGGCCACATCGAGGCACGGGACGAAGAATTGATTAGGCAACGGGAGCTAATCGCTACTATGCTAAAACAAAACGAAGAATTGATTAAGGCGGTCAAGTCATTGCAAGAATCACAAGACGCCAATTTCAAAGTTTGGTAGCTCCGTCAAGAAGGGTTCCAGTACCAAAAGCAATCATAAGGAAAACAACCGTCAATTCTAAACCTCATCCACATAGAACAATAGAAGAGTAGAGGTGAACCAACGGGAATATCCGGAAAGAGATTCAAGCCATGATTGCCCGGCAAATGCAAATAGGCGGAGGTGGGTACGCTATCCCTCCCGTTAAAAGCGTGGACATCCATACCCTGCCATATACGATTTAGAAGAATATCCTAAAGGGTATGTGATTCCCCGTTTCAGGACCTTCTCCGGGGAAGGCAATAAAGATCTAAACCCCGAACAACACCTGGCCCACTTTGTAGCCTCGTGCGGCAACACAGGTGGCAATGATGCACTGTTGTTGAGACAATTCCCTCAAAGCTTGGTGGGAACCGCTTTCCAATGGTATTATTCATTAGAAAACAACAGCATCAGGACCTGGGACGAGATGGCGGACTCGTTCAGGGCACGATTTGTCATGGTGTCCGACAAAATAAAAATAGCCGATCTAGCAAGCACTAAACCCAAGAAAGGGGAGTCAATGACAGATTTTATCAATAGATGGCGGAACCTCAGCATCAAATGCGACCGCACATTTAGAAGATGAGGCGTCAACCTAATCATGAAAAACATTGACGGGTGGATGGGCATGCTTCTTGGTGTGACAAAGGTCAATACATTCAAAGACTTGCTCGGATCGGTATCCAATATGGAAAGAATGTCACCGCACACCGTGCCGAACTTTATGAATAATAGGCGCAACGAGGGCCCGATTTGAAACCAAAGTGGCATTCACCTCGTTAAAGGATAAGATGGTCGCTAACGCAGATACTCGAGAGCGCGGCGACGATGGCACAAATGGCAACAATTACAATAAGGGACCCGGGCCCAATCCGGGGAGGGAGTTCACGGAGTTTTGAGTCCCTCAAACAAAAGAAATCTAAACCGTACTCCTTCGGGAGAGATAAAGTTGCCCAAATCTTCGGAGGGGCACTAAAGAATGGTCTAGCCTACCTAGGCGAACGCCCGAAGATGCCGATAAATCGGACGAACCCAACTTCACGCCCATATCATGCAGAGTACTAGGGCACTCAATTGAAGATTCTTTGGGTCTTCAAAGATTGGGTCGAGAAGGCATATAAAAACGGTGAAATTACTTTACCTAAAGGGTTCTTGCAAAGCCCATCGGCCCATGAACGGACGCCAACATGATCTCTCACGAGGAAGAGAAGGTCCGGGCCGATTAAGCGAAGACCAAGAAGAGCAATGGACTACGCACTTATCGAAGAAGTCGATTAAAATGCTTAAAGCTCTTAAGAAAGAACCGGCATGAGATGGAAAGACGACATCACGCCGGTGGTCCCACCAAAACCCGGGGTATATTATAAGGTGGACCGAGCCAAGACCGGAGTTCTTAAGAAGAGAAAGAAGCATAGAAACAGCAAGTCCAGAAAAAATAAAATTGAAGAGTACGAGCAGGGCAGTCCCGAGGCGATCACCCTCCAACACTTCATCTCCAAAGAAGACTGGGAAAAGCTAACCCTAGGTCAAAAGAAAGAAGATGTAGATGGAGAAATAAATAAAGAAGAAAGCGAAGAAATCTGGGGTGCTTCGTGCAACATGGTATATTCTTCTCACGATGAAGATATGCCAACATTAGAAGAGATGTTCTTCCCAAATGATGAAGGAGAAGCAAGCACCTACGGGACCAAAAATGAAGAATGCAAAGCCGTGCTCGTCCGGGACTTACATACACGAGAGGCAAGCTCCCAAGGATTAGATAAGGGAAAGGACAAGGCCCGAATAAAGGTAAAGAGGCCGAGAACCTAAGCAAGAACCCGAGAAAGGACCGGTTGACGGCGAAGAATACAATGTATTGGCACATCTGCGTAAGATTCCAGCGCTATTAA
Source organism: Schoenoplectus tabernaemontani (assembly GCA_037127355.1). Taxonomy (NCBI): domain Eukaryota; kingdom Viridiplantae; phylum Streptophyta; class Magnoliopsida; order Poales; family Cyperaceae; genus Schoenoplectus; species Schoenoplectus tabernaemontani. Next base: position 17,842,904 of record CM073743.1, on the reverse strand, counting down.
GCATATTTGACGCGTTGATGATGTCACAAGACCTGAGGGAGGTACTAATCCAAGCCTTGCAAGATCCCGAGAAGTACAAGTCATATTTCATAGAGCAAAATATGCGGAGGCCTTATTCGCGCCAAGCGGGCACTTTGTATAAATTTCACAGACGATGACCTCCTAATAGGCACCGTCGACCACAACCGCCCGCTATACATCACCGGAAACTGTGGAGGGCAAAAGATTGGTCGCATCCTGGTCGACGCGGGGTCCTCGATCAATATCATGCCGCTTAAAACTCTGAAGACCATCACCTTAGATGTGAAGAATTTATCTGATGAAAAGGTGATTATTCATGGCTTCAATCAAAACTCCCAAAAGGCCACGGGAGCTATAACTACGAACTGCAATGCGGAAGCCTAAAAGCGCCTACTAAATTCTATGTCATTGACGCCGAAACTTCTTATCGGGCGTTCATCGGGTCGCCGTGGCTTCACAAAGAATCGGGTCATACCCTCCACTCTGCACCAATGCACGAAATATATCGAGAATGGTAAACAAAAGAGAATTGACGGAGATGTCAAACCATTCGGGGTGCATGAGATTAAATTCAATGATGCCCAATATTTTACGCCTAAATCTTTGTGGCGCCAAGTCGACGATAACAAAAGCGAGGTTAGAAACCCTTGATAAAGGCCCTAAATTTGATACCTCATCCGGAGAAGAAGAAGAGGTCAAATTCAATATTAAACCCCGAGGTACTCGAGCCCAAAGACCGGAAGAAAGTCGGGTGAGGAAGCAACCTTCCGTTTCAAACGGTGGCTACGTATAAGGCTCAAATAAAGCGAGCGAAATCAATTCAAGTGATTCGAGGAGGAGGTCATTTTCAACTTTAAACCTACCAACACCCTCAAATCCGGATCTCGGAGGCAACTTCAGGAGAAGACTCTGAATATTCCAACGACTCGGGCGATATCACCTCGGGAGAAGAATCGGCCATGGTCGGCGGCCACAGGAAGAAGAATCGACGAAGAGATCATCTATCACATCCTCAAGAAGCTATATAAAGGGCCCGAAACAGATAATGAAAGCGAGGAGTCATTTATGATCAACATGGGATCCGGTGGCGGAAGGGATAACCCGGTTAGGCCGAGGCCTATAAGTGAAGAACGCTCATGGCGGGAAAATTTCGAAGGTCGCGTCTGGAATGCAATCGATGAAATAAGGCACCGGGTTGAAAATAACGAAGGGAGGTGTACGAACAATGAGAGGTAATGCGGGATATCAAGACGCAACACAATGAGATCATGATAATGATTGAAAACACCGCAAACCGCGATCTATAACTCGAGCTACTCAAAGAAATGACGAGCGAACCCCGTTCCGGGACCCCCGAAAGGCAAGCACCCGATAGCGGCAAACGGGTAATTGTCATAGTAGATGAATCAAAGGGGGAAGAAACAAAAGCTAAGCAATCGACCGTCATGCAAACCCTCAAGGTCAAGAAGAGTAAACCATACTCTTTCCTGAAAAATAAAACAGCTCGGATATTTGAGCAGGCCCTAAGGAGCGGATTGACACTTCCCGTCTGTAAAAGACCCGCAGACATAGAAAGAGCCGGTGAAGGTGAATTCTGCCCTTATCATCGTATATTAGGTCACACAATTGAAGAATGCTGGGTATTCAAAGACCTTATAGAAGAAGGGCACAGAAACGGGACAATCCAACTCCCGAAAAGCTTTCAACAAGACCCAGCCCCGCACAACTCGAATAACAAAGGCAAAGGGGTTGCTTATACGATCTCGCACACTCCCGTACCTAGCAAACCTAAAGTTGCGAGACGAAAGCTGATCAAAGAAATCTACCGCTCCAACTCAGTCATGAACATCGAAATAGAAGAGGAGATGGCAGCGCTAGAGATCACCGTGGTTCCCGAAAGGCATTTTAAAGACCTTATACCAAGGGAAGTGAACCACATTCAAACCCTAAAGACCTTTGTTGTGCCAGCAAAGGTAGAGCGCATCAAAGGGAAAACTATCATCCACAAGGCTATAATTTTCTATCAGAGCGATTCAACTCAGTCTCTGAAGAACCCTGATCACAACACTTGGAAGAAGTGGGTGATAGAACAAGAATCAGAGAATGCAACGGGCGGTGACGCTGCTTCTCATCCCTTTAGAAAGGAGCTGTATAAACTGGCAAAAAGGGCAAAATGTCTGAGAGACATATCCAAGGCCGAGGCCAAGCGCTTCAATGAACTCTGGAATGGCGGCCAGAATAAGGTTCTGGGCTTGGATGGTAAAATAAAATACACCCGAGGGTTGGGATATAATTGCGATGACGCAGTATGTCTTGAGGGGTCCCTCAACGGATACCGTATGGAAGAAAGCTGTTGCATGACTTCTGTTGAGATGCTAGATAATGAAACAGAAGAGGACAATACCCCAGTCCTGAAAAATGCTTTGAAGCAGCTAGAGAAGGAACCTAACACGGTCGATGAGTTAGCTGAAATTAACTTAGGGACGGAAGAAGACCCACGACCAACTTTCATAAGCGCGTCATTACCAGAAGAGGTGGCTGACAGGTTGAAGACATTCCTTAAAAGCTACATGGACTGTTTCGCTTGGAGTTATAAAGAAATGCCTGGATTAGATCCCAACGTAGCGGTTCATTACTTAAAAATTGATCCAACCTTCAAGCCGATTAAACAAGCGCCGAGGCGAATGAGAATAGAACTTGAAGAAAAGGTCGTGGAGGAAACGAAGAAACTCATCGACGCAGGCTTCATACGGGAAGAAGAGACGCCAGAATGGGTGGCTAGCATTGTCCCGGTTAAAAAGAAAAACGGGCAGATTCGCATCTGTGTGGACTTTCGGGACTTAAACAAGGCGTGCCCTAAAGATGATTTCCCGCTCCCAGTAACCGAAATCATAATTGATCACACATCATCTTATGAAGTCTTCTCCTTCATGGACGGTTATGCGGGTTATAATCAAATCAAAATGGCGCCAGAAGATGAGAGGCATACGGCCTTCCGCACGCCGATTGGCATCTATTGTTACAAAGTCATGCCGTTTGGGCTGAAAAATGCGGGAGCCACCTACCAACGGGCGATGACAAAGATATTCGACGATCTGATCCACAAGATAGTAGAATGCTATGTGGACGATTTAGTCATCAAGGCCATGTCGTATGAAGAACACCTCCAATATCTTGAGGTCGTTTTCAATCGCCTAAGAGAACATGCGCTCAAATTAAACCCGTTGAAATGCGCATTTATGGTATCATCTGGTAAATTTCTAGGGTTTGTGGTACGCCACAGGGGAATTGAAATAGACCCGGGCAAGATCAAAGCAATAACTGAACTATCCCCGCCAAAGAATTTAAAACAATTGCGATCTTTGCAAGGGCAATTGGCGTACATTAAGCGGTTTATAGCCAACCTATCGGGTAAAATCCAACCCTTCACCCGGCTAACTAAGAAGAATATCCCGTTTAAGTGGGATGGCGAGTGCCAGCGAGCCTTTGAAGAAATCAAGGCATATCTACTCAACCCTCCAGTATTGGCGGCGCCCATACCCGGAAGGAACTTATTCTATATACAACCGGCCCTGGATGGATCCTTGGGAGCTCTGTTGGCACAAGAAAACCAGGATGGTAACCAAAATGCGCTATATTATTTAAGTCGCATGATGGTAGGGGCAGAACACGGATATTCGCCGATCGAGAAGCATTGTTTAGCCCTAATCTTTGCGGTGAAGAAATTGAGGCACTACATGCTAGCCCACAAAATCATTTTAATATCTAAGGTGGACCCCCTCAAATATCTGATGACCCGGCCAATGTTGACGGGTAGGCTGGCCAAGTGGGTGATCATTCTTACCGAGTTTGACATCACCTACACACCGCAAAAGGCGATCAAGGGGCAGGCGCTGGCGGATTTCTTGGCTGCACACCCAATTCAAGACGACTCTCCATTAAAATGTGACTTTCCCGATGAGGAAACTCTACATGTTGAAGAAGGAAATCCTATATGGGAGCTATACTTCGATGGCGCTTCGTCAATCAAGCCGATCGCGGCCCGGGAGTTCCAAGCTCGTGCGAGTCGGCGCGGGACTAGTCTTCGTGACCCGGAAGGCGGGATAATACGACATTCTCGGCTTTAATCGAACCATGCACAAATAATGAAGCGAGTATGAGGCACTTATCATGGGACTAGTAGCTATCTTTGGAGCTAGAGATCAAGGCACGTGCGCATCTTTGGGGATTCACGAGTTGATAATAAATCAAATAATTGGCAAATACAAAGTCCTAAAGCCGGAACTAATACAATATCACCAAAAGGCCATGGAACTAATGAAGAAAATCCCGTATGTGTCCATTGAGAAGGTCACGAGGGCGTGATAATGGTGAAAGCGGATGCGTTGGCCAAACTCGCAAGGAGGATTTGGGTGAACCAACGGAGCGGAAATCCACATCATCGTCCGCAATAGAAGACCATTATCATTGTGTCGGATGACGGACAATGCGAATAATGAAAATATTGGACCAGGAAGGATAGAATGCCAAGAAACAATGATAACTGAAGAAGACGATGATTGGAGACAACCGTTCATCGAATATTTCCGGCATGGTACCCTTCCCAAAGATAAAAGGATGGCCGATCAAATAAGAAAGCGGGTACTACGGTATGCGTATGTGGGCAATACGCTATACCGTAGATCTTATGATCAACTATGGCTGAGATGTGTATCAGGGCCTGAAGCCGAGCAGGTTATGAAAGAAGTTCATTCTGGACTATGTGGAGCGCATCAGTCTGGGCCAAAAATGAAGCTAAAGATCAAGCGAATGGGGTATTATTGGCCCACAATGGTGGGCGATTGTGAAGAGCACGCAAAGAAGTGCGCATGTGCCGGATACATGGCCCTTTTATACATCAAGCGCCAAACCCGTTGCACCCCACGGTAGCATCCGGCCATTTAATATGTGGGGCACGGACATAGTAGGACCCATAGACCCCCCTACATCGAGAGGTCACCGGTTCATCTTGGCGACAGACATTACTTTACTAAATGGGCGAAGCCGTCCCACTTAAAGAAGTTAAAGCGTCTGATGTGGTTAAGTTCTTCAAGACGCACATCCTCTACCGATTCGGCACCCCACAGCGGATAATATCTGATAATGGGACGGCCTTCAAGAGCTCTAAAGTCTATGCCCTGGCGGAGCAATTTAACATTGATTGGAGATTCTCGTCCATTTATAACCCGAGAGCCAACGGCCTGGCCGAAGCCTTTAACAAAACCCTAATCAATATTATGAAGAAGACCGTGGACGGCAACCAACGAGACTGGGATAATCATCTACGGGGAGGCATTATGGGCTTATCGGACCACGTCTCGAACGCCTACGCAAGCTACCCGTATTCTCTCGGCTTTTGGGGTTGAAGTCGTTCTCCCTCTTGAGGTGGAATTACCGTCATTGCGGGTAGCTATGCAAAATGACATGACCATGGATGAATGCCAACAACTTAGATTGGACGAGTTGGATGCTATGGACGAGAAGAGATTAATAGCCCAGCAGAATCTTGAGATATATCAGGCAAAAATGGCAAGGGCATATGATAAAATGGCGCGAGTCAGGGCATTTCAACAAGGGAGCTTGTTCTTGTCCTTAAAGAAAGCCGATCATTGGCGGCACATCGGCCCAAAGTTCTCTCCGGTGGGAATGGCCATATGTAATTGAGAAGGTATACGGGGCGGCGCATACCAACTCATAGACCATGAAGGTGAAAGGCCCATGCCACCGATTAATGGGCGATATCTGAAGAAGTACTACACATAGCCCAGAGCGGGGCCGATCGATCTGAAGAAGTACTACACATAGCCCAGAGCGGGGCCGATCGAGTAGTATCTATTGTAAATAAATAAGGAGGGAATAAGTGTTCGCTTACACACACGTACACGAAACACAAACCCATGTTTAACCTCCACTTTTGCATAAAAATTCCAAAAACCTTACTTGTGCATTTGTAAATAGAATGCATCCAAAAATCCAAAACCACACAAACACATTTAGCCCTACAACAAAATAAAAAATAGAATAAGAGAATTCAATGCCAAAACCACGCAAGAATGTAAGGCGGGAGCTTTGGTGTTTGGGCTCACAATACAAATACCACTGGGTTTGTCCATTTGATACAGAATAAACACAAAAATGGGCAGGGTTTGCAGTTTGTCCCTCAAACTATATGTTGCCCAATGACGAAAGTTGCTCATATTGGTCGCCCGCGGCGCAAGCCAACGGATAGGTCGAGCAAATTGGTGGCTAGTATACAGTCGCTTCCGAGGGCATATAAATAAATAACTCTCGTACTATTAGTAACATGTATCACTAATAACCAAAAATCTGGCTTCTTCGATAAAATAAAAGGATATCTAAGTAAAACAATAAAAACCTATTTTCATTACTCAGCAATAAAAATAAATAATAATAAAAAAATAATAAAACCTTTTCAATAAGGGGTTGCCACCTTTGTCCCCGACACCACGAGTGTTATACAAAGCCAGGTTGGGTGCATTCATCCGTAAAAGCACCACACGCCCGAAGAAATGATGTGTCATAATCCCACGGCGCATCATGGAGGGGTCAGACCAAGGGTTTATACTTGTACCCGACATTTCATGTTAAACAAAGCGGCTCGCTTAAAGAAGTGACTCAGGTCATGGAGAGCGGACCTACCCGATGAAAGCTTGTCTCGCAGGGATGCGTGATGGATGTTTGAGGGTAGCCAAAATATAAAAAAGACCAGGTTGGGTACATTCATCCGCAAAAGTACCACACGCCCAAGGAGGTGATCTGTTTCTAATCCCAAAATAGATCATGGAGGGGTCAGATTAAGGGTTTACGCTTTTGCCCGACATTCAGTGTCAAATAAAGTAATTCGCTTAAAGAAGTGACTCAGGTCATGGAGAGCGAACCTACCCGATGAAAGCCTGTCTCGCAGGGATGCGTGATGGATGTTTGAGGGTAGTACCCCCACAAAACAAATTGAGTGGAGATGAGTGAATGTGAGTTTCCACTTACGCACGCAACGGTGCATAAATGAGGAGAGTGGGTGAGCTTCCACAAATAAATGTCAACTAAATATACAAGGAGCATCCACAAAATGGTGTTATCAATTGCATCCATAATCCAATTGATCGGTAAGTTTATCCATCGGTAATAAAGGGATAAACGGGTTTATTCTGTACCCGGCCTAGAGGTCAATACAGACAGGTTCGGTATCCGTAAAATACCACGGTTACTTAAGTTCTGTATTGTAATAAATAAGGAAAACATGCATAGAATAAATGTAATAGGATGTTGTAAAATTTTCCTTTTATTATATTTAGATGCTGCAAAAGAATGAAGCAGTTGTAATTGAGTGCTTTTACAAATAAGATTGGGGGTGCACAGCATGAGATAAATAAAATACTTCCCTGCTGCTGAAGGAAGTGACGAAGAGATGACAATAAAGGCAAACATCATCCACAACAAAGAGATCAAAATGACAAGTGTCAAGGCATCCTATATCAAGTATAACGAAAGAAAAGGAGAAAAGAAGAAATGAAAAGTACAGTCTATGGGCCCAAAAAGCGGGACTCCAGCTCTAATAGCACAGTACTAATGGTCTCCAAATAAGCATGGAGGGAGTGCCTATCCTCCTCTGAAGTCGCCTCGAAATCCAAGAAGCGAGAGAAGGCACTATCCGGCGCTCGAATGAATCTCGCGGCTCCGGAGACGTCCGCGGATGTCGAGAAAAGCCCTCTACCGACAATCGTGGTCCTCTAGCTCTGCACGAGCGATCGAGCGGGCCCACCACCGACTCCCATGGAGCGGAGAGTGGCACAAGAAGAGAGCCGCCGAAGATAGCGGAGTCGAGCGGCCTCCAAGTGCTGCGCGGCTCATGGATCTCCAACTCGTCTTTGGTATACGAGAGAGCTCGCGTCCGATAAGCCCCGAGCGGCTCCTCACACCTCCTAGAAATGAAGGTACTCTCGAGACGAGGCGCGACGAGTAGAGGCTGGCGCGATGGTATCCCGCATCGCCTATACCGGTCAAAGGAGAAGCCACGGGCGAGAGAATCCGGGATCTCAAAATCTAGCGGATAATCTCCGAAGAAGGTGTCTCGGAGTGCATCGCGCGGCGCGGCCAAGGCGAGTTTCACATCCCTCGATGTAACATCGCAAACAAAATAAATGGGTTAGACAAATTGTTATAATCAAAGAAGAAATAGAAGGAAGAGAAGATCTAACCTATCGCCTCGTCGCCTGAGACCGGCGGGACTGAATCAGGGATAGGGATGTCGGTCGCCTCAGGAGGACCCGCAGGTGCACCAAACCCGGCTACAAAATAAAATGAAAAAAGCATAAGTACACGAAAAGTAAAAATACGGGCAAATAACAAAGGAAATATAAGGTGCGGGAGAGGTATGAGGCTCGGTGAGACCTCGCTAGCGGGACCTCCGTCTGCGGGTCGTCGAATAGTTGCTCCACCCGCCCAACTCTCATCCGGCTACGAGTCATAATCGGACCGCGGCCGCTCAGTCGAGTCCTCCACTCGAGTATCTGATGAGACTCCGCCATCTATGGCCATGAGAGGCTGCCCATCGGGAGATGAAGAGGCATGAGATGGCCCTCCCTCGATCAAAAGTGGCTCGTCGCCTGCGGGCTCGACAGCCAATGGACTCCCCTGCTCGAAAGAAGCCTCCTCTGATTGTGCAAGAGTGAGCACCGGCCCCAGAACCACATCAAATGAGTCGCCATCTCCAGTAGGCACCAATAAGATCGACGGTGAGGCAGGACCGTCGTAGAAGAAAGACTCCGAGCGGTGTGGAGATGCCATGTCATCGGCCTCAGGGCCTGTAAAATCTACATGTAAGAATGGAAATACTGATGCATATTGGCAACTAAGTGTTAAATGATGCACACGAACCTGCGACGGCAAGGTCGGTGCAAAATCCTGAGAGGGCAGTGCTCGCTCGCGCCGATGAATCTGCTATAATGTCATCTCGGGGGCCGCTCTACGGGAGATGTCCGCGAGTGGAAAATAAACCTTAATTAGAGATGTAAATGAAGTACGCCCGAATAAGGATAGGCGAGTCGATAAAGAAAATCACCGGAATGGGAGAAGAGAAAGAAGATGGGGAAGGCGGCCGAGAAGTGCCATCTCGATCTCTCTCCACGGTGGCTGGAGCCGGTGGCTCGACAGGTGGCTGAGAGTGAACGCCAACTACTCGTGGGCGAGGGACTGAGAACCCGGGCTCCGCGTGATCATACTCGTAAGCCAACTCTGAATCAAAAGAGAATTGGTTGAGATAAGACGAGGCTTATCAAAAAGAAACAACCTAAAGAGATGATGAGGTGTACCTGTGAGAATAGTCCTAACATGAACACGAGAAAACCTACTGTCTAAACCACGAAAATCGACGGGCTCTGCGCGCAATGGCGGGAAAAGGCTGCGATCACGCGAAACGGTGCCATCTAATAAAGGTGGTCATCTCGCGGACATGTACTCCGGACGACCACCGGAGGAGTATACGACTGATAAGAGCGAATGACCTCATAATACCACTGCTGATAACGCCTCGTGAAGGTGGAAACCCTAGAAGTGGATACCATCTGGTAGCGAGTGCCCGTGCCTAGTCGGAAGAGATGAGTGTAACACCATCCGATCCCCTCCAAATCGGCCGCCGGTGATATAGGGCGGAGAAGAGGCGCTGGAATATCCCGATCCAAGCCAAGCGATGCGCGCATCGATGCGGCGAATAGGGCTCGATGAACATATAGTCGCCCGATCGGGGAAGGAAGCCACGACGGATGCGATCATGTACTCCAAGTCGATAGGCCTGGCTCGGATGCTAGAAGAGTCGGAAGAGGGGACCTGGCGTCGTCAATCACCATCCGTCTGTCGGCAACCCTAGCCGCGCCGGGCCACCGACCTATCTCGAGAGAAGCGTAGATGGTCTCGGCTCTGAAGAATCTATACCGAGCGACCTCCGGAGTCAATGGTGGCCGCACCCCGCCAAGTCACTCAATAAAGGTAGGCGGTCCCCGAGCGTAAGCGCCATGCGGGATCATATGAACCGGACCGGTGTAAATGGAGCCATCCGCTAATCAGATGCCATGGAATCAGCTCCTGGCACTGTGAAGGACCACGGGATGAGGTCAAACCGCGGAGACATCTGTAAATGTTGGCCAGTACAGGCACGACCAAAGAAATCCTGTCGCCACGTGCGATCAGGCTCGCCATGATGAACACCGAAGGCCGAATGGTGTATGCGGGGGAGCTAGGCAATAAGAAATAGCAGATCCACCAAGAAATGAAAGCTGTCAAATAAGTCTCCCGATCCACGTCATGTGAACACAGGGTATCCTGAGAAGGGATAGGGCCATCATGATGAATCTCGAGCCGACCTGTACCAAATGGATCTCGAGGTGGAAGCCAAGCCCGTAGGCGAGTATGGACCGGTCGGTGAAATAGGCGATCCGATGTCGAATGGGACTCGGGATACCCCCTCCGTAGATGATAATAGATCTCATAAGTCCTCTGCAAAGAAGGCGGAAATCGAGTGAAGTCCCCCGAGTCAGCGGGTGAGACCATGAACTCGTCATAGAAATGGCCAAAGATCGGCGGCCGGTCAATCGCTGTATCTCCAGGAGGGTCGGAGTCAGCTCCCGGTCGTCGATGAACAAAGTGTTGGTGGAGTAGTTCCACATCTCACAAAAGGCCCGTAGCCAGGGTGTGTCGATATGATAATGGAACATCGACAAAAAGACCGAGTCATATATCCCGGCTCGCCCGAGCGAGTCCCCTCCCGCATGAGCATATACGGGTCCACTCTAGGCGATAGCCATGGCACTCTAAGGGAGTGATAAAGGGGAGCGATAGTCCATACGCGAGCCTCCCCGTCAATAATCTCCTTGCCCGGGAGATGTGTCGAGTAGCGTAGAGGCAACACCTAGAGGCTGAAGGGGCATGATGTCATGAGGCTGATCATCCCTGAAGAATAAACCGCCGCCTCGCGGGTAGACAGGAGTCGCTCGGATGGCTGAGATGAGAGGAGTCCAATCGCTAGGATCCTCGTAAAAAGAATGATAATGACTCAAGGGGCGACGCGGAATGGCGTCATGAGAAGAAACTACAATACCCGAAGAAGAGAAGACGTCATGAGAAATGAAGAGATAGATAATAAGGAACAATGCACCAAGACAAGCCTTTCGAGCGTTCAAGGCTCGTCTTGGTGGGTGGCTCTTTGTTTACCCTTGAAAAATTTCAAGGATGAGTGGATGAATAAATGAAAATAAAATCAATGATTAATAATAAATCATGAGAAGGGAAAGCAAGGAAGAAGATGGCCCACTGATCAGAAGAGGTCGCTGCTTAACCCCGGAATGAATCCATTAGTCCCACAATGGAATGTTGGGCATGAAGTGAAGAGTATAAATACCCCACTATTCTCTATCCACTCAGCATGAGTGACAGCCGAGAGGATCGAGGGAGAGAGGAGATCTCTCGGGTGTCACCATGTGATTATATCTTTTTCGACAAGTGGGACCCACATGGCGATAGCCTTATGAAAGCGACTCCAATGGCATGGACCTAGCCCATTTTTGCTAAGAAAACTAATCAACCGGAACAGAGGTTAAGCACTAATCCCACAAGGAAATCCTAAGTATGGAGCAACGATATAAATACCCCGCCACCCTCCTACTCATTCGAGGTGGTCGACCTCGGGAGATTTCGGAGAGAGAAAATCTCCACGATGGGTCGACCATTTGATTACATTTTTTCGACAAGTAGGACCCACTGGCAGCGTCCCTTGTAGATGGATCTAACAACATAAACCTAGCCTATCGATGGGTCATCCATGTGACCATTTTTCACCGACAAAGTGGGCCCCACACCTCGGTGACCTATTAAAGGAGTCGAATTGAACCCCGAGAATCTATCACCATAGCTAACCCTAGAAAGGAGTCAAGCAAGATAATCCCTATGCTACATGAAATGATGTCAATGCCAAGCTAGCATTTTGATGCAACTAGTCATGAGAAATCTCAAATGTGATTTTGCTTTCAAGGTGACACAGTGCCAAAGTCATGAGCAACCACCTAACCATGCTTTGATTTGTGTCAATTCATCGATAAGTAGTCAGTTCTTTGACCAAGTCACCCTCATATTAAGGGATTGAAAGTCAATTTCACAAGACTGATCAGGTGCCAAAGTTTGGGAGCAACCATCGATCAAGTCTAGATTTGTATCAACTGTTGACATGTAATCAACTCGTTGATCGATCAAGCCCTAATGAATATCAATATAAGTCTAATTGGTATTTAGTTAAGGTGGTTTCTGCAAGAGAGAGATAATTGGCAGAGACATTGAGCTACAAATGAAATCTGGGATTAATTCAGAAGAAATAATAGGGTTTATTTGACAAAAGAATTTTTAATTCAGAGAGGCAGGGGTAAAAATGGAATTAAAAATTACAGGGATGATCATCATGATTTTAGGGATTTTTGGTGAAATTTTCATAATTTTTGGATAAGTGGAGCTATTAAAATAAATTCAGAGAAGATAAAAGCAGAATAAATGGATTGATCAAAGGCTGAGATTCAATCAAGGGTTCATCTGGGTGCAACTTGGGGATAAAGACACATCTGGGTGCAAACTGGGGATCCTAAACACACATACACAGAAATCAGAGAAGAGAGAGGGTGTGACACGTGTCAGCATCTCACTGGGCCACCTCATGCCACGTGTCAGCACCCCATTGGTCCAACTCAGCCATGTGGGCCCCACCACCATACTGACCTGACATGTGGGCCCCACCAGCATGCCACGTGGCAAGATCTGACAGGTCCACCTCATCCCATCCTATGCCACATGGCATCACACCAGTGGTCCACTACACTCCCCCTGTGCCATACGACACAACCAGAGGAGGCCATCTCACCCAACCCTAAGCCACATGGCACGACTACATCAAGCCACCTCAACTCAGCTGTGCCACATGGCGTCTTTCTAGCCAGCCACCTCACCATTCGAATTATAACTATTAGACACATGGCAGCAGGCCATTGGATCAAGGCTATACATGTGGGCCCTATTGTGTGCCATGTGTCACTCACAGGTTAATACACAGACAGCAAGATTAAACAGGGTGATTAGTATAAATATTGCCAGATCAGATGAAACAGCCAATAGAAACATGCCACATTAGCATAATTAATCCTAAATTGCTGACATGGCTACTCCTAAGCCCATTCACATCTGACAAGTGAGGCCCAGCGTTCAGAAAGCAACTATAGGTGTATAGTCAGAACTGTGAACCAAGGTTATCCAACATATCCATCCAATTCAACACAGTTGAATTTAAAAGGAAAATGAGAGAGAAATAAACCTGGTGCATGAGCTCTATGCCGCTGCTCCTCTTCTCCTCTGCGCTTTGGATCACGCGCGCCGTATGCATCCAAACCAGCCGAAGAACCTTCTCCCTCCCTCTTCTTCTCGCCATTACCCGATTCAAGCACAGCTCGCGCCTTCCGTTTCCCTTGACGCCTCACCATAACTAAAGATGATCTAATGAGTGGCGATCATTAGGCGATTGGATAATAGGCACTGCTAGATCAACGGACGAAAAAGGATGAATTGAGAGTCGAATCAAGCAATACCTGAAGATAAGCCGAAGGAGAAGAGATGAATTGACGCTATGGAGATCAAATTGCACTACAAGGTGGATCCTTTGAGGCAAGGCGACGCCAATGGAGGTGAATTGATGAGACAATTTGAAGTATGAAATGCTAATTGATCAAAAGAAGAAAATGAGGCAGAAAAGGGCTCAGTGAAATTGAAGATGGTAAATGAGTGAAGCAAAGAATGAGTGGACGTGGAGTGTTTAAATAGCAAGTAATAGCCTCGGCCCGCTTGTCGGTTGAGCTACATCGTAATTAGAAGAATGAAGTCAAACAAAATCGCTAAGCACGTCAAAATCCTAACGAAAGCGGTTAAAGAAGAAAACACAACTCCATCTCAACCGTTCAAGCAATTAGAATAAAGGGTGGAGATGTATCCAAGGTGGCAATCCGAGTGGGAGGCACTCAACCAATCACAATTGAGTTCAATTGGCGCTTCGGCTCTAGCCTATATAAACCAGAACCAGCAACAGTAGAGCATCAATCCATTAGCAGAGCACTTGAAAGCACATACACACTTATACATACACTAGTGATCATCTATTATAGAGAGAAGGAGAAATTACAAGGAAATTGATTGATTCAGATTAGAGGTAATTGTTCATGCGTTCAATTGGCATTTTTCTTTGTATTTCATTCTCTGTAAATGAGTTTAGAACGTTTAACATAGCTAGTTAGGTAATCAATTGATCTCTTTTCTGTTCTTGCTACTTTTCTTTAAGAATTTGCTATATTCTTTCATGTTTTCTTTTTTTTTTCGTTTTGTTCTTCCTTTAAATAACCCTAATCGATGGCAATTGATTTGAATCAAGTGAGCCAGTTAATCGCCCAATCACAAAGTGATTGGTGAGCCTTTAGGCCTGGATCGATCAAGAAGGCATCAAGAACTTATAATTCAATCACTATTACACTGTTTCTTTTATGATTTTTCATTTCTATTCAATCTCCTTGCTTGTATTTGCATAACGAGATAGGAGATGATGATTTTCTGTCTTCTAGTCATATCAATTGTATAATTCCAAGTTGAGTACATTAGTTAATTCTTGTAATTGCACTAATTCTCGCACAAATCAAGTATGTTATGAAGTGTAGAGGTAAATTAATTCCAATTCATCATCGTCTCAATGAGCCACTGGCCCCAACAACGTTTGGGTGAGCCTTTAGGCCTGAGAAAGATAATTTGAATGCAATAATACGATAATTGTCAAGGATGGTAATAAATACAAGAACTGGTATTGATTGATTCCGTGTACAATCCGTTAGCATCGTGTCTTAACTCTTCATAGCACATTAGGCCACTGGCCCTAGCTAGAGCTGGGTGAGCCTTTTGGCCTGGGAAGCACTGATCAAGGGTGTAAGTTCAATAAGCATCCAAAGAAATTGAAGCGGTACCGATCGGCATTGTATACTTCTCGACTGACAATGCTTCAACGCAGCTACCAGTGAAAGAGATCACTCATAACCACTTCAAGTTACACCTACATGCCAAGACGATGCCTAATGAACGTGTAATCATCAACGGTATTGGCTGAATTCATCGAATTTGATAGAAATTTCAACTCGGTACCGGTTCTGATTAATACACCTCAATCGGTACCGACACGCAGCCTCCACTACCGGATGGATCTTTGATCAGACACTTTGAAAAGATTCTACATACCAAGACGACGCTAGGGCGATGATCTGATCGGAGAAGGAGTGCTCCAATCGCCGGGAACACCACGTTGCACGGATCTTAACGCATCAGAGAGTCGGAGGTTGAGGAGGCTTTCTCTGCACGATTATTGAAGCGTTCGCCAATCTTGAGAATTTATCGGTGGATGAGATCCATCAATAGTTCGGGAAATTTAAACGGAAGAAGATCTGGACCTTAGAGATATTAAACACGCATCTCAATTGAATCTAGCGGCCCAAATAAGAATAGAGTTGAATGAAAGATGGGCACCAATCTTGGTGCAGATCCAAAGGCCCATATTAAACCCATTAGTTAAATAATAACAGAATGTTAATGGTATAGAATAAATAAATGATTTGAAAATGCTCCTGAACTCCAAATTAACTCAAATTTGTTTCTAAAATTTCCTTATTTTTCATACTATTTTTCTATATGATAATATTCTAGTTTTAAAAATATAATCATATTGAAACAATTTAAAAGCAAAAGATATTACATATATTGATATATTTGACCTAGCTTTGACTTGTCATTTTAAATACTATAAAAATTCCAAAAATTCAAATATAATCATGAATAATAACTAGATATATTTTACTGATTTTTCAAGTGATTTTTCATGAAATAATAATGACAATAGTAATATGCAATAATAAATAGTGGTATTAGCTCTATTCTTTGATAAATAAAAATAAACAATAATAGAGATTATGTTAATATTTTCTATAAAAAAATATATAATAAAAAATAATAAATGGCACAAAATGTACAAAAATATATACAACCATGGTAATAGATAGTAAATACATTTTCTTCTATAATAAAGAATGATAATATAGTTTTATAATAAAATGAATTGTATTTCTTTTGTTATTTCTATACAAATATACAATAAAAATATTTTTGATGGATAAAATGTAATAAAAAAATATATATAATAGTTGTAATAAAGAATATAATGAATTTCATCCCTTATGGCTATTTTCAAATAATAATAATAATAAAACAAAAAAAATCTTATATTTTTCTATAAATAATAAATAGGAATAGTAAAAATATAATGAAAATAGAATAGAATATTAATAATAACTTCTTTATAGCTATTATAGATCCTAAAAATAAAAAATAAAAAAAAAATAATAAAAATAATATAGCTAATCACCTTTTTTGATTTGTAAATAATTTTTACATAATGAATAATGTTTCAACATAATGAAATTCTATTACTTTGGCTATTATAAATATATATAAAAAATACAAATAAAAAATCATAGCCATTTTATTTTCTATTATTTTTGTAAGTGATTTTCTACAAAGTAAATAGAGCTTAGAAATAATAAAAATAAAATTCTACTATTTTAGCTATTATAAAATCCCAAAAATATAAATAAAATTCTAGTTAATAGCTAACCCTTTTCCTATTATTTTTGTAAATAATTTTCTATAGAAATAAATAGAGTTTAAAAATAAAAAATATATATAATAAATAAATTCATCTTTATAATAGAGATAATAATGGAAGATATTATGTAATAAGCTTTTACATTTTGGAGATGAACAAATATGCTCACACAAGGGGTGTGAAGTAACATGAGGATTTTTGCACGCATGATATAACATTTAGAACGATTAGTCAGGACAAGAACATCTTGACGAAGAATAACCAAGGTTGCAACAGCAACATGAGAAGATAAGTCGAGACAAGAACATCTTGACGTAGAATAACTAAGGCTTGGATAGCAACATGAGGATATATGTCGAGACAAGAACATCTTGACGATTGATGAAGAATAACCAGGGCTGCGACATCAACGTGGAGAAATATGTCGACTCTGAGGAAGAAGAACATTACGATGTCCGAGAGAAGTGACATCTTAATGACTCATCACCATGAGCAAGTAACTCATGACTAAATACGCTCACACAAGGGGTGTAGGGCAACATAGTAATTTTGCACAAGTAATGCAACATATAGAATGATTAGTCGGGACAAGAACATCTTGACGCTCGCTGAAGAATGACCAAGGCTGCGACACCAACATGAAGAGATATGTCGACTCCAAGAGATATGAACATTACGATGTCCGAGAGAAGTGACATCTTAATGATTCGGTGTCATGAACAAGTAATTCATGACCATTTGAACTAGTAAGAATGAACTCATCCGTCGATAAGTTTGTCTTCTGGTTCATCCCCCGAGACTGTGAGATTGAATCGTTCTGTAGTAGATTCATCCACAAAACAGTGAATGTGAACCGTTCGTAGGTAGGTTCCTTCACTAACACATGCCTCAATGTTAAGTCGGCCCGGTGCTTCGGGTTTGACATTGTGTGTAATCGTGTTTCCTAGGTTTATGAATTGGCTTAGTGCTTCGAATTCATGATCTAGAAGATCGGTGAGAAGAAACACGTGGGCCATATCCACCCTTCTCCCGATTCACCAACCTCAAGATCAACCGGCTCGGTGCTTCGAGTTGTATTTTGTGTGATTGGTTGTTGACTAGTTAAGATTGAACCGTTCGTAGTAGGTTTATCTTCTAGATCAATGGAGGTTGAGTCGTTCTGTAGTAGACTCACCTCAAGCCCTCCGAAGAGATTAACCCGGTCCGTAATAAGGTTATCTCTCGAGGTGGTATAGACCGAACCGATCTGTAGTAGGTTCGTCTTTCATAGAATTAAATAGGTTCATTTTCTAGATGAACCGAGGTCGAGTCGTTCGTAGTAGACTCACCTCGAACCCCTTCAAAGAGATTAATCGATCGTAGTAAGGTTATCTCTTGAAGCGGTAGAGACCGAACCGATCCGTAGTAGGTTCGTCTTCCTTGGAATCGACCCTTTTGTGAACCCGACGACCACTTGACCATCATTTAACTATACTATTTGCTTCTCTCTTTCAAAGATCCAGAGGTGCCTCGAGGTTAGTAGCCCGGGGTAATTAACGGTGGGGGCTTGCGCCCACCGGAATCTACAAGAACTCACAATCACTAAAAACCCCCGAATGTGTATCCAAATCTCTCTAAACGTGATTGAATTTAAAAAGTATTCGAGGTCTAAAATGTTTTAAAAAAATCACGCTAACCTTCATAATATGAATTTTTTTATCTATATGATTTATATTCTGTTTTTAAAAGAGATCAAAATATAAAAATGATAGATATAGTTGTCACGGTTTTAAATAAATTAATTTTGTATTGATTGGATTTTCAAGTTAAAAAATATGATTAAAAAGGTACCAAAGTATCTATTAAATTATATTATTCACATTTATAAATTTCAAAAACATTAGTGTTTTTATTCATATAATAATATCATAACTAAATGTTTAATATAATTTAAATAATATTAGTGTTATATTAAAATTCTATATAATTTTTAGAATATATTGATATATAATATAAATATAAATATAAATATAAATAAATTATATATATATACAATTACTCCCGCCCGGATGGGCGGGCCTAACTTCAAACCCATACCCGGCCCGCCCCGTAGATGATGGCCCGGCTCAGTCCTACCCGTTCGTTGACCGGACCGGACGGATTGATGTCGGGTCGGGACTGGTCCGGACGGGTCCATCGGGCCGCGGGTTAAATTGCCATCCCTAGAGGAAGGGAGACGCGAGTGTAGGCAGGTAGTGTTGCTCGTCGTCACTGTCCACAGACTGGACAGATTCAGAGGCGGGGTTGCTCATTATCGCTGTATACGGGCGAATATCGATCGTTGTTGCTGTACACGGGCTGAGGCGCCGTACATGGGTGTTGATCATCATCATTGCACATAGTCGGAGGTGCTGTACAGAGGAGAGGGAAGAGAAACAAGGGGGTTGGTTTTGCTTTGTCGCCCTTTTTGGCTTTGCGCTTTCGCCTTTCAGAGGCTCTCTTACTATGCAATATGAGATCAATATTGATAATTATGTCTTTATTATATATATATATATAGAGAGAGAGAGTGTGTCAAACCGTGAAAATTAATTAAGAAATAATGATAATTAATATATCAAATGAACTAATTTAACATAAATTAGTAAATAACTTGAAATAACGATTAAAGAAATATAAATATAATTATACAACGATAAAGTAAAAATAGCTAAAGTTAACAGTAAAGAAAATAAAATAAAATTTGAATTTAAAACCAGTAATCTGATAATTTATTTAATAAAAAAAAACACGCTGAAATTTAGAAAATATAGATTTAAGAATTTAATTAAAGAGACAAAGCCGAAGTTTAAAATAAAAAATAACAATAAATGATTAATATGGCAAGAACAAATAATAGATCCATTAAACTAGAAACTGAATAAAATGAAATAATATAATGATATTAACTAAATGGGAACCATAATACGAATTTAATCAAAAAGAAATTTCCGTAACTTAAGACTTTAATTTCCCTCAGAGAATGACCCACCACACCAGGGCCACACCACACAAATTGCTACGCTGGTGTGCCACAGAAAATCCTTAGCACTCTTTCTCTCTCTTCATTATTGTGTCTCTCTCTTTCTCGGTTTTCTCTCCCCCAAAACCTATCTCGTCTCATTAAACCTCTCTCCCTCTTTTGCGCCGACCCCTTTTTGTCTCTCTCCTCTCTCTTTCTTTCCGCCGGTTCACAAAAATCATTTCTGTCTCTCTCTCATTCGGTCTCCCTCTCTCTCGTGAAACCCTCGCCCGATCGCTCTCCCCGCTTACACTCGATCCGTACCCGCCTGCCCCGTTTTCTCTCTTGTCACCATAATGGCGACGCCGACCCTCCCTCGAAACGGGCTATCCGCCCCTCTGACTTTCTCCCCTGTAAGGCCACTGGCCTGGGCTTGTCCCCTCTTTTCTGTCACTTCCTGCGACTGTGCGCTTGTTGGCTCCTCTATAAGGGCCCCTGACTCCCCTCCTTCTCTCCTGCTGTTTGCTTATTGTCTCATGTGTTGAGAAGTAGTTCCATTTTTTTGTACTGGTGAGAACAGATTGTTTTCTCTTTTCCTTGTGAATCTGTGCCGTGCTCTGAGGAGGGGGGGGAGTCGGAGCTCGTGAGGAGGAGGTGCTCGCCAGTTGTGCTTGCTGCCTCGCTTTGTCCGATTTGTTTCCCTCTGCTGTCTGTTGGTTCCGCCCCTGGTAACCACTAGCTCTTGTTGGTTTTCTTTTACTGATTGTGCTTGGGTTGTGTGGTAGCTGTCTGTTTTGGGCTCTTATCTGGTTCATTGGTTGATTGTTGCTTGGTTTCTCTGGGTTGCTTGTCGATTCTTTTCTATTTTGCCTTGGTACACTGGTATCGTGAGTACCAGTGAGGCGAGGTTGTTGCATGTTGATTAACCTGTTTACTGGTAGACAACCTCGGCTTGGGTCTGACTTTTTTGGGTAGTTGTTCCAGTTGGGTTGGTTTGAGCCTTGGTACACTGGTACCTAATGGTACCAGTGAAGTGAGGTTTTTCCCTCCCTGGTATCTGAGTTGTACAGTGGTGATTTTGCTGATTTAAATTCTTTGCTTGTTGGCTCACCTGTTGAGACCCTTTTTGGTGTGCCTTGCTGGTTCTGGTATTTTTGGGGTTGTTGTTGTTGCCTCTGTGTCATTTCTGGTACAACCTGTGCTGGTACCAGCCTGCCACTCTATGATATGCTGTCACTTGGTTGATTTGTGTGGTTTGTAATGTCTGTGGATTTGTGCCGCCTTATTTGGTTGAATTGCTGGTATGATACTGAAATGCCCTCTTGACCCTTATATCTGATCTAATGCCATGTTGTTGCTGGTTACATGTCCCTAAATTAGGAACTGATGCTGGTACCATTTATGTACCTTGCTGCCCTTGTCTTTGCCGGTTCTGTTGTGGGTTTTCTGATCTGTGATATTGGCTGTTTGTTGGTTGTCCCTATTGGCTGTTGTGTTAATTCACTTGAATTGCTCGTATTTCTTGTTGATGCTGGTTTGTGCCGCCATGTTTGTCCGTGTCACTATATGAATCTGTTTGTGATCGTATTCAAGCATCGGCATGTACCTTCGGGCCCTGGCCGACCTTCTGATTTCTTGTTGTGGTTTGTTTACCAGCCATTCTGGTGCTTACGGCTGGGCTATGATTAATTGGGCCCAGGGAATTATAATAGGGAATTTAGATTTGTTACAAGGCCCACAATTTAAAACTTAAATAAATAGTTATTGGGCCAGTAAAATGGGAAATTTATTAACAAAACCCAATTAGGATTAATGGAATTTATTAAAGGCCCAATAATTTAAAAGTCCTAACATAATAAGGGGATTAAATTAAAATATGACAAATTAATTGGAAGTCGCCCCGAAAGGTTTGGCGGTATCCATGGATTAATTACGTAAACCTAAAGAAATCGGGAAATGATTATATTCCCTGACTGCCCCCGATTTCAGGATATCGGTGCATTGGCACCAACGATTTGGTAGTCAGCGTATGATCCCGAACATTAAAACACCAACACATTAATAAAACAATAATAATTTTCTTAAATTAGTGTACTTCTTTTTATTTTTAATTTTTCCTTTAAGTTTTCCTTTTTAATTTATTTTGAACTAGTTTTCTAATTTATGAAAATATATTGTTAAACATATATATATATATATATATATACATAATAATAAAAGCAAAATTAATAAGAATAATAATTAGGATATAACGAATATGTATTAGTATATATATATTAATCAATTTCTATATTTTTTAGATTTAAAAGAATATTAGAAATAAAGAATATATATATATAACAATATATATTAATTAAATCCTTTATTTTTGAATAAACAAAAGAATATTAGAATAAAATATTAGATATATTTTATATTATATATTAATCAATTTCTCTATTTTAAATTAAATGATTTGATAATTAAATCCATAAACTCGAAATTTAAAATAAAGTATGAACATATAAACGCGATCAAGAACGATAAACACAACTTAACGGATCGATATGCGAGAAACTAAAATTTCCGGCACCGCATTTATGCAATAGAAATGCTGCCGAATTTTTCAAGAAAAGATGATAAAACCCGAACAAACGTTAATTAAATTATCAATCTAATTTAATTATTAATTATGAAATAAATCAAGTTAAAACTAATAAACACCTAATTTAAATTAAATAGGTGATATAGTCGACTCGGATCCACTCGCGTGAGTACGAGGTCACTCCCGACCCGACGTACGCGGACACCGACCCCGAGGCCGGTGTTCTGCCTCCGGAGTAGAGCGACTCCGTGATCCTCGCCAGCACTCTCAGGTACGGTTTCTTGGGATTTAATCTTCTTTCTTCAAGAAATAGGAACCCAAACCGAAAATAAAATATTTTTAAAAATAAAACTGATCTGCGGTACTTTTGACCAAACTTTGATTAGAGACCAAAAACTGACCTGTCATCTGCATCCGGTAAATTGACCAACATATTCGAGACATACCCGCATTCGCATGTCATATCATATATATTTCATGTAGATAGGGTAGGAGTAGGATTCGGGAAATAGTCCCGAGGTAGGATTAGATAGAATTAAATAATGCAAATTGTAGATTATAATTATTAGGAAAATATTATTACTATCACTAATTATTAATTAAGTCGTAGTTAATTATGCATTAAATGCATGGGAGGCCGAGAGTGACGGGTAATTCTCGATCCGAGATCGCCTTGCATAACTGCATCGTTATGGTTATGTACGGTGACCCATAGGCCGTGGGACCCACCCTGGCCTCGTATATGCATGCACCGCGTATCTTTGTCTGTCGGGTTATCTACCGACCCCGTCGTTGGCATGTTCTACGTGTCGAGTGTTTAATTTTTTGATCAATATTATATTATTATTATTCTTAATGTAAACAAGAATGTTAATCCAAATTTGAGCGATCAGGATATCGTGCCTTTCAAGATTTAGTGTGGGCGCCATATTCAAGATTGGAATCTACTCCGAGATATTATATTATTTTATTTATCCGGCTTATTTAGGATCCCGGTATTATCCGAAGGTCTTTCTCCTTTGGCCCTTAGGTGGTGGCACAGAGAAAGTCGGGACGCGGTCCTCCGGCCCTAGTGGTACAAGTGTAGGCTCCCATTTGTATATATTTCGTTTTGATATTTTACGGATGCGGTCCTCGACCCTTGGTTGGTACGTTGTAGGCTCCCATTTGTTTCTCGATTTGTCAATTCACGGGTAGTTATATCCTTTGGCGATATGGCAACTGAAAGCATAATTTGCAAACCCCATTTTGCTCATATTATTATTATTATTATTCCGTGAGGTGGATCATCAGATTCAGAATACCGAGTACGTGCTTTTAGCCGTCACTCTCCTAGGGCGTTATCGCTCCGGGAGGCCGAATTTTCCCAGGGTATTCAGGGCATTGGCGCCCGCTTACTCGAAAATCCTAAGTTTGTAAGTTGGGCCCGAATACGTGCCCGCTTAGGTAAGTCACAAGTCAGGGCCCGATCACGTGCCCGCTTGTGGATGGACTGATGATCTGCAACTGGGTTATATATATTCGGGTGTTTGAAATGTTCGTACTTTATATTTTATATTATATTAGTATTTCCACATAATTTTTATTTCGGGTTTATTTGTCATTTCATCTCATTCATATAGGAGTTTTCTCAAACGTGCATAAAATATTGTTATATTTATATATATTTAATATAATGCATTTAAAATACAAAGTATCGGTAATTGGGTCCAGTCTAGGAAAGAAGATAAAATCTTAAGGCTGGATCTAAATCCGTACTGAGTAATTTCTAAATTACTCACGTTTCCACGGTGGTTGTGGGATCCAGTATTATAGTGCGGGATCGAGTGTGGATGAGAGTGCTAGGTGCGGTCCTGCGCGATGACAGGGATGCTTCGCCGCATTTGCAAGTGAGTCGGGTAGTTGGATAAGATCCATCGGGTTTTTGAGTCTTATTTCTTTCTTTTGGGTTTTTATTTGAGAGATTACTGCCCATTCCGATGGAGTTAGCCCCGCCTATGTAGGCGTTGTATTTCTCTTTGTTCATTCTGGACTGTATGGTCATGTATATTCATATTATTGTTGTTTTGTTTATTCTGAGATTTACTTTATTTTTATTCACTTAGCATTTCGTACGCACGTCTCGTCGTGCGTACGTGGCGGGATTAAGCACCCCTAATCCGTTTAAATATTTCTGGGGTGTGACACAGAGAGAGAGAATTAGGCTACGGTGCTTTACAAAGTATAAAAGCGTTGTGTGTTTTGCGCTATATTATTAATTTTAAGTTAGAAATGATCGAATCAAACCGCTCAATCTAATTTTCATATTAAAATCTATTAGTAAACCAAATTTTATATTTTTTGAAATTCATTTGTTATTTTTTTGGATAGCGGGAAAACCGTCATTTTTTGATGAACCAGAATTCTCAGATCAAGCCAATTTCTCCTCACAAGAAAAAAATAGCAAAAAAATCTAAAAAATATAAAATTTGGTTTCCTAATAGATTTTGATATGAAGATTAAATTGAACGGTTCGGATCGATCATTTCTAACTTGAAATTAAGAATAGAGCGCAAAGCACACAATGCTCTTGTGCTTTGTAAAGCACCGTAGCTCGGACTATATATATATATATATATATATATTATTTTTACTCTATATATATAGTTATGCTATGGTGAGTTGTGAAGTATAATTTTTTTTGTACTTCGCATTATATCTTTCATTTTTAAATTTAAAATATTGATCCAACTATTCAAATGTAATCTCCATATTAAAATATGCTTAAAGATCATATTTTATATTTTAAAATTTTTTCTATCTTTTTAGAGATAGAAAATGCATTGATCTAATGATTTATAATAATAATTTTTTATCCCTAATTTTTTTTTACAAAATAAAAAATTTGATCTTCAAATATATTTTTAATATGAAGAATACTTTGAATAGTTGGAATGATATATTAAATTTGAAAATGAAAGATATAGCGGGAAGTACAAAATTCAAGTCCTCCGAAGAGAGGCGAAAATTCAAGTCCTCCAAAAAATATCTATACTATTATATAAAGCATCTAAAAATTGGAGAGTCCATTTTTTACCATGGTAATTTTTTGTTATACCAATTTTATCTCTCAATTAGACAGATAATATTTATTTTTGGTTGATCGAACGTATGTAATCGCGTCCATTGATCTCTTTTTTTTATTAGGAAAGGCATAAATGTTGAGGCTAATGAGGACTTTATACATAAAAAAAGATTAATGTTGTTAATACAAAATGTGTTCGTTTTCAAGAAGTAACACACAGAAACCGCGATTAGCGAGTTATCTGAGTTTAAAAATGTATTAAAAAGGGAAAACACTTTCTGTTAACTATTATAAACAACTGGTTCAAGCTACGTTAATCCACTTGATCATAACTCTTAATTGATTGTTAATATTTTTTTTCCTTCGAGCTCATCATAAAGAAACGCCAACAGCCTTTAAGTATTTAATTAATTATTACATCAATATTTCTCTTATTTTACAAGGTGAGATCTTATCCACTTTCATCATCATGGGCCCACAATAAATATAATGATTTCAGACTCTGCAGGTCGTATTATACAATCAATTGTATGCCGTACCATGTCAAACAACATATTAAAATTTAAAAGTAAATAAAATTTGCCAAGTTATTATCTACATGTTGTCATCGTTTCCTGTGTAAATTAATTTTAGAGAAATTTTACTTACATCCCCAGTAAAGCATACGTCCAGGTTAACTTGCGGAATCAGGTAATTAATTTCTTTTTAACTTGAAGCGATTTTTTTTATTTAATGCTACATCTTTTAGCTATGAAATGTTGCATTAAAAAGGACATCTAGACATCATACGTAAATTCATAATTTTGACAGTTTTATAAGTAATTTAATTATCTCTGACACAATCATAAGTTATGCATAATAATCAACTTTACCGCATATATTGCGGTTTGTTGACTGGTATGGACTTTTTAGCATATCATTTTTTGTAATAATTTTTGATGTAATATCAAACGAAAAACTATTTAAATTTTCATATATAAACAAAACTTAACACTGCATAAAATTTACCATTAGATTATTTACATCTCTACTAACTACATAAAATTTTATAATGTTGAATTTTTGGAAAATTTTGAAAAATATTATCTAGATTTCCAAAAGAAAAAGAAAAAGATAACTTCATTCTCAAGCGATCTCAATATTGCATTCATATAAGAAAATGTTGGATGAAGATTGCTAGATTGCTTACTGAGATAAAGTGGGAAAATTATATCACCACCTCTCAGAAGTGATTTGAGTTATCCCTAATTTATTACCATTTTATCTATCTCATAATAAACAAGATGTGAGGGTAAAGAAGTTATATTAGGCCAACATCAAATGGATAAGATATAATATTGGATTTGGCATCCCATTACGTTACTGACATTTCACAATATTTTATTGTGAAAATTTTTCATAACGTAAAATTTAATTACGAGTTTTGACAATGGTACTGTACAACGGAATCATGCATGTGGCGTAGGCGAAGTGCACATTTTGGGGATGAGAAACAATAAATAACTCGAAACGGCTACCAAGTAGCGCTTCCTGCTGCGCGTATTGCGATCAATGATTCAGACCTTGTTTAAGTAATTAAATTAAATTGAACTAATGAAATGAAGGTGTCATGCATGGTGAGCTATGGCATCACCAAACCTGCTCCATTTGGACCATTTCAATAGTTTATCACCATTTTCCCATCTTGACTCGTTCAAAATGAGATTTTAATATTTCTCTCCCCGTTAGTTTCGTCAAATGTCATGCTTATTGAATTAATTGGAAGTTTCCTCCCCTATGTCATCACGATGTATCAATATTAAACTATTAATTTATTGGGAACCTTTTTAAGCAAGAATTATACATTAGATCATGGCATGTATAATTTAGTGCATGTGCACTGGCTCTTAGATCTATGAACCAAAGTTTGGGAGTACTTCCGTAGAGATTTTGGCATTTTGCTTCAAGATTTTTTGGTTGTATATTTTGTAAACCATTTGCTTAATTACTTGTTGGAAGCTGGGGCGGAGATGCGAGCATACGGCTGCATAAAAAATTCGGATTTGTCACTTTACTCGAGATGGGTACGGATTTAAATTAATTTGGCTCGATTTAAACTGATTTGGTAGTTAAACAAGTTAAGTTTGAGTTGAGTTGGCTCAGATCGTGGTTCGGCTTGGTTCGAATAATAATAATTTATATTTTTTTATTCGAACACTGACTCGATAACTCTTATCTAATTCACACTCACAATCTCAACAGATTAGCTCTTCCTCATTCATGACTCGACTCGTATATCTAACTTGATCGTTTTTTGTCAGTCCACACATTCAATTAGTGCAATAAATATATTATTGAAAATATAATTTGTTGATATATCAATTTTATACCAACTTTAATATCAGGTTTGTAGATTACTAGTTTTGTAGTTTGTAGACATTAAATATAAATGTCAATTGTGTCAACACATGGATTGTCTCGTGAGCCAGTTTGTGAGTTAGCCGAAATGTGACGAGCTGAGCTTGAGTTAAATTTTTCAGCTCGTAATTTTTCATAAGTTTGATTCAGCTCGGCTCATATTTTTATGAGTTGAATTTGACTTAAACTCAACTCGCTCGAAATTAACTCATTTGTAGCCCTATATGAGCATACATCAAAACAAAAAGAATAAAATAAAATAAAATAAAATAAAAGACAAAATTTCTGTACAGCAAGCGCGTAAGATGTAAAGGAAAAAAAATTCAGTTTATGAAATAACAATGGAAAAGTAAATAAAGATAAACAAAAAGGAACTAATTGCAAAGTCTTATCGATGTTTCAGGAGAGCTATTGTGCACAACATGTCGGTCTTCTACCAATGCAATTTTATACTTCACAAAATGATTAAGAATTTGAGTTTTTGGAAATCATGAAATTTCTCTCAAGATAATTTGCATGTTATAAATTAACAACTAGACTTTATCTTCTTTCTAATCTAAACTCGAAATATCAACAATAAAAAGATAAAGAAATCAACTTATTTAGTATGTTGTCTTTTGCAGAGACCGAGACAAATTTTGTCGTAGGAGGTAAAAAAAAAAAAGAATTCTTTTGGGGTTAAAATTAAAAAAATTATTATAAATATATTTTTTATTTTTTTCTGAAAATATACATAATTAAAAGTATTTTAAAAATATTTTATCAGGGACCCCGACATCATGTAGATCTGCCCCAAGTCATGAAAGTTTCTCGCCTCGGTTATCTTTGTAGGAAGACCCGTGATTATATGAACTACATAGTTGTAACCAGCAATTTCCTCTTCAAAACTATTACATATACAATTTTTTTTTTATGAATTTTGTGGTTCTTCATTGAAATACAATGGGCCATTTATAACATAAATGGCAATTAACATTGAAAATCCCCTAAAAAATTCTATTTCTCTTCTGTCCTTTCCAAACTTTTAAGTTAGGCTCGTCGAGAAAAGTCCGGCTCTTTCCCCTTATAAAGGCCGGATTTGGAAGGGATCGGACATAATCTCAGAGAAATGAGCTATTTTTAACTTGGCTCTTTCAAACCTTTTAAGTTTTTTTTTCTAATTGTATTTAAAAATATAAAAAATAACAAATAATCAAAAAAATATTATTTTCTATATTTATAGTTATAAATTTTACTTTATTTTTTTAATATTTTGTGTGTTGTATTTTAGTTATATTTAAAATTTTAAATAAATAAATGAATATAGATAATTTTTTTAAATTCAATCTTTATCCCGACCTTTTAAGGTCCAAAAAGCTTAATAGAGACTAGACTTCTCAAGAACCGAACTCACTCCTAAAAAATAAAGATTTTGAATCTGATCATCTAAAAGACCTTTTCAAATTTGATTCTTACATAGTCCTCTCATAGATTCGCTAAGTCGGACCTTGAAAAAATCAGCCCAGCTTTTAAGGAAGATATCTACCTACCTTTAAGAAATCAGATTTGTGAGTTCCGTATTAAAAAGCTGCAGCGCAGTTCAAAATGATTTATTTTCATAGAGGTGCTAACAGCCTAACAATTACCTTATTTTTATTGTATGTTAATTATTAAACATTTAGCAACAAATCAGTGAATCATAATGTATGTGATTCTACATTATGATTGAATTTATCAGTTTAAAAAATATTATGCTCGTGGAGTACGTTTCTTTTAACCAAATAATTGTATTGGCTTAAAATTGATTTATTGCATAAGTTTTTTTCAATCAAATTCATTTTTTTAATATATTTTGTAATCTAACTATTTAATCAATTAATTATTTTCATAATAATTTCTTAATTTATTTAAAACATTTATTTCATAAGAAACTACAATCAGAAATACTCGAAAGTTATATCAATAGAAGAAACTACAAGAGAGAGAGAAAATACTCGAAAGTAAGTTATATAAAAGTACATCAAATCATTTTCAAATTTTAATTTATCATGCTCATTAAATTTTTTATATGAAAGTCTTGTGGAATGCAAAAATTTGAGCTTTTTAAGTCACCGTTTTTCATTTTTAAAAATGATGTTCAAACATTAAATATTTTATTATTATTTTTAGAGCTAATTTTTTAAAATTAAAAACTATGACTTAAAAACCTCAAAACACTCTAAATTTTTACATCCCATAATATTTTTTATATAAAGAATTTAATGAGCATGATAAATTAAAATTTAAAAATGATTTGATATATTTTTTGAGTTAAACTCACGGAAGACCTCTGTGAGTTTAAGCTCACGGTATTTTTACTATATATATATAGAGATAGAGAGAGAGAGAGAGAGTTTGGCTACGGTGATTTCATAAGCACTTCGGCCAAGTGCTTATGACTTAAATTTTAAAATTTCACGTTCGAAATTTTAATTTAAATAGCTCAAAAAAAATTTCATATTAAAATCTTGTAGATTATCAATTTTCATCATATTTGGAGTTCATTTACTATGCTTAATGATTTTTTAAAGATAGCAACATTTGGCCTATAAAAATAGATATTTTTAATTATTTTTAGAGTCATCTTTTAAAAATTATTAAGCATAGTAAACTAACTTCAAATTTGATGAAAATTGATAATCTATAAGATTATGATATGAAATATTTAAATTTTTGAGATATTTAAATTGTATAAATTTTGAGCATCTCTATAAATTTTAAAATTTGAGTGCTTATGACGTCAATTTTAAAATTTTACGTCCGAAATTTTAATTTAAATAGCTCAAAAAATTCTTCACATCAAAATCTTATAGATTATCAATTTTCATCATATTTAGAGTTCGTTTACTATACTTAATGATTTTTAAAATATAACAACATTTGACCTATTATATATTACTTTATTTTTGTACCGTGCAGCGCTTCCGAGGATGGGAATTCGTCAATCTCTCACTCTCTCATGTACTTGACTTACCGTATCAATTTACGGGTCTTTTGTACAAATCGAAATGAATCGATAAACGTTTACGCTTTTTAAAACTTATCATAAATGATTGAGATATCGAAATTTCAGTACGAATCCTATCCAATTCGTCCTTAAATTAGTTTCTTTTTTTTTTTACATTATTTTATAAAAAGAATGCCTTTTCCAATACGAATTTGCCATATTTGTACAGAGAGTTTTGATATTTCAAATCATTTACAATCAATTTCAATATGTGCAAAAATTTAGGAGATTATTTCGATTTACGAAAAATTCCTCATACTGCATTGTCATTCGTGCTTATAAGTTTGTAATTAATTGAATGATAAAATTTATGTTACCCTTAATTACCTTAAGGACCAATATATAGAATTTAGAGGTTGATCCTCATCTTCTTCACAAATTAAGAAAAAAAAACTACCTAAAAGACGCGAACTCCCAACCAGAAAAAAAATTGAAGTAAATTAATGATATCAATATTGTTGATAAAAACTAAAACCTAAAAGACGCGAACTCCCAACGTACTATTATTTTCATTTTTTGAAGTATAAATAAAAATAAGATATATGATTAGTATCAATATTGTTGATATTTTTTTTTTGAAAAGAAAATCTCACAAAATTAAACTAAATTTTCTCTATAATTTGATGAATTTATAATTTAGTATTAGATCAATGTGATTTTTTTTATTTTATAATATTTTTATGTTTAAATAAAAGGATCCGCTGCAACACGCGAGTATATTGCTATTTTTTGAAAAACACTTACTACCATAACCATATTGTATACAATAGCTGAACGTACTAATACTAGTATACTACTATATATATATCTACCTAATAAATGTAATTGTTTCCCCATCAAAACACCACAAATAATGATTTATCGAAAGAAATCTTTGTTGTAAAGAAAGAGAAGATAATTACTAGTATTCAAATTTGGATGTTGAGGAAAACATGCAACCTACAACAGGTTGGTACATGTCTTATTTAGAAATAGGCAAAAAAAAAAAAAAAAAAAAAAAAAACTTTTGTGAAAGATGAATCGGTTTCCAGATTTTACCAGAAAGAAAAGCGACAGTGATGCACCCCAACTTGATACGTCAAGCATGGTAGCTACTTTGAAAGAAAAAAAAAAAAACCTATTTATATAGGCCTAAATTTAACATATGGACCAAAGAAAAAAGAATAGACTTGTCCATCCAAAGAACTTAGTTCGATGGGACATGATATAATTTTTATCATGTTAAAATAACTGTGGAATTAATTTACGTATGGACCGAACTTTCATGGGTCCAGTAATCTAAACATAATAAAAGAAAAGGAATTTACAGTCTTGAACACTGAGCTATGAACCATGTAAAACTCAAAAAAATGGAGCACAATTTTCACTTCTCGCAAGTTAGTGGTATTCCTCTTGTCTTAATTAAATTAAAAACCAGATAGACATACAGTACATTTCAGCTGATATCATCTCCCAAAAGTTCCATAAAAAGTCCCAACAGTGATATTTAATTAGACAATGTTAGAAATTAAAATAATATATATTTTTTTAAATTATGAATGGAAGCGTTTCTCTTTGATCTTGAGATTTCAGTCAATTCTAACATATTAAAACCTTATGTTCTTCAGACATGTTATACCAGTCAAACATTGATCCATTGAAGACAACTACTCTGAAAATAAGTTTGTGTATATACCACCAGCAAAAGATAGGAGGCTCCATATATCTTGAATTTGTGAGTTATGTCATCATGGTTATCGTAAAATTCATGGACCATTTTGATAATGAAATTGATTGATATCCCTGTATGCAATGCGTTCATCTACTCTTGACCATGACCCGTGATAAATATTGGCGGTTTCTAATTAAGTGATTTAAGACGATCTTCAATGGTGTTCTTCGAAGCATCAAATTGGTCACATTAGAATTTACTTCCAAAACAGTCGACATGCTTCTTTCTGATTCTTTAATTATTTTGGGTCCTCTTAAAAATTGACACTGCTACGGCCTAGGGTTGTCATAGTATTTTTTTTTTTTCTTTTTGAACCAAATTATCTTCAAATTTCAGTTTATGTTGCTCAGTAAATTTTTTATTTCAAAATCTTGTGGGACTAACTATTTTAGTATTTGTTCATTTTTTTTAAATGGTTCTAAATTACTAAAAAAAATAAACAGTATTTGTATATGAAAGGATTTCATTTTTTTAAAAAACATCATTTGTCGTGTTCTTTGGGGGAAATAATTACGTTTATTGCGAACTACAAGCATATATATGAGTATGACCAATTCACAACAATTTTTTTTATGATGTTTCTTAGGTTATATCTACCATAATCATATTGTATACAATAGGTAACTAATATCTATATTCTATAATATACCTAAGAAACATCATGAAAATTTTTGTGATGAACTTAGTCATTATATGGTTGCTATTAGCAATAATTGTAAATACAAAACACCAAAAATAATGGTTTATAGAAGTACATCCTTGTTTTAAAGAAAGAAAAGATAATTGCTAGTATTCCAATTTGGATGTCGAGGAAAACACGCAACCTAGAACAGGTTGGTACATGTCTGATATACAAATAGGCAAAAATACCCTTTTTGTGAAAGATGATGCGCTTTCAGATTTTACCAGAAAGAAAATGACATAATGCACCACAAGTTGATATGTCAAGCAAGAGTGGAAGGTTCTTTAAAGAAAAAATCTACGAGCTTACTTTCAGCTAAAATAAATAAATAAAAGAAATTTTGAAAGAAAAGAGAAAAGACATGTCCAGCCTGATAGACCCTAGTTCGATGGGACGATATAATTTTGTATCATGTTAAAATTATTGTGGAATTAATTAATATATGGGCCGCATTTGCATGGATTCATTGTGTAATATTGGGCTTAAACATGTAATGTAAGCATAATAAAAGAAAAGCACTACTGGGCTTAGAGCCTTGAACGCTGAGCTCTAAACCATGTAAAACCCTAAAAATATCCACACAAAAAAAAATGGAGCACAATATTTACTTCTCGTAAGTCACCAATATTCCTATTGCCTTGATTAAATATACAAGTAGACATGTATATTTCAGCTGATATCATCTCCTTCGAAAGTTCCATAAAAAGGTTGAACAGTTGTATTTCATTAGGCAAACTAACCAAACACAGTGCAAATAATGAAATGGGGGGAAGGGGACTTGTTTAAACAAGTTCTTCCTCTAATCTTACCTCTGTTCCTTTTGTAATCCTATGGAGTGCCGACGAATAGCAGGGCAAGTCTCCTTTGGCATGGACATAACAAGCATTCAATGAAACAACATTCATGCAATGCCTTTGTTTCGTGCCAAGGGAGAACTCGCCCCGTTATTCTGTAAACCACACATGAATTGTTGTACATTGTGCACTTGCTTCGATGCCCTTCGACCTCTCCTTCGTTGTACATTTATATGGTCCCTGCCGAGTTGAAAACTTGGATATCCAATGGCATATCTCTTGGTATTTTGAACTATTCCTTAGCAGCTTCCTTAATTCCCTTTGAATTGATTATATTCCCTTTTCTTTTGTCAAATGGTCCTGACCGTCCCTTACAACTGCAAGTTCGAATCTTATACACAATGTGAATTCACATACATATGAAAATCGGTCGAGTGTTGTTGCAAAGATCTGTGCCTTTGCATAAAGAGGCTGCCTTTTTGTTGGTCCCCTTCCCAAAGAAAATGCATGAGATCAAGTGGATTATGTCTTTCATATTTCGAATAAGGTACATGCCTTTTGGATGTTCCCTCTGTCGTGCTGTGATCAAACATTACCTGCCTCCGTAATTTAATGGTTCATGTTTTATCTCTCGTTAGGAGCATCATTATGTTAATTGTTCAAGCAACATCCAAATGCATGCAGTTTTAGCATTAGAAACTTTATTTTGCATATTTCACTATCTGATTTGGAATAATACATGGTCACACAAGGTTGCTTTTAGAGAGAACGTCTTTGCAGTTTTTCTCATTTAGTCATTTGTATTGAATGAGGAGCATATCCCCTCCTTAACTGAGGTATATGCCATATTTTTCTTGGGACCGTTGATCCTCTGTGTCCGACTGTCCGTGGCAAAATTCATCAGCATGGTGATGCAGCTGTTCTCAACTTCTCATATTGAGACTGTGCCTTTGCAAAGCCTCAGAAAATCTGGCATAAAAGTGCAAGAAAAGATGCCAATTACCATACCCAAAAAATGTGAAGCTTTTCCAAACCGGTGTTGTTCAGTTAAAGTCTTCAAAGGGCCTTTAAATACCATAACCAATTGTCAATCAACATTCAACAGTGAGCAGAAAACACAGAAATATAGAAACAAAGAGCAAAGGTAGTGTGGCATAACTGGGCCATGTCTCCCTTGGCAGTTGCCTCATCAAGCTGAGTGATCAAACACTTGATCAGAAGTAATGAGCAATCAAAGACTACTGCCAAAGGAGACTTGCCCAGCAATGCCTCTTGCCTGATTCATCAATCCAACACCAGTACACCACCAGGCACCAGTCTGAGAAAGATGGGGAAATGTGAAAAGAAAAAGGAACACTGAAGCAATCCAGTTGGATGGTTTCAAGTTTAGATTTGTTTACAGGCAATAAGGCCCAAAAAGTGAAATTAGGCCCGTAACATTCCAGGCTTGAGCAGTTGAGCTCCTTTTTTTAAAAAAATCACCCGCTTTGTTTTGAAGATAAGTGTAGTTGAAATACAGATGTTGCGTTGGATATGCGGTCATATAAGGAGAGATCAAATCAGATGATATACGTGATAAATTTAGGGTAGCACCAATTCAAGAGAAGTTAGTCCAATACCGTTTGTGATGGTCTAGTCACATTCAACGAATGTCTCCTGAGACAACAGTACGCAGTGACATTCTACATTGTCTTAAAAACACAAGAAAATAAAGGGGTCGACCAAAACTGACATGAGAGGAAGCAATATAAAAAGATTTGAAAGAATAAGATATATCTAAAGAACTTACTTTGGATAAGAGTGTTTGGAAGACGGTGATTCATGTATCAGAACTATGATTTATGAGATAGAATCTAGTAGTAAAGTTATAAATTTCATGTTCTTAACTATTCTGTTCTTAGTTTTTAGGATTTTAGGGTTTAGAATTAAAGATTTAGAAATATGCTTTATAATATCGATTTGTTGTACTATTTTTTTTTATTATTATTATGAGATAGGCTATGGTATTACGCGTAGTTAATGAATCAAATTTGCTATGGACTAAAAAATATAGGTAAATCATCTCTAAATCTTGATTTATGGATCTCAATAATTTTTTTATATCAAAATATTATGAGATATAAAAACTTTCAATTTTTTGAATTTTCTAAGTATTAGTTTGGATTTTTTAAGATTATTCAATAATAGTAATAAAATAATACATATTTTCTAGGTCATTTTTAAAAATCTAAAACTAATACTTAAAAAATTTGAAAAAAAAATTATATATCCCATCATATTTTGATACGAAGAATTTATTGAAACTCATAAATCAAGATTTAAAAATAATTTAATTATATTTTTGAGTCCGTAATAAATTTAATCATTAACTACACGTAACATCATAGTCTAACTCTATTATTATTATTATTATTATTATATATTATTATTATCATATTACCATCATCATTATCACTATTATTTTTATTTTATTTTATTTATTATTATTTTTTCATCATCATCATTATTATCATTAATATTTAAGAACTTTGATCTTATGCTTTTAGATTGAATTTTATTTCTAGTCTACTTTAATTTATTTGAGATTAAAGGCTTTGTTGTTGTTGTTATTGTTGTTTATTTTGATAGATCTTAATTTGTTGAAATTATCACTCATCACATTTTGTTTTAGCACACAGACCGCTAGATTACACCAAACCATGTGCAATGGAACAACGTGTTCTGATTAGCAGGGTTTAAGTTTTAACCCCAGTGTGTGTGAAGATCAAAATTCAAAAGATTGATGCTATATTCGTCGTAACACCTACTGTTGTGAATTATAACAAACAACTACAGAAGCCAGAAGTTAGGTTTAGTATGAACGCAATTTAATCTCCATCACCTACCGATGAGCTTAATGCGAAGTGAAATATCATTGAAATTATGATTTCCTACAAGCTAGCAGGTGGGGTGCTATCCAGTTATGTTAATGCTATTCTCATCTAACAGTACTTTGTGACTGAGTAAATATCAAACTATAATGAATTGAAAGCTATCGAATTAATTGAAGTAATTAGGTTCTCGCACCCAAAAATATCACGTCGATGAGTAATGAGAGGAACAAATAACAAGAGCACAGCACAGGTCTCCCTGTTTCAACACGCGCCGAATCACAAGCAGCTTGTCGCTATAGCTTTTCAAACAAGCACAACTCAAAACTAACACAATGCACAGTTTATGATCGATCTATCTTATCCATCACCTTTTGACAATCATGGATCATCCCTCCCACCTACTAATATAATCACATCTCAATTCCTATTTCCCTTCCGATCTCCGCAATCTCTCTCCAGCGAAGAAAAAAGCGCAATCGCACCTCACCTGGAAAACTGCCTTTGCTTCACTTCTTTCCTTCCTTCCACCCTCCGACTTCGACCCCTCAACCTCCGCTCTCTCCTCTCTTTCTCACCTACATAAGTATCTCGCTCCCATTTCATAACCATGCTCTCCTCTCGGATCAATCGGTTCGGATTTGAATTCGGGTTCGGAGAAGATGATGGAGTCGGGCGTACCATACTGCAGCACTTGTGGCGAGTCGGTGGGGTTTGTGCCGGGAGGAGATGGGAAGGAGGTGTTTGTGGCTTGCCATGGATGCGGCTATCCACTGTGCAAGGCTTGTTTGGAGGATGAGATCAGAGATGGAAGAACCTCGTGCCTTCGCTGTGAGCAGCCTTATCGCCATGTATTGGGTAAAAATTACCCCCTTTTCTCTCTGCAAATGTTTATTTGCCAGTAATTTTTGGTATGGT
This sequence comes from Schoenoplectus tabernaemontani, assembly GCA_037127355.1. Lineage (NCBI taxonomy): Eukaryota > Viridiplantae > Streptophyta > Magnoliopsida > Poales > Cyperaceae > Schoenoplectus > Schoenoplectus tabernaemontani. The sequence continues at coordinate 17,805,090 of CM073743.1, read as the reverse complement.
GATATATAGTTGTATAATCAGGCTGCAAAATTTTCTGATGAAAATACTTTGGGATATCTTTAGGATTATAATGTAGAAAATTTGAATTAGAATTGTTATCTAGAAGCATAAATTTTATGAAACTTCCAGTGAAATTACCAGACTGCTGGGGATTATGTGCAAAGAATAGTCCAGGAGGAATGCTTAGTTTACACACATGTTTTTGAAAATTTGTAAACCCCACCAATATTGTTAAAGATTCATGATTCTGGAGCGAACAGTTTCAGTTTGAAATGTTTCCTTTAAGTGTTTGAATTCAAAAAGTCACAAATTGCATAACCCCAAGTTGAATGTATCCAAAATATCCTTACAATTAAATTCCTTATGTAACATTCTGTGAATAATTGTACTGTCAGTTATTTCTGGCAAAAAGAGCTTTGAATTTGCAAGTAATCAAAACAAACAATTGAATTGGAAATGATTGCTACAAGCATTTGAAATTGAAAGCTCATATCTAAATGGAAAATATAACTATATAAGCTTGTACGCAAAGCTCCTGTTTCTAAGTTTACCAAGGAATTGATGCAACCCATACTAAGGGTGTGCTCCAGAAAAGGGGAGAGGGGAGGGATTACTGGGCTGCCCAGTCTATGAATTTTTGCTCCACAGCCTGAAATTTTGGAAGGTTACTTAGCGGAGGGGAGGAGAGCCAAGACACAAAAGTGACTAGAGTTTCCCTCCAATCTGTACACACTGATTGGTAGGGTAACTTCCCCATTTTGTGTATCCCCTCCCATCTCCTTCCCTCATCTCTCTACTACTGGAGTACACCCTAAGGAATAAACTTGATAAATTTAAACTACTAGTAGTGCCTGTCTGGTCATGATTATTTTTTTTCATATCCTTGTTATGAGTTTGTACTGTCCTTGGTCCTGAGATGTTATTTCAATTCAATCATACAGAGAAAACTCAAGAAGACTCTGATGATTTGGGTGAGACTGCAGCAATTGAAGACTATACCAGCATGAACCAGGTCAATTTTCAAACTAGACACACAATGTTTTGCTTTTTGTATGTTTCTTCATTTTTGTTCTTGACCACTTGCGTTTAAACTTGTTCTTACAGGGAAACAGATTTCATGCTAGAAGTACAAGCAGCTTCTCTGCAGTTGGAAGTGGTATGCGTTTTTTCTTTCCCTTTTATACTATATTCTCCGATATAAGATATCTGCTGTATTCAATTCATAACTGTTGTTACTTTTCTAAAGAAATCATGAGCGAATCTGGAAACCCAGTTTGGAAAGACAGAGTGCAAAGCTGGAAAGATAAGAAGAAGACTACAAAGAAAGCTCCAAAAAAGGCTGAAAAGGCTGAAAAGGCTGAAATCCCAGTTGAGCAGCAGCAGATGGATGAAAGAGAGTAAGAAATTTTATTTTATTTGATTTTTATTTATGTACTTGCAATATTTTAGTAGATAATACTGCTAAAGTGCTTAATCATTATTCCTGAAAACTCTCTTTAACTTTTGATGATCATATAAAGGGATGTTGATGCGAGAATATTTTTCAAAAGATGCATTTCCCAAATACATGAACATGTTGAGCAAGAACAAAATCAACAGTAAATTAGAAAACAGATATGTTTGCAATTGTGATTTTTTTCCAGATAAACATTTTGCAAATTTGTTCCAGGTTAACAGATGCATGGGAGCCCCTCTCCAGAGTCATCCCCATCTCAAAGAATAAGCTAACTCCCTACAGGGCAGTAATTATAATGCGACTTGTAGTTCTCGGGCTTTTCTTCAATTACCGTATTACCAATCCAGTGGATAGTGCATTCGGCTTGTGGTTGACATCTATTATTTGTGAGATATGGTTTGCCTTCTCCTGGGTCCTCGATCAGTTCCCCAAATGGTGTCCTATCAACAGAGAGACATATATTGACAGATTGGCTGCACGGTATACTTTGCTTTAATTGCTTTAAAAATAGCATTGTGTTCTTCTCTTTAGTATTCAAGTTGTTATAAACTTATAATATCAAGTGAAAAAGGTTACTTAATGATATAAAATTGTATGTTCATAGTGGACAAATTAATACTCATTGAAAAAAGCAATTATCCTGCTATTATGGTTACTATTAGTGAAAAGTATAGAAAATGTTTTTGTTGCCAAGGTCTCTTTTAATTGGAAGTATTCTTTTTACAATGCACATTTGTCTTTCTTAAAGTCAAATTTTGTATTTATCTCTTTACATGTACTTAAAATAATAGTTTTTGTTCCTTGGATATTAAATGATGACCAATAAAACAGAAAAAAAAAGAAGATGAAGTTTTGAACTATTTTATTAAGGGTTTCTCAAACTTCAGGTTTGAAAGGGATGGTGATGGTAGTGCCCTTGCGGCTGTGGATTTTTTCGTCAGTACAGTGGATCCTCTTAAGGAGCCTCCTCTCATAACAGCTAACACTGTCTTATCTATTCTGGCTGTTGATTACCCTGTTGATAAAGTCTCCTGCTATGTCTCTGACGATGGTGCTGCTATGCTTACATTTGAGGCGCTAGCAGAGACTTCTGAATTTGCCAGGAAGTGGGTTCCATTCTGTAAAAAGTTCTCCATTGAACCTCGCACTCCGGAATTTTATTTCTCTCAGAAGATTGACTACTTGAAGGACAAAGTACAGCCTTCTTTTGTCAAAGAAAGGCGAGCCATGAAGGTAGAATCAAATTGGTGATTTATTTCCCCTTCATTCTGAAGCTATGTTGACTGGCAGTATTTAATTTGGCTTTTTTTGTTTATTGCAGAGGGATTATGAGGAGTTCAAGGTGAGAATAAATGCTTTAGTAGCCAAAGCACAAAAAACACCAGAGGAGGGCTGGGTTATGCAAGATGGGACCCCGTGGCCTGGAAATAACACTCGTGACCACCCTGGCATGATTCAGGTTATATATATTCAACTTTGTTTCAGTAAATTTCTTTTTCTTACAAAACTATTACTATTTCCATAAGTGGCCGGCATTTGCATCTTCTCATACCAATTAGATGTTACTGTTGCTTACTCAGATTAATATTCCTTGTAAGTTGAACCATTTTTATGTGTTGTGCTTAGAATTTTCACACAATGAATGCAGGGATTGAGTAGCTTTTAACTGGAACCGTGGTTCAATTTTAATTATTTGATCCCCAGGTTTTTCTTGGTCAAACTGGTGCCCATGATATAGATGGAAATGAACTTCCTCGGCTAGTCTATGTCTCGAGAGAGAAAAGACCGGGATACCAGCACCACAAAAAGGCCGGTGCCATGAATGCTCTGGTAAATACTTGCCACGAATGTCATTCGAAATGTCAAAAACTTCCTTTAATCACCTCACACATTTTCAACATCTTAATGTTTATTACTCTTCACAGGTTCGAGTTTCGGCAATCCTTACAAATGCTCCATTCATACTCAATCTTGACTGTGACCACTATGTAAACAACAGCAAAGCTGTTCGTGAGGGGATGTGCTTTCTGATGGATCCTGCTGTCGGTAAAGATGTGTGTTATGTGCAATTTCCTCAAAGATTCGACGGCATTGATAAGAGCGACCGATATGCTAATAGGAACATTGTTTTCTTCGATGTAAGTATCAAGTTTCTGCAAGTCTCTCATTGGACATTTGCAAACTATAACTTCTTTCATTGGCAAAAAATTCTATCCTTTAAGCCATCACAATTTTTCAAATAGTAAAAAAGACAAAAAATCACACTTGACAACCAAAGTCGACCTGTCCTTGAATTTCATTGCTAACTGTAACAATCTCTTCGCAACTGGATTTTGAAACCTGAACCAGCATCTTAATTTGCTTTGCTGAGACATTTTCCTTTTAGATTTGGCTTTGAAGAGTGGCAAAATGACTGTTTTTCACAAAATGATGAATCTTAATTGCAAAGACATGTTGTTGTATTAACTCCGCATTAATCTTTTGTCATGCATAGGTAAACATGAAAGGGCTTGATGGCATCCAAGGGCCTGCTTATGTGGGAACAGGTTGTATGTTCAATAGGCAAGCACTCTATGGATATGGCCCACAATCGTTGCCAGCACTTCAAAAGAGTTCATCTTGTTCATGGTGTTGTAGTTTCTGCTGCTGCTGTCCAGGACCCAAGGAAGAAAAGAAAAGTGAGAATGACATTTACAAAGAATCAAGACGTGAAGACTTAAATGCTGCCATATTCAACCTGCATGAAATCAACAGTAAGTTTTTGACTAATATTAGAAAAATAAATTCTTAAATACATTGTGTGGAATTTCTAAATTGTGAACTGTTGGGTTTGCTTAGATTATGATGAGTATGAGAGGTCCATGCTGATCTCAAAAATGAGCTTCGAGAAAACATTTGGCTTATCTTCAGTTTTTATTGAGTCTACATTAATGGAGAATGGTGGTGTGCCTGAGTCAGTGAATACATCAACTCTTATTAAAGAAGCAATTCACGTCATCAGTTGTGGATATGAGGAGAAAACTGATTGGGGAAAAGAGGTGAGCCTCTTTTAATCTATCCTAGTCTAAGATCATATAAATTTTTGATATCAACAACTAATTGTTTGTTTTTTTCAGATTGGTTGGATATATGGATCAGTTACTGAAGATATTTTGACAGGCTTCAAGATGCAATGCCGCGGGTGGAGGTCAATCTATTGTATGCCTACAAGACCAGCTTTCAAGGGTTCAGCACCTATCAATCTTTCTGACAGGTTGCATCAGGTGCTTCGTTGGGCTCTTGGCTCAATTGAGATTTTCTTCAGTCGGCATTGCCCTCTTTGGTATGGGTTTGGAGGTGGCCGTCTAAAGTGGCTCCAGAGACTAGCTTATATAAACACTATTGTGTACCCATTTACCTCTCTCCCTCTCATCGCATACTGCTGTCTTCCTGCTATTTGCTTGCTCACCGGAAAGTTCATTATTCCCACGGTAAATAGATATATCTTCTTTGTTAGTACAGTAATATGTTATAGATAGGCCATATAACTTCCTCTGATTTAAGCGAATAGTCAGAAAATGTCCCCTATTAGACAAATGTGTGTATTCAGTTAACAAGTTAGTAACAAATACCCCCCAAAAGAAAAACACAAACACTTTTCTTTTACTCTTGATATAGTTTTATTTTTAATTAACTGTAGTTCTTTTATTCATTCAGCTATCAAACATGGCAAGTGTGTGGTTCTTGGGCCTCTTTCTCTCAATCATTCTGACGAGTGTCCTCGAGCTTCGCTGGAGTGGCATAGGAATTGAAGACTGGTGGAGAAATGAGCAGTTCTGGGTCATCGGCGGTGTCTCAGCACATCTATTTGCTGTCTTCCAGGGAATTTTAAAAATGATTGCTGGTCTTGACACCAACTTCACTGTCACTGCCAAGGCTGCTGACGACACTGAATTTGGTGAGCTGTATCTGTTCAAATGGACAAATGTCTTGATTCCCCCCACTACCATACTAGTTCTCAATCTGGTCGGGATGGTTGCTGGTTTCTCTGATGCACTTAACAGTGGGTATGAGGCATGGGGCCCACTGTTCGGTAAGATGTTCTTTTCCATGTGGGTCATAATGCATCTGTACCCATTCTTGAAGGGTCTCATGGGGAGGCAGAACCGCACACCAACCATCGTCGTCCTCTGGTCAGTTTTGTTGGCATCAGTTTTTTCACTGTTGTGGGTTAAGATCGATCCATTCATTAGTAACACAGAAGGTTCTGAGTCAAAGGGTTGTCTTACTATTGATTGTTAGGCTTATTGTTCTCAAATTTTCTGTTTTTTTCTGTTTTTTGGTCAGAACTATTTTTTTTTTTTTTTTTTTTTTTTTTTTGAGGAAATGTCATGCATTGCATGTCTCAAAAAATGCAAAGGAACAGTATTTTTATGTTTGCAACGTTGTAATGTACTACAGTGAAATTGTGTCTAAATGGAAGTATAAGATCTATACATTTTGATTTTAATTTGGTTATGATCCTAAGTAGATATTAAAGGACAGCTACGATGCAACACATGATAGACGTCATTTTTCATTCAATTTTCTTTTGGTATATGAGTGTTCAGTCCTCTGTACTGCATGAACACTATACTTGTGGAACAAAGGAGTATTACTTGGCAATTGTTAGTGCTTGTATAAGACAGGACTATTCAGTGTTCACAGACTCAAATTAAAATTTAATTACTAGAGCAGTAGAGCAGATCTGCATCACCAGTCACCACAAACATATTGCTAGTTAGAGTATTGAAAACGGAACGGGGCGGGACGGTCCGGGTGAAACCTCTTCAGGTCATGGGTGAGCACAGGTCACGGGTCACGAATGGGGACGGGTGGGTGGGGATGGGTTTGAGCGGTCCAAAACTAAAGAAATCCCGACCTGACCCGACCCATGTTGGACTCCGTGGATACGAACCTCGCGGATCGGTCCGAGTGGGTCATGGGCTCATGGCGGATAGGGCGGGTCAGTTTTTTTTTCCAATTTTGCAAAAAAATAAATAAACCGTCAAAAACTATAAAAAAATCAAAAAATTCCAGAAATTTCCAAAAAAAATAGAAGTTAAAAAAATTAATCAAAATATTATATATAATTTTTTTAAATAAATCGATTTTATTAATTTTAATTGTTTAAAAATAGAATAAAATTTGAAAAGTTCTAAATAATTCTAAAAAAATTCAGAAAAATATAAAAATAATCAAAGCCAAAAAAAGTATATCATAATTTTTGAAATAATTAATTGAAACTAATTCGGTTTTACATATTTAATTGTTAAAAAAATCGAGAGCGGGCGGGTGAGCGCGGATCACGAATGAGAATGGGTAACGGGTGAGAGCGGAACGAGTATGACGGTTCCGTTTTCAAAAAAATTATACCCCGCCCTTACTATGATCAGACCTTTAACGGGTGACGGGCACGGATTTACACGAGGCCGGTTACCCATTCGGGTTTTTTCAAACCTCCATTGCTAGTACTGAAATAATAAAATAACACGCTGTAATGGGCGTGATTTTCTTCAGAGGATTTTTGGTGCGCGGGGAAATATAAACGGTACGATTTCATTTAAATGGTTGTGAGGAAATCTAAATATGATTTTTGACGCACAAAAGACTTTGTTATTTATTAAATCAAAAGCATTTATCGCTGATCTAACGGTTCAAAATAAAAATACCGCATCTACGGAACCAAAAGTAATGTGGATTCGCTGTAATGTGCTACTTGTTGCTGTAACCATGATTTTGCTGCCATCGGAGGCGCCAGGTTATTATAATCGATCAAATGATAACTTCCCTAGAAAGGTATCTTCCATTAATGAAGACTTGTGAACCATGAGAAATCTTTAATTGCTTTCACACCCTACGTACGTTCACTACAACATTGGATATTTGGTCTTTTGTGGCGCTTCTCTACTAACACCATGCAGTGCAGCAGTGGCACGAGTTGTACAGTAAGCTATTGCGTGTACTAGCGTGTGGCGAGTAGTGACGAGCTGCGTTTTTTAATAATTTGGCAAAGTCTACAACGCATATAAATATAACAAAAATTAATTTGGCAGAGAGAGTAAAAATTTGTAATTAGTTCATAAATTCTACTTAATTTTTTTAAAGAGAGGGGATCGATTAACAATGAGTTATTTTGACAACTTTGACAATGAATTTCTAAATAAATATAATAAAAATCTTAAAAATGAAAAAAAAAATTATAAGTGTGTTCTTCTACCAACAAATTTTCATGCAATTTGCAATGGTTTTAATTTAACGATCTTTGATGGACTATCAAACGATAATGAAATTGAATGAAATTTGAATGAACATCAATCCATAGGCACAAGAACACATTATAAACTTTTTTTCATTTTTAAGATTCTTTTTTTATTTTTTAGAAGTTCATTGTCAAGATTGTCAAAATAACCCATTATCAATCGATCCCCTCTCTTTTTTTAATTCGTGAATGTATTTTCAAGTTCAAAAGAGTTAAAAAATATATTTAATTTGTCTATTATTCAAGGAAAGTACTCTGCAAATTTTGTTGCCATGGGCTGTGCGCAATGTGGGGAGATGGATGCATGACTGCATCGGATGTAATGTGGCTGTGTGAGCTAAGGCTACAGTTGGTAATACGGATTGGTATCCGCTAGGGGTGTCAATGGGTCGGGTCGGGTTGGGTTCGGATCGGATTATTTTATTTTTTTTATCCGATCCAAACCCGATCTGATTAAATTCGGATCAAAAAATTTTGATCCATATCTGACTCGACGGGTCACGGGTCGACCCGACCCGACCCGTGTAAAATAATTAAATATTTATTAAATATTTTTATATAATTTTAAGTAATAAAATATTAATTAATTTATAATGAATCTTAATTAATGCATATTTAAACTTTAATTAGTACTAAAATATAAAATTACTTCAAAAAATATAATTAATCGGGTCGAGGTTGATCCGACCAGATTCGGATCAAAAAAATTAAACTCATATCCAACCCATTTATTTTCGGACCATATCGGATCGGATCGGATTCGGGACAGGTCGGATCAAAATTGACACCCCTAGTATCCACTATTATTTTGGATAAAAGGAAGGTCTTCTTATTCTCATCTCGACGGTGAGAATTTTAAGTTCAAGATGCTTTGAGATTCAAGTTATTAAAGAGTTTCGAATTATTAAAGATTAAAAATTATTGGATTGAAAAAGTAGGACCCCATTTTGATCCAAAATAATAACAGATTCGGACCCTGTTAATACAGACGCCTCTGCTTCACGCCTCAGCAATCTCCATTTAAATTTTGACATTTTCGTCGAGGGGCCCAACTACCCAAGTACTTTAGCGCTAATTGCCAAAAAAAAGAAGAAAAAAAGAAAAGAATCTTGACCGCCATTTCCTTTTATTTTCTTGTTTATTTAGGACTTAGTGTTCATAGTCAGGACGGGAAGGGGAAGGTAGTTTTATTTATTAAATGATATGTAAATATTTCAAATTAAAATTTAAAAAAAAATGAAAAAAAATTATTTGGGATTTCAATGCTTCAAGTTTGAATTTCCGGTGTAACAGCTTTTCTTTATTCCACGATGAAAAATTATCACTAAAATCATCACTTAATTAATTTGTCCGGCGTCAAAGATTAAATTCTCAAATTTCATAAATGTTCATAAAAATATTTTCTATGATCTTCCACATAAAATATATGTCCGTTGTCATTAGATCAAAGCTTGTTCTCGATATTGTGCATAATTGTTGAAATGTTGAGGGAAACTTTTATGTGAATCTCGATGCCATCGAACAGATTTTCCGTGTTTCTGACAATTTGGTTTTGATAGATGTTGGAACTCCTTTGCACTCCTTGACATCATATTCTTGGAGAATTAGACCTCAAAATTCAGCTAACTCAAACAATGTGATTTGAAATCACAACCCAGAGTTTTCTTGTACTTCTTTAACTAAATTTTTTTGTACTATTTCCTTTTTGGACTTCAAAAATTTATTTAATTTTTTGTTTTGTTTTTTAAAGTATTGAAGATTTTTTTAATACCAGTCATATAGTCCTGGACTTGGACTCATGTTGATTCCTTTGGTCGGAGATAACCAGATTTTAGCTCTCTCAGTAGTACAAAACCAATCAAACGCTGCAGAGATATTTGGATTATCGGTCGAACCATCTTGTAATTGCCCAATTCATTTTAGTTCGTGTAATAATTATGTGGTAGAATGATATAAATATTTTGTTTTTTGTTACTGCAATCTTGAATGAAAATTGTGCATGGTTTCATCATTCCATGGACTTCTGAGTGGCAGTTAATTAATGTCCGGCAACTTTAGAAAACGCAATTATTGAAGTTGCAAATTTTGGATTGGTTGATAACTAGAAGGACCACAAATCTGAACATGCCAGTAGCATTGCACCATATGCTTGTTAAAAATATCAATATAAGATTCAGAATCACGAGTCAATTGCAATCCTGCATGTCAGTGCTGCTCATTGCATGCACTGCCAATGCAATGAACAAACGCCAACTCCTTTTAACAGGAGGTGCCAGCCACTGCTTTGTCTCTGTAATTTTTCCTTTTTCTATGGAGTAACAAAAGGACTTGTCAGAAAATTAACACTGAAGAAAAAAAATATCTAAATCCTGAGATGAGATGATAATTATAGTATATTAGTATGGGCCATGACAATACAATATGGGCCAGTGATGCTACTTTAAACCAGCAGATGAGCAACAAGCAAGGGACTAAAGTAACCTTTATTAGTGGTCTCTGCATGATCAGGTCTCAGAAGCCGCAACTTTTGGTGTTCAAGACATAATATATAGAACTAAAGAAAATGACAAAAGTGAATCTGACTGGTCTAGTCATATTAAGTTAATGGATATTCCTAAAGGAGGATTTGTGCTGTAGAAAGTACAATTAATTTAAACCCCTCTGAGGCGTTATTAATTAAAGTTAATTAAGCTATCTTATTAGCTCTGTAGTGAAGTGAAGGCATAAACTCCAAACAGGAAGAACCAATGTGAGTGCACTTTCAAACAAAACAGAAGGTACCACCATGCATTCATTATTACTTTGGAAGCAAATGCATTTTTCCTAGTTCATCATGAATCAGTTCATGATACAATGTGTAATAAATGATGTGCATTATTTTGATAAATAAATAATAAATGGAGTAAAGAATAACGACTGCTTACTCTATGATGTGATGTGCATCATTAAAGGTTACACTAATAAATGGAGTAATGAATAAATGATGTGCATTATTTTATAAGCATATTAACACTTTTTAATTAGTAAGGTTACACTAATTAATTAAACCTTCATTCCAGAACAAGCGAGATTAACGAGAACTAGACCATAATTTATATCCGTCACATACATAATTTTTCATTTTTAAAGCAAAATTACATATCAGACACAACAATATATCCCAAAAAAAAAATAAAGAAAGAAAAAACAAAGAATCCATCTTTTTAATACCAACAGTTCTCTAGCATACAAAACAAAAATGAACTCAACAACCACCAATTTCATCCACAAACCTTAGACAAGCAAACTAGGAAGATCACCAAAAATACAAGGCATGAAAGGCCAATGGCAACCCCAAGCACAACCTTGCTGGGACCATGGTGGTCCCCAGCACCATCATGGCCGCTATCAGCCTCATCATAGTCATCCATATCATCTGCTGATGTGTCTGATCTACGGTCGGAAGGTGGTGACATTGGCAGCCCATATCTGTTGCACGGTGCAATCCCAAGTTTTAGCTTAGATGACAGCATTGTATGATTATAGCAAAGATTGCTATTCCCTCCCACTTTGAAAACTTCTAATTTGGATATGAAGGATGCATTGAAGGGGATAACTCCTTGAAAGTTGTTGCTTTCTAGATTGAGCACTTTCAGCTTCTTCATCCCAGAAAGGAAAGTTGGTATGCTCCCATTAAATTGATTCGAGCTGAGGTCAAGCTGAACCAAGTCAATTAGGTCTGAAAGTGAGCTCGGTATCGGCCCATAAAACGTGTTATTCGAAAGAGAAACATTCTTAAGTGACACCATATCACCGATTGAATCAGGGATGTTTCCAGTGAGAAAATTGGAGCTTAGATTTAAGGTCTGCAGAGAACCCAGCATGCTAATTGTGCCGGGAATGGTTCCCTTGAGCTGGTTGAAGGAAAAATCGAGATGAGTAAGATCAAGACAGTGCCAGTGGTGTGGTACCGGCCCTGAAAGGTTAGCATTTGAAATGGTGAGGCTTGTCAGGTCAACCATCTGAGATATAATCATAATAGGGGCACTAGACGTCACCGGCACGCCGGTCATGTACAGCTCAGTGAGGTTGTGCAGAGGTGAGAGCAACGCACCGGGCACGCGCCGAAGTGAAGAGATGCAAGAGAAGGAATGGAGAGACGTGGCGAGCTGAGGTGGCAGCCTCCTAGGAGGAGGAATGGGGCAGTTCAGAAAGGAAATGGATTTGAGAGTGGAGAGCGACTGGAGAACAGTGTAGGGGAGGTAGAGGTCGGTGGAGCAGTTGGCGAGGCGGAGAGAGGTGAGGTGGCGAAAGGGAGCGGCGCCGTCGCATGACGTGGCGTTGTCACGCGGAGCGGGAACAGCGCAAGCGTCTCGTGTGGCGGGAAAGCCGAGGGATTCAAGCGCGGTTTGCTGGCGCGGGTCGAGGGAAGAACCAGGTCGGGTTGCGCCGAGCGAGTGAGAGAAAGGGAGGAGGAGACAAAGAGAGACAACAGTGAGGAGTGGGAATGAGGTTTTCTTGGAAGAAGACATGAGTGGGTGAGAGAGAGGGACTGAATGGGAAAGAAAGAAAGAGAGAGGCAAGAGAACGGAAGTGATTCAAGTGAAGTCGAAAATCGAGGGACTGAAAAGTGGGTGGGCTTTACGAGGTTTTCTGGCTTTTGCAGAGGAGAGAGAGAAGACGGTCCGAAAGGGCGAATAGGAGCCTAGAGAGTTGTAGACCGTTTGATGGTTACTTGTTTTTATTTGGACCGTCAGATGGAAGACGACGCAGCATGTGATTTTTTGAACCTTGGATTTATTCGGAGTTTGGTTTTGTAGTGCTTCCTTCGTTTCTCGAGGAAGAAAGCTCAAGAATGTTTTAAATGCGAGTTCTGAACTGTTTTAAAAAAACCTGTCCGGCTCAGACCCAACCCGTCTGATCCGTTGCTGCGATCCGTTCGATTCGATCCCGATCAAATCCGTCAATCCGTCGAATCGTGATCCCGTTAGAACCGTGCAGTCTAAGACGGCGTGGACAAATTTTTGAAATAAATTCGTGCTAAACCCGATCCGTTTTAGACCCATTCCGACTCAACCCGACCCGTCCAATCCGCCCTAACTCGTGCCCGACCCGATCCGGAAATCCGGGAATCAAATCCGTCCGACCCGACCCACTTTACCCTTCCGACCCGTCCCAAATCCACAGAAATTAAAAAAAAAAAAAAAAAATTGAAAAAATTAAAAATAATAAATAAAAATAATTCAAATTTTTTTCTTATAAATACCATTTAATTTCATTTCATATCCTCATACAAACAACTTCGCTCTATCTCTCTTCTTAATTCTCCAAACCAAACTCTCCATCGTTAATTCGTTAATCATTAGATATTAGCAATTCTCTAATTATATTATTATAGTAATTTTGTTATATTATCTAGAAAAAAAAATCAAAAATATTTATATCAGTGTTATTTAGTTATTATTGTCAATTTAGCATTCGTTATATTATTTGTCGTTAATTCGTTTTAAAGTTTCAGGCTTTCGACAATCTTTCGATTTCGACAAAAAAATGTTAGTTATTAGTATATATTATATTTTATAATTAGTTTATATTTTTTGGTAATTAGTTTTTTAAATATATATTTATATTCTTTTTTTGTCATTTATTTCTTTTAATTAGTTTTTATTAGATTCTTTATTTTTTGTAATTAGTTGTATTTTAATTTATAATAATTAATTCTTTTTATATTTATAACATTCATTGTATTTTTTAATATTTTTTAGTAATATCAAATGACATCTCCCAATCCCTCTCATGCCGAAGAAATGGCACATCGATTGAGCGTTGAAATTTTTAGTGAAGATATGCCACGTTCTAACCCTCCGAACCCATACTATCAACAAAATTCTAACCCTCCGCATCCTTATTATCAACAAATTTCATCATAACAATATTATCCATCACAAACCGCATGTTGATCCTAATTTCTGTCAAGTATTATCCATCACAACAATATTATCCATCACAAATCACTTTCTTTAGTGCCGGACAAGGTTCGACCTCATTTCTGTCAAGTATTTCAATAAACTTTACTAACTAAAAAAAAGTTAGAACTCCGCCTATGTATTACATAGTCGGTTCCAAGCCCGAAATAAAAGAGGAGGGTAACTTTATATTTAATCTATTTATTTTAATTTTTATAATATTTAAATATTTTTCTCATGTTTTTTAAAGTTGTATCATTTTATTCTAATTCTTTAAGATTTTATTTAATTTTTTACTTAAATTATTTCATTTAAAAATTTATTTCAATTTATTTTAAATCATATTAGTGCCTGAACCATTATAACGGTTTGAGAATCGTTATAACGGTTTAGAAATAATAGCAGTTGTTGGATCAATTGAGCTGAAACGTTATAACGTTTCATAAATCGTTGCAACGATTTACAGAACCGTTATAACGATTTTTGAATTTTTCGGAATTTTAGAAAACAAATTTTACTCGCCGACCCATCACGTTCCCGACGCGACCTGCCCCACCCTTGGACCCGACCCGTCTCGACCTACTGACCCGTCCGACCCGACGGGTCTAGAACGGATCGCGGTCAAACCCCCCAAAATGGACCCGTCCTAACCCGTCCCGTAGAAACCCGTTTACCCATCCTACCATAACTCATCCCGACCCGACCCTCATCCCGATTTTAATACACTAACTTGAGTTCGATTCCGGTTCCGATTCCTTTTTTCAAGTTTAGGTCCTTTCTGGATGACTCGGATATCGGACCTGAGCGACAGAGCACTATCAGATTTTTTTTAGCAAATAAAAAAAATTAAGTGCTACAACTGAAATGATTGTTTTATTTTTTTTATCATCTATAGTGTGATCCGAATTTTAAAAATATAAAGTTGGGTCCATTCAGTTTTTTTTTTCGTTTAAAATTATAATGATAATTATATATAATTAATTAATATTTTCTATTTATTTAGTATAATATTTGAATAATTTGGATAGTTAATCAATTTTTCCGATTTGCTTTTTTTTTTAATTGTAATGATCATTGTATAATTAATTAATATTTTCTTTTTTATTTTATGTTTTGTTCCATTTAATATTTATATTTAATTATTTGTTTAATGATTGAACTTTTTATCATATTTATCGTCAATTTTTTAATTAAAAATCGGCACTATATATTTATCATTTTAAAAAATATAGTTAGAATAACTAATATATTAAATATGATATTATATAATTAATAATAATATATATTTAGAAAATCACAAGAGAAAAAATTATAAAATATATCACATTAGTTGATATTACAACACAAATACAAAAAAAAATCTAAATGTGATTAATTCAAAAAATACATAAAAATGTTACTAAATATAACTATATATGATGAGCATAGCTAACTAGAATTATATAATTTCTAAATATAAATCTGAAAATAATAAAAAATAGATTCTCAAAACTTCAAATGCGTTGTAGTTCTCATTGCGACCTTTATGTGACCTCATAACAAGTCTCGATCGGAATTTTCTATCAAAAGTTATGACCATTTGAAGATGTTGTACTCAGATTTTGAATAAGTTCATTATGAAATAATTAAATAATCAATTAAATTAAACTATTGAATAAAAATTTCAATATAATAAAATAACTAAATAAACTATTAAAAACTATAATATATTATATATATTAAATAAACAAAATATAAAAGAAAAATATTAATTAATCATATAATAATCATCATTATAATTTTAAATAGAATAATCATCCAAATCATTAAAATATTAATTAAAACAAAACATAAAGGAAAAAAAGAAAAATATTAAGTAATTACACAGTGACCATCATTATAATTTTAAACAGAAAAAAATAGTATTACAGCTAAATCATCAAAATATTAGACAGACCAAAACAAAAAATGTAAAAAAATTTAATTGTCATCATTATAATTTAAAAAAAGAAAAAAAAGGTGAATCTGAATTTAAATTCGATCCTAGTTAGCGAGGATCGAGTTTTAAATTTGATCCCTACTAACAGGGACCAAATTCAAATTAAAAAATAAATAGACCGAATTTAAATTAGAATATGACTATAAATCTTAAAAATAAAATAATCATCCCACTTCAATAGTTTATTTTTTTATTTAATAAAAAAATCTGAAGCGGAATGCGCAAACTAGGTAAGCAGGTAGGCAAGTATGCAACTAGGTATTGATCCTGCATTATCTTTAATCATTTAATACTTGTTCTTGACACGTTTTGAATATTTTTTTGTTACCTTACAAATTAAGCAATTTATTATAAAACACCCCCGAAAAACAGTACGGATTGGATGATATACCCGTCCTACTTCGAAGCTCCGGTGAGACACGTCCTAATGTCTTATACAGTTTAAGGGTAAGCTAAAGTACAATGAAATTATTTAAGAAAAACAAGTAGTATAAGGAATGTGCATTAACTACAATTAGTTAATACTTGATATTGAATTCATGAATAAGTTCTATTTTATTTATGATAATTATTATTATTCTCAGTCTTTTATCCCTAATTATTATCCCCAAACGAGACTTTTCATTTTTGCTATCAATTTGATCACTGTACTATTTCCGTCTTTAACAAAGATGACTTTTAACATGGTATTAACAATTCAATTTTTTTTTTAAATCAAATGATTTATCTCTAAGAAAGCGCACTCTTCCCTTACATTTTTATTCTCTTCTCATAACAGACCATTTTATTTCTCGCTCTCACTATTATTGAAAACCAATGCCCTAATCTCTCTTGCAATTGATGAGATGGGAAAATCATACTCGTAGATCTGCATGGACGAGATGATGAGGAGAACCAATCTTCTTGTGATCGACACCATAAAGAGAACCACATTCATGATACAAACCCCTCTTGCAATTGATGATGCGGAAAGAATATCAGAATATGTTACGGTTATTTATTTCGAATAGACATTTGCCCTTTACATAAAAAAACAACCGGGCTTGGTATCATTGACTACAATATCAATCCTTCTTGTGATTGTAATAGGCGATAAATTTTTTTATTCTAATATGTTACATTTTATATTCTAATATGTTATATTTCTATGTTTTGATAATCAATCAATTTTTCTCTTTGTTTTTGTAGACAAAAACTCTCAAACAGTATATATGAGGACCATGCATATATGGGGCTGACCATCATGCACGTCCCTAAAGTTTTATTTTTGTATCTTTTATCTTGGACTTTGTCATTTTGAATTATTTTTTTAGTTATGCAGTGTGCATAAATATTTTTGGCATCAAACCATTATTTCTTTCGAATCATTCTATTAAGAATCAAATTAAATTTCTTTTATTCTTGAAATATTTATATATTTTATACTCTTTTTGGTTGGTATAAAATTATAAATAACATCGAAGCAAAAAAATAGGTACTTTAGCGTGAGACCAAACAAAACACAATTGGTGCATTGTGATTATAATAATGCATTTTAAACTTAACATCAGTAGGCCGTGAGACTCGTTAACTATTTTTATATTAGTATGGAGTAATCATTATAATGTGTTATATACTTAATATAAATAAAATAAAATAGAGTGAATGAGCAAATTTGTTAACTAGTAGTGAGACTTGTTGCTAACTTTATGAAGCGTAACAAAAGTATTTGATCAGAGCGACTTAGCGAATTGTGGGGTGCATTTTTTACTTTTGTATTAATGCATCTTAATGGGCTGCTAATAATATCTTGAATACGTAAGTAGGTTAGATAGTAGTTATAAATAGTTAATATGAGAATATTTCTTGGGATCAAATAGTGGGACTATGATGAGCCTCCTTTTATTTATGAAGGTTTTTTATATTAAGAGGTCAAATTAGACATTCAATTTTATTAAAAAATCCACAAATTATCGGTATCAGACACCACGTCTTATCCCAAGAAATATTCTCATATTATTTATGATGGTTATAAGAAAGTGTTGAACTAAAAAGGCTGGTAATAAATTACTTGGGCACGAGATGTGACCGATTGACATCAATTACTCAGGCTGCTGTTGGGGTTGCCCAAGGTTGGTGTCAATCTTGTGTCAGTCCATGAGTAATTGATGTGTCAAAATTACTCATGAGCTGACCCAAAATTACTCATGGTCAGCCTATAATAAATTTCACAAAAAAGGAGCCATGATCAAAGGGTAAATTTCGAATAAATTTCCACAACTTTAATCTAAAAAAACCCTTTGTACTAATGTACTCATTAATTATGTTTAATGATAAAAAGTTACAAGAGAGAAAGGGACCACAACAATTTTAGATATTTGAGCAATAATAATATGGTACTGTAAAGTGGATGCCATCATTGAAGAACCCTGCAGGCATAATGGAATTGTCATATAACATCCAGAAACTTCTATGTTACATCGTTAATCTGTTCTTGATGTTGAGACAAAGCTGTTGTTTTTTTTTTGGATCAACTACCCAAGATTTGAGGATCAAAATTTACAAACACAAGTTTGTTGATTTTTGGGGTCAATTACCCAAATTTTGTGGAACAAAATTATCAAAACAAGGTTGTGGTCAATTTTCTGATCTAACAGTTTTGTTATTGTGAGTTTACAGCCCTGGCTATTTAGTGAAACAAGTCTTGTACCCTGTGGCGCTAAAAGGATTTCAATTTCTTTTCAAATTATTATTATTTCTTGCAAATGGATGATCATTGATCATCTAAAATAATATAAGAATCGTTTTCAAAGATATAAACCATGGGCACTTCACAAGCATGTTTCTCAGGAGAACTTGAATTTATGACAATTAGTAATGATTTGATAAATGACCTGTGCCTAGTTAGATGCAATAGACTTCAGGGACTCTATCTCACTCCACACTTCGGTTGCCAAGTCAGGTCTATTCTTCCTACTAGGATTACAACAATGGAGCCCTAACTTGGCCAATTTGACAGCTTTGTCATAAGGCCACTTTGCTGAAGCATCAATTTCCTTGTTCAATAATTGACTCTGCAATGCATTCTGCGTTGACTTTATAATACCAGTAGCAGATTTTCCTGTAACTAGCTGTAACAAGACTATGCCGAATGAGTACACATCACACTTAGTATTCATCTCACCGGTTTGCAGGTATTCTGGGTCTATGTAAGAAACAGTTCCTTTCGGAATGTCTGTCAGATGGAGGGGAGTTGTTGTGTCATCATCCTTCATTAACTGACAAGAAATGCCAAAGTCGCTGAGCTTGCCCTGATAATTCAGGTCGAGGAGGATATTTGCGGGTTTGAGATCACCGTGTTCTATGCTATGAGGTTTAGTTGAATGCATAAAGATGAGGGCCGAGCAGATATTAGAGGCTATCTTGATTCGTGTTTTCCAAAAGAGTGATCTTTCACCTCTAACCGTGCCCAGGTAAGTCTCTAGGCTGCCATTTGGCATGAACTCATAAACAAGAGCCAGATTTTGTGAGCATCCTCCTATTAGTGTTACAATGTTAGGGTGTCTAAGTTTTCTCAGCATTTCAACCTGAAAATTACCAGAGTATATACCTTATTCTATTTTTAGAAATTTTTGCCAAGATAACAAATTTCCTATGTATGTTTGTATGAGTGTACAAGTAATCAGAACTCTAAACCAAAATCTACAAAGAAAATTATGTTGATGTATGACAGATGAAAATGTAAAACACAAGAAGAAAAAAGAAAGGAAAAAAGGTATAAACCTCTTGATAAAACTCTCTCTTCCCTGAGTGCCTCCTGTGCGCAGAATCTTAATAGCAACTGTTGTGCAGTGAAGAACTCCCTGGTAGACACTACCATATCCACCCTCTCCAATCTTAAGTTTCCCATCAAAGTTATTAGTTGCTTTCTCTAGCTCCAAATAAGAGAACTCCATAAAATTAGCCAGATCATAATTCTTTAAAGCTTGCTCTTCTACCTGTTGACGCAAACTTCTGAGTTCATTTGCAAAATCATTTTGCATATTTCTAAGTGCATTGTTCTCATTGAGGAGCTCATCCCGTAACTCTTTGAGCGTCTTTAGTTCAGTTTTTAGCCTCTTAGATTCTTGTGGCTGCATAGAGTTATTCCCAATCTGAGACAGAATATTTTGTGGCTTTTGCAACTTCATTGTCTTGCAGCTTTTCCAATACATGAACAGATTTCTTCAAACTATAGGAGGGTTTACTGCAGTTTGCGGTTTCTCCCGAAGGGCCTTCTTCAAAAATATACCCCTCGACTTCATTGCGTTTTTCATAAATATACCCCTCAGCTATAGGACTGTTTAGATGCATGCCAGCCTCAAAAGCAGCATATGTATTGCTACCTGAATTTATATTATTTACTTTTACAGGGCTGTTTCTCTGCTCAGTTTTTTGTCCCGACTCTTTTCGTCTTTCATCATGGTTTTGAGTGCTATTTTTTGACATCGTGCCCAGATTTTCCAGAGTTTCTTCTGTCGTAGCAGTTCCAGAAAATTCCTAATTAGAAATTTATAATGCCAAGTTATATATGAAATATGAAAGAATTCTTAGTAATTGTAAGTACTAATTTTGGGAAAGTGCATATCAGTATAATGCCAAATTCAAGTTATAATTTTTGCAACAACAAAGTTGATAATTTCTAAACATATGGTATATGTGATAAAGAAAATTGCAGGACACGGTTATGAATAAAACTGAACAAATAGAAAGCATTTCCACGGAATGAGGTTTGAAGATGTAAGGAAATAACAATAAGCTATTTTGTAAATTTTAAATCATCTTGGAAAAAATTGAAATAAGAAAACCCTTTATGTTGGAAGTAACAAAAAAAATCCAGAAAATAATAGTACAAATTCAGTTATCTTGCTGTCTCAAATTGCTATCCCAATTGCTTAATTCCTGGTGTTGCCAAAACCAGCAACTTTAATTATATAATTGAGAAGTTCAAAGGAAAAGAAATTTGATTTGGACAATTATAAATACAATGTACTTTTTTCTTCATCAAAGCATTTTCAAATTTAATGCACATTACATGTATCTATACTGCTCCTTTATCAGTATAGTACCAGCATAATGAGAACATAACTGACGCCTTAAACTGAGACAAACCTCTGATGAAATGTTAGAAAGCCGAGAGTTTGCATCTAAACCATCTTCATTTATCAATTCTTTTTGTTTTGATGTACTGGCCTTCTTTTTCTCTGATGTCTTATTATATCTCTTCACAGCTAGTGTAACGGATAGGTAGTTGCATGTACCTTCCTGTATGGCACATTTTTTGGTATCACGGGGAATTGAATTCAGGCCAACCGGAAAATCCATCTGAGGACGTAATAATTTGTGACATTTTTTCTTGTGCTCATTCTTCCAATGTATTAACTGACACCTGCGAGAACTGCATATGCAAGTTGTTTTTGAGGCCTCGCTTAAGTTAGCACTTACAAAGAAGTTGTGTAGAGGTACGGTAGTATTGTGTAATGAAAAATCACCACTAGGGATAATTTGAACAGGTACTGTCCTGGTTGACACTGAATACATGTAATGATTTTTTGCTGGTAAAGTTTCCTTTTTTTTCCAAGGTTTACAAGCAGTCTTGACTATTACTGGTAAACAAAATACAAAGCTGCAAGAAATAGTTTATAATAGTAAAGACATTACCAATATGGAACTGACTTGCTCCCACTGCACCTAGCAGCAGCAGGAGCAAGACAAGTGGCGCAATTCCCAATAAACTCATCAGTCCTCAAATCTGATACTGTAGGTGGTTTTGATACTGTTACAGCTGCAGGAAACACTGGTCCAGGAATCATTTCGTCGAGGTACTCTAGACACTTCTTGAAGGTAATATGATCTTCCTCCGTCCGCCGGACCTGCCTTTGAGCATAATCCATACATTCTGCAAGGATGTAATATCCCAATGTTATCACCAGACAAGCACTACCGATTTAAATTATAATCCCGATGAAGAAAATTATCTTTTGCGAGAACAACCGAGCGGCGGTAAATTTTTGACGGGAATATTTCCAAACGAGAATGAAACCAATTCCTATCCTACCTACGATCAAACCAATTCCTATCAAACCTACGATCAAACCAATTCCTATCCAACCCTCGATCAAACCAATTCCTATCAAACCTACGATCAAACCAATTCCTATCCAACCCTCGATCAAACCAATTCCTATCAAACCTACGATCAAACCAATTCCTATCCAACCTCGATCAAACCAATTCCTATCAAACCTACGATCAAACCAATTCCTATCCAACCCTCGATCAAACCAATTTATATCCGTATCCGGCTATTTACAAGAATAACAATATAATTTATCAACAACCAAACCCAGTGCGGTGCCACTATATAATTTCTTTGGCGGTAGTAGTAGTACTACGTCCGGTAATTTAGCGATAATATTGATGACGAAGTAGTGTTGATCCAACGATAATGGAATTAAGTGATGATCGGGATGAGCAAGATGATGGCGGTCCGTATTATTCAAATGAAGAAGAAACAGGAGAGGATTACACCGACCACTCGGATTTTTCGATCGATGAATCGAAGATGAGGAAATTCGAGAGATGCGATACCACATTGTTAGTTACGGGACGAACCGAGAGACACCATCCCGTAGAAGCGTTAAATAATTTTGAGATGTTTGACCGTTTAGGCGCGAATGAATATCTTTTAGGACTCGATGATGAGTTATTTGAAAATAGAATATTTGCTTCTAAATCGGCTTTAAAGTGGGTAATTTGTGATTGGAGTGTTAGGAAAAACGTTCAATGTTGGGTACAAGAAAGTTGTAAAACACGACTTATTATGAAATGCAAAGAAGATAGTTGTCCTTGGAGATTATACGCTAGACACGAAGAGGGCTCGACCACATGGAGGATCATCACAAATAAAAACCCCCACAACCGTAGAAGACCACTGGGAGACCGCAAACACTTACAACTCACATCTAATTTGATTGCGGGATGTGTTCGACAACATTTAAAGAAGGATCTCTCTCTAACAGTTCAACAAATCGGTATGATTATAGAAACAAAATATCCCGGTGTGGCACCGACATACGGTAAACTTTGGCGTGGCCGAGAAAGAGCAATTGAACAATTATTTGGCACTTGGGAAGGATCATATACATTGCTTCCACAGATATTGGAGGCGATTGCTCGGACTACTGTGTACAAAATTTAAATTATTGACGTGTGATACTTCGGATAATAATGTAAAAATGTTTAAATCCATAGTTTGGGCTTATGGACCGTGCATTGCAGCGTTTAAACATTTAAGACCCGTTATAACTATTGACGCTGGATTCTTATCGGGTCGTTATAAGGGTAGATTATTGATGGCGTGTGGATACGATGCAGAGAATAAAATCATTCCTCTAGCATTTGGAATCGTGGATGCAGAAAATGTGGACAATTGGGGTTGGTTCATGCGATGGGTCCGTAATGAAGTGATCCAATGTAATATGAAAATATGTGTTATATCCGACCGTCATAGGGGAATAAAGGGAGTTTTTGAGCGACCGCATTTGGGATGGTCTGTACAACATGGAGAGGCGGTACACCGGTATTGCATGCAACACGTCGCAGCAGAATTTATATAAGGAAGCGGAAAAACTGGAAAGAAAGAAGATAATCTCGAGAGATGATTTCCGAAGAAGACTAGCGAACAAAAAGAAACCGCGTCGTTTCGTAGAAAGATGGCGAATTTTGAGGAAATCAAATAGAAAAGCTTATGATTTTTTAAAAAAGTCGGCGAGAAGATTAGAAAATGATGATAAAGAACCTCCTAATTTTGCTTCGTGGGCACAAACGTATGATGGAGGACATCGATGGGGTATAATGACCAAGCAATGGTTCGAAGCTCGAATAGCGTCTTCGAGTTGAACGAACTTTACCGGTTGCAAAAGCAATTGTGGAGGGGACATGGTATAAATGTGCTAAATGGTTCGATAAGAGGAAATGGAAGCAATGAACCCGCATAGAGCATGCAAGCAATGGCCAAAAAAATTGATGACATCTTGGCAAAACGTGACGACAAAGCAGGTTCGTGTTGATATTATTTTACTATATTTTATAAAATTTTTAACATATCGTGATATCTTTTGTATTTGTTTCAATAATTACAGCTCGTATGAACGTAATTCCACTCGGAATCGCTCGAGGAGAATATGAGGTTCATGTGCTTGGTGAGAGGATCGAGAGTGGAGGGTATGGACCGTTCAAGTACCTTTGTTATAATTTCGAGTGAACGACGCACTCGAGATGACCCACAATTCGCCTTGGGAACCGCACCGCACGTGTGATTGTCAAAAACCTCAACCGATCGGGATACCCGCTCTCACGTAATTCTTGTATGCCAACATAGAAACTTTGATGTGTACGGTTTAATAGATGAGCGATACAATACGGCTCACCCATGAATACTTGGTCCGGACAATTTCATTGTTACGGTGATCAACAAGTTTCGCCGCCATATCTTGGAGAAACTATAATACCGTATAAAGAATTGATAAAAATTGGTCGGCGTGCGAAGGTTAGACGTCGAATGGTAATGGATGAGATGGAGGCGGGATACGGAGTCGAGGTAGAACGAGAAATATACGCCTTCTTCGAAGGTGGGTCATATCGAAGAGATGAAATGAGCCGTGACCCACTTCCAATGGATACATTACAATCGGGACGGCATAGGAGTAGGGCTTCAAGTCCCACAACAAACGAGAAGAACCCAAACTTCTCGAAATACTTTGCAATCGCGAGACACTCAACTAGTTATGATCCAAGAGATAACAACGAGAATAACTCAACCGGGCGAGATGCCTTACAATCAACGAGACACTCAACTAGTTATGATCCAAGAGATAACAACGAGAATAACTCAAACTTCTCGAGATGCCTTGCAATCAACGAGATTCTCAATCGGTCATGATCAAGAAAGACAAGCATCGTCAATGCTTCAACTAGGGGTGCTAGAGGAAATAATTTTGGAGGTAGAATCTTAAATTTTTTCACACGGAGGAAAAAAAAATGATGTATGTTTTTTTTTGCGTACTATATGTGTGTATTTAAGCAAGGTTATGTTCTATTTAAGCGAGAAAATATAACAAAGAAAGTCCATAATAAATAATACAACAATAAAAAAATAACATAGAAAGTCCATAATAAAATAATACAAAAAATACAATATCCATAATAAAAAAACAACATATAAAAAACAACATATAAACTACTCCTGACGACGCCTAACATATCGACGTGCTCTCGGACGTGTACGTAAAAATAAAGACGGTATATCGGTGAGTACGTTTTTTTTTTTTTAAACAATTAATATTGACTAAGTTGTAGAACAAACAACTAACCACGCTAGGTGTATATCGAGGAGGTGGATGAACGTCACGCTGCTCCCGACCATGAGCAAGTGGAGTGAAATCTCGTGTCGTGCGATCTCTGCGCAAAGCATCATCCTGGATATGCGATGACTCTCCAGGCCGGAAGGATAACCATACCGGGCCGGATCATAATCTTTGGCCGTCGTATTGCGGATCCCATTCTTTGGTCGTATCTTGCGGTACATGATCCATCGGTATCTCGCTGGTCCGTGAGAAATGCCGAGTGCGAATGGATCGAGAAGCGTGCACCCGATGGATCGGGAATCTCACGCAGACAACCTAGCAATAACTTCATTCCAATCGTAGTTCTCGTGCATCTGTTAATACGGTTTAAATCATTTAAATTATGCTATTAATACGTTCAAATCATTGAAATCAAGGTATACAAAGTACTTACGTTGTCGAAGAGAGACGTGAAGTCGCAGCGATCTCATAGGGGAAATGCGGTGGATGAGTAGTGGATGGAGTCGGTGCGGTCTCGGTATCACCCGTCGAATCCGAATAGCATCAATATCCGTGGGTAATCCCGCCATTTGTAAGAAGCTCGTCCATCTTATGAGGCATGCACCGCATCCTCAAAATGCCCCTTGCAATCGGCGAGCGAAATCTTGCCAAACCGTCTCCATCCCCAGTGACCGCCCATCGGACCGCCTTCGGTGCACTCTTTGTAACTCTAGCGATCTCGTTATACAATGATTACATACATATATTACTTATTACCGAATAGTGCATATAGATATATAAATTTTATAAATTTTAATATACCGTGCGCTGTCTGTGAGGTACGTGAGGAATGTAGCCGATGTCAGGGATCTCCGCTGCTGAAGGTATAGGAGGTACGACATCACTCGGATCAAGTGGAGCGCTAGCGGCCCCATATAAATCAAACCACCGTCGATACCTCCTATAGTCCTCCGCATCCCACTCTTCTTCATCGGGTCTCGTGGAGGAAGCTCATTCCATATATCTACATACGCCTGATGATGTTGTCTCCAGTTCATATTTTTTTCTTGAATCCAAGCGCAGATAATTTCTGATGCTCCTCCACAAATGCCTGTAAAATTAGTTAGTATAATTGTGCAAATAGTTAGTATAAGAAATAATACATATAAAAATTATAAATGGTAGAATACCTCGGGAAGTGGAGGCGGTACTGACTGAAGTAAGCCGAACTGTCGCCTCACCCGATCCGAATAGTACCACTCTACTATCGGAAAGTAAATAAGTGGAAGCCGACAAGTATACGAGTCAATAGAATCGTCTACGCATGTCATAAGCAATAAGTGACGAACCGACTCGTACGGCCTCCAATTGACATGCGTGTCCGACAAACATAATCGGTGATCCTCACGTACTTCACACCTGACGTGTGACGGATTGAGATATCTGTTCTTATCAAGCGTCCATTTCCTATTATCAGTTCAAATTATAATTAGTGATTACACATATTTTTTCATCGATTGATTGATTATTTTTAAATTAAATTATTACTCGCCAAAAGGCGCACAACTATCACGGTCGGTGTACCCAGGTCGGTGAAAATGAATGCATCGACGCGAGGTAATGGACGAAATTTGGGGCAAACGCGTCCGGCTCCACAACAACAACAAAAGCCACGGACCACCAATACTCCTCGTCAGTCCTTGGCATGCCACATCAAGACGCCGATACAAATAACCAAGTACCGCAGCGCCCCAATTTCTTCTTCTACCGAATTGTAAATCTTCCTGTAAATTAAATATTAGTAATAAAATTATTTAATTATGAAACATAAATTATTTTAAATTCCTTAAAATACTTACCGTCAAAATCGGCAGAAGAAACGCCGTACGAGTCTCCATCGTTGTCGGGGAACATGATAGACCCCGCCAACTCCAAAGCAAACCGATCGCATATTGATTAAGACCCTGATGATCGTCTGCCTCTGGAGCGTGATCAAAGTGGGACCGTAACTCTCGTAGGGAAATAGAACGTCTGCAAAATTTTACATTTAGCTTAATCACAGTTTGTGAACGAAAAAAATTTAACTTTTTGTACAGTTTAATAAATTACCTCCCATCTTTGCGAGAATGTCGATATATCATCCCGCCCAAATAAGCGACGGATGTATCCTGAAAAATCTCCATCAAGTATATCCAATCACCGGCTCACCAATGGTGGATAAACCCACGAGACATGCGACGTCCTAAAAAAAATTATATTACTATACCATCTTTTTAATTTTGTAATTAAATTAATAATATTTTATTATTTACCTCTAGAGTCACGGTCATCTCGCCAAAAGTGAAGTGAAATGTATGAGTTTCTGGCCTCCAAAACTCTATCAACGCGCTCAATAAACCCGTATCAATCTTTAAGTTACGGCTTCCGCTTCTTGGACATAAATCTCACGCAACGGCGAGATGAAGAAATCCCATAACTCGCAACCTACTCGAATGTGCGAGATGTATGGTATCGTCGGACGGTGAGTGCGGAAACGAATGATATTGTTCTCTCTCTGTAATTTTCATTTCATAATTAGCTTCTCATATATATGTATTTTATTATTATTTTTAAGAATATAATGTACCTCTGCGTGACTATAATGTGTCCGATGTTTGTCTTCGAGGAGATAAATTATGATATTGTCATTTCGTTGCTCGCTTTGCCATTATCTAGTAAAAAAATTCATTTCATAATTAATTTATAATTATTGTACTTCATTTTTAATCTATCTATCATATAATTAAATAATCAATAAATTAAATTAAATTCTATCTACACAATTAAATTAAATTCTAATTAATCTATATAATTAAATTAAATTATAATTAATCTACACAATTAAATTAAATTATAATTATAATTAATCTACACAATTAAATTAATTTAAATTATAATTAATCTACATAATTAAATAAACAATAAATTCTACAATAAATTCTACAATTAATCTACACAATTAAATTAAATTATAATTAATCTATATAATTAAATTAAATTATAATTAATCTACACAATTAAATTAAATTAAATTATAATTAATCTACATAATTAAATTAAGTTATAAATAATGTACACAATTAAATTAAATTAAATTATAATTAATCTACATAATTAAATTAAATTATAATTAATCTACATAATTAAATTAAGTTATAATTAATCTACACAATTAAATTAAATTACAATTAATCTACACAATTAAATTAAATTATAATTAATCTATATAATTAAATTAAATTATAATTAATCTACACAATTAAATTAAATTAAATTATAATTAATCTACATAATTAAATTAAGTTATAAATAATGTACACAATTAAATTAAATTAAATTATAATTAATCTACATAATTAAATTAAATTATAATTAATCTACATAATTAAATTAAGTTATAATTAATCTACACAATTAAATTAAATTACAATTAATCTACACAATTAAATTAAATTATAATTAATCTATATAATTAAATTAAATTATAATTAATCTACACAATTAAATTAAATTAAATTATAATTAATCTACATAATTTCACGTTTAAATTATAATTAATCTACATAAACTGCCAGACAAGCAATTAAAAATGTATCCGGCCAAGTCACCTCCATAGATACCAAAACTTCTCAATGTGAGATGCACAGATCTTGCTTGTCCTCTGTATCGCTTCAAGAGAGTTGGTTACCTCGTTACCTATCAACAAGAAAAAGAAAAGAAGAGAAAAGAAAATAATAGTGTAAGTAACATTTTGGAAAGTTGCATGGTACTTTCTCTGTCTAAAAAATGATAAAATAGCAAGGATCCATCTGCAGTCTTTTTCTTTTCTTGCCATGAGAATAGCATTTTTTTTTAAAGTATTTAACCATTCTCACTGTGGAATTTGAAAATTTTACTCAAATAGCTTCTTAAGCTGAGTCTTAAATCACTTATAAACAGAAATATCTTCAATCTAAGCCTCATGTACCTTTTCGTTTGTTGTAAATTTCCTTTTAAAATAAACTCCGAAATTCTCAGATGAATTGAATTCAACCTGTAGTGAGAACGAGGATACCAAGGAAATCATTATGTGAATTTGATAAGCAAGATAGAACCGAGATTAAAATCACGTTAAATACAACAAAACTAATTTGAAGTTTTTCAGCCCCAATTTTTTAGTAAAATACTAATTGAAGAGCACTTTTGGGAGAATATGAACCTTATTGCCCTCAAGATCAAAAACCCACTCTCTACTATTAAATGAAAAAAAAAGTACAAAATTTACCTCAGAACCAAATTGGAAGTGGAATTGTAGTTACAGGAAGAATCAAGTAGTATGAGGAATTTTAGTTAAAACAATATATCGCGTTAAGTTAGCAAACACATTTAGGTACAAGATGAATAAAACTAGTATTTCCCTGCATTATCCAAAGAGTTGTTCGTTCAAACTTGCGCGATTAAAAAACAAAGTGGGTCAAGGTCTTCTGAAAGTGATGCGCTTTTCTGCCTGACATGAACCGAATTTTTTTTATTTAAGCCCGAAATAACTTGAATTTTTAATATTGAAATTTTTAATTTAATATGGAAGTGATATGCTTTGAGAACATCTGGAGTCTGGACGCTCTTAAAAGCCATATTAAATTAGAGATGCTCAAACAGTTAATTAAATTTTACATGTTCCAAATATTTATAATAAAAAAATGATGATGTTTATCAGTTTCATTTTTTATTTCTTCAATGTTGACGTGTAATCAGGGGCAAATTCAAGGAAGGGACTGGGGATGCCTTCAGACAAAAATTATATTTGGGTTAAATTTTATTATATATTTTTATTTTATGAGGTGTATTGATTTTTTTAATTTATCAATTTTAATGCTCTATTGACGTAAATCTACATCTCTAAATGTCTTATTTTGAAAATAAACATTCTAAAAAAAAACAAAACTTTATATATTCCTCAACTCATAATTAAATAGATGTTTATATGGCTCATTAAAATCATTAAATTATAATATTTATAAATTATATAAAAATTTATGGTCTTTAATGGACCAACAAATAATAATCAAATAGTTGAAACTTATAACACCAACTGTTTATAAATTGAAAAATATATTTATAATTTTTTTAATTTATTTAGAGTGCCATTGTTAAAATTATCACAATAACTCATTATCAAGCTAAAGATCCCTTCCCAAACTAAATGACACTTTTTAATTTTTTTTTTTGTCAAATTACCTGACCCAACTATAAACCTCACCTCTTCCCCATTTCCATCCCTCCCGTTTACTCCCTAACAGGTGGTGAAAAAGTAAAAACATGCATTAATCAATAATAATTATATACTGTGTGTCGAACAAGAAAGTACGTTGAAGAAAAAGTTTTGACACTTATAATCGAAGTCCATATCAACACGATATATGTATAAACTAGTTACATTAATTGTAATGAAAGTACATTCAAAAAACATTCCGCGCAGTAGTTTTATATAGTAGAAATAACAAAAATGCTAAATTAAACTTTGATCAATAAATAGTTTGTATATTGTCATTTTATTTAACATCTATAATCAACTTCAAAAAATTGTATTTACGAAAAGAAACGTAGTTGTTTGTCTCGTATAAAGTCTATTTTTTTTTTACCAATTTCAACAAAAGCAAAGAATTTCATTACAAAATACCGATCATAGATTTAAAAGAGAAATTTATATAATAACCTCTCTGTTGAAACTTGAAACAAAATGCCCCACTTTGAAACTGTAGTAGACATTATTCTTAAGAACCGGATCGGGTTTTTTAAGGGCCGAATCTAGCGGGCCTATGAAAGAGTCGGGTAAAGACTGGATTTGATAAGAGCTTTTAGAGGATTGAGTTTAAAGAATTTGATTTTTAAATGATGAGTCCGGCTCTTGAGAAATTTGGTCTTTATCAAGTTCTTCGGACTCTAAGGGTCATATAAGGATTGACAGTAAGACACTTGATATATATATTTTTGACGATTATGTATTTTTTAATGTTAATTTATATTTGTATAAAATATTAAATTATATTTTCTGTTTTGGTATTTTATTTTTTAAGTATAATTAATATACAATATTAAATATTAAAAAAATGGTCTGGGAAATGCCGATTAAGTACTAGATTTGATAAGGATCAGATTAGAAGGACCTATTTTTTGAAGATTGAGTTCAGCTCTTAAGAAATCTGGCTTTTAACATTAGAAATGACCGAATCAGACTTATGAAGATCGAATAAAGACTGAATATTTTAAAGAGCCAGCCGAGTCAAGCCTTTATGAGCTATGTCTCAATTGCAGTAGACCCCAAAATACAAGATATATATTTATCATAAAATGGCTAGACTCATAAAAAATAGAGGAGTTGAAAGAGAATATAGTTATATATAAGTGTAAAAGATATAATCAAGAAATAGAGGAGTTGAAAGATGAAATAGTTATATATAAGTGTAAAAGATGTGTTTAACCTCTTGCTCGGAATCAAAGAGATAAATGTATAAGATAGTCGAAAAGTATTATTTTAATATCTATTTGTGTGCTTGGTATGTGAGCGAGGTGACACATACGTATCCGACTTTTTTATTAACAACAAAATAAAATAAAGAAGTCACCAAACTAACAGAACTATTTAAATTTTATGAAAGTGATAAGGACAAAAATGCTATTTCCGTCCCCGACGGAAACAAGAATTCCGTCCCTGACCCACTTCACCAACCCCTATTTCCTCTTTTTTGTCTTTTTTTCCTGTGAAACATTGTAGAGGTGGGGAGAGAGAGGATAGAAGGATCTAGAGTATTGAAATGGACCGCACGGTCCGACCCGTCTCGGACCGGACCGTGACCGTGGACCGGATCGTGGCCGGACCGTGGACCGGATCGTGGCCGGATCGTGGACCGACCGTGGCCGGGACCGTGGACCGGATCGTGGCCTATCACGGTCCGGTCCAACGGTGGGTCGATTCTTCCTTCGCCCGAAAATGAATTGTGCCGATCCGTGGACCGGACCGGACCGGGACCGTGGACCGTGGACTATGGACCGGACCGTCCGGACCGAACCGACCCCCAGGACCCCCCTCTCCCACCCGCCCCCTCCTACCCGGCCCCCCTCTTCAAATCCTTATTTTAAAATAAAAAGTGCTAGGGCTCCCCTCAAAAATACCCCAAAGTCCCAAAAAATAAAAATAAAAATAAAAAAACATTTTTTTTTACTTTTGCAGAAAAATTAAAAAAAAAAAAATCTAAAATTTTTCCTTCCAAAAATATCTATAAATACCACCCCCATTTACATCTCAAAACATATCAAAATCTCATTCTCCATCTTTTCTCAAACTATCACATTCTCAAATTTTCATTTAATCTCAAATTCTCAAATTTAATTTTGTTATTCCAAAAAACAAAAAAATAGTTTAGATTTATTAATTTATTGTTATTCCGTTGAAAAATTAACTAATCGAAGAAGGTAAAAGACTAGAAGGATAATATTCGGTATTCGTCATTTCTCAATTCCATCGTTGCGATAATATTTTCCCTTCAAGGTTAGTTTTTAATTTTAATTAGTTGTAATTTTTATTTGTAGAAATTAGTTATGTTGTTAGATTTTATTCATAATTTTTTATTTGAAATTTGTAGAAATTAGTTTATTTATAAAATCTAATTTTTTATTTATAATTTTTTAATTGTAGAAATTTATTTTTTTCTTAGAATATTACATTTTAGTTTTATGTTGTTAGATTAATAGATTTAGAATATTAGATTTAATGTTAAATTCATTTTTTTGTTAGAATTTATTTTAGAATGTTAAATTTATTTAGATTGTTGATTTCTTTTGTAAATTTATTTATTATGTTAAATTTATTTTTTTTTGTTAGAACTTTTTTTAGAATGTTAAATTTAATTTTTAAGTAGAGATTTATTTAGATTGTTGATTTCTTTTGTAAATTTATTTAAGTAGATGATTTTTTTATATTTTTTTTTTATAGAAATGGCAAATCCTCTTAATCCCGTGGATGATTTTATGCACCGGTTGAGTGTGGATATTTTTTGTGAAGATGTAGTTGATAATACAAACCCCTCATATTATCCCCGACATGCGAACCTCCCACTCCACCCTCAATCATGTTTTAGTTCGGCAAACATGATCCTAACAGATAAGCGTACAAAATTGGGTTCAAAACTTTTCGAACAACTTGTGTGCAATAAAGATTAGATTGATGCTGAAAGTCGCATGTAACATAATACCACATTGGAGGCAGCAACATCCGCCATAGAAACTCAAAAAAGCGGTACCAATATCCCCGATATCTCTCTAAAAGATGATTCCGACGACCCAATTGACATTCAAGACAACGATTTATGGTATATGCACAACGACTTCTAAGAATTTGGTATTTAGAAATCTGCTATGCACGTATTTTTAAACAATCGAACGGGTCAGATTTTTCCCTACACAAATAACGGAAATACATGCATTAAATGGGGACAATTGACCTCATTTTCCCCAAAATTTTTTACATTAATTTCATGCTTATTTATATGTATTTCAAGGTAAAGAAAAAAAAGTACAAGTATTATGTGCCATATTTTTGGTAATTTATCAATTAACAAACTTGAGGGATAAATTTGAAAAAAAAAAAGACAACATCCTCGTTACCTTTTTCTTCCCTGACGCGTGGCTCCATGCAATAAGGCGGTAGCAAGTAGCAACCCCGCCCTTATCTCCTCCCTCCCAGTTGACGATAATTAAAAAAAAACAGAGGAAAGTCAGAAAAAAAACGGAAACAAAACCAAGAGAGAGAAAAGGGACGGAAACCCCATTTCCGTCCGGTGGGACGGAAATCACATATCTGTTTTTATTATTTTCGTCAGATCTGATCATTTACTTTATACTTGTGAATTATTATTTTTATTTTGTTCTTAATAAAAAAATCGGCATTATTTTCTTCTTTTTTCTTCTTTTTTTAAAAAAAAATCCCGTGTAAAACTAGTTCGTCCATTGGATGCTTTAAGATCAAAATTGTTAGAGCATCTCTAAAACACAAATTATTTGAAATTACTAATAATTGTCACATCATTTATTTAATAATTATTTGAAATTACTAATAATTATCACATCATTTATTTAATATTTAATAAGTGTCACATCATTTATTTAAATTGGTAGCGTTAAATTGTTTCCATCGTTGATTGGTTTTAAAAGTTTTTTTTTAATGCTGAATCAACAGAGTTTTTAAATAACGTAGTGTTTAGAAATGAATTTTTATTTTAACACTTTCATGATATCTAAATTAGAAACTCTTAACTAATTTAGAAATTTAAATAGCAACTATAACTCATTACAAACCCTTAGCAGTAGGATGATTCTATCTTTCCTACGCGGCATGATTTTGCTCTATGAGATTTTTTTTTCTAGGCTCATCAAGGTGGATTGGAAAATTGCCCCTGAAAGGAGAGAAGTGGCATCCTTAAAAGGGAAACTATAGGCCCCAACCCGGGCCTGGAACCTTCTCAACTAGAGGCTTGCTGCGCCCTGTTCGACAACTGGAAGACTCCTTTCTTAGGGGTGGCTAACATCCGCATCTACCGCGACCTTAACCATTGAATGGGGATGTATTTATTATTCCCAGGGAATCTTAATTTACACTGTCTTTACCTGATTCAACCAGCTTTAGCATATTTTCCTGTTTGTGAGTTGAACGAGAAAAAGTCTAACGTATGTAACATCAATTGACAAGGAGATGGACATTCACAGAGTAGCAGGGAAGGAATAGGCAATTAGGCATTTATAATTTGCAAATTCTAATTTCATATAATGGTTGCGGAAAGAAACATCAATGGAAAACTCCGGGAGCAGAAGCTCTTTCATGATTGAAGCGCCTAGAGAGTTGTCTTTTTCTCTGGAGTTCTATTAGTAAATTTAGGATTTGACTCGTGGGATAATAGGGAAACTGCCTAAGAGGAAAGGTTTGGAATATGAGTTCCGGCTGATCCAAACGTAGGGATAAAACCTGTGGCAAGTCGATGTTTTGCGAGATGAAAGCTGAAATGGGGAAAGGCTGACGCCCCTCATCTTAGCCAGTAATTGTCCTCAGTAATGTTATGGGGGCAGATTGATCCTATTGAATACTGCCAAGATGTACAGTACAAGAGTACACCTCTCATGACCAAATACTCAATAAAATATTCATTTATTTTTCCAGTCTCTTACCATCCACTTCTTTTCTTCTGATATTTATATTAATAACATAAAAAAATTTAAAAACATGAAAATAACACTTTGGGGCAGATATCATAAAAATAACAAATTCTCTCTTAATAAACGTGGACCGGGTCCGCGTTTAGTAAAAGCGACTCAATTTTTTTTATTATTTTTTTCACAGATTTGAATTTTAGAGTTGAATATGGATATGAATATGAATAATTCGTGTATTAAGAGTTGAATATGAATGGTTTGTGTATTATGAGTTTAAATTAACTAACTAAATTTATTAATATTTTATTAAACTATTAACTAAGTTTGTAATTTATTTTTTTCGATAAACTGAGATAATAAACTCGCTGAATGCATTCAGTTAATCTTCTAATAACATTAAAAATATATATTCAGTTCAATTTATTTGATGATAAAAATATTATAATTAGCTACATAATAATTTATTAAAAATATAAAGAGTAGCATTACAATACAATATAACTGTTTCAATTTCGGCGATTAGAAGAGCCTCTAAATAATGATCTGATTCTTCCAACAAATGACTTCTGTGCAGTTTGATTACTGTGTTGACTTGATGATGCACTTATGATAGGAGAAAGTTAGAATTATTTATAAATATGGTTATATCATAAATTAACTCATATAATTACCTGACTCGTTAGTTTTATGATGTATATTCAAAGATATAGCAGGAGAGACACCGCTAATTAAATGTTGTGCGACATCAAAAGTAGTATTACTTTTGTTATTTCTCAATGATGGAACAATGATGGAGTGACGGGCAAATTGACTTATTTGTTGAGCATTCAAATTTTCTCGCTGTATAAAAATGTATAATGCACGATTATATATACATAGCAAAATAGAAGTCTTCATTTTATTTGCATACTAAAATATCACCTGAGTTGTTATTATTTGATGTAAGTCTTGATTCTCGTTTCACCCGTCATCCTTTCATTTCATCCATAATCATTGGTAAATGAATATGCTTTTTACGACCCCTTCGGATCAATCGTCGCTCATGAATGATTCTTGGACCGTTACTCTCTAGCCAATCAATTTGATTTGAATATTGATAAAAACGTTCGGTCTAGGTATTAAGAATGGTTTGAGCACTATAAAAGGGACATAAAACCGATTTAACTTGAATTTTCTGACTCTTATTACCGCTAAAATATGATAGCATGATATACCAGTTAGGTTTGATTTCAAACACGTACATTTTGACATCATGTCTTCTTCAATGTGGACAGTATATTTAAAATTTTGAAATCACCATTAGGTAATGTTTCACCATGGTGAATAACCTTGTAGTCCCCCCGATCAGAGTCATAAGAGTCAACCCTGTGTGGGCATAATTTTTCAGCTCTTTTATTTAGTTTTTTGATAACCTTTATTGACCACACTTGCCTTCCATTCACTAATACTATAGATCTATTTCTTCGCTCGTCGAACCAATTAATGCATTTGTACCAAGTACATTCAACTATTGCTATAACAAGCAAACATCAACATATTTTGAATACACGATTTAGTGATTATGATCCATTACTTATCATAATTCTCTAACGGTAACTTTTATCTTTGCACTGAGCCCATCTACTTGGATTTATTTTTTCTTTACCATTTTGATATATTGTAGTACCTATAATTAATAAAAACTTATATCTATTGAGTATTATTGTCTAATAGATAACATATCTTTCTTAAATCGACGAGATTTTTTCTTGATGTTGTCCATTTGAAGAGATCTTTAATGTCCTGATTGGGACATGATTTGTACAAGTTCTCTGAAACATGTTACATACAATATCGATGCACAACATCCTCATTTTCTTCTGACCAACCATACCGTGGATACTCAAAAATCGCTTTGATTGCTTTTTGTTGATCAGAAATTATACAAATTCATCCAGGTCCGGTCACTTCGCGACGCAATCAACTCATAAACCAACCCCAATTCTCCAAATTTTCTTTTTCAATCAATGCAAATGCCAAAGGTATGAGTTGATTTTCGACGTCATAACCACATGCCATCAATAATCTTCCCTCATAGCGTTCAGATAAAAAAACAACATCGATACTTATAACCGGTCGAAGGTACCGAAAAGCTTCGATGCAAGGACCCTAATCCCATGCCGCACACTTAAAATAACAAACTTTTCTGGTCGAATGCTGGGCTCCGTTAAGATGTTGTATTTCATTCCAAGATTTATTGATTGAATTTCTTTTTAGAATTAAATGTTCGATTTTCTAACAATGGATTATCGAATTGTGACTGTGATGGAGTATTTATTTCATTGATCTCAGAAATATCACTAAAGTCACTTACCAGATGATACTTTTCTGACCTATTTTTCACAATCAATCGACGCTCTATATGTTCATGGGGATCATAATCTGGGTCACCATCTTCATCATCGAATTTCAATAATCTTCGTCAATCTCTCATCTATATGTTGAAATGGGTACAAAATCATCATCATTTTGCTCCTCTTCCTCTAACACATCATTATCTTCATTACGAACATCATCACCCTCATCACAATCATTTTGCTCTCATTCATTTGTTACATTTGGACCGACAAGTGTCGGATAAATGAATCTTTGAGGATCTGATTCGTATATTTGATGTGCTAGATTTATTGTGAAAGGTATAATATTCTCAGTTCTATTACTAATTTCGGGTAGGTTATTCAAAGAATCTCCTGCATTACCAATTGATGATATTTTCACATACAACTCAATCATTCTCCAATTCATTTTTGTTGTTGCCATTTGAAATATCCTTCGCCACTCAACCTTATCTCGAATAGAAATTAAATAAAAATGATAAGCACTAGTACCTCTTGTATTATACCGAGCCCTGATACTAAAAAATATTGATTCTCTAGTAATCTGAGCTGTCAGTATATCGTAGTTCTGACCTCGTCAAAATACATATCTTCATTTCTAAGAAAAAAATTTAAGAGGATTATCATAATCAATACCCGTTAATCCTGTGATGATATTACCACCCGCATAAACCACAATCGAAATCATTCCGCCAAATTATTAAAATATTATTAGTTAATATCTTAAATATGCTTTTAACTTTATTAATATAAAATAAATTAAAATTTTCACTAACATTTATTATGTTCGGAGAGAGTCGGAAGTATGGATTTGAAAGAGCTACGAATTTATATTGGGTCTAAGTTCACATTTCTTAAAAGCATACTTGAATTTATTAGTACATTATAAAATGATTTGAGTTATATATGTTCATTAAAATTAATACAATTTAATTTTTAATACACGAATTATTCATATTCATATTCATATCCATATCCATATTCATACCCATATCTATATCCATATTTATATTTATATCCAATTCAACTCTAAAATTCGGATCTGTAAAAAAAAAATTGAGTCCACACTTATTAAGTGCGGACTCGAGTCCGCTTTTACCAAACGCGGACCGATCCGCATTTATTAAGAGCCGATTTATTATTTTCCTGATATCTTCCCCCAAGTGTTATTTTCGTATTTTTAAAAATTATTTATGTTATTAATAAAAATATCAGTCTTTTCTTCGTTTCTTTGTAAACTTTTTTTATATTTAACTAATAAATTGTCTACTACATAAAAAAAAGACTTGTTCGTTAAGACTGTGTGAGCATTGAGATGAATCTGGAACCGATTCTGTTGAAATATAAGCTTAATTATCATTAATAATATTAAGTCTAGTGGAAAATAAAGAAGACTCTTAGAATTCAGCAGTTGTAGAATTTTTAGGCTGATTGATGAGGGGATATGAAAAATCATACGACGTCTGTTTTGGTTGTATGCTTATGGATGGAAAGCTCTTGAAGTCTAGTTTCCAATGGTTCAAATATCAAGTCGTTTGGAGTTTTATACAGAGAGTTATGACTGTTTTAGTGGACATAGGTCAGCTAAAATAGCTACTGTTTGGTATTCTGTTTTTAATACGAATTTTCTAGATACTTCTGTTATTTTAGCCTATAAATAGAGTTGTAATATGGTGTTTGATATATAAGAAAGATATAAGAGTGTCTAATAGTAAGAAAACTTATTTTATCCATCTTTTCTCTTATCTCAAAGTGTGATATCCACCATTCTCTTTTAACAAAGTGGATATGGTATCAGAGTCAGGTTCAGTCGATCAAGAGAGACCTGCCATGGCGAAGAAAAAAAAAAAAAAACAGAGAGATGTCAAAAAAAAGAAAAAAATATGATGAGTCTCGATGTTTGTTTTAAAAAAAGTTAAGGGTTAAGAGTGTTTTTTAAATTTATTTTAGTATATGAGTTTTTCAGTGTTGTTAGGAGCATTGAAAAAAAATGAGTGAAAAAAATTAAATCCCCTTATTTTGTTTTTTTGTGAGAAAAAAATGTGTGAGAATAATGAAAAAAATATTATGTGTTGATTTTTTGTTAAAAAAAAAGAAGAGAAAAAAAGAAACTCGTTTCTTTTTTTTGTGGTGTTATTTTTGGTGAAGATAGTTTTAGAGATATTGTAAGAGAAAAAAAAAAACTTGTCAATGATGAGAGGTATGTATCAAGCAGGGAATGTTATAAAAGCATGGTGAAATCTTTGTCAGTGGTCTTCGAAGAATCGGTGAGTGAAACCAACATGAGCAATGACTCATGATAGCCTGTACAATGAGTGTCAGGATAAGAGAACTAACAACATTATGAGATATTTTTTGGAAATGTGCGAAGACCATGAGAACATGTGGTGTGGAGTCACATGAAAAAATAGTGTGGAGCCGCGGTGTAGGTGTGAATCTCACATATACATGATCTGAACAGTCAGACAAATTGGATGTCATATGAGATGAAATCACGACTGATTTTTTGAATTTCCTATATCAATGAATCGAGAAGAAGCCGTCAATGGATCGCGTCGCTATTCATTGCGAGTTATGAAGAAATACAATGATGATATGAAGACAAGTTAACAAGAAAGACAAGTGTTGAGTCCACAAAAATCAACAAGAGAGAATAACTACAAATGAGGAGATTGAAAAAACACCACAATTGACACTAATGAGGAAAAAATATAAGTTCTTAAAATTAAGTTTATGGGAGAGTTTTGTTGAAATATAAACTTAATTATCATTAATAATATTAAGTCTAGTGGAAAATAAATGAGACTCTTAAAATTCAAGCAGTTGTAGAATTTTTAGGCTGATTGATGAGGGGATATGAAAGATCAAACGACATCCGTTTTGACTGTATGACCTATGGATGGAAAGCTCTTGAAGTCTAGTTTCCAATGGTTTAAATATCAAGACGTTTGGAGTTACCTACAGAGAGTTATGACTGTTTTAGTGGACAGATATCAGCTAAAACAGTTACTGTTTGGTATTCCGTTTTTAATACGAATTTTCTAGATACTTCTGTTGTTTTAGTCTATAAATAGAGTTGTAATCTGATGTTTGATATATAAAAAAGATATAAAAGTGTCTAATAGTAAAAAACTTATTTTATCCACCTATTCTCTTATCTTAAATTGTAATATCCACCGTTCTCTTTTAACATGTTCTTCTCTAAAAATACGGTTGCATCAATTCGCTCCCAGTTGACTCTTTTTGAAGTTCATTTCATTCTTATAATATA
Organism: Schoenoplectus tabernaemontani; assembly: GCA_037127355.1. Classification (NCBI taxonomy): domain Eukaryota; kingdom Viridiplantae; phylum Streptophyta; class Magnoliopsida; order Poales; family Cyperaceae; genus Schoenoplectus; species Schoenoplectus tabernaemontani. Next base: position 17,764,199 of record CM073743.1, on the reverse strand, counting down.
CGCTTGTTAGTTAAATAATTGACTCTTTTTAAGCGCCGGAGTCTAGAATTGGTGTGCGAAATTTAAGCAAATGTTCAGGACATAACCCCATTTACTGACAATTCCATACAAACTTATCAAACCAACCCAAATTTTTTTGATAATTACAGAAAGCTTGCTTCTTATCTTTTCTACTATTCTTAATTCACCCTAAGGCTTATATGGAGTACGCATTTTACACATATATATCTAGTTTGTTACATAATTTCTCTGTACATATATTGTCACCCTTTTTAATCTTAACTCTCAATAACTTCAATTTACCTGGGCCATTGCAGACTAAGAAGAGACATGACTCTTTAGTTTAGAGACTCAATCTCACTCCATACTTCAGTCTCTAAGTTAGGCCTTCTCTTCCTGCTTGGATTACAACAACGAAGGCCTAACTTGGCCATTTTAATAGCTTTGTCAGAGGGCCACTTTGCTGACTCATCAATTGCCTTATTCATTCTTTTACCCTTCAATGCATCCTGCACTAACTTGTATATACCAGTGGCAGATTTGCCAGTAACGAGCTGTAGCAAGATTATACCAAACGCGTAGACGTCACACTGAGGATTCATCTCACCAGTCTGCATGTATTCTGGGTCTATGTAAGGAAGAGTTCCCTTTGGATGATCTGTCAGATGGTGAGGTGTTATTGTATCATCAGTCTTCATTAGTTGACGAGAAATGCCAAAGTCACTGAGCTTGCCATGATAATTTGAGTCAAGGAGGATGTTTGCGGGTTTGAGATCACCATGAGCTATGCCATGAGGTTTAGTTGAGTGAAGAAAGATGAGAGCTGAGCATATGTTAGAGGCTATTTGGATTCGTATTTTTGAAGACAATAATTTTCTACGAGTATAATTTCTGAGGTAATTATCTAGGCTTCCGTTTGGTACAAACTCATAAACAAGTGCCTGAATCTGGGAACATCCTCCTATGAGCGTGACAATGTTAGGATGCCTTACTTTTCTCAGTATCTCGACCTGAAAGTTATGTATATGTTGTTATCTCTTTCTGTTTCCTGGGCAACACTAGTGGTCTAAGATAACATTTGCTGCAAACTTGGTACACGTATTAATTCTTCCAAATTCATCCTTGCAAAGTATGTTGATGTATGATAGAAGAAAGCTAGAAAGGAAAAAAAATAGAAGTAAAAAAAAACATCAGATATATATTTACCTCTTGATAGAACTCTCTCTCCCCCTGATTGCTTTTACTACGAAGAACCTTTATAGCAACTGTTGTGCAGTGAAGAACAGCCTTGTATACACTACCGTAGCCGCCTTTTCCAATCTTAAACTTCTTATGAAAGTTTCTAGTTGCTTCTTCTAAATCCAACAAAGAGAACTCCAAGGAATTTGTGGCATCATAATCCTTTGAAATTTTCTCCTCCCTTTGTTGACGTAAATATTCAAGTTCTTTTTCCATATCATTTTGCGTATCTTTAAGTAATTGATTCTCTTTGAGCACTTCATCTCGTATCATTCTGAGCTCATGAAGTTTAGTGCATTTCTTTGTAAGTTTTTCTTCCAGCCTCTTTTCCTTGGTTGTACTTCCATCTCGATCCATGGCAGCATCAAAATCCCTTTGTGCATTAGTATTGCTATCTGAATTTGACGAAGCCATTTTTAGAGGGCTAATTGTCTGCTTATTTCTTTTTCCTGATATTTTGGTGTTTTCGTCACAGTTTTGTTGGATAATTTTGGAGATCTGGCCATCCATATTTTTCAGGGTTTCTTCAATTGTAGAACCATGACGAGATTCCTAATTCGAAATTTAAAATGTCAGTTCATGACTATGGAAGAAAACTTATTAATATATATTGTAGAAGTTGATATAAGAATTAACCAGTGTCATATTCTCTTTTTTTATTTATTTTCATTTTAGGATTAGTCTCCTTGTTTATCAAAATAACAACTCCTATATACATTTTTTTATGAACAGAAAACCTACCAGTTCATATAAATACTGCTACCAGATTAAATAGAACATACTTCAATAACAGAAAACTCTGATGAATTGTTAGAATGTGAGGATTTTCCATTTGCACCATCTTCACCCTTCAATTTTGTTTCTTTCAAAATGCTGATCTTTCCTTTTCTTGAAATATCAATAGAACTATTTTTGGTTTGGATCCCGAACTGATCATGAGTTGTTGCACCTTCTTGCATGCCACATTTATCAGTACCACTTCCAAAAGTCACTGACTTAAAGCTGATCAGGTGATGAATCTTCTTAGGAGATTTGGGTTGCGGTGCAGCAGCAGAAGATGGGCTCATCATCTGAATAGGAGATTTAGGTCTAGATTCAGCAGCAGTAGATTGGCTCAATAGCTGGCATATTTCCTTATGCCCTGATCTCCAGTCTATTATCTGGCACTTGCCAGAACTGCATGCACAAGATGTAATTAAGCCGTTAGTAGTTACAGATAGCCAAGTCAAGTAGTGAAGTACTGTACAAGTCATGGCGGTACAGCTCCATCTACAGGTATCTTGTGATCTAGGACATTTTAGTACAACAATGTCTTGAACACTTGATAAAGGTTTTCTTTTATCTATCACCTGGTCACTGGTAAAGATTGCCAAGGTGTTTGGTGAACTTAACTAAAAACCTATTGAATTGGTTTTAAACATCAATCCAAACTGCTAAAAACTGTTTTATATTAAGAGTGATGTGTTCATATGCCAAACTTGTCAATTTACAAATTTATTTAGTTTAAAGTCAAGCAGACATAACATGACAAAAAAATGAATGCATAAAAAATAATTTATAAACCCTCAAAATTTTGACCATTTGACTATTTATTAAATGAATTAAAAAAATTATAATATTTCAATGTATATATATATTACTCATGATGTAGAAGGGTTTTAACTGTCAAGATTTGTCGTTTGAAACTGAAAAATAGAATTTTAAATTAAGCTCACTGACCACCTTGGTCCTTGGTGAGCTTAATTACATACTAGCTTCGCTCAATATAACATCTAAATATATTGTAATTTCAAACCTTAGTAAGCTTAATTATATACTAGCTTCGCTCAATATAAGATCTAAATATATTATAATTTCAAATAACCACAATAGGGGACAAATCATAAAGAAATACAGTTCATAGATCAGGATAATTACTAACCTCAATTCTTACTAACATTATAGACAACTCAAAGTATACTTTTCTTAACAATTAGAGATTACTTTCTATTTTTTTTTTACATTAATAAATTTTCTTTTCCAATGAGAAACAATTTCTTACCAATAATGAACTGATTTGCACTGTGCGCACCTAGTCCTAGCAGGTCTGAAACAGGTTTTACAATTGTAAGGAAGTGTCTTTTCCCTCAAAGCAGCTGCCTCTGTTTCAGTTGATACCTCCATTTTGGCTTCTATTACAGGTATAACTGGAGCGAGCTTATCATGATAGACCATCTCAGATTTGACCTTCACCTGTGAAATCTCATGCGCATGTTTTTCCAGCTCAGGTTCTTGGACCAGATTTCTGACAGGCTGGTTCCTTTCGTTGAGGGTTTTTCCAAAATACCACAACTCAATGTGCTCAGTGAAACTTCTATTGGGATGTGTGTTGGTCTTGAATTTTGGACTGGTCAATTTTTCTGAAGAATCAGCCACCTTGGTTGTCTTCCCTAGTTCTTCATTGATATCATTATGGTTTACAGAGATACTTTTGCAAATTGAAGTTCCATCCTGATAATTTATCATTGCTGATTAATTGCCTGATGTGAAAATTGTTATTTTAAGCATGAAATATAAAAGGTGACCACTAGTACAATATACCCTGTTATTTACAACAATAATTTCCAATATAAAGAAACCTTGAAATCGAACCATTTATAAAATCTGAATGAATTATTTTTTCTGAGGATTTATTTTGTTTTCTTTTTCTCTTATGAAAATCCTCTATGGGTTTATTATGCTTTGGAGGAAGTAATTGGAAAATAAAATGCAATTGTATTACTTCTTTTCCAATTTAAAACTCTTATGGCATGATGTGTAATTAAGTACTTAAATGGGAAGTTATGAAAATAAAAGAGGCCTATAGTTACGTTGTGAATTTATAGAAGTGACCTTAAAATCAATACTTCTGTTGCACACTGAGTATTTTGCAGAGGAATTATTCTGCTTATTTCTCTGTCTCTGCTTCCCGGCTTCTCTATCACAGTTTTTGAGGCTGTTTTCTGCAATTGACGCACCATTCTGATTATTTAGGATTTCTTCTGAAGTAGAACCATCTTCACATGGTACCTGATTAGATAGAAAAAATGTCCGGTTATGAGCTGCAAAAGAGGGCTTATAGTTTGTCAGTAACCATTACTTGCTGATTGGCAGAGTATCGGTATAAAGATTAATTAATTTATGCTGAGACAAACAAACCTCTTTTAAAACCTGAGAAAATAAGGTGTTTGGATCTGTCTCGTTTATGGCACTTGACTGATTGTAATATTTACCATCCACTGATCCACTTTTTTTGGTTTTGCTTCCATGAATATGAGGTTCCTGCTCATGTGTAAGTCCAGTTGTAGCAATCACAGATTCACTCGATGTCTGACATTTTTGTTTGTGCCCTTCTCTCCAGTGTATTATCTGACACTGGCGAGAACTGAATATCCAAGAAATTCATTTTAGCTGTGCTTCATGTTTAGCATGTGAGAAGCAGGTATATATGTCATGGTAGCCCATATGTATTATCCCGGTACAAACTGAATAGTAATAAATGTTTATCATAATGTTTGCTTTCTATTTTTGCAATTTCTATCACCAGTTTTGATTGCTGCTGACAATGTTTTGGTGCTAGAGACATTTGGGCCATAATAAACCATAAGAACACATGAACCTGAAGACAATATTAGTTTTAGAAAATCTAATATCTACTGTTTCACAAATGACAAAAGTGCCCCTCAAGCAATTAGGATTTTCTTACCAATATAGAATTGACTTGCACTGGCTGCACTTCAAATTAGTAGGAGCAAGGCAGATGACACAGTTACCATTAACCAGATTGCCCCTTAAAGCTGTTACCTCATGTGTTGCTGGTACCAGTGTTGCCCCTGGTATTACCGGTTCCAATGAATTGTGCTTGCTGGTATGTTTCAATTCCAACTCAGGAGTATTTTGTTCTCGCGCTGCGTCTACAAGCAGACAATTGACATAGTTCAAGCATCCTTGAAGAATGTATGCCACGGGAACCAAAAGAAAAGAAAAGGCTATGGCCTGCAAAATGTTTTCCCAAAAGTCATCCATATATGAATTTCTCAATGAGAGAGATTCACGGATTCTGCTAATCTTGTACCTTGCCCAAGAGAATTTCTGAGCTTGAAACTTGTACAACTACTGGAAAACAAGAGAACGTGAAAAGAATAAGCCTTTACAATTAAGAAAACAGGTAAAACCTATATTTGATATGATTTTTATATATTTTTTTATTGCTTTTCAGGACTCTCAAGAATCTATAGTAAAGGACGTTGTACAATCATGTGCCCAAAATTTTCAAACCTTTTTACAATAGATATCTTGAAAATTATTCAGTCTGAAAATTCTCCAAAACACTAAAATTCGAAAGCACCAACTTCTAGAGAATATAAATTCCACTACCCACAAAACTGAAACGCAACAAATTAAAGAATAGTAAACTTAATTATGCAAACAAATTAAAGATAGTAAACTTAATTACCTCAGTACGAAATTAGAAGCAGCAGCCAAAAAGCAATCAGCTGCCGAGCCCCTTTATGCGCTTTTGTGGTTTCATGGAACCCTTTCTGTAGGCTCTAATGAAGAACATAATAAAGATTATAGGTATTTCTAGAAAAAGAAAACACCACATTGTCTGAAATAATTGTTCTAGCGTTGCGCGTCAACGCTAAAAAATGTATTAGGTACGGAAATTATTTTATATTGTGCCCCAAACGAACCAAATTTCTCCTTCCACCTGTGGAAGGAGTCAAAGAGAGACTTCCCCAACAAGCTGGTCATCTGCTTATCGCAGACTCGCACTGTGCTCTTGTCAAACGGTTCTCAATTTCTCTAGAAAGCTTAGTAATTATATAAGAAATAGTGGTCTCAAGTAAGTTATTTTCCTTGATTGATGGTGTGATAGACGAAATAGGTGAGGAGAATGTTGTGCAAGTAGTAACTGATAGCGCATCGACTTATGTTAGTGCCGGTAAATTATTAATGGAAAAAAGAACGAAGTTATTTTGAAATCCATGTGCGGCACATGTCTTAGACTTGATTTTAGAGGATATTGGTAATATACCAATTTTCAAAGATTGCATTCACAAAGCGAAATAAGTGTCCAATTATGTCTATAATCATGTTTGGGTGCTTAATTTATTCCGACAACAAACGGGACAAAGGGAATTAAAAAGACCGGGTGTAACGAGATTTGCAACATGCTTTCTAAGCTTGGAGAGTTTTGAGAAGAATAAAATTACTTTGAAAGCAATGTTTGGTTGTAGAAAATGGTTAGAAAATACTTTTGCGGGGACCTTGGAGGGTCAAAGGGTAATGGACATCATAATTAAAGATGGTAATTTTTGGAGACAAGTTAAGTATTGCTTGACGGCTACGGCACCTCTTATCAAGGTGCTTAAACTTGTCGATGGTGATGCAAAACCGGCAATGAGATATATTTATGAAGCAATGGACCGGGCTAAGGAGGAAATTGCTAAAAGCTTTGATAACAAACTCAATAGGTATGAAAAGATTTGGAATATTATTGATCTAAGGTGAGAATTACAACTCCATCGACCACTACATGCGGCGGCGTATTACTTCAATCCAAAGTAATTTTTTATCTACTATTTATATTTCATATCATGATGGTCTTCTTTAAATAGTTTATTGAAATATATTTTTTTAAGGTTTCATTTTAGTGAAAATTTTAATGCGGATGATGAAGTTCAAGCGGGACTAATTGAAACGATTGAAAGAATGTACCCCGATCGTGCAACACGATTTAAAATTGATACTCAACTTGAGAAGTTCAAACGATCGGAAGGTACATTTGGGTCAGATATGGCCATTCACTCTAGAGACAAGAAACAACCCGGTATGAATTCAAATTTGATATCCATACTTTTAAATTCAAGAATATATTTTATTCTTTGAGTTAATCTTTTAAATTTTGAAATAGCACATTGGTGGGATATGTATGGTGTGGATAAGGAGGTTAAGGAATTTGCAATACGTGTTTTGAGTCTTACATGTAGTGCAACGGGATGCGAAGGAAATTGGAGTATTTTTGATAACATTCATACCAAGAGAAGAGCAAAATTAGAGCATGAACGGTTGAACAATATCATTTTTGTCAAGTATAATCTAAGACTAGAAATGAGGCAAAAGGAAAGAGAAATGAAAGGTGATCATTATAATCCAATTGAATTATCGGATATGGACTCGGATGATGAATGGATCACCGAAAAGGAAACACCCGTTCTTCAAGATGAGTCAGATATCGAAGCTCCTATTCCTTTTATTCATGTTGCTCAAGATTATTCATGGAAGGATTTGAGTGAGTGTTTTATGGAAGAGGATGTTGGTACTAGCAAGAAAAGAAAATGAGGTATAGATTTATTTTTATATTTAAATATTTCGTGTATCTCTATTTACAAGATAAAATAGTTTTTGGTTTGCATTTTGTTGCTAGGATCAAGAGATTTGAGACTAGGCAAGGAAAAAAATTAACAATAAAGAGAAAGGAAAAGCAATTATGGTGGAAGAAGTTGAACCGGATTTAGAGGAAGAGGATGAAACCGATGAAGAAGATGAGTCTCTTAATCTTAATGATGAAAGTGATGGTGATAGTGATGGTGGTTCTAATGAAAATTTAGATGTCAATATTGTTAGTTAGTGAAAATGGTGATAGACATAGCCTCTTTTGTTAGTAACTGAAAATCTAGAACATAACTATAGCATATTCTAATTGATATGTTTTTTTATTAGTGATGATGATAGTGATGACAGTTCTTTTGTTAGTTATTAAAACATGACGATAACTTCTTTTGTTAATTAATATATTTTTCTTATTAGTTATTAATTTATTTTAATTTTTTTATTATTTTAAAAATAACTTAGCGTATCTTAACGATACGATACGATACACGAAACACGATACGATATGAAACACAACGATACACGATATATTTTACGATTCAACTTTCTATGATTACAAGATCTGGCTCTGAAGTGACCAGTGCGTTTCTGCTTCCCTGGTTCCGGCTGAGGCCAGTATACAACAGAGAATTATTATTATTATTTTTATAAGAAAGATGACTCTCAAATTTGAGAATTATTTCTTAATTGCACTAATATGATCTTGTTTATTTATTTATTCATTCAGACGTCCTACTCCCTTTATCATATCGGTTTGACCTCTCTCTTTATTCTCTTTATCTGTCTTATAATTGATAAATTTACCGTAGCATTCATCTTTCATATTCTTAAAAATACTTTTCAAACTAAAATTTTTAAATGTGCATATTATTGCGCTATCTAGTAAAAATTATTACGAGTAGCGTAGCTTTTGTCTATGTGGAAACTTTTATTGAGAAAAAAATGATTCTTCTTTTTTCCACCATTAATTATGATGTATTACAAATAAAAGTAACAGTTAAAATATCAATATTGAAGATAGAATAACAATAATATTATTACGCATTTCAAAGTATAAAATATAAGACATTTCAAATTCAAATTATAAACTATAAACTATGTATCATTTGCTATTCAAATTATTTCAAGAATCAAACTAATTACCATATTTTTAATCAAGGATACCTCAAGTACCATAAATTGAATACAATTTTTACACAAAAAATTTCCTTTATATTTTGCAAATTGATCTTTGTATCTAAAATTTTCAATAAAATGTCCTTATGGATCCCATTAATATGTTGATTACACTTTCTTCCCCATCCATTTTTCATTCCCTTCACTCACTTTGAATTCCATTTTAATATTTTCATTTTTCTGAACTTTAATTTTCGTTATTAAAATTTATAATATTTGAAAATTTGTTATTTAAAAATTCTGACTTTATAATTTAAAATAATGAAGTATTTAATTAAATAAAAATATCTCAAATATGTCACTTCAAAAAGCTCAAGCATAAAAGATTAAATTATACAATTTAAAATTTTTATTCCCTTATAATTTCTCAATTTTCCAGTTAAAAATTTTATTGTTTTGAAATATAGAAAATATATTAGTCTTTAAATTAATTATTATGAACATAAATAATTTGAAATTTGAAATTTATTTGTATGAAAATTTATAGCTGACAAATAATAATAATAATTTTAATCAACTAAATATCATACAATAGAGATCTTTAACAAATATTTTCAAAATCCATAATAAAATATGACTTCATGATTTTCATAACTTAAAAATTCCAAATTTATTTACCTTTAAATTTAAAAGTCCAAATGATTTTCAAAGTCCATCATAAAACTTTAATTAATATTATATGAAGTTTAAAAAAGTATTTTCTTATATTTGAAAATTTGGCTTTTCTGATTATGAATTATCATAAAACTAAATGTTACATATCACGGTGCATTGAAACTTCGAAGGGAACTTATAAACCAGAAAACAAGAAAATAATAATATGACGTGTTGGGCCTTACAGGGCTAATTAATAACGGGCTCATGGCATTTTTAGGAGAATACAAATTTGTAACACTTCTGCCTATTTTCAGCGAGATGAATTTGTGATCCTGGGTTATTTAATTATTTTATTTTAATATTTCTTCAATACACGGGGTCAATGGTGCTCAGGGTCTCTCCTTCAATGTTCAATGTACCGGACTGATACTGGTACTGTACCGGTCACAAGAAGTAGAACTACCGAGTTAGTGCATTGAGCATGTAGCCCCTATCATAGTCACAAGATTCACGATTTATTTGTGAATAATTTATTTTTCACACATAATCGGATATTTCATGAATAATTCATCAATTTAATATATAATACGTATTTTTAGTCGAAAAACGTTTTAGTCATGAATTATTTTTGCAAAAAAAGAAAATATTATATATTATTTTATATGAAATTTTATAGTTTTTAATATATTTTTAATATTTCATTATTATAATTTATATTTTATTTATACTACATAAAACAAGATATTTCTAAATTATATATGTATTATATACAAACATTGAATTTTTAACTTAAGTTTCCAGAATCACAATTTTTTTTATTACTATGTTCTTACAAATTGTTGAGTAAAGTTGCGGTGTGTACGAATCACATGAGGATTGATATAGAACAGGGAGGTACAGCAGATGTTATTTGAAACATTTGACATCTGAGTCTGAGTGGACGGATCACTCATCACTGAGTGCAAGTTTGTCTTTTCCCCTGGATGCAGAGGCGCGCATTCTTTTGATGATGGCATGAGTGGTTAGTAATTTTGGTTAATTGCAGGTGTCTACATGAAATTGACTGTAGAGAGTTTTCATTGCTATTAGCATACTAAGAAATTGTCAGAATATTTTGAATATCGGCCGTTGTATTATCATATAAGCCAGTTTCATTTGAGAGGTTAAGTCATGATTACTTATGAATCATGACTATGGAATTACTATAAAATACACGAAATATATAAAATACGAGACATGAATAATTTCTATTTCTATTGAAATACTAAAATAATATAATTAAATATATTAAATTGATGAAATTTTCTAACAGAAACTCCCAATTTAGTCAATCTGATACCTTTATCAACTGTTTTCACCTGTTATATTTACCAGTTCACCAAACTGGTTCAGTGGTTTGGTTATTTGAATGCAATTAATGACTAATCAAACACCACAACCATCTAGTATTCTCTCCTTTTGAGGGAAAACATACAGGATAGGTATTGCCACCTACAATTTCCCATCATCAGATATTCAGAAATCAGAATAAAATAGGGGAAGCTGTTTGGTATTGCCAGGCATCAATCCAAAAGCATTCATATTTGCAGGTAAATGCTTACATATTTCATGGACGCTTTGGAAGGGCAGATGCAGTGAAGTATTTTCTTGGTTAGAAACACATTGGGTCAATAAATGGTGCTCAAAACTGCTTCTCTATGGACCAAAAAATTACTTTTCTCTTCTTCTTTTTTCCTAAAAAAAGCAAGCGAATACCTACTAATTTTAATTAAAAGAAAGTGTTCATGCTATCGGAAAAAGAAAAATAAAAGAAAATGAAAAGAAAATTTAGAAAAATAAAGTACAAATGTCTGGCGTGAAATTTAGATATGTCTAGCCTATGATCAGATCATATGCTATAGATTTATTCTCCAAACTTCTATATTTGGAATACTGCGATCACATAGAGCAATAGAGCGTCGATGGGTGGTTCGGACTTGACTTGAAAGATCCACTGATTTCGTTCTTCCCAGATATTCAGAAGTCCTTCCATGAAGCTCTGGAGTTGGGCGACCTTTCACTGATGATCGTCGAGCGTGAAGGATCAAATTTTCCAATTCAGCACTTTCTTTGGAACAAATATTTCTCCTTTTTTGAAACATAGATCTGCTCAATCCTTTGATTCTTTGACGTACCCTGCTTGCCACCTTCCAGGTATAATAATCTAGTATGACAGGTGAATAGCAATCAGGCAGAGGGAGACCGTACGGGAAGTACTTGCACCGTCTGTCTATGATGTGCACACGGGTAGGAATGTTGGGGGAGGGTGAAGCCTCAGGAGGCCACATGTGTTCTATCAGTTGGGTGAAATTCACATAACATCCATGCTTGAAGGGGCTGAGATAAATTGGGTTATAGATGCGTGGGGGAAGCAGAAGATATTCCACATGGATTGTATGATTATTTGGATACTTAATAATTTGTGTCTTCGGCTTGCACTCGAATTCCTCCTCTTTCTCTTCTTCTTTTTCAGGGTTTCCCTTTCGTCGCGACCTTTGAGTGCTGATGCGGTGTCCAAAGCAATTAATACCATTAGTACAAGGTACATGCATACGTATATCTTTCGAGCTCCCCTCTTCATCTTCGTTGTCCCTTTCTTCACTTTGGCACTTTTCGCTATAATATTCTCTTTTCTTCAGTTGAGGACAAAGAAGAGGGAAACGGGAGCAATGGAAATAAATAGAGAGAGAGGATAAAAGTGCTTGTGCAATTAAAAGCTTAGTTATATTTGGAATCTCTATAAATTCAACGTAAATTCAGTTATATTTGGAGTCTCTATAAATTCAATGTATATTTAGTTATATTTGGAGTCTCTATAAATTCAATGTAAATTCAGTTATATTTGGAGTCTCTATAAATTCAATGTAAATTCAGTTATATTTGGAGTTCTATACATTCAATGTAAATTCAGTAATAGTTAAAAGAACCCACTATTAAAAGTCCCGTTACAATTAAAGATGGCCTCTTTTAGTTACAATTTAGAATGGAGTTAAAATTAGAAGCATTACCATAGTACCATCTTCCAAAATCCTAATACAAGTTATAACATGGGTCGCTGGTATTAGTGAGAGGAAGACAAGAGAGTCTGAATCTTGTACTGTCTTCGTTTTGCAACACGATACAATTGAGTATTTGCATACTAACCGATCATTATATTCTAGAAATGTATAACAACCCACTTATTCACAAACCTTAAATATCCTAAGCATCTTTGTTGACTCTCTCCTACGTCACTACTAAAAAATGATTTATATTGGTGAGTAAAAAAGATGCTTATTTTGTGTGTAAGCCCACCAAAATGATTTATTTGAAGGAATTCCCCACACATTAGTACCCTCCCAATAAATCTCTACGGAAATAATCATCAAATTGGTGGGGTGCACGAATTTGATTATTTCGGTGCACGATCTTATATTATTTCCGTGGACGCACTCATGTGTTTAATTTTTCCTCCTTTGACCAGCACGAGACTAACTTGGTGAGTGTTTTCAGCGATCATGTGGGCCAGCCCACGTATGTACTCACTCTTCCACATAAATGTTATCTCCGATTTAAATACTTATTTAACAAGCTAATGTGCATAAACTATTTCATAAAATTAATATTTTTTTAATTAACTAGATTATTTTAGTACTATTTTTATAGTGTTGTGCAAATCCAAAAAAAATTATAACGAAATATAAGATAGTAAAACAATAAATAAAAATACCATATTATTTCACTAATAATATCCAATCTAATTCATAATTATCCACCAAACAAATAAAAAACAGTATAAAGTCACATCTTTTAATGCAGTAATTAATTCAAATACATTCACCCAGACATTCATCTTCCAAATGTTTTTTTTTCAGAAAATCAGAACACAGTACCGGAGAGAACAGGTTTAGGATAAGCAATTTCCTTAATGCGTATCATTGACCACTGAATTATAAATCAGAACCCAATAGCCCCTACAAAATGAGATGTGGAAAAATTAACAAACATAAAAGATTATGTTACTAAACCAAGTACTTTATTTGCACGAATCAAAATAAATTTGATGTAAGAGGAACTTGCTAAATTGATGGGGGCGATATCCATAACAAGAAAAAACACAATTTATGCATAAATACAAAAACACTATACATAGAAAGGATGTAGTACTACTCAACAGCTACTTGGAGCATGCCACTAGAGATGCTTTGTCCTAGAAAGAATGGCTCCTAGACCGACTATATTTTTAGAATGTCAATATAAATTAGATAAAAATTAATTGCTTTGGCTAATAGTTCAAATTAAATAGATCAAAAGGGATATAAACTAATAACTAGGTACATGTTTGCTTGGTTTACATATCCAATTTTTATCTTCTATCTCACATTAAATAAAGAGATTACATGAGTGAATATAGAAAATTCATTATACAGGGAGATCAGAAGAAATCATACCCAAAAGGACATCACTGAATGAGCTTCCACTTGCAAATATTGCATGTTCTTTGACATAAATACATCACCAGGGGCGCCAAGCTAATAATACATATTAATTTATAAACTATAGTTAAAATGTTAAATATTTGGATATAACAAAGTAGTGGTTAGACAAACCATTAGTAGTTGAATTTGACATGGCAAATACAACAGGGCTGCAGAGAATTAGAGTCCTTCATGGACAATCTGGTTTGAAATCACGATCCAAATGTAATTGTTAATCTATGCATTGCAACATAATAGACGAATGTATAGAAACATGTATTATAATTGTTATCCTTACATCTTCAGTATTTAATTAATTATCCCTTCAGCTTCAGAGAGAGACCTAAAAGTACACGTGGCTTCACCTTTTTAACCTAATTAATCAATTATCAACAGCCAAGAAATCAATTGAACATAAACTCTAAACTAAGATCTAGAGATAGTGTGGACAATTTTTGTTTGCATACCAAAGCTTATGGTCAAAGGAACAGTTGTTGGGTTAAGATTTTTTTTTTCCTTTAACATAAGACACTAAAAAAAGATAATATCAACACATTCTTTTTTATCCAAAAAAAAGGAAAAATAACTTTAAATTGGTGCTACAATAAAATTGTTGCATGTCCTGCTAGTACAATACTAATTGTTCCTTATGACATGAGAAAATGAATTGATCTTGTTCTACGATAACAGTAAAGATATATTATCTTCGATATAACAATCATATATGCATAGGTATATACCAGGAAAAAATATCCCATAAAGATCAAAAATGTAATTTATGTTGATTTAGGAGCACTTAAATTTTCCTCTTAAAGTCAAATAAAATTAACACAACACGAACAAAGCATAATGTCAATTAAATCTAAGAAGTTTCTCCTATGTGAAAATAATCACATATCATAAAATTTTATAATAATTCTATAATGGATCTTGAGCCATGTCCAGACAAAAGTTAATAAACATAAAGCAATGTGATTTATTCCTTGTAACTTGCACACCACAGAAATTTGAAATATTATATATAAAGTAATACTTATGATTTATGGTATCTACAAATGATGTTTAAACTCTAAAGAAGTAACCTTGTGAGTTAACATCTACAGAGGAGCTTCCTTGTTTAGTTATGAACTAGAATTATCCTTTAGAAAGTATATATAAGATCATTACCCTAAGAAGCTTTATCACATGCATAACTTCTCCATTCAAGCTCGATTCATCCACTGTATTTCGCCTCATCTTTACAACTCTAATAGTTAGAACACAGTTCTTCAAACAAAGGGTTGACAACTAAAATCAAGCTAAAGAAGAATGAGAGATAAACCTATAAACTTCAAAAATAATTTCTGCCATTTAATAAAAAATGATTTTGAAATTATTTTATCACTAAACATTTCCTACAAAAATTAAGACAAGTAATTCAAACTATCTAGCATACACATTGTTTGTTTGTCGAGCTACCATTAATTATGAGCATCCTATAAAATGAACTTAATACAATTTCTCCTCTGCCAAGAACAAACCAATCAATTATGTATGTGGGAAATTGGACATGAAACTTAAATACCTCTAAAAAATAAAGAGGAAAAATGAATGAATTGAGAACCTTTGGAATCATATTCCGAGAGGATCGTCTTTGGTTCGAGTACAAGAGAAGGCACGGGGGCCTCTCAGCCTCTGGATCAGTACAAGAGGAGGACAAGGGGTGGGACAGATTGAGCTCTCTCCAATGAGATTGTGGCTCTCTCAAGTCTCAAGTGAGACCATGGGTCTCTCAAGTGAGGTTGCGTCGATCTTGCTGAGGTGGTAGCGAGAGGGGAGGCCAACGAAGATCGATCATGCCGGAGAAGAGGGAAACAATCGAAGGAAATAGATGCAAGCCTGAGTTTCGACGATCGAGAGGGGAGAAGAACGAGATCCTTATCGCGGGATCAAGTGGGTAAGAAAGAGAGGTGGATGAGTCGTGCCTCCCTCTCTAGAGGGGTAAATATGGAGGCGGAAAGAGAGAGTTAGGGTTAGAGATGTGACTTCAAATTTTTTCTCCTTCGAACTAAAAAAATATATTTGTGATTCCATCCTCGTGGATGAATTTTTTTTTCCGTGGAAGATCCATTTTAATTTGGTGCGTAAATTTATTTGTGGACTCACCCACCAAATTCACATAGTCTTCTTTGACCAATTTTTTTTTTTCCGTGAGACCTTAGATGCGGACCAATATATTTTGGCATACCCACCAAATTGCTTCATTTTCTAGTAGTATACCTATCATCATATATTTTAATAATTTCCATAATTGGCACAATGACATTTCTGTTAGTTTTACAGAATAGTTTTAACACAGAATAATACTCAGAGAAGAGGGATTTTGTGGTGCAAATATGAGGCCACACCATTTTCTGATTTTCTCATTACTTTTATAATTGAATACAATAAAATAAAGAAAATAAAATCTCATAAAATAATAATACTAAGACTGCCATGTGGTTTCTTATTTTTCCACACCTCATATAGGGTAACAAAACAAATAGTAAATATGTCAAAATAAAACTACTATCTTAAGATAATCTAACAGATCTCTAGTGTGCTATATCGCATGATACAACAAGCTTACATCCAACATTTCACTTCCCTAAACTTGTTGCCCATCTTTCACATCCTGCAAGCCAATTTTGTCTCGTAGCTCAATGAATCTGACTTGGCCCAGTGGCTTTGTCAGAATATCAGCCAGTTGGTCTGAGGTACCCACATGTTCGACTCAATTTTTTCACTCTCCACATTTTCTCTTATATAGTGAAACCTTGTATCGATGTGCTTGCTTCGGTTGTGAAACACCGGGTTCTTGCAAAGAAAATTGCTGACATGTTGTCAATTTTGAGCCTAATTTTCAGAGAGTTGTGACCCAACAGATCAGCACGCAATGTTTCAAGCCAAATACCTTGGCAGGTTGCTGAGGCAGCTGCTATATACTCTACTTCACACGAGGATAGTGCAACCACCTGTTGTTTCCTCGAAAACCAACTAATTGGATTATCTCTAAGAAGAAAATAACTCTAGTAGTACTCTTCCGATCATTTATGTCCCCTGCCAAGTCACTATCGGAAAAACCCACAAAGTTTATATCTTTAAGTGAAGCCCTTTTGTACAAACACCCCAAACCAGTACTGCCTTTGAGATATCTCAAAATTTGCTTTACAGTAGCCATATGTTCTAATTTTGGAGATTCCATGAATCGACTCACAATCCCAATAGAATAAGCCAAATCAGGTCTTGTGTGCAGCAAGTACCTCAAATTGCCCACAATGCTTCGAAACTTATTCTTATTAACTAGTAACAAATTGCTATCCTTGCTCAGTTTCAGCCGAGCTTCCATTGGAGTTTTTGTCGGATTGCAATCTGACATACCACACTCCTTAAGGATTTTGTGAGCAAATCCCTCTTGACACAATGTAACTCCATCATTCATTTGTTTGACTTCAATGCCAAGATAGTAACTTAGCAAACCCAAGTCACTCATTCGAAATCTTTCCTTCATCTGCAGTTTAAACTTGGCAATTTCTGATTCACATGTTCCACAGTGATAATCAAATCATCTACATACACTCCAACTAGGATACAAGTGTTGCCTTGTTTCTTCTTGTATACTGCATGTTCCAACTTACTCCTTTTAAACCCGAGAGAGTTTAGTGTGTTGTTCAGTTTGGAGTTCCAGGCTCTGGGGGCCTGCTTTAGACCATAGAGTGCCTTGTGCAACCTCAGTACCTTATGCTCACTTCCTCTTTCTTCAAAACCTGGTGGCTGAGTTACATACACTTCCTCCAATAAACTCACCATTCAAAAATGCAGATTTAACATCCATATGATGTAGTAGCCAACCTCCTTGCACAGCTAGAGTAATTATCAATCTTATGGTCTCAATTCTGGCAACCGGTGCAAAAACCTCCTCAAAGTCAATACCTTGCTGCTGCACATAACCTTTTGCAACTAGGCGCGCCTTGTGCTTCATAACTTTGCCCTCTGAATCTTTCTTTAGTTTGTAAACCCATTTAAGGCCAATTACCCTTTTTTTCTTTTACAGGTTCCACAAGACTCCATGTATGATTGCAGTTAATTGATTCAATTTTTCTTTCATAGCAAGCCTTCACTTCTCTTCCTTGTTTGCTTCATCAAAATTTGTTGGCTCTTCAACACCCATCATGCACACACCTAGATAGCTGACAGGTTCTGTTTCATTATATATGTCTGCTAAACTGCGCAGCATGACTGGTGTGTGCTGTGAGCGTCTGTTTCCTTCTGAGCTTGCACTACTGTCATCATCATGTCCATCAGTGAATGCCATTCCATCACCTGATTCTTCACCATTATGATTGTATCCTTCGACATTTGCCTCAGTTGTAATTTCATCATTACCAATCTGCATATCAGGTGGCATTCTAAAATTTGCCTCATCAGTTTCATTCACTTGTTCATCATTTGATGGCCATGTCCATGGTTTGTCTTCTTCAAAGACAGCATCTCTAGTCACCACAACTTTTTGGTAACAAGATTGTATGCTCGGTATGCTTTCGATCCCTTCTCATAACCGAAGAAAACCATTGATGTGCTCCTATCCTCCAGTTT
This sequence comes from Schoenoplectus tabernaemontani, assembly GCA_037127355.1. NCBI lineage: Eukaryota > Viridiplantae > Streptophyta > Magnoliopsida > Poales > Cyperaceae > Schoenoplectus > Schoenoplectus tabernaemontani. The sequence continues at coordinate 17,745,663 of CM073743.1, read as the reverse complement.
CTTTACATGCCCATTTACTATTTTAACATGAACAAGGCACCCAAAAGTGCACATGTGATGCACTACTGGTTTTCGTTTGTACCATGCTTCATAGGGAGTCATTCCTATCACACTTTTGGTTGAAGTTCGATTTAAAATATACACAGTAGTGGTTACAACTTCTCCCCAAAATTGTATTGGCACCTTCATTGCTTTCAACATGCTTCTAGCCATTCCCACAATTGTTTGGTTCTTTCTTTCAACCACTCCATTTTGTTGAGGTGAATAAGGTGCTGTCATGTATCTCTTAACTCCTGTCTCCTTACAGTATTCCTCAAATTCAACAGATTTGAATTCACCTCCCTTATCGGTTCTAAATGCCTTCAGTTTCTTGTTTTGCTCAACCTCAACGGACACCTTGATAGTTTTAAACAGTGAAAATGCCTTGTCCTTGCTAGGTAGAAGTGCAATCCACATGTATCTACTATGATCATCAACTAACAACAGAAAATATCTATTGCCTGTTGGTGTTGGAGGCAGTATGGGGCTGCAAAGATCACCATGTACTAACTCCAGTACCTCACTTGCTCTATACTTTATTTTGGTTGGAAATGATGCTCGACGCTGCTTGCCAACCAGACATCCTTCGCATACATGTTCGACATGATTTATGTGTGGTAACCCTTCTACCAAACCTTCTTGGCTCATCTTTTTTAATGCTTGAAAATTCACATGTCCAAATCGGGTGTGCCATCTCCATGCTTCAGATTCAGTGTTTGCCATTAAGCATACTGGTTTAGCTAATTCCAGGTTCAACACATACAGCCTGTTAGCTGACCTTTTCACCTTTATCAGCAATTGACCAGCTGTATCAAATACTAGTAGCTCACCATTTTTAATTTCGACTCTGCACCCTTGCTCTTCTAATTGGCAAGACTAATGATATTATTCGTTAGTTTAGGGATGTAATATACATTAGTTAAAGCCTTATGTTCTTCATTCCTTCCTTTTATTAATACAGTACCCCTACCTCCTATATGTACTCGATGCCCATCCCCCAATTTTATTGCACCATGAGCACCAGTGTCAAGAGTAGTAAAGTGCTCTAAGCTACCTGACATGTGATTGCTGACGCCAGAGTCCAAAAACCAAAAATTGTCTACATGGTTCTGTTGCGTTCCCAAGTGCAATTCCCCAATCTGTCCAGCACTGGTTTCGATGCACTCTTCTTCTGCACCAGTAATGACCTGTTGCATCAGTAATCTGGTTCTTCTTCATCTTCCTTTTCTGCTATCAATGCCCTTTCCTTTCTCGGCTTTCTGCACTCAGATGCAAAATGTCCATAGATCGAGCAATTAAAGCATTTAATTTTAGATTTGTCAAATTTCTTTCTCGGCTTCTTCTCTTGATTACTGCCTGAGTTACTGTCAACACCTTCTCCAACTTTCTTATCTTTCAGCGTCAGAGCCTCCCACTGTGCGCGAGTGAGGAGTAACTTCTCATCCTCTTCTTCTTGGTGTTGTTGTCGGCCCTTCAGACCTTCTTCGAACACTCTCAGTCGCCCAATTGCTTCGGCTACTGTCATGTTGGATGTGTCGCCCCACCGCTCAATTGTGCTGATTATGGGTAGAAACTTGTCTGGTACGGCACTGAAGAGTTTCTCAACAATGGTACTTTCTTTCAACTCCATTCCTAAGGAGCGCATCTCTCCAACCAAACTAATCAGCAGTTGTGAAAACCCTACTAGATTTGTTGTGTCTGACATGACCAGACGATCAAACTGTCTCTTAGCATTTGCGCCCCTGCCTTCTTGACGCGATCTTCACCAACTGCCATCTGCTTGATTGTCTTCCAAGCTTCTTTAGCAGTTTGCTTCTCTGCTATAGCCATAATGGTCGAATCAGGGACTGCTTGCGATATTGCAGCAAGAGCTCCTTGATCTTTCTCCTTGTCAGCTTCACCTTCACCTTCTACTGCGTCCCATACTCCAAGCGCTCGAAGTATTATCTTCATTTTTATTGCCCACAAACTATAATTCGTATCATTCAGCATTGGATACTGAATTGGTACTCCTCCCCCTCTAACTACTATTCTCTCCTGTGTTGTTCCACCTGTCCCATCACCATCGTTACTCATGTCAAGCTCTGATATCAAATGTTAGTTTTAGAGAATAGTTTTAACACAGAACAATACTCAGAGAAGAGAGATTTTGTGGTGCAAATATGAGGCCACACCATTTTCTGATTTTCTCATTACTTTTATAATTGAATACAATAAAATAAAGGAAATAAAATCTCCTAAAATAATAATACTAAGACTGCCATGTGGTTTCTTATTTTTCCACACCTCATATAGGGTAACAAAACAAATAGTAAATCTGTCAAAATAAAACTACTATCTTAAGATAATCTAACAGATCTCTAGTGTGCTGTATTGCATGATACAACAAGCTTACATCCAACAATTTCTAATTATTCTCCAGAATTGCTTACTAAATCTCCTTTCTAATATCTCTAACATCGCCTAAAATTAAACTTTAATTACTATAGGTAGGAGAAGCCATAAATTACAGATGTTTAAGCAATGTTTCACTGCAAGATCCATGTTACCCTGCATGCAAACAGAATAGTCAGAAAAGTATCAACTATCAAGTAGCATGTGACTACTGAATAATTAATGAAAATTAAATTCAAGACGTTCCATGCACAAAAATCATGGGAATTTCAGAAGCATAATTTTCAAGAAGCTTCAGAACAAAAGATTTCTACTTACCTGAACCTGTGAAGACCTCTAGGTAGAAGCATCAGGCTTGAGAGACTCGATCTCACTCCACACTTCAGTAGCCAAATTAGGCCGATTCTTCCTGGTTAGATTACAACAGCGGAGGCCTAACTTGGCTAATTTGATGGCCTTGTCAGGGGGCCACTTTGCTGACACATCCATCTCCTTATTTAATCTGTGACTCTGCAATGCTTCGTCCACTGCCTTGGATATACCAGCGGCGGATTTTCCTGTAACCAGTTGTAGCAAGATTATACCGAATGAGTAAACATCGCACTGAGGATTCATCTCACCGGTTCGCATGTATTCTGGGTCTATGTAGGCTAAAGTGCCCTTCGGATGTTCTGTCAGATGGAGAGGTGTTATCGTATCTTGGGATTTCATTAATTGACAAGAGATGCCAAAGTCACCAAGCTTGGCCTGATAGTGCGTGTCAAGTAGGATGTTTGCAGGTTTGAGATCACCATGAGCTATGCCATGTGGTTTAATCGAGTGGAGAAAGATGAGTGCAGAGCAAATGTTAGTGGCTATCTGTATTCGTGTTCTCCACGAGAGCGATTTTCTATCACCAAAAGTGCCAAGGTAATTATCAAGACTGCCATTTGGTATGAACTCATAAACAAGTGCCCAATTTTGTAGGCATCCTCCTATCAGTGTCACAATATTTGGGTGCCTAACTTTTCTCAGGATTTCAACCTGAAAATTAGCAGAGTAATCCAACATATTAATTAGAAAATATTTAAACAATTCATGTATGAAAGAAGAAAGGATAAAAGAAAGAAAAACAAAATGGTAAAATGGGTAGATATGGCAGAAATATTTACCTCTTGATAGAACTCTCTCTCCCCCTGATTTCCTCCTCTGTGGATCTTTATAGCAACTGTTGTGCTGTAAAGAACTCCCTTGTACACACCACCATATCCACCTTCTCCAATCTTGAACTTATTATCAAAGTTGTTAGTAGCATCCTTCAACTCCTCAAAAGAGAACTCCATGAAGTTAGCCACATCATGATTGCTTTTTGTAGCTTGCTTCTCTATTTGTTGGCGTAAACTGTCAACTTCTTTTGCCATACTGTTTTGCATTTTTGTAAGTTCTTTGTTCTCTTTGAGCAACCAATCTTGTTGCTTTTTAAGCTTCACTAGATCACTGTTCTTCTTTGCAAGTTCTTCCTGTAACCTCTTTGTTTCTTGGAGCTGTAGAGGAGAATTAATCTCAGACTGGAAGGGAAGATGCTCTCCTACAGTTACTAGGTTATTTTGTAGCTTTTCCATCACTCGAACAGATTTTCCGAAATTATAGGAGGGTTTCTTGTGATCTGTTCTTCTCAAGGGGCTTTTAGGGAAACACCCCTCAGGTTCCCTAATTAAGCTTGCATCCGGGTGATTGCCAGCATCGAAGTCAGTATCTGAATTCAAAGTGATCTTTGCAGGGCTGTTTGTCTGCCTATTTCTTTCTCCTGGTTTTGTTTCATCCTGATTTTTCAGAGTTTCTTCTAAAGTAGCACAGAACTTGATATCTACTAGATTCCTAATTAGAAATTTAGATATCAAGCTATCAATTTCACACAGAACTTGATAATAGATACTGATATTGTAGAAGCTCATATTAGTAATTTACCGTCGTTATTGCTGGCATAGGCGGAAAATACATGTTTACCCACTGTTGCACCCACTCCTCAGTGGTAATCCGTTTTGGATCGGGGTCGCGGTCCTGCTGTCCATCATACACAATTAATGAATCGATTACCAATGTAATTCAGCAAGAACACAAGAACATAGAGAGAAGCTGCTACTAGGAGAAATTCAAAATGGAAATTTGTTATATGGTGTGTAGCATAATTCCAAACTTCATCACCCACAACTTTAGATAAGAGATCAATGCCTCGTCTCAAGGGAGCTTGTATGTTGTTCAGCTATCAAAAAAGTCAGATTGCAAAAGCAAAACTGACTAAAACATTACCTCGTATTTTATCTACAACATAATTTCTAATCGATTTGCCTCGTCTTTTATCTACAAGAGTTCTTTCCCAGCATAATTTTTTTTCACCCATATACGATACATGAATAAAACATCAATTAATTTAAGGTTTTAGTTTCAATCTCCTAAACCAAAAGTGATGCCACCTGAAATTTCATGTTCTTTTTCTTTTTTATTTGATAATTTGTTGTTGAGACTTATTACTAAATTCGCACTTGGTGCATGGCATAATAGAATTCTACTTGCTACTGCCTATAAATGGTAAAACATAGCTTCTTCTTAAATACACAAATAAACAAGAAAGCTTCAAGTACCTTGGTGCCAGATTTGAAGAACCAGAAGCCAGAAACCATTAGTCGTTGCGCCTCTTAGTTATATGCCTTTTATGGTTTCCTCAAAAACCCTGTTAAACTTGTAACTCATGAATATATACAGGCACCGATCGATGCATGGTTCAGGAAAGAGTCTAGTAAAAAAAAAATATTTTAGCAAAGACCATCATCGGATTGACTGCAATTATTTTTTTTTTGTGTGTGGCGTCTCCATCAGAAAATTGCAAATCAACTTATATTACCAGGAGGATCTATCAATTGGCTTCAATTCTGGCATCAGTTTTGTGATTGGTCGGTTTCGTTCCATGTTATCCAGTAGTCAGACGAATAAGATGCGCAGATTTTAGTAATAATAAGTTTTATTAAATTAATATTATTAAAAATAAGAGTGAGAAACGTAAAATTTCAAATATACGAATGGCAGCGCGTCATTGGCAGTGGCACGGACGAAACGCGTCACTGTCAGTGGCGCGTTTCATTATTTTTAGGAAACGCGCTACTGCCAGTGGCGTGTTTCATCCAAACCCCGCGTAAGTGACTACCCATTTTGTATATATAAGAAGCAAACGTGCCACTGGTAGTGGCGCGTTTTGTAAAAATAAAGAAACGCGCCACTGGCAGTGACGCGTTTGATAAAAATAATGAAACGCGCCACTGCTAGTGGCGCGTTTCAAACGTGCAGTGAACGCGCCAATGCCAATGGTGCGTTGCCATTTATATATTTAAAATTTTACATTTCTCACTCTTATTTTTAATAATATTAATTTATTAAAACTTATTATTACTAAAAACTGCGGGATGCGTATGGAGTGTGGGTTCGAGCTAGATATGATACCAGTACATACCGGATGCGTCACATAACGCATTCAATTATTTTAATTAGTTTAACCGGTTCGGTCAAGATATGGCTGGATACGAATCAGGATTCGTGGACTCATTTGGTGCGTCAGTGTCTCAGTGACAAGAATTGAGCATTAGACGAACGAAATAGCGAATTAAATTTTTATACCACGCTCGCGCATTAAATTTTTCATATAATTTAGGACCGTTTCAATTTAATGATTTTCATAGATTATCAAATGATAATTAAATTTGAATGATCAATTTAAAACTATAATAACATATTTATAATTTTTTTATATTTATAATTAAATTTTTTTTTTAAGAAATCCATTGTCAAAATAACCCATTGTGAACTACCCTTCTCATTCGGTAATTGAAAGTTTGAACAAGTCGTCTCGTTTCTCGTTTTGAATCTCGGGCTCACTTTCATTGGAAACACACAGAAAGAGCAACTGCTACAGCTGCACAAGTAGGTGTCAGATCCGTGTACAAAGACACGACAACTTATATCTCCATTTAAAATTGTTAAATAATATTGGGTGTGACCGTGTGAGAAAGTTTTTATTACGATCTTTCGTTTTATATAATATAAATAAAATATATACTATAATAATAAATATTAAAAATATATTAAAAATTATAAAATTTCATATAAAATAATATTAATATATTTTTTGCCGAATAATTCGTGAATAAAATATTTTTTTATTTAAAAACGTAATTTATATTAAACTGACAAATTATTCGTGAAACATCCGGCTATAGATAAAAAATGAATTATTCACGACTTGAGAGCAATGAGCATTTTTTTTTCTTTTTTTCATCACTATTGATTTTTCCCCACGTAATAAAACTTTTTCAACAATATTTGTATCGAATTGTTCAATTAAAAATGAAATTGCACAACTTTATGTGAATCTCACATTTTTTTCTTAAAATATGCAACCTTGTCATATTTTTAATAAAGTTAATAAAACATTGATTTTTTTTTCAAAAAAAAAATACTATTTTGATATATTGATCATATTATCATGTAGTAAAGTTCATTATATTATTTATTTTTATATAAAATATTATATATAGTTATATGTACCCATTTTTTTTCAAAATTGATGTGTCTTCGCATTCACACTGTACCGTACATACCAGATAGAATAACCGTGCCTACACCTGTGCAATATACTTCCGTTCAAACATGTTTAAACTAATGCAATAATTAATCTGATGAATTGAATTGTAAAATTGAATCAAGTAAACTGAACTTTAATTTGGTTTGTTCAGTTAAACCGAATTAACATGAAAACTTAAATACAGTTGTTAACTTGATAATTTTATATGAAGACTATAATATTACATCCAGAGGTGGATCCATGTTGTTATAGGGGGAGGGACAGGGACAGTTGCCCTCTGGATTTTGAAAAATAGTATTTTTCGATAATATTTTTGGTAATTTACTCTCTCTTGAAAAAAAATTTGTCTCTTTGGATTGTCTGATTATTTTTATTGAAAAATATTTAATATCGTGCATAATAAAATAATTATGTAAAGATATCAAAATATAAAGTTCCGTAGATGAAAATTTTCTTCATCAACTTGATTATCTATTACTTTGAGCTTTACTTTGTTGTTATTTTTAATATATAAAATATTATTATTTTAATAAATTTTTTATTAGATAAGAATATATATTAAATTTTTTATTTTTTATTTAGTACATGATTAGTTAATGAGTTTGAACCCGATAAATTATTACAATCCGATAATTACTCCTGATCAAAATCCTACATCCGTTCCTGATTACATCAGTACCATAGTGTTTTGATCATAAGTTCGTTCAATCTTGTTGATATTGTAATTAACAAAACCTAACTATAAATCGAAAATAGGACCATCATTACTTTTAACCGAACTAAACTGCATAAATCAAGTAATAAAAAATCACACCATCTTTTTCGAGATAATGATTAGATTTAAAAAAAAAAGTAAACTATTCTGGATACACCCTAGTTGTCATTCTTAATCAAATAATGGTTAGAGAATGGCATCTTGAAATTTTGTTTAGTAAAAAAAATAACAATATATATGAGACCTTACGTGCAATTAATCTGCATTAATCAATTAATGATCAGGAAATGTTTGGTCTAATTCTATAGTCAAAGTGCAAATAAGTTTAGTACTCAATTGGACATTTGAAAATGTTTCCAAACAACACCGATCCCAGTTGGAACTTCTGTGTTGTCTCAAACTAGTCACAGAAAAAGGAAAAAGTATCAAATAAAAGGAGATTTTTTACAGTCATTACCTCATTTTGTAGTAAACAAGTACAATTCAGGTTTCTTTACGGTTTCCTTGAGTACCTTCCTAGGAGCATCCAGTTGCGAAGTAGGCGAGCGGCCTACCAAGCTTCAACAAATCACAGAAAATAATATAAAGCAATCGCAGCAATGTAATGGGGAGAGAATCTAGACTTTAATTTAGGGGGTAAAATGGATTAAAATTTAAATCTTTTAATATAAATATATTTTTTATTTTTTTTAAAATATACATAAAGATACTTATAAAAATATTATTTTCAGGAGTGCAGCTGTCCTTGACTCCTCTTGAATCCGTAAATATGGATTTCCCTAAATTTAAATATATTACATATCAAAATTTGATGAAGTCTGGGAAACAAAAAACGAAGGGGTTGATGACTTCTTTTTTTAAAATTTCAGCGAAACTAAAATGTTAATTATAATACTAAAACCTCGATAGATGATCAATTGGTTTAGGAAAGCATTATGATTTATGGACTATTTGATTGGATGAATAGATAGCTGATACTTCTGGGTTATTTGGGCCGTCCGATTGGGATACTCTCCCTGCCTCCCTGGCCCCTGCTCATTTGTATTGTTGCGTTGGATGTCCATGGCCATGACCCATCTGAGATGAGAGAATGAGAGGTCTCTTTGTTAGAACCTAGTCTCTCTCCAGCGGCGAGTTAGCTGTAGAGTGTATATATATTTTATTATTATTATTATAATATAAGACAGTATTAAAATCCGCACGGAGTGATATTGAACGTTCTAAATTATTTTAACTGATCACTATATTGTAGTAGCACAGAAGATATTTATCCCTCCAACCGCTCTAATATTCATCAAAAACGGCCTAGTAGTGTGCGAATCTACTGTAAGGAAAATGGAACAAACAGAGTAAGATAGCGTCGCTAAGCGCCTGAGCCAACAGCTATGTAGGTGGGTATGGAACAATGTGTTGGAATTAATTATTATTAATTGTAATATATATGAGCTTATATGTAATAAATATATATTATATAATAAACTGTTAAATTATATCCGTAATGAATATCCGTAATGAAGTGATCAAATTATGTATCGGATTTATTATATGTCATGAGAAATGAGTTATTTAATGTATAGAATATGTATTATTAACTTTATGATTCAGTGATGGTCTGAATTATATAAAGTCTGATAATAATATAATTATGTTATTGGTCCCTGAAAAACACAATTATAGACAGTTTTCTGATTAAGCGACAAACCTGTTAAGAGAGTCTTGGATCCGGTATGGACCCGCTAAAATATAACTGCTCTCAGTTATATGGGCATCCATTATATATAGGGATACTGTTGGTTTTCAAAACTATTCTCATTTCTCCATTTTTCTGTCACCCTTTCGTTTCCCAACAAAGATACATCTCTCTCTAAACAGAGTTCCAGAAGAGAAGAAATTATCTATGCCGGTTCTCTCAATCGCTCCATCGGATTAGAGGAAGATCGCTCGAATGCTAAAGGAATCTGGTGATCAACGGGGTTGTATCTCTTTGAAAGATCAACAACATGGATCAAGGTAACATATTATATATGATTAGGAGTTCACTAGAGGATCACGACCATATAGAAATCCTATCAATTAGTATCAGAGCCTACTCTAGTAGAACTATTAAGATCTGATGACTGATTCAAAATTTTGTACCTTTTAATTGGATCTGTTATTTTAATCAAATAGTTTATGAATAATTCGGAAATATATAGATCTATTTGTTAGAATTAAGTTAAGATTGGCAATCGATTTTAAAAATCAAGTTAATCAGTTTATCAGAATTCAGAAAATTAAAATATTTTAGAAACTGATTGGCCAACAAAGTAATCCGAATTATATATGATTAACTGTCGAATTTCATGATTCTGATAAGAAAGTGCAAATTTCTGACTATATTTCACTGCGGTTATTTTTGAATCATGTCAAGATCAATTATTATCGGTTATGTAAACGGGCGATTATGTAAATTGGCAGTTTTTAAAAAATTTCCCCCTGGGGGACCGCCACAGTTAGGAAACATATTTTGTATTTGCATGCCTAACTCTTTTTTGCATAAGGATTATGAGATATGATGACTTTATTGTCTTGTGTGAAACTTATAATGCATGAATGATTGATGTGTGTAAGCGGCCTAAGATGCCAATTAATTATTTTTATTTTTGTGGCTTGCATGTTACATAAATAAAGTATCATCCTTAGGACTCGTGCAATTTTATTTATTATTAGAATAGTAATTTGGTAAGAATGAAAGATTTACATTAAGGACAGGATGATGAATTTATGAAAGGATTCTTACGAAGGAGATCATCATGTCTTGTGTCATACTATCTCACTTATAAATTGATTATGTTGGTTGTTGTTTATTCGATATTGATTGCATGAACCCATGAATTGATATTTAGGTTAAGGCAATATATTTGAGATATTTATTCGGATAATATTAAATCATTATGAAGGATTCAGATAAAAATATATTTTTTGAAATAATTAACATAAATATTATCTTACCAAAGTAAGCTCTCATATTGACGTTAATTATTTTTCAAGACTTATATACGGAGGATATACATATAATATTTGATTATTGGACCGTCCCAAAGGAAAGATAACAATCACTTATTATATGTAAACAGATTGTAGTAATATATAGGTAATGGTTAATAAGTTTTAGATGTGATTAGTTGATTGGCCCAAAGGAAGGTTGACTAATTGACATCAAATGAATCGTTATATATCATTATTACATCTAATTATCTTAGAATAATAATTAATTTCAAATAACACTTATTATTTGATGATACTTAGTTGATGAAATATGCCTTATTTTGATTTAATATTATAATTAAGACATTTAATTTATTATATTGCATGTATTTTTTTAGCAAAGATTACTGATCTTACTGTCGATATCAATAGCATTCGATGCTGACGGGTTCTAATTACAAGGAATGGAAAGATACCTTAGAGATTATTCTTGGGCGTATTGACCTAGACATAGCGTTACAGCAAGCTAAATCACCCTGTACTGCAGATAGTCCTGAAAATGCTTAGAATGCGTATGCACGATGGATGAGGTCAAATTGCTTGTGTTTTAAGGTCATGCAAATGACCATTCCTGAAAATTTTAGAGGACCTGTTTTTGATTCCACTCTAGCCTTAGACTATCTTAAGGAATTTGAGCAGAGGTTTGTTAGGAATAAGAAGGCTAAAATAGGTATTCTGTTAAATAAACTTTGCATAATGAAGTACAATGACATAAGTAATGTCAGGGAGTACATTCTTGAAATGATGAATACTGCTTCAAAATTGAATGCATATAAACTGAACATATCGGAAGATATGTTGGTCTATTTGTCTCTCAACTCTCTTCCCACTTCTTTTGGGCGTTCAAGGTGAGCTAGCTCGTCGAGAAAGAATCATGGACAGTCAATGAGCTCATCTCGCACTTTGTTCAGGAGGAAGAGCGTTTGAAGACGAACAAGAGAGAGAGTGCAAACATTGCTTCCATATCTAAAGAAAAATGGAAACATAAACGTAAAATTAATTCAGATGCTGCAACTACAAGTTCGCAGAAGAAACCACTAAGGACAAGAAATCGGTTATCAAGACAGAGCCGGATAAGTAAAAGAAAGGGTGTTTCTTTTGTGGATCTGAATGGCATATGAAGAAAAATTATATCAATTATCACGCATGGTGTGCAAAGAAATATAATTTTTCTTTTGTTTGTGAAGAAGTTAATTCAGTTTCAGTTTTAATAGACATATGGTGGATAGATTCGGGTGCAACCACTCACATATCTGTGTTTATGCAGGGTTGTCGAAATTACCGTAAGTCAATAGATGGTGAAAAATACATCTATGTAGGCAATGACAATAAGGCAGAAGTTGAAGTCATAGGGTATTTTAGATTACTTTTGACAATTGGTTTATATTTGGATTTATTTGATACTTTTGTTGTGTCGTCTTTTAGACGGAACTTAATTTCTATTTATGCATTGGACAAATTAGGTTTTTCTTGTTCATTTGGAGATAAAAAGTTTGGTTTGTATCGACACTCCAATATGGTTGTTTCTGGTTTTCTATCCGTTATGGATAATATTTATGCTTTGAGATATTATTGCTTCCTATAATGAGACTTTGAATAATGAAACTCAAATGTTAGACAAAAATTAACACGTGGAAGATAGCGATTAATGTACATGAACCATGATTTAGGAGTTAGAGTCTAATAGTAGAGTTATAGACTTCATATTCTTAGATTTTTTAGGATTTTAGGATTTAGAATTTGGAAATAGATTTCAGAAATAGAGGTTTAGATAGGATTTTAGGATTTAGAATTTAGAATTAGGTTTTAAAATAGGATTTTAGAAATTAGAAATAATTTTTTTAATAGAGGTTTATTGTACTATTATTATTGTTATTATTGCTACTATTATATATTTCTAAAAATTAATATTTTTAATTAATATTTTTTTTCTGAGACGAAGTGGAAATAACCCTAACATAAGTCGTTCACTTTAAAAATAAATTAATCAGATTGTAATTTTAAATTTCCATATTTTGTTTTGGTTATCAAAACATAACCCATTTATTAAAATATGTCCCTCCATTGAAACCATCAATTAAAATAAAATTACTTTCTCAAGCTTCAAGCATTACATTAATTAGACCCGCTAATCCTGATTTTGGGCCATTTACAAAGATAAGTTCCAAACCGAACATCTCACAAACTAATCCAAAGCCTTTTATTTTTTTTGAAGTTGGTAGGTTCCCTTACTTTAATATTTTCATTAAACCAATAAAAAGAGTTTACAAGACAATTGGATAGAATATACAGTGGTACAATTCGATAAGGAATCAAATTGCTTTTCCCTTAATTTGTGTCGTACTTTTTTTATGACAGCAACGTGCCATAGAATTTTATGTCAATAATGAATGGACCTCACTATATTACATTCGGAACATCAAAAATAAATTCAATGATGTAATAATTATGGCTTTATGACAGCTGATGCAGATCCTGTTAGATTCATCTCCCTATCATCCCGTCAAAAGAAGATTCTCCATTTCATTCTCAAATTATCCGCTCTATAATGAACAGATAAAATCACATCCAAAGATCCCTCTTGACTAGTATCGTCAATATGATCCGATGCATTCAATTTAGATCGGAAGGACCTTCATTGATATGCAGTTGTTACAAGAAATAGGTCTTAATTAATCAAAAAAAAAAAGAAATAGGTCTTAATTTACAGAGGTCAATTCTATACTACTACATGCAAATTAAAAGTAAAAAAAATTACCAACATAGAAAAGGAGAAAAATGAAATAATCAAATAACTTTTTTTTCTCAGTTGAATCTTTGCTCTGCTTTTTGAGCAGCATATAAGGCGTCTCTCTCAGCTGTAAAGAAACGTTACAAAAGACTTACAAAAATAGAATCAACAAATAACATTTGTATGATGTCCTTTTTGGTCACCGTATTCTAGGGCTGTATAAAAAAATTCGGGCTCGTGGCTTAGCTCGAGCTTGAGCTAATATGACTCGATCTAATTTAGCTCGAACTAATCTGTCTTGATAGTTAAATGAGCTGAGTTTGAGTTGTGCTTGACTAGGCTCGTAGCTCGACTCGGCTCGAATAGTAATAGTTTATATATTTTTTCTGCTAAACTCTAATCCAATACATCTTTCATTATCTCTCGTGACTCACCATCTTAGCAGCTTAATGACTTCTTATAATTACTCGTGACTCGGCTCATATATCTGATTCGATAGTTTTTTTGCTGGTTCATCCATTCAAATTAGTGCAGTAAAGATTTTATTGAAAATATAGATTGTTGATAGATCGATTTTATACTAACCCATGTACCATTTTTTTAGATATATTGAATTTACCGTTTATAGATATACTAAATATAAATGTCAAACGAGTCAATGTACATGCACTGGCTCGTGAGCCAGTTCGAATAATAACGAGTCGAGTTTGAACTAGACTTTTTAGCTCGAAACGTTTCACAACTCGACTCGAATTTTCATGAGCTGAGCTTGAACTAAGTCCAACTCGTTCGAACTCGACTTGTTTGTAGCCCTACCATATCCGTGTCTAGTGTATTAAAAACGGGGCGGGTCGGGTCGGGTTTGCACGGATCGACGGGTTTTCACGGGACGGGTCCATTTTGGGGGATTTGGTCGCGACCCGTGGGGTCGGACGGGTCGAGGGTGGGGGTCGGGTCGACGGGTTTTTTTTTCCAAAATTAAAAAATAACCCAATAAAATCCAAATAAATTCTCAAAAATTCCGAAAAATTCCGAAAAATTCAAAAATAATTATTCAAAATATTCAAAATATATAACTATTTATATTTTTACCAAAAATTTTAATTTTCACACATTTTTTTTATTTTTTTTGTATTTTTTCCGGGTTTCCCGACATGGGTCGGAGGCGGGTTTGCACGGGTCGGGTGGGTTGGGTCGGGTCGGGTTGGGTCCAAAACGAATCGAGTCTAGATGGAGTTTTTTAAAAAAATATCGTATTACTAGATCGGTTCTAAAAGATCACGAATTTGATAGATCGGATCACGACCACGGGTTCAACGGATCGGGTATAATCTATTTTTTTACAACTCTATCCGTGTTGGAAGACACCAATACTCGTTTTCCAATCAATATAATATTATTTTTCTTTGAGCTCCAAAAATGGCGTTTATTTACTACTAGGCCCAATCACGAAAGCCTATACACACATAAAGAGGCCGGATTCGCTTTTTCTTTAACCCATTACCCGTTATTCAGGTTTAATCCGACCTTTAAATCGGATCCGCTTGAATAAACGAACGGTTGAGATGTAAAGTTATAGGATACAACCTCCGCCGTTCGCGTAGATGAAAAAGCCTAGATGAAGTCCCTGAATTCTGAAAGCACTATAAAGAGAGCGCCGACTTCCGAATCTCTCTCTCGATGAGTCGATCTACATCTCTCTGTGTGATTCTTGAAATTGATCTTTTCGGTGTTTTTTGACCTCTGGTCTATTTTTTTTTAATGGATGAAAAGGGGCAATGATGATGGATTGAATCTATAGGTCTCGTTCGTCGTAATGGCGATTTTTAAGCAGCATTTTTCAGAATTTATTTTCTTGAATTTAAATTTCGATTGATTTTTCTGGTTTTGTTGTTCGTTTTTGTGTGAATACGATCAATGCTATTTTTCATTTTTACGACCTCCTCTCATTTTTGTTTGTTTATATATGAAATTCTTAATTTATTTCTCCATTTCTTAAAGCAAAAAAAGGGTGCAGTGAAGATCAGTTGGATTTAATTTTTCTGATTTTTATGAAGACAAAATCCACGCGAACAAATGTTTTCCGCCTTCTGAGCATACCTTAATATTTGATATGAGAAGGTAGTGTGATGATCAAAGTGCATAGTTCAAATGATGGCCTCAAACTGAGGCTCTGATTACATTTGAATTGTCTTTCGCTTCTAATCACTTTTGCTCTTTCATGAATTGGTAGTTTAGTTCTCATGAAACAAGTTTCTCATATTAAGTTTGAAATTGTGTGGCATGTCCCTTCAATTGTATCGCTGTTCCGTCTAAATACAAAATAATTGTTTCAGTATTAAACTTCGCATGGAGCACAATTTTGATTGTCTCATGACCAATTTCAGTAACATAAAAGGTACTTATCTGTTCTGATAAACTCGCGAGAATAATAGAATTAAAAGTTACAAGATAATGTAATGCAATGAGAAAGATTTAACGAGATTGTGAAACAAAGAATGAGCACTTAATTATTTCGTTTGACATTCTCATCCACGAAGCAATGCCATGTTTATCCATTTTTGTAACCTTTTTTCGTAGCAATTAAAATTTAAACAAAAGCATATCATAACAAAAATTAAATATAAATATCCTAAATTAAACAAAAGCATATCATAACAAAAATTAAATATAAATATAAATATAAATATAAAAGTTTTATATATACAAAGAAACAGTCTTAGTGGGTGCGTGGAATTATCAGTTCTCGTCCTTTTGAACTCGTGCAGTGGAAAGGAGATATCCAATTCTCTTGCCCATTTTGCTTTTGGTTATGATCTTGTGAGTTTATCATAATTCGGACGAAATAATGGAGAAATTTGAATGTTCCTGCTTGCACCTTAAAAACTCAAAAGTGGGGAAGGAAAGAATTTATGCCTTTTTGACTAATGGAAGTAGCCTAGCACTAGCAGGACAGTTTGAGCTAGGTCTTCTTGCTAATTGCAAAAACTTGAAGGGTCTAATCGTAAATTTGAGCAATAATTTCTTATCTGTTGTAATTCAATTGATATTGGTACCATGTGTACAGTGAGTGTGCTTGAATTTGCCGGTAATCAAATCAATGGTATAATACCAAAAACAATGGCCAATTGGTTAACCTTGTCTCTTAAAGATTTTCAATACGGACGTTTGGTTAATATAAAAAATATTATTTTGAAGAGATTTATACATTGAATGTAACAATTAACTAAATTAATTGATCTTACTGTCATTAGACAAGAAAATTTTCGGACGACATTTACTAATTTTGATTTTTAAGATGATATGAAATCATTTTTTCCTAGAAGAAAAAGTTAAGTGTGATACACATGGCCGATATCAAATTATTAATTGGTTAAATTCTTAGCATTGGTCGGTTTATTTTCCTGATATTGGGACCCACTAGAACTAGAAAAATGAAAAAAATATAAATAAATCAGAAGTTCTTAGAGTCGAAGAGTTCAGGTAGAAATAGCTGGAACTGGAACGATTCGCATTATTCGAAAATTATGAACATCGTTTCATTTTTAATATTTTTAATATTTTTAATATTCTAGGCCCAATACTATAGCCCGGTCCAGTATTTAAAGCAGTCAAAACGTAGGTGACTATGGCATTGATATAGAAGCACGATTATATTATCCAAAGAATTAATTTCTAATTGAGGAATACATATTGAAAACCAAAGCAATATAATTTATAACTAATAACTTCATGAATACGAAAGTTTAGTTTTGCATCACAAAAATTAACTAGGGCACTGCTAATTAATTTTTCTTTTTAAAAAACAGGCTACAGAAGCATAATGTACATTTATCTATGCAGAGAAGAATTATTGCAGTATAATAATCGCGTGAAAATCTCTCTTTGATAAAACATTAACACATTTGCACATCCTGTAAACCAATTATTTAACTTTCTTTAATACAACATAGAAAAAATTATGAACAAACAACAAATTTGTATATATATATGCACAAACTCATCTTCTTTGATCTGTCAGACACTATGTACCAAAGTGGAGAAAAAAAATGGGTAGTGAAAAGAATTGTGAAAATAGCAATTTGCTCTTTTTTTAAAAAATAAATAAAAATAAATCACACTTCAGCGCTCTTCTCTCCTTTGTTGATTCGTTGCTGTTCCATCTCCTCTGTATTTGCACCGCTGCTAGCTGTCGGCTCTGGCTCGTATTCACTTGTTTGATCACTCTCGGTGTAGTCTTCAGTTATAATACCACCAAATGCCATTCTCTTGAGTGTCTCCTGTTCTGTTGAGCTGCCTTTCACCTCACTATTACCTGGCATCATCCCGGCATTCAAGTCCTCTAGCGAGATTTCTCCTTCCAGGTATCGCACAATCTGCTCAATTAAGTCTGGAGTCAAAAATAATTTGGATGTATCCTTCCAATGCTAGAAATGTCAATAGATGCCTTCTTTTCAGTTTAAGACATAATAACAGCTGCTTTGGTATTACAAGAACAAAGCAAGAGATCCTAATTACAAGGAAATAACTTTTGAGCGGCCACACATATATACCCAAGTTCTGTACGAGACTATCGAGGTAAATTATCTAGAAGAAAATTGAATTGACCTGGCCCATTCGAGGACGCTTTTTTGCCAAATGTCGCACAGCAGCCGCGGCACAGTGTATTAAGCGTGTCATGTCATATTGATCATAGTTGGATTGAAGCCATGGATCTATCAGTTCATCATATACTTCCTCTGTTATGGCTCGTGAAAGCAATGGCCTTGCCTGGAAGACCAACAAACTTGTTAATGCATTTTTCATGTTGAAAGAAAAATGATTACCAACCTCTGTTATGAGGTTGGTAATTACATTGTTTGAAAGTATGTACAAGAAGGTTTACCCAATTAACCAAACTCTGGTCCATGTGAGGATCAGAAGCCATAACAGGCTTTCTCCCTGTGATTAGCTCAAGAAGCATTACCCCATATGAGTATACATCAGACCTGTCTGTGAGTTTTCCAGATGTTGCATACTCTGGCGCGACATATCTGAATATATGTATCAAAAGAATGAGTGCAAGTGACGATGAGTGTAAATGAAATTCAAATCATATTGGTGCATTGTAAAGAAGCAAAAACAGAAATAAGCCAAAAACAATTGAGCAATTTGAAGTTGGATGCTGACCCAAAAGTTCCCACGACTCGGGTAGAGACGTGTGACATATTATCAGGCACAAGCTTTGCCAATCCAAAATCAGCAACCTGTAGAGTTTTGCTTTGTTAGGTTCAATCTATATTTTGCAAACTAATTCTTAAGTAATAAAAATAATTGACTATTACACAACACTCTATAATAAAATAGTAAGAAAAAATTTCCACAGTGATGACAAATTGACAATTTCAGGATTATTATAAATGCATCAAAAAAAAGGAAAACCAAATGAAAGGCCTACCTTTGGCTCAAAGTTGTAATCAAGTAATATATTTGAGGCTTTAATGTCCCGATGAATGATTTTTGGATCACCTAAAATTAGTAAAACAAGACACGCCTGAGAAACAGCACAACATACCAAAAATAATGCAATTATATTATTATACTAACATGTTAATGATGGGGGAAAGACAAGGTGCATAGTAGGAACTAACAATCCTGATGTAGATATGCCAAACCCTTAGCAGAACCCAAAGCGATTTTCCATCTTCTAGGCCAGTCAAGTGTCGGCCGGCCACTACCTAAAGAAGCACAATTCAACTTTCTAGTCATGAAAATCAGATCAAAAGAGAATTTATTTCAAATCATTTCAACTCAAAATTATCAATAGCATACCATGCAAATGAAAATCGAGTGTCTTGTTAGGCACATATTCATAAATCAATAACCTTTGATCCTCATGTATGCAATACCCGACCAAGGAGACCAGATTTCGGTGGTGAACCCGACTAATTATCTCAACCTCTGTCCTGAACTCTCTTTCTCCCTGGCCACTACCCGACTTCAGTTTCTTAATAGCAACCTCTTTCCCGCTCAATGTGCCTTGATAAACAAGGCCGAACCCACCTTCGCCCAACAAATTCGACTCTGAAAACCCTTTGGTAGCTATTTCAAGGTCTTCATACTTGAAGGCCCCACCTCCTACAGCTGGTGGCGGAACCGATGACAAGGGAGGGTTTCTGGGACTGGAGCTGGGTTTGAGACCGGATCCAGATCCATTTCCTACACTGTTTTTGGCATGCCATGAAGGGGAGGAAGGTAGCGGAGGTTGTGAGTGAAAGACTGTTGTTTGTATCTGGCCAGGAATGTAGCGTCCCGCTGCATCCAAAGACAATTTAACATTTAATTACAAAATAATTAATTTCAAACAATGTCTCGGATTTTGCATCTCGCTGCATTGAAACATTTTGATGGAATCGATTAATATTGGAAGCAAGGCAAGGATGTAGTTATACAAATAAAGTGCGGATCATTTATCGTGATAATCTTAAAAAAAAACTTCCAAATAAATTCATAAAAAAATCCTAAAAATTAAAAAAGCTTTTACGGACACATTCTTGAACTTAATTATTGATTGTGAAGAAAAATAGTTATCAAGATAAATAGTTTGTTACGGATCCAACCCAATATGAGATATGGTATCATACGAGGTAAACCAAATACAAGGAAATTTGTAAATGTTATTTACTTTAACAAAAATCTTTCAAAATGGTACTTCTTCCTAATTATGGAGAACGAGTTGCACCTGAAGTAGAAGGAGACGTTGAAGACCTATAAAAGCTAGGAAATGGTACATAATCGTCTTGACGCCTCTGAGGTCGTCTCCTCAATATCAGAATCAATATTGCAATCAGCACGGCAGCACCGATCACCGCCCCGGCAGCTATTCCAGCAATTAGTCCGGCTGACACTGTATCCGGGGAAGATGACGATGGTGGTGGAGGAGGCCCATATGGTGGTGGAGGTGATAAAAGTTTCGGAGGTGGAGACGTCAATGGAGTCTCCGGTGGGGGCGGTGGGGAAGACACCAATGGTGGAGGCGGCGTACGGGTCGATGGAGGGGGAGGAACAGGTACGACGGGAGGAGGACTCACCGGAGCTGGTGGAGGCGCCTGAGAAGGACTGGTCGGAGGAGGCGTAGCAGGTGGCGGAGAGGTTGGAGGTGAAACTGGAGGAGGGGTAGGATTTGACGGAGGTGAAGCTGGTGGTGAAACTGGAGGGGTAGGGTTTGAAGGAGGTGTAGCTGGCGGAGAGGATGGTGCCGTTGGTGGAGAAGGAGCTGAGTTCGGAGAAGGGGCTGACATGGATGGTTTGTTTGTCAACGTCTCTCTGGGTATCCAGCTCTTTTTTATGGGTGTTTAAAAGAAGAGAAAGTGGAAGTCAAGGAATTGAAGAGGGAAACAATCGCCGTTCGCGGATGGAAGAGAAGAAAGAAAAAGGGAAATCAGTTATATACCCTTCAAAACATTATAATTCGGATATTTCCCCATCAAAACTTCAAATTTGAATATTTCCCCATCACAACTTGAGATAATTGTTTATATCCCCTTAAATTTATTTTACTAAATAGTTTAAGAATGACATTCTAAAAAGACAAAAATAATCTTTGCCAAATTCCTTCGTCTTCTCCGTGCGTCAAAATAATCAAGTCATTTTCACACCGGAAACTAACGTAGATAACTTTCATGAGCAATTATCATATACTGGTACTATATATAGGCCACATATCAGAAGGCCAAAAAAAAAAAAAAATAAAAGCATATACAATTACAATATTGCTCAACTGGTATGACCATTTTCCTCCTGATTCTCATACCAGTAGTAGCAGAACAAAAGAAAAACTATATTATCTAATTAAGTATTGTTGGGCTCAATAAAACTATGAATCAAACTTATCACCAACCTTTTTAAAAACTACCCAATTATAAAATGATTTGTGTGAGACTAATGTAATGGGTTTACTGATTACCGAGAACGTAGGAGGAAAAAAACTCACAGATAGTTTTCATTGAACCCAACATTATTTAATTTCATGATGATTCAAATGGAGAAGAGAATGAGTGTGAAGGAGGAAGAGATGTAAAAAAAAAAAGAGCGAGATGGGCCTGCTTGGTGGAAACAATCTTGAATGAAGAAGAATACGTAAGGATTTGGAGAAAAAAAAATTAAGGTTGAAAGTTTACTAAAGAAAATGAGATGAGAGAAGGATACTTTGACCTTATTTTTTTTCTGAAAATTTATAGTAAAATTATTTAGAAATTAAGTTTTATGGGGATATATTAATTATTTAAATTTTTGATTGGTAAATAATTAAATTTGAAGTTTTAATGGAGATATATCCAAATTATAATGTTTTGAGGGGTATATTATCAGTTTTAAAAAATATGAATTAAAAATTGGTGGGGTTTTAGGACGTTGGTGGGACCGCGGGAGAAGGTGCATCTTTTCGGGTCTCTCACTGGGCCTCTGGCAAATCAGCAGCACTAGCAGGTAAGATTAGAACTTATAAGAATGTTTCTTAAAATTAAATTGTAATTTCAGATCGTGTCTTCATGTTGAAACTGAACATAAATAATATTTTGTCCAATGTGTGTTACAACCAGGCGGATGCATGTGTCCAATTTTGTCCATTATTTCTCCAGAATATCACGATGACGTTTATATTTGGGAACGGATGACTTCACAATGATTATCTTGACAATGAATTTTTAAATAAATATAAAATAAATTTAAAAATAGAAAAAAATTATTGATATATATTTTTTTACTTATAGATTGATATTGATTTAAATTTCATACAATTTTATTATCGTTTGGTAGTCCATTAAAAACCGTCAAATTATAATTGTTATAAATTATATAAAAATTTGATGGTCCTTAATGGAGTATCAAATGATAATGAAATTATATGAAAATTGAATCACCATCAATCTATAAGTAGAAAGACATATCCATAATATTTTCTTTTTTAAGATTTTTTTAGTATTTATTTAAAAATTCATTGTCAAAATTATCAAAATAACTCATTGTCAAGTGATCCCCATCCTTTACATTTATTTGTATTTGACTAAAAATGATATGGTTGTGTGAGACTTGAGTACTTGACCCCATATTTATCTATGAAATTTTCTATAGTTGACCCCATAATTTATTCAATAAACATATGATCACTACAACTCTTTGAAACATTTCAAGTACTTTACAAGGCAGTTTATCGATATCACCAATCACCAATGTAGTTTAAACATAATTAAGAGAATATCCTACCAAAATTGCTTACATAACTGTACGGAAAAATCATATTTGAAGGGTAATACAAAAACTGAATTCTTGACTGATAATATAAACTATAGGAATCATTAAAAAGTTCTCTTAAAAATTTATAATCATTTTTTAAGTTGGTAATTAATAAGAAAAATTCAAGTTTATTCCCGGGAAATAAAATAAGATTAATGATTAATGATAATTTAATTAATCAACTAATTAATTTAATTGACATAGTTGGAAAAGAACAAGCAACCGGGAAAGGAATAAATAAGAAATCTTCCTACGACTGGCCAGTACTGACAGATCAATTTCGGATCCCCTCCAATGTCAAACGCATCATTTGCTATTACTAGTGACATAACGTTCAGGGATGATCCAGATGGTCTCAGAAGGGGAGAGGAGGGAGGGGTATGTCTCTTTGGATTTTGAAAAATAATATTTTTAGATAATATTTTTGATAATCTGCTCTCCTGAAAAATTTGTTTCCCCTTTGAATTATTTGATTATTTTGATTTGAGAAAATTATTTAATATCATACATAAAAATAATTATGTAAAGATTCTAAAATACGAAGTTCCGTAGTGAAAAAATTTCATCGTCAACTTAATTATTTATTACTTTAAGTTTTATTTTGTTGTTATTTTTAATATGTAAAAGAAAATTATTTTGATAATTTTTTGTTAGGTAATAATATATATTAAATTATTATTTTTTTATTTAGTACTCGATTAGTGAATGAGTTTGAACCCGATAAATTATAATAATTTAATAATTATCCGCTCCTGATAACGCTGAAAGTGAAATTAGAAAATAAGAAAATAATGGTCTGGATATGCATTCTATATCAAGAGGAAAGCCACAAAATTGGAGAGGATCCAAAACAAACGTAACAATAATCAGCGGAATGGATTAGAAGAGGCAGATTACCAGAGGCATCAATCTAATTAGTTATTTATTGACTTCAGTTGTGTGGGGTCTTGGATTGCTAAATCTCCTCCCCAAAATCAATACGCGGTGTAAATTCATTATTTTATTATTTTATTGGACAATCTTCAGTATCACCCTTTTGAGAAAGGAAGCTGATACATTTTGTTGATAACGACCCTGCTTTTATTATATACATTAAATATACTGATGATTTTATTAGACAAATTTATTTTGTACAGTTTTATTAATATATAATTTAAATAAATTATTCTGTATATAAGCGATTTTTGAGATGAATAATAAAAGTATTGTATAAAATAAATCATAATAAAATTACTATAATGCATTATAGTGATATATCCAAAATATTTTTTAGAAATATATATGCAAAACGGTGTTTACAAATATTACAAGATGAACAAACCTACATCAAGGCATTATTATTTTGAATTAATTATATATTATTGAAAAGTTTTATTTCAATACAATAGAAAAAAAAAAAAGGAGGGTTCCAATACCATAAGTTAGGATACAAGAACTTTCTCTATTTTTAGAGTTTTCAAGATTTGTTTTAGATTTTTAAAATGATCTATTTTCATATGCAAATTATTATTATTTTAGAGTTTTCAAGATTTGTTTTAGATTTTTAAAATGATCTATTTTCATATGCAAATTATTATTATTATTTTTAAAATGATCTGTTTAAGATTGTTAATTATAACGTTCATTTTAGGTTTTTAATTTTCATTATGGTGAAGCTGAAAATATCGTAATTTTCAAATGCATCTAAATGAAATATTTTTTATGTTCAATTGTTCTGTTGGAGTTCTAAAATATAAACTATAAAAAAGTTTAACATGGTATGATTTAAGATGTCAAACATTACGTTGTATCCACCTCAGCCGGTTCAAAGAGTTCAACTTATGTATAGTTGTGAGTTATTCTAGATTAAATTCGAAGAATAAAGTGTGAGATGAGAAATTAATTCTTATAGTCACTACCATTAAGATAAGAGTTTGCTATTTTTTGTGTGTGTTTTGTCGTCTTTCAGACATAATACCTATGAGCTTTTTTCTGTTAACATTTTTCATGTGCAATTGGTATAGAAATGTCGATATAGTCATAAACCGAGGAATTAAACCATGCATACATTTGTTATTCTAAAAAGATTAAAAACTATACTATAACGAAGTCATTGATTACTAATCAAAATGTATAATATTGAGCTCGGAGAGAGACCGTTTGATTAATTCCCAAATGTAGCTGATGTTGACCAACCTCGAGAGCTAGCAAGTAATGTAATAGGTAGAGGTGGCAATCAGTCTGGTTAGGTTGGGTTCGGGTTCGGACGGGTCGGTTTCGGTAAGTTTGATCAAAAAAATTATTAGGTCACGGGTCGGGTTCGGGTCGAGTCGGATTTTGGGTCGAACATTGTTGAGTTTTGTTTTGTTTCGGTTTTGAGACATTTCGGATCGGGTCAGGTCATATTTTGGATTCTTAGTAGCTCAGTCATCTCGGGTTTTGAGTCATTCGGGTCCGGGTCAGGTCGGGTTAGATCAGATCATCTGATATCGGGTTTCGGGTTATTTTGGGTCGAGCTGAGCCGGTTCGAATTTTTTTTGTGATGTTTTATTTTGGGTCGGGTCGAATTTCGAATCGGGTTGGATTTCGGGTCGTTAGACTTTAATTTTTAAAAAAATCATTTTAAATAATATTAGGTCTAGATTATCTATTATGTTATAATTAATTTGACTTTTTAAATAATACAAATATGATTTATCAATTTGGGTCTAGTCAGATCAATTTCAGGTCGATATAATTTATTCATTTTATTAACAAACTGAAGATATGATACTTATGAAAATTCTGATTAATTGACAATATTTTTTTATCATAATTTTAATTTACGATATATAAATTTTAATTAATAGACATTATTATTATTATTATTTGAAATATAAATTTTTTTATTTCGATATAAATTTTGAATATATATGTGAATGTAGGTAGTTTCTTAATCAAAATTATCAATATTATACATGTAACTAGTTGTACGTGCTATATTGATAAAAATATTTGTTAATTTGTGTTAAAATAAACTGACAGTCCATCGTTGTTTTATAAAATTTATGCTTAACTCGGTCCTCCTCTAAATCCGTGCTTAACCCGACCTCACTCGAAATAAACTGGCAGTCAAGTACGAGTTGAATTTATAAAGAGAAGTATGATATTTATACGGTATAATTTTAAAATAATTAGATACATATATGCAGCACGAGTCGGGTCGGGTCGAGTTTTTGGTTGTCTAATCTCAGGTTTCGAGTTGTTCGTGTTCAGATCGGGTTGGGTTTCGAGTCATTTGATCTTGGGTCATCTCGGGTTTCGGGTCATTTAGGTTAGGATCGAGTCGGATTTCAGATTGTCTGATCTCGGGTCATCTCGAGTTTTTGGGTCATTTGGGTTCGGATCGGGTACGATTTTGGATTGTCTGATCTCGGGTCGCTCGAATTTTGGATCGTCCAAATTCGGATTAGTTTGACTTTTTAAAAAAATCAGGTCGAATTGGATTCAGATCCGAACGGATCGGATCTGATCGAATTTTCCACCTCTAAATAGAGAAACACAATCAAGAGAAAAAAAATATGCAACGACTTCATACATGCAAGTTACATAAACAGACGTAACAATTAATAGATTAATATAACTTGTCACATTTTTTACTATTTTATACCGTACGATATACTAACATGAAAAGACTTTCTCCTCTTGAGATGCTAACAAAAGGGCCAAAAAAAAACAAATTTGAACAAATATTTCTAATGTTATCTTTGACTGAAATTATCTTAAAATATTTAATTTACGTCTTAATAGATGTGTACATAACTGTGAATAATTTAATTTGATAACTTCTATTTATTTTTAAATAAAAGAATATCTCAAATTATAAATATTCTAATGGGTGTTTCATTATTATAACAAATAATTTATAATTAAGATTGCATGCTATATGTGCTTTGAACCAGCCAAACTATTTAATTTGGTCGTCATCAAAACAATTATGATAACTATACAATAATTTCAGAAACATTTTTCACGTAGCCAGGGGCGGATGCACACTAGCCCAGGGGGGGCGCGCCCCCTCTGGATTTTGAAAAACAGTGTTTTTCGGTAATACTTTTGGTAGTTTGCCCCCCCCCCCCCCCCGGAAAATTTTTTTGCCCCCCTGGATTATCTGATTAATTTTATTAAGAAAAAATATTTAATATAATGTATAATGAAATAATTATGTAAAGATATCAAAATATAAAGTTTTATAGACGAAAATTTTCTTCATCAATTTGATTATCTATTACTTTGAGCTTTATTTTATTGTTATTTTTAATATATAAAATGTTATTATTCTAATAAATCTTTTATTAGGTAAGAATATATATTAAATTATTATTTTTTTATTTAGTACCCGATTAGTTAATGGATTTAAACCCGATAAGCTATTACAATCCGATATTTGCCCCCCGACTAAAATCCTACATCCGTCCATGCACGTAGCCATCCATGCTTGTCAGAATTTGAATATTGTGCAAAGCGCACTGGATGATTGCCCAATATGCATTGAAGTATTGAACTATTGCGTAATGCACACTTGCCTATTTAAGTACGAATATTGTGTAAAAAGAAAAAAAAATCAAATGTAGTGGTTACACAGCGTTACTTTTAAATGGACTTGCTACGGAGTATTTTGGCGTAGACGTAAAATGGACGTTATGCATGGAGTAAAATAAATTTTCCCCATTTTATTACCCTTTTTTTAGTGGACCCATTTTATTATTTAAGTATTGCTTTCAGGACAGATTTAGATACATGTACTTAGGTTTTACTAAATTGAGACCTACGAATTTTCCTTGATATATCAGATATTAAGAATATCGCTTTTAACTAAACAGATTGAATCCGAGTCAATTTATTTAAATAAGAAAACACCATAAATTTGAAGTTCTTGCTCTTAAATTTGAAGTTCTCATTGTTATTTGATAGAGCGGTTAATTGGATATAAAATAAGGAAGCAGTCTGATTGTTTCTTTGCAAAAAATAAATTCTTAATTTTGATCCAATGTACTAAAATGATAACAAAATAATGAATTGATAACTATATGATTCACAATTGATATATTGTCCACTGTCATTGAAAGAAAAATGTATTTCCCTGCGAAATCAAATTTTTCTTTACATGAATATGTGGGAATTGAGGGTTACAGACAAAAGAAATTATATCATATTATATGACGACCACGGACCAACGTAACGTACCTATCATTAATTGACGTACAGAGAAACTAACAAACAGCTAACAGAGTAACAGGTTTCATATTGTGCCCTGAAAGGAAGTGTTCTTCATTTTCTCATTTTTTTTTTCTATTTCTCCTCTGACATTTGCACTTTTTAATTTGATTTAATGAAATTTATCAGACAAGACGTATACTACTTGAGAAAAAAAAAAAAATTCCATGGTTGGAATTTGATGCTGCAGGTAGGTAATATATTCATTTGTAGGTAACGACAATTGGAATATGATCCAACCAAACTGCTGAAGTGTTGAGTGGTGCTAAATCAATAAATCATAGATTAAATTATTGATCCTACGTAGGGAAGTTCCACATAATTGATAGAATTACCAATTATTAAACAATAGAATTGATTATTAAAAAAAATTCGTAGTTGGATGCTAATAGAAATGGTATTTGGGCGTTAAGCTCCTCTCAACAGTGCTACGAAATTCATTGAAAATCCTTAAAAAAATCAATTTTTATTTCAAATTAGACAATTCGGTCACATTTATTTATATATTAATTAAAAAGTTTTCGTATCAAATAATCAGTCAAACGAACAAATAACAAATTGATTTTAGGGTTCATTCTGAAATGAACCATCAGATCCTAAATAACAGATGTTACATACATGAATTCCTTACAATTGTAGAGGAGACTTCTTCTTTATTTTCTTTTTTTTTTTTGAAAAAAAAATAGTTATCCGTTTTTATTTGTTCTAAAAAACGCATTACAAACTGTTTGAACAAGATCTAAACAATCAACATGTTTGACGGATGTCTAAAATAAACATAGCGACAGCAAAAATTGTAGAGGAGATTAATCATGGGAATGAAGATCACGAAGCTATTTTAAAAGAAAAAAAAAATGAAAATCATGAAGACTGTTTGCTTCGAGCAAAAATGTAATGCATCAGTATTGAACTAGGTGGGATCTTGCCCTCTTAAAAGTGGACCAGACCGGCTGGTTTAACCGGAAAAAAACCAGAACTGACAGTCATTACGGTCTGGTTCTTTAAAAAGATCGGATATGTATAGTAACCGTTCAACCCGGTTCACTTGATCGGTTTTTTAATAATACCCAATAAACCGTTAATAAAAAAACTAGTCCTTTGCAGAATATATGCTTTCCAAATATTCGCTACCTTCCCAGGTATAATTTGAGCTCTTGGCTGATTCTTTCCCTTCTCATCATCCGTAAAATTGAAAAGAATCAAACTATATGCTCAATTAGAGAGATTTACAACGAAATTATGAGATTTTTTGCATCGTCGTTTGTCGAGATTGTTTGTACAACCATGGTCGTATAAGAATCAACTCAATATCTTAGAGTCCAAAGTTCAAGCAAAACGACCTACAAATACTGCTCAAACTGAAGCGGTATTGGTGGAAATCATTTGCGCAAAGATCTAATAAGTTGTTGACTAAATACTAATAATAATTGATGATCTTTTTTGTATTTGCTAAATGAGTTACTTGCAACTTGTTACCTGAAAAGGAAATGTCCTCAATGTGTTCGACAAATTACCTGAACCAAAATTTAGCTCTGTTTTTGTGGGTTGATGGATTATTCGTGTATGTATATTGTTAATTAACTCATATAAATGCTAATTCTACTAAGAACAATTAGTTAGAAAGATTACCCTAATTAGCACTTGCATAAAACTAGTTAGAATCACAGCTCATTCTTTAGCTTCATCTTGATTCAATCATCTCTTAATTACATGAATTATTTAATTTCAACTCGCTTGTCCTCATACTCGGACTTAATTTCTCAGTTATTGATAGAAACTAAGTGATATATAAGTTTAATTGACCTGCTATATATATACTTCATAAAAAATTGTAACTATACGTGGATAACTATATACTTAGCTTCATTTCTACTTTAATTTTATAAATCATTTAGGCTTGACAAAGCCTCTTTCATTTGTCGCTGAAAACTTTTTTCTATTTTATCTAATGCGCTCGTATGATTTTAATTTTTTATCACTTTTTTCACAAGTTTATTCAATTTTTATTTCTTAGATGGTGTGAGTTTTTCTACTTTTATCTAAATTTAGTTTATATATATATATATATTATTCAACATAGATATACTATTTTTTCACAAAAAATATCAAAATATGAATTATTTTGCACACACAAATATCTATAAATATCTATAACTTATTTTAAATAGCCAGCGGTTGACCCGATGATTCGACCAATGAACCATTGACTCGAAACTTTGCTGAGTCGACTTTCGATCCGGTTATAATAACATTGCTCTTAGAAGTTAGAACGCGTCTCTTTTGAAAACGACAACCAACAAACCTAGGTGGGACCTTGCCCTCTTAGGACTTATCTTCTTTGAAACTGCAAAAGAAATGACCTGAGCTTTGGTTCAGGATCAGGTAAAAGAGCTAAACACCGACTTTTCTTATAAGAAAGAGGCTTTTCTTATCATCTGCGACCTTTCATTCCGTGAGATGTCCAGTGAGATCATGATTTTAACTGATGGATTGATTTTTCAGTTGTCAGAATTTATATGGTTAGGTTCTAGATATGGGATGATATGATCCATACTATCAATGTTTAGTATGTATCTGATGTTCAGAGGATCTTATGTCACTCAATGAGTTAGATTCATATTGATATGAGTTTACGGTGAGTCTATAGAGGTATTTCATGATGATATGACTGTCATTTGAGGTACTAGGCGTCATGGTCTCTTTGAGATGCTTGATATAGTGGAGTCTGCGTCCATTGTTGTACCGACTAGTACTCCTATGTGCAAAGTTGTAAGAGGTGATGACGTGATTTATTGAGGTGATGCTACGAAGATTGAGATATGTCACATGACTATGAGTGTCATTACATAGTTACATGGACAAAGAGCAACTAGAGGCGGCATGCTTGGTCATCTGGATTCTAGTGGACGTTTTGAGGCTGATGGAGATAGATGTGGACATGTGATGGTGATGTTGCATGGGACATTAGATCTGAGCGACTATGGACGGTGGGCTCAGATTTGATGCGGTGAGACTCTAGACTAGGAGGCTCGGGGGAGGCGATGAGGTATCGACAAATAACTATTATAGCTATGACGGTTGGTATGGGATTGAGTTGCTGATTTGAGCCTACAATGAAGATTGTTAGGTTTTAAGCCTAATTCAGCATTGGCTCATTCTTTCTTCTCTTGACCATTCTTATTTATTCTCTTGACCCTTCCCTTCTCTTGTAGGCTACTGAAAAGTTATGTGCTATAATAAGTTTGTGGATGTTGGTTCATCTTTTTGTGCAAGATAGAAACAAAAGAGAGTGAGAGGAGAGAATAGGAAAAAAAGAGTGAGGAAGAAGAAGAGATAGAATAATTATTTGTTCTAGTAATTAAAATATTCTTGTAATCTCCTTGATTTAATATTTTGTCAGTTGTTTGCCTTCCGGTGGAATAGGCTCGACCGAATTGCTTAATCTTTTGTTTTGTTTCCTCTTATGTATTTATTGGACTTATCTATCTTGTAGTAACATCTTTTACTCTATTATGATTGTTTAATTACATGTTTGGTTGAATTTGTTTTTAATTTCTCGAGTTTCCTTAATATGCAAGTTATTAACTGATTTGAAGTTGCTTTTGATAGTTGATACCTATTATACCAATATTTTACCCACTGTACCGGTTTATATCAATCCTCATTTTGCATAACATAAATGTCCAACAAATCACCATCAATGAAAAATGAGCCCCAAAAAAATTATACCGCATGAGATCCACATGTAATGATAGTGGGAGACAATACTTAAGACACTGTATCAGCATCAAAAACTTCCCACAAAAATAAATTGAAAAACAAAAAGGGTAATTTTTATTGGACAAATCAGAGATGAGAAGGTGGGCTGCTCAATCTAGTAAATGTTTTCTATCTGGATCTAGTCATCCTGCACTGCGTGGTAGTGGTTGCAAAGCATCTCAAGATTCAGGATAGACGTACATCGTATCTTCTTTCAATTTTTCCTGCTTTGGTTCCTTCAATGCTGACATATTTTCCTTGTCATCTTTACCAGGAAAGACAAGAAAATTAATCCCCAATTTAAGATGATTCAGATACAACAAAAACAATTTTTTTCCAGAAAACCCAATAAAAGTTTATCAGATTTCAGAAGTTCTTTTACTTCTTCCGATGCATTAGAAAATACTCCTACGATCCGATAAAATATTTTGATTTCTCTAAAGTTAGAAAAATCTGCAACAAAAAGTACTAATTTTGAGACTTGTTATCCTGTTACTTCTCCTTTTTTTATGCCCATGTCGTTATTGTTTCTCCTCTTCAACAAAAAGTCAAAAACATCTGTCGACAGCTTACACCAACATTCAAGTTCACAATTTTCTTTTTTAATTTAACAAAAATATTATACCCGTCAAATATGGGATACAATTGATGCTACGGACATCTTTAATTTTGTAAAACAGAAAATTGGCAAACAGTTGTCTCAAGAGGAAATATCCGAGAAACATCCCTTGCAAAAATAATAATAATAAAATAATCATGGTTTACTTATTTGCCCCTTTTATTTAAAAAAAAAGTAATATATCATGTACTTAATTTCATATCATGAACTACAAACATTCAACAATTTAAACTAGTTTTTTTATTTCATTTTATAACAATGTCTTCTACTTTTTTGAAAATATTCCCAAACCTCTTGGGAACTTGTTACTTCTTTTTTCTAACAGTTTACTCTGAAAAATAATTACGATCTGTTAACAAGATACAATCTAGTCAAATCAAGTCAATGGTTTCATGCCCTTTAGCGTGGGGTTAATAACAAACTATTTTGGACCTCACTGAAAAACACAGAAAATACAGCTAAAAGCAAAAGAGATCCTTCACCTTTGTTACTCGGCGCAATTAACGGAATCATTTGATTTTTTAACGTCTCTAAAATTAGTGACACGGACATCCTTACACTGACAGAAATATTCCCTTTGCATGTAAATATTTTAATCATACAACGGTCTAAATTTTTTATTAAATTTTTAGAACTAATATTAATCATTAGATTAGATTATTGTTAGATAATATTATTATCTTTATAGTCATTTGTGCTGAAGTTATAATTTTCTCTCAATTTTAATTTTATATGATATGGTGCATAATTTAGAGTACAATTGTTCTATTTTATTTTATTTTTCTTAGATTGTCATCAATTATGAATTTTAACTTTCTTTAAATTTTAATTGTCAATTTTTCTCTCAATTTTACATTTATTTTATATGAATTATGTATTCACAATTGAAATTTACATTAATTACTAAATTATGTTCATTTTTATTTTCTTTATTTTCACATGAAGATAGAATTTTTTTATATTTTTAAAAGACATCACCCAATCAACGTACAGACAAAATATTAGTACATAAATGAAAGTTCCACAATAGGATAAAAGAAATAGTATGAAGGCATTTGAATGTTTAAAACTAGAGCATGATATTTAATTTTAGTAATGTCTGACGACAATTATTTTATAAATATTTAAAATATATTTCGCATATTTCATGCTCCCCAAAATTTGCCTGTCCTTAATTATTTCGCAATATAAATGCAAAACCAGGTTTCGATCTGGATCCTTGAAAATACCAGATCCACACAGTAGCTTTATTCTACAGAGATGTGAAGGAACTTTCCTTCTACGTACCAGTGCGTCGTATGAACACGCCTAAAGCCCTAAACAGTTGTCATTAACATGTGGTAACATTTTTTCATTTTTTTTTGAAATTTTGTGAGTTATACAAAATTATAAACTTTTTACTTTGAACTTAACTGGTAACTCAAATAGTAAGTCATTAAAATGACATAATTAGATTATGTGCAACCCGGAAAAAGAAGGAACTAAATTTAAAATTTGGATTCTGCACATACTTTGAATTAGTATCATAACTCAATTCAAACATTTAGAGAAAATAAAAACAAAAAAAGAACTCTTTCAACGCAGGATTATTTTTAATATTCATTTTACATTCTACGCTAGCTCAAGCTATTTTTTTAATAAAAGAGAAAAAAATTGTTTCAATCAATTAATGTGAGAGATGACACTATTGGTGACCTAATGCATTATATAGAATCCAACAGGCTGAAATTGCAGAAAATAAAAGATGTTTGAGAAACTGAATTTGAACTGTTTCAATTTAGTTTTTCTTTTTCCTATTAAAAATTCAAAATTCAGATATCATAAATTTCATGTATCAAATTAGTCAATTGGACCAAAATGTCTCTGGTATGGTGCCTCAGATTTGCGCTGAACCTTGAATGTTATGGCCCAATTACGCCCAAATGATTGTGCAAATTATCCATTTTGCCCATATTAACCAAATGGTCCAAACAAATTACAAATATAAATGAGAGTGAGAGGGGAGCGAGAAACTCAAACGTGGCCTAGGCCCAAGCATGATAAAATAGAGGGAGGTGAAATTTTAATGTACATCCAATAAATTCAAATCAACGGTTGGAAATCTTATATCTAGTATAAGTTGAATTTGTACACCACCCTTTGCAAAAATAATGAGATATATAAATAAAAGATCGTGACAATTAAAGGAAATACTCCTAATCTGACTCTGTTATTGGAAATGACTTTTGCATCCTTCATAAATCAATGGCTGTGATTTAGGATGTACAATAAAATTAGATTTACATCATAAGTTGGATGCACACTAAAAATAATTTTATATAAAATTCCTAAAAAAAAATAATTTGAGAAGATCTGATGAATTACTACAGCACGGTGAAGTCAATTTAAGAGAGTGAGGAGGCATTAAATAAACGAAAATTAACTCACTAATTTTTGTATCTGAAATTCAAGCTATCAAATTAGCAATGCCCCAACTCACAGACAAGCGAATCTGTTAGAAGCAATTAAGCAAACACATTTTAAGCATAAAGTCCCTGGGTTTGCGTAATTTATTAGTTTGCCCAAACCATCGTAAGAAATTTATATCTAAATTATCCAACGAAATCAGTCCTTCAGGACACCATATGTGATATGTCTCAGATCTCACAGTTCAGAATGGACGACAATAAAGATCAGGAAAAATTATCTCTGTGCCATTTCAAAACTTTAAAATTATCAAAATATCATCTCAAATTTCATCATTTCTTTAATGCCACTTAAAAATAATTTTAATTATTAAAATATAATAAATAATTAATATTAACAAAACTAATCCCCTCTTCCCTCTCCCCTCCCCCAACCCTCTCCCTCCCCCACCAGCACAAAACTAATCTCCTCTTGCTTTCTCAACCCCACCACTACTCCCAGCAAGAGGGATTAGATTTGTGCGGGTAGAGGAGGTAGAGTGTTAGGGAAAGGTAGGACTGTCAATGGATATGATAGGGTACAATACAACTCTTATTTATATCTTTATTTAATAGGGTAACGAAATTTTTTTTTTATCCATACTCATACTCGATAACTTAAAGAAAATAAAATTGTATTCATACTCATCTTATTAGGTACGATACAAATTGGATAAATGACCTGATGACTTTCAAAATGGAAAAGATTATAATATAATTAGCAATGAAAAAGATTATATTATAATTATCTATAATATGTTATCTATACTTCACTATATAGATAATTAGTATGGAATAACTCTTACTTGTACCCTTATCCAATAAGTTAACGAAATTTTTTCTTATCCATAACTATACATGATAAGTTAACGAAAATAAAATCTTATTTATATAATAAATTAGATATAAAATTAATTAGACTTGTAATATATGCTAAAAATCTAATAAAAATTCTATAATGATTTTTTTTGATATATTACCCAGATAAAATTGGATAATATCAGCTTTTGATAGGGGCGGAGCCATATGATGGTAGGGAGTGTTGTTGTTCCCCTTGCCGGAAACTATTTTCAGAAAAAATCAAGCTCTTAAAAAATATTTAATTGCTCTTAACGGTGAGGTGATCAGTTAATGGTTAACGGTTAACAGTTTTAACGATTTTATACGGTCGTTAAATTAAAAAACGGATAATTAATTTTTACCTATTAATTGATATTTAAAAAGGCTAAAAAATATATTATCATATCATTAGTACTTAATAATTAAAAAATTAAGTAAAAATAATAAATACAACATTAACTAAGTACTTAAAAGTTAAATATATTAAATTATATTAAACTATTACATGATGTATTTGATTTCTGTTTTTATTAGGGCCTTAGTTTACAACCAAAAAATAAAAATAAAATTTTAGAGTCATAAACTATTAAGATTTATTAAATGCGTTTTTTTTAATTTAACGGTTTTAACGGGTTTAATGTGAGATAAAACGGTTAAATCACAGAAAACCCGTTAAATCCGTTTTTTCTCAAAAACATAACGCCAGAGTCTGTCAAAACCGTTAAAACGGTTAAAACTATCCATTTTTTAAAAGCTTGGAAAAAATATAAGAATTTTTTTTAATTTGTCCCTCTAAAAATAATTATTTTTGTGCCCCCTCAGATGAGAAGTCTGACCCTCAATTTATTTATTTTTAAGTAGTTCACCCTGAATTTATTACTATTATTATTATATAGTAAAGATTATTCCGATTTTCAGGATGTTACAGATATCAACGAGAACATGACAATCTTCAATAATTCAAGCAGTATCTGCATAATTATCTTCAATGATGGTACGGACAGCAATTGGAATCTGTACCGAGTGGCTCAAGCTGTCAGACCAAGTCAAGCTTCCAAAGTTGTAATCTCCTTGCACCTTGCGATTTGCCACAAAAGTCACCTTAAATGTTTGCAGCTTCTTATTGATATCAAAAGAAATCAAATCTGGCTCAATGAATACAGCGACCCCAGCCGGAGGCTGTACAAAAGCCTTGTAAGTCGAGTAAGTGGGTCCCACATTTGTAACTGTTCGGTAAACAGAAACAATATCCTTAAGATCCGGTACAACAATTGATGGTACATTTAGTTCGTAGAGTTCGCCTTTGTACGAGTCACACACGTCAGATGGACCGAGGGTACAATTGAAGAACTTGGTATAATCGTTTGGATCAATGTCGTAGACTAAACCAGGATCAGCTGCTTTGTTTGGGTCAATATGACCCCCACCATAGTCAAATGGGTCGGCGAGTTTCCTTGGAGTAGACTCCGCTTCTATGGGTGCGCCATATGCATCAACAACAGATGCTGAAAAACACATTCAATTAGATGTTGGTCTCTGATAAAAAAAAATTTGGTATATTGGTTGGCTGAAAATTGAAGTCTTTGGTCCACATAATCACAAAAAAGAATACGTGTTCCAAATTGGCTGTCTTAATTAGTAATCTATCAGGTTTTGCACTTTCGAGTTTGTGGCAGGCACAACTATTTGTGTAAAACAAATTGAACACAGAGGAATGAAAGGAGTTGGTTTTGTTCTGAGAAAACAAAGGAAATTGATAACTTAATTTGAACTGACCTGTGGTAACAATTGCAGATTTTATAGCAGATGGGGACCAATCAGGATGCACAGATTTGAGAAGTGCAACAATACCACTCACATGGGGCATGCCATCGATGTACCAGAGTCAAACTGGTATCCTCCAAACTTTGCAGCAAGGATGTTCACTCCAGGTGCTGCTATATCTGGCTGTACATCCATGAAAAGTATTTTCAATTCAACTCACAAGAATATATATATTTTTGTATGTACCATATCTATCATATCTGAATTATAAAACAAATACCTTGAGGATACCCGGAAATGTTGGGTTTGGGCCTCTGGATGAGAATGCTGCGATTTTTGGTGCAAGTACTTGTTCTCCTTCTTTAGTATAAGCTGGAGAGATTTTCACCAGTGGAACACTGTTTTTTATTCAAACAATTACATAATTGATTAAGCACAACTATTCTCAAGCAATATTAGGAGAAATAAAAAAAATATATATATTGCATTAATTTCCTATAGATGTCTTTTTTTCTTCTACATGTACCTTGTCGAAGAAATATAGGAGAAGATTTCATTAAATAGTTTCGAATCCACCAGAGCGTAAGGGACTGAAGATTCTATAAGGAGATTTGTTGTGTATTGATCATATATAAGACCACTACCCCCAGCATTAATTACATTTTCGATTGCTTTATAGAAGCTTGACGCACGGTCAGGTAATGGATTTGGATTAGAGCACAGCACAGTTTTTCCAGTTACATTCTGCTCGGCTATTGTAATGTTATCACAACTGCATTCAAGAACGCAAAAAAGAGCTCAAATTAGTATTATTTGTCAGTGGAACGATATTTGGATTTATTGGAGATTATATCTAAAACAAGATATTTTTAAAATTTGTTTGTTATACCTTTGACCAAAAACAAGCTCGGTGAAACTATTATTTTTAGATGTTTGGCTTTCATAAAATAGTGACTGACCCTGCCAATGAAAACATTAAACATGAATAAATGAGGAACATATATATGAAACTAGCAGGTTTTTATGAAATTGACATAACAAACATCAACTAGAATTGCATACCACCAATTTCTGATTATTTCCGAGCGTGACAACTGTTGGGAAAGACCGATCCATCGTGCTGGCGGCCACACTTATTACCCAAGGAACATTGTTTTGTACACTGTAAGGCTTCGGCCCCTCATTTCCAGCTGAGAAAACTACACTAATTCCTTTTGCAACAGCATGCAATGTTCCAGGAATCTCTGATGAGCTACCAATAGATAAGGATAAGATATCAACACCATCATTTATTGCATCATCTACTGCAGCAAGAATTGCAGCGTCACCACAGTGTCCCTCACCACCCCAGCACACCTTGTATATGGCTAGCCTGGCACGAGGGGCTCCTCCTCTGACAGACCCAGCTGCCAATCCAAAGTAGCTCCTATTTGATACTACGTTACCTATGACAAGGAATGAAGTTTAGATTAATTAGCTGGATAGATACCCTATATGTTTCGAATGTTAATGCGTATGTATTATGTAACTTATATTCTTAAATTGTGATCTATCAATTAGCAAGTAAGATGATGTCATATCAAATTAATTTTTGACAAACTATTGCATAAATTTCCATGAATTTTATATGGTATGCAAACAAAATTTCAAACAATAGTAATAGTTGGAACTTCGAAGAACACGCATGGTACGAGTACAAGTATTAAGAGAAACCCTTGCCTGCAGCTGTGGAGGCAGTGTGGGTCCCGTGGCCATTGTTGTCTCTAGGTGACATATATTCCCCTTTGAGGTCACTGTCAGACACATCTTTGGCGTACCAACGTGCACCAATGATTTTATTGGTACAGTTTCTGGCATCAAATGCATCACCAGTTTGACATATGCCTTTCCACTTTTTTGGTGCGGGTCCGAACCCAGTGGCATCAAAGCTTTCTGATTCAGGCCATATACCTGTTGAAATTTAATTAGGGAAGCCCTTATCTGAGACCGCATGAGGAATTATATATTGTAAGGAGCTTCCTTGTAAAAGAATCAGGTGTAATTGAAAAAAATCTAACCTGTGTCTATTACTCCAATAATTATGTCTTCTCCATAGTTCCCCTGCTGTAGTAGTGTGTTGTCTTTGGAGTAATAATTAAGTCCGAGAAAGTCCCAGCTGCGAGTCGTGTGTGTTCTAAACTTTCGATTAGGTGCCACGTTAATTACATCTGGCATTTCTGTTATTAGTTGTAAAAGATAATTAAAGCACGCAGAAAAATTGATAGAACAAAGAGATAAAAGTAAAAAAAACAACTTTAATTTATATTTATTAATTCCAGAAATGGCTGGTAAAAATGCACAACTATATATATAAGTCAGAGATTATTCACTAAGATTTCAATTACATGCTACCTTTTTGATAAAAATCATACTCATTTGACAAAAGATTACCTAGTTCTTTACTAACCGTAACTATGCAAATGCACCTGTGGTGCACTTTAATTAACTTATTTGAGACAAAGAACTTGCAAAGAATTTTGAAGTAGATTGAGAACCAATCTTTGGTTTTGTAGACAAAACAATTTTTTTTGTGACAAAGGGCACAATTAAGTTCGACGGCCACAGAATATCTTGTGATATTTAATGTTAATCGAGAGACTTGATTCCTTTTTAAAAAAAAAAGAATTAATGTAAATTATTACCTGAAAGAATTTGTGCTTGAGACTCATTTAGCGTTGCAGCAAAACCAGAGAATCCATGCTTATAGCTGTACACAATTGAATTCACAGCTTCCTCCTTGCTGTTTCACGTGTTTATTTTGTAATTAATTGTTAGTAATGTAGCTAAGTAATATCAAGAAAAGCATTTTATATATTTTCATCTAATTGGAAATTATAGCAAGATTGCAGCTTATATATATAGAAGTGAAGGAGATAGAAGAAACCTTCCAAAAAGTGGAGTTAGCATATCATAGTGCGAGGCTGTTACGAGCTTCGGATCATCATGTCTCTTCTCTCCAAGATACACAATATAGAGCTGAAATTCAGAGGAATTTTAGCAGAATGATACATATAACATCTGTCATTAATTTATTGACATATTACTTACTTTGGTTGATCCATCAACTCCATACGCAGTTGACTGGAAAATTTGATTGCAGAAAATTGCTGCTAGTATGATGGAGGAGAAAGGCCTTAAATTCATTTTGTTATTCTATGCAGAGATGTGTTGGAATGACATGTCACATGTTAGTCTGTTAAATTTATATAACAACTCAATACTCAGAGACTTGAATTGTTCTTCTCCTCCTTTTTCACTAACCTCTTGATTTGAGACTAAAGAAATTTCCACACATTACAAGGCCAAGTCAAAACTGGCCGTCTTAATTTAAGCACAAACTCTTTGATGAGGATACTTATTCGTTTCTCACTGTTATTTTTTTAATATATATTTCTGATTATTTTTAAAATTTTATTTCAATGTACAATTTTTCATCTGTTTCTTGTTTTTTTATTCTAACAAAACATTATTGGTATTTCTTTATTTGAGGTGTTGCTTCATGAGTTATTGGAGAAATGAAGTCTTCAATTAATTCAATTCATAATGTAAGAAATGAAATCTTACATAATGGTCAAAAAACAATCGAATGTAGCAAAAAATATATAAAAATGGTGTACACAGTTATTTGATTGGATAATTAAAGTAGAAGAAAATAATATAAGCACTCGCAATCATAAGAAAATATTGTGCAAAAATATTATGCCGATATCTTTATTTGTACCATTTATACATACTATAAGAAAATTTGTAATCATAAGAAAAAAAAGTTTTTCTTAATTATTAAGTTTTTAATATATAAACATAAACATAAACATAAATAAGGATGTGTGCAGTTAATTATAATTGAATTATTTATACTCTACATGTAAAAACAGAGTACAACAGATATTGATGTACCAGTAAGCACAGAAAAATAACTAATCTAATATCTGTACAATTCATATGAAAATTCCCTGAAATCTAAAACACGGATCCTGTGATTCAAATGTGATCGGACAGTCCTCTGATCGCGACATTAACTGTTCAATTCGAACAGATGGACCACATCGATTGGATTTGATTTTTAGAGGGGTCTTATCGAAAAGACATCATCCGTTGGATTGAAATTGGACAGTCCAAGTTCGGATCAGAGAGCCCTCCGATCTTAGACACGATCGTAGGTGGTTTCAATGCCCTAATTAAACACATTAATTGTACACAAGCGCATTGATTAACATCGAGGAGGAATGGAAAAGAGAACTTGAATAAGGAACTGGTGGTTATTCAACTGAAATATTACTTGCGCAGTAAATGAAAATCAATTGATTGTTTAACAGGTCTTAACTGACACCCTGAAAGAACATTCTTCAAAGAATAATTATTGACAAATAAAGAGTCCCACACTGAAGCTTTTGAAAGTTTCTATCCAGAGCTTGAGACCTCATTTTAGTCCTTGTCTGAATAATAGATATTGAATAATTCAAATATATATTTCATGATCTCCCAAAATTTTGTATGTCCTTAATATTAAAGAATTATTTCATGCTTGCCAATTCTTTACGCAGAATCAATTTGAAGGTTGTACATCAACCATGCATCATGCAGCTCATCCAAGTTTTTTTAATCTTGAATGATAATATGAATTCTCAGATCAAGTCAATCTTGTAAATTTGTAATCTCCTTGCGATTTGCCACAAAAGTCACATTAGTAATACTGTAACAGTCCGAAAACAGAAACAGTATCCTTAAGATCAGGTACAGCAATTGATGGGGCATTCAGTTGGTACAGTTTGCCCACAGATATGTCACAGTCGTCAGATGGGCCGAGAGTACAGTTGAAGAACTTGGTGTAATCTTTTGGGTCTATGTCATGGACTAGATCAGGATCAGCTGCTTTGTTTGGGTCAATGTGACCGCCACCATAGTCAAATGGATTGGCCAATTTCCTCCGAGTAGACTCAGCATCAGCAACATTTTCTGAAAAATGCATTAAATTAACTTAGTCCGAATTACATCCGCCGCCATACTTTTTCTATGGCACAAATATATCATAGTTTGATTGTGTCTATAAAAATAAAACACACATTGAAAAAATACCCTTTATTTTTTAAAATCTGAACCGTTTAAATTAATCCATGACAGCCAGCCGATGGGATCCATCTATACTCTGTTATACTCTATAGAAACAACAAATTTGATAAATTGATATGCTCAGGGCGGATCCAGGATTTTGGTCAGGGAGGGTAATTATCGAATTGTAATAGTTTATCTTGTTCAAATTTGTTCAAATTCATTAACTAATCGGGTACTAAATAAAAAAATTAATAATTTAATATATTCTTACCTAATAAAAAATTATTAAAATAATAATATTTTATATATTAAAAATAACAACAAAATAAAGTTCAAAGTAACAGATAATCAAGTTGATGAAGAAAGTTTTCGTCTATGTAACTTTATATTTTTGATATCTTTACATAATTATTTCATTATGCATGATATTAAATATTTTTTTTCAATAAAAATAATCAGACAATTTAAGGGGGCAAAAAAATTTCAGAAAGGCAAATTATCGAAAACATTATCGAAAAGTACTATTTTTCAAAATACAAGGAGCACGTACCCCTTGAACACCATTAGGTCTGCCCCTGGATTTGCCGAAACTGAAGCTATTTGTTGGTGGGATAACCACAATTTATGAAACTAATATTTAAGTATCGTAAATCGAGATATCCATAGGGATCCTACATTAACAGACAACTAAAACTTATTTATGAATATTATACGATTTATGATGTATATTAATGACTTTATTATAAAACTCATTTATATTATTATTATTATACGCATTAAATGAGATATTATACTTTACACATATTAGCGGTGTTTAAATTGAATAATAAAAATAATATATTCAGTTGCATAATATTATCATTAACATGTGTTAAAGCTGGTATAATGTGCATACTTAAGTTTGTCTCAACAGTGATATCAACAATAATATATATCTCCATACATTTTCCTTTTATAGCAGGGGTGGAGCATAATTTGAATATGAGGAGTCAAAATAACAGAATTCAAAATATTAAATGATTGAAATAAATTATTGGAACAATTAATAATTTTTATATAAATATAATCAATTTGCATAATCTTTATGCACGAAAAATCATTGGACAACAGGGCCCTACCCTGTTTCATTTATCTCCGCGATTACAGGTAAAAAGGTTTAAATGAAACAGCCACTACATCATTCGCAAAACTTTTGTTATTTTATTTCCATCGTACAAAAAAATTGGCCTGTATTTGTCGAGTACTCAAGTAGATGATTATCTTTTTAAAAATAAATAAATAAATAAATAGGTACATTTAAAGATTAACTCATCTGGGTCTTTTAAAGTGCAAAATTTGTGTGTTTGGCGAAGTAATCACAAAAATTCATACATGATGATTACGCTCCACACATATTGGCTATGTCAAGGGTAATACAGATAGCTCTTTGAGGCATTCTAAAGCCAGAATATTGACTAGATACACATTTCTACCTACCTTTAGCAACTATCTGATTACTAAAAAAATATTAGCAAGCTTGCTCTTTAATTAAACACCATGTTGCGTGTGCTAAAAATTCTACCGAAACTTATTCAGCTAATGTTAGCAAAAAAAAATGAACTAATTGGATCCTTCAAAAAAGCAAAGTTACAAGGATCAAACTAGTTTTCCCTTTGAAGTTTAAAGACGAAATTAGTTCTTTTTAAAGGACCGAGTTTGTCTTTTGGGTATTCACAGTTTTAAGGACCAACTTCATCTTTTTAAGGAAGTTCATAGCCCAAACCACTCTGAAATATGTGCTTGTTTTTGTAAGCATTTTGAATCATTGACGTTTCTACACAATTTACTTTCTTCTTGCTTGCGATTAGATCTGCTCTCTAGTACTACTCGAGTGACTTCTCTCTTCTTTTCTCTATTTCTTTGCAATATTGATCGACCAATTGAAACTAA
Organism: Schoenoplectus tabernaemontani; assembly: GCA_037127355.1. Taxonomy (NCBI): domain Eukaryota; kingdom Viridiplantae; phylum Streptophyta; class Magnoliopsida; order Poales; family Cyperaceae; genus Schoenoplectus; species Schoenoplectus tabernaemontani. The sequence continues at coordinate 17,701,191 of CM073743.1, read as the reverse complement.
AACACGAACAACAAAGCGGACTATGCGGGTTTGCTAAAACCATTTTTATAGCTGGAAATAGCCGCAAAAACATGAATTCTCCCATTCAATTAAGAGTGACTTGCACTAGAATTTTAATATACCAAGAACACAAAAATAGATTAATGATCTATATATTGCACCAATATATAGCAAGACAAAGTCCCAAAAGGCCAAGATAAAATTCCATTAAACATATAAAGAAAACTCTAATGAAAGCAAATAATCAGGGGCTTATAATCAAATTTCACTACTCCTTTCTAAATTCCTAACTAAAATGAACCACTTTATGTAAGCAAACATCATCCAAATACCACCTAGTCCCTAGTTCACACTCCCAATCAACTAAATAAAAAAATATTAAAGTATCTAATCACCACAAACAGAATACTTGTAACAAGAAACACAAATCTATATTTCATTAACAGAATGTCGACTGGCATTCATATAATCAACTCAGGAGCCAAATTTGACCAAAAAACAAATAAGAAACACTATCAAATTTAGTGCTGCAAAAGTAAACATGGTTCTTGCTTAACATAAACCAAAGCAATTGGCAAGTAGCATTAGGTTATAAAGTACTCCTTTATTATTACATAAAGAAAAGGAGAAACACCTACAGAATGACTCACATGAACTTTCTCAGAGGCCGGCGTGCATCCTCATCTTGCATATGCTGTGATGACAGAAAGACAGAATTAATCCATTTAACCATTCAGTAAACAAACCTACAACTGTGTAACATGCCAGAAAGTAACTATAAACACAAATACAGACCCTGATATTTTGTATACTAAATATCATTGATTATTAATATGAAAATAATTCCTACCACATACTCTGGTGAATTAATTAAAAAGGAGACCCAAAGCAATGTCCTCCACTAATTATTAATATGAAAATAAGGAAGAAATGAGGGACATTGTAAAGATATAAGGAGAGGGATGTATGTTTATTTCTAGAGGGAAGAAAAATGATAATTCTAGTAAACATTGTAAACAAGTGTTTTCACGTGCAAACGTAAGCTGTCCTAATAACAAGTAAAAGCATTGCCAACTAGGACTTCTTTTAAATACAACAAAATGAATGTAACAAAAACATAGCTGTTGTAAGGAAATTGTCATAATGGTAATGATGTACAAAAAAATAAATAAATAACTCCTTATCAATGTCACATGAAATGTAAATGGTTCAGCCCGTTTGTAACATAAAAAAATTGCGCCAATTAGAACATTTTCCACAACCATATTATGCACTGATCCTGGAATTTGCGATCAAAAGAAACAATTATAAACATGACAGATTAAGATGGCAAGGGGAAACCCAGAAAGACAAATTGGAATTAGCATTGTAGCATCAAATAGAATTATTGAATGACCTAGACGCATGAAAAATTATCATCCCTGATACATTCTTTATCTTTGCAGACAGAATCAAGTAGAATTTGATCAGTTTCAAATGCATTTAGGCCCTTATCCGTCGGAAGAAAGCCATCCTTCTGAAATAAAATTTAGTCTCTTGAAAGAAACATTGAAAAACATCCAGTTAAAACTAATAACCTAACTAAGGTATTCAAGCAGAGAAAAATTCCTTGATATCTACAGACAGCATCACAATATAGTTCTAGAGTAATTTGGCACACTAATTTATGAAAACATACACCGTTTGGCAAGAACTAAAAAGCAATTAGGCTCCTCTACATAAAATTCCCCAGCAATTTGGACCTGACTTTTGTCGTAGCCTATAAATTCTATCTTTTATTTCATTTCTCAGATAAGCAGTATAAGCTAACCATGCAGTCAAACCTAGACTCAGTTGCCTGAAACATGCATATAGAGTTCAATTACTACTTATCGAATCAAAATTAACTTGGATAAAAGGAGAATATAAGTGCAGCCTTCAAATGTACAAATTAGATGCAGAGTACTTCTCAAGTTAGATCTCTAACAAGTGAAACCTCAACCCCACCAATAGTTTCATGTCGCGAGTTAATTCTAAAATTATTTAACAATCGAGAGTAAAGCAGATGATTTGACTCAATTTGAAAGGGGGGAAAAAGAAGGAAGTCTGATAAACAATCGTAGATGGTAAAGAAATAAAATCGTACGAATTCGCGAACGACGCCTTTGTAAATGAGGAACGGGAGCGCGACGCCGAAGAGGCCGACGATGGCGAGGTTGCGCCGGGTCCAGCGAAAGTTGAACTCCAGGTTCTCGCGCCCGGCGTTCCACTCCTCGATCCACTTGTTCTTGTTTACCTCCATTCCTCCACCCATGGCTTATCCCCGGCTTTGGATACTTCTCTATCTCTCCCTCTCTCGCTCTGCGCCGATCTGAGATTTTGGAGTCGGAAACGGAGTGGCAGTGGGGGAACGCATCCTCTGACAGGATTTTTTTTGTTTTTAAAGTTTTGAAAGTTAATCACAATTACTCGTTTTAATCATAACCATTATAAACAAAAAATTAAACATAAATTTTAATATATGAAGATTTATTATTGTTAAATTAAAACTGTTGATCTTTAATCGAACGGATCAGATCAAAATACTTCATTTAAGAATTTTTTTTGCTCTTCAAAAGATGTCATTTCGTGGGAGTGGAAGTCGGAAGCTGAAAGCTGGAGGGATGGTGTTATAATATTGGATATATTGTAATAGATAATTAGCGGGGTGAATGGTAAAAATAGAAGTTAGATGGGATAATTATTTATATAAATTTATTTTTTTATTATAATAATTATAAAAAAAATAAAAGAATTATTTTAATTTTAAGGGAAAATTAGTTTCATGCCATCTCAAAACTTTAAATTTAGCAAAATACCATTTCAAAACTTTAACTACCTCTAATGCCACCCTAAAATAAGTTTATTTAGTCTTTTGCCACACTTATATATTTTTTGTTTATTTTTAATTAAGTTTAGTAAAATATCACTGTATTTTTGGGATGTATTTTTTTAATTCCAAAAATACTCTCATTTTTGTCTGATATATCTTTTCCAACTAATTTCGTCTGTTAAAATCGTTGATATCTCTGCAAAATGCGTAATGCAGAAACCAAATTTCAGACTATGAGCATCATGATTCAGAATTTTAAAAGCGAAAATTCTATTCGTAAGCATATATAAATGCATTTTTGTAATTTTCTTTATGGGTCATTTGGATAGAAGATTTTAGTATGATTTATTTGTTGACTATTTTCTCTACTGTAGAATAAAATAAAAAAGTGTTTGGTTTGACATTGGCTAAAATAATTACGCATTTTGCGAGAGATATCAACGATTTTAATGAGACGAAATTAGTAGGAAAAGATATATCGACGAGAAATGAGGGTATTTTTAGAATTAAAAAAATACATCCCAAAAATACGGTGATATTTTACTGAACTTAATTAAAAATGAACAAAAAATATATAAGTGTGGCAAAAGACTAAATAAACTTATTTTAGGGTGGCATTAGAGGGAGTTAAAGTTTTGAAGTGGCATTTTGCTAAATTTAAAGTTTTGAGATGGCATGGGACTAATTTTCCCTAATTTTAATGTTTATAGTTTAGTTTTTTTCTCAATTCATCTTGAGAGCGTGACATTTGATATCAGAGTTCGAAGATCTCATCTAAGTCTCGAGTTCACACTTCTTCCAAGAACATCACAAGAATGAAATCATACATCACCATCATTATCGCTCAAATGAAAGAACTATCTACACAACCAGAAGATGAGACACAAACGAAACAAGAAGATATTCGCTACAATCTTGGTCGAATTGTGTGAGATCAACTCCATGTAGGGTTGTACAAAAAAGCTCAGGCTCGTGACTCAGCTTGACTCAGGCTCGAGCTAATCTAACTCGAGCTAATTTGGCTCGAGGTTCGATAGTTAAATGAGCCGAGTTTGACGGGTTGGCTCGACTCGGCTCAAATAATAATAGTTTATATTTTTTTCCGTTAAATTCTAATTTGATAATCTATCTCTCGTCATCTCACTATCTGGCTTAATAACTTCTCGTACTCATTTGTGACTCTGCTCATATATCTGATTCAATAATTTTTTTTGTTGGTCCATCCATTAAAATTAGTGTAGCAAAAATTTTATTATAAATATAGTTTGTTGATATATCAATTTGTATTAACTCATATACCATTTTTGTAGATATACCGAATTTACATTTTGTAGATATACTAAATATAAATGTCAAACTGAGTCAACGTACAAGCATTGGCTCATGAGTCAGCTCGTGAGCTAACTCGAATAGTAATGAGCTGAGTTTGAGCTAGACTTTTCAACTCGAAACGTTTCACGAGCTCGACTCAAATTTTTATAAGCCGAGCTTGAGCTAAGTCCGGCTCGCTCAAACTCAACTCAGTTTGCAGCCCTAATTCCATGTGTCGACCCTCTTTCCCCACCTCTCATGCACCATCCCAATCATCTTTATGACCACAATCATGCACCATACCACCCATCCTATGGCCACATCCACCACTCTCACCAACAATTCAACCATCAATTTCTTTTTCAAGAACATCCAAGATGGCACGACGATTGACACTCATATGCTTCTACTCATTAATGACACCCTCCACGAGTTGAATCACCTAAAGTTCAACCTATCATCCGAAATTGTGTACATGAAGAAGTCAAGTCATATGCGGAGTTGGAAATTGATACAAATGATGAGCTAGAGGGTGTGTCACATGACGAGTTTGATGTCGATGAAGGTGCAAATTTCGAAGTCGAAATCAAGGCCAATAAGGATTTAAAAGTCGATGAAAAAAGAAGATCACTATTTTCCTCCCCAAAATGATCAAGACCTTACTCCACAAGAAGATCAAGATTATCTCATTCAAGAAGATCAAGACAATCCCCATCACAATGATCTAGCCTTACTCGATACAATTATCCATCATGAAGTTTTCATAAAAAATATCCTGCAAAACACTTTGTATGATGACTTATTTCTATGTATGTGTTGTTCGTCTCACTCGCATCACATGACAAAGAAACTCACCTCATTCACTCGAAGATAAGGCCGCATCTTCATCTCAATTTGGGACGAGCATTCTTTGATCCTATCTTTCTTTGGCCAAAAAAATCATCTCCAAGGTTTAATATTTTGATTGTTCATTTATTTTTATTTTGGTCTAAGAAACCACTTTCAAATCTTAATATTTTATTATTTTGTTAGTTGTCAAAATCCTTGAGAACAAAGATTATTTGAAGGAGAGGGAATGACATGTTATAGATAATAATATTGGGAGATATTATAATAGACTAGGTTTGTACCCGCGCGTTGCAGCGAATTTTTTTATTTAGATATAGAAAAAAATCACATGATAATATGTACGTCATTCTAATATGGAAAAAATAATTAAATACAAGATCAATTTCAGATGTTATATCAGATATAATCTCGCATGATTTTTCTCAACCTTTAAATTTCTTCCTTCTATATGGTAAAGAAATAAAGAGGAATACAAAATAATTGACGCTATCGTGTTCGTCTGATTAGTCAAAATTAATGTAAATCATTAGATGAGAGGTATTTTGGGATATAAAAAAATTGAAGGAAATGATAAAAAATGGACCCATTCAATTTTTAGTTGTTTTATATAATAGTATAGATAATTAATAGGAATAAAGAGTAAAAATAAAAGATAGATTGGATAATTATCTATATAAATTCACCCCTTTATTATAATAATTATGAAAGAAATAAAAAAAATTATTCTAATTTTAATGTTCTTAATTTAGTTTCCTAGTGTGACGGATGGAGAGAGAGACGAGATTAGCGAGTGAACGAGCCAGGGATTCTATATCGGGTCATCGCTCCTTTCCTTAGAAGCCCCTAAATTAGATCGGATAACGGCTTGTTTTCGGATTGGGCCCAATATACATCAACTTTTTTTTCTTTAAATGAAAACATGTAGTTAAACTATTTGAAAGCCTCAGCACGATTTCTATATATATGGCGTCTCAGATTTCTAATACTCATAAAATGGTCTTCAGCAAATAATATAACTGATTAAGAATTCAAATGGAGCATTCAAGTTAATAAGTTCTTTCGTGAAGAAGATTTAGCCCCCAGTTTATTTGCAAAATATATTATAGAAGAATAAGGATCTTTATGAATTCGTGGGTGCAATAAAAAAGAATGCACATTAAAATAAAATAAAACAAAAGCAAGAAAACCTAAAAGAAAATCCAACCTCCCCTCAGAAAACCAGTACACAATGAGTACTGGTCTGTATCATAAACAAACCATTTCATTTTACAACAAACTAATTTATTTGAATAAAAACCAGTCTCCTGCACTCTAAAACACTTCTACAGTAAATTGCCTTCTATAAACACAAATAAACGCATTTTATGATAAACCAAAATTTGACAATGCTGACTGGAACAGAGAAGCAAATGCATCTGAGGCACTCACATCATCAGCTTTGATCTTTATTTGTGCCTTTGCTGAGGCAGTATTTATAATACACTCCACCAAAAAGAACGAAGATGAACCATCCTTTTGTGCAAAGAAAAAGAACTTGTAGTTTGGAGGCTGACCACCAGATGCAATGCACTGGATTGAGTCGTTTTGCATGTGTCTGATCAGAGATTGAGGTGCTGTCAGAGAGGCCACACCTTGAATGCTTAAAGTAGATTCCTGCCAAACCAAAAATAATGTATAGTAAATATTGTTACTGTTTATATACAGTGCCTCTAATGGCAAATCTGACCTGCGAGTACAGAGTCATCAGCATACATGCAAAGTTGATTTATCAATAAACAAATAACTGACGGACCTGTGACAAGGATACACTGAGTTGGCCCCATTTCTTCTGGAAAGTACCAGGGTCTAATACTGGCTTTGAGTTGAGACTCAAAGCAGGGGACAGAGGTAGTGCAGGTGCATCTGGTACACCAAGTCCTAGAAGGTCATCAATAGCAAAAGCTGTTGTCTGGGAAGTTGAACTGGGTGCAAGAGTTGACAAAGAGCTGTTAACGTCAGGAGGGGCACTGTATGTAGAGTTTGACCCATTGCGGGTATGCCCCCCATTTTCTTCCTTATCTGAAGTGCTTAGAAGAAGATCTTTATCATTTTCTTGATATCTCTGAGCCGAGGGTATGGCATCATCGCCTGTATCCCCTCCAATCGCCAAGTTTGAGAGGTCCTCCGAAAACTCAAATGGTCCACGGTGCTCCTTGTCGGTGAACAAATATGATGGCTGCAGTTTTAACCATGCAGTCATAATTCTCAGTGCACATTTTTAAGTTTTTACTTTTTTCATCCTTCTTGTACTAATTTTCTTTGTTGCCTAAATAACATTTAGGCAAAGCTTACTCTTCGAGAAAAACCATCAATAATTAATTAGTGAAGTTGATCTGCAGGATTTGTATCCTATGGCAAGCTGTTCTAATATGTATCAACTTCCATTGCAAAACGGTAATACATGTGTAGCTTCAATAATTTGATGGGTGACTTTAACTACTGTAGTAACTAGTACAGTATAATCCCAAAAATGAAGAATAAATAAGATAATTTAATTTTAAGAATACAAATTTAAAAACGGTTAAAGATGTAACCTTCTGGTAGACTACAGAGAGAGAATTAAATTCATCAAAAATACGATCTTTTATTTCACTGCTTTGAGTATCAGCAAAGACTGACACTGCTTGCTTAGGAGGATTCACAACACGCTCGGCAACAGCCACATCATATTGCAACAGTCTGTAGTAGAACAATGCCCGGTCATGTACATCCTATATAATGAGAACAGAGACTATCTATTAGCCAAAGAATAAACACACTTCTTGAATTATGATAAAGAAAATAAATTATATTTTATGTGTGATTACTTGGTGGCTATCAGCTAAACTGGCAGCCAATGCAGCTCCTAAGGCTTTTTGAGTCTCTGGTGCCCTCTTGAAGAAGCACTTCATTACTGCTGTCAGCAGATGCAAACGAACCTATATTGTAGACAAACATTCAGCCTCAAGTCAATGTCATCAGATGATTTTTTTAAATAGCGCATTATCATAAAAACAGTACAATCATGGCACTGGTATTGAGCTCCATGATCTCATTATTTTGTCCTGCAGTTTGTGTTTATTTTTTCCCTTACTCCCCCTATCTCACCATCATACCTCAGGGGAGTGTTCATCTTCCCAATTCTCAATAAGGCTTTCAAGCACATAAGGAGCATCCATCATATCTTGTGAGTACTCCCCTAACATCCAAATTAGTGCAGCCTTTGCTTTCGGCTCTTGTATACTGTTGCTGCTTATGTTCCCCACAACAGCTATGCAATCATGGCTCCACTGTGGATATTTCCTCAGTAGATCCTTCACTAGCACCTGTATTGAAAAAAATATTGATATTATAAACAAAGACAACTATAAAATTCTATAAGACATGAATATCTTGATTTGGCACTTCAAATATGTGCCTAGGCATATCCTTAAACACATATATGCCCCAATATAGAGTCACTGCAGTGGATGTTACACAGAGCTAGGTTCCTGTCCCAGGACAAAGCAGGTTCATCCTTTTTGTTCCTATAGAATTATTTAATATAAGTTGAAAAAGCATCTTTTTACAATGAAGCTAGAAAAATGACCATTAAAAAGATTCAAGGAGGGAAGCAACTGCTTACTAGTGTTTCAGCTGTCACATAGTCCTTTTCCATCTCAAGAAACTGAAGAAGCCTATCAACAATTGCATTCACATCATATTGTTGAAGTGCTATCTTACCAACTGCCCGAATAGATTCCCTTGCAATTGGCACGTCAACATTTCCGGCATATTCACATAGCTCAGTCACTGAAAACAAGCAGTAGAGTTGTTAACAACCCAACAACTACAAAAGGAAGTTGCAGAAAGGTCCATACTTGTCACGAAATAGAATATAAAATGCCAACCCTTTTGCTATATAAAGAAGAGCACATTCTTAATGAAAATGAAGTTTCATTAGGTGGACTATAGTCTACTGATAATACAAAAGATCATGAGTTTGGCTTCAGCAACTATTGAAAATCACCTTAATTAAAATATTTTGGTTATTAATAATTAGTAAGACAAGGTAAACTAGACTGATATGGCATAAGGTAGAACTAGACTCCTAAAGTACATGACTAGCATTAAGGGGATAAAACTTGCTTCCCATCTAATAAAGTACAGAATATCTTTGTGAATACTTGGAAAAAAAAAAGAAAAAAAAAAAGAGGCACTTCTGATATTACAAGCTAGCACATACCAATTTCATAAGTGTTGCTCTCATTTGCAATAGCAGTTAACATCTCAAGTTTAAGTTTTTTCACATATGAAGGATCACTGAACTGGCAGTAAAAGTGCTTGTAGTCTGATGAAAATAGCATTGGTGCCCGCATCACTAGAAGGTGAAGATGACACAATACTGCATATGATTGTTCAGGGCTCCCTGCACCTACTAGTGTTAGCAAAGGTGCCTTAATGCGTTCATAAACCTAAAATAAGAAAAGATTGTGTATATAAGAAATACATTGCAATTATTTGTCTGTTGATTGCATATATACAAATGCTAGCATGATGTCTTCAAGATCTGATCCTGTAATTATGCCAATCCAATAACACATGGATTTTTGACACACAAGCGATCATTACATTATGGATGTAAAGTTACAAATGCGACATAGGTTGTTCTTTGTTTTTCTCTAATCATTTGTTATTTTATTTAAAAAAATTGTGGTACTAAAGTGCCACTGGTTTGTGTTAAAATCTATAAATGTTGTCATATACTTTTTTTTATATATTTGTCACATATTTTTTTAAAAAATAGTGGTATTCTATGAATCTATACCACCATTATATTTCCTAATTGTGTTTTGCTTCATCATGAACACCAAATAGTTCTAATATATGGTAAATACCTGTTGGTGAACATCTGTCATGGACATCGTCAAGTGGAGGAAGACCTTGATGGTGGCCAGTACCACTGCCCCATTTGCATGCTGAAGCCTGTCTTCCAGAAGATTCATCATGTCAAATATCTCATTATTGTCTGACGGTATGTATTTTGATACCAAGTCAAGCACAAGGCACTGGGCCCACTCGCTGAAATCTCTTATCCTACAATGGTTATCATCATATGAGACTAAATATTTGAATTATTTGTAAGTCGGTTAAGCTTTTGTAGAAATGAAAAATCACCTATTTAGGAGGTAATAAATAATGTGCTTCCCATACAGGGTCTCAATTTCCCTCGCGGCCTCCTCTGAGTTTCCAGCCTCTTGAGTCCAAATCTCAAGCAAAGAGCATAAACAATTGGCCACCACCTACAAACCATGTAAAATGCAAAATGTTACCAACATTGATGGTACATCAGAGCAAGATTAATAATTACAGGTTTCTATTTTTCTTTCTGGAAAATGTGCGGACTCTCGAGGATTGCAAATTTTACAACTTCAGCTCCCAAAACATTGACAAGCAGAAGTTCTGAAGCAATTTGTACAAACCACCAAGTAAAACTAATAAAATGCAAAAATCTGATGAACATTTCAATCCTGGGTACAAGCCTACATCAATTTAAACACCGCCATGGATCTGGATCCAACATTACCTGAGCATCAGGATCAGAAAGCATGAGTGCCTTCAGTGCAGCAGGGAAATCAGAATCATGGCATGTCATTGCGGATATATGGTACAACTTCAACACCCCAATAGCAGCCACAGTTCTAACATACGAGCTGTGGTCCTTCAACCCAGCTGCAAGAGGCGCAACCAAATACTCAACCAAATTATGAACTCTGAGTGAACACAAACTCCTCAGTGCCAAACCCCTGATAGTAGGATCCTGGTCGTGGCAATCCTTCTGGAGAAAATTGATGGTGAGGAGCGCCAGATCAGGATTGCACCGTGCGTAGTTGCCGACGTAGAGGTAGCACATCTTTTTCAAGACCACATCTGACGTGGAGGAGCACATCACCATCTCGCTGAAAACGGGAGATACGTCGATTCCGACTGTCATGCACGAGATCACGCGCTTGAAGAGATCGCGCTTAGCATCGTCTGCACCGGGCGCACGGCTTCCCGCTAGCTGGCGCAATTGTAGCTTCAGATCTGCAACCTCGCTCTTCCTGGCAAACAGAAATAGATAGTACGTAGAGAATAACGATTAGCAGAGACGTGGAGAGAGAAAGAGGGTGAGAGTGGAGACGGGAGGGGAGAGAGAGAAAGCTTACCCAGATGGTTGAGAGGGGGAAGGTGATTTGGTGGCGGAGACTGGAGGCGCCATGGCGGATCCGACGGAAATGCGGAGGAGGAAGAGGCGCAGTGGTGTAGATAAGTAGATTCGAGGGAGTTGCGACTTGCGAGTACGGTGGTACTGGTTGAAACTGCCGGAGAGAGGAGTTTGTTTTGTTTGGACTTTTTACTTAAAACCTAATAATAATCATTGTTATCTAGAGAATCGGCCTTAGAGCAAAATTATTTTCATAAACGGTCTAAATAAGGGTGTGAGTTCAACTCACGTCTTTAAATCTCCATTTTGTCTACTCGAATACTGTCCAAAGACACAAAGGACGTGAGTTTAACTCACGCCCTATATTATTTTCAATTATCTAATTATAACCATCGTAGTTAAACACATCTAAGAGCGTTAGTTAAACTTTTGAATAAAAAACTTTAAAGGCGTGAGTTCAATTCACGCCTTTTAGACGTTGATGTGCTCTGATTGTTACTTTTCAAAAACACCGAAAGTGAAAAAAAAATGATATAAATGCGATATGTGGATTTAAAGGGCGTGAGTTCAACTCACGTCCTTTGGGCCATTTTGCTCTCTTTTGTTTGGGCAGCGGGTGGGCAAAAAAAATAGCGTTTTAAGGGCGTGAGTCAACTCACGCCCTTTATTAAATCATTTGTGAAAATAAATTTGCTCTTAGGTGTCTTTATAGTTAAGATGTGTTTTTGGATTGTTTAAGTAAAAAATCCTTTTGTTTCAGTGACTTTGTTGACCGCCTCCTGTTATTTGTGGAAATGGAGATATCCTTTTGGGCTCTAAAATTGAGCCTTGTGGGTTGGGATGCAACTATGAAAGGGTTGGTTGTATGATTGATAGAAGAACTTCATATCCAGAACGTCTTTCTAATGGATAGATGTATTAAATAGCCCAAATATTAACCGGCCTGGATTATATCCATCGGTTGAGATATTGCTTACGGCTACCCACATCGAATTCATATATGATAGATATATCGTTCCCTATTCGATTTCCTCTCCGCGGGTGGATCGTTGTTGCAGAATTTTGATCACAGATGTCAGTAATTAGTTTATTAAGTTCAAATATATTTATTATTTGAATATTAAATAAAAAATCAGTAATTTAGCACATATTTTTTAATTAATAAAAAATATTAAAAATATCTTTTTATATATAAAAAATATTAAAAATGATAGATTATCAAGTTGATGAAGAAAAAATTTATCTACGGGTCTTTATATTTAAAATTTTTTACATAATTTTTTTGTTATCTACCGTATTAAAAAAAAAATTCAATGAAAGTAATCAAACAATTTAAGGAACAACAATTAAATCCAAAGAGTCAGATTAATAAAAATTTAACTTAAAAACAAGGGCAATTCCCCCGGTACATGATAGATACGCCCCTCAACTATGCTATATCAGCAATCGCTAAATTTATTTATTGAAGGAAATGAAGCATAGTGCTTATTATTATGTGCATTTACTATTTGTCGATTTCAACCTTTTGGTCTTCCACATCTTGGATGAGAAGATAAAAAATTGTTTTTTTCTATTTATATCTCATTTAGGGGTGTGAATGGAACGGGTCGGGTTCGGATTAAGTCATATTATTTTATTATTATTTTTATCCGACCCGAACCCGACCCGATTAAATTCGGGTCAAAAAGTCTTGATCCATATCCGACCCGATGGGTCACGGGTCAACCCGACCCGACCCGTGTAAAATAATTAAATATTTATTAATTATTTTTATATAATTAATCTTAATTAGTGTATATTTAAGCTTTAATTAGTACTAAATCACAAAATTACTTCAAAAAACATAATTAATCGGGTCGGGTCGGGTCGGGTTGATCCGAACCCGGCCCAACCCGATTCGGGTCAAAAAAAATCAAACTCATACCCGACCCATTTATCTTCAGGTCATGTCGGGTCGGGTCGGGTCAAAAATTGACACCCCTACTCCAATGAGATTAGGGGTGTCAATTTTTGACCCGACTCATTAAATATTAATTATATTTTTTGAAGTAATTTTATGATTTAGTACTAATTAAAGCTGAAATATATACTAATTAAGATTAATTATAAATTAATTAATATTTTATTATTTTAAATTATATAAAAATAATTAATAAATATTTAATTATTTTACACGGGTCGGGTCGGATATGGATCAAGATTTTTTGATCCGAATTTAATCGGATCGGGTCAAAAATAATAATAAAATAATATGATCCAACCCGACCCATTAACACCCCTACATTAGAGCCTATTTCTCCTCTAGAATATTAACAATAGCCCCCCTCCCTTCTTGTTTTGTGGATATGGAACAATATTTCTAAATTTTTTAATTATTTTAATTATTTTATTTCATTGTAGGACAATAAATTATATAGATTTTCGGGGTAAAGTCCGCATTATAGATCTACTTAATAATAAAAGAAAAGAATGTTATATCTATAAGAGGAAATACCAATAAGTCTTCTGTAAAAGTATTAATTCATTGATTTGTGTCATCAGAAATTGACATCTAACGACTTATGAAATGAACATTTAATTAGTATAATTGTCATTTCGTCAATTTTTAACAACAAACTTGTTTAAGATTGCAGCTTGTAAGATGCAAACACATCTTCACATATGTTTAACAATTAATGCATAGTTTAGGGAAAATGTAAACATGATTAACATCGGGCATCACATGCTCATTGATACTCTAGAGCATTTTCCGAAGAGAAAAGCAAAGTTTGCAAGTTCTCCAGCTTAACATTTAGCAGCACATCCCAATTATACATATAAATATCATATTTTTCTAAGGGGAGGGCCTTTACAATGGATCTTAACAATGAAATTTTAAATAAATATCAAAAAGTTCTAAAAATAGAAAAAAATTATACATATTTTTTTTACTTATAGATAGTGTTATAATTTTTATGTAATTCATTATTATTTGAAACTCCATCAAAAACTATTAAAATTTTATATAATTTATAACGGTTTCAATTTAACTGTTTTTGATGAAGTATCAAGCAATAATTAAAATGCATGAAATTAAAATTTTACTCTATATATATATATATCTACAAACTTTTTATTTTAATTTTTTTAATATCTATTTAAAGTTCATTGTAAAAACCATCAAAATAATCCATTGTCAAGGGATCCCTCCTCTTTTCTAAATTTTAGGTACACTTAGGATGATGATGTCATAGCCTAAGGTTCACGACAGTTTCGATCCCATCAGGTTAACCCGATTCGATATGATCTGAAGATAAACGAATCGGGTATGAATCTAATTTTTTTGATATGAATCGGGTCGAGTCGAGTTCGGATCAACCCGATCCGACCCGATTAATTATGTTTTTTTAAGAAATTTTATGATTTAGTACTAATTAAAGCTTAAATATACATAAATTATACACTAATTAAGATTAATTATAAAATAATTAATATTTAATTACTTAAAATAATTAATAAATATTTAATTATTTTACACGGTTCGGGTCGGATCAACCCGTAACCCGGTCGGCTATGGATCAAAAATTTTTAACCCGAATGTAATCGGACGGTCCGGATCGAATTAAAAAAATAATAAAATAATTGAATCCGACCTGACCCGACCCAATCCATTTACACCCCAGCTGCACTAGATCTGGGATACATCACCGCAAATGCGAGTTTTTAACTTAAAAATTTGCATTAAGGGGTAGTTTGCGCGTTCTCTTGCAATTGAACTTTAGACAATAAACAGTAACCAATACATGGATAGATTTTTTTAATTTTTAGAACTTACTATCTTTGTAAATCCAGAACGAAAAAAAAAAGATCTATCAAACTCCAAAACCTGCAATATTGCAAAGTGCCTTGGTTTTCTCAGATTTGACCCAACTATCTAATTAAATGTTAATAAAGCAAAAGACATATATGCCTTCTCCTCAAAGCTTCATTCTTTCTTGACTGATAGTTTTGACTTCTGTCTCACCTATCTTTGTTTCTTTTATTTTATTTTCAAAAAGAAAAAATAAAAAGTAAATTCGTTTGGTTTCGTGTGCCACTATTTTTTTTTTACTTGATGTTCAAAAATCAGAATGCTATCCCGAGCCGTTTGGTTCAGAAATTTCTTTCGCCTTCTTTTTTCTGGTTTCTTTCCGTGTCTGAAATTTAGGTCCCAGAGTTTGAGCCGTTTCCTAGATTATAAATTTATAACGAACTCCGTTTCCATATTATTTTCCTAGATACGATACGACGGGGTCCATGAACATATAAACCTGGTCGTAAAGTAAAGCTTTGGCCGTTCGTCTGGTCTCTTTTATTGAGGTGTCCGATTTTGAATTCATACACGGACCAGTGTCTCTCCAACGTGTTAAATCAGATCACGACAGGACTTATTTATTTCGAGTGTCCTTGCTAAGTTACATCAGAAATTCTTTCGATTGTTGTCCGAACATGGTCTAGTAGTGATGGTTTGCCTTGGTTCTTTTTCCTTATTGAATGAAGTTGAAATTAATTATTCATGAAGCATTGTATTTATAACACCGTGAAATAAAAAGGAATGTTTGATTATTGTAAGGGAGGCAGTTGACCACCCTGATCAGAGATTTTTTAAAATATCTTTATAATTATGTATATTTCAGTAGAAAAAAATTAAAAATATATATTTATATTGAAGAAATTTTTAAAATTTTAAGTTTTCTTTTTCTACTCAAAAGTCTCGCTCCACCCTAATTATTATAATTTCATCCTCATATAAATTTATAATGGGCCATTCATCTTGATTTATTTTTTTAACAGTTACAAAACGCTTTTTTCTGAAGAAAAATTATGCGGATTTTTTTTTTGCATGTGATGACAATATTTTTAACTTTATATTTTACAAAATACTACATGAGAATATCGCACCTTCAAACTACAACGAAATTTTATTGCCTCACGCATCGTTTTATACTATGAAAAACTCTTTGTTTGGTTTTATATGAATCACACACTAACACACTAAGTTGAATGGTCTTGATACTACTCTAAATACAACTAGTTATAAGATTTTACTCAAACAAGACACAATAAGTGCTAGATAAAATATGTGATATTTGTAGCCATGCAATAATAATATTTTGCTTCTAGGTCTTAATCTATGGGAATTTTTTCTATCTGAAGTAGTTATATTATAAAAAATTATAGTATTTTTAAAACATTAGAAGATAAATTACTAAAAACTACCAATCCTAAAAAAATGTTCATTTTTCGATGGTACTATGTAAGTTCCATGTTATTTTGTCAATAAAAGTCATTTATACAAATTAATGATTTCTATCATCAAATTTCACATTCTAAGGTATAACGTTGAACTTGGTAACTTAATTTTGAACATATTTAGTATAAGGTTCAACATGGGAACTTAATTTAACATGAGCACAAAACATTAGCATCGTTGTTTATTTTTGTATATGTCGTGTGTTTTATCATCATTTTATTTGAATCATGGAATTGCATGATGGTTGAATAAGACGGTTGTATGTGCATTAGGGAAATTTTAAAATAAGTTTTAGACAGCTAATTTTTATGTTTCTCAAAAATATTTTATATATGTTTTTTATAATTTATATGCAAAATAATTAAATTTAATGTACTATTAGATATCATTAACTCGTCTATGTAGATTAGTTTCTGCATAGTTTGTTTCAAGTCAGGATAAAAGAGGAGAGTTGTGTTGGGTGTGGTGAGTCTGCACTAAAATAGCTAATCTTTATGAAAATAAAACTCATTCAAATTTTATTGGGGTGCCACCCTCTTAGCGACATGTCATGTCGGAACCCGAATATAGTGACAAGAGAACAAGAGCCGGGTCATTATCGCCTTAGTGATGCATCATATTGAAATCTGAATATGATGATAAGTGATCAAGGGTCGGGTCGTCACTGCCTTAATGATGCGCTACATTAGCGCTCCGATAAAATGAACAAGAATTTTTCACACTTTACTCGATGAGTGCAAGGCGCAAGGAAGCTAGTCAGGAGAAGTATGATTCATTTAGGTAACTGAAATGTACGGTCTTTAACAGGTAAGTTAAGAGAATTAGCCGATACTATAATTATGAGACGTGTGAATATTTTATGCGTTCAGAAGACTAAATGGGCGGGGCAGAATGCCAAGGAGGTGGAAAACACGTGCCTCAAACTGAGGTACACAAAAAAAAAAGCTGAAATGATATAGATATCTTAATTAATAAGAATCTTAAAAATAAAGTTGTCATGATTATGAGACAAAGGGATAGGATCATCATGATCAAATTAGTATGTGAAGATTTAATCTTAAAATGTCATACAAATAGGTTTGAGCGATGAGATCAAAAGACAATTCCGAGGAGATTTAGAGGACATAATTAGATATGTGTCTAGCAATAAAAAAATCTTCATAGGAGGAGATTTAACGGTCATGTTGGTACAACTAGATTAGAATTTGAGAGGGTACATGAAGATTTTGAATATGATGGTTAGAACCAAAAAAAGAAGAAATCATGAACTTCGTTGTAGCTTATAACCTCATGATAGTGAACACATTCTTTAGAAAGAAAAAAAATCTCATTTAGTTTCTTTCAACAGTGACCAACACTCGAGCCAAATTGATTTTGTCCTTACTAGAAGAGAGAAGAGACCAAACTGCGTAGATTGTAAAGTTATACATATCCCACAACATAAACTTATGATGGATGACTTTTATTTTCAGATACATGATTGACGAGATAGATCTATGAAAATCATGAGAACGAAGTGGTGGAAGCTCAAAGGAGATACTTCTCAAGCGTTGAAAGATAGACTTATTGTAGAAGGGGTGTGAATGTAAATAAAGATGCGGATAATATATGAAAGAAGTTTATGACTCACATTCGGAAGGTGGCTATAGAGGAGTATGGAGTAACCAGAGAAAATAAATATGAAACAGAAGATACTTAGTAGTGGAATGAGAATGTACAAAAGACCTCAATGACAAGAAAGAATTCTACAAACGTTTATATCACCACAAGAGTAATGAAAATATATATAAGTACAAAGAACCTGGAACAAATACAAAAAAAAAACTATGAGTGAAACAAGAGGTTAAGCATATGCGAAGATGTATCGAAAACTAGATGCGAATGAGGGTGAAAATGATATCTACAAGATAACTAAACTTCGAAAAAGGAAGATAAAAGACTTTAAACAAGTTAAATGTATCAAAGACGAGTCTGATGGGCTTTTAGTGAAGGATAAGAAAATTAACAACGGATGGAGAGAATATTTCGATAAGCTGTGTTCAATGAAGAAAATGAGAAAATCATGATCGAGTCGGTCGACTCATTTGACGAAGCCAACATATGCTTTGTTCAAAGAATTTAAGTGTCTGAGATGAAATAAACTTTAAAAATATTAAAACTGAATAAGGCATTGGGACCTGATGATATTCTAATTGAGATATGGAGATATCTTAGAGATGTAATAATAATGTAGCTCACTAAGCTTTTTTATAGCATTTTTTTAATCCAATAAGATGTCTGATGAGTGAAGAAGAAGTATATTAGTATACCAATTTTTAAGAATAAATAAGATATTTAAAGTTGTACTAATTACAGAGAAATTAAGCTTGTGGGATCATACCATGAAACTTTGGGAGAGAGTGATCGAGTATTGTTTAAAAAAATTGACAATTATCTTCAAAAATCAATTTAGTTTTATGTCTGGGAGGTCCATCATGGAGACGCTTTTTTTAATACGATAGTTTATCGAGAGATATAGGGAACAAAAGAAGGACTCACATATGATATTTATTGATTTGGAGAAAATATATGATAAAATGCTAAAAAATATTATGTGACGGGTGCTTAAAAAGAAAATTTTCAACAAAGTATGTTACTCTTATCAAGGATATGTACACAAATATTATGATTAGCATCAGTGTCAAACCGTAAAAATCTAATTAGCAATAATAACAAACTAAGATTTTGAATAAGCGATTAACGCGCATTTATAAATAACACAAATTTTCGATTTAAAATAAGAATAATAATGATGAGTAATAATAAATATCATAATTATAATAATTATACACATCGAATGCACAAATGTATACATAAGTGAAATTAGTCAATAAACCAAGTTAATTATGACAAAACATAAATCGTAGAGCAGGAAATATAAAATTTATTCGTAAATGAACCTAAATTGGAAATAATATAATTATAACAGACGCTCCAAATTAAAACCGAAACAAAAAAATGCCTTACAAGGACATTTAATTGAAACTAATTATAAATAAAACTTAATCGATACACCCAAAATAACCCAAATTCGGCCATAGAAAATCTCGACTAGCCTTCTCTCACCCCATTTAATTCCCATAACCTCTCTCATTCTCTCTCCTCTTTATTACCAATCTAATCTCTCTCTCCGTCCTTCCCCCCCTCTTGTTTCTTTCCGCCTTTCTCCTATCGCTAACGATGAGACCCCTCCCGCTCCTTCTTTTTTCCCATTTGACTCCGTCAGCGAGTCTCTCTCTCCCTCCCCACATCTCTCTCTTACAAGAGGGTCACTCCCCGATCACCTCACCTCACCCACTCTCTGTGACGATGGCCCCTGCCTCACCGCTTGCACAGTCACCCCTGTCACTTCTTACCGACCCTTGACTTGCCTTAGACCCAAGCCCATGTCGTCTCTCTCTATAAAGTCGAGTGTGCACCCTCCTCTCCTCCTTATTTGGCTCTCATGCGTTGAGAATAGATAAAAAGAAATAATAACTGATAAGAACAGATCTACACATTCGGTTTCAAGAGGTGCAAGGAGAGAGGAGGGTGGTGGTCGAGTTTTGCCGGAGAAGAGGTTATACCCCTTGTGCTTCCTTGCTGGCCTATCTGTCTCCCCTCTCATACTGGTAAACCCTAAGAACCCCTCCTTGCCTGGTTCCTCCTTTGTTGGTTGATACTTTGCCTTGATGTTCTTGCTATTTGTGGGTACCACCTGTTCTCTTGTGATTTACCAACTATTTGGTATGGTCCAGGACAGGATTTGTACTATTTTCTATTTTGTGGATGGATTCTGGTTAAGGGGTGTTGCTGTTGCCCTTTTTGTTTGGTCACTGGTAAACTTAGCCCTGCTGTTTGTTACTGTCATAGTGATTGTTAGTTGATTCTGGACTTGGTACACTGGTACCATATGGTACCAGTGATGTGAGGTTAGACCGACTGTTGGTGCTTGCTGGTTGTTATTTTTGTTATGCTGCCTTGATTTGGGTTCCTTGCTGGTTTGCTTGCCTGATTTGTGGTGGATTCTATTATGTGTTCCTGGTTGGGTTTCTCTAGTACTGGTATATGCCCTTGCTGCCTTGCACTATTTCTGGTTTGTGCTAGTTTGTGTTGATTTGTTAATAATTGAACCGATACTACACTGTACCTGTTGATAGTTTTTTTGTGTTCCTCCCTGTCTGGTTTTCAGCCTTGTGTCTCTATCCTGTCGCCTGTGTTGGTTGCCTGTAATACCTGTTGGTATTAATTTGCTAGTATTTGTCTCCTATTCTGTTGCCTGGTTGTTGTTTGCCTTGTGCCTTATTCCGTCAAAAAATTTCTGATTGGCTTGGGCTTTGATTTGTGACTGTTGGATTGTGCTAAAATACTTAAGGGCTAATTTTGGGTTTAAGGAATTAAATAAAATAAATGTAGAAGGATGGATTCTTAATTAGAGTATTCGGACCCATAATTTAAAGGCTCAATTTAAATGAATAAAAGTTGGGCCAATAATTGGACTCTTAACTAAGTTAAATTCTTAATTAGGATTAAGCAGAATTAATTAAGGTCCAACAAATTATAAGTCCCGAGATAATTAAAGTGGTTAACTTAAAAATAAAACGAATTAATTGACGCCGCCCTGAAAGGTTCGGTGGCGTCATGGACTAATCACGTAAACTTAAATATACGAGAATTGATTATATTCCCTAACTGCCCCCGTTGCGGGTTGTATTGATTAATTATAAATTATTTATAATTAATAATAAGATGGTTATAATTAATTATATATGATATAATTATATTTGTCATAGATATGACAAGAAGCAAAGTTGAGCGAAAAAAATCGATTGAATTTATAACGTGTTGGACACGTCATATACAATGTAGGCTCTCATTTGTATTATATTTCGTTTTATTATTTTTTTAAATTCCCGAAACAACAAGTATAACTTCTTAAGAAAAATATAATTGTAGATGACAATTATATATATTTGATTTGGATTTTAAATGTTAATTATGAATTTGAATTATGGGCCAAAGCCCATTTATAATTAAAGTCTTAATTAATAATTAAAAGCCCAAAATCAGAAAAGCCCAAAAAAGCCCAAAATTACATCAAGATAAAATTACATCAAGAGTCAGCATTGAGTCTATATATTCATCTTAGTGATGGATAAGGTCATGAAGGACATATAAGGAGATATTTTTTAGTGCATGTTTTTTGTTGATGATGTGATACTGATTGATAAGAGCATGATCAAAATCGATCATAAACTAGAATTATAGAGATGAACTTTAAAATTAAAAGATTTTTAAACATAGTAAGATTAAAATCAAATATATGAGGAGTCAGTTCAGCGATAATAGCTCAGATGATGGACATACATGCAGTATCAATGAAGAACATATTTCAATATTTAGCATAAATGTTATAGAGTGATGGAGGGATCAATAAAGATATAAGCCATATAATAAGAGTAAGATAGTGAAATGACAACAGTCATCTGACATTCTCTGTGATAAAATATCTCAAATAAACTAAAAGATAAGTTCTATAAGATGACGATTAGATCTGTAATGATATATGATGTAAAATATTAGGCTACAAAATGATAACACATCTAGAAGATAGTGTAGCCAAAATATGGATATTATGTTAGAAATATAGTCATACAAGAAGAGGCCGAATTAGAAATGATGATGTATGAGATATACTTGGGGTAACATTAATTTAAGAGAAACTGATCCAACACCATTTATGATAGTTTGGTCATATCCAACGGAGACCTCTTGAGGCACCAGTACGTAGTGATATTTTAAGTTATTTTAAAAATTCAAAAAAGAACAGAGATCGACCAAGATTGACATAAGAGAAAGTAGTAAAAAGAGACTTAAAATAATGAAGTATATCTAAAAGCTTATTTTTGATAGGAGTATCTGAAAGATGACGATCCATATACCACAACCAGTGATTTAGAAGTTATAGTCTAGTAATATAGTATAGATTTTAGTTTCTTAGATTTTTTATTTTTAAATTCTAAAATTCTAGAGTTAGAATATATAAATTAGAATTTAGCAGTAGAGTATAGCACTATTATTATTAACATTATTATTATTACTATTATAGATGTCAATATTATTATTGGTACTATCAATCTTATTATTATCATAAACTTTATTATTTTTATTATCATCATCATCATTATTTTTTTTACATTTGAGATCTATGATCTATATGCTTTCAGATTGAATTTTATTTCTAGATCATTTTAATTTATTTGAGATTAAAAACTTTGTTGTTATTATTATACTATTGGATATCATTGCACATATGATAAAAAGTGATTCTCAATTATTACTAAATGAAAAATAAAGTAATTTTGATATGCAAATAAAATATAAAAAAATATGTACAGGTATTAATTCAAATAATAATCATTGAAAGTTGAAATTATTTTGTATGTATAAAATGAAAAAAATATTAATGTTTTCTCGATGATAGAAAACAAGGATTGGAGACTCTGTATCAATTCGATATACACATGATACTCGCAACTAGTGAGATGTCCTTGCTATAGAAAAAAAGAGACGTCCTTGCTATAGAAAAGAAAGGATTGGAGACTCTATATCAATGGGAACTGATAGGGTCTCCCACTCGACATCGCTTAATGGACTCAACTAGGCCCACAAACCGAACTCAGGGGATTCTACAAACTCATATTTCCTCTTATCCATTACGAGGGCCCGACCTCGAGAGCCTAATCTTGAGGGCTCGACTTAGAAGGCCCAATCTAGAAGTGAAGTGTCTTCAATGACCAGTCGCGACATTAAACGCCATAAATATCCACACATGACGTGTCATGAATGTGCATGTATGATATTAAGTGTCATGATTTCCAACTCAAAGATAACGACTGAAACTATTAGTGATATGTGTCATAGACTCAATCATTAGATGACTTATTTAGTTTATTAGTGGATGATTATATCATTTTATTCCTTGAGTTAACATATTTTTGTGGAACATTTGTGTTGATGACTTAAATTGTAGAACTTCACTAATGAAATAAATATAACTAGTCTAACATCTCTGATCTTGATAATTAACTAGGAACACTAATTGGCCATTATAAGATCAGCGTGTAAGGTAGATGCTAATCAAGTTCTACAGATCACTCGATAAGGAGTTATCGGTCTAATCACACAAGTGTATGCAATGAGTTGTATAGCACTAGATAGACCCAAAATGAAATATCATATGGATTGTGTTACATGTCATTGATATTTCATTGTATTTTGAATTCTAAAGTTGAGATGTTTATTATTCCTACATAAGATATATACATTGTTTGTACTATCCAACGCTTATTTTAATCAGGAGTTATACAGACAGTTAATGCAGTGTATATGACTTGTGCGAAGGAACAATACACATCAAGATACCATTGCTCTCTATATATTATATAGATGATGATATCTCTGAGCCCCTTGATGAAGATAAATTATGTGCGTGCAATATGATTAATAGTTAATCATATTATAATTAATCTTCAGGAAATTAACAAAGAATAATTAGCAAAGGATGATACATTCCTACTTTACAATTATTAAGATATCATGTGGCAATGAATTAACACAAAACATATTCTTATATTTCAGGGACCACAAATTGGTTGACATATTCGTCCACATCATTTGGATAATCAATGTACATTGGCTAGTTGTACTATTGATTAATAAAATTAAATAGTTTAATTTTATTGCCAATATGATGAGATCCCAAAGGGTCACGCCATAAAAGATTGAAAGAGAATATATTAATATAACATATCGGATATGTATATGATGTAGTCTAAATTAATTATAAATATTATAATTAATTTTAGTAAGTCACATGATATTAATATATGAGTAATTTTATACTATTAGATAATATAAAATAATCATAGTATAATTTATAATATGTGTGACATGATTATGAATTAAATCAACCATAAGAAGAGAAATGAAGTCCATATATTTATATGTGATATAAATTGGATATTGGGTTTATGGAATGAGAGAAAATAAGTAAGCATAATTTAAACAACATTGGAGTCCAAAATTAGACCATTTGATGGCCCATGAGTGTCTAGGGATGAATGATATTGGATGTCCGAAGTCCTAAGCTATTTAAATGAGTGTTTTATTGCTCTGTGTGACTTTCTTCTCTCTCTTCCTTTATTATGGACAAAAATTAAAAGTGTTCTTTGTCTCTTCCTCTCCTTCTTTATCTCTTCCTACCCTCTCATGTGTTGAGAACAAATTCTCTTAAAAAGTTTCAGATTTTTGTAAGAGAGTTAAGATATGATTAAAGCTTTACTAATAGTAAACCTTCTAGCCGAGGTTGATTAACATCTCTTTAATCTTTGATGGATACCTTGGAGGCTTCACAAGTGGGAAACTTACCACCTCTACCATTGGAAGAGCAAGACAAGTAAGAGAGTAGTAAATCGAGCCATCTCCCTTCTAAGTTGATTTAGAGATCAACTCAAAAGTTAATATTCTTCCTTATTAATTAGGCGCTTAAGCAAATCTATTTGAAAACACTCTTGACACTAGATCTAATGATTAAACTTTAGAAATTTTTTTAAATTATTTATCTTAAGCAACAATCATTTTCCAACAAAAACGACCCAACGGCTATATGGCGTGAAATGAAATCTATATAAGGCCTATCCCCGATATGCCGGGGATAACTTTTGAACATAATTTCTTACACACACATACACAAGACAGTCTATAGAGAAGAATAAAAGCCTATCGAACTCCTTCTCGGTGATCAGAAACACCTGTATCATGAACCTATGTCCTAACCTTTTTCATTGGCCTTTATGATAAGCTAGTTCGGAAAGAAAAAAAGAAGAAAGAAAGGAGATGGACCGGTCTTTATATTCATAATCAATTATTATGCAGGTAGAACTAAGTTCTTAAGGGCGTGTTCGGAATGCACCTGCAAATGAGAATGGATGTGAGATTTGAGCTGAAATCTAGTGTGCGTGGGGGAAATAAAATTCAGTCCAACTGAATTTTTTATTTCCCACCCAAACAGTGATAAATCCGAATAAACTCTAAATCTCAGGATGCGCCGGGATATTCACAGAAAAATATAATTTACTAAAAAACTAAAAGAAATATTATAACAAAAAAATCAACATACTTCAAAAAACTACTCTTAGAATTATAATTGAAAAATATGATACTAAATAGCAATGATTATAAAGTACAATATCTTTTAATATTGGAAATTTACCTAAAATTGTAAAAATGTTTTTTTTTTTATTTTTTTGTTTTCCTTGCTATGTAAAACTTGCAACTTCATTTTTTTTAGCTTTGATAACTTATAATCGACTGATATGTTCTCATATAGTATCAATATAATATGAATGTGTTTAATTAAAAAAATATGTTCACCAATATTTTGCATATTGTGTTATAATTGGGCTAACTATAAAGTATGGATCAACCTTGATATGCTAGCAACTTTGATATTTATAGTAGCAATTTGATTTTTTTTCCATCCGTTCTTTCAACACATAACTTAGAAATATATGGATAATTACGAATATATAACCAACATATATTCATATTTTGAAGATAAATATATTTTCTATTTGTTAAATAAAGGATTGAATAGAGTTAGCAAGTAACATTTTTAGTATGTTCAATAATTTACATAAATTGAAAGATATTAAAACGGTAAATGGATAAAACATACACGATAACTCGATAAATCACGCAAGACCTCTCAATCTCCATGGTCTGCACATGCACAACTCGTGATAATAATTTTCCTTGACATTGTGAGTTGTCTCATAGTTTCAAATCATAAATACACATTAATAGATTTAGCTAACAATAACTCATCGGGCTTATACACGAAAATATAAAAAATCACTTGTTCACGTGATTAAGAGTTTCAAGTGATGTATAATTTGTTGATAGTTTTTTAAAAGTAATTCTTGTACCTCAGAACAGTTGATAACTTTTACAATTTAATGCATTATTATAATAATTTTCTTTTGTAATCATTCTTTTAGTTCAATCAATACACCATTATTTTATATTGAAGTTGATTTCGATCCTATATGAGTATGAAGAAATTTACAACTTAAAATAAGATAATTTCTAGAAATGAAATATCATGCATTTAGAATATTTCTAACATGAATAGAAGTATTTTTTTTAACATTAAAAGATTTCTACCATGTAATAACTCAATAGGTTAAATTTCAACGAATGAATAAAAAAGAGTTGTCTATGTTTCCTTAAATGAGTACTCCATGGACCATGGGAATATGTGAACTATCGATTAACAAAAATAAGTAGAGATGAACATAATCGCATTATTTTGGGCATGACTAATGTGATAAAATTAAAAGTTTAAGAAATTACGTTCATTGTATATTCATCATTTAAAATTTTATATTTTGCTCGAAACATATGATATTTACTTCTCTCTCGTTACATATGGCGCTCCACAATTTTATTTAGTCCTCGTCAATAAACCTAACGGATCAAGCATTAAACGGTGAAACTGGTGCAAAACCACAACCAGTTTTCGCAAGAGGCGCTTAATCGGGGGCAAACTCGTCACTACACGTAAACAAAGCGCGACCAAGTGGCCCAGGGAAGCAACAGATCGGACTAACCGAGCGAGGAAGAGAGAAAAGGAAGGTGTCGTGGCGCTCGGCCGGTAAACTCCCCTCCCCTCCCCTCAGGCTCCGTGGTCTCCGACTAACCTCTCCCTTTCTCTTTAGCACACATAAACCCTACCTTCTCCCATACACTTTCCTCGTGGACACATTTGAGAAACGAGATCCGGTGAGCTCATTTCAAATAGCTAGGTTTAATCAGGTTATGTTGAGTGAAGATGAGTTCGTCGAGATATACGCTCAGAGACTTGGCGGAGGAGGCCAAGAAGCGCGTCGTTGTGCTGCTCATCTGTGTTTTTGGTCTCTCCTTCCTCATGTCTCGTGAGCCTTCTCTTTTATCCTTGTTTTAGTTTAGTATAAATTTGGTAGCTGAAGCAACTTGTTTGAGCTTAATTTATAGGTTCCTAGTAAAAAAAACATTTGTTTGGAGGTAAGGTTAGGAATTGGATCATCTATTTCTCAGTACAAAAGGCTACATGGATGGCTGCTGCAGTTGTTCTCAATTCTACCTTAAGTTTGTTTGTAGTACAAATTAGGCCTTTAATCTTTTGAATTTAGTTTGATCTAGCATGAGCCACTTCATTGTTAAGTTGTTATTGTAACTGTCATTAAATATATTGCTGTAAATGTAAATCTGGATTTCATCTGACATGCCTTCAGTTATCTTAGCACATACAATCATGTATTATGAACTCTTACTCACAAATCTTTTTTTATAATGGTTACATTGTTCAGTGACAAGCTCATCAGTATGGATTAATATTCCTTTTGCGATGTGCTTAATGTTCCTTTGTCGTTACTTATCACTTGATTTCGATATCAAAAGAAAGGCTGCGGTACAAACCAGAGATCAAAGAGACACCATCACCGATGAAACCCTAATTCAGAGAAGGATGTCAGTTGAACACTACACTATCTCCCCTGAAAGGCTCGAGAAGGTTGATTGGAGGAAGAAGGTTAACTCACCTCCAGTGGAGGCTGCTATTGAGAAATTCACCAACCACATTATCTCTGAGTGGGTCACCGACTTATGGTATTCCCGAATAACTCCTGACAAGGAGGGCCCAGAGGAGTTAGTTAATTTGGTAAATAACGTGCTTGGTGAAATTGCCAGTCGTGCGAGAGATGTCAATCTGATAAATCTTCTCACCAGGTCTTTTAATTTGGGATTAATTCTTGATTTGTTTAATCACCTATTGTAATTTTCCTGAAATGTTGGCATTGATGAAAGCATGTTTCCTTCTATTTATGATCGGATTACTTGTAGAATTTTGTGAGCTTTGTAAGGTTGTAAATCAGCATGCCCCTAGTATTTTCTTGGTCATGTAATGGCTGCACATTTATTTCATTAAATGCTTTGTCTCCCACTGATGAAAATTTTGTATCAAATTGCAGGGACATTATCAATCTAATATGTGAACATTTGGAGCTCTACCGTGCTTGCCAATCCCAGATTGGAAAGGAGCACTTTTTTAATTTACTTCCAGATCAGCGTGATTCTCAACTGAAATCTGCATTGGAATCTGAAAAAAAGTTACACCCTGCTTTATTTTCAGCAGCTTCTGAGCACAAGGTTGGTCCCAGCCTGTACGTTTTACCCAGTGTTGTAATAAACGGTATGCATTTGGCGGATGGACAAGGTACCACCAAGCGATTAATCGTTATAAGGCCAATTAAATGGATTTTTGTCGATGATTTAATGTTTTTATTATTATATATATTTATTTATATTCAACATATATTATCCATTCATAATATTATATTAATGATTGTAGTCATTGAACATTATATATAGTAAATGATTTAAAAGTCATAAACTCATAATATGATATTTCATGGTTCATTACTTTAATACACCTAATACACCTAATACACGCAATGCATATATTACTTACAACTGGACCAAAATACTATATATATGGTGCAAACTCCATCTTTTTTATATTTTATAATATTAATAATTAATTGTACAAAAATATTCAAAATAAAAAATAATTAAAAAATTTATACATAATTTAACAACATTTTCAGATGTTTTGGTTTATAAAGTATGATGTTATGATTAGAGAAACAAAATTAAATAACTTAGATCTTATAGTTTTTTTAGATTTGGATGATCTAATCATCTGTTTATTTTTTTAGTTTGATTTTGAGAAGTAAAAATAACGAAGGAGGAGATCACATGTCTTTAAAAAAAATAAAAAATAGAGATCAAAGAGATTGATTCGGAGAAGAAAAATTACAATAATAGTTCTGTGATTTCCTCGAGAGAGATGAGTATAATGATTTGTATATTTACTTTAATAGAACACTCATTAAATTAATAACAAGCTGTTGAGTTTTAAAAAAATTACTGTAGCATAACGATTAAATGGGAAAAAACGACCGATTAGCTATTTGTGACGGTTTGGCCGCCGTCATCAACTATTCAGCCGACTAGGCAGCCGAAACGGCCGATTTTTGCAACACTGGTTTTACCTTATCATTTGTTGTTGCTTTTTAGGTTTGTTTATAAATTTTTGTACAGGAAAATGAGTGAAAATTGGGAACTGGGAAATGAAACCAACTTTATCCCACTTGTGTTTTTTTTTCCCTAAAAAATGTAGTCCAAATTCAATGATCACGTTGATAAATTAAGATTTTGTTTTGCAAGTGTTTTTTTTTTTTTTGGAAATTTAAGTGTCATTTTGAGAAAACTTGTTTAGGCCAATTGTTCCTCATTTTCCCTGTTCTTTTTCAATTTAACTCATGCGCTGACCCTATTGACATATACACCATCTCATGCTTATCAATTTTTAAGCCAGGTTTTGCAACAGCTGACAAGCGGGCTACTTTCTATAACACTAAGGCCTGAAGACTTAAGCTGTTCTTTCTTTCACTATACAGCTCGAGAACTTCTTGCATGTGTTGTGCTGCGACCAATTATTAACTTGGTCAACCCTAGGTATTCATATATCGCATTCCTATATCTTTGTAAACAAAGTGGAGCTAGATGATTTACTATATACAATTTAACTCTGTAATCTAGGTTTGTAAATGAGAGGATAGAAGGATTGGTGGTTATGCTTGCCAACAGAGCTGCTTTAAAGAGAACAGTCGTACAGGAGAACCTAAGTGGGCCACCTCCCATGCCTTCAGCCGACCAGCTATATGCAGCAATTGACAAGTCCAGTGCAGGTTTAGAACTCGTTCGACTTAAACTAGATCAGTCAAAAAGTTCACCACCTGCACAGGAGGTGAAAGATGAACTGAAGAATAGTCTAGTGTCCCACAAGAGTTCACCTTTGAATTCTTATAAGAAGAGTAAAAATGTGGAGTCCAAAAGGGCTGAAGATCAGTGGACCCAAGTGGTCGACCAAATGTCAAAAAAGAAAAGTGAAGTCCTCGCACCAGAGCACTTTGAAAATGTGTGGTCGAAAGGAAGAGATTACAAGAAAAAAGAATATCATAGTATCCCATCAGGTATAGAAAGTAATAATTTTATTAGAGCTTCTACCTCTGTTAGTCCAACTATTACTGCCAGATCACTGAACCAAGGAGGTATGACAACACAACAAGAAAGAAAATTCCATTCAATGTACGAAGAAAGTGAGAGTTCTGACACCTCAGAAGAAGCTGAAGATGAAATTGGAAATGCTGAAAATGAAAATGGAAATGAGAGCGAGACCAATAGTGTGATGGGTCTTGATACACCAGGTATCAGAGTGTGGGAAAGCAAAAGCAAACACAGAGGAAACACTGTAGCATCTTCCCAAATCCACCACCCTCTTGAGTCATCAGAGGTGCTGAAGAAAAAGAGGGCTAAAAGAAACCAATCTAAAAAAATAACAAAAAGATCCCAGGCTTGTGAGCCTAATTTATGGCAAGAGCCTGGAAGATATTCCTTTTTGCTAGGCAATAGTCAGGATACACAAAATTTACCTTGTAGGGATTTAAGTTTTGGTGAAGAATATTTTGATCACGCTGAGGTGGAAAATGGTTTTGGGAGGGCTTTTAGCGGAATGGGGGCCTCCTGTTCTCTTTCGTCCTTCACGTCCTCTATTTCATCCTATTCATCTTCATCAGGTTACAGTGCCAACAATGTTCTGACTGACTCTTTTATAAAGCTAAAATCTGAGGTTAGTTATCATACTAATGTTGTGTACCAAGTACATTATAAGCACATATGAGTGCTTTGATTTTTGCATTTATTGATTTTTACTTCTTTTTTTTCATATGTGTCCCTCCAGAGGTTAGAGGAGGGGAGGGGAAGGGTGACTGGATAAAATTTTACTTGCCCAACAACAATTAAATTTGAAAGGGAGAAAGCGGGAGAGGAAGGGAAACTCTTCTAACAAATTACGTCAAATCTTCATCCCCCAAGTCGGGGTGTGAAAGTTTACTCCCTCTCTCACCCGTTCATTTCCCCTTCTCTTCCTTCCCTTAGTTGTGGAGCTGTAACATTTTCTCCTCCCTTCCTTCCCTCTACACCAGTCTGTAGTGCCAAATCCCAAAAGTTTGTACTGTAGTCACATTAAGTAAAAAAATCCTTAAGGACTCTCTGTGTGAGAAGCAAAGTGCTGCCTAATTAGATGGCATGTTATATGATTTTATATGATCAAGGTGCAAATGGTAAATTATGTGGCTTGTAATGTGAGTGAACTGTACTATATGAGAACATAAACTCTTCTATGAGATAAAGTTTTTCCAAATAAATTATAATTGCTATTATTTTTCAAAAGCTCTATTCTATTATATTAGGTAATAGGAGCTAATATTGTTAAGAGTGGATCGGGAATGTTTGCCGTGTACTCTGTTGCAGTCACTGATGGAAATGGCAATAGCTGGTCGATCAAAAGAAGGTAACTAGATGTAGAAAGGAAAAAGAAGATATATATTTGCTTTTTTTTTTTCTCTTGGAAGAGTTTGTATTTGTTTGCTGGCCTCCATTGAAAAGTTGCACCCTTCAGGTTTCGGCACTTTGAAGAGCTACATCGGCGGCTGAAGGAATTTCCTGAGTACTACCTAAGCTTACCTCCTAAACATTTTCTATCATCAGGACTTGAGGTTGCTGTTGTTCGAGAAAGATGCAAACTACTGGACACATATTTAAAGGTCTTTTCTCTTTATAACTTACTAAAGATGTAGGTTGTTAATTTCAATTAAGGGCTTGAGGGTACATTACTTGTATTAATGTTTGTACTTTTGGATCAGCCCTGGAAGTTACGTTGAATGCTATAATCATTAGAAATACTTTGCTTTACAGAAGCTTCTTCAAATTTCTACATTATCAGGCTCAATAGAAGTTTGGGATTTTTTGAGCGTTGATTCTCAGGTTTGAATTTCATTTGTATACTATTTGACATGTTTAGTTATTCTTATGTATACCCACTTTCTGTATAGTAATAATCATTTTTGCAGACATACATCTTCTCAGATTCTCTGTCTATTGTTCAAACTCTTTCAGGTAAATTCTATTCCTTTCATTTGTCTTGTGCATATCATTCCCTAATCTTATTCATTGGATGCTGGCACTAACTGTTGATTTTCTCTTCTGATATTTTTACAGTAAATTTGGACGATAAGATATATGACAGGAAAAACCCTACTTCTAGTTTAGAAGAAGCTTCAAATTCAATGGGCAATTTATTCTCTATAGCAGAAACTTCAGTGACTAACAAAAAAGACACAGCAGCTGTTCAGATGCGCCATCAAACTGGGGATGGATTGAGATTGAGGAAAGCCAAGGATACTCGTAGAAAGAGCTCAAGTAATTGCAGAGACAATGCGGGAAGTGACTCAGACAGTACAGTTCAGACTGATTTCTCATTCTCAATCAAATCTGAAAAGAGCAAGAAATCTGTACCAGCTGAAACTGAGCATGCAAATTATTCTTCTCAAATAGATGAAGAGGATAACGATACTATCAATCCTGACAGAGTAAGTTTAATACAACTTATGTTTTTTATGAGTTTGTCCCCTTGTCTGTAGCATTATTATTAGTACTAGTACTATTATAGATGTGTATTATTATTAGTAGTTTAGTACTATCATCGTCATCATTACTGTCATTATTATCATCATCATTATCATTTTTTTTTCATTTGAGACTATGATCTTTATACTTTCGGATTGGTTTTCATTTATAGCCTACCCCAATTTATTTGGGATTAAAGGCTTTGTTGTTGTTGTAGTTTTTTTTCCCTTCTTCCATGGCTTCATGTGTTAGATTTTGGGGGTGTTGGGTGGGTGCTATAGTACTATTCTGGTATGCTGGTACCTGAACAGATATATGCCAGTATTTCAGGTGCCTTGTTTAATAATTTAATTTCCTATTTATGAGTGTTTACAAATTTTGGACGCTACAACTTGTGTGGATGTTATGATGTATTTTTCTTTTCTTTAAACAGTGGACCCCACCAAATCTCTCTGTTCCTGTGTTAAACTTGGTGAATGTAATTTTCCAAGTCCAAGATGGAGGCTGGATCAGGTGCTCTTTTATGTTTTATAGCACAATTGAGCCTACACCTCTTTTCTCTGGCATCTCTAATACGGGCATGTCTTATTTCAGGCGAAAAGCATTTTGGGTGGCCAAGCAGCTATTACAGCTGGGCATGGGAGATGCTTTTGATGATTGGCTGATTGATAAAATCCAGTTACTCAGGAAGGGACCTGTCATTGCTTCTGGTATACAGCGTATCGAACAAGTAATTCAACTGAACTGTTACTTTTCTTGGCATTTATTTTGGACCCATCATTGTGTCATGTTTTCAACCTATCATTAAAGCACTATACTATTTCTGTTCGAGCAAGCCCTGTTGGGGTTTACAGCTGGGTTCTTTCTATTCTTTGTTCTTGTTTGTAAGGACTGAAAATGAACCTGTTAACGTCAGGCTTGAACAATATCCACACCCGTCCATTCCCAAGGAAAAATATTGTTAATTGGAGTTTGTGTTACCCACTAGTCTCTAAGATCCACCAGAATGAACTTCTTTGGCTACATCAAACTTCTATTTTCAAAACCGTATCTTATTATTTTTTTTTTGTATTGTGAATCCATATAGATATTGTGGCCAGATGGAATTTTCTTGACTAAGCATCCTAAAAGAAGACCTGCTGCGCAAAATTCTTCACAAAATGGTCAAAGCCGCTCAAATCAAACCATATTAACACCTGAACAGAAACTTGAAGCTGCTCGGCGTGCCAAATTTGTTCATGAACTGATTATCGGTAAGACTTGTCTTGCCTGTTTTCACATTTTAAATTTTCAGTGATTTTTTTAAGAATCTTACTGATATTGTGAATTTGCAGAAAAGGCACCGACTGCTCTTGTAAGTCTAGTGGGAAGGAAGGAGTATGAGAGGTGCGCTCAAGATGTATACATGTTTCTTCAGGTAATTTTTTTTTTTTTTTTTAACTTGCATTACTGTGGCCTATTCGCCTGTTCTCAGAGAATGATATTTGAGACCATCTACTTTGTGCTAATTTAGTTGGAAGATAAGTAGTATGTTTCTCATTTCTCAAATTTGTCTTCTGCCGAGCGAAACAATGGTGCAGAGATCAACAAAGGATAAGTAAACACTAAACAACAAATAAATATAAAATTTTAGAATTTGGTATAGTTTCAAACTGAGTTTTCTTGTATGCAAATGCAGTCCCCTGTTTGTTTAAAGCAATTGGCGTATGATCTATTGGAGCTACTTGTGCTGGCCACATTTCCAGAGCTGGATGGTGTTGTAAGGCAATTTTATGAACAGAAAGTGTGAAAAGGGAGCATGTATGTCAGCATGAGATGCGTAATAAGAATTTTGTTGGACTTGATCAGGTGGCTCTCCCTTTTAGTACTCTTTTTTCGGGGCGAGGTTTGTACAGTGATGTGATGGAAGTTGAAAGGGCAGTTTTTTTTGTTGCCGGTGTTAGTATGATTTATTGTCTTGTTTTTTTTTCTTTTAATTTTCCTTCTTTTTTTTTTTTTTTTTTTTTGTAAATTCACCATATAGTTTAGCAGAGCTCATGAGGTCAAGCGAGATCAGACAGAAATTTTTTGCTGTATATTCTCTTCTGCTTATGCTAAAGAGAGTACTGACGAAGAGTAATAATTTTTCGATTGAATTTTTTTTTAGTGCCAAAAGGACTTGTATTTCAGAAACAGATCAAAGCAAAAGAAAAAATGGAGAACTTTTTTCTACAAGATTTGCCATACCCTAAATCAAAACTTGTGTAGATGGTTATTATCATTACCATTCATGCATGTTTACTAACAACTTCGTCGCGTTGCAATATTGCTATGTTGTTTGTTTTGATTTTGCATTCTTTACTTGCGTTTATTAGTTGCTTGATGAGGTTTAGGTGGTGCGTTTCTTTTTTAACAGCATATTCACTCAAAATTAAAAATAGATCGAATGAACGAACTAAGGATTCAATTATTATCATTGTTGGTATTTATGGTGTCTAATTATTTATTTATGTATAAATTTAAAAATATGAACCGTTAGATGTATTTTATATCATCATAATAATATATATGAAAAAAATCATAAGATTTTAACTTCATTTGAATAACCATCAAGTAATGAGACTAAACTGTATAATTTGATCTAAATTATTGAAATGAGTTAAATTTTTGTATATGATATTTATAAAATATTCATTCAATTAGTTTTATTATTTAAGAATTTAAATAATAGTTATTAAATATTTAATTTTAAGGACAACGATGTTGCACAAAAATGATGATACTTTGATCTTTTCTCTATTTTCATACTAGCATTTGTTATTTGTTTTATGAATATATTGATTGCTTGTTTAAAATCTTTTCAGTAAATTATTTTGTAAAATTCCAACCCTTTTAACTTTCCAACCGCCGACGGTCAATACAATATCCATTAGGAACTGGAAGTAGCTCAAGGATTGCAAATATTAATGCAACATTTGTAAGTTTGTGACCAGCCGAATTTGAAGAGCATGCAACCGCCATTTCACCTGCACCGACTCTTTATATAAATTCACATCACCGGAGCTGAAACAACTTCATAAGTACGATTCTTTAAATTTAAATCTTCTATCAACGGTTCTAATTTAATAATAATAAATAATTTTATACATCAAAATTTATATTTAAACTTTTTCACAGTAATTATGATTTTTTTAAATCATTATAATTTTTCTATATCCGCACAAAAATTCTCCGCACACAATACGTTACCCTCTTTATACGAGTAGCGTTTTTCCTTTTTTATTGAACATGCGAGATTCTTGGTGTTGACAAGCATGACGTCATCATTTGGCAGCGTCTGTATTGTTAATTAGTTATCAAGTGTACGTATTCAATAAATTATAGGGGGAAATCTTCTGACATGAATACATGAAGCCCCACCTGTGAAGCTACCCTGGTGTAAAATAAAGCCTCTTGTGTGATTAAACCAAGAAAAAACAATCAAAACACTTGCAATGCTCCTTACCTTTTCTCTTTCTAAACATCTAATTTCAACAGGTCAAAACATTCCAGTTTTTCCACAGCATAATATTTACATGTGAAAACAGCACCAACTTTGGAGTATTCTATTGACCAGCATTTCTCAGTATCCTAAGTGGAGAATATGCAATGCATACAGCTATGTGAACAATAAGAGGAAGGTTCACAATTTTTCATAGTGCCGTCCCAATTAACGCAACTTGTCAATTTGTACTGACAGCTAAAATTACTGAAAACCAAAAAAAAAAAAAGGACCCAGTTTGCTCATTTGGTTAAAATGAGCTTGTGACATAAGAAGACAAGTAAAAGGCAACAACCGCAGCCTCCTCGTGTCTCTTAATCAAATTTTATTATCATGATTCGCTGTTTCACTTTTTGGATGTTTATAGTTGTATGAATTCATAATCGTATATTAAAAGTGCAGTAAGGCAAGGTGGTATATATAGTGTGAGTTTAAATTTATAAAGTTTTTTAAGATTTTAATTCAAAAAGTATATTAAATTATTTTAAATTTTAAATTTATTATACTCATTAAATTTGTCATATGAAAATCTTATGGGATATAAAAATTTGAGGTGTTTAGAATTTTCTAAGTTACTATTTTTAATTTTTGAAAATAATATAAAATATTTAATATTTTGTTATTATTTTTAAAATTAAAAACATTGATTTAGATAACTCGAAAACAAATTTTTATATCCCTGAAAATCCTTTAATAAATGTGATAAATCAAAATTTAAAAATAATTTGATATATTTTTAAAGTAAACTCGTAAAAAAAACTCTTCGAAATTGAGCTCACACTATTTATAGAATCGCTGTTCAGTAATTAATTAAACTCGCTCTGCCACACTTCCAACTTATACAATGGTAAACCCACTTATTGAGAAAAATGGTTTGTAAGGATGCATGTCGTGGCAATTTACTAAAAGATGGAAATATATTATTTGTCCATTGCTACTATATTTTTCTAATTAGTTTCAAGTATATATTTTTTTCTTTAAAAAATGAAGAGTTCCAAAATTTTCTTTTCTCATAATTTTCAGACATACCAAATACTGAACTTATAATTTCCACATAATGCATTTTTTTGTCAATTTTGTTAAGTATTGTTTCCAATTTTAACTATGTGAATATAAATTAAGTTATGCGTTTCGTTGGAAATATAGATTAATAAATAACACGCCAGCTAAATTTCATATCAATAATATACAACATCAGCAACAATGAAGCTTTTAAATGAAATAAATAGAGGTAAGTTAGAAATAAAATTCAATCGGAGTCACAAAGACCAAAATAGATAGTGATAATCAAGGACAAATCTACAGTGGGGTAAGATTCGATCGGCGTCCGACTTAAATTTTTAAATATATATTTTTTTTGAATTTTGTGATGATGGATTATAAAGATTGCATATAATAGTATATGGTGTCTGATTTTTTTAATTTAACTGAGCAAAATACAAAGGATCAAATCTATTTTTCAGTTACATTATATGATTCTATCTAGGCTTAAATTTTTTCAGTTATATTATATAATTATGTCAGGATTGAAGAATTTTTATACATCCGTCATTAGTAATAATAGTAACAAAAATAATATTACTAAATTTAATAATAATGATATCAATAATACAAGTAACATTCCTTGTAAGAATATATAGCAATAGTAAGTTTGCACTATAAATTATATAAATTTAAATTTTAGCACCTATATGTCCTTAGTCTTGAATGAAAAAGTCTAGGAACTTAAAATATATAACACTACTTCTAAATTTTAATTGTTAGATCATGATTTCGGTCTTAGATTACTAACTTTCACGTAAATTCG
Source organism: Schoenoplectus tabernaemontani (assembly GCA_037127355.1). Taxonomy (NCBI): domain Eukaryota; kingdom Viridiplantae; phylum Streptophyta; class Magnoliopsida; order Poales; family Cyperaceae; genus Schoenoplectus; species Schoenoplectus tabernaemontani. The sequence goes on along the minus strand of CM073743.1, from coordinate 17,662,726 downwards.
TCTAAAAGTCAGCTATTTTGATATATCTCATTCATTCAAGACTCTTTTTATTATTTCTTTCTACATCATTTTTGGTCAGTCTCTTTCTCTCCTCCACTGGAGATTCTCAAATCATAGCAAATGATTTTGGACAAAATTCTCTTTAATCGGTGCTAATCCAATCTCATCATGTATATTATTATTTTTAATTCGGTCCCTCCTTGTATGACAACATATTCACCTTTATGAGACGTTCCTGTTATATAGGATACCATATACTTGTTATTGTTTCACCCTTTTGTGTTTATCATATGACTACAATGTTACCGTCCATTGGCACCATATTAGCAGCAAATATTATATTTCATTAAAGATTTCCAAAATATTTGACTATTAAAGAGAACAGTGAACTGGACATTGAACTTAAATTTAAATTTCATTGTTTCGTGACATTAATATCGTCAAGATATTCATAATCAAGTGATATTTTCTAATTAATTTCAAATATTTTTTTCAGTAAACGGAGAGTATACAAAATTTTCATTTTTCATAAATGTCAGACAATACCATATGTGAACTCATAATTTTCACATGAAAGACATTTTTTGGTCAACTGTGTATTGTTCTCACATTTAACTATGTGATATAAATTAAGTTTATCCGTTTTGTTGGAAAATATAGGTATCATACCATCTAAATTCACATCATTTAATAATATATTTCATTGAAAATTTCCAAGAATATTTAATTAATAATAAAATAAACATATCCACTAAAAGTTGTAGATACGTGAACTCAACATTGAACATTAATATTCTCAAGATATTAATAATCAAGCGATATCCTTTTTTGTTCAATAAAAAAAGTTATATCCTTTTTAGAAAGATGTACATTGTTATTTTCTTAATTTTAGGATGCAAAGGTTTTTGCCCCAGTCCTTTAATTTCATTAATAAACGGTTGACTAAAGAAAAACGAGGCAACCTCAGAAGTCGGAACTCAGAAACAACAAATCAGAATGAAACAGCGGTTTAAATTCAAAAGTTATAAATTGCTCACATATTTTATCTTTAAACTTTATCTTGGGAATTATCAATTGGAACAGAATGGGCTTATTTTGAGACATATTATATTGCGGGATAATGGCATTTAGGTCTGTCCGAAGACGATACATATGATATTTAAATAATGATGAATTAAAACATCTACATTTTAATGTTTTTACTTTTAAATTTGAAAAGAGTTATCTTAAAGTATCAAATAACTGTAAGAATTGAATGTTACTACAACTACTCCATAGCAACAACTACATCAAATATGTTTTTGAGTAATTTTAGTGTACATAAAAGTGGTACAAATTATTTGATAAAATTATTTAAATTGAGTTAAAAAATTTAAATATTTTTCCGAATCATTTAAATGAAGTATTTCACAAATTTAAGTCACTCTAAATTTTAATCGGTCATTCATCATTGAGGCGTTAAAGTTTTACCATTAAGAAAAATCTAAATTGTTTATTGGAAGGCTAAACTTTTTAGATTAATCCATAATTTATAACATTTTATCCAAAAAAATGATAATACATCAAAAAAATTCAATTTTTTAATTTAAATAGTAGCTTTCAAATATGTATATGTGTACCTAAGAGTTGAACGTGACATAATATATAGTTGAATGTCCGCTATATCTATCCGATTCGTTTAACACGATATTTTCTGAAATACTTAAATGCCAGTTTTTATTATTAATAAGTATTATTAAATTAATATTGTTAAAAATAAGAGTGAAAACCGTAAAATTTCAAATATACGAATGGCGGTAGCGCATCAATCGATGGCGCGGACGAAACGCGCATCGCCGCCGGTGGCGCGTTTCAAAAAAAATAATGAAACGCCGCGCAACGCCTCCATCTCACTTGCGCCTGCGCGCGTTTTGTATATATTAGAAGTAAACGCGCCACTGTCAGTGGCGCGTTTCAAAAAAAAAAAAAAAAAAAAACGGAAACGCGCCGCGCGCGCGTGGCACGTTTCGTAAAAAAAAAAAAAAAACGCGCGAAACGCGCTCGTCGGTGGCGCGTTTCGTAAATTCAATTCAAGCGCATGCCGCAAGTGGCTATGACCGCCATTCGTATATTTGAAATTTTACGTTTCTCACTCTTATTTTTAATAATATTAATTTAATAAAACATATTATTACTAAAATCTGCTTAAATGCAAACTAGCGTGAGTTTTAGTACTGTAACTTCATTTAGAAAATATCATAATGCGATTTTGAATTAGAATAAATAATTGGGACATCAGAGACTCTCTACGCCCATTTCGAAAATTTTAAAACCAATATAAACATTCATTATTGACATCTTCAGAATTTAGTGTAAAGACAAATTTAGAGATGGTAATCAAACGGGTCGGATTAGGTCGGGTTTGATTTTCTGGAAAAAATCAGGTCGAATCGGGTTAAACTAGGGTCAATAGGTCAGGTCAATTTATATATTATTTTTTTCAGATTTTAGATTGATTTTAATTGAATTATAGGTTATTCGATTTCGAGTCAGATCAGATTTAAATCAGATCAAGTAAGTTTGACTTTCTCAGGTTAGATCAGATTCTAAGCCGTTCGATATAAATTTAGTCTGACTAAATTAAACAATATAAACATTACATCATTTAAATTATATTCTTATCAAGTTTAGAAATATTGAGATTCATATATTTTAAATAATCGCCAATAAGTTTCAACGATACAAAACTAATAACGGATTAACAATGAATTTTGTTGAACATGTCTAATATAAATATATAGTAAAAGTTTCGTATCTGTTCGGAATGATAAATGTTGAAGTTCTGAAAAAGTTATATAAAAAAATTATATTCCCTTTTTCAAATTTACAACTCGCTATAGCTTTCTACATATCCAAATTAATCAAAAGTCGATTGTTAACTAACCGCAACTCTCTAAAGTCTAAACCAACCGTAACTCTCTAATGCCTATAACGCAGGGCGGATCCTCCTCAAATTTTTTTTCACTAATACTTTTATAATTATATATGGATAATTATTATTATCCCGTCTTTTATCCCCAATTATTTGTCTCCAAACAGGACTTTCTATTTTTGTTATCAATTTGACCATTCTACTATTTCTGTTTTTAACAAGAATGACTTTTAATATAGTATTAACAATTCAAAAAAAAAAAAAAAACAAATGATGTCTCTCTAAGAAAGCACATTCTTCCAATTCCATTTTTAATCTCTTCTCATAACAGACCATTTTATTTTTCACTCTCACTATTATTGAAAATCAATGCCCGAATCTCTCTTGCGATTGATGAGATGGGAAAATCATACTCGTAGATCTACATGAACGAGATGATGAGGAGAACTAATCTTCTTGTGATCGACACGATGGAGAGAACCACATTTATGATACGAAGCCCTCTTGCAATTGACGATGTGGAAAGAATATCAGAATATGTTACGGTTATTTATTTCGAATAGGCATTTGTCTTGTTAGCATAAAAAAAACAACCGGGCTTGATATCATTGACTACAATATCAATCATTCTTGTGATTGGAATAGGTGATAGAAATTTTTATTCTAATACGTTACATGTTAACGACGATATCAATCATTCTTGTGATTGAAATAGGTGATAATTTTTTATTCTAATACGTTACATGTTATTGGTGAATTCGCTTAAATTTATGTTTTGATAATCAACCAAATTTTCTCTTTGTTTTTGTAAATAAATACTCTCAAACAGTATATATAGGATCGGACCATGCATATATGGGGCTGACCATCATGCACGTCCCTGAAATTTTATTTTTGTATCTTTTTATCTTGGACTTTGTCATTTTGAATTAAAAAATTATTAGTTATGCAGTGTGCAGAAATATTTTTGATATCAAACCATTATTTCTTTCAGATCATTCTATTAAGAAACAAATTAAATCTCTTTTATTCTTGAAATCTTTTTTTATATTTCATATTCTTTTTAGTTGGTATAAAATTATAAATAACATTAGGTACTTTAGTGGGAGACCAAACGAGTCACAGTTGGTGCATTGTGTTTATAATAATTTATTTTATACTTACCATAAATATTTTTTTGTTATATATGAATAACTAAAGTGTTTTGTAAAAATAACATAAGAGTGAACAAGCAGACGCTTCAGTAGGTCGTGAGACTCTTCATCTACTTTTATATTAGTACGGTACAATCATTACCATGTGTTATATACTTAATATAAATAATTATTTGGTTTGATATAAATAGCACCAGAGTGAATGAATAATTTTTTTAATAAGTAGTGAGGGTTGTTGCTAACTTTTGTATTGACATATTACGATTATAATGACTTTTATATATAATGAAGTGTCTCTATACTTTATATAAATATTTTTTTGTTATATGTAAATAACAAGAGTATTTGATATAAATAATATCATAACGAATTAGTGAGGTACTTCAGTGAATCGTGAGGTGCATTTTTTACTTTTGTATTAACTCATCTTAATGGACTGTTAATAATATCTTGAATAAATATAAGTAGGTTAGAAAGTAGTTATAAATAATTTTGTCTTGCATATTAACATAATAAATAACTTTGTCAAACACTATCAACGGAATTTATTTTTTTTGTTCACAACCAGTTTAATTAATATAAATAAGAATGTCAATATATATATATAAATAGTTGATAGCTCCAAATCTTATGTCCTGCCATGAATTAGTGTCCAATATTATTCAAAAATATGTTTGTGACACTAACTATTATTAACTAACATAATGAATATAAATATTTTTTTTGTTACTATAAATAGTTCATATCAGATGAATAATAATGTAAACTATAAATAAATGACAAATTTAGTGTAAATAGCTACTTTTTTTTAATAATGTAAAGAAATGTTAGTGCACGACTTGAAGCATTTGACTTTTATTCTAGATTATTTTGACCCATTGCGTCTCTAAATTTAATATAAATAATATAATTAATTACGATGGAGTGAAAGAACTATACATTAGTCAAAAGTGTGTAAAAGAAAAACACGTTGTTCTTGATCTGCGAGGGTTAACATAGAGATATTTTTTGGGAATCAAATAACGAGAACTATTATCAGTCTCCTTTTCAAACTGTAGCCGCACGGCGCACATGAAAACACCATGAAAAGGGGGGCATCAGCAGAGAGTGACGTGGCATCTCCATGTCTCTTTGTTCTTGGCTTTCTATATTTTCTCCGAGATCCTCCCTCCTCTTCTGATCTGACCTCCTTCCTATCTACTTTGTAAGCCTCCATGATTTCTCAAGATTGGAGTCAAAATTCTTTGTTTTTTTTTCCTCTCGCATTTATTCGCGCCGCTTCAGCCGTTAGTGTTGTATCCATTGATAAGATAGATATAAGTAAAAGAATTCCTTAATTTATTAAATAGGATATGGATAAGAATTTTTTTAAATAAATTGGTAAAGGTTTTTATGATGTTAATTATTTTGAGTTATATAAATTATCTATTATAAATTATGAATTATAATTATTATTTTTAGTTTTTATTTTCTCAAAAAAAAAAATATAATATTTAGTAAAATATTTCTTAAAATAATAAGATGAGATAATGTAAGATTTTATTTTAGACAAAATATCATTTTTAGTACATTTTATTTTCTAGTTTAAAATTTTAATAAGAGATGCTTGTGTCTAGAGGTTTGAAGACGGTCCGGTCCGGGCTGGTTCGGTTCAAACCTGGACGGTCTACGGTCCCGCACGGTCCACGGTCCACACGGTCCGGTTTTAGGCGATCTAAATTTGAAAAAAACGAACCTGTCCCATCGTTGGCCCCCGGGGGCGGACCCCACGGGACGGTCCACGGTCCAGTCCGAATTTTTTTTTTATAAATTGGGAAAAATAATAATTTATGATATTTTTTAATAATAATTTTTAACTAATTCGAATTATTTTTAAGGGGGTGGGAGGGGTGGGGGTCCGGTCGGAGATGGTCCGGTCGATGGGTCCACACGAGACGGGTCGGCATGGTCCATTTTCGGGTGAAGGGAGGACCGACCCACCGTTGGACCGGATCGTGGTAGGGCACGAGGCGGTCTACGGTCCGGCCACGATCTGATCTGGACGAGTTGGATCGTCCGGTCCATTTCAAACCACTACTTGTGTCTTTTAATATGTTCATTTCGGAACGACTCATGTTAGAATTGATTATATATTACATATTAATTTCATATTAGTTAAATAGATGTGCAATTGTGTGAAAGGAATGAGTTTATTTTTTCATAAATTAATAATAAAGCTAACTAAAATATTAATATACCATATTTTATTAATTTTTAATATAATAAAATATAATGTAATATAATGTAAGATGATATGGCATAATATATAATAATTATTTATGGGTTAATTTATGACATGTCACTAAAATTTTGATGTTTAATCACTCATTTTTCATTCAAAAATAATTGAAAAATTAATGATAAAATAAATATAATATCATTTAATTTATCCATTTTTTATTTTAATTATTTTTAAATGAAAAAACTATAGGAGTGATTAAATTTGAATAAACATTAAAATTTAGTGACAAAATAGATAAATAGAAATTCAATAACCAAATATGGTCAAACACCAGAGTTCAGTGAACTGCCTGAATATAAACCCATTATTTATATAACCATTAACATCTGAAACACATTTCATGTTGAAATTCATGGCTAAAAGCTTTGCTTATGACATGCGAATTTATTCATTCCAGTAGAAATATTAATGAATGCCGGACATTATTTTATTTAGTATTTAAAAGGATAATCCCATACAATCACAAATGAAATAAGGTTCGCTTTGTTACAATAAAAATCCCTGTTCCGACCAATAAATTCTGAAATACATGCTCACGTGCACGTGGACCCACAGTAGACCGTGACTAGCTTCAAGCTTCAAAATCAAAAAGAAAATTCTAACACTTTTCTAATTATAGATAGAATATTTCTTTTCATTGATGAAATAAAAATGAACCACATAATCTACTAAAAAAAGTGTATACTATATAAGTGATGAGTGTCATTAAAGAAGATCATTTGAACTCTTAACTATTTATCTAAATTGTTTAAATGGAGTTTTCAGGCTAGATGTTCGAAAAAAATCTTATCATTTATTTTTTAATTACCATAAAAATGGAAAATCTAAACATGTCCTCGCAGGTAGTGTATTAAAAAAATCCGGATGGTTCAAACCCGACCCGTCGAACACGTGTTCGCATCCCGACCCGATCCGATCAAATCAAAGGCTAAACCCGTGCTCGAGGTAACCCATGAGTCTACCACGGATTACAAACATTTTTTTTCTAAAAAAACCGTCTAAAACTTGTTCCGAAAAATTCTGTACCTGACCCGTTTAACCCGGCCTAAACCCCTTTATTTGAATTTTTTAACATTTTATTGAATTTCTACTTAATTTTTTTAGTTATAAAAAAACCAAAAAAATAAAAAATAAAAAATAGTCAAGAATAAAAAATAAAAATTGGTCAAGAATATTAAAATGCATCTAAAATATACTATAGGTTAAGACATTAAAATGCATCTAAAATATACTATAGGTTAAGACATTAAAATGCATCTAAAATATACTATAGGTTGAGACATAAAAAATACATTTTAAAAAACAGAGATAATATTTTCTTTTCTTTTCTTCGTGGAGGATTAAAGAACTTAAAGGAACCGTCTAATGTAACCTTTTCACTTATTCTCTTGATATGAACATGTTATTAAATAAAATTGTAAAAATCAACTCGATATTCATTGGCTAAGTCAGCACTTAATATTTAAATAAAAGAAACATATAATAATTCATGCCTGCTTGTTTATTCTTGCAAATGTTTTTAAGAAAACATTAAGTAAAATAATTGGGATACTCAGAACTCAGAAGATAGGCAAGAACGTTTGATTTTTTTGCTTTTATAAAATAAAAGTTTGAACTTTTTGGTATAATATATCATTCAGTTATTTAGATCAACAAAGCAAAAAAAATTAAATATTTATGAAACAATCAACAAAAGGCTTCCTAACAGAAAGAAAAAATAATATAGTCGCAGGAAATAATTGAGGAACAAAGTTGTCAATCAATCTAAAACTTTTGAAATATATCATATCATTGACACATTTGTGTTGTACTAATATATCAGCTCCCGCCAAATAGCTCGTTGACCCATAAGAAAAGGTTGAGTTTGTTTTTGCATTTTTCACCTCGATTTCTTTTTTCTTTTTCTTTTTTTTTCTCTTCGAGAAGGAGTGGAGGATGGTCTGTAATATTTTTGTACCTCGTTGGGAGCATATATACACTATTGTTTGTTTACCAAATGATCTGGCAAAATCAACATAATTAATAAACTTGTCAAAAGACAAAATATTAGACTATTTGTAATGACATTAAATATTTAAATTAACAAAATCCTTTTAATTTTCTGAATTTCATCTCCGAATTTTCTCATTGATTTTGATAAAATGTTATTCCCCTACATTTCTCGTCTTCTTTTTTTTCCCAACTTGTCCTATTGCATGGTGCCCCCCACATTAATGCGTTGCATCTCGACTTATTTTTGGTAGCGATCCAGTAGACCAGTAGCGTCAAAACCAAATAGAAATGGGCCAGAGAGGGAGGTATAATGACACCAAAAATTTGCAACTCATCCACAACTTAAATTATGATGTTTTCTTGATGATATATTTGATAAGATATATGTTTGAAGTTTGGACCCACTCATTTTTTTTTACTTTATTATCGTTGACCCGTTAATATTATGGATGAGATCAATGATAACTAAAAACAAATAATTTATTTCTTTACAATGAAAATTGTTATATTTTAAATCTAAAATGATGAAAATATAATACATGAGAAAGTTCGCAATAGGTATATAGCAGTGTTCTTTCTAATATGTAAACTGACCTACTTCCTTTTAATTTTTTATGTACTGCATTAATACATAGAAATAAAATGTACAGAGCTTGGTGCATGTTTTTATTTTCCATCTTGCACCTATCAGTTGAGAAACTAAAGATTGTACTTTAGTGATTTTTAGACGGTTTTAAATTTTTCAGGACAGATTAATAATTGCGCATTGCATGTTGTACTGATTTGTGTTAAATTCAGAAAGTGAATTTTACTTACAGGTCCTTGTGCTATATTAATTAACATTTGAGAAGCTTAAACAAATTGAAAATTTATTATACTTGATTTTATTTTGAAGTTTTGAGGATATATATATGTGTGCTAATTAATAATTGTTAACGATAAGCTAAAAGTTTTTCCCCCGAGGAGTTCAATTTGTTTAAAAATTTGATTTCTGAAAGAAAGAACTTATTCTATATGATGAATTGATTCCAGTCGCAAGTCATATAAATAGGAAAGACATTTTGATATTTTTTAATTTTTAGCATTTAAATACAAGAAGATTTTTATACTATTTCAACTAGTGTACACTCTTCGTGAAGTATTAAATTTAGTGCTCTTATGTACAATAAATAGTTAGCATTATTTAATTATTATTATTATTCAGCTTTTATTTGTAATCATCATATTCTCATGTTATTCTTTAATTTATGAGCATGTTAAAAAATTATCAATGAAACCAATGATAACACGATGCAATATCGCTTTTTTTTTCCCATTCTTTTTCCTCTTTCAAAATATAAGAAAAATCTACGAAGTCTGAAATATTGACCCGAAGACAATTGTGAGGTGACTGATCTATTGGTAGCTTGTATTAAGCAAGAGAAACTTGCAAATTCATAATACATTGTTAGACTACTAAACTTTCTAGCCATCTCATATTATCAATATTCTCTATTATTAATTTTATTTAAATCTCAATATATAATTTGTTATCATCAATATACATCCATGATCTCTTAAATTATAATGAAAAAAAAAGAGGCAGGATATTTAACCTTTTAAAACCCGTCCCCTATTCTGTAACTAGCGACAATTTTGGATGAGATTTTTGCACAATATGAGTTAATGATTCATTATTATTATGGCAAGAAAAGTAAATTATTCTAACATATATTATCACCATTAATTTCTTACCAAATATGCACAAAGTTGCTAAATAAAAAAATAATATTATGGAAATAATAGTATATAAGGGAAAAAATGGAGAGAAAGAGGGGATCAATGGACGCGATCACATACGTTCGATCAACCAAAAATAAATATTATCCGTCGAATTGAGAGATAAAATGAGTATAATAAAAAATTACCATGACAAAAAATGGACTCTCCAATTCTTAGATGTTTTATATAATAGTATAGATTCTGATTATTTCATGTAATATAAAGATTCTCAAAACTAATCCCCATAATTAATATTCTTGCCTACATCCCTTATAGGTAGAATATACAAAAAGAAAAAAATGGTGAGCGATAGATGTGATCATAGGTGCAGGTGCGAGGATATTCTTAATTGGATGAATGCATTTTTTTTTTAGATAAAATGAGATCCTCATTTGAATTTTGAACATACTCCATACCGAGGGAAAGGGTAAAAAAATTTGGAGGTCAATCAAATTCATATTTGATCATTGAATTTTAAATTATTCATTTATAATCATTAAATTTACATAATCATTCAGACTTGATCGCTCCATTAACTTTTTACGGGGCAGACGTGGAATGCCATGTGGACTGTTTATTGCCAACGAAAAAAAAATGAATAGGACAAAGAATGGGGAATACTTATCATTTATAATTAATAAATATTTTACTATAAATTTTACTTTTTCGTTTAATTTTCTTTTGATCGGAAGAGAGAAACAAAAAGACACACCCCCACCCAGTTAATCCAAAAAAAAAAAAAGAGATTGTTCTTAACGAAGGTGAATTATTACTCACCCACTCACTTCTCCCTACAAGTTACAAATTTTCTTTTGATCCATATTCTCACTCTCTTCTATGATTTGTGTTTTTGTTGTCATTTCTGGCATTGGCGGAACTAAAGAGGAGCCTGTGGGGTCACATGACCCCACTCAAATATTAATAGTCTTAATTATACACTAAATTTTTAGATGAATTAGATAAATTTTTAAGTAATTGAAGAATAATGACGAGATATATAATAATTCTAAAGATGACTCCATTAATCAATTTTATTCTCTTCAATTTCAATTAAAGTCTAATTTCATCTCATTTTAAAATATGATGACCCCACTAAGACAAAATTTTGATTCTGCCACTGATTTTTGGGTTTCCTTCAATTTGATTTCGTCAGAGGATGAAGTATCAAAAAATTTCACGTCTGGCCTATTTACGGTAAGTAATTGATTAAATCCCTCAATTTAGCATTCAATAAATAAGCATAAGTGCTACTAGCTTGATGATTTTTGAACTTGAAATTTGGATGAAATTAGGTTACAATTTCGTAATACAAAAGTGAGAGTGGTTAATATATGATATCAAATGTGTTTTTTTTTTAAATTAAGCCCATTGGAAGACCAAAGCATATGACTTCCATATAATTAACTAAGGGAAGGGATCACTTGACAATGGTTATCTTGACAATTTTGATAATGAATTTTAAATAAATATGAAAAAAATTAAAAATAGAAAAATCTTATGGATATGTTCTTATACTTATAAATTGACGGTGATTTAAATTTCATACAATTTTATTATCATTTGATAGTCCATCAAATACCGTCAAACTAAAACTGTTGTAAATTATACAAAATTTTGATGGTCCTCGATGAAGTATCAAATGATAATAAAATTTCATGAAATTTGAATCACCATCAATCTATAAGTAGAAGAATATATCCAAAAGATTTTTTCATATTTATTTAAAAATCCATTGTCAAGATTGTCACAATAACCCATTATCAAGTGATCCCCACCCATTAACTAGTTAATGTAACTTTTCACTTAATTCAAATATGTACTGACAAATGTTTGAAGTTTGTTGACATTTCAAAATTCTGGATCTATTTGTAGTTAATTAAATTTAATTATTATTAAAAATTTATGCCTTATTAATTCTTGTAGGGCCCAACGAATATTTATTTACATGTGAAATTATTACTTTTTGGAATTAAAACTTACATTTTATTGGTATATTTTCTCTGTTTACTACTTCTATTCATTTTGGAACTAAAACTTAATTGCTGTGATAAAATTCTGCTTCATCTTCACCTTCGTTAAAAATAACTTTTTATTGTTTTGATTAACTAAGTGGAGCGTGTCTTCTTGTTTCTCTCTTCCGATCAAAAGAAGACGAAGCAAAAAGTGAGTCAGAGAGTAAAATATTTATTAGTTATAAATGATAACGACCCCCATTATTTTCATTTTCATTTTTTTTTGTTGATAATAAACAGTCTACATGACATTCCAAGTCAGCTCCGTTGAGGTTCAGAGTTTGGATGGAAAAAATAATGGAGTGATTAAATCTGAATAATTATATAAATTTAGTGAATAAAACTAAATAATTTAAAATTCAGTGATCAAATATGAATACGATATAGTTACGTCCCAAAAAAATTTACCACCGAGAAAAATACATCCTCTAAAGTAACGGACTAATGGTTATGGAGATCGTGTAGTAATTGCCTGGAAAATCAAGATAGCTGATTTTGCAATTCGGTCAAGGGCAGTTGAGACGGTGCTTTTTCTTTTTCTTTTTTTTTTTAAATTTCATGGGGCCTCTCTTAAAAGTACAAGCAACTCAAGTTTTTGCGTTAACTCAGAGGATATGACTTGAGCTTTGTCAAGAGACCGAGAATGATTTGAGGTTCGTCTTCCTTTTCTTTTAATGAATCCCGGTTTGAATATCAGATTTAAATCTAGATTTGTCCTATTTGGGAGTAACGTTTTAGTCAACTATATATTATATCTAAATTTTCATTGTACTTAATTTTACTGACTTATTTGCATAAAGATTGATATTTAGGGTTCGAAAAAAAAACTTGTGGCTCGGGATTGACTCGCTCGTTAGTGGACTGAATTTTTAACGAGCCGTCTCGTTAAACTCGTTAAGTTAATGATTGGAGCTTAAACATGGATTAGCTCGGCTCCTTAGGTTTGTTTGGCTCAGTAAATTATTACTATTTGTTATTTATATTTGTTATGAGTTTTTAGTATAGTAAATAGTTATAGTATGATATGTACTTTAATTATTATTTTAAATTTATATGAAATAAATTATCATTAGTTAGTTTGATAATTCTTATATAAATTTTAATATAAAATATTATAAAAATATTATTAAATGATTAACATTAATTTCGTTAACTTAACAAACTAATTTCAAGCCAAAAATTTTGACTCAAAAGTAGTTAACGAGCCAATTACGCTTGACTCGTTAATCTAATGAGTTAAGCACGAGTTTAATCAAACTCAGCTCGTTTACATCTCTAATGGTATCATTAGCATACCCATTAAGTCGGAAAAACTAAGGTTGCTTTTTCTGCAATGAAATATTCACTAAATTTATAACTTCGCAAATATATATAAACAATAAAACAAAACTCGAAATGATTTAGTTTTTGGAATCATGTATTGTTGTGATAACTTTTAAGGACATATCCACCAATGGCACTTGTATTCGGACAAAGTGAGTTATTTGTTGGTTTGTGGTGCTACTTGTATCAAATTATACGGATGTGGAGAAAGAAAACAAGCCCACTACACTTAATATAACTGAAATTGTAGGCCATATTTCTCTGGGCTCTTTCCAAACAATAATGCTTGTTTACAACTACCAAACAAATCCAAAATGCTTGCTAACCTGACTTGGGCCCACTACACCCTGAGTTGGCGCTTCATGTTTGTAAATTTTTTTTTTGGGTTTTTTGGTGTATCTTTGACTGTGGGGCCTTCTTGCCTGACAGTCAAAAATTCCAAATACATTAAATTCAGTAGAAAACCTCGTATTCCCTTATTTTTCTGTCTTTTTCTAATTGAGTTTCATATCACGATGATGCATTTCGTCTTTTTTTTGCTCCAGAATTCTTTGAATGCAACCGTATTCCTTATTGTGAAGAATCTTGCCTGATCAATGTTTTTTTAGATAAAATGGTAAAAAAAAATATTTTAAATATTCGTTATAAAGATTAATTAAAAGCCGTCAGACAAAATGTATTGAAATTCCTACCTGTAATACGAAAAATATTTTTGTGTAATAAATATTAAAATCTTACCCATATTTCATAGGTACAGTAAAAGTGTAATAAAATGGATGCGTTGATAATCGGATAGTGAAAAAAGGGCAACAGCATTTGCTTATTGCAAAAAGCGCTTATAGTTTTTGGCAAAGTAAAGATGCACTTGATGACCATGCACTATCAAATGAAGGAATGTATAAACGGATCAGTTTAATTAGTTTTGAATTAATATTAAATTTTGGACTATTTAATTTAATTTTGAGTTTAGTTGAAAATTTTAACTAATTTGATTTGTTCTTTGATTTGTTTTATGTTTTATTATTTTTAAAATTAGATAATCTAAATAGACCAAATAATCTAAAATTTATCAAGCAAATTCATTTTACTTGGTATAAATAAGGATCATATCAAAGATAATTTGAATATATTAATTATTTATAGGTTTTATGTAGTTATTTATTTATTTTTTAAAACTTTTTATTTCTTTTATCACTTTTTGTACTAATATAAAGAATTAATATATTCATAATGAATGTATCCTCATGTTTTCATGGCAGAAAAGCTACGATAGTGAATCTCGATTATATCATTTATTTAAATGGTATTTAAATAGTTGTGATTAAATTTAAGAAGCTATTATTAAGTGGGTCTTATAATTATAGACACGAAAAAAATATGATAGCGGATTACTGGCAGCAAATGAATTTTCGCTTATGAAATATTTTTATTTTATAAATCTCTATTTGACGAGCGTGATAAACTTTTATAAATCTCTATTTTACGTGACTGGAGGATAAATATTCCAAAAATATAATTTGAAATGTATTGAAGAGGAAAAATGAGAGAGATTTTTTGTATTTACCTTTTGCTCAAGGTCAAGTAATTGGTAAATGAAAGGTCATGATGGTAGATCATTTTTGGCATTTGCCTTTTTGTATTTTGTTATGAAGCAAATCAATTCTGTAAATGTAAGCTATTTATCATCATTCTTTAAACTACTAGTCCAGGAAATATAAGGAAAAAGAAAAAAAGGAAAGAAAGAATATCATGACAAAGGTGTAAGTTTGCTTATTCAATTTGGTTAACTGAAGCTAGGGGTGTCAATTATCGATTTGACCCGACGGGTTAACCCGACCCGACCCGACATGATCCGAAGATAAATGGGTCGAGTATGGATTTAATTTTTTTGACCCGAATCGGATGACCCGACCCGACCCGATTAATTATGATTTTTGAAGTAATTTTATGATTTAGTACTAATTAAAGCTTAAATCTACACTAATTATATGCTAATTAAGATTAATTATAAATTAATCAATATTTAATTGCTTAAAATTATATAAAAATAATTAATAAATATTTAATTATTTTACACGGTCGGGTCGGGTATGGATTAAGATTTTTTGACCCAAATTTAATCGGATCGGATCAAAAATAATAATAAAATAATATGACCCGACCTGAACCCGACCCGACCCGACCCATTGACACCCTAACTGAAGCCCCTTGCCTCTGAAGGTCGAGCTTTTTTTTGGGTCATGATCATGTAACTATTTAAGGAATTTCGCTTTTATCAGAGAAAATAACACTTAGGAAATACAGCAAAAAATGAAAAATCATGATAGTTGGTTCAATCAAGCCCCTCAACTTTTTTCTGGTTCAATGAACTCCCTCAACTATTCATTTTGATTCATCTGACACCTTCTGTTGATTCCATCCGTTAAATTCATCCTGATTCGGCTGTTCGTGTTAGGACTACGTGTCACCTGGCACGCCTCCCTCCAGCTGGCCTGACGCGTTACGTACCATCCCTTTCCTGTCAAGTCCTGATTTTCTCTTCCTCTAGCATATATTAATGGGACCCGTTATATTTTATCAATTACGAGACAACGTTTCTAACCTAGACAGCTATCTAGATGCGGAAATATTTTATCATGGTTTAGTCGAATATTTTTGGGTCCAACTTACAGTGAGACAACGTGCAAAAATATTCGACTAAACCATGTTCAGTTAAGTTTCGAAAATCCTGCCCGTTTTGTCTGCATCCAACTCTCCTCCTCTTTCACCGTTGTGAGCAGCAACCACTAAACCCCTCCAACTCTTTTCTCTCTCTCTCACACACACAAACATACAAACTCTC
Source organism: Schoenoplectus tabernaemontani (assembly GCA_037127355.1). NCBI lineage: Eukaryota > Viridiplantae > Streptophyta > Magnoliopsida > Poales > Cyperaceae > Schoenoplectus > Schoenoplectus tabernaemontani. Next base: position 17,646,450 of record CM073743.1, on the reverse strand, counting down.
ACCAGCTCAGAAATGGCCAGATCCAGCTTCTCCCTGGTCGCAATAATGGCGGTTCTTCTCATGGCTGTTGGTGCAATTGCACAAGAGTCTATGTCGCCGACTCCACAGCCCCACAGTGCGGCGGTGGGTCGAGCTTCCGCCGTGGGCATGCTCTTCTCAGTCGTGATGTCTCTCTTCGTCTCGCATCTTGTCATCTGTCATTAGATTTCTTTTTATTATTCAGTTTGTTTTTATTTTCGGAGTTGGATCTGATATTCATATTTGGGAGGCGTGAGATGTTGGCTGTTGGGTTTCTATGAGGTACGGAGATGGAAATTCTTTATTGATTTGTATTATATTTGTGGTATTATTTTATTAGATTTATTTTTGTGAATAAATTGGTTCTAGTGCTTAGTAGAGTGAGGATGCATAATTTTGATTAAGAGGGCTATTATCGGATTGTAATAGTTTATCGGGTTCAAATTCATTAACTAATCGGTACTAAATAAAAAATTTAATAATTTAATATTTATTATTATCTAATAAAAATTTTATTAAAATAATAACATTTTATATATTAAAAATAACAACAAAATAAATATCAAATTAATAGATAATCAAGTTGATGAAGAAAGTTTCCGTCTATGAATTTTTATATTTTGATATATTTGTATAATTATTTCATTATGCATGATATTAAACATTTTTTCTCAATAAAATTAATCAGATAATTTAGGGGGGCAAAAACAAATTTTAAGAGGGAAAATTATCAAAAATATTATCGAAAAACATTGTTTTTCAAAATTCAGGGGCAGAAGATAGAGATAAAATAACAAACAAATGATGAATGGAAGATGGTGGTTTTCTTTTGGAAGAGGTCTTCCATCAAAATAGAGGAAGAAAATATTTCACCTTTTTTTAATCTTCTACTTTTTTTTTCTCTTTCGGTGGCATTATCTGGTATTTTTTACAAGCTTACAAGTACAACCAGAGGTATTCTAAATTCTAAAATAGTTTCCTATGGATATGGGGAAGAGTTCTTCAACGCGGATGATGCATATGTGCATGATTGTTGTGTTATGTTATCGTTCTGGATTTGTGCGTTTGTTTTTACTGCGAAGCTTAGAAGGGTGCAAAAATCAAAGAATTAATTTGACGAGTTAATCCGACGGAAGTGGAGAATTTAACGGATGGAATTAACAGAAGGTGTCGGATGAATCGAAATGAATAGTTGAGGCAGGTTGTAAACTGATAGTAAAATATTTAATTTTATTCGTGATTTGATCTGAAAAATAATAAAAATTATTAGATCCGTATCTGTATTTATATCCTTATCTGAAAAATTTTAACGGATATAGATACAATTTGCCTATTACCTATCTGTAACCGTCCGTTTAGCTATTATCCGTCAATATCTGATATTATCTGAATACATATCCGAAAAAATCTCATTATGTATTTTTAATTATATTTTTTTACATACATTACAAATCTAACTAATTTTATATATAATTTGTGCTAATGTATCATATTTTTTAATAATTCATTGATACATTTAAATTACTAATATAATAATAATTAATATTTAACTTTTATAATTAATATCTAATTTTTATAATTAATAATTATATCAAAAAATAATATGTAATTATTTTTTAATAATATATATAATATTTTTACTTAATATCCGAAATATATCCGTATTTGTATATGTATCCGTCCGATATCTGATCCGTATCCGTATCCGAGACTATCTGTATCCGAAAAATTATAAAAAATATGGATAAGGTAAAAACATTATCCGTCTATATCCGATCCGTTTGTAACCCTAAGTTGAGGGGTTGATTGAGCCGGAAAAAATTTCAGGGGTTTGATTGAACCAACTATAATAGTTGAGGGGCTAAAAATAGACTTTTGTCAAAAATAAAATATAAGAATAGTAAAATGAATGCCTTCAACTCGACACGTCTAACTGACACCGAACCATACCCACGAGCAAAGTTTTAAAATATGGATTTCAATATACGTGCGGTTGACCACTGCATAATGCATATGTGACATGTGGATGTATATGCGGTTCAGTATACAGATATGTATTCTAAAAAATTCTTACAATATTTGAATTGATAATTTATTTTTGAAGAATTTTAATATAAAATAAGAAAATATAATAATATATTAATATAATTTTGAATATTTTACATAAAAATATAATATAATTAATTTTATAGGCTTAATATGATAAATATTTTAAAAAAGAATGCGCATTGTTGAATATATAAATGTATACTCTTATACATACGGCATCACACCACATAAACATAAACGGATCGTATATACGGCCATGTGTCCGCATTTTAAAACAATACCCACGAGTAATGAGGCCCAAGCAGGACCAGTAACCAAATTGTGTGTTGTTCCTCACAATCGTCTTCTAAATTTTAAAGCGTCACAAAAATAGACACCAGGACACCCCTCGTATCTGTTGTTAGCTCTCTAATTCTAATTGGGGTCGTTGGATTTAAATGTATATGATAGATTTTTATATCTACAATGAAAATATTATTATAAGATTGACGCACGACTCTGAGAGCAAATATCACTACTAGAATTGTTGTTATTACCGTGGAAGGAAAAACGTTTGTTATGTGTAGTCAAGCACGGAAAAAAACGTCATTTCCGTGAATTACTCACGGAAAGACTTCCATGGTACTTTCATCGCCAGAACAAATACTATTTCCGTAGAATACCACAGAGATAATCCTTTTCTGAGGAATTAAGCACGAAAATGATTCTACAAAAATAGTTTCACGTCTGAGTGCTCCGGTTCTTAATTCCGTAGTAAACATTTGGCAGTTCCGAGGAATTGAGCAACGAAATAACTCATATTATTTTCATGGTTATTACTGTTAGTTTGTAATAATCTTGAAGTCAATAATACGATAAATTTGTTATATAAAACTTTATTCATGAATTAGATATTTAAATGATATTTTGTTTCCTTGAGTATTATTGAATTTTTGAATCATTCCGATTTCATGATTGGAATTGTGAAACTTCATAATATAGAATATACTCTTAAAAGTTACTAACCGAGATAATTAGCAGGAACACTAATTAATCGCTATTAGGTTAGTATGTGGATTAAATGATGGTCAACTTTTACAAGCCATAGACAAAAGAGTTATCATTTTAATCACATAGATAGATGTTCTAGGAACATCGTATTTGACTGACCCCGAATGAAATATTAAATGGAATTGTGTTTGTGTCATTAATGCTTTCATTGAGTGTTAAATTCTAAAGTATGAGATATTCATCTTTTCTACATAAGATATGTATGTGTGTGATTTCTACCAAACGTTATCCGTAAAAGGTGGCTATAAAGGTAGCTCTTCGGTATACATAACTTATGCGGAGGAAGATATAGTTTGCCAAAAGTACTATTATCCCTCGTATCTCTATACGAGTTATAGCATCACTGAGCCCCTTGATAAAGTAAGATTATCTGCTAGCAGTATAATTACAAGAGTAATTATATTTGATAATTTACTTAGAATCAAGAAAATATTAAATTTGCAAGGATGACACATACCTACCTTAAAACTGATCTGATAGCTTTGAGACAAAAGAATTAAACACAAGTAAATAGTTTATTGGATCATGATATTGTATAGTACAACATCATCTCTGTAATTGGATGGTCATAGTGCATTCTGCCAGATGCCTCCTATGATTATAGAGATTAAAATGGTTTTAACTCTATTACCAACATAATATGGATCATGTCGGGTCATACCGTATAAGAGTTGATCGGAGAATCTTATTGATTAATTATAAATTATTTATAATTAATAATAAGATGGTTATAATTAATTATATATGATATAATTAGATTATATTTGTGATAGAGATGACAAGAAGTAAAAACCAGATTGAATTTATAACGTGTTGGACATGTCGTATAAATTTACCGAAACAACAACCGAGACAAATATAATTATACATGACAATTATATACATATTTGATTTGAATTTTAAATGTTAATTATGGATTTAAATTTTGGGTTGCAAGCCCATTAATAATTAAAGTCTTAATTAATAATTAAAAGTCCTAAATCAAAAAAGGCCCAAAAAAGTCCAAAATCAAAAGCCCCAAAATAGCCCAATGACAAACTTGTAAATTTGGCCAACTTTATATTGTTGCAAAATAAGTAATGACATTTTGATAATTTTGGCCAAATTTATATTCTTGTAAAACAAATAATGACATTTTGGTAATTTGGCCAAACTTTAATGGTATTTTGGTAATTTTGACAAACTTTTTAAAAGGCTATAAATAGGAGGTTGGGATGAGAGAGAAAACACAAAATTCAGTTTTATATTCACTCTTTCTCGGTATACGGTTGTTTCAGAATTCATGAGATTGGTGAATAGTGTTTTTGCGAAAGTTACGGTATTTCTGCACATTTGTGAAATAAAATAACTGTGACTCGTGAATAGTACTATTTTGTCTTTTTCTTGATGAATAGTGTTTTTGCGAGAAACCGCGATTTACGGTATTTCTAGCAAAAGAAATAAGCCGCTCTTTGGTCAGTCCTGGTGGATAACCTACATATGTATCACACGTGTGATACTCCGAGACAAGCCAATTTTCATTCCAATTAAAATTTGGAAACGAGGTATAAAATCTTATATTAATCTATTTAATTGTTAAGTAGATTAATATTTTAGAAATCAATCATGGAGTAGATCTATACAGGTTTAAAGAGGTGTGTATCTCTCGATAATCATCCGACATACCGCTTTAACCATTCGCTTAAGTTAGAAGTAAAATAATATTTTACTATCTTTTGTAAAGGATTAAATGTGTGTATCTCTCGGTAATCATCCAACATACTTTAATCCCTAATTTAAATAGAAGTAAAAATTTTGTTCTACGATTTTTCCGTAGCTTAAGCCTTAACGGGATTTGGTTGGACCAAAACCCAACACTTACTTCCATGGAAATAACTTTAACAAATCAAAGAAAAATTCTATTCATCCACATTGTTATTTTTCTATTATTAATTAATTTATCCAGATTTTAAGAAAAATTATAATAGGTGAACCCATTATTTCTATGGGTAAAAGCAAATTATTTCTGGCAGTAATAACACATTATTTGTTCAGTAACATCACATTATTTCTATCAATAACGCGAATTATTTCTATTAGTAACTTTTGATTATTACTGGAAGATTTAAAAAAAATTAAATATATGAACTCATTCCTGCACAAAATAACATCCCTAATTTTTATTTTGTTTTTCAATTGTCAACTGATGATAAATTAAAACAATCAATCATTGAAAATAACTTCAGAAAAATAATATAGCATATAAAAACACCAATTGAAAGTACATCAAATCAAAAAATACATGTATTAAAGCTGCCAAAATATAAACCCGTGTATCAACTGCTATATTGCTATAATTGAAAAGCTATATGTTTGCTATATTGCTATAATTAGACATTCTATTACTAAAAAATTAAAAACCGTTATCCATACCAAACCTAACTACTGCATTTGTTGATTGTCTGAGTTCGATCCATCGCACCATCGGTTCATGGCTGCCTCGCCCGTTGCAGCTTGCGTTACAAGTGCTTGCGTCCCTCCCATCACATTTGGTTGCGACATTGAAGATAATCCCTAGTATAGAACAAAAATATATATACTTAGGATCTTTTACTTTAAAACATCAGTACAATTAAACAACCTACATTTATAAAATTATGTCCTTTATATCTCTCTATTTTGAAGCATGTACAATATAATTTTTTCTTCTTGCCCTCAAGCATGACTAATATAAATTTATAATATTTATCACTAAACGCATGCTTAAACTCAATATTAAAAATTGATCAAACCTTAGACATTTGAATCTATATATTTTGTTTTTACTTGGTGCGGAGGCATTTGCATTCCCATAAGTGCACTGTAAGGAAGGGCTATGTGACCCTAAATAAATAATATAAAAATATTAGTATTACGATGATATTCTTTTATGACTGCATAAGAGTCCTGAAATTTGCCATAATTCCTTTTTATAAAAAAAATATATTTTTTAGTGAAACATGATAATTACCAACATTCATACATATCTGTTATATCAATTTCAGTAAAGTCTTAAAACACAAACTAAATCTATAGATAATATATATGCATGAATATCACAATACTAGTCCACTCCAATATTAAAAACTATGAAAACCTTACACGACTCCCGTCAAATACCATCAATTATTCAAAGTTGTTAGAAATTATACTTACCTGAAATAAAGGCATATGATGTCCTTGAGTTGGCTGAGAAACGAGACTATGACCCTACAAGCACAACATACAGTGAACAATAAAAATTAGTATTGTAAAATATCAAAACCTTATTTATTTGCACTCAATTATCACTATAGAAAGCTGAAAATTCACCCGAGGTAAAACTACATGCATTCTCATAGCTCTTTGAAATGACTGAGAAATGGGACCATGATGATCCTATGAGTGAAATTAGTAATATAAATTAGTATGTTATCAACAAAGCAGTACCTCCCAATAATTGTCTTAAATTCAGTCTTTGTTACCTAAAAAGTAGGATGTTGAACTCCCAACAAAGCAGTACCTCCTAATATCAAATTTAAGAAAACAGAATAGGTTTCTGGATGTTTGATTTGGACAAGGGAGAAAAATTAGAGGTGTAACAAAATAGAGATAGAACAGCCAATAAATGTTAATTACCTGATTTATTTCTTCTGTTAGAAGAGCAAATATGACACCAACTGTAAAAATAAAATCAAAGTAATTATTTCTGTGAGTAATGTCAATATTTCTGTAAAAAATATTGAAGTTATTTAGTAATGCAAATATTTCTATGAGTAGTGTCAATATTCCTGTAAGTAATAATGAAAATAAAGTCATAGTAAAACCATTGCAACAGCTAATGTATAATAAAAATAAATTAGAGAAATAATTGTTTGATTGACTTATATTACCTATTTCTTGATCGGGAGAAAGAGAGAGGAAGAAGACGGAGGAGGTGGAGGGTTTAGTTTTGGTTAGATAACGGAGGAGGTGAGGAGAGGACGATGACTATGTTAACTAAAAAGAAAACAGAGATCCAATCAATCCTTAAAAAGGATTGGAGTAAAATAGGCGGCATCTCTAATTTTTTTGGCGGATTGTCAATTTTTTGGCTGATTGACAATTCATTTTGGCGGAGATTGAAATTTCATTTAGGTTAAAGAAATGAATTGTTATGGCTGAAAATGAAAGAGGAAGAAAAATGAATTGGAAAAGAATGAGTGTGACAAAGTAGAGTATTTCCGTGAAAGCCTGTACTTATTTCCGTGAAATAGAGAGTTCTGGAGTATTTTCGTGAAAAGGTATACTATATTCCGTATATTTTATTTCCATGTAAATTTCTTCCGTGGACTTGTCTACAGAAATGATGAGCGCCACGCGCCAATCTCCTTATTTCCATAGAACCCAGATTTATTAAGGAAAAAATATCAACTAATCACAATAATAACTCAAATTCTAGTAGTGTATGATCCATCCATAGAAAAATAGAGTATGATTTTTATTCTAAGAATAATAGTAGATGTAGACCACACCACGACAATGCCATAGTACTCGCATTGATTCAGCTATTCTTTATTAATCGCAGTCAATATTTATAAATGTGAATTTATTCATACATGGCTCAATTTTTTTAGAATTAAAAAAATTATTATTAATTTATTTATGCATAGAATGTCATTGCATATCACATATACGTGGACATATAGACAAATTATTTTCTCTAACGGTACTAATAATATACAATAAAACATTCTTGGATTGATTTTGCAGTTCACTATCAAGACTTAAATAACACCGCTTTATTTTATCTGAAGGTCTAGTATTAAATTCACACATCATAATAAATAAATAAATAAAATAAAATAAAGAGAGTAAAGAGAAAGAACAAGAGCACGCGATGTAACAGAGTTCGGTTATAAAGAGTCTACGTCTCCGGGACCCACAATTACAATAGTCAAGCACGCTGAGTCACTAAAACCATAATTATTCTTATAACTATGAACATCAAATCCCTTAGACCAAATAAACGGACATCCATCAACCAATGAAAGAGCGAGAACAACACTTCTAAACTCACAAAGGAGAAAAAATGAAAACAACACCTCTAAAATCTACTAAAGGATCTCTTAATCTCACTTTATAGAGGTATAACAAAGTATTCTTGAGATCAAATTCAACTAGACATGAGTATAGACAAGAAAACAGATGAGCACTAGAGTTTTTCAATGGTATATGTAATATCCCAAATATATATAAATTTATTTATTTTGAACTACTTCATGAATAAATTATCTATATGGACTAAATTGCAAAGTTAGCAAAAAAAACATGTTGATCTCTCCTGCTGGCATGCGTTTCATGCACAGAGGCGGTTGTGAGCTCAAATATTAATCCCTTCTCTCACTGCATAGTAAAAAAAAAAATGAAAGGAGAGAAACCATCGAGAATTAAAGAGAGATTGATATCAGGTTTATCGATTGAAGACACCAATTCAAGTATGTTATCAATATTTGATTAGCGAATCATTAATATCAAGGTAATCATATATCTCATAATTATTTAATATTGTGAATTGATAGTTGTACTTGGTCTATGATTTAAGTATACGGTTGATGCTTTGAATTATGTAATGAACATGAATTGAAAAAAAATATCGATAGAAGATGGAACAATTGATTAAATATAGTGCAAAGATTAAAAAGAGTTAATTAACTGGATACTTAATACCCAGACCAGCGATGGAATATAAGGGGGCATGAACTTCTATAACTGATTTAATTAAAGATTAAACTAACTAATTAGACTGAATAAATCTCTGAAGATAATTAATGAAAATAAGTTATATTAATTAATATCAATATGACTCGAATAGATATGCGTGATTCAGGTTCGGAAACAGAGACATCATGGTGATTCAGAAATAATCATCAAGTATTTAGTTGTGAATCATTATCGTATTCATATCAGGTAACTGAACTTCTCTATAACTTGTATTTGAATAATATCTGTTAATTGAATTCCTGACTTGAATTCAGTTGATATTAATTGATTGACCTTTGACTTGATATATGAGCCGGTGACATGAATTATCCGAATGGATATGTGATATGAAGTATAGACTGAACTGTCTGAATTGATTGCATGTTGATAGTTAGAACTAAGCAAATTATGTATAATTGAACATATCATAAGCTATCTTTTGTACTCCGAAAGTGAGAGTTCATACAACTTGAATGGTTGAGAGTCCACTTATCATGATGGGAATAGTGTGTGATATTCATGTATTTAAAATACATACTCTAATAAATAAGAATAAATTATTATTATTTAAAATGCTTTGAATGAAATTGTATTATTCATAATATTGTTATAGGGAAGTTGCATCATTACATAACCGATTACTAAGATTTATAATCTAACTTTATTTTGTTTCTTTGTTATTTTTTTTATTTGTTGGTGACGCAGATTACAGGCCGTCAGATGAATACAGAATATACTATCTCTGTAGCGTCTCGATCGGGGCATTACAGTATAGTTCTTAACACCACCAATTTGGAAGACAAAGAAACTTGATATATATAGGTGTGAAGCAAATTTGGCATGAAACCGGGAGGATCCGCTGAACGGTTAGATCAGGGTAACCTAACGAGGTTAACCATTGTAATAAATATAATATCTTTTACAATGGATGTGAGAAGGAATTATTCTGAAGCTTTTTGGTCAAAAATTTATACACAACTGATTTATTCTGTTACAACAGATATAGGGATATGTTATAACGGTTAGAGACTGAATTTTAATGAAATCTGTCTCGGGTTTATTCATTGCAATGGTTAGGATATAATACCTTTATTTTTTTATTTTGCTCTCAAAACTACTTTGATTATCTTTGTATATTATAACTCTAATCTAACATAATTTCATTCTTGAGATCTTCATGAAATCTGATCTAAATTCATGATTCTTTTTTTGAAGCTTGATATCATACATTTAACATACTCAAAGAAAAAATAATTCATTTGTAATTATTGTACAAATCGATAAATACAATAATAAGCATTATTTATAACAATAATTTCCTCTTTTTGACGACTTACAAAATAATCACATATAAACGAAATATAATTTTGAGAATTCATAATCCCTTTATGAAATTTTAAAATGATATTTATGTCAAAATATTTCTTCTTCTTGGTTTGAAAATCAGAGAAAATGAAAAAATATCAGCAAATCTCTCTCTCAAAATATACATTATCCTCCTCAATCAAATAAAATCAAAGAATACAAATTCAAGTAATATTATATAACATAACAAACAAAATATCACATGTAAGCATCATATTCAACATAGACATACATCAAGATTAATTAAATTTCCCCTTAATATGAAGGCTTATAAAAATATGAGAAGTATTCAAACAGTCATTTACTTCTTTCATTTAGAAACTCAAATAAAATTTATATTATTATTTTTCTTTCTATGTTGACATTCTAGAGAAATATGACATAATTTACAATAATAATTATATAATATGTTTGAGAATTTTTTATCACTACTTTGCACAAAATTAGAGTGGTAATGATCTTTTAAATTTTTAACTCGTATCTTTGGATCATTTGAGACGTTGTTATAGATTTTGATATTTATATTAGTCCCTTGTACATGTCGAAGAACATCTCTTTTTGACCCATTATTTTGAGCCCAATTTCGTGACATATTTTATTTTTAATTCATAGAACCAACTATCGGGACAATAATTGACTATGGAGGGTTAAACATATCCCTATTTTCTTGATAGTATTTATTGTTCTTATTTCTTTATTTGAATATCTATATTGATATGCGTGATTATGCTTTCTTCTATTATCCTTTATATTTTTTATGTTGTCATTTTTACCTTTCAATTTTTTAGACTGCTCTCATTTCTCTTTTGGGCTTCAGGTATCATTGAATGTTAAAGGAGATAAAAATTCCCTGAACCCAAGACTCATTTTGTCATGAGATTTTTGATCCATAAATAATTTTAAGAGATCTAACCCGGTGTCATTTCTTAGTACATTAGTGAATTTTTAAGTCTATTTTTTAATTTTTAAGTTTTGCACTTTACTTTTCAATACATTTAACTCACTTAGGTATGATTTATAATTATTTTTACTTTTAAACTTCTTGATTTTTGTTCCATCCTCTTTGACTTTAAGCTTGAGTTCATTAATTTTTATATTTAATTTCTCAATTATTCTTTTTTTTATAAGTAAGATCTTATTTGTATCATCAAGTGTACCTTATCATAATTTTAACATTTCACTCTATTATTCAAGGATATGCTTGAGTCTTTTATTATAATTTTGTCATCACGATCATACTCATCGTTATCATAAAAAGGGTATATAATTACCTTATTTGTATTCCTTGATGAGATTGATCCACTTAATTGTTATTTTGACTTCATTTTCTTATTCTTGGACATTATAGTGATCTCGTCAATTATATTTGAAGATGCACCCTCCTTAACATTTTTCATGAGAGCTAGATTATATTCTTGCTCATTTTTCATTTCCAAGCAAGAATCCTTCACTCCAGTCTCAACTTGATTATTACCTTCATATATATTAATTAATACACACCACATATCATAAGCACTAGTCATATCATCAAATAAAAAAATTATTTGACTCACTAACCGAGTTGAGAATAACGTTTACAGCATAATTATTAATTTTCTTATCTATTTTTTACTCTACAGTTAATTTTTTGATGTTCTCATCAAATCTTGAAATATACCCTTTATATAATATCCTAAACACTGAGAATGTTCATGTAATTGATCATACATCTTTCTTAGTAAATATTTTTTTTTGGTAATTTGATTTAGTAAATAGATAATTACTTTAAGTTATACTATAAAATCTAAAAAGGTTTTTAAACTAAATAATTTATAAAATAAATAATTAAACAGAACTAAGCTTATGTTATTTCAAGATTAAGAAATCTAGGGTTTCAACATCACCATTCACTTGAGTATCAATCGTACTAATTAGGTATTTTAACGCTAATTTATGAGGAATATCGTCTAATTTAGTACTAAGTTCTTGGTTAGGGTTTGACACAGTGTTTCAATTAGGGCAAACTTCACGGTTAAATTCATCGTTCTTCCTAATTAAAACCCGTTAAATTTTGATAATTCTAAACCTTTTAAAGACTAATTATTCATGATTAAGTATATCTAATTAATACTCTAAATGTTCAAAAAAATCCTAACTAATCTAGACTTCACGGTTAGATCCTGTTAGTTTGTAATAATCTTGAAGTCAATAATACGATAAATTTGTTATATAAAGCTTTGTTCATGAATTGGATATTTAAACGATATTTTGTTTCCTTGAGTATTATTGAATTTATGAATCATTCCGAGTTCATGACTGGAATTGTGAAACTTCATAATATAGAATATACTCTTAAAAGTCACTAACCAAGGTAATTAGCAGGAACACTAATTAACCGTTATCAGGTTAGTATGTGGATTAAATGATGGTCAAGTTTTATAGACCATAGACAAAGAGTTGTCATTTTAATCACATAGATAGATGTTCTAGGAACATCGTATTTGATAGACCCCGAATGAAACATTAAATGGAATTGTGTTCGTGTCATTAATGTTTTCGTTCAGTATTAAATTCTAAAGTATGAGGTATTCATCTTTCCTACATAAGATATGTATGTGTGTGATTTCTACCAAACGTTATCCGTAAAAGGTGGCTATAAAGGTAGCTCTTCGGTATACATAACTTATGCGGAGGAAGAGATGGTTTGCCAAAAGTACTATTGTCCCTCGTATTTCTATACGAGTTATAGCATCACTGGGCCCCTTGATAGAGTAAGATTATCTCGCTAGCAAGTATAATTACAAGAGTAATTATATTTGATAATTTACTCGGGATCAAGAAAAATTAATTTTGCAAGGATGACACATACATACCTTGAAACCGATCTGATAACTATGAGACAAAAGAATTAAACACAAGTAAATAGTTTACTGGATCATGATATTGTACAGTACATCATCATCTGTGTAATTGGATGGTCATAGTGCATTCTGCCAGATGCCTCCTATGATTATAGAAGTTAAAACGGTTTTAACTCTATTTACCAACATAACACGGATCCTGTCGGGTCACACCGTATAGGAGTTAATCGGAGAATCTTATTGATTAATTATAAATTGTTTATAATTAATAATAAGATGGTTATAATTAATTATATATGATATAATTATATTTGTCATAGAGATGACAAGAAGCAAAAATCAGATTGAATTTATAACGTGTTGGACACGTCGTATAAATTCGCCGAAACAACAACCGAGAAAAATATAATTGTAGATGACAATTATATATATATTTGATTTGGATTTTAAATGTTAATTATGGATTTGAATTATGGGCCAAAAGCCCATTAATAATTAAAGCCTTAATTAATAATTAAAAGCCCAAAATCAGAAAAGCCCAAAATCCAAAAGTCCAAGGGTATTTCGGTAATTTGGCCAAAAGCCCAATGGCAAACTTGTAAATTTGGACCTTAGATGACATCATGCATGACATCATCCATGACATCATATATGACATCATCCATGACATCATCCATGACATCATATATGACATCATCCATGACATCATCCTCAAGGGTATTTTGGTAATTTTGCAATCCCAAATTTGGCTATAAATAGAGGGGTGGGGTGAGAGAGAAAATTACACCAAATCGGTCTCTACTTTCTCTCTCCCTAAGTATACGGTTGTTTCGTAATTCACGGATCGGTGAATAGTGTTTTTACGAAAGTTGCGGTATTTCGCACATTTGTGAAACAGAATTACTGCGAGTCGTGAATAGTACTATTTCGTCTTTTTCTCGGGTGAATAGTGTTTTTGCGAAAAATCGCGGTTTACGGTATTTCGGCAAAAGAAATAAACCGCTCTCTGGTCAGTCCTGGTGGATAACCTACAGAGGCATCAGACGTTTGGTGCTCCGAGACAAGCCGATTTTCATTCCAATTGAAATTTGGAAGCGAGGTATAACATCTTATGTTAATCTATTTAATTGTTAAGTAGATTAATATTTTAGAAATCAATCATGGAGTAGATCAATAAAGGTTTAAAGAGGTGTGTATCTCTCGGTAATCATCCGACACATCACTTTAACCCTAAGCTTAAGTTAGAAGTAAAATAATATTTTACCGTCTTTTGTAAAGGATTAAATGTCCGTAACTCTGCTATTATCCGACATACTTTAATCCCTAACTTAAGTAGAAGTAAAATTTTTATTCTACGGTCTTTCCATACTTGAGCATTAACGGGATTTGGACATTCCGAATCCCTACAGTGGTATCAGAGCAAAGGCTCTCCCGCTGATTGATTTTCTAAAAAAGGTTATATCTTATGCAAATAAGATGCATATACCCCGTATCGGTTTAATTCTTAGATTTGCAGCTTAAAGTCCAAACCAAATAAAATTGAATTTTCTTGGTTCGGCTCTGTCGACTAAGAAAGTTAAATTAGATTTAAGCTTTCTTTATACTTTCTTTACGCTTTCTTTTCGAAAACTTTCGATTGTGTTAAAGTATATCTAAGAATGTGATGAAGCAATAAAGTACCCGAGTAAGATTTGTTGATCTCCACACATAAAAGATAAGGTGATGTCAAAGAAAGATGGGAAGTGGATACCTTCGGTATTCTTTTCCGACAAGCCCTTTTATGTGTCCTGATAACTGGCCCAAAAGGAACTTTGTCACGTTACCAAATTACTTTTGCGCTTTCGAAGCATGGCAAATGTAACTCTTTTGCTTTTTCGAAAACTTTTGGTTATGAGAAGTATATCTATGAATGTGATGAAGCAATAAAGTACCGAGTAAGAGTGTTGATCTCCACACCCGAAAGAGATGGTTCCGTCTAGGAAAGATTGAATTTAAAGTGGTCCTCGTGACCCCGATCTTTCTGGGAGCCCCTTTTACGTGTCTTGATAATCGGCCGAAAAGGAACTTTGTCACGTTATCAAATTACTTTATCGTACTTAAGGAATTAATCGTTTTGAAATCATATAAAATGTTTATATGCTTTTTACTAAGAGTATAAATAAAGAACAAAGATGTAGTTGCAAAATAAAGAATTGAGAATCGATAGTTATATATGTGATCGATTCACATATATATATACAAAATATTTGTATGAGCGAGATAAATTAGATTTATCGCTTTGATATGAAATGTATCTTATCATAGATGCAAAGCTACTTCTATGGATAGATAGTAGTTATATACATGATCGATTCATGTATATATACAAAATGTTTGTATGAGCCGGTAAATTGGATTTACCGCTTTGATAATAAATGAGTAAATTAGATTTATCATTTTAAGGAACCGTGAAAGAATGTTATGTCAAAGAAAGACCTGGAAAAGGAACTTTCAATGGTCTTTCTCGCGACGTCTTTTCACGTGTTCATAAGTACGTTTTAAAGTCACTTAATAAATCGACTAATTATAAATGTGTAAATTAGATTTATCATTTTAAGGAACCGTGAAAGAATGTTATGTCAAAGAAAGACCGGAAAAGGAACTTTCAATAGTCTTTCTCGCGTACGTCTTTTCACGTGTTCATAAGTCTCGCATTTAAAGTTAGCTTAATAAATCGACTAATTATAAATGTATAAATTAGATTTATCATTTTTAAGAAACCGTGAAGGAAGGTTGTGTCAAAGAAAGACTGGAAAAGGAACTTTCAGTGGTCTTTCTGCGACATCTTTACGTGTTCGTAAGTTCGTTTAAAGTCAGTTTAACAACCGATCGCTTACGATGTTAAACCCGAAAAATTAAGTAATATGCCCTACCTACTCGTCCTCGCATATCATTGTTCATCGCGACGTGACCTACTCGCAGGCGTCACCTTTTACCTTTGGTTTTCGAGGGTTATGTCCGACATAACGAATCAAATAGAGTGAGGTTACTTACCAATGATTTCCAAAACAGTTTTGGGCTTGGGGCAAAGTTTCGTTAAAACATATGATGTTTAGCGAAACCAAGAATCACATAGAGATGTGATTAGCAAAGAGTTGCTTACCTAAGATAATTAATAAATGAGTTATTCAACGATAACTTGATTATCAATGAAAATAGGGATCTTGGTCCTAACTACAAACGGGAATAGAACAAATTTGTAGTGGGAGTTTTATTTGAAATAAGACATTACATGAACAAAGCTAAAAATCTTTACATTTTAAACGTTGTAGCACATGGCTAAAGAAACTCTTACTAATATGTTCCGTGCGCTCATAATTATACTAAGACATGAGAAACTCGAGTACGTCCTTAACACACTAATCCCTGCACAGCCTGCAGTAGGCTGCACAACAAATGAAGTCACCATGTACAACAAGCACAAAGAAGATGAGCTTGATGTACAAAGTTTCTTGGTCAAGAAATTTAAGGTGACTAAATCTCTGCTGAGTCATAAGATGACCGAGGCGCTCTCTTGACACTCACATGCTCCGTATGACGAGCGATGTTGAGTAGTTGGAGAAGCTTAATGATCCATTGAGCAAAGAGTTTGCTACGGATGTTATCTTAAACTCTTTCCCTCCTAGCTATTCTAATTTCATCGGGAATTATCATATGCTAGGAATGGACAAGAGCTTGCGGGGAGCTCCAAGGGATGTTGAGGATCATTGATGGGGAGATGAAGAAGAGTTCTTCTATCCTCGTGATCCAAGAAGGTACGAGGAAGATTAAAAAGATGAAACGCAAAGTGACTCCTAAAGTGGCTACTAAGTACAAGGATAAAGGGAAGATGGTTCCTAATCGAACACTCCCAAAGCAAAAGCCTCTTCTATCTCTGGGTCGCTTTTTCTTGTCAAAGTAAGGGTCATTGGAAGAGGAACCGCCCTAAGTATCCGGAGATGTAAGGATGGGAAAGGTTCCCAAGACTTCAACTTAAGATATTTTTATTGTTGAAGTTAACGTTGTTACCTCTATTCATGATTGAGTATTGGATATCTTTGGATCATGTGCTCATATTTGTTCAAATATAGAGGCACTAAATAATAGGAGAAAACTACGTAATAAGGAAATACAACTCCGAGTTGGAAACGATGCACAAGTTGCGGTACGTAATGATCGGAAGTATAGAGTTGTGTTTGCCTAGTGGGTTTATAATGGAACTTGAAAATGTATATTTTGTTCCAAGTATTTTCGAAACATCATTTCAATCTCATGTTTAGAAATAAATGGTTTCTCTTTTGTTATAAAGGACAATGGTTGTTCTATATACAAAGATGAGTTATATTATGGATCTTCTTTTATGATGAATGATCTTTATATCTTTGGAAATAGACAAACCTATATTTAACATCAATAAACGACTCAAAACATCTCATGAAAGTATGACTTT
This sequence comes from Schoenoplectus tabernaemontani, assembly GCA_037127355.1. Taxonomy (NCBI): domain Eukaryota; kingdom Viridiplantae; phylum Streptophyta; class Magnoliopsida; order Poales; family Cyperaceae; genus Schoenoplectus; species Schoenoplectus tabernaemontani. The sequence goes on along the minus strand of CM073743.1, from coordinate 17,628,921 downwards.
CATATGGCATTATCGCCTTGGTCATATAAACGAGAAACACATCAAAAATTACATGAAGTTGGACTTCTTGGTAATTTTAATATTGTAAATCTTGTTTACGTGAAAAATGACTAAATTGCCTTTCTCCAAGAAGGGCGAAAGGACAAGTGACTTATTAGCCCTTATACACACGGATGTATGCGGACCAATGAGTACTTGTACAAGAAAGCTTGATGATCGCTACTTTATCACGTTTATCGATGATTACGAGTAGATATGATTATGTCTACTTGATGAGACATAAGTCCGAATCATTTGAAAAGTTCAAAGAATTCAGGACTGAAGTAGAAAATCAACTGAATAAAAGTATTAAGGCCTTACGGTTAGACCGTGAAGGCGAATACTTAAGTTATGAGTTTATAATGTACTTAAAAGAATGTGGGATAGTCTCACAACTCACACCTCCGGGAACGCCACAATGGAATGGTGTTTCTGAGAGGAGGAATCGAACTCTGTTAGACATGGTTCGTTCCATGATGAGTAATACCACACTCCTAAAAATGTTTTGGGGGCACGCACTAGAAACTGTTGCACTAACAATAAATAGGGTTTCATCCAAGTTAGTAGAAAAGATTCCATATGAGTTATGGTTTGGTAAGGTACCAAATATGTCTTATCTTAAAATTTGGGGTCGCAAGGTATTTGTCAAACGTTCGACTTCTGACAAACTTGGACCAAAGCTGACAAATGCTTTTTCGTAGGGTATCCTAAGGAAACGAAAGGATATTACTTCTATTATCAGTCCGAGAACAAGATAATTGTTGCTCGTCATTGTATATTTTTGGAGAAAGAGTTTCTCGCAAAAGGAAGTAGTGGGAGTAATGTAATACTTGAAGAAATTCAAGATACATCACACAATACAATATACGATGCGATCGAGATAAACCCACCACTTGATTCTTCGGCTAATGAGCATTTGGAAGAACCAAATCTACAAATAGTTGTGGAAGAAGTTCTAGTCCCGAGCTCATCTACTTCAACGCAAGTTGAAATAGAACTAAATCCGCATACTGATGTGGATGAAGTTCGACAACACGAAGAACAAGTGCTATGAAGGTCACATAGGGGTACCGTCCGTGTACCGAAAGGTACATGGGACTGCATGAAGTCTCGGTATTTGATCTTGAAGATCCTCTAACCTATGCGGAAGCGATGGATGACCCCACTCGATAAATGGTGGAGGCCATGAGATCCGAAATATAGTCCATGTATGACAACAAGGTTTGGAACCTGGTTGCACCACTTGTTGGGGTAAAACCCATAGCTAACAAGTGGGTTTTTAAAAAGGAAAAACAGGCATGGATGATAATATGACTGTTTACAAAGTACGGCTAGTAGCGAAAGGTTTCAAGCAAATTCTCGACGTAGATTATGATGAAAATTTTTCGCCCGTAGCTATGTTTAAGTCAATTCGGATGCTCCTAGCAATTGTCGTATTTCATGATTATGAAATATGGCAGATGGATGTCAAAACCGCATTCCTAAATGGAAATTTAGAAGAGGACGTGTATATGATACAGCCCATAAGTTTTGAGGATCCAAAGAATGCTGAGAAGGTATGCAAGCTTCTCAAATCCATTATGGATTGAAGCAAGCATTACGGAGTTGGAATCTTTGATTTGGCGAAGAAGTCAAACAGCTTGACTTCGTCAGATGCGAAGAAGAACCTTGTGTATACAGGAAAACTAGTGGGAGTGTCATCGCTTTTTTAATCATCTATATGGACGATATACTCTAAATGGGAAATGATATTCTCTTATTGCAATTAGCCAAATCTTCATTAAAGAAAGTGTTCTCAATGGAAGATTTGGGCGAGGTTGTCTATATACTAGGCATAGAGATCTATAGAGATAGATCTAAAAGACTTATTGGATTAAGTCAAAGCACATATATTGATAAAGTGTTGAATCGGTTCAGCATATAGAATTTCAAGAAAGAATTTCTATCAATGAATCATGGTGCACAGCTTAGCAAGACTCAGTGTCCTTTGACAACTGATGAGCAAAGCATAATGAGTAGAGAATCATATGCTTCGGCTATTGGCTCTATCATGTACGTCATATTGTGCACTCGCCCTGATGTCTCGTACGCTTGGAGTGTGACGAGTAGATATCAGGCTAATCCAGGCTAGGAGCACTGGAATGCTGCAAAGAATATCCTTAAGTACTTAAGAAGAACTAAAGATATGTTTCTCATCTACGGTGTTGACTCGGAGCTCGTGGTAAGTGGTTACACAGACGTTATCACCTCATACGAAAAATCGTAAATAGAGGTGAAGTAAAGATTTGTAAAATTGATCTTGTTTCGAACAACACGGTGATCCACTTGCAAGATCTCTACCTCAAGCCAAGCACTAGTTGCACATATCTTCTATGGGTTTGAGACACATAGGAGATTGGGGTGTGAGATTTTTCTTTAAATCGAGAGATTTATAGAATAAAGAGATTTGTATAAAGCATGACTCAATATGATTGACTCCAAGCTTAAGTGGGAGATTGTTAGTTTGTAATAATCTTGAAGTCAATAATACGATAAATTTGTTATATAAAGCTTTGTTCATGAATTGGATATTTAAACGATATTTTGTTTCCTTGAGTATTATTGAATTTATGAATCATTCCGAGTTCATGTGGAATTGTGAAACTTCATAATATAGAATATACTCTTAAAAGTCACTAACCAAGGTAATTAGCAGAACACTAATTAACAGTTATCGGGTTAGTATGTGGATTAAATGATGGTCAAGTTTTATAGACCATAGACAAAGAGTTGTCATTTTAATCACATAGATAGATGTTCTAGGAACATCGTATTTGATAGACCCGAATGAAACATTAAATGGAATTGTGTTCGTGTCATTAATGTTTTCGTTCGGTATTAAATTCTAAAGTATGAGGTATTCATCTTTCCTACATAAGATATGTATGTGTGTGATTTCTACCAAACGTTATCGTAAAGGTGGCTATAAAGGTAGCTCTTCGGTATACATAACTTATGCGGAGGAAGAGATGGTTTGCCAAAAGTACTATTGTCCCTCGTATTTCTATACGAGTTATAGCATCATTTGGGCCCCTTGATAGAGTAAGATTATCGCTAGCGGTATAATTACAAGAGTAATTATATTTGATAATTTACTCAGATCAAGAAAAAATTAATTTTGCAAGGATGACACATACATACCTTGAAAGCTGATCGATATTTATGAGACAAAAGAATTAAACACAAGTAAATAGTTTCTTGGATCATGATATTATACAAGATACATCATCATCGTGTAATTGGATGGTCATAGTGCATTACGCGGATGCCTCTATGATTATAGAAGTTAAAGCGGTTTTAACTCTATTTACCAACATAACACGGATCTGTCGGGTCACATAGTATAGGAGTTAATCGGAGAATCTTATTGATTAATTATAAATTGTTTATAATTAATAATAAGATGGTTATAATTAATTATATATGATATAATTATATTTGTCATAGAGATGACAAGAAGCAAAAATCGATTGAATTTATAACGTGTTGGACACGTCGTATAAATTAATAGAAACAACAATCGAGAAAAATATAATTGTAGATGACAATTATATATATATTTGATTTGGATTTTAAATGTTAATTATGGATTTGAATTATGGGCCAAAAGCCCATTAATAATTAAAGCCTTAATTAATAATTAAAAGCCCAAAATCGAAAAAGCCCAAAATCCAAAAGTCCAAGGGTATTTCGGTAATTTGGCCAAAAGCCCAATGGCAAACTTGTAAATTTGGACCTTAGATGACATCATGCATGACATGACATCATCCATGACATCATATATGACATCATCCATGACATCATCCATGACATCATATATGACATCATCCATGACATCATCCTCGAGGTATTTTGGTAATTTTGCAATCCCAAATTTGGCTATAAATAGAGGGGTGGGGTGAGAGAGAAAATTACACCAAATCAGTTCTACTTTCTCTCTCCCGGTATACGGTTGTTTCAGAATTCACGGGATCGGTGAATAGTGTTTTTACGAAAGTTGCGGTATTTCTGCACATTTGTGAAACAGAATTACTGCGAGTCGTGAATAGTACTATTTCGTCTTTTTCTTGGGTGAATAGTGTTTTTTGCGAAAAATCGCGGTTTACGGTATTTCTGGCAAAAGAAATAAACCGCTCTCTGGTCAGTCCTGGTGGATAACCTACAGAGGCATCAGACGTTTGGTGCTCCGAGACAAGCCGATTTTCATTCCAATTGAAATTTGGAAGCGAGGTATAACATCTTATGTTAATCTATTTAATTGTTAAGTAGATTAATATTTTAGAAATCAATCATGGAGTAGATCAATAAAGGTTTAAAGAGGTGTGTATCTCTCGGTAATCATCGACACATCACTTTAACCCTAAGCTTAAGTTAAGTAAAATAATATTTTACCGTCTTTTGTAAAGGATTAAATGTACGTAACTCTCGGTTATTATCCGACATACTTTAATCCCTAACTTAAGTAGAAGTAAAATTTTTATTCTACGGTCTTTCCGCAGCTTGAGCATTAACGGGATTTGGGCATTCTGAATCCCTACAGATCCATCATCTAGGGTTAGATATCATTTTTGGGGGTCGAAGAATCGTCAGATTTTGATTAGAAACTTAAACAATCCTCTAAGATACATGTAAAATTCTAATTTCATTTATAGGATATGAATCTATGCTATCTAGTGTCTTTAATCCCAACGGATTACTAATACAAACATACAATAGTTCAATCCATGCATAGTAATTCAATCACAAAAATAATTTATAAAATAAACAATTAAAATAACAACAAGTACGATTATACTTTAAGTTTCAGGTTACATGCCTAAACTCTAGAACATAATTCACTCCTCTCATCGAAGAGAGAAAATTACAAATAAAATTCATGAAAAATAAAAAAAATCATAAAGAAAGAAAGAAGTTACACCCAATTATGATCTTTTGTCTTTTCTCTCTCTCTCTTGAAGAAAAAATGAAAATCTCCTCCCTTCTCTCTCTAGAAATTTGCCACATTATGTCCAGGATGATGCCTGACAGTTTTCTTAACCCCCCCCTATATAAAGAATAACCAAAAATAAAACCAAAAATCCAAGAAATCACATAAAAATAGCAAAATCATGCACTACTCCAAGTTTGACCTATTCGGTCTGAATGGGCCTTGAATTCAGTTCGAATAGGTCAAAAAATAAAACTACTAGAATTTGGCTATGTATTGAGCATTTTCTGGTTTTTTTCTGTTCGGACCGAATGGACTCTGCGTTCGGGCCGAATAGGCATTGAATTCCTCTAGATTCTTTCCTCTTATTCGGTCGAATGGGTGATGAATTCGGACCAAATAGGTGTATTTGAGTTCTATTTTTCTACTTTGCTCCGAGTTATTCTAATTTGAGTTATGAACTTCGTTTTTCTTCCAATTTCTTCTAGAATCTATAAAATAAATAATGCTACAACATTAATTTGAATTTGATAAAATATAAATCCTAATTAAACCTAATTAACCCTAATTAAACTCTAAAAAAAAGTTTTGAGATTAAATTGTGTATAAAATATACCATTTAAACTTCTTATCATCTAGGCATGGAAACAAATGACGGTTGTGATTTTTCAAAGGTATAGCTCTTAAAATCGCCAATATGGAAGAGAAAAAAACTTGATATATATAGATGTGTAGCAAATTTAGCATGAAATCGAGAGTATTTGTTACAACTGTTAGATCAGGGTAACCCTAGTGAGGTTAACCGTCACAATGGATGTGAGAGGGAATTATTCTGAATCTTTTTGGTTAAAATTTATACGCAACTGAATTGTTCCATTATAATGGATATAGAGATCCATTATAATGGTTAGAGTCTGAATTTTAATGAAGTTTGTCTCGAGTTTATCCATTACAATGATTAGGGTATAATACCTTTATTTTTTATTTTGATTACTTTTATTTATTATAATTCTAATCTAATCTAACTTCATTATTAAAATCTTCATGCAATATGGTCTAAATTTATTATTCTTTTCTTGAATCTTGATATCATGCATTTAACATACTGAAAGAAAAAATTAAATTCATTTGTAATTATTTTACAAATCGATAAATATAATAAGAGAATTATTTAAAATAATATATATATTTTTTTATTTTTAAGTAGAGAATATTGTAAAAGTAACTCTTAATTATAACACAAATGAATTATAGCCTAACGCAAAAATAGAAAATTATTGAACATAGCTCCCAAATTTGAATCCCAGTGAGAGTCCATTAAATTCTTTATTTTAAAATTTTTTCTAAATATGTATATAAACCACGTGAATTTATATATACACCGGGTTCATACAAGCAAAAATCATGTCTTGAATCATATGACATTGTAACAACGGTTTATCTACCGCATATGCATATATGATTGCATATACAATTCATACGGCCACATTTAAAAAATACTGTACAGTACCGCAGAAAACTTTTTGGAGGATTATGTTCTAGAATATTGTTTCGAGTTGCCGACAAGTGGGACCCACATATCAGTTTGTTTCATAGAACATTTGTATCAGAACTTGTCATTCCACATGATTCATAGAAAATCTGATTCTTTAGCTGAGAATATCATCCTGTTTATTTTCACACTACACTTCGCCCCTCTGTTACCATTTGGGCATTTGGCAATTTTGGCTACAGCCTCTCTCCTCCTATTATATGTTTATTGTTCCCACCTCTCTCTCAAACATTCTCCTAATTAAGACTCCTCTCGCTTTAGCGAAGAACAAGAAAACTACAACTACACATTCCCTTTTTCTCTCTCTCTCTCTCTCTCTCTCTGTTCCCTTTCCAATCATGGATAGAAACAAAACCAGCCATGGTAGAGGTATCAAGCACCGCATTACCCAAATGCTCCTTCGCTCTGCTTGTACCACCTCCACGGCAAACACCACCACCTCCTTCATAACCATTTCAAAGAACGGTACCAATAAAAAAAGAGCAGAGGAACCGCCCAGTACGCCTTCTCTCTCCATGCTTTTACAGAAGCACCGGCGAGAAAAACAAACAAATTCATCAACCCCAAAGCTCGAAAAAAGCTCTTCACACCGTAGTGCACCGGTGGTTCAAGTCTCAATAGACTGTGGTGGGAGACGGGAGCTTCATGGTACCAACCAAAACCATGCAATGGTACCGGTGAAGGGAGAATATGAGAATAAGAAAAAGAAGAAGAGCAATGGCAGTTACCACAACAGCAAGAAGAGCTCCCCCGTTTCACCTTCTTCTCCTGCTACCAGGTATTACTACTCCAATCAAGAGATCCGCAGAAAGAAAATTGCCGGGGAACCGAGAAAGAAAGAGATCAAGAAATGGCAATCAAACCCATATGGGTTTAGCACCTCTTCTTCAGCACCTAGTGACATGGAACCTGGTTTATTCAGTAGTGAAGGTGAAGAGGAAGAGACCCAGACTCTTTTCTCTTCCAAGAGCTTCTCCTCTGATTCACCGGAGGTTTACCAATGTGCCAATAAGCCGAAACCCCTTCACGTGCAACCAAGGAAGGCCGTCGAGAGTCCTAAACGTAATGCTAAGAGAGATATAGAGGTGAACAAACATCCAATTTCAGTCTCTTCGAAGGACACAAAGGTACCAGATACTGGTGTCAATTCCTTTATTGATATCAGCACTGGTACTGGGACAGGTGCACGTTCAGGTCGGGCAGTGGTGAAACAATCGTGCAACCCATACATGGATTTCCGGAGTTCAATGGTGGAGATGGTTGCAGAGCAGAAAGTGATTAGTGTAAAAGAAATGGAGAGGCTTTTGCAATCTTATCTATCATTAAATGCAACACATCACCATCCTGTTATAGTAAGAGTGTTTGAAGATATATGCGAATCCATATTTAGTGACGAATAAGATAATAATGGTGGTAATTCTAACCTCCTGAATTTTTATTGTTTTTAGGTTTTTGTACCTTTCAACTGGTTCTTGTAAAATTGTATTTTTTAGCATTAGGATGTTAAAGTTCTGTTAATCTATGATTGGTATCGCTGTTAGCTGTAATTTGCTCCAATTTTGTTTCTCTGGTTTTACATGCTGCACTTATTTAAGAACCTGTACTAGTTGCTCCAATTTAGTTTCAGTACCTGTTTCTAGCTAGCATGGATTGTCATTGTAGTTATATTACTTTTATACTTTGGTAAGATTCAATATCAGGACAAAGTCCAAGAAAACCAGACACAGGTATTGAAACATATGAAGATATATGTCAAACTCACAGATTCGTATCTTTAAGGGAAAATTATTTTTTGTCACTAAAAAGTTTGAATTAAGAAAATTATGATTTGTTGATCTTAAAATTATCATTATACTTATTTAATAAGAATTAAAAAATCAGAAATTTTAAAAATACCAAAAATTCCCTGTGTTTTCTCAGAGACTAGAAAAATAAGCCCAATAGTGAATCCACTGTCAATTTGTCATCAATCTTCATCATTTCAGCGCCGAATCCACGGTTGAAGGTGAAAGAGATTGGGGAGGATGGGACGCTTATTCTCCGTGAAGAATTTTCGTATTAAATAAGTATAATAATAATTATAAGGACAAATCAGATTTGTAATAATAATTTTCTAAATTCTAAAAACTTTATAGTGATAAAAAATCCTATTTTTAATTACTTTTCACTTGGTGTGAGTGAGGAGAGGCGGGGATATTTTGTAGTATTTTTAAATGCAGCTGCATGATCTGTATATGCGTATACGATGGTCTAACCGCAACCAGAATATCATGTAGTGTTTATGCGATTTTATATATATAGAGATTGTTCAGCATTTGTGACACAAGATCATACCACTCGTTGCATCAAATTTCGCTTATAATCTCTGCCTACTCAGTATTCCCCATGTGACATTCCACTAGATCAACTCCCTTCTTTTGTTATTACTCCACTATCATTGTATTTATTCCCTTCCAACTTTTATATACAACCGTATATATAGAACCGAATGAAAATCTACATATATAGCCGTATCCAGCATATGCGGTATGCAACGATCTTCCGCATGTATGAAAAAATCCGCATTTAAAAACATTAATCATATATATCAACCCATATACTGGAAGTGACATGAACTATAGGAGCACAAATCAGAAAAACGGTACAGGCAGATAATATCAAAATTACAATCAGTCAATTAAATTAATGCATCCGAAACATAAAGAAAAAAATCCGAATATAATAAAGATTTTTAGTTACTACTTAATAGCAACCAAACTTTATTAAAGACATCATTTTCTTTTATTTAAGGGAATATAATTCCGTTATTAACTATTCTGGAAAAATTAAGGAAATAAAGAAGGCAAGCTAATATAAATCATATGATGAGATAATAAATACTAAGGCATATTACTAAACAAGTTAGTATAGTGTGGGATCCATGGACCCGTGAATCAACATGAGCAGTTGGGTCTAGATCAATGGACCCTTGAATCAACATGAGATAACAAGCAGGCAGGAATTACTACATGTTTCCTTTATTTAAATATTAAGTGCTGACTTAGCCAATGAATATTGAGATGATTTTTACAAATTTCATTTAGTAACATAAAAGAATAGTTCAAAATATCATATCAAGAGAATAAGTGAAAAGGCTATTTTTGACGGCTCCTTTAAATACTTTAATCTTCCATGAAGAAAATAAAACGTTGCCTCTGTTTTTTAAAATGCATTTTTTGTCACAACCTGTAATATATTTAGATGCATTTTTAATCTCTCAACCTAAAGTATATTTCAGATGCACTTTTAAAGTCTCAACCTATAGTATATTCAAAGAAATGTTGTAGAACTTAAGAAGGATATAATTGGAAGTAATTGCAGGGGTAAAAATCTCACGAAGGGACACAAATGTTCCTAAATTTTAAAATGGTACTGTTATATATATAGAGAGAGAGAGTTTGTCTAGCATGTTTTCGTTAGCATTTTAACCGAAATGCTAATGAATAAAATTTTAATTTTTTATGTTCATAATTTTAATTTAATTTTAATAAAATCTTTATATCATAATCTTATAGAATACTATTTTTTATCATGTTTGAAGTTAATTTACTATACTTAATGATTTTTAAAATATAACTCTAAAATAATAAAAAAGCAATAAAAATTGTATGTTAAAAAAACTTATTTTTTAAAAATCATTAAGTATAGTAAACTAACTCTAAACACGATGAAAATTAACATACTACTAGATTATCATATAAAGATTTTATTAAGCTACTTAAATTAAAATTTTGAGCATGAAAAATTAAAATTTAACTCATTAACATTTCAAGTTAAAATACTAACAAAAATATGCTAGACAAACTCTCTTAGTAAAGATTTCGTGAGTTTAAACTCACGGTATTGTTACTATATAAATATATATATATATATTAAGATCAACCCTTCTGGTATATCCACGTCAGCTATGCGCAGCTCTTTTGGAGGTAGTCTTTGTAATCTCGTAGCTCTTTTTATATTAAATTATTCTATCATTTTGTTCACTACCAATAATTGGTTTCAGGCTCATTTAATTGATTGAGAGCTATAGTGGTGTATTATGTCTCTTTCAAATTGTCTGTTGTTGTTTGTTTGGATTTTTTAAAACCATTTGAACTTCAGCGTTCCCCATTTTCAATTTTTGCCTTTTTTAATTTCAAATTACATAAAAGTTTCCGTTATTTAGATTAATCTTGAAACAAATACAATAATGTTTTCAAACAAAATTCGTACTATATGTGCATCATTATTTTTAGTTTCTCTCTGAATTAACAGATGAATCTTAGACTCAAGAGAAGTGTTGGAATTAGAGCGCTTGTGATTAATTTGTCTGATTTTCGTATTATTTGTGGATTTTATAAATTTTATTTATTTGTATAATATGGTTTATGCATGCATTACTTGCAGAATTTTTCAATTTTTTTGTATGCTTTTTAACTATGACCCATTTTCCTATCATCTTGTTTTGTGCTTAAATTTTAACGAACGCGTAATTTGCTAAATATAGATGGAGTCTTCTATGAATATTTGAATTTGATTGGCTTGACCTCATCTTTATCTCAACACGAAAAAAAAGGGGAAAAATTCCTAATCCCTCTCTAAATCTCTAGGTCAATCCGCACTCTTTTCCTCGCATCAAACGAATTTATAATGACACATCAAAATGAAACAAAAACCCCCAAATCAAAACCAGACTTCATAGTGCATAATTGCCAAACTCTTGCAGCGCCTATAAAAAAAAACTCAGACACGCCACATATATGTCAGCACAGTAACCATTGTATGAAAGTACCATTACAGCGGAGTAGTAGAGTGTTAAAATAACCCGTTCGGTAAGACCCGGTCAGATCTGTGGTCGTGACCCACCCCGACCCGATCCGTGCTTGAACCCATCAGACCCGTGACCCGTTAGAACCGGCATGTCTAGCACGGGCACGGGCAAAAAAAAAAACCCCGTGTTAGATCCGACCCGTTTTAGACCCGTCCTAACCCGACCCGACCCGCCCAACCCGTGATAACCCGTGCCCGACCCGCACCGACCAGATTCGGGAAACCCGGGAATAAAACCCGAAAAACCCAGGAATCCAACACGTCCGACCTGACCCACTTTACCCGTTAAACCCGCTGAAATTCAAAAAAAATTAACAAAACGAAAAAAAAATTGAAAAAAATAAAAATTCAATTTTTTTCTATAAATATCACCCAATTTCATCTCATATTCTCACGCAAAACAGTTTCACTCTATCTCTCTTCTCAATTCTCCGAACCAAACTCTCTCTCGTTAATTCGTTAATCGTTAGATATTAGCAATTCTCTAATTATATTATTATCTTGATTTTGTTACTGATAGCTCTAGGATGTTGGTATTGAAAGGTCAAGATAGTGCAAGAATGTAAAGAATCTAAGGTAGAAAAATATAAATCGGTTTGGGGCTTAATGTTCAAGTGTAATGACAGCGGAATACAATTTAAATCAATTCAATTCTCACAAGAATATAGCAATCAAAAAAATATGAGAAAAGAAAAGTAAAGATAAAACAAGAACACAATATATAATGGAGTTCGACTTTAACAATACATACGTCTCCGGGACCCTCAACCTCTAACAATTGAGGTTGGGCCGATATATTAAAAAAAAGGGTTTTTACACTTGTAGAACTTGGTCCCTTACAAAAATGATTTGTCAAGCCTATCGGTAACAAGAGTGACAACACACTCAAAAATGTAAGTGACAACACACTCAAGAAAGGTGAGTGACAACACACTCAAAATGTGAGTGACAATACACTCAAGAAAAGATGAGCACTACAGCTCAAAAGAATGTTTTCAAGAAGATCACGAAAGATCAAGTTGGGAGAATAGAGAGAAGCAAGATTGAGTTTGAACAAAGATTTGGCTAATTGAGTGTATCAATCTCTTTAATTATCTCTCTCATTTTGTATATGGCTAATAAGCTCTCTGGAGTAATGATTTAGCTAGATAGACCAAATTACGACAATCAGTGTTTTTCCAGTGAGAGATGTGATCCTTTTAAAATAGATTTTCTGAAGAAACTATTTTTCGGCCTGAACCGTTATAACGGTTTACGAATCGTTATAACGGTTTAGAAAGAATAGCCGTTGGATCAATTGAACTAAAACGTTATAACGATTTATCAAATCGTTATACGTTTCCCAAATCGTTGTAACGATTAATGAATCGTTACGTAACGATACACTCTGATTTCTTTGAGAATGTTTCTGTCTTAAAATATTTTTGAGCATTCTTTCAAACATCTTCGTAATGACTTTATCATTCATAGAAGATGAGCTATATGATGTCTTGCTCAAATAGTGGTGTGATGGAGATCTTTGAGCTTGAAGTGCGGTTTTTTTGAGTTTTAGTGTGAGCTCTCCGTTTTGTCGTAGCTTCTCCTCAAAGCATAAAAGATGAGTGAATATTTCATCATGTGTGAATTCGCCAAAAGAGCCTTGCATTGCTTCTAAAGTGTTTATCATACTCTCCCATCTTGGTCTTCTCATCATTGCCCTAAAATCTTGCCTACAATGTTAGAGTTAGACAAGGATTCTCCAACTTCATCAAATTCATTAAGAATATGCATTAATCTTGAATACATATTCTCAATTGATTCTCCATCTTGTATACAAAAATTTTTAAATTTGGACTCTAGACCCATTAGTTTTGTTCTTTTCATTTGAGTGTTGCCCTCAAATCGATTCAATAGGGTCTCCCACATTTCATTAACAATTTCGGTAGTTCCAAATAGTATAGCAATCTTTTCACTAACCGAATTTAAGATAACATTGATGACATAATCATTTTGAGATTTCAGTTATTTGGCCTTTTGTGTCATTGTGAGGTTGCTAGCATCATAATGCGGTACATAACCATGTTGGACAACATCCCAAATGTCTAGAATGTTGAGGTAATTCACCATACATTTCTTCTAAAAACTGAAATTTTTACAATTAAGACCTAGAGTTGGGGGTTCTTTTACATGCATTAAAAAAGTCATATTGGACCAAAAATATCACAAATAAAGCAATTAAAACTGAGCTCCTGCTCTGATACCACTTTCATAACCCTAGGATGTTGGTATTGAAAGGTCAAGATAGTGCAAGAATGTAAAAAACCTAAGGTAGAAAAGTATAAATTCGTTTTAGGCTTAATGTTCAAGTGTAAGGGCAGCGGAATACAATTTAAATCAATCCAGTTCTCACAAGAATATAACAATCAAAAAAATATGAGAAAAGAAAAATAAAGATAAAACAAAAACACAAGATGTAACGGAGTTCGATTTTAACAATGCCTATGTCTTCGGGACCCTCAACCTCTAACAATGGAGGTTGAGCCGATATAATTAAAAAAAAGGTTTTTACACTTCTAGAACTTGGTCCCTTACAAAAATAGACTGCCAAGCCTATCGGTAAAGCGAGTGACAACACACTAAAAAAGGTGAGTGACAACACACTCAAAAAATGTGAGTAACAACACACTCAAAATATGAGTGACAACACACTCAAGAAAAGGTGAGCACTACAGCTCAAAAGAATGTTTTCAAGAAGATCACGAAGGATCAAGTTAGGAGAATAGAGAGAAGCAAGATTGAGCTTGAACAAAGATTTGGCTAATTGAGTGTATCAATCTCTTTAATTATCTCTCTCGCTTTGTATATGACTAATAAGCTCTATGGAGTAATGATTTAGCTACATAGACCAAATTACGACAATCAGTGTTTTTCCAGTGAGAGATGTGATCCTTTTAAAATAGATTTTCTGAAGAAACTATTTTTCGGCCTGAACCGTTATAACAGTTTAAGAATCGTTATAACGGTTTAGAAAGAATAGTCGTTGGATCAACTGAATTAAAACGTTATAACGATTTATCAAATCGTTATACATTTCCCAAATCGTTGTAACGATTAATGAATCGTTACGCAACGATACACTCTGGTTTCTTTGAGAATGTTTCTGCCTTAGAATATTTTTGAGTATTGAGATGAACCGTTATAACGATTACTGAACCGTTATAACGATTCCCTTGGCAGATGCAATTTTCTTGTTGTTTAAGCTCAATTTATCTTGACAAATTCAACCCAGTTTGAATCTAACTAAACCTAAGCCTAATGCAGTCTTGATTAAGCTCTTATATCACAGCACTAGTCTTGGTTCTTGTGCACTAGTCCATTTGCATGTTAATCCCTGCACAAAACTCAAACAAGACAAATTATAAAATTCAAGATTATTTTGCAAATCGACAAATCAAAGAAGATGTTAAGTGCAACAATTACATTATCCAGAAAAAAATAATTTTATATTAGTGTTATTTAGTTATTATTGTCAATTAAGTATTCATTATATTATCTTCGTTAATTCGTTTTAAAGTTTCGGGTTTTCGATAATCTTTCGATTCCGACAAAAAAAAGTTAGTTATTAGTATATATTATATTTTATAATTAGTTTATATTTTTTAGTAATTAGTTTTTTAAATATATATTTACATTCTTTTTTTTCATTTATTTCTTTAAATTAATTTTTATTAGTTTTATTTTTTGTAATTAGTTATATATTTAAATTATAATAATTAGTTCTTCTTTATAGAATATTTTTTAAATAAATATTTATATTCTTTAATTTTTTTATTAGTAGTTTCTTGTTATATTCTTTATTTTTTGTTACATTCTTTATTTCATTATTTGTAATTTTCATTTATAATAATTAATTCTTTTTTATATTTATAATGTTCATTATATTTTTTAATGTTTTTTTGGCAATATCAAATGGTATCTTCCAATCCCTCTCATGCCGAAGAAATGATACATCGATTGAGCGTTGAAATTTTTGATGAAGAAATGTCACGTTCTAACCCTCCAAACTCATACTATCAACAAAATCATAACTCTCCGCATCATTATTATCAATAAATTTCATCACAACCGCATGTTGATCCTAATTACAACCCACAAATCGCTTCCTTTAGTGTCGGACAATGTTCGACCTCATTTCCTTCAAGTTCTCAATATCCGTCAAGTTCTAATCAATATCCGTCAAGTTCGTAATATAATACTGACACAACAACTAGTGGTGGACTTCCACCACTATATCCAACGAGTGCGGGATGTTCCACACCAACACCCGACTCAAGCGTCCCGGAATCCCCGATCGAATCCGGAGCTGACAAGAGAAGGAAGAGAGCTCTCACAACTTATGATGCATCTTGGTGGCGCTATTACGAATAAATTTTAGGTCCTGACGGTGTTCTAATCAATACACGATGTAAGGTAAATAATTGCAAAATATCGTACAATTATGTAATAAAAAATGGTTTAAGTCAATTTAAAAATATGCCGATAAACACATAGTAAAAAATGAAGAACCCCAAGAAAGACCTGATACTCGTATGGAACAAAGTTATTTGAATTCGGACGGTACTAGAACCCTTGTCAAATATGACGAAAAAAATATTAAATGAGTTTGCTCGATACATAGCGAAAAAAGAACAACTAATAAGTATAACATATTGTACCAATTTTGCTTGATTGGTAATTAGAGGTTGTGGTCAACCATTATATCATTTTAAATTATTTTCTATTTTTTAAAATTTTCTACTATTTATTTGAATTTATTTGATTATTTTTGAACTTTGAAAAAAATGACAAAATAATAAAATATTTTTTTTATATTATTTATAATTTTATTTTAAGTCATATCATTTAAGATTTTATTTAATTTTTAAATAATTTTTTTCGGTTTTTTACAAATTTTTAGAATTTTTTAGAATTTTTTTGATTATTTTTTAACTTTGAAAAAGATGACAAAAAAATAAAAAATCTTTTTTTTTTAAATTTTATTTCAATTTATTTTAAGTCATATCATTTTATATTTTATTTAATTTTTAAATAATTATTTCGTTTTTTTACAATTTTTTTAGATTATTTTGATTATTTTCTAACTTTGAAAAAAATGACAAAAAAATAAAATATTTTTTTTGGTCAAGAATATAAGTATTTATTTATTTTAAATATTTTTTTATTTTTCAGAATTTTTGAGAATTTATTTGGATTTTATTTGGATTTTTTGAAATTTTAGAAAAAAAAATTGGACCCGCCGACCCGTCCCACTCGTCCCGACCCACCGACCCGTCCAACCCGATGGATCTAGAACGGGTCGCAGCCAAACCCCCCAGAGTGGACTTGTGGTAACCCGCCCCGCCGTAACCCGTTGACCCGTCCCGCCAAAACCCGCCGACCCGCCATAACCTCAGTGGCGGAGCTCTTCAGTGTGCATTTGGGCCATGGCCCCCTTTTAAAATTAAAAATATATAAAGATGTATTAATATTTAGTCTTTATTTAAATTTGAGCAACAAAATGGTCTCCTCTTCTCTCACAAAAAACATATTTGCTTCCATCTGTAATTTGATGACCCTTTCATAATTTGAGTTGTAACTCCGCTACTGCATAACCCATCTCATCCCGATCCGACCCGTCACAATTTTATAACACTACAGGGAGGACGAAAGAAAACAATAAAGTAGATGCGAACAGGGATTGCTATCGGTTTAAGGGTGTCAATTTGTTCGGTATGGAGTGAAAGCATTATTATTAATATATTTCTTTAGAATTATTTTTGTCCATACTTTATTATGATCAATTAAAATCAAACTCATTCATATTTTTACTTTTTTTCATTAAAATAAACGGATAACGAATTAATTAATGAATAATATTAATATATTAATTAATTTTATTATCATTTATGAAAAAACATTTAAATTCATTCTTTTCATATAAATGCACCTCTACTTTAGTAATATACAATCAAAATATAGTTATAATTATGTAATTTTAATTTCTATATTAAAAAAAAGAGAATTAATTCACAAAACTCAAGTAATTAATTTTGTATTAAAAAAGATTATTAGATAAACATAATTATATTTGAAATAATAAAAGTAATTTTTAATAAATTATTCTATGTGATAACGGGTAGAATGATCTTTATCTATACTCATAACAATTCATTTAACTGAAAAAAAAATTATCCAATATGTTAACAAAAAAAATCTTTGCTCAAATTTTATCGGACACGAAATTATGTAAATGGGTAATAGATACCATTTACGGCCTATATGGGCTACCGAAAACCATCCTGTTTTTTGCAGGGTCTAGCAGTACGGTACCAAACTCCGTACCAGGGACCAAAACAAACACAACAGCTGTCTGTTAAAGGGTGGATCCCTTGACGATGTCTTATCTTGACAATATATCTTTAATAAATATGAAAAAAACTTAAAAATAAAAAAATTCATAAATATATCCTTTTATTTATAGATTGATGATGATTTAAATTTCATACAATTTCATTATCATTTGATACTTCATGAAAGAATATCAAAATTTTATATAATTTGTAATAGTTCTAATTTAACAGTTTTTGATGAAATATCAAATGATAATGAAATTATATGAAATTTAAATGATCATCAATCTATAAATATAAAAATACGTCTATAAACTTTTTCATTTTTAAGAATATTTTAATATTTATTTAAGAGTTCATTATCAAGATTGTTAAAATAACCATTGTCAAGTGGTCCCGCCCTTTCTTAAATGAGGTCGATTGATGGAATATTTGGTTGCGACAATACCATACAAAAACAGAAATGCAAAATAGCATGAAGCTGAAGGGATCTAAATCAGCTATTATTCTTAAAATTAATAGGATTTTATTTTTAAATTATAAAAATATTTAAAAAATCTTAAAAATAGAAAACACTGTAAGGATTTTTTTACTTATAAATTGATAGCCTTTGAAATTTTATTTAATTTTATTAATATTTGATAGTTCATTAAAGATTATCAAATTTAATAGTTTTTCACTAATGACTGCAATGCTTCTAAATTAACGGTCTTTGATGGACTATCAATATAAGTAAAATAACATATCTATAATTTTTTTCTATTTTTAGAATTATCTTAAATATTTTTTAGATTTAATAGTAGTACCTACTATTATCCAAGAATAATAGCAGATTTGGATCCCAACTGAAGCACCAGCGAATCCAAATAATATGTCAGATAAACATAACTCTTCTTTCCTAACCTGCAGAATATTTTTTGTCTAACCCGTACTTCATAGAAATTAACAGTAGTATAGTATCTTTGGTTTCAGAAATATTGTAAAGTTGTATCTGAAATTAGAAAGCTGCATGCAGGTATGCAATGGTTTACTGCCGGTATATATATATACATGCATTTGCTGGTATATCTCAATAAAATGAAAGAAAGAAAAAGTAAATGAAAAAAGAAATGTCAGACATACCGGAAATTAATGCTTTTAGAACTTGGATTTGTAAGTAAAAGAACGTATAAACCCAGATTTGGGAAAAAAATATTGTTGTTTTTCTAAAATAAGGATGTCATCTCAAAGTTTGTGCAACCCAGAGCAGATTTCAAAAAATATAATCTTGCTCCATCTTCATTCCAAGATTCCGGTTGGAAGCTGTTGCTCTACGCACCAAACAATTTATTAAAAATATTATAACTTTTTAATACTCGCTACAACACAAATATTTAAAAGGTCATCACTATAGATTTCATTAGAAAATTGTTACAGTGGCTATTTCAGTTTTAATTAGAAAGGATATAATAATTTAAAAAAAAAACTCAGTTTCAAAGCAAAAATTTTGGTGTGAGACCTGGCTTTGGCAGTTTATTCATACTTCCTTTTATGAGTAATCTTGTCAATTTTGTTTGAACTAGTTATATATACGCGGGCGTTACAGTAAACTTTTATATTTAAACATTATAATATTATAATAAAAAAAATTCACATTTATCTAATATTAAATTATAAATTCATCAAATTATAGAGAAAATCTATAATAAAGACTATATTTAATTTTTGATGAGATTTTCGGATGAAATTTTTGCACAATATGAGTTAATGATTCATGATTTTTATGGCAAGAAAAGTAAATTATTCTAATATATTATCACCATTAATTTCTTATCAAATATGCACAAGGTTGCTAAATAAAAAAATAGTATTATGGAAATAATAGTATATATGGGAAAGAAGGGATCAATGGACGTGATCACATATGTTCGTTCAATCAAAAATAAATATTATCCGTCCAATTGAGAGATAAAATGAGTATAATAAAAAATTACCATGACAAAAAAATGACTCTACTAGATGCTTTATATAATAGTATAGATTATAAAAAAACAATCATTTTAAGAGCGGAATGTGCTGAATTTTTGTCATGGAGAGTTGGAGACAAAGCACTAGCAATGAGTCATTCGTGAAGGTACCTGTTTCGACCCAAATATTCGGACAAATTTTAGAGACCTTGTGGGCCAGGCAGACAGTTTATTCTTCTAAATAGCAAGTACTACAGCATATGTCCAGCATAGAATTAGTAGTGGACTGTTTCAATAAAAACATCATCATTGAATATTTTGTAAATGTTATAAAGTATCGACGTATACAATTATACTCAACAATGACTCATATAACATAATCTTATTGGTCTTTAGGAGCCACCAGCACAATGTGTTTTATTCGTAAACCGAAGAGCAGCAATTGGTGGGGGTGTTTCTCTGGTAAGAGGATTTTGCTAAGATTAGCAAGTTTTTTTTTTTTTCTGTACTAGCTATATATCCGCGCGTTACAGTGACTCTTTTATTTAAACATTAAAACATTATAAAATAAAAAATTCACATTTATCTAATATTAAATTATAAATTCACCAAATTATAGAGAAAACCTATAATAAATACTATATTTAATTTTGGATGAGATTTTTGCACAATATGAGTTAATGATTCATGATTTTTATGGCAAGAAAAGTAAATTATTCTAACATATATTATCACCATTAATTTCTTACCAAATATGCACAAGGTTTCTAAATAAAAATAATAATATATGGAAATAATAGTATTTAAGGGAAAGAAATGGAGAAATAGAGGGGATCAATGGACGCAATCACATACGTTCGATCAACCAAAAATAAATATTAGTCGTCTAATTGAGGGATATAATGAGTATAATAAAAAATTACCATGACAAAAAATAGACCTTCCAATTCTTAGATGCTTTATATAATAGTATAGATTTATGGTAAGAAAAGTAAATTATTCTAACATATATTATCACCATTAATTTCTTACTAAATATGCACAAGGTTTCTAAATAAAAAAATAATATTATGGAAATAATAGTATTTAAGGGAAAGAAATGGAGAGAAAGAGATGATCAATGGACGCGATCACATATGTTCGATCAACTAAAAATAAATATTAGCCGTCTAATTGAGAGATAAAATGGTATAATCAAAAATTAACATGATAAAAAATAAACCCTCCAATTCTTAGATGTTTTATATAATAGTATAGATATAGATATATAGATAGGCTCATAGTATGAAGAGGGAATTTTGGAAGACTTTATTTTATTTGCTAGAAGAAAATGTTTCGTCTGGCCCAAAATATTTCCTTGCTCCCTTTTATGGGCCTTCGTTCAAATTGAATTGTTTATCTATTTAACTAATTATCTTGCTTCCCGAAGCGACCAGGGAATGATCAAGAGGGAACTGTGCTGGCGATACTCACAAATTGGAAGCAACAATACTAGTGATCCATCGTACTCCCCTTTCTATAAGCTGAACCCTCATTCAGGACTTCAGTCGCGCAACACTACCGTTCATCGGACAAAGGGGCTGTGAAGTGCACTCAGTAGGATGTTTGGCATACACCTAACAGTGAGAAAAGTATGAGATCCAGTGGTTAGATTTAGATACTAAAATTGCTAATGTGGTTCAACCAGGTTGCATCAATTGAGACGAAGTTACATGTTTATCCGGGAACAATGAATCTATTTTCATAAAGAAAATATTCATAATACAAAGATGAAATCATTCGTTAAACACCATACAGGTACAGATCCAATGCTGAAAAGAAAAATACAGCAATCATTGTACAAGAACATCATGACAAGCTTTCTCTATAAAAAAAAATTAAGGACGGTATTCTCTTAATTCTCTCATTTATAACCAGTCCTAGCCCTTATTTTCTCTGGCCTTCACATAAAACCAACAAAATGCATGGCTGTCAGTTAATTGTGGCATACTATATCACATCCTCATCTTGGGCCCACAAATAATTTAGGCTGTTGAATGAGGGTCAAGGGTATTGAGAAGAAACCAAAACACCTTGCTCGTTCAAACGTCTCTGAAACTGAGCCAGACGGGACTGTAAATCTATTATTCTTGCAGCTTTGTAAGACAGAATGACATTCAATCTGGAGACATAGTCATCTAACTGGTTGCCTGGTTGATCTGCTTCAACCAAAAGATCCATCTCCTGCCAAAACAAAGAAGAGTTACATGAATCTCTCTTCTTTTTTTTCTAAATCCAATTAGAACCATCTCTCACTACAACCCCTCACTAATAAGATGAATATCATCAAGCCACACAAGTTGCATAGCAAAAGCAAAGAGGGTAAAATGCATAAAAGAAAGAAAGAATCCCCTAAAACATACCTCCCTGATAATATCTAAAGTCTCTTCAACCTGTTTCCTATGAGCTGACACCAAATCTTCCTCTTCCTATAATAAGACCACAGAAACAAAGCTTAAACATGCCATTTAGCTCAACAAAAACATTTATATTTAGGAAAAATCATTTCTTACCTTGAGCAGTTCATTCAGCTGATCATCATCATCAGGCACATTCTCCCAATTCAGGTTCACACTGGCACTTCTTTTACCTTGTTGTTGTTGGTATGTTGCTGCCCCATAATAGTCATCAGCTGCAGTATTTGTGTTATTTTTACTTCTGTTGTTTTCATTTTTCTGCATGCCATTTTGATAATTAATGCTTGTACTTGTCTCCTTTCTTGGTGGCTTTGGCCAATCCATATTGCTCAAAGTTTCACTAGCACTGTTGATCAACTCAGGTGTGGGTTCAAGAGGTTGGAAGGAAGATAAAGGGACAGTAGTAGACTCCCTTAATGTCCCCAAAGAGACGTCCTTTTTGGGGTTACCTCCCTTTGAAAGGCTCTTAACCCTGTCTCAAAGGTAGTTCTATATTTTAGTAAATGGCAAAAGGTTAAAAAAAAAACCTAGATAAACTTAAATTTTCATTATTACACTATGGGTAAGTGTCATTGAACTATCAAATAATGTTTCTTTCTTTGATAATGATAATAGTCTGATGAAATCACAAGTTCAATTTTAACAAAATTGGAGAAGTATTTACCATGATTATACATTTACTGATTTTACAGACCCTTCTCTAGTTAGCTTTACCTATAATCTATATTGACATTTCATTCTTTAAGTAAGACACTAAAATTAAAAGCTTAAAAAAGATGAATATTCTTTTAATAATGTTAGCTTCTCAAAGAAGGAGGGTTGCAGTAGGTGTGGCGAACCCTGCACTAAAACAACTAATCTTTATGGAAATGAAACTCAGTTTGGGTTTCATTTTTAGCCTACCCTAATTTATTTGGGATTAAAGGCTTTATTGTTGTTGTTGTAATGTTAGCTTCTCAAAATTAACATTCTCGTTCTTAAAAAAAAAATGAAACAATAGACCTAAAATGGGCCAACCAATGAGAATTTTTAGATATTCTAGTTGTGTCTTACTACAAAAAGTAGAAAAAAAAAAAACAGTTTAAAAGATGAACAATTACACACCTATCAGCATATCTTAGAGTATTTAGAGTATGTTCACAAGAACCAGAACTTGGAGAAATGCAAGATATCATGACAGTGCGAGAGTCACCAATAAATGAGTCTCTTAAAACTTCAGTCAATTTGCTTCCTCTAAAGGGTATATGTGTCTGGTCATTGTCAAGTGCTCTTATACATTCCTTCAGAGCCAAAAGACTTTTGTTGATCTCAGCTCCTTCTATTCTGCACTCAATTTCAACGTAAAAACTTCATACTTAGAAAGAGAAATACAAATTATGTTTGTATATTAAAGGACCTGAAGTTGCTGTCATAGCAGTAGCTGTATGCGAGACTTTGTTAGGTAGCAAATCAATATGAAGTCAATTTCACTTTTGTGTTTTAGTTAAGGATGCCAAGTCTACAGACTGCATGGCACAAGTACAATGGTAATCTTAATGGAAAAACTAGGTCATGAGAAAGAACACCTTTTTTTTAAAAGAAGAGGAAGGATCACTTGATAATGGCTATTTTGACAATGAAAATTCAAATAAATTTGAGAAAATCTGACAAATAGATAAAAACAAGTTTATATATTTTTGAACTTATAGATTGATGATGTTTCAAATTGCATGCAATTTAATTCTCATATAATAGTTCATCAAAGAACATCAAAAGTTTCTGCAATTTGTAATGTTTTCTTTTTGAAGGAGGCACAAAACCTACCAAAATTTTACATTAAAATAGAAGAAAAATATTTACAAGAGTGAAAAATTTGTAATGGTTTTAATTTAATAGTCTCTGATAGACTATCAAACGGTAACTAAATTGCATGAAATTTGAAGCGTTATCAATCTACAAGTTCAAGAATATATCTATAATTTTTTTTTCTATTTCTAATTTCTTTTTTCAAATTTATTTGAATTTTCATTGTCAAGATTGTCAAACGATCCCTCCCCTTAAAAGAAAAACATTAAACTGGGACAGAGATCCCTGAGAAAAACAAATTAAGGAACAATTGTAGGTGGTCTGTACCTTGTCTGTTTATCATTATCAGTGGTATCAGCCCCACGCTCGCTTCCAGCCAGATCAATAAAAGATAACTTGCCAACGGGCCGAGGAGGTTTTGACTCGTTGCCATCAACCAGTCTCTTAATGGCAAGCTGAAGAATGGCATGGGACCGAGAAGATTCTTCATTTGCACCAGTTGTACCAGTGCTTCTAGTTGCATTTCCTTTCTCAATTAACTCTCTGATCATTTCCACATCAGTAACTCTATACTCTTGCAAGCCTACAATGCACACCTTCTGTTTGCCATCTTCCCTCATCAAAAGCTTCCTAGATAAATTATCTTTTCACACTAGTAAAAAAAGAAAAGTTACAAGGAATTAAGTTAGGCAATTTAAGATGAAGAGAAAAAACAACATACTTCCGATCATTTAGAAGATCGAAAAGCTTCCCGCCATAGATTTCAAAGAAACTGAAAAATAACTGAAATCCTTGGTTCCTGTATGTGTGGTTCATAAATCTTAGTATATCTTGAGAAGCTTTAAGGGGAAGAGGTTTCATAGTGAATGTCTTCCCACTTCCTGTTTGTCCATATGCAAAGCAAGTAGCTTTGGTACGTTGAAATATGGCTGGTACAACTGGTTCAACTGTCTCCCTGTAAACCTAGAAAAAGAAGGCAGAAAACAGAATATTACAAACACAAATGGAGAAACTTAAAAGAAAAGATAACAATTTTCAATTCAAGAAATCAATAACTCGAGGATTGAATAACACTTGTCCTGGCCTGAACATAACATTTTCTTTTATAGTTACTAGTTCTGCAAAGATTGATATTAATTGCAGGGTAATTAGTATCATACAATACAAAATTTTGAGTACCATAATTAGATATCAACATTATCTTAAAGAAGTAGACTTACCTCATCATTTGAGACATCCTCATCTAAAACAGCATCAAACATAAATTCATGTCTCTCAACATACTCTGTGAGATCAACCTGCATGACATCCCAAATTTTCAGACACTCATGTGTGTTGAAACGTGAGGACATGATTAGGGATCCAACTATAACTAACCTTGAGTTTGGTCTCATGGACAGTAAGACAATTGGAAGCGGGTTGGATGGTGATAATGTCTTCTTCCTTTTTAGCTATCTCCTTCTTGTTTAGAGGCCTCTTGCGAACCTATAATTGAATCACATATGATTCTTAAAAAGATTTCTAATTTCTCACAAAGAGATAATTAAAAGTAAAGACCAAGGAAACATACCACCACTTTGATCTTTGCAACAGAAGAAAGCTTATCTTTATCACCAGGAAAGGATTTAAATGAACCATTTTCTGGCAATGTATCAGGTTTTGCCATTTGCTTATTCAAGTTGAAGCTGGGGTCTAAATCATTGACACTTCTCCCTTGATTGTAAGATGGATAAGAACCATCATAAAAACCATGACCTCCAGTCTGTATAAGTATAGTTTGAAGTAAAATCAATACAATGATCTTTCTGTACTTACTGGACAATGCAGACACTGAGATTGTCCAATTTGTAACATTTGCAATCTGAAATAATTAACTTAACAAAAGGAAGATTGATACAATGATTAGTGCTCTAGCACTCAGATCATGTTCACAAATTTCTGTGTAAAACCACATTTCCAGGACCATTGTCGCAATTTATTAACAAAATAATCAGCATTGCAAGTGTTACCTAATATTCTTTCAGTAAAAGTTCTAACGAAACTGGAATTGAAGTATAAGAACTGGATCTAAAACACATTGACATAAAAAAGTATCAGTCATAGCTAAGTAACATAAACAACTAAGACCTGATCATATATGTGCAACATTTTTCTATCTTACCTCAGGTAAGAGCTCAGTATCGAAGGAATGTAAATCAAGCAATCCAGGGCTGAACTGGCTAGATGAAACCAACTCGTCTCTGCTCCAGTTCCTCGGCAATGGCGTCGTAGGTTCCACTGCTACGTAGATCTCCCCACTGGCACCTCTTTGTAATCCCCTCGTCCCTCTCCCGTACTCTCCCTTTACAAAAACGCCGAAAAAGAGACAAATAATCAGTTAAACTGAGATCCGTATACAAAATGCAAGATCTGAAAAGGCAAGTACCTGAAGCCATTTGTTGGTCGCAGTGGGGTCGAAGAGAAGCTGATCGGACTGGTATTGCCTCTGGTGCGGCTGTAGATTCGATGATCGTTGCGCCTTCATTGGGAAAGGTGAGGGAGAAAGAGAGTGAAGACTGAAGAGGGGGCTGGAGTCGGGAGCGATGACGAATTGAAATGATATTTGAACGAAGAGATTAAATTAAAATAAAATAAAGTGAAATTAGGTGAGTTCGCTTGAATTAATTTGAATCGAGTTTGAAAAAGTTCGTGGGAAGAACAGTACTTTTCTCTGAGCGGCTGGTAGGATTTCTTCGCATTTCTTCTCTATTTCCATTTGTGTAGTGAACTTATGACATAGAAAGTCCACCCCTTTATTAATTATTATATAATATCAAAATAATATAATTATAGTGCAAATCGACCCGCTTTGTGTGTCCAATTCCTGTGATGTTCCAGCGAATCAAATACATTATTCCTTCTTTCTTGATTTTTGCCCTCCGACAAAATGTTTGATCCACCACAGGAGGCGTCTTAACCAGAATTCAATCAATCGTCCTGGACTCCTGGTCCAGTGGTCCGAGAAATCGGGGAGCACAGATTCGTCAGAAAGCGGGTCCCGCATATGCCTATTTAAACCTATCGGGCCAATGATCGAGGAGCAAGCAATAATTGCCTAGGAAACATCAGGGAGCGAGATCCGGACACGTGGCTGGTAGTTGCGCGGTTGTTGGTTGCGGTGGAGATCTATCCTGTGAGTACAATGGTACGGGATCCGAGTACACCCTCTGTAGTGGACATGCGCGACCAAAGAGTTTTTTCTTTGGGTACGTTCGGCGGAGTAGCAAAATAAAATAGTTATTCTAATTTATGAAATAAATTTTAGATTAAGTAGAATTGTATGGAAAAATATTAATCTGATATATTAAGTTATAGTTGGTACAGTGATTATTATTATTATTATATTAACATCACTATTAGTATTATTATTATATAAAATTTTATTATTATTTATTAATATTATATTATAATAATTATGATTTTAGTATTATATTATTATATTATTATATTATGATTATATTATTATAATCATGATTATTTATTATTATTATATTATTATAATTATGATTATTTATTATTATTATTATATTATAATTGATTATTTATTATTATTATATTATATTATATTATTATGTTTATGATTATAATTTTATTATTATATTATTATATTATGATTATATTATTGGAATTATGATGATTTATTATTATATTATTATGATTATATTTTTATTATTATATTATTATATTATGATTATGATTATTTTATTATTATTATTATTATTATTATTATTATTATTATTATTATTATTATTATTTTACTATTATTATCCTCATCATCATTGTTAGTATCATAATATTCAATATTTTAACTATTCTGATTAACAACTGTCAAATAATATTTTCGCTCTTCCGAATAGTCAAGAATATCACTTTTCTACAACTCTTCTAAAAATATATTATTCTATCGCTCTTCCAAAATTACCACTCTTCCAAATCTATTCCTTGATTTTCCAAACGAATTTGAGAGTTTTTCAGGAAAATTCGAACAGGTCGTTGTAATCACAACGGAGAAGTGTAAATATAAATTTTAATGCATAAAAACTTTATTATTATTTAATTAAAATAATTGATGAATGATTGATCGGTTCAAAATAAAAACAATCATAAAGACTTTCAAAAAAAATTCTTCAGATAATGTAGATTCTGTAGTGGACTTGGTCTACTGTTTTTTCGTTTTAAAACTCGTTAGCCGTTGTACGACGCGAATATGCGTAGAGTTGAGCGTTAGAACTAATTAAGCCCAATTTCAATATGGTCCATTTGTTCGGGCCTAATATCGGCCCAGAAACGATTTCGCTAAACCAAACAAACCCAATAGGCCCAAAATAATTTTAGCTTAAATGTCAACACTCAACGGTAATAATGACGTTTCTTGCATGCGCGGGGAGATTTTATTCTCACAGCTGCTTTCATGGAAATACGGAATCATGGGCATAAGATTTTCAACTAGGTCGGATAGAATCTAGGTTCTGAAGGAGCAAGCAGTTTATTGTATCCATCCATGTACAGTGTGCCGATCCTTTTCACCTAAGATCAAGCATATATATCTTGTTGAGATTGTTATTCTAATTCTAATATATCGTAGTCATATAAATATCTTCTTTCTTTACAGGTATAATCAGATAAATATCTCTTTTCATTAGGAGGTATATAGTCAGATAAATATCACATTATACCAGAATGGTAACTGCGACATTTGATTAACTTGATAGAATTTGAATGAACAATATGAATTGCACGTGACGATCTAATTTTTTTCTTAGGAAAATACACTTTATTTTATATTGGTAGTGATAAACTGGAAATATTTCAAATGCAGTACTAAATCAAAGCACAAAATCTTTCAATAAATTTTGTTTGTTTTTTTCTTGGAACCAAATGATAATTATGTTTTTTATCACATTTTTTTTTAGTTAAGGTTGGGAGTTTGAACTATCAACTTTTAGATGTCCATAAAGGACACCGCATTCGGTTTTCTAACCTGCAACCTCTCAGACTAATTCTCTTAATTGCTGACAAAGGCTGGTTCTCTATCAGATTTGTTATTAAAAAAAATTCCTAAAGAAAAAATTACTCATCAATTCAATTATTTGTCAAAAGTCAAGAAAAATCAAATAAATTAGCAGATTAATCATCATATAAAAAGACTGAAGTGGATCAGAGATTAAGAGGTTGACAGGTCTCTTTATGATCAGGTCCAATAAAATATATTGCGATTTGATTGTAGTAAATCACAATTAGCTTATATGTAGTCCCTCAATGTTCCCCCATCTAGGATCAGCTAGGTCCTAGCAAATAAATTGCATGTTGCAGTTTTTTAACATCAATTTTCTCTAATTTTATTTGCTGGTGCATGGAAAAACTTTTAAAATTTCTGCTATTAATCTGAACAAAAATTAGGAATAACTCCACTTTTTGAGCACTTGGAACAACCATTCCCCAAAATGCACTAGTCAGAGATTAATTAATGAACTAATTCTTCTTTTTTAGGGAATTAAGCATCTACTTTATGTCATTTTTCAGTTGTCACAAAGAGCAACAGAACATTGCACATGCCTTCCCTAATTCCATCACTGTCACCAAAAAGGCCAGAGAAGAGAAATTATATGATTCAAAACCAATTAAATTAATATTGATACGATGTCGATCGACTTCCATTTTCCAAAAAGTGTGCACATGCCGGCCATCGGATGGTGTTCGATGATCATTCGGTCGTCTCTACTCAATAAATATATCTTCGCATCTGTTTCCTCAGTGGTGGGGGTCCAATCTTAAGGATTAGAACTAGCTTAATCCATCCCCTTTTTCTCTTTTTCTTAGTTGCTTTAAGGACCACCATGAACTGATCACTAGTCTGGGATTCAGTGGTGCACTTTTGTTGAATTGAAGTGATGATTTAGAGATGAATGTGTGTGTGTGTGAGAGAGAGAGAGACAGAGCATTCTAGCTAGTAGTAGCAACACACCATAGTAAGGTCATGCTATGATTGCGAGAGAGTGTGGAGAGTGTGGAGTTTTTGGTGGAAGCAGGCTTCAGTCTCTCTCAAATCCTGGATAAGATCTCTCAATGCTCGCATTGAAGCAATGGTAAATAGCATGTGATCCTTGGATTTTTTTTTTCCCATATCAGAATTTATCCTTGCTGAAAACTGAAAACGGAAGTAAACCGATTGGTACCCCGTCAGTTTTATTAAAAATACTGTTCAAATTCAAATTATCTACAAATAAGATCTTGCGTATATTAGATAAAAAAATTAAATTATATGCATACTATATAGGTCGGACATTTGTGGAGATTATAATAATATTTTGTTGTCCTTATCAGGTTTACTAGTTAAGGTCAGTTAAAAAATATTAAGCCTAATTAAATAAATCAAATTAAAAATAAATAGAGTTCAGAAAGATCAACCACTGATTTGAAGCATTTCTTGTCGCTCACACTTTTTTCACGCTAATAATTCAAATTGCCTTCAATATATGTTCATTATAGAAAACCAAAGCATACACGTGAAAAAAATGCTACTTAGTATTCCCTCACATGGTAGACTTGTAGTGCCGAAATTTTTATATCTCTACTCTTTAATAAGCACGTATGTATTATGATTCTGTAACGATATAGACTTTTTGTTGAATTTTTAGAGCTAATATCACTCATCGGATTGAGTTATTCATCAAATAATGTTACTATCTTTATGACCATTCGGGTTGAAGTTAGAATTTTCTCTCAAATTTGTTTGTTACACGAAATGTTACATAATTTAGAAGTACAATTGCTCTATTTTGTATTCTTTTTTTCTTAGATTGTCATCAATTATGAATTTCAACTTTTCTTAAACGCTAAATGTTAATTTTTCTCTCAATTTATATTTATTTTGCATTAATTATGTATTCATGATTGAAATTTACATTAACTACTAAATTATTTTTATTTTTATTTTCTTATTTTTTACATAAAGATATGAATTTTTATATTTTTGAAAGATATCACCGTAGCAACGTATGGACAAGATACTAGTTTAAATAAAAGTAAAATTAAAATAAAATATTAGAGTAAATTATAAAAAAAATTGGATTTATACTCGAGTCCGCGTGGAGTCAAATCACAATTCCGTTGAGTGATTTGAATTTTTTATAATTTTATTTTTACTTAATTATAAAATTTTGGGATTTCCTCTTAAGATATTTGCCTCTTTTTTGATATGATGCACCTCATATAACGAGTAAACATGAATTTGATTGCAGTAATAGCTCAAAAAAATTATTCTAAATTATTTTTTATTAATAATAAAACTCTTTATAATTTGTTTAGCACGGAACAAGAATTACTCTGTTTCTCGGTTTTCAATTTTTTTTCTCTTGGCCAAAGATGCAAGCCTTCATTTGATTTATGCACACATATGTGAGCTAAGCAACGTTTCTGAGTATTTATAATGATTTTATTAGAAGAGTTACAATTCTCGGTTTTGTTATTAACCAAGTAAATCTGTAATAAACCTACCGAATACACCAAAACTAAAATTTAAAATGTTATTGTTACTAACAAAATTATATCTCTAAAATCATAAACTAAATATAATAAGAAAAATTTATTAAATTTTCCTAACAAGTTCAGAAACACATTTAGTATACTGTTTTCTATATGGAAACACGCAAATTTGAAATTTAGTACAAGAATTAGTAGTGAGATGAAAGATTTTGATCTGTATTGACGCTCAAAATATTTAAATAGACCGAAGAAATTATTGTGAATGTGCTTATTTAAAATGTATATAAATAATCAATTAATTGAGTTGTGCTAATATCTCTTCTAGCATACAAAAATCTATCAATGTTATAATTTTTTATCTTTTTTTGTTCATACATAATAAAAAAAATTGATGTTATTGTATACCAATTAAGTACAAAAAATTGAAATCTTTTCAAATATAGTAAAATTTGACATCTTATAGAAGTTATTACGTCCATTATATAGATTTTTCGGATAAAAATGAAAATTCAATGGGTTAGAATATCGCATATGCTACGTTAATAGTACAGAATCTAATTATCTAGTATTAATCTTTGTAAATCTGGAAACATCTCTGGTAGAAACAAATAAGATTTAAAAATTATTTTTATGCCATTTGAATATGAAATGGTTAAAATTAACGGTCATATTTTTGTTGTGTACCATTAAGTGTCTTTTGAAAATACATATGTATCTCTGTGGAGCAACTAATGGACGAATACAACTTGTTTTTTTTTGAGAAAAAATTTCTTTTTTTAAAAAAAAATGAGAAAAGAAAACTTTTTTCTTGCAGGAAAATATTAAAGAAGGTAAAAGAAAAGTGTATATTTTTTCGTTCCATCCGGAACTAAAATCCGAAATTAGTAAATCAGCCGAAATGGCAAATGTTCAATTCCATGTGTTGTGCGCGATAGTGGGACAGTGGGAGACATGTAAGGTTGAACAGTTTTTAGTAATAATAATTATTATTAAAAATAAGAGTGAGAATCGTAAAATTTTAAATATATAAATGGCAGCAAGCCACTGTCAGTGGCGCGTTTGAAACGCGCCACTGCCAGTGACGCGTTTCATTATTTTTATAAAATACGCCACTGCTTCTTATATATACAAAACGTGCAGCGCCTTTCCATCTCACTTGTGCGGGGTTTGGACGAAACGCGTCACGCTTATGGCGCGTTTTCTATCAACATCATCGATGTGTATGCTACCGCCATTCATATATTTGAAATTTTACGATTCTCACTCTTATTTTTAATAATATTAATTTAATAATAATTAATAATAATAAAAACGGAAGGTTGAACGGAAAGGTTGTTACAGTACATTTGGTTTCTTTTTGCCCAAATTCCTCCTTCAAGGGGTCAACTGCAACAATTTACTTATCATGTTTCTCAAATTAAAATTGCTTTTCTCGAAAGTAAACACTGTTACTTAAGTTGGGAGCAGAATTACATAATTGGCTTATTATTTTCTTATATAGCAATTTTCTAATATTTAATGATGAACAGTTGATGACCTTGATGATTTCAAGTAGTTCTATGGTTTTTGTATATTATTAATTCATCTATTCGCATGTTAATTTTACAAAATATCCAGTAGTTCTATGGTTTTTTAATTCATCTATTCGGATCTGGCTCATTTCTTTAGTACTCCTACCTCATCTAAAGAAATCAGAAGAGTACAAATATATTAAAATACCAAGTCATAATATCATGCATGAAAATCAAGAATTTCAGCATTTTTAATATTCAAACACTCCGGGTTGCAGAAGTCAAATACTTGTTTTTTTCCTAGAAGAAAGTCAGATATTATTTCTTTCTTTCTGGAAAGGTACGTCAAGTTTTGGATTTATATTACCGACATCACCCCCAATGAGTAATTTATTTAAGTATTCAGTTCTTAATTAATTCTATTGCAAGCTATAATCTGATAATTAGCATATTCGATTATTCCTTCTCCTATTCTCTTACCATGCATTAAAAAATATCACACAACTTATTATTTTGAAAAATTCTTCTTGTAATTCATATTATGCAATCTCTTTTTTTTATTATTTCTTTTTCAAGATATAAATGTGTCTAAACCATCCAATATTAAATACTTATAAAGAAAAGCCCCAATCTGAATTTTAAACCAACATCTATCACATAGAAAAACATTGTTTTTACAGTTTTACCACTAGACCCGGACTTTCATATTACACACCGCATATAATCACTTTAAAAATAAATATAATACGTCTAAGTTGTTAACATATGAATTCACAAGTATTTATATTCAGTATGTAAGGTGTTTATAGTTTTTTTTTGAATAAATAAAAAGTTTAAATTAAATATTTCTTGAATAGATGAAACTACTACATTTATAATTTTATTTATAAAAATTTAAGTATAAATTGTAACTTTTTATGATATAGTATATCTAACTGATCATGTTTGACAAGCGTAATAAAGTTAAAATGAATCAAAAATTAAATCACCAAACAGTAATATTTAATAGCAATGAAGTAAATAAATAAAACAATATTGTGTAAAAAAGTGTTAAAAATAATTAATACTTTAACTTCAAAGCACATATGGAGGTGTCTTAATTTTATTTCACCTTAAATATCTTCAATGTAATACTTTCAAGTATTTTTAATGTATTGCTAAGTTGCTATATAATTTTTTTTTTTTGATAAAAACAGACAACTATATGCCTATTTTCATTTCTTTTCGAAAACAACATCACATAAATTCAGTATCAAAACAACCCAAATAACATAGCACAACACAAAAATTTCATCCTAATTAAACTACCTAAAACTATAAAAATAGCAATAAAAACACCCAAACAGATCATCAGTGAGACATAGAAATAAAATGAGTCAAGTCTAAAATTTAGAAATCTATGGAGTCAAGCAGTTGTATTCCCTGAACATTTGCCAAATCCAGAAGCACTTCATCGGTATGATATAGCGACTCCAAATTACTAGTTAGACCTGTATACAGAGTAAATTATGATAGGACATTAAAGTAAAAAGAACGATAATTAGTTATCATAGCCCCATTGAAAATTATTGAATTTCGTAATTTCCAAACATGCTAACCATAATACATAAAAGTGATTGTGCAAATACACGATTATCAGTATACTTCCACATCCCTGAAAAGGATTCCAACATAAAAAAGACCCCGAGTATTAAATCTATTGAAATTATGCCAAAATATAAAACTAAAAGTACAATGTTAGAAGATATGATCAAAAGTTTCTAAACTGAAATAAAAAACACAAGATGCAGAACCTGACCACCCTCAACGTTTTAATCAATACCCTTCTTTGGAAAGTCGGCCAAATGAAAATTTTAATCTTAAATGGAATTTTCAAATTTCAAACAAAACCAACCATCGAGACCTTAACACCATAAAAGTTTAAAAATAAATACATGGAGTGTACCGTAAAAAGACCAGTACCAAGTAACCCCCAAACAACAAAATCTGGGTTTGTTGGATCTAAGGATAAATTTGTCAAAATTTATAGTAATTCAGCATTTTCCCTCCTAAGATCCAAGCTAGCACCCCTAGTAAGAGAAATATGGATATTATCAGAATTTCAAACTTGTGCTAAAGAAATGCTATCAACAAACTTGGCATTTTGAAACAAAATAGAAAATTAAACTGAAATAGCATAATGATTATACCAATTATCAAGCTAAAATAAAATTTCTTATCCATTACCAACCATTTTTTTCATACACAAACACATATAAGGAATTAAATGACAAACATGTTTCCAAAAGAAGGACAAATGTCCAGAAAATCTACCTTTGTATTTAATTTGAATAACCAATTTCCATAACCCAGAATAAGCAACATGAAAGTAATTTCAAATCCATTTGAAAAGAAAAACAATATTCATCTAATCCAAATTCAAAACCCTCATGCCTCCATGTTCCTTGTATAAACAAATAGCCCCCCAACTAATTAAAATATATTTTCTAGTATAAATCATCTTCATCCCAGCCCACAAAAAACTTCTTCTTAACCGATTAATTTTGATCACTACCCATTTTGGAATACGATAGATGAATAAATAATATAAGAGTAAAGCTGAAAGAACAAAATTCAACATAACTAAGCTACCACCCATAGATAGAAATTTTCCTTTCCAAGAATCAAATCTATGTTGAAAAATATTAATAAGTGCTAATCAAGCATCTTTATTTGATTTTTTCGAATGTAATCAAATTCTTAAATATTTGATAGGTAATTTGCTCAATTTATATTATAAAATATTATAATAGAAATTAACATCAGCAGATGATATATTGAATGGTATTAACTCTGTTTTAGAAAAATAATAGTTATTAAAGAACTCTGCATCCAAA
Source organism: Schoenoplectus tabernaemontani (assembly GCA_037127355.1). Taxonomy (NCBI): domain Eukaryota; kingdom Viridiplantae; phylum Streptophyta; class Magnoliopsida; order Poales; family Cyperaceae; genus Schoenoplectus; species Schoenoplectus tabernaemontani. The sequence goes on along the minus strand of CM073743.1, from coordinate 17,593,050 downwards.
TAGAATAAAACAAGTCTACGAAAATATTACGGACCAAAAGCAAAAGTGCATTTCCTACGAGGCTGCATTGAACTGTCCTAATAAAAAAATTTGAAAAGAAAAAAGGACAAAAAAATATCCCCCACCTTTCTCAACCAGTCAACCTCTGTTGGTGCGGCAACTGGTGATTTGGCACAGTGGGCCCCACAAAGCCTGATCCTCACTTACAAGTTGGGGTTGCGACACGCGGTTTCTCTCACTCTATCTTTCCCTCGCGAACCCCTCAATTTTCTCATTTTGAGAGAGACTTTGAAAATTTAGGCGAAATCGAGTGGCGCGGTGAGAGCGCTATCTCGACATTTAGATCCCAACTGTACGGCGCGTGCGATTGTAGACAAAAGTAAAAAATAAATTGAACTTTTTGGAGATCAATTATAGGCTTAATCCACTGCCGATATATCGACGCCTCCCATTTGCGACCCAGTCACTCGCCGAAGGCCAAACCCAAACGGGTCAGCCATCTCTGGAATTTTAACCGTGTAGAATATACTTCCAGTCATTTTCAGCTCATGCTTGGTCAAATATAAGGAAAAACGGTGACAGCTGTAATTATTTTGCAAAAAGTCAATTTATATAATTTTCTTATTATTAGAGTCAATCTACGTTAGTTTGATTTTCAGGGACAAAAATTAAGAAAATGATTATTTTGCAATTAGTCAAATTAACCAATTTGAGGAATTTCCTTTGGGAAATATTTTCAAGCATCCAATTTCTTTATAGATATAAGCAATCAAAAATCAAAATGGGACGAAAAATATAGAAGCCCGCATCTAAACAAAAAGAATAAGAAAAGAATTTTTAAAAGGCTGAATATTATTACAGAATTTATAAGAAAAATGATTTAAAAAACAAACAATGAGAAAATCTTAACTTATAAATTAAAAACTTGTGATGAAAGCAATCCAAAAAAATTATTATAACTTACCAACTAAATTTATCTAAAAAAATATATTAATATTTTAAAGTCAGAAACTAGCTAGTTAAAAGTGAAGATGGATAAAAAATATATATATTTGCGTTGCTGCACACATTGAACTGTTCTACCTTAGAGAGTTGTGGACACAGCAAGACAGGACATGAGCTTAGAGGATGACGATCATATTTTACTATATATAATTATAATTACATATTTAGATGCAATTATATAATAATTATATTAAATATAGTATATATTAATTTATATCTAATTATACTTATTAGATAATAAATAATTATGTTATAATTATATATTATAATAACAAGATATAACAAAGTAAAACATATATAAAATTGTAGATGAATTGATAAGATTTTTAATTTTACATTAATGATCAGTATATCAAAGTCAACTCATTAAGCTCCTAATGCTTCTGTCTAGTCCTACCTTAGTACCTTAGCCATTGCATTTCGTGGCCTGCAAAATGAAATAATTTTACGTAATCATTGCAGAGAATATAAACATATTTTTTCTTTTTATTTTCTTCCTTTTCGTTTCCGGAACAGCCAAGTTTGCTCAAAATTAGATCAGGCAAATCCGATGGGTCATATTATTTTTGAGTCGGATAAAATTATATACGATTTATTTTCTGATGCACATTAATATCAAATTTGATATATTCCTCATTAATCAATTTCAAATTCGATATATTTATAGATCAGAACAACTATATCATTTGAATAGTCCGGATTTGGTTTTATCCGGTTTCGAGTCAATCTAAATAGTGATTGATTCATGTGTTAAATTTGTCTTGATTCAGATCACAATAAATTATAAATAATAAGGTGCGAATTTCAGATACAAATTGAACATTTTATTCTGTATTTAAATTACATTAGCTGATTTATTTAGACTCGAATCATTTTTTATTTTTAATTATGCTAAGTGAAATATCTTATATTTAGTGTGTTTTGAATCACATTACCAGATCTACTCAAAATCTCCCGAGTAGCAGCAACACGGACGATCTTTGACTTTGTACCTATTAATCAACCCCCCTCCCTCCTCAATTTATTTATATATATTCTCCTCCTAGCTCCCATTCCCAAATAAGATAACATAACAAAAGTCAGCGCCTCAATTCGAACTTTCGAAGCAAGCAAACTTGCTCTCTCCCCTCTCCTCTAGGCTCTCCTCTCAAGGAGTCTTCAATTAATGGAGGCGAATGATTGGGATCTGTTCGCTGTTGTTAGAGGTTGTAGCTTCTTTGGTCCAGAGACCAGCACAACTGCTGTTCAGACTGAACCTTTCTCTTCTCTAGCTTGTAGAGATGTCAAACAGGAAGTGAGGTGTGATTTAGAGAAAGAGAAGCTCTTGAGCTTCTCTGTCTTTGTGAGAACAGAAGCCTCTCTTTGGGAAACAGAGGAGCCTTGCAAGCCGTTTTCACTCGAGACCCGTCGGCCGCAACCCAAATTAGAACAGAAACGTGTTTCAAAAAGAAGGTATTTGATTAACTCTTCACTATCATGTTAATATATTTCCTTAGTAGATAATTAATATGTCTCTTTGATGATGATTTCTGACTGGAATATATTGGTTACTAATTGCAGGAAGAGCCAGTTACAAAAAGTGGTACGGCATGTACCGGTCTCTGAAGGCCTCACATCTGACTTGTGGGCCTGGCGTAAGTATGGCCAGAAACCAATCAAGGGCTCTCCTTATCCTCGGTACGTTGTTGTAGCAATAATAACCAATGCTTCTTAATTTGCTACATTGAATTAATCCTAATTAACACATCAAAATTACACGTAATTACATACTAATGTTATATTTTTTATATTTAAAACAGAGGATACTACAGATGCAGTAGCTTGAAGGGATGCATAGCAAGGAAGCAAGTAGAGCGGGACCGTGTTGATCCATCCATGCTTATAATAACTTACACGGGGGATCACAACCATGCGGTACCAACCCACCGGAACTCACTTGCAGGAATCAGTCGCCCAAAATTCCCGAAACCAAACTCATCAACAATTGTTTCTGGTGATGGGGAGCTTTCTCCAATTACGCCCCTCACAGGTGCTTCTTTTGAAGAGGAGGAGCGTGAGGAATTTAATGAGATGATGAAGGAAGATTGGATGGATGGGAAGGTTAGTAGTGAAGGTGATGAGTCTTGGTTTAACGGCTTTGATGGTTTTTACGGAGACGAGAGCGGATTTGAGGAGGGGCTTTTTCTGCTGGATTAGAGTTCAAACTTAAAAGTGTGACTAGAGGCTTCAAAGGAGAAGATGGGGAAAGGAAAGCGTTGATCCTTCAAATTTAAAGTCTTGATCCTCAAGTCCTCGTCCTTCCTCTCTAATTTGCTGCAAAACTGAGAAGATAAGCCTGGTTGGTTCGCATCAAATTTTGATTATAGAGATCTAAACAAACTACTTTTATTCCCCCCCCCCCCCTCTCATGTAACAATGACTTCCTGGATGCTAATGTAGGTTATAGAAACTTTCTTGTATGCTCTCTTAATGTTATACCAAGAAAATAGTATGTAAATTTGAATATATATATATATATACGCGTGTGTGTTTTCTCTTGATTAATTTTCGTTGAATGCCCGTGCCACTATGTTGCTTCTATCCGTGGAGAACTGAAAGAAAGCAGAAAACCAAACTGTGTGAAACCAAATTGAAGAAAACTGCTGGGTGTAGACTTGAAGCATTTTTTTTCCTATTAAGATACACAAAAAGTCATAAACCAATGAAACAACTGTTATACAAAATTGATTTTCATCGCCAAAGGTTTTCTCATGTTAGCTCGCCCACCATTTAGAGCACGTACAATAAACCAATAAATCTGATGTTTTAGTCTTAAAGACAAACTGCTCATAATGATACCTTTGAATTGAAAAAATTAAATGTAAATGAGTCATTATCTCTGTGAAAAAAGATATCTACAGTTTCTTTTAAGATTTCATTTGTTGATACATGCTATAAGCTGGTGGAGTGGGTGGGAGCCCCGACCCTTGGGATTAATATTGATTTTAAGATATCTTTTAACCATCATATTAATATTTGATTACCAATTTTGTTGCAACTCATTTTCAATTTCATACTCCGAATCTCCATAAGCATATATGTATAGTTAGTACCAAAATTTGAATATTATAATATGTTTCCTGGAAGTACTCCTTTATTCTAATTTGCAAACAACAGAAATACATCTTTGAACTTCAAATTACTCTAGCTGCAACCTTTGATATTATGCTTGATGCCCAAGCTGATGATTATTTAAACTTGAAAAAGATATAAGATCTTTATGTATGAACCCTTTTTCGCAAATCAGCTCCGAAAGGTCCAAAATTGAGTTCAGGTTCTCAGTAACAAATAAAAAAGATTTTGCTCATCAGTTCCAGATATTAGAAGTTTGCATATATTTTCCTGAAATCAGTCCCAATATTATTGAAAAAAATCATCTGACCATACTAAAAACCAGAACAGCACCATCTGACCTTACTAAAATGGAAAGAATGAAAAAAATCAATCACCAAGTATCATGCTTTAATACAGGTGCTTCTCCCATGTCCTAGCCCAAACTTATGCTTGACACAGCACAACAAATGGTATCAACAAATGACTTAGTAACTCGAAGTGGTAGCTAATTATAATGATTTTCAAGAGGTTATGATAGCTATGATATTAAATCTAGTTTAATACTTGTAAAACGCTTAATTATTCGAGTGTATAAACCGAATTCTTTGATGAATTCGGTTATTCAAAATTGTAACCAAAATTCAATTAATGAGCACAACTCCTTTTTTTTTAAAATACAAATTTGAATATACATGTACAGGAGCACCGCATACCGCATATGCGAATTTATATATACAATTAAATTTTTAGAATTTTAATATGTATCTTAAACATCAATATATAAAATCTATCTCTCATTTTATATAAATATGAAACGTGGTGTGTTGGTTTTGCTCTTGGGCCGCATCTAAGAGGTAGTGGGTTTGAATCTCACCTCTCACAATGCATTTTTTTCAAGAATTTTGAACTATTTTAGCTGATTGGATTTTTTTTTTAAGAATTTTAAACTAGTTTAGCTGATTGGATTTTTTTAAGAATTTTAAACTACTTTAGCTGATTGGATTTTTTATGGCGACTAGATCCGCATAAATAGCTATGTAGCGGTTCAAAGAGTCATGTATGAGATTTTCTATGACTAAGAATCTACATATATCATATGCGGTCTGCATATTAATTTGACTGCGTCCATTGATCCGCACACGCATATGCGCCGTATAGAACCGCATTTTAATACAATGACCCAAACAATCATCTATTCAATGCAGGTCAACCAATCGGAAATAATACTATAATTATCAGAAATTAATCATTGAACTTATATATTTATAAAATTCCAGTCCTTAAACTGATTATAGAGTTTATCCACACTAGTAAATTCAACCTACTTATTAACATAAGAAGCTTGTCATCTGAGAATAATTTTATATGAGCCTTATATTAAACAGTAAGAAATGCAATAAATACTCCTTAAAAAAATACAATTAAACTCTGGGATGCACAAAATTTCCACTACAACCCTAAAACCTGATCCTTAAAATTGGTATAAAATTGTACTAACTACAATGTTTACAAGAATTAAATAATAAACCTAAGAAATAAAGTATACTTTTTATATGGGAATTGATAAGACATCCTACTCGACACCGTTTAATAGGCTCGAGTAGGCCCACAATTTGAACTCGGGGGCTTCTACAAACCCATAATTCTTTTTATCTGTTACAAAGGCCCAATCTCGAGAGCCCAATCTCGAGTGCCCAACTTTGAAGGCCCAATCTCGAAGTAAGATGTCTTCAATGCCCAATAATGACGTTAAGCGTCATCAATGCCCATGCACGGTATTAAGTGCCATGATTACTGTCCCGAAGGCGATGGCTGAAACGGTATAACGGCTATATGGTGCGAAATGGAGCCTATATAAGGGTTAACCCCGATATGTCGGGGGGATACTTTTGAACATTATTTTCATACACACACATACACTAGACAATCTATAGGGAAGAGTAAAAGTCTATCGAACTCTCTCTTGGTGATTCGAAAAGACCTGTATCATTTGACGCCCATCGTGCTTACCTCTCTCATGGCGAGTATGCAATCCGGAGACGCACAACCACATCCAGTTCACTCCAACAACGTGTCTCCTCCTTCTAATGGACGTGTGAGAGCAACAGCTTCTGTGCAGCCTCCTCCCCACGTTACACTTCATGCTGAACATGTTGCATCTCAACCTCCTATTCTTCAACCTCCCTTTCAGCAATATGCTCCAGATTACACTTATCCATATCAACCTTTTCAGCATACATACCAGCCATAGTATCAACAAACTTACTATCCATATCGCCCCCAATGGCCTTATTATCCTTATGTTGTTTCTCAAGGTTATCGCCCTTATTGGTATAATGGTACTGTTTATTCTAACTTGGGTGGTTACCAATACCATAGCTTGAATAATTTTCATCATGCTAAACCAGTCTCAGCTCGCGCAGAACCTACACCACCTCAATCTTTCCAACTCATTCCTCACCCTTCACAACATATTCCCCACCAAGTTGATCCACAATAAGCACCCATTGTCAATAATAGTAAGCGTCGCCAAGCCCCGAGCAATAATGAGTTTGCGCACTCTTCCGCTAACAATCATTAGCAAGTTCGACAATGATTGGACGATTCTATTGACCTCGCTCATATTGAGCATTTGGTTCAAGAAGGGGTCGACAAGCGAATGGCTGATGATGCTGGTCTCAAGCGTGGGCTCCTTAATGTCTCAAGAAACTATAATCTTTGACAGGAATACTCACTACATTGAACAAATTTATTACAAAAAATGGGGAAGTGTGCTTACCTTTCTTTAAAGTCATGAAGAAGTCGAGTAAGTTTGAGTGGACAAAGGAGTGTCAGATGGCCTTCGATCGTATCAAATAATACTTGGCTGATCCATCTTGCTTGACTAGATCAATAGTAGGAGAAAATATAATCTTGTATGTAGCTTTCGGAGATCAGGCTGTCAGCGCCGCCTTGGTTCGAGAAGAAGGTGGTGAATAAAGACCGATTTATTTTGTTTCGCATGTGCTTAGAGATGCTGAAACGCGATACTCATCATTGGAAAAGATGGTTTTCACCCTAGTGATTGCTGCGAGAAAGCTGAGATCTTACCTCCAAGTTCATCCGATTAAGGTCTTAACAAGCTCTCCTTTGAAGAAAATCATGACTGATTATAATGCCTCAGGGAGATTATTGGCGTGGGCTTTGGAATTGACTGAATTCGACATATCCTATCACCCGAGAATGGCTTTAAAGTCATAAATTTTGGCATATTTCATTATCAAATATTCTGGTCCCGAACAAAGTCAAGAAGGTGAATGGGTTCTTTATGTTGATGGTGCATCTTCTCAATAAGGATCAGGGGCAGGAGTAGATGTCATTAGCCCATAAGGCGATGTGTTGAACTATGTACTCAATTTGATGTTCCCCATGACCAACAACATTGTCAAATATGAGGTTATGATTGTAGGCCTTAAGTTGGTCAAAGAATTGGGAGCTCGAGAAGTTTGATTATACAGTGATTCTCAATTGGCAGTTTGACAAATCAATGAAGAAATCAAGGTTCTCGACGATAATTTACTAAAGTACAAGGACCAGTTATCCCAACTGAAGGAGCATTTCGACAAGGTGGATATCTTGCATATACCCCGAGGTCGAAATAGTCAAGCAGATACTTTGTCTAAACTGGATGCCTCGGGAAATTTGGACAAGGATTGTCCGATCATCGTTATGGAAATACCTAAGCTGAGTATTGATGTACCCATTCTTGAGGTATTTTCTGTTGAAGAAGTATCAACCTAGTTTACTCCTATCTGGGAGTATTTGACGAGAGGTGTCCTTCCAGGTAAGAAGTTACTTGCTCGAAAGGTTAGAAGGATTTCTTCAATGTACGCAATTCTCAATGGACAGTTATATAAAAAGGGATATTTGAGGCCGTGATTGAAATGTATTCGGGAAGAAAAAGCAAAAAAATTATTGGTCGAAATACATAAAGGAATTTACAGGAGTCATAAGGGGGCCAAGACTCTAGCAAAATGAGTCTTACGAGCGGGTTATTACTGGCCAACGGTTCATCAGGATGTAACATCATTGGTGAGAAAATATGAGAAGTGCCAAATTAACAACAGACTAACTCATGTACCACCAACCGAAATGATCACGATAACTGAAGTTTGGCCATTTGACCTTTGGGGAATCAACATCTTTGGTCCTTTCCCAATGGCGACATGATAACGAGAATTTATTCTTATGGTGGTCGAATATTTTACCAAATGGGTGGAAGCTGAAACTTTGGCATCGATTACTTCACAAGTTGTCGAGAAATTAATATGGAAGAATATCATCTGTTGTTTTGGGTTGTCCCACGCCATTATTTCCGACAATGGCACACAATTTGTATCTCGACAAATTATCAGCTTCTTGTCTGGATTAGGCATTCGCAATAACTTCACCTTTGTTAGTCATCCCGCCAGTAATGGACTCATCGAGGTGGCAAACAAAACGATAGTGAACAACCTAAAGAAGAAGGTCCATGAAAACCAGAAGGATTGGCCTGACATGCTCAAAGAAATTCTTTGGACATACCGAACAACTCCTCGAGAATCTACTCAACAATCCCCTTATTCATTGGTTTATATAATGGAGGCAGTTACTCCCATCGAACTTGTGACTCCTTCGTTCCATATAGATTCATATGATGAAGCACGTAATGGTGAAGCAAGAGCAACAAATCTCGAGTTACTTTCAAAAATTTGAGAACGAGTTCAAGTTTGAATCATGGAATATCAAAGGAGGTTCAAGAAGGCCTTTGACAAAACTATTACGCCAACTCATTTTCAACAAGGTGATCTAGTATTGCGCAAGATCGAGATGACAGGAAAGAGAGTTGGTAAGTTGGATGCTATGTGGGAATGAACATTTCAAATTGTACGATCCTACAATAATGGATCATATAAACTAGAGACAACGAAGGGTCAAGAAGTCTCGAGATCATGGAATGTAAGACATTTATGTAAATTTTATTTGTAAATTTATTTTAAAAGAGTTGACCTATTGAAGTCGATATATCTTACTGAATGTTCTTAATGAGAGTATCTTTTGACAGATGAATATTATGATTTCATATTTCCCAGCTTATGAGTTGGTGATGTGTACTGAAAAATTATAATCGATACTATACAATAAATATAAGCAATTCTTGAATAAATATGCTAATATGCTGAAAAATTATAAAATATTTCAGAGTTGTCAAAAAAATTACAAAGTAGACACTCAACAATGATTCAGAGTTGTCAAAAAAATTATAAAGTAGACAATCAATAATGATTCAGAGTTGACAAAAAAATATAAAATAAAAACTCAACGATGATTCAGAGTCGTCGAAAAATTATAAAGTAGACGCTCAATAGTGATTTAGGGTTATCAAAAAATTACAAAGTAGGCATTCAACAATACTACAGAGTTATCGAAAAATTACAAAGTAGATGCTCGATTTTATTGTCGAAAATATAAAGTAGACATCTCACGTCTTAATAATTTGTCGAAAATGATTAAGTAGACATTTGGTTCAAATGAGAAATATAAATACGAGTTCTTTGAAAATGACAAAGTAAACGTTCTCAAATGAAATATGGGTCCATCGAAAAATTATAAAGTAGATGTTCTCGAATAAATCGTGTATTTGTCAAAACAAAATACCATCCTGAGAGAACATCTCCTTACATACGACTTCACAGGGTGCTCTTCGGGAATCCCTTAGTCCGAAAAAATCCCTATGTACACCCTTGTGAAGAAGTATGTAAATCAGATCTCTTACATAATAGATATTTGATAACAAACTAAATGTGTCACGTGCTTCAAAAATTTTAGTCCGAACAAATTGAATGGTATATGAATACATATGATTTCCTATCATAACTATTGTGGGACTAAAATTTTTAGTCCGGAACATAATAGAATACACGTGTGATACACGTGATCTCTGTTATAAGGCACATGTGTCACGTGCTTCAAAAAATATGTAATAGTTTGACGGTGCAACTTACCGCGGAATTTCTATATGTGCACGTGTCATTATATAATAAGGTGAAATAAATTATGTAAATTCTTTTGGAGGTTAAGTTTTCGAGAACATTTTCGACAATAGATACAATGTTATTGAAGTCCTCGAAAGTATGAATTAACTTATGAAAAAAAAATAAATTTATTTTCCTCTTCTCGAGATAATAAAAAAATATCATGTGCTTCGAGCGGGTGCACTACCCAAAATAAATGTGCCCACCAGGGAGATGCCTTGCACGCACATCCCCGAAGGAGTTCAACACTTTTATAGCTCCTCCGAAGAAGTGTACATGTAAAGGCAACTCCATGAAAGGTCATCTGGTGAAGAAAAAGACTTGAAAGTTATTTATATATCCAAGGTTTCTTTCACGTTCCGTTGTGGGACTAATACTTTGAGTCTGGAACATTGTGATATACACATGATTTCTGCCAAATTGTACGTTAAGCGTCATCAATGCTCATGCACGACGTGTCATGAATGCGAATGCACGGTATTAAGTGTCATGATTACTGTCTCGAAGGCGACAGTTGAAACGGTCCAACGGCTGTATGGCACGAAATAGAGCCTATATAAGGGCTAACCCCGATATGTCGGGGGGACTTTTGAACATTATTTTCATACACACACATACACTAGATAATACTATATATAGAGAAGAGTAAAAATCGTCGAACTCCTCTTTTGGTGATTCGAAAAGACCCGTGTCAGAAATATATTCTCACTAAGATAATATTAGTAAAACACCTCGAGCCTCTAATAGTAAGGAAGGAAGGACCGAATTTTTGTACCATCAAAGAAAGCAAAGCGCAACATGAAGCTAAAATTTGATGTATAATTGAGATTCCTTTGCTCTACTACTTGGCTGAGTAACGCTTGGGTGAGGGTATGAGACGCTTACATGAGCATCACGTAAGATCAATAGACCCAAAAACACAAACGACTAGAAGGAACTAAAAAAATGACCAGAAGATGGAGAAAATGAGAAATTGAACTGGTGGGGCTAGTCAATTTATGGGCTGGGCTAGTATTGTACATGGGCTTTGTTTTGTTGCACATTAATTGTTGGTTAGGTTTCTATATTTTCCCACAAAAGTAAGAATTCATATAAGATTTTCACTTAAATGTCTTTCATGTGGTAATTGAATTGTCGTGTGTTTGATAAATCTGCATCTCATTCTCGTTCCATATTAATCTCATTTCGTCTTCTCCTCTTAAATTAAAGGACATCCGTTGATCTAATTTTGAAATAAACACGTAAGCCAGAATGTTCAACCTTTGATATCCTCCAATCACATTAAAAAAAATGTTCAAGGAAATTTCTCAAAAAATCCTCATTAATTGCTGCTATGATCTAATTTTGAGACAAACTGTTTTAAACCGCTTACTAAGTCGCCTCTCTACGAAATGGCTCAAATTCAAGTTTCGAAAATAACTTATGAAAATAATATACGTGGCGGTCAATGAAAGCCTTATGTTACCCGTTTAAAACTTTAAATTCCTAGGTTACAATATTGAAATAATATATTTATCCCTACATGTTAATCCTCACTCTCCGTCCCCAAATCAAAATGTCTCCATCTAAAATATCAAATTGACTTTTCTAGTTTTTTATTCCCGTCTTTAACTATGAATCAAAAGTTCAAAAAAAAAATGAAGAGACGTCTCTAGTTCTTCTTTTCCAAAAATATCCCATGTTAATCCAATTTAATTTTCTCTTCTCTTTATTCGACATAGACTCCTCTCATCAGTGTATTTTTCTTTCACACCGTCCTGTATTATTTTTGTCTCCTCTCATAAATACTAAACACTAGTAATTCAATCCCTCGTGTGACATCACCAATTCAATCCATCCGATGACTATTGTTGCATGATTTTTCTAGTTTTTTTTATTATCAATATAAGTTTAATATTGTGTCTTTGCTAGGAGACTAGGAGTTATATCCAACCAATAAACATTTGCCCCCTTACATTTAATGAATTAGTATAATCTTCGTTATTTTGTATTGAAGTCTCTTTAGAATCAATTTGTTTGAGTGATTCTTCTATAGAACAAAATATTTAGCAGTTAATAAACTTGAGTAAATCATAACTATTAATATCAATTTGATATATAAATCTCCAATATATTTTTTTTAAACTTTTGATCCATAGCAGAATTATAGTGTTAACAAACCTACAAAATTTTGAATTTTTTTATGAGAAAACCTACAAATTGTACTAGAAATAAAAATAACTATTCAGTTACATGTAAATATCCCAAATAGTTGGTATTAATACTATTGGAGTTAAAAAGGTAGGGTCATGATGTAGATTAACAAAATACTATACGCTTTTATAAAAGTAGTTATAATAATATATTTATTTTATAAATATAAATAATTATTTAATTACATATAAATAGTTTAAATGATTGGTATAAATAGTACCAAAGTAAAAAAAAAATTGGCTGCAGTGTAGATTAACATAGTAGAGTATATATTTATGAAAGCAAATACAGTAATGTATTTGTGCTATAAATATAAATAGTTATTCAAGTGTATGTCAATAACTCAAATGATTGCTATAAATAATATCAAAGTAGTTTCATTTATAATAATGTGTTTTGCTAATAAATATAAATAATCAATTCAAACAATATAAATAATCCAACTAATTTGATATAAATAGTGTCAGAATGAATGAACTGACACTTCATCCATAGCCATTTTGTTTTGACGCTTTTATTAATAGACTATACAATCAATGTCAATAAAATGATTAAGAAATTATAAATAGAGACATAGGCATATTAGTTTTTAGTAATCAATTTGATATAAATAATAAGAATATTTGGAATAAATAGTGCGTAGAGTTAGGAGTAGCGTTGACTCAAAAAGTCAAATTATCGCTATTTGATTCTGAGTGGTCAATTCTGGGATATTTCACGCAAAAAGTTATAGTAAATTAATTAACTATAAGTGCAACCTCAGGCTTAAAAGATGAATCACTTTGATTTCAAACTATTTATAGTGTACTATAAATTATTTATACTAACTTATCTAGTTATTAATAACTGCTACAAATATGATTCTCAATATAATGTACTATACGGTTTTAACCTATAAATAGAAGTAATAAGAAAAGTTATTTACAACCATTGTATGAAGATTAAAATTTGATTGGAGCTGTTTATATTTGTTGATAGTATTAATTATAGTAATTGAATAAATTATTATAAAGTAATTGAATAAATTATTACAAAAATCTCTTAACCCATTTATAGTTACTAAAAATCCCTACGAGTTTGTCCGCAAGGTTGACCATACACTATCAATCAAATATTGTAGCGATAAGTTTCACATTCAGTCCAATGTTCAATATATGATTTTGTCAGCTATTTACATCATTATTTTTTCTATTTAAAATAGATGAATTAGTTATTCACAACTAAATTGAATTTTATTAAATCTATTTATAACCGTCATCCCTCTAATTTACATTAATTTTAATGGACATTCATAGCTAGAGTGGAAAATAAAATATTTACAATATGTTTGTATGAAACTATTTATAGTAGATAAATATGCTATTTAGACTAGTTACATAAATTATTAAAAAAAAATCCATTTTGGCATGCTTTGTAAGATAATTATTTAGATAGAATGTTTGTGCTATATATAATTAATATTATGGTCGACAAAAAAGGTTCATTAAAATGAAAAAGGTTTATGTCAATTTTGTGGATAATCTAACTTCGAAAACAAATACGTTTATATAATTAAGATGGAAAGAAGACTGAATTTCTTACTAAAATAAAAACCTACTACTTAAATTTTACTCGATGCATAAACTCATTGTTTCTCATACCTAATCCATTCTTAAAAAATGAATAGGTAATCTAGTTAGCATGGAGCAGACTCAAGTGAGCATGGATAGAACCAACACCATCAACTATCGCATGCTTCATGGGAATCCAACCATTTCTGTGATACAAATTTGTTTCGAATGAAATATCTAACATATACAAAAAAAATTAGGGTATTGATGAATGTGTGCGTTGTGCATGTCACGTACAAGTACGTTACATGTTCGACACGTAACGTATTATGTCAGCACGTGTTTACGTGTTTGGACGTGCGTGTTTTAACGTGTTAAAAATTTAAAAATCTAAATACACACGTCTAGCACGTTGTATTAAATGTATTCGTGTTTAACACGTGTTAACGCTTATAGCACATAAAAATTTAACAAATTTCAAACAAAATTGGAGAAATATATAAGAAAAATAAAAAAATAGAATGATTCCAGTCACAAAAATTAAAATTAACATGTCATATTAAAAAATATCATATATGTTAGAGTGATTTTGATTTCTAACTTTAGTATCAAGTCGATCTTTAAAGCACACGAGCATTTTAAAAGTTTGATATGTTGAAGTATTTTATATGTGCTACATATGTGTGTTCGTGTTCAATGTGTTAGATATGTGTGTTTAGACATGTTAAAATTATTCATATATTGATCACACGTGTTTAACAATACGATATGTGTGACACGTGAACACGTCACGTGCAGATATGTTCAGACACGTACACTTATTCGTGTCCATTTTTACACGTACGTGTATACGTGTCTGGCACATTTGTCATTACCCTACAAGAAATGATGATAAGAGTCTAGAATCACCATCTCTAATTTGATTTGATTTAGTGAAGAAGGAGAGAAAAATGAGTGGCATGAAGGCAAATGATTTAAATAATTTAAAATTTTGAAATCCATTTACGAAAAGGTATCTCATATTATAATCCAAAAAGAGGAAAACATGATTGTTGTCGATTTCGATAATTAGTTAATGGGGACAGGGTCCGGAGATGAAAGGCCGGGGACTAAAATATTACTCCTTTATTTAATAAAAAGATATAATTCTGGTCATCCCGAGCAATCATACACCCCTCTTTGATAAGACATAAAAAATAGATCCAACCATAATATCATACTAACTAAAGTACAGTTACATACCCTATGTATCTTAATTATTATGCATGCATGCATGATGCATGCTTGTTTATCTGCATAGTGTATTCGTTCCTAAAATATTCTTTCAAATTATGTCCTGACATATCAATTTATTTCAATTTTATCTCCCGAGTCCTGCTGCATTGGTTGATATTTTCCTATGAATTTTCGGGAAAAAAGTTTCTTGGCATCCTCGAACAACAACTTTATCTCAGAGATTAGATGGGCCTCGAAGAATCTTCTTTTCTTTTTTCCATCTATTCTGACGTTTTAAGTGGTGTCACACTCACACCATTAGAAAATGATATACTGAATTACTGATATCAATATAATAGTTATAATATTAAATTAAAAAATATACTATAAACTTAGTACAGATAATAATAAATCACGTTACAAAATATTTCAGGTCCAAATTCTGACAATAATATATGAAAAATAATACTTATGGAGTTTATGAAAACATAATTAGAAGTAATACGAGCTAGGCCAGCAGCACCACGACCCATGGCTGCAATGCACTAATACAGCCGGGCCCTTCTGACCGGACGATTGAAGTCATTTAGAAAGTCTGAAAAATGACCTCTCAAAGAAGTTCCTTATATATTTTTCAAGAAAAGAATATATTTCAGGTTTTTTTAGTGTGAGTATTTTCTAGAGTACTCTATGATAAAGGTAACTATTTGAACTCACTATAACCGTCGAATTTATAATGCATGTTGTCCGAATTTAATCTCCACGTTTAGATTTATGAGACTCACTTAAATCCGAGCACTTTACCCTATAGAGTACTGACCGCATGCGCGGGGCACGCTACTTTTAAAATTTATAAACCCTTACGTTACTTGGTTCGGCCGCAAGCGTGCGGTATACGTTGGTATAGTAAGGGGTTGATCCATAGAGAAGGGGTGACTACTGAGTTTATCCTACTCGGATTTCTAGATATGCAAGTGAATAAAAAAAGGGGGTTGTTCAAAGAATGTTGGTGATTTATATAAAACAGAGAAAATAAAAAATAGTAACTAATTTTTTTGTGTTTTGGGTTTTATAAGATAATAATTCCTAGGGATATAGGTCAGTTCCACTCGGATCTGGACCATACGACTCGTATGCATATGCATACGGTCCGTATGGACTCAGACAGGTTACGGCTACTCCTAAAGATTGATTTCCTCGCTGGTTGCGCGAATCCCAACCGACCAGTACCTGGCCAACAAACCTCAACTGTCGCGTATTTGTCTATTTGTGTAGTTGGTGGTAGGACAGAGTTCCTAATTTCACATAAACCTCAATTGTCGCATGTTGACTTAGATCACTTAGATTGAGTGATGGTTTCCTGTAGACACTCTTAGATCTCTCGATCTAAGCAGGGTTCAACCTTTCGGGCACAACGATCTACCCTTTTGAATCCCAGATCTACCTATTATACTTAGAAAAACCCTTGAAAAACTATTCGAATTTTAGATGGTTCGAGAGTTTGGCCTCGACTCAAGACCTAATCATAGCAGATTGACAAGCATATCGGATAAGTAATGATAATAATACACAGCATAACAATCACAACCATTGATTAAAAATAACCTTTAATAAATAATCATAATCCAACTTTCACGTCTCTAATCTCTAAGAACTAAAGTACTTAGCCGATCATTGCGGTATATAAAAATACGGTAAAGATACAGAGAGCTAAGACAAGAGACATCCTATAAAAGTTATCAAAATAACAGAGAATAGAACAAAAAGAGATTATTCAAACTCTGGATGCTGCCATGTGCCAGTCTTTTGTTTCTGTCTTGTCTCCTCTCGGGACTCCGGGTCTTCGATGTCTCGAACTGCCCTTGAGATTGGCTAGTGGCTAGAGTTTCGTGAAGATGGAGTGGGAGAGATAAAGGTGGTGTGCAAATGATGGCAAAAATGGAGCTCCTCAAACCCTAGATTGCTGGGCGGATTTATAGGAGAAGGATCGGCCAAGTTGGAAGGGAATTGCGGCATTAATTCGTTGCATTCTTTGCAGATTTTTTCGGATAGAGTCCATACGTCGTATACAGGAGCATACGGGCTGTATACCCTTTGTAGATACAAAAAAGGACTTCTGTTGGTCCCATGGTTTTTCGGTTGGCGTGGGAAATTCCGACTTTTCGGTTTGAGATATCCGAAATATATAGCAAACCAGAGAAGAATCAAATCTAAAAATAAAAATGTTTATGCAATGAAATAAAACATGAGATTGAGAATTTTAATCTTATTTTAGACACAAATATAGGAGAATATATATATATATATATAAATGTATGACATCAAGTATTTTAGGGGATGTGAATTTCTTTTCCTGGACCAGAAGAATCAAGTATAAAAAATACCACATCCAATCTCCAAAAAGTTGAAAGTAGATAAAAATAATACATATCCTTTCTGGAAAAAAAGAACAGTGTATATTCGGCGTAATTTTGTTCTGAAAAAAATATTTGATGCTTCTAATGTAGTGTTATACTCATGCCTAAACTATCATTGGTAAATATTATTAAGTCGAGAAATGCTAATGAGACTTTTGATCATTTAAGGTACATATAACACATTACCAAGGGAGATTGGTTTAGATGTATCAAGTGAATAATTTTCAATATGTGAGATAGCTAACTCATGACCATTGTCAATACGAGCAACTGCATTATCTTGATAAGGTGCATAATTTATGAGACAATTCAAATCCAGGGTGATGTGGAACGAAACACCAGAATTAAAGAACCAAGCGGCATCAGGAACAGTAGTGGACTGAGCCAAATTCACTTGAGGAGCTGCTTGAGGATCATCATCATAACCAGGGGCGGACATAGCTATGGCCAGGGGGGGTCGATTGACCCCCCCGATTTTGAAAAATAGTCTTTTAGGTTAATATTTTGTTAATCCGACCCCCCCTGGATTAAATTTCGACCCCCCTGGATTATCGATTATTTTTCATTGAGAAAAAATATTTAATATCACGGATAATGAAAAAATTATGTAAAATTTTTAAAATATAAAGTCTTGTAGAAGAAAATTTTCTTTATTGCTATGATTATTTATTATTTTAACTTTTATTTTTTATTATTTTTAATATATAAAGATATTATTTTAATATTTTTATTTAGTACCCGATTAGTTAATGAATTTTAAGCGGTGCAAAACACTCCTTTGCAATATGGCCCTGTTTGCCTCAGTTTTGACATGAAGGTGTTGTGGTTTGACTTTGTCCTGCGGTTGTACCATCTTTGAAGCCCATTCCCTGGTACCTGCCACGTCCTCTGTCTCGGCTAGAAGAATGTGGTTGATGAAATTGTTATGCCAGATAAGCAGCGGCAAGTTGTTGAATTGAGATTGCCAGGGGAGAGTTGAGAATCGTAGATGGCAAGGTTGAAACAAAAGGCTCATTTAAACCAGGATGAGGCCCAGGACTGAATTGGAATTGAACGGGCCTGAAGTAGTTGAGGCAGGGAATGCAGTTGAGGTAGAGCCCGAAATAGATATAGCAGGGAAAGTGTTTGGGCTGAAAGGCTGATAAGGAGAAGGCAGGAGAGGATGCGCTGAATCCTAACCGAGATAAGCAAGAGAAGCAATAACGATAGTCTGAGAATTAAGTCTAGCCTTATAATTGAGGTGCCCATGGAGATCAGCGAGAGAAAAGGATGAAGCACCGGCCGTGAGAGATGTTATAAGTGTATTGTACTCCGGTGGTAGACCAGCAAAGAGGCAAAGAGAGATGTCTTGATCAGAGATATCATAATCGATCGACTTGAGTTGAAGAGTAATGGAGTTGAGGCAGGTAAGAAATTCAGTGTAGGTGATTTCCTCTTTCTTCAGTGTTTGTAAATGGAGTTTGAGCTCAAGAGCCCGAGCTTGAGACCTAGCAGAGCAGGTGCGATGAAGCAGTTGCCACAGATCCGCGACAGTCTCGCAAGAAATGGCATGAATCAAGATGGAAGATGACAAACTGGAGCGGAGCCATGCAAGGATAAGTCGATCCTGTCGTATCCAAATGTCCCAGTACGGATTGGAGACAATCGCACCGGAGGTGTCCCAATTGCCAATGGTTGCCCGACACATCCATCAAGAAAGGAAAAGAGGCCATGGATTCGAATCACAGGTAAAACTTACGATTTCCATAGGAGAAAGTTGCTATCATCAAGCTTTGGACTGATAATGTAATGAAATTGGACATGATTGATGACCTATGTAGGCATAGTAGAAGAAGAGAGAATAACATCAGGTATAGAAGGGATACTGGTACTCATCTTGATGAGCAGTAAAGGGGGCGGATAAAAAAAATATTAATGGGGTGTGCGTATCAGTGGTTCTGAAACCATGTTAAGATTTTAGTAGCAAAGAGAGAGAGAGAAAGAAATAATTTGCTCTCCTTATTAATCTTGGAATATTATAATCTGGCTATTTATAGCTAATCAATTGTTATAGAGTATTCTCTCTGATAGCTCTAATAACTTCTTTAACAGTTTGTTACAAGTCTTGCTAATTACATAACTAACTCTCTTAACTAAGTTTGATTAATCTTTGACTTCGGTCGTATGGTTGTTATCAGTAAATCTTAAATGAAACCCCATAAAAAGCACAAAAATGTGGATCCCGTATACAATGGTGGACTGGTGAGTAAAGTAAGAGGGTCGTGCTGGTCCTGCTAAAGCATTATATCAACAGCCTTTTTTTCTTTCCGGATCTAATGAAATATTTATTTCAATGATAATGTTTTGAACTGCATTTAGGGGGCTTTTGTTGGTGTGACGTCATACCACAACTGTAAAAAGCCCTCGATAGCGCAAGTAATACAACTAGTATCAACATCAAGAAGATGATACATGGATTCTCCCATCCTTTACACCAATGCTATATTTGGGGAAAATAAATTGAGAAGCAGTATACAGCGTCCCCTACTGAAAATATTGACCAGTCCCTACAACATTGTAACTCCAAAATAGTCTAAGCAATAACATAACTGCGAAAATATAACTAAACACATGCAATTCATTTGATCCATGATATATCTACTGAAAAACCCATACAGACACTGAATCAAACTGCCTCCGAACTGGCAAATTCAACCAAACAAAAAGGGAAAACGGAAAACATCGTCATTTATTTGAAAATTATGGCAATGCTAGGAACCTCAGCTGAAGAAAGTCTTTCAGAGTTAGGAGCTTGAACTCGCCCTTGGTCGAAAGTGGAATGGTGATGTTACCAACGACAGGAAGGTCGATCGTCAGCCCGACTTCAAGCAAGTAGTTGATGTCCCAATCCCTACCAACATTTTTTAGTAGTGA
The DNA here is from genome assembly GCA_037127355.1 of Schoenoplectus tabernaemontani. Lineage (NCBI taxonomy): Eukaryota > Viridiplantae > Streptophyta > Magnoliopsida > Poales > Cyperaceae > Schoenoplectus > Schoenoplectus tabernaemontani. The sequence continues at coordinate 17,572,611 of CM073743.1, read as the reverse complement.
AATCAAGAAGTTATATGGCACTTTTGTAATATATCAAATATAAAGGTAAGTTTTATTTTGGCCTGTTTCATAATTTAAATAATCTTAAAGTTTCATATGTAAAATCTTTAAACTAAAAAAAAAAAAAAAGAAACACGTTGGTCTCTCTCCTGTTGGCATGTGTTCCATGCACAGAGGCGGTGGTGAGCCCAAATATTAATCCCTTCTCTCCCACTGATTGCGATAAAAAAGGAAGTGAACAAAGATAAAAATGAAGAGCTAATCGGGAGGGAAAGGAAATAAAAAGAGTAAATTAGAAGATTAACGTTTTTCTAATTCAGGTGTCACAGTTCATCTTCCGAATCGAGGGTTTTGTCAAGAATCGAGTCGTGAATCATATTCTACTCGTATTAGATAATCGAATTTCTTTATAATTTGTATTTGAATATTATATGTTAATTGAATTTTTGACTTGATTTGAATTCAGTTGATATGGATTGATTGACCTTTGACTTGATATATGAGTCGGTGATCCGAATTATCTGAATGGATATGTGATATGAAGTATGTATTGAACTGTCTGAATTGATTGCATGTTGATAATTAGAACTAGTCAAAGTATACTTATCACGGTGGGTACAGTGTGTGATCTTCATGTGATTATGTATAATTGTTTAAAATACATGTTTTAATAAATAAGAATGAATTATTATTGTTTAAAATGTTTTAAATGAAATTGTATTATTCATAATACTGTTATAGAGAAGTTGTGTCGTTAAATAACCGGTTACTGAGCTTTGTAAGCTGATTATGTTTTGTTTTTTTGTTATTTTTCTTATTTGTTGGCGACGTAGGTTATAGGCTGTCGGATTTTTTTTTAAAGATACTGTCTTCGTAACGTCTTAGTTGGAGCGTTATAACTTTCGTCGCCAACTCCAGCTTTGTCACGCCACTTGCTGCTATCCATCCCGGTACTAGAAGTGATCACCTTTTTTAAGCTTAATTAGTTCATTTAATTTAAACTCAGCTCATTTAACTATCGAGCTAATTACGAGTAAGATTAACTCGAGCTAAATTAGTTCGAGTCAGATTAACTCGAGCCCGAATCGAGCCCAAACTTAGCCATGAGACCGAATTTTTTTCTATGCAGCTTGAGGCAGCACCCCTGGGAATGAATTCTATATTGCATACTTTCGTTTATGATCTCATTTTTTAAAAAAAAATCTTGTATCGAGAATTACCGCATAAATGGAGGCAGTCTGAAAATATGAATACCACTTATTAATGAACCGAACTACCTCATAAATGCACTGGATAATATACTGATTAGTGCATGTTGTCGACCAACAACAAGTCATCACAAAAATAAGGCCAGAAGACCAAAAAAACATCAAACTTACAGGTGTGCCTTGTGGCAGATCAAATTATCCAATCAATTCCCACCTAACAGCCCAAGTGCCCCACGCCCCACGCCCCACGCCCCACGCCCCCACCATTGCCGAAATCTCCACTCAAAGGCAAAGCCTTCGCTCTTTGCTTCCACGCAGTCGGGGTGGCCTCAACTCCAACGGCCACTTCTTGTTGCTTCCTCTTTTCCTATCCCACTTTAGTTGGTTTATTCTCGCACGCCATCGCACGGGCTCCAATCCAATCACGACCCGCTCGCAGAGAAACGAAATAAAAGGGACAAAACCTCTCTCGAGCCTCGGTAATCTCTCCACGATCGAATTGCTCACAAGTTCTACTTTATTCTTGCACCACATCTCACTAATCGCTGAGAAATTTCGGAGCCTTGTTGTGCGCGATTTCACTTTGTTCTTCATCTCATTTTCTGGTAACTGCTAAACCCTTATTTAAGTACTGTTCGCTGTCATTTTTTTACTGATTTTTTCTGTAATGATTAACTGAACCGATTGGAGTTGCCAGATCGGTGCATTGGAGATTTAAATTGGAAAACACTTTACTAAATCCTCTTTTAACCACTGTTCACTGTCATTTCTTACCTTTTTTAATCTCTGTACATTTTTTGCTGAATTGATTCTATAATAATGGCATCGCGAGATTTAGATCGAAAAAAGTACTAAAGTTATCAATGCGGAGGACATTCTCCTCCCCCTTCTCCTAGAAGGACGATTCTCCGTCCTTTGATTCTTGTTCTACGATTCTGAACTGATTTTTTCGTTTTTCCTCTTTTTGCTTTTATATTTAGGTTTAAGTTTGAATCAGACATTGACTGGATTCGATAATATGGAATATTAATAAAGAATTGGTTAAGACTGATCGTTGGCACTATGTACTGTGACTCAAACCATTATCAATTCAGACTATTTTATTTAAAGAAATATTTTCTCTGTCAGACATTAGACAGTGTCAATGTATGGTATCATTTTTATTTAAGAAGCTTAAAAAAGTAGAGATGTATTGATTCAACCCCAGTATTTGAAATTGCTAGAATAAGTTCTCAGGACCTGTAAATAATCTCATTGATGCTCTTTGACTTTGTTCATTTCATGCCACTTTTTTGCCATTGTTGTTTATTTTTCCCCAGATGTCTAGAACAGAAAGAGAAAGGTAAAAAGAGTAATGAAAGCATTGAAAATTTTTAAGTTATGATTATTCTTTCTTCTTCTAATAGTTATATTTTTCAGCTAAAGGCAGCAGTGGCCTATGGTGAATTAATTGATTTACCGGATTCTCAGTTTCTGATGGCGTCATCCAGTGGAATCCCTTTATTCTGTCTGCTCTTGATCACTATCTTCAGCAGTTGGAGATGTGTTCTTTCAAGTTCTTATTTGATTGGCATGGGCAGCCATGACATAACAGGGCCCGCTGCTGATGTTAACATGATGGGGTATGCCAATACTGAGCAAATTGCTTCTGGGATACACTTTAGGCTGAAAGCACGGGCATTTATCATGGCTGAACCTGATGGGGGGAACCGCGTGGCATTTGTGAATCTTGATGCATGCATGGCGTCTCAGATTGTGACAATTAAGGTCATTGAAAGACTGAAATCAAGGTACGTTTTTATGAGTCCCTAGATGACAAAACCATTGTCTATTGTACAAGACGACTAATGTCTGATGTTGAACTAGTTAGATCTAGTGTTGGTACCTAAATAGCAATTTTGTTTCTTTCTTAAGTATTTCTTTAGTTCTATTTACCTGCTTGTATAGCTTGACTCTGGTTTTGATGGATTATTCTAATGAGGAGTTGAAATAGTGCAATTTGTACCTCAAAAATATACCTTCAAATCTGGTGGAATTCAAAATTGGAATTGAGGAACAATGTAACATGCAAATTTGATATAAATCATAGCAAAGATACTTCAAAGTGGTTTTACATTTGTGGGTTTAGGTCATTGTATCTGATACATACTGATTAATGGCAGGTATGGCAACCTATATAATGAGAACAATGTGGCTATAAGTGGGATCCATACTCATGCTGGGCCTGGCGGTTACCTCCAATATGTAGTGTACATTGTGACCTCTCTTGGCTTTGTTCGTCAATCTTTTGATGTAATTGTTGACGGGATCGAGAAAGCTATTGTTCAAGCTCATGAAACCTGCGTTCTGGGAAAATTTATGTCAACAAAGGTAAACAAATTATCTTTTTTCTTACAAGCATACCTTATAAATTACAATAGTTGCATGTGAATTTTAGGTCTTTTTTCATTCTTGATAGTAAAACCAAACCATTAAACAAGCTTTGTCTATGATATTTTCCGTTAAGATAGCACTGCTACGGGCCTTTTACTTTTCCAAGTTTTCTTTTTCATTTGGAATATTTTGTCATTATGTCACCACCTGAGTAAGCTTTTTATAACCATATGAGCTTTATTTGGAAGCAACTATGAAGAAAATTGAGCGCTTGTGCTTTTTTGGTTTTTTTGCAAGTCACACATTCTGTTGTATTCAAGAAAAACACTGACAGTTATCTGTTTGTAACTGATCTCTTGTTAAACTTTGTTTTTGTTGTTTGGAAATGACACCACTTATTAGATGAGCATGTTGAACAGGCGTATTAAGTGCAAATAACATTTTATCTACATATCAGCAAAGTTCCTCTATTCTATATACTCTCTCAAACTGAGCTGAAATCAATACGAGGGGACTTTAAAGCTGTTGGTGATTTATGAGTACTTGAGGGACAAATCAAGTTACTTTTTCTTGACTTATTGTGTTGCATTTTGAGTTAGATGTGAGTGAAATTTATTCAAATGAATATTGGTTGTTAGTTGCAAATATGGACAGAATTGGGTGTTTTTATATAAATTCCATTACACTTAAGGTGATGAAGACATTCTCAATTAAGTTGTAAATTCTTGCTTGACTGCAAATGTCAACACTCAACCCTTTATCTATTAATCGAGATTTATAATTTTCAGGAGAGATACTAAATGCTGGCGTGAATCGCAGTCCTAGTGCATATTTAAACAACCCAGCTTCAGAACGAAGCCAGTATGGATATAATGTTGATACAAGCATGACACTGCTGAAATTTGTGGATAATGAGTGGGGCCCAGTTGGAAGTTTCAATTGGTTTGCTACGCACGGCACATCCATGAGCCGCACAAACTCCTTGATTAGTGGGGATAACAAGGGTGCTGCAGCACGGTTTATGGAAGACTGGGCCGAACAAAATGGATATCCCAAGCAAAATGCAGGCTCACTAGCAGATCCGTTTGGATTCATAATCAAGAAATACCCACGAAGGGTGTCAAACATAGTCTCTCAGCCAAACAATAACTGTATGAATTTTACATCTTTTTTCAGGATCTCTCAAGAGGATAGGTTGTCTCAACAACGAAGTTATTTACTAACCATAAAAGTAATCTGGTAGGTATCAAAATAAAAATGTTTATATATGTTTATCAAATTGAGCTGATGGGTCATCCTTTGAAAAATTAATAGTTCAGTTTTGTCAGTGCTCGATTGTAACTAAACAATTTCCAGATTACACCGTGTTACATACACAAACTATCTAAACTGCATGAAACACTTTGACATTGTACAAAATTGCCATTGTTGTGAAATAAATGTAGTTGTCAATATTTGGAAATGAATGTCCAACATATAATGATACAATCTGGTGTAAATACTGGCAACACTGATCCTCAACTGCAATTTTTATGCTAAGCCAAAAAGTAAACTCGAGCCAATCAAAATTTTGCTTCTAGGTTCAATTTTATTTGACTGATTCTGTGGATGTGCAAGAATTATTGGCTGACATTGGAACGTTTGCTGATATAATTAGCTTCAATGGTGTTTTCTTTCCAAACAAAAAAAACTTTTTTTTTGCGAATACAATTATTTATTAAGTTTAAAATTGTAAGGAACCTACATTGCAGTTCTCACAGATTTTCTTGTATTTTTGCAGTTGATGAATTGATACAACTGGCTTCCTCAATAGAGGCGACAGGTGGGAGGAGATTGTCCAGCATTTCTCAGCAAATCAGAAACAATGATATGCCAAAATTTGTCTCAGCATTTTGTCAGTCAAATTGTGGTGATGTCAGCCCTAATGTGCTTGGTACCTTTTGCATAGACACTGGTCTTCCTTGTGACTTCAACCATAGCACTTGTAATGGGAAGAATGAACTTTGCTATGGTCGCGGGCCTGGGTACTCTTTTTTTTTCCATCTTCTTTAGAGTATTCCACCTTTAACCCTCAAGATATCAAAATTCCAAACATACTAGAAGAATGATAACTATAATGTACGCACCTAAAAAATATAAGTACCACTTGTATCTCCACAAAACATATAAAAAATGAGTTAGGCTACGGTGCTACGCGTAGCAAGATGTCCGTGTGCTACAGAGCGTTTCTCCATCTTCAAAGTTCAAATGATCGATCCGACCGGTAAAAGTGTTTTGCATATGAAAATCTAGTTGGGGATCAAATTTTAGATTTTTTAGATTTTTTTACTATTTTTTAAGATGGCTAGAAAATTACTCCTTTTGAATGACTCATAATAATTAAATCAAGTAAAAAATATAAAATTTGGTGCTCAACTAGATTTTCATATGCAAAACATTATGACCGGTCGGATTGATCATTTGAACTTTGAAAACGAAGAAAGCGGTCGGTAGCACACGAACAATCCATGCTACATATAGCACCGTAGCCTAACTCTAAAAAAATACCATTATATGCTCCTAATGTTTAACAGCTAATCTAGATATTTCCCTTCCTCACTGTTTATTTTTACTAGGGGGAGATCTTGTTGTTAGAGTACCTATGCCCACCCTGCAAGGTGGGTTTGGGTTCAGTAATTTTTATGGTAGGAAGGGATTCTTTTCTCATGTTTCAATTGCAATAACTGAAAGGCTCTTTGTAACTATTTTGTTTAACTGTTTTTAAAGGACAATGTCTCCCTTATCATCCCTTTTATATTCGAATATGCCAAAAATGCCTTCCTTCCTCATTTCTTTTTTATGGTAAATAGAAAAGGTAGATAGGTAACATAAAACCAGTTTTGAGTTATAATATTTCTGAGTCGTCATTGGGCTATTCTTTTCAGAAATATACATGAATACCGAGACTCTGTAGGAAGCCACAAATAATTTTGCTTCTAATGCAGCTTTTTTGTTTGTCAGTTACCCTGATGAGTTTGAGAGTACAAGAATTATAGCTGATAGACAATTTGAGACAGCTGTTGAGCTGTTTAACAGTGCCTCGGAAGAAATACTAGGAAAAATTGATTCTAGGCACATCTATGTGGATTTCTCACAGCTTGAAGTTGCTGTTACCAGTAATGGTAAGCAGGAGATGGTAAAACATGCCCTGCTGCAATGGGATTTGCTTTTGCAGCTGGCACCACTGATGGGCCTGGCGCTTTTGACTTCACTCAAGGGGATGACACAGTTGAGTACATATTATATTTTGTATTTCTACATTTTAAATTTCTGGGACATAATAAATTTTCAAGTTCCTGTTATTTGGCCCATGAAATGTTAAAATGGACTCTTGTGGTCCTTATTAACTGTCAGTTAAAATACAGACTTGATTTGATAGAATTGCATTGTGGTCCTTACCCTTGACTGCTGTGGTAAACCTAGACAATGCTCTATTTTTGTTGGTGCCTTGACCATAAGTGATGGCAGGTGCAAAATGGTGCCTTGACCTATCTTCAGCTTTGAAATAGAGTATATAAGAAGTTAAGAACTGATTTTTGAAACAGCTGATAAGTGGTACAAGGAACACATGCAGATTTTGTTCTAAATTTTTTTTGTTTCTTTGTGCCTTCTTTGTACTTAATGTCTGAATATTGAAGGTAAGGAACACATGCAGATTATGTTCTTAATTTTGTTTGTTTCTTCGTGTCATCTTCTTTGTACTCAATGTCTGAATATTGAAGGTCATCTCTGAACTGAGTCTTAATTAAGCTTTTTGCACGATAGAATGTAATGCTGCGAAGTTGGAAATCAACACATTGATTAATATAAGCTTGATGGGGGTCCAACTGTACACTGAGCTGTGACATAGTTCAGAAGATTACATGTATAATTTATTTATTCACAATATTCCTTAATTTGATTTAATGGACAAATGGATTTTTTATCAGGGTAACCCTTTCTGGAGGATGGTAAGAAATGTGCTCAAGAAACCAGGCAAGGAGCAGGTTGCGTGTCAATCTCCTAAACCAATTTTACTTGACACTGGTGAAATGGACCAACCGTATCCGTGGGCTGTAAGTCTGTCTCTAACTTTTAATTAGTAGTGGATAGAAAATAAGTTCATCTAAACAATAAAATATCATAAAAGCTTTATAATAATTTGCATTAAATTTTTTTTCCAAAGACAAAGTCAGCACTTATTCCTGGATAGATATTTTCAGTCAATCTTTAACACTACTAGTAATACTCGAGATAACAAACATGGAATGACAGAAATGGCCTTGAGATGAATTGGCTGTCCATAGTTTGAATTTAAAAGTAATTTGAAATGGATTCAGAGTCTGTGTGTCTCATTAGGCCTATAGTTGTAATTCTTCTATCTCTACTCCTTATTTAGCACATAAGCGTCCTAATCCTGCAACGATCTAGATTTTTTGTTGAATTTCTAGAGCTAATATCAGTCATTAGATTGAGTTATTCGTCAAATAATGTTACATCTCTATGGCCATTTATGTTGAAGTTATAATTGTTACACAAAATGCTGCATAATTTAGAAGTACAATTGCTCTACTTATTTCCTTTTTTTCTTAGATTGCCATCAATTATGAATTCTAACTTTCCTCTCAATTTTGTATTTATTTTACATTAATTATGTATTCATAATTAAAATTTACATTAATTACTAAATTATCTCCATTTTTATTTCCTTTATTTTCACATGAAGATATTAATTTTTATATTTTTAAAAGACATCACCATAGCAACACACGGGCATAAGATTAAAGATGCTAGATCCCAACATATGGTCTTAATAAACAATTAAGGAATCTTTGATATTATGAAAAGGGGGATGGTTTTGGGGCCTTCTTTTGCACAATACTATTTAACTCTTTATTTTTTTTTTTTTATTTTTTTTTGGGTTTAAAACATTTTACTTCTACCTTCAATTCAGCCTGCAGTACTTCCACTTCAGATTTTACGAATTGGACAACTGGTCATTCTTGCTGTCCCTGGAGGTAAAAGAACGCCCCCTTCTGTTATCATTTTGGTCTTTTCTTTTGTGTGATTTTGGTTTTCTGAGGTAATAATTAATGCCTGCTGATGAAGAATTTACTACAATGGCTGGGAGGCGGCTTCGTGATGCTGTAAAAGATGTCTTAATACAAGAAGGCAATGGAGAGTTTAACAGTAACATTCATGTAGTTATTGCTGGTTTATCGAATACGTACTCTCAGTATGTTACCACCTTTGAAGAGTACAAGATTCAGAGATATGAGGTTGTACAATTTTGTTCTATTTGGCTAGTTTCTTTAGAAATAATTTCATCTGTGCTTCCACAACAAACAAAAAAATAATTTCGACATGGCAAGCATCTCACATGCCTTTCCAAACATCAGAAATATTACCTGATTTCTTCAATGTATCCAAATTATTTCTCATTCTCCTCAACTGGTCCATGCATGCTGTTTGCATATTCCAAAATAGGAAGGTTTGCGTATAAGACAGAACATATAATTTTTCTTATTTTGTGGAGGGCAGTACATGATGCTCTTCCTATTTCTTTTGCTTGCTTATGCGGAAATAATTTATTCAGACATCTAAACGCATGAGCTATAAATTTTCTATTCCAGGGGGCATCAACACTGTATGGCCCACACACTTTAAGTGCATACATTCAAGAATTTAGAAAGCTCGCCTCAGCTCTTGTCAAAGGTCAACCTATTTCTTCTACTGTGTCACCTCCTGATCTCTTAGACAGACAAATCAGCCTTCTTACGCCTGTCGTGTTGGACAGGACCCCACTTGGCGTCAATTTTGGTGATATCAGCACAGATGTCCCTGAAAATTCGAAATTCAACAAGGGACAAATTGTGAATGCAACGTTCTGGTCAGCTTGCCCCCGAAATGACCTCCTGAACAATGGCACCTTTGCACTTGTTGAGATGCTGGATAGCAGCAAAAATGAGTGGATCCCACTGTACGATGATGATGATTGGTGCTTGCGTTTTAAATGGTTTAGGCCAAGCAGACTGAGTACGCATAGTCATGCAACATTGGAGTGGCGAATTCCTGAGAACGCCCCAACTGGGGTGTATAGGCTGAGGCATTTTGGTGCTTCAAAGAGATTGTTTGGAGGAATTAGTCATTTTACTGGCACCTCTCGTGCCTTTGCCGTGCTGTAAGTAGCTTTACTACCCATTAATTTTATGTAATTCCAGCTTTGAGAGAATATTACAGCACATTATGGTGGTGTTAGCCATTTTATCGTGATGTTTTATGATTGGAAATCTGCTCCTTTTTTTTTGCCTTGTGCTTGTGTGGTTAACTAACTATGAACTTTTGCCATCTAAATTATAAATGTATAGTTGTTTGTGAGTACTGTTGCTTATGGTTAGATAATTCTTTTGCTAATGTTAAATTTTAAACCAAAGCAGTCTTAAGAGATCCTTAGTTATAGAGATGAGAAAGATTATCATTTATTCCTAGGAAAAATGTTGAAGAGATAGGTTCAAACTCGCTCTTTCTCTCTCTTTTCTTTTGTATTTTTTTAATATATATCCTTGTCATTGCTCATAGCATCCTTCTCAGTTGTCAAGTGACTAGCGATTCATTGTATAATAGCACTTGGCTATTAGTATTATGCACACATCATTGTTTATACTTTGATTTATGGATCGTTAGTCCTGAACTCCCAAGTCAAGGAGGCACGACCTAGTCTTTGCATGCATGAATGTTGTGCATTTTTTGAGTCTTCGGTGTCTCAAGTTGGAACAAAACCATGTCACTAACATGTAATTTGACCATGGATGCTTCTCAGAATATATGAATCATACTGAAGTACGTCAACAAACAATGTCACCACTATTTTGATATAATGTACAAGTACTCGAAAAATGTGAGCTTTTAGCAGTCCTTTTATTTTTATTTTTATCTTACTGTATAGTATATATGTTTAATTTCACATGATTATCTTTGGCCCAGGAGGTACCATAACATAAAAATTCAAATTCAAATCTTCTTGCATCGACTTTTAGGTGCACCTAGGACCGGTAGTTTATGCCCTTCGACTCTGAATTGGTGATTGTAAAATAGTTGGGAATAAAGTGAACTGAACTTAAGTTAAAAGTACCAAACACAAAAATTGACACCATCGAGCTAACTTCCATAGACCTGGAACCATCAAAGAGGAATCATGAATGATCAATGTCTAGTTTTCCTGGCTTTGAAGTAACCTTCATATTCCTATTGTAGACTTTCCAACTTCTATGACCATTCAGGCGGACAAATTCTAAATGATAGCTCTGTTCCTTTTTGTCTTATGCTTAATCTGAAGTTAATTTGTGACTCTCGTTTAATCTTTACCTGTTATCATGCTTAATTTCAAGGAAGGTTCCTTCAATTGAATAAGACTGACAACAACGCGAAGAATTATGCTGTTCAGCCAAGTTTATGCTTCTTTTGTATGCCAAATCTTTCGACACGAAACAGCGTGAAACATCCATGTCTGAGCACTTAAAAAGTTTTCTAAGCGTGTCCTACTAACTGTCTTCGCAGGGTCAGAAAATTGTTGGTGAATAGTGAAAGAGACAAGCAATGCAAGCTGCTCTGGAGTGCTTATGCAATGTCCATTAATTTTAACGAGTGTACCCTACAATGATAATGTAATAACTGATCATTTTCAGCATAGTTACTCATGAGATGTATGCTCATGTAAACTGGTTGCTTTGTATACTGATTAGTTTGGTCCTGGAGAGTGTTTAAAAGTCTATATTATTTTCACAATTTTTGGAAGGAGAATTGAACAAGAATTGAGCCCATCACAAATTAAGAATTTGGCCCACATTATTTCCTTACGGCAGTTACGGGCACCGCATCCGCATATTTGCTCCAAAACATCCGAAGGTCTATTCTGAAATAAATTATTACCTTTTTTTTCTGAAATGGTGACTATTATGCATTTATTAAAAACACTGTTGCATTGGGCATCTCAATGTTATAAGCATACATTCTATAACATGTTCTCAAGATATATCAAGATACAAGTGGAGAGAAGAAGGTGGGGGAAGAGCTGTTGACTTGCATCTCTCAATTTTGACCCGGTCAAATCGTAATATGGGAAGAGATTGGCGGGCAGCAAGGTCATGGAGCCGTATTGGGGCCCAGTAGTCAGAAACTTAGGAGATTTTGGATGAACTAAAGAGGCTGACGTGGATGAATCGGCTTAATTCTTTTATTTTTATTTTTAGATATATTAATTAAATCTCTTCGTTCTGATTATAATCATGTAGGTATGATTAGATGAAGGCATTTGACAGAACAATTTGATTCAATTCAATAGTAAATCTGAGTTCTCTCTATAGTCTATTCCCTTTCGTTTATCCATTTAAGTTTAACCAATTTTCTCTTAATTTATCCAATTTGATTCAATTGTTGTCCAATCTTATCTAGATTCTATTTAGATAACGTCATTGCATAACAGCCAGCTTAACAACTTATTGAACATTAATTATTATTTTTTAATAAGATGGGGGTTGAGTATTCTTTTTGTTAGTTAATGAAGCACACATAACAAGCCAAACGACCAAAGAGCATAATAAGTCAATAATAATTGCTGATGAAATAATTTCTTTATTTTTTTATAATTGTTTTTTTATATAGAGAATCAGATCAAGCAGCCCAGCTTTAGATATTCACAACTTTTAACAATTAAAGTTATAATAAAGGTTCAAATATGTAAATTTGTGTGCACGAGGGACGAGGCAAAAGCTAAAATATGTATTTATATGCGCACCTCACCTCCATATACTATATCTATATGCATGCAAATGTTACTATGTAATTTATGCAACAAAATTTGAAAATGACAACCATACAAAAATATAATGCAATTTGGTAGTATATTATTATAGTGCCATTGATTAATTGGAAACATCCATTGTACCACGCAACGAGCTTAATCAGTTATAAAATATTAGCGCCTCCCATACTTACCACCTTACCTTATCTCCTAATGAACACAAGTTACGTTCCAAAGGGACAACGTATCTACATTTCGTCTCTACATTTGAAAAGACGACAAAATTTGGGGACGGTGACTGATGACCTAATGATTGGGGAATGTCGTATGATTATTATTTATTGGCCTAGCACACATTTGACATTTCGACCTTATCTAGGAAATAATATTATTTTCAATTAGCTTGGAATTATTATGGACACTGCTATCTTTGACAAAGTCGCCTGGCATGCATATTAAATTAATTTAAATTAATTATCGGCTGAATACTACCTTATTAATTTAAATTAATTATCGGCTGAATTCACTTTGAAATATTTATTAGATCACACATATCTGTATCTTTTAGTACAAAATAGCTTTTGGCATTTGTTAAGTCTTAAGTGTGTTTTTTTTTCAATTTAAATATATTTGGCAACTTCCGAAAATTTTTAACCTTTTTATACTCCTTGTCCGAAGTCTGAATCATATAAAATGCACACTTAATTATTGTAGTATATACCAATATACTTTGCAGAATGCACATTAAATCATTTTTGTAAAATTTGTATATATATATATATATATAAAAAAAGACAACCGACGTATTTTGCAGTTAAGACTTGGAGATAACGATAACACTTTTGGCTCAATGAATACATACGAAACATACTATTTCAGGGGCTCGGACCTCGGTCAAACATTATTTCCTGACACATTCATATAATTGGATGGATATAAATATGGTTTTTTGTTTAATTATATAATTTGACGTCACTAACATGACGCGTTCATTTATTTCCGGTGCCATAGCATATTTGTAATCGTCCAATATTGAACATCAAAAACATGTATGATGCTTATTGTGGCCATATCAATTTCATAAAATACATTAATCGCTTCTATCAATACCCCCCCCCCCCCCCCCCACACACACACACACGCACACACAATTAACTCCGTTGATTGGAAAAAAACTGTAGATGACCTACTATGTACGAACAAAAAGAAATCTTTATAAGAAATAATCTATATACAAAAGCGACGTTGAAAAGAAATATTTATAAGAAATAAAAGTACTGTGATTAGATTCCACACTTCAAATCTTATTTGTCGCAGCATTCAAAGAAACTTCTAAACTTTGTACGAACGGTACATATTACACGGATCTAGCGAAATGATTTTTTTTTATGAAAGATAGGATCAAGTCTCTCTATTTAAATGTCCACCAAGTTCTTTCAATTAGATTTTAAACTTTCGACGTCTTGTGATGTCTATTGTTTTAACTGATGAATACAAATTTGATTTTAGATAGATAGATGTGCTTCGCTGCAACGGGTGAAATTCAGTTTAATTTCTCTTTCATTATTATTTATTTGTGAGATAAAATTTTGAAATTCATGTTTGAGCTAAGCACTTGCAATTTAGGCCGACTGTGCCATGCAGAGACAATAATGAGCTGCTGCACTTTTTGACGTTAAAGCTCAAGTTTTTGTTGAATAATTATTATTCTGGATGTGTACAGGGCATGAACAAAAATATATATAGGAAAGTAAGGAGGTTTTGTGTAAAACATGATAGTAGAAGTTTCGCACCGTCTGAAGATGAAAAAAAATTAACGAGAATATAAGGACCTCGTTGCAAAAACGGTCCGAATTCGTATTTTAATTTTTCAGGTTGGTCAGGGTAGAGGTGGAAATTTGGTAGAGTAAGATATGTATAGAAAACAGTTGCAAACAGAGGATATTCGTATTTTTTCCTCAAAAAATGAAAAAAGAAGAAGAAGAGGATATTAGAGGCTATAACGGTACAATAAGGGGCTGGTACTACGTGGTTTGTCATGAGCAAAATTTTCTTTTATAACAGGGGTAGAGTCAGATATATAAAATCCATTACATACAAAAGAAAAAAAAAATCATCATAATTTTTTTTTAAAGTACGGATGCTTTTTTTTTAATAAATACGTAGGGAAATATGGGTGCCAAATCAGCCTTATCGCGGAAATATTACCATAATTAAAGAACGTTGATGTAATATTTATTGTATTTTTTAAACAGAATGGGGTCATTTGGCCCCAATCTTGTTTAATGTATCCATCCTCATTCATATTGAATCTAATTTTAAGTATGATACATTGAATTTAATTTAAATTTTTAATTTAAAGTGACACGATTGTGCCATAATTTTTAAATTTCTGTTTGCAAGGGGACCTTGTACTATTAATTATTGCGATATTTTAAATTTTAATTTAGTGACATGATTGTCCAAAAACTTAAATCTTGATATGCAAAAATTACAATTGTTTAGATTCTCAAATAATCATTATGAAATGATCTCTCTATTACATGCTTGTGTGTGTGTTGGGGGAGGACGAATCCTGGGACAAACAAAAAGGAGCCCCATGAGGAGAGGGATCAGATCATCAGGCCCCCTTTATGAATTGAAAATAAATGTATTATCCTTTAAATCATGTCCTTTTTTAATATAAATAGTATTTGGTTTCCTCATAAAAAATGAAATCATATACTAAGTACTATTCTTAGGTCTTCCAATTTTAATATTTCTGTCTGTCTTGCAAGACAAATCTAGGCCCACGTCTAACTTGACTTTCAAAAGCAACCATCATATATTTGTTTTCTAGTTTCTACCAAATACAATTAATGTGAAGTTTTTGTACCTTTAAGTGAGGCTTTGTTAAGAAAATTAAAAGGCAGTTGACATTTGTATGTTATATAAATGACAGGATTTTTCTTAACATGCTGCCTATAAATATGAATTTTCATCAATGATTAATGTATGCATTGATGCATAATTTTTGTAGTACTTAAACAATTCAATTTTTGCTGAGATAAAATGAGAAACACCTCTCCCATACTACAATTATTTACCAAAAAGTTTCTTCTTAATTTCAAACATGGTATTTCCACAGGTAGAATTTTATACGGATAATATCTTATCATATTTGATTCGTATCTGGAAATTTATATATGGATATTCATATCTGAATATTCAGACGGAAAAATGGTACGAATATGTAGGGATGTGCAAACGGTTGGTTTGGTTCAAATTAAAATAAATATATACATATGAACTTCTTTTCGGCTTGTCAAATTATGAACCGAACTAAAATTTTAAAAATATCAACCGAATAAACCGAATATACCAAAATTTTATCCGATTTATTTGGTTAAACTTAAATTATAATATTTATAGAGGAATGAAACATATTGAAAGTTACAAAAGAAATAAAAAAACAAAAAAATAACTAAATAGAAAATAATTGTCTTCAAATTTTTTGATATAATCTTATTTATACCAAGTAAAAATAAGTTTGTTTGATAAATTTTGGACTATTCAGTTTATCCGATTAAAAAAAATAAAAATCGAACCAAAGAATGATAACCGAATTTTGAAAATTTTGAACTGAAAATTTTGTTGCAATTTTCGAAGTTGTTAAATTTTGAATTTTGAAAATTTTGAACCGAACCGAACAACATAGTCCAAAATTTAACGATTCGGTTCAAAACCGAATAAATCGATCCGTTTGTACACCCCTACATATATGGTTTGCAATCTTGATTATCTGTATCTAAATACTAGACACATAATATATTATTTAATATATCATAAAATATTAATATTATTCTCCATTATAATTGGATAGATATTATGAATTTTAATGTTTTTAAAATTAGAAATATACTTTTAAATAAATAATAGTATTGAAAATTTTATTTTATTGTTTGTTTCAATAGATTTTTATAAATGTTAAGTGAATTTTATATTTATCTTTATAATATATATACATTATTCATATTCGTATTTATATCCAATAATATATGTATTCATATTCGGAAAATTAAAATAAATACAAATACGATTTTAATAACTATCCGATCGAATGTGATATGTTTCCACAGTTTTATGTTAACTACCTTGATCCCGGTGTTTCTTTTTTTAGTCTATGAAATCATGAAAGTATATGATTGTCTATCTTTTATGGAAATAATATGAAAACAATTTTTGCAGGTGCTAAACCATATTATTAAAAAAAATCACTGTGTTTGTTAATGACTTCTAGAAGCTATAATAATATATTACCGTTTGGGTGGAAATAATGTTTTAATTATGTCATACAGTTCAGAATGTATATGTCAGTAAGTATTTTAGTTTACGCATGCATATAATCAGCCTACCAAACAGTTCTGATTTCTGAATCAGTAATTAACAAACATACACTGATCAACTCACGTTTTGTTGACCCACCTATCTAGTACAGTAGTACCCTCACACGTCTTAAACCATCCTCTGCTTTCAATCTCACCTCAAACCCTCTCTCTCTCCCATTCTCTGCTTCTCACCTTTTTCATGCTCCCTTCTCTCCAGTCACATTCGACCCTTATACTCGTTAAATCTTTGTTCCTCAATCTTTTATCTTAGCCTCCTTTTGCTTTCTTCCTTTTCTCACTACAAACCAATAAAACTCACCACGCACAACCACAACCCCGCCCTGATTCTTTCCATTGATCGATCAAGATAGCCTCCAATAACTTCGCACCATCTCCTCTCTGGACGCGTGGATTCCCACTGCGTTTCCTTGCCACCACCAGTTTGTTTCTCTCCTAATATATATACAAATTCCAAAGCGACAAAGAGGCCTTATATTGTACACTCCTAGAAGCTGCTAGAAACCCAAACAGTGTTTCGATCGATGTATAGGATATACCACTACATGAAAACTATTGAATTTGACACATAAGTTTTAAGTTTGCAAGATATATAAATGGAAATTGCCACAATGAGGAGCGGCGCACTGTCACCAGCGTCGCCCTCGTTGAGCTGGGGCTCTGGGAACTTTTCGTATGACGGGGAGGAGTTTGTCGAGGTGACGCTTGACTTACATGACAACGACACCGTGATATTGCGCAGTGTGGAACCAGCAACACTCGGCATCATCAGCCATGACACAGCCTCCTTCGACGCAAGTCCTTGCTCGTCCCATTCCTCTTCGGTCATACACAGCTCCTCCAACCGCTTCTTGCAACTGTCTCAGGAGCTGAAGGCAGAGGCGGTGGCACGTGCACGGCAGTTCTCTCATGAACTGAAAGCAGAGTTCAAGCGGCTTTCTAAGAGCCGGAGCAAGGGGAGCGGCCGAACAACACCTTCTTCTGGCAATGGAGAAGCGTGCTCGGCAATCGAATCTGCTCTGGCAGCACGAGCCGCCAGGCGACAGCGTGCCATGCTTGATCGGAGCCGCTCTGGCGCACAGAGAGCGATAAGGGGTCTTAGGTTCATCAGCAAAAGTAAGGCAAATGCGTGGAGCGAAGTCGAGTGCAAGTTTCATGCTCTTGCACAAGATGGGTTCTTGTGCCGCTCCGATTTCCCCGAATGCATAGGTAATTAACAAACTTAAATTTAATTATGTATGTTGCTAGCTAGTAAAGTTTCTTAAATATGATTATTATTGTTTTTCAAAAATGTTTTCTTTGCAAAATTAAGGAATGACGGAGTCAAGGGAGTTTGCACTGGAGTTGTTCGACACATTGAGCAGGAGGAGGAGAACGAAGGCGGAGAAGATATGCAAAGAGGATCTGCATGACATTTGGTCGCAGATTACTAATGAGAGCTTTGATTCCCGCCTTCAAATATTTTTTGACATGTAATTAATCAAAAATAAAAAAAAAAGTGATGTAATTCATCAAAAATATAATGGAATAGTGCTTGATATATTTTTTTTTATTTTTATAGGGTGGACAAGAATGCAGACGGTCGGATTGCAGAAGCGGAAGTTAAAGAGGTAATATGTTAAACATCTATTTATTTGACATTTTTCCACTTTTTTTTCCTTTTTTCAGTAAAAAGTAGAAATATTAACGTGCCGTCCATTTTTAGGTACGGTACATTCGTAACTGCATATTCCACTTTAAATAATTGAAAAATTGATAACTAGGTCCAGTCTTTTATCAATATTTTTCTGCAAATAAGTAATTTATCTTTTCTATAGAAGTATTTATAATTAATGACAAAAAAAATATTATTTTATATTAGGTGATATAAACACTTTTGTAACAGACTATATGTAAGTTGCAATTTGTAGTTGTTGCATAAACATCGAACTTGTGAGACTAATTACCATGGCATAATGGACCAATTTGATTGGAAATTATTGATGTGGTTTTTGGGAGGTAATTAGATTTATGTGAGTGTGAAAATTTGGGCTCTCAATTTCAGACATGATTTGTAAAGAAAACTTAACGTTGAAAGAAACAGTTAAATTAAAACTTATTAATTATGGGTTTTTTGAGCCGATGCGGACAAAGCCACCTACCCCACAGGTAACAAAATCATGTATCCAGACTACACATGGTGCAAGAGTTTTCAATTGGTTACCCCACCTGTAGTGTGAGTTGGTGTTTATAGGCCTAGTCTAGAATGCAAAAGTGAAATAGACCAATTGAAAGATTGAGACAGAGTTCATATACCTCATTAACTTTTTACAGAAGTCAATTTCCAACTGAGTCAATGTGTGAAAATAGCTCAATTGACACTTTTGATTTTGAAATAAAGTAGGCGACAAATTCACCTACTTATTTTTGTACTCTTCCAGAAGGAGTATTAGGTGAAGGACAGTTCCGTAATATATAGCCTTCTTCAGAAAAAAAAATACTACTATGATATATTTGTACATAAATGTGGCATTGGATTATTTGATAATTCACGTTGTCACTTTCCCAACTTGTAATACCCGAAATACATGGTTGGTTGTCAAGGTCTACAGAATACCAACTTTTCTAAAAAAACTAATAATAATGTAAGGTAAAATGCATTAACTTGTTAGCATATCTTAGTGTACCATCTTTACAAAAGGCATTTGTTCAGGTTTTGATCCTAAGAAAACAAATTAATCACAAGATGATAAACTATCAAGGTTTGTAACATGGTACTTGGTTTTTATTTTCAGATAATAATGTTAAGTGCCTCTGCAAATAAACTATCAAGGTTGAAAGAACAAGCAGAGGAGTACGCTGCTCTTATCATGGAAGAACTCGATCCTGAGAGGCTTGGCTATATTGAGGTGTGTGTATGCATACAGCTCATAATTTTCCAGACTTTTTATTAAAAAAAAGGAGCAGTTCAATAATCTGAAATTAACCCAAAAAAAGAAAGTGAAAATTATGCTGTACAAAAGATTTTTAAATACTCAAATAGTCAAATTTCTTTTTTTTTTGTGGTTCTTGTGGGACCCAATAATATGGTTTTTAATGTGTTTGGTATGCATCTCCAGCTTGGTATCTTCTGAGTTCTGATTAATAAACAACACAGAGATGTGTCTTTTTATTCCTTGTAGGAATTTGCTTCTCCCTGTAAACCTTCATTTAAGTCATTGACAATCCCCCTTTTTCTTGCCTAAAATTCTCCCAGTAATCACTATCTCGCTTTAATTATTAAATAGGATGCCAAATTGACAATGATATATAGCAAACTCACAATTAAATGGCTGTGAAAAAATTAACATTTACATTACAAAATATAGAATTCTGACAGGAATTCTGACAGGATTTTTTGTACTAATAAGTTTTTTTTATCATGATTGACGGATTTTTGTGCATTTGGTCGCAGTTATGGCAACTTGAAACTCTGTTATTACAAAAGGAAACATATGTCAACTACAGTCATGCATTGAGCTATACAAGCCAGGCTCTTAGCCAGAACTTGTCTGGCCTCAGAAAAAGAGGCCTGATCAGGAACATCGGCACAAAAATAAAATACTATATAGAAGAAAATTGGAAGCGATTATGGGTAATCACTCTATGGATATGCATTATGGCGGGTTTATTCACATGGAAATTCTTGCAATATAAAAACCGGTATGAGTTTCTTGTCATGGGCTATTGTTTGACCACTGCGAAAGGCGCAGCTGAGACCTTGAAGTTTAACATGGCACTGGTTCTGTTGCCAGTTTGCCGAAATATTATGACGTGGCTAAGGTCGACACGAGCCGCTCAAATTTTGCCATTTGATGACAATATCAACTTCCACAAGGTTAATCAGTTCATAGTTTGGTTTATGCGTATACTGTCTTAATTAAGATTTACATAAGTTGAATTTCCTTTGTTTTTAATTACATTCTTTTGCCAGACCATAGCAGCTGCAATTGTGGTTGGGGTTATTTTACATGCAGGCAACCACCTTTCTTGTGACTTCCCGCGCCTTTTATCTTCTTCGGATGCCATGTACTCCCCAATGAAGCACGAGTTTGGCGAAACAAAACCAACATACCTCGACCTTGTGCGGGGCACGGAGGGAGTGACTGGTATCATAATGGTGATTTGCATGGTGGTGGCTTTTACACTAGCGACACGGTGGTTTAGACGAAGTGTGATAAAGTTACCCAAGCCATTTGATCGGCTCACAGGTTTCAATGCATTTTGGTACTCACATCATTTGTTGGCGCTTGCGTATGTCATGCTCATAATTCATGGGCAGTTCCTCTACCTCATTCATGACTGGTACCTCAAAACGGTAAATTTCCAGTTTTTTTTTTTAAATCTTTTATTGTCATGGTGACTTCCTTAAGATAGAACACTGTGGCACCATAACTGAATTTTAAATTCTTTTTTAAATTTCAGACATGGATGTACCTTGCAGTTCCAGTTTTTCTCTATGCAGGGGAGAGAGTCTTAAGAGCTCTGAGATCTCGGCATTTTTCTGTACGAATACGAAAGGTAGCCACAAGTAGAAAAAATATCACTTTTTTTGTAATCAATTTCTCCTGATTTTATACTATATATTAAATCATGGTTCATCTAGGTTGCAATACATCCGGGAAATGTTATATCTCTGCAAATGTCAAAGCCACCAGCTTTCCAGTACCAGAGTGGACAATACATGTTCGTTCAGTGCCCAGCCGTGTCGCCTTTTGAATGGTGCTTATCAGAATTATTTTTTCAAATTTTAGATGTACCAATCTGTTATGAATTGAAATCAATTACACATTCCAATTAACTAATCCACCTTTATTTGTTTATGACTTGAAGGCATCCCTTTTCAATAACCTCAGCACCTGATGACGACTTCCTCAGCATACACATAAGACAGCTCGGTGACTGGACACGGGAACTGAAGCAGATCTTTGCTGAGGCCTGTGAATCATCAGTATCCAGTAAAAGCGGCCTTCTCAGAGCTGATGAAACTACCAAAAATTGGTAATTAAACCTAGCAGAAGCATGTTATCAAATCTTATAGAAAACTACTATAGTCTTGGCAGGTCCATACAATTATAGGCACAGTAAATCTAAACAACCGATATCCATTTTTGCCAAAATGCAGCCTACCAAAGCTCTTAATTGATGGACCATACGGTGCGCCGGCCCAAGATTACAAAAAATACGATGTGCTACTGCTAGTCGGTCTGGGTATCGGGGCCACACCTTTTATCAGCATACTGAAAGACCTACTTAATAACATTGTTAAATTGGAGGAACAAAATGTAAGTTCATTTTTGAGAATTTTAAAATCTACCAACCTTGATTATTCTGTCTTAAAATATTCATCATCCATTGTAGGAGGCCAGAGAGGATCAATATCGACAGTTGGATCAGAGTCTAGAACATGCTGATCTGGAAACTCTGATGCAAATCATGACAGGATCCACCCAGAAATCATTCAAAACTACTAATGCCTATTTCTATTGGGTGACTCGTGAGCAGGGGTCATTTGATTGGTTCAAGGGAATCATGAATGAGGTTGCTGATTTGGATCAGAGGGTAATTAATACATTTCATTTTTATTACTAATTGCACATTTTCTTTGTGTGTGTGTGGAGGGTAATTAAGTAATTGATTGCTGATTATAAACACTAGGGTGTAATTGAGATGCACAATTATCTCACAAGCGTGTATGAGGAAGGGGATGCACGGTCCACACTAATCACAATGCTTCAAGCTCTTAATCATGCCAAAAATGGTGTCGATATAGTCTCTGGAACAAGAGTAAGACTTACTGCTGCTCCATTTCTCTTTTAGTAAAATTAGTGATTTAGATGGATCAAGTACATCCTGTACTATTTTTAAATGTAGCAAGTACAGACTATGACATTATCACTTTCTGGTGCCATCAACATGGAAATAGTCAACACCAACAATTTAGTATCCTAATTTTGTTCTATCTCCATCACAAACAGATGAACAAAGCTTGTAGAGGATGTCTTCTAAGTTTCATATGATATATGCATCCATGACATCAGTAATGGTAGTTGCACTAACCAAGTCGATGAAAACAATATTTTATCTTTTGGCTTTCTGGAGAAATAGTTTGTTCTGATTTTCAAAATGTTGACTTATTTTATAATTATTAAAATGACTAGAAAAATAAGTTTATTTTTTTAACGCTAAATCGTTTTCATATTTTAAAAAATTACAGGTTAGAACACATTTCGCCAGGCCTAATTGGAAGAAGGTATTCTCAAGAGCATGCTCAAGGCACCCCTATGCAAAGATAGGTAAGTATCAGTATTAAGTATAACAAGTGATGTTATTTGATTTGTGCTGATGCTCTTTCTCTTTTAGGTGTGTTTTATTGCGGTGCTCCTGTCCTGGCACAGGAACTTAAGAAGCTTTGTTTTGAGTTCAGCCAAAAAGGGACTACGAAATTTGAATTTCACAAGGAACACTACTAAATTTATTGTATAGTTTTTTTTCTTTGTAACATAATTTTGTATGCAAAATCAAGTATAGAAAAATGTTTTCTTTTTTTCTTTCGAAGTTGTTAAAAATGTTGATTGGTTGACAAAGCAAGGTGGTTGAGACCGGATAATCTCTCTTCTAGAAGGTCATCCCTTGCTTATGTTGTGTTTTGTTCAATTGGGGTTTGGTGAAGATAGAATTTTGAAGCTATTAAATTGTGATTTGTATATGGATTACCCGTTTATAGAATACATAGGTCGGTATAGAAGATAAGAAAGAGTGTGTGATTGATTTGGAGGTTGAGAATTGAGAGAAATCGGGTACAACTTGGTAGGAAACATAATTTTCTTGGTAGTTAGGAGGTCTATGTTGAAAACTATACAAACATAATAAATATAAAGTATGTCACTGTGAATAGACTTATTTTGAAGTTTGAACATATCACAAGAACCTTTTTCTTTCTTTCGTTCTTTCATGTAAGATTGCAATTTATGTAACTAATGTAGTTTGCCCATCTCCTAATCTCTTATGTTATCCTAGTCACGAATGTAATGTATTTAATATGTAGCTCAAGGTTCTAAATTGGCGCTATATTGTTTTTTAACCGAAAAAAAAAATGTTATAGGTCAACATTGTGCTATGTCAAAATATGATTATTATAACGGTAATAACAGTCACAATAACACATAGTGCGTAACAACAAAATAGCATGTTATTCGATATAATTTATTATTTTTATTCAAAATTAATTTTATATAACTTGAGATGCCCAAACTTATGTAACTATGGTATTATGATCATTTTAATGAAGCAAATAATATGGTTTACGGTTATGAGATTATTTTGATTAGAAAATTTTACTTAGTTTTTACCATATCATTGATATTTTGAGTACTACTTCGAGTTCGTATTGATTAAGTATAAGCTTATAATTCCTTAATCAATTTGTTGCTATTTAGTTACTCTATAAAACTCTAGCTTATATGAAAATTAATAAACATATAAATTATAATTTTTAAATTAGAGAAAACATGACATAACTTCCATTATAGCACGCTACAATGTAATAATTTTTTTCATAATACCGTCGTGATGACGTGATAATTGTTATTTGTAGCCTTGGTTGTAGCTATACAGTAGTGATATGTAAAACAAAACACAACCAAATTGTATGCAGTACCTGCAACATATAAAACTCTTTCCCATTTTATTGCATTTTGCGCACATTAATTTTACTGTTTACCAACTGATCTGTATCATATCGAGCCTAAAAGACTGAGCTTTCAAAACCATATCAGTTGTCTAAATTTTGAATTTGCCACCATTCAAAAATTCAAAATAGACATTTTGTGCTAAAATGCGCTCCGTGATAAGGGCGGCAGAGCCTAAATTGTACAATAAATTTCTTATGATTGGATCATTGGGTAGTCAAATGGGCTGGATTGAAAGTAGGGTAAACTTATATATATAGAGTTCATAAAGATATCGTGAGCTTAAGCTCACATGGGATCTTCCGTGAGATTAACTCAAAAAGTATATCAAATTATTTTTAAATTTTAATTTATCATGCTCATTAAATTTTTTATATAAAAATCTCGTGGGATGCAAAAATTTGGAGTGTTTTGAGATTTTTAAGTTATTATTTTTATTTTTTAAAATAATGTTCAAGTATTGAATATATTATTATTATTTTTAGAACTGATTTTTAAAAATTAAAATTATAACTTAAAAATCTCAAAACATTCTAAATTTTTGCATCCATAAGATTTTCATATAAAGAAATTTAATGAGTATGATAAATTAAAATTTAAAATGATTTGATATATTTTTTGAGTTAAATTCATGGAAGAATTTCCGTGAACTTAAACTCACGATATCTTTACTTTATATATATATATATATAAAGCATGAGATTAAAACAAAGTACAATGGGCTTTATAGCAGTACAAAAATCCATGACAGATCTATCATTCAACTAATAGGCCCAAAGGATATCTTTACCCATCATCTAAAAGACTGAAACAATAAATCTTTAATTAAAGCAGGGGTAAAAGATTGTATGAGTCCACAACAGGAGCGGATTTAAGAGGCTAGCCCCCCCCCCCCCAAAAAAAAAAAAAAAAAAAAAAAAATTACCCAAACATTCATAGATGTTATAAAAATTAGTTATAGTTGTACAAAAATTACCGATTGCTTCCCCCATCAATTGGGTCTCTATTATAAAAATTAGTTATCAATTTAGTTTATATTTTAAAAAAAATATCCATAATGCATATATATATATATATTTTTGCTTATGTAATATTAGTGAAATTTAGTTTAAAATCTATTTAATAAATTATCAATATTTATTTAATATTTTTATATTTTTTTTAATATATTGTAATTATTTGTTTAAATCCCGTCAATCTGACCCCCTATATCAAATTCTAACTCTTCCTCTAATCCATAAATCATAAAAACACATCCTGTGTATGAGAACTCAGTTGGATTGAGAGCACATAAGAAGAAAAATAACAAAACAACGTAGTGGAGCTTATATGACCATACGAGGATGAGGTTACTACGATTCTCATAGTGAAGCCAGTTTATTAAGTTCATATTAACCAATGCATCTCACTGATTGAACTTGAAGACTTCAAAAATGGAAGTTTATTACATGAAGGCTCTCTCTAACCATTCACCATCCGTTCATCCTACAAGCGATGCTCCGGACACCAGTACCCCTTCAAAATTCCACATCAATCACCGCCATATTATCTAAGATTAATTTCTCCTATATCCTTCAACTCTTTTTGATTTTTTTACTTCTCCCTCTACTCATTAATTTATCTTATATACCACATTCTCAGAAATATTTCTTCTCCCTCTACTCATTAATTTATCTTATATACCACATTCCCAGAAATATTTCTTTTATTCCTCTCTAGATAATTAGATGAGCTAATTTATTTTGTTCTCTTTAAAAATCATGATTCAAACTTTATTATATAGAGAGAGAGTTAGATTATTGTGAAAACGTTTGCATTTTGAGCCCAAGTGTATACGACTCAAATTTTATCGTAACACGTCCGAAATTCAAAATTATCATTCTCTTCATATCAAAATATTGAGAGATACAAAAATTTGGGGTATTTTGAGTTTTTGTAAGTATTTGTTTTGGATTTTTGAAAATCAACAACAATAATTCAATATTTTATTATTATTTTAGTGTTAATCATCAAAAATTCAAAACAAATACTTAGAAAACTCGAAATACTCTAAATTTTTGTATCCCGTGATATTTTAATATGAAGAATTTAATGAGAATGATAATTTTAAATTTCAAACGTGTTACGATAAAATTTGAGCCATATGCATTTGAATTCGAAATGCAAACGTTTTCATAATAATCTAACTCTATATATATAGAAAGAGAGAGAGAGAGAGAGAGAGAGAGTCGACTACGGTGCTTTGCGCTCTATTCTTAATTCAAGTCAGAAATGATCGATCTAAACCATTCAATTTAATTTTCATATCAAAATCTATTAGGAAACCAAATTTTAAAATTTTTAGAATTTTTTGCTATTTTTTCTGGTGAGGAGAAATTGGCATGATCTGAGAATTCTGATTCATCAAAAAATGACGGTTTTCCCCCTATCCAAAAAAATAGTAAATGAATTCTAAAAAATATAAAATTTGGTTTACTAATAGATTTTGATATGGAGATTAGATTGAGCGATTTGGATCGATCATTTCTGACTAAAAATTAATAATAGAGCGCAAAGCACACAACTCTTTTGTGTTTTGCAAAGCACCATAGCCTAATTTTATATATATATATATATATATATTAAATTTTCCTCCTATCTTATTCCTCCATTCTATATCTAATAGGGTATCAAAATTTAACCCGACCCAATCCAAGATGACCCGAGAATAAATAAATCGGATATGGGTTAAAAAAATTGATCTGATCTGACTCGTTTAATTCTATTTTTTATTTTACAATTAAATGCTAATTATTAATTATATATGAATTAATATTAATTTACTTTAAAATATATAAAATTTATTAATATATATTTAATTTTGACCTAATTTTTAACTAATTTAGTTAAAAATAATAATAAAATAATGATAACTCAAACAGACTCAGCCCGTCGTGACTCATTGATATCCCTAATATCCAAATATTCAGTTCTTATTGATCTAAGCAATGGCCTCTCTTCAATATGAGATAGAGAATTTCCTCATTCTGTCTAATATAATGCATGCGCGTCTAATATTCTCATTCTACCTAATAAGATAGCAGGGACATTTTTTATTTTAATTAAGATTAAATCATTATTTTTAAGGAGAACACAATAAATTAGCTTATCTAATTAATTTGAAGGGCATAAAAAATATTTGTAAAAATTAAATGATATATAAAATAAATTAGAGAGTAGAGAAATAAGATCAAAAACCCAACATGGTCTCATTCAATTTTCACAGAACAGTGACCGAGTTTTACTTCCGTGAGGAATTGAGGATACACTTGGGGTGGCGTACGCACCAGCTGGATGGTTGGGTGCACAAAAGGCCACAATGTTGAATGTCATGCAATGGATGTGCTCGCCGATCAAATTGGGGAGATAGTAATGTTACAGAAAATATTTTACTGGACGGGGAACTCGGTCTGACGAGTTATACGACCGTTGAAGGCAGGGTTTCCGTGTTTGGGTTGTAAAAGAGGGATATGGAAGTCGGATTGAATTTTAGCATCGTAATAGGCATATCAATTTTAACAGTAGAGATTTAAAATGTGAGCTAACTAGAATGGTTTTCAAAAAATCGATTTCATCTTCATAAGCACAAATGAAATTTATGAGTTAGACTCTCATCTTCCTCTCTCTCAAAAAAAAAAAAGATTAAGAGTGTGGTTTGTCTGGCAAATGACTTGAGGAAATGATAAAGAGGTGATTTTGAATACTCTTGCAATTTTAACATGTGAATTTTTTTCTTTTTGGGTTTGTTAAATACTCTGGCAATTCTGTTTGGTCCGTTCTCTTATCAGCTTATTCTTCTTTTAAGAAAATATTAAAACATTTTCTGGTGAATTTGATTTCTTTTTAGTACTGTAATATAGACAATTAATTTATGTACAGTGAAAGATATTTCAGTTCTGAGAAAGAGAGGCGCATCACGTATAGATTATGTTGAAGGGTATTTATGATATTAATCCTATTTTCAAATTCAACATCTAAAATAAAAAGCAAAAATAATAGGTATTAAATTTTTCACAAGTTAAGATAATTGCCAGAAAAAAAAAATGGATCAAGTATATATAATGTCATGCTGAGAAATACTCTGTTCATTGTAATCAAAATAATATGGGCTTTTTCAGTATGAATGTAACTCATTGTTGGGCCCACAACGTTAACAAAGCTTGGGGCATACAAAGAAATTGGATATTCGGACATTTAGAGCCTGTTTGGGGGAACTCAGGGAATGAATATGGGTATAGAAATTAAACTAAAAAACATTGTTATTGTGGGGGAAAAAATTAACTCTCAGTGAATTTTTAATTTCCTACAGAAACAGTAAATGGCCGAACGGACCCTAAACGTTTCACGATTAGGACCACCCAGTTCCTTTGATTATTCTTGCATCTCCAACGAGATCAATTTCATCAAATAAAGCTAAAAAAAAGCTGAGAATTCAATGACATTGATATTCTCGGAGGTAGGTAACTTTTTTTTTTTTAGAATTAGAAACTCGGTAAATTTACAAATGCAAAAATATGTCTATATTTTTTTTATTATTTAGTTTTTTTTATAAAATTTTAATAATATGTTGTTAAGATGGTCAGATTTCAAAATAAACGTTTAATTTTTTTATTTTATTAGATTTTTCTGCGAAATTAAAGAAGTTGTTAATTCGTTAAAAAAAGAAGGAAAAAATGTCTTTAGCAGAGCACTTAGGGCATCTTCAATGGGACTTTTTAATGAATTACTAAATCCTACGTGTCAATTGCCATTTAAATTTCTTGGTTAGGTGATGATTGTTAATTTAAAAACTATGAAAGAGAGTTGCTAAAATAAATAAAAAACTCAATTCTAAACGTCACATTATTTAGAAACTCACTTGATTCAATGATGGAAAAGAAATTTCCAAAATAAAACTAGCGATGAAAAAGAATTTGACGCTACCAATTTAGCATTAGAACAAGGAAAATATCATTAAATAATTTATTTATTTTCTGCGATGAGTAGCTCTGTAAAATTTCTAAATAATTGTTAAATAAATGATACAGCAGTTATTAGCAACTCTAAATGATTTGTGATTTGGATACTCTTAGCCATTCATTTTTTAGAGAGTACTGAAAGAAAGTTCTTCGAAGATGTCAGTGCTCACCCTTAAATTTCCAAATCGTTAAAAATTGTATAATTTTTCCTTCAAAATTTAATAGATCAAGTACAAAGTATTTAAAGTGCCTGGCTTCAATTTTCAACTACTGACTGCAGGAGCAATCGAGCACAGTTTCTTTGCAAATATTGCTAACAAATTTGAAACCGGCCGACAAGATTATAAATGCGACATAGCTGCCTTTGAGCACAAATGTGAATAACAAAACTGAAGGGTTGAAAGTGAAAATTATGTGGTCAAGTAATCAAATGGTCAAACAGTCAAGCCCCAGAATCAGTGGCCATTAACTGTTGGGTCCAATAAACCGGGCCTATGAAATCAAAAAGGCTAACATGTACATGTGTCATGTATGCAGGGCATGTTACTAGCATACACACGTTAGTACAGTACTCCTGCCCAAATAGTTATAATTCAGTCGTTTATGAGGGAGTATGACTAATTAATACAAAATTTTATAATTTATTGATCGACTTGCTGTATACGAACCATTTCAGAGATCATACCAATAAAAAGACCGTTCTACCCTCCCAATTAACATTCTTGCTCAGTTGCTCTCCACTGAATTTTATTTTTTTATGAACCGTACAAGGCATATATGATATATCATTTCAGAATTCAGATGATCACCTTGAGGAACCAAAGGAAAAAAAAACAATTCGGTGTACCATCTCTATAAGAGAAATTTCAGCAAGCAAATTTGACCACATAATCAAATTACCGTCCATTGAATTGTTCAGTAGCCTATTATACACAAGCAGCCATGACTTATGTGTAAAAGTATTTTTTAAAAGAATAATATAATTTTCGTTTAATTTTTTAAATTACTTATCACAACTATCAAATTATAAGTATGAATTATTCAACAAAAAATAATTTGACAGTTTTCATAAACCTCAGCGAGTGTCAAAACTTGATCCAACGGGTTAATCAAACCAAACCTGAAATTGACTTAATTCGAAATGATCTGAAAATAAATGAATTAAATATGAATTAAGATTTTTTAATTGACTTAATTCACAATGATCTGAAAAAATGAGTTATATATGAGTCAAGATTTTTTGATCCGTCATGATCCGATGTATCCAATCCAATCCAATTAATTATATTTTTTATTTATTTTATGATTGAATGCTAATTAAATCTTATATATCATAATTAATTAATATTTAATTATTTAAAAATAATTAATTATTTTATTCAGATCGGATCGACCGATGACCCTTTGAGTCAAGCACAAAGAAATATTAATCTAATTTTAAACATATTAGATCGAAACTAATTTAAAAAATAATAAAATAATAATGTACGGATCCGATCTATTTACACCCAACAATTAGCCATTATGTCTAACGTAATTTACCCTTTTCACCTTCATTTTTTTTTTGTCTTTTATGATACTATCTTTCAAGTCCACTCCAATAACCCTGGCAGTGGCAGATAATGCTCTCCGTAGTTTTTATTTTATTTATAATTTTTAAATTAACAGATATTACATATTAATAACTCTGCTGCTAAAAATGGCATACTCTGCTATACCGTAGTCCAGCAAACCCAGTCATGCATGTGCAAAAGTTTGACGAAACACACCACTACATGACCTAAATATAAATGCAACCCACGAGTCAAGTCTACTAAAAACGTTGAACCGTTCCATGCCGTGGTGACAACAACACGCGTGTTACCAAGCACCACAAAGAGAACAAAAAAGGACGAAGAAAGGATAAGAAAAGGAAAAAAGATGAATAAAATGACTTTGAAAAAGAAAAAGTGAAACCACCTCGTAAAGCAATGTTTCCACGTTGAAATTTCTTTTACACTAGCTAGCAAAGGAATGAAGTATCCTATGTCTAATTCTCTCTTGGAAGCTTTGGTTTAGTAAACTTCACCTTCTCATGTCCTGTAAAATTTATGCTATGCGTATATATGACGTATCTTTCTAGTCATATCTATATATGTCTCTGTCTGTTGCACGATGAACAAACGATGGGAACTTTGAAACAATTATACCACTTAAAGTAGCTTATCAATATCTCTTTCAACATGTATTGCATCAAAAGAATAAAAAAGATTTCAATTTGGAAGAAAAGAACATGAGATAAGACCGTGCCATAAGGCTGAAAGTATATTATTATTATTATTATTATTATTATTATTATTATTATTATTATTTTGAGCTGAAGCTGTAAGTATTTTAAAATATGGTAAGAGTGACAGAAGGCTAAAACATGGTGGTGAAATTAAGTAATTTTTTTTTGTCTAATTTTTTCAAAATATATATACAAGTAAAATTCATGTTTCTCGGAGCAAAAATTATCGTTGCTTGATGGTTCCGGCGAAACAAAAATATAAATCACAATAACAGAGCTAAGTTCAGATATATTTTTCAAATAAAACAAATTAGTACTGTGCATCAATTTAGAGGATATGACTTATAATTTCTTACGTTCAGGTAAGAAAATTTTCTATTATGCATCAAACTTTTGTGGTTCATTTAATGCTTAGAGTATTTTTTTTAAATATTGCTCAAATGAAAAAAATTTAATTATAAATGTGTTTCTAGTGAATTATATATAATGTATATCGTCATATTATCATTGACACTCAATATTTAAAATTTTAGAAATTAATTAGTGATTCATCAAATTATCATCCATACTTTATATTTAAAATTCTAAAATTATATAATGAGAGGTAAAATCTTTTTTTTAAATTGACTAAAATTTGATAAACGTTTTATCTAAATCATTAGAAACTCATCTACAATTTAAATTTTTTATTTAAGCAATATATTTCAAAAATATATACAATAAGTTTTGGATATACATTAAAATTAATCATCACGGTCTCAGTTTCTAGTTCGTTCCTACCTAATTAAACACACGCTAAAAAAAAATAATAGAACTAAAATGAATGAGTAAACTACAAACTGCGATATCCACTTTACAGAAATAAAATCACGACTAATCAATTATAACCAATCCTTTTAAGTTCCCCAAAAGAGAAAAAAATCAGATAGATTGGCATTTAGTTTAGTATATCCTACAACAAAACCTACTTAAGAAACCACTTAATTCTTCTTCCAATCTATCGCATACGATCTCAAATTATAATATGGATCACATCTAATCCAAAGAACTGTACCAGCATTTACAATCTCCAGTTAAACAGCCTACGCTGAAATTCATCATTAAACCATGTAGATTCAGAGAAGGTACTCAGCTTTTATAAATGCAATAGAACAAAAAGAAATTTAAGAAGCCATGCTTCTTCTTTTTTTTGAGGAAAGAAGCCATGCTTGAATGTTAGCCTCGAATTCGCTGCCATGCTGACCATACTATTTAAAAGCGTACAATAGTTCCCCTTTTTCGAGGTAAAATATTGATGTGCTGTGACCTCTTTACTTTTCCTAAATTTCATACCCAAAACAATTTTTGTGAATTAGAATTACGGTACTTGAGACAAATTCAAGAATCATTTCTGGCATTTGTTCGAGTCAATTCCGATATATATGTCTATTTCTGACGTTTGATCAACTCAATTTCGATGTTTATTTATCAAATTTATTGTTCTTTGAGGCCTTTCTCTGTTTTCTGAACAACGCCAAAACAGAGCACCACTATTGTAATTTATAACATTAGAAACTCTGATTCAGACTTAGTAGGACCAAAATTTAATGCATTTTGTTTGTTTAACTTATCTAACTCTCAGAGAACAAATTTAAATTTATTCTCTCACACACTTTCTCTTTTCAGATTGTTGAAAGACATGCCATCTTTTGTTTATAAAAAAAACAGAATCTTTATCCTTATAGTTCCTTTCCTGTCGTTCTCGCTCTCCATTCTTCCTTTTTCTTTTTCTGAAACAGTTCTTGTGTTTTTCGTCAAAGCTTTTCGCCATTGTGTCATGCAAGTAAACGCAAAAGAGAGAGAAGAGGAGGAAAAGAAAGGAAAAGCACAAAGGCTGCGCTAGAAGTAAAATAACAAAAAGATAACACGAATTCCGAGGGAAATGGGAATCGATTCAGATCTTTGTCTTTATTAATTAAAACATTTCCAAACAAGAAAAGAAAGAAAAGATTATATCATTTCCTTTGCGTTCCGTTTCATTGTGCGCATCGTACTTGTTTTCTTTTCCTTGTTCGTTTCATCATATGCCTCAACGTGACCTAGAAGCTTTTGCACCAGCCTTTTCAGAACAACAATAAATTTCTTATTTCAACTTTTCAGTGGAACTAGTACGTAATTTGACTATATTATTACGAGAACTGAAAATTTACAATGTACCTCCCAAACATTACTAGACTAATACTAGAAAATAGTCAAAATATAAATGAGGGTCACAAGTTGAATTTCCTTCCCATTTTAATTGACAAATAAATTGGCACTGATTTGACGAAACGAATGAGATAAACTTCATGTTAAAGAAAGGATCGATTTTAATATTTTTTTAAGAGCGAGCACTATTGGCAAAAAAAAAAAATCAAAAGTTGAGTGACACATGCAAATAGAGAGTAGATCAGGTGAAACTCACAAATAATAATATTAAAATATTGATGCAAACGAAAAACTCCCACATATGTGACAAAACACACAATGGGGCGGTACTAAGTTACACATGCTCATAGAGCATTTTTAAAAAAGCCAATTTCTTTATCAGATCTAGCATAATTGTTTTTATATGAGTCCCTTCTAAATATGTAAAAAAAAAACAATCACGCTAGATCTCGAGAAAAACATTATTTTTTTCTCACAATAATAAATTTCCACATACAGTTAGTTAATTAGATTTATATAATGGCAGAAAAAAGTGACAAAGGAAAGATTGTGCTACAAAAAGAAAATCAATAATGTACTTTTATCCTAAAGACGCTTCTACATGTAAAATTTGATACAACAAACATACAAAGACAATCCAAATGAAAAAACATACAAAGACAACTCTAAAGGTAGTGCGTACATATTAACCTTCACAACAAAATACTTTTTCTTTTTTATATAATTAAATATTTTTGTCCAAGGAAACTTCCTCCTATGTTCTCGAAAAAATACAAACAAAGAAAACGAAGGTAGCACTAAATATTGACCCGTTTGCCTTCTCCCGGGTCACTTCTCGATCTCACTAGAGGCAACTCCATTGATCCTATAGAATAGACAAGAAATTAGGTTAAACATTCAAAAATAGTAAAAAGAAACAAAAGGAACAAAGGAAATCATGCCAGCAGCAGAGGTCCCAACTATGAATAAAATTTGATATTCTGGGGGTTCTACGCTCATAATAATTGCTTCGATTTTGACCATGTGAAAAAAGCAAGATTTAAAAACTCAAAGCATTGAGGAAATCATAAGTTCATGAAATATCAAATTGAATCCCATCCTATAATTATAACGTATCTTGAAAGGTACAACCACAATCATTTTTCTCTTAGTACTATCATATTTTTCTCTAGAGGCTTTTTCTTTAATTTTGCTATTAACTTATCTGATACAACAACACTCCAAGTAAACTTACGAGCATAAATATGTGCCCTGATAAATAAATAATTTTATATCCATCTCTGGAGGTTTTTTTCTCTAGTTGTCCTAGCACTTGTCCAATACAATTACACGTAAATTTACAAGCATATATATGCGGCCTGTTAAAACCAAAATATCACAATTTCATACGCCTACCTTTATTGAAAGAAAGCTTGCAATGAGCAATTGCACCTTGTATGCCATCTTCCTTCTCTAGAAGCGTATCATCTCTTCTCTGAGGCACCATCACTGACTGTGGGGACAGCATGGCTGCCACAGCTGACGACGCCGATCGGCTTTTCCTTAACCGCCTTGCAACTAACTTTATACCGGTCGGCTCAGCCGGTCCGAACCGTAATTTCTCACCAAACCCCCTCGATACCTTTACATAAAACGGTTTAATTTTTCGTAAGTACTTTTGAATTGCGAGAGGAGATGATCGCTTTTCCTGATCCGGGCAAGGCGATCCAAGCTCAAAGAACAGCTTAGAGGATGTGGATCGGGCACTGTTGGAGCCCCGCAACCCGTTATCTCGTGCAAAGAGAGAGAAAAGCGGTGCATCCGAAACGACATTCGCATTTCTCCTTTCCAATTCCGGTTTCCCCCTCGTCTTCTTCGCACCGAGCTTCAGCACGCGAAATTTCCTCGGCGAGTCGGCAAAATGAGACCTCTTTGGCGCATCCGACGGGTCAAGAGAGAGCAAACCGCCGCTGAAGAACAAATCATGAGCTTCCACGTCAGACTCCGTCTCGGATTCTGTTTTGAGAGAAAGTGGGAACACTAGGTCGAAGAACGGGCCTTCGTCGTCGGTGCCTTGCGTGTCGGTCGACGGTCGGAACATCGCCGAGGGTAGACTGGAGGCGTGTATAGTCTTCGATCTTACACCTCTCCTTTCATCTCTGTTTCCCTTTGTGGTTACAAGAAATCCCAATACCTTCATAATAGATGGATGGAGAGAGAGAGGAGAGGAGAAATGAATGCGAGGTTTCCAAGTTTGAAGGTTTTGTCTTACTTCTACCACTGAGCTATTTCTTTGTTCTCTTCTGAGTTATCTCACGCTATATAACCAGAGTAAGAGTACAAGTTAGACAAAGTTAATTAATTAGGAATTGGTAAGTAAGAGGAGCGGTTCTATCACGAGGATTTGATGGAACAAATGTAAACTTGGTCCCACCACCAGGCCACCACTCATTGACTTAACTCGCCTGGAGCCCACGGGTCCAGGAAAAAAGTTAATTGTTAGGTTTGAAAATGACCGTTGGATTGTAGTGGACGGCTTAGCTTGACTTGGATAATGTTCGTGTTTTACTTGGCTTGTTTAGGGTCTTAGTCCAACCATTATGAACTGTTGATTAAAGGTAAAATAATTGTTAACTTTGAACTTTATTCCTAATTAAAGAACCTTCGTAAAGAGAGGACGCATGCTCCCAATGTTATTGTTATTTATTTGGTGAATCTCAACAATATTATTGTGACTGTTTTGCTCGTGATTTAAATCCGACACTAATTTTAAATTCTAGCGGTTATATTACATTTATACTACTCTAAGGGTATGTTTCCATGAGTGAATAATAACTTAGCTACTATTTTTATTCGTTATTGTATATTTGAATGAGAAAATAATTTTATAAATATATTCAGTTAGTGGTTATTCTATAAATTTAATAAAAAAATTATTTAGCTACAACTTCAAACATTATGTTAATAACTAATTTTACTCACTCACTCCTTCATCCAGACACCGTTACAGGATGAAACTCATGACCGAACCAAACATCAGCTCAGTAAAGTTTCTACCTTTTGTTTTAATGGTTCAATGGACGAATATGTGAGTCAATTAGCTCAACAGATGGTTTTTGAATAACTGTATATTTCTCATATATGAAATTAGATAGGACTAATCATTTTTTTTCATGAAATTGCATATATATAGAGAGAGAGAAATTTTCACACAAACACAAGAAACTATTTATAAGAAACTAAAAGACATTTATTTATAAATTCATTTGTTTAGGCGGAGGGGAACAAATCTGGGCCAACAAGAATAAGTCGCCTCGGAATTAATTTTTTTGTATTTAGGAGTCACCAGGAAACTTAAATGTTTTTAAAATAAAAGTTATATAATTTAGTGATTTACATGATACGCTTTAACGAGCGGTGCTAAGGATGTAAGAGAAGTTTTGCACATAAATTTCAAATTGCAAACTGATAATTCTAAATATTAGAGGTGGCAATCGGGCGGGTCGGGTCGGGTTCGGGTTCAGGTCGGGCGGGTCGGGTCGGGTCGGTTTGACTTTCTACGAAAGAAAAGGATCGGGTCGGGTCGGGTCAATTTACATGTTGTGTTTTTTCAGATTGTTGATAGAATTCGATTGGATTGAAGGTCATTTGATCTCGGGTCGGGTCGGGTCAGGTCGGGTTCGGGTCGGATCGGGTCGGTTTGACTTTCTTAAAAAATCGGATCGGGTCGGGTTCGGATTGTCAAACTGTCGGGTTCGCCACCTTACTAAATATCCGTTAAACTGTGATGTGTAGCCTACTAATCAGGGCTTAGTTGAGTATTTCAATTTTAATTCATATATAGATTTGCTTACATGCGTTGCTTATCTATAATCTATACACTATTATAAAGAGCGTATGAACTGAATTTATTCATTATGATCAGTTTTTCAGTTTTTCTTAAAGATCAAAATGCTTCTAATCGAATGGTTTGTTTTAATAGGTCTAAAAACTGACAATTCAAATTTTAATCAATGTTATTTTTTTTATAATGCATTAATAGGGGTTTGAAAAAAGTTATCCATCAAATAAATAAATAATTATCTATCTAATCTTTTAGAAACAAATAAATTATTATCTATTTTATTTTTTTAGAAAAACTATCTACTATCCAGTTTTATTTTAAAAAAATATTATTCTTTATAAAATAATGAATTAATTTTATTTATAAATTTAAGAGTTTGTGTGTTTGGTTGGCACAGGGTTAGTGCTAACCCGAGAATAGCATCTATTTGGAACAACATGTATTATCCAAACATAAAATTGCTATTAAGAATAGTCGATATTAGCTAATATTTTGCTAACCCAAAGAAGACTTAATTTCGCATTGTTCTTGCTTACTAACCCAACATAAATTCTACTAACTCATCCAAACCCGTAATAGCAACTATTATTATAATTCTCATATTTCTCAAAATATCACTAACCTAACACTATTCTCAATCATTTACATAAAAAATATTATTTTTGCACTAATCCTTCCATCATCCAAATACTTGATTTAGATATATATTATATCAAACTAAAATGTATGATTTATGTATAATAAAATTAAGACTATATATATATATATATTTCAAATTAAGAGGATTTAGTACAACTAGTGGGTTTCATGTTAATACTGGATTCTTACAGTGATGTTTCAGTATTTTCTTTAAAAAATTGATGATGATGATCAATTGTCTATAAGGATGAATAGTTCATAATTTAACCAAAGCCACTTTTTCTCTTCATTTTGTTTGTTATCATGCATAAATAGTATGTTTAAAAAGAGAAATTATACATTAAACGCATTAAAGATCATGTATTATTTACTATTATTGTAAAAAAAATAAAACTACCCACTGAAAACCATACCCAAAATAGAAAAAAACTACACTGTACAACTTTACTAAAAAATATATATTATACTTTATAAATCATATTTATTAAATAATAAATTAATGTTATTTAAAAAATTTATATTCTTTCAATTAATTTAGAATTTATGTAAGTGAAATATATCATTTATTTATAAAATAAATTAGTGTTGAATACATTATTTTTAAAATTAAAATGATTTCACACAATTGATGACTTTTTGTTTCTAATCGTGTGAAAAGTTTGGACAAAGAAACAATACAGTGACTAGGGGTATCAATGAGTTATGTTGTGTTGGCTTCAGTCAGTTCATCATTATTTTATTTTATTTTTACCCAATTCGACCCGTTTCATTTAAATTCGGATCAAAAAATCTTGATCTATACCCGATCCGACCGGCCCATGTAAAATAATTAATTATTCATTAATGAGTTAGGTTATGGTGCTACGCGTAGTTAATGATCAAATTTGCTACGGACTAAAAAATATAGTTAAATCATCTCCAAATCTTGATTTATTGGACTCAATAAAATATTTATATTAAAATATGATGATATATAAAAAATTTTATTTTTTGAATTTTGTAAGTATTAGTTTGGGATTTTTAAAAATGACCTAGAAAATATATATTATTTTATTATTATTATTGAATCATCTTAAAAAATCTAAATTAATACTTAATTGTTTTTATATCCCATCATAATTTGATATAAAGAATTTATTAAGATTCATAAATCAAGATTTAGAGATGATTTACCTGTATTTTTTAGTCCATAGCAAATTTGATTCATTAACTACGCGTAGTGCCATAGCCTAACTTTTATTAATTATTTTTATATAATTTTAAATAAATAAATAAATATGGATTAATTTATAATTAATCTTAATTAATGTATTATTAGTATTTATTTAAATTTGAATGAATATTAAATCATAAAATTATTTTAAAAATATATTTTATTTATGGCGGAGGCGAGAAAATATATTAAGTGGTGTTAACTTATATATTTTAAAGATTATCTCAAATAATAATAATTAAATATATAAATTTTTAAGGTAAATTTTTAAAATTTAGTGGTGTCAATTGACACCACTGGTGGCAATGTGGCTCCGCCGTCGAGTCGACCCATACCCGGACCCTACCGTGATAGGTTTAAAATCTTAATTCATATCTGATTCATTTATTTTCTGATCATTTCGGTCGTTATTTGAGCCGTGCCGTTAACCCGTCGAATCAAGTCAAGTTTTGACATCCTTAAAGTCGAAAATATGACATACTATTTTACAAATTCGGGTCAAATTTTGACATCCTTAACAGTGACAAATATGACATACCATTTTAGAAATTAAAATTAAATTATACTTGTGATTTCCTTCACAAATCTGCAAAATAATACAAGGAAATCACATATTATCGTTTTTTTATTAGAGTGGTTCAATGGTTATTGTTAAAAACCGGCTGATTAAATCGATCATTTTAATGAACCAAACTTGTTAGTATTCGGTTCCGATTTTTCCAGTTGAACTACTTGGTCCGGTCCAATTTTAAGACACACTAGTTCCTCCTCTCGAAGGAAAAAAAATTCTCGTCGGCGGTTTTTTTTTTTTCAAACCACCCTCTTATACTAGAATTTTCATCATCCAACTGTAAGTTACAAAATTACACGAGTGAAAATTATTTAGTGGAACGATGAAGACATGATGTCAATGACCTAATCAATCTGAAATCTCAAACTTGCACACAAGATGGCTGTATTAAATTTATATTGAAAAAATCAAGCCTATCTTAATTTTTTTTTTATATTTTGTTTTGGACATTATGATAAATAGACTAGTTAAAGTCATGCAAACTTTGCCGTCACTGATTTTATCTCGACGGGACTGACTCATGATTGCATATTTTGACAATAATACATTGATTGCATATTTTTCTTAATGATGTTGATAATTATTGTAGGTTATGCGTTGCTGTAAGTTTATATATGTGTACTTATTGACCTAGCTACTTGAATAGATGTAAATGAAAATCATCAGTAAAAAAAAAACAAGATCATTAATAATGATATCCATTTAATTCTTAATACATAAAAAAGTTCAATTTCTAAACGTTTTAAGTATGTCACATCATCATTTTTTTCATTTATTATTGATTTTATTTAATTTTTTAATCTTTGGTTCATATAAAATAGTTTCTCTCTCCTTATTTAATAATGTGTGTAATATACTTAAAATGATTCAATTTTTTATATGATAATTTATAGATTATTATGTGTTTATTTACATTATCTATTGTTATAATAATAATTACTATAATAATAATTATTATTACTTAGTATTTAAAAATATTATGTCCAAATTTTATTAAATATGTTTAAATTTTTTATCTTATTCATTATTTATTTGGGAACAACATTATCAAAATGAGACCTGAGTTAAAACCTTAATCATAATATTGTCTTAATTGGACTTGGTTTGAGAAAATTTACACCGTCACTCCGATAAATACTATAGAAAACGAGGTCAGAAACCGAACCGATTATTTGTAAACAGTTAATTTGGCTTTAATTTTTCATCTATGTAATCTAGAAATTTCAATTCACGTGGGTATCTTTTATCCGGACCCATTTGCAAATGTTTGAGATGTTTATCTGTTCCACACTTATCCTGACGCATTATCTATTAACCATAATCATTCTTTTGTCAATTGAGTCAATTCAGAATATGCAAGTGTTACCTTGTATAGATTTAATTTTTCTACACATTTTCATAAAAAAAATGTAAATTTTTATGGTTAACAATTATATATTCCCAATTAATAAAATAAATGCATAATTATATTTAACAAATTGTGTATCGGAATAATTATTGACAAATATTGCCGGGACGCCTAATATATTTGCAGATTGGATGGAGATATGTTTTTTTTTAGAAGGACCTGGATGGAGATATGTTAAGCAGTTTTTATTATTAATAAGTATTATTAAATTAATATTGTTAAAAATAAGACTGAAAACCGTAAAATTTCAAATATACGAATGGCAGAAACGCGCCACTGGCAGTGGCGCGTTTCAAAAAAATAATGAAACGCCGCACGCCGCCTCCATCTCACTTGCGCTGCGTGCGTTTTGTATATATAAGAAGGAAACGCGCGCCATCGCGCGTGGCGCGTTTCGTAAAAACAAAAAAACAAAAAAACAAAAAAAAAAAAAACCGAAACGCGCACGCCCGTGGCGCGTTTCGTAAAATAAAAAATAAAAAATGAAACGCGCCACTGTCAGTGGCGCGTTTCGTAAATTCAAACAGCGTGCCACTGGCAGTTGCGCGCTGCCATTCGTATATTTAAAATTTTACATTTCTCACTTTTATTTTAAATAATATTAATTTAATAAATCATATTATTACTAAAATTCCCTATGTTAAGTGTGTGGGAATGGGATGCATCATGCATGTTAGTTCTGAATGTTAGAGCAGGAGAGAGATGAAGCACAGTGCAGAAGCAGGCTAGGCGCCTAGGCCCAATACCACCTGAAAAGCATCAATTACATCTCACCAGTCAAGATTTTGATTATTCACTGAAGCCGCCTCGGTATCTCTCCAGGAAAGCACAAACCCTCCTATGTAACAATATACGATACGTAACGAGAAACCTGTATACGAATTCGATCCGATCTAATTTTTTAAGAAAATCAAATCAATTCGAGATCAAATGACCTTTAATCCAATCAAAATCTATCAACGATCTCAGGCTCGAGGGCATCGATTGACACCTCTAATACGGATCAATTCTAATTATATTATCAGGCAGGGCATCGTTTTTTTTTCTAGTTGTATCATGATGTAACTATTTTCACGAATTATTGTTGGCGCATTCGGGCTTTTACATAAAAAAAAAAAAAATCTAGTTGCAATGATGCAAAAGAGTTGTACTTGCTGAAATTTTTAGATTAAATTTGATTTTTGTCAAAACAATAATTTGAATTGAATTAAAAAATAATTCGAATTGTACGAGTTCCAAATTTCGAAAAAAATGTGATCCTGATCCGAATTTGAAAACGATATCTACAAAATAGACTTTTCTCTCTCAAAAAGACAAAAAGTCTAAAAAAAACTCCAATTGTATGACTTGTAAATTTCGAAAAAATAAGTGCCTGTTCCGAATTTGAAAAGGATGTCTAGGAAATAGACTTCTCTCTCTCAAAAAAGCCAAAAAAAAATCTAGGAAGTGGGTGCAGTGACTAGTGATGTCATGATGTGCATAGTTGGGTTGGGTGAGACCGTGAGACGCAACACTGACAAGTGACGACGGAATCATAATAAGCGAGAGAAGCAAGCGGCTGAGGCTGAAGTGCTGAACCGCTGAAGCATGTCGCGTACTCGTGTTATGATGTTGGGCAAGCTCGAGTGCATTCGGGCTCGGCAGTCTATGCCTCCAAACCCATTCCTCAATTCCTGCCTCTTCCCCTCTCTCCTGAGTCCCCGGTCTCCGCCTGACATTGTACGGTCCCCTGCGCCGCGCTGCCCTGCCCTGCCCTGCCTCTGCCCCCTCAGTTTTTATGGCGCTTTGACCCGGCCCCACCCCACTCCTTCCCGACCCTTCCGCACTTGGCGGGAAACATTACGCTTACTTCTTCCTTCACTTTCTTTTTTCCACCTCCTTTTACTGATGCATGCGTGATTCGTCTGAAAAGACACCTTGACCTTGGTCACATGGCAAAGAAGTCGTGGGAAACGGGAGTGGCGTTGGTAGTTGGTACTAGCGGCCCAGGCCACGTTGCCATTTGGCATTTGCCCAACTGTTGGGCGTATTTGCGCTGTAGCGAGAAAAGATACCTTCTCCAGCAGATAGAGTTATCATTTGTTAATATTAGGTACTTAGGTTCAGCCGTTTAGGTGAGTAGCTTCTTTTTACTTTGCTTGTACACATCAATCCATCATCAATGTACAATCTACAGAAACAGAACACTATTTTGCTTTCCATCCATCCTTCTGCCAGATTTTCTGTGGCACAATTGCCCAACCTTTTATCAACGGTGTAAATCAAATGACCAACTAGCAGAACTCAAAACGACTCGCGTAAATTTAACTTTTTATGTGTGTCCACGAGTAATTTATGTTGGAGTTAGGATTTTTCACCTCAGATTATTCTTCTTTTTTGCCC
The DNA here is from genome assembly GCA_037127355.1 of Schoenoplectus tabernaemontani. Classification (NCBI taxonomy): domain Eukaryota; kingdom Viridiplantae; phylum Streptophyta; class Magnoliopsida; order Poales; family Cyperaceae; genus Schoenoplectus; species Schoenoplectus tabernaemontani. The sequence goes on along the minus strand of CM073743.1, from coordinate 17,528,629 downwards.
AAGAAAAGTTTTCACTCCAAATTTTGAACGCTTGCAATTTTTTTTTTTTTTGCTTAGAAAAACAAGCTATTCCTAATTTCCAAATAAAAAATAAAATTCGCACATGATGGGTTGAGTTTTGTAATAAATCTAAAATGCACGATTTATTTTATTTATTTAGAGTGTTAATAGCGCCGCTTTTCATCAGGCTTTAATTGGATGAAGCCATCGTTTCTTTTAATATATTATTTATTTCTTTCGTAACAAAAGAAAAGCTCAACATAGGTTAGGTTAAGCTCGCCTAACTCTTTTGTCTGGCTTCGATGAGAATCATTTAATAGCGTTTTAATTACCCTTGTTTGTCACGTTTTATTTTCGAAAGGGAAGTACTAACCGATTCTGAGCAAGCAAAATGTTATGGAGATACTCTACAATCGATACGGCTTAATTATGTATATTAAACGGGTGGTCATGAATGTTAGTAATTTATTTAATGTACTAATACTATATACAAAATGAATTGCATAATTATATCTTTAACATACATAATATCTTATTTAATATGTACAATCAAGTCTATATTATTGACGGTATCAACAATTGTATACTTGGGCGGATAACCAAGTAGATTGTGTTGTATTAATTACCAAAAATTAATGAAATTTCTAATTCGAACTGTTTATCTTGTTAATTTTACGATAGATGCATGTTCATCAAATTATCACATAATGAATGAATCTACTTAATTTTTGCTCCATTTGATATGATATAAAATAATCTGCAAAAATAATTATATTTTATGAATATGTATCTATCATGAAAATAACAAGACAACAATTTGGATCCGAATTTTAAGTATTAAATTTTAACATATAAATTAAAAAAAATCGTAACATATTGTGATAAACAAAATGTGATATCATTACAAGCCTTTGAAAAATCTAGCTGACGCAAGTGTGTCGTTTTTTGGAATTTGCATTCTAACTCAAATTTTGATTTACTAATTTACTACCCGACTCTTAGGGTCCGTTTGGCATCTAATGGAATAACAAAAAGTTGGAATAGAATAGCTATTCCGATTAATTAATTTGCCAAACGAATTTTAGACTAAGTAGAAGAGTGCGGAATAGTGCTAATCCGGTATACCAACTTATAGGTAGAATACCGGATTAGCTCTCGTCGGAATAGCGATTATTGTTTGATTATATTATATTATATTATATTATTATATTATATTATGATTATGATTAAGATTTAGTATTATTATATTATTATATTATATTTATGATTATAATTTATTATTATATTAATATTATGATTATGATTTATTATTATTATTATCATTATATTATTATTATTAAATTATTATTATCATTATTGTTATTATATTATCGTTATCATTAGTATTATTATATTATTTATTATTATTATAAATATAATTTTAATATTATATTATTATATTATTATATTATGAATATAAATATAATTATTTTATTATTATAATATTATGATCAAAATTATTTATTATTATATTATTATATTATGATGATTATGATTATGATTATTTATTATTATTTTATTATGTTGTATTATATTATTATATGTTTATTATAATGATGATTAATTTATTATTATATTATTATAATTACAATTATTTATAATTATTTTTATTTTTATGATTATATTTTTATTATTATATTATTATGATTATGATTATTATATTAAAATTATGATTACTTATTATTATTATATTATTATAATTATGATTGTAATTATAATTTTTTTATTATTATATTACTATATTATGATTATGTTTATATTTTTATTATATTACTATTATAATATTATTATTTATTATGATTATTTTTTATTACTTTATTATTATTTTATTATGTTGTATTATATTATTATATGTTGATTATAGTTATGATTAATTTATTATTATTATTATTATTATTATTATTTATAATTATTTTTATGATTATGATTATGGTTATATTATTATGATTATTATATTATTAAAATTATGATATTTATTATTATATTATTATAATTATGATGGTAATTATAATTTTTTATTATTATATTACTATATTATGATTATGTTTATATTTTTATTATATTACTATTATAATATTATTATTTATTATGATTATTTTTTATTACTTTATTATTATTATTATCTTACTATTATGATTATTATTTTACTATTATTATTATCATCATCATCATTATTAGCTTAGTTTTAAAGGGCTCCTACGGGTTCTTTTAAAAAAAAAAAAGGGGGGCTCCTGTGGATATAATCTCCGACTGTTGTGTCTGTTCTGTGTTCTGACAGAGATTCAAAACCTACGGTTCAAATTTTGTCACGAGTTAATTTGAGTTAACTCATAGGAGATGCTTCCCAATTAAAGGGATCTTAAGTTAATTATCGGTCACGCCCAACTATAATCAACCTATTAAAGGAATCTTAAGTTGTGCCAAATAAAATCGTTAATTCAAGCATGCAAAATCTTAATACAACTATATTCAAACTCGTTGGCTAGTTGACCTTATTTTTGTATCGAGCATGCGAAATCAGAATTTCAACTTAAGAGGTGTCGGAGTGTTATATTAAAAATTAGATAAAAAATTTCAAAATACATTACGATTTTGAACTTTTTATATAAATTTTGATTTAATGAGGAGATCAAACCTCTGCTGACCACCTCTTATTTCGTTCCTGGCCACCATTCCTAAACGAATCTAATTTTTCGCTTTATTTTTTTGGACAGTGCAATAATCAATTAATTCCTCTTAAATCCATAATCCCGTTTAGTATATAGCTGAGTATGTAGCAACACAGTGTGATACTTCTATTCTTGTGGAAATTAAGTTCTACATTTTAACATCCATCTGTAGGAGTTTATTATGAAAAAAAATTCTCAATTCCTTCACTCGTTTAAAAGGAGCTAAACCTTTTTTTTTTCTAATTTGTCAAACAAACTAATAATAGATTTTTCTATAATTTTTTTCCTATACTTCAACTTAATTTTAATTAGGAGCCTGGATTAAAGTATATAAAATTTGTATATGTTTGGGTCAATACAAACAAGCGTAAAAAAACATCATTTTGAATTAGTGATCTTGATATTTACGACAAAATCAGTGCTAGCTCGGTATTCATTCGTGGCGAACTGTAATATAAAGTAATTCTATGAATCCGTCCTATGATATTTTGTTCTTGGAATAATGTCACGGAAGACATCGGACTATGGGATTGCGATTGGATGATCTTTAAATTTTCAATTCTTTGTACATAAATAGGTTAAACTTTTAAATTTTCAAGTATGTTATATTATTTTTTTCATCATTGATTTTGTCTAAATTTTTTATTTTCTTAAATCCAAAAATTTATATAAAATAGTTTCTCTTCTTATTTAAAATTATATATGTATACTTAAAATACTCTTAAAATGATATAATTTTTTTATATGATCATTTATAAATTATTATATATTTAATTATATTATATATTATTATAATTATTATTACTTAATATTTAAAATATCATGTATAAATTTTCTTTAATGTAAAATTTTATTAAATATATTTAAAATTTTATATCGTTAATTATTTATTTGAGGACTATATTATCGGAGAGAAGTCCAAATTACAACTCTAATTTGAACAAATTCTCCTCTAGACTCATACTATACAACTCTAGACTGCAAATCATCACCGAAACCTTTATAATACTCATTTTTGGATCCGTATCCACCGCCATATATTCTACAGAAAAAAAAAATATGGCAAGCTTTTATGGTCATCCGTATAAACCGCCATATATTCAAGGGAAATTATTATTAAACGGGTTTCACCCATGACAGCCGTCTGTCATAGACAAGTATAGCAGCAGATGTGTATCCCTCATTTTCATCAAAATATGAAATGTCACAAATGGCCTCATGTATCTATGTTATGTTGATTCATTTTGTGAATTTTATTAATTTCTTCAAAATTATTAGCTATAAAAACATATGTTCTTACTCAAATATTCGTTATACATTTTTTTCAATTTCAATTTTATTTTGGTTATATCCATTTATCTCATGAGATATATATACTGATGAGAAACATCAAAATTGATAAAATTTTATTTTATTTTAGATTGCGAACATTGACAAAACATTTGAAAATATTTTATTAATTTTAAATTGTTGTTGACAACTTTAAAGTAATATAAAAATATAGTATAAACAACTTCTATCAATTTTAATTATTTAAGTATCAATTGTTCGTTGTAAATATAAGATTAAGCAGGTAAAAACAAAATAAAATTGAAATAGCAAATAACGATTGTATATACTTAATTAAATGTTTATATATATTTTCGAACAAATTGCTATTTGTTATAAATTTATAAAAAAATGAAGCATAACTATTTTAATTATATTATTATAACATATAAGGATATTTGAATAATTTTAAATTTTAAAAGTAAATATTATATAATAAATTAACAATGAGGGTGTTTGTCACACTTAATACAGTTCGTGAGAGTGTTCGAGGGTGACAGAACCTCCAGTTTTTGTTATATATATAATATTATAATAATTATATTATTAATAATAAGAGTGATGAAATCAAAATTTTAAAAATACGAATGACAATGGGTCACTGACAGTGGCATCTTTTCAGTTTCTTTTTATAAAAAAAACTGCTGAAAGACGTTAGTGAAAGTGACATTTTTCCACTGGTTTCATAATCACACTCCAACTTCAACAAACACGTCACTCCAACTTAAAAAAAAAAACTGATTTGCACAAAGGCACAACTCTCAGTGGCGCGTTGGCATTCGTATTTTTAAAATTTCAATTTCATTAATTATATTATTAATAATATAATTATTATGAATATTATATATAAAAAACTGAAGAACCTCCCATAATTTTATCCTTTTTATTTTTGAGTCTCCCATCGTCATTATTTTATTTTGATGTACTTTATTCTCCGTTTCAATCAGCAATATCCGTATGTTTAGCTATAGATAGCAAAGTTCGCGGCATGTTTATGAGTATCCGGGCTTGTTCAGATAATTATTTGGTCTTAAAAATACAGATTTGTACTCTTCACGAGTCATGATATACGTTTTTGTACTTATTTTGATGTGAATTTGCTCCCTGAATTCAGTTGATTTCAAGTATATCCATCGAATGGTTAAAATAGTCATTTTTCCGAAAGAAGTATTAAAATACGATTTAAATGATATATCAAATTTGTCATTATTTGTCGTCTGTGCAATCTACTATAAACCTTTTATTATACTAGATGTGTAGTCGTGCGTTGTGGAGGAATATTTTTATTTTTATATTCATTTGTTTATTTTTGGAAAAAAATATGATGTCATAAATTTAAGAAAATAATATATTTTTTTAATATGATGTATTATAATAATTACAAAATTAATATAATTTCAGAATAAAAATAGCTGCTTCATAATAGTATATGGATAGTTTTTTTATAAACAAAAATAATAGTTGACAGTTAATTTATTTGATTAATAAGTTTTTTTAGATCTCTTATTAATACATAATAAAAATAGCAAAAAAAATAAAGAGAAAAATAACATGGGTTTAAATCCGAACCATTGATTCAAACTATTCAATTAGAAGCGTTTCAATCCTTAAAAAAATAAAAAAACTGAATATCAATAGGCGTCTCCAATAAATTCGCTATTTATAATTTATAATACAGTATAAATGTAGATTTTTATTAACCAATTTACTCTATTTAAGAATTGAGAACAATATTTTATTATATTTGTGCCTTCTACTCTAAAAGTCTAAATCTCTTTATTGAAAGATGCGCGCTTCATGACATTTTGGTGAGATAAAAAAAATGCAGCTTAGTTAATTCACTGGCAAGTTTTTAAAAAACGGAGTTAACTTAAATTTAACGGTGTAAAACGGTTAAATATGAGAGGCGTTTAGACGGTTTAATTTGGTTTTAGCAACTGAATCGAGCACAGACCTCTAATTTGATTCCATCTGGCATAGATTGATTCTGATAAAGTTGTCTCCCTGCCAATATGTATCAAGAGAGCTATCAGATGCTTTGTCAAACAACTCCAAGAACTTCTCAGTCACCCTTACTAAGTAAAACATTTATAGGAGCTCTTACCTGCCATGATCAGCATAAACATGAATCTCAACGCTAGCAAGGAGTTATGGTACCTCTTTGCTCTCACAGATAAAATATACACTCACTTTGCAGCACAATTTCACCTTGCTTGATCATACTAAATGATTACCTTACAGTTAAGAGCTGTTAAACATTTTATAAAAGCTTGTTCACTGGTATGATTTCCTTTGTCGATTCAATAAATTCATTATTCTCATTGCACTGTTATACTGGAGAAGAGGAGATGATTTGTTTAGAAAAATGATGAATGTGTCAGTGATTATAGCCCTCAAATGGGGGAAAAAGGGAAGGCAAAAAAAAGTATCAGTACTCGACGATAAAAAGCGAATATAGAACTCTATCGCAGGGCCTTCTGAAACAATGCTATGATGATGATCAGAAATTCAGCGGTGTTTGCTACCTGAGCGCACCATTTTTTGTTGCAAAGGAAGCTTTTGGGCATGGGTCGCTATCGCTGCTCAGGTATCAAAATAACCACCGATGGCAAATGGAAATGATGATTTGAGTATGACAGTCACAACTCACAAGTGACAACTCGCTAGTCAGGACAATTACCAACTCCTCTTCTTTGGGCCCCCTTTAATATGCATAATTCACCTTTCGTTAATTTGTTTTCGGCTGGCTGCATTAGCCATTCCTACCAAAGTTGGAATCTGTTTTCTCTGCATCTATGATTTTTTTCATTTGAACCGTTCGATCAACAATCAATATCTCTGATTTAATAATAATAAATCTTTATATATCAATGATCGAATTTAAATTTTCTCACAACTCTTTAAATTTATTTACGAAGATCTCCACACTGAAAATTCTCCGTAGAAAATACGCACCCCCCAAGTTAGTCAAGTTGGAGCAAAAAGAAAAGAGGAAACCCTAAAACGTGGACAAGATATCAAGAATGTTCAAACGCTGTTATTTTATGTTTTTCGATTGAATCTACGTTTGTAGCTAGAAGGCTTACAAAGAGAGAGGAGGAAAAAAATGTTGTATGGAAAATATAATATTTAAATCTTTGATATTAAGTTCTCAAATTCCTCTTTCAGAGGGTTTAACAACAGAAGGAAAATCTGAAAAGAGGACAGTCGGGAAATTGTTCTGAAGCGAGGTAAGTCGTGTATTCTAATTTTTACATTTAAACACTTCAAAATTCCAAAGTATATATTTTGAAATTCTCGAACAATAAGACTTCCGAGCTCGTATGCACAACTATAGTGATGATAGCAACGATTTTATGACGGTATAACACGCAATTTCATTAAAATTGAACGCAAATGATATGATGCGTTTTTTTAAAATGACTCTTGAAATTTAATATATACTTTTTTTAAAGTAAGGGGGGATCCCTTGAGTTTACATCTATTTATTTTGTCAATTTTGATAATAAATTTTAAATGAATTCATATAAGGTCTTATAAGTAGATATATTTTTACAAACATTTTTAAATTTATAGATAAAGTGTTTCAAATTTTCTATAATTTGAGTGCCATATGATTTTTCATCCAAAATCATTAAAATTATAAGACAATTATAATGATTTTGTTGAAATATAAAATGACACTTAAATTAAAAAAAAACTTTGAAACATAATTGATTAGTTTAAAAATATTTTTTAAAATAATTTTACTTTATTTTTTTACGAATTTATTTAAATTTTCAAAAATAAATACTCTCCCCCAGTCCTCTATATTCCAAACCGTGTCTCGGAGTCGTAGAGTTTCATTGAAAAATTGATAACATCATAAGTTACGTAAAACACTGCACCGCATTTGGTCGAGAACTTTCGTGCATAAACATACGCGCCTTTGAGAGAGCAACAAACAAAATCAAAGAAGATAGAGAGGAATTAATTGAGCAAGAGACTCGAGCTCAAATCAAACAAAATCAGCATTTTGCTGACGTCGGCACCAAACACCAGAAGTATTTTCTTTTTTTAGTAAGACCAAAAGCATCCGAGCAACGGAGTTGGTTCAAAGGCAAGACCAAGATTAATCTCCAAATTTGATAACAGCAAGACAAAAAGCAATTATTCTCCAACTAAGAAAGCTGCTTTTATCTCCTTTGAACGAGGTCAAAGAATGGATCCTGATTTATGGTCTCTTTTGTCATCAATTGGTACGACACGGTTCAATTCTACCAAGTAATAAATAAAACCAATCACTAAGGCGGGCCAGGCATAGGATATGATATTGAGTTTGGCATGAATTCAATTAGATAAATCATTAATCAGGTGCTAAAGAAAAGGCATTCCTTGACAAAGCATGGGCAAAACCAAATTCGCAATTCATAGGACATAATATGTTTTCTAAACCTATATAATGGTGCTATGCAGTTTTTAGTAATAATAATTATTATTAAATTAATATTATTAAAAATTAGAGTGAGAACCGTAAAATTTAAAATATATGAATGACAGCGCGTCACCGGCAGTGACGCGTTTCGTCTAAATCCTGTGCAAGTGAGATGGAGAGGCGCTGCGCGTTTAGTGGTGCGTTTCATAAAAATAATGAAACACGGTCCTGAGAGTGACGCGCTGCCATTTATATATTTGAAATTTTACGGTTGTGACTCTTATTTTTAATAATATTAATTTAATAATAATTATTATTACTAAAAATTATGGTGCTATGTATAGATAATCACATTCTCGATATCGCTCCAAAGGATTTTTAACACGTTTCCCATCTCGAAATAAAATAGAGAAAAAGTTAATGCACGTTTTTGATGAAATCAAGTTTTAAGTAAGAATGATGGCTCATATTGAAAACCAGATTGCTCACGGTGGATAGTATCATTATATCAGGATATGTGCCACGTGCAAAATTCAAGTCGAAAGTGCAACGCATTTATTTTCTGAATGAAAATAATTTTTACAAAAAGAAGGTCAGGAGATTTAAATAATTTTCACTTTTTTGTTTGTAATTTTCTCATTTTGATTATATAACACCGCTGGTGTTATGTTTTATACAAAAAAATTGAGGACGTAGACCTCATCTTCTATAAAAAAAAAAAAAATTATACATTCAATATGCTTTGACTGGCTGGACTCTGGAATACACGAGAGACAATTTGGTGGATACGAAACTAGGAACCACATGATTTTTATAAGAACAATAATAAATGAAAGTTTTCAGGGAACTAAATTATTTTTTTCTTTATGATACGTTTTGTTACCATGTGAACAAAATTGATTTTGCAGTTTTAAAACTATTCTTAATTTGATGGATAAGAAAATCATAAATTGCTGATTTAACGCATAAATTTAAAATTTACAATTTCGGTGAAGAATTTTGATAAAAAAAATCGGTGAAGAAGATGTTCGTCTTGGTGGGAATAACAACACCTCTTTAACTTTTCTAACATAAAAGCCAAGAAAACTCTGTAGTTAAATAATTTAATTCAACATCCGAATGTTTGCGTACTTGATATAAATTGTTAGTTGAGTGATCGGTCTTAAAATTAATCTTCGTCAGCATCTATAAATCAAAGCGTCCGAATGTTTTAGCTTGCTTTAAAATGTCTCATTTTTTTGTTTCTGCTCGATAAATAATATATTATTTGATATATATCTAAAAGTAATGTAATTCACCATTATAATTCAATATATATTATAAAATTTAATATTTTTAAATCTAGTACTGCCATAATTATAAATAAATAATAGTATTGAAAAACTTATTTTATTATACATTTTAATAGATTTAATAAATTTTAACTGAATTTGATGTTTGTCTTTGACAATATATATTATTCGTATTTATATTAAAAAAATATTCATAAATATTCATATCTGTATTCATATTGAGAAAATTAAAACAGATAAGAATATTATTTAAACTATGATCCGATTAAAAAAACAGCACAAGGCACATTGAAAAAAAGAATGAACGAATCAAAGCTGACCTCAGCAGGGGCGAGGAGTGCCACCGGATAGCAATCAGAACAACTGCAATTAAATTAAATTCCTTTACACGGTGGAGGTGGACTTTCATATTTGCATTTTCTTTTTAACTTTTTATTATGATAGTTTTTAATTTAGAAGATTTAATTCAACAGCTACATGAGTTGGATTTCTTTTTGCCCGAAATGTTAGCCATTTTAGCCCTCTTAATATTCTCAATTTTCTTCCCTATTTCTTTTGAATAAAACTACACAGCCGTCAGCCCGTGAACCGTGTCACGCGTCAAGTGAGCCCAACAGCCCATGGGCCATAGATGCTAGGTTACACAAAGGAAAACGCAAAAACGCCACATGAGATCTGGGACCAAATATCGACCCCGGTCCCAAAGCACTATCTACGTCATCGATCCGCAATTCCATCCGAAACCAATATCCACCGTTTATTGTAGAATCCAAGGGTTCTTAATCACAGTCCACGGATCGACCTCCGATCCAAATTTCATATATAATAAACCTTTCCCCAAAAGATCAAGCATTCCTCTCTCCGTTCAATCTCTGATCCAAATCACAGTCCCTCTAATATATCCCGTCGATTCGAATCAAATCAAATCGAGTCGCATCTCTAAAATTCAAAGATCAATCTACGATGTCTGGCCGAGGTAAGGGAGGCAAGGGGCTGGGAAAGGGAGGCGCCAAGCGTCACAGGAAGGTGCTCAGAGACAACATCCAGGGCATCACCAAGCCAGCTATACGGCGTTTGGCGAGGCGTGGCGGTGTCAAGCGTATCAGCGGTTTGATCTACGAGGAGACGCGTGGCGTGCTCAAGATATTCCTGGAGAATGTGATCAGAGATGCCGTGACGTACACTGAGCACGCCAGGAGGAAGACCGTTACTGCCATGGACGTGGTCTACGCTCTCAAGCGCCAGGGCAGAACCTTGTACGGTTTCGGTGGTTAGATAGGATTGTTCTTGCTTGTCGTGGGGTTCGTCTGTTCTCTTTCGGGTTCCGGATTCGGGTATTATGATAAGGTATTGATAGGGAATATCTTTTTCTTTTATTTTGTAGTGCTTTTTCTTTTTTTCTTTATTAGGGTTTAGTGTTCGGTGTGTGTGAAATGTCAATGTAAAGAATGTTGCATGATTAGTGAAGAACTGAAAGGTGAAAACTATGATTTCTTTATTTTCTTTATTCTTCTTGATTTTCTTGTGGCGTCTTTTGTTTGAGTTATTTGCTTATAGGTTTTATCTGCAATCATAATCTACTTGTCAGATTTAAAAGGTCGACTGCTAATTTATAAAATTTTCACTGTTTTGTCTGAAATTCCCGGGATAAATCCCCAAAACTTATATTATTTATGAAGTAATCAATCCTTAATAAACTTTCTTCTTCCGATTTTTCTCCGTTATGAATAGTAAAATTCTAGACTTCGATTCATCAATCGTTCGAATATTGTCATGAATTAAAATTAACTAAGCTTCGTTAATTTATGTCGCGACTCAATAACTAAAATTCTAGACTTAGATTCATCAATGCTTTGTTGATAAAACAATATTTTTATCGTTTTCCATTTTTAGTTAAAAGAACCAAGTTCAGATATTACCAAGCAATCATGCATTAGCACTTCCTATTTTCTTGCGCTTTCTTCTTGGTTTCAATTTTCAGATTTATTAGTGGTATAACTGGAGAGAAAGTGAGAAACGTGAATGTGAGGATTTTTCACTTAACTGGTCCAAAAACAGATCTTAAACGACCTAAGAGTAAATTTATTTTCACAAACGACTTAATAAATGGCGTGAGTTCAATTCACGTCCTTAAAACATTATTTTCTCCGCATGTCCGCTGCCGAAACAAAAGAGAGTAAAATGACCCAAAGGACGTGAGTTGAACTCACGCCTTTAAGTCCACATATCGCATTTATATCATTTTTTTTTCACTTTCGGTGTTTTTGAAAGATATCAACTAGAGCACATCACGTCGTCTGAGTTCAATTCACGTCTTTTGTGTCTTTGGGCAAGTGTTCGAGTAGACGAAATGAAAGTTTAAGGGCGTGAGTTCAACTAACGTCCTTATTTAGATCGTTTGTAAAAATAATTTTGCTCTAAATCCGATTCTGTAGTTAACATTAATTATTAAGCTGTTTAAGTAAAAAGTCCGAATGTGAGAAGGATTTTGAGTTGAATTGTAAAAGAAATGATCAATATCCTCTTCTTCCATATCAAATAACTAATATTACAGAAGGTTGAGCGATAGATGAGAGGTTGCGAATTGAAGAAAAAAGAGAGGAAGGTGTAGCGTCAAGGTTATATTGGCGGGGAAATATTCTATAGTCCGAAAAGAAAAATGAAAGACAAGTAAAAATGGACATTTTTGTCATTTGCTGTAATTAATTATGTACGGTTAATTTGATCGACAAATCAGAAATCATTTAGAGTTTACAGATAAATTAGAAATAAATAATGTAGAGAGGAATAAGAAATTGAAGAAAATTCAAGGGTATACCAAAAGTTAAGTCATTTAAATTATACGTTAAATACATCATATTATCTCTTTAAATGAAACAATATAATATGAGCTATTTGATTGAGATAAATGAAAGGATATAATTAAAATTAATGATGAAAAATATAATTAATGTAGTATAACGAAAAAAATTTAAAAATAAAAAACTTTGTGAGTATATAGAATCATATTTCGGATCACGTGAGAACTTAATTTTGGATCAGGCCTTCTAAAAGCTGTGTTACTTTTTCTATATTGAATTCAAATTTTGGGTTTTACCCAAACTAAATCTGCTCATGCTTGGTTCATCTCGGGTGCGGCCCAATTGTCCGTGGATGATCCTGCCTGTTGATGCATTTTATATCCGAAGCATTTCACATTCTTAAATCGTAATTTTTTGAACTAGTGCTTAACTTGTGCATTTATAATCTAATTTTAAAATTATTTAATTCATTTCTCTATTTTTTTCGTTAATTAAAAAAGAACAAAAATACTGAATTAAACTTTTGGAAATAATGCTCCCGGAGAGAAACATCAAGTATAGAATTATGAAATTGAAAAACTAGATAATAATACTTTGCTTGACTTCTTCTAATTGAAGTTATAAACATGTGAATAAAGCAAACAAGGATAGAAAAATTAAAATTTAACAAGGGTTCTCACCTTGACCTCGAAACAAAACTGAATTATTTTGATGGATAAAATTCAGTGTAAATTTCAGATATCCAAGATTAAAATTTTATTTTGCGATAGTAAGCAGACACTATTAAGTAATCGGTATAAATAAATTAATTAATTAGTACGCAGCAAGTTGCATTTTTATTTCTTTCAAATTTATTCAATAAGCAGAAAAGAAAAGTATGAGTGTAGTTTTTATACATGTGCTAGAAAGCTGCAACACCCTTTATCCAAAATTTTATCTCGGAGTAAGAAACCAAATTATTTTCATGTTTAGGAATCAGAAGAACAATAAGAACAAATAAAGCATTTTCCCCTTAAAAATGTTCTGCTTTTCACAGAAAGGTTATATTAATAGCAAATAGTAATAATAATAAATCTTATTTGCAAGAAATAATCACAAAAATCATAGTATGCAGTGAATGCAAAAAATAAATAAATGAAAATACAGGTACGCTGATGTAGCTGGCAAACATTACAAGAACGCTGCCTGAAATCATTCCGTAATTAATTTGTTTTTCTTACAACACCAAACAAGGCAGTTTAATTATCTATATATGCAGCGATGCATATCGCAAAAGACAACTCAAGAAACTGATTGGCATCAAATTATGGAGCCACTGGCTTCTACTGTAGTGTGTACTAAACCACTGTATATTTTATCTGTTTATGGACAACCACAGCAGCATATCACATGTGATGTCATGATGTGAACGAATATAATCCAAGATGCTAACATGCTTTATTGCTTTGTATGCTTAGACTCACTCATTTATCTAAATTCAACGGCTCATTTACGGTTTTCTTTTACCATTCTTTAAATCTTGACAATTGACAAAGACACAGACACATCCGAGTCGTTTACTATGGACCTAAGCAAGCACCTAATACAATCTAATCTACTATCAAAACATTATATCCATAACCTTACCAACTGACTAGAGAACAATTATTCCCAAAATTCTGATCTTGATCTCTATCAAGCTCCTATCTTCATAACCTACAAACTCATTAATACTTAACACCAAGCTAAAAAGTATAAACAAAATTAAATACTTGATATCAGCAAGTTTTAAACTAATCACTATTCTACAGTAGTCTACACTACCACCACAAGATCTCCAAAACTAACAAACACGTCAAACAAACATACACACAAGGCCGCCACTCCAAAAAAATTCAAACCTGATCCGAGATCCATCATCGCCGCCTCCTATCAGCGGCGAACTGAGAGAGCGGCACTACCTCAGAAAGTGGTGTGGACAATGGTGTTGGCATCGGAGAAGTTCTACAAACAGGGCAGGATGCGTTCAATCTCAGCCACGCGTCGATGCACATCAAATGGAAGTAATGCCTACAATCAGGCAACATCCTTAGCATCTCAGCCTCTCTATACTCGCACAGGCAGATCGAACAAGTGGTTTCACCTCCGTTTTTAGCCGAGAAAGGAAATTTAGGGTACGATCCAATAGCCGCCGGATCTAACCCGGTCGGAGAACAAGCGTGAGCTGAGATCTGGTTCTCCTCGTCGGATTCGTCTTCAGAAACGAATATTATGCGAGGGAGAGTTGAGCCAGGGCTAGGGTTCGAGGAAATGGAAGTGGAGGCGGCTCGACGGCGACGGCGGTAGCAGATGTAGGAGGAAATGAGAAGCGCAGAGACGAGGAGGAGGAGGCCAACAGTAATGGCGATGGAGTAGCCAAGGCCAAGAGAGGAAAAACTGGAGAGGAAGGAGGAGTGGGAGGAAGTGGCGGCGGCGGTGGGGATGTCGGGGTAAGAAGAGGCGGCGGTGGACATTTTGGGTAAGGGAAAGAAAGGTGGGGCATTGTGAGGAAGAGTTGGGAGATGGGTAAGAGAGAGGGGAAGTAGAGCGAGGGGAGGTGTTATTTTCCTGCGGGGTTGGAGGGAGGTTGTTGGCTGCATTAAATTCCGATAGTATGAAACTATGAATGAGGTCGGCTCGGAGAAGGCCAAAATGGTGAGAGAGAGAGAGGAGAGTGCAATCGGAGAAGCCGTGTGCGTGATATATCATGTTTAAGCCAATGACATGTGGGGTGCAATTGTCCAGATGGACTTGCAAAGGCGGCTGATAGAAAAGCGGGGAAGAGCGGCTGATAGAAAAGCGGGCTTTTGTTTTTTGTTCTACAAATTTGGGTTTGAAGCCTAACCCGGAATTGTTAAAGAATTTAAATGGCCTGTGTCATTTGTCGGTACAAATTAGTTGGGTCCGGCCCGGTGCGAATAAAATTTCACTGTTTCCGAGTCTGAGGAGGTTTCAGAGAAGTGCTGCTCTCCGTCCCAGCTTGTCCCCAACGTTGTTTACTTGTTTTTACACGAGAGAATGACTGTCGATGGAGATGCTTCAACCTAAAATATTCTTCCTCGCTACACTCCAAGAACTCCAGGAAGAAAATTAATGAAGAGGGCTGTCATGTCATATGCCAAGTGAGACGTGGAGAGTGACTATATAAATTATGGGTATGACAGGCAGCATTTTTGATAATGAGGACAAATTTTTTTTTTATTATAATGATATTTTTAATATAATAATAATAAATAATTATATGATAATGATGACAAACAAAAACAATAATATTAATAATAACCACTATCATTATTATAATTATTTTCTTTCTTCTGTGTATTAGTAATTGTGTTATTATTATTATTATTATATCAGTTAGTTTGGTTTAACTCATATTAGATTTGTTAATTTTATAAAATTAGAAATCAACATATAAGTTGATTTGAGAGAAAATATCCGATTTTATAAATAATAAAGTGAAATAGTGAAGTAAAGGATAAAAATTATAATAAAATCATATATAAATACGTCGACAGATGTGATGTTTAAAAAAGGTAAAAAATAGAAAAGATGCCCTAAAAAGGAGAGAGGAAACAAAAGTTCGAGAAGAAAATGATGCAATTGAAAGTTTTATTTGATATGAGAAATGAAAAAATGATACGTGTACTCAATTGCATGCAAAATTATAATTATTTTAAATATACTCTTTGCATATTAAATGGGGACAATAATAGAAAATTTATTATAAGATTATAGAATTAATTTTCATGTATTCGTAAATTTTTCATTCAAATACATAATAATTTAATGAATTACTAAAGCCTCTTTTAAAAATATTGGGGTCAATTGACCTCAAATCTTGAATCTTGAATCTTGAATGTGATATAGTGCACCTACTATGCCCCCTCCACTTACACACGGGCTCTATAATTTTAACTTTTTAGAGGATCCATTGGTTACAAGTGGTTGCGACAGTTAGAACACCATATTGGAGATATTATATATTTTTCGTTATTAATTATTAAATTGTACATAACAGAGAAGATCGAGAAATTATGTTCCGCCCTCTATATATACTAGCAAATTTTTACTGATTGATTCGATAATTTCAAATTAATTTGGACTATTCATGAAATCATGCATGATTGATTATTTCATTTGATCGGGTATGATAAATTGTTGTTAATTAATAATACTCGTCTTTTTCTTCTTTCTGATTTCAGTCATTTAAGCTATATTTAATTTGAATGTCTAGTATAACAAAGAAGTTTCCAATATATTTAAGACTGTCGAATTATTAATACCACCCACAATTCATACATAAGGCAAGCACAGATGGGCCAACAAAAATTCAACAAAAATGTGAAATATTTTTTTTACGACATAGGCCCTTTGGGGTTGGGAGCGCTGCAATCTCAGTAATTTGGGATTAATGATCATTCGATTGGGGTTTTAGGTTGTGCTTTAGAGTTGGGAAGAGAAGATGATAGAGTGAAAGAGAGAGAGAAGGTAAAGAAAAATTGATAGTTAGTGCGCTCCCAAATTTATATTGAATGAGAAAATCAACACGTTCATTTTCATTGAGCTAATTCACTCTCAATTCGGGATGTCATAAATTTAACTCTCTGCGATCTCTGTCTCTTTGATTCCATTGTCTTCCTTTTCATTTCTATTTGAGAGAACAACCTTAGTTATATATATATATATATTTTTTTTGGGGGGGGGGGGGGGGGAGGTGCAAGGCCACCACCATTAAAACAGAAAAAATGCATATATGTATAAACTTTTAATGTTCTTATAATGAAATTTAGATTATTTGTTGATGCGGGAGCACACGGTTTTATAGTTCCTTTCTATCAAATTATTACGTCCATTTATTTTTTTAGAAAAAATTGACAATAGTATTCTTGTTTTCAAATATTTAACAACACTGCGTCTATTTTCTGAAATCATATGTTTATATATTGAAAAAAATGATATTTTTATATAATAAAATCATATGTTTATATAACGATATTATGTTTGCCACAGTTCATTTCGAACATCTATATATTTATTCAATTTTTGTTGCTAGTATGTTTGTTTTAATATTTTAAATACATTTTTCTAACTTTGTAATATAAATTCAAGCACAACTGCCAAATGCATGTATTAAAAAAAGATATCTATGAGGTCCTGACATATTTCTTTAAAAAATATTACTATTGAATTAAAAAAATAGTTTGGATTGTCTGCGGTTCTACACCATGCATTGGACAACAAAATATATTCAGACCAATCATATTTGTTTCATAGACAGATTTTAAAAGAGGAAGCATATTTTAGAGAGAAAACAATACTGCAAGCTCTAGGGGCGGAGCTTAGTATAATTATTGTAGTTTTTTCATTCCGCTCCTTCAAAATTTTTTTAGCTCCTATAATTTTATAATTTTGAGTCAAGCTCCGTCACTATCTGCTGATTACATGAGTATATATATGTAGATGCATGTAACGCCTCTTCGTAATTTTTTTTTTTGAGGAATACCCTACTTTACGAACTTAGTTAAAGAGTTAAGATTACAAAGCCATTCTGAAAACGAAAAATAAATATAAAAAGTACAGTTTAGCACCCTTAAGCTACTTAGTACATTTTTGAAGAAAATAGAACTCGTTCGCAAGTAAAAGTGCCTACAAATTAGAACTAAGGTGTCCACTTGGAGTCTTTTAGGATATCGGAGATGACATTTGCCTTTTGCTCCTCCATTTTGTGAAAAACTAACCTCCTTTTTCTGAAATATCTCTGCTCTCTAGTTTTGTCAAAAACTAACTTTTCTTATATTGAAATCTCGTAGGAACAATCCGAAATGCACAGTACATAACGTGAAACTTGTAGATCTAATGCAAAGAGAAAGCGAACTTTGTCATGGAATCATCACTCATGAGTCATGAGTCACGCATTCAAGTTATTAAATGACATCCATAAGTAACGAAGTTTGATTCAAATGTTTGGGGGGCCGGTTAATATATCCAGAATATTGTCTAATTCTTAAAATTAAAAAAATAGCACTAAACAAATTGTACTTATAGAACGTGTTTATTTCAATATTATTTTCAATTATTCATTCAATGAGAATGAAAGGAAATTTGCGTCGGATATTACATAAAATTATCTTTTATATTTTCAAAATAGAGAAATTGAACATTATTTTTATTAATATATGAAATATTCTTCTATAAAAATCAAGAAAAATAAAAAAAGAGATGAAGTTTACTATAAAAAGACGACCATTAGTTTCTTTTTTTAGCTGTGCACCTCACGTAAGGAATACTTTGTAGCATAATTTTACAACAATTTTTATAGAACTTCTCTATTTACTATTTTCTTTTTTAATTCATGCTTATTATATAAATAAATTAAGAGTGTAAGAGTTTTAATTAAATAGAATGATCATGTTAAAAAATAACGGTACCACTCTTTAATTGACAACTTTAAGAAACTTTTATATCACATAAAATAATACTATGATGTAGCTCCATCTATATCAGTAATGACTAACAATTAATTCATATGCTATATAATATTTATATTTGAAAATTATACTTTAATCATTAAAATATAACTAATATATTATTTTCAGAAAATATAACATAATTTGGTGATTAACAAGCATTAAATGACAACCAACCTTTTAATCCTCACACAAATAGTTGATCCATAATTTCATTACGAAATAGTATTGTCAATTAGACACGCTTATCACTTAAATTTTAAAACAAATAAATTTAATATATGATCATATTTATTAAATTTTCTTTTAATTATAATAGGATTTATAAGAAAAAAACAATGTTAAGGACCTCTCATCATGATTTTAAATTAAGAGAGGCTAACTTAGTAGTTAATCAATATTTATATTGTAAAATACAATGTTCAGTTCAATTTTTCTAATCGAGGGGTGCCCCCTCTGAGGAAGCTCCGCCAGTAACAACCACATACCAAGTGGGGATTATTCTCTCATTAATGAGACTGATATTAGCAACAGATGCTTGTGTTTTTGTGCGTATATACGTAGAAGTGGCGACCGAGTTAGAGGCGAAAGACGCGGTCAAGGCGTAAATGGTTGAAATCGTTTGAGGCACAAAGTGCATAAAAAAACATCTGTCTGAGTAATCTGAGGCGCATAATTATATTTGATATAATTAATATAATGAAATGCTTGATAAAAATAAAATTAATATAGAAATACATTATCATTAACTTTATTTCTTAATTTTAAATAATATATAATATCTTAGAATATAAAAACATAAATAAAATAATTAAATTTTATTTCAAATAAAATAAAAATATGCAATGAAAAGTTTATATTATAATTTAATATTCTAAATATTTAATATCGAAATCTAAATAAAACATAACTAAACTTCGATTATGTTTCACTGCAACTATTATAAAATATACATATATCGATGATATACAAAATAACAGTAACATATGTACACAAATACAATATTACTCATAATGTCAACAAATTTCTAAATAAAATAAAATTAGTTTATTTATATGCTATAATGATAAATTTGATTATTAATTTATTATTTAAATTTTATTTTTTACATGATATATTATGGTAGTTCAGAAACTTTTAATCCAAAAGGGTACATAATATTTATAACAAGATATGATAAAATTTTTAATATTATTTCTTTTTATTATTCATATTTCTTTATTTTATTGTCATCTCTATTAACATTTCATCAAAATTATATTTTGAAGGCATATAAAATTTTAAATCAAAAAGTCTAAATATTTTAAAGTAATATTAAATTTAAATATTATAATAAATTGAACTTGAATGTAAAAAAAATTCATCAGACATACGCCTCTTTGTGCCTCTCGCTTTTCACGCCTCACCAAAAAACGCACAAAAACGCACGCTTTTATAACTGCGCTCGCCTCTCAACCAAAAAAAGAAAAGATTACTTTTTGCGCCTCGCCTTCGCGCTTAAACGAGCGCTTCCTCTTACTGCACCGGTGGCGACAACCAATCATAATCTAATGGTTCACGTCACGAATTATAAGATTAAGATACAGTTAGTTCCTTGTAAAAAAACAAATAAGGCATAGTTAGCACTATCATGACAGTCAGATGGCCGTTGCAGTCTGACAATTTGCATCAAATAAATAGAATTTATTCTACGAGAATAAGATACAGTTCAGACTATCATAGCAGCCAAATAACCAATCATCTGATGCTTTTTAGAAAATAGATAATATTTATTTTACAAAAAACTAAGTTATGGTTTAGACCAGGAAAGACTATTTGATAAATTAATTTCAAGGATAAATAATGATTTTTTCTGTAAAAAAATACGTCTGTTTGAATGTCATTTTTTTTCTATCGGTGTACATAAAAAGGTGCAGTATTACAATTTTTATTAAGTTAAAAGGATAGTTCACTTAATTTATTTTTCAAAAAATGAAGCCCCCTCTTAACAATTAATGTAGACGTGCAAATGTTTAAAAAAAAAAACTAAGACATGCTTTCTTGCTTAAAAATTGTCAGGTAGATTAAGATTTTGCTACTTAGATGTATAAATATTATA
Source organism: Schoenoplectus tabernaemontani (assembly GCA_037127355.1). Classification (NCBI taxonomy): domain Eukaryota; kingdom Viridiplantae; phylum Streptophyta; class Magnoliopsida; order Poales; family Cyperaceae; genus Schoenoplectus; species Schoenoplectus tabernaemontani. Next base: position 17,507,499 of record CM073743.1, on the reverse strand, counting down.
AATTTCAATTATGAATCATAATTACCGACTGTATGTTTGCTGCCACTTTGTCAAAAATCTTACTCAAATGTAGCTTGATGCTTTAGGCATTAGTCATGAAGGAGTTACTTGTACACGTCAACATGGTAAATCATCGGCATGCATCTACAAAATTCATTCTTAATCAAAAGATTTATCATTAATGCAATTAGTAATATCATATGGAAATGATGAGAAATTTTTAGGTACATGAAATGAGGTTGAAGATATGGTCTCAAATAAGGTTCTTCATTAGCAATTCATCCAAAATAACTAAAAAGTATTTCTGACGACTGCTTCGGTAAAGACCATGTATATGATTTTTCTACTAAATCAAGTTCTAGTAAATTCTCGAAACGAATCAGTTCATACTTAACAAAACATTAAATTGTATCAATTCTCATCATCTTTTGTTAAGACTGGAACAACTTAAAATTATTTTTTTTATAAATTGTATTTTGAATTTTGATATGTTCTAACATTTGGATTATGCATCATATATCCCCTCATACTATCTCACTTTAATTAGGTGATCTAGAGATTGAATAATTCTAAGGAAATGGATTGATTATTTGTCTTTAATCAGGTGATTTAGACTGAGAGTAGCGTGCTTGACTGCTTGTACAATTTACGTGATTATTTCTTCTTAATATATAAAAAGTCGGAATTCCAGTTTTCAAAACTTTTCTTATAGAAAAGTAGTAAAATCAGAGCGAGATAATTTGCAAATAACGACTTGTCTCTACTATCGGATTTTTGACTCCGGGTCAGATTCGGCTTCTCAAGAGCGCAGTATAGTAATTTTTCGAATTCATAACGATAATCGAATTTAGACTATAAATAAAACAGTTAAAATATTAATATTTTTTTTAATTCACAAAACGGACAACTTAATCAATTATTTTACAGGTACAGTGTTCTAGATGATGCGAATTGCTTTGAGTCTCTGGTATAAAGAGGAATCGGTTGTTGCGTCCACGTGCCCCACTAGGAAGATTTAATTGACCAATTGCTTTGTGGAGACGGGACCACATGCCTGTACATGTTTAGCTCATGGCTCATGCGCTTAATCTAGCACTGTGGTGCTTGTGGGACATATTAAGTTAAAATTTATGTAACGAGTCTTTATGGTTGAAGGTTTTTTTTTTATAATATATATATATATACACACACTAAGATGTTTTTGACAACTATTAAGATAATGAATTTTCAACTAATTTTGAAATATATATTTTTTAAATTTCAAAGAAATAGAAAAGTTTCTTAGGCATATTCTTTAATTTACATATTGATTGTAGTTTAAATTTCAAGTAATTGTGACAATTTATATTCCATCAAAGATTTGTTATGGACTATTGCAAATGTCATCTAATTTTCATAATTTTTGATGAGATATCAAATATTATTTACATTATGTAAAATTTAAAACACAATCAATTTACAATTTCAAAAAATGTCTTTAGCATAAATTTTTTAAAATTATTCATGTGAAAAATATAAAATTGACAATAATTTTGTAAGAAAAAATTAAAACGTTTAAAACGTATAAATAAAAATAGACTTTCCCAACATATAAACATGATAAAATATATTTAACAGTTTTTTATATTTTTGATAGGAATACACTTCAGGTAAACTAACCGCTGCAAAGAGTACAGAGTAAAGATGGAACTACAAATAGAGATGGTCTCACAAAAAAAAAAAAAAACAAATATTCGTGCGCCCCATCTTACTTATTAACCAGTGACCAAAGCAGGCTGCTTGAGCAATTGACAAAGACCAGCTAGAATCTAGAAGCCTGGAATCAAACTATAAATACTACTCTTCTTACTGAGGCTCCAATGATCCGAACCCATCTTGCCATTTAGATAATCAATATCCTATTAACTAGACCTCTCTTAGAACCCTCAAAATTGTTCATCTTTCCACCTCTTCCTTCCCTCTCTCATGGCGTCTCTCACATCTCCTTCCATCTCTGTGAAGACCCCCATCTCTAACACATCCTCCCTTGGTTCTCTCCATTTACAACAATCAAAGTTCGTTTCTAGCTCAAATAAGCAAACTCCTGCCAAATCAGCTGCTTTATGCGTAAAGGCCTCTTTGTTTTCATCTCCAAAGCAAACCACCAAAGATTCAACGAGACCAAGTATGCTTACACCACTAAATCCAAAATTACTGGTACAAGTTTGTTAATTAATCGTTAATTTTATCTATTTGTTAACTGGAGAGTATTTTCTTTTCCTTCTTGTTTTGAGCAGCAAAAGTGCATGAGTTGTATGTGTATGAGATAAATGAGAGAGATAGAAACAGCCCTGCGTATCTGCGCCTCAGTCAAAAGGAAGTCAATTCCCTTGGCGATCTCGTTCCTTTCTCCAATAAAGTATGATTTTATCAAAGCACAATGAATTTCTATTTTGAAGCACATACCTCAAATTGTTAAGCTACGATTTCTGGCTAAATTACAAAAAGATTGTTGTATGTGGAATAATTTTCTTATTGCAGGACATCTTGAAAATTAGTTCATTTTTTCATTAACTATTGACAAGTTTTCTTTTCTAAGTGAAAACTGGCATACTGACAAAAAATAACCAAATGGGAAGTTGAGGCCAAAACCAGGAACTCAAACCATGAGACTTTGGTGATAGTTAAATAATAGGTGACTTATTTGTTCTGACCTTTTGTTATTTTTTCCCTTTCTTCTACAGTGTTCTTCTGTCTTTTATTTCCATTTTTTTTGAAGTTTTACACAGCCCAACACCAAATGGGTGGTTGAGTTTTGATTTATTACAAGTGTTGATCATAAAGTAAATAACACCCGTTTATTTCCTTTTTTCCTTCTTTTCTGGATTATAGTTGTATAGTTATTATTTTCCTTATGAGCATAAGATTCAATCAAATAATGGTGCAAACATTGAAGGTTTTGTAGTTAAAAATGTGTAAGCCTGGTAAATCATTGTTACTAATTAAAACTAGGATTTGAAAATATATATTGCAGCTCTATTCTGGAGCCCTGGAGAAGAGATTGGGAATAACAGCAGGCATTTGCGTACTAATCCAACACGTGCCAGAGAGGAACGGAGACCGGTATGAGGCAATATACAGCTTCTATTTTGGGGATTACGGTCACTTGTCGGTACAAGGCCAGTACCTGACCTATGAGGAATCCTACCTGGCAGTGACAGGTGGATCTGGTATTTTCGAGGGGGCATACGGGCAAGTCAAGTTACAGCAAATTGTTTTCCCCTTCAAGCTCTTCTACACCTTCTACCTGAAGGGCATTCCTGACCTTCCACATGAGCTCCTCGGTACTCCGGTCCCACCGTCACCCATTGTGGAGCCCACAGAAGATGCGAAAGCATGCCGACCTCATGCTGTTATCAAGAATTATACCAAGTAGATTTTTGTACTTCTAGTGTGTTTTTGTTTGTTTTTTACTCTTTGAGCGTGTAATATGTAACTTTGCGAAAGTATCTGTAGTTGCTAATGCATGCTTCTTTGTGTCAAGTCTTTTATCTGATCCGAACCATCCAAATCTGGTCAGGCTGATAGGAGAAAACAGTGATACTTCATCATAGATCAGCAATCAGCAATATTGTAGGAATCTTATATTTTTCAATTAAAGAGTGACTACATCTGTATTGTACAAAAACTAAACGTTTAGAAGACCATAAACAATACACGCTCAATTTGGTCGAAAGAAGATACAACTATATATATATATCTATACAAATCGCCTTATTTATTTACCGAGGATCTAGGGCTGTCAATGAGTAGGATAAAGTATGAATGAAGATATTTTCATATCTATATAAATTAAAATTTTTTTATCTATATCTTAATCATATCCATTAAAATATTTTTTATCCATACTTTATATTTACCCATTAAAAATAATTCAATGAAAAAAATTATATGATTTAGTAACTAATAAAGTACAATAATAATTAACATTTTAGATATAAAAAAATCAGATAATTTTTTCATGGGTAAAAATAAAAATAATTCAATGAAAAAAATTATATGATTTAAATAAATAAATAGCATTAAAATAATATACTAATAAAGTGCAATAATAATTAACATTTTAGATATAACAAAATCATATAATTTTTTCATGTCAATTGCCATAATAAAAAATATATACGTTCGATCAACCAAAAATATATTATCCGTCTATATATATATATTTGACAAAAAATATAATTTAGACTTTATATAATAGTATAGATATATATATATTTATATATAATATATATATATTTAATAAAAATATAAAATAATTATATTTATATATATTTATATAATTTTACCCAATGAATAACGGGTAACGAAAACCCCTTATCCATATTCATACCCGATAAGTTAACGATTTTTTTTCTTATCCATATCTATACCCAATGATCTAACGAAAATAAAATCTTATCTATACCCGTATTATCAAAAGATGTCATTGACAACCCTATGAGTATCATGGGCGGATGCAGGATTTTAGTCAGGGGGGCAAATATCGGATTGTAATAGCTTATCGGGTTTAAATCCATTAACTAATTGGGTACTAAATAAAATAATAATAATTTAATATATATTCTTACCTAATAAAAAATTTATTAGAATAATAACATTTTATATATTAAAAATAATAATAAAATAAAGCTCAAAGTAATAGATAATCAAGTTGATGAAGAAAATTTTCGTCTATAAAATTTTATATTTTGATATCTTTGCATAATTATTTCATTATACATGATATTAAATATTTTTTCTCAATAAAATTAATCGGACAAGTGTGCATCCGCCCCTGACGAGTATCATACAGCGTGATGTGGTCCCAACTGGTTCAGAAAATAGATGCATTCACGTTTCAATCAACAATAATTGCTGTTTCTTTAATATACAATTACCTAAAATGGGACATTCAAGCACGTTCCTAACAACAATAATTGATGTCCCGTTAATTTAAAATTGACCTCAGATTGATTTATGTGAAAGTAATAGAAGATATTTCCGGCTGATCTGTTAGTTCTGAAGATTTTAGGATATGAATGCTGGTTCATGTTGATTAAAAGTAAGACTAGATGGACGCACCACGCTATAAAATTAAGCAACTAAATTGATAATTTTGCTTTTTTTATATTGTAATATTTGATTTTTCTTTCTAACAAAAAAATTGTGAATCTGTAAATTATGAAATTTTAGTTATCATTGTGAAATATTCGGCCCATCTATAATATTTTATCTAAAAACCCTCCATTCTCATCTAATCTTCACATGACCATGTGATTAATTGTTTCAATCCTAGACTCCTAGTAATTACTCTTTCCAGTTGATTCTTTTCTTCCGATCTCTCTACAGTCTCCACTTTTGCATCTCAGAAGGGGCACAAGCAACGGGTGTACGGTGTACCTTACTTTCACCTTCTCTCTCCGCGCCATAAATCCATAATGTTTTCGACCTTTCCACGTCAAAATAAGGAATTGAATTCATTGGGGGTGAGGTAGGGGCAGGAGCTGAGCCTGAGCAGCACCTCTTTTATAAGCTCTCTGGCGCTTCAATATCGCTATTTTCTCCGGTTGGGACTAAGTTTGCGGTTTGTGCAAACTGTTCCGCCGTCTGTGGAGCACAATTTTTATTTAGTCGCTACAGTAGTTATATGTTCGGAGAAAGCGACACTCTTGGCCCTCTGCTCTGGTTGAATCGGCAGTCTTTAACAGCAGCATATCACACTTCTAATTGAAATTGAAATTAGAGTGTGATTTAAGAAATTTAATGAAATTATGATGGAAATTATTTAGAATAATTTGGAAATGAGATTTTTATTGTGGGGGTTTTAAATAATTACTTTTTAATATTTTTGATGTAATTTTTTAGAGATACAAAAAAGTAATATATTCTATATAATTATTTTAGACTATGACAACCTGAATTTGACATGTTTGTTAATGATCAGTAGAGGCGGAGCTTTTCTTTGAGAAATTGGGCCATGATCCCTCTTTCAATCCAAAATTTCATACACAACTTATTTATTTTATATTCTAATTGTTCTTTATATCAAAAAATGACTCCCTTTAAATAATTTTGTAGTGTATTTTTTAATTCTTACTTGAGTTGGGCCCTTCTTATTTGGGCCTCAAGCTCCGCTACTGATGATTAAAAATTATCATAAACAAGATTGGCATCGGAGATCTCAGAGGACGTGTACTTAGGTATTAGGAAGCATTGGGAGAGGGCCGCAAGGACAAGGATTCCAAATTCAGACTTTTTTTTTTTTTTATCATATGAGAGCTTGATATTCTTTACATAAAATTTAATTGAAAATTTTATATTTCATATCTCAACCAACTGGTTACTATGATGGTAGGGTTAATACAATAATACATATGAAGGTTGCTTACTGGTCCTCTCCTCCAAATTTTAAAATTGTCAATTTTCCTATCCAAATTGTTAAAATATCATATTTCCCCATTAAAACTTGAAATGATTTTCTTCATCCTCTTTTCTATATTTAAACTATTATTAGTCCATCTTTAAAATATCAATGACTAACTTTCCATTGGTCTTTGTACAGTTGTACTGAAATGGAGGCATTCCTTTAGTTTCCTTCCAAGCGCGATCAACTTATGACTACTTGATTTTTGTGTCTACTTGACTATTCGAGTCTATACATAGCAGTATTTAAATCTATTGCCAGATGATGTATTACATCCTCTTGAGCATCACACGAAAATATATGCAAGACTAACCACCGCTGCAATTTTTGTAGCAAATTCATGAGAACATCCCCAAACCAGAATGTACCTGAATCATTTGAGAATATCTTCATCATTATTTCTTTTTTGGGATGATTTCCGGTGCATCTATCAAAAATTTTAAAATTGCTAATTTCCCATCAAAACATAATATCACCCAGTATCGCCCCCTTTTCTATATTTAAACTATTAATAGTCTATTTTCAGAATTTAAATGTCTAATGCATCATTGAGACATTCATTTAATTTATCATTTGATAGTCCATCAAAAATTATAAAAAAATCATGTAATTTGTAACGATTTTAATTTAAATCTTTGATGAATTACCAAAAAATAATGAAATTACATGAAATTTGAAAAACACAATCAACCTATAAGTAATATATATATATATATATATATATATATATATATATATATTTATAAACTTAAATTTTACTATTTTTAAGATTTTTTAATTTATTTAAAAAAATATTATCAACATTGTCAAAATAGCCATTATCAAGGGATCCCTCCCGTTTATTTTTTTTTTTGAGAAAAAAAAGAAGGTCAAGTACTGTTCCTTCTTCCTAGAGCCGCCTTCGCCGTATAAGTAATTCTATTGTTCAATTTTTAAAAAAAAAAATACCCGTAGGTGTAGATTAAAACAAAACAAAATGGTTTGAGATTACAAGATACTTCCTAAATGAAAAATATCTGGATGTCAACTACCTAAAAGAATGCACAAAAACAACCAAAAAAAATAGATGCAAACACTACATTCTGAATAGTTCATGGAAACTATTACAAACTCTGGTGCTCTATTATGCCTATTGGTGCTTTGGTAGGCATTTCAAACTGGAGTTCTGTATTGTTTTGAGAGAAACATTCCAACAGCCCCTCATTTTGTAGGAACGTCTCCCATTCTTCCATTACCCAGATTAAACCCTGCTCAGCTCGGTAGAGTACTACAGTTACGCCTGCCTTCCTCGTGTTTGCCAGGACGCATCTGTTAACAAGCCGGCCTCCCGTCTGCATAGCCGGTACACTGACCGTGGCACTCTGAGCAGTCGGTTCCCTGGTACCTATGTTTTGCCAGTGCACCATTCCCTGGTTCCAGGACCTTCTTTGGGTTAACAGTCCTCCATTGTTTAAGTTCACTCCTCACTGCTCATTCAGCTGCGAAAATAGCACCAACCTGTGTTTAACAGAATATTAGAACTTGGCTCGACATCAAAAAATCTAAATTTAAAGAAGGATATGTCGAGCTTGATTTCTTGCAATTTTCATGTTCTTCATGGTCAATAGTCTTAATGTGATTGTTTGCTCACCGTTTTCATTATTATTTTCTGATTTATTCTTCATTTCCTGAGACAGAGGATGCAGCCGTTGCACAAAGATTCTACACTTAGCAATTTATCATCACAATTGAATTAAATTTAGGGCATATTTGTTTCAACGCATTTGAACTTGCAAGTAGACCAATCTACTGCACGTATATATTGTGTGTTTTTGTTTGTTGTAATTGCCTTTTTGTCATTGCAACTGCAGCCTCAAATAAGTATCAAATGCAGTAATTGATTCTGTGCTCACTTTTGCAACGCCAATTATAGAAATAATAATTTGCTGTTTATATCTGGTATGAAAGAAAAGGGAAACAAAGCTGATTGTGCGGCTCCAATAAGTAAATAAAATTAAAAAAAATAAAATTTGATTCTTTGCAATGCAAACAAACACAAAAGGCAAAACGTTAAACATAGTTTTAGTCGCTACTGTGGGAATTGATCAGGATTAGATGCAACATTGCAACCACAAGGTGCCAAGCTCCTTAAAATCAAGCCGATAAACCTTTTCTTTAGATAACTCAATATCAATTCCCTGCTCTGGGATGGGTAATCCAATCATAATTCCTGAAGGAAAAAAGATAACATCACAACGACAATTACATATGCTAATATCATTGCACGAATGTAAACCCGAAATTTTTTTACCGAGATACTAGTGGGATCCACAAAAAAAAACACCTGCCGCAGCTAGAATCTGAAACAATCGAGCCGAACAATATTTTCAAGCATCAATACAACAGCCTCGACACACACGCCCCCACCCATGGCCAGGACGCCCCCACCCATGGCCAGGGCGCACCACAGCCCCGACCCACCCACCCACGGCCAGGGCGCACCACAGCCCCGACCCACACACCCACCCACGGCCAGGGCGCACCACAGCCCCGACCCACACACCCACCCACGGCCAGGGCGCACCGCAGCCCCGACCCACACACCCACCCACGGCCAGGGCGCCGCACCGCAGCCCCGACCCACACACCCACCCACGGCCAGGGCGCCGCACCGCAGCCCCGACCCACACACCCACCCACGCCCGACCCACACACCCACGGCCAGGGCGCACCGCAGCCCCGACCAACACCCACCCACCCACGGCCAGGGCAAACCGCAGCCCCGACCCACACACCCACCCACGGCCAGGGCGCACCGCAGCCCCGACCCACACCCACCCACCCACGGCCAGGCGCACCCCAGCCCCGACCGACACACCCACCCACGGCCAGGGCGCACCACAGCCCCGACCCACACACCCACCCACGGCCAGGGCGCACCGCAGCCCCGACCAACACCCACCCACCCACGGCCAGGGCGCACCGCAGCCCCGACCCACACACCCACCCACGGCCAGGACGCACCGCAGCCCTGACCCACACTTATGGCCAGGGCGCAAAGCAGCCCCGACCCCCACTCATGGCCAAGGCAAATCACATCCCTGACCACTGGTACGCACAAATGCACGTATCCTGTCCTCCAAAGAGATTACCGCTTTGTGGGATCACTCTCAAGGAGGAATTGAGTTCATTGGGGTGAGGGGAGGCGCTGAGCAGCACCATCTTTTATAAGCGCCCAGGAAATCCAATCTAAGATATGTCATCTTGTTGGGACTAAGATTACAGATTCGAGCGAACCGTCCGGCCGCCAGTTGAGAACAATTTTTATTTTGTCGCAACAGTAATTGTATGTTCGGACTTGGGAGAAAGCGACAAGCTAAGAAACGCATCCTACTCGAGTATGATTTTGAACTCCAACGGTTCATTTACAAAAAATAAGGCCGTTCAGTCAATTTAGGCCATTCTAATATATTTGGGCCGTTAATTTTTTAATCTGGTGGTTAGTAACTATCTAGTAAGCCTCTAAATTGTACACTAATCGTGGCCTTTTTTTTTTTTAAAAAAAAAGTTAATTTATTCAGTGACTCTCATTTCTTAGTAGGAGCTAACTATTCAAGATTTTATTTTGCAAGAGCGTTATTTTTTTAGTCTATCTAGATTATTAGAGGAACCGTTGGGATCTGTTTACTTAAAAGAACCATTCTCACTTTATTGGGCCTAGTCTTTTACAATTTACTCAGGTCATGACAGTTGGGTCTTTATTTCATAATAAATTAAAGAAGGCCCAAATTTACTTGTCGCGTCCACCACGCACGGCCCAATTCAAAATTTATTTGTTACCATCTCTTGTTTTCTTCGTTTTTCATATCCGCTTCTGATCTGCTTTGCTCATTTAAAAACCCTAGAGAGATGTCTAGAAACGCCGCTCTGTATCAAGCTATTGCTTCATTCGCTCTGCCTATGGAGTACGATATTTCGTTTCTCATTTTAGGTGTGAAGATGAGGCATTGATCTCGTTTGTAGGCGAGATGATTGCGTTTGATTTTGGTTCGTATTCACTGAGCATCTCTGTGTTTTCTACATTCACTTGTACCTTTTTCACCCGATTTGAATCTTTTGATCTTTTGTTTCGGGTTAAATAACGAGGGACCTATGGAATTATCGCTTTAATGGTGCGATTTTATCCAAGTTTGCCTTCGAAAATTTGAATGCAACTCTTATTTTGGATCCAACTGAGCTTTAATCCTTTCATGGAGTTTGGCCTAGGAGGATCTTCCAATTGCCAAATTTCTTTTTCAACGAAGCTTAATTGCATATTTGATAGAATGTATGACGGTTGTTTTCAACGAAGCTTAATTGCAAGTTTCAGTGACATTTTAAATTTTGATACGACTGAACTTTTTTTTTTTTCATGGAGTTTAGTTTCGGATCTTTTGATTGCCAAATTTCTTCTTCAACGAGATTTCAATGACATTTTAAATTTTGACACGACTGAGCTTTTTAATTTTTCATGGAGTTTAGTTTCGGATCTTTTGTATAATGTAATAGAGGCGATTTTAAGTTGAAAAGTCGATGGTCCCAGCAGAGAAGCGGAGATCTCCAGCAGTTGAGGCTTCTCTAACACATACAAACCTTCGTAGAGAGAATCTTAATCCGTCGAGTTATGATGCCTTGATTTTTTTTTTTTTCTTTTTTTGGTTTCATGGCATCTGAAACTACGGTTACATTTCATGATGCTTGCACTGTTTTCTTGGATATCTGTTTGGTAATACTAGGTAGTATTGTTTTGTTATTATTAATTTAGTAGATTATTAAAGCACTGGAGACTGAATGCCTAGTTGTTTTTGAGAAAGGTGATTCTGGGGAGGCGGGGGAGGTAGGAAGGATCCATTTGAGTTTCTAGCTAGGGCGGCTACTATTTGAATTGAACGTTGCCGAAGCCAGGTAGGAATCGACGAAATAAGTGCTTGGTCTTTGAGACTTGCTTTGACTTCCTTTTCTATTCCTTCAACACGACATGAATGAGCACCTTCGAGACATTAAAAGAATGTCATGCGTCCGCCCCAGCGTATTCTTCCCATCAAAGTGGAGCTGTCAACCCAAATTAGAATCTATTTTTTCTGTTATTAAGAACTAGGAATGTGATTTGTTCAGTGAGCGAGACCTTAATCTTCGAAAAAGGAAAGCAACGCTGGCTCAGCTAGCTACACCTTATGAAAAGCGTCTCGCAAGGCAGAAGGAAGGCTGCTTTTTTCTTTTCCAAATGAAGAATCCTTAAATTCAATGAAATGCGAACAAGTGATCTATGTCCGCTCCGCTCCTCTATTGCGAGGAACTGGTCCCAAGCAAGCTAGCGGAGATGAGAATCAACTTATTCTTTTTTCAGTAACATATATATATGCTGCGCCCTCATTCAAAGCTGAAAGTCAAGCTCCACACCAATCACGAACAGACTCCTTTCAATCCTCGTATACGTTGGAACCTAATAGCCCGTCTAATCTGATCAAAAGGAGAGATAGAGAGCTTAAGCTTACCTAGAGATTCCCGATACTAGTGAAGTTACTAAGGGTTCGAGCATGCAATTAAAGCTTCGTGTAGTCTTCTGTAGAGTACGTACTTCTTGGCAATTTCCAAACGCTCCGCGTCTAGTTATGCTGAATGTAGTTTATTTAGTTTAATACAATGCCTACTTTTGGGCAGCCAACCCTAAGTATCTAGCTTTGCTCACCTTGTTGAAACTAGCCCCGTTGCAATAGAAAAATCCTTTCGGATTGAGAATGAACAGCTTTACCAAGGCATTCCATTGTCTTTGCTGGAACTGCTGTCCTCACTGAACTAACTGCCCGTTTCACTTGTCCCGTAGCTGGCTTGGAATAAGAAAAGTCTTTTCCTTCCCCGGGAGCAAGAAGGAAGAGAGAAGCTGTGGCTGGCTTTGTTCACTCGGCTGCTGGAGAAGACTCAACTAGTTCGGATGCCGTAGACTGGACAGCTGACTGAGCTAAGGAATAAGCAAACAAGCACCGACTTTTGCCTATTAGAAGATTAAGTAAGGGCGAGAAGTATGCAGATCGCGGTGAAACCACATATCAACACCTAGCTTGAAAAATGCGTCAGGCTTCTGAGTGTTTTGTTGGGACTTATGGCTAGCAATCACATATGCGAGACACTGGCATTGATTCCGATTTCTGTTGCTTAACACAGCTTTTCACAACCTTCATGCGGGTGTGGTTGGAGGTCTTTCATTCAACTGGCGGCTTATCTTTAATATATATTACGCACCTTGGACTGGATCACGAAGGACCAACTGAACAACTAGAGCCTTCCTATATTCTCCCCCTCTTTCTTCACACCCCAACACTATCAGCCAAACAACCATCGTCCCCAGGCTCCACAGTTCCATACCAGCTTCGTGTAAGGAGTGCTTTGTAGGTATCGTGAATGTGTCAAGCATGCAAGAATGGACCTTTGACATGTCCTCCGCGACTGCTGCTTATTCTCAAGAGGTGTGGCTCCTGCTTATGCCAATAGCTATATGGATGCCTCTTCTTTATTTTCGTGTGACTGAACTGCTTGGCTCCTTCCTAGGAAAGAAAGTGGACTCGTTGAATGAGGCGCGGAGCGAGAATGATTTGGTCTGCATCTCCTGTGTTACATTAGATGTTTTCTAACAAAGACATAGCTTAGGCATTAACAGTAAGAACAAGCCCTTCCACACCAGGCTTAAACGTAGGCAGGGCAGGCTGGACATTTCAACTTTACAAAGTAGACAGATCAAAGCAAAGCCCGGTCAGGCAGCAGCGCGATAACAAAGCATACTATAATGCTGAAGATTGATGATCAATCCACCATATCGACTCAAATCATCAATATATGTTATGAAGGTGGAATGAATGTTTTTCAATTGACAAATGCTTTTATTGCTGCTTTTCCTGCTAGCTAGGCATCACAAGTGGACGTTAAAGAAATGCGGAGTCGGTGTAGACAAAAGCACTTTATATATATAATAAAAATCAACCGAGAGTCTTCATTCATTGACCTTGACAACATCTCCTGCCAATAGCAGTCTCACTACAAAACAATGCCTCACTCGGCGCAGAAGCATATGCACAAGCCTAGCATGCCACAGAAATGAGTTGAGACTTCTGTAAGAATCCAAGTAAACGTCTCAAAATTCAAATTATTATTTTTGTATATTTCGGCTACATTGTCAAGAAACATCCAATTCAAATGGAATAAAATTTGATCTCTTTCTTTGCAATGCAAAACAAACACAAAAGGCAAATTTTAAACATAGTTTCTTGAATAAACAGTTCTTGAAAAAGGGTAGGATCAGGATTAGATGAGGCCTCAATGTGGCTCTTTAAAATAAAGCTGATTGACATTTTCTTTTAGATAAAAGGACCCTCAATATGAATTCCCTGCTCTCTGATGTAGGTAATCCAAACATAATTCCTGAAGGAAAAAAGAACAACGACAACTAAGCTAATGAATTCATGACTGGCAACAAAAAATAAAACACCTGCCGTCTGAAAATGTATCTTTGATTTGCAACCCACAACAGAACAGCTGAGCCACCAACACCCCCAGGGAGCCCTGACACACACACCGCCCCGACACACACACCCACCCACGGCCAGGGCACACCGCAGCCCCGACACACCCACCCACCCACCCACGGCCAGGGCACGCCGCAGCCCCGACACACACACCCACCCACCCACGGCCAGGGCACGCCGCAGCCCCGACACACGCCCCCACCCACCCACGGCCAGGGCGGGCGCTCCGCAGCCCCGACACACCCACCCACCTCACACCCACCCACGATCAGGGCACAACACAGCCCCGACCCGCACACCCACCCACGGCCAGGGCACACCGCAGCCCCAACCCACACACCCACCCACAGCCAGAGCGCATTGCAGCCCTGACCCACACTTATGGCCAGGGCGCAAAGCAGCCCCGACCCCCACTCATGGCCAAGCCACATCGCAGCCCTGACCACTGGTACGCACAAATGCACGTATCCTGTCCTCCAAAGAGATTACCGCTTTGTGGGATCACTCTCAAGGAGGAATTGAGTTCATTGGGGTGAGTGGAGGAGCTGAGCAGCACCACCTTTTATAAGCGCCCAGGAAATCCAATCTAAGATATGTCATCTTGTTGGGACTAAGATTGCGGATTTGCGCGAACCGTCCGGCCATCCGTTGAGAATGTCGCTACTTGGGAGAAAGCGATGAGCTAAGAAATATCTGGAAGTTTCCTATTCCGCTATGAGTTTGAACTCCAACGGTTCATTTTTAAAAAGGTCGTCCAGTCAATTGTGGCCTTTTTAGTAAGCCTCTAAAAGGGTACACTAATTGTGGCCTTTTTAGTAGATGACATTGATAGTCTTTCAGATCGGCTGTTATATTTTTGTATGTACGATGATTAACAATCAACTATGTTTTCAATGAAAAGAGACTCATACCGGTAAAGAGAACGCTTTTTATGCTGATACAAAAATCCACTAAGAGATGATAAGTTTTTATTAGTTTGGCTAGGTCTGATTAATTAAATAAATAGGATCGGTATTTACTTGGTATGCCAATAGCAGTATCAAGCCACATGTTAGAACTGATAATAAAAGAAATGAATATGCTTTAGTAAGAAATCTGTTAGCGCATGAGTGGTCTAGGAGCACAGCTAGAGGTTACTATGTCTAGTGTAATACTAAAGATGGAATAAAATTTTGTATGAAATAATTAGAGAATTATGTGCTGTAATAGGGCGTACCAGTTACCATATTCTCTTCTTACCATATTTTATTATTTTCTTCTTTTTTTATACTAGCTATATACCCGCGCGTTGCAGCAGAATTTTTTATTTAAACATTAAAATATTATAAGATAAAAAAATTCACATTTATCTAATATTAAATTATAAATTCACCAAATTATAGAGAAAACATATAATAAAGACTATATTTAATCTTGGATGAGATTTTTGCACAATATGAGTTAATGATTCATGATTTTTATGGCAAGAAAAATAAATTATTCTAACATATATTATCACCATTAATTCCTTACCAAATATGTACAAAGTTGCTAAATAAAAAACAAAAATTATGGAAATAATAGTATATAAGGGAAAGAAATGGAGAGAAAGAGGGGATCAATGGACGCGATCACATACGTTCGATCAACCAACAATAAATATTATCCGTCTAATTGAGGGATAAAATGGGTATAATAAAAATTTACAATGACAAAAAATGGACCCTCCAATTCTTAGATGCTTTATATAATAGTATAGATATAGATATAGCTAATGATTCTCTACTTAGAGAGAAAATTGTAATAAACGTTTCAATATCAACTAGCTATATACCCGCGCGTTGCAGCATACTCTTTTATTTAAACATTAAAATATTATAAAATAAAAAAATTCACATTTATTTAATATTAAATTATAAATTCACCAAATTATTAAGAAAACCTATAATAAAGACTATATTTAATCTTGGATGAGATTTTTGCACAATATGAATTAATGATTCATAATTTTTATGGCAAGAAAAGTAAATTATTCTAACATATATTATCACCATTAATTTCTTACCAAATATGCACAAGGTTTCTAAATAAAAAATAATAATATTATGGAAATAATAGTATTCAAGGGAAAGAAATGGAGAGAAAGAGGGGATCAATGGACACGATCACATACGTTCGATCAATCAAAAATAAATATTAGCCGTCTAATTGAGGAATAAAATGGGTATAATAAAAAATTACCATGACAAAAAATGGACTCTCCAATTCTTAGATGCTTTATATAATAGTATAGATAATATCAAGGGTGAGAGGTTTGTGGGAGTGTGACGTTTTTCTGAAAATGAGGTACATGATATACAACCTGAGAGTTTAAATTCTAATATTTCTAACACTGGATACAAGTTATCTGACATATGTAACAGGAGATGCCACCTAAGCAGTTCAGATCAGATGAGGACATTGAAGGAAATTATTCAATCAGTAAATTTGTAACAACCGAACACTTGTCCAAACCTCTGAAGGAATTTAATGTTAGTCTGACCTCGATTCGCATTCCTGAAAGACTTGAGGAAGCAATGATCAATCCCAAGTGGTTGGAGGCTATGAAAATAGAGATGGAAGCTCTAAAGAAAAGTCATACATGGTAGTTAGTGGAGTTACCAAAGGGAAGAAAAATAGTTAGTTGTAAGTGGGTATTTATTGTAAAATATGGTCCAACTAATTTGATTGATCGGTATAAAACTAGATTAGTTATCAAAGAATTTACATAAACCTATGATATAAACTTTCAGAAAACTTTCTCATCGGTTGCTAAATTAAATATCATTAGAATTCTACTATCCCTTGCAGTAAATCTCGATTGGCCTTTACATCAGTTTGATGTGAAGAATGTATTCCTCCATGGTGACCTTAAAGAGGAAATCTACATGGATATTCCATCAGGTTACCATTATTCTGGACCTCATCAGTTAGTGTGCAAATTAGAGAAGGCCTTATATGGATTGAAACAATCACCTAGAGCATGGTTTGACAGATTTTATAGTGCCATGAAAAAATATGGATACTTTCAAAGTGATTCTGACCATACTTTATTTTTAGGAAAATACATGATAAGATAACAATCTTGATTATTTATGTAGATGATATGATAATTACAGGTAATGATCAAGAAGAGATTAAACAATTGGAGGAAAGACTCTCAAATGAATTTGAAATGAAGGACCTAGTGGACTAAAATATTTTCTCAGAATTGAGGTGGTAAGATCTAAAGAAGATATATCTCTATCTCAACGAAAATATGTGTTAGACTTACTATCTGAAACCGGGATGCTAGATTGCAAACCAGTGGATACCCCATTCGTACAAAACCTTAAGTTAGGCATGTTTCCAGATCAAGTGCCAGCTAATAAAGAACAATACCAGCGGTTGGTTGGTAAGCTCATTTATTTATCTCATACTAGACCAGATATTGCATATGCGGTGAGTTCAGTAAGCCAATTTATGCATGCTCCGAGTGAGCAGCATATGGAAGCCGTATTTCGAATTCTCAGATACTTGAAGGGTGCTCCTGGTAGAGGAATTTATTTTAAAAATAATGAACATCTAAGAGTAGAAGGATATACAGATTCAGATTAGGTAGGAGACATCACTGATCGAAAATCTATGTCAGGGTATTTCACATTTATTGGAGGAAATTTAGTAACTTGGAGAAGTAAAAAGCAAAAGGTAGTTGCTCTGTCCATTACTAAAGGAGAGTTTATTTGGCTAAGAAGAATCCTAAATGAACTCGGTTTCGGTCCAAGAAAAAAGATAAAACTCTTTTGTGACAACAAGGCGACAATTGCTATATCTCAAAATCCCATACAACATGATTGTACAAAACACATAGAGGTGAGCAGACATTTCATACGACATAATCTCGAAAATAATATTATCTCCCTTCCATTTATGAGAACTGGTAAACAATTGGCTGATGTTCTAACCAAGGGAGTCTCAAGTGCAATTTTTCAAGATGCGATTGTCAAGTTGGGCATGACAAATATCTACGCACCAACTTGAGGGGGAGTGTTCGCGCATGAGTGGTCTAGGAGCACAGCTAGAGGTTACTATATCTAGTGTAATATTAAAGATGAAATAAAATTTTATATGAAATAATTAGAGAATTATGTGCTATAATAGAGCGTACCAGTTACCATATTCTCTTCTTACCATATATATATATTTTTTATATGTAGCTAATGATTCTCTACTTAGAGAGAAAATTGTAATAAATATTTCAGTAACAATAATATCTAGGGTGGGAGGTTTGTGGGAGTGTGGTGTTTTTCTAGTTTCTGTCAATAGTTCATATGATACCTTGATTTAATTAATAAACTAGCTACCACAAATGCTTAGGTTGATCAGCCGTGTGTTTGATTTCCATTCATAGTTTTCTATCTCTATTACTCCTTTCCTTTTCCTTCGGCTCTCCTCTTTCATGTTCTGTTCTTTTTCTTTTCAGTTCTTTGTTTCCTTTCCTTCCTTTCATTTTCTCTCTGACTTTTTATTTTCATTTGCGAGAGTAGAGTATCAATGATATTTTTTTATCCATTTATCTGATTCATACCATATTCGATAAGATGAATATGAGTAAAAAAAATTTTCGTTAACTTATTTGATATGAGTAAGGGTACGAATTTTATTTCGTTAAGTAAATGAGTAATAGTATAGATAAAGATCATTTCGTATTCATTTTCCCTATAGGTAAATTATTAAAAAAAATAATTTATATTATTTATAATATAATTATCTTGTGTAATATTTTTTATTTTGATAAATGAAATAAAAAATAGGTTATGGTGCTTTGTAAAGTATAAAAATGTTGTGTATTTTGCGCTCTATTTTTAATTTTAAGTCAGAAATGATCGATCCAAACCGCTCAATATAATCTCCATATCAAAATCTATTAGTAAACTAAATTTTATATTTTTTGAAATTTATTTGCTATTTTTTTGGATAGAGATAAAACTGTCATTTTTGAATGAACCATAATTCTTAGATCAAGTCATTTTCTCCTCACCAAAACAAATAGAAAAAAAATTCTAAAAAATATAAAATTTGATTTTCTAATAGATTTTTATATGAAAATTAGATTGAACGATTCTGATCGATTATTTCTGACTTGAAATTAATAATAGAGCACAAAGTACATAACGTCTTTGTGCTTTGCAAAACACCATAATCGAACTCTCTCTCTATATATATTTGATAAAGAAAAAATATTGGAGCGTGTAGATGGTTGGGTTGTTTTTTCTAATTATTTCTTACTCCCTTCCGTGAAACACAAGATTATTGGACAATAATTTGATCCAATTTTCTCGGTTTAAAAAAGTTGTAGAATTCGGCATGTGAAACATTTCTGTTTAATACGTTTTTTTAATATAATTTTGAAGTAATATGATGAATGAACTAATCGGCAATAGGCTTTTTTTATGGACTAGTGATAAAATCATAATATAATATTATATAATAACCATTGTCAAGTGGTCACTCACCTTCAAAAATGAGTTATTTTGATAATATTGATGATGGATTTTCAAATAAATTCAAATCCTAAAAATAAAAAAATTATAGATATATTTTTTACTTAATAATTTGACAGTGTTTTAAATTTCTTATAATTTTATTATTGCTTTACATCGGAGATCAGTGTACAGTAGCAAATTAAAAAAAAAAATTCGGATACATGTACCATAAATCGGAGCGAGAATATTGTCAAAGCAGCGGTGACTGATGGTGGGGGCCATGAAGAGCTTCCTTGCAAGATCTGATCCCCAATTAAATCAAAAGATTCAAAATCAGACCATCTGACTTAAATCTAAGGACATATGTTGTCTAGCTTAACTAATAACGGTTTACCAGGATTTATGGAACCAATTTGTACACAACATTAGATTTTTTTTAAATGATATTGGACTTATATGTTATTAATTATTGTATAACAGGTTTTATGTGTGAAATATATTTGACTGTATTAAATACCACTATTATTATATATTATAACACAAGTGGTTTCTCCTTTTCCTAAGAGACAAGCATATGCCGAAATCTAGTGATTAACTGTTAACATCTCCCTTAAATTGAGCTGTTGTCAACGCTGCAATCTTCAAAGTTACAGAAATGCCAAGAAATAGGCAAATAGGCAATATGTACAAAATAATAGAATACTGGCCATGCATGACTTCAAAACCCAAATCTCGGAATTAATCACTTTCCCTGAAAGCAATCAGACGAATATAATGCCATCCTGCAAACTATATATAGCCCAAATATTTCCACAAATTTCTACAACAAGCTCAAACCATTCATAGACACAAATATATACCCGGATACTTATCAGTAAAATCATGGCACATTCTTTGATATCTCTACTAACAATACTCTCAATCCATCTAATTTCATCTGTCATGGCAGGGTACAACATAGTAGATTTCGGAGCTAAATCGGATGGCCAAACTGACTCGGCGAGTGCTTTACTGTCAGCATGGAAAATTTTTAGTAGGCCCTGTCACCTTTACAGGACCCTGTGCCAGAAACAAGATCAATGTGCAATTGTATGGTACAATTATTGAACCTTCGAATTGCGCCAATTTTGGACGAGTCGGTGAGTGGATTGTGTTTGATAAAGTTGCAGGTCTTTCGGTTTTTGGAGGTACTTTTGATGGTTCTGGAACGGGTCTCTGGGCTTGCAAAGCCTCTGGTGGCGGCAATTGCCCGAATGGAGCCACAGTAAGCGCTCTCATGCAATAATGACCATTTACCATTTTTTTTTGGCATGATAAAGAGAGAAAAAAGAAGAAGATAGAATATTGATCATGGTGATTCTAATTCATACCAATTTTTTCTTTATCTTTAATTGAAATACTCGCTGACATTCAGAAACTCCAATAATGTCTTGATTAGCAGTCTGACATCAACAAACAGTGAGTTGTACCACATTGTTATTGATACTTGTGATGTGGTGACAGTACAAGGTGTGAAGATAAATGCCCCGGGGAATAGCCCAAACACAGACGGCATCCATGTACAGGGGTCAACTGGTGTTACTATTACAGGTGCCAGTATTCAGACTGGAGATGAGCGCATCTCTATTGGACCCGGCACGACCAACTTGTGGATTGAACTCGTCAACTGTGGTCCCGGTCATGGCATTAGGTTCTTACTCTTGCATTTCTAAAATTTTAAGGAATAGTAAATAGGCTAGTAGCTTAGCGGTGGCCAACTAGGATGTTCTGAGTCTTAATTTTATTTTATTTTTGGGGTAGAGAAAAGAACAAGAAGAGCAATTGAAATACAAGCATGGTAAAAAAAAAGAAATAGAAAAAAAGACAGAAAAATAGTGATTAATACAAATTAGTTCGTCCAAGCATGTTACATGATTGGTAAATGGTACCTCTCATCCTGTTCTGGTAAACTTCCTTAATGTTCCTTTTGTTTTTTTTTCTTGAACGGATATATTTTTTACAGATTAACTGAGCATGAATAACTCGTATAAAATTAAACAACAAAAAAAAGCAAAAATACTCCAACAGGAAGAAAACAGATAGTGGGAAAAAAGTGTAAGCAACACTTGAAGATAATTTATGGTAGAGAACTGAATAAAGTTACCTGTTTGATCCTACACTCAACTAACCAATTACAACAAATGTTCCTTTGTTATGTATTTATATCTCATATTGGTACATCTCTTATTGAGCAGCATAGGCAGTCTGGGAAAGGGGTATAATGAGCAAGGGGTGCAAAATGTGACAGTTAAAACAACTGTGTTCACTGGCACTGAGAATGGGCTAAGGATAAAGACACGGGGTAGGCCAACTGATGCTTTTGTGCAAGGAGTCATATTTGAGCATGCTGTCATGTAAAATGTGCAAAACCCAATTATTATTGACCAGAATTACTGCCCTGACAACAAAGGCTGTCCTGATCAGGTATTTAAAATTGTAACACTCAGATCAATGATACTTCTTTCCCATTCAGTTGACAATTGAAATCTTTGATTTGGTTTTGAAACTGACTGTGTTACATGTTTGTATTTCTGATTTCTTTTTCCACCTATTTCATAAGTGCACAAGTTATCACAGCTACTTTAAAATTCACCTCCTTTTTTCTTTGTACAGAACACTGGTGTAAAAATTAGCCATGTGACATACACAGACATCCATGGTTCATCCACATCCGAAGTTGCTGTTAAGATCGATTGCAGCCCGACGAATCCATGCAGTGGAATAGAGTTACAAAATATATCCGGTTTTGTTATTCCACCTAGTTGCTTGTGACAAATAAGATTCTCGTGTTGGATAATTGTTATACAATAGCCGTTGCTTTACCATTATCATCGTAGATATTTTTATTTGGAGTTACACAAACACAATGTAATTAGTGAAAGGGTATATAAATTAGTGTCTTTTGTCATACAATTGCAATTGTATAGTGCCTTTTGTAATACAATTGCAAATTGGAAACGATTTCCGTGACAACGGAGAAATACATAAATTGGCACAATGGAATTTGGATTACAGGAGAATACATATATTATTTACCATTTACTACCATTTTCTTACGATACAGGTGCTTATAATAAGTTGGATCTAGAATTTGAAATTGCTATGTTTACAATGTCTACACAATACACACATGGTCTTCATAACCATATCGATGAAAAGAAAATAATAAAAAAGAAGCAAAAGTTATATAATTACACTTAAATGAGGATCTAGCCGGAAAACTAGGTACAAATATAAGCAAATACATAATTTAATCTAAACAAAAAAAATACAATAAATTAAGCTCCCTGAATGGAATCTGGCCAGTGCAAGCCAATGCTTGTATAAGCTCAGCTTAGGAGTTAGTGTATTAAACAAGGACGATATTCCTTTGCAACCTCGGTTTTATAAATTATCTCCATTCAGATCTTAAAAGCATACTTGAAAGTAATTATTTATATACGAATCTGGATCTACTACAGGAAATAAGTCAACTGTTCCTTCTTCCTAGAGCCGCCTTCGCCGTATAAGTCATTCCATTGTTTAAGTTCATTCATCACTGCTCCTTCAGCCGCAAAACTAGCAGCAACCTGATGTTTAACAGCATTATTAGTATGGAATGAATCTTGGGTCGAGTTATAAAATCTTAACTTAAACGAGGGATGTGATGAGCTTACTTGACTTCTTGCAATTTTCATGTCTTTCATGGTCAATGGTCTTAGTGTGATTGTTGGCTCACAGCTGTCATTATTATTTTCTGATTTATTCTTCATTTCCTGAGACAGAAAAGGAAGCATACATGCTGTTAAAAATTTACAATAAAAATCCAACCAAAAAGTTCCTCCTTTACATCTTTAAATTTTTCTTATTTTCTTGACCATGCATGTTTTTCCAGCATTCATTTTGACTGTTTTACTTTCTTGTTGCCACAGTTTCATGCACTAAACAAACACAATATATTTCATATGCGTCAAATACAATGCTTTTTTGAATCCTTTACATAAAACATATAATTTCACTGCTGTTGTGCAATGATGATAATCAAACTAAAATTGTAGATGGAAAACAGCATTTACCAGATCTCTTTGCCTTTCTTTCTCAATGAACTCTCTAACAGGACGGTATGCAGCTGTCACACAAAGATTCTACAAAAAAGAGGAATGTTTTTCAGTTAGCAAATTATCATCACCATTGGATCAAGTTTAGTTTCCTTGAGAAGGAAGGATCAGGACAAGGATTAGAATAGATGAGACCTTTAGGTCGCTTCCACTATATCCTTCAGTCATGGTGGCAAGCTCCTTAAAATCAAGCTGATCGACCTTTTCTTTAGATAAAAGGGTCCTCAATATCAATTCCCTGCTCTCTGATGTAGGTAATCCAACCATAATTCTGGAAAGAAAAAAGAGCACTGACATAAAAAATCACAACAACAATTACATATAAGCTAATAACTTTGACATGGATGTAAACCCATAATTTTCCTAATGAGATGCTATTCTAGAATTAAGAATCAGGTATCTGACAAACACATTTTTCTTAGTGAATTCACATCCAATTCCATACTTTTTCTATGGCACAATGACGCCATAGTTTTTGCAAGTGGGACCCACAAAAGAAATAACACCTATAGCTAAAATCTGGACAGTATAAACAAAATCAAGCCGTTTTTTTAAACTAAAGCAGCATGTGCCATAGTTTTTGTATGGCAATGGATATGGATCCTCTTAGTAAGCAAACTAATGCTATTGTGATAAATAATGTTTCAACTAATATTTTACATTCCAGTAGTTGCTCTAACCAACATCATAAATGTCCCCTTTTGCTTGGTAAAACAACAACAAAAAATTATCCTTGTATTGCTAAATAAATAATTAAATCACTCCTGTTCTTTCTTTTTTCTTAATTTCATAAGGATACACCAATTACACATCTGGGATGCTGTTGAATATATCCAAATTCCAAAAGTCATCAAGTCATCACTGAACTTGAAAACATAACAAAACATTATTCTAGTTATAAAGTAATATTATTGGATCAGAAAGTTGTGCCACATCAGAGAGTTACAGCTTCAGGAAAGGTATAGATGCACGATGTGTGACCTAATAGGGTGCCAATTAAATCATTTCTAATAGGATAAATATATGGTGCCCAGGGGTGATCCAGATTTTCAAAGAGGTGGAAAAAATATTTTAAGAGAGGTATAATATTGTAATTATTTTGAAAGTTAAGTATATTTCTAGAATTTTTTATAGTAGAAGTATAGTTTTAAAGCTACATTTTTGAAAATATTTTCCAGGGCAGGGAATATTATCAGTTTTTTTTTAAATCAAGCATATCTATGAAAATTCTTTTGAACTTCAGGTATTTTTCAGAAAATAATTATTGTAAGGGGGGCAGTTGTCCCCCTCCAGCAAAGAGCAGCTCCACCCTTAATGGTGCCCCTTGTGTTCCCCCACTACCTATGACAATGGACTGTGGGGCACTCCTTGAGTGGGGGGGGGGCACGAGCCTTTATATCTCTACCCTTACTAAAACATCTACCTACCAATTCAATAAGCAAAAATATTCCTACTACGTACCGACGCTCAAACCGCCTAATAATGGCCTCATCGAGATCAAAAGGCCGATTTGTGGCTGCAAGGACAAGGATACGCTCCCCTGATTTGGTCATCAAGCCGTCCCAGTGCGTCATGAACTCATTCTTAATTTTCCTCATGGCCTCATGCTCCCCTGCCCGGGCACGCTGACCCAGCATGCTATCCACCTCATCAACAAATATTATAGTAGGTGACACCTGTAATTCACAATTATTAGCATTTAATTTTACTAGTTTTGTATAATAAATTATCTATTGAATATTCCTCCGGACTATGCCTTGCATGCAAAATGAAATTACAAATCCAAAAAAAATGCAGTTCTGATTTTCATTCTGTCATTTGTAATTGCTTAGAGGATAAGGCCCAACAAGTTTGTTTGGACAAGAATGAGCAGATAAGGTCAACCCTCTTTCTAATGGACCATTAGCCAAATGAAAAACACAGCTGATGACATGAGAGCACACAAATAAGGCAGTGAGTACTGGGTCAAAATAGAAAAGAGCTAAATCAATAAAGAGAAGCCAACCTTAGCTGCCAGGCTGAACAGTGCTCTAACATTCTTTTCATCCTCACCAAACCACTTTGAGGTAATAGTTGACATCGACACATTGATGAAACTTGCACCAGCTTCATTTGCAATAGCTTTAGCAAGCATGGTCTTGCCAGTACCAGGAGGGCCGAATAGAAGAATGCCTCGGCAAGGTTTCAAGAGGCCACCTTTGAAGAGGTCAGGGCGGCGCAAGGGGAGCATCACGAGCTCCTGCAACGAGTCCTTAATGTCGTCTAATGCACCTATAATAGAATTATTGTTATATACATTCATATTTTTTTTTTATAATCTACATGCACAAATGAGAAAAAAAATATATGCGCACTATTCTGTCAATTTTCATTTCCAAAAAATCCTTCAAATTAAATAATATATTTTGAATGAGAAAATCCAATAAAAGGATTAAAAGTAAAAAACACTTTTAAGGGGGTTATATCAACAGTTATTAAAGAAGATTTGTGAAACAAAATTAATTTGTACAGTCTCTCAATCCAATACCCATTGCAACACAGTAGCTGTCATCACAAAGGTTAGGAATATGACAGGAGATAGATTGTGAAATATTGAGGTTTCTTCCTTGAATATTTAGGAAAAATGAAGGACAAGATTTGTATTTTTTAATTCCTGTATAATCCTGTTTGTATATGTAAATTTCGTTTTGTTACAATATTTACCAATGTCATCAAAGGTGACACCAATCTCATGAGCTGGGATCACTTCCGGTCGAATGCGCTTCTCAAATTCATTATCTGGTGGTGTTTCCTGTTAAAGAGCGTTAGGTATATACATCAATTCCAAAGTAACATACATGTTTCTCTGACCATTTTTCTGTAGTCTTAAGCTTTGTTCCATTGGGGTTTTCACACTGAATTTTCGCTCTTATGGTTCTGTTTCGTTGTCAGTTAGGGTCAAGTAGAAGTGTACCACATGAACCAACTCTGGTTTGAAAGGAGTGGATAAACAAAGCTAAAAAAAAAGCAGGAGAGAAAGTAAAAGTGCAACAAGATAAGAAAATGATACTACTTTAACAGGAGGAGATGCTGTAGGTGGTTTCTCAGTTTCCCTTTTGTTTTCCGGTGGCGCTGCTGTTAAGGTTTCAGCATTATTCTCCGGCTTTATGCCAATAGTAGGGTCATTTTTGGAATTATCCTGGAAATAAGTACATTAACTTTGCATTAGACTGAACCCGCATTATTCATTCTATGATTTTACTCGAGGAGAAGTATACTACCTTGGCAGCTTCAACATTGGCTTCTAGCTTTAAGGTGTCTTTTCCATCAAGACCGCTCTCTTGAAAAATACTCAATCCATGTGTCAAACTGCATGGTCATAGAATTTGTTAAATTGAAAAGTAAAAAACAGCAAGCAAATTTTATACCTGAATGTTAGAATATATATGTCTATAGGTCTGGAAAGTTTGAATATCAGAAAATGCCAAAAGAAATGCAAGAAACTAGAAAATTAAGAAATATCGTCAAATGACCTCTTTGAGGAAATAATGAGCTTGCCATTCCTGTACTCTGGATCTTTTGTATTCATCAAATGATACGAAATAGCTGAGATGATAATTTCTTCAATGTAGTCACTAAGTATCATTGTATCTGCTAGGCAAATTGAACCCAAGTCATCAATTTCCAAGTCGTTAGATGCCAAAACCTCCATTATGTGGTTCCTATTATCTTGGAACTGTATAATTTTCATATCATCCTCCAATTGAGTTTTCCAATTGATGAGGTGGTCCCCCTCTTCAGGCGGCCTTATCTCTATGGTATAATGAAATAGGTTACTAACCCTCCCTTCTATGTCTGATGCATCGGTTTCACATTCAAGGACTCTTGAACCAAGAACTAAAACTGGTCCTGATACCTTGTCAAGCATTTTCTCAAACATCCTGTATGCACGCTGAGACCTATAGAGGAAGGCCTCAATGTCTCTTATGTAAAGCACTATTGGATCACTTTTGGAGATGGAAGATAAAGCCTGTAAATATAGATTATAAACACCAGGATCAGTTTTAAAAATTTCAATGTGGTGCAATAACAACAAAAGTCTTTAGTCCTAAATAAGTTGGGATGACAAAATAAAATAAAATAAATGAATGGTGAAAATGATTCCAGCACCTTATGTAGTGCTTGTATGAGTGATCTTTCATCAAAGCACCAACTGCTGGTTCTTCTAGGAGTAGCTGAAAAAATTGAAAAGAAATTCATTCATGCCTGTTCCGACATTTAAATTTGGAATATCAATGAAATTATAACCTGTGCTACTGCTACAGGTTATAATTAAAAAAAATGAAATTATAAACTGCTTAATAACCTGTGCTACTGCTACACTGTGATACAAGGTCACTCATATCCGAAGAGACCGATGCATTCTTCCTTAGCAGAGGTTTGTCACTGAGGAAAATATGCATAAATACATTAAAAGAAATCAGAGTCAAACTGGGTATTTATAAAATTTTGGTCAGGTCTGTCCCAACCGGTACACGAACCAGAGCATAACCAAGCTGCAATCTTTAAAAAAATAATGCATCAATTTATACTTGAATCTCAAATTATATCACGTGTCCTTATCGCCCTTATCATTTGATTAATATCAAACCCATCTGATAAGAACTAAAATATAAGTCAAGAAATATGCGCCATACCTAGCCCCTAGTTCAACACTGCTGCTCTGCCGGCGCAACAACCCTGCTAAAATGCGTCAAAAGAAATGAGAGCATGATAAAAGAAAATCCCAGAAAAAAAGTATTATCATCTTCTTTTTGATTGTTACCTTTAGGTTGAGGTCGTTCCCTCTTGGGAAGTATGGAAAGACCCCCAAATAAACCAGACACTGTCTCCATTGTTGTCTCAGATATAGACCTTTGGTGAAACTACATATTATAACATAAAATAATTTAGTGTTGTTCTTCAAGAAAATCGTGTATTACTTTGCATATTTAATATATGTAAACTGCAGAATAAGTGTTTTTTTAGGGTTAATTTTCTGATGGGTCACTGCACTTTGATGTTTATTTATATTTGATCACTGGACTTTCATTTATCCTTTTTTAGTCATTGAAGTTTGATGTTCATTCATATTTGATCACTCCCATTAGTTTTTTCATTCAAAAATAATTGAAATGAAATTGTATTTGTTGCCAAAAATAATTGAAATGAAAAATGGATAAATGAAATGAAATTATATTTGTTTTTCTATTAGTTTTTCAATTATTTTTAAATGAAAAAAATAATGGGAATGACTAAATATGAATAAATATCAAAGTTCAGCGACTAAAAACGGATAAATTAAAGTTTAGTGATCAAATATGAATAAACATCAAAGTTGAGTGACATGTCATAAAATTAACCCTTTTTTTTAAGTCATACCGAAGGTTTGTTGACATTTCCGTATTTGCTCTGAAACTGTAAAAAAAATGATAAGAAGTTACATTAACAAGAAAAAATTGTAAAATGGTTGCTTGAGAAAACAGAAATGAACTGATTTTGGAGACCCACCTTAAGTGAAAAGTCCGTGACATCAAGCAAAAGTAACTTGGCTCCAAAGTAATGAGACAAAGCCTTTGCAAGCATCTGCTGGTAAAGCTCTGGAGATTTATAAAAAAAATGCAATAAACTAAATTATTGTTTAAAGGAAAAAAATTACTCCTATTAGATGTCACGCCTATTATAGATGCAAAAGAAAATTTTAAAATTGTGCTCTATTCCTAAAAGAACCCAGAGTAGCAATGAAGGCAATTGAGGCATTTTGAACTTCTGGAAGATTCCTTGTGCTTTTAGATTATAGAATCTAGAAAAAATGATGTATACATTACCTGCAGGGCCTGATAGTAAGATCGCACGACTGGCAGGAGAAAGATTTCTGATGTGCTTTGAGAGGTCAGCTTGCTTTAAGTGAACATATGCTGCACTGGTCAGTACGATTCTGGTCTGTTCACTGCAATTAAATCAATGACAGACATTTAATTCCACGGACATCAAGGGACTAAATGAACTTAACATATTAAACTGGAAAATAATCCCAAAATTATACCCACTTTGACAGGAAGACCCTCCTGTCTTCTCAATTTGGTAATGAGAAAAAGGGAGAAAATATGCTTGGTCATTTTGCACGATATTCATTTTAATATCAATGATAACTAAAGATTTTTTTTATGCTCCATGATTTGCAGGATTTTTCTCATTTTCTCAGGTCTAGATGAACTTTGCAGTTTAAAAGATGGGTGCACAAAAATGAAATCAAATTTGGCAATGAGAATTTTATAGACACACAGTAATTGCACCATCGAAATATTCAAGAGTTCAGATGTTCATTATGCAAACATTATTAAAATTTCCCAATTAGAAAAGAAGTCAAAGGCAATGTAAAAGAAAGAAACAGCATGTACACCTGCTTTCACATAACAACATACACATAATCCAATATTGGAATAAAGAATCATAGAAGATGCCTTTGCAATTATATTTAAAAGGGACCTCTTTGGCTTTTCTGACTTGGAGATCCACATGCTCAGTAAATCAAACAATCATGTTAACAAAACAAGGAAATAATAATATAAAAAGGACCAAAAAGAATCCTATTGTCCAGTAACTAAGCACCAGAAAAGAAATAAAAATGAGTGGTTTCCAGAAATAAAATGCATAAATAAAACAAAAAGTAAAATGTTATAGATCAAATATCCTTTTATGTCAAATACAACTTTCGTCAATAATATAAATGAACAAAGAGAACAGGGACGATTCCTGGAGTGCTAAGCCTTTAAAATAACCATGCCGTGGTCCTTGTGGAGGATCTATCAGGAAAATCGTGACAGCGATGATAATTGAAAAGGCAATAGTTTTTCTTCCCACCCTTTTCTTTGGAAACGCAATAGTTGTAGGACATACATACGAACTGGCATATGCAATTACCAGATGCAACTTTACTCTTTCCCACGTCTGAATAAATACAAGGAAACAACTAAAGCGCCAAAAGGAAAAATGAAAATATTTTTTCAAATTAAGCACAAAGGTGAATAGTCCTGAAATGCAAAAACTGAGGGTAAACATGTACAAAAGACAGTACTTGTCAAGACCTCTAATAAGCTGTCTTTCTATCCGCACCATATCTCAGAGAAAAGGAGGACGTTTACAAAAAAGAAAAAAAGTTGCCGAGGGCATATATGCAAAAGCATCACTGCAAAGAGGCACTGCGCATAATCCCTTGATTAATTACCTTAGATAATACGGGAAGTCGCCAAAGGTGACCTGGCTCTCCTTTCCATCAACAATCAGCCTCTTCAACTCCGCCTCGACGGCGTCCGCAGGAGATTGAAGCGGTGGGGTGGCCCACTTAGCCACCGCCTGACCTGACACGAAACCTATCCCCACGCCAAGGCCAACTCCGATCGCTGACACCAGAAACCCCTTTTGCTCCATTGCACCTCTCTCTTGTCGTCGTGTTGTGTGTGATATTTCCCGTTGTAAAGCGCCACATGCAAATCAGAGAAGTTAATTAACGCGACGAAGGAATGAATGAAAGAAGCGAGAAGCGCGAGGACGAATGGAGTGGATGTGCTATTTATAGAAGTTCGAAAGAGAGACAGAGGTGTAACGGAGATAAATTAAAGGAAAAAGGAAGAGAGAGAGAGAGGGAGGGAAGGAGGAAAAGCCAGGCGGGAAGGAAGGCCAGAGCGCAAATGAAGTGTTTTTGAGAGGTTGGTTGTCGGAAAGAGACGCTATAAAACAAATGGAGTTATTTCTGTCTGGCCTTGGTATACCGATACCGTGCACCCGGATGTGCTTTTCACACTGCGACTTGCGAGTATTTTACATTTTTTTTATAGGGAGATTATGCAATGATCAAAATTATTTTTGATCATTTAATTTTAAATATTAAATAATTAAGATAATTTTTATGTAATTAAAAATAGAGATTAATGTGTAAAAATTATTACAGTTGATTAATAAATTGATGGTACTCCTCATCTAGCAGAATTTATCTTTTATTATTTCACAAAATTCCACAAAATTTACTAGTTACTTTTTTATAATTAAAATTTGCACTTAAATATGAACTCTTCATTACGTATTTAATTATGAGATATGAATATAATATTTCATATATTTTTAATTTATTCTATATAATATCAAGTGATAAAAAATGTATTAAAAATAAATCGACCATAGTTAAATATATTAATTAATTTTTATTACTAACTTTTTATATTTGGTACTCCTTTTTATCAAATGCATGTTTCTTTTGTGATTTTTATTATCGAGATGAATAATATTTAGTATAGTTTTTTATCGTTAATTGTTTATATTCAAACAATTTACCAAGCCCGTTTTAACAATTTATCAAGTGTTTGACGGTTCACGGAGTGTTCAGTGGACCAGGTTCATAGAACATGGTTCGTTTCATGGAGATCGACGTGGCCCAATTGAATTTTGACGTGGCTTTTTGACCTTGGTTGCTACTTGCTAGTTGCTACTGCTACTTGCTATTTTTATTTCTTAAAATTTATTTATTTTTAATTTAATTATCCACTTCTTTGTTTGTATGGTTGCGTATTATTTATTCACGTCTTTAGCTCTTCCTTTGTTTGTATAGTTGCGTTCTAAGTTTTAAATCTTCACCCATTTTAAGGGTCATTATTTTTCTGCAGCGTTTGCGCATTTAAACTTGTCTAACCAGATTATTATTATTTTAATATTTTTATTGAAGTAAATAACCGTCTGACGGCTCTAACATTATGCCCCCGAGTC
The DNA here is from genome assembly GCA_037127355.1 of Schoenoplectus tabernaemontani. Taxonomy (NCBI): domain Eukaryota; kingdom Viridiplantae; phylum Streptophyta; class Magnoliopsida; order Poales; family Cyperaceae; genus Schoenoplectus; species Schoenoplectus tabernaemontani. The sequence goes on along the minus strand of CM073743.1, from coordinate 17,475,122 downwards.
GATGATGAAATGGAAGACGATGAAATGGGAGTGGCGGAGAATAGAAGGGGGTTAAATTTCTGACCTCCAAAATCGAAGGTGAAAAAATTGAGCAAAAATAAATACGATAATTTTCTCGTTAATTCTCCTACATCCTCTCTCATCTTTCACGATTTAAATTCTGAAACAAAATAATAATATTATTTCTCCGCTTTCTCTTCTTCTTCCACTGCGTAATCCCCTCTGAAGCACAACATAAGACTTAAACTATGGTCTATGGATTTAAATTCCAGCACACGCTAAAAATAAAACATTAATATTTAAAAAAATGAGCACCGGATCCAACTTCTAATATAAAAAAAAAGCCTTCATAAAAAAAACAGATTATTATCTCTATGATAATTGATACTGTCCCTCAAACATTGAGGACTGGATCCCACCTGTTAGGGTAGACCACACAATTTTTTTCATCAAAACTTAAAAAGAAAAAAGTAACAAAAAACCTAATTATATGCGACATTTAAAGGCTTTAACCGGCATGTGACAGTTTTTTTGTATATAATAATTATATTATTAATAATAATCAGTGGTGTTTTAAGTAAACGCGTCACTGTCAGTGACGTCTTTAGTGGTTGATCGACAGTAGTAATGTTGATCCAACGATCATCAGGATGAGTAAGAGCAAACGCGTCACTGTCAATGCCGCGTTTACGCTGTTTTATACAAAGACGTCACTACAGTGACGCGCCATCATTCGTAGATTTTAAATTTTATTTTATCACTTTTATTATTAATAATATAATTATTATATACAAAAAAAAAATCTGGGCATGTGGCAACACGTTGGTTCCTGCCTTGCCTGGTTAGGTATCACTGTATCAGTGTGCTTCTCGAGTAAAGGTTTGTGTACTTCCTTGAAAAGGTAGGTGTACTTCGTAGAGTAATGAGCTACTTGAGGAAAAAACCGCTATCAACTAATAATTATTTTCTTAATTTCTTTGAAGCATGGTGCCTAAATTTAATGCGAGGTTGAAATAAACACTTCAGTTTATACAATTAACAAAATGTAGAACAAGACAACAAAACCGCTTATTTGTATGTTCACTGAGAATGAAAGTTGGTTCGCCATCTGTTCCTTGTCATCGACTCAAAAACACTTTACTTTCCGAAAAAAATTAAATGTCATTAATTATAAAGTTATAAATTTGAGCCCCAAAATTTACAAACGGAGTTTCATAGTATTTGCTGGAAATTGTGGGTATGAGATAAATACATCAAGATCTCTACTAAAAAGTACAAAATCAATCAGATATCATGTTGTAGCAATATTTTGACGTGAATGTACATGATTTTTTTTATACAGTTTATTAAAACACGCCTCAGTCCTCAACCTTTTTCAAATTGAGGTGTCAATTAATATCTGCTATCATCACTTGCAGTGTAAGTGTGTAACACATTCTAATGTTATGGAGTCGATCGCAACCTAACAATAGCTGAGATTCCAACTCTGAATGAAAGTATATTCCACTGATGCACCTGATTAATTATGACCTAACTCATGTTAAGTTATGAAACTACTTTATTTTAAAATATTCCATTAATTTGGTAAAGTTATGGATAAGGATTTACTGACAATGGATGAATTTGATAATGGGAAGGGATCACTTGACAATGGTTATTTTGACAATCTTAACAATAAATTTTTGAATAAATATAAAAATATATAGATATAATTTTTATTTATAAATTAATGGTTATTCAAATTTTATATAATTTCATTATCCTTTGATGGTCCATCAAAAACCGTTAAACTGAAACCGTTGTAAATTGTATAACATTTTGATGGTCTTTGTTGAACTAACAAATGATAATAAAATGCATGAAATTTGAATCACCATCAATCAATAAGATTTTCTATTTTTTATATTTATTTGAAGATCTATTATCAAGATTGTTAAGATAATTCATTATCACGGGATCTCTTCTCTTTGATAATCTTGACAACTGCTGATTAAAAATATTATAATATTGAGTAGCAAAATGCGATATATATTTTATTCATTTCATGCCTGAACCAATGAAATGTTGTCAAAATTATTTTTGTTTCGCTATTTATATTGTCATTGAATTATATATATCAAAATTTATAACAACTAGAGCTGTAACTCGGATTTCACCCCAATAATATAGTTCTTAAATAAATAAATAATAATATAAAAATTTAAGTATATTTAATAAAATTTTATATTAAAGAAAATTTAGACATAATATTTTTAAATGATAAATAATAATGATAATTATAATAATTATTATAATAATAAATAATATAACTAATACATAATAATCTATAAATGATCATATAAAAAATTAGATCATTTTAAGAGTTAAGTTTCATCTTAAGTACATTACACACATTATCTTAAATGACTAGATATAAACTATTTTATATAAACTCTTAGATTCAAGAAGATGAAAATATTTAAATAAAATCGATGGTGAAGAAAATTGATGATGTGGCATTCTTAAAAAAATTTGAAAACTTAACCCTCTTTATGTATTAATAATTCATATTTATCGTATTTGTTAGTTATCAAATAATAATAAAATTACATGAAGATATACACAACCGAATTTTAGGGAAAACAACGTATACATATTTTTTTTCGACTTCCTATAAATTTTAACATCATTAGAAAATATTTTGTCAAAATTGTTCTCATGATTGTCAACGATTTTTTTTCCAGCATATAAATGTTATTAGCCACGGATTTTAAGGTATAATTAAGATATTCTAGACTTCATACACTGGCGGATAACAATGTCGATACGCGAATATGTACCATTAGATGGGACACTGGTTAGTTAATTATGAATCTTATTTTTTGTATTGTGCATCAAGTTTCTTCTATTATATATTTTAGTTGTGTTATTTATCTTGTTCACGCTCTTGCTCCCATTGTCCTAGTGGTTCATGACCGATTCACGCATCTCTGAATCATAGTCTTTCATTCATGTATTACGTACGTTAATTATGTTATATCGTATATTGTTTCTGTTAGGGAACATCTATTTTTTTTATTGTTATGCACATTAATTATATTATATTACAGTCATTTATGTTATTTTACATCTTATTTTTTATTATATATATTAATTCTATTCTCTATTTTGTACATTAACTTTTTTTGTAGCGTGTTATTTTTATTATATTGCACGTAATTTTTTATTATATATGTACATTGAATTTTTTATTATGGACATTAATTCTTTTTGTTACACATTATTTCATGTAATTTCTTTATTATGCATATTAATTATTTATTATATACATTATTTTTATTATATTACACATAACTACTTTTATTATGCACAAAAGGGAGAGAACAGAACTACATGCAACATAATAAAGATAATGTGCATAACAACGTAATTAAAGTGCATAAAAGAAATAAAATATAACATAATAAAAAATAATATGTAACATAACATAATTGATATGCATAATAAATGAAATAAGATGCAATCTAACAGAAATAATATGTGATATAATATAATTAATGTGCATAATAAAAAAAAGATGCAACATAACAAAATCAATATTTATAATAAATGGAATTGGATGATATCTGGTACCAGTTCGTGACCTCTTCAGCGTTTCTGATTCATGCTCTCACTTTTCAACTTGATACAAATAATGTGCAACATAAAAAAATTAATGTGCATAATAAAAGAGATAGAATGTAACATAACAAAATTAATGTTCATTATAAAATAAAATTAGACTGGATGATCGGTTTATGACCTCTTTATTCTCTCCGTTTTGCATTCTCACTCTCTAACTTAGTAAAAATATTATGCAACATAACATGATCAATATGTCTATTAAAAATGAGAAAAATATAACAATATAATCGTGAGAAGTGAAATTACTGGGTCGTCTGAGTCGTCTATTGACGGTGATATCGACTTGTGTTGTGTGTCACTATATCAATCAGTTCCCAATATTATATGCGCACTAGATGTGCAAATAGGACTAACTAACCAAGCTTGACACTTTACAAAAGGCAAGCAAAAGAAAATTTTGGAGGAGATGGAGGATCCTACTTTTGCATCTAAAAGCGGAAAAAAAAGCTTCATATTTTACAAAAACTTACCAAAAAAAAAGAGTGAGCAACTTATTTAGGACCGTCATTGGTGCCCACAGGGGCCCAATAGAAAAAGACACCTCCTTCTGACTCTGTTCTTTTTTAATAAAAAAAATTGAAGACCTAATAAAAAATAGTAATTTAGTGTCTTAGTTACAAATCCAAATACTTAGTCCTTAAGTTGTTGACTAATGACCAGTAATCTTCATTCACTTTCCTGTAGCGTGGTAGTGGAACTGTGGAGGCCAAGGATTATAGCATTGCTAGCTAGATACCTAATCTACAGCATTTTGAAATTCACATCAGGAATCTTTTTATGATTATTTAAAATTAAAAGGTTTTGATTCACTTTTTATCTTTAAAAAAATGCAATATATTCCTAGAACGAGCTAAAGTGTCATTAGGTATAATATCGTATTTTTACTGCCAAGTAAGATTACCACATAATGCCATAATAGTGTTAGTGTTGTTGATAATCTGAGCATTGTATCGCACAGAGGAATTTATAATCACTAAAGTTGTAATTCGGTTTCGTCCGACAAAATAGTTCTCAAATAAATAATTAAAATATAAAAATTAAATATATTCAACACAAAAATCACATTAAGAAAAATTTGAACATAAATTTTATAAATACTAAAAGTGTATATATAATATAATATAATATAATATAATATAATTAAATATGATAATCTTTAAAGAATAATACTAAAAATTGGATCATGTTAAGAGTTAAATTTCATCCCAAGTATATCACACCCATCTATTTTAAATGAGGAGAAAATAATTATATATAAATCATTGAATTAAAGTAGACAAAAAGATTCAAACAAAATCAATGATAGAGAAGAGCGATGATGTGGCATACTAAAAAAATTTGAAAACTTAATCCTCCATATGTATTTAGAATTATTTTGTTAATCAGCGATAATTTTTTTTTCTAATTTTACCTTGTCTCTAACTCAAACAACCTACTAATTTACTGATGATCCAAATATCATTAATCCAACTAACCTCAAAAATAATATATACACTTCTCTCATCCTATGTGCACGCCACCGTATCATGGAAATCTTCCAAAATCAAATAGACCGTATTAGGAAACACTAAGTTAGCAATTGAGCATTGGTGTTATGAATTATAACTTGATTTTTTTTCATACTAAAAAATCTATACTATTATATAAAGCATCTAAGAATTGGAGGGTCCATTTTTTGTCATGGTAATTTTTTATTATACCCATTTTATCCCTCAATTAGTCGGCTAATATTTATTTTTGATTGATCGAACGTATGTGATCGTGTCCATTGATCCCCTCTTTCTCTCCATTTATTTTCCTTAAATACTATTATTTCCATAATATTGTTTTCTTTTATTTAGAAACCTTATGTATATTTGGTAAGAAATTAATGATGATAATATATATTAGAATAATTTACTTTTCTTGCCATAAAAATCATGAATCATTAACTCATATTGTGCAAAAATCTCATTCAAGATTAAATATAGTCTTTATTATAGGTTTTCTTTATAATTTGGTGAATTTATAATTTAATATTAAATAAATATGAATTTTTTTATTTTATAATATTTTAATGTTTAAATAAAAGAGTCTGCTGCAACGCGCGGGTATATAGCTAGTTAAGATAAAAGTATAAATCGAGATTCTCATTTCTGTTAAGACAGTTGTAATGAGTTTCCAAAAAGAAATGAAAACTGGCAGCCAGTGTTCTGGTCTGCTTTTTTCAAAAAAGAAAATTTCATATGGATTTTGAATTTGCAAATTTTCATATGAAAAAACATTGTATTTAAATATTTTTTCATACTAATTCAAGCCAACTAAATTAATAAAAATCCGATTTATTTAAGTTGATTGGAAATTTCCAATTTTAATGCTACTTTTTCAATATAAAAATTAGTCATGTTGTTTTTAAAAGTAAACTAACATGATCAATTTTAGTTCAGTTTTAAAAGAATCTTTGAATTAACATCACCCCTCACTACTATATAGCGGGTAGGAAGCTTGGCCAACTTAATATGATTAGGCCCAAAAATTCATAATTAATTAATTAGGATCATAAGTTGCCGTCTTGGATGGTCTTATGTAGAATAAGTTGCTTTTTTTTTTTGAATTCCGCACAAGAAAAAACCGAAGCGAATATAGCAAATTTCTCATTCAGTTTTGGTAAAAAAAAATGCAACATTTTTATTTATTTTTTACATAATTTAAGAATAGAAATTTGAGCCCCGCAATCATTGTTTTATTTAAAAATGGAACCAATTAATTAACATGGTAGTGATTAGCTATAATGCTAAAGCACATGCTATTCAATTAAATTAACCACTGTATTGTATCATTAATTACAATCAGGGGCAGAGTCACATGCACTTCCTAATAGGGCAAAAATAATAAAAAATGAAGGGAGTAAAATTTTAATTTTTTTTAATAAAAGCATATATATATATATATATATATATATATATATATATTTAATATATATATTTAAATTATATACAATTACATTCAAAGTCAAGATTTTTTGATCCGTCACGAGTCGGGTATGGGTCGACCGACTCGACCCGTTTAATTATATTTTTTAAAGTAATTATAATTTAATATTAATTAAAGCTTAAATATACACTAATTATATACTAATTAAAATTAATTAATATTTAGTTACTTAAAATTATATAGAAATATTAATAAATATTTAATTATTTTATATGAATCATATTAGATCGGGTTGGGTCGACCCATGACCTGATAGAATCGGATATGAATTAAAAATTTTAACTTAAATTTAAATGAATCAGACTAAGTCGGATAAAAAAATAATAAAATAATAATGACCCGAATTCAACCTATTGAAACCCCTAATTGTAAATCATACGCAGCCATGCATGCAGGCTGGCAAATTAAAGCAACCTAGTTCAGTAGTGGAGACCCGGCCAGTCTATAAATTAGAGCTTATTATTAGGAGTATGGATGTATTAATTGGCAGGACCACACTAAACCTCAGCTCCCTCGGTGCCATGAGATAGCTTATCAAATGCATATCTGGTTATCAACCAAACATTATATAATATACATTCATTAACAAAATATTCATAGTAACGACAACTTGTGAATAAAGTATTGGGATTTGGAAATGCTACTAATCACCGCCTGCGCTGGTGAACACCAAATTTCTCCAGGACCGGGTTTTCTAATCAATGTTAATATCAGAGACAGATAAAAAATTTAATATAAAGAAGATCAAAATGTGAATTTATATCACTAGAGCCTCAAATTAAAAGGAAACATTATATTTTTCAAAATAAAAATAAATAATAAATTTTAACTCCAACATATAATTTCGAGTCTGGTCAGGCCTCTGACCCCTATCTCCGCCACTGGTCGAACATTTTTTTTAGCATTCAGATTACACTCTGTTGGTCTTTTATTACAAGAATACACAATTGTTGGATCGCCTCAGATTCGCATTCCAATATCACAGTTCATCCCCAAAAAATGCATATTCCTATTTCGAAGATGTCGATTCAAAGTAGTGGTTTGCCGACGGGTACCGCGGGTACGGACCGGGTACACCCGCGGCGGGCGGCGGGTACGGCGGGCACGGGTACGGCGGGCACGGGTAGACGGTTTTTTTTTTCAAAACCGTACCCTACCCGTCTCATATCCGTGCCCGTCACGGGTACACGGGTACCACAGGTACCACGGGTACGGGTACGGGGTAGACGGGTACGGGAATTTTTTTTTCTCTTTTGCTGTTTTTATTTTACAAATATTTATTTTTGCTGTTTTTTTTTCCAGCGGGTTCGCGGGTCGGCGGGTACGGGTACGGGTATTGATTTGATGTGAACCGGGGGGGAAATTTGAATTTCGCGGGTACGGGCGGCGGGCGGCGGGTACACGGGCGCGGGTACGCGGGCGGCGGGTAAACGGGCGCGGGTACAACGGGTTTTTTCCAAAAAAACCGTGACCGGCCCTTCTCAAACCCGTACCCGTGTAGCCGTTTACCCGCCTATACCCGGGCACGGGTATAGACGGGTACGGGTTGTACCCGGCGGGTTTTAGCAAACCCTAATTCAAAGATAAAACTCTTCGTATGCAGTTCATTGCTGTACAACTGGTAGAGTCTTACAAAAAAAAAAAACGTTTTGCCAAAGGATTTTCAACATGCTCAGACATTTATAGATTTCAATTTCAGATTCTAAAGTACAAATAAATAAGGTAATTTTGTTTTCCAAAATGGTATAAATTTCGGCACACTTTAAAAGTTGTGCGTTCGCCTGAACTCTATTCAAATTAGGGGTGTCAATTTTTGATCCGACCCAATCCGACATGATCTGAAAATTGATCGGGTATGAATTGGATTTTTTTGATCCAAATCGGGTCAGGTTGGGTTCGGGTCAACCCGACCATACCTGATTAATTATGTTTTTTGAAGTAATTTTGTGATTTAGTACTACTTAAAGTTTAATTATACACTAATTAAGATTAATTATAAATTAATTAATATTTTATTACTTAAAATTATATAAAAATAATTAATAAATATTTAATTATTTTATACGGATTGAGTCGGGTCGACCCGTGACCCATCGGGTCGGATATGGATCAAGATTTTTTTACCCAAATATAATCGGGTCAAACCCGACCCATTGACACCCCTAATTCAAATGAATAAAGGAAATTAAGATAAATATCTTTTTTTTTTGGTACGATTAATTGAGTGGTACATGTGCAAATTGGAATAGTACTAAGATGGGCTCCCAAAATTTTCATTGACAAAGTAATTTTGTTCTCCAAAATGATATGCATCTTGGAGCAGTACATGTACGATTAATTAAGTAGTACTTTTAGATAGGGCTGCACAAAAATGATCAGATTTGTGGTTTAGTTCGGGCTAATTTGACTCGAGTTAATTTGGTTTGAGTTAATTTAACTCGAATTAATCTGGTTCGATAGTTAAATAAGCTGAGTTTGAGTTGGGATTGGCTCAGCTCTTAGCTCGACTCAGCTTGAAGAGTAATAATTTATATATATTTTTTCTGCCAAACTCTAATCCGATAATTCATCTCTCATTGTCTTTCGTGATCTCATCATCTCAGCGGCTTAATGACTTCTTATACTTACTCGTGACTCGGCTCATATATCTGACTCGATAGTTTTTTGCTAGTCCATCCAATCAAATTAGCGCAACAAAGATTTTATAGAAAATATAGATTGTTGATGTATCAATTTTGTACTAACTCATGTACCATTTTTGTAGATATATCAAATTTACAGTTTATAGATATACTAAATATAAATGTCAAACCGAGTCAATGTACATGTATTGGCTCGTGAACCAGCTCGTGAGCTAGCTCGAATAGTAACGAGCCAAGCTTGAGCTAGACTTTTCAGCTCGAACCGTTTCACAAGCTCGACTCGAATTTTTATGAGCCGAGCTTGAGCTAAGCCTGGCTCGCTCGAATTCGACTTGTTTGCAGCCCTACTTTTAGATTTACTCTAGATATATACCACGCTAGGGGTGTCAATGGGTCGGGTCGGGTCGGATCGGGTCATATTATTTTGTTATTTTCTTGATCCGATCCGAACTCGACCCGATTAAATTTGGGTCAAAAAATCTTGACCCATACCCGACCCGACCCGTGTAAAATAATTAAATATTTTTATATAATTTTAAATAATAAAATATTTAATAATTTATAATTAATCTTAATTGGTATATATTTAAGCTTTAATTAGTACTAAATCATAAAATTACTTCAAAAAACATAATTAATCGGGTCAGGTTGGGTTGACCCGAACCCGACCCGATCCGATTCGAGTCAAAGAATTAAACTCGTACCCGACCCATTTATTTTCGGATCATATCGGATCGGATCGGATCGGATCGGGTTCGGATTAGATCAGATTAACCCGTCAGTTCAGGTCAATAATTAACATCCATACCACACACAGATATGCTGCATACGACAAAGTATGTTTCCCTTGAATATAAAAGAATATTTTTAATTTAAATAGACAAATATCTGCATTGAAATTTACGCATGAATTTACTTACGAATAATAATCACTTGTTTGCAATTTTTTCCCTTTAAAAGACGGTTGTTTTCTTCTTCTAAAGTCCCTGGCGGCGGAAAAAAAATCCAACCGTTCGGGCTAATTATATGTAAAACGTCGGTGAATAAATTGCGAAACGATTTGAACTATTTACATTATTTTTTTTATAAAAATCGAGCTAATTAATTAAATTATTGCAATTTGCAAGGTTGCGAGAAAATTATTTGAGAGAGCACATGCCATCCATTGGAAGATACATGATTGCTTAGTACTGATCACTGAAGCTTAGAACAATAAATTAACTTTCTTAATTGCGTGGAATATTAATTTGTGGCGAGCATGCTATGAAATATGAATGCATGGGTTGGTGGATAAATCATAGCAGCAGCTGAGCAGCATAGCACAGAGGGCTTGAAATATCTGTTAATTATCGATCCCATTGCCACGCTAATTAAGCCTTAATTTGACGCCGCCTTTGATAACTTATCTGATCAAGTCCTTGTGGTTATCAACCATGCATGAAATGATGAAAATCAGTAGAGAATGGCATTCTTCTCGCTTCTATTAATTCCAACTTATATTTTTTTAGAAAATTTAATGTACAATTTTATTTATAAATGTGAGATATTCCATTATTTATTCTAAGTATCCTATTCACATTTTTTTAATTGGATGGCTCTTTGTTTACCCGTGAGAACAAATTCTAAGAGTTAAAACAATACAATTTCAATACAACAAAAATTGTGTCAATGCCAACTCTAGACTGGCATATTTTTATATATTTCATCATTTATTAGAATCCATCTGTATCTTAATTATTGATCGGTGCACTTTTTTTTTTAATTTGGAACTCTTATGTATTAACTAATACTAGATAACGCATTAATTTAACTAATATATATTATTAGTGTTGATCCTGTAAGTTAATGATCTGCGCTAAAATTAATTATATATATAGGATCAGTAGCTATTTATCTTGTCTACATTTTTATAAAACTCCAGTTATGAGTTGTGTAACCTTACTTTGCATCAAGCAGTTGATTGTTTTCGATTCTCAAAACTCAAACAACCAATTTAGGCCTCGCAAGTTGCAATATGATCTAAAAAAAAAAAAATCCTTGAGTGATTAATTTCATAGTTTTAAATGATTTTATAATAATAGAGTTGTTCCTCGACTTTTTCCCTGAGAAAATAAGTTATAATAATAAATAAGATAAATTGAAGATATGATAATTTATACATAATAATATAAAATAGATAATTTTAAGTATTAAATTGTACCTTAGATATGTTACACTTATCAATTTACATGAGGACAACTATACATTACACATTGAATCAAGGTAGATGAAGAGATTTAAATAAAATCAATAATAAAAAACTTTATTAATAATATGATATATTGGTTCCACTCTCTCTCTCTCTCTCTCTCTATATATATATATATATATATATATATATATACGGATCAATATTGCCACAAATTAATATATTCGGTTTAATATTTTTTAAAATAAAACTTTCATAAACTCCAGTATATATTACTTTTCATGTCATTTTTAGAATTTGTAGAATTTGAGATTTATTACCGTCTATATCAAACATACGGTTCATATTTGGTTCAATATATCATGACGTTTTTCAGTTTTACACTTTTTATTCAAATCAAATTGATCCGAAATATAACTCGTAGGTCGTAGCCATCACAAGTGCACATGTTGTCCACTGGCGCTGATTGCGAGTCCAAATTCATTGGATCATTTGATCTCTATCCTCCATTTTCTTTTCCAGTTTCCACGTTACTTTCCTCGAAATTTGCTTAAGTAAACCAGAAGCACTAGTCCTGGGAAAATTTTCTAAGAGCTTCCAATTTCTCTTTTTTTTTTTTGCCGTATCAAACAGGCTTTTATATTTACTACTCGCAGCATAATTGCACTTAATCCTATCCAATTCCGTCAAAATTTATATTTACTGTGAAAATTTATTAATATTATTTTTACTATTATTTGGATTTCTAAAAGATAACCTAAAAAAGATTGGCATATCAAAATATATAGTCGTGTTTTACAAATTTGAAAAAAATAAAAAGAACCAAAATTGTAAATTCAACGGTACTGTGTTTTCAGTCACAAAAGTTGACCCAAAATTATGAGGGGCTATAATTTTTTTATATACTTTAGCGACTGCATCCTAAGGGACTAACTTTTTATATATACTTTAGACATCATATCTCAAATTTTAAGACTAAAATATAAAATATTATAATTACAATGTAAAATATCATAAACAAGGGCTGATTTAGAGGGGGCGGGGGCCTGACCCTCCAATTCCACGGGAGTTACATATCGGATTTAAATTTATCATATATTTTTATTTCATGTAATGTATTGACCCCTCTAATTTATTAATTTTAATGCTTTAACAACGTATACTGACATCTCTGACCCTCTTATACTAAAATCCTGACTCCGTAAATCATTAATTTTCAAAATTTTGAAGGGTGGGGCGCAGCGCCATCGGTCCCTACGCCATTAAGTGTTTTAGTGTTTGTTTGATCTTTCTAAAATATCAACAGGCGTGACCACAAATGCAATGAAGAACTTCGACTCGACATGAACCTAACTTCTGCTTTTTTAGTAATAATAAGTTTTATTAAATAATATTATTAAAAATAAGAGTGAGAAACATAAAATTTTAAATATATGAATGGCAACGCGCTACTGGCAGTGGCCCGTTCACTGTGCGTTTGAAACGCGCCACTGACAGTGGCGCGTTTCATTATTTTTACGAAACGCGCCACTGGCAGTGACGCGTTTCCTTCTTTTTACGAAACGCGCCACTGACAGTGGCGCATTTACTTCTTATATATACAAAACACACAAGTGAGATGGAGGCGCTGCGCGGGGTTTGGACGAAACGCGCCACTGGCAGTGGTGCGTTTCATAAAAATAATGAAACGCGCCACTGACAGTGGCGCACTGCCATTCGTATATTTGAAATTTTACGGTTCTCACTCTTATTTTTAATAATATTAATTTAATAATAATTATTAATAATAAAAACTGTCTGCTCCCCTTTGTCGAGTATATTTCGAGTTTTCGTCTATGACGCAGGTAGGGCTGCAAACGAATCGAACACGAACGAACTGCCTTGTGTTTGAGTTTGATTTGAAATCTATTTCGAACTAGTTTGATTTGAAATAGATAGGCAGTTTCGAACTCAAACCATTGTTTGAAATTCGATTCATTAAATATTCGAACTGTTTGATTTGATTCGTAAATAGTTTGAAATAGAATTATTAGGTGAACAAATTCCATAATTCATATCAAAATAACAGAATCAAATATAAAAAATGTCAATTTAATATAAATTCATACAAAACTAAAAGTTCATTCAACAAAAATTAATAAATTTTATATATATTCATACTACTCAAAGTCTCAAACAATCAAATAATTAATACAAATTCAAACAAAAATAGTTCGCGAACACATTTCGAACAAACTCACCATGGTTTGAGTTTGATTCGATATAATTTCGAATCGAATCAGTTTGATTTGAAATTAATTTCGAACTAGAATCGAACGAACTTTTTTCGAATCGAACACAAACGAATTACGAACTTTGAATATTTCTTGCAGCCCTAGACGCAGGTGCAAACTATACGATTTTATATATTTTTACTTTCTAGCTTGCTAGGAGGATTAATTTGTGACTGTGCTTAATTACAGCTAAGATGGTCCCTAGGTTTTGAGTCTTTGTTGGGCTACTTTATTCATGGAATGGGTCCACTTGGATCTCATATGAATATATGATGATGTGTAAAAGATATTGCGCCACGTTGGATTCCTTGAATGGTGAACATTGAGTATTGACATTTGACAAGCACACGGTGTCGCTAAAAAGTTCTTTATAATAAAAGTTGTAGTTGACTGGTTTTTCATTTTTTTGAATAATTGACATTTTCATAAAAAAATAATGGACATTACTTTTTTTTTTTCCTTTTTCTTGTGTAATGCATCTTTATTCATATGTTGGGATGCAAGTTATAAGGCATATATGTGTTTTTGTTTTATGAAAAAAATAAAAACAAGTCATTCAACTTTAAATATTTATAAGAAAATGTCTCATTGATTCCCATATTATATGCTTCTTACTTGGAAAACTTAAATTTTCAGATTAAGAGTAGGAGATCAAATTAAAAAAAAAATAATGTCTTGATATCAGGTTGGCGCTTTTTAAATTTCATTTAAAGTCTACTTTAATTGGACATGTCTTTTAGCGCTCGAATTATTTTTTTTAGAGTAAGAAATTTGTTTTCTCAATGATCGATCCAAAATATTTTTGGTGATTTGGAAATAGATATTTTTTATAGGAGAATAGTTCTATTAAAAAAATGAATAGATGCAAAAAAAAAAAAAATTTAGTATAGCAGTAAATATTACTAAAGAGAGTAGGTACACCGACCTATTCATAGGCAGAGCTAAAAAGTAAAGCCTACTATAATACAAATTATAAACAAGATTGTCGTTTGCGTTTGTCCTGTACTTAATTTTAAGCAAAAAAAAGTTATAATTTTGGCTGGCAAGTTGGCTTTCGTTGGGCAACCATGTCAAGATTATTTCATATAAACAAATTAGAACTGTTGTAATATTTCATGCAAATCAAAATATTAGGAAGAGAGTTGCCGGACCATATATACTCAATAACATACATACAGATACAATAAAGAAATATTCTGGAAAAATAATAATTTTTCATTAAATCTTCATAACGTAATCAATTGATAGTTAAATTTTATTTTACTGCATTAATAAATAGAAAAATATGTGGTACTGCACACATACATTATATTAAAAGGAGTTCGCTATTATATTAAAGAGAGATTCAAGTTATAACAACTGCTTGCTATATCATAGTAGGATGACTCGGATTTGTGTTACTAAAGACCAACATATGTTGCATCAGGTAGCCAATTAGCAGTAGAAAACAAACATTAAGAAAAAGAAGAAACAAACAAAAGTTGTTGCCAATCAGGATTCATGACGGCTAAACTGAGAACAAAAATAAATTTGTTACCTGTAACTTTGGTATTTTTTGTACTTCATTTTTTTTCTCAATGGTTGCCAAGTTGTGATTAGGTAAAATTTTCTCACTTTGGACCAAACTAAGAAAAAAAAATGCTTAATTGAATTAACCTATTCCTGATCTCAACTGGGTTGCACGTGTTTTCTGGTCACGATTAAGAACCTTTGTTTAATAAATTGTACATGATAAACAAACATGTCTTTATTTTCTTTCCGTCGGTATATTTTGTTGTATGCGTAACGACCAAACTTTGTTAAGTCCGAAAGTTCCTAACTACGTACGAACCAACCATATGCCTCACGAATTAAGGTTTTATATAGGTCAAAAATTCAGATGAAAGTCTTTTAGCTCGGACCCTCCATTCTTATCTAAAAACAAACACATAAACACATGAATAACTAAAGATGATTCATCTCATCTCATGACTATATATATGCAAAACATATGATGACATCAGATTCAAAAATAATGTAATGTTTAATTATTGCACTAAATATAAATAAATAATTGATGCTATCGGAAAATTTTAAAATTAATAGATAACTTTATATCGTCATATATTTCGCAAAATAAAGAGCTGAATCATTTTATAACTATAGAAAGTTAAAATAATCAACCAAATATTATTTTAACTTTCAGAATTTTAAAAACATAAAAAATTAGAGAGTTTGGTGAATGACATAGAATTTTGTTTCAACTTTAATACTTCATATATAGTTGCTTTGCCGCTTCTAATTGATGATACATTTTAAGGGGATCGAGAAAAGCTATAGAAGGCAACAATCTATAAACTAAATTATTTTGACATTTTTATCTATGGTGGGCTTACCTCTTTTTCCTTTTTTTCCCTTCCCAATCAATACGTGGTAGGTAGGGTGTGCAATTAGTTTGTTCGGTTTAAATCGAAATAAATACTTTAAATTTTAACGGTTCGGTTTAAAATTAATTAAACTGATTCAAATACTTCAAATTAAATTGAAATTTTTAAGCCAAAAATCTGAACCAAATACTTCAATTTTAACGGTTCAGTTCAAAACTAACTAAACTGATCCGTTCTCGGTTTGCACACCCCGAGTCGTAGGTTTAAAATAGTACTTTCAATATTTTTCACGAACACTCCAAATCCAAGCACCTAGGGCTATCAATGGATATCCATAATCCGAAAATCCGATCCGAATCCGTATAAATGGATCTGCATATAGATCCTTAAAATATATTCGTTAGTTTATTGGATCTGCATATGGATTCTAAAAATGATCCATCTAATATAATGGATCCGCATTTGGATCTTATAAGATTCTAATTCGAATCCGCTATGAATTCGATAAATAAATAAAATTATATCATATGTCAATTAATAAAATAGACACGTTCAATTTAGTTTAAATTGAAGAACAATATTTATGTTTCACTCTGTGTTGATTCATAAAGTTGAATAGTAATTATTGTATTAATTAGGTAGATTTTATTATGTTATTTGATGTTTATAGTATGTTTTAAAAGTTGGAACAAATGGTTATGATTGTTGCTATGTTTATGATTGGAACAAATAATTTTAAGATTGCTATAATAGTAAATGTGAATTATGATTGTTGTTACGTTTGAAATAATTTTAAAATAACATGATTATTTTTCTCTTATCATATATTAATTATGATATTTTTAATATTATTATAATACAAGATCCGATATATGATCCAAATCCGATCTAAAATCCGTTATAATAGTACATACGGATTCATATTTGGATTCTCAAAATTTTATTGGATACGGATCCGCATATGGATCTTATAGATTTTTAATGGATTTGCATTTAGATCCTCCGGAATCCGATTCAAATCCGATCCATTGACAGCCCTACAAGAACCTTTAACTCATGTATTTTCTATCTATTATACGATACAAAAATTAACGTGGCTGCAAGTTTTTCTAACCATAAAAAAATTTGAAATAATAAACCATAAATTATGAGTTTATGACACAAATTTTACTCGTTAAATAATCCCAAAAAAATGAAAAATAGGAATACATATATATAAATGCTAACGTTCTAAAATATAATGCACTCACATTTTTATATCATAGATAATTTTGCCGATATTAAATTAAGGTCATCCATCATTCCATCTGATCCAGGGGTGTCAATTATTGACCCGACCCGACATGATATGAAAATAAATAGGTCGGGTATGAGTTTAATTTTTTTGACCTAAATCAGGTTGGGTAGGGTTCGGATCAACCCAACCCAACCTAATTAATTATGTTTTTTTGAAGTAATTTTGTGATTTAATACTAATTAAAAGCTTAAATATGTACTAATCATATACTAATTAAGATTAATTAATATTTTATAGGGTCGGGTCGGGTATGGTGTATGGTCAATAATTTTTGACCCGAATTTAATCGAGTTGGATTCGAGCCGGATCAAGAAAAATAATAAAATAATGTGACCTGACTTAAACCCGACCCGACCCATTAAAACCCCTACATCTGATCAAGATTACAAGCGCGTGAGCAGTGAGCTGCTGCCTGGTGGTATTAATCTTGGAAGATTTATGCATGACGAAACAAAAAAAAAGTCTTGGTTATATGATGAGCGTTCTGATCTTTAAAGATGGATTACATCTTTATGTATGTGTATTTTATCCTTCAAAGCCGTTGCATCTTTCCTAATTTACAAAGATTTCAATCTGACTAATCATTAATTGGCTAGACATGAAACTCAATTAGTCTTAACAGCTAGTAGTTATAAATTCAACTTGATCCATTTGATAATGATAGGCGTCAGTCAGTACAAATTTCTGGGCCGCATTGAAAAATGAATGGCCCAATAGAGAAATATTCTTCTCGGCTATAAACTGGCCCGTGAGCGCCTGAATTAGAAAAAATAATAATATAAAGCGTATATTTGCGAATTGATCCGCTCCGAGTTCTACTTTTTTTTTTTGCCGTGAACCCAGTATATTTCATTACTAAAAATAAAAGTATTTCCAAAATGACAGAGCGGATAAAGAGATATGGAGATATCATAGACCATAGTTTATATTGTAAATTCAACTTATTTTGTATATTGTTTTGTTATTCAATTTAAATGAGTTATTATTTAAAATTACGGTATTTGAATTCAAGAACAAAATACTATATGATATAAATTAAGTCATTTTTTGAATAATAACTCGTTTAACTTGAATAATAATATGATATCAATTTGATATCAACTATGATATCTCCCAATAGTTGTTGCTATATTGCAATTACCTTTCTCTATTAATCAAGATTTATAATTTTCAGGAACAGTGAATCAGTCCTAGCGCATACCTAAACAACCCAGCAGTGCTTCTCTTTTCCAGTACTGCTCTTCTCTGAAAATTCTCAAATATAACCAGTAGCGTTTCTCTTTTTGTGTTGAAGGTAATTAAAACCAAAGAAGAAGATGGTGTGCTACACTACACTGCTTGCCTAAAAGAATGCTTGCTTGAAGCATTGAGAGATTTATTCAGTTTGGCAGATTGGGTTCCTGATATATGTGTGTGTATTTGTCCTGGCAAATTTGCAACAGCAAACTTTTGATCAAGTAATTGCAAATATAGCTGGCAGTTAATTGGTTTGGCTTGCAAAAAGATTTTGTGCTTGTTTCTGGAGCGATACCATTGTCCAAATCCTCACCATTTCACGAACTACTAAACTTGTTGCTGGTATGTTTTAGACAGTATCAGGACTCTGAGTTCTACATCAATCCTTTTGACCTGGTCTGTTAAGCAGCAATAAGCCTCAATTTGTGACAATCATTACTGAGATTTCTAGGCTTGCCTCTGTAGGCACCAACCAGTTCATATTGTCAAAATTCAAGTATTAAATGTCCTGGTTTGTAATTGAAAATTATCTCCATTGTTGCTATTTTGATTTATACATATACCGAGTTCATTTTTTTTGCGGAAAATATAACAATTTTATAAAATGATACTTATGACATGAACTTCATTCCCTTTGTACGTAATATATATATTGAAAAAAGTATATTTGTTGAGAAATAAGAAAAAAATCAAAGCTAAAATGTTCCATGCGTTTCAATGGAAGCTTCCTGTTATAGAAAGTACATTTTGCTGCCATTTGACCCGACCTCTTTCAGCTTTGATTTCTTGGGGACTCCGAAGACCTGACCGCAGAACCGGTACAGTAAAAAAGAATGATGATTACAGTCTTGCAAATCATACCAAGGGGGTTGCCGTGTTGGTACAATTGGCACTGTCTTAAGTTTAGATTCCCCTATTCTGACCAATGACCAGTGAGAAATTGAACCATGCTTTACAAAAAGAGGAAGAAAAATAGAAAATCCTTTGTTCTGATCTCATGAACGACCAATTGGAACTAATTTATTTACCTTTCTTGTGGTTTCTAATAACATATTCAACTAATTGACCACGTTTAGGAATGTTTGGACTACTTTTCTTTTTTTTTTAACTTTTTTGAATTTGAGGGAATGACTGAATATTTTTTTCATTCTTGATACGTGTTTTGTTTGCCTTTTGACCAACTGGAATTCCATTATATGGATCAACTGTCTTCCTTTTTTTTTTTCTTTTTTTATTCAAGATGATAGAAAATTTTTATTCAAGATGATAGAAGATCTTAGACGCTCCAAATTTTTGTATCCCATGAGATTTTCATATAATTTTTTTTTAATGAGAATGATACATTAAAATTTGAAAATGATTTGATATATATTTTTGAGTTAAACTCACGGAAGGCCTCCGTGAGCTTAAACTCACGGTATCTTTACTCATAATAATATAATGATAAAATAATAATTATAATCATAATAAATAATAATAATCATAGTAATATAATAAAAATATAAACATAATAATAATATAGTAATATAATAATAAAGATTATAATTATAATCATAATTATAATAATATAATAATAGTAATAAATAATCATAATTTTAATAATATAATAATATAATATAATAATAATAATAGAAATTATAATTATAATCAAAATCGTAATAATATAATGATAATAATAAATAATCATAATTTTAATAATATAATCATAATATAATACAACATAATTAAATAATAATCATAATCATAATCATGATAATAATAATTATAGTCATAATCATAATAATATAATAATATAACCATAACCATAATCATAATAATATAATAACAAAAAATATAATCATAATCATGTTCATAATAATTGTAAATAATTATAATCAAAATAATATAATAATAATATAATAATCATAATAAATAATCATAATTATAACAATATAATCATAATCATAACATAATATAATAATAATATAATAATATAATAATAATAAATAATCATGATCATAATAATATAATAATCATATTTATATTCATAATATAATAATATAATACTAAAATTATATTTATTATAATATAATAATAATATAATAATATAATAATACTAATAGTGATGATAATATAATAATAATCATAATCATAATTTAATAATAATAATATAATGATAATAATAATAAATTATAGTCATAATATAATATAATAATAAATTATAATCATAATCATAATATAATAATAATAATAATAAATCATAATCATAATAATATAATATAATATAATATAATATAATTATAGTGCCAAACAAACGGGACGCGGACCCCTAAAAAGTTTTGAAAATTAATATATTTGTTAAAGATTTATTATATGTATAATGTAATTATAATCTTTATTTTATTTCTACCTTCAAATTTTAGACGCAGTACTCAAAGTATATGTATTTTTTTTTGTTCCTTATAATTTTTGATAGAAATTGTTAGCCCTAGGATGTTGGTATTGAAATGTCAAGATAGTGCAAGAATGTAAAGAACCTAAGGTAAAAATGTATAAACCAATTTGGGGCTTAATGTTCAAGAGTAATGACAGAGGAATACGATTTAAATCAATTCAATTCTCACAAAAATATAGCAATCAAAGAAATGTGAGAAAAGAAAGTAAAGATAAAGCAAGAACACAAGATGTAACGAAGTTCGGCTTTAACAATGCCTACATCTCCGGGACCCTCAACCTCTAACAATTGAGGTTGAGCCGATATATTTAAAAAGGGTTTTTACACTTGTAGAACTTGGACCCTTACAAAAATGGGCTGCCAAGCCTATCGATAACAAGAGTGACAACACACTAAAAAAGGTGAGTGACAACACACTCAAAAGACGAGTGACAACACACTCAAGAAAGGTGAGTGACAACACACTCAAAATGTGAGTGACAACACACTCAAGAAAATGTGAGCACTACAGCTCAAAAAAATATTTTCAAGAAGATCACGAAGGATCAAGTTGGGAGAATAGAGAGAAGCAAGATTGAGCTTGAACAAAGATTTGGCTAATTGAGTGTATCAATCTTTTGAATTATCTCTCTCACTTTGTATATGGCTAGTAAGCTCTCTGTAGTAATAATTTTGCTAGATAGATCAAATTCCAACACACTATAAGTGAGAGATGTGATCCTTTTAAATAGATCTTCTGAAACAACTGAAGAAACTATTTTTCGGTCTGAACCGTTATAACGGTTTACGAATCATTATAACGGTTTAGAAAGAATAGCCGTTGGATCAACTGAGCTGAAATGTTATAACGATTTATCAAGTCGTTATACGTTTCATGAATCGTTGTAATGATTACAAAATCGTTATACGTTTCACAAATCGTTGTAACGATTACTGAATCGTTATATAACGATACACTCTGGTTTCTTTTAAAATATTTCCGTCTTAGAATATTTTTTAGTATTGAGATGAACCGTTATAACGATTCACTGGGCAGAAGCATTTTTCTTGTTGTTTAAGCTCAATTTATCTTGACCAATTCAACCCAGTTTGAGTCTAACTAAACATAAGGCTAATGCAGGCAAATTGTAAAATTCAAGATTGTTTTGCAAATCGACAAATCAAAGAAGATAAGGTGAATATTTTTTAGAGTACTTTATGGTAGAATAATTGTCCGAATTTATTATAATTATCAAATTTGTACTAAGTCCGTCCAAATTCAATATTCATCGTTAAATTTATGAGACCCGCTTAAATCTGAACATTTTACCCCATAAAATACTATTAGATGTGAATTCCTCAAGATATGAGTCAAATGTCACATTCACCGCTTTCAGTTAGAATACCAAGTTGGGAAATAAGGGTACAGCAGTCGTTCGATCCCTTCATCTAAAAATAAAATAGAAATTTTCATTTCTATAATCGCCATTGTAGAACAACAACTCGATTTTGAAGAAAATGTCAAACATCCGAATCACTTCTTCCAAAGCGTCACCTTAGAATTCAAACCTATTATTTTCGCAAGTGGTTGTTATACAACATGAGTTATTATTGGATGTGTTTGGATGGTGAAATGATTAGTATAAGAATATCACTGTTTGAGTTAGTAGTTGAGAATAGTGTGAGATTAGTGATATTTTGGAAAATATGAGAAGAGTGTTAATTTTTACTATTTCAAGTTAGTAAAATATTATTTGGGTAGAAACTTAAGAACAGTGGAGAGAATAGTTAAATAATTAATTATTTTTAGTATTTTATTTAATAATAATATTTATTTAATATTACTTCATACTAATATAAAAAATATTTTTTTATTATTTTCACTACTCTCATGGACACTAATCCGCTAACCCAATATTTTCTATGGGTTAGCGGATTAGCACTGTTCCGCTGCTATTTTTGATTTTAATTTTGCGTTTAGATGATTGCTAATCCAAGAACAATACTGCTATTCTCAAAACAGTGTTATTCTACACCATCCAAACACACCCATTATGTAGAGGTAAATGATCAGGGGCGGATCCATGTGGGTCCAGGGGCTGGATTTTGGAAATTAGTGTTTTTTTATAATGCTTTTAGTAATTTGTCCTCCCTAAAAAAATATTTTTCCCACTGAATTGTCTAATTATTTTTATTGAGAAAAAATATTTAATATCATGCATAATGAAATAATTATGTAAATATATAAAAATATAAAGTTCCGTAGATGAAAATTTTCTTCATCAACTTGATTATATATTACTTTGAGGTTTATTTTATTATTATTTTTAATATATAAATATTATTATTTTAATTTTTTTATTAGGTAAGAATATATATTAAATTATTAATTTTTTATTTAGTACCCGATTAGTTAATGAGAATCTGATAAATTATTACAAGCCGATAATTGTCTCTCTCTAACTAAAATCCCGCATCCCCCTATAAATGATTATTATTAAACTATGAACGCTCATTGTTCAATCTTTCTGTAAAACCCGGTTGATTTTATACAATAACGAAGTAGATATTATATATGAATGAGTGAAGATTATGAATACATTAAGTAATTATTGTACACTTTATAAGTGATTATTGTATATCAGTGAAAAGATCATTAAATACAGAATAACTGAAAATATAAAACAATGTGAACGGTGAAAATCTAAAACTTTATAAGCGGTTTTTGAAAATTATGTAAAAAAATTTAATACTTAATTATTATTTTAGAGTTAATTTTTAAAAATTTAAAATAAATATTTAAAAAACTCTAAACATCCAATTTTTTTGTTTCAGTAAGGTATTTCATATACCGACAAACTCAAATGCTCAATCCAAATTGCTCAATAATTTTTTTCTGTCAAAATCTTATGAGATATGAAAAATTATCTTGTTGAACATAAGAAAATCATCTATTCCACTATTGTTTTTAAAAATAGCTACAAAGCTAAAAAAAAAGTTATGAAATTTAATATCCCATAAGATTTTAATATATATATATATATATTATATGATTTTGATATATATATATATATAGAGTGGAGATAGCGTGAGCTTAAGCTCACGGAGGCCTTCCGTGAGCTTAACTCAAAAAATATATTAAATGATATTAAAATTTTAATTTATCATTCTCATTAAATTCTTTATATGAAAATCTCATGGGATGCAAAAATTTGGAGCGTTTTGAGCTTTTTAAGTCACCGTTTTTAATTTTTGAAAATCAGCTCTAAAAATAATAATAATATATTCAATACTTGAACATCATTTTCAAAACTTAAAAACGGCGACTTAAAAAACTCAAAACGCTCCAAATTTTAGCATCCCATGAGATTTTCATATAAAGAATTTAATGAGAATGATAAATTAAAATTTCGAGATGATTTAATATGTTTTTTGAGTTAAGCTCACGGAAGGCCTCCGTGAGCTTAAGCTCACGCTATCTCCACTCTCTCTCTCTATATATATATATATATATATAGTCTGACTATGGTGCTTTGCAAAGCATAGAGGCGTTGTGTGATTTGCGCTATATTTTCAATTTCAAGTCAGAAATAATCGATCTGAACCGTTCAATCTAATCTTCATATCAAAATCTATTAATAAATAAAATTTTATATTTTTTCTGATGAGGAGAAAATGACTTGATTTGAGAATTCTGGTTCACCCAAAAATGACGATTTTTCCCCATCCAAAAAATAGCAAATAAATTCTAAAAAATATAAAATTTGGTTTACTAATAGGTTTTGATATGGAGATTAGATTGAGCGGTTTGGATCGAGTATTTCTGACTTAAAATTAATAATAAAGCGCAAAACACACAACGCTCTTGTGCTTTGCAAAGCACCATAGCCTAATTCTATACGTGTGTGTGTATTGTAAATTTTTTTGTATTTCGACTGATATGAAAATGTATCATAAAAATATTTTTTAAGGTCTCCAAATTTTTTTGATTTATAATAATCATTAAATTATTTATATAAAAATCTTGTGAGATAATTTTTTTTTGGAGCTTTCTAAAAAAATATTTTGGACTTTAAAAAATTTGTATAAACATTCATTAATTTGTTATTATTAATTTGAGCTATTTTTTTATCCCATAAATTTTTCATATGAAAAATTTAATGATAATCATAAATGAAAATTTTGAAGTCTTTAAATTTTTAATGTGTTTTTGCAAATGTTTTTATAATATTTTATTTGTATATAAATAATGAGTTATAATAATTGAACTTTTTTTTAAGTGAATCAATAGAAACCCACGTTGGTCAATGTAGAGGAATAGATGGGGCGAATAAATTTCTCTTTCTAGAATAATGTAATTCAGAGACGAGTTATGTAAGTAAAATAAATGAAAATTTCAGTCAAAATAAAGAAAATAAATATTTTTGGCGATGAGTTTAATTATGTCACTAGAAAGTCTAGAATGAGAGGATGCCATCATTGCTTCAGACCAAGTGCCACTGGTCAAACTGTACTTCGTAGAATAAAATAAGACATGACTAACATGAAGTAATCATGTTAATGCGATCTGACCAAGAACACCTTTCTCGGACAGAGGGATGAAATGCAGTCTTTGGATTCACAACTATCCGCGGAGTCTCTGGGTTCACAACTCTATGCCGAGAATTTGTGTCCGGAAATCTCGCAGGAAAATGTCGTGGGGAAATTTAAATATAAATTTTAATTCATCAAACTTTTTATTATTATTAATTTAGAATTGATAGATGATTTTACCGTCTAAATTTAAAAAAAAATGTATTTATGAAACTTTTTTAACTTCATAGGTGATGTGAGTTCTCACAATGAGAATGTGTTCAAACTTTTATCGGAAAATATTTATATTTGATAGTAAAACAAATTTATAACTATATTACTAAAACTTATAAAAATATAAACTATATATTTATTTACACAACAAAGTCTTTAGTTTGAAACTCTTTTTATTGTTAAGAAAAATAGGGATAAATATTTTGGGATAAATATTTTGCTTTTAATAAGCTATCGGCCTAAATTTTATTTTTTTATGTTTAAATTTTAATTTGTTAAAATCTTTATATATAATATAGAATAATAAATACACATACATAATACAATACTCCATAAAAAGTCATTAAAATTTGAATTGCTGTAAATTTTTATGGAGTATCAAATGATCTGCGATCAATATTTCGTTGTATATGAAATCAGATATGCAAACAATATTTCTATATGCCGTTGCATTTAAAAAAAATCAAATTTGCGGAAACAATTTTTATTAAAGTATCTTTATCAATCCATCACAATACGAATAATTACCTTATTTTTCTTGTTGATTTTTACTTCTAATTATGGAAGGTACTGCAGATAGTACTGTTGTATTCACTGTAGATCTACAGTACCGAAGCTCTTCCGAAATTATTTCTTCCCTACTCTTTATTATTTTAATTTTATATTTTTCATTAAATTTTTGAACTTAATATCAATCATTAGATTATTTTATTCTTTAAAATAATATTACTATTTGTATGCTCATTTATTTAAAGTTATAAGTTTCTCTCAATTCTGATTATTACACAATATACTACATAATAAATGAGTACAATTGCTCTAATTTGTTTGCCTTTTTTTTCTTAGATTCATCTCAATTCTGCATTGATTTTGTATTAATTTTGTATCCATGATTGAAATTTATATTAATTGCTTTCCTTTATTTTCTAATGATTTTTTTTATATTTTTAAAACCTTCACCTATAGCAACAAATGAGCAAAATACTAGTATACTATATTTATTATTGGGTCTAGATAATATCTGAGTTCTGAGTCAGATATTGAAATATTATTATTGTTACAAGTGTATCAATAATATAATTAAATGTATTTTCAAACCATACTACTATCCAATTTTACCGGATCTAGATCGTCCCCAATTGGAATTTGATTTGGGACTGTATATGGAACGATAATAAGGTAAAAATGATATCTCTATTGTATGTGGTTCAGAAGGTCGAAAAAAAGAGAGATGTTTAAACAATATTTTCTTTCAGATAAATATCGAGTGCTATATATGTACATGTTTAGAAATATTTTTTATTTGAATATTGAATCCATCATTTCTAAACTTTAAAAAAATATTCACGACTTTTAACAGTAAGACGATTATTTTAAATTAAAATAATTTAAACGGAGTTATTTTAAGTTAAGACGATAAAAAAAAAGAAAATTAGTTAAATGTCACTTCAAAGTTGAAAATTTTAGAAAATGCCACTTTAAAATTTTAATTTAGTTAAATGTCACTCCAAAGTTAAATAATTTTTAAATTTATCATTCTAATACAAAATATAATATAATTTTAATATAAAATATAATAATTTATTAAATACTTTAAATACCCTCTCCTTTCTTTCCCTCCACCACCACCACCGAATCCTCCTGCCAGCTCTTGGCCATGTAACGATTTGTGATTTGTTATGAGAAGAGAAATCAAAAGAGGACGATATATACTTGGCTATAATGACACCAATATAAAAAAAATTACCGGTTCTGCTTGATCAAATGGAAACCCATTTATTGGACTCTACTACAGGCTGGAGGTAAGATGAGAATAGTGACGGAGTCACATTATAGATATTAATGTCATTTGACATCACTAAATTTAGAAAAAATATTTTATAATTTTATATATTTAATTATTATTATTATATATAATAAATTTTTAAAATATATAAATTGATATTCGTGAATATATTTTCTACTTCCTCCGCTGCCACTGAATAAGAGGCTGACTTGGCAGAGGAGTAGAAGGTGTCTAATTATAAGAAGCAAAGGAGACCTTTGGTGCTCATGACCGTTTAATCTTCTTTGGTGCTCATGACTAGGGGTGTTAACGTTTCAACGTTTCGACATCACGTTTTGCTCGGACGAAACGTGAAACATAACGATTTTTTTGTTACGTTGGAACAGAGAAACGTGGAACGCAAACGAAATTTCTTACGTTCCAATATAATTTTCGTGAAAATCTCACGTTTCGCTACGTTTCGCTCAAACGAAACGTGAAACGCAAATTTTTTTTTACGTTGGATAAATGAAACGTGAAACGGAACAAGTCTGTTTCGTTATCGTTTCGCACGTTTGACATGTCTACTCATGACCGTGCGATTAAACGACCAAAGCATGGTAATTTCAAAATTAAGCCCTTTCGAAGAATTGTCAAGCAGAAAGCGGACATGCAACTATGCCCACTGCTAGTTAGCCTGCCGCTTTCTTCTTTCTCGGGAGAGAAGAGAAGAAAACAAATAATTTACCATTTAATTAAGTAGTTAATTAGTCTCCTCCAAGACAGTGATCGTCTAATCCATAACAGCAGGCCTTCATAAGAACGTTTGAAAGGCTTAATTAGCTTTTCTTATACTGATTTCGCCATGTGAATGAAATTAGCTTTTCTACTTGCTAGCTAAAACCCCAAAACAATACATCTTCCTATTTCGAAACATACTTGACCAGAAAGAACCTTTGGCAAAATGTAAGCTCAACGAGGAATACCTAAAAATTCATGAAAGACTCCAGGATATTTACAAAGACAGTTTACTTTTGGCTAATACAAGAAGCGAAACTTTGCTAAACTTCCTTAATTTGAAAGTGGTTTTCATTTACTGCTCTGGAGTGAAGTGATTCTGGCAGTAATAAGAATCATTAAACGTTAGCACTCCACTTCTGCAACTGGCACGGTTCTGTACACTGATAATATTAGAAGAGAGGAGAGGGCATTTTAGGTATTTAATAAATTATTATATTTTTTATATTAGAATTATATTATATTTGTACTAGAGTGATAAAATTAAAAATTATTTAGTTTAAAATGATATCTAATTAAATTGAAACTTTAGAATGGTATTTATTGAAATTTTCAACTTCAAAGTAGCATTTAATTATTTTTTTCCAAAAAAATATCATCAGTACATACCGTACATAGATAAAACATAGAAGTGACCATCCGCACTACGTGGAAGTCACTTCTTTTTCTAAAGCCAAGTCTTCGTTGTCGTCCATTGGTGTGATAGGATCCGAATAGATTTGGTTGACACTTGGCAGGTGCTTTTTACCATTTCCTACCTCCAATTACGACAATACTGGAGAGTTCCATTACAATTTGAGGACTACAGTATAACAGTACCAGCATAAAGAGGCAACATCGATCACGTAACCTAAGCATGACAATGACATCATAGCACCGTACTGTTTTTCACTGGACAATAAATGAAATCAACCATTCACAATTCAGCACTAAGAGAAGATTCCAGATAGTACTGAACTTCTCCGAAAAACGAAGAGTTCTTCTGCATTACGGCACAGTATCAAAATGGAGAGACTAGAGAGAGAAATGAAGCTCCGTTTCTTTTCAATTTGCCTACTCAGCCACTAGCTACAATCGATGTACACTGAGTCACTGACAGTGTACTACTTGCCAGCAGAGTGCGTTGCTACAACTGTAGTCTGTATACACTTCAGAAAGGGTAAAGGCACCGTCGGCATTCCCTCTCGTGCTTAAACAAACCAGTCAGATCCTGATAAGCACGCTTATCTCTCTGTTCTCTTTTTTTCTTCCCGATAATCGCATTGCATGCTGTTTCTCGCCTGATGCTGACAACACAATTCTTTACTTAGGAACCACCATGAAAGTTTCAGATTTGGCTTTTATGAAAATCATATTTAATAATTTGGATTATCCATTTGAATTTTAAAATATAGAAATATAAACGTGAAGTATGAAGTATTTTGTGCTTTATAAAGCACATTAACACTTAATATATATATTTCGCGGGATAAAATACCCACTTCCCCATTATAACAAAATTAATAAATTTAAGATTTTATCTCTCACCAGACTGAATATTTACTCAATTAAAGAAATATATAAAGAAAAGAGAAGACTCAACTTGGGTTTCTTAATAAAGACAAAAACGGATGTACAAGAGAGTTCACATGCCAGAGACTTAAACGAGAAAATTTAAATTGCTAAAACTTATTACATTTCTATCTCAAAAAAAAGAGGCATTAAGCATATCAGTAAATGAGAATATTGTCAATGCAGATATAATTAAAGATAAACCGCAAAACAAGACGAGAGAATAAATATCTCCTTTATATATATGTTGCGCACGCATGCCCAACCCAGTAACCCCTTCACTGTCTCGCTGTCTCGCATGCACAACTAGCACAAATTACAAAAAAAAAAAAAAAAAAAAAATGGATGACACATATCACACACATGTATCTACCTAAATTGATTGTGACGCTTACAATTGTGCACACTAACAAGCTTAGATAAGAGGAAGGGAGAAACTAAAGGGAAAAAGTTGCTAGCGCACTTTTAGAAACTAAGCGCTTCGAATCATGCTCGTGCCAAAAAAAAAAAAAAAAAAAACCATCCCCAATTCACCTATTTCCTCCATTAACGGCTTGATATCTTTACAACTTAATTTACATGTACCCGAAAGTACCACTTTCTGTAATATATGATATATATATGAGGGCTGATATAATGTCCCTGCAATTTGCCCCCTTATTTTCTCTGCTACTCTCATAAAAACATCCCACGCGCTTTTGATTTTTAGGGGTTCTTTTTCAAGGAAGTGGGGAAAAGAGAGGGCACTATATATTTTTTCTATATATATATTATGTATATAATATAATATAGCATGATGAACTTACAAACATGCGTAACGGATTATATACGTACACAATATCTATCGATCCGCAATGCGGTTTGACATCCCCATTTTATGTGTCTATATATTCTTTAGGGGTTCATTTGACAAATCAAGGAATAGTTTTGAAAAAGTGAAAATTTTGGAAGAGTGATAGAATAATATATTTTTGGAAGAGTGGTAGAAGAGTGGTATTCTTGACTATTCGGAAGAGCGAAAATATCATTTGACAATTATTAATCATAATAGTTAAAATGTGAATAAAAAATAAGATACTAACAATGATAATGATGATAATAATAATAGTAAAATAATAATAATAGTAAAAATAATAATGATAATATAATAATAACAATAAAATAATAATCATAATCCATAATCATAATAAATAATAATATTCATAGTTATAATCATAATAATATAATAGAAATATAAACATAATCATAATATAATAATATAATAAAAATATATAATTATAATCATAATCATAATCATATAATAATAAATAATCATAATAATATTCATAGTTATAATCAAGATAATGTCATAATTCCACCGCCAAGTCTATTGGCTATTGCAATCCCTTAAATTAAAAATTAACAGTATATATTTATAATATTGGTGAGCTAGTCAGCTAGCCACGTGTGTTTAATTAATTGTAAGGCTAGTTTTTGCTTTTATTAAAAAAAAATTGTTGAGAAATTCAATATTGCATTCTACTTCAAACAAAAGAGCCGGTATATATAGCAATTTAAATATAATACTATAGCAAATGCCTCCCCACTGGCTAATAAATTCGTAGAAATGCGCCAATTTTAGTTCTATATTATTTTTTTCTTCAAAAGTAACACATGAAAAACCATGCTTCTAATAAAAAGAGATAATTGCAATTTAGTATATCTCATGCGCACATAAAATTTTATCCCATTCTAGTTACAGGCTCTGTCCCTGGTAATTAATCATGTCATAATTCCGATAGGCACGACCTTGTTATATTGCGATCCGTGACGCGGCATAATATCCGAAGATGAAGCCAAATGAGCACCATAAAAAATAGAAATTTGCATTAAAAAAAAAGTATGTACACTTTACCTAACTCCGGTGAAGCATGATTTGGTGGTGAATTTCATCAGACACTTGATGATATATCTTTCATATCTTAGGTATATGCACCCTTAGTAGCCCGCGCACTTTGAATTCTTTTATTATTATTATTATTTTTTTACAATCTATAAGGTTTGAGAAATAAGAAAATTTTCAACAATGGACGTACGTATACAAATAGATTATAGACGATTTTGAGTGGGCTCAATGCAACTTATGTGCATTTGTTAATTTGAAACTTGTTTCAATGGTAATAGGGATCATTTGCAATTTTTCTTGAATGGTTTATGATCTTGGTCGTTTTTTTCCAGTCATTCCAGCACATGTGCATATTATGTAATTCCTAGTTTAGAAGTATCTTAGTATTATAAATTGGCGCCAATTCTTTTGAATGTTTTAATTTAAAATTCAACTGATGAACTTCAGTACTTGATATTATTCGTCTTTTTAGAGTTTACAAAATTTCAAGTTCATTTGATGACAAGATTGGCAGACCCAAAAAAAAAATCTAAAAATAAAGTTTACATATCATGCTTCACTTGATTCTCTCTTTTGGTCTTGTTTTAATGTCAAATGAACTCAAACATTTTTATACATATATTGGTAATGAAAAATATTAAGATCAACGGTTCATTGATATATAAAATATCACCGTCATTATAATTTACTCAATTTTCAACGTCCGTAAAGAATTTCACATCCGTCAAGTTAATTTGCGATTTCCCACATTTCCCACATGAAGAGCATTGATTTTGTCAATAAACCAAGAACTAGTTTTCAATATATTAATATGATTATGATTTAATTATCATTAATGTATTTTTATTGTTACCACTTTTATAGTTATGATATTTATTATTGTTATTTTGTTATATAATTAATGTTTGTTTTTTACTTAACATAGCATTATATATCATGATTACAATAATAATTATTGTTAGTACCATTCTTGTTGTCGTTATTACAGCTGTTATCACTATTTTTTCTTATTCATTCAATTATTTAATAAAAAAATGACATGATTTTGTATAAAAAGACAACATAATGTACGAGAGCAACAGTATATTATAAAGCGAAATAGATGATCAATGCAATTATATATATATATATATATATATATATAATTACCCCCGGTTATTTATGTATTTATTTATGTACGAGAGCAACAGTATATTATAAAGCCAAATAGATGATCAATGCAATTATTATATATATATATATATATATATATATATATATATATATATAAAATTCCCTCCCATTAGCATTCTGTCATTAAATATTGGACAGCTAATTAAACTATAAACTTTTATGTCAGTGACGGGCTGACGGCGCATTTTGCTTTCTGCACAGCTAATTATGTATACATTTAACCGCAGTTTCCAATGTCGACATCAAACATTTATCTTAGCGATCGTGACATTAATTGCAGAGCCGTGGGTTATTACGGCTGCGATTCTCAAAGTCAATTGCTGTGTAATCTCAAGGGTGGGATCTTCTACAAATATGTCAATAGTGACAATAAATTGTAAATAAATTTATATATTTTTAAGAGTTGTGTTATGGTATTTCATGAAGTATAACGAGGGACGGTGTTTCGGATTTAAATCTCTAATTTTAAATTAAATATGACTGATTCGAACTGTTCAATAAAGTAAAATAATCTAATCTACATGTGAAAGTGTATTAGCAAATTAAATTTTACATTTTGAAATTAATTTGTTATTTTTTCAAATGTGGAGAAAATCATTGTTTTTGGATGAATTATAATTCTCAAATGAAGTCATTGTTTCCCCATTTGAAAAACTAACATATCAAATCCAAAAAAAATTGATTTGCTAATACACTTTCATATGGAGATTAGATTGAATAATTTGAATCAACCATATCAAGTTTGAAATTAGAGATTTGAGTTCGAAGCACCGCCATCACTGTACTTCACAAACATTATAGCATGACTCTTTTTTGAAAATAAATCATAAATATATTCTTAAACTTATTAATTGTATTTCAAATTTCATGTGACATTGAATAGTTCATGAAAAGTATTAATTAAGTTTGATGAAATAACAAATGATACTCAAATTATATTAAACTTTAAAGGAAATCATAATATGGAAACATCAGATAGTCCCTTCTATACAAGATATAGTCATATAGATGAAAAAAATTGCATACTCCAACTAAAAGCAAAATAAAGGAAGCAGAGAGAACTACCACGCTTAGGCGATGGGAGAATGATAATGAAGTAAAATTTTATACTCATTTTCGAGGGTAAAATTTTATACTCATTTTCGAGGGTAAAAGAATAGTTAAATTTCTGTAGAGTTGTTAAAATTTTCTCCTCCTCTCTCATTCCTTTTCCTTCAAAATTTGAAGTTATTATTATAGATAACTAAAAGAACAGATCCCGTCTAGTCACCCTTCCCTCCTTTGCCTCCCTTCCCATTTAATTCCCCTATTTTAGAGATAGAAGGGTTAACTTCTACCTTATTTGCGCTAGCAACTGCTCTTCTGTTGGAATTGCTCCTGCAGATTTTAATATAAATAATTATTAATAAATTAATATTATTAAAAATAAGACCGATAACGGTAAAATTCTAAATATACGAATCGCACCGCGCCACTGGCAGTGGTGCGTTTCCTTATTATATTGAAACGAGTCACTGGCAGTGGCGCGTTTCACCCTTATATATACCAAACGCGCAGATATCCTGCGCTTTGCTGAGAGGAGAGATAAAGCATTTGCCGTGGAGAAGAAAGAGAAAACGTAAGAAGAAAGAGAAGAGAAGGAAAAAAAGAGAGAAAGAAAGAGGAAGAGAGAGATTGGAAGAGAAGAGGAGGAAAAAACGTACGAGTGCATCTGTGTGTTTGGTATTTCAATTAAAGGTAAATTTTATATAAATATAATTTAATTATGTAGATTAAATTGTGCATATATAAAAATATAATTATGTAGATTTAATTCAAAAATATATTAATTATAATGTAATTGAAGATTAATTGTACGTTTAAATGTGAAATTATTTAATTATAGATTTAGTTATTCATGAATTATATATTGAATTGTCTATTTAATTAAAAAATATTTAATTATAGATTAAATTATAGAATTGTGTAATTATAATTTTAGATTATTTATTAATTATTTTTGTAGAATTTATTTATTTATTATTTAATTATAGATTAATTATTAATTTAATTCATTTATTTGTAGAATAAAAGCTTTTAATTATAGAATAATATATATTTAATAATAGAAGATTAATTGTAATGTAATTGAACATTAATTGTACGTTCAAATGTGAAATTATTTAATTATAGATTTAGTTATTCATGAATTATATATTGAATTGTCTATTTAATTAAAAAAGTATTTAATTATAGATTAAATTATAGAATTGTGTAATTATAATTTTAGATTATTTATTAATTATTTTTGTAGAATTAATTTATTTATTATTTAATTATAGATTAATTATTGATTTAATGCATTTATTTATAGAATAAAAGCTTTTAATTATAGAATAATATATATTTAATAATAGAAGATTAATTGTAATATAATTGAAGATTAATTGTACGTTAAAATGTGAAATTATTTAATTATAGATTTAGTTATTCATGAATTATATATTGAATTGTCTATTTAATTAAAAAAGTATTTAATTATAGATTAAATTATAGAATTGTGTAATTATAATTTTAGATTATTTATTAATTATTTTTGTAGAATTAATTAATTTATTATTTAATTATTGATTTAATTCATTTATTTGTAGAATAAAAGCTTTTAATTATAGAATAATATATATTTAATAATAGAATAAAATATATTTAATTAGGCTTTTAATTGTAGAATTAATTTATTATTTAATTATATAATAGATAGATTAAAAATGAAGTACAAAATAATTATAAATTAATTATGAAATGAATTTTTGTACTAGATAATGGCAGGCGAGCAACGAAATAATAATATCATAATTTATCTCCTTGAAGACAAACATCGGACACATTATAGTCAGGCAGAGGTACATTATATTCTTAAAAATAATAATAAAATACATATATATGAGAAGTTAATTATGAAATGAAAATTACAGAGAGATAACAATATCATTCGTTTCTGCACTCACCGTCCAACGATACCATACATCTCGCACATTCAGAGTAGGTTGCGAGTTATGGGATTTCTTCATCTCGCCAGACTGCGTGAGATTTATGTGCAAGAAGCGGAGGCCCGTAACTTAAAGATTGATACGAGTTTATTGAGCACGTTAATAGAGTTTTGGAGGCCAGAAACTCACACATTTCACTTCAATTTTGGCGAGATGACCGTGACTCTAGAGGTAAATACTAAAATATTATTAATTTAATTATAAAATTAAAAAGATGGTATAGTAATATAATTTTTTTTAGGACGTCGCATGTCTGTGGGGTTTATCCACCATTGGTGAGCCGGTGACTGGATATACTGATGGAGATTTTTCGACATACATCCGTCAGTTATTTGGGCAGGATGATATATCAGGATTCTGCAAAGATGGGAGGTAATTTAATAGACTCTACATAAATTTTAGTTTTTTTTTGTTCACAAACTGTGATTAAGCTAAATGTAAAATTTGCGTACGTTTTATTTCCCTTCGAGAGTTACGGTCCCACTTTGATCACGCTCCAGAGGCAGACGATCATCAGGGTCTTAATCGATATGCGATCGATTTTGCTTTGGAGTTGGCGGGGTGTATCATGTTCCCCGATAACAGTGAAGACTCTGTATCGGCGTTTCTTCTGTCGATTTTGACGGTAAGTATTTTAAGGATTTTAAAATAATTTATCTTTCATAATTAAATAATTTTATTACTAATATTTAATTTACAGGAAGATTTATAATTCGGTAGAAGAAGAAATTGGGGCGCTGCAGTACTTGGTTATTTATATCGGCATCTTGATGTGGCATGCCAAGGACTGACGAGGAGTATTGGTGGTCCGTGGCTTTTGTTATTGTTGTGGAGCTGGATGCGTTTGCCCCCAGCTCGTCCATTACCTGCCTCATATGCATTCATTTTCAGTGATTGGGGTACACCGGACCGTGATAGTTGTGCGCCTTTTGGCAGGTAATAATTTAATTTAAAAATAATCAATCAATCGATGAAAATATATGTGTAATCACTAATCATAATTTGAACTGATAATAGGAAATGAACGCTTGATAAGAATAAATATCTCAATCCGTCACACGTCGGTGTGAAGTACGTGAGGGATCGGTGATTATGTTGCGCACACGCATGTCAATTGGAGCGTACAAGTCGGTTCGTCACTTATTGCCGACATGCGTAGACGACTCTATGGACTCGTATACTTGTCGGCTTCCACTTATTTACTTTCCGATAGTGGAGTGGTACTATCCGGATCGGTTGAGGCGACAGTTCGGCTTACTTCAGTCAGGACCGCCTCCACTTCCCGAGGTATTCTACCATATATACTAAAAATATATAATTTTTATATTTATTATTTCTTATACTAACTATTTGCACAATTATACTAACTAATTTTACAGGCATTTCTGGAGGAGCATCAGAAATTATCCGCGCTTGGATTCAAAAAAAAAAAATGAATTGGAGACAACATCATCAGGCGTATGTAGACATATGGGATGAGCTTCCTCCACGAGATCCGGATAAAGAAGAGTGGAATGCGGAGGACTATAGGAGGTATCGACAGTGGTATGATTTCTATGGAGCCGCTAGCGCTCCACTTGATCCGAGTGATGTCGTACCTCCTATACCTTTGGCAGCGGAGATCCCTAACATCGGCTACATTCCTCACGTACCTCACAGACAGCGCACGGTATATTAAAATTTATAAAATTTATATATCTATATGCACTATTCGGTAATAAGTAATATATGTATGTAATCATTATATAACAGATCGCTACAGTTATAAAGAGTGCACTGAAGGCGGTCTGATGGGCGGTCACTAGGGGATGGAGACGGTTTGGCAATATTTCGCTCGCCGATTGCAAGGGGCATTTTGAGGATGCA
The DNA here is from genome assembly GCA_037127355.1 of Schoenoplectus tabernaemontani. NCBI lineage: Eukaryota > Viridiplantae > Streptophyta > Magnoliopsida > Poales > Cyperaceae > Schoenoplectus > Schoenoplectus tabernaemontani. The sequence continues at coordinate 17,437,198 of CM073743.1, read as the reverse complement.
GGCATGCCTCATAAGATGTTTAAACGCTGCAATACACGCCATCAATAATCTACCCTTATAACGTCCCGATAAGAATCCAGCGTCAATGGTTATAACGGGCCTTAAATGTTTAAACGCTGCAATACACGGTCCATAAGCCCAAACTATGGATTTAAACATTTTTACATTATTATCCAAAGTATCACACGTCAATATTTTAAATTTTGTACCTGGAGTAGTCCGAGCAATCGCCTCCAATATCTGTGGAAGCAATGTATATGATCCTTCCCAAGTGCCAAATAATTGTTCAATTGCTCTTTCTCGGCCACGCCAAAGTTTACCGTACGTTGGTGTCACACCAGGATATTTTATTTCTATAATCATACTGATTTGTTGAACTGTTAAAGAGAGATCATTCTTTAAATATTGTCGAACACATCCTGCAATCAAATTAGATGTGAGTTGTAAGTGTTTGCGGTCTCCTGGTGGTCTTCTACAGTTGTGGGGGTTTTTATTTGTGATGATCCTCCATGTGGTCGAGCCCTCTTCAGGTCTAGCGTATAATCTCCAAGGACAACTACCTTCTTTGCATTTCATAATAAGTCGTGTTTTATAACTTTTTTGTACCCAACATTGAACGTTTTTCCTAACACTCCAATCACAAATTACCCAATTTAAAGCCAATTTAGAAGCAAATATTCTATTTTCAGCTAACTCATCATCGAGTCCTAAAAGAGATTCATTCGCGCCTAAACGGTTAAACATCTCAAAATTATTTAACGCTTCTATGGGATGGTGTCTCTCAGTTCGTCCGGTAACTAACAATGTGGTATCGCATCTCTGAATTTCCTCATCTTCAGATTCATCGATCGAAAAATCCGACTGCTCAGTGTAATCCTCTCTTGTTTCTTCTTCATTTGAATAATACGGACCGCCATCATCTTGCTCATCCTGATCATCGTGATCATCACTTAATTCCATTATCGTTGGATCAACACTACTTCTGTCATCAATATTATCAGCTAAATTAGAGCCAGACGTAGTACTACTACTACCGCCAAAAAAATTATATAGTGGCACCGCTGGGTTTGGTTGTTGATAAATTTTATTGTTACTGTAAATAGCTGGATACAGATATAAATTGGTTTGATCGTAGGTTGGATAATAATTAGTTTGATCGTAGGTATGATAGGAATTGGTTCGATCATAGGTTGGATAGGAATTGGTTTGATCGTAGATTTGATAGGAATTGGTTTGATCGTGGGTTTGATAGGAATTGGTTTGATCGTGGGTTGGATAGGAATTGGTTTGATCGTGGGTTGGATAGGAATTGGTTTCATTCTGGTTTGGAAATATTTCCGTCAAAAATTTACTGCCGTTCGGTTGTTCTGCAGTATAATTTTCTTCATCGGGATTATAATTTAAATCTGGTAGCATTTTGAAGAAATTGGAGGTTTGTTGTTTTTGTGTTTGTGAGAATTGAACCGCCGGGTAGCGGTATTTATAGCAAACAAAGGCGCCCTTTACGCCGATGGCGTGTTCGAGGAAACGCGACGTGAAAGACGCCACCGGCGAGGGCGCGTTTGTGAAAGACGCCACTGACAGTGGCGCGTTGTGATTCGTATTTTTGAACGTATCCGATTCTCACTCTTATTATTAATAATATTAATTTATTAATAATTATTTATATTAAAATACGTTGCTCCTGCAAAAATAATAATGTCCTCTCCTTTTTCTTGATACTTTTTTATATTGAATGAACAGTATTATTGTGTTATAAATATACTCGGGTGAATATATATTTTAGATAGCTCCAAAACAACCAATAAAATTTTGATACATCACCATTTTGTACGATATAGTAGAAATTTGAAGGGGAAGCTCTGGGAAATGATACTATTAGAATTTGCTAGAAACATAAATTTTATACTGTTAATTACTTCGTTTGATGTGCACCCTAGTATTAGAAAAATGAGATATATGATAAAATATGTTACTTGTTGATTTGTTTATGAATGTAGTACCGATGGCAAGCAAATTACGTTTTGACTACGATGGCTACATATTACATCAGAACGATCGAATCTGAAGTCAAAATTAAATATGTCAACACACATATTATCTATATATATTATATTCAACAACACATGAATTTGTCCGTGTATTCTGATATTAATATCTAAGTTGCTAAGACAATAAAAAAAAAATACTCGTCAACTTAATTTGTCTGTTTATTTGATATCAAGATTTATGTTGTTAAGACACAACTACAGTCCAAATTAAGATCTTTCAGTTCTAAATATTTTTTTGCATTAAACTTATATATCTCTGATCTGATCTTGCCAATTAATTAAAAAAATACTAGGAAATGCTAACTAGGTGATTAAGATCAATGCTAGCTTGTCCTTAGTTAACACTTCTCCACGCCAACAGGCTGGTTAAGTTATTATTATTTATTTTATTTTCCATGATGCCAATTAATTAGGCGAGTATATACTTTGTTTTGTATGTATTACGATTATACATATAATTGTAAAGCATGCATGGAGAAGCTCTGATTGCAAGCTAGCATGCCATGCGGACGGATTGGGGAGTAAAAATAAATATTATTTTGGAGCACATGAAAATAAATAATTAAACTGCCAGTTATATATTATTTAGAAAATGATCTCCGTACTTCGTGACGGAGCTTACTGTAAAAAAGAAAAGGGCTGCCCCTTATAATCCAAAATTATATATAAAAAAAAGTTATTTGTGTTTATGGATAAAAAATGTGCTAAATTCAATGATTTATAATGATCAGTCCCCCTTTATAATCCAAAATATATTTGTTAAGCTCCGTTATTGTATACTTATTGGTCCGGTGAAATATCTTAGTGTGGACCGAGAGGCGTGGTCCCTCAAAATTTTGAAAATGAGCTATTAGATTTGTTAAAGGTTTCTGATATTTTATAGTATAATTATGATAATTTTTTATTTCAGTCTCTCAAAATTTGAGATGCAGTATTCAAAATGTATACAAAATTTTTTAGTCCCTGATTTTGGGTTCAAACTCCAGCCACCGCCTAGGACATTGTTACTACTGTAACAATGAAAATCATATTGGGTGAGTGAATTTCATGAGAATTTAATCTCATCGATCCCAAAATTATGACGAAAAGAGAGTTTTGTCATCGTTTAGATATATAGGCGCTTTCTGGGGAAGGTTAAGAATTTTTTTATAATTACTTTGACAAACTGGATCGTATTGCCATGAAAGCAGCCCTGGATCAGACCATATTTTTATCGTTTATTTTAATTTAGTACTTTAATGAAAACTGAAAACATACAGCTCCTATTTCAATAGATCAATTTGACTATATGACCAGGAGTCCAAAATTGAAGCAGCTGCCAAGTTGACAATTAATGAATTGTAGCACTGGTCAAGAGCACAAAGGCCCCACAAACCAGAGTTGCTAGCTGCTAGCAGCCACTGGCCAATCTGCGATGACTAACGATGCAAATAATCAACATTAAAAAATACCAGTACCGATTGCACACAAGCAACGTGTGTATAATTCAGCCATATTCAAAGCAAGTTATTTTAACGTTTTATTTCGGTTTTGACAAAATAACAAGAGACGATCTGTGTTTAAACTTATCATAATGGAACAGTGTATTTGAAAGGATTGCGATAGCATCCACAAATATTAATAAATATGGAGCAACGACAATGTATGTAGGTGAACTACACAACAAAATATTTTCTAGAAATTTTACTACCAAACAAAAATTTGAAATTTCTTTTTACCATGAAAAATTGTCAGCATTATATCAACATATAGGAATTTTATATTTGTTTCTTCTCATTTCTTGCAACACATACCACCAGTTTGCTACCGCAAAAAAATTAAGCTCTAGTTTGCAATTAATCCAATCCACTAACTAAACTATCCCAGTTCGGTACGAAATCGAAAATGAAAAAGAAAAAAAAAACATTCCCCTTGCTCAGGAGCTTTCTTTTCAAAACTGACTATTACAGCTTGATTCCAGTCATGGCCATGGACCAAAAAATATTTCCTTCTTTTCTTAATTCTACTCCAGATTTTAGGAAGAAGTATTGGACTTTGCTAAGAAAGTAGCCTCCTTTTTTTAGAATAGAGTTGCAAGATTGATAATGATGGTTCGGAAATTCATTTAAGCTTATTACTTTTGGCCTTGGCCTTGGTAGTTAGTACCAGGAAACATGCAGAAACTCTTGAAAGTGCAACACATACCACCAGGAAACAAGCAACTTGTTCATTCTTTTATTTATTAACTATTTGTATCTAATTATTAACTGAAAATACACAGTTGTTAACTAAGAAAATGTACACTTTTATATAGAAATCTATAGAAAAAATATAATTTTAGTTAGTTAATAGTTAGTTAATAAATAAACGATCATAATTAATAAATAAAGAAATGGAAAAGGTGGACGCTGCATTCACTCTGAGTACCAGTACATGTCTTATGTCACATCAAAATACAAAAGGTCTCCCGTTTTAGTTTCTTTCTCAATTCAAAGAACCCAACTTTCTTCTTGGTCCCCTTTTTCTTTTTCACACTTTATTTATTTATTTATTTTTAAAGATTGTACAGTTGCACTTTATAACTTGAAACCTCTATATAAAGGAGGGGGGTACAGAGGTTTAGCTCAACCTATCGCATTACAAGTTTACGACTGTTAGTCTGGAGTGAAATTGTGAGCGATTCCTTTTTGCAATTAAAATGGAGAGCAGAGAGTTACAAGTAGAAACCCCCTTTGTTTTGAAGCAATCTTCATTTGAGAACATTGAGGGTTTTGATTGTGTGGGTTGTGAAAATGGAAACGATACCAATCTTTTAGGAAATACAGTTTGTGATGAAGTAAGAATTTTTTTGGTTTCTCATTTTGTTAAATATTTCATTCAACCGTTCTCTGCTTCATTAATCCTTTTAAGCCTTCACATCCTTTTATCTCCCCTTATAAGCCATCCTTCAGAGTAGAGTTGCATGTAACCCATGCGGTTTCCTTTTCTTTCTTTTTTTCCCTATGGCAGCTTACTTAAGGGACATGTTACATGATGCTTGTACCTTCGACGAAACTTTGATCGCTTTGAGCATAGAAATGCAAGTAGTACTCTGTTTTCATGTTATTTGCATAAAAAAACAAAATACTATGATTAATTTATAAGAATTTCAAGTCAACTTATAAATTACTATGATTGATACTTATAAACAAATTACTATGATTAATTTCGCATTCTCATTTCTGTTACCTAATTAGTACTGAATTTCCATTTTTCATTTTCATTAGGAATCACAAAAAGAATCAGTAGCAAGCTCAGAGAGCATAAAACTAGATGGAGAAGACATAGTGATAAGCATACCTCCTATGAGCTCGCTATCCTCCTTTTCTCTAAGCTTACCATCCTCTCCTTCGGGACTTCACATTGCACAGACAAATCTGGTAATTCCTGCTGAAAAATGTGACAATACCAATCAAACCAATACCGCGAACCAGACGCCGCAACTTGCCATGCAAAAACAGTTCCGCTCGCAACCACTCCTTGTGATGGGGAGAGCAGAGGGAAAGTTGGTACGTAGTGATACTGTGAGAGACAGCCGGTTCGACCCATTTAAGACATGGTCGGGTAAACTTGAGAGGCAACTCTCTAACTTGAGAGGGAGGCCCACTCAAGAGGAGGATTTGGAGGCTGGCGGGACAAAGCGAACAGAAATTGAGGAGGCCCCCGGTGTCGATCGGTACTTTGACGCGCTTGAAGGTCCTGAATTGGACACTTTGAGGGTATGACATGCAGTCTTTATTAGCCGTTCATTTTATCTTTCTCTATGTTATAAAAGGCAAATGAATTCTTTCTGTTATATTGATAATATTACTGATATTCTGGTTGGCTGCATCTGTAATTTCGTCAGAGTTACAACAGTTGGTCAAACACATACTAAGAAATCTCCATTCACTAATACATTTTTAAGAGAATTTCAACAAGAAACATGCTTGAAACTCTTGAAAGTCGATAATTAACTTCATGACTTGTAATGAAATAAGTCATATAGTCGCAGAAATTTCCTTAGATCCACCTTGCAGCACCATATGCAATTGAATATGAACAACTATATGAATCTAATGGCATTTTTAATCATACAAAATTGCAGGCTACAGAGGTATCTGTTCTTCCAGCGGATGAAAAATGGCCATTTCTCCTGCGGTTTCCAGTAAATGCATTCGGTATGTGCCTTGGTGTCAGTAGCCAAGCGATCCTTTGGAAGAACCTCAACACATCACCTGTCATGAGCTTCCTCCATGTAAGTCCGATGCCGAATCTGATCTTATGGTGGATCTCGCTGGCGCTGATAGTGCTTCTCTCGTTTGTGTACCTGTTGAAAATCGTGTTTTATTTCGAGGCAGTAAAGAGGGAATACTACCACCCTGTGAGAGTGAACTTCTTCTTTGCTCCATGGATTGCATGCCTATTTTTGGCGCTTGGAGTCCCCCCTTCGATTGCGGTGAATCTGCGGCAATTTTTATGGTACGTACATTTCTCTTTTATTGAAAGGAAACATTTCAAAGAAATGACATGATGTTAATATTCTGAGTTTCTGACATTCTCTTTGTTTAATGATATCAGGTACATTTTAATGACTCCAATATTTTTGCTCGAATTAAAAATCTACGGCCAATGGATGTCGGGCGGCCAACGTAGGCTTTCAAAAGTTGCCAACCCATCGAACCACTTGTCAATTGTTGGCAACTTTGTTGGCGCCTTACTAGGTGCAAACATGGGTCTAAAAGAGGGGCCCATTTTCTTCTTTGCCGTGGGCTTGGCTCACTATATTGTGCTCTTCGTCACTTTGTATCAGAGACTTCCAACCAATGCAACTCTTCCCAAAGAATTGCACCCAGTGTTTTTCCTCTTTGTTGCTGCACCGAGTGTTGCTTGCATGGCTTGGGAAAAGATCCAAGGGGAGTTTGGTTATGGTGCCAAAATCCCATATTTCATTGCCTTGTTCCTTTATATGTCACTGGTAAGTTTTGAAATTTATTATTATTCATGATTTATCAGTAAATTGAAATAAACATCTACGGATATTTTATTAATGATACTTCTTTTTTCTTTATTTGTTTCAAATGTTTACAGGCAGTCAGAGTTAACTTCTTCAGAGGATTCAGGTTCTCACTTGCATGGTGGGCTTACACATTTCCTATGACAGGAGCATCCATTGCTACGATAAAATACACAATGGCCGTCACAAATATATTTACTCGATCCCTCTCGATTTGCCTTTCCGCAATCTCGACTTTTACCGTATCAACTCTTCTGGTGTACACAATTATTCATGCCTTTGTTTTGCGGGATCTGTTTCCAAATGACATCTCCATTGCCATTACAAAGAAAAAACCAAAGTTCAGCAAAATGCTGGCACATTTCAGATCATCCAGTTCGGATAGCAAAGATTTTGATTCTTCTATTTCCAAAAGCTTGGAAATTTGAGTTTGATTGCTCTTCTTGTCAGCGTACCCTTGAAAGAACTTAATAAGTTTTGATTGTTCTTGATGAAAAACTTATTCTCAGCATGAGTAACCACTTCAACAGAGTTGTGCCCTGTACTGGTAGATATACAGATTCCTGGATGAATTTTCTGGTGTGATATTTGAAGTCTTCCTTTTCATGAAATTTGGATTTCTCCTGTGAAGATTGGCTAATTATGCCATTGTGAGGAGAAGCTATTCATTGGAGTCGCTGCATATTATTAATATTTGAAAATGATCAATGTACATTAGAGTGATGTCACTGTTGTCAATATATAAGGGTACTTGTAAAAATTTAAAGATGGTTTCACAATAAAATCAACTGTTCTTTACCTTTCTTTTTTTCTTCTTCTTAAGATGGATAATTCTTTACTTATTGTTCATATTTCTTTCATAATCACTTGCTTGAGGGAGAATTTCCATCAATTTCCGTTGTGATGATTTGTGTGTGACAAATTCCTTATTATTTAATTAATATACTTCAATGAGCCTTTTATATCATGGTACACCATTCTCAAGGTGTGTGTATATATAAACTTTGGTTTACTAATAGATTTTGATAAAAAGATTAGATTGAACGGTTCGGATCGATTATTTCTAACTTAAAATTAAAAATAGAGCGCAAAGCACACAAAGCTTATGTGTTTTGTAAAGTACCATAGCCGGACTATATATATATATATATATATATATTATCATGGTAGGCTTTCTTAAAAAAAGTGGTCGGCTTAATTTGTATTAAGCCTGCATTAAAATAGACTATATAGTCTCTACAATATCAAATATATTTTCAAAGGGAATACTAATGCGCGCATTACCTTCATCATTTCATTAATGAGTCCGGTTATTTCACGACAAATTAGATTATCTAATAATTAAATTTTTAAATTGAACAATAAAATATACGTGCTGTTATGGTGGGAAGGAGTTAAGTTATGCAATAGGCCTGCGTACATACCTAAATTGATTGTGAGTTGTGACTTATGAAAAATACAAAAGAAAAATAAAGGTAAAAGTTGCCAATATAATTTATAAAGTAAATAACTAAGATCATGGCTATGCAATGGCTTTTCCTTAGATCTTGCCTTTTACAAATTTTTTCTTAAATCAGAAGTAAAAATGTCACCTCATTGTAGTCTGGATATAATATGGCATATCGAGCTCACGACGAGCGTAGCGGGTCATATACAATCAACCTTTGGTGACCCGCAAAGGAAAATAACACATGATATGTGCTTATTAGTGCCTGCTGATGTTTCTTTTAAAATGGCATCCATGATCCGACACATAAGCTTGAGAGAGTATGGACTTAAATAGAAAATAAAAAGGAAAGGAAACATAAGCTTGAGAGAGTATGGACTTAAATAGAAAATAAAAAGGAAAGAAAAACACTTTTCCTAACTACAACTGGGCACCATTAATTTATTTCTGGGTGCATAGTGAATTCATAAAACACTTTGATAACTTATTCAGATGATTGGATCTCAGGTAGTCAGGTACACGCATTGCCAGTCGACCCTGCACTTCTCTTTTAATTTACTAGTAAGTTTTTGAGGATACTATACCCTAACGTGTTAGACCAAAAAAACATGTCAGCAAAGCATATGAAAAATGAAATATTTTAATCTTCAACCGAACAATTCCACCTGAAAAGCCTCACAATAAACTAACTAATTAAATCGCGATACCATGAGCTTGAATGCATTAAAATGCGAGCTCAGTTCCTCAATTAGAAGACACTTCTCGAGGATTCATATTATAGAGTAAATTTAAGCTCAAGCTCATCAAAACTTATCTGTGTAATTCAACGACAAATGCATCGTCAAATAAGAGCTTGATATTCCTGTTAGTGCTTGCCAATCGTGTGGTGATCTCCATAGATTCGTTATAAAAAAAAAAATTAAAATAATATTTCTTACCTGGTTCTCTGGTTCTGGTCTTTTCTGTCATTCTCTTGTACGCCACAATTTATGAGAAAAAATTTAATAATTAATTTTAATTATCTGATTAAAAAAGGATAAGTAGAGAACATTTACTGCTATTTAGACTTGATTCCTTATTTTTTTTAATAAGAAAATATTCACTAATTTATATAAATGACTCCTTTGATAAGCGAGACGAAACCAATAAAATGGACGAGTGGGCTTTTCTACCTTCCTGATGACAGGTCAGGTCCTACTTTTTCTAGTAGGTTTGGTAAGGCCATCAACCTCAAAGGTTAATTTTATATCATTGTAATTTAATCTAGATAATATTGTTGATATACTTTTATGGTGTGTGTACATATAGAATAATACTGCGGGCTTGTTTAAAAAGTAAGAATAATATTGTTATTCCAACTAATTAATTTGTTAAATGAGTTTTAGATTAAGTAGAAGAGTATGGAAGAGTGTTAATTCGGTATATCAAACTATAAGTGGTATATCAGATTTGCTCTCATCGAAATAGCGTATTGTTTGATTATATTGTATTATGTTATTATATTATAATTATTATTTTGAGTTATTATTATTATATTTTATTATTATTATTATTTATTATCATTATATTATTTAATATTATTATTATTATTATTAATATTTATAATATATTTATAATTATATTATTATATTATGATTATGATTATTATCATTATATTGTCATCACTATTATATTATTATTATTATTATTATATTATCATCAATGTTAGTATTATTATTATTATATAATTATTTTTATTATTATCACCATCATTGTTAATATCATAATTATCATATATTTTAATATTCTGATTAACAACTGTCAAATAATATTTTCGCTCTTCCAAATAGTCAATAATATCACTCTTCTACCACTATTTCAAAATGATATTATTCTATCACTCTTTTAAAATTACCGCTCTTTCAAAATTATTCCTAATATCACTCTTCTACCACTATTTCAAAATGACACTATTCTATCACTCTTTTAAAATTACCACTCTTTTAAAATTATTCCTTAATTTGCTATAAACTTCTTCACCGTTGATTGACTTTGAAATTCGTGCAAGTTGATTTTCGCTGGAGAAGTTTAACGCAGACGGAAACTAAAAAAGCACACTTCCGTCAAAACAATTAATTTCTCTCTGCCTCAATCTTTCCCGTGCTCTTCTCCCTCCTAGTTGAAATTGCCTAAACTCGGAATTGAAATTCATTTTGCTCTCTCTAATCTCCTCTCAGAAATCGCAGCCAGATAAGAGTCTCTCGTGATTGTTTCATTTTTGTCAAATATTAACAATGGAAAAAAAAATTTGACAGTATACAACACAATCCATACTTATAATCACTACAAAAGTCAAAACATTATAAATCCAATCAAAGATCAGCCCCCAGTTCTTTAATTTGTTCAGGTTCCCAGATCTTTGGTATGTCTTTCATTAGTTGGAAGTTGGAACATCCCTGGACGACTGCACCCCTGTTACTTGTGATATTCACAAAGATAAAAATGGCCTCATTTGCAATCAATCATCCACTGTAAGTGCATTTATCAAGAAAACACTATTAATGAGGGGCAGATCTAGAATTTTAGATTAGGGAGCGATATTGGAGGAGTCAGATATTTATTATTGAGAAAAAAATATTAGAGGAGATTAGATATACAAATTTCTGATTTTTTTACGAAATTATAAATATTTTTCAGATATTTTTGAAAAATTAGGGGGTCGGAACCCCATTGGATCCGCCACTGCTATTAAGAATACATTAACACTAAAAATATTTCCTTCTGGCAACAAAATTTTCTTCTGATCTGATTGGTGTATTTAATTAATTTGATACATGATACTGATCTAAATAATAAATTAAATTCAACTATATAATAAATTCTAAATGAAACACACGTTACACAACACTAAATTATAAATAGAGGAATTACAAAGTTAGAAGCTACACCATAAAGAAATTATAAACAATATTACAATCAGGAGACACAAATCATAACATAACATAGAACCTAAATTAGCATAGCATACCACCTAAATTACCATACAATGAAACATTGATACTTATGTTTTAATCAGATAGCTAGTTACGGTCAGGAGACGCAATATCACCACCTGCTGCATAAAAATTGCTTTCAGCGAAAACACAGTTTTTTTTGTATATAATAATTATATTATTAATAATAAGAGTGATAAAAATAAATTTTAAAATCTACGAATGGCGCGCCATTGATAGTGACGCGGAGCAAACGTGTCACTGCTAGTGGCGTCTTTGTATTAGAAGTGACGCGTTTGCTCTTACTCATCCTGATCACGATCCATTACCGTTGGATTAACATTACTATTGCCGATCAATCACCAAAGACGCCGCAAACGTGACATTGTCAGTGACGCACTGTCAATTCCTATATTTTAAATTTTACTTTTATCACTCTTATTATTAATAATATAATCATTATAATTATTATATATATAAAAAATGGCATAAACATGTCGGCCTTCGTTATGTCTGCATATTTTCTTCATGCCGACAGAGCTGTTGTAGTCTCTTCAAATTATTGTTTTAGGAACCATAATTCCTTGAAATACTTGAAATAATAGAAAAACAAAAGAAGTAATATAATGAGGCTATCAATGTTTTGCATAATGGTGCCGTGCCAGTAAGTAATATAGAAACTTACCCTTGTTTGATGAATGGATTTCTCTTAGCATATTACTTGAATTACATAATTATAGAAAAAAATAGTTTGAAATTTTGAGCTTTGTTTCTTTGAAATTGAAAGCAATGTCTCTGTATGTAGTTTCGAAAATTGAGCCCTTATTTGAAATTGAAAGTACTATCACTGGGAATTGTTATTAGAAACTATGTGCGATTCTAGGGGTGCCAATTGAAAGTACTGGAATTGCACATGCCTCCTTTGAAACCAATAGAATTTGCGATTCAAGACTTTTAGACTCACCAAGCTAAATCCTTTACCAAAAGAAGTTGCGATTCACCACTCTCTTTGCTTTCTCGAAACGCACTTGACAACTTCTAACGGCGGTGGGAGAAGAGTATGTAGGGATGTTAATTATTGATCCGATTCGATGGGTTAATTCAATTCGATTTGAACTCGATTTGATCTGATATGATCTGAAAATAAATGAGTTGGATATGAATTTAATTTTTTTATCCGAATCGGATTGGGTCAGGTTCGGATCAACCCGACTCGATCCAACCCGATTAATTATATTTTTTAATTAAATTTATAATTTAGTACTAATTAGAGTTTAAATATACACTAATTAAGATAATTATAAATTAATTAATATTTTATTGCTTAAATTATATAAAATAATTAGTAAATATTTAATTATTTTACACAGATCGGATCAAGTTAACTCGTGACCCGTCGGGTCGGGCATGGATCAAAATTTTTTGACCCGAATTTAATCGGATAGAGTTCGGATCGAATTAAAAAAATAATAAAATAATATGACCCGACCCTACCCATTGACACCCGTAAGTCATTGAGCATGGGAAAGGGTTGAGGTGGAGAGAAATTAATTGTTTCTCCGTTAAATTTCTCCACCGAAAATCAACTTGCACAAATTTCAAAGCCAATCAACGGTGGTGAATTAGTCTGTAACAACATTTCTCACTAAATATCTGTAGCACAGTCTTATTCTATATCTATGTATATCAAATTATCTCTAAATTTTAATTTATTATGCTCATTAATTCTTTATATGAAAATCTTGTGGGATAAAAAAAATTAAAGTATTTTGAGCTTTTTAAGTCATCGTTTTTAATTTTTTAAAATCAGCTCTAATAATAATAATAATATATTCAATACTTGAACATTATATTAAAAAATTTAAAATGGTGACTTAAAAAACTCAAATCACTCTAATTTTTTTTGCATCCCACAAGATTTTCATATAGAGAATTTAATGAGGATGATAAATTAAAATTTAGAAATGATTTGATATACTTTTTGAGTTAAGCTCACGGTATTTTTACTCTCTTTTTCTCTATATATAGTGAGGCTATGGTGCTTTGTGAAATACAAAATCTTTCGTGCTTCACATCCGTATCTTGAATTTGAAAGTCTAAACGGCCGATCCTAACCATTGAACATGATCTTCATATTAAAATATATTTGAAGATTATAATATATATATATATATATATATATTTAATTTTTATTATTTTTAGATGGATATAAAGTTTGCTGATCTAACAATTTTTGTACCATCCAATACTAGTGATTTTTCATCCATCTAAAAATAGTAAAAAATTAAAAATATATATATATATCTCAAAGATATTTCAATATAAAAATCATGTTTAATTGTTTGGATCAGCCGTTTAGACTTTCAAATTTAAGATACGGATGCGAAACACGAGAAATTTTATGTGTGAAACCAAATGGGCTAATGCGGTCAAATCTTGTGCGGAGGCTCATGTATACAATCAAATCTCGACCCTTTGATGTTATAGATATTTCATCAAATTGATATAGTTAAATATAGATTAAGTAAGTTTTAAGTAATTTAATTATCAATAAAGCTTTCATTAAAGTTTATTATTTTTCTAACACATCACAGATATAGTATAGATGAAATTTGAAATTAAAGTAAGACTTCAAAATTATAATTTTTTTTACAGTTAACTATATTATTAAGTCAATTTGTTTCATCAGATCTCGATTATTTTTTGTTCTTTCATCATTTTAGAATGCGTTAAATTTTTTGAGACGCATTAAATAAATATATTTGAAAATTAATGTAATTTTTGCAAAAGTGTTATTTGATATCATATCAGTATGAAAGCACCATCCACTAAATTACCGTTTGAACTTTTGTACTCGTGACAACTCGGTCAGAATCCAGAAAAGAAAAGCTGGGTAAATGGAGTTACCCAAACAAAACAAAAAAGTTACTGTCCTTGTTATCTCCAGTATAAACAAAGAGGAGGATGTGAGATTCGTTGATGGAATAAGTGCGGAATAGTGCTAATCCGGTATACTAACTTATAGGTGGAATACCGGATTAGCTCTCGTCGGAATAGCGATTATTGTTTGATTATATTATATTATATTATTATATTATGATTATGATTAAGATTTATTATTATTATATTATTATATTATATTTATGATTATAATTTATTATTATATTAATATTATGATTATTATTTATTATTATTATTAAATTATTATTATCATTATTGTTATTATATTATCGTTACCATTAGTATTGTTATATTATTTATTATTATTATAAATATAATTTTAATATTATATTATTATATTATGAATATAAATATAATTATATTATTATTATATTATTATGATTAAGATTATTTATTATTATATTATTATATTATGATGATTATGATTATGATTATTATTATTTATTATTATTTTATTATGTTGTATTATATTATTATATGTTGATTATAGTGATGATTAATTTATTATTATATTATTATAATTATAATTATTTTTATGATTATGATTATATTTTTATTATTATATTATTATGATTATGATTATGGTTATATTATTATGATCATGATTATGATTATGATTATTATATTATTAAAATTATGATTACTTATTATTATTATATTATTATAATTATGATTGTAATTATATTTTTTTATTATTATATTACTATATTATGATTATGTTTATATTTTTATTATATTACTATTATAATATTATTATTATTTTTTTTTATTACTTTATTATGATTTTATTATGTTGTATTATATTATTATATGTTGATTATAGTTATGATTTATTTATTATTATTATTATTATTATTATAATTATTTTTATGATTATGATTATATTTTTATTATTATATTATTATGATTATGATTATGGTTATATTATTATGATTATGACTATAATTATTATTATCATGATTATGATTATGATTATTATATTATTAAAATTATGATTATTTATTATTATATTATTATAATTATGATTGTAATTATAATTTTTTATTATTATATTACTATATTATGATTATGTTTATATTTTTATTATATTATTATAATATTATTATTTTTTATTATTATTTTTTATTACTTTATTATTATTATTATCTTACTATTATGATTATTATTTTACTATTATTATCATCATCATTATTAGTATCATAATTATTCATATTTTAACTATTCTGAGTAACAACTGCCAAACGATATTTTCGCTCTTCCGAATAGTCAAGAACACCACTCTTCCAAAAAAAATATTATTCTATCACTCTTCCAAAATTATCACTATTCCAAATCTATTCCTTGATTTGCCAAACGGACCCTTAATCTTGAACTATTAAAAATATCAAATTAGACATGATAAAACAAAAGAAAATACAAACCGACTTGTGTTTGTTTCTATTCATTCTTTCCACCACAACTGTTGTTTCCGATCCAGTCCTCTTAGAACTGTTTCATATCTCGTACTGTAGCTTTCATTAAAACAGAGAACATTACAGTTGTCTGTTGACTGTTGGTTCCCAAAAATATTTCATTTTCTCAATTCTAATCTACAATGTACGACAGAGTCTTGGACTTCGCTAAGAAAGTAAGCTCTTTTTTTCATGGAAAAGTGTTGTGAGATTAAGATAGACAACGATGGATTAGAAATGTATTTAATCTTCTTAATTTAACCACCGCTCTTGGTACCAGGGCGTGTCGTACGTCACATCATCAGTTTGACCCCATAAATACAAACAAAAAGGTGTCCGGTTTGATTATCTTTCCTAATTTCAAAACGAGCCGCACTGTTTTACGTTTGTATAGTTCTAGCAAAATTCCGAATATTAATGAAAAATTACTTTCTGCCATATTTATACTATATTATAAAAGTATATATATATATATATATATATTAAATTCTTCAATTAATAGTTAGTCCTTTTAGCACTTCCTTCTTTTAATTGATGATGAGGATCGAATATTTATAATGATGAACGGTTTATATTTTAACCAAAGTCATTTTTCTTTTTCATTTTATTTATGATTTTTTATTATATATTAAAAAAAGATACAAAAGAGAAGTTTTACATCAAATACATTAAACATCATTTTTTTATTAATTTTTATTGCAAGCAAGAAAATTACCCAATGTACATACTTACACAGAAAAATTTTCTATTTTGTAAATCATATTTATTAAATAATAAATTGATCTTATCTAAAAATTTCAGGTTGTCTATAATTGATTTAGACATAAATTATATCTAAATAAAATATATTAATAAAAAAGCTAGTGCTATATACAATATTTTTTATTATAAGAGAATTCCGGATAACGACTTTTTCTAGTTTGGAGTAAAAGAAAGTACATTTTAGAAAACAATTGTGTTAATATAATAACGCACGTTAGCATATCAACAGGAATGTTAACGACCATATTTTAGTTTATCTTTTATATCCGAACGATCGATCGAATTAAGCTTTCCAATAAATTTATCAAACATGCAAAAAGTACAAATTAATTCAACTTTAAATTATCTCTTGTTGTTCATTTTTCTAATTTAGCGGCGACGGTTTTGCCAGCAAGCTATTTCTTTAAGCAAAGAGATATATGTGTTATATTTCTATCAATTAAGTTCACAAGAACAACAAGAATATAAAATGAGAAATTTGATAGAATGACAAAGACAACATAGCGATACCTTCAAATAAAAGGGAATTATATTTCGTTTTTGGCTTTTATATATCATGAAACTTATACATTAATCGTATTCTTCCTTTTTTATTTTAATATATATATATATATAGAGTAAATCTACGGTGAGCTTAAACTCACGGAAGACCTCCGTGAGGTTAGCTCAAAAAATATATCAAATGATCTTCAAATTTTGATTTTTCAATCTCATTAAATTCTTCATATTGAAATCTTATGGGGTACAAAAATTTGAGATATTTTGAGTTTTTTAATTCACTCTTTTCAATTTTTGAAAATAATGTACAAATATTGAATATTTTATTATTATTTTTGGAGCTGATTTTCAAAAATTGAAAAGAGTGACTTAGAAAACTCGAAACATCTCAAATTTTTGTACCCCACAAGATTTCAATATGAAGAATTTAATGAAAGTGAAAAATCAAAATTTGGAGATCATTTGATATATTTTTTGAGCTAAGCTCACCGTAGATTTACTCTATATATATATATATATATATATATATGAGTGGAGATACGTGAGCTTAAGCTCACGGGAGGCCTTCCGTGAGCTTAACTCAAAAAACATATTAAATCATCTCAAAATTTTAATTTATCATTCTCATTAAATTTTTTAAATGAAAATCTCATGGGATGCAAAAATTTGGAGCGTTTTGAGCTTTTGAAGTCACCGTTTTTAATTTTTTAAAATGATGTTCAAGTATTGAATATATTATTATTATTTTTAGAGCTGATTTTAAAAAATTAAAAACGGTGACTTAAAAAACTCAAAACGCTCCAAATTTTTGCATCCCATGAGATTTTCATATAAATAATTTAATGAGAATGATAAATTAAAATTTTAAAATGATTTGATATGTTTTTTGAGTTAACCTCACGAAGGCCTCCGTGAGCTTAAGCTCACTAGTATCTCCACTCATATATATATATATATATATATATATATATATATATATATATATATTGTTAATAGTCAAGTTTGCTTCTATAATTTAGTCAAAGATTTGAAATATATAATTGGTCAAAGACATGCTAAGCCATCTCTGTGATATTTATTGATAAATTTTAATAGAATACAAAGAGGAAGATGCTTGGATATTTTGAATATTAATGCACTCCAAGACTTGGACAAAAAAAAATAGCCTTGATAAAGACGTAGTAAGTAAGTCATTCTCACACCATCAGATATATGTCGCATTTTATCTATTTCGTCAAACCCACTGTACACCTCCAAATACAGTGGTTGTGATAAATAGATGTTATAATCTTCAAAAGATAGTAGTACAAGAGTAAAAGTCCACTAGTAACATCGTACAATTTATTTAATTCTAAATGAACGTGTCTTATGTTACTTGCTATATTTCCATTTTTTTCATGATAAATCAATGGAGTTTTTTTTTCCTTTTTTAATACTCGTTGGTGATTGCGAACCTACATAGATTGCTGGAAATGATACAGGCTTGTGACCGGATTATAAATTAATTAAAAATTAAAGGAAAATTAAGGGAGTATCAGTGATATAGTTATTGCTTTCCGTTGTGGTGTCTGTTTTCAGGCCTACCATAAGATGTTATTTGAAATAAAATGTTAATTCAAGGAAACAAATATCCCAAGGTATTATTTGAAATAAAATGTTAATTTCAGGCCTACCATAAGAAACCAGTAATTTGGTTGGGGTTTGATTTGTGTTGGGCCTATATGATGAGATATTGTGTGGACTATTCTTCTTTCGAAAGTGATACAACGCTCTTGTTCTGCTCCCAGAACAATTGATGAGTTGGATTTTGATAAAAAATATTATATTTTATATAATTATTACATTGAAAAAAAATTAAGATGGTAAAGATTTATTGCGGATAATTTGGTTAGAAAATATTATTGCTGGTAAAAATTTATATAATTAATTTATTTATAAAAAAATATATATACGGGCAGTTTAGTCAGGAAATATGTTATTGGTAAAAAAATGCATAATTAATTTACTAATAAAAATTTGCACGAGGGCAGTTCGGTTAGGGAATATTTTTGTTGATAAAAATTTACACAATCAAATTACTAGTAAAAAATTGCACAGTCAACTATTTATTAAAACTTCGATCAGCATATTTGTCTACTGCCAATACATCAATATATTGGAGCTCAAAAATTAGAGCATTTTATATTTATTCTTCTTCTTTTCTTTTCCAGACTCGCAAGCATTGAGTACGTAACCTGTTTACATTTATATTATCCAAATTAATATTATTTATGATGAGAGGCGGAATCAGAATTAGAAGATAGTGAGTCAAAAAATATTGATGATGTTATCCAAGGATTGGACGGATGGAACATCAAATATTTCAATTTTTATTACAAAATTCATTCAAAAACTACTTAATTTTACAAACTTCAGGCGAACGGGGGGGGGGGGGGACTCTTGAATCATGTATTTAATTTTGATTTTCTTTATTGATGTGTACCAAACTATAATACTATACAAAATTATTTTTATATGAATATCTAGATGTAGATGTAGATCAAATTTTATAATTTTTATAATTTTTTATTATTTTTAAGATAGTTAGAAAATTAATTAAATAATAATTATTATGGGTCATTCAAAAAAATGATTTTCTAACTATTTTAAAAAAATAGTAAAAAAAAATAAAAATATAAAATTTGATTTATGTCTAAATATTTGTATGAAAATCATTTCGTACGGTTGAATCGATTATTTATATTTTGATAACAAAGAACCGATCCATAATACGAAAATGATACATGTTATACATAGTACCATAGTCTAACTCTGTATATATATATATATATATATATATAGAAGGCAGTACAGCAGTGTATCCAAACATCAAATTATTTACCTTAATTTGTTGCGATACAAGGAATAAACATCTGGACTCGTCTAAAGGACAGAGAGAGATCTTTAATTTATGGCCTATTATTGAGTAGAGAGGGCAACAATCGACATGCTAATTTTAAAGAGATGTGTAGTAAATGATTAATTATCAGTACTATTTAAAAATTACTTGGAGATTGAGAGGGGGTTTAAGACTAATATTTATGCACACAAAAAAAAACTAGATACAAGAATGTTGCTGACATTCTAAGATAATTTTCAGAGTAAATTATGGAATTTTATTGTTATTGTTTAACACGTGACTTAGAATATCCTTTATCTGAGAAAAGCCTCAGATATGTGTAATTACAGCATCATGTCCTTCACTTTCCTTATCAGCACAATATCCTAATCCTACAAAGTCAAAACAAAAAACAAAGCAAATGAAAAATAACATGTCCTGTTGGTCACAAATGCTTAATGAAAACAGAAAAGATCACACAAACTTATAAGAATACAAGTAATTTTGTAGGTGACCATATATGCCTTGAAAACATTTAACTATATGCGTCAAAGGAAAGTCAAAGGAAAAGAGGGAAAAGAGCTTTCAAGAACTTAGCCCAGACTGGTATTTCAACATGCTGCATTTTCTAATGATGACTCCACAGGCCTTGTTGGAAGTTATAAACTTCAAGTTTCGATCCCAAAAAGCTAAGACCTCGGAAACCTGACCTCATTAATTCACTAACGTTCTTAAAGTTTTTAAAAGATGTTCGAATCGAACCATTGAATTTTTTCTATCTAGGTGAAGAACTCTAAGGCTCTGTAAACATCCGATGAAGTCCAGTATAGGACTGACTAGACCCATATCAGATAATACCAGTATGATTAAATTTTTAGCCTGTAAATATTTCATTTCAAATTTTCAATTATTGCATGGAATTGCTATTAAGGATCAACCCTTTCAAAGCATACAATTCCTTAGAGTGACTCGAAGTGGGCCCATGAGTGAGTTATGGCTCAAATTAAGCAGAATTAGGTTAGCTAGCCAGCTTGCCAATTGAACTCTGGTACTGTGAATTGTTCACTGAAGTTAATTGTATTAGAAATTTCTCAAAATAAAAATTAATTATTTTTATGAACTGTGCAGACTGCAGTGATGTTAATTGGAGCATATAGCATTCAATTGATTTAATGCCTTCTATTTCCATCAATTATAGTGAAATGTTATATACTCTGTCTAACACTTACAAATATGTGATGGGGAGCCCCTTAGATACTCTAATGCAATTCCAGATATTTTTATTCTATTATTTTGTTCAACTAATTAGCACATCGAGACTCACGCAGGTGATCCACTCATTGTCTGATGATTTCGCCGGTATTAGAGGTATTATAGCAGAGAACATGATGTGAAATGATCCAACATGGACCAAGCCAATTTGAATGGCACAATCATTTCCCTCAATGTATTACATTAGTTCATCATCATCAGTAACTGGTGTATTGATTTTAGCAGCGGCCTAATTAATCGAAAGCAAAGATGGAGCTGGGAGGCATGGCTCAGTTTGAAACCAAGTTAATGCTATGGGGTTATTGTTGGCTATGCATCTGGAACTTGGAAATTATGATTGGAGCTCAACAGGGAAGTATCACTTTGCATCTGAGGTTAAGCTTCCCCCGCTTGCTCTAATCCTCATTTCCTCTTTATTTGGTTCATTTTGCACAGTAATTAAACTGATAAGTGATAAGTAAGAACACTTAATCTTAAGTCACAAGGCCGGGAAAGGTATGAATTGCAACTGAGACGCGACGTTCCTTTCAGGAGGATCTTTCTTTTGTCGCATTGTCGCATTTTATCTGTCCAATTGATCGTTCCTGGTCCAATCGATTAAATTGGTTAAAGCATGGGCCTCGGTTCCTGATCCGCGAATTGCAACATAGTGCATGTTGAGGCAGGAGAAAAATAAAGGAATTTAGCATTCGAGGGCTGATAAAAATCCAAGCATTTGTTTTTATATTTTATCTCGAAGAGTTCATCATCGAAAGTCAAAGTAGCGGTCTCACTACAATCTATATTAAATATTAATGTTATAAATATTAATGTTATTAATAATAAATGAAGAAGTAATTGATAATCACTTTTCCCCTATGTCTAAACTGAATTATTTATTGATTGGTGATTTATATTAATTATACTAGTAAACGATCTGTGCTATTCACGGATCTATTTTAATTCTTAATATAATAAATATTGTATAATTATTTTTATATTTTTATTATGTCTTATTCATTCTTCATGTCTTTCATTATTTAATTATTTTTTTATGCAGAAAAAAAAATATAAATGTCATGCAGAAAATAACTTCATATCCAATACATTTGCAATGTCTAAAAAGTTTTGGTATGTACTTTATTATAGAAGCACAATTAAAACTCCAAAAATAAAGAAATTATTTTAGTCATTATACTCTTTATTTTTATAAGGGATCTACTTGACATTTCAAATTTATCAGACCTTGAATAAATGAATGTCCCCAATAAATATGCTCTTTATAATATAGTATAAATACAAAACACGTTGTGAATATCAAAGTCAAAATAGATATTGATCAATTTATAGTTAGAGAAAATCATTTTTATCTCTCAAGCCTTCATCCTCCAAAAAAATCTCACGTGTTTTTCCGTACAACGCGACTCCCTATACAACTCATGTGATATTATCGTTTTTCTATTTAAATACTCAGTTCATTTATCTAAATATTTAATTCACTTATCTAAATATCTAGTTCATTTATCTAAATATGAAAGACAAATAAATACTCAAGTTATTTTTTATTTCCCAAGGTTTTTTTTCTCATCCGTCATATGTGTTTCCTCATGCAATCCATGTGATGTTTATTTTTTTCTATCTAAAT
Source organism: Schoenoplectus tabernaemontani (assembly GCA_037127355.1). Taxonomy (NCBI): domain Eukaryota; kingdom Viridiplantae; phylum Streptophyta; class Magnoliopsida; order Poales; family Cyperaceae; genus Schoenoplectus; species Schoenoplectus tabernaemontani. The sequence continues at coordinate 17,414,268 of CM073743.1, read as the reverse complement.
ATAATTCACTTATCTAAATACCTGACTCATCTATCTAAATACATGATTTACTTATCTAAATATTTGGTTCATCTAGCTAAATACTTGATTCACTTGTGATGTTTGTTATTTTCTTCTCTCATCTATCACATGTATTTTTCGTACAACCCATATGATGTTTGTTAGTTTATCCCATGTAACTTTATTTTTTGAGACTCTTTTTTCTCTCTCTTGTTGTTTTTTTACTAAATAACTGAGTCACATATAAGTCACATATTTAAATATCTAAGTCACATATTTAAATACCTAAGCCTCATATCTAAATACTTGAGCCTCATATCTAAATGTCTAAGTCACATATCTAAATATCTAACTCACTTATATAAATACCTGACTTATTTATCTAATTCAGTTATGTAGATGGACGTACATTTTTATCAAAAATAAAAAGTTAGTTACAGAGGATGTATTTTTTTTTATCAAAAATGAAAAGTTAGGTAGGGAGATTTTTTAGAGAGATTTGTTTCGAGAGACTATTAGTCGATCCTTTATAGTTATTATATCAGCGTCTCATTTTTTTTATATAATTTAGTTAGAGATCTATTTATAGTTTTTTTTTTAAGTAGCAAGTTTTTCACTTGCTAGATTGTATTAAAAAAATAAAAAAAGTTATATACATTGTACATCCTTCCGGTACGTTTCCCTCGTAGCATCCAATTATAAACCAAAAAGAAAACTAATTGTTATGAACATTATTATTTATTCTCACTGTTAATGTCTTTTTTTGTTCCCAAACAATATCAACTGATGCCAAATTGTCAATTAACAAAAAAAACTATCGACTCAAAAGGCGGAAGAAAATATCAAGATGCACGTGCATATATATGAAATTTAACTAGTTAGTTCTAATATGAAAACTAAAGAAGTATCCAAGGATTAAAGTAATACCTGATATATTTTTCAATACCATTTAGTTCTTAAAATCAGTCATTGATTTAGTAAGATTTAGCGGTGAAGATAATATGTTTGTGTGGGAGATGATAAGGGGCGGAGTCAGTGTATGACTGACTGCAGAGGTGGTAATCGACTAATGGGCTGTGTCAAGTTTGGTTCGGGTTTAAGTGGGTCGAGTTAATTTATATGTTAATTTTTTTAGATTGATTTTGATTGAATTGTAGATTATTTGATTTTGGATCGAGTTAGGTTTTAGTTGGATTGGATCCATTTGATTTTTGTTTTAAATTCTGGTCGAATTGGATTCAAGTCAAGATGAGTTGGATGGGTTTTTCGAGTCGGGTTTGATTTTTTTCATCTCTAGCAGAGGTGGACAACTTGCCCTGAAATTTTTTTTTTCAAAATTAAACTTGTAGGTTTTAAAATATATATATATATATATATATATATGACACTCCAACTTTTTGCATCCCGATTATGGTAAAGAATTTAATGAAGATAATAAATTACAATTTTGAGATGCGTTGTGTGTTTTGCGCTCTATTTTTAATTTCAAGTTAGAAATAATCGATCTGAACCATTCAATCTAATTTTCATATTAAAATATATTAGTGAACCAAATTTTATATTTTTTAGAATTTTTTTGTTGAGGAAAAAATGATTTGATCTGAGAATTCTGGTTCATCCAAAAATGACGTTTTTCCCCCTATCCAAAAAAATATCAAATGGATTCCAAAAAATATAAAATTTGGTTTACTAATAGATTTTGATATGGAGATTAGATTGAGCGGTTTGGATCGATCATTTCTAATTTAAAAATAATAATAGAGCGCAAAGCACACAACACACTTGTACTTTGCAAAGCACCATAACCTAATTCTATATATATGTATTAAATTAATGATACTATAGTCTACTCTGAAAAGTATTTGTAAACATATATCTTTAAAACTATACTTCAATCTTCAATAGTAATATAGAAATATGCTTAATATTTAAATAATTATAATACTATATCTATCAGAAATATTTTTGCCCACCCATGTTTGGTGATAGCATATGAGTTCTCAAGTAATTTATATACATTTAAAAGAAGTTCGATATTTTGTACTCTCATCATTATCTAAAAAAGAAAATATTATTTTAGTCAAACTGTTGAGATAATATTTTAAAATATTCATGATTCATGGTTTCATAATTTGTAAAGAGTTAATAAACTTTTTCTTCAAACAAAAAATACAGGTGTTTAATTATATTATGTACCGGCGAGCACTTGCAGAGGTAGTAATGTAGGTCGTTTCTCCATTGAGTTGAATGCTTCTACCCCAAAATTATCTTTAAAGAATGTTTGTATGTTCACAACTCATTATTGACATATCTTGGGCCTCATTTTTTTCCGCTAAAATTTATTTGCCTCTTGTAATCTTTTTTATGCGGGGCTTAATTAGTGCCAGAGGACAAAATTCTGACCGAAATGCAATAAAATACAAAATAGAAGCAAGCTAGTACAAACTCATAATCTGACTGGAAAGCTCAAATCCCGATATTGAAACCAATAATAATGGTAAAAAAGAAAGGATCCTTCACTACCAGTAATTTCTCAGGAATTACCAGATACAAGTCGGCAGGAATTTATAGCTATGTTCCCTACTCAGAGCCCTTACCAGTATCTCTCTTTCTCTCTCCAACAATCAATCATAGAACATGGCCCCATTTCTCACAAACAAATGCCTCACTCCCCTTTCCTCGTGAAACCAATTTAATGCTCCCATGCACTTCTCATACCCCGTGAACCCATTTATTCATCTAAATCCATGCTTCACATATGCCATATATATATTCCAATTAGACCGTTGCTTCCCTCCAAAAACCCAACGTTTGTAACTCATATTCCCTGTTTTTAAAAATCAACAACCATGCCATGCACTCAACTTCTATTGCTCTTCCTTCTTATGAATATTACCTTATTACATGCTGAGTTCACAGTAATATTGCCTGACGCCTCCTCTGCCCCCGTACTGGACCCACCGTCCCAGCCTGGTGGTGCATCAAATTGGGCCCACACTGACCCATCAGAACAGATGGCGGTGCAAGCCATCATGACAGCTACTGGAAATGACTGGGTAACATCCATTGCAGATGTGTGCCGAAGCCGGTGGCATGGTATTGAGTGTGTACCTAGTCTAGATGGAGATGTGTACCATGTGGTTTCGCTATCATTCGGTGCATTATCAGATGACACGGCATTCCCAGCTTGCAGCATTGGTGCCACTCTGTCACCTGCAATTCTCTCATTGTCTCACCTTCGCTCGCTCTTCTTCTACCGATGTTTTACAAATAACCCACAGCCAATTCCTAGCTTTCTTGGGCAGCTGGGTCCCACACTCAGGTCATTGGTGTTGCGTGAGAATGGCCATGTGGGGTCCATCCCTGCTGAGTTAGGTAACTTGACTGCATTGCACGTGTTAGACCTGCATGGCAACCGACTCATGTCCACCATACCCAAGTCTTTTCAAAGACTTCGAAATCTACAATTGTTTGATTTGAGTCACAACAGTCTCAGTGGCTTAATACCTGAATTAAAGCTACCCAAATTAAAAATCCTTGACCTCGGCTACAATGAAGTACATGGACAAATTCCAGAAGGTTTTGGCCAATGTGTGTCCCTTTTAAAAATGGATCTGAGTAGAAACCATCTTACAGGGTCAATACCAGATTCAATTGGCAAGCTGGGTAACCTAATTCTTCTTGATTTGAGCCATAATTCACTCATGGGCCCACTTCCAGTCACTCTAAGGAAATTGTATGCTTTGAAAGCATTGATCCTTAATAGCAATTCCATGCAAGAATTAACAATTTCAAATGAAATATTTACAGGGCTAAAAAAACTAATCATACTGGTATTATCTGATATGGGTCTAGTCGGCCCTATACCAGACTCCATCGGATATTTACCGAGCCTTAGAGTTCTTCACCTAGACAAAAACAAATTCAATGGCTCGATTCCTACATCTTTTGAAAACTTGAAGAATATTAGCGAATTAAGCCTCAGTAGCAACCGACTGACAGGGCCCGTACCATTTGGTAAGGAGGTGGTATGGAAATTGGGAATTAAGTTGAGATTAGACAATAATTTGGGTCTTTGCTTTGATGATAGAAATTTAAAGTGGTATGAAGGGATCGGATCAATGTCCGGAATTGGAAAATGCAAGAGGGAAAATTTAGAAGGGCAAGTAAGAACTGCCAATGCTAAACACCAAACGAAGCATTTAGGTTGGAGGTTTAATTTGAATACTTCTGGGGCTGGACGTAAAGGCTTGGTAAATTATAAGGTTTTGTTGTTACTTGTGTTTGTTCTTGCATTGTAATGGAAGCTTCTGTTAGGGAGCACGGGCAGCGCATGTAAAGAATAGATATAAAATAAGGTTTTAGAGCTTTATTGTTTGAAAGGAAAAATTATATATAGGGGTGCTAATGTTTTAAAAATAAGAGAATGGGTCATGTAATAAGTTTGCAGTGTACAAGTTTATGCATCTTCCTAGCTAATATATATCGGTCGTTTTCCTAATTGTCTGTATGTGTTAAAGAATGTAGCACGTGCATCTGTGTGTTAGCGTGTCTTTTTCTAATCAAAAGCAAAATCAATTGAATCTGGTATTGATTCAAATGCATCTTACAGCATTTAAGCTACGTACAAAATCTTGATACTACCCTAACCAACGACACACTAAAAGAATTATTGAAGCAGTATGAAAATAGCAATATGTACACAATTTATGAAGGTAACAAAAGCAAAAGCACAAAAGGCTTGTATTTTATTGCCTTCGTTAGTTGTTGATCCTCACAATGATGATTCTACATGAAAATGAAGTTTTTAGATACCCTGTGGAAATACAAGATTTAAGTTTTTAAAAAAATTGCATTTCCCTTAACGGACATTATGCCAAAAATGTAAATTCTTGCCGTTGTCAAATTGTTATAAAAAAATTAAACCCTTTTGATTGCGTGTTATTGAATGTAGATGATATTTTTTTGTCGAGCTGAATCTTTGTATAAATTTGAATTGGACATGGTTTATACTTATTACAACATATTTAAATATAATTGACATTTCTAAAGTGGGAGTCATGTACACTTTTCTTATTAAGTTTTAATATGGTGCCTATATAGATGCGTACAATAATACTTCGAAAATTTTATTAAAAAAATAAGGAAAATAAAATATTTATATAGTACTGAAATTTTGTATTGAGCCTTGTCATGTAAGCTACTAGCAATGAGTTATCTTTTTTTTTTAATCTCAAATTAACATGGAAGGCTCAATTAATTTGACATCACTTGATCACATTTGGATGATCTTATCTCAGTCTTGAGTACAGCCCATTTAAGCCTGGCCCGGCCCATAACTATCCACCTTGATTTATATATCTTTTTCATAAAAGAGGATCATTCATCATGCGCTAGAAATCTAGAATTTGCGCAGCGCCACAGAAGATATTAAATATTGCATCCGTTCTTCTTTTGGAAAACGATTATTACAAATATTTTGATATCAACGGAAATTGTGGTATTAAATTATTAATAAGAATAAGTGAATCCACTAATTTTCTTATGAAAAATATATGGTTGGAAATTAATAGAAATTTATGTCAAAAAAGATATATAACATTAAAATATTGTTAATAGAAACTTCACATTAAACTTCATATTAAAATTGCAACCATGCCATGTGAGCTGTGCAGTGGCCGCTCAGCTGGGGAAGAATAGAATCGTTTTTATTTTTATTTTTTTAGACTGACAGAAAAGGGAATTGATATCTTCGGTTAATTTAAACTAGGGGCAAGAGAAGATTCCGATTTGGCGATCGCCTCCTCAGTAATTATTACTTTATTTAGGTGTCTAAAATCTAATCAATTTCTCATCCACCAGCAATCACATCAAATCTCATTTCTCTTTCGGTCTCTCCACTCTACGACTACCGAGGTGACCGGCTACTGACCGTCGCCATCACTCCCCTAACAGCACTCGCTCTTCTTTCATTTTCACTTCTCCGTTTTATATTGAATGCAAACATCCATTTCATAGATTGTCCAGACGTTCTTCAACTTCTCCGCTTTTCGGAAATGGATAGGAAATGAATCTGTACAGTTCTATATTTCGCTCCTTTCTTGAAAAAGGAAAGCCGAAACGTTTTACTTCAACTCTACTCTCCTCTTCTCCAGCTTTCCTTCTCGGCACCAAAAAATAATAATAAATAATAGTAGCAAACTGGAGAAATAACAGAATAAGAGCTTAGAATGATTATTTGCCTCTGCTACTGAGAGCCTTCTGTACTTGTTCCACTCAAATAGGAGAGAAAAGGAAGAAGAAAAAGAGAGAGATCATGACCATGGCGGCGGCCATGACATTTGATGAGGTGTCTATGGAGAGGAGCAAAAGCTTCATCAAGGCCTTACAGGTGCTTTCCTCTTCTTCTCCGCTAGAGATCTCGTGTTTATTTCCTTATTTCCTATTTATGAGATTTGTTTTCTTTATTGTCTAATTAACCAGCCCCTTTCCTTTTTGTGAACCTGAATTCTGATGCTTGATTATTGCTGAAGCATTGAATCTGGTTCAAAGTTTGGCACCTTTTTTGTTCAAAAAGTGTAGCGGTTGTATAGAAAACAGCAAAAGTATTTGGCCCGGTTGCCAAGACTTTTCCATTACTTTGTTTGCAATTTTTAATTTGCCTTTTTTGTGTAGGAATTGAAGAATTTGAGGCCTCAACTCTACTCAGCTGCTGAATATTGTGAGAAGTCGTATCTTCACAGTGAACAAAAACAAATGTACGCTGCTACTTTTTAATCGTGATTGGATAATTTAGTTCTGAATCTCTTGAATTAGCTAGTTATAGTTGGTCACCGATCACTGTCTGGTCACACCTTACTATTGGAAGTTTTATCTTGTTACCTTGCAGTAGGTGTATGTGGGTCCAGGCGATAATTAAAGCTTGAAAATGTTATATTTTACTTTTTTTCAATTTAATTTCATTTTACAATTATTTTTCATCCATCAAGTTCGGCTTGCTGTTAATTTTATTCAAAATAACAGAGTAAATTACAACAAGTGACACCAGCAAAATTTGGGATGTCATTAGGAAGTATTCAAATATATAACAAATTTCTTAAAAGCAACCTACCCAAGAATGGATAAATGACCCGCCTAGAGGTGTCAATTATCGACCCGACCCGACATGATCCGAAGATAAATGGGTTGGGTGTGGGTTTAATTTTTTTGACCCGAATCAGATCGGGTCGGGTTCGGAACCTGACCCGACCCGATTAACTATGATTTTTGAAGTAATTTTATGATTTAGTATTAATTAAAGCTTAAAACTACACTAATTATATACTAATTAAGATTAATTATAAATTAACTAATATTTAATTGCTTAAAATTATATAAAAATAATTCATAAATATTTAATTATTTTACACGAGTAGACCCGTGATCCGATCAGGTCGGGTATAGGTTAAGATTTTTTAATCCGAATTTAATCGGATCAGGTTCAGATCAAGTCAAAAATAATAATAAAATAATATGACCCGACCCGACCCATTGACACCCCTAGACCCGCCACTCCATACTAGTGCTGGACTGGAATGTCGCATGCCTATTCCAAGTTTGAAGACTCGAATCCTTCTATTTTTCTTGTTTCTAATGAATTTGTGTTATACTACTTAAAAAAGTTGTGTTATGATTTTCCCATTGCTAAAAATGTATGGATATTGCAGGGTTTTAGATAACTTAAAAGATTATGCAGTACGGGCTCTAGTAAATGCAGTTGACCACCTTGGAACGGTTGCCTATAAATTGACTGATATATTTGACCAGCAGTCATCGGATGTGGCTGCTCTTGACTACAAAGTTTCATCTCTCAACCAGGTAATCTCTATGCCATTCGTAGAAGAGAAGGGATCCAATTGTCATAATTTTGGTGCCACATCGGTCCTATTAAAATTAAATATTAAATAATTATTATTTAAATTCTTAAATAACAAAACTAATTGAAGGAATATTTTGTAAATATCATCTTATATATGTATACAAAAAATTATATCATTTCAATATTATTTATATAGGTATCAAGCGTTAATAAAATCAGCGGACTAAATTTTACAATTTAGACACGTTACTTGATGGCTATTCAAATGAAGTTAAAATTTTATGATTTTTCATATACATATAATTGAGATGATATAGAATACATCTAACGGTTCACATTTTTAAATTTATACATAAATAAATAAATAAATAGACACTATGAGCACCAATAATGATGGTAATTGAATCCCTTCTCTTCATAGAATATGGCATTGTATTCAGGAGAGTGAATTTATGTTTTCTTTTGCTCCATCTCTTGCATTTGCTTACAAACTGGAAACAAAAAAAAAATAAAGAATTAGTCATCTGATGTGATGATATAGATAAAAGTTTATCATGTATATACTGGTGTTCTTGTCAAAGATACCACTCACATTGATTTAAATGGCATCAATATTTAATATCATCAGTCTATTATCAGATATTGGTGAATATACTGAATTACTGATATGGACATTGACATCAGCAATCATGTCAGTTTAGAAGAAGATCATCCTTTCAATGTTTGCAAATTTTAACCATGAGGCTTGTTTCGTACAACTTGATAAACCTAGGAACTAAAATTAGAATATAATTTGGAATTTCGAGGATCAAAATAGGGAAAGGTGAAACTTTAAGGGCCGTTCAAGTTCCATCCGCTTACTTGCATAAGTACACTGCCATCAATGGCCTGTAAAACATTGTTTTTATTCACACTGTTTTTAGGCATATGCATGAATGGCATGCTTTAAGTGGGTAGATATGAGAGGGAAAACAAAAACTAATTAACTTTAAAATCCTTTTGTCTGAAATTCAGCGAATATCAACATGCCAAACTTACATTGATAAAGAGGGTCTGAGGCAACAACAGATGTGTGGGGCTGCGCCAAAGCTACATAAACATTACATTCTACCGTGTAAGATTGTGGAACTAACTCTTGTATTTGGAAGATCATCAAAATATCTAATCACGAACTTTTTTAATCCATAATATTAACCATCTCCCATGTAGATTCGGGCAATTCAAAAAATTCAGGTTTGGCACAGCAGCTTCAAACTGAATTTAAACAAGACTCAAGTGAAATGAAACCAAGACCCTACAACTCAGGTAAATTTTTTAAAATTTGCTATTTTATTTTTAATTCACTTTTGGAAAAGGATACCGCTTCCTTGTGCAAAACTTGAATGTATCCTTTATACCCTAAAAAGGACAAGTTTCCCAAGTATTTCCATCACTATCCATGTACCCCTCCCCCTGTAAAATGGTCATGCATGCACACATAATTTTATTTCTTATAAGGATGTACTAACTTATTTTCTCACCCATTGTTGGTGGGAAAGAGACGAGAAAAAAACAATGATGTCAACAATTGTCTGTTGAACAAATGAAATTTTACTTTGCAGTAAAAACTCTTTCCTGGCATCTTTCTTCTGAAAGCTCTTCATCAAACACCACTGCTCGGACTGTGCAGAGGCAAGTATCTTTCATTCTTTTTCTTCTGCTCTTTGGCATTTTTCTCAATTGATCTTTATTTTCATTTTTGAGTATATATTGAGCATACACATGAATTACCTTCCGACTCTGTTAAGTTTTTCACTCATGTTTCTATAACAAGTATGTTTTGTATTATTTAATGCAGCTCAGTAGAACCTAAAGCTCATAAGATAGCTGCTGACCAGTTCAAACTTCCCGGTAGCTTCTCCTTCTTCAAACCCCTATTTCACGTTTTTCTCTAGTGCAGTATCTTGTACAAAATTATAATTTTGAGCTACCCTCTTATTACTTCTTTGAGGCAAATTAGTACGAAATTGTAATTTATAGGTGCTGAAAGAGAGAGAGGGGCAGTGCCAATTCCTCTGTCAAGGCATTTGCATGCTAATGGTGGTAATCATTCACCAGACGTGGTTTCACAAAAAAACAGTGTGAAGGTAAATTTCAATATGCTCTGTCCTATAAAGAGACTAGGGAAACCGCTTCAGTTTGTTTTAGTGTATTTTTGCATCAGATATTCACATTCTAGAACTATTCCTAGGGTGATTTCAAATTATATTTTTCATATATTTACATGTGATTGTTGATACATATTTGGATCTTTGTCTTATCCTGTTTCTGTATAGCAGCATAGTATTTGTTATCTAGTCTATAATTTTACTGAATGCAAGGGGAACACACGGTGCACATGGCATAGGCTTCTCTTTATTAACTGGTCCCCCAACTAGTGTATGTTTGACAGTGACATCTTAGTTGGCATGTTCCCCTTTCATCTCTCTTACTGTTATTCGAGCAAGTTTCATTTGTCATGTACTGCTACCCACCTAATGTGGACTATTGTGTCTGTGTGGTGCCAAGATTAGTCAAATATGCATGTCAGCTTATTCCATTGAACATACTAATGTATACCTAGCTTTTAGGGCAGTATCTGGCTCCATCATATTTGTCCAATATTTCTGGGAGACTTTAATTTATGGAACTATCTGGATTTTTAAGTTTGAAGTCCTGAAGAGGTTCTACTATTTTGTTTGGTTTGTTGAAACGTCATATTATTGTTATTCTTTTTTCAATTCAGGGTGCATTACATGGTGGGAAGCCAATGTCAACATTTAGGTCATTTGAGAATCCAACTATGGGCCAGCAAATCATAAGGGCCCCACCTCGCACCAAGAGCATGATATCTGCTTTATTTGTGAAGAACAAAGCTGCTAAGCTTAAGAAGATTTCAGTCATCTAATTTTATTTTATTTTTAGTGGGGATTGCAAAATTTGTATAGAACTACTTTTTTTTACTAATATCATCCGTTCTTAGATATAATTTTGTTGAATGAAATTGTGTAATCTTTAGGAAGAGACCTCTTATTCAACGCTCAAAGATCTGTTAGACCCCTAAGGTTTATTTTTGAATGAAATTGAATGTATTTTTTTTTGTCAAATCTTAGACAAATGGCTTTTGTGCTTTTAGAAATTTCGCTGAAATCGCCAGCTATAGTGATATCGGAGTACGAATATAATATCTGCGTCCGGATCGAAATCCGTTCTCTGTTATCCTAATTGTGATCGTCGGTTCCGAGATGAACGGTCCCTGTCATCCCGAAGAGAGAGGAAAGAGAACTTTTGAGTTGTTTGAGACCGAACCGACCTCCAACTCCAGGGGCAGCTGGCATTTTCAGCTAACCACTTCTTTTGGATTCAAAACCATCACGTCGTGCGCATGAGAACCTCAAATTCAATAGTTGGTTGACATTTAACTACTGGGAAATTTACCCACATTTAACAAGTGGGCAATATGCATTTAACTACTACGAACAACTTCTGAAAGCCTTATTTTGCACGAACATGTATTATCATTAGCATTCCCCATTACAGAATTTTTATAAACGTTCTAAGTTCGTAGGAAAGGTGAGCCGTGGAAGCATGCTGAATCAAAAAGTAAATACATCATCGAGCTGCATAATCGCACACATCACTAGTAAAAATTTGTCTGGTTTCTCCAATGCAAAAACAACAGAGAAAAAAATAATAATAATAATACAGACGCTACAAGAACAGCGAAGTATATCACATTTCCATTCTTAGCAATTAACCCTCAAGCGAAAATAGGTGAGCCCGCAAAATTAATAAATGCAGGGTAATGAATCACCCTCCTTTGATGCAAACAAAACAATAACAGGAGAGAAATTAGAGGAAGTTTCTTCAATGCCTGCGTCTTCTGTTTTGTGCAATGGGCTCTGGACCACTGCTTTTCATCATCGCCACAAACTCCTGATAATCTATTCTTCCATCCTATGACACAACAAAAAAGTTAAAAAAAATGATTTAGCTAAACAAAGAAAAGAAAAGTATAATGAAGTGCACGGGCCTGACATTGCACAAACAAATAGCAGGAGAGAACTTGTACAAGCAACTATATTTTAAATTGGTGGTCTTACCAACACATTGTATGACCGGAAGTTGAATTTTTTTTGGTGTCAAATATAAAAGAAAAACTGAAAAAGAATTTACATTATCAGTATCGACTTCAGCAATGATTTCTTTGATGGTCTTCTCATCTCCCATATCATGTTTCATAAGTGCTTCTTCCAATTCCTCTACAGTTATATACCTACACAAGTACAATAATCACATAAGCACAGATTATCATATCCTCTTTTCTTTTTCCTGACAAATAGAAGAAGGCTAACAGGATAACTTTAGGAATCTTATTTTAAGGGTATTTTTCATGTCAACCCTAGGTGAGCTTCTTCACTATAAGTATACCGGTAGGCATTTCCTTAACTAAAATAGACTCATAAATAAGGTGTGTAGGTACACAGTACCAAATTGTATTTATAAGGCGCATATCAAAAATATTCAAAATGCTAAACTTTATGGTACATTGGATATTAGGATAGTTTACTATGAATTTCTTTATATGAAGTTTTATATTACAAAGATTCAAATGAATCCAAAGGCATGCATGTGAAAAGGTTCCTTGGATTCTGATAAAATAAGGAAATATCAGATCAAACAATATAAGAAATGTTCAAATTACCCGCTATTATCCTTGTCAAAGTACTCAAATGCTTTGAAAATATGTTCATCCTTTTCAAATCTATTCATGTGCATAGTTGCTGATATAAACTCAAGGTAATCTATGCTCCCATTTCCATCCACATCAGCCTTTTCATATAAGAAAAATCAAAAGAAATGGGTTAAAGCTCCTTTCTGTATGGAAATAAAGGTAGTTTGGCCAATCAAAATGAGGAAAGCGATAGAAAGATAAAAATTATACAAAGAAATTATAAGATTAAACATACTGCCTCCATTATGTGTCTGAGCTCAGGCTCAGAGATCTTGGTACCAAGTTTAGGTAAACCAGCTCTTAGCTCATCTAGGGTTATTGTACCACTATTGTCCGTGTCTATAGATTTGAAAAGCTCTTTTAAGCCCATTATCTCTTCTTCTGATAAATTCTCCGCCACCACCTATAATGCAAATGATTAGTCTATTTCTTTTTACTTATCTGTTTCTTCTATGTCTTATACATTAATCAAAGCTTATTTGATTTTAGCCACTGTCATGAAAATATTTTGTGAGACGGGGTTGGGGGGGCAACCTTGAGGGCCACTTTTTTGAGCTTGTTCATAGCTGTGAATTGCTTCATTCTGTTAAGAACTGTGCTGTCAAGTGGCTTGTCAGATGCCTCTCCATCTTCTCTGATCCATGGATGGTCTAAAATATTTCACAAACTATCACATTAGTATAAAAAATTTGCCATAAACAAAGCACTACAATATAAATGGCAGGAGAGAAGAACCACAAACAAAGTTTTTCAAACTAAAAAGAAGTCCTAAAATATATACAAAGGAAATAGAACAAAAGATGCTAGACATACTCAGAATTTCAGCAGCAGTAAGTCGCTCCTTGGGATCTTGCCTCAGCATCTTCTTGACTAAGTCTTTTGCACCAGGAGAAATAGATGGCCAGGGGTCTGATGAGAAATCTATGTGGCCTCTCAACACCGCATCAAATATTCCCTCCTCATTTTCTACAAAAGGAAAATAGTTTTGAGCATAAAAACTACAATTTGGACAAAATAATTGAAATAGAGGCCCAACCCATCTTAAACTGAATAAATGGACATGCTAAAGGTAGTTGCGGTACCAGTTTGGAATTAGTAGCAGATACCTGATCAGTCGGTATATATTCCAAAATCAGTTGGTTTTGTTTCTCTAAAGCACATGCAAACAGTTTTTTTTGTTTGGGAGATGAAGGTCAATCCTCAAATTTCATTGAGTGGTGATCACAGGTAATGGTCAATATGTACAGAGTTGAAAATGAGCAATAAAACAACAAAAAAAAAGTTATATCCTAGTGTAACCATTGAATGTGTCCTAAGTAACTCCTGATGTAATTGTAAACCAGTCCTTATGTTTAGTAAGTAATTCTCTAGCCCGTTAAGCAAAGAGTTGAAGAAGATAAGTTACAGTAAGCAACTTTTTGTTTACATACCAGCCCAGAAAGGTGGTACACCAGAGAGAAGGATGTAGAGAATAACACCAGCACTCCAAATATCGGCTTCAGCACCATAGTGCCGTCTGAGTACCTCTGGTGCAACATAATATGCACTCCCAACAAGATCCTTAAATACTTCTCCTGCATATACACATTTTTTATAATTCAGTATTACTAGAAAAAAGATCTATCCTGCTTTTACAAGAGAACTCTCTGAATGAAGCTAGTTATATTAGACCTAGCATGGCTAACTTTATTTAGCACATGTTGTATGTTATGTCGATTTCTAGATTTGGCTGTTTACTAACACCTCACCAAAACCAGATAAAATAAATTCAACATATATTAGTTGAGTTGAGATGTAAAAACTGTACAGATAAAAAGCAACAAATTATCTTCTTGCAAACATAGGAGAAATACAATGCTACTTGAATAATTATATAGTTACCAGGCTTAAAGAAGACAGAGAGCCCAAAATCAGTGGCCTTGAGTGGGGAGTCCTCTCTTTTATTTAAAAATAAGAAATTCTCAGGTTTCAAATCTCGGTGCATAACACCCATTGAATGGCAACTATGGACCACCGTCACGATTTCTCTACACAAAGCAGCTGCAGCTCTTTCTGAATAATGTCCCTTTGCTATAATTCGATCAAACAGCTCCCCTCCTTCACATAGTTCCATTACCAAATTCACTGAATGTCTGTATTTTACGAAATATGTTAATCCAACCTATGATAGAATTCTCATTCAGTATGGCATCAATAAAGTTTGGTACTTTCTTGACTTCATGAATTGTAAGGTCAGAAATGGTACTGATTGGTTCTAATTTTGTGCATTGTGATTGTTGGTGCTGAGCCAAATTGACAAATTGCTACTGCCAAATCAGGGGTTGTGGTACAAATCAGTACTGTATCTTCATATGTAAAATGCCTGAGTTTACAAGCACTCCGTAGTACTCACCAATACAGTATGGCCTCATTCAATATCCACCATCCAATAACAACAACAAATTACGATTAGAGTTCAGTTCAGTGGTGATAAAACAGCAACAGTTACTACCCTAAAAGGCTAAAACGCTACAAGCTTGCAAGAATTCACACTTCCACTGACAAACTATTTGAATCGAGTAAAATTACGGACTTGTCCTCGTAGGCCCCCTTAAGCTCGACGATGTTGCGATGACCAGTCAAATGGTGCATGATCTGCACCTCCCGTCTCACATCATCCATGTCATCCTTGTGCACAAGCTTCCTCGTGGCGATCGACTTGCATGCCAACCTTTCGCCAGTGCCTTTGTGTGTGACCAAGTAAGTGACGCCAAACTGCCCCCGTCCCAGCTCTCGGCCGAAAGTATAGGTCCCACGCACATCCTCCATCTGACGTCCTAGAACCCGGCCAGTCGCCGCCGCCTCGGGATGGGCCGGAGCGGAGGCCGATTTGGCCGGCCTGGGCACGGCTGGTCTGGTAGGAGGAGCATGAGAGTGACTTTGTGCGTGGGTTTGGGAAGACGCTTTTGATGGATCGGTTCGATTGTGGCGCGAGGCTCGGTTCCCCATTGCTAGCAAGAGAGTAGAGAGAAGAGAGACTCAAATGAAAGAGAGGGGTTGACGAAGGAGAATCTAGTCTTTTATGAGGATGATCACTGTATTTGCGGGTCCCATGTATCAGTGAATTGACGGGGTCCCGGTAGCAGTGGAAAAAGGTCAATGAAACCGGTTCAAGCTATGATATTATTTTAGCGTAGTTTTTCATCGGAGAATACAGAGGTTCTTTAACTGGTCCCGGATCACATCACATGGGGATGAATCTCTCTTTTGAAATAGTTATAAATGTCAGGCTGGGTGCCTACCAGTCAGTGAGAGAACTAATTATTGATGTGGTATTCTTGGAGTAAGGAGCACTCTTTGTAGGGGTTTGGAAAAAATCGGGAGAATAGAGGAAAGCACGACGAGGCTGCTGTTGCCTGTTGCGGTGCCGCGCTGGTGAAATAGTGGCAGATCAGATCCGGTGTCTTGGTCAATGCTGCGCGTATGACTGCGCAAAAACGATAAACGAGGGTCGCGGTCTGACGCTCTGACTTCAGCCTGCGCTGCTCCTCTGCTTGGGCTGGGCCGCGTCAAGCCCCACGCGCGCATCAGCACATGGGTAATGGGTTTGGAGTTTTGCACAGAGCCGGCGAGCTGTGAATGTTGGGATTGGATTGGATAATATCTCAGGCCACTTGCAGGGAATCCATATTTGACGGTGCTGTTCAGATTTAAATAGTATTTTTTTTTAATTTAAATATTATCCATAATATTATTTCTCTAACCATAATGCTATTTATGAGAGAGTAGTCCACCGCAAATTTTACAGTACTACAGATGATATACACCCACTTATAGGTTGCAGCTGATACACAACAAGTAAATTCACAGTGTCAAGTCTCAACCACCGAATATGTGAAACTATTGGTCATTGGATGTAATGATGGATGAATCCATATCCTCTATGGTACTTTATATTTTGATGCTGCGCACTGTAGTTAATGAATAAAAACTGATCACTTTACTCTCTAAAATGGTTGCCTACTTTAGAGAATATGCAGGATACCCTCTCACGGTTTCTTGAAAAATAAATGTCGTACGATAAAAAATAAATTTTCTTTTAACCCGAATTTCTGGTTCCGCCCCTGCTCATGATGTATGTGTTGGCGCTGGTTCGAACAGAGAAGATTACGGAATTATGATGATAATTGTATATTAAAATGTTGTCGGGTGAATTTGAAATGGAATGCAATTATCAAAAATAGCAAGATGAAACTGAGATGAAGGTTCAGAGTTAAAAGTTTTCTAATTTGTACCTTAGTTTATGAAAAAAAGTTCTTTAATTGAATGCAAATAGATCTAATTCAGCTATTTTATTGTATCATACTTGATAATGAAAAACATATCTTTTCTTTTATTTAATCTTCAAGTACTAACACTTCTTACGTGTCATAAAGGTTTACACAACTTCCTAATTAATTGAAATAGGTTTCTTCATTATCGAAAAGAAAAAGGTAGGCCTCTAATTTCTCCCAATTTTTTTGCCAAAAAAAATCATTGGATTAAAATTTCCCATTTAACTTGAATATATTGCTGCGTCTACTCGTCTTATCTGTCATATAGTGATAATAATAGCGACGATACAATGTAATAGAATATGATAACTTTATTAACTTGTGATAAGATATCTTGTGTCCATGACATAACTATGTGGTGGGGTTAGGTAACTATCATAAGATATAATAATATTGTCGTAGAATTGTGATGATAATATTTTTTTATTAATTATTATGATGTCCTGACAGATAATGACTGAAAAAAATTATTTAATTATCTTTTTATGAAGACAGAGAGACCGAATTTCACATCTATTTTTTTTTAAATGTCAATGTTTCATCCTCAGCGTGTGTACTGAGATTTGAATTCATAATCTTAACAATAGTGGCGGTGTTACTGTCCATCCAACATCTGTATTAGACATCAAAATATTATTTAATTAAAGTTAAATTTTAGAAATGTGTCGATAAAAAATAAAAATCAATAAAATTATAAAACTAAAAAGAATGTGCTGTCTGTCTCATCCTCTGCCGACCTTTTTTTTTCTGATACAAATGAAGTCAAGAAAATAAAGACGAAAGATAAACTACCGCGCTTCAAAACTAAAACATATAGCTTCGTCTCGATAAAGCATCTCTCTTTTATTTATTTTCTTCCTTTAATCTCTCTCCGAAATTATCAAAAAATATTGAACGGGGAGGGAAATGATAACATTTTCCCCTCTCTTTTATCTTTATCAATTTTGACAAAATGAGCATTTTACTTCTCTTTTCTCTTTGTTTTCTGCCATTCTTTAAAAAAATGAATCGATGGGAAGAGAAAATTAATCCCTCCTTTCTATTTATTTTTTTAATCAATTGGTCTCCTCGAGATCTAACTTTGAATTAATATGATACACTTCATCTTTCAAACATAGTATTTGAAAGCTTTGTAAAAATAGAGTACGGTGATATATATATATATATATAGAGAGAGAGTAGAGATACCGTGAGCTTAAGCTCACGGAGGCCTCCGTGAGCTTAACTCAAAAAATATATCAAATCATTTTGAAATTTTAATTATCATTCTCATTAAATTCTTTATATGAAAATCTCATGGGATGCAAAAATTTGGAGCGTTTTGAGCTTTTTAAGTTGTGGTTTTTAATTTTTGAAAATCAGCTCTAAAAATAATAATAATATATTCAATACTTGAACATTATTTTAAAAAATTAAAAACGGTGACTTAAAAAGCTCAAAACACTCCAAATTTTTGCATCCCACGAGATTTTTATATAAAGAATTTAATGAGAATGATAAATTAAAATTTCGAGATGATTTAATATATTTTTTGAGTTAAGCTCACGGAGGCCTTCCGTGAGCTTAAGCTCACGGTATCTCCAATATATATATATATATATATTAAAACATATTAAATCATCTCGAAATTTTAATTTATCATTCTCATTAAATTCTTTATATAAAAATCTCGTGGGATGCAAAAATTTAGAGCGTTTTGAGCTTTTTAAGTCACCGTTTTTAATTTTTGAAAATGATGTTCAAGTATTGAATATATTATTATTATTTTTAGAGCTGATTTTCAAAAATTAAAAACGGTGACTTAAAAAGCTCAAAACGCTCCAAATTTTTGCATCCCATGAGATTTTCATATAAAGAATTTAATGAGAATGATAAATTAAAATTTTAAGATAATTTAATATGTTTTTTGAGTTAAGCTCACGGAAGACCTCCGTGAGCTTAAGCTCACGCTATCTCCACTCTATATATATATATATATATATATGCAATGGCAGGTCTTAGAAGGGATTGGAGGGCCCTGGCCCTTCAAAAATATTGAAAATTAGTATAACCGTAAAAAAAAATAGTATTTTTTTAAAGATTCATAATATTTTATAGTGTAATTATAATATTTTTTAATTTTAGCCTCCAAAAAAACTTGAGATGTGATGTCTAAAACATATATAAATTATTTTAACCCTGGATTTTGGTTCAAACTCTGTCACTATATATACGCTAATTAATGATCTCCTAAGTACATACTACATAGTGCGTGAGTCTTGCATGTTGTGCTCAATACATTGAGCTATATTGGGTTAGTCTGGGCTGGCCCAATAGCGATGAATCTTAGACCTCGGATAAAAGACTCTATAAGGATCTAATCTCTATTATATTATATAATATCTATTATCTTAGACCACCATGAACCTCCGCTATTAATGGTGGTTATTTCATGTCTTCCAACTTATGCTGTTATGCATGTGCTGTGCTGCTCCTTGTTTTACGCACTTTCTCTGCTCAATTATGCTACCAGATCTTATAACTAAATTAATCCCAATTAACTAATTTTAAGTATTTAGGTCCAAATGTGTAACAAAATTTTCTTACCATATACACAATATCCAATATAGTCAAAAAAGCAATTTTTGTAACTGATTGTGAAAGTTTGAGCTCGAGGCTAAGAAGGCTTGGACATCTAACCTAGGATTTGGTTCTTGCGTTCCCATAGCTACTCGTCTTGAGTTTTCTTGCTGGATCAGTGATGTAACTTCTGAAAAAGAGAGTTTACCGGTGGTGAGAAGTATTTGAGCTCGGATTGCCTCATAACTTGAATTAAGAGCTGCTAAGAGAGTATAGATTTTGTCACGCTCTTCCCTTTCTTAAAACACTGCTAGGTCAGTTGTGATTGGTCGATAGTTTTTTAATTCTTTGTATTTTGATCTGACAACCCCGATCAATTCAGGTATTGCTCTTCCTTCGTGTGTGATTTTTGCTATTTCTTACTTGAGTTGAAAGATGTGCGAATGACTCTTTCCACGGCTCAAGCGCAGTTTCACAGTGGACAAATAGATCAAGTAGTTGTGGCTCAAAAGAATTTGTAATTAGGGTCATGTTTTGCCCATCTAATATATCCCAATCATCTTGGGTTTCTATCCCTTCTTCTGGCCTTCTCTTGGCACCATTAATGAACCTTAGAAGACTTTTCCTTTTGAGTGTAACTCTGACAGTTTTGGCCCATGTGAGATAGTTGTTGTCATTCAGCAAAACATGAGACAGTTTTTGAGATGAATTAAAGTCTGACCGAAGCCTAGACATTGCACCAGTGTTTGTGGTTTTATCTGAGGTGTCTTCTGTTATTGTACCAGTCTTACTGGTACTGGTTTTCTAAGTTGGCCTTTTTCTTTGATTCTGATAATTTCTGGTTTGTTTTGTCGATCTGCTGGTAAAGAACAGATGCTTACTTGTGATTTTTGTTTTGTTGCTGATAGTGAACAAATGCTTATTATCGTTGGTAAAAAAATAGATACTGACACTTGATATGCCAGGATTGATCTCTACTGGTGTTTGAGTTGCTGATCAGTCTAGTGCTGAGTACCTCGCCCCAGTCAGTGTCATTCCTGGTTTTCCTTGTGTCGTCGTTGTTGATTATGTAGCTAGTTTTTTGGCCCTTTGCTCAGATCTTGAGCCCTGCTCTGATACCATGTGAATGTTTTAAGAGGAGAAAATATGATGATTGATATTTATTATTGTCAAGTAACTCAATGTTACACTGGCTACAGAGCCGTATATATACATGTGACTGAAAAATAACGGGAAGATAAATGTTACTGTTGGCACTGTGTGTACCGTTGATATTGTCCCTATATCTAAGAATAAAATAAGATTACTAGTAACCCCTTGCTAATTATAAGATTGGATGCTTTAATTTTATATTAGCCTATGATAATTATTATTGTGAGGTTAATCTCAATTAATCTTAATACTGATGCGCGCCCATTCTCGTTCGGCTGGGTATGGGTGCGTATTTAGTGGTCATTTTCTTATTTAATTCATTCAAAATCTAAAGGTAAATCTTGATTTAGTGGTCACGGGGAAATATCAAAGAGAATGAAGAAGGGCTTTTTGCGGTTCAAAAAAAAAAGGAAATAATGAATAAGTATCTAAATTTAATATTTTGATGGGCAAATATTAAAATGACCAAGTTTTATTTAATAGTTACGAGCCCAATTTTCCCAAAATAACTTTGGTCAAAGTCTCCGGAATCAGAGAACAGGTTCTCCCGTTCAACACAAACTTTGGTCAAATGTCAACATGGACCCATTGTCATAAGTTTTAATTAAAATTGCATAAAAAAGGTTTGAGTTGGTGACTCATTTCAGTTTGGACTCAAATTAATTTAGTTTGATAGTTAATTAAGCTGAGTTTAAGTTAGATTAGTTTTGTTCGTAACTCAGTTCAGTTCAAACAATAATAGTTTATATTTTTTTTCCGTCGAACTCTAACTAGGTGACTCCTCTCTTTCATTCTTTCTCACCATCTCAAGCGATTTAGTAGCATTTCTTATTCACTTGTGACTCAACTTGTATATTTAATTTGATAATTTTTTGTCAGTTCATTCCGTTCAAATTATTACATTAAAAATATCATTTAAAGTATAATTTGTTGATATATTAATTTTATATCAACTTTTATATTAGTCTTGTAAATGTACATCTTATAATTTATAGATATATTAAATTTAAATATTAAATCTAATGAATATATATAAATTATAAATTGACTCATGACTAGCTCGAAATATGAAATATGATGCTCGTGAAATTGAGCTGCATCTGTAATATTTTACGAGTTCTATTTAATTTGGCTCGTATTTTTATGAGCTAAATTACACCGGGAGCACATAATAATTTACTGTACACTACTCTCGCACTCAGCTCCGGACAAAGGAAATCTGAAACCAGATAGAGCAAAACCGGAGAAGAGATAAGAAAAGAAAGCGGGAGCGGGAAATGCTAAACATCCCCAACGAACTCGGCCGTTGTACGCTCTCCTGATCTTCCATGGCTAGACTCACTTCCCCTTTTCTCGACTCCCCGCAACTCGACTTGCACCGTCGACCTAAGCTTTATCCATCGAGGAAAGCCACGGTCCAGACCATCAGAGCCACCTCCTCCCCCGGTAAATTTCCTTCTTTAATCTCCTTTGCTTTCACCAATACCAGTTTGTGTGAGACTGGACCAAATGATACTGCTGGTAAAACTTTAGTAAGAGAATTGCAATAATTGGGTTCATTTTCCTGCATGATGTTAATAGAGGTTTAGTTAATATAATTTTCGGTGTGACTAGGTTTTAAGTTAGTTTAATTTATGCAGTGAGATGATTTCTGAAACTTCGATACTGGCACAGTTGTATCAGTAATATACGCCAATTCCTGGTACCAACTTGTAGTTATCCTATCTGGAACATTTAGTAGCTTAGCATTGCTCCTGTTTCTCCTTTCTCTATTTTAGACCCCCTGTTGCTCAGAGCAGCCAAGGGTGAAAAAGTTCCACGGCCACCGGCATGGATGATGCGTCAGGCAGGCCGTTACATGCAATCCTATAAAGACCTGGCAATTAAGCATCCTTCCTTTCGTCAGAGATCAGAGACAGTTGACCTCATAGTGGAAATTACTTTGCAGCCCTGGAAAGCCTTTAGACCTGATGGTGTTATTCTTTTCTCGGATATATTGACACCTTTACCAGCAATTGGTGTTCCATTCGACATATCAGATTCAAAGGGACCAATAATTCATGACCCGGTTCAGTCAGAGAAGTGCATAGAGAGGTTGAGGCCAATAGATTTTGACAAAGTTTCATTTGTTGGGGAATCTTTGAGAATTTTGCGAAATGAGGTACTATTGTTATGTTTTTGACTTATTTAATATAGCAGACATTTTTTTCATTCAGTAATGAGTGTTAAACTATCATCTACTGATAATTTAATAAAACTAATTCTGCATAAGGAATATGTTTTTAGTTGTATCATGGCAAGTAAGCACTAGTTTATCTTATTGGTGGAAAATATGCACATATCAAAATGATGTTAATATGCCATAATTCTGCTGGATGCCTAAGCGACAAGGTTCCTAAAAACAGGGATCAGTAACCATAAGCAGTAACAATACCCTTCTCTCGTTAATGATTAGATAGTAGATCCCAGTGCATATTTACCAGCCTAGCAGGTGTACCAAACTGAACCAATTTCGGTTATATTGTGATGCATTAAATTAGCAAGTACATGCCACATTTTGTATATCAGACTACAGGCTTTAACTTAATCTGACTCCTCTGTTAATACTTTATAGATAGGCAATGAGGCAACATTGCTAGGGTTTGTGGGGGGTCCATGGACAATTGGTACATACATTGTTGAAGGCGGGTCCACGAGCACATACAAAAACATAAAAAGTATGTGCTACACAGCCCCACATATTCTGAAGGCTCTTCTCTCTCACCTAACGAAGGCAATATCAGAGTACATAATCTATCAAGTAAATTCAGGTGCCCAGTGCATTCAAATTTTCGACTCATGGGGTGGGCAGCTGCCACCTCATGTGTGGGAAAAATGGTCTAAGCCATATATCAAGCAGGTATATTTAGTGCTCAGTGTTTCATGCTTATCTTGAAGTATTTACTATCGAGTAGGCTTTAATTGTAAATGAAATTAGAAGAACTAGTTATTTTTGCCAAATGATTAGATGATAATCCATCTCTCATACAGGGCTTGGTTTCAGTACCACTGTATTTTGTGGAATTAGGTGAGAACCAGTAACAGGAACAGACAACTTGATAAGTTTTCTAATTGAAAGAAAAAATATTGGTAACTGAAATAAAAGTACAGCTTGTTTTTGCATGCAGATAGTGAGTGAAGTGAAAAAAGAATGCCCAAATGTACCACTGGTATTATACATAAATGGCAATGGAGGTTTGCTCGAGCGTATGGTTGATACCGGAGTGGATGTCATTGGCCTTGATTGGACTGTTGATATGGCCGATGGAAGGAGACGTCTTGGGAGCAAAATTGGCATTCAAGGAAATGTGGACCCTGCTCTCCTTTTCTCTCCACTTCCTGTTCTCACAGAGGATATTCACAGGTTAGCATTCAAATTGTTCCTTGTGATACCTTTTATTATTTCTTGGCGTCCTTGATGTTTAATTACATGAACATGAGTTTCAATGACCATGAAGAGCACCCAAATGAGCAAGGAGTGCGTACTCTCACCATGGCTAGTCTTGGTCAAATTGTGCGTACTCAAATTGTGATACCAATATGTACGTACTTTCACCATATTGTATGTCTGTCCTTTGCCAGTTCAAGTGGCATGACATTGGTTGTTATTTGTATTGTATTAGTAAAGAGAATTTGGTTAAATCAGACATCAAATCAGGCTTGCTTACATCCAATGAGCTGCGGAGACTCAAGCATAGTCAATTGAATAAATGACTGAATCATGCATTTAGTTTATCTATTAAACATGAACTAGAATTGCAATAATCAAGTTTAAATATAACTCAACCTGACCATGTGTTTTGTATTGGTTTCTCATATTTGATTTGTTTGGATATCCCGTCAACTTATATTATTACGAAAACATAGAGAATTCTGTCAAACTACTTGTTCTGTCCAGTAATCATACGCTGCACACATAATTCTGGAGTATCCAGCCCCACAATTTTTAAGAATTACATGTAGCACTGTTGTCAATTAAAGTTACATGAAATTGGCTTAGATTTTTCAAATGTTTTGGATTTTTCTGCTTAGTTAAGTTTTTCAGAATATTTTTTCTCACGAAAATGATATGTAGGAAAACGAGATGGTTGATGTGGCTTTATTATTTGATACATAATTTCATACTGTTCTGTGTATTATGAATTTAACATAACTGAATGATCTAACTTGGACAAAGCAGAAAGCTGAGGGTGACCCCTGTCAGAGTTGAAGCTTACCATTCTATGGTAAATTCCCTGCCAATGCAATGTACCCTCGGTCTATAATTAACCTTTTCCTTCTTTCCTTGTTTTGTTTACTTCATGGCAGAGTTGTGAGGGCAGCTGGGCCAAGAGGGCACATTCTAAACCTGGGTCATGGTGTGTTGGTGGGAACACCAGAGGAGGCTGTTGCCCATTTCTTTGATGTCACTCAGACACTTAGATATGAGTCCCTTTTTGAAGGCTTTACACTAAAGCCAGAATTAGAGCCCGTCTCCTGATCACAATGGGCTTTTTTTTGTAAATTCTGTTTTGTTGTTAGAAATGATATCTCAGTAGTAATCTTTGTTCTTTGGGTCATTTCTGTAGTATGGTATCATAAGTCATTATTTTATGGAATTGTTGAAAATCTTGGTGATGATTATAGTCAGTGCTCTAAATTTTCGTGGTGACTATTGATTTTGGTCTCTGATTTGGCGTCACTCGAGTCTCTTTTAGAATATCTACATGTACCAGTAGATACAACATTTTTTCTTTTGTTGATTTTTTTTTTCAAGTTCTATTCTTTTGTGTAAGGCTGGCTTTTGGCCAAAGGAAATTGTTTTGACTACGGTATGCCTTTTGAATTAAGTACACCTTATGGCTTAAGTTGAACAGCTCTTGTTAAATGGGGAGATATTTGTTAATAATTTTGCCACTAGGCTACATTGTTGAACACGGTGCGTATTTATTGTAGCTGATTGGTCTTCTAGGGCTATTAATATGTGTGGTCCTGCTGTCTATTTATGAATGTGGCAAGAATGCTGATGCATTTTCTAGTTCACTGTGCATGCCAAGGCACAAGGGTAAATGATAAGGATAGACTTCAAAATACAATGGAGATGAACTGAGATGCCCCTTGCTCCATGTGAGGAGACTGGGGAAGAGCAGGCTCTGACATTGCTAGACTTGTCCATGTCTTGCAACTTGTTTAGCATATAACAAACGAACGGTTTTCTGGTGCAATTGTAGATTCTAGTGTTCAATTTAAAGACTGGATTTAGCTAGAGTGAGGTTAACATTATTTCTCTTAGTAGCTCTGCCAACACGAGGTTATATAAGAACCATAATTCATGTATTTACATTTTTGTTTTGATATTAACTTAAGAAACTATATTTTTTAATGTCCGACTCAATCAAGTAAAGGTTGCAAAATCACAAGATGTTATTGGTTTTGATTATGTAGGACTCACATACTTTTCTATACTTTGCTGAGGGGCTAATTTTCTGTACAATATATATGTTCGCTTCCAATAAAGTTTGAACATAATGAAATGGATGGGATTAGTTAAGACATACCAATTTTGGAAATGAATCAGGATGCTGTGAGCTGGATCTGAAATATTTATTTGTCGAGCTGGATTGGATCAAGAATAGGCACACCTGCTGGGACCATTTATAGAACAGACAATTGGGATTCATATTGGATTTATCCGGGCTTTTCATGCATGAATATATTTTTTTATGGGATTAGAATTAAGGATTTAGAAATATATTTTATAATATAGGTTTATTATTTTATTATATTATTATTATTATTAACATCATTATCATTATTATTATCATATTGTCATCATCACTATCATTATTATTATTTTTATTTATTATTATTATTATTATTTCATCATCATCATTATCATTATTGATATTTGAGATATATGATCTTATGCTTTCAGATTGAGTTTCATTTCTAATATACCTCAATTTATTTGGGATTAAAATTTTGTTGTTGTTGCAATGTTGTTTACCTCTTACTGAAATAAAATGAATTAAAATTATCATTGTTCAGAAAATAAACAATTTATTGAATGAAGGAATTAAAATATATATCCAAAATGATTGGATGAGATGAGAAAAAGTGCTCGTCGGTAATGTAGAGACGAGCAGATATGGAATCCATCATGATGCAATTTAAATGGTTTTAAATTCTGACAATTATAACAATGGTTGTAATTCACGCTCCGTTGATTTTTGATGAGTTGCATTTTAATTTTCATTCAATATCACTGAATTTTATGGCAATCATTCATACACGCACTTAATTTTCATTCAATGGTAACGAAAGTGTGTTTATCGGTCATATGCCGGAAATCACTTTCTAGCTATTAAACCCTATAAAGGCCAGTGTTATGATTTTTACTTTGATGTTATAACTGGGTTAATGATGAGAAGTTTAAGAGGGGCGTATTTATTCTAGGAATAAGTAGTTCTGGTAGCTGGTATGTCTTGGATTTTATTTACACAGCTCAAAAGTTGTACTTTTCTTCTTCAGTGCTCAGAAGGGGGAGTTGAATAATATATTTATTACAGTCTATAATTTAGTGCTGTAAAGGCTTCAAATTTGGGCATCGAATCTGCTACTCGTTTTTTATAAGAGCAGGTTGCTACTCGTCTCAATCCAATCCGTTAAAATACTTTAACCATTCAGATTTATTCTTATTATATAATATTATTTTTAGACTACTTCTATGGGCTGCCCATCTTGTCTATTTGCTAAAAAAATCACATGCGGATAACATTTCTTTCACGTGCTATTAATTAGGCGCGAACAAAACTTTTTTTCTCTGTGCGCACTTCATTTCCCTCCAAATTCATTCTCATCTTTTTCTTCTCTCACAATCTGCTTGATTTTTTTCTATCTTTGTCCTCTTTCTACACTCTCTCCTTTAATCCTTAAAGTAGATTTTTTCTTCATGTATCATTTCTCTTAATCAATAATATTTTTTTTTTTTGTAAAATGGATGTCCTCAATGAGATAGAATCAGTTGAAATTGTTGATCAGACTCCACATGTCGGCATGGAATTCGATTCACTAGATGAAGCCTGGAACTTTTAGGTTAGTTATGGTGGAAAGATGGGATTTAATACCCGAAAGGGTTTCATAAATCACAGAAAAGATGGACCGATTACATCAAGAGGGTTTGTTTGTTCTAATGAAGGTTATCGCACAAGTGACAACCGAAATCGTGAAGTTAAAAGACCCAGAGCTGAAACTCGAACCGGATGCCCTGTTCGTTTTTCCCTTAAGCTGATCCGACAGACACAAAAATACATAGTTAATGACTTTTGCGGTGATCATAATCACATCTTGCAACGACCCGAAGCAGTTGGTTTGATGCCATCACAACGAAAAATTTCAGAACCTTATGGTGTGATTATAGATTTGGCTGATGATTCAGGAATTAAGTCAATGGAAGCATATGAGCTAATGGGGCGAGAAGCCGGTGGTCGTGAAAATCTTTTCTTTAGTGATAAAGAACTGCAAAATCAAATTTGCAAGGTAAACTATACTATTTGCTTTATATTAGTTATACAAGATGTTTCAAATTTGTTGATGCATTATTTTTTCAGGAAGTTAACACATCTGATCCATTTACACCGTTGTTATCAGCAAAATCTAAAGAATCTGGATATCTAAATGGTTTCATACATTTTCTGACGGTGAGATTTATTCATATTTGAATTGAAAATAATTAGAGATTAAACTTCTAATTTTATATATTTGTTGTAAATTGTTAGTCTGAATCAAGTGATGATTTGCCACCATTTTCTAAATGTATGGAAGGTGCATCTATGAGTCAGGTTGAATATACTATATATATTCTATTCAATGAATTATAAATTATTATTAAAAATTATGTGATAAGATATTATTACTTTGCAGGAGATGGCTGTGGGGATTGATCGTGGATCAACTTTTATTTTTGATGAATTCATGATGAATAGAACAAGTAATCTGCAAACCTTCATGATGAAAACAGTTAGATACAACAACTCATATTTAGAAGTAGTTCAATTTGTATAGAGAATATCTCATTTTGTTTAGTTTAATAGATAAGTTTTTTAAATGGACTCAATTTTTGTATAGAAGCTCATATTTAAAGAGAGAGTCACTTTTTGTGTAGCATATTGACTAGTTCACTTTAGACATTATCTGGCTCAATCAGTGACTCAAAATGTATTATTACGTAGCTATCTGGCTATAGTTTTTTGATTAAGAATTTTTTTTACATCATTCTCGTACCTCTCTCACTTTATTTGGGTAATTACAGTGGGCTTTTTGGCCGATTTTATTTTGCGCTATAAGCTTTCTTGCTTTTTTTGTGTTACAATTTTTTTTCAAAAACTAATTGTCCTGAGCACAACAATACATTGTGAGTTTATGAATTTGTTCTCAAAAAGTTGGGTTCGGTGATTCAAAGAAAAATGTATTTTTTTTTACGAGTGGAAGTTTCAATGAAATATCATATAGCAAGTAATTCAGTTAAATGAAATTTTTTTGATATATAATGGAGAGGTTTTTACGGTGTGAACTTGAGAGAACTAGAATCTTACTTTTGTCTTTATTTATTTGGAGAATAAATGAAAACGGGCAAGAGAACTAATTTTTAGATGCATCGAAGAAATACAAGAGATCTGAATCGTTAAGAGTATTATAACGGTTGAGATGTTAGACGAGCAGGAACCTGCTCTTATAGAAGACGAGCAGCCGATTTGGAGCCTCAAATTTGGTACAGCGCTCTGTGCCACTTTGGTATTAACAGAAATTTCAACTGCAGGTGAAGTACGATTTTTCATAATTAAGGGGTGCTGTTGCATGTAGTTGAGAATTATCCCAACAAAAAATCTATAAGATTCATGTTTAATTTAAAATCATATATTAATCTGTTTCTAACATTCTATCAAGTGCGATTTTTGTATAATTCAAAATTTATGAAATATTCATATATATATATATGAATATTTAGAGTATCATAATTTCGTGAAGCTACAGAGAGGGAGGATGTGTTAATTGAGGCACGCATGCGCTATCTTGATTTAAATAGGTAATTCAAGTTTTAAAAATAACTAGCTCATCAACGACTCATATGAGGTTAATTAGAAGAAAATTGTTAGTCCAAGAATGCCCTCACGAATTTAGTTGAGACAGAAAAATAAAGTATTATTATTCGTAGTTGGAATGATAGACTTAGTCCAAGAACATATCATTAATATTTGGCATGCTTTAGGTTAATTAATTCAACCCACTAACTAATTTATTGAGTTAACAGCATTTAAGTGTCAGAACATTATAAAAAGAGCTATGAATAATTAAATACTGATGCCAAAAGAAAATAAAAGATAATAATGCATGATTATGAGTATTGGTTTATTAATTACAATCTATGAGACAACAGATTATTTACTGATATGTCAGATGTCGTTTTGTGATTTTATTTTGAATTGATTTGTTTATTTGGGTTATTAATTTCTCCATCTTAATTAACTGATTTGCATCAATGAGATTTTACTATGTATCGGTTGAAATTAATTAATACGTATATTTCAATTAAAGTCTTTTATATGTAAGATTTTTATGAAATTGTACGCACATATATGGCTTTGCTGCTGCGACGTGTATTCTTCTTGGGCGTAACAATTCAAACATTATATTTTTTTTATCTATTCATAAATAAATAAAGTGATATAAATCAAATCTAATGGTCTTTTTATGATATTTTAATATTAAATTTTGATTTATTAGAAAACTAAAACATAAAGGCACAATGAAACAAAAAAATAGTCATTTGAACCATTTTCATAATAAATATATATTTATTAATTATTCAATTACCTTTATAGCTAGGATATATGGAGATATACCTCATTTGAATTATCTAATCCGACATGAACAATTCGAAATTTCTGGGTTTTTTAAATATATTTTTGTATAGTCGGACAGGTCGAGAGGATCGAGGCAATCATCTTCGACAAATCGACACGAGCTCTTAAGAAATCCCACAAATATGGGCATTCGTTAGTACGAATCTTAAAGCAGTACCCCCGGAAGGGATCCTTGACGATGACTTATTTTTGACAATTTTGACAATAGGTGTTCAAATATATATAAAAAATAAAAAAAAATTATAGATATGTTCTTTTACTTATAGATTGATACTGATTTAAATTTCATATAATTTTATTATTGTTTGCTAGTTCATCAAAGACCATCAAAATATTATGTAATTTATAATGATTTTAATTTAATATTTTTTAATGAACTATCAAATGATAATGAAATTTCATAAAATTTAAATTATTGTCAATCTATAAATAGAAAAATATATTTATGAGTTTTTTTCCTATTTTTTCATATTTATTTGAAGAGCCATTGTAAAAATTATCAAAATAAGCATTGTCATGATCCCTTTCCTTAAATAAATGCCTGTATGCTTTGTATAATTCCGTGTTACATTTTATTGTTGCAATTGCAAAGCCATGGAATTTTCTATTATGAAAATTAACACATTTTGCTACTACCATGACGAGATCCGGAGTCATATATAAGCCAATCCGGACACAAATGTAAATAGATAATTTAATATCTCAATCTAGCTCAAAGTGCTAATCAAGCATAGACACACATGTAAATAGATAATTTAATATATTAATCAGGCCCAAACATAATTTCTATTTATACTATACTTGCGTTCACCTCAGTCCGCCACTAGCTAGTGTTACCTGTATGTGAAAAGAACGAAAAAGAAAATGCTCACATTTAGCCTTCTGAATTTTTTTTTTCAACTGTTTATAGTTTAATTATTCTGTTTTTTGCCCTTTGTTGTTGCTGCATGACTTCAGTGACTGGGGTAAAGATATGCAATTTTTTTTTCAATATTCAATTTGTTAATTGTTAAGTGAAATAAAAGTACTTTGTTTAAAGATTGGACTGTCAAAAATCTAAATCGTATGACAGTCCAAACAGACCCTCTATTCATGCAATAAAAATATTTAAACTAAAATAAATAATTGATCATATTATATGATTCAGTAAACAAATACATATTAACTTAAGGGACCAACACATTAATGTATGTATATCAATATAAAAGCTAGTTGGTGCCTCGGAAAGATAAATTATCTTAACAAATATTAAATATATACCATCTCGATAAATTATCTTAACAAATACCATCTGTGGTGAATGGTGACTATTCGTATGGGACTATGTCACTATGGGTTTCAGCTTCATATAATTTACTTTTATTATAAAAGGGTTGTTTGTTCTTAACAATTTTTAGCTGCATATAAAAGTCTGACTCAGGTTTTGCTAATTCAATGCTCATCCATCGAAACTATATATTAGTCCACATGGAATTTGTATGATATATACCATTTTATAATATTTTATGAAATAAATAAATAAATAATAAACTATAATTAATAAAATAATTAAATGATATATGTATTGAGTTCAAGCAAACCAACACACTACGAGAATTGTTAAGTCAAATATCTATTAGAATCTTCTTTAAAAAAATAATAGGCAGAAGTCGCTCAATTTCAAATATCTACAAATAATTCCACGTCCTGTGTCGAACTATCTATCAGAATATTAAAATAAATTGGCAGATACGAAATTTTAGCATTTATTTTATTATTTAAAATAAATTATTTTTAGTTTTTCTTGCATCTTTTTGGTAATATATTTCTTGCATAAAATGGATTCCAGTTCCTGAAAGTCCGTCCACCCATCGACCAACTGTCGTACTCCTTTATCACAATATTTGTGTATTGTATTGAATATTTTCGAATTTATTATTGTTGCTGTTATGGTTGTTGTTATTATTATTATTAGGGAAGGTTTTTAATGCCGTCATTTTTATGCACCACGACATGCCATTAACTTATTTTTATTCATATTTTAAAATTTGATAATTTTTAAATTATTAATCTTGTTAATTATTCATGGTATATGTATGCATGTAAAATTTTATGATTTTTTTAGCTCATTTTGCACTACATCAAAAGATAACAAAATAAATAAATTTAGTTAATATTGATTAATTAATTTTTATGTTTTTATGTTGTTATCATTTAATCTAGTACAAAATAATCTGTTAATATTATAAAAAATTATGAGCGTATATATATCACAAAAAATAATAAAACGCAATGATTTTAATTGCAAATTTGAGTGCCAAACTTTAAACTATAAATTAAAAATGAATGGATGGCTTCACATGACACACAAAAATAATTCCATTTAAACATTATTATTATTATTATTATTTTGCAATCCAAAAGATAATAGAGAACATAGTACAGAGTGCACAATTTTTTTCAAAAGAGCCCTTCGGAAAGGCGAGCCTCACCCATACGGATTGAGAAAAACAGGAAAGTGAAAACTGAAAGCGCAGTAAAAATTTGTTCCCTTAACCGGATCCTCTGCTGCGAAGAAATGTACAGAGAATCACGTGGACTGTTGGATCACTTTAGGATCTGTGCCGGATCGAATCAGAAGATATGGATTCATTTAACCCTTGTATTGGTTTTCCCCCATTTGGTCATTTTGCCCCTTCGTCGACCAAATTACACGCTCCACTTTACCACTGTCTCGCAGCAAGAAAAACACTTGTTTATTATAAGACCCTAAAGTTTATGTAAATAACCAATATGCCACTGTCGCGTCTATCGCCCCGTCACGGTTTCGCCTGGTGAGGTTGGATTGATGGAGAACTGGATCACCGACTCGTAGATGTTACCCCACAGGATTTAGCTCTCGTTGCGATCACTTGTTACGAGATCCCTTCCAAGTATTACACCAAGAACCAGGTTTACAGACGTAAAGGTGCACCGGAATAATGTCAAAAATATTTTTGAAGGACCCAACCAAAATGATCTGTATTGTCGCTAAAACAATGGAGAGCAAATGTCAAACATATGTACCACTGAATGACTAATTATAAAAAATCCAATTTATACTAATTTTTATGACAATTTACACATAGAAAATAGCAATTGTGTTGGTATACAACATCTTGTATATAGTTTGACGCACGGCCTTTTGATAAACAAAACTATTTATACCGATTAATATGATAATTTACACTTTGTTGCACTTTGGTTAACATAAATGCAAATAGTTATTATTATATTGTATCTGATATGATATATATAGTATAGTACTTATAACTGTTATCAAGCACTATTTTATTTGACTGTATAATTAGTTATATACGACACATGCATAACTTCTTATTGAAGAGAGTTGAATACATATTTCAATTGAGTAGAAACAAAAACAAACGCTAGTAATCGCTGCATGTACCATGGAGGCCAACTATGATTTTTCTGATATGCATAACAATGAACATATTTCTTGAGGAAAATTGCCTAATATATATGAAAAATACGGATATGGGTCGAAAATGACCATTTATATTTTGATTCGGCAAAATAGGAGAGAGAAATATATAATAGTTGAGAATGATAAACCATGTTGTTAAGCTTCCTCAATCCATATTATTAGACTTCCTCAAACATTAAAAAAAATGAACTTAGAAAAGTTTTAATCTCTAGAAGTCCTTTTATATTATATTCTAGGGAAATAATGGTGCTATTTCTAACCAAATATTTCTGAGTAAATATGTATTTTTATTATCTGATGATGATTTTATGTTACTTATATAAGTTTTGTAAGATACAAAGTAATTAGGTTTGTCATAAATAATATATTTATGCAAATCATGTTTTGGATAAGATAAACTAAATTAGGAAATGAAGTTATTGAGATGTAGAGCTATATATGGGATCTATCTTTAAAGCTAGGATTATATTCATGAATTTTTGATACTCCAGAGAAATGAGAGTAAGTGAATGCAAGTTTGCTTTTTTTAAAAAAGGTTAATTAATCGGTTCATTAATATGTATTTATTTTTTATCTAGAACTTTTCTATTATAGAAATTTACTCAGAAAGAAGCATATTTCTTTATTTATTCTTAAATATATCTTCCCACCATCTATTTATAAAAGAATTCAATTTTTTTAAGATTATTTTACGACTCTTTCTATTTAATTAATACTTAGTTTGTCGGTAATTCTTTTTTTCGCCTCTGCAAATATTTCTTCAGTTAGCTAATGATATTGTATATTGGGTTCACATATTACTTTACAAAGTATACATGTAAAATAAAAATATAATCTTTAAAATAGAAATAAACATGTATACTATGGTATGCTTATGAACTCAAAGCAGTTCATGGCTTTTTCCATACACCAGGTTCTTTCCATAGAAATATAGAATATCTATCTAAATAATCTACTAGACCGTGTAACTTCAATAACTATACTTTTCAGTTTTCAGTCAAATATCCTGTGCGCGAACCGTTGGATTTCGGATCAACAACTCACACACTTCAAATGTAGGGGGAAAAGAAAAGCCCCACTCAAATTTGTCTCTGTGCTGTGTCGCCAATCGTCATCGCAATATTGTCACAGACCTCTAGCTTCTGTCTCCTCTCATGCCGCCATGGGCTCGCTAGAGAATGGCGCTCCCCCGCTGCCACTGTCACTGACAAAGCGGGTCCCACTCCTCGGACCTTCCTCCCTCCGTCCACACGCGCACCATCGTCCGAGCAGATCCAAGTTAGCTCGTTTCCTCCTCGTCGGAAAAGTTGACTACTTCCACTTGCTTTGCATCGCAGCGCTTTTCTTCTCTGTCGTGGTACTCTTCGGGTTTTTTCTACCCGGATCCGTGCCCGAGAACCGTGTGAGTATAAGGAGGCTAGGCGAGAGCGGCGACCAGGCAAGGGAGATCGCCGTTATCGGGTTGGATTTTGGAGAGGGGATCCGATTCGAGCCAGTGAAGCTGTTGGAGAGCTGGGAGAAGGCGAGGAGAGAAGCAAAGGAGAGTCTGAATGGGCTGGGGAGACAGGTTATAAGGATTGGTCTTCGTAAACCGAGACTTGCAATGGTAAGTTAGTTGCTCATTGCTTTATTTCTCTAATTCCTTTTAGAATTCGACTTAAACTTTTGTGGTTGTTTAAAATTAGGTGTTTGGAGATCTATTGCTGGATGGAATGCAGCTGCAGATGGTTAGCGTAGCGGCTGCTTTGAAGGAGGCTGGTATGGGGCATATGGGGCGAATATGGGGCATATTTTGCTTGGCGAATATGGGGCATATTTTGCTATAGCAAATAGAATTGATCGCATTCACAGAAATGCTTGGATTGGCTTTCATTCTTGGAGGGCTTCTGCCAGAAAGGTCAGATTCTCTTATTTATTCTTGAATTATTCTTCATTATTTTCTTAATTGTTGTTTGTTTAAGAAACTTATTATGTTTTTTGATGCTGGGGTTAATGGTCTTACCATTTGGTGTTTGTGGTTCCTAGAGTTTTATCTACTATTTTAAGCTTAAAGGGTTTGAAGTTTTTGTTTTAGTTATGCCCACTGGTGCAATGCTTGCTCGAGTAACCTTACACTTAAATCAAACTGATTGATTCACTTGTTCCTTTTGTTTGGTTAATGATTAAGGAGTCTCTAATTACTTTATTTGTACCTGCCTTATCATGTAAAAGAGGGAACTATTCTGCTCTTGAACCTTCTAGCTTGGTATTGTAAGAACTGCAAAATACAAACTATTATCAAGTTAATTCTCCTTAGAAGTCTGAAACTATAACAATTAAGCTCATTGTTGATTATTGAGCAGGCTAATCTGTCTAGAAATGCCGAGTTAGCTATATTAGAAGCCATAGAAAAACAGAAGCATGGTGATGCACTTTATTTTTGGGTTTGTATGGACCAAGACCAGAGAAATCCTTCTCAGCTCGATTTTTGGTCCTTCTGTGATTCTTTAAATTCTGGCAACTGCAGGTATGGGTTTTAATGTTCTTGCTATTAGTAGAGTAAAGCTGCAGTCCTTGGTGAGCTTAACTAAAAAAATATTACTTAATCATCTCCAAACTTTGATTTATACACACACACACACACAACATAAATTCTTTATATCAAAATCTTGTAGGATAAAATATTCTATTTTTAGAGTTTTTTTAAGTATTTGTTTCTATTTTTAGATTTTTTTTAAGTATATGTTTTCATATGCAAACATTCATTATATTTTATTATTATTTTAGATTCATCTTAAAAATTCCGCAACAACAAATACTTGCGTGGCTTGAAAAATAGAAACTTTGTATACTATAATTGATATAAAAGGAATTTATTGAGTGACATTAATTGAAATTTGGAGATGACTAAATATAGTTTTTAGTTAAGCTAACCAAGATAGCTTACTCCTATTAATATATTGTGTTTACCCTTGGTTTGTGCAGCTATGGTGTTAAAAGCACACATCCATTAATGTGGTTTGATCTCAAACCTGAATATTTATTCCTAAATCCTAAATCCTAAATCTCAGCTAGACCTTCTAAAACTCTGTTAAAGTATGTTAATCCTGTGATTGTCTTATCACTACCTTGTGAAACAGTAACACTATAAAGGGTCTCCCTAGTGCAAGTCCCCTCTCAGCACCTCCAGCTTAAAACACGGGTATTCATAGGTTCATGTAGCCTTGAGTGAAACAAAACAGCTTATCAATTTGTAGTACCAGTTTGGCTAATTTACTTGCATGCATATGTTATCTGAAGGTTTGTGGTTGCAAATACTCTGAGAAGAATGTACAGCATAAAGCAACAAGAGAAGGAGACACTACCATCAATGTCCAATAGCGCCGACACATGGTCTGTCATGCAAAGCTGGGTTTTGCCGACTCGATCTTTCCTGGAGTTTGTCATGTTTTCCCGGTAAATAAATTTAAACAGTTGTTTTGGATTCCTTACAAATTTACTATACAGATCTACGAAAACTTATGCTTAATCTGTATATAGAATGTTTGTGGATGCATTGGATGCTGAGATGTACGAGGAGCATCACCAAACAGGGCATTGTTACCTCAGTCTACAGAAGGTCTCTCTTTGTTTGTACTTATAGTAGCTTATTTTATTTAACATACACCGTATGTTACGTTACGGCACTACCTATTCTCTTACATTGTCCAGGTGCTAGATTTAAGCAGTAAAGTTAGTCAGATCCAGCATCATAAGAAATGAATAAGATAAATAAAAAAATAATACTGTGAAAAATAAATATTTGAGATCTCTTGATGTCTATGATTTTGGATTGGGTTTCATTTCTAGCCTACTCCAATTTATTTGAGATTGAAGACTTTGTTGTTGTTGTTGTAAAAGAACGATGGAACCATCACTGATTATTCAGTACTTCCACAGGATCCCCATTGCTACTCACGACTACTTGAATTACTAGTAAACATTTGGGCATATCATAGCGCAAGGCGTATGGTATATGTGGACCCACACACTGGATCCATGCATGAGATGCACCACCTCACCACCCGTCGTCATCAGATGTGGGTTCGGTGGTTCTCGTACCAAACCTTAAAAGGCTTGGATGAGGATCTGGCTGAAGCGGCCGACTCAGATCATCCAGGTAGGTGGTGGCTTTGGCCGGCCACTGGTGAGGTCTACTGGCAAGGGGTTAATGAAAGAGAGAGAAACATCAGGCAACAACAGAAGGAGAAGAGAAAACAGCAAAGTAAGGAAAAAATTGAAAGGATAAAAAAGCGGGCCCGGCAAAAAACCTTAGGCAAGTTTATTAAGCCTCCACTGGAGGAGGATTTGGGGATAGAATTAAATAGCACAAGGACTAATTAGTGATTTGTTTTCACGATAGAGTATTTTGTTGATTTATTGTTTCTTCTAACATCTAGGGGTTTTTTGGGTTCATTTTTTTGGTCTAGGTGGGAAGCAAAAAGTAGCGGTCTTCATTTTTGTGTATTGCTAGTTGTAACATATTAGTGGGAAAGAACTAAATGATGCTCACAAATGTAAATTTTATCCTTGTGAATTATGATTTCTGTTGTAAACATCTGATATCTTTTGCCTAAGATCTATGATTTCCCAAAATTGCATGTTATATTAACAATTTGAATCAGTTGCTATTTTTGATTCAAGCAGGAAAAGGTTTAAGCAATTCGCACATTTTTCTTCTTACCTTTTCAGCTTTTTCTATGTAAATCAGAATTCAGAAATCAGAACTAGAAGTTAAATTGTGCACTTGAAGTACGTTTGTATGGCATGAAAACAACGGAATAGTTGTTTTCGGAATATAAATAGTAACGGTGTAACTAAACACAAATTTGTTGTTCCGGAACAATAAAAATAGTTTGTTATTTTGTTATCTTGCAGAGGAGATGAAATAATTGTTGTTCTTTTCAAATTTTCGTTATTATTTAAAATAAACAATCCAAATAACATTTCAATCGTTCAAAATAACATTATCTTTTTATTATCCTCATGTTAACCGAGAAATTACTATTTTTTAGTATTTTCATTTGTTATTCTCAATTCTTCTATTCTTAAGCTATTATTTGCACGATCCAAACATATCGGTGAATGGAAAGAACAGAGAAGAAAAACATATTATGGGTCCGTTTGGCAAATAAGGAATAGTTTTAGAAGAGAGATAGAAGAGTGATATTTTTAATTATTAAGAAGAGCAAAATTATCATTTGACAGTTATTAATCAGAATCATTAAAATAGTAATAATTATGATACTAACAACAATGATGATGATAAAATAATATAATAATAATTATAATATAATATAATTAAAAAATAATAAATTATAATTATAATCATAATAGTTAAATACGATTCCAATTCCAAATAGAAAGTAAAACCTAGAGTAGCATATCAAGAGATACAAAAGTGAGCTAATTTTCAATTCGACTAGATGCACCGGGCCTATATCTAGCAAAGAATGAAACTGATGATATTATTATTATAAAGCGCGGGGGTCTTGCAAAAGACGAGGCCAATAGGTCAGATAAATAAATAAGTAGAGATGATGATGATAATCATAATTATTATATAATGATATTAACGGTGATGATAATATAATAATAATTATAATTATAAGTTTAATATAATAATAATAATAATAATAATAATAATAATAATAATAATATAATATTAATAATGATGATAATAAAATAATAATAATAAATAACAATCATAATCATAATATAATAATATAATAACATAAACAAATAATAATTATCATTCTACAATAGCTAAATCAATACACTATTTATAACTTGATATACTTATTTAATATTCTTCATCATTTTTTTCCTTAGTTTAAAAATTCATTTGTTAAATGTATTTATCATAATAGCAATGTTATTTTTATTTTTTATTATTCTAAGGGACGCCAAACGAACCCATAAATGGAGGCCCAAAGAGGGGAAAGCATGCTTGTCAGTTGTCATGCGCTAGACTAGACCCAGCACTACTCGTGAGGGTTCAGTTGTCATAGAATACACTCAGCACTACATGACCGTTGAATCGACGCTGCAGGCTCTTACAGCGCAGAAAAAGATGTCATCATCTCAAACACGAAAAAGAGATGCTTACTCTAAATGTGCCCTTAATATACATTTTAACATCACTCCAGAGCAGATGAGGGGCTCCATCTAACATTAAACTGAGAACACAAGAATACTGATTGAGATCTAGCATAAAAACTTAGACAGAAGGAACTGAAAATAATGATAATATAGTTCATAATATAATCACAATAATGTTCATATTATTATATACAAAAGCTACTAAATCGAAAATAATTAAAAGAACAATCCTCTCATAAGTTGCTGCCAATTTATTAATTAATTTTATTATTCAAAGTTTCTGAACAGACATAACATACACAACAAGCCAATCATCTAAACAACACCCAATCATAATTAAAACAACTAAAGACGGACCAAACTAAACTGAGACCAGCGCAGATAATATGCATAGGCATCTAGAATTATTCCCCATAACAGTACCTTTCTGGTTTCTTCCCTTTTCTATCTTTTTTCTTTTTTTTTTTCTAAACATGCCACTACTTATCATCACCACATTATTACCCCCATAAAACCAGATCAAAATTGCAGTATACCAGAGGTTTAACTGCCAAAATCACATGACAATCATACCTTTCAAAACCAACTAAGCATACTGGTACCAGAGGTTTTGCCATCCTCTGATGTACCAGTTGCAGTGCCTATATTTACCTGACCCTTGCTGAGCAAAGCCATGAGACCACCTCCATGTACCCGCCCTTCAGGCAACCCAACCATACCATGCTGTGCAGCCTCAACCACACCAAATCCACTGCTACCCATATCCAGATTAGCATTGCCAGCATCCATGACTTCATTCATCTCTGGTTTAACCAGGGGCTCGAGACGGCCACCATGGACACACTGGTCCTGGACAAGAGCGCCATGAGTACTACACAGACCGGCTTTGCACCTTGCAAGCTTGTCACAAGCAGCTTCCTTGTCCCCATATCCATGCCCAATTTGTCCCCAAGCACACCTCTTTTCTCCCCCATGAGCTTTACAGAAATCAGTACTGCCCTGAGCACTTTTCCCACATCCTGGCTCCTTACATCGCTTCCCACCCCCATGTCGAACACAAAAATCTGTGCGTCCCCTTGCACTCTTGGTACAGTCTGGCACCGCACACCGCTTCCCACCACCATGTGCAACACAAAACTGGGTCCCACCATGGACACACTTAGGGCACACACCGCCACCTTGAAAATTACATCGCTTACCACCTCCATGTCCCTTGCAATATAGAGTGCTCCCTTCAGCCCCCTTGGTGCACCCCAGAAAGGTACACCTTTTCCCACCTCCATGGGCCTTACAGAATTTGGTACTTCCCTGAGCCCCTTTAGTGCACTCTTGGAACTGACACCGGCGACCCCCACCATGTGAAATGCATAAACCAGACTGACCCTCAGCACTCCTTGTGCATCCCTCCTTACAGCACCTTTTGCCACCCCCGTGGCGGATGCAGAGGCCAGATTTTCCACGGGCAGCACGTGTACAGCCGTCTATGTATTTGCATCGGCGGCCCCCACCATGAGCAATGCAGTATTCAGTTTTTCCCTCGGCGCTCTTGGTGCAACCCAGGAAGGAACATCGCCGACCACCCCCATGAGCCTTGCAGAAAATAGTTTTCCCCTCAGCACCTTTTGGACAACCGGGTCGCTGACATCGGCGGCCCCCGCCATGGCTTATGCACCTTCCAGAGGCCCCTCTCGCACCCTTTGTACAGCCTGGAATTTGGCACATCTTGGTATTGGTACCATGCCTTTGGTTACTGTTATCAGATGCAACTGTAGAGCTCATTGTTGGTGGATGAACCAAGGCAGACCTCAGGTCTGATATAGGGACAACCAAACTTGGGTCAAGTTTTGAAACATTGCTGTTATGGAGAGAGCTATCGGCATTAGTACCATTACTGATAGTAGAACCAGTGCTAGGACCAGCAAAGTGGCTATCAAATGTCCAGTATGTTGCTCTAGGTCTTTGATCAAGCTGCTTGGAATGGGAGAAAGGTTGTTCAACCAGGCTTGCAGTTACTGATTCGTGGGGTCCAGTTGATAAGCTCAAGTTGAGATCAAAGTCAAGACCAAAGGGCCTCTTCTGAGGATGCAAATTTTCATTTTGACCCAGACAAAGCTCAAAATTGAACCCCAGGTCCATAGATGACTCCTCATCAGTTTCTTTGGTTGAGGAAACAGTACACATTGTTGGGGAGCTTAATTTACTGTTGTCTGATGAACTAAGGGACCGCCCCACACCCAGAGCTAAAGCTGGAACATCTCCATTTGCAACACTCCATTTTCTTTTTATTCCTTGAGAGCTAGAAATGCATGAATCAGTTTGTGGGTCCAATCGAAGAGGAATATCCGGGTTGAACCCAAAACTCAGATGAACTTGGCTCCAAGAAGGAAATGCACCGGTGAAAAGTGTTTTGTTTTGAGGAACTCTGTCCATTGTTTCAAGTATCTTGATCTACCTTATTCATATTCCTGAAGTGAGAAGTTAGAGAAACTACTAGCTAGGGTTAGTGTTAGAAGCTTAAGAGATAAATCTCATAGCAACCTCCACTCACAAACCCAGAGGTGTCACGGCGGTCCATCTTGGTAATGTTTGCTTAGAGAAGAAATATGGAAATAAGGTTAGGAAAAGTTACGGTTTGGATTGAACAACTGATGTTGATATCATCCAATTAGAGTATGAAGCTGGAATATCCTAAAGAGTAGTAACAAAAGGAAGATTAGAAACAATAAAAGAAAAAGGCAGTGTACTATTGAAGGCTCTTGGTATTAAAATGGGTTGGTGTTAAAACAAACTGCTACAATATCTGCCAGTAAGTTCAGGTAATTAACAGGTACTTGATTTCTACAGTGGTAATGCAACTAGAAAGCAAAAATAAATTTCATAATAGATAAAAAATGTCTTAAAAGAGCTGATTTTCCAGTGTTAGTGATGCAAACAATTTAATCAGTGAATAAACCAAGAACTTGAAAGGGAAGATGCCATTATCAGCTAGAGCCACAAGGTGGGATATTTATAAGGATATTTTCATAAAAACAATGTATAGAAACAACAAACGCTTATTAACTTCCTCTTTTTAGAAATGACAACCAGGCAATTAGCTAAAGATAATTCAATTCTGGGAAGAAAGCCATGCACACCCCACATGAAGGACAAGATGGGATCAAAGAGTTTTTTGAAAAAAAAAAGAAGAGAAACGTAATGTTCGACAATTATACGTGTCAGTATATCCAACAGAATAAATATTTAAATCTCTATGTAGATTTGGTTAAAGAGGAACAAAAAGATCCGAATTTAATCGAAAATAGCGCAAAAAGATGCTGCGCTAATTAGTAAAAAAAAAAAGGATGTTGAATCATAAGCAGCATACTAGGACAAACAGCCGCCAAATTCACAGAATCCCCATCTAGCATAAACAAGGAACATTAGCGAACCACTTGGAACTCTTCTAAAAATACCGAATTACACTGTGGTAAATATAAATACAGAATTGCAATTAGCAAAGTGATTTCCAAGAACTTATTTAATACTATCAAACATAAAAATATGTAACAGAAGGGAACTCTCAGGTTTCTGAGGGGGGAATGAAGGGGACCATTGTGTCCTTCAATCAAGGGGCAAAATAATCTTTTGGTCACTAAACAGACAAAACTATTCACCAAAACAGTTCTAGTCCTTTGAATCAGAAATATATATATATATATATATATATAATTCTTCATCAAATTAAGCTCTTATCCCACGCAATTAGTTTTCTAGATCTGGCCATATTAAGAAGAAAATGATAAATTTCCTAGGACTAGAAAGCTAAACAGAAAAATTATTGTGCTTCGTAAAAGAGATTCCAGAAAATTTCCCCTAAAATCTTGAATTAGGCGATATTTTGAGAAGAAGTGTAAGCAAAATTCCAATTTTAAACAAAAAATTTAGTTCAAAGAAATTTACATACACCTACCATATCCAGTACAATTTAAGAAGAAAAACAAATTAAAAAAATCGGTATGAACAGAATAAGTTTATATACGACTCATGAACCGATTATAAGTTAAATTTTAGAACAAAAGATACGTGCTTTCGAAAGAAGTGAAATAGCAAA
The DNA here is from genome assembly GCA_037127355.1 of Schoenoplectus tabernaemontani. Classification (NCBI taxonomy): domain Eukaryota; kingdom Viridiplantae; phylum Streptophyta; class Magnoliopsida; order Poales; family Cyperaceae; genus Schoenoplectus; species Schoenoplectus tabernaemontani. Next base: position 17,370,016 of record CM073743.1, on the reverse strand, counting down.
AAATAAATGCATAACAAACACGATGCATATCTTATAAAAATTCAACAAACAAAATATTTACTCACGGAATCGAAGAAGGGGACTCCGTTCGAAGCGACTATAAACCTAGGTTTCTGTTTTTTTTTTCTTGAGAGAGCGAGAAAGGGAGAGAGGGGGATGTAACAAAAAGACAGTGTTGCTACCTCCAGGAAACGCACGAGGAAAAAAGACACGGAAGGAAGGGAGAAACTTTTACAAAAAGAATAATAAAATTATTTTTTCCCAATCACCCTCCTGATATTCAGTATTTTGAGTAAGATGGTTTCAGAATTTATTTTATTTGATGATCGAAGAAAAGACATTTTTTTTTCTTTCGAAATAAGTAAGAAACAAAAAAAAAAAAAAAAGTGTCTGAGGGGTGGTATACGGAAATGTAATGGGTGCGAAGTTGGGAACTTCGAAATTCATTATGGTTATTGAGAGGATTGTGTTTTTATAGACTTATTTATCACTAATTGGAATACTTTATTCTAAAAATTATAATGGGTTCTATGTGATTTCTTTCACTCATCATAACATTTTGAATAGACAGTTCTCGAGTTCGGCATTTTCAAACTCGAGATCGTCCTACCATATATCTCGAGTATAATTGTTTTTATAAACCGCCCACTATTATAAATAGCGATTATAACTGATCATAACTTAAAATAGTACAGCTAAACAAGACAATAACATACGGTCAAGCGCACCGACTTATCATTTCGTGTAGTTGCTACTTTTAGTGTCGATTTTACTGAGATTGTGCCATAAATTTGCCACGATCTCCATGCGAGCATTCCTCTATATAAGGCTTTGCATAGGACAGAGGAAGGGATCCATCTTTTACACACGCGCAGAGATTATAGGTCAAAGTAGCTTTCGTACCTCCCTTACACACACTTTCGCACTAACACAACACCCTCTATTTTTTGACACGACCTGACAGTCTAACCCAAGACATATCAGTTATGATCTCAATTTAATATGAAAACTTGAAAGTTCTTCGTGAAAATTAATCAGCACGATAACATTGTAAGTTGTAACATATGAAATAATCACGAAATTTCAAAACTAAAATTATAATTTATAATTTCATTATCTTACTTTGCAAAAAATAATTTTATCATTTTTTATGTTATCATGTTGCAAAATGCAAATAGATTAACAAAATTTAAATGGTGCACTACACGCTGTTTTAAAATGTGTCAGCATGATCATATATGTAATCCGATATGTTTATATAGTGCGATACAACATGAATAAAAAGTATGCATCCACATATTTAATAGTACGTCATATTTTTTTAATTTTTATAATATTAAGCTTAAAAAATTAATTATATAATATATTTTATGTAAAAAAATTCAAAATTATATTAACACTTAGTATATTTATTATTTTATATTAATTTTTTGAAAAATAAATAATCGATTCAAATATTTTAAAAAATAAAATATATATTCATATATAATTCGTATAATGAATTGCATATGCACAATGTTGTGTACGCATTTTAAAATCCTTATTTTACAACATTGGTTCCATCCGTAGCAATTAGCAATTGTCTGTGTGGTCGTACCGTAGGAAATGTGGCTCTGGGTTGGGACACATGAATCGATGCTTTCGCCATTTATATATAAACTTGGTCTAAGCTGTATATGAAACACCTCCATCGAGAAACCGTGGGCTCCGCTATTACCACAACCAATGAATGTATTTCATACGATAATAGGATGTACCATGTTGGTACTGTGGTGTCTTGATTTAACCGACCATGCAGTGGGACCACCGCCTATTACACACAGATTTTGTGTATGGATTATTGTTGTATGTAATGTACCAAATACCAATCAATCATCTCGATCGGAGGGATGGACCGGGACGAGACAGGAATTATTTCGTGGTGAAATGTTTCATAAAATGGTGCCTACGCGTAATTATAAAAAAAAAAGTTTCATAAAATGGTGGGGTACCGAACCGTACAATACGAGCCAATGGGAGGAAGAATCGCAATTCGCACGGGAGTTTTCTAGTTTTGATTTATTTACCATTTTTTGTGTGTGTTAAATTTAACTCGAACTCATTGCGGTAATTTAGATTTCACTTGGTAACTTAATAGTTGGGGATCATATGATGACGAGTTATGAAAATGGCACTCTAAAAAAATTCAAAAATAAATTTAAAAGTAGAAAATTAATTATAGATAATATTTTTAACTTGTAGATTTATGATATTTCAAATTTCATTAATTTAGTTATCATTAGATAATTTATTAAAGACAATTAAATTTAACCGCTGTAAATTATATAAATTTTTTATGAACTATCAAACATAACTAAATTATATGAAACTTGAAACACTACGGATCAATAAATTGGAGAATAAATCCAATTTTTTTTATATTTTTAAGATTCTTTTTTTAATTTATTCAGAGAAAAGTTGAACCCAATGTCAAGTGATCATTTCCCCCTAAGTTTTTAGAAAATTAAAAAAAAAAAAGTGACCTGGATGAAGGTTTGATTATTTACAATAGAGATGAAAAGGCGTTTACGGAATAATGAATGAATGTTCTTCCCACATCAAGAATAGAAAGAATGTTGATATTTGACTTTTCTGAGTTTATAAATATACAGTGTTATGGACTTATGGTTGCCAAAATCATTGTTTTCAAGTGATTCCTCATCTAATTAACTATTCATGATTATTACAAATATTCCTTTTGTTTCCACATCAATTCGAATGAGAACTTGTATAAATTTTGACGGATTCACATTCCCTACCATAGGTGTGATGGCGGGCACCGCTATTGTTCCTATGACGGATGAGACTTACAAAATAAAAAATAAAAATCCATCTTTATTATCAAATTTGAGTCGTTTAAATTTCTACAGACCGTCCAAATTAAATCATAGCAGAAACCTGCCATCTCTTTTATGGCAGCATGGCAGCATACGCGGATCCAGACATATGTTTGTTATTGCATCGAAAAAATATTTTCAACATAAAATTAAAACGTAGAAATTACATTCTAATATTCAGCGTAAAAGGTCAATGTGACAATGCGTACACGGGACCCGCAAACTCACAAAGTGGCATGGTTTTATTTGACTGCAATGTGAGCCCCACAAATTGGGAGAAGAAATATCTGTAGTTGTGCTTCCCGTCTTGTGGGACCGACACGTCATGCATGACGTCATTGTTTGATGTTGTAGGCCAGTTTTTAGTAATAATAAGTTTTATTAAATTAATATTATTAAAAATAAGAGTGAGAAACGTAAAATTTCAAATATATGAATATTTGAAATTTTATTTTTTCACTCTTATTTTTAATAATAATTATTAATAATAAAAACTGGTTGTAGGCAGCGGCTCGCAACCGTGACCGTCGATTGTGCGCCGGATCCATGTGCATAGTGGGTCCCACAGGTACCGTGTACCGTTTGTGTTTCTATTATTTAATTGATATCTCTGAAGAATTTCACAGGAATATCCTATTATCCCTCTAAATTGTGCCCAGATGACAGCTTAAGGTTGTTATTCTTGTACATGCAGCCTAACTACAACATGTTAACCATATGACAACTTGTACTTTTTGATATTTGAATATGACTTCAGCCATGATTTTGTCCAAACACAGACAAATTATTAAATTAAATAATTTTAGTCAATTTTGTCACATTTTGATCAAATTGTGTCTTAGAATTTAGACAAGGATTAATATGCGGCCTGCGGGTAAATGAGAAATTATTAATCCGCACTAATATGCTATGTTCGGAAAAATTAAACTAAACCCTAGGTTTAGATGAAAAGATATATTAGTGAGAATAGTCACCAAACTAAATTTTAAAATATTAATTCAATGTTTTTGAAAAAAAAACTCTCTCAAATATAAAATAACAAAAGAAAATAGTTGCTAACTCAAAAGTCAAAAAATATTATTCTCATATAAATGAACCTCAGGATAGTGCGATGTGATTCTCAAACATCAATGGTCTCATCTTTGTAAATACAAAGCTACAACAAAACGAAAGCGCATGGACATGCAAAGTATTGTCAATGCTCATAATAATTATAGTTGTTTGGATGAATTCATATTCTCTCGCTACATCGTGTAGCATAACACGTGAATCGTTGAATTTTTTCATGATTTAAATCAATATAGATCCCAAAATGATCCAACGATCTACGTATTACACTGCACAGTGTTGCCATCAAATAATCGAGATCCATTCGCAGAGACATCTCAATTAAGAACTCCGAAAATATAAATGGGATAACTTTAAAGGTCAGATACGTAAAATGCGCTCCATTGACTATTGACACATGGAAGGTGTGGCTACCTGTTGGAATTTACATCCTCTGTACCGTAAAGTATTATCATGAATATAAATCATGGCGTTATATTTGTTTCGACCGTTTTTTTAATCCAACAATTCAAATTAATTCGGATAGTTATTTAACCGATGGAGTATTATAGAGGAGTCGGACCTGTCCGTTGGATTCTCCAGTCGGTTCAGTAATGACGAATAAAAAAATAATAATCATCGATAGTTATGTTTTTGTAAATAAATTATTTAACAGAAAAATAAATTTGCATCAATCGAGGGAGATTTCTGGATCGAATAATGATCCCTTGAGAAACATATTGCAATCAATAAATTTTCTTTAAATTGGTAAATTAATACTATTTATTTCTTGAACTAATTACTAAATTTTCTTAAATTTTGGCAATTATTATTATCATCGGCGGACATGAATTTGGATAGGAAACAAAGGAACAGAAGTCTGAATGTGATTACATTTAGCTTGTAATTAATTCAATTATTTGTTTCTTCCCAAAAAAACTTTGTCAAATTGATTATCAAATCTCATTTGACAATTGTCATTTAAATTTCGGGGATACAGAAACTAGGCAAAATTAGACAATTGTCTAAATTTGATAATTCATTTGACAAGCCACGTCAGCGAAGAAGCAAAAAATTAATTACGAAAGTGTCATTTTGACAATTTCGTTCTATTTAGTGATGTCACTCTTAAAATAAATTATCAATTTATGACATGACATAAAAATTTAATTTTGACAGTCGACACCAATGCGGATGCTCTTATATATAAACAGGTCGATGATAAGATTTTGTCCCTACGAGAGTAGGAATATTCTCCCGTAATTCTCTATCTGATCATCTCAAAGCAGCAGTTTTGGTGCTTTGTATCAGGGTATGATCCGGGTTGTGAATTTGCAACCGTGAGGACTGCATGCAGTGGATTGAGATTCATTGTTGCGCAACACCGTGCAATACAGTATATAGTCCGTTCGATCACTTTGAGATTCGAATTAGAATTTTGAGATTTGAGTTAGTACGAATTTCAAAGTAATTGAACGGTCCATGTATTATACTGCACGTTGCCACACAGTAATGAATATGAATTCCGCATGAAGTTGTTTAGTTGGGTACCTGTCCAAAATAAAAAATACTCCGTGGAGATTTTCTTTGCAGAGGTTAATGTGAACTGTTAGATTAAATCATAACTGTTGTATGGATTTATTATTATTAAATCAGAAACGTTGATCGATAATTAGATAGTTAAAAAATAAAATACTGCACTATGTGGAATTTTTTTACCTCCGCAAAGGATTTCGTTACCCGATCCAAATCATTATCAAGATCGTTATTATTATTATTATTATTATTATTATTATTATTATTATTATTATTATTATTGGCTCAATACAAGTATAATTACATAAAAAATTCAGTGTTTCTTACTTTTTTCTCTAAAAAAATCATATATTTGATCCTTGAATTTTTTTATATTAATTTGATCTTTGAATTAAATATTGGAATCCAATTAGTCCTGTCGATTTAGTGGCTAGTTTTATTTTGATTACAAAAATTTAAGAGTAAATGGTGACTTTGAGTTTGAACCACGGTCAGCTTCCAGGAATATATATATATTTTAAAAACATATTTTATATATGTGTGCCGTTTTCTATCATTTGAATATCATAGGTATTTTAGAACGTTGGACCGAAATGGTTTGTTAACACTGTTATTCACGCCCTACAATAATCTTCTCATTTCTTTAATGTTTCGTCAGTCAATCTGAAATGGGAAAAAAAATCAAATATTGTTAATTACTTCCCTACGCAGTACGTGAATTCTAGATCAAGCGGACTCGTATAATTTATACAACAAATATTGCTTTTGTGATTAACATCAAATTCAGATCCATACTTTAAGAGTCTCTATATCTCACTTGTAAATGACTTGTTAACATTTACATTAAAGTTGATACACATATCATTGTTGATACCATCTCCGATACGAATCTTATTATTCATATTAAATGAGTTATTATTCATGTTAATGACTTTATAATACAACTTATTTTGTATAGTACTATTATTCAACTTAAATGAATTATTATTCAAATTAGTAGTATTTAAATTAAATAATAAAATATGTACAAAATAAGTTGTTTCATAATGTCCTTAATATAAATAATAACTTATTTAACCTGAATGATAAAATCAATATTGATGGTATCTCTCGAACATTTTCCCATTCAATATAGAAACTGTAACCATTATTTGAGGAATATATACACTTATTAATTTAATAATATTTTTAAATTAACAAATTCTAAATGCTAATAAGCAATTAATTCTTTTTAATTTGCCAATTGTATAATCATCTCCATTCTTATAAACTACAAAAACAGAAAGTTTCAATATTAATTAAAAATTATCACATTAGTTGACTATCAAATATATAGATGGGGCGGTCTAAAATTGATATATATAATTGTTAAATGAATGATGTGCCAAATAAATTATTTTTTTATTTGTAATAGTAGGGACGTAGAGGATTAAAAAGCCATAATCCAATACCTAGCCAACCTAGCTTTTCAAGTGAAACTTTGCGCACGATGAAGTGATAACAATAGGGCGATAAAGAACAAGAGAGAGTGTTTATATCCACATCGGGGATCTCAAAGAAAAGGATAACGAATTGAATTCAAGCTTGATAAAAAAAAATGGTCCCAAACACTTGATATTATATCAAGACGGCGGTGGAACACGGGATCGAAACTAAAGATGTTCGTTCCAATATATTTTATTGGTTATTAGTATTTTATTTGTGCGTTGCTATGATATTTTTTAATATTATAAAAATTTATATCTTCATATAAATAGAAAGAGAATAAAAATGAAGATAATTTAGTAATTAATATAAATTTATATATGAATATGTAATTAATATAAAATAAATGTTGAATTGAGAAGAAATTTGACATTCATAATTTAAGAAAAATTGAAATTTATAATTGATGGCAATCTAAAAAAAAAAGTAGAGCAAGTGTACTCTTAAGTTATGCAAGTATTTTATGTAACAATCAAAATTAAGAAAAAAATATAATTTCAATACAAATGGTTATAAAGATATTAATATTATTTGACGAATAACTCAATTTGATGATTTATATTAGCTCTAGAAATTTAATAAAGAATTTGAACCGTTGTAGAATCAGAATATTTACGTACTTAATAAAAAGTAGAGATAGATAGAGATAGAGATAAAAATTTATTAATTAGGTCATACATAACTTTACTCTGATAAAATTGTAATCAATAATAAACTTTAGAGAAATTATTTTCATCATCATCTATAAGTTTCATTTCATTTTTATTGTATATTTCGTACTTCAAGTAAATCTGTAATCTTGCATGTATGTTTTCCTCAAAGTCTTATTATTTTAAAACCTAATCACCTACGAAATCGATCATTTTTTATAAGATTACACTCCATTATACTGAAAATATTTTAATTGTCTAATGTAATTTCTTCATATATTTATTTTCTTGGACTATTATAATTAGCTGCGATGTTCGAATATTTGACCATTATAATTATCTGCAATGTTTAATATTCGAAATATTCAAGTATACATATATTATATGCGATGAATGAAAACTCGAGAAAAATATTTTCTGCAAGAAAAAAATACAAAATAATATAATTAATTTTGTTTGTCCGTATTTAACCAAATGATTGAAATTAACTTTAAATGTTTCTTGTAAAAAGGTGGTAGTTAAGTAAAATTGTTATCCACAATCCACACTACAAAATATCTTAAAGGCGAAATTAACATCATAAATGGAGATGAATTGCGTAATAAATGACATTGACATGTCAGGACAATTGGATTTGCAAAACCAAAAGTAATCATTAGCGACGTCTTTGCCAGAAGGCAAAAGATATCGCCGCTCTTAAATTGATAAGAAGAACCAAACTAGGATTTTGGATATATTCTTTGAAGACACTAATAGGACAAATGAACTATTGTTTTTAAATAAAAGTGGAGGGGGAAATGGAAATTACCAGCGCATTTACTTAATTCAATTCAATAGACCGATCGATGATCACCGTTGGCTACCCACTCAAAAGGTCTTATGTGGTGAGTTTGGTGACAGGTTATTTCCTCCTACTTTCCTACCATTTTGACTGCATATTTTAAAAAATAATAATTATGCCAACTAATTGTGACGGAAAATTAGATACTTTGGCAACAATAATATACATAATTAAAAAGGATATCAATCTGGTAAGCTCTGCTTACCACTTCAAAAAAAAATTAAAAAGGAAATCATTTGACAATGATACACTACGTACTTTAATGGTTAATTCGGGACAATATCCGAATTGAAAAAAAAAAAACTGAATTTAATGTGCAATATGGGTGTGATGGTCATGCGATAAAAAAAATCCGAGATCAGATTTTTTTATGAAACCGAGATAAAAAAATATATTTCAGAGGATAGAGTCATAGAGAAGTTAAAAAAAGAAAGAAATTAATTGCCACGAAGAGAAATAAATGAGAAGGAAATCATTCATACATGTCAAAGCATAATATATATATATATATATATATACTACTCCAACTGAACTAAAACTTTAAATAAATAAATACATTGAATTCTTTCGTGTTGACATAGATTTGCATGTCTTGATACTAAAGCTGCAAACGAATCAAATTCAATTGAACTCACTAGTATTTAAGTTTGATTTAAAATTATTTCAAACTAAATCGAACTCAAATTGAAATTAGAAACTCAATTATTTTAATTTTTATATTTATTTTCATATTATCATAAATAATTAGAGCTAAAATAATTAATATTTTATTAATTTTATATTAAAATTTAAAAAATTAACTAATATTTATTAATTTAAAAATAAATTAATATTATCATATTAATATTATAATAAAATAATTATATTATTACATATATTATTGTCTAAATAGTTAAAAATATATGAAAATACTACATATCGAACTATTACGAATTGAACTCGAATTAGTTCATTAAAAAGTTATCGAACCGAACTCGAATTGAACTAACAAAAAATCTAATTAAATGAACCAAATTTGAATCGAACACTGAACAAATTATGAATTATGAACTTTTCTTACGGTCCCATTTGATATGATAATTAATTTCTCCAAATCACGTCTAAATGCACGAATCTTAGTAAACTTGTCTAGATGCATACACCTAGCGACTGCAAGCACGTAGGGGCTAGAGGTGCAAATGGATCGATTTAATTTGTTAAACCATGAAAATTTACTTAAACAATAATAAAAATTTAGAGAAAAATTTAAATAATTTAACACAAAATATTTTGATCTAATTAAAACTAAATGGATAATATTTATGATGAAGTCTAAAATACCAAAGTCAAACTCGTATCTTAAAACAAAATAATAAAAATAATAATAACAATGTAATATATTAATATTTATGAAATAATTAACAACCCTAATAATAAGCGTAACAATGATAATAACAGTAATAATATTAATTTCTTAAAAGAAAAACTTATGAATTTATGGAATCTAAATTAACGGTTAATTTAAAGAATACGAATCGATTTGTTTCAATAAACTCTGATAAACAAATCATGATTTAAATAAATAACTATTGAATTAAATTGAGATTATGATAGACACACGAATAATCACACCGAAATGCCACAGAAAATCTCCAACCCATTATCTCTTAATTAATACCCATCCCATCTCTCTCTCTCTCCCCCCCGTGACTTCCCTCTTTCCCTTTTCTTTCTTTTCCTCTCTGATTTTCCCGGCGACACCATCCCATTTTTTCCCCTTCTTTCTTCCTCTCATTTCCGTAAACCCTCACTCTTTCTCACGGATCCGCTCTCCCTCCCGTTATCACCGAGGGCCACCTCTTGCCCCCTCACCCTCTCGGCGCAGCTCACCGCACGCCCCTCCGCCCCCTGGCCAGCCGCAGTGGCCAAGCCCCCTCCTCACATCGCCCCGTTTTTTTTTCTTCTTCTGCCGCCTTGAACAAACCGGGTAACATCTCTCCTTTTTCCTTGGCCGTGTGGGCCTCTGTAGCACCAGTGGCTGAGCCCTGGGCTTTGATCGATTCTTTGTTAGTTTGTGGCTAATTGTATGCCTTGCTTGGTTCGATTTTTCTCTTGAACCAGTAAGGTCGTACTGCTGGGATCTTCTAAAATTATTGCGTGCTTCTCTGAGGAGAAGCTTGATTCTGTTAATGGGCTGTTGGATATGGGATTGGTTCACTGGGCTATTTAGACCCTTTTTGCTGGTATTGTTGTCTGACCGTATTGTGCTGATATGTGCTGTTGTGTTGTGGTACTGCTTTGATATTCTGGTTTGTGTTTTTATCGTGCTTTGGTACACTGGTACCATTCGGTACCAATGAAGCGAAGCCTTGCGCCGAGCTAAGTCTATGCCCATATTATCCGATCTTGTTGCCAGTTTGTGATTTGTTTGGTAACTGACCCTTGTTGTTGGACTGATATTAGTTATGTTGATGCATGTGTAACCCCCCCTTTTTTAATATGACTGCTGATTTTGGTCTTTGGCTTTGCGGAATGTACGAATAGTGGCTCTGAAAATTTCTTTTTCTGTAAATTATGGTTGTTTTTCTGGTATTGCTGGCTCTTGGCTTGTTTCCTGACTGTTGGGTTTCCGTTCACTGGCATGTTTCCTAATTTGGGCAATCTGATCCGTGCTTGTGCTTCCTGGGTTGAACCTGTATCTGATGTTAGCCTTTTTGATTGATATTGTCTTGCCTTTGCATCGACCGATCGGATCTTGATACGGTATTTACCGCGATGGGTCCTGGTTACTATCTGATGCTATTGATTGTGGTTGATATACTGGAATATTCATACCCTTATGCCCCTGGCCTTTTCACTGGTATTTCGATTTTTATGTTATGTTACCAGCTATACTGGTACGGCTCTGATCTTGAGTTATGTTGTTTGGATGGTTGTTCTGGATTTATTTTAGTGATCTGAGCTGTGCCTTACTATTCTCTACAATGTTGCCTTTCCCTTGTGTGTGCTGGTTGATATGTTATGCTTTGGCTCTGATCTTGAGTTATGTTGTTTGGATGGTTGTTCTGGATTTATTTTAGTGATCTGAGTTGACAGAATTTTGTCATTCTTATGATTATATCTTGGTAGTTGTTGTCCAGGCTGATTGGGTCGATAGAAACAAATTAAGGAACCAAATTGGAATTTTTGTGGTAATGACTCTTTTTAAGGGTTATATGCGCAAAACTCAACCCTTGCGTACAATTGAACCTATAAGAATAGTCAGAAAAAAATTGATCTTAATTAAGTGGGCCGAAAGGTTAACTTGGATAATAGTGTAATTAATTAATTAGCGAGTGCCGTAGACTAAAACGTGCGCAACTAATAATTAATTAATACTTAAAGATAAAAATGGGAGATGATTATACGATCTGTCTCAATAATGAAAATCCGAACAGATACAGTGGTTTCGGAGGCAGCCTATGATCCCAAACACATTAAAACACCAACACATTAATAGAACAATAATAATTTTCTTAAATTAGTTTACTTTCTTTTTACTTTTAATTTTCCTTTTAAGTTTTTCCTTTTTAAATTTATTTTAAACTATTTTTTCTAATTTATGAAAATATAATGTTAAATATATATATATATATATAATAATAAAAGCAAAATTTATAAGAATAATGATTAGGATATAATGAATATATATTAGTATATATATATATATATATGTTATATATATATATTAATCAATTTCTCTATTTTTAGATTTAAAAGAATATTAGAAATAAAGAATATATATAATAAAACAATATATATTAATTAAATCTTTTGTTTTTGAATAAACAAAAGAATATTATAATTTAGTATTATATATATAAGATATAATATATATTAATCAATTTCTCTACTTTTAAAATAAATAAATAATGTTAAAATATGATATTATCTATGTATAATATATAAACTAATTCCTCTATTTTTAATATAAAAAAAATTTTATTAAAATATAATATTATATATATATATAAAATATATATTAATCAAATTCTCTATTTTTAATAAGAACAATATTAATTATATAATATTATATATTAATCAATTTCTCTATTTTTAATTAATTAATTATCGTAATTATAATTAAATTAATTAAGAGATAACATTAAGTTAACTTATTTAATTTAAATAAATTAAAATTAGTTACGTTAATCAAAATAAATATAATCTCAAAACACTAACGCAGTTTAATTAAAACAAACACGTTAAATTAAATTAAGTTTCATTTAATTAAGTTTTCTAAATTTCTTTTACTTCTATTAATATAATCTCTAAATTATAAAAATAATACTGGTATAACTAAAATAAAACATAATTAAATAATATATTACAAATAATTAAGAGTTATAAAATAATAACTTGAATTATAATAATAATTTAGATTTTTAAATTATATATTAATCAATTTCTATATTTTAAATTAATAAGAAGAATATTAAATATATTAAATATAAAATATTATACATTAATTAATTTCTCTATTCCTAAATAAGTAATCATCCTTATTATAAATCTAATTTAATTAAGTGATAATAATTAGTTAGCTTAATTAATCAAAATAAAATTTAAATCAATTATATTAAATCAAAATAAATATAATCTTAAAACACGAACATAAATAATAATGCTCCCGTCTCCGAGTCCGGTATACCCTGACCTAACCAGACCCAACGCGAATAAGATACTCGCCAATTTAATTTATTTTGACTTTATAGGTTCTCGGAAATATCTTGACGACCCGACAATCACGTACACTCAGGATGAGACGGTTGACGAGATCGTGGGTCCCACCGGAGACCGAGCAATCAGACGCTATCAGCCTTGCCAAAATATTCAGGTGCGGATTGCACTGAGATTTATGATTTCTTAGGACATGACTTAGATTATATTTTCTTTTCTTGTGATATTGAAACTTGATCATATCATCCACATTTCATTTTATATGCATTTCATTTTGATTATTAATTAGATTAATAATTAAGTTAATTAGTTGTAGGATAGATTATCCTAGATAGATGTAAGTAGCGTTTAATAATTTAATATAATTAGTTACATGATAGATTATCTAGGATATATTATCTTAGATAGAGTAATTAGTATTTAATAATTTAATATAATTAGTTATAGGACAGATTATCCTAGATAGAGGAAGTAGTATTTAATAATTTAATATAATTAGTTACATGATAGATTATCTAGGATAGATTATCTTAGATAGATTAATTAGTATTTAATAATTTATATTGATATTAATTAAGTACCTTGAAATTTTTATTGTACAAATAATGTGATTTATGGATTATAATTAATCAGATTGTTATATTGATCAAATTAAGCGAGTCATAACTAAATTGAATTAAGATTTGAATTTGCATAATATCCATTTTTCTAAAATTTGTATGATGTTATGAAACTCAAGAAAAATTTTAAGTTAAAAATGAATATCCAAATTTGGGTTTGGGAAGAGTGTCAGTACCGACTCGATTTCATAGTAAAATACACTTTAAATTTATTATTGAGGAGCTATTCCGTGGTTACGGTGATTATTTTATCACTTTATATTTTTAGCGTTGACTATTTTGTCACTTTATATTCGTTCGTGATTGATTCACTTCATTTTATATTATTTTCGGATAGTCTCCTTCAATTTGAAATATATATTGATAAAAATCGAGTCGTTGTTCGTTTCATTATAGTAAGGGACTGAGCGGGATAAATTAGGGATGGTTTTGATAGTGAATGACGCTCTCTTCTATAGAGCGGGCTCTCTTCTATAGAAACCTTGGTTGAGGTCGGTTCTTTCGAAAAGAATTTATCCCGCAAAGTCATTCGTGTGATATGGGAGTTTGAACCCGTACCTTTTATATTATAATATCTCAGAATGATTCATTTTGGGTTTATCCTTGATTTAAAATATTCATGATTTCAAGTAGTGAATTTTATTAAACTCTTTTGGATTCTTTTATACTCTACTCGAACCAAATTTAATCAATTTAATTATTTAAACATCAAATTTTATGTAAATTTCTGTAATATTTATTATAAAAATAAATTTGTAATGGTTTTAAGTCTAAGCCTAGAGATTTGTAACATCTCGGTCTTTGGACCTAAAACCGCACCGAGTGATTTATCACTCACGTTTCCACGGTGGTTGTGGTCCAGGTTTTACGGGGAGCGGGATCGAGTTTTGATGAGAGTGCTAGGTGCAGTCCTGCGTGGTGACAGAGATGCTTCGCCGCTTCCGCATGTGAGCAGGGTAGTGGATTAGGATCTATCGGGTTTCGAGTTTCATTTCTTTCTTTTGGGTTTTTCTTTGAGAGATTTTGCTGCCCATTCCGATGGAGCTAGCCCCGCCGATGTCGGCGTTGTATTCTATTCTTGTTACTCTGGACTGTTATTGTTTTGTATTATTATTATTGTTTTGTTTATTGTGGGATTTTTCTTATTTTTATTCATTTAGCCTTTCGTACGCACGTCTCGTCGTGCGTACGTGGCCGGATTTAGCACCCCTGATCCGATTCAATTATTCTGGGGTGTGACATAATTGATTTTGAACTAATATATTAAATTTTAGATTATTTAGTTCAATTTAAATATTTCAAATATAATTATTTTTTATAGATTTTATTTAGATATTTATTTTATCTTTTAAGTTATTTATTTATTCTATAATTTTTTTAACTACTGATATTTTCCATTTCTCTTTAACTAATATAATTAATTTTGGTTTCATTGATTAAATTGAATAAAATTTTAGTTTACTTAGTTGATATTTTTATAAATTTAATTTAGTTCATAATTTAATAAATTGAATAAAATTTTGAATGCATTATATTTTATTTCAGTTGAATCGAATCGACCTATTGCATACCCTACAAAAACATAAGAAAATTTGAATGAAATAGAAGAAGATAAGTGCAAAGAGTCAAAAGATTCATTCACTCTCTGACATCCTAATGTTTGCATTTAGCAAAAAGGAAACAACCAGCATAATTCGTCTCAGCCCTAAAAAAACTACTACAAAAGCAGCAAAACTCCCCAAGAAGTTCAAAACAACAAATAAGGTTAATATTATATTTATCTGACTCTCTTTCTATTTTATATTACCTCTTAACTCTTTAAATATTATATTCATCCATCAACTCTTTGAATCTTTTTATATTTACTCCAATACTCATTGGCGTATCTAATATATCATTGAACAATTTAAAATTTTTATGCTTATTCATAAACTCTCAAATGTACCGTTAACATTTTCATTTTTATCCATCCATAAAATATTCATATAAACTCAATAGTTATTTATGAAAGCTTATAACTCCCATTTTTTATATTTCTTTACAAAACTAAATCTATATTGACCCAATCTGATGTGAACTTTTTGATTTGATTCTGGGTCATATAAAAAAAAATAATATCTAATATATACTTAATTAGATTTTTCAAATCGGAGATTGGCTAATCCATTTGAATTCTATCGGATGGATCATGAAAATTTTGACTTAATTTTAAATGAATTCGATGGGGTTACAAAAATAATGATAATTTAACTTGATCCGATCCGATCCGGTCCATTTACATCCCTACTCTCAACACAAGCACGTTTGATTGGGCAAAATGTAATGGGAAAAGAGAATATTATCTCACACCATTAATTTCAAAAAACATGAACCGTTCAGTAGAAAATGAGTTCTTTTTGTAATTTAAAAGGACAGCGAAAATAAAATAAAAAAGGATCACATTAAGATATTTGATTTGTCATTCGCATCTAGAAGGTTGTGATTTCGGCGCGCCAGGTATGCTATACGAAGTACTATATCACAATTCTTTTAATATATTTTATTGTTGAGGAGAGACTAGAGAGCATCTGAAGATAATTATTTTGATAATCTTAACAATTAGATTTTAATTAATCCGGAAGAGGTCTTAAAAATAAAAAATGTCTATATATATTTTCAAACTTATATATTAATTACTTCATACAATTTAACTTTTTTTGACGATTCATTAAAGACTATTGAAATTTTGTATAATTTGTAGCGATATCAATTTTAATGGGTTTTAAGAAGCAAATGATACTTAAATCGTATCAAAATTTAAACATATTTTATGAATATATGTCAAATGTTATGAGTGGGAACACGGAAGCTATCGTTATATTAACAAAAATGAATTTTCATGATATCATACAAATAAAGCCGTCGGCACAATTAAATTGAAATGACAAATATTTTTAAGACAAAAAAATACCAGTGTGATATTTTTAGGACAACAAATTTATAGAAGAAGTCGATTATTTGCATCGGAATATATCATTTTTTGTTCTAAACTAAAGAAACAACCAAGTATATCCATATTGATAAAATTTACAGCAACCGAGCACATTAAGAAAAAGAATTATTCAGTTTTTTTTATATAATATTTCCATATACAATCAATAAATATGTAGTTTCAAACAAATTAATAAAAAACACAATATATATTCATTAAATCAACTTTATATTCAACTTTAGTATTATATTAAATTACAGTATTTATAGCAACTTATCCAAAAACAAAATAAATATTGTATCCAAAAACAAAATAAATATTTATAGCAACTTTATATTCAACTTTATTATGTGCAGATTAATATGATACTACCGATGTACCATGCCTGGATTTATATTATATATGTTTATGTTTTCTAAAATTTGTAATAAAATAATTTTAGATTGAATGGGTAAATTGGTTTATAAACAAAAATGTAAATACATTTTTTATTTATTTATAGAATATTCATTAATATCAACTATCAGCTTCATATCACAAGATATGGATAAATCACATTTCCTTGATGGTAAATAAAATAATTTATTTCACTGAATGTAATTAAAGAAAATTTCTCAGCTTGTGTTATGTGATGGGTTTAAGGTCAGCATATTAATATACATTAGAGACAAATGAGTTTCAACAAATAAACCTTGATTTTTATAGTATAGAGGAGAAATTGAAACATTGCTAATTGAAATTAAAGAATTGCTTATTTGTTAGGCTTACAAAAAAAAGAATTTTAAACTAATCGAAACTAAAAAGAATTTAAAAAAGTGCGAAGTTTTAATATTTGACATTTGAAGGTTAGAAACAATTACAAATATGTAATATTATACTTCTTCGACTTGAAGACTTTTGTTGATTTTGTTTAACATTTAATATATGTTTGTTGATTTTCTCCAACATCTAGTAATATTTGTATATGTACAATAAGAAATATAATTATTGCTTGCTAGAGATAAGTATAAACTTGCTATGATTTTGCATTTTGTTTTCTGTATATAATAAATCATATTATTCAATTTTTTTTTATCAGAAAGATGATAATCAAGTTTTTAAATTTCATATTGTCCATAAAGATCTCTATTTAGAACCATAAACAAAATTGATTCTCCATACTGTTTAATTAAGAGAATCTATTGTCTCTTAAAGCTAAATTCCAAGTACATTCATGCTAAACTAAACTATACATTTAACGTGTCTTGGTTTAGGACCATAAACAACGGGGAAAGAAATGATTTGTCTACAAAGTTTTTATCAAGGGTACAAGTTTTGGGATGGATTGCAGAGGAACAATAGAAAAATTGGGACTTGGCCAATGACTTCCCGTCAGATGGACAGTTAAATTAGAGCCACGTCACGAAAAGGTCCTGATTCCGATTCAAGTCCGAGTCGGATTGGACAATGGACAAAGAAATGATTGGGTGCAAAGAAAAGAAAAGAAAACTCTAGATTCTCTGTGGCAGAATAATATATGTAGGAATACGTGGTAGGGTAAGGTTGAGGTGGAGAAAGGGAGGCTCTCCTTCGCTACTGCTTTCTGACCGTTGGATGTGTCATTAAAAGCCAAATGGTATCTGATACTGATACTGATACTATAGTACTTTAAGATTGGAGCTCGAACGGACCACGTGCTGCAGCCTCCATCTGGTTCCGCTCCGGATCCGGCCTCCAGACTCTAGGTAGGTTCGTTACTTATCAGTAAAATACGAAGCCTTTTCGTTGGAAGCTAACGTAAAGGCCGAATGGTGACTTTTCTTTTAATTTCCTTGTTTTATTGGCCAATTTTTTTTTTTTGGCATGCACATTTCACTCAATAAATCATTTTTTATTTTTAGAAAAAGTAATTTTATTTTCTCGGGAGTAGAAGTATTTTTTTTATGTACTAGAAACGGATCAAAAAATTTTATGTCGTTTTTTATATATATATATTTTTTATTTTTTACACTATTTTGTATTTGTAAAAATGGCATAGTATGTATTAATCATTTTAGAATCCACGAAACTTATTATTTTTTTAAAATAAAAATTGTCAACAAAGTGTGATATACTTAAAGGTGGAACTAATATGCTGGCAAATTGATCCAAACATACTGGAAATGATCCAAATTCCTACATCATAATGAGTCGCTCCAATTTATTTTGTGAGAGAGGAGCAAGTTCTGTAATTCACTATGTACACACAAAAAACTGGTTTCTCAAATTTCACCTGCAGGTAAACTTATATGAGAAAAAAAAAAAAATATATGTCATACGTTAAAGAACTTATTTTTCAGGACCTAAACCACATTTGGTACCAAATGGTGACCCCCCTATAGTGCAGCTAAAAACTAGGAGATATACAAAAGACAGAGCTGGAAAGTAATACCGAAAACTTTAAACAAGAATTAGGCAAAGGAGGATTTGGTAGTGTCTTTGCCAGTACCTTGCCAGATGAGAAGGGAACGAGAGTTACTGTCAATAAATTGTCAGAATCATTAGACCAAGGGATCAGGGAATTTTTGACACAGGTAATCTACAATGCAACCCAGTACTCTTACACCACAATTCTTGCTCAATGACAGCATATATGTTGCATCGTGGTTCTGTTGACAGGCTGAAAACTTAGCAATGCTTCATCAGAGATATTAATTTGACCGAGTCAGTACTACCAACACTTGTTTGTGGAACAACGGGCTACATGCCTTATGATATCTTTCTTTTGCATACTAATTTGGGAACCAGAGATATTTATCTAGATCAAGTAAGATGGAACTTGGAATTTGATTGTCAAATATGAAATACCTATATATTGATCTATTTATTTTCAAATATACAGAAGAGCGACGTGTACAGTTTCAGAGCAGTGCTCTTAGAAATTATCAGAGGCCCAAAACCCGGCCCAGGAGGTCCAGTCGTTCAGGAATTTTTATCAACTGCTGCGCAGCATTGTACAATGTAGTATATAAATTATGTGATAATTTAAAATTTGAATCAGCATGAATCTCAAAATAATTAAATAACCCATGTACTGAACAACAGTGAATTACAATCAGATGACCCGACAAAACAATAATATCGAGAAACAATAATACCTGCTTGGTGCATCAGAGGTTTTAATCAATTTGTGATTGACGCATGACATCTTGCTCTTACGTTAATAAATGAGCTCAGCTTTATTATTTTTAAATTGTAAATTATAGCATTCTATTAATAAATTTTTGTATACGAACATCGATCCTAATTGCTTAATATTAAATTAGCTCAATTTTGTTATTTCTGTTCTCAAAATCTAACTTTTATAGTAAATATCTAAATCAATCCAAAAATATTCGCCACATTTTTTAGAAGCTTCCTTCCACTTAACACTACTTTTTTTTTATGTTACCCCATTCTTTCAAGTATAGTTGAATATGTATCTTTATTGTAACTATTTGTCCATCATCTAGCATGCACAATATCCATTTTCAAGATTCGTTGATCTATATTTACCATAAGTCTCAAAGAAATCATCTATCTTTGCTACTAAAATATTATACACCGATTCTTTTAATGTTAATAGACTGATACTAGTATCAACAATAAAATTATTGAAAATGCCGATAGAAAATTGGAGAGTTTATTCTCTGAATTTTATTGTATTAACCTCCACAGTGCATGCATTTAGTTATATATATTTTCTATCAACGATGAGAACCACATGCACCTTGTCATTATGTCAACATCATCGATAATATCTTTGAATAACAAATCATCATCTAACCCACCATTTACCATTAACAAGTCACCATCTAACCCACCATTTTACCATTTAATAGAAGACAACATGAAAATCTATATCGATAATCCTCTCCTAATAAATGGGTTGATCAGAAACAAGTCGTCCCTATCCAAACCCAACATACCAGGCAATATAGTTTGGTTACCAAATATGGTGGGTGATTGCCAAGAAATTGAGCAGCAAAAAAAAAAAAAATGATTTAAACTAACTCCACCATATGTCAATCAAGCGGATGCCATCCACAACAAGAAAGCCTTTTGATACAATGCAGTATCGACAGACGAATATTAATTTAATTACAATAAAATTTGACTTACAATAATATCTAATTGAAATAATTTTAACGAAAAAAACATTAATAATTAAATTTTAGTATGGACTATTTTTTTCTCTTTCAATCATATATACAACTAATTGAACAAAATACAGAAAGTGATTTTTTAGAATAAAAAATCATACACATTGTATTTTCTACTTTCCATCACATGTATTACATGACATTAATTGAATGATTAGGGTTTAGGGTTTAGAGTTTAGGGTTTAGAATATTTTGACAATTTAACTTATAAAAGATGACTCATCGAAGGTGGAGAAATACTTCCCTATCTGAAAAATAAACATATATCTCACGGTAAAAGCCGACAAGCTCAGCACTTAATAAAGGCATTAGACTCCTCTCAAGCTAATTTCATGTATTTTTTTCTTACCATAATGTAGAGTGACAATATTAAAACTGTTAAAAATCCAAGAAATCAATTTGAGACAAAATTATTTTTTGATTGGTTCAAAGTATTTAAATAAAATGATTTTCCATCTATCTAAAATAACAAAAAGATATAAAAAATATAAAATTTAGTTTAGCAGTGAATTTGGATATAATTATGAATGATTCGAATCAACTATGTAGAGTTGAAAAAAATGAAAATGTGGATTGGTAGCACCAATCGGTTTATGCCACGCATAATATTAAAGCCAAACCGTATAGACTTATATATATTTTTTAACTTATACATTTTTGTTTGCGCTCAAGGGCTACCATGAAATGTGACTACAACAATGAGATATTTGCTGAAATTTTTATTTATAATAGTTATCACATTTTTTAGATAAAAGGGAATCAAACTTACTCAACTTTAAATATTTGCAAGGATTCTTCATTTGAGTTTCAAACATATAATCACTCATATACAAAGAATATTGTATTTGTCATTAAAATGAAGACTGATTTTAGTAATCATTATAATTACTTATTTTAAAACTACTAATTTATTAGTTCTCCTTACATTTATATGGTCGTAAACATGATTACATTTTAAAAAAAAATCCATTTATCTAGATTTGTTATTAACTTGTATAATCATCTTTATGAGTTATGATCATAGTAATATATTCAAAATTAGAGAATTACTCGGCGATATCAAAAAATTCGAGATTCAGCTATGAAAAATGAGAAAAAAGCTGCAGCACCCTGTAATTACTCGTCCACGTGGAGCCCCGTTTTGATGCCAGCAAGACTGGTTCCATTCTCCATCCCATTTTAGGAAGAGACCCCTTGATGCTAGCAAGACTGCGCGATGATTTGGGTGATAATAATAGCTGTTATATTTTTTTCATAGCAAATTGTGTTGGACATCATAAATAGATTAACATTTTGTGAATCTAAGAAATAAAATATAAGTTACGTGTATGTCTAATTATTGTACGAAAAATGGTTATATATAGATGGAATTATAAATTCACATTTTTTTTACTAAAAAAAGATCTAATTATAGATATTGTCATCAACAAAATGTGTCGGATGCCATACTTGACTTAAGTAAATAAATATCATATTCACAAATCTAATCTTTTAACGAGACAGTACATGCCTTTTTTTTTTGTGTGTGTGGGGGTGGGGGGTGGGGGGGGGGGGGGGGGTTGAATATATATTAATTATCTGTAGATATATGATCTAGTGTCAAAAAGTAAATATGTTATCTAAACTATATCGATTTGAACTGTCCATTTTAATCTAACAATCAGAATTGAGATAACATAACCTGTTTAGCATACGCGGACCCCTTCTCTAGTGCTATTACCCTCTCCAGCTACCTGTTTTCGTATTTGTGCAGCCGAACTACTGAAGTAGTCCTTTTTTAAAATAACACTCGGCCCAACTTCATAAAGGGAAGATCTTAATTAAAAACGAAGAAAGGAATAAAAACTCAATTTTATAACTATAGTGGAAGTTTTTAAATGTAGTCATATATGTGTTTGCGGTCCAACATTCGTCGTTAGAATGTCATGCAGATTGACTCATTAATACATTATTTATCACGTAGTTGGGCTACTACAAATTATCACAAGGTTCAAATTCATTAGAAAACTCTGTCAAATATTAAATGTGGGTGAGCAGGTTCCAATCCCACGCCTTTGTGCCGGGAAGAAATGTCATTTTCACGGCACCAACCGACACTTGTGACTGCATTATGCATTTAAATATATATAATCATATTATAATTTGTTAATATTTTTTTTCTGAGGGGTCTAGTATTAAATTCGCACATCACAAAAAAATAAATAAAGCAAAGAAAGTAAAGAGAGAAAAAATAATACAAAATATAATGAAATTCAGTTATAATGAGCTTATATTTTTGAAATCTACATCACCAACAGTTGATTACGTCGAGTCACTATAATAAAAGTTTATACTTATAAACCACAATCTCTTACATCAAATAAATGGATAGCCGTAAGTAATCAATTGAAACAAGCGGGGCGAGAAGATACAAATCTCACTAAAAAAACAATTAAGAACTAACTTTACTAACATTAACCTATTAATACATTGTTTATGGTTTAAAAATCCATTCACCGCGTGGAGCCCCGGTTTGAAATCAGATATTATTATTATTTTTTTTCAGAATAATTACCCGTAGGTATCATTGATATTAAAAGTAGTTAAGCTATTACATGTTTACTATTATCCTTTATGCTCTACCTCTTACATGGTTACCTTACCTAAAGTCCTTACCTAGTGAAATACACGAAATGTAAAATTACATGCATACCCTCAGACTACATGCATATTAAAAACTAGAAATTGCGAAAGTAACAATCCGTGCGTGGTATTACTACAAAATGTCAAAATAGCTAATTCTCTTCTGATTTCTCATTCCAGGAGGCCTATGACCTGTCATCAGGGACCGCCCCGCCAGTCCTTGCATCTATTAGGTTTCAACTCCTTCCCGTCCGTACTATCACATCTAGTCCGGTTCGAGGTCCTCCCAAGTGAAATTTGTCTCCTTTAGTCTATGATTAAGGTTATGCTCAGCGATAAATGCGAAATTAGGTCTTCCTTGGACATTTCTTTGGGTTCTCCGCGCCCAATTTGTCATGTAATGAGGCTGATCCAGTGCTTCTCTTCCGGCATGGTGCAATTTGATTCTCGCTGTTGTCTCTCGAATGGCATTCCTAATGTGGTGTCGTGCCCCATCCCATTGTACGGAAGAGGCCCCTTCATGCCAGCAAGACTGCGTGATAACTGATAACTCGTGAGTAAACTTGGTTTCTAGACCGCTATTGAATTTGTAGCTGGTCAATAAATGAATTAAAACTGTAGTATCCGGTGGACCGAGAGTAAACAATTAATTTCGTTGATAACTGGATAAGGCTTTGGATTCGGAACCGTCGGACATGGGGACACTAGAGTATGTACATGCAGTGGTCAGTCAATGCTGAGACGGTCCGAGGAGAGGGAGATGAACCTTATTTAGAATTATGACGCCAATTTAAATTAGGATTCAATGATTTTAATTTCAAGATTTTTGATGAATTATTAAATATTAATCAAATTATTTAAAATTTGACAGCTATCAATCTACATATATAAAAACAAATCTATAAAAAAAAATTCAGATTTTTTATATTTTTTTGTTGATTTAAAAGTAGGCCTATTATTGGACAAGATAATAGCGGATTGGGTTCCTTAAATTAGAAGGATGGATAATCCATGGGGTTAGAGATAGGGCTGAAAAAAAGTTTGTGGCTCATGACACATTTAAGATTCACTCGTTATTGGCTCGCTAGTTAATGGATCGAGCTATTAACGAGCCGACTTGTTAACCTCTTTAAGCTAATAATTCGAGTTTGAACTTGGGTGACTCAGATCATTAAACTTATTTGGCTCGATAAACTATTAATATTTATTATTTATAGATTTTTATTATAGATTTTTAGTATAGTAAGTAGTTTATAGTATGATATATACTTAAATTATTATATCAAAATTATGTGAAATATTTTGTCATTGGTTGTTTTAATAGTTTTTATATAAGTTTTAATATAAAATATCATAAAAAATATTATTAACTATTAAATAAGTCTTTGCAAGTCAGTTCGGTTAGCTCGTTAACTTAACGAGCTGATCTCAAACAATTTTTTTTGGCTCGAAAATAATTAGCAAGCTAGCTCGGCTCAGCTCATTAAACTAATGAGCCGAATACAAAATTAACCTAGCTCGACTCGAATCGGCTTGTTTACAGCCTAGAGATAAATATTTTATGTGCTTGCATGAAATGAATAGCAACAATTTTATTTTATTTAGAAGTTATTACGATAATAAAATAAATGGACCTTGCATGACTTGTGAAGTACAGAAAAAATTTAGAGTTACTTGATTCGTCCGTTTATTTTCTCTAGCGATTCTCTTAATCAGTTAAGCAGAATAATTTTTACAAGACATTTTCTGCATTGTTACGAACGGCCAATAATATTCATCAATAGAGTTATAATCATTATATTTATCTTCAAAATTCCAATATAAAGCTCGTACGAAATCACATAAGAAATTTTGCACCGTGGTTACAAGAAAACGTTTGACAGTCCGTAAAAATCCTGCAATTTCATAATATACATTGAAAGACGCACCTTCTTTCACCTCTAAGAATAACTTATCGAAAATACATTTTGGCAAATTACTTCTCGAAAAAAAGAAGAGAAATATTAATTATGCTTAACGATGTTTTATCGTTATTAATTATACGAATAAATTGATTACGCTGAATTAATTGCAGCTGTTGTTTCGGTCACAACATTAGTCCCATAAAAAATATTTATGTATAGATACATAGGTACATAAATTACTTGGGGGCTCATAAGAGCAAGGAGTGACGACCATTCATAATAAACGAACATGAATATGTCGGAATATTATGAATGGTCTCCACTCTGATAGTTTGGATATCGGAAAGAAACGATGAAAATCCTTTTATATATGGGCAACGAAATAAAAACTTTTCATGGTACATCTATACATGATATATATACATAAATCTTGTCGAAGAGCAAGGACATCATTTATACCTTTGTCGAAAAGACAAATATACATCCCTTTGTCGAAAAATAACATTCTCGAATCGACAAAACTTAAACATACAACTCATTTTAAAAGATTTTTTACAAACCCTCAAGTAATTAACTTAAGACTTCGGAGGCTTATGATAGAACCTCCTACTCGACGCCGTCTTATAGGCTTGAGTAGGCCCATAATTTGAGCTCGGGGGCTTCTACAAGCCCATAATTTTTTTTATCAGCCACAAATGCCCAACTTCGAGAGTCCAATCTCGAGGGCCCAACTTTGAAGGCTCAATCTCGATGTCTTCAATACCCTACCGCAACATTAAGCGCTATCAATGCTCATGCATGACGTGCCATAAATGTGCATGTGCAGTATTAAATGCCATAATGACTATTCCGAAGGTAATGGCTGAAACGGTCCAATGATTATATGGCGCAAAATGGAGTCTATATAAGGCCTAACCTCGAGGTACACAAGGAGACTTTTGAATACTATTTTCCACATACTCACATACCATTGACAGCTCACAGGGAAGAGTAAAATTTTGTCTAACTTCTCTCTTGATGATTTAGAACAATCCGTATCAATAATCTTGTCATTTTGGAGAAAAAAACTATTATTTTTAGAGCATGTCCCTCCTACTTGTAAATAACTCATCAGTTAATCTAAATCCGTGATACGCATCAATTTACTAGCACTTTATTTTTTATTTTATTTTTATAAGGGATAGAAATAAAAAAATTATCGCTGCACAAAATTTGAAGAGTTTCTTAAATTTGATATGATATAAGTATAAATTATATATAATTTGAGTAAATTACTTATTCATAAGAATAAAATTTGGAGGAAACATATTCTTTGTAGGCATGCTTAATTGCTCATCCTATTTGTAGATAATTTGTTACTTAATCTAAACTCACCAGAAGCATGCAATTTTTGAATTTTTTTTAAGATAAGTAAAAGATAATTTGAAACTAAATATTTAAACCAATTACTGAGAGAAATCCCAATCAGAGCGCCACATGATGCATCTGAAAGTATTTGCAAAGTCAGTGGTAATTTGTTGTCCCCCCATGGTTGTCCTTCTCAAAACCTTCCCTGCAGGGTGCAGGCACAACTTTGTATACTCTATTTCCTCCATTGGGGAGCTAAACAAGTCGTAGCAAACAAATAAGTTGCATTTTTCAATTTGAGTCACATCTTGTATGATCATCGCAGCACGTTTCTTCATTGAACTCAATGTATAAATTGAAGATATTTGTTCACTCTTTGTTGCTGGTATAAATATGAGTAGAATTTAAATCCCTTTCAAACGATTTTGCAAAACTGAATTTTGTTCACTCTTCTTAGGCTCGTTTGGCAAACGGTTTTGCAAAACTGAATTGTGTTCATTCTTAAAGAACAAGTTCACTATTCTTAGAGCATCCGCATTGGTGTCGACTGTCAAAATTAAATTTTTATGCCATGTCATCAATTGACAATTTATTTTAAGAGTGACATTCCTGAATAGAACGAAATTATCAAAATGGCACTTTCGTAATTATTTTTTTGCTTCTTCGCTGACGTGGCTTGTCAAATTAATTGTCAAATTTAGACAATTGTCTAATTTTGCGTAGTCTCTGCATCCCTGGAATTCAAATGACAATTGTCAAATGAGATTTGACAATCAATTTGACAATGGGATGCGGATGCTCTTAGTGTGCGATTTGGTATTCTCATTTTTTTCCGGAATAAAATGGAAGAGTGATCTTTCGGGATAATTCTTCTTCACTTTATTTCAATTTTTAGAGATAGTGTTTGCTACTATAATATTAAAAGAAGAGAGTATTAGTTCTTTAATTGAATTTAAATATCAGTACCTTTTTAATTAAATGATAATAATGATAACAACATAATTAAATTCAATAATAATTTATTACTACGAGTAAAATAATAACTAATTTAATTATTACGATACTAGTATTATAATATTATCAATAATATTTTTATAGTTATCAATTTATCATAGTAATTAAATTAATGTAATGACAATAATGAATTGTTATTATTATTATTACTGTTGTTGTTATTAAAATATATTATTAAAAATATTATATATTATTATTATAAAAATTAATTTTATTATTATTATGACAATATAAATTAATAATAGTTATAATGATAAAAATATGATTAATGGTTTTATAGCATTATTGTTATATAATTAAATTAATTATCATTAAAATTATAATATAACTATAATATTAAATAATACTAATAATTATTATATTTATTATTATCAATATGGTTATCATTACATAATATATTTATCATTAAAAAATAATTAAAGAATGAAAAAACAAATTACATTTTTGTAATATAGTTAAATGGTGGAATATTTTTTTTCTTTCACCTACTTCCAACTTTATTATTTTTCTTTCACTAATGTTTGACGATTATCTTATGGAAGATATCCGCTTTCATTTTATTCCAAAAGAATATGATAGGTAGTACCAAAAAACACTCTCATACAAAAGAGAAATAGACTTGGGTTATTTTTTATCTATCTAAAAAATAGTAAATGGATCTAAAAAATATGAAATTTGATCTACAACTAGATTTGAATATAAAAATTAGTTCGAGCGGTTATATTGATAATTTAAATATTAATAATGAAGAAATAATTAGTAATACACTGAACATCCCTAATATCACTACACATATAAGCTAACTCAAGAGAAATATATCAAGACTAATATTGTTGAGCAAATCTGGACGATAAACTCATTGGGTCCGTTTGGCACCCAATGGAATAGCAAAAAGTTAGAATAGAATAGCTATTTCGATGAATTAATTTGCCAAACGAATTTTAGACTAAGTAGAAGAGTGCAGAATAGTGCTAATCAGGTATACCAACTTATAGGTGGAATAGGATTAGCTCTCGTCGAATAGCAATTATTGTTTGATTATATTATATTATGATTATGATTAAGATTTAGTATTATTATATTATTATATTATATTTATGATTATAATTTATTATTATATTAATATTATGATTATTATTTATTATTATTATTATCATTATATTATTATTATTAAATTATTATTATCATTATTGTTATTATATTATCGTTACCATTAGTATTATTATATTATTTATTATTATTATAAATATAATTTTAATATTATATTATTATATTATGAATATAAATATAATTATTTTATTATTATATTATTATGATCAAGATTATTTATTATTATATTATTATATTATGATGATTATGATTATGATTATTATTATTTATTATTATTTTATTATGTTGTATTACATTATTATATGTTTATTATAGTGATGATTAATTTATTATTATATTATTATAATTATTTTTATTTTTATGATTATATTTTTATTACTATATTATTATGATTATGATTATTATATTATAATTATATTATTAAAATTATGATTACTTATTATTATTATATTATTATAATTATGATTGTATTTATAATTTTATTATTATTATATTACTATATTATGATTATGTTTATATTTTTATTATATTACTATTATAATATTATTATTTATTATATTATTTTTTATTACTTTATTATTATTTTATTATGTTGTATTATATTATTATATGTTGATTATAGTTATGATTAATTTATTATTATTATTATTATTTATAATTATTTTTATGATTATGATTATATTTTTATTATTATATTATTATGATTATGATTATGGTTATATTATTATGATTATGGCTATAATTATTATTATCATGATTATGATTGTGATTATTATATTATTAAAATTATGATTATTTATTATTATATTATTATAATTATGATTGTAATTATAATTTTTAATTATTATATTACTATATTATGATTATGTTTATATTTTTATTATATTACTATTATAATATTATTATTTATTATGATTATTTTTATTACTTTATTATTATTATTATTATTATCTTACTATTATGATTATTATTTTACTATTATTATTATCATCATCATTATTAGTATCATAATTATTCATATTTTAACTATTCTGAATAACAACTGCCAAACGATATTTTCACTCTTCCAAATAGTCAAGAATACCACTCTTCTAAAAAATATACTATTCTATCACTATTCCAAAATTACCACTCTTCCAAAGCTATTTCTTGATTTGCCAAACAAACCCATTGGTTTGAGAAATTTTTGAACAAGTCATAGAAATTAATTGAGCGGGAAAAAAATTGTTGCTGCCCAGGATCGAACTGGGGACCTTCAGTGTGTAAGACTGACGTGATAACCACTACACCACAGCAACTTCTTCGTTATTGATTTGTGTTATCTTTCTAAATCTCAACCAAAACAAACAACAACTGATTCAATGCAGTTCGTACTTGGTAGTCATGTTGTTTTCCCCCGAGCAGATGTTAAAAAAATTCCAAGTAGACATGATGTTTTCAACTCTGTATTTCTTACGATTAGAATTTTTTTTATATAAATTTTCTAAGTAATACATGTGAGATGAAACTTCCATTGAAAAATGTTTTTCTGGGACCACTGAACAAAGGGGTGAAAGATACCAGGTCTCTCTATGAATTGAGATATTATTCTTTAGTTATATTTATGATATTTGCAAGTACATGTATTCTTCAGTTTCTCTTATGAAATTAAATTAATTTGAAAGGCAAAATATTAGCAGATTTGCTTTCTCTTCCCTTCTTTTCCCCTTTCTGGAGCAGATCACAGTATAAACATGTACATCACAAAATTCAAAGTCTTTATTTCGATTCGTACGCATTCACTTATTAGTGATGTGATTCTACGAATATGTAATTCTCAAATTCATTTACAGAGATGCATATCCATGGATAGAAAATATGAATGTGGATAAAATATTATTTATTTTGTGGTTGTACCGGCAAAATTATGGTAGAAAACGTCAAGTAATATTTCTAAAGAGTGGGGATCCATTGACAATGGATTATTTTTAAACAATCTTGATAATGGATCTCTAAATAAATATAATTTTTTTTATAGATGTGTTCTTTTACCTTTAGATTGATGGTCATTTAAATTTCATGTAATTTCATAATCGTTTGATAGTTCATTAAAGACCATCAATTTTTCATATAATTTGTAACGGTTTCAATTTAACGGTCTTAGATGGACTATCAAATGATAATGAAATTGCATGAAATTTGAATGACCATCAATCTAAAGATAGAAAAATACATCTATAAATTATTTTTTTATTTTTAAGAATTTGTTTCTATTTATTTAGAGGTCTATTGTCAAGATTGTCAAAATAAACCATTGCCAACCGATCCCTTCTCATTTCTAAATTGTTATTTCTATTATTTAAATAAAATTATTGTTTTCCTCATTAATTTTTTTATACAATTTATGAAAGTATAAAAACATTAAAGAACCAATGAAAATTAATAATATAATAGGATAATTTGAATAAAATTAATATTTGATGGAGTTTTAACAAAAAAATTATCTTTAACAAATCTTAGGTTCACAAGAATATTCATGTACCTGATATGAGTGTAAATGAAATGCGTGTAAATGAAATGCAAAATAAAGACGTCTATCAGGATCATGTGTGAGAAAAAAGTGCTTAGACCTTGAAGTAAAGAAAATTCATTTTTTTTTAAACGAGACTAGTTAGGATTTTTATGCAATAAATCAAACTTAAAAATCCAAATAACCGGCTGAAAAATAATTTAAATTAGAATAAAAAATATTTGACTCAAACATTATATGTCTAATGAGTGAGACTATAGTGCATTGCAATGTACGGATGCACCTATGCATTATCTTAAAATTTTAAATTTTAAGTAAAATATGATCGATCCGAATGCTCAATATGATCTTCATATTAAACTTTATTATCTAGCCAAATTTTATATTTTTTTAGATTTTTTTGCTATTTTTTCGGATGAAGATAAAACTGTCATCATTTGATGGTCCAGAATTTTTAAATCAAATAAATTTCTCCTCATTCGAAAAAATAGCAAAAAAATCTAAAAAAATATATAAAATTTGCTAGCTAACAAAGTTTGATATGAGGATCATATTGTTTGGTTTAGATCGGTCATATTTTACTTAAAATTTAAGATTTTAAAATAATGCACAAATATATCCGTACATTACAATGCACCGTAGTCTCACTCATGTCTAATATCCGATAATAAATTAAATATTTATAGCAAGTAAACGAGTCTTTTACAGGACAGGATTTATGATCACGTGATGCTAGATCGTGTAATCTTTTTACTTGGACTACACTATAAGAAAAAAAAAAGATATTTGAAATTGAATTTCCATTACACATAATTTAAAATAAATTCAAACATACATTTCGGACGAGCAATATATATAGATGTAATATTTAAAAACACAAAATATAAGAGAAAAAAAATTAAATGCGTGTAGGCATATATTTACTTAGTTGTTGGCAATTAGACACAACTGGGCTAATTGCCGGTATTTCCACCTTGAGGAGAATGAGAGATGGCGGGACGCAGAGAATAAAAGATACTTGAGCAAACCATGTCATTATTTCAAGAACAACAAATATTGTAATTACAAAGATTCTACTTTTTTGCGCACTTTGATAAGTTCAAAAGTCGAATGTGCTGAAACTTTCCAAATTGCAATAATAGATTCTACTTTTTTGCGCACTCTTCTGGAGATGCTCAATACTTTGGCTTATTCACACTAGTTTTAGTACCAATAAAAGTTGGTGTTTCTCTTTGAATAGTAAAACTAAAATACTAAAATAGTTAGATTTGACTTGCTCTGATATCTCACTGAAAAAATTTAACTAAAAAAATATTATTAATTAAAATTTAGTGCATAATATTAATTTTATGTTGTGTCTTTTGACTAATTATACTTACAGAAATGTGACTGTTTTAAGAAATAACATCTTCATACACAAATATCATTTTATATATTTTTATCACCTATATTACATGAATTGAATGATTTTCGTGTGAACAAAAATATTTTGATGACTTAACTAGAATACGGTGAATACTATGTGTCGTTACGTAATATATAAGTATCACATTTAGTTTTTTTCTTTTGCCTAATTACCTTATTGCATTGGCAATATTAAAAGTTTTAAAACTGTTTACCAACCACGAGTTAAAAAAACATCACAACATAGCTTGTTGGGCCGAATACCATAAATATCACATTAATTTTTCTCTTATGGATTGAAATATGTATTATTAAAAGAAAGGTCAAAATAGAAAGTTGTGAATTGCAAAAGTAATTTGGATAAACTTTGTCTACAAACTATCTCAAAACAGCATATGAATTAAATAGAGTAAAAATGATCCAAATATGAAATGGAGCAAAATATCTAGCTGGCTTCACTTTTCAAAATATATTGGAGTTGGAGGGCTTATAACTAAAAAAAGAGAGAGAAAAATATGTTGAACTCATCATATAGAACGGTAAAGGAAGATGAGTCATTCTCTGTTTATTTGACATCAAATGAAATAGTAAAAAGTAGAAATAACATTACTATTTTTATAGAATATGTTTGGATGGGCCAGTAATAGCAGAATAATTATTATTTTCAGAATAAAAATAGCAGTTATGTATCAAAACATAAATCTGTTGTTCCAGAACAGTGAGAATGGCTGTTATTCTGCTATTTTGTGGTGAGGATGGAATAGTTGTTGTTCTTCTCAACTCATTGGGTCCGTTTGGCAAATCAAGCAATAGGTTTGAAAGAGTGGTAATTTTGAGAAGTGATAGAATAGTATATTTTTGGAAGAGTAATATTCTTGACTATTCGGAAGAGTGAAAATATCGTTTGGCAGTTGTTAATCAGAATAGTTGAAATATGGATAATTATGATAATAAATAATATAATAATAATAATCATAATAAATAATAATATTCATAATAGTAATATAATAAAAATATAAACATAATCATAATATAGTAATATAATAATAAAAATTATAATTGTAATAATATAATAATATATAATTTTAATTTTAATAACATAATAATATAATAATAATTATTATAATTAAAATCATAATAATAATACAATAATAATAAATAATCAAAATTTTAATACTATAATTATAAAATAATATTATAATACAACATAATTAAATAATAATCATAATCAAAATCATGATAATAATTATAGTCATAATCATAATAATATAATAATATAACCATAATCATAATCATAATAATATAATAATAAAAATAAAATCATAATCATGTTCATAATAATTATAAATAATTATAATCATAATAATATAATAATAATATAATCATAACTATAATAATAATATAATAATATAATACAACATAATAAAATAATAATAAGTAATAATAATTATAGTCATATTCAACATAATATAATAATAATATAATCATAATTAAAATATAATAATATAATAATCATAATTATAATAATATAATCATAATCATAATATAATAATAAATAATCAAGATCATAATAATATAATAATAAAATAATCATATTTATATTCATAATATAATACTAAAATTATAATTATTATAATATAATAATAATATAATAATACTAATAGTGTTGATAATATAATAACAATAATGATAATCATAATTTAATAATAATGATAATACTAATAATAAATAATAATTATAATATTAATGTAATAATAAATTATAATTATAATCATAATATAATAATATAAATCATAATCACAATCATAATATAATAATATAACCGATATTCGACGAGAGCTAATCCGGTATTCCACCTATAAGTTGGTATACCGAATTAGCACTCTTCCGCACTCTTCTACTTAGTCTTCGGAAGAGTGAAAATATCATTTGACATTGTTAATCAGAATAATTAAAATATGAATAATTATTACACTAATAATGATGATGATGATAAAAATAATAGTAAAATAATAATATAATAAATAAATAATTATTATAATCATAATAAATAATAATATTCATAGTTGTAATCATAGTAATATAATAAAAATATAAACATAATCATAATATAGTAATATAATAATAAAGATTATAATTATAATAATATAATAATCATAAATAATCATAATTTTAATAATATAATCATTATATAATAATAAAAATTATAATTATAATCATAATCGTGATAATATAATAATAATAAATAATCATAATTTTAATAATATAATCATAATGTAATAATATAATACAACATAATTAAATAATAATCATAATCATAATCATGATAATAATAATTATAGTCATAATCATAATAATATAATAATATAACCATAATCATAATAATATAATAATAAAAAATTATAATCAAAATCATGTTCATAATAATTATAAGTAATTATAATCATAATAATATAATAATAATATAATCATAACTATAATTATAATATAATAATATAATACAAAATAATAATATAATAATAATATGTAATAATAATCATAGTCGAATCATCATAATATAATCATAATTAAAATATAATAATATAATTTTAATAAATAATCATAATTATAACAATATAATCATAATCATAACATAATATAATAATAAATAATCATGATCATAATAATTTAATAATAAAATAATTATATTTATATTCATAATATAATAATATAATACTAAAAATATATATTTATTATAATATAATAATACTAATAGTGATGATAATATAATAATAATAATCATAATCATAATCATAATTTAATAATCATAATAAATGATAATTATAATATTAATATAATAATAATATTTAATCATAATATAATATAATAATAATAAATCAAAATCATAATAATATAATATAATATAATATAATTAAACAATAATCGCTATTTCGACGAGAGCTAATCTAATATTCGACCTATAAGTTGGTATACCGGATTAACACTCTTCCGCACTCTTCTTAGAAATTATTATTTATTATGTTACATTATGATTATTATTATTATTATATCATGATTATACTATTATTATTATTTTATTAATATATTATGATTATGATTATATTATTATTATTATTATATTACCATTGTTATTATGATTATATTATTATTATTATTATTATTATTATTTATTATTATTATTATTATTATTATTATTATTATATCATCATCATCATTGTTGGTATCATAATTATCAATATTTTTATTATTATGATTAACAACTGTTAAACATATTTTTCACTCTTCCGAATAGTAAAAAATATCATTTTTCTATCACTTTTCCAAAATGATAATATTCTACTTTTTTATCTCTATTTTTTAGTTTGTCTAATAAACTCTTAAGTGTAGTTCGCAGATGAACTTGCTATACACAAGTACACATATCTAAACCGTTTGATTGAAAAATTATGTTACTTTTCATCAGGGGCGGAACCAAAAATTTGACAAAAGGAGTTAAATAATAAATTTTACTTTTTTTTAAAGGGAACCAAAGAGTATTTATATTTAAAATTATATAAAATATAATGGATAAAAATATAATTTTTCATTTCTTAGGGGCTAGTCCTTTTGCTTACCTTTAGTTCCTCCCCTGCTCTTCACATGTTTTAATGAATTAATTGTCCGTACTTAATTTTCCAAAATTTGGGATTTTATAAATTTTAATTCTAAGAATTATTTTAACCATCAAATCAGCATGTGATCATCAATTTTGTTAAAACTTATTTCTATTCGCCTATTTTAATCCAATCTAAATGTTAATTCGACAGTTGAAATAAAACCCAAAATTGATTGCAATGGGCTGGGAACTCCCCGATTCCAACACCATAAACGCTAGAAATTTTGATCTCACTCTCAAATAGAAAGATCGGTATTCTGTGCTGATATTTTTACAATAGCTCAAGAAAATTATAATGACTGTGAAAAAATTTAAACATGAATTTTAATATATAAAATTATTTATTATTGTTAAACCAAAACCGTTTATAAATAATCAGGCTATACAAATTAAAAAAATCGCACAAACGAAATTTTTTTCAACTTCCAAATAGAGAGCCACTGAGCCAGTATTAAATGATCAGAGGAGAATGTGCTCTTTCCTCGGTCTTTATGTTTCCTTAATCTCCTCCTCATCAAATTTTTCTCCTCTGCCTTCCCCCCTTCGCAAATTGCCTCTCCCTCTCAAAATCCCCACTCCACTGGAGATCTCAGGGCCCTGATATCTAAATCAGAACTGTCTGATCGAAATTCGAGTTGAATCGGACGGCTCTGAGTACGGTCTCAGAAACCTGAGATCGGATCCGATTTTAGACGATTTCATCGCCCACTCCATGCGCCATGGTCTCAGCAGCTTTCAAACCGGCAACTGAACCGAGTTCTTCGACCTACCAACTGCTGGTTGGTCTACCTGCATTGGTGGAAGTGGAACCCTGATGGGCTTCTGTAAGTTGGGTCCCACTTGGCATTGTCTCAACTGCTAAGCACGGGGCCTTCATATCTTATTCGAAGGTTCTTGTTTTTATTCTTTTGATCAGATAGTTTTACTCGATATGTTTTATGATATAAAATCTAATTTATACATACATAAATAATAATTAGATGAGATTTCCTTTCTTAATAATATTAATTACTGCTGCAAGAAATGAAAATTTTGTCCAGGAATTGGGCCGGAGAGATAGGGTCAATATTAAGTCTTGTGAAAAATTCCAATAGACTCATGTCATCTGGGCCCATACAAATTTGGAAACAAGGAATAATTCCACGAGGTCTCAATTTCTTGATTTCTAAGTATATAACAGGTCCCAAAGATTGGTTCAGCCGTTAGTTAGACCGCCTTCGGATTGATTTCATTAATTGTAACAAGTGTTGGATTCAGAGAACTCTAAATCCAATTATAAAGTTGGATTACTGCATATAATTATATGTCACATACTGTCATACTAAAATACGTTACATACTGTCATAATAAAATATCTAAATAAATGATCAAATTTAGTAGAACATTCAACAACGACAACAAAGTCTTTAATTCTAAATAAATTGGAGTAGACTAAAAATGAAATCTAATCTGAGATCATAGATCTCAAATATCAAAAATCAATGATAGTAATAGTGATAATGATATTGCTAGTAATGACGATGATAATAATGATAATGATAATGATACTAAATGTAGCATTCAATTAAAATATTAGACAAATTAAATACAATTTAAATTAAAAAGAGACAAATTGAAGGCTGCATCAAGATTCTGTACACAATAAGTATATGAATGCTCTGATGATACTTCACTCTTTTGATAAAAACAGTGAAAGTAAAGATTAAATGAGTAAATAGGAGTTATATTTCACACTTCAATCTTCATCTAGATTAAGGGCGTCTCACCACAAGCTGTATTTTAATGCTGATACAGAGGCACCATTAGATCAGGGAATCAAATTGCTAATTTTGTATGTTTCTTCTTTATGGTTCAGTTAGTAGTTAAGAGAAACCCAAGGCAAGCTTAAGACAGCACATGATATGACAGGTTATTGTGGAAAGATAGACACAGCTAATTGGGGTTAATTGTTAATGAACTTCAAATACTGTTAGGAAGTAATGTGATTTTTATCTGTGAAACACAATTGCTCCTGAAGGACTTGTACTGCACATGATGAATTAATTCAAGCAATCATGAATATTTTCAGACATTAATGAAAGCAAACATCCTAATTCAAAGAGTGCTTTAATAATACTTCTTACTGTACATACATTTTACATTGCAAAAACAACGACCTTCTTGCAACGAGAATATTACAACCACCTAATATATAACAAGAAAAGTAACCGGAATAACAACTTTATGGCTGATCAATCATCGACTAAGAACATAACAAATTCCAAAATGTCAATGCTCTAAAATTCTGAAACATAACAGATTCTAAGTACCTTCATGGCTGCTCTTGACTCATCTAAGCGCTACAGGAAAAAAATGGTTAGTATGTATATTGAACCAAAAAAATAACTTTTGATATTTTAAAAGAGAAATATACTAAAGCAGCTCATGCGTTTCTATAGTTGTATAGTGAACCAGAAAATGAGAAAACCAACTGAACTAGAAGAAGAAAATAAAATGTAACTATATCTTTGGGCAAGTTTTGAAAGTTGAGACCTTGCTCATTACAGTAGCTATACCTTTCAACAAGATGCTTGAGCCGCTGTGGTTTTCTCTCCATTACGTTGCACTGTGATGTGTGTGTGTGTGTTGGGGGGGGGGGGGGGGGGGGGGGTCAATGTGCTCTCTAGCTGATGACTTCTTCTTATGACTCTAAGTGGCAGCGCACAGTTACAGCTGCAACTTGTCCTCACACCGTCTGGTCCAGATTTTGAAGTAGATGCACCCGCTGGGATAAATTTTGAAGTGGATGCACCCAAATGCTGGTCCTGATCACATTCTCATCGCCTCCAACATCATCTACAAAAATCTCATCACCATCAATCACAATGCTAATTATCAATTCATATCCTAGAAACTACCTTCAACTCTGGTTATACTTTTTGCTAATCAAGAGAGAAACAAAATGCAATTACTTGGTGTGAACAGAAAAATAGTAGAGCAAGTTCTCTCTGATGGCCAACATGTAGCTACTGCCAAGAGCAATTTCTCTCTTATTATAATCGCTTATGAGCAATTGTAAGCTGTACAAGCTACTGAAATAGTAAAAACCACAAAGAGAAAATCACTTCATGAGCTCAGAATAATGGGTTCAAAAGACTCAATAGCAGTTGGGTTTTAACAGATCTAAAAGAATCCAATCTTACCACCTACTTATAAATATGTGCACTTAGATTAAAAAAAAAGACTCAATAACACACGATCAAGTTCAGGAGTCTTCTCGA
Source organism: Schoenoplectus tabernaemontani (assembly GCA_037127355.1). Taxonomy (NCBI): domain Eukaryota; kingdom Viridiplantae; phylum Streptophyta; class Magnoliopsida; order Poales; family Cyperaceae; genus Schoenoplectus; species Schoenoplectus tabernaemontani. The sequence continues at coordinate 17,330,307 of CM073743.1, read as the reverse complement.
AAGGAGAATAAAGCTAAATTATTGAATTAATTAGGTGATGAAGCTTACTAGTTTCTAAAAAGAGTGGTTATGCATAGAACCCAAACACAAGCTCATACTGCAGATTAAGCTGAGAAGAGGAAGGTCTGGATGGAGATAGATCGAGTCAGGAACTCTGCAGAGGGGAACGCGGGAGGGTGGGGCGCGAAGATGAGTCCTGTCACTTTTTCTCGATGCGGAGAGGAATTGGAAGGAGGGGCGCAGCACGCATGAGAAAGAAAAGGTCATTTGAGCCCGAATCAAGAAGCAAGCCTATGGCTTCGATTGTTCATCTATTTCTCTCAATTACTTTCACCCAATTTAAAAAATGCAGGTTAGCAAACACAAACACATATAGCCTATCATGCAGGTTATCAAAGCACTGGAAACATTTCATTCTCCATGACTCATTCCAAAGTAAAACACCACAAACCACACAGCTTCCCATTAAGATCCCAATAATGGCTCCAACATTAAAAGAGATCATCGCATCAGAAGTTTCCTTGTTTGAGACATTAGGTTGGTTCATATTGTTATGTGTACATTCAATTGAGAGAGGGAAGCCACAAAGGCCAGGGTTGCCTTCATAGATTGATGGGTCATCGAGCACTTGAAGTTGGTGACCTGTTGGAATTCTTCCAGAGAGATTATTGTATGACAAATTCAAGCCGCTTAAGAAAGTCAGGGATGATAAATTTGAAGGAATAACACCAGATAGCTCATTATTCGATAGATCAAGTGATTCCAACAACAGTAAAGAACCAATGTTAACAGGAATATTTCCACTCAATTTATTTATGGACAAATTTAAATTGATCAGACCAAAAAGGAGTCCAATTTCTTCAGGAATATCACCGATTAAATTGTTGCATGATAAATCAAAGCTTGTCCAATATTTAATACCATCCCCATATTCAAACTCTATCCCTTTTGTGTCCACCTCCAAACTACCAAATTCAATGGTGTATTGATTTGGTGCTGACTCTACATAAAAGGGATCCAAATCTAAAATTTGGCTCTGTAAAATGACTTTGTTACCCACTTGGGGAAAAGTAGGGGCCCAGGCCATTCGCTTCAAGGATTTCAAGGAACTAGGTATGGAACCTATAAAATTGTTTTGTCCAAGATCTAGAACTTGAAGTTCACTTAATTCTGCTAGTTGGCTTGGTATTGTGCCTGAGAACTGGTTTGATTTGAGTGATAAGATTCTTAAAAATGGTAATTTCTTCCCTATCCAAGTTGGTATATTGCCAAAAAAATTATTGTTCTCGAGACCAAGAAAAATTAGGTTGTTGCAACTTTTTAAGAACAGAGGGAATCTGCCAGAGAGGTTATTATGTCCTAAATTAAGCATTCTGATGCTTGAACTTATTGAGCTCAAGGGGCTTGAACCAAATCCAAAAGGAGCCTGTCGCGTTGAATTGATGTTTTTATTCAAACAATTGGGGATATTTCCTGTTAGTGAGTTTTTTGATGCATCTAGAACTTGTAATCGGTGCAATTTGCATAAAGCTTGGGGGATAGAACCAGTAAATGAGTTTTCCCTAAGAATAAGGACTCTTAGTTGTACTGCATCTTCAAAATTAAATGACAGTGAACCAGATAAAGTGTTTTCTGAGAGATTTATTGTGTATAAACTTTTAGGTAATCTTGGTATAGAGCCACTAAAATGATTATCATGTAGGAGTATTTCTGTTGCAGACATGAACTCAAAACTTTCTGGTAATTGTCCCCTCAAGTTATTTTTGGATAGGTCCAGATAGCCCGTATTATTGAAAACTTTCCAAAACCAAACAGGCAAGTCGTCATCTATGCCTGTATTAGAAATAGCAAGGGTAAAGTTATTTGTTTGCCATTTAAGCCACTGAGGAAATTTGGGACCTATTTTGCAAGATGAGAAACTAGCTTCAGTTAATCTAAACGGAGGAATCCAATTTGCATTAACTATTAGGCTGAGAGAGTTGCCAGATAAAATCAAACTTTTTAAATTTTCCATCTTAGAAAACAGTTTTTCTGTAATCTCACCATGGAAGTTGTTGCTACTTAGATCCAACACAACTAGCTGAGTAAGCATTCCAATGCTCGAAGGTATGCTGCCGCTAAGATTGTTATGTGCAAGCATGAGAATTCTTAGGTTAATAATATTCCCTAGCCCACTTGATAAATTCCCATTAAGATCATTCGAACTTAAATCAAGTACTTGCAAATTAGTGCATGAATGTGCTGACAAACTCTTTGTAAGCTCAGCAATATCTCCACTAATTAGATTACTTGAAAAATCCAGAACTATCAGGTTGGAAAGGTTACTGAAGCTGCTTGCTTTCATATCTCTAATGTTATTGCTTCCGAGAAATAATTCTTTAATAGAATTCATGCTTCCTAATGCATAACTATTCAGGTTATTGATTGAAAAGTCAACATATTCCAGACCTGTCATGTTCCCAAACCAGTTAAGAAAGGGAGGATTGCTTAACTTGTTTTGACTAAGATCAAGGGTCACAAGTCCTGTGAGATTTCCATGAGACAGAGAGAAAACTGTATCATTAATACCACAATAAGCTAGGCAAAGGGTTTGTATCTGTGGAAGCATGTCTAATGCTTCCAAGTTCTTGACACTGCTCAGGTTGACATAGCTCAAATCAAGATGCTTTAAGAAAGAGAGATGTGCTAACCATGCAATATCTTTCGAGTAGGAATTATACATAAGAGAAAAATCTAGATACTGTAAACTAGAAAGATTGCTGAGCTGAGGTGGTATCCTACCAGAAAATAAAGTTGCCGAGATGTTGAGATATATTAGCTCCCGGAAGGAACCAATGAACTCTGGTATTTTTGCATTGCTGAAGTTGTTGTAACTAAGATCGAGATAGTTTAAGTATGCTAAAGAAACCAAAGAAGAGCTGATCTCACCAGTCAAGGCATAACCGGGTTCTGGATTGCCCCATTCATCAAGATATGTGTTGCGAAGGTCAAGTCGGACAACATTTGTTGTTTTTTTACTGCATGTGACACCTCTCCACTGGCAACAATCTTGGCCTTGCCATGAAGAAAGGCGGTTTTTGCAGTCAATGAGACCGGCTTTGAATGATATCAGTGCATCTCTCTCGATCTCTTGGCAACTGCTGTTAACTGGCTTATCCTTTATGGTTTGTAAAGTGTTTGCTTGGGTTAGCAAAAGCACAAAGAACGGAGCAAATTGTACAACGAGCTTAGATTTGGTCATTTGTAGGAATTGAAATAAGTTTTGATTTCAATTTTCTGTTTTCTTAGAATGATAAAACAGGTTGTGATTTTAAAATGGCATCATGCACATATATATTAGAGCTAACGATATTGTATCACTAGGCATATTGACTCCAATAGTGTTATGTCGTTGTACTGAAAAAGACGAGAGTTAATCTTATACAAATTCAAACTCATACAATAATTACACTAGACAAACATTTGCACAAAAAATCACACCGTCAAAAAGTGAAAATATAAAGGGTAATTCTAGTGTATATTTAACTTTATCGTACATCCACTTTTGAAAAATAGTCCAACTTAAAAAAAAGAGTTCAAACTGTTTATGTGTTTTAAATTGCTTGATGGAACATATATAACAAATTCGAGTAATTTGAAAGAGATTTGCATACAATCAGCAATTATAAATTTTAAATGCAGAGTTTTAATAATTTTGTAATGAATGACCAATCAAATATTAGTTAACTCAAATTGGATACACGTTTTCTCTCTGTATTCAAGATTTTTTTTTTGTATGTGTATGAGTTTGAAAAATCAATTAATATTCGTTCTTTTTTTTTGCGTAAATTATGACATATGCCATCAGTTAACTAGCTAAAAAGTGGCCCTGCCATTAAATAAAGCAAAATAACTCTTAAGACTGACAAATTCAAGGTCCGATCGAGTAAATTAATTGTGAGCTTCGCTTTACAAGACTTGGAGATGATAATTGCTATCAGAGTAATTAATATGACATTACCTAATTTTCTTCAAGCACGGTATTTCTTAGTTTGCATAATGTAAATGAATAGAAATAACGTATATTTGGGTTTAAGTCAAACTCCAAGTTTAATTCCATCAACATCAGAATTGGCTTGTAGCACAACTGCAATACTAAATAAATTGGCTTGTATCACAACTGCACAAGTGGTCATAATTCAACTGCACTCTATTTAAGGAAAACCATATATAATATAAGCTAGACCTGTAGGAATTAAGTTTATCCTCTAGAGAATGTACATTAGTAGGAGGGAGAGCCGAACAAGTAAATTTGTGGATATAGAAGAGATATTATATATATAGAGTTCGGTTAAGATGGTCCATTATGGATTAATTTTCCATTTTCAAAGTTTAAATTATTGATACTACCGCTTAAAATAATTTATATATGAAAATCTAGTTGTAGATCAAATTTTAGATTTCTTAGAATTTTTTTAGATAGTTAGAAAATCACTTGATTTGATTATTATGAGTCATTTTCAAAAGAAGTGAATTTCTAACTATCTAAAAAATAATAAAAAGATTCTAAAAAAATATAAAATTTGATTTTGAACTAGATTTTCATATGAAAATTATTTTGAGCAGTCGGATCAATCATTTAAATTTTGAAAATGGAGAACTGATCTGTAGCACACGTAGCCTCACTATATATATAGTGAGGCTATGATGCTTCGTGAAGAACTCGTGCTTTGCATCCGTATATCGAACATTGAAAGTTTAAATGACCGATCTAAATCATTGAACATGATCTCTGTATTGAAATATTTTTGAAGATCAAATTTATTTTTTTAATTTATTGTTATGTTTTAGATGGATGAAAAATCACTAATATTGGACGGTGTAGAAATTATTAGATCAACAAACTTTGTGCCCCTCTAAAAAATAGCAAAAAATAAAAAAATATATAAAACTTGATCTCCAAAGATATTTCAATATGAAGATCATGTTTGACAGTTTATCTCGGTCATTTGGACTTTTAAATGAGAGATACAGACGTGAAGCATGAGATATTTCATACTTTATGAAGCACCGTAACCTCATTATATATATATAATTATGTTATGATGCTTTGCGAAACATCATGGATGTGGTGCTTTAGATCTAAATATATAATTTTATACTATATATAATCAATTTGAACTGTTCAATCTAATCTCCATATGAAAATGTATTAGCAAGTCAAATTTGACATTTTTTGGAATTAATTTGATATTTTTTCACATGGGGAGAAAATCATTTTTTTGGAAGAACCAGAATTCTCAGATCAAGTCATTTTATCTTCACTCGAAAAAATAGCAAATCAATTCTAAAAAATATAAAATTTATCTTTGTAATATATTTTCATATGGAAATCAGATTGAATGGTTCAAATCGGTCATATCTAATTTGAAATTATATATTTTAATCCAAAGAACCACATCCACGATGCTTCGCGAAGTACCATAAATATATATATATATATAGGTTACGGTGTTTTACAAAGTAAAGAACCGATTTTACTTTGTCATGAGATTTCATATCTCGATGGCTTAAATGGTCTATCTAAGTTGCTTAATTTTTTTTTATGTTAAAATCTCATGGGATATTAATTTTTATGATTTTTTGAGCTTCCTAGATATTTTTTAAATTATTTTTAAAAATAGCTTTGTATAATGTAAGAAAATGATATATTTCAGGGCTATTTTTGAAAATTAATTTTAAAAAATAGCTAAAAAGCTCAAAAAATTATGAAATTTAATATCCCATGAGTATTTAACATAAAAAAATTATTGAGTAACTTAGATAGACCATTTAATCTGTCGGGATATGAAATCTCATGCCAAAGCAAAACTAATTCTTTACTTTGTAAAGCACCATAACCTCACCATATATATAGTAAATCTACGGTGAGCTTAAGCTCACGGAAGATCTCCATGAGTTTAACTCTAAAAATATATCAAATGATGTCTAAATTTTGATTTTTCACTCTCATTAAATTCTTCATATTGAAATCTTATGGGGTACAAAAATTTGGGATGTTTCGAGTTTTCTAAGTCACTCTTTTCAATTTTTGAAAATCAGCTCCAAAAATAATAATAAAATATTCAATGTTTGTACATTATTTTTAAAAATTGAAAATAGTGACTTAAAAAACTCGAAACATCTCAAATTTTTGTACCCCATAAGATTTCAATATGAAGAATTTAATGAGATTGAAAAATCAAAATTTTGAGATCATTTAATAAATTTTTTGAGCTAACCTCACGGAGGTCTTCCATGAGCTTAATCTCACCGTAGATTTACTATATATATATATATATAGTGATGTTATGGTGCTTCATGAAGCACAAAATCTTTTGTACTTTGCATCCGTATCTCGAATTTAAAAGTTCAAACGGCCGATCCAAACCGTTGAACATCATCTTCATATTGAAATATCCTTGGAGATCAAATTATATATTTTTTTGAATTTTTTGCTATTTTTTAGATGGGTACAAAATCGCTAGTTTTGGATGGTGCAGAAATCATTAGATCAGCAAACTTTGTATTCATTTAAAAAATAGCAAAAATTTTCAAAAAAATATAAAATTTGATCTCCAAGGATATTTCAATATGAAGATGATGTTCAACGGTTTGGATCAGCCATTTTAACTTTTAAATTCGAGATACGGACGCAAAACACAAAAGATTTTGTGCTTCGCAAAGCACCATAGCATCACACTCTCTCTCTCTCTCTCTCTCTATATATATATATATATATATATATAGTGAGACTATAGTGCTTTATGAAGTACAAAATTCGTCATGCTTCGCGTCCGTATCTCGGAATTTAAAAGTTCAAATGGTCGATCCAAATAACTGAATATGATATTTATATTAAAATATCTTTTAAAATTAAATTTTATATATTTTTTTATTTTTTATTATTTTTTAGATGAGTACAAAATTTACTGACTATTCAAAACGAGTGATTTTATAACCATCTAAAAAATAATAAAATTAAAAAAATATATATATAATTAATCTTCAAAAATATTTCAATATGAAGATCATGTTCAACCGTTTAGATCGGCCATTTGAACTTTCAAATTCGAGATATAAATATGAAGCACGGAAGATTTTGTGTTTCACGAAGCACCATAGCCTCACTATATATATATATATATATATATATATAAGAGAGAGAGAGAGAGAGAGAGAGAGAGAGAGAGGCTAGGGTGCTCCATGGAGCACCAAACTTCTTGTACTTCACGTCCGTATCTCGAATTTAAAAGTTCAAATGGCCGATCCATATCGTTGAACATGATCTTCATATTGAAATATCTTTCGAGATCAAATTTTATCTTTTTTTGAATTTTTTGCTACTTTAGATGGATACAAAATCACTAGTTTTGGATAGTACAGAAATCGTTAGATCAACAAATTTTATACCCATATAAAAAATAGCAAAAAAATTCAAAAAAAATATAAAATTTGATCTCGAAAGATATTTTAATATGAAGATCATGTTCAACGGTTTGAATCGGTCATTTGAACTTTTAAATTCGAGATACGGACGTAAAGTACAAGAGATTTGATGCTCCATAGAGCACCCTAGCCAATCTCTCTATATATATTTATTTATATACTAGTACAGTACCCGCGCCATGTGGCGGGTTTCTTTAATACATCAAATTTGAAATTGCACCGCCTATCAAAAACATAAAGAACATATTCACGGGTATATTGATAATTTTTATTTTAATAAGAATTTTATCGATTGTAGCAGTTGTCAAATAAAATCGATGTTAATTTTATTGTCCCTAAATTTAATGAACACTGATATTTACTCACAGTTTGTCAAGAGACAAAATAGAAAAGAACAAAAAAATAACATGGATTAAACTTAGCTCAGTAGAGCGAATCACAACTTTCATCACTGTCATCACATACAACCGTAGATTGGATCACAACCCTAGCTCCAGAAGCAAGTCTGTATTAGAAAATCGTAAGATAAGCAAGTCCGTATTAGAAAATCGTAAGATGCCAATCACATACAAGAAAAGATAACAAAATTAACATTTTAGCAAGCAAATCCTTTGCACTTTCTACAACCTAATGCCTTGTTATTACTCTTTCGCCAACTACTGATATAAAACTCTAAAATGAAGTAATACATAGGGAATTTTATGCCTTGAAATAATGGGATGCATATAGATTTTGGCATAGGCGGTAATGGCGCGGCTAGCCAGCCGTACGTAGATATCGTTGGATAAAATATGTTTACATCAAATGTATTTTTGAGACTTACAACAATGAAACAGTTGTCAGCGATCATCTCAGAGAATACGTAGCCTGCTTGTTCCATAAGGCTGTTTTTCTCTTCGTTATCTACTATTTCAGTTATTCTACTTAGTGGATTCATACCAAATCTTCCATAAGGCTGACCAATGTATTCAATTCTCTCCTTTTACCAGAAGCCTTCAAATCAAACATGAAGCTGAACAATCCAGAATGAATTTTGCCGCTTAGTGAAAGCTATAGGTTCAACTTCTTTGCCATCTTTAAATTATTAAAAAAATATTAAAAGAAGCATTTAGCATGTATCTGATACCTATATTTTCAATCAAGTTTTAGAATTTTAGATTTCTGAGTTGTAAATGATTTTTTCTTGGCACAAGAATTACACTCAAAAGGAATAAATGAAAACCTTCTAAAACTTAAGAAGCCACCAGACTAATACTTGGAAGAAAAACAAAAACAAAAAGAACTTACCTCAAGAATTTCATTGAGAACTCCATGTTGAACATCAACTGACGTGTGTCTTATCCAAATTGCTTTAGGGAGGACTGATGGCTGAGAGGGGGTATGAAGAGGGTTGTAGCAGATCCTGAGAGATACAACCACGGAGGGGACGTGGACCTGTGCGCGCTCCTTCGACACGGTATGACCTCTCGTAGCCTCACGCGGCACCGCCTGAATAGTCCGATGGTGCGTCGCTGATGGGATGTGCCACCACGCAGGGGAGCGAGGTAGAGACGATTTCTGCGGGAAGAGAAAGTGAGAGGGGTCAGTGTCGAAGACGATTTAAGTGGCAGAGAAAGTGGGGTGGATTCAACAAAGGAAAAGAGGGAAGAGACGATCATTGAGGGAGCTACGTTAGAGTCGAGAAAGGATCTGGGAAAAAGGCAAAGAAAAAGTTACATCATTAAAGAGAAAAAAAGGAAAAAGCAGATTTGGGTAAAAGAAAAAGTTGTATGCGGAGCAGAGGAGACCGTATCGGGAAGTGGTAAGAGAGCTTAAAAAAATGTTTGTTGCTTTCTAGACATAAAAAGATAACATGCATGATTTTAAATTATTCATTATTCACTTTAGAAAAGAATAAAGCCTTTGGGAGAAGAAATTTTCTGAACCAAAATAGACAGACTGGATTCATTTAGATTTTCAGATTTTAATCCAACAGTCAGTATTCATTTTCAATGACAGATAACACTTTGAGATTATATCTTCCAAGCTCCTTTTATAAGGAGTAAGGATATACTTGCAATTTGCTAATTAATTTGGGTCATTTTCCTGAGTGCATGACCCAATTATAAAAGTCCACGTTGGCTTTGTTCTGGAAGATCATTGCTGCATTATTAATTGACGCGCACTGGTTTATCTAGGGGTGGGTCGGGTTATATTATTTTATTAATTTTTTTATCCGATTCGAATAAATTCGGGTTAAAATTTTTGATCCATATCCGAACCGACGGATCACGGATCGACCCAATCCGTGTAAAATAATTAATTATTTTTATATAATTTTAAGTAATAAAATATTAATTAATTTATAATTAATCTTAATTAATATATAATTAGTGTATATTTAAGCTTTAATTAGTATTAAATCACAAAATTACTTCAAAAAATATAATTAATCGGGTTGGGTTGATCTGAATCCGATTCGGAATCAAAAAAATTAAATCCATACCCGATCCATTTATTTTCGGATCATGTTGGATCGGATAAAAAATTGACACTCCCAGACTTATCTAAGGAATTGAAGGGGAATTTCTGTGCTTATTTATACGGATATTAGATACATACTGCAGTAGTATAATAATATTTTATAAACCATCTGATCAAGGATCAACACTCCTTATTTAATAATATTTTTTATATATTAAAAATTACGCTTCTCACAACCGTCCAAATTAACCTATAGAGTTTTCCGGACAAAATGAATCTCTTCAGATGATTTCGGTACATATAAGCTAGATCTGCAGGACTTTAGTTTATGTAGAGAATGTACATTAGTAGGAGAGAGAACCAAACAAGTAAATTTGTGGATAAAGAAGAGATTATATATATAATTGCAATTTGCTAATTAATTTGGTCATTTTCCTGAGTGCATGACCCAATAAAAGTCTTTTGTTCTAGAAGATCATTGTTGCATTATTAATTGACGCGCACTGGCTTATCTAAGAAATTGAAGACGAAATTTCTTAGCTTATTTATACGGATATTAGATACATATGGCAGCAGTATAATAATGTTTAAAATTGAAGGGTACTATACTTTTTGTACACATAAATTAATTTCTTTAACGTTTTTCAATAAATTTGTATACATAATACATGTGTAATGAAAGGAGATTACTTGTAAATTGTTATTGTGATCACAATCTTTAAAAAAAAAAACTAAATTTCAAATTCAAAATTATAGAGATTATTTATATCTGTCAATATTATTTCACTTGATTTCAACCGGCTAAAATTTTCAGTTCAGTTAAATCATTCAGCGTTTTATGTTCTTGTCTTGGGAAATAGATGTATCTCGTGTATTTTCACATATTTTGAATTGAATTCTACAATGAAGTAATCCCAGTAATATTAATTGCGAAGGAATCTGTACCATGGCCTCTAAGGCTTTAATTGAGATGGCAGTGGATCTAAATTGAAAGGGGAAGAAAGTATTAAACATCATTATTAATATTGCCTAAATGAGTAATGGTTTCCTCATTAAAATATTTCATAAAATTGATAAAAGTATTTAACACCAAGGAAATAATGAATGAAACTAATAATTTACTAAGATAATTATTTTGAATAAAAATAATGCTTGATTGAGTTTTAACGAGTTGATTGTTCCAAAAGAATATTTAACATTGATCCACGATAAAGAATACAATCTTAATTCAATGTGTGGAAATATAATTTTCTTAACGTAATCTTTTTCTTTCATCTTTTTTTTTCTGTGTGAAGAAATAAGACGAGTTCTGGGATTTTTATCCAATTCCCTGAATAAATTAATCAAACTTAAATTTCCAAATAAATGGCTTGAATATATACAATTTGAGAATAGAATAAAAAAACATTTGACTGGAAAATACCTGTTTAGCATCCTTTAACAAGTAGTAAGTAAAAGAAAAATGAATAGAAATATGGATTGTGCGAGACACATCACAAGATAAGAAAAATTAAGTGTGATGTATAAGTTATTTGATTAAAAAAATAAAAATAAAATATATAGATTACAAGATAGAAATAAATTAAATGGATGTAAGTATATATACCTGATGTATGCAATGTATGTAGGGAGTTGAGAGACTTAATATTTTGAATGTATATTACTTGCAGCTTTCAATATTTTGCAACTGAACCGGGTTCTTCGACTCATTGACTTGCAGCTTTCATTGACTGTTGGATCTTCAAGGGCGAAATCTGGACTGACTCCTTTAAGTTGGGTCCCACTTGGCGGTGTCTCAAATGCTATGCAGACGTAGGATGCAAAAGAGCTGAGTTAAGCTGAGTTAGTTCAGGTTTGAGATGGATTAACTTGATGAGTCAAATATACTAATTTAAAATTATTAAATTAACAAGCGAGTCAATTTAGTTCGTTAATAATTTATTTAATAATTAATAATATTTTATATAAATACTCTATACAAAAATTTAAACAAATAAAAAAATTATGAAAAGAATTATACATATTTCAGACAATAATTTATATATATTGAATTATAACTTGTATAATCCACTAAAAATTCATAATAAAATAATATAAATAATAAATAGTAATATTTTAACGAGCCTATCAAATTTAACGAGTCAAGCCAAGTCTAATTTAAGTTCGGCTCATTAAATTAATGAGTTTAATGAGTAAAACAAACTCGAGACAATTCCGAACAAGCCATGAATGTATCACGAACGATCCATGAGCAAATCACGAGCAATCCACGGACTAAGTTTTTCTAACCCAAATAGATGGTGTGATCGTGAAAGGGGCCTTCATATCTTACTCGCAGGTTCTTTTTTTTTCTTTATATTTTTTTTCATCTCATTCCAATTGATCTAAAATCTATTCATATATGAGGAGGGTTTAAATATTTTATTTTTTTCACAATAATGATTCCAGTTTTTAAATGTCTAATAATTAAAATTTAAAATTAAAATATCAAAATAAAATTATTAGATTTGATCCATATTATATTTTTCTTATATATGAAAAAAAAATCACTTTTATTTTAGTAAATCAATAAGTTATAAAATCAACTTTCAGAAATTAATCATATTAGTGTATTTTTACAAGCTCTTAAATTAATAATATTAGTGTATTTTTACAAGCACAAAAAATTGAACATTTGAATTCTCCTCTTCCTCTTCATGCTTATCTTAATGTCATATAAAATAATATTTAAAGATCATAATTTTTAATTTATACGTAAATAAATGACCTCGATCAAATTTAACGATTTTACTTTGATATTTTAGTTTTAAATTTTGAGTTATTAAAAAAATAAAAAAAATAATACATGAGGCACAAAAAATTGAACATTTGAATCCTCCTCTTCCTCTTCATGCTTATACACGTATGGATAAGATTTCGTCTTTTAATATCATTAATAACTGTTGCGAAAAATTGTTCTTCTTCCCAGGAATTGGGCCGGATAGAATAGTATAAAGTTGGGGTCAACACTACAGTCTTATGAAAAATTCCTCTATGCTCATGTCATACGGGCCCATACAAATTTGAAAACGAGAAACAATTCCACGAGGTCTAAATTTCTTGATTTTTTTTAGTACAGATTTGGAAACAAGGAATAATTTCTTGATTTTTTTTTCTAGTTTCTGCACACATAAATATGCACTACAGAAAAATGGTCTATCAGAGACCATATTTGCGGCCCAAAAAAAGTTATCGCAGATCACTTGAACTGGACTAATTTGGCGACCGAGCGAGACCAAAGTCGTAAGCTACTTAGCAAAATAAGCCCCAACTTCCTTCTCCATTTCCATTTTAGATCTATCAGTGCAAAGCGCAAACTCTATTCTCCTTCTCCGCTCGAATCGCCGCGTCTCCTTGATCTCTGGTCTGATGGAGCGCAGTGCTTTTTCTCAAACTCTCTCCTCTCCACCGTCTCTCTGGCCTAATCTCCGCTGCATCATCTCTTTTTTTACAGGCGATCTGGAGGTTACCTCTAGCTTCCTAATTTCACTCAGTTTTTTGTATAGGATTATTCTTCAGAGCGTGTTAATTCAGTCCCTAACAAAGTAGTCTTCGTTATTCTGATGCCACTCAATTTTTGCATCTTTTGGTTTAAAGGGAGAAGAGAAAACATCATTCTGATTCTATCAATGGTACCACAATGTAAAGATGCATCTCTTTATCTTTTACTTCTATACTAACGGTACAACACTGCAAGATTTTAGACAAAAAGAAATATCGGATTGTAATATTTCTATCGGGGTTTAAATCCATTAACTAATGGGTACTAAATAAAAAATAATAATTTAATATATATTCTTACCTAATAAAAAATTTATTAGAATAATAACATTTTATATATTAAAAATAACAATAAAATAAAGCTCAAAGTAATAGATAATCAAGTTGATGAAGAAAATTTTCGTCTATAAAATTTTATATTTTGATATCTTTACATTATTATTTTATTATACATGATATTAAATATTTTTTTCTCAATAAAATTAATCGACAATCCAGGGGGCAAAAAAATTTTTCGGGGGGGGCAAACTACCGAAAGTATTATCGAAAAGCACTGTTTTTCAAAATCCAGGGGGGCCGCTGCCCCCCCTGGACACTAGTGCATCCGCCCCTGATACTAGGAACCATAGTGACAAGTTCATAATTCGGGAAATATTCGGCGAGGTCAAAAATTTAACGTTCGGGTATAATACGGGTATAATTCAGGAATAGTTCATTTCATATAATATAAATAAAATATATATTATAATGATAAAATATTAAAAATATATTAAAAATTATAAAATTCCAAATAAAATAATATATAATATTTTTTTTTGCCCAATAATTCGCGAATAAAATATTTTTTTATCAAAAAAATGTACTGTATATTAAACTAATGAATTATTCGTGAAACATCCGGTTATGGATAAAAAATGAATTATTCACGAATAATTCGCGAATCTTGTTACTATTCTAGGTAGACTAAGTACGTTTTGTGTTAAAAGGCAAAACATCGAAATAATCACAACTGATATGATTTGCTTGACAGCATAGGGCGAACTTGGAAGATAAAATAGCTTGGCATCTGTTTTTGTGAGTTGATTTAGGTACTTGCATATGAACCAGGAAATGAAATCATCGCTCATCTAAATCTATTGGCATATCAGTATGTACCTGTGTGGTACACAGACTTGTTAAATCTTTTATGACCAATCTTATAACACAGCAAGTTAATGGGCTAACTAGTTCCAAGAAGAATTCACCATTTAATACAATCCATATTTTAAGAATTATTTCAGTCCAAACTCAAAGAAAGTCTGTAAGCTAGTGAGCTGAGCCAGCACATTGTCTGGTTCTGAGCCAGACAATGGCTTGTGATTGATAATATTGGGGGTAAAGCTATTTGGTTGGTTAATTTTAACCCATGATATAGTAGAACTTGTACATATACATATATGATAATACTAGCTATATACCCGCGTGTTGCAGCAGACTTTTTTATTTAAATATTAAAATATTATAAGATAAAAAAATTCATATTTATCTAATATTAAATTATAAATTCACCAAATTATAGAGAAAACCTATAATAAAGACTATATTTAATTTTGGATGAGATTTTTGCACAATATGAGTTAATGATTCATGATTTTTATGAGTTAATGATTCATGATTTTTATGGCAAGAAAAGTAAATTATTCTAACATGCTACATTCAGATGGATTTATAGATTGCAAGCTTGGAAGTGTCCTATTGTCATTTCTCAGTTGTTAACAATATTTACTTAGTTATTTCTCATTATAAATTAAATCTTAAAGGGTCCGAAAAAGGATGCTATGATGATTGGGACCTTGATAGTCTTGTTGTAAGGTATTTTCTAATACCATTGAAGATAATCTAGTCAAATTGCTTGCATTATTTTTAAACATGATATCAGAAAATTAGAATTAATAGTTATTATTATCGTTTTATCATATTTTTCACTGTTAATTTATACTTTTGCAGATTCTGGAAATGAAAAATCACCCACAGTTTTCACATGATGGTTCTCAAAGGAGGAAGCATCCATCTAGATGGAGAAAGTAATTTTAGGAACTACATAATCTAAAAAAAGGTTTGAACTCATACTAGACCTTTGTGCTAATTTCAGCGATGGAGGGAGGAATGATATTCAGTGGTGTCATTATATGTTTTTTATAATGTTTTTGAGGTAGTAGTATTAACTAAATTATAAGGTAAATTTGTAAAAACTAGCAGATTCATTTGCACCCATCCCTGTAATTTTATTAAGTAGTTCTGGCTCTTCATTTGTGCAATTATCATATGTAGTTCTGGCTCTTCATTTGTGCAATTTTTAAGTATTCTATTATATATTATTGTTTCTTTTTAACCCAAGTTTTGCAATTGTGCTAATGTTGGAGGCACATGCATACAGAAGAGTGTTTGTATTGTTTTTAATTGTGATTAGATTTTGATATTGTAATTGTGGTTAGATTTTGATACTAGTAATGTGAAATTAATGTTATTACTATGATAATTTGTATTATTTGTAACTGTGATGTTTTTAATGATACATTTCTATTTTGTTAAGTAGTTTTAAGTAGTTTGTAAAGTCAATAAATGATACACAATTTTAATAATATTTCAAAAAATGTTTGAAAAGAAATTATGAGAAACTTTTGGTAAAAAGCGGACTATATTAGTTAATACGCAAGCAATGGTATATGTGACGATAAAAGTCGTCACAATAAAGGTTTTCTGCGACAGTTGTCATGTCATTTGTGACAGTGCTGATGTCAGCAGGGAGCGGGAGCATCTGTGAGGAGCTATGAGCGACTATACCATCTGCAATGGAATACCGTCGCAGATGCACTGTTATGCTGTAGTGATGTAAATGAATCAAACATTCAAAAATTTGGGCAAGTCTCATTACTTATTTAATATTTACTCTGTTGTTATAAAATAGGATGATATCATTAGAGCATTCAAATGATTGTAGTGTCTTTCTGACATTTAAGCCTGATCTGTACAGAATCTTCATGTAGCCTTCAATTTGATTATCTCTAATTTAGATTGTTCTTTTTTTTTTGAGAGAGAGAGAAATTTGGATTGTTCTTAATTTGACTAATATTTTAAGAATATTTCTAGAATACATCAGATTTTTGTATACATCCGATTTTTGTGTACGTTCTATGGCTAATAATTAGAATAAAGAGAATTAACCATTTTCCTTTTCTGTACGGTATGTTGAGGGTCTATGCGTCATGCGATAAGGTTTCCACTTGCCATATATTAGCTATTTATCTTCACAAATGACACGAACTACAAGATTGAAATGTACCTCGTACAAGTTACAGTAAAATCAACAACTTTGTTCTCACCAAAGCCGGACAGATTTTTAACTAGCAGTCTCTATTTAACAAATTTGCAACAAAAAAAATACATTCTCTAAATTTAAAGCTTTTACACTAATTAGGAAAATTTAAGAGTATGCAATAGATTCTTTGAGATAAGCAAATAAAATCATTTCGCTGTTTTTCTTCCGAGTTCCGACCAGGGGAATACCAGATTTTTTTTATAGTAAATAAAATAATTAAATATATGAATTTGGTAAGAGGCCCTGGAATTTCGCCCCAGTCAGATCCGAGTTTTAAACTCGAGTCCAGCAACCTGGCCCGAGTTTGAAACTCGGGTCCAGATTTTTTTCTTCCGTTTATTTATTTATTATTTTTAATAGATTTTAATAGTTAATTTAGTTTATTTATTATGTTTAAATATTTATTTTTTTATTATTTCATTTAATAGGTTTTAATATTTATTTTTTAATTTATCTTATTTTAAAATATTATTTAATTTATCTTATTTTAAAATATTATTTAATTTTCTTGTTATGTGTAATTAAATTCATTAAGAACCAAATTTTTTTTAATAAGTCTTATTAGTTTGTTTATTATGTTTAAAATATTTATTTTTTGGTTTAGTTTGTTTTTAAATATTTATCTAATCATTTTGTTATGTAAAACAATAATAAAAGATATAATGTAATAATAATTAAAATATATTTTTAAAATTATTAACACTGAGTACGTTAGTCTTTATTACAACAAAAATGACCTTAGACAACATCCAATCCAACGATCTAAAAATTAAAAATTAAAAACTAAAATCCCATGGATTATCAACCCCTTTTCATCTTTTTTCATATATAAAAAGAGCGGTGAGAGAGACGGAGAGAGAAATAAGAAAGAAAGAAGAGAGAGAAGAAATAAAAACCAAATTCAACAATCTCAACTTCAAACGGCCATAACTCTTGATATGAAACTCTGATTGAGGCGTGCTACGCGACCACATAAAGCTTACGACGAGATCTACTTGGATGCATAATTATATTTTTTATATTAGTTATTGAATGAGTGAATAATATACAATAATATTTATTCTTATCTAATCAATTTGTCTCTATTCATTGTTGACTCCATATATCAATCTGACTTCATAAAGAACGTTATAGCTATTTTTTTTAAAATAGAAATTACCTTTAACAATGATTATTAATTAATCTTATTTCATTCATTAATAACTATTGTTAAAGAGTCTTTTAGCAATTATTTTTATCTAATAATCGTTGCTAAAGAATTCTTTAATAATAATTATTAATTTAAAATCATTGCTATATTAAAAAAATAAGCTAAATTAAAAAATAAACATAATAAAAAAACTAAATAAACTATTAAAATCTATTAAAAATAATAAATAAATAAATAAACAGAAAAAAAATCTAGACTCGAGTTTCAAACTCGAGCCAGGGTGCTGGATTCGAGTTTAAAACTCGGACCTGGCTGGGCGAGCGAATTTTCAGGGTCATCTTATTAAATTCATATATTTAATTATTTTATTTACTATAAAAAAAATCTGGGGGAATACAGTCTTGGGACCTTGGTTCCAGAAATATACAGTATTATAATATCCTCTCCTATCACATGTTTTTGTTTGATGCCTAGTACGAGTAATTAGGTGTTGCCGTGTTGGTATCATATTGCCTTCCATATAATTTGAGAAGGATCAGAATTTCTTTTGCTTTTATGTTTGGTTTTTAGTTCCTTGATGGATGCAAAATCTATTTTATAAGCTTTAATTGCTATATTAATTTTACAAATTGTCACATTGTTTGCCATAATTTAATCGGGATTACAAAGCTGAAGATAAGAATTAAAAAACAAAACAAAATTGGGATGCAATTTGTCCATTCCTCTTTTAATACAAACCACCATATAAAAATCATTAAGTCCTAGTTTTGTTTTATGTATATTTGTTCTTCTATCCTTATTTCAATCAATTCGTTTTGCCTAAATTTAAAGTCATTATACTAACTTAAATTTAAATTTTAAAAACTAAATTGAATTATATTCAACCTAGAATTACACTCGTAATTAAATGACACAGTTTTGATAAATCTTCCTAGTCGTTTATAAAGTTTGTTGATCATTATTAAAAAAATAAATTGAGATATATTTTTTTACCAAAAAAAATCTAGCACATATGCTTATAATGATAGGATATGGGAGGAGACTCTTTTTGCTTATATGAAAAATAAAAGTATAAAAATTGAAGAGGGCACAAGAGGACAAAGGGAGAGAGCTTGAATTTCTGGAGAGAGGGATTTTGAATGAAGATAAAAAAATGCACTAAGTCGTGGCTAATCGCTAGGGCTGCAAAAAAAGTCCGTAATTCATTCGATGTTTGATTCGATTTTAGTTTGAGTTCGGTTCATTCGATTAGATTTTTTTTGTTAATTCGATTTGAGTTCGGTTCAATAATTTTTTTAATGAATTAGTTCGAGTTCGATTCGTAATAATTCGATATATAATTATTTGCATATATTTTTAACTATTTAGTTAATAATATATTCAATAACATAATTATTTTATTATAAAATTAATAAGATATTATTAATTTATTATAAATTTAATAAGATATTATTAATTTATTATTAAATTAATAAATATTAATTAATTTTTATTTAATATAAAATTGATAAAATATTAATTATTTTAGCTTTAGTTATTTATAATAATATAAAAATTAGACTAATTGAGTTAATTTAGAGTTCAATTTCAATTTAATTCGAATTTGATTTAGATGGATCGAATTCGATTATTTAGCAGCCCTACTAATCGCTCACATAAACTAGCATTTTAAAACCTCTGTGCAGCACAAAACAATTTTTTTATATAGAAAGATACATACTATAATTATAACCGAATTAAAAATGTTGCTGCCCAGGATCGAACTGGGGACCTTCAGTGTGTAAGACTGACGTGATAACCACTACACCACAGCAACTCGGTTGAAATGGTAACTTCTTTTATAAATTAATATATTTAAAAGATCAATTTTCGCCTACGAATGAACAGAACCTTAAAAAATCTTCTTGTGGAGTCTGAAATTAAGATATTTTGAATCAAAAAATACCGTAACATGCATGTGAGGTCCTGTACTCTTGTCAAATATGAAATATCTTTCCCTATCTGATTCGTACCTCAAAGCTCTTTAGTCCTTGGACAGGAAGGAGGAGATAGCTTCGCTTCATGGCTATAGTACCAAAATGCTGCGCATGTGCGTCTCATGGACCCACCAGTCAGTACCTGAAACCCCACGACCAGCTCTTTTCCTCTATTTCTCTCTGTAAGTGGTCCCCATTCTGACTTTTTGACCTCCGTTTTTTCGATTAGGGGTAAGTGCATACATACAAATAACATGTTTGATGCAATACTTTAGACGGGAATGCTAAGTCAAGAACCATGGCTTTGGTGTTACCAGAGGAATCGAAGAAACTTCACATTGGCAGCGTTAAAGCGGCTGCTTATTCATCGACTGATACAATACAATCCAAGGTAACTCATCAATTTCATTCCTTGTATTTCATTTGTACCCCAAAAGTAACTGAGGCAAAAATTGCTCTGATTTCAGGCAAACCGTTACAATAACCTTGCTCACGAGGAAAGCACCTCTGGTTCATTTGGCTTGTTGATGGAAAACCTCAATGAAATAGAAGAAATTTTAGGCAGTAAAGAATGGGAAATTCTGGAGAGAGATATTCTACTACAGATAAAGAAGCTAGGAATCCTGAAATTGTTTCATGAATGTCTCTCTCAAAATATCGCATCAACACCTTCTGCCAAACCAGATTTTCTACAATCAGAGGTATCATTACATAAGAGATACCAAAGAGCCAAGAGAGAAAATGTAACAAAGGGGATACCAAAGGACAATGTAACAATTGTTAGGAGTGGAAAGAGCCAAGAGAGAAAATCAAAGAGAATAAAAGAATTACGTAAGAGAGTGAGTAACACTGAGCCATATATTTTCAAACCACATACAAATTTTACAAAATCACAAAAATGCCATCAGCGGATTCTCTCATTTGGATGGAGACATATGAAACCGGTTACTGCAAAAGAACAACGTGAATTTTCTGAGGGTGTTAAGGTAGCAAGTTAATCTTTCATCTGTTACACTGAAACCACGTGTTATCATACTATCAGTAGTCACAAGCACCAGCTTTTACATACCATTACTGGACTGATCGTCAAGAACTCAATAACATCCTCCCAATGAAATGTTGTTGCGATGCCACCATAAGACTCATACCAAATCCACATTTGCACAAATAAAAATTGAGGAATAACTAACAAACCAAAAACCTTTTTCAAAAGGGGATAAAAACTAGCAAACCAAAAATAATGCAAAAGGGAGATAAACTGGTACCAGCAAGCATGAGTAAATAAGAACACCAATTAGACTGACTGTGGTAATTAGTACATGTGACAGTTTGTTTGATTCAACTTGAAAGAGTTTACTCCTTGTAGATAGCTTCTAAACTTGTGAGGATTCGTGAGGTGGTAGAAAAAGAAACAGGTCAACATGTTAGCTATGCTGACTGGGCAAAGGCAGCTAAAATTGATACAAGAACCCTCAGTCAACTACTTTTACATGGTTCATATTGTAGAGATCAACTAGTACATTGCACACAACCATTGGTAATGTACCTTGTCAAGAAATATGTAGGACTGGGAATTGCTCCTGACGTTCTATTACAGGTTATCTTTATTCCTTTGGAAATTATTTTCTAACTTTCTATTTGCAAATTGGTTAATATAAGAAACAAACACACAAAAGAAAAAGACTTGTACTTCTTTACTCTTTAACAAGGATTTGTAAGTGCCCCCCCCCCCCCAACCCAACGCACTTGTAATTTGTGGCACAGTTGCAACATAATTATGTCAAAATGTTGAAAATACTCCTAATATAGAGTAAAGCTAATATGTTCTTAAGCTCTCCGAATGATTGGTAGCAAAACTCCTAATATAACTATCATTATCAAATTTTATGTAGGCAGGGATCTTGGGTGTGTTGAAAGGTGCTGAGAAATTTGACAGCAAGAAGGGACATAAATTCTCTACTTATATCAAACATTGGATCAAAAAGTGTGTTTTTGAACATATATCACAGCATTCTAGGATATTCAGGATGTCGGTAAGTACCTATTTCAAATACCAATTTATCGTGCAACAAGTGAAAACCAATCATGTGATACAATAAGCTCAGAAATCAAAGTGGTTTTGCTGGTCACTAGACCCTATACTTACTCCTGTTTGGAAAATAAATTGATTTTTTCAGGGTTGTGAGGTAACACCCGAACAAAATTGGAAGGTTAAACAAATGTCTGTTCCCTCTATTGTCTTTCACATTGTATATCATTTATTTCATAACCTATCCATGCAAATATGAACCCCACCTCCCCCAAAAAATCTGTTTCTTGACTTAAATTTGCTCAAGGTTTGAATAACAAAGCAAAAGAGCAGAAAGAAAAAGAAATAAAAAAAAGCCTTGCTCAAAGAGTGAAACATTTTGTGCTTGATGGAATATACTTGACCACCATATTATCTAGAGACTGGGTGTTGTTTGCAAAATGGCCCTAATAGGATGCCTGTTTTCAAGCAAACCAATTGTAAATTTTTGAAGCAAATCATTTTTAATACCATTTATATCCTTTCAAGGTAAGGGCAGAGAGTATGGTTCAAAATATAGAAAAGGCACAAAGGGAACTCCATTTCAATTTAGGGAGGTATCCTAGAGATGAAGAGACAGCTAAATTTACTGGTTTTAATTTGGCCAATGTTAGATTGGCTAGGAGGTGTTCACGGTCTATTAGGTCTCTTGAGCAGCCTGTTGGTCATGAATCTTGCATTTCATTAAAGGTATCACCCTTTTCTTTATTAATTTTCAGATGAGACTTTGAACCATTCATTAATGTTACATCATGAAAAAATTTCAGTCTTTTGGTTAGTCCGTAAAAGAGTGTGATGTAAAGCAAAAGTGTGGACCAAAAAAGTTAAACTAATTAGATTACGAAGTCCAGCTTATTTATGTATTTAGCATTGTCAACAAAAGCCAAAAGTTTTACTTTCCTTAATGTGGTGCCAAGTGTCAACTGGTTTCTTCCAAGCTATAATAACTAAACTGATGAACCATTGAGGACTAAAACCAATAGCTTTATCTCTAATAAGGTTTTTGTGTTTTATTTTTATGATGTGCCCAAATAGGTATTGTCTAGTACTCTTTTAAGTTCAACATTTTCCTGACCATTTTTCTCATAATTTCAGGATATAATTCCAGACAAATATGTAGAAGGGCATAGTTCTATAAAAAGAACAAAATTGAAAGATGGGCTTCTATTTGTCTTGGAAGAATTGAAACCAAAAGAAAAACAAATACTAGCACAAAGATATGGCCTTAATGATGGTACATGTAGAACACTGGAGGAAGTTGGGAAGTATTTTGGTGTGACTAAGGAGTGGATAAGAAAAATAGAGAAAAATGCCATTGCTAAGCTAAGGAGGGATGATATAAAAGACAGTGTCAGAATACTTCTGCACTTGTAGTGTATATGTTTGCGAGTACACAGATAGGTTGTTAGTAAACAAAAAATGCCTGGAGAACCTTGTATCGAAAAGTGGTCTTGAGAACTCATGTAAGTATTAAGGATTACTTTGTTTTTTTCTTTATCACATATTTTGTAATATGGTAAATGTGATATATATCTCTTTAGAAGGAAACTTTCGTAACGAAGTTATCTGGTAACAAAGAACAGGAATACATTTCTTTTCAGTTTCATTCGGAAAGGACCAACTTGGGCCAAGCATTCATATTGGTATCGATTGTTAAAATTGAAATTTTATGTCAAGTTATGAAATTGATATTTTTTTAAGAATAACATTCTTGAATATAACGAAATTATCAAAATGATATTGTCGTAATTAATTTTTTGCTTCTCTGTTGATGTGATTTGTTAAATGGATTGTTAAATTTAAATAATTATCTAATTTTACTTAGTCTTTGCATTTCTGAAATTAAAATGATAATCGTCAAATGAAATTTTAACATGATAATCGTCAAATGAAATTTTAACAGTGTAATGCAGATACCTGCTAATTTAAGAGTTGTAGCTATCTTTTTGGGTCGCTTTGTGAGAGTCTGAACTCTCCAAAATTTTAAATCACAAGTTTTCTATCCGATCTTTGTTTATTTAATTTCTAAAATTAAATATGTAGAAAAATCACAAATGAATACATGGCCCAAACAAAGTATTTTCGATTTTCTCAAAGCAAAAGAATTGTATAGATAAAGGGCAGGTCAATTAAACTACGGCCCAAATAAATTTGAAGTCGGAAACTACAATCAGGTCTCAAAGTTGAGGCTGTAAAAAATGATTGTTTAAGATCAGGTCCTTGTTTAAAACACTGTCTTTAATAAAAAATAGTATCCTTTAAATTAATGTATGAAAACTGAACAAGTACATTAAAAGCCATGGAATAAAATGCCGGCCCATCTATATCCCAGTTTTTATTTCTGCTTTTTCTGTGTTTTTAATTTTAAATATTAATTGGCTTAAATAAAAAAATCGGATTACGATCACTGTCGATCAAAAAATCATCTGTGTTCCATGATTGCCACGGTAAAGCAACTAGGACGTCGGATTAATCTACGACTATGACTTATATCTTGAAAAAATTAAAAGATTATGCGAAAATAAAAAATAATAATGAAAAAAGAAAGAGTAAACCAAGTAGGGGTGCAAACGGATCGGATATGGTTGGATAATGGTCAACACCATATTCATATTTATTTTAATTTTTTGAATAAGTATACGAATACAGATATGATATTAAACGGATACGAATATGAATTGGACAATACATGAATATGAATATAAATACGGATATATTTTGGATACTAAATTAAAATATAACCAACATAATTAAAAAAATAATTACATAATATTTTTATGATAGATAGATAACTAATTGTAAATTTATATTATTATAAAAATTAATTATTAAATTATTATTATTATTAGTGATTTAATCAATAATTATCATTATAAATTACTCATAAAAAACAATAAAAACTAAAATATTAGTTAAAATATATCAATAAAACTATAAAAAATAAAATATAAGGGCAAATTATGTATAAATATAGTTGGATTTGTAATTTACATTAAAAACTCAATTGAAAAATATATAATGAACCTTTTATCAGGATATCTGGAATTTAAAAATATATGAATCCGGATAATTATCCGTATTCGTATCCGTATATGATTCCAAATTAAAAACCATATTTATATTTGTATCCGCTAAAAAGTTATCTATATCCGTACTCATATCCGAATATCCATATCCGCTAATATTCAAATATAAATCTAGATATAATCGAATAATATCCGATCCATTTGCACCCTAAAACCAATAATTCACATACTATAAATTTTACACTACTATTCAAATTGAACAGTAAATGGCATCTCTAAATCTAAATATTATCCATTATACTATTCATATTATAAAATTGTTCATTGTAAGTTTATAGTAATATGCACTCTAAAACCAAGGCACGAGGACGTCGAGGAGCTCCGCATAAATGGGATAATCCATTGGCCACCTAAGTCCTGACTTAGCCTTTTATCTCTTAACAGATGCCTTACTGTGATTCGAGGCACATGCATATGGCATTATGGCTAGTTGGCTACCAAAACCCAAACATGTAATAAAGATGTCCTCTATTTTCAGTCCAATTGCAGAACAATACAATTTAAAGTTGATGATTGCAAAATTTGCTGAATTGATTTTAATTTATGGCATTATTGGCATTCATATATTATTAATTATTCCAACTAAACAAGTATAATTTTTTAATTAAAAAAAAGTAGTACATTATACCATTTTTTTTTCATTTTACAGCTTGAAATAACCTGAAATGTTAATACAAATTGTCCTCTAAGTCCCAGAGTGGGAGTACCCCTAATCATTATTCTTTGTGCATTCAACAAGCATGAATGATGAGCCTACTTCCTAGACTTATGAAAATTAGAGTTGTAATTTGGATTTCATACTGTTAATATAGTTTTTAAATAAATAATTAATATTATAAAATTTCATATTAAAGAAAATTTAGACATAATATTTTTAAATACTAATTAATAATAATTATAATAATTATTCTAATAATAATTATTCTAATAATTATTATTATAATAATAATTATTATAATAATAAATAATATAATTAAATATATAATAATTTATAAATAATTATATAAAAAAATTGGATCATTTTAAGAGTTAAGTTTCACGTTAAATATATTATGCACATTATTTTAAATGAGGAGAGAGAAATCATTTTATATGAACCCTTAGATTCAAGAAGCTGAAAAGATTTAAACAAAATCAATACTGGAGAAAAATGATAATGTGACAAAATTAAAAAGTTTAGAAGCTTAACTCTCTTTATGTAAAAAAAATTATTGAATCTTTGTCAAAAAAAAAAAACTTTAAACTAAGAATATTGTGAAAAAAATTCAGAAAAAAAAAAGTATATAAAAAATTCTGAAAGTTAGGGGTTATATATAAATGTGTCCATTCAATCTACTTAGAGATCTTTGGAAACTCAATCTCCAAAAATCTTCCTATAATCTGCAGCGCAGGGAGCATGCAGTACAGTGTTTAGCTGCAAAGTATTCATTTTTTATTGGAGACTTTAATAAGAAAGTGGGTTCATCTATCCGTTGTCATAAAAAACTATGACACCAAGTTATCATAATTTTTAGATGATGTAATGAAATTTAAACTGCTCAAATTTAGATTTAAAATATTATTACTATTTAGTGGGGTTTACTCATTATACATACAAAGGCATAAAAAAGTATGACACTGTATTAGGGATGTGCAACCGATTGATTCAGTTCAAATCAAAATAAATACATGTATTTGGAGTTTTATTTGATTTATCAAATTATGAATCAAATCAAATTTATAAATATATTAATCAAATAAATAAATAAAAATTTAGTTTATTCGATTAAATTAAAATTATATTAGTTAAAGAGGAATGAAAAAATGATAGAAAAAATAAATTGTTTAAAAAATAAAATAAATAACTAGATAAAATCTATAAAAAATAAATATATTTGAATTATCTTTGATGTGATCTTTATTTATATCAAGTAAAATGATTTTATTTAATAAATTTTAAACTATTCAGTTTATCCAATTTAGAAAGTATAAACTGAAAGAAAGAAAGAACAAAAATCAAATTAATTAAAAAATTTAACCGAACTAAAAATTTTAAATAAAAAAACTAAATCAAATAGTTTTAAATTTAATGATTTGATTCAAAATCAATTAAATCTTTACAGGCTCCTACACTTAGGGGTGTCAATGGGTCGGGTCATATTATTTTATTATTTTTTTGACCCGACCCGATTAAATTCGGGTCAAAAAATCTTAATCCATACCTGACCCGATCGTGTCACGGGTCGACCCAACCCGATCTGTGTAAAATAATTAAATATTTATTAATTATTTTTATATAATTTTAAGTAATTAAATATTACTTAATTTATAATTAATCTTAATTAGTATATAATTAGTGTATATTTAAGATTTAATTAGTACTAAATCATAAAATTACTTCAAAAAATATAATTAATCGGGTCAGGTCGGGTTGACCTGAACCTGACCTGATCCGATTCAGGTAAAAAAAAAAAATTCATACTCGACTCATTTATTTTCGAATCATGTCAGATCGGGTCGGGTTCGGATTGAGTCGAGTTAACCCGTCTGATCGAATAGATAATTGACACCCCTACCTACACTACATCCAAATTCCTAAGGGTGTGTTTAGATGAGGGAGTGAGTTAATGAGAATAGTCACTAATCCAAGAGTTATAGTGGCTAAACTATTTTTTTGTTGAATTAGTATAATAGCCCTAACCCAATATTTTTGAAAAACCATTTTCTCATTCAAACATAAAAATAATATCTAATTCAAAAATTACTATTCTTCACCCATTCAAACACACCCTAAGAAAGCAATCAATGATGAGGTGGGGGACAAGTATGGTTGGCCCGTCACTATCCGTAAAAAGTGTCCTAGCGCTTTCCTTGTCACAAGCTGCACAAGCATCTTTTAGTCTTAACTCTTATGCCCTCTAGATTTTATTATTTTAATCACTTTTAGATTTCTTTTTTATTTGAATGCAATACTGAATATTGCTTTATCTCAAGGAGACAACATCTATATATCCATCAAGTTTTTTCAGGGGGCGAAGGGAAGGGTGTGAGGATGTGACACCTCTCATAAATATAAATTAGTAGATATTATTATTTTTTATTTATATTTATAAGATATTTAGTTAATAGACAATCTTCATAATTTTATTTTAGTTCAGTTATAGATTCATCATATTCGCTTCTCAATTTGATTTTTGATAATTTTTTCTCTCTTTTGACTGATAACGAATAATGATTTATTTTTTCTTTAATTATTTCTTATTGTTCTATCATAGACTCATAAATTTACTTTCTCTGAGACACCCATCAAGTTCAAATCTTGTTTCCGTCATGGATTGTTTCTTAAGAACTTTTTGAGATGAGTTCCTTAAGACTTTTAAGTAATTAACAATAGAGTTTGGCAATGAGCGCATCAAAAATTCAATATTTAATGTGTAATAGATAAAATAGCATTCGACAGTACTTGGATGAAAGATGTGAGAATCTATACTTGGATGAAAGATGTGTTTACTTCCAAAAATAACTTGAATCTGTACTCCCATGATGAAAGAGCTTCATGTTTAAGTTGAATGTCTTTCTCCGAAGTTCAATATTCTTTGCATTATGAGATCAAAGAAGAGTACAGATTTGCATAATTAGAATGAAAGTTGACCAAAAGGAAGTTGACTTTTTGGTTATGTACAAAGGAAGGCTATATATTTTTTAAGACAAACATCCAAACTTCTTTCAATATTCTTATGCCACCTGTCTAGATAAGTTTAAAATACATAATAATTCTTATCTCAGTATCAGTAATAATTTGATCGAGAACAGGGCTGTCAATGAAAACTGTTTAGTTATTTATCTAATATGTATTGTATCTGATAAGACGGATATGAATAAGATTTTATTTTCATTAAGTAATTGAGTATGAGTATGGGTAAGAATTTTTTTTGTTAACTTATTAGATAAAGATACGGATATAAGTAATTATATTATAATCTTTTTCATTGTTAATTAAATTATAATATTTTTCATTTTAAACGTTATTTGACTGTTTATCTAACTTGTATCGTATCTAATAAAATGAATATGAATTAATTTGTTTTTTTGTTAAGTTATCAGATATAGATATAAATAAGAAAAATAATTCATCAACTTATCAAATAAAAATATGAATAAAAATTATATCTTATTGTATCCTACTCATTGACAGCCCAACTGAGAAGAAGAGCGAGTAAAAACATGAGATACCTGCCAAAAGCGGATAATTAATGATGACGGTCCCTGTATTCTTTTATGAATAAAATGACAAATGATTTTACCAAATTGGACCCCCAAAATATTATGTCCAATAATCTTTCTGGATCTTGGGTTTCTGACGTTTCCCTCTGATCAACCTTATTTGTTACAACTTCAGCTACTTAGTACCATTAGTTGTCATAAAAGATAACCAATGAATTGTATGGTCCCATAATTAATCCCAATTTGCTAGTGAAGTGTTTGTACATCCACAGTACCACATGTTTTAGCAATCTATGATGATAGCACAATTTTTCCTCAAAAAAAATTATATCAAACAAACTAGATGGAATATACTGTTACAGCCATACCGTACTGCATTGACCTGAATTGGAGTTGCAATTTTTCGGGTACTCAGAAGAGAACATCAAGAAATTTTAGCCAAATAAATTCTGTAAAATGCTGTTTATTTTGCAATTTTTTTGTAGGTAAGTGGATAATAAAATTACCTTAATCTTTGTATTCCTTTTTTTTTTTAAATATATAAGGGCTCCCGTCAATTCCGCTGTTTATTCCTTTTACAAGACTTAAATATGCATCTCTTCGTAGAGAAGCGAGACATATCACAATATGTGCTAGGTCTAAATTAATATGCGAAAGTTAGTTTTGACTTTTGAGTGTATTCAGTTAAGGATAATATAATGTGCAAGTCCTAAATAACTTATCTCGTTAAAAAGAAAGTATTAAATAATGAGTGGAGACAATGCTTGAAAGTGAAGCAGGGATAATCCTAATTTTCAGAAAACTTGAGGGGCCCAAAATCTTATTCATGCCTTGCCAAAAATTACAAATTGAAAAGGAAGGGTATATAAAAGACACCTTATCTTTTTTCTTTATTTCTTTTTAGTTATTCTTACGAAATGTATAAATCAATTCAGAAATTAGTTTATGTCATACTGACAAGCAGCTTGTAAGTGCCTAAGGTACACTATAGGTGGCCTGGTACCATTCCAAGTCACAGTGCAGCTTATTGAGTTGGATCTGCACCTTCAATGCATGATTACAAGATTTTTTAGTGGTTTATATTTTCTGAAGTAACTTGATTTTTAACAGGGAAAAAGAAAAGAAATAACAGTAAAGCTGATTTGAGGTCCAAATGTGTCATTTGTTTAACCCGGCCCCATTGCGCAATTATTGACGTGGAACTGTCTTCTCATCCATTTTATCAACGAATCTAAAATTTAAAGCTCAATTAGTAGTGAGTACGCTACCATGTTATTATTCACTGGTACAGTTTATTGTCATGGACTCATGGTAAATTTTGAAGCATGCATATTATTTGATCCTCTTTTTATGAGATGTGAAGATGCCAAAAATAAAACTGTTGCTTTGGTGGAAAGACATTTGAATGACGTTCAAGAGGACCAGTGATTAAACAATGTTGGTACAACTTTAAACATTTCTATTATTTTGGAGCATGAGATGCAGGTCAAGTTCCTCAAATCATGGATTTGTCATAGTTGTACTATGTTTTATTTAAACGGTCCAAATTAATTTACAGAGAGTGTATTTATTTTTTTATTTAGTGAGTCACATTGATCACAGAGACAATGATAATATGCTACTATTGACAAGTACCAAAGTATGGCAGGGATGTGAATTCCTCAAATAATCCCCATGATGTCATGCATTCATGAATTTGGAATCTATGTGGATTTTCCACATGGAAGCAACTGTGCAAGATGTGTTTCTTGACATTAATTTTATCAAAAATATTACAATCTTTGGGATTTCAAATCTTCTTCACATCAAGAGAGAAAACAAAGATGCAACGCAATTAAATAATACCTGAGATGGTGTATATATATAATGAAGGAAAGTGGGATTTTGGACATGTACCTAACTAGTGCTATACTGGATGATATGGGAACGCATCTCAGATAATTTTTTGTGAATAGTTTTCAAAAGTTAATCATAACAACTCGTTTTAATCATAACAATTATAAGAAAGTCTAAATATAAATTTTGATGCACAGAGAGTTTATTATTGTTAAATTAGGACCGTTGATCTCTGATCGAACGGATCAGATCAAAAATACTCCACCTGAAGAGTTTTTTTTTGTTCTTCAGAGAATGTCATTTCGGATGATGTGGAGACATGATATTTGTATTAAGCACTGATTTGTCTTTATTATTAAACTAACATATCCAATGATTTGTTGGTCTTAAATAAAGTAAAACTCGCCATTTAATAGTTGATCAAGATCAGAATAAACAACCATCTACCATTTTATGTTGCAAGTTTACAGTTCATTTAAAACCACAACATATGCAATGCCAAAAAGGTATATGCCAAAATATATGGGGCCATTGTGCAATAAAACTTGGGAATCCAAGAAATATATCATAAATATTTCTTATCACAAAATTCTAAAAATGTATTTCATTGAGATGTTTGATTTGTATGAATATAAGATTTGGTAAAGTATTTTTTGGTATTTGATTTGCTAGAACCCAAACAGGAAAAAAAAAATCCTCTTTTCATCTATTTTTCAGTGGATCAAACATGCCCTGTATATGCAATGATCCTGGTATGTATGGGGGTAGATGGAAACTCTGATGATAATGGCTTCTTTAATAACATAAATGTTCTACTGTTACAGGTTTTCTTTTCAATAGCGTCACTGTAAGTAATCTTGGTCTCCGTGGAGTATTTTCGGATATTTAATGGAAAATGAGCACTCAAGGAAGGAACAGGTATCATATCTTTGGTCAAAACCAAAAGCTGAAAGGGATAAACAGCAAAAAAAAAATACCTGAATACCTGATGAAAATCAAGGGCACTACAGGTTATATCTCTAGAATTTGAAATTACAATTCTTATCGATTTAGAAAAAGTACATCATAAATTAATGCTCTGCTCTCATGTTAACTGCCAGCAATATCCCTATGGTTGAGATCTATTCCAAACTTTTTGCTGGCAACTTGAAAATCTAGATTCAAACTGGACTTCTGGGTAGAGAAAAACAATCCCTTGAACTTTGAATTTCCATAGCTGTTAGCAACTGCCTCTGAGCTGATGACCTAGATAACAAAGGAAATAAATTTGTTACAACTAACAGGCAAGCAATTGGTACATATAGTTGATAAAATTATCTATGTACCATCAATATATGCGGCGTCAATGAAGGGACAATGATTTCATATATTGTACTGGTTTCTTTCCAATATTACATTGCCAGTACCACTGATCAGTTTACGCTTACCGTGTCAAGAAGGCTGAAGCGGCGCTTTTTTGAAGTGTTGACGCTGCTCTGTCGAAGAAAGAACTTTTGTGCATGGCTCGCAACCTGCGTTGGCGTCCGTGTGATCACAAAATTTCTAGAGATGCCTCTCCAGTCTCCTTTCCCCAACTTCTCCAAGCCTACTAGGAACAATCTGTGTTCTTCTTCACTCCATGGTACACCTATGCAAAAAGTAAGAAAAGAAAAAAGAGAAAGGACTTTACAATAAATTAATATCCCTTTTGTTTTGCGTTAAAATATCGGTTTCTAATTATTATATTATTAAAAAAAGAAAGAAAATATTGCAAGAAAAGTAGCATTCATGAAAGAAAAACAGTGAAAAGATGAGGAAAATTATGAGTTAGCATAAAGCTAGCAGAAGAAATTATAAGACTATATCTTTCTCTAGTTTGAAATTGTCCAGCAATTTACCAGAGAGTGCGTAGAACTGATGAAACCTTGGAAGTATCTCTAATTAAAACAAAACATTAGAAATTAACAAGTAAATAGATAATTAAAGATATATTTCCAGCATTCGGTTAAGTCTAGTACCTTTCTTTCTCTCTCGACTAACACCAACAGTACCATCGGAAAGGTACCCAATTGAACCCTTCTCATCCATCGAAACAAGCACCGAAGAAAAAGAGGATGAAGGAGAAGCAGAGGCACTAGGAGGAGAAGAAACAAAAGAAGAAGGGCTCAAGCAAGGCATGCTACAGCTACTCTTCAAACTTGAATTATGCTCTGACAAGTCTAGTTGTACTCCAAATAGCCTCAAGCTACCTTTTGTGCCTTGTGCCACCACCTCTTGTTGTATCAAGCCGTTGCATGTTCTTTGGTTATGGCCATGGTCACCATAGTGGGAGCATTTCCTTGGCATTATTGTATGGTGGAAAGGTTCCTCTAGCAGAGGAAGTGCTTCTTTTGGGACTAAAGGCATCTGCTTCTCTCTAAATATAGAGCCTAGACAAGTGTTTGTCCTTTTTAAGTAGGAAACCGGGTAGATTCTCACCCTTCGAACTAAAAAATTGGTTCGAACGGTTTTTGAACTATTAATTTTGCATCAAAATTCGTAATAATTATTAAAAATATGAATCTCAAACTTTGAGGACAGTTAAAAATACGAATTTCGATGCAAAATTAACGATTTGAAAACTCTTCAAACCAATTTTTTTATTTAAAAGGCTGTGAATCTACCCAATTTCCTTTTAAGTATACGTATGTGGATATCCTGAACACAACGGGAAATACTCATTTTGCTCCTTTTTGTTTTGCCCACTAATTGAATCACAAAGTTAGTGGCAGAATTAGTGGGCAAAACAAAATATTCTAAACTTAACCGAATGATGTTTCGGTGAGAATCACAGATGTTCTACTTTCGGCATGAAAACCACATCAACATGAAAGATTCTGTTTTACTACTATCAAAACTAATTCATAGCGCATAGATCGTTCGTTACTAGCTCGGGATTGGTTCAAATTTCTCTCTCTCATTAAACTCATTAAGTTAATAAGTCGAGTTTGAATTAGATCAGACTCGTCTCGCTAAACTCATTAGTCTCATTAAACTATTAATTATTTATTATTTATATTACTCTATTATGTATTTTTAGTGCATTATATAAGTTTTAATTCAACATATATGAAATTATTGTATGAAATATGTATAAAATTCTATATTATCATAAGATTTTTGTTATTTTTTTAATTTTGATAGAATATTATTTATTATTAAACGAATTATCAGCGAATCAGTTCTGCTCATTCATTAACTTTACGAGTTAATCTCAAACTAATATTTCTGACTCGTTAATAATTAGCCGATCTCAAATTTAGCTTAACCCAGCTTGTTTAGAGCCCTCCTACTCCTAGTATGACATCTATTTTCTTTCGGGTGTGTTTGGATGGTGAAAGAATTAGTATAAGAATAGCATTATTTGGGTTAGTAGTTGAAAATAGTGTGAGCTTAGTGATATATCGGGAAATATGAGAAGAGTGCTATTTTTTATTATTTCGGGTTAGTAAAATATTGTTTGGATAGTAACTTGAGAACAATGGAGAGAATAGTTAAAATAATTAATTATTTTTTAGTATTTTATTTAATAATAATATTTATTTAATACTATTCTATACTAATATAAAAGAAAAGATTTTTTTTATTATTTTCACTACCTTCATGGACACTAATCTGTTAACCCAATGTTTTCTATGGGTTAACGAATTAGCACTGTGCTGCTGCTATTCTAAATTTTATTTTTGTATTTGAATGGTTGCTAATCCGAAAACAATACTACTATATTGAAAACAGTGCTAACCATCCAAACACACCTGTGTATTCTGTAATACAGACAATTCCATGGGTCTAGAATGCTGTAAGACCCACAGTGGCCCAAGTACAAATCAAAGCAGTCATTTAATTGGGCTTTGAGATATAGGTCCAAAATGGCCTTTTACCATTGGAACTTTTGTGCTACCCTGACAAATCTGGGACGTTCAGAGTACTTGTAACATGTAAGCTGCTTGCTCAACTGTTGGATGAGCAGCTTATCCAATTTCGAGGCGTTCGAATAATCTCGACCGTTCATTCATGATCTCACTGTCCCGTAACCAGACAGCATCACCTCTCCACTATGAAGAATGAATTGCCTTAAATTACCAAAATGTCCTTGAAGCCTCCCCTATCCACTGTCTGTCTCATCGTAAATAACAGCAAACAAGCATGACCAATCCTGTCAATTGAACACCTGCGCCAACAAACAATTAGAAAATATTATTAAAGCGGCACTCTAAGTTTTGACCAGAACTTACTATTTTGCCTCTCTGGCGATTTTTCATTGCATGTTTTACAGAATGATGCATGACACCTCATCTGTAAATATATGCTAGTAAAAACACGAGTGGTCTCTATCATTTCCTGAATAAACTAATCCAGGAAAGAGAGAACAAAAGGGGATTCTACGCAGTGGTTGCGGCTAGGGTTTTACCCATTATTACTTCTTCTCATTCCCTCACGCCTCTTCTCCAAACCCTAGCTGTCAGCTACTCCCTCTCTTTCCTTCTCTCTATCCTTTTCGTTGATTGTACTTCCATGGCAATTCAATCTAGAGCTCTTTGCTTATCCCACTAGTTTATCTGGTTTGTTTGAAAAGCTTGATTGAGAAGTAATCAGTCGGTGTTTCTCTTTGTGCTGAGATGGCAACCTTGAATCCGTTCGATCTGCTCGAAGATGTCGAGAGCGACGATCCGTCGCTTCTGATTGCGGTCACGGAGAAGAAGATTGCCGCGAAGAAGGCAGCTGCTCCGGCGCCGGCGCCGGCGCCGACATCTGCTGCGAAGCTCCCCACCAAGCCACTCCCTCCCGCTCAGGCTGGTAAGATTAGATTAAATGATTGTTTGAATGGATTGGTTATGGTTATGCAAGCTATCTTTGAGCTGGATGTTAACATAGTTCTTATTCAATGCTTACCCTCACGTGTGCTGTATGTTACAAGGTTTGGCTGAATCAGTTTTATAGTATATCAGTAGCTGTCAGTTACTAAATTATGTGTACTCTGTTTAGGACTTGAGGGATTAACGAGTGTACTCAGAACTTTGCATAAATTTGAAGAAATTACATTTGAAGCTTCCAAGTTTATGCTATAACAGTTACTAAAAATGTTCTGGTTTGGGATTTGATCATTAGCAAACAACACTTGAAAACATTTATGCAGGAAACCCTCAGTTGGTCACGTTGCTTTAGCTAACTTAGTAAAAAAAAACTCAACATTATTGTGAGACTATAGCCCTTGAAAATCATCTGAAACAATGGATGAAATATATTTCTTTTCTTCTGTAAAACTAAGAACTGATGAAACTAATTACAATATGTTCGTTGTCAATTTTGATTTTAATGCAGTCAAGGAATCCAGAAACATTTCTGGTCCAGCACGTGGTGGTCGTGGTGGTGCCAGCCGTGGTGGTGGCCGTGGTGGGCGCGGGTATGGTGACCGTGACCGGCCATATCGTGACTACTCCAACACTAATGGGTATGTGAGAGGGCCTGATGCTGCTGCTGCAGAAAATGGGACAGTTGCAGCTGGAATGGAAGAAGCGCAGAGTGGTGAGCGTGGTCCCCGTGGGCCACGTGGTCCCTACCGTGGTGGTCCTCGCCGAGGTGGATATGGAAATGGTGAGGAAGGTGAGGAAGGCAGACCACGCAGAACATATGACCGCCACAGTGCTACTGGACGTGGATATGGGATGAAGAAGGATGGTGCTGGCCGAGCTAACTGGGGCACCTCTACTGATGAGAACCCAGCTGAGAAGTCAGTGTTAATATTATTTTTGCTTTTTTTGTTGTTTGAATTATTTGTTGTCGCATTTATATTCATTGCTTGAAATCTATAGGGAAACTGAGGAGAATGTGAATGCTGAAGAGAAGCTTGCTGAAAAGGAAGCAGGGCGGGAGGATGTTGTGCCGACCGATGAGGCTGCCAAAGAGAAAGAAGGTGTTGCTAATGAAGCAGAGAAGGAAGAGGAGGATAAGGTAGTTTTTATTTTGACACATTCATATTGGCTGTCTGTTACTCTGTTGTATCAAAGTTATTACTATCTTGGCTGATCCAATGAGTCTTGCTTATTAAAATAGTGAGTTCTCTATTTCACCCAGCCTATATTTACTGCAGCAGCAATCAAGGTTTTTGATACTTGATTACTATTTTGTGTATCAATTCAGGACGCAGCTGTACATGGTTCTCCTAATAGAACCAGTGTAATTTTAATAAGGAATGACATGGTTAAGCTCTTTCTGTTGTAAAATTTGACTATTTGTAGGAGATGACCTTGGAGGAGTATGAAAAGGTATTGGAAGAGAAGAGGAAGGCACTCCTGGCTCTGAAAGCAGAGGAGAGGAAAGTTGAGGTTGACAAGGAATTGCAATCCATGCAAGTTCTCTCTCTCAAAAAGAACAATGATGAGGTGTTCATTAAGCTGGTAAGTCACTCTACTTGCCAGCATTTGCACTTGCATTTGTTTGATTAAACATGATGTGTATTTACATTTGCTGTGTCAGGGTGCTGATAAAGAATCCAAGAAGAAAGAGAGTGCTGAGGAGAAGGCCAAGAAGGTACAGATTTGAATAATTAATTTGAACTATTCATTAAACAATTTGAAAAAGCTTAATATGACAGCTATATTGGCATCTCAGTTCTTAACATCCTGGTGTGGTATCAACCTATCTAAACTATAAGAATATGGTTACATAATTAATAATTTTTTTATCGTGAGCTTGTGATAGTAAAATAATTCTGGTTTTCAAATGATGATGTCCATCCCTTGAAGAAGTGCCGAAAATGATTCTGGTCTTTAATATTGTTATGAGTACTGGCATTTCTACATGTTCTGACAATAAAGCATAATTTTTCTCTAATACAATTTTTTTCTCGTAGTCTGTGAGGATCACGGAGTTCTTGAAACCGGCGGAGGGAGAGAGTTTCTATGGGCGTGGTCGTGGCCGTGGAGGAAGAGGCAGAGGTGATCGTGGCTCCTTCCGGGGGGACGGACGAAACAGGGGACCTGCAGCAGCACCATCCATTGCTGACCAAAGCCAGTTCCCTTCTCTTGGTGGTGGGAAGTGAAGTGCATTAAGTTCACATCTCCTTTTTTTAAAATATTTATTTGCTAAGGTTAATGTCATATTTTTAAATGCTGGTTGGATTTGAGTTGTAAGTTTGCTGTTACTGTGTCGTGTCAGTGTCTGTGGTAGTTTTTTCCATTGGGGGGGGGGGGTGTTGATCTATGTACATCAGAGCAGAAAGTCTGTCACAGGGATAACAGTGTTTCGTTCGCGTCTTGATTAATAGCTGTTGGTTGTACTCTGTGCCGGTTGATTTTGGTCCGTCTGTAGGGGATTTAAATTTCTAATTTTGTTTTTCTTCCATTATTATTGGTTTGTTTCTTGCGCTTTATCCACGATTGCATGCTATTACCTGCACAACATGATAGGGAGTAGGTATTTCAATCATATATTTAGGTTGGAATTAGCTGATCCCAACTTCCCAAGTACAATTTGCCGTGTCAACAAATTGTATTTTTCAACGGAGGTGTTTTAGAATAATGCTTTCTCATTCTGAAATTCTATCTGGTAGAAGGGTCGATGGTCCTGCTGCCATGTTCGCTTTCTGATCGTTACGAAGAATAAGCTGATTTGTGGACGTCACAGATGCAGAGGTGTTTAGATTTTTATGTTTTCTCGGGTACTTAAAAAAAAAGTCCTATCTCCGTGTAAAACTGTAAATTTAGTGCGCGATTATAACTTATATAGTCTATTTATAAAATGTTTTTTTTTTCGTTCTTTTTTTTTCTGAAGAGAAACGTTTGGCTCAGAGCAAGGACAGAGATTGAGATGAGGGACTAGCTTATAATTATTAAAACAGAATTGAGATCCTCTTTTTCAATTACTCCGACCACCGATTCAGAAAAAAAACAATGTTGAGAGAGAATTCAAGGCATGGTATACCTGGACAGAAGAGTGGTGGCAAGAGAAAAGACAGCTAGACAGAGATGGTGCACACATGTACATATACTCATTGCTTAGTTTGCTTCCTATCTACTTATTTTGAATACACTTAGTTGGAAGCGTCACAAATTCGTGTACAATTTATAAGGCACCACGTGTGACCAACTCATCTTCTACAAGAGACCTGCTTCGACGCATCGTTCATCGCAGATGCCCTTTTATGCTGTAGTTACCTGCCTGCATGGTTCCAACCACTCTACGCAGAAAAACAATTTGAAACAGATATGCTGAACAAGTGTGCATTGAATAAAGATATGGTCGAGTAGTATTGCATTGAATGAAGATAGGATTACTGTATATAAAAAAAAAGTTAGATACAGTGCTATACATAGCATGGATTATTTATGTGTTATAGATTGATTTTTCATTATCAAGTGTAAATTATCGATTTAACTATATAAAATAATTTTCATATGAATATCTAGACGTAGACTGAATTTTATAAATAAAATAATAATAATAATAATAATAATAATAATAATAATAATAATAATAATAATAATAAATAAAGATGATAATGATAATGATGATGATAATATGCTAATAGTAATAGCAATAATAATAATAATAATAATAGTACAATAAACCTCTATTATAAAACCTATTTCTAAATCCTAAAATTCTATTTTAAAACCTAATTCTAAATTCTAAATCCTAAAATTCTATTTGTAAACCTCTATTTCTAAATTTTTAAATCCTAAAATCCTAAAAATCTAATAACATAAAGTCTATAACTCTACTATTATACTTTAACTCCTAACTCATGGTTTAGGTACATGAATCACTATCTTCCCTCTCAGGCATAAAACTAAACTGATTTTTAGAGAAAGTTATCAGTTTTCTTAAACGGTGCTCGATCACTCTCTCCCAAAGCTTCATGGTATGACTCATGAGCTTAATTCCTCTGTAATTAGTACAAATTTGAATATCTCTTTTATTCTTGAAGATTGGTATAAATATACTTCTTCTCCACTCATCAGGCATCTTATTGGACCGGAAAATAATATTAAATAGTTTAGTGAGCCACACTATTGATATATCTCCAAGACATCTTCATACCTCAATCGGGATGTCATCTGGTCCCAACGCCTTATCTGTTTTCATCTTTTTTAAAGTTTCTATCTCTTCAGACTTTTGAATTTTCGTAGACTAAATTTTATACATTTTTTTATTTTTTTTACTATTTTTTGAAATAGTTAGAAAATTATTTCTTTTAAATGGATCATAATAACTAAATCAAGTGATTTTTTTAACTATCTTAAAATGTAATAAAAAGATATTCATATGAAAATAATTTTGTACAGTTGGATTAACCATTTAAACTTTAAAAATGAAAAACCGATCTATAATATAAGGTGATATGTGTTATTCATAGCACCATAACCCAACTCAAAAAGAAAAAAAAATTATGAATTAAACAGTAGGTATGATTTATGATTAGTAGTAGCAAGGAAAGGGATTCACATTCGCTTTCATACTAGTGATTGTAAGACTCTGTCATTGAGTTTATGATAAGTAGGGCTCACAAAATAAAAAATAAAAATCATCTCTATTAGTTAAAATCTGAACTATTTAAATTAAATTGAGCCGTTATCCTCTGCCCATGATAAATCCTGTCATTGTTATTATGGCGGCAGGACCCTTAAGAAAAAAACTTGAATACAGTATAAATATGAGCAACTACAAAGATCAAAGCGCACATCCGCGTCAAATTCTTCTGTTCAATTGTACGTTTGTAACAATGTCACCATCCTCTCTCAGTGTCACAGTCTGGGCTGAGCTCCGTCATGCCGAGCTAAATGACGTGTCTTTCCTTCGGCGCATGATCCACCAAATGGCCGAGTTTGAGGGCAATCCGCAATACTGCTCTGCCACTGATTCGTCCCTCCTCTCCACTCTCTTTCCCTCCCATCCCCTTCCTCTTCCTCCTTTCTTCTACCCCACCCCACCCCACCCCTCTCTTCCTCTACCTCTCATTTGACCCACTACCACCACATCCCTCTCAAACTTTCACCAGTACCATGTTCTCTCTTTCCTCGTCTGTCATCGACCACGAGGAAGACCGCTTTGCTTCACCTCTTGGTGATGGACGGGTCATTACTGGTTTCTTGTTCTGCTTCCCCAACTACTCAACACCTCTTGTGAAGCCGGGGCTGTACATAGAGGACATATTTGTCAGGGAGCCATGGAGAAGGAAAAGTCTTGGCAAGTTCATGCTATCGGCTGTGGCGAAGAAGGCAGCACATATGGGGATGGATAAGGGTTGAGTGGTGTGTTCTGGACTGGAATGTTAATGCAATTGAATTTTACAAAGGAATGAGAGCTCAAGTGTTGCCAGAGTGGCGCACCTGTCGTCTCTCTGGACCAAGCCTAGGCAGGTACAAGGATGAGGAGGAGAATTAAAATGAATCCAGCAGAGTGGTGATCGATTTATTTCTGGGATTTATTTGAAGATTAAGAGTAATTGGTTCTGGTACTGTACCAAATTGCAAGTAATCTCAGTCTTATATAAAGCAGTTGATAATTACTTGGTTGAATGCTAAATTCTACTGTTATGTTTGGATTCTATTTGGCCGAATACTAAAATTTGTCCTTGCAAATTTTCAAATAATCCCCTTTCGGTTGGTAAGAAATTACAATATTGCACTAGTCCTATGTTCTTTTTTATAGTTGTTACTATAGCACATTATACTTTTGTCTGAGCTCCAATTAGAAAGGATACGCTGGGTGAAGTTTCAATATAAATTGTAGATGTTTCATCTACTGTTTTTTTTTGTTAGTTTGATTGTTATCTGGCACGTTTCTCATTTTGTAGATTCTACAAAATATTATTATTTTTTTTTCGCTATAGAGTGCAGTTGAGATAAATTTAGATTTTTTCAAAATAAAACATAATCTTCGGAAGTTATTTATTCATGTCTAAACCACAATCGAACTATATAAGTGATTTTTCGTAGTAGTTATATGTAGTAAGTAGTATTTTTAAAAATAGTGTTGAATAAAAGAATAGAAAAGAATTTTTATCACATATTTAACTAGAGTTCATTTCATTCTCAAGTGGAGATAAGTCATATTTAGTGGAGGACTAAATTAACATGAAATGATAACACTAGTCATTTCATGTTGTCTCTCAAATAAAAAATATTTAAATAGAAGTGAGATGAAACAACAAATCTCAGCTTGGAACAACGAACTCTAATGGCCATGTTACAGAAGGGAAGGGATGACTTGAGAATTATTATTTTGATAATTTTGATAATGAATTTTCAAATAGAGATCAACTAATTATACTCTAAATTTGTACTCTAGTCTGTATCCCAACTGAAAAAATAATTGACCACGTCGAACATGTTCTCGAACATCAACAGACCGAAATCATAAAATCAAAAATTTTAAGTCTTAATACTGGAAAAATAAAATCTTAATACCTAATATATTAAGTCATATATTAAACTTAAAATTTATATTGAGAGATAATTAATATAAGCGAGTATTTATATATGAATCTCAATGTTTTAAAACTGAATGTATCAAGTCTTAACAAAATAAATACGATGTCTTAATATATGATATTATAAATTATATTTTGAACTTAAAATTTATATTTGGGCGGCAATCACAATATTTATAAGTATTTATACTTGAACCTAATTATCTTAAAACTAAATGTTTTAAGTTTTAACACGAAAAAAATAACGTCTTAATCTTGAATATTACAAATTATATTTTGAATTTAAAATTTATATTTGAGCATCCATCAGAATAGGAACAAGTTTATATACCTAAACTTTAATGTGCTAAAATCGAATGTTTCATGTCTTAACACAAAAAATAACGTCTTAATATACAATATTATAAGTCATAATTTTGAACTTAAAATTTATATTTGGGCAGTCATCTAGATATGAACAAGTCTATATCCCTAAAATAATGTCTTAAAACTTAAGTCAACAATAATTATTTACTCTCTTATTTGAATATCGAACAGAGTTGTACAATTGAATTTTATCTTGGATAAGTCAAAACAACCACTTGATTGACTTCTCATTAAACAATACGGCTCTTCTGAAACTCTCTAGACCGTTCTACGGAAAGTATTTGAAGTCTTAATATCTAATATTTAAAGTCTTAAGAACTATCATATGATATCTTAATATATAATGTTATAAGTCATTTTTATCTTTAAAGAATATAAAATTCTTAAATATTTGCTGAATATTATTTAAACCAAATCTTTATATCTAATGTAATAACTAAAAATAAAGTTTAAATAAAATTTACCTAAAATAATTTTTTCATGTAATTTATATTCGATATAAACTTTCATAAATAAATTCTTAAAATTTAGTAGTAAAAGTCTTAAGATCATTCATCAGATTTCTTAATATATATTAACATAAGTCTTACTTTTAACTTTGAAT
Source organism: Schoenoplectus tabernaemontani (assembly GCA_037127355.1). Classification (NCBI taxonomy): domain Eukaryota; kingdom Viridiplantae; phylum Streptophyta; class Magnoliopsida; order Poales; family Cyperaceae; genus Schoenoplectus; species Schoenoplectus tabernaemontani. The sequence goes on along the minus strand of CM073743.1, from coordinate 17,286,738 downwards.
AATATATAATTCAAAAAATATTTATCGAATACTCCTATAGTCAAATCTCTATACCTAATTGTTCTCGTCTTAAGACTTAATCATCAAATTTTTAATACTGATTAATAAGTCATATTTAACTTTAAAGGATATAAAATTTCATAATATTTTCTAAATACAGATATTCTTATTATCTTAACTAAGACCTTATAATTCATATATTTATATTTAGTATTTTTTAATATCTTAAGACCTTATAATTTATATTTATAAAAAAACAATCTCAATTAAAAATATCTTTATATCTCATATTATTAAGTCATAATATTATCAAAAATATGTAATAGATATGTAACACAAAATAATATTATGAAAATAATTATGACAAAATAGGTTTACTATTCAATACAAATAAGTCTTAATATGTACCATAACACATCTTAATGTATCATTCAAAATATATTTTTTAGTTTAGTCTTAATTTTCACTACTATAAATAAATCTAAATATATACTACATACACACTTTAATTTTATTAGTACAAACAATATAGTTTTTGTTAGTTTTGTGTTGAAATTCCTTCAATTTCAATTCTTAATATTACGAGCTAAGTCTTTATATTTTGTATAATAAAATTTTATACCTAGTAAAATTAAGTCTTCATATCTATAATATTGTCTAGCGCACATTTACTTAGTGTAATAAAATGTTCTTTTTGTGTTCTCTCATATCTCTCAACCAATTCACTAGAATGAATACTCAAATTTTATCTTCTTACTCTCAAAAATTAGTCTGGCTCCACTTCTTGATCAACCGAGCTTCAAAATGTGAGTTTCAATACATTCTCTTTGTACATGAGAATTGAAAAGTGAAATGGTGATCCGAAAACTTAGAATATTAGAGCATTTGCTTAAAAACTTCACGTATCATCTCCTTGGCCTAGAGAAAAATATTTGATCAATCGATTGTAACTCACCCGCACTAGAACACTCCAATCGAATTTCTAATCGAGATACTTTCTCCCTTAATTTCTCCCAAACCGCTGATCCATTTCATGTGTAATTTAGCTCATTATGTTCTTCCCATCGCTAGCTTTCCAACGATATATAGCGTGAATGATAACCATAAAAAATAAGAGATATACCATTAGAGTTTTGGTTCAAATGGATCAAAATAAGTGACCCGAGTTTTTTTATTTTTCTTTCAAATCTAAATTGAATAATAGTTAGAAAGTAGTTAGATTAATTAAGATAGTTGGGGTATAGAATGAGATATAGAAGTTGAGGTATAGAAAAATTTTCTCATTCAAATAAATATGAAAAAAATCTTAAAAAAATAGGAAAAAAATGTATGAATTTGTTCTCGTACTTATAGATTGATGGTGATCTAAATTTCATATAATTTCATTATCTTTTGATAGTCCATCAAAAATCATCTAATTATAATCGTTGTAAATTATATATAATTTTGATTGTCCTTGATGAAGTATCAAATGATAGTGAAATTGCATGAAATTTGAATCATCACCAATCTATAAGTAGAATAATATATCCATAAAAAAATCGTATGTATTTAAAAATTTATTGTTAAAATTATCAAAATAATCCATTATGAAGTGATCCCCACCCGTTAAAAAAGGCCCAAAAATTTTCACAAGAAAGGTCTGGCCTAATCTCAGCTTGGAAATTGAAATCCAATGAGGCAAGAATAACAAAACTTACAAATTACATGAGGTATTTTACCAAAGCTCAAGTTTAATGGCGGTTTATACTAGATTTTAATGAGGCAAAGTCGTGCAGCTTTTGTTGTATAATTAATATCGCTCAATTAATTGAATACATTATAAACATGTTGAGGTAAACGTTACAAATAAAACGAGACAAGAATTAGCCGACAATTGGAAGCAACTACATTGTGCATTTTGAGTAATCACAGCAATAAAAGACACTGACTAAGCGTAACTACCCTCAACAATCCAACATTTCTGTGCCACATGATGACATGACACGTGAAACTATTTTGGTTCAATGTCGGTACTGTGACAAAACTTGAAATGACAAGTAATTATGCTCGCATGAACCCAAAAAAATCACCACTAATAATTAAGTCATTGGTTAGTCACTCAGACAAGCTCATTTAATTGTGTTTTGTGCCTTGAAATCTTTGAAGAGATATCGGAAAGACGGAAACCAGGTAACTAACAAAATGTGTTATTATTTTTTCAATTATTGTTATTATTATCATTATTGTATTATCGTAATTTTATAAATTAAAATATTAAAAATATTATTTTTTTGCGCTTTGCACCCCCTACAGTTTCACAATTCAGATTTCAGAACCAGTAGCCTGAGAGAAATAGGTTGGGCAGCACCATCTATAGGTAAGGCTGGGTTGTGCACCGGTACTGTACCATTTACTCCCGTGCTGCCACTACAGTACACGGTAAAGACTATTCAACCATTTGATATTATCTTTCAGAACTTAGAAAATCTACATCGATTTATACATTTTTTTTATGATCCTACTGGTATGAATATTTGTGGAATGAAGCTCCTCCCGTTTCATAAAAAATACCTCCCTCATCTGTACTAATGAATTTTACACCAATTATCTCACCTGATATAAACATTTTAAATTAATTTACCAAATGAACGGTTGTGACTTTTTTGGTTTTTAACTTTAGTACACCCGTTTAGAATTTTTTTTTCTGTTTAACGAAAGAAAAAACGCCTCAAGCTCCTGCTGCTCCGTAATTAATTCTTAACAAAACTAACAGCTTTTTACAAATTTTTCAATCCAGCTACCACCAAAAAGTTGCACAACTTACCCACCCCTGGGAATTAAGCTTAAGATAAGAAGATAAAAAAGATAAATAAACTTTTAAGAGGAATAAAGAATACACAATTCCCCGTCATTAAGCCATCATGATCGGCGTGAAGGGCTCTCTCGGTTGCGGCCCCAAGCCGCCTTCAAAACCTCATAAGACTGCTTCCCTTCTAACACACGCAACGACTCTGTTCTAACCGAACCTAAATACTCATCTTTCTCTTGTTGTGGTTTCTTTGGATCTGTCATTATACGTCTACTTCTATTCCCTACATCATAACTAGGGGTTGAAATGTATCCCGACTCCATAACTACATCTCCTTCCAATATCCTTAGCACCTATTTAAGAAGTGAGGTAACTGCTATTAAAAGGGAAAAAAACAAATCTGCCACAATGTGAAAATTTTCAGGAACTCTAAATGAGTATTCCTAGAGAAGAAACTATACCTGGGACATGCGAGGCCGGGAATGTGGGTCCCGTCTGATGCATAGTAATGCAGCATGCAACATACAATAGACCTCGTGCTCACTATACCGGCTTCCAAGGCGAGGATCTATCAGCTTTTCAATATCATATTCCTCTAGCAAAGGTCGTGCCTGCACTCAAGAAATAGAATTTCAACATTGTTCATATAAAAGATTACCACAAAAGTTGCATAATACCAGCATTATCACAACTAAAATTGCATAGAATCAGGTCTTGAACCATGTGGTAAAGGAAAACCTTTACTTACCCATTCAGTTAGAAATTGTTGCCCCTTTGGTCGATTAATGTCAACTGCTTTCCGTCCTGTAACAAGTTCCACTAGTACAACGCCAAAAGAATACACATCGGCTTTCTCGGTTATTTGCCCACTTTGCGCATACTCTGGTGCCATGTAACTGCAGAGAAATCATCAAACATACATTTTCAGAACAAAAAATTATGGTATTGAAAAAATTCAAGCTCATCATGAACAAAAGAAAATTGACCCACCCAAAAGTACCAATAACTCTGGTCTCGACCCCTGTATCACCGTCCGGCTGCCACCGTGCCAATCCAAAATCCCCAACCTTAAATGACATAAACAACAAAAAAATAAATACTTCAAGTCTAAAGCTGAAAAGAAAGGTTTTGGCTAGATATTGAAACCAAGAATGGAATACCGGATGAGAAAAGAACAAGTACCAAGGGCTCAAAATCATGAGTAAGAAGTATATTGTTGGGGCGCATGTCACGGTGGATGATGCACCCCACTCTACACTCCTCGTGTAGATACCGTAGCCCCCTTGCTGCTCCGACCGCTATCTTCTGCCGAGATGACCACTCCAATGTCTCTCGGTTTTGGCGACCTAAGTTCAGCATATAACAGAAAAATTAGAATAGCATTTTGCAAAGAGGGATCTATTGACAATGAGTTATTTTGACAACCTTGACAATGGATCTCTAAATAAATACAAAAAAAAAAAAAAAATGGAAAAAAATTATAGATGTGTTCTTCTACCTTTAGATTGATGGTCATTCAAATTTCATGCAATTTCATTACCGTTTGATAGTCCACCAAAGACCATCAAATTTTCTTGCAATTTGCGACGGTTCCAATTTAACGGTCTTTGATGGACTATCAAATGATAATGAAATTGCATGAAATTTGAATGACCATCAATCTAAAGGTAGAAGAACACATTTATAAACTTTTTTCCATTTTTAAGATTTTTTTTTTTTGTATTTATTTAGAGGTCCATTGTCAAAGTTGTCAAAATAAACCATTGTCAACCGATCCCTTCTCTTTTGCAAAATAGTAGAATTTGCTAATACACTAGAGTATATGAGATACCATTCTGATTGGAGACTTGACTGGACTAAAGGAATGGTTGATACAAAATAATATTAGTCCAACATTTCAAAGCCCACTTTTTGTAAGAAAACTTCACTGGGAAAACTAATTAGAGAGATGGAAACACTGAGCTTCCAAAGTTGAAGTGCACTGATAGAATCCATCCAAGGAAGCATAATGCTAAGGTAAGAAAACCCAATTTAACCCCAACAAAATTTCAGCTCAAAAAGCATGTGAAGGTTTATCCAAGGAATAAGATTTTGAAATTTGAGAATTAAGACAGTCTGAAGTCTCATTTCACCCAATCATAATGAAACATAACCTGGTACAGAGTTCCATGTTCATATCAAAAATCTTAGTCCAGATGAAAGTTAAGAATGCCCATTAGAAACTTTTACGTACCATAAAGATGTGAATCCAGTGATCCATTGCATATATACTCATAAACAAGCAGTCTCCTCTTGTCCTCAACACAGAACCCGATCAACATTACCACATTCCTATGCTGCGCACAGCTCAATACCTCGACTTCAGAGCAGAATTCATTATCTCCTTGCGTGCTTGCAAGTTTGTGCTGCTTCACAGCTACAGCCTGTCCATCAGGAAGTATCCCTCGGTGAACTGACCCAAACCCACCTTCAGCTAAAAAATTTGCCTTTGAGAAACCACCCGTTGCTAGCTCCAGCTCGGCATATGAAAACCACCTGGGTGGTTTGCCGAAAACCGGTGCCTTATGTTGGCAGATGGAGCAGAGGGGAGGTGGTCCTGGTGGTGCATTACGGGACAGAGATACAGCATCCCTTATGCTTCTAGAAAGACTTGAGTCCGATCGATTACTTATGCTACCAATCTCATCAATGATTTGGTTTGATTGAGAGTTTTGTAGCATACGCTTTGAAGTAGAGCTGCCCCCATGTAAGATCTCAGCCATCCATGGCTTGAAGGCTGAGATTGTACCTGGACTTAAGCTGCCAGTGCTATCAGAATCTGACGTGGTCACCTCCAAATTGACACTGGTCTCTTCGACTTTAGTTGGCGTCTTTCCCTCCTTTTTCAGATTGTTTTCACAAGGAGAAAAAGGTGATGTAGCTGGATCTGAGCTGGAAACAGATGAGGTACCAGCCTCAGTACCAGTGAAGGAGGTTTCAAGCTCAGGGCTGCTAGTAGGGGTCACAGCAGGCCCACGGATAGTGGTTCTCTGGTCTTTGGCTGCATTGGCATTCAGTTCCTCAGTTGATTTCTTGGGGTCAGAATGCACATTGGGAGCTGACAGATGGGTCCCCTTGTCAGGTGATCCAATAAGATTCAACCTTAGAACTTTGGGTTGTGACCGTTTCATTACCACTATGTTGCATTGTAGCTCTTCCATGCATCTCTTCTCTTCTTGCTTAAGCTCCCTTTGAAATGCCAAAGAAACATAGATGAAATTGAAATGTGTTATTTTGGCTACAGTTCTATGTAAATTTATTAGAGAGAATTCAGGAGAGGATATCATACTTGTCTAGTACAACCCAGCTTGCATGGGCCCGCTTCGACTCGGCAGCTACGGCACTGGTTGGCGATCCAGATATGATTTTTATCTTCACATTTATCTATAGATATATTTCATGACTGAGAAACGAACATAGGACAAAACATTTGCTGAAGCAAACAAAAGTAAAGAAAATTATGCAATTTTAACTAGTTTGCAAGTCTAACCTTGTTTGGATCATAGAGATCATGGAGTTGAAGCATCATTTGGGAACAGGATTCTGAGATTTCAGATTTCTGATCTAGTGTGGCAGTCACAGAATTAGACCTCCTGTGGCCGCTTGCACAATCCCCAGCAAATCTGGGAAATCCCCAAAATTTCCTACCTGAAAATCACAAAATACAAATGCTTATACCTCGGAGACATTAAAATCTCAAAGTTTCTCAATAGAGTGGTCCAAATGGTTTTAAATGAATCTTATGTCAAGGTCACACTTAGAGAATGAAAAGATAAATACGCACAAAAAAAAAGTGAAATTTCAACTAAATTAACAACTTGACTGGTGGACGGAGAGGTCACTTTAAAACTTTAATTCAAACAGCCTCGCAATTTAATTTACGAAAAGGATACTTCTACAGGTTACGGTCAAGCACTTTTGTACAGACTTTTCAACTTCATTCTAAGATTGTCGAAAGAAAATGATTCAGAGCAACAAAACAAGAATCAAGATGCTCAAATTAAGAACAATACCACGTAAATAAGCTTTCTTTTTTACATTCTAGGTTTAACTAAAAAAACTACTGAATTAGGTAATAACATTTAACAACAAAAAAATAAAAAAATAAAAAAATCAAAGGAGTAAAAAAGAAGAATTAAAATCAAACCTGTGCTCTGTGGTGGGATCAGCACTAGAAGAATTATACAATCGCCGGGCTGAACGACATGCCTCAGCGCCCAAACAAGGGCAGTTCGAGAAATCTCTTTAGATGCTTTCACGGCCACTACCACCTTCTCAGTTGAAGAAGAAGAATCTGGCAATCCCTTCTCCACCACTCCTTTACCCCTCTGTTGCTGAACTGAACCCATCTCCAGACAAGAAAGCGAGAAAGAAAGAACGTACCAACCTTATTTGTAAATGGAGGAGCCCTTTGAAATCATGAAGGAGGAGCTGTAGCTCTCACTGTTTGAAGAAAAAAAGCGATAACTAAGAGGCCTCAGTTGGTAGCAAGCAAAGGCGTGATTGAGTTCTTTGGTGTTGATTCGGTGATTTCTAATGGTGGGGTTTTTATATTTTATGATTGAGGAAAAATCCGAGCTTTATAATTAGCAAGGTGAGAGATGGTGAAAAATCAGAAGAAATTGAAATATAAATTGGGAGGAAACAAGAGCACTGTTTTCGTGAATGTACCACGCCTGTTGTGAGAAAACGACAGATAGAAAAAAAGGTGATGCAAACCAAACCGATTGTACCGTACAAACAACCTCAACACCTTTTTTTACCAGTAAAAACCCCGGAAATTTTTCGTCTTTTGCCTTGTTTCTTCTTTTATCCTACCCTCAGGTTCCCGCTCAATGAAACCTCCGAGTAGAGCAAGTTGGTTTCCAACTTTTCTCCGATCAACACCCCAAACAAGCGTCGATGGACTTAATGCTACAATCAATCCTCAATTTCTTCCTAGAAAATCGAAATCTCAGTGACCTTCCTTGTTACAACGCATCAAATTCCATCCATAACCGCATGAGGTACGAAATCCATAGAAGAAGAAGCGAGAGATAGTGCTCGGAGTAGGTCAATGGCGCACGATTTGGTAAACGCTTGCCTGAATATCTCCCGACAAAAGGGAAAGAAGGGAAATCTAGATCGCCATTGGAAGGCAAGAGAGGGAAACCAGGAATAGAAATGAAACTCGCGCAATGAAGAAACCCCTGACTAATTATTTCCTTCCATTTTGTTTTCTCTATCTGTATCTCCTCGCTTCTTACATCTTTTACTGCCTCGTTCTATTACTACGGGTCGCCGTAGAACAGTTTAACTATGAAAAAAACCTTTGTTCAACGATTATATTACGATGATGCCATCGCGCTCTTTTTGGCGCCTGGGAAATTTAATAAATGGTCCTTCAAATTAAAAGCGATTTGATTGCGATCCGCCTTTTAAGATTGCGGGATCTGAGAAAAATATAATTATTATTATTGGTACCAATAAAATAGAGCAGTATTTGCTTGAGTACCAAAGTTTTTTCTTCTTTTAATACAATAAAATTTGAAACTGCTCCTTGAAAAAAAATGAATGACAGTATATCATTAGTAGTGACGCTTTATAAATGCGTACATCTAAATAACGTATTTGTATAAAAACATCATTTCAAGTAAAATCTTTCATTTTTTTTACCTTGCACATCCACCTTAATGATAACATCTCTCACTTCATAACCACACCTATCGTTTCACATGGCAGTGGATGAACACCACTTGCACCAGCACTTATCATTTTTTTAAGAAAGTTAGTAAAAAGTAGAAAATAAAATATATTACCGTCAATTGCGTTTTGACAGTAATGTGTTATCGTTCATATTTTTAAATTTTCACTTTATTCATTTTTATTATTAAACATAAAATTATTTTAAAAAATTGCCGCGCTTCAAATATAGGCTATTTTCATCTGATTTGAAACGGCTTACACAAAATAACATCGACAAAAAAAAAGGAGTTTAGAATCATAGAGAGAGGGTAAATTTAACGATTACGTTTGTATTTGCGATTTTCTAAATTTTAGTTGTAATTTGAGTAGCAAATTGTACACAGCAAAGCCAGAAAAATCATAAGGCATGGCCAAAATAATTTTGTAATATTTTGATATTTATTGAATTGAATTTACTATTATATAATATATGAAATTTTAATACAAGCCGTTAAGAAAAAAACTATCTATAATAAAATTTTAAAATTAATCTTAAAAAAAATATTAATTCTTCAAAAAACTAAGTAGAATCGATCATTATATATTACGAGAGATAAGGCAAGATATTGGAGGTGACAGACAAACAATTTTCTATTTTATTGTTAAAAAATATTATTTTAACTAATCATTTAGTAAAATGTTTTTTCAAGGTAATCGTTTTGTCAGAAATTGACAATAAATGAAAACAAAAATTTCAGTAAAAAAGTATATATCTATGATCATCAGTCTTATTCCCACGCATAATTCAAATCTTATTTTAAAGTAAATTTTTATATTAGCAAATAATAGTTCGCGATCTAAATTCTGGACAGGTGTTTCCGTGTTATTGTTTAATTATGACTCTAGTATTTAATCAAATTCTATTTAACTTGTTACTCATTTATATGATTTGGATATTATTATAACAAAAAAAAAACACTATGCAGATAGTTTCACTATTCGCCGTAGCATTTAAAATTTACAGCTATAACCTATAACTTTTATTTATACTAGGGCTGTAATTCGGATTTAATCCGACAGTATAGTTCTCAAATAAATAATTCATAATATAAAATTTTACATTAATGAAAATTTAGACATAATATTTTTAATTGCTAATTAATAATGATAATTATCATAATAATTGCTATAATAATACATAATAATCCACTAGTATCTTGTCCGAGAGTTGCTACGTTGATGTCTTTTAAAAATATAAAAATTTATATATTCATATGAAAATAAAGGGAATAGAAATGAAGATAATTTAGTAATTAATGTAAATTTCAATCATGGATACATAATTAATGTAAAATAAATATAGAATTGAGAGAAAATTTTACATTCAGAATTTAAGGAAAGTTGAAATTCATAATTGATGGCAATCTAAGAAAAAAACAAAATAAAGCAATTAATAATTCTAAATTATGCAGCATTTCGTGTAACAATCAAAATTAAGAGAAAATCAACACAAATGATCATAGAGATAGTAATATTATTTGACGAATAACTTAATCTGATGACTGATATTAGCTCTAAAAATTAAATATAAAATATAAACTGTTGCAAGACATTTACGTGCTTAATAAGGGATAGAGATAGAAATAAATGATTATATAAAAAAATAGATCATTTTAAGAGTTTATTTCACGTTAAGTATATTACACATATTATTTTAAATGAGGAGAAAAAAATTATTTTATATAAACTCTTAGATTCAAGAAGATGAAAAGATTTAAATAAAATCAATGATGGAGAAAATTAATGATGTGATATGTTTGAAAATCTTAAAAACATAACTCTCTTTATGTTATTATATTCAATTAGAGATATTCCAGAAATAATTTTCTATGAATTATCAAAGCAGAATTTGAAATGTGGGAGAGAAATCGCAGTTGCATTCTTTTTTTTTTCACCTCAGAGAAATTAAAGGAATATAGTAATTAAAAAAGTGAGATTCCAGCGATGTTTTCGTCTCATTCCATCGTCAGACTTGAAAATATTCACACGCAACAAATAGAGTATTTAGTAGGGGTTTTTAAGGATCTGCTTTACAAAAATTGTACAAATGCCAGTTGACTTAAACAAGTATTGCTAAAAAAAATACAAATTTTGTATTTCATATCACATCTTTCAGTTTGTTTCTTCACGCAACGTGGACAACTAGGATCAAATGAATTAATGGAACTCACTATTCTCAAATAAAATCTACCATACTATACACAGAAGATGAGGAGGATTTTAATGTGATTATTTGTGTGTACCATAAAATGCCATCAATTATTTTTTAATTATAATTTTAAAATTTAACGGTTAAATTTTGTGTTCAAACCATTCATCTTGTTGATGTTTATGGTAGGTATGTACTCGTAAAATTTTATGATTTCTAGAGTCATTTTATACTAACTCAAACGGTAATAAAAATGAATGCATGAAAATTAATCAATCATAGTTAATTAAATTCATCCATTTTGTTATTATTTAATCCAGTATAAAAATGACCTCCAAAATTTTTTAAATTTTACAACCACACATTTATTATAAAAATTAATAAGATTGATGTTTAGATTATAAATTTGAGTGCTGAATTTTGAAATATAAATTAAAAAATAAGTTAGTAATGTTTCATGGCATACAAAAATATTGGCATTAAATCTCTCGCATGAGAGTGACTCTTCTTTATTCAGTTATATAAATTTTATATAACTAAAAAATAAGTTGATGACCTCGTATGTTATACAAAAATATATTATTACTTTCGTCGGTGACTATTGGAAGATTATAATATCAAATTTAAGGTATATTTATCGGCTATCACGAATAAAAATTATTATTTTCAAAAGTTAGAATTGTAGGGGCGAACCGGATTCCGGACAATTTGAAGCTCCGTTGGTCTTTGATTATAAATTGTTCGACCTGAAAGCTCCGTTGGATCACTTAAATTTTTGTTCTGTTTAAAATAAAGAATACAATAATTCACGAGAATTAATAAAATAGGTAACATGTTCATAATTAGTATAATTTTGTTCCTATCAACATATACACCAGTTATCTCTCAGGACAGAATTACGGTAAAATTAACACCTTTCAATGAAATTTAATTGCGAACTAGACCGTAGTTTCAAATTCTGCTTGTATTTTATAACAACACAGTTAGGACAGTGTAGAAGCAAATTATAGCAGCACTTAGATGAAGATCTACGACTTCAATTTTTAGATGGATCATGGATAATTTAGTAGCGAAGGGAGAAATAAAATCTAATTGTAACATCGAGACGCTACAGAGACGGTATCTTTTACATCCATCCGACAACCCGCAACTTACGTCGTCAACAAATAAGAAAAATAATAATAAAGAAATAAAATGGAGTCAGCTTACAAAGCTCGAGTAACCGGTTATTTAACGACACGGTTTCTCTATAACAGTATTATGAATAATAGAGTCTCATTCAAAGCATTTCAAATAATAATAATTCATTCTTAATTATTAAAGAATATATTTTGAGCAATTATACATAAACACATGAATATCGCACACCGTGCCTACCGTGATAAGTGGGAATATCCCATAAATCCGCTAGCAAGCGGGACTCCGCAGAGCCATCCTCCACTCACAAACATTCAGGTTGTGTGGATCCTCTCTTTCGGAGTACGAAAAAATTAGATTATGATATGTTCAATTATGCATAATTTGATCAGTTTTAACTATCAACATGCAATCAATTCAGACAGTTCAATCTATACTTCATATCACATATTCATTCAGATAGTTCAGGTCATCGGCCCATATATCAAGTCAAAATTCAATCAATCTATATCAACTGAATTCAAGTTAATTAAGAATTCAATTAACAGATAATATACAAATACAAGTTATAGAAAACTCTGTTATCTAATATGAATATAACTTTAATTCTCGACTCCCATACGTGGCGTTCCTTGGATTGACCTGCAACATCTATCACTGTGCTATTTTGCCTTCAGAAGAGAAATGAAGAGATACAGTGATCATTGATCCGGTCTGATTGATGCTGCTCTGAACTCAGATCTAGTATTCGGTCTCTTGATCACTTTTTTTTTATCCGAAGTTAAAGAGAGAGCGAGGCATATATAAATCACTCTTAAGCATAGTCTACGTGTCCCTCTCTCTGAACCCATCGTGGCACTTCATTTTTTTTTATTAATGGGTAAAGGAAATAAGATGCTTAGTCACCATATGCATGACAACTGCCAAGAATTGAGAAAGATCCTTGATTATTTCCGAGAGAGAGACTCGATCCGTCTGGAATATGAAAATGGCACGCGTCATCCATGAATAGATAACGTGGCTCTTCTATTTTTTTTTTAACTTTGCAATTTAGTCATTATAATTATTTAATTTTAAAATAGTTCAAATAAAATAAAATTTTATTTTCTGAGATATTACACCAATGATGTTATCATATGTATTTTATACTAATTTAAAAAAATATCAATCGAATTATACATATTTATAAGATAAATTTATAAAATTTAGTAGTGTCATTTGCACCCATAGTTGTATATGTGGCTCCGCCACTGGATAATTTGATACATAAGCAGAATCATATTTTCATGAGGAGAAAAAAATATTTTTTTTGCTGGAAATGAAATTAAATTTTTTTCTTTAACATATTTTTTTTCTAATATTTTTTCAAAAAAATATAGATATATTTAAAAAAAATTATAGTCAGGTCAGAGAATTGGCTTCGTTCCTGATTGGATAAGAATGAAGTATTCCAATGTACCTAGAGTCAAAAGACTGCGTTATTAATGAAACAGAAGATATCACAGTAATTCTAGTTCCTATCTTTGCTTGCCTGTGTAACAGCTTTCGAAAACCAAAATAAAATAAAAATGGCAAATTAATAAGACGTGACAACGGGACTTCCGGACCGAGTTCGATTTTCTTTAGCACGGTAAAATATTCTCTAACATGTAGTAATTAATGCATAAGAATGGTGCATGAGCTTATCGATTTGGATAAACCCTCAACTCAATTTTCTACATGTGCACGTTCAAATGGTAAGAAAAATAACATAAAATGTTTTGGGGTCCGTCCAAATTTCTAATCATATTTCTTTAAGTTGAGCAAAATTGCTTCTTCAAATCTAAAACTTGATCAAATAGAAATAAACTAGTAAAAAAGATTAGAATTAATGAAATTAGCCGGAGTTGAATTAACGAATTTAAGGTGGCTCTATTTTCATGCAGATGAATATTCGAGCGAACGTGAATTTTTAAATGTGCAAATGTGCTCATAATAGAGGTTGGTGTTGTCTCTTTCAATAATGGCAGGAAACTAAAGTAATAAAATATATAGTTTAAATAGCATATGTGTGAGAAAATTTACTTAGAAGATATGTAAGCAATGATCAAAATAAAAGAGGGTAATCCTTTCAAGTATTCGGATAAATCTCTTATGGTGCATAACATTATTTATAAACAAGTATAGTTACGTTTCTATTAAATAGGTCTATTATTACTCCATTGCTGTAACAGAAACGTGGTTTTTTTAAAATAAAACTTTCATTAATGTCGGCATATATTATATTTTTATATATTATTTATGGGACTTTGAATTTACACCACTCGTTAGAAAGACAATAATGATTATCATTTATACTAGATATGATATTCAACAGGAATATTACGAAAGTTATTAGCTCAGCTACACTAATAAAGGTGCAAATTTACAATATAAAACAAATTTAATGATAAATCGATCTATCCGATTAAGCACACAAGTCATGTAATTAAATTTATTGTTAAGGGCTAAATTTATTATAGTCTAATAAATATAAATTTGAACAGTCTAAACCGCAAAAAAAAAAGAAAACTTCATAGCTCACCATGTTCGTAGTGGCAGAGTTACACTACACGCTAGCTTATGGATGCAAGTTATTTTTATCGATTTTTACACTTTTACCTTTTGAGTCGATCCAATTTAATTCATATTTCATAAATCTAACATAAGACGATGCATTTGATAAGTCCACTATCCATTCACCGTCACACCAAAGGAAACTAGTAACTAGTAAGAGAGTTTTATCTCAAATGAAGGAATTTATCGAAGAAAACTATATAAACAAGTTAGAGGGCAACAATTAGACCACAAAGGACCAGTAAAGTAGTTGGAGAAAATAGCGTGGACCAATAAGTAAATGTTCCCCCAGGTATCCACTGGCCTAGTGTATTGAAGACGGTCCGGTCCAAACCCGGATGGTCCACTTGATTCCAGATTTGGTCCACGGTCCACACGGGCCGGTCCTAGACGGTCCAAATTCGAAAAATCGAATCGCCCCACCGTTGGCCTCGGGACCGACCCCCACGGGGACGGGACGGGAGGGGACTTGACGGGACGGGACGGGACGGGACGGTCCACATCGTCCGTCCCGGTCGGACACGTTTTTTTTTCTTTATGAATTGGAAAAAATAATAATTTATCATATATATTTTTAATAATAATTTTTAACTAATTCGAATTATTATTTTTAATTGTTTAAAAATGTAATAGTACTAAAAATTTAAAAAAAAATACAAAAAAATAAAATTTCAGAAAATTATAAAAGTTGAAAAATAAATTTATTAATTTTTAAATAATAATTTTCATTGAATTAATTATATATTTTTTAATAATTTAAAAATCAAATAATACAAAAAATTATAAAATAAAATTTGGATAATATTTTAAGTTACCCTCTTCCTTTAACCCGGGCTTGGGACCGGCTATGTAAAAAGAACATAGGCGGAGTTATAACTTTTTTTTTGTTAGTAATGTTCTTTAAAAAAAATATTTTAAAAAATAATTGAAATATTTAAAAATAGATAAAAAGATTGATATGGTAAGAAATATCAAACTCTTAGAAGTCGTTGTGCATATACCATAAGTCGTTGTCTTGAATGTCGTATGGGTCGTCGGAATCATCTTCTAGAGAGATATCGGGGATATTGGTACCGTTTTCTTAAGTTTCTATGGCGGATGTTGCTGCCTCAAATGTGGTATCATGTTGCATGTGACTTTCAGCGTCAATCCAATCTTTATTGCACACAAGTTACTCGAAAAGTTTTGAACCCAATTTGGTACGCTTATCTGTTAGAATCCTGTTTGCCGAACTAAAACATGATTCGGAAGGGACGGTTGACACATGCACTGCAAATACATCACGCGCCATCATCGCCAATGTTGGATAGGCAGTTGCATTCCTCTTCTAGTACTCCAGGATATCAATTTGATCATCTTCCATGCTTCCCAAACAATAACTCAGTAATTCGTTATTGTTTATTTGTTGATCTTCAAAACAATCATCATCTCGCAACTCATTTAGCAATCCAGATGAACTATTACTTCTATACGATTAAAAATGAACATAATATAAGTGAATAAATTATGTAATAGAAAGAATGATAATTAAAATTGATACCTAATGTTGCGACCGGTAGTAGAAGGATTATTAGTATTTCGTCGAGAGTTATAAATGTTGAACATCTCCTCCAATAAGCTATTTACGCGGTTATCTTTCTCATTAGTGCGTAGATGTAGATTTTGTTTATACCTTTGAAGAAGCCTTACGGTGTATTTTTTCTTGAAAGATGGATGAAGACAATTTGCGATAATTGTCACGGCGGGTACTTCCTCCCAATATTTGAGAAATTTTTTCTTTCATTGCTTCTACGATTGGAGAAAGAGAGGAGTCAAGACTTTCTATATTTTTCATCTCACGATAAACCTTTTGAGAAAAAGAATATAAGAAAAAAATATAGAAAAAATGAGATAGAAAAAATAATATAGAAAAAATATGAGATAGAAAAAAAGATGAAGTTTAAAATGAATCAAATAAAAAAAAATAATTCACCTTGGATATGCGATAAAAATGATGAAGTAACTCATGTGTAGATGGTGTATACGAGCAGGATTTTAACATCTCAAGTTGGTCCCATTCTCCCTCAGAGATAAGCAAATGAATCCCCTCGGTTGAGTTATTTAAGGTTTCGGTTATAGCATGCTTGTAAGGAAAACAACGATGAAACATTCTATAGGTCGAGTTCCAACGGGTATCTACATCCCATGGTACTCTTAACTTGCTCAAACCCAACCGGGCACATAAGGCGTGAAATTCTAATTTTCTTATATTATTTGAAAAAATATGGTGAAGATTATTTTAAATTTCACAATTAATGCATTAACACCTTGTGTTTTAATACCCGCCTTAACGGTAAGGTGAAGAATATGACAAGCACATTTTTGATGAAACATCTTGCCATTCATGATAGGGTTTAATGACCGAGTAAAATAATCAATTGACTTTATATTATTACTAGCATTATCGAATGAAATCGAAAAAAATTTATTTTCTAAATCTTTTTTTAAATTAAATTCTTGTAAAACACTAATAATAGATTGATAAATAATTTGTGCAGTATGCGGAAATTCCATGATACGAAAACTTAAAACTCTTTTTTGTAAAATCCAATTTTCATAATATAATGGGCGTAACACAAGAGTAACCAAGGCCGTGTTTACCGTAGTCCAAATATCGGAGGTAATTGAAACCTTATAGTTGGCATATCCAAACGTTGCTAATAAATCATTTTTACGTTCGTTATATTGTCTTTTAATCTCGGCTATCATTTTTCTATGGTGAAATCTCTTATACAATGGTTGGTCACAACCCCGGATAACCAACCGGGCAAAACTTAAGCAATTACCCGTACTTATTGGTTGTTTTTTTTGGGCAATATACCGAGCAAACTCACTCAACAATCTTTTTTCATCGTATCTTTGGTGAGTTCTACTACCATCCGTGTTTATAACGCTTTGGACTGAACGAGGGTCTGGTTGATCTTGTGGTTCCTCATTTTTGGCCACATGTTTATTAGCATGCTTTTTAAATGCACTTAGACCGTTTGCCTTAGAATATCTATAAAAAGCTTTGCAATTTTTTTACCTTGCACCTTCCGCTGAGCATGACACCGCTCGCGTCCTTTGTTTGTTCATAAAAACGCCACCAAGGTGCATCGTAGGAGGGGTTAGTTGTCTTCCTTTTCTTTTCTGATGGTCTCGCTTCCATTGGTGATGGGGTACACTTGAGGTTGGAGTTTCTGCGGCAGAGGAGGGTGCGGTTGGAACTTGCGATGGGGATTCTTCGGTTATTTCATGAGAACTTGGGGCGTATTGAGGATGATGCGGTGTAGTAAATGTAGGGGTTTGTTGAGGTTGATAGTTTAGATCTTGCGGTATATAATTTAATTGAGGGTGGAGTGGGAGGTTTGCATGTCGTGGATAATATGGAGCGTCAGTTTGTGGTTGTTGATAATATTGTTAGGGGTTTGTATTATCAACTACATCTTCACCAAAAATATCCACACTCAACCGGTGCATAAAATCATCCACGGGATTAGGAGGATTTGTCATTTCTATAAAAAAAATATAAGAAAAATCTTCTACTTAAAAAATAAATTTAACATTCTAAAAAAGTTTCTAACAAAAAAAATGAATTTAACAGAATAAATAAATTTACAAAAGAAATCAACAATCTAAATAAATTTCTACTTAAAAAATAAATTTAACATTCTAAAATAAATTCTAACAAAAAAATTAATTTAACATTAAATATAATATTCTAAATCTATTAATGTAACAACATAAAACTAAAATGTATTATTCTAAGAAAAAAATGAATTTCTACAAAAAAAAAATACAAATAAAAAATTAGATTTTACAAATAAACTAATTTCTATAAATTTCAAATAAAAAATTATGAATAAAATCTAACAACATAACTAATTTCTATAAATAAAAATTATAACTAATTAAAATTAAAAACTAACCTTGAAGGGAAAATATTATCGCAACGATGAAATTGAGAAATGGCGAATACCGAATATTATCTTCTAGTCTTCTACCTTCTTCGATTAGTTAATTTTTTCAATGGACTAACAATAAATTATTAATTCTAAACTATTTTTTTGTTTTTTGGAATAAGAAAATAAAATTTCAGAATTTGATAGATTGAGAAGAGAGGGAGAATGAGATTTTGATGTGTTTTGAGATGTAAATGGGAGTGGTATTTATAGATATTTTTGGGAGGGAAAAATTCAGATTTTTAGAGATTTTTTTTTTTATTTTTTATTTTTTTTCAGTTTTTTTCTGCAAAGATAAAAAAAAAGTAACTTTTTTTTTGAATTTTTGTACACTTGGGGGTCTTTTGGGGGCCTAGCACCTTTTAATTAAAAAAAAATGGCAACAGGGGGCCGGGGTGTGGGGGGAGGGGGTCTGGCCCACGGTCCCGACGGTCCACGGTCGGCCCGATCCATCGGTCCATGGGTCCGCACGGGACGGATCGGCACGGCCCATTTTCGGGTTTAAGAGGAACCGCCACCGTTGGACCGGACCAAGCAAGGCACGGTCCGGCCCACGGTCGGGACGGCCCGGCCCACGGTCCGGAGACGGTCCGGTCTGGTCGGTCCACGGTCACGGTCCGGTGCTGGGCACTGGCCCACTAGCCAGGAATCTGTTGTTATTTGTTAATGAGCCCACTAAACTGAGATCCTGACCGTCAGAAATCATTTCGGTGGCAGATCGGATCGCATGGTCCCACAATACAGGGACCACCCTTGGCCCTTGGGGGATCGCTGGCATGGCGTGCCCACTTGGAAGTAGTGGTAAACAAGTTAATAGGTATAGACACTTATACCAGAGATATCTCGGACTTATTCGTGGCGCTATTCCCGAACTTACGACTGGATTACTTATCCCAGGCATTATTCAGGCGACAGGCCTGTGATGGATTTATGTGGATGCTGCACCTGGCGCCTCGTTAGTGTATGGGGAAATGGATGGACGGTTATGATTGATTTGGGATGGATTGGACGGTGTGGAATTGGGAAGAGGTCAAGGGGATCGGGTACCTGGGATCACGTGAGGTGTGTGAATGTCCTTTTTGGATGAACATAAAAAGCCTGCAAGCGCCGAGAGCTGTTGCCTGTGTGGTCCTTTGGTACAAACAAACGCATATCAACGCCGTATGATCTGAAAAGTTAAACAGCGGAATTACTTTTTGTTATGTTTTTTGATGGATTGTGTTTAAAAAAATGCCTCCACGAAAAAAAGAGAATATACAGATATCAGAGTTTGATATTATGGTCGATATCATTTTATTGTTCACTTTAAATGATTTATTTTGTATCATATTTTATTTTTCAAATTAATTAAATTATTACTCAGAATTGTGGTATTTCAATTGAATAACGAAATATTCTACAACATAAGTTGAATAATTAAATTATTATTGTGAATAATAAAATGATGTTGACCACAGTAACAATTATAGTATCTCCCAAATATTTTTCAAAAAAGATTTACATTCAATTGAATAATAATAACGATTGTGGGCAAATTTACGATACCGGAGGGAGTTAAACTTCTAAATCTTTTAGCTATACTACATCGTTATTGTCATGTCATATCATCACTAATCTCTACTATTAACTTTATTTAAATATCTCCATTTATCTTGGTCAATAGCAAATATATAGTTATTTTCTCACCTCACTTAAAATGAATGAGTGTAATATATTTAAATTACAATTTAATACTTAAAATTATCCCATTTTTTACGTTATTATGTATAAATTATCTGGTATTTAACTATATATATTATTAATATTACATACTTTTAACGTTTTTAGGGATTTGTGTTCACATTTTGCTTAATATGTTTTTCATTAAAAATATTTTAAAATTTTACTTTTTTATTATTTATTCAATAACTTATTTTCCGGATCGAAGAAGTTAATATTTTATCCATATATTAAGTGGGCTGTGACCAGTTTATTAATTTAAGTTTGGTATGAATTAAAAATCAACAAATCCTTCGTGGATAAATTTCAACAGTAAATGGATTAATTCGATATTGTTTCATCGGTGAGACAGTGAGACGATTACTAAAAGAATTCACTGAATTGGAACAGGACATATCTAAGATATACAAGTATATTTAATAAGGGTAATTATAGTGTACATTCTTTTGACAAAATATTATTTTAATAAAAAAACAAAATAATAAATATATTTTAAAATTGTGCGATATGAGTTAAAATCTCTTCCAAATCATTAAAAATATATCTATGATTTTATATTTTTATATTTGAATATATTTTTAAAAAATATCATAAGTATAAATTATATCAATTAATTTGATGTACGCTAAAATTATACTTTTCATAATATTACAAATTATCCTTTAAATTTAATATATTTCCATTGTAGACGCAACTTTATTGTTTTTTTTTCATTTGCTCGAATAAAATGGAGTGATCTGTTGGTCTATAACAAATGAATGATTGAGATGTTACATCAAGGATATGAAACGATTGCTTATGTTAGAATGTCAGATTAAATTAAATCATGCAGCTGCCAGTATCATCTTAATCTCAGCTATCAAGCATCAGTGCTTAACTGTTTATAGCTGTCTGGCGATCGGAGACAATTCAATCCAATCTGGCGGCAGAGAAAAGGATTAATGAGATCAATTTTTAGTATATACATAAACATGTGAGACGACAGGCAAATCACAAAAATGATTGAGATGGTACGCTGGTGATATTAAAAAATTGTCTTGCTCACTCGTCCATCCATATACTTTGTTGTTTTTCTCTTTTATTTCAAAGGATCGACTAAACGTCTTCCGGAACAAATTTCTTAAGAAATTTTTTGCATTTAACTTTTCATTTTTGACAAAAAAAAATATATCTTTTTTAACTATTTTTTCATTTCTAACAAAAAAAAATATGTCCATCTACATAAGTGAGTCGGATAAATAAGACATATATTTATATAAATGAGTTAGATATTTATATAAGTGAGTTAGGTATTTAGATACGTGACTCAGATGTTTGGATATGAGACTCAGGTATTTAGATATGAGGTTCAGGTAATTAGATATATATAACTTAGGTATTTAGATATGTGATTTAGGTATTTAGATATGTAACTCGGTTATGTAGTAAAATAATAGCAAGATAGAGAAAAATAGTCTCAGAAAATAAAGTCATATGGGAGAAACTGACAAATATCACATGAGTTGTATGGGGAAACATGTGTGACAGATGAGAGAGAAGAAAAGTCTCGGAAAATAAAAAGGACTTGAGTATTATATATATATTTCTCAGGTATTTAGATAGATAAACTAGGTATTTAGATATGTGAATTGGGTAATTAGATAGGTGAACTAGGTATTTAAATAGGTGAACTGGGTAATTTCAGAGAGATATTTAGATATATGACTTAAAAATTTAGATATGAGATTCGGGTATTTAGATACGAGGTTCAGATAATTAGATATATAACTTAGATATTTAGATATGAGGTTAAGGTATTTAGATATATAACTTAGTTATGTAGTAAAATAATAGCGAGATAGAGAAAAATAGTCTCGAAAAATATAATCACATAGGAGAAATTGACAAATATCACATGAGTTGTACGGGGAAACGTACGTAACAGATGAGAGAGAAGAAAAGTCTCGAGAAATAAAAAAAGACTTGAGTATTATATATTTTTCAGGTATTTAGATATGTGAATTTGATATTTAGTTAGGTGAACTGAGTAATTAGATAGGTGAATTGAGTATTTAGATAAGTGAACTAGGTAATTTCAAAAAGGTATTTAAATATGTGACTTGGGTATTTAGATATGAGACTCAGATATTTAGATATGAGTTCCAGATAATTAGATATATAACTTAGGTATTTAGATATGAGTTTCAGGTATTTAGATATATAATTTAGGCATTTAGATATATAATTTAGTTATTTAAATATGTAACTTAGTTATGTATTAAAATAATAGTAAGATAGAGAAAATAGTCTTCGAAAATAAAGTCACACGTGGGACAAAAATAACTTGGGTATTTATATGTATGTCTCAGATATTTAGATAAGTGAACTAGATATTTAGATAAGTGAGCTGGTTATTTAAATAGAAAAATGACAATATCACATGATTGCACGGGGAGTCGCGCTGAACAAAAAAATATGTGGGAATTTTCTTGAGGGACAAAGGATTAGGGGTAAAAAAAATTCTCTATTTGGAAATGCCCCCCCAACACACAAATATATATATATATATATATATATATATATATAACACATATAATATATATATATATATATATATTTTTGCGCTTCCCAAATATTAATTGACCCCCGATGAGTTTATTGGAGAGATTGATACATCATTTGTTTCCTTTTGAGATGCAATTGACAGTTTTTTTAAATGTTTTTTCTAAAAACTAAAAAAACAAACCATGGAAAAGAATTCTATACATTTATTAAGAGTCGAACATTGAGAATGTTCAAGCAGTTAACTCTACACCAAGGACATGATTTTATACTTGGAACAAATAGATCTCATTGTTCAACGTACTGAAACAAAAAATAAGTTTGTCTCTAGTAATTTTATTGGTTGATTTTGCGTAATTAATTTACATAAATTACCTTATACATTTTTCTGAGTTGTGGGTTCTCAAATTCTGATTCTGTCAATTCATAGCCCTCAATAATACTATGGAGCAGTCCAACAAATTAACGTTACGACTATAAGATTTTTTTTTAAAAAAAGTGTAAATTCCCTCCGCGCAATTTTTATTGGACAAAATAAAATTTTCGATGGGAATGAAATAAAAATAGAAAAATGAAAAAAATCATAAAATGATAATTCATAAAGAAAACTTTAAAATCTCTTAATTAATGTGTGGCCATTTTTTTCGTCTCGGACAATCAAATAATAATATTTTTGTATATCTTGAAATAAAAAACATATATTTATCACCGAATTTGTTCCCGGCATACGCTGATAAGCGTGACAATTGACAACCAACAAAAAAAATCGTGAACCAGGTGCATGCAGATGCTTGTGCTTACTAGTAGGCACCAAATAAAAGAATGGCCCAAGTAACGCGGGACATTGGACCGAGAGGGAGGGCTTCAGTTTGGACTTTGGAGATTCGATTTCTGTGTTTCCTGTTTGTAAGCTGCTAACAAACTGACACGTAATCAACTACTGGTATGGCGTTTTGTCTGCGATGTGATGGTACTCTGCGGCGGGTAACGTCCGTCAATGTCATAGCACAAGAAAGTGCTGTTTACATGAAAAGCAGCGGGGGATTATATTTATAATCTATATATAGTGATGATGAAAAATATATGCTATCGACTGTTATTGTGTTGAACAGTGAAAGATAACAAATTCACGAAGCAGCAAAGGTGCGTCGGTTCAGGTTTATTTTCGTACAAAGGTCATGTCAAATTTATAAGCAACTTTTGTTGATTTACTCCTTTTCTGCATATTTGCAGGGAGAAATCATTTTCAAACATTTACTGAATCGAGTCGCCATTAATTTACATTTTTCGACGGGTTATTATTATTTATTTATTTTAATCCGAAATATTTTCATGATTATTCATAAAAATTTCAATTTAAATTTTAAATTTATGATCTCCTATTTAGAGAGTGTAGTTTTTGTTAAGAGTAAATAGAGTGACTGGTCTATAACTAGTGTTTTTCATGTGATCCGAGTCAAATCAGATCAGTTTAAATTCACCGTCCAACTAATTAATCAGTTTACAGGTTTAATGGATCTGATTTGGTTGATATTTTTTTGGCAAGGTTCACCATAATTATTAGTACGACCATGAACAAATCAATAGGATTATAAGGATGCGAATCGGGTAGGGTCCATGAGTCCAGCATTTTTTTTATTTGCCAAACTTCAAAATAACTTAAATAATTCAAATTAAATTTAAAAAACAGAAAAATATTTTAATTACCCAAAATATTCAATCATTTCTAATCTTTCATGGGTTTGATGTTCCGAATTGATCTCTCTTCAACATGCGATCTCACAACTATACACCAATCGTTATAATCCAGATTTATAACTAATGATCAATTATCATTGATCACATTAACACTTTTAGACTATCCTGAATTGGTATTATTGATCTAATCAGCGAGACCCCATATATTTGATCCCTTAATTCACATTTATCCATTTTCTGATATATATTTGATCAATCAGCGAGACCCCATAAATTGATCTAATAAGCATTTCCCTTATTAATCACCCTTTTATGGATTTCCCTACTTAATTAGCTTATCAACTAATTAATTAGTAAGTGCAATGTCATTTGACTAGGGCTGTAAATGAAATGGATCCAGAACATATAGTGCTGAAATTATATTCGTATGTGCTTCTTATTGACGGATACGGATAGGATTACAGATATTAAATGGATATCAAAATTCAATACTAAATCCATCTTAAATGAATACGGATACAAAATGTATATTTAATGGATACAAATTTTCTAATGGATATGAAATAAAAATTAATGTATATTACTAAAAGCTATGTATATATAATAAAAATAAGTACTTATATTAATAATAAGTATTTGTAATGAATATATCTGTTAGTATTTGTAATATTAATATTGATAAATAATAATATTTTATAAATAAAATTTTATAATATATGCTCTATTTCGGATACGGATAATAGAGTATGAAATCAAATTCGTATCTGCATCCGTATCATTTCTTATGGATATAAATCGGATACAAATACAGATAATTAATATTCGAATACGGATGATATATTTTTCGATAATTTTTAGATACGGAACCAAACGGAGCGGATATTATCCGCTCCGTTTACACCCCTATATTTGATCATACGGGACCAACTTGGGAGCTAATTTAATTTCATAAAGGTTTCAGTTCATTCCAGAGAGCAGGTTAACCTTCAAACAATCAATTTAATTAGGGAAAATTATTTTAAGCCACTCTAAAATTTAATGTTGATCCAATGTCACTATAAAATTATTTTAATATTTTCAAAATGCCATCAAAATTTAATAATTTAAATTATATCCATTCCCTCCCTCTTCTCTTCGTCTCCTCTCCCCTTCTCTCATGGCCATGGCAGGAACTAGGGGTGTCAATTATTCACCCGACTAGATCCAATTCGAACCCCGACCCGACATGATCCGAAGATAAATGGGTCGGATATGAGTTTAAATTTTTTTTATCAGAATCGGGTCAGGTTCGGATCAACCCGACCCGACCCGATTAATTTTTTTTTTTGAAGTAATTTTATGATTTAGTACTAATTAAAGTTTAAATATATACTAATTAAGATTAATTATGAATTAATATTTTATAACTTAAAATTATATAAAAATAATTAATAAATATTTATTTATTTATACTGATTGGGTCGGGTTTAAGTCGGATAAAAAATAATAATAAAATAATATGATCCGACCCGAATCCAACTCGACCCGACCCATAGACACCACTAGCTGGAACTTCTACATCTACTTCTTTTGATTATACTACCGTCACAAAAGATTTTGCATCTCACGTAATACATCTCAACAGATTCAACAACAGGTCAACAAAAAAAACCTCAAATAAATTATGATAGACTATAAATGAATTCCAATTTAAAAGCATAAAGGTCACAAAACTCAAATGTAAAAATAATAATGATGATACTAATGACAGTAATGATAATAAAACTATTAGTACTAATAATAACATAAATATTCATAATAATAAAACTATTAGTACTAATAATAACATAAATATTCATAATAATAATGCTAATAATAATTGTCATCTTCCAGCATTTCTATTCAAAACAAACTCTTAAGTATATTTCATTTCTTCATTTTTTTTGATTGATTCCTTTTAAGTCAAGTCGGCAGCTAAAAAAATCTTGGTTAATTTCAATTTTATTTGTTTGCATCTTCGTAAATCTTTGGGCTCTTTTTCTCCACTCCTATCTTTTTTTTCCTGAATTTGTCACAAAACTTTATCCATTACAATTGGACGTGAAACAAAAAATGGCTAAAAAGGAGAGTCTAAAAAAAATCAAGACCAGAATTTAGAACGACAGAATAGGAAGGGGAAAAAACAAAATGAAAAAAGAAGAAAAAGGAGTCCTAAAAACTTTTACATAAAAATGTCATCTTTTCAAAGGAGTCTCAAAAACATTAAATATGTAATATGAGAAGAAATAAACAAACAGATAAATTAGCTTGTCTCAGCCTGTAGTAGGTAATGTGGAATCGAAATTTTGTAGCCTGTTCCAAAATTCAAAAAGATGGAAGGAAGGGAGAGGGGATGGAGGAAAGGGAGATGCGGTGAGTACAATTAGAATTTTTTAACACTAATGGTATTTTAACAATTAAAATAAATTTAGAGTGGTAGTAGAGTAATAATGAATTCGGAGGGGTATTTTGATAATTTTAAAAGTTTTGGAGTGACATAAAAATAATTTCTTTTAATTAAGTTGATTTACCATGATAATTTCTCAAAGATCAAAACTGTTATGGGGCACCATTAGAGTATTGAAATGGACCGGACGGTCCGATCCGTCCCGGACCGGACCGTGACCGTGGACCGGACCGTGCCATACCACGGTCCGGTCCAACGGTGGGTCGGTCCTCCTTTCATCCGAATATGGACCGTGCCGACCCGTGGACCGGACCGTGCGGGACCATGGACCGGACCGTCCCGGACCGGATCGTGTTTTCTTAATAATTTTATTTGATTTTAGTGTTCTTCAACAAAGACTAAAAAATGAAAAATAAATAACTGCTGCAAATTTTCAATTATCAATTAGTGTTTTATGTGTAGTTTTAAATAAAATGAAAATAACAATAATTATTGGTGTAGTAAAAAAATATATTCTAGATAACATCAAAATATAATAACTCACCTCATTTTTAATTAAGCATGTTCATAAAAAAAATTCATTGTATTTCCAAAATTATAATTTTCCGAAATTTTATTTTTTTACAAAATTTTTAATTTTTTTAGTACTATTAGATTTTTAAAAATAAAAAATAATAATTCGAATTAGTTAAAAATTATTATTAAAAAATATGATAAATTATTATTTTTTCCAATTTATATAAAAAAAAATTGGACCGTCTCGGACCGGACCGTGACCGTCTCGGACCGTCCCATGGGGTTCCGGCCCCCGGGGGCCAACGGTGGGACGGGTTCGGGTTTTTCGAATTTGGACCGCCTTGGACCGGACCGTGGACCGCGGACCGTGTTGGATCGTGTACCGTCCGGGTTTGGACCGGACCGGACCGTCTTCAATACTCTAGGCACCATGGAGATGGCATATGATGCGCATGGGTAAATTGCACGTGTTTTGAGATAGATTGGACGGATAAAGTGAACGGATCGGAGGTTTTTACATAGATTTTGGATGGGTTACACGGGTAAAGCATAAAGGTCGAATGAGTAAAGTGGACGAGTCGAGTGGATTTTACACGAGTTGAGCTATTTTACATGGATTTTGGGTAGATTAAGGATGAATTTTGACGGGTTGGACGAGGTAGGATGAGTTTGATTGGGATTTGAGGGGTCAGATTTTTTTGAGAACGGTCAGCTGCAATACATCTTAAGATCATGAGTTGACCGGTCCACGAATTTAGATGAATTTAATCTCGAACTGTGGTGAATTCGATCGCGGCACGCGGCACATATTTAATAAATCGAGTTGAACCCGACCGGAGTTGAATCCGACTTGATTTTTAATAACACTACCAATAACTATTCCGAACTCTGTTCATATGTGCTGTTTTTTTTTTTACTTTTTCAGAAATTTTAACAAATTTATTCTTTCATAAATTTTTATGATTTTTTTTGAGCAATACTTACTTTTAAAAAAATTTTATACCCAATAAACATATGCACGAATCACAAGTGCAAAAATCTCTGCAATCTCTCGAATTCACACCACGTTCACTAACTCAAAATGAGGTACCAGTTCGAACTTCAGTTTAATAGAGGCTCTGTAAATTAAATCTCGACCATTTTGAACGTTTTGATCGTGATCTAAAACTTACGATCCAGATTATGTCACGAAATAACTCAAATTTTGAGTTAGATACAGTTGTCATTCTCCCACATATTCGACGAGATTATTTTGATTGATTCTGTTTCGAAAGATAGCCCATAGCCGATACACAGAAAATACAGTTTTTAGTAATAATAAGTTTTAGTAAATTAATATTATTAAAAATAAGAGTGAGAAACGTAAAATTTCAAATATACGAATGGCAGCGCGCCATTGTCAGTGGCGCGCTCACTGCGCGTTTGAAACGCGCCACTGTCAGTGGGACAGTGGCGCGTTTCATTATTTTTACGAAACGCGCCACTGGCAGTGACACATTTGCTTCTTATATATACAAAATGCGCAGTCACTTGCGCGGGGTTTGGACGAAACGCGCACCGCGGCGTGGCGTGTTTCCTAAAATAATGAAACGCGCGCATCGGCGGGATGTTTAGCGTTTAAATCGCGCCATCGCAGCGCTACCGCCATTCGTATATTTGAAATTTTACGTTTTTCACTCTTATTTTTAATAATATTAATTTAATAAAACTTATTATTACTAAAATCTGCAGATACTGTTGTTACCCTATTTCGTGTTCATTGTCAACATTACTAATTTTCTATTAAATATATGACCAGCATTGGACCATAAAAATCGACAACAAAAATAAATAAATAAATGACAACGGAGCTGATGTATGTGCTTTGTTGTTTAGTTTAAAAAACGTTGTTATGAATAAGTTATCCAGATTTAAAGTTGAATGATACTTTGAAACGAACTGCCATTTAAAAAAATGGCAAACAGGAGAAACATGAGGCAAGTAGGTGATGCTAGGGTTGCCAATGAATATTCATGATTCAAAATTCTGATCTGAATTTGCATAAATAGATCCACATATAAATTTTTAAAATATATTTGTTAGTTTATTAGATCTGTATATAGATTCTAAAAAATAATTCATCTAATATAATAGATTTACGTTTGTATCTTATAATATTCAAATTCGAATCCGCTATGAATCCGATAAATAAATAAAATGAAAGTAAAATAATATTATATCATATATCAATTAATAAAACGGACATGCTCAATTTATTTTAAGCAACATTTATCTTTCACTATGTGTTGATTTATGAAGTTGAACAATAATTATTATGTTAATTGGGTAGATTTTATTCTATTATTTAATGTTTATTGTATGTTTTTGAAATTGGAATAAATAGCTATAATTGCTGCTACGTTTAAAATAATATGATAAATTTTCTCTTGTCATGTATGAATTAGACTATTTTTAATATTATTATAGAAGATCCAAAATATGATCCAAATTTGATTTGAAATATGCTATAATAGTAAATATGGTTTTGCATTTGGATTCTGAAAATTTTATTGAATACAAATCTACAATGAATCATATAATTTTTTAATGAATTCATATTTGAATCCTCGGGATCCGATTCGAATATGATCCATTGACAGCGCTAGATGCTTATTCAATTTAGATTTTGTTAATGCAAATAATAATTCATTCCATTAAAAAAAGCATATTTAACGTGAACAATAACAATCTGTACCAAATGTGTTGCAATTGAGTCATCAACATGAATAACTGAAATAATGAAATCATTTTGGTATCATTGTATGAACCCCCATTATTTAATTGTGAAAATGTCACGGCAAGAACTTGAGGGGAATTGATTTAGTTCTTTTTGTTATTATTATTTTTTGATAAAAATAACGACAATATTTTTAAATTTTACATATCTATCTAGCATAAAATTTGAATTTTGAGCCTACAACTTTCGACATAGAAAGTTAATTTTGTCACAAAATGAAAGATTGGTCTCTCCTTAAACTTTTATGGTTACTTTTTTTCTTTTGGATAAGATGGTGATTAACGTACCTTAACTTTAAATATATACAAAGAATTTCTAATTCAAACTTTAAAAATCGGTCCAATGTGATCTGTACTAATTCAAACCTGACCCGAATCGATCTATTTAATTGCCACTCAAGATAAATATTTATATACTTAATACCGTACAAGTAAATCGAGTGGCATCTGCTTGCTAGTGACGGCAACGGGCCGGGTAGGCGGGTAAAACGTCAATTTCGTGGCTCGGTCCATCCATCAAAATTGTATATCCGTCCTGCCTAGCCCATACCTCCGGGTCTGAAAATCTCGGCCCGTCCTGCCTGCGGGCCAAGTTTTTCTGGTCCGGCCTGGCCAGACCCGTTCTATAGTGTAGTTTTTTAAAATCGGCTGAGAAACATATTTTTTTGAGCATTTTATATTCTAAATTTGAAAAAACTTAAATTATAAAAGTTATATATTTTATTGTTATGAATCTATAAATTTTTATTTCATATTAATATGATTTTTCAGTACAAAATTATGTATAAAATAATATCCAGAGGTCTAAAAATTTTTAGCAGCAAACCTTCATAATATAAATTTTTGATATTTATATGTTCTATTTTTGAAAGAGATCAAAATATAAAATTTATAGATATAGTTATCATGGTTTTAAAAAAATTAATTTTGTATTGATTGGATTTTCGAGTTAAAAGATATGATTAAAAATGTACAGAGGGGTCTATTGAATTACATTATTCACATTTATAAATTTCAAAAATATTAGTGTTTCTATTTATATAATAATATTATAACTAAAATTTTAATATAATTTAAATGATATTAGTGTTATATTAAAATTTTATATAATTTTTAGAATATATTGATATATAATATATATAAATATATATAATATAAATATATATAATATAAAATAAATAAATAAATTATATATATACAATTACTCCTACTGGGCGGGGCCTAACTCCAAACTCGTACCCGGCCCGACCCGTAAGAAGGACCGACCCGGCTCTACCCGTTCATTGATCGGGCCGAGCGAGTTGACGTCGGGCCAAAACGGATCTGAACGGATCCACCGAGCCACGGGCTAAATTGTCATCCCTAGTGCTTGCTAGCATGGAAAGTGAAAACACGCAAAAGTTTTCTCATGAATATATATTTTAATATCTTCATAAATAATAATATTTTCCTAAAATAATGTCGTTCAATCTAGGAGCAAATGCGGAGGTATCTTGCCTCTGTTGCCTATACCATTTTTGTAGAGGTCCTCGGAAGTAATTTAATTAAGCGTATGATCTTTATTTTTTTTAACATATCAAAAACTCGCCGTGACCCAACCGTATTGTCCGTGTATACATGTTTTTATATAAGATACATTTAATCATAATATATTTTATTATTAAACTAAATTCTAAAATACATAATTCATATAAAATAACAAAATTATCAGTATGAACTCATAGTTTTGAAAAACAAACATCTTGAAGCGAAAGCATAAGTACTTATCTTTAAAGATTTTTTCTCAGATGTGATGGTGACTAATTAATTTTTTTTCTTCAATTTTTTTCTTATTTTTTATTGGACGAAATTATAGTGAGAATCCAAAAATCTTAGAACATGAGTCTTACTCTTATATTGAATCAGAGGCAACATCTCAATTCTTATACAATGAATTTGGACTAAATTTTTTATTAAAATATAAATATATTCAGATACACTCTTTAATTAATTATTCATAAATGAACTTTTCTCATAATTATTAAATAGACCCCACATTAAATTCTAATATGTTTGCCTTGACCTGTTGTTTATATCAGCCAAAACAATCTTGTTATTTTTAGAAGATGTAAAGGAAGTTTCCCTAAAATTTAGAATGATTGATTCAAGGAACCCAGTATATTTTATCTGGTCTCACAAATTTAAAACAGTGAAAAAGATTAAAAAAAATGTAAGGAATTTTATTTCTGTCCCTTATAGTTACGAAAAAGAAAGCACTTATACTCATTCTGAAGAAAAAAAATACTTTTTGTAAAAAAAAACAGCAGCACAAAAAACAGCAGGAGACAATGTTACCTAATTTTCTCTTTTTGTGGGTGGGGACCTAGACACCATTTACATAAAAAGGAAAGGGGTAAATTGATAAGAATAGAGAAAAGTTTTCTGTGAGAAAACAGTGAAAGATGACAAATTGGCGATTGATGAAGCAGCAAAAATTGTGCTGGCCGAGATTCATCTCTTACCTAAAAGACGGTTTAAAGTCATACAATTTGTCATTTCTCGCTTTGTTCTTTTTTGATCCATGGTTTCGTTTTTATTTTATCATTTTGTCCTCACGCGTACAATTCGTCCACCCGTTTGCACCATCTGAGATTTTGGAGGGGCCAATTCCTGATTTTCCGGTTATCGTCCGTGTTAATAGTTCCTCTGTACCTTGTCAGTTTTATCTGGACTTGCGTTTTTATGATTAATCATTAATAATGTATCGAAAACCGTCATAAATTGATAATAAAATGGTTCATTGAGGGAAAATTAATTTGGTAATTTTAATCGCAACATCTCATAATCAAGTCAAAATATGAAAAACAACTCTCTGTCTCTCTACGATGACGATGACAATAATGATGATAAATGTTAAAAAAATTGTAAGTTCAAAACTATTTCTTTCACGAATATTTATAATTCATAGACGTCCATTTTTATCTAAAAGATATATAGTGTCACAAAATTTCAGACAACGTACTCGTTATCATCAATTGGTTCTTTATAAAATTTTCTGGTATTCGAATATCCTTTGTTTTTCAAATAAAAAGTTATTTAATACAAACCGTTCAAATTTGAAATCAGTCGTTGAACAATAAAATAAATTTGTTGATTTTCTGTTTGCATGATATGTATAAAAAAATCAATTTATCTATTTTTTTCCAAACCTAAGTGGGTGCTATTGAGTCTTTATTATTATTTTTAAGAAAACTCTACTTTATGTCCGGATTGAATTCCAAATTTTATGAATTATTATAAAATTATGTTTTCAACCTCCATTACTAAATAAAATGATAAATATTAATTTGATCCGTCTCTACTGAAATCGGCTTTCATCCGCCCCAATCATATTTCAATAGTATAATTTTTCAAATTATTTTGATTGCAATTAAAAATATTTTCAAGTTCCTTTGTTTGAACACTTACACACAACTAATAGATTAAATGATAGAGGATTGTCTTTTGCATGAGTCTTCAAATATAGATCAAGAGAATTGCTCCATCATAAGAAATTGAACGGTCAAAATAATTTTGATTAAATGGTTAAAATTTAATTAGGTGGACTATGTAAATTTTAAAATGAAAGGTACAATCATTCATTTAATTCTGAATCATGATTTTTTTTTTCAAACATATATATGTGTATTGCTCTTTTTCATACTATTTTTGTTTCATCATGCAATGCAAATCACTTTAAATAAAATCTTCCAAAAAAAATGAAGTACAGAAGACTCATAAATAAAATATTTAACCCATATTGAAGCTCCCGTGCAATGCGTCCGGATCGATCGAATGCACGAACCAGATATCATTTAAAATTTCTTGGAAAAATTATACCATTTTGTGACAAAACTATTAGGTTTGGATATGGTGTCAGAAATAGTCACGACTGGAGATAAAATATTAACTTAGCCACTAATGCATAGAGGAACACTCAGCATCTGACAGAAACCTGATCATAGAGCGGTCCCCATATTTTCAGATTATAACTCGTTAATTTGGTTCTGTAAAATATTTTATTTACATTGGTTTCAATCTATGTTCCAGCGGAAGGTTTGCATTTATTTTCCTTTAATTGAACAACTTGCATTGTCTTTACTCTTTACAGGATTATTGCCTCTCCATTTAAGAATGCACTGGAGGCATCCCTCTTTTCTGTCAAATATCAGAACCGTTTTTCCAATATATCATGATCCATTTTTTCTTCTTTTTTTGGCATATAGTTCTTGGTCGAAATGCTGACATTTATTATAAATTTTTCATTCATTAGAAAGATAAATATATGCAGAGATCTATTTTTTTTAAATAATGTATCAGAGTAATATTCAAAATGTTTCTGACAGAAAAGCTTCATTTTTAACTTTCTCCTCCACACTACCTTAAAATTGTTAAGTACGTGTGCTTGCATAATTTACTAAGCTAAACTGTCTTAATATATTTTTTTATTTTGTGCCTAATTAAGTAGATTTGTTATTCTGATATATGGACAAATCTCAATGTAATATTTGTCACTCGCTATTACAAAACACTGAATTAAGTCAGTTGCGTTGCTTCGTCGTTTGTGATAATTGTTTGACCTTTTTATTGTTAGATAGTGTGGTTGTCCCTACGAGTGAGAAGCAAAATGTAACTTAAGCAAATTTAATGAAATGTCATGCAAGTAATGGAGACCGTCAAATGTTTGGTTCCAAGTTTTTATTACTCTGACAATGAGGCCAACTTTTTGAGAAATCAAATTGTCTATGTGTCTATTAATTACTTCCAAATTGGTTGCCCCGCAATAATTGCTATTTTTAATGGGATCTCTGTCATTCTGAAGTACGAACTGTTCGTTTTTTAGTGACTTGTGCATGTCTTGTTATATTCATTAAGTCATGTATTCAGTATTCAATTCATTTTAGAGAAGGGATTCAATTAATAATTTTTTAGTGTTTATGGTGTCTATTTATTTATTTATGTATAAATTTAAAAATATGAACCGTTAGATGTATTCTATATCATCTCAATTGTATGTATATGAAAAATATTTTTTTTTTAACTATATTTGAATAGCCATCAAGTAACGTGTCTAAATTATAAAATTTGATCCGTTGATTTTATTAACGCTTGATGCCTATATAAATAATATCGAAATGATATAATTTTTTGTATACATATATAAGATGATATTTACAAAATATTCCTTCAATTAGTTTTGTTATTTAAGAATTTAAATAATAGTTATTTAATATTTAATTTTAATGGCACCGATGTGGTACCAAAATGGTGGTAATTGAATCCTTTCTCTTCATTTTAATCAATTTTTTTTCTATTTGAGGTTGTGGGTTTATGACGTTCATCACACGATCAGGAGAATAAATATAATAATGTATTTGAAAAGTGGAAATATATACAACTAACTATCACGCCGCAAGTGCCGGGGCAGAATTTTTGAATGGGAAATCACAACCGGTTATTACTGGAAAAAAAATATGAAAATTTAATAAAACGTAAATTTTAAATTAAAAACTCATTATAAATTATAATAACAGTATTATCAATATTACTTGAGTTTTAATTTTATAATTACAACCATCTTTTTAAAACTTTCAGACATTATGAAAATTTGGTGCGTGTGTAATAAAAGAGAAGACATCACGCTTCCGGTCTTAATTCTTGCGGCACGTTAATTGTTGATGTCAATTGCATTAAATTTTAAAATTAATCAGTATAATTGTATGCCGCAGCCTTCTAATTTAGAAATAAAATAGAAAATATTTTTTTAATTGAAAAAAAACATAAGATAGTTGATTAACAAATGTATCAGTAACCAAAAAATATTAATAATTTGAAAGATTTATGATAAAATTTTGATCATAACAAAAATTATATATCTCTAGAACTAAATAGTTAGATAATCTAATAGTAATTCCGCTTAATTCTCAAAAGTATGGAGTAAATTGAATATATTAAATAAGTACTTTAATATAAAATATTTTTATCAACAAAAAAAATCATGAGTTTGACAGAGAGTGAAAGGATAAAGATTAAAATAATTAATGTAATCATATACAACAAATTATTAACAAAGATGAATTTTTATAATATTTTATCTTATTAAATAGAACTTACTCGAATAATATTTCAATAATCAATATAAAATTTAGTAGAGAACCCACATCTATATATATTACTGAAAATTGAATAAAAAGATTATAATTAATACATTGATTTGGGGAACTTAAGGGGTGCAGATCTCAGTCCCCTCTCCCTCTGGCCTCTGCCACTACTATGCTGCATGACGTAAAACCACTTTTATTAATTAAAATTAGTACGCAACCCGTCTGTTACCTAAAAAAAATTGAAAAATATATTTGTGAGCCTCATCGTTTTTCCATAAGAACCAACTTGACTTTTATTTTTTTATTTCTATTATATTAATCGTTAAACTTTCGAAACGCTGACCTGGTCCTTAAATTTTAATAACTGATAAAATAAAAAGCGGTTCATAAATTTCTGTCCGTACAATATTCATTGGAATTCAAATATCAAAAGAAAAAATGAAAGTGAAATAATTGGTTTGGGCCTCACGTGTTCAAGGATCAAATTATCAAACCTGATGTAGTTATGCAAACTCAATTCTGTGCGAATTTTAATACGAATAGAGTTGGGGAATCGATTTTATTTTTCTTAAGAAACCAATAAGTCAAAACTTGAATCCCAATCATAACTGTAATAGTTCTTGATCGGATGGTAATTATCTCGAAAGAACTAATATCTTATCGCGTAACATCTCATATGTAACATATAATATATAATATGAGAGGAATTGTTGTAAACGAAGAAAATAGAAATGATTCGATTCTTAGCATTTAGTTCGTATAGTGTAACGAGGGAAATCATCTCTATCAAAGAGCGCAAAACGTGGCCCTATATACGTACGAGTTTGCATCTCAAGTAATGCATGCGTAACTGTTTGAAGTGTCAAATTTGAATTTTAGATAGAGCAGTGATATTTTTTATATTTATTACAATAAACAATTTAGATAGTTACTATACGCGTAGTGCTCATTATAAGATGTGAATTCGTATATGTATAGCATTACATATTAATTATCAAACCTGTTGATTACACCATGCATCTTGTTGACTGTCAATATTTGTGTTTGGCCAAGCCAACAGCATAAAATGAAGATGTCCATTTTATGATTAA
Source organism: Schoenoplectus tabernaemontani (assembly GCA_037127355.1). NCBI lineage: Eukaryota > Viridiplantae > Streptophyta > Magnoliopsida > Poales > Cyperaceae > Schoenoplectus > Schoenoplectus tabernaemontani. The sequence continues at coordinate 17,249,436 of CM073743.1, read as the reverse complement.
GTTTCGAACTCAACGATATAATAATCCCAGTGCAGATCAAAGTAAATTTATGGTATATCAAATTTTTGCGGTATATTTTTTGAATTTTTTGCTTAAATAAACATTTAAAATTATAGATGGGTTTTTAATGATTTAGATAGAATTTATATCAGACTTTAGTCAAATTTTGTATTCATCATACAATTTTAAAATTTTAATGGTGAAATTTCGATGATATTTTATAAATAATCAACTAATCACTAAATTATTTCAAATACGATACATTATATCTAAGTTATTAGAAATATATCTATAATTTTTTATTTGAACACTATTTTCAAACAATATGGTGTATCTTACAAGTTGGATGTACTGTATGCAGGAATTACTCAATGAAAATAGTTAACTGTAATGTTAATAATGTAACTCAACAAAAACTAGCCAAACCTTTAATGGTGTATAGATGTTGCAAGCGGTTGTTGTTAAATTAATACCACCTAGGCTTGTTTGAAATAGTTCAGTAAAGTCCAGTAAATTTCTTAAGCAAAAAAGTATAAAGTACATTTTAAGTTTTTCCAATGCTGTGGAAATAATTATTTCCAAAATATTAGTAATAAAGTCAATGTCTGTGGGGAGATCGTTGATTCGAAACTCAGATAGATTCTTTATGGACAATTAAAATGGGATACCGAATTCGATCGAAATGGGCTTTGTGCTAATTTATTTTGAAATTAATTTGAACTAAATTGAACTCGTACTAAATCGAACTCAATTATTTTAATTTTTCATTTATTTTCATGTTATCATAAATAATTAGAGCTAAAATAATTAATATTTTTATTAATTTTATATTAAAATTGGAAAAAAATAACAAATATCTATTAATTTAATAAAATCTTACTAAATTTATAATAAAATAATTATATTATTATATATATTATTAAATAAATATTAAATAAATATAAATAATTACATATCGAACTATTATGAATAGAACTCAAATTACTTCATTAAAAAAATTATCGAACCGAACTCGAATAAAACTGACAAAAAAATCTAATCGAACAAATCAAACTCGAGTTAAACCAAATCGAATTATAAATTATAAATTTTTCTAACACCCCTAATTTCATCTTTACTAAAAAAATATTTCCGGAATATAACTATATGAGGGGGACATTTCCCACCTTTTCCCTCCTTTTATATGAAATAACACAGTTTTTTTTCTTTATAAAAGGGAAAATATGTGAACATAATCTTGTTTCTTATTAAAATCAATTGTACAAGATATTAAATCCATGACAAAAAAAACACTCTTTAATTAGGAAAGATCACATAGAAAATTAAATTAAATTATTTTACAATGCTGGAATTTCATATGACGACGCAATTTAATATCGGTCCCAGACCAGATGAAGATTCCAACAGCAAAAAGAACAACACCAGAATCCATTGAAAATCATAATTACACCTAAAATGTATTAGTTACCTTTTCTTTTCACCGATTAGTCCGCCAGCAACAAATGATGATTTGATGGTGCCACAGTTTGAACAACAGTTCCCGCGCACATGGATCAGGTTCATCGATTGCCACAGTGGCCGGCGGTGGCTGGCATAATTGTAATTGAAGTGACTAACAAGGGTTATTTCCACAGCTACCTTTCAACAATTTGAACCAAGTTGAAGGGCACCGTGCCAAAATGGCGGGGCCGGGGTACCACTTCAAGTTGTCCGATCATGACTGACATGTCGGGCCCACAATATGGGTCCCACTCCTTCGTATTGTCCGTTATCTGACGGTCGCCTTCTATGGTTTTTACTTTTTAGGGTTGTACACCTGTCAATCGGTCTAACTCATTTAATTCATCTGATTCCATTTTTTTTTATCAAGTTAAAAAATTATTGGGTTGGATATTAATTGTGATTTTTAATAATTTGATTTATTCGGTTGAGTTATAGATATGTTTTTAGAAACTCGTCTAATTCAGACTCGGCTGTATAATCATACATAATATATAGTTTTTAAATATTATATATAATTTATTGATGATCAATAAAATAATTATTTAAGAGTTAAAAATTTATATTCTATTTTAATTATTATCAAATATTTTTTTTATTTTATTTTTAAAATTTTATATATCCATTCTTTATAATATTAATTATTTCTTATATATTTTTTTTATAAAACATACAAATATTTAATTTTTTAATTCATTATTCATAATTAATGTGAAATAATCATTATTTTTTTATATATTTTTTATTTTTCTCATATTTGAGTTGTGATATCATTAATAAAAATATATAATATATTATTTAATTAAAATTATCATCCTGTATAACATGAAAAAACTCATATATAAAAAAATATATGGGTTGAGTTAAGTTACAGATGAATTAGCTAAAAATTTATTTTAACTCGGTATAACCAAGTTAGATTTAAATTTTAAAAAAAATATTAACCCGACCATTTGTACACTTAATGATTTTGAAGTTTTGATTGATGGAAAGTGGAAAGAAAGAAATAGGAAAAAGCAAGCAGCAGTTGTTAATTTATTAGTTGGGTTTCTGTGTGTAGGACCTGTAGGTACAAGTGTACAACTATGTTTGGTTCTGATCTGATGCCTCTCATCAAGGTCTCTGCCTCGGACCTAACCTAACCCCAATTGAATGACCTCCTCTCTGACTCTTCCCAATACTGAGCAGGACCAGATGCAATTGGCATGGCACAAAATAATGTCAAATGTGTGGCGAGAAATTGACGAAAGTTAATATGGAAATAACTCAACACCAAAAAATTGTGAAATGTATGACGAGGAATTGACGAAATTAATTTGGAAATAACTTCAACACCGGATCAATGTATATTATATTTGAAATAAATTAGAATTTAATTTATTATTCATCTCAAGTCATTAAAACTCCACCATTAGAATTTTAGAATGGACGGCGATTTTTTTCCAAATAAAATTTGATGCACATAATTTGAAATGCATATATAATTTTGATTTTTTTAATTTATAAATATATTTAGATTTTTTAACTTATCTACCATTGATAATTATATATTCGCAATTTTTCATTCGACGTATAAATAACTATTGTCGGTATATAATTATATTCCCGTGATGATTTGCTTTCATTCAACATTTATAATCATATAAATGACTACTATAGTTCGTGTTATATTAAGGCTGTTGCAGAGAGTCGTTCAGATAATGGTTAGTGGCACAATGATTGATTCCAGTCTTTATCAACCACAGGATGTTAGATGGATACATGCCCCTATTCATGTGCAAGTTTTTTCCTCCCCACTCTAGATATTTGTCATTATGGAAGCCGCGTGTCAAATGAAATATATGTGTTATCATTTTTATTTTTTGGAACGGGTCATTATTTTTATTTTACTTTTTTTTTGAAATGTCTCATTATTATTATTATTATTATTATTAATTGTCTTATCAATTTTATTCATCATTTTTATTCTTTCTGAAATGTTTCATCATTTTTATTATTATAATTTTTTGAAATGTCTCAACACTTTTTTTTGAAATGCCACGTCATTTTTATTCTTTTTGACATGTTTCATCATTTTTTTAATGTCTCATCATTTTTTATTTTTGAAAATTCTCCTATTTTTTATTTTTGAAATATCTCATCATTTTTTTATTTTTGAAATGTCTCATCATTTTTTTATTTTTGAAATGTCTCATCATTTTTAAGTAACAGCTTAAATTTGAAGTTTCCAACAAACCAGTAACCAGGATATGATATAAAGACATGACGCTCTTGACATGCTAATTGACGGCGTCTGTTTTATCTTTTCTCAATTTCTTCTTTGAAAGGAATATAAGAAAAAAGAATAATTAATAGCGTTACTTTCGGATCATGTCAAGACAAATCCGAAACCTCTCATGCATGTACTGAATTCGAGGGGCTCCCTTGGCACACGATTTGATATTTGATAATGACAAAATTACTAGTTTAATAATCCCTCTGAATTTTAAATTACATGTTTGTCTGTCCCCGTTCAGATGAACTCTTACTTAATTCATTATTACGAGGCCGTGTTTATCTTAACACGACCACTTGGTGCAGCTATGCTACTTGTCCCCCAACTGCCTACCTACCCATATCCCCGACGGATGTTGTCATATGGAGATGGGTTTAATTAAAGGCTGGTTCCTTGTGGCTGAGGCAGCAAAAAAAACTTATTTCAATTATCTAGGGAATTTAATAATTTATATAGGCTAGCACCGTTGTACTTGGTGCTGAGACAATTTATGTACATATAGATTAATTATATACGTACAAATAAATATGCGTACAAGATACATTGCTATGCGTACTCATTTATCAATTCTCAGAAAGCAATTTGAAAATAATATTTACATTCTTTGCTTTTGCATCTAGTTGATTAGTATAAATTACAATGATTTTGCTGTGCTTTTATTTAAAGAGTAAAAGGAAAAAAACAAAACAAAAAAAACGTAAGATCAACGATATATTCAATTGATAATGTCTAGATCAACAACCCTAATAAAAACATTTAGACGGCATATCCTTGTTTATAATTTAACAGGATTTTTTTTTTTTTTGCATAGATGTCTACGAGTTTTGACGCTCACTTGCATTATATCAACAATAAACATGATCGGTATTTGTAGCTTCGTCATTTTGATAATAAAAAAATCTAACTACTGATTGACCTCAGGTCCAAAAATTAATTGCCACCTACTCTATATACCAAGAATAATTGTTGACTTCTCAATTAAAGCATGGATTTGAATTGATAAATAATACATCCGCCTTGCAACGTCTTTATTCTCATAATCTATTATTAACTATGAAAATCAGGGTGCTCCATAGCCACCAAAGCACCAACAAATAATAAATATACCTACATACATGTAAGTTAAAACAACTTGAAGGAATATAAGAGGGGCTCAAAGTTAGGTCGTTGGAAATTGATTGCAGGGATGCATGGGACCCCCCTGCCATCGCTCTGTCCAAACTCCAAAGAGATGCTAGCCTTTGTCTTCTTGCGCAGCTTATTCAATCTTTAATCCCTGAATTAAATGCTTATATTTAATTTACTATTTCTTATTTTAATGAAAAATATGGATAAATATAGTAAATAAGTGAAGGCGGAGAACAGTTTAGCGTCCGGCCAGTTTTTATTATTAATAATTATTATTATAAAAAATAAGAGTGAGAACCGTAAAATTTCAAATATACGAATGGCTTGTAGCATCACGTCGATGGCGTTTTTGGCGCCACGCGCGCGCCACGCCGTGGTGTGTTTCGTTCAAACAGCGTCCATCTCACTTGCGCGTTTTGTATATATAAGAAGTAAACGTGCATCGCCAGTGGCACGTTTCGTAAAAATAATGAAACGCGCATTGAACGCGCCACAGCCAGTGACGCACTGCCATTCGTATATTTGAAAATTTACGTTTCTCACTCTTATTTTTAATAATATTAATTTAATAAAACTTATTATTACTAAAAACTAGCGTCCGACCAATGCTTTATTTTTATTTTAACCAATGTATATTTAATATTTTCAGCACCGATCCTCAAAATATTTTTTTGTATACTATCTATACTATTATATAAAGCATCTAAGAATTGGAAGGTCCATTTTTTTCATGGTATTTTTTTATTATACCCATTTTATCCCTCAATTAGACGGATAATATTTATTTTTGGTTGATCGAACGTATGTGATCGCGTCCATTGATCCCCTCTTTCTCTCCATTTCTTTCGCTTATATACTATTATTTTCATAATATTATTATTTTTATTTAGTAACTTTATGCATATTTGGTAAGAAATTAATGGTGATAATATATGTTAGAATAACTTACTTTTCTTGCCATAAAAACCATGAATCATTAACTCATATTGTGCAAAAATCTCATCCAAGATTAAATATAGTCTTTATTATAGGTTTTCTCTATAGTTTGGTAAATTTATAATTTAATATTAAATAAATGTGAATTTTTTTATCTTATAATATTTTAATGTTTAAATAAAAAGTCTGCTACAACGCGCGGGTATATAACTAGTAGATTTAGATAGGTATAGACCTGAGTAGTCGGGTTGGACTTTTTTAGGGCTGAGCCTCGCAGGTTCACGAGAAAACTGGGTAAGAACTGAATTCGACAATGACTTTTAGTGGATTGGATTCAAAAGTCTTAATTTTTAAGAGATGCGTCTCATCTTTACTAAATCGTTCAGACTCTAAGGTCTGAATAAGAGTAGGTTGATAAGGATCTAATATATTTTTTTTTGCAAATTATATATTTTTAATATTAATTTATATTTATATAAAAATATTAAATTATATTTTGATGATGAATGAAATATTTATAGTTAATTAAAAAATTATATGGGTCCGAAAAGAGTTTATGAGTTTGATAAGGACCAAGTCCGAAATGCCCGTTTTTTAAATATTGAGTTCGGTTTTTGAAAAATTTGATATTTATCATTAGAAAGGATCGGATTCAACGATCGAGTCTTTATGGGCTATGTGTAATTATAGGTTGTGAAAACCGATGTTAGATTTAAAAGTGAAAAGTACAGTAAGTTTAGTTATATATAAATGTTTCTAAGGGAGTTTAAAAACGAAGTATAATTAAATGAGAAGGGTTCTAATATCATTAAGAATGCTATAAATTTATTATTTAATTTATATTTTAAAATTTGAATATTAAATTTAAAATTCAATTATTGATATTGTTATCTTTCATGCTAGATGTACACTTATAAATTTTCATGCATTTTGAAAGCTATTTTATACTAGATCAAATGATAAGAAAATGAATGCATACTAATAATTAATCACAGTTAACTATATTCATTCATTTAGTTATCATTTGATCTAATACAAAATGAGCTCTAAAAATTATAAAATTTTACGAGAATATATTACCAAGAAGATTAACAATGTCGAAGGTTCAAACTTTGAATTTTAAAAAATAAATTAATATTATTTAATGACACATATTATTAATGACATTAAAACTCTCATCTAGTTAAATATACATAGAGCGGTAGAGGTGAGGTAAAAGTAAAATATCATAATTCTGATTTTTTAACGCTCTTCTTCATATATATGAGAATAACTACGATTTTCACTTTAATACTTGTAATATTTACTTTCGTTAATTTTAATTTCTTTGACAGGAGCTAAATATGTTAATGTTGACTTGTGCAAGTTATATTAATTAGGGATGTAATTCAGATTTCGTCATAATAATATAGTACTTAAATAAATAATTAATAATATAAAATTTTAAATATATTTAATAAAATTTTACATTAAAGAAAATTTAGACACAATATTCTTAAATGCTATATTGCTAAGTAATAATGATAATAATAATATTAATTATTATAATAATAAATAATATAACTAAATACATAATAATGTATAAATGATCAACTTAAGTTTAACTTAAGTGTATTATACATATTATTTTAAATGAGGAGTGATATAAATCCTTAGATTCAAGAAGATGAAAAGATTTAAACAAAATCAATTGTGGAGAAAATTGATGATGCGACATATTTGAAAAGTTTAGAATCTTAATCCTATTTATGTATTTGGAATTATATATATTATTTTAAATGAGGAGAGAGAAATTATTTTATATAATTTTTTAGATTTAAGATGATGAAAAGATTTAAATAAAATTAATGGTGAAGAAAATTGATGATTTAACAAACAAAAAGTTTGAAAATTTAATTTTTTTATGTATTAAAAATTAAGAATTATGTTACTTCCATTTCTCGATGCGTTGTCTCGCACATAAGACGCCGAACTAAAGACTTATTCATTTGTTATCAAGTCAATAAAGAAATATACGAGGAGAGTTATTTGTGTGCTGGAATAAAATTTCCAGACACGTATTTTTCTTCTTAATTGGGAAAACTTCAAATATAACGAAAATAAACATGAGATTGCAGAACAAATAAAGATGCAATATGTTGAATTTAAATATTTTTCCCTGAGCGAGGTTAATATTTTCGCCCCATGTTTCTTTCGATATCTTGAATTGAATGTAAAAATTATACATGAAATTCCATACCACCTAAAGATTTCCCATAATAAAATTCGAACGTCGAACAGATCCCAAAAGCAAAACAAAATATAATTCTATCATTTTAATACAACTCAGCCATCGACGAAGAGTAGGCAGGAAAGTTAAAACAAAAAAAACACGGCCACAGATATTTTGTTATGACAAAACGTGTAATAATGCTAGGGGCTAAAAAAAGAAATCGATCATTATATTATATAACACTAATTTACTTCTGGAATTTCTCGTTTAGATGGTTATTGGGCTCATTGGTCGAAAAGTGTGTTGTATTGCACGTGTCTCGGTGCTGCACTGCTGCTCTCTTTTTGAGCCTAAATAATAAGTGTGGTGTTGTTTTCTGCAATAAAAATTTAATTCCATTGACTTGGTTTGCGTGCACTGTTTGGAGTTGTTGGGAGAATGCTCGCATCCAGACCCAGTAGAAGACTAATTAATTTGTGCTCGAATAAAAAGCATTTTCCCTGTGTGATTGAGATATAATATTTTTGTTTTCAAATCTTGAATCACCTGCGCAAGTACCAATTTATAAGTTCGAATTTTGAACGTGGATAAAATAAATGTGAAGATAAATTTGTCGCAGCAAGTACATTGCCAATATATTTTACACTTTTACAGTAGCAGTAGCAGTGCGGTAGTAGCATTAACATTTAAATATGTTAATGACATTATTTGTTGGGTTTAATTTTACAGGTTTTTCTAATATCTTCAAACCCTTCTAAAACCTAATCTTATGCAATAAAATAAATAATAACGTGGTGAATTTATCTTCTATCTTTCACGCTTTCTGTCATCTGACACTCAATCAAAATTAAAAAACAATGTAGAAATTTATTATTCGAGACTTGTCTTGAACTTCAAAATTCTTGAATTGAGTTGGTACTGTCCACTTCTGTTCGTAAGTTGAGAGAAAAGAAATGAGGGTCAGCAAATTCTTTGGAATGACTTGATCGCCATATCAACTCAAGTCTGCTTACAGATGAGTTACAAGTTTTCTGGATGTTTTGAGCTAATTCAGGAAACAAATCTGCTAAAAATAACAACTAGAAGCTGTTATGCACTGCTAAATGTTTTAACCATAACTTTAACATGTGATATATGAATTAACTGATTCAAAATGAGTTGGAAAACTAAGAATAAGATGTCCAATTTCTCTATTTTGAGTTTCTCAAATTCAGGGTACATCATAATCTAAATTTCAGTTGAACACAACTAGACAGTTTCAACACATATATTTTCATCTCATCTTACTTCAAATGATCCTGAATAAATCCGAGAAAATTTATACTCACTTTATGTTGAATTCATAATATTCTTAATTGTATATTAGCTCAAACTTAATATTTATATTAATTAAATTAATTATAATCGGTTCAACAATAATTATAATTAACTTAACTTTAATTCTATATGTATTCGTATTCAAATATGGGTGAAACACGTATCACGCCATACCTTATTAATCATATTTATTTGAAATGTCCTGATATTACTTAAAATAATATGTAATGAAAGTAATTAATATATTTAATCATATTACACGTAGTCCAAGCTTTATATATTGGATTACGTCTCTAAAATCCAACATTTATTTTCATAATATAATAAGATCATAGTATATTTAATAATAATAATAATAATATTTTTTAATTTTTTTGTTGTGATTTTATTGGGTATTATGTTATTCGCATCATGTTTTCTGATGTTATTATTATTCATTGCATGATATTAGTCACCCGTAATAAATGTAATGCGAAGAATATGATGATTTTTTAAATTTATTTTGAATAATTTTTCGAAACAGAGATATGGACACATGACTGCAAGAGATTAGAATACAGTGTTGGCAACTTAGCATAGTTCTTTTAAAATATTTTTTATTTAGAATAAAAAAATGAAAATAAGAGATGTATTACAAATTATCAAAGTCAATTTTGTAAAGATTGCCTTCCATCATATAATTTTAAAATTTTAAAAGTATAATTTTAATGATATCATAATGAATGACTAATCATACTCTAAATCATTTTAAATTTCATAGACATCCTATCTAAACTATTAAAGACACATCCACAGTTTTAATTTTTTTTTCCATTTGAAGAATATTTCTCAAGAAAACATAACTTCAGAATTAAATGTACCATAAAGTTTGGATGTACATTATAATTACTCTTTCTTTATAAACATTTGTTGCGCAAGGGTCTTTATATTATGATGCATTTTTTACGATTTGAACTTCAAATAGTGCCTCTAACAACACAATTATAAACCATGTGAACGCAATTTTTGAAAGAGTTATTTTTCTATGGAATATGGACTAATTTTTTTCACAAAAGTTATATTGAAAGTAATTATAACAGTTTCTTTTCATATATAATAGTAAAAAAATTAATTGATTATGATCCATAGCTTAATTAACCTTTTTGAAATATAGGAATAATTACAAAATAAGTTTGAAAATAGTATGAGTGTATGACAACAGTAAAACATGAGCAATTTAATTCACCCCTGTTAAAAATGTATAAGATGGAATGTCTCCACTTTTCGTACAAGGGCAAAGCTAAAAAAACATAACAGACGAACATAAAATAAAATAAAATGATTTGTTTAACCCTCCGTTTGACAAACATAGAACATAGAATGGAGTAAAAGTTAAAACATTTTAAAATAATATTGTTTGATAGTATTGAAATAAATAGATGAATTAGTTTATATAAAAATATTTGAAATTTTTTTGATGACTTAATTTTAATTCACCTTAAATAATTTCTTAAAACAATTTAAAGCGTTTACTTCCAATTGATGTATTAAAACGCTTTAGAGGTTCAGCGCATCTTTACTGCAGCGGTCAAAAAAGAGGTAAAAAAATTCAAGTTTTCTTTTATTTTTTCTGACTTAAAGGTTCCGTACAAGTAGAGCCCACTTTAAGATACGTATGAATTGTTTAGTAATTTATTTCTCTTTTTGAGAAAAAGTACCTCAGAAAGGTTAATCATTTCTATAACTGTACTTCTGGTGTCAGATATCAGGGTGTCACGAAAAGATAGCTCAGTATTTCGCCAGTCATGAGTCATCAGTTCATCACCCCAAGGCCCAAGCTATGTTAAATAAGACAAGATTTAAAAACAGACTGTTAATTTTTTTTTTGTTTCTTGCTTCAGAAATTATGTAAAATAATAATTATCAGATGTCTAATTTACAGTTTACACGTACAAGCACTGTGAAATACGACAATGTTTGAACCTAAAAAGGTAGAATCCCATGTTGCAAAGGAAAATGCAAATCTCTAATTCAGAGGTTTGAACCACATGCAATGAAAATGCAACGACAAAAGGATGCATGCGATTTTTTGTGTTTCAATTATCTTTAATTGTGAGTAGGAAATATTTGAAATGTAAAGGTTATATGGCATGCTCTTTATTTTTAAATCTCAATTTAGCAAACAGCAAATATCAGTGAGGTTCATCAATTATACAACAATCAGACAGACACTTCAATCAAGTATCACATTCACAGTTTTGGTCTTGATGTTCAACATGACACCGCCATTTTTTTTAAATGAAAAACAAATTAATATGAGCACAACCCAGCAAATGAAGCCAGATAGATAATTAAGTATTGAGTCTGATCAAGGCCTAACGTACATATTAAATAAATCATAATTTGAATAATACAAATTAAATAATTAAAATTTAATAATAAATAATAATAATTAAAATTTTAATAATAGACATGACAATGCTAGTCTATTAGCGTGTTATAAAAGCGTTAGTGCGAATGACACACTGACGCATTATTTTTTTATTTTTATGATTGAGAGTTATTTTAGAGTAAGTTCCGGAAATTTATATTTCTGGTGCCTTTGTGGAAATAATCATTGCGAATGAAGCATTTAGAAATATCCAATGCGCTGTCATATCTATTAACAAATTATGAATTATTTAATAATCATTTAGAAAAACTACGGAACTTGAGAGGTATAAGAAAAAGAAAGTTGAACTGTAAATTACCAAATGTCAAGGGTCATATCTACAATTAAATGAGACAGCAGACTTTTAGTGAGAAAGGACACCGACAGATGCAAATCACTGGACAATATCAACATCATGCACGAGTTAGCATTCGGCAATTTTCTGCGTGCATCCAAATTTTTCTTTGTTTGTTTCTTGGCGACTGGTGTGTAGTAACCAGTAACCAGCAAGAACAGCATGCTAGATTTACAACCTGTTTAGGTTTTCTAAAGATTTCCATTTCAGACAAATAACCAGATGCTGAGGCCATCGATCATGTCAATTTGAAAAAAACGACCCATGATTGTTGGATAGAGGCATAGAGCATCGGTTTGGATTTCCAAACAAGTTTTTTGAGAAACTACAATATCAATTTCATATCTTAGGAATATGAATCTTATCTAATTTGCCAAACTCTCTTTATTGTGTGTGAACCAACTTTAACTTTCTTCTAATTCTTCCTAGATAAAAAAAAAGTGTTTTAGCTTCTACATTTTTTTGACGACCTTCGGATAAGCATGTTGTTGGGGGGAATAAATGTTGTCACACACACAAACCACCGTTGGTGCCTATGTAGAACGCTACTGTCCATGTCAGTTTTTCTTATCCATGGTTTCTATGCATTTTCTTCTTTTCGGTAAGACAATAAATTGCACGAATTCATGGTCCTATATATGCCTCCATTAAATTCATGTGCATTGGACCTTCATATTTAATGGCGCATTTATTTTTGAGGCATCTTTGCATGTGCATCTCTCCCCACTCCACCATACCAAATAGTGATGAGGTGTAGTGAGCATGAATGACACATACATATACAGAGCAACAAAGATGTTGATAGAAAAGTTACACTCAATCAGCATCAATAAACATTCTGACATGCATGGTCATTTGAAATGTCAAAATGTTATACAAGAATAGTTTCATATTGAGTTTAATAGATAATTTTAATTCAAAGTAGCCAACATAGGAAATGTATTATGATATATGAGATAACATTTTTTTGAAAGATATATAGAAGATAGCATTACATTACTCATGTATAATCAATTGCTGGTACCATCAGTGGCAGATTCAGACTAGTGAGGAAGCTCAGGCACAAACCCAAAAATAATGAATTAAGCCCAGACATAAATTCATGAAAAATAATCTAAGCCTGAGCATAATATCTAATGATATATAAAATAGAATAAATTTAAGAGAAAAAATCAATAATTTAAAAAAACTTCTATAAATCAAGCGTAGACACTTACCTGAGCTTGACCCTGGAGAGTTCCATCCCTGGGTACCATATAGTGTCACATCACTTATTTTATAATCTTTAATGCATGTCCAACTTGATAAGAGGATTGATTAACAAAGGACATAAAACGATTCTATTTCAAAATTTTAATTTCTTGAATTTGCATATTATAACTGAAAATAATCAAACAGGGAAAGTAAGGCCCACAATAATGTTGCAAGTTTTGTAAGAACCTAACAAATTGTATTTTAGAGTTGTGATTGGTTTGTGGATGGATCATTAAAAAATATCCCCTCTAGTTCTCTTTTATATGTATGTTGTATAAGGTGTATTTACAAGTTCATTGGATGTCTCCAGTCTCAATGTAAGTGGAGAGAAAAGGGAAATTGGTAGGTTAAAACGAACAGAAAATAACCCCCCCCCCCCCCCACTGGAAAACTGGTTGACAAAATATATATCTTATCCAAGCATACACCATGCACGTGACGCTATTTTAGAGTCTTCTCATTTGAATTAACTGTGTGTGGTAATAATGTATGTACCTCTTTCTCTGAAAAATACTCCATGCTAACTGTGCAAAATCTGTACATCGTTCAGCAGTACATATTAGTCTACGCTGAATTACACTGCTCGGCCTTGTTTAATTTTGATATATCAAAAATCAAATTTCTGTTTATTCTTGCAAAGTTCAGAAATATCCTTTCAAATACCAGACAAGAAACTGTACATGTATCAATTTCTAAAAACTCATATTTTCTGTATTTTTGTAATAAAATATTGTTAAGGGAGTAAATGTATCAATAGGAAGGAAACAAAATTTAGACATAAAGAAGTAGGAAGCAGTATATTTCACGACCATCCCATCCAATAACTATTCACTGGTTTAATTGTTTGTCTTTTATAATAGACAAGAAAATCCAAAGGGGAATCCTGTCAATTTGTTTTCTTTGAAACAGCAAACTGCAATAAGACATGTAACAATAGGGGAGGGATCCCTTGACATTGTGTTATTATGGCTATTTTTACAATGAATTTCTGAAAAAATACAAAAAAATCTTAAAAATAAAAAATTATAGATATATTTTTCTATTTATAGATTGATAGTTTTTTCAAATTTTATGTAATTTCATTGTAGTTTGATAGTCCATCATACACTATTAAATTAGAACCGTTATAAATTACATAAAACCTTGATGATATCTTTGATGAACTATAAAATTGCATGAAATTTGAAATACTATCAATTATAAGTAGAAAAATAAATCTATAAATATTTTTCTATATTCAAGATTTTTTTTAAAAGTCCATGGTCAAAATAACTCATTATCAAGTTAAAAGATTCTTGTTTTGGTTAAAAAAAACAATATGTTATGAAAACACATGTAAATGATGTATTATCTAAATTCGGTATCTGGGTTTTGCGTAGACGACATAATGCCCGTCTAACCCATGGCCGTTTAAGAGCCCACAAAATAAAAGACTGGATTATCATCTCCATTCAGCAAATAAATTATAGATCCTTCAAATTCCGATCAGATCCTTCAAATTTAAAACTGAATTAATATCAATTCCATAATTCCATTACTAAAATGTTATACAAGGAATATTTAAGAATCGGAAGATCAATGCCTTAATGGCACGAATGTATTTGGTACGTCTCAATTCCAATTATATGGATCCAATTCTTATCTTAAAAAACTTTATATTTTAACTGATAGGAGTAAGATTTCTGCATTACATTAAATTAAACAACCTCAATTTTAGTACTAAACGGCAAAAGAGAAGACCTGCTATTAGTGTCAGTACCATCGCTCCAATTTTATCCTTCAAACTTTCGCTTGCAATAGTTGTCAGCAAATATAAACATATTATATTCCGTTACGAGAGTGTTCATCCTCAGGAAATTTTTTCATGTAACAGAACTGCACAATCTAGCAAAAGCAAATGGCATTTTTTAGCAACCATGCTATGCTACTATCTATATAAAAATTTCTGGTCATCATTCATCCATTATAATTACTCGAAGAAAGACATCTTATATCTAGTACGTTCTTCTTGACCACAGGAATTCTCCACATAGGATAAAAACCACAAACTCTAGACACAATTTCACCAGTAATCATTGCAAGAGCACTTCCCATCCTTGAAATGGTGAAACCGCTTGTTATCCCTCACAATCAACTCCCTCCCAACAATTCTCGACATGATCTTGATCGCATTGTGGCAATCCCCACAAATCCTCAGATTCTTGATGATCCTGAGGGGCGTCCTTGCAGGGGTGCTTATCAGTCCATATGCAATAGCCAATCTCTCACTGTGGTACATGAGTGCTTGCTCCTTTGCCTCTTGGTCTATGTCATGTAATACGTACCTTGTATCAGGCACATATACCTCCTCTTTCACCACCTTTTTTTCGATTTTTGGGGGCAGCCGATATTCCCCTAGTTTGTTTCTACCATCTAACATGTTGATACCCAGGCGTCTTTTTGGTGGTAGGGCCCGGACTTTTTTGGGGTCAGCTCTAGATGGGTCCAGAGAGACCATGATGTCATCTACCCAATCTTCCATGTCTATGTCTCCCTGTGCATGAGCCATGTTTCTCAATGCTTCCCAAATCTCAATCGGCGGTTCAAAGGGTAAGTTCTCTATGTAATCCACAGCTTCATTTAAATGGCCCGACTTTCCTAAGACCTCAACCATGCCGACAAAATGTTCAATCCTGGGGGTGATACCATAACACTTGCTTATGGATTCAAAGTGTATGAGGCCTTCTTCTACTGCTTCAGAAGCAGCACATGCAGATAAAACCAACACAAAAGTTTGTGCATTAGGGGTAACACCGGCTAATCTCAACTGTTCATACAGTTGCAAACCCTCATCCCCTTTACCATTTATGGTATACCCATGTATCATAATGTGCCAAGACTCCATGTCTCTGTCAGACATATGATCGAATGTGCGGCGCGCATCAATCATAGAACCACATTTGCTATACATCTCTAGAAATTTATTGTTTACATGCAGATCACCACGAAATGGTGACCTGAGGAAGTAATCATGTACCTTTTTGAGGTCATCGAGTGATTCAGGCCCAGTACAGGATGATACCAAAGAGAAGAAAGTGTGTGGATGGGGTGCCCGAACACCATGGCTGAGTAGTTCAATTGCTTCCTTAACCTTCCCAGCATGCGCCAAGGCACCAAAATCAGATGAAGAAGGAAGCGGTGGGGTCTCCGGTGAAGGAGGCGGTGGCGGAGGTCGCTGGTGCTGATGGTGAGGTGGAGCCCATAGATTTTTCGCAGGCCAAGACCACTGATCCTTGTTAGTTGGAGATAGCTGGTTTACGGGAGGTGAGGCCCACTGATTTGGTTGAGTTGGATATATCTGGTTCGTGGGAGACGGGGACCACTGTTCGTGGGAGGGTTGGAATGTATTGGGAAACGAGGCGGCGGAGGTGGAGAGGAGGCGGAGCGAAATGAACTTCGATTTGGAGAAGATAGTGAGCATGGAGTTCGCGCGTGGGACCGAGGAGAGAGAGCAGACAGCCATGTGTAAGGTTTAGTTGCAACCCTGTTGGTCGGAGGAGAGACGATGGGGGTTTATCGGAAAATCGGATAACAGGGATCAGTTGTGTAGACTATGGGCCGGGCCGGACCGTTTTTTGTGCTTCCTTCGAAGTAGGAAGAACCGGATCGCAATCAAATTGCACATTTTATACTTTGAAACAAAAAGAAAGAAGAAATTTAAAAGAACAATCTAATTTTCCATTGGAGTGGTGAAATTTGAATTACAGATAGAATTATGTCACTTCGTGTGACGACAATCACTGAATTTTAAGTTTCCAAAACACTAGCTCCAAATAAGAAAGACAATGATAGAATCATAGAAACGCTAAAACTCGAACTATACAAAAAAACGCGGATCTCCAGCACGGATGCTAACACACCAATGCAGGGACCGACCCAGCATTTTTTTACATAGCTAGGATATCTTTCGCTGCACAGTAAAACACGTACATAATTTGGAATAAGAGGCTAGAGACAATCATTTGACCAAATAATTTTTGCACAGAATTATCATTCTTCATCACTATCATTGCCAAACACGGAAGGCACTCTTGTCACAACCTTTGGTTTCTTTGCAGATGATCCAGTAGAAGCCTGTAGTATCACAAAACATGAGAAATTTGAAATATTTAATGAATGAAATTGTAGAATTTCATAATGTGTTTTTTGACCGACCTTGGAAGTGGTGACTCTTGAAAAGCCAAACTTTAAAGATTGCCGCTGATTCTGATTCAAGTCGGTAACTGTTGATGCATTATCATTGGAAATTTCTAACTCTTCTTGTTTCTCCTGCTGTTGCAGCCTTTTATGAGCATCAACCCTAAATAAAGAAAATAATCAAAACAGGTTACCTTGTGAGATTCAGCATTAAGTTTGCAAGGTTATCATCTTTTGTATTTTTTTTTTTTTACATTTGTGCTAATTTGGCCATTTCCTTCTCCTGACGCAATTGTTCCCTTTTCAGCCTATCGTCACGGCTGCTGCTGCTTCCATGCATATCTTTCATCTCCTTGAACCTCTATAAAACAAACAAACAAACAAACAGCATCAGAAATTAGAAAGAGGCAAAATAGTATATTTTCAGGTTCTTTTCTTCACTTCAAACAGAACTGAAATCTTATTTGAGTTAATTGCAACAAATAGATAGATTGCCAAAAGGTCATGTCCAGGTAGGAAAAAAGAAAATAAAATCAAAAGAGCAAGCCCTCCTATTTTCCCTTAATTCTAGATATTCAATTCACATTAATTCTAGGGGAAAAATAGAAGGATTAATTCTAGGTTTAACAAAGAATCAATCCTATGAATAAAAAAACTTCACATTCTAAAACTGAATATAAAACTTTTGGTCATGGTCCTGAACAACTTTGATGTCATATCAACGGGAGTACTCCCAACTTTTAGCATTTTATGGTTGGGGGCTAGTTGAATATGAGATGCCATTGTTATTTGCAAAATAACCCAAAATATTACATGAAAAACTAAGAGGCCATTCAAGAATCAATGAAGAAAAGAAAAATAAACAAAATTTGCGCTGACCTTCCGATGGTTATGATCATAAGAACTTAGATGAGCCTCAAATTCAACAGCGAGTTTGTATTGCTTGTGGCAAAGGTCACAAAAGAAAACTTTCTTTATTTCCTTGACCTCGGTCTGGATTCTGTGCTCCCTTTCTGCCATCACCTGGAATTGTCATACATGTGCAGCACAAAACAAACAAACCAAAGGCAATACACACCACCAAATACAACCTACTTCAGGATGGCAACTGTGAATGCCAACACTGACCTTATTTAATCATAATAACCGCTAAGCTTGCATCTAAATCTTAATTGAAATTCAAGTTCTTCAATGAGATTAATGGCCAGATTTCAGAAACAACCCTCAAAGTTTTATGATTTCACTTTTGGGTCCCTTACTCAATTACCTGATGTTAAAGTTGAATTTCAGACCTCCATAAAATAAATTTGAAATATGGAGGGTTCTTTTTTTTTTTGATAAAATACCAATTTGGTGCTTCATTTATGCTCATGCAGTTTAATGAAGTGTTATTTGTAAGTTTTTCAACCAAATATTGCTAAAGATAGAACATGACACAGTGACAGTAAAAAAATTAAAATTGTCAAAGGGATAGTGCTGAAGTACATGAAGCGCTGCTATCAAAACAATGGTTTCTAAGAAACTATAGTAATTTTCTTTTCATGCACATACCTCACGCTTTTTCAGTTGTTCTTCAGTTTCTTCAAGCTCGACTTCTAGTTTTTTCCTTTGCACATTCTCTTCTGATGTAAAGTATTCATCTTCTTCTTGCTTCCCTACCCCCAGTTTGGAGTCTCTAATACTAGCTTTTATAGGTTCAGTAATCCCTGTCCACAAAAAAGTTCAAAAAACAAATAGTACATGATTTTATGACCAATAAATGAATTTCTTTTCTCATTAAACACCAGCAAGATGTCAGAATTTGGCAAAATTTTCTCTTAGCACAGCTTGTTTCTCATTATATCGACATGTCCATGATGAATGGTCAAGAAAAGCAGTTTCTGTCATGAAATTCATACAAGGGTGCTCACAAGCACTATCTACAAGCACCACAAAAATAACTATAAGTATTATTAGATGACATGTGTGGAGATGTGTGAAAGAAGAGTAGAAGACTGATCTGGAGCTTATCATCTTTTCGTTTATTTCTATAGCCTTTTGGGATAACTTATTTTCTGGGGCTCAAAATGAGAGGTTAAAGGAGGGATTAGTAAATACTGATGTACTGATGTTACACTTCATGACCACGTTTTTTAATTGAAAAAAAAAGAAACTATAAACACTATGCTGAACAGTGCAAGTGCATACTCCTGTATGATATAGATGCAACAACACCATGGCTCTAAGCGGAAACACCTATGATGGCTTGTTTAAGAATATCACAAAGCAACTTAAGCATTTTTAATGGTATATTATATAATCACCATACAACATTTATAAACACCTGATGTTCAATACTTCAATTTAATAACCCGTGATGTAAACACATGCCAGTAAAATTTTAAACACTGTGAAGTGCTACATTGAACATTTGCTGTTGTTAGTACAAACACCAAACTGTATAGGATTTGGCACTGGTGCTGTTAAGGCATGTGGTGCATGAGCATGGCTTTACACACTTGAGGGCCTCAGAGCCAACTATTGTTACTACATACAGTAAAAGCAGTCAGGAGAAAGGCTGTGGGAACTCAAATCCTTTGAAGTACTTCATACTGTGAAGTACCTGCCCCTTACAAATCCACTCTTACAAAATCAATACACACAAATATCAAAGCTGCCGTATTCTCTTCATGCATGTAATGTCTGCCCACTCTACCCTCTAGGGTAACTACCCACTCAAGAGGATATGGACTCCAGGCTGCGGTCCTGCTAGACATTATGGCATTTCCTAGGGACAATATTGAAACTACTAACTCTCTTTGGAATGAAACAAGCAAGAGAAGTACCTTGTTCATTTTTGCCGAGGCCCTTTCCTTTCCAACCCATCTTCTGGAGGAGTCGAAAACCAATATTTGATGATGTCAGCTGGGTATCTACAGAAGACTGCTCCAGATCATCTGTATCTAGGTTTTCTGTGGGCCGGTGGTGCTTTGGCAATCTGAAATCATCCTCTTCTGACCCATGATAAAATAAACCAGAGTGCTCCTACAAAATTATACATAACAAATATTCAGATTTAATCAGACATTTACAAATTGTATCAAGCAAACTGCTATTTACTTTGAAGAGAGTGTCAAGGCCTCAGACCTCATACCAGAAAATATCACTATTGATAGTATCTCAGTCAATCAGGTCATAACATGGACTTGAAAAGAAAACTTCTACTAAAGTCAGACACGGAGTTTAGAAGTGTCTCAAAAGGACAATGAATACCTTTCCCTCCTGGTCCTTCTCCTGAAACCTTGAGGCATCTTTATTTCGACTATTGTATGTGCTTTCCATATGATTGCCTGGAGATACTGTTAACAAATAATTAAAAAAAAACTTATTTTCGCATCCAATCCATGAACTGAAAACTAAAACATGAAACTCAACTGAGAAAATTTCTCTATAAAATACCACTGCTAAATTCAATAAGCTGCAATTGTAAATAAAAAATGAAGGACCTTTAATGCTCAATCCAATAAGAGGGTATCAGGAATCAAGAGGCTTACAAAGGAGAAAGCAGTAGATGAAAAATCTCAGACTGCAAGTAGAAACAAAGAAGTGATGGAATTTGCTCCGGCGACGCAGCCGGATAAAGTGGATCGGATCAAAGGGGAGAGGTAGGTTACGACTTACGAGTTCCCGACAGTTTTTATTATTAATAAGGGGAAATTATTTATTTGCCACTACAAAATTTAGAATTTAGAAAATAATTTAATAATTTAATAATTATTATTAAATTAATATTATTAAAAATAAGAGTGAGAACCGTAAAATTTCAAATATACGAATGTCGGATCAGTGAGGACGAAAGTGGATCGCGCAAGTGATCGCATGTTTTGGAAGAGTGGCGCGGTAAAAATAAGGAAAGGTTACGTAAAAATAATGAAACACACCACGACGAGTTCAGATTCCGTTTCTCACTCTTATTTTTAATAATATTAATTTAATAAAACTTATTATTACTAAAAACTTCTGCTTCTCTCAACAATCAAGCCTATGCTGTTTCGGATTTCGGATCGAATAATGTCGGCTACTAGTCTACTCTATGAATTTGAAGAGGTCGTTTGATCCGATAATTGCTGCCCGGTAACGCTAACTTGCCAGTTGCCATTTACCAACTACCCGGGTTTACGGCCTTTTTAGAAGGGTGTAAACGGGCTGGATTTAATTTTGGGCCGACTAACAATTAAATCTCTAATAAACTAATACCCTTTCTACTTCCTACTGTTTGAAAATTTTCTCAAGCAGCGTTTAAGACTTTGCTCTTTTACGAGCCTTAAATTTCTTCTCCTCAGATCTTTTGCATACATGCTTACGCAGTTGAGCCTGTCAAATTCTTAAACCATATTTCTAGGGTTTTGCTCTAATTCACCAGCACATCAATTCTCCAGGATGGTATCTCAAACGGATCAGGACCGTCCAATTTTGAAGCCAGTTATGTTCAGATCTCACGACCACCACTTGATTTGAATTGGATGGCCTAGAATAGCTAACATATTCATTGAACTCCGTCTAGTTTTAGAGAAGCACAATATAATAGACCAGAATACTGCTAGGAAGCTCATACCATAGACTTTGCTCTTTTAGTCAATACATGACTTTCAAGTTTCAATTGCCAAGGCACAATTCAAACATGAAAAATGTACATAGTACGAATCTCAAGTCAATTCAAATTGGAAAATAATGGTGCCAAGATTCCTACACTAAACTCTCACTATGTCACCCACAAAGCCGATTAGACCGCCATCTTAAGCAACAGCTAAAAGAACAAAAGAAAAGAAAAGGAGGGAAAAGAAAAAAGAAAAAGAAATTGTACACCCAAATTAAAGCACCAGGCAGAACCAAATCTGTACAAGGGAGGCTGGATAAGCATAGAACCCACACATTCACAAATTCAAATTCAAATTCCCTCATAATTTAGCTTTTTTCTGCTCATTGTTCTCCTCAGATGAATAAACCTCTTCCATCAACCCCTCAATGGTTCTCATGTCCCAAACAATTTTCAATTACACTTGAGCTTCCACCACTAAAATCTGCCTGAAGGTCCAGAGTCTCTATGGTCAGATCTAGTATCAGTTTCACTTGAACTTGCTTTGGACTCTATCTCTGCCAGATGGGCCCTCCTGCTCCTCCGATCCTTTAATTGAAACAAGTCAAAAATAATAGAGACAAGTTTTGGTGTTTTAAGTAAAAGCAAAACAATTCGATCCGTCTCAGATTCTTAACAGACATCATACCAGTTCAGAACAGCTACTGCCTTAGTGCAGTGGTGCTGATGTAAGAACCAGCACTTGCAGGCCTGGTACAGGTATTATACCAATCAGGTTGAGGTTCATCCTGCCATACTGGCACCCACTATGCCTGACAGCATAAACAATTTCATCCAATGACCACATAAAGTTTATACCATTGCAAACAGGTTCTGTACCTTACCATCCTGGGCAGGTGAAACAGTATTGCTAGCATCTCGAATTTTACTGCAGCCATCTTTACCAGTAAGCTACTGGACTTGCATAAGTCAGGTATCATTTCACAACCAAATCAGGTAAATCCCCATTAATCTACATAACGGCACCAATACAAGGTCCAGAAGACCAGAACTGGTTTGATTTGATCTTTCTGCCAGTATCCTAAAGGCTGTACCAATCGAGATGGCGATGCTAAGACACGGAAAAAGAAAAAAAGGAAATCATAAAAAGAAACCTCGCGAGAAGGGACATCCTCGGCCTCAAGCATGCGGACAACATGGCCCATGGTGGGGCGCTTCTCAGAATCTGGGTCCACGCATCGCAATGCAACCAAGAGGGCCCGCTTCAGGGCTCGAGTGGCAGGCTTTGCCTCCATGTCATGATCCACCACTTCCTCTGCTCTCCTGTTTCCCACCATCATCTTCAACCACTCCACTAGATGTACCTTCAGTTCAAGAGCAAATGTAAATACAACAAGTACTTTTCAGCATAGAACTATGTTGCACACTTGCACTATGTTCCATGAAAATCTGAATTTGCACTCCAGTCCAATCAGATTTAGTTTTTATACTAAAAATATATGAAGGCCTGGTTCTGATGCATTATGAGGTTTTCTTCACATAGAACTATAGAAGTATATTCATTAAGCCCTTGAGCAAATCGGTTCTTTTCAGGAATTTCAAAACAGCTATTCAGTTTTTCTAACAAAATGCTGCATTGCCTTCCCTAGCAAACTTGATACAAAAGAAAAATAGAAAAAAAGCCCAAGCTACTGTTCATCCTATCTCTATTGGTAATGGGCAAGAAAGGATTTATTTGGAAGTTTTTATATATAAGGTGGAGGGGAGGGGGTGAAGTCGAGATACTTCTCGTGGTTTATACAGTATATAGAACTTGTCCTTCTGAGTTCTGAGGAATTACTCCAAAGATCTCCAGGCACAATGCCAAAGAAAATACTTAAACAGTAAAAAAATAAAAAATTTAACCAGATGATACCTCGTTAGGATGCCGGCCATAGTCAACAGGATCCCTCCCAGTGACAGATTCTAGAAGGAGCACACCAAAGCTATAAACATCACTTTTCTCATTAAGTAATCCAGTATTTGCATATTCTGGAGCAACATACCTAGAATGTTGTTTACAATTTGCAGTTGATACAATGTTAGAAATGTCTACACATCACTATTAACACAAATAGCCAAGTATTTGTTAACTTACTCGGGTAAATCATTCCTTGCAACATTGAAAATAACAGTTTCCAAATAAAAGTATGACCAAAAGAATTCCCGCACATTTGCTTCCGCAATCATTGGGCCATTTTCATTTTACATCTTACAATATGATACAGGGGCCAAAAATGAAAATTCATTGTTTTACTTGTATTCATGCATACATGTGCAAATAAGCATATCACATATACTAGTAGACTACAGGACCAAGAAGGTACTGCTGCTAGCAATTTAAGATATCAGACAGATATCGCATGCAGTGTAAAAGGTACTCTGCAGCGTATCAATCAATTTCATACCATAAGACTTGCCTAAACGAAAGAAATGGAGAAGAAAAAAATCCACCTTTACTATCAAATATAATATAGAACCTTTGATTTAAATAAAAGTAGAACATGAAATAAATATCACCCTTTTCAAATTTGCATGACATACATATTCTATGATATATAAGGGCCAAATAACCATAACATGATCTCCAAGAGGCATAAATGTACATTAGTGAGCTTACCCAAAAGTGCCCATAACTCTAGTTGTAATATGGCTTTTCCCGGCACCAAGAAGCTTTGCAAGACCAAAATCAGAGAGCTTGCCGTTAAATTCTTCATCAATTAATATATTGCTTGATTTGATATCTCGGTGCACAACCTTTGGCTCTATTGCCTCATGCAAATATGCAAGCCTACATGGCATTTTCCAAAAGTATTCACAATTATTAAGAGCTTATATAAAAATCCATCTTTAGGGGAAATTAGGGTACCATCAGGGCACCCTTGTAAAGCCAACTTGAAAGACAATACATCTACCACTTTCAGAAATGCAATAGGTGTGTTTTTTCAAATTCTATAATAGCACGGCACCTGTGCTTAAGCAGAAATCTACAAAATCCATATAACGGATCACCATGAGAAAACAGCATCCCATTATTATTGACCAGCAGCGCATTTGTTATTTATGATACTATATCTTCCCAATGACCTTTTTTTGGCTAAACTAATAAGATCAGCCTTGTAATATGAAGTTTATAAACTAATAAAGAGGGAATTTTAGAAATATGGTTTTTCCATGATCCAGAATTTATGATCAAACTACCTCGTCTTAAAAAATATGCTTATTTCCATGATCCAGAATGCAGAGATAAATCAAAAATGAAAAAGAAAACAACATGGTTTTTCCTGTAGAAACTCAATAAAAGAAAGAAAATTTTCATACGCTTTGGCAATGCCAAGGATGATTTTCATCCGTGCCTCCCAAGTGAGCACCCCTCGTTGACGCATGGCACCATGAAGCCACTGCTCCAAGTTCCCATTGCTCACATATTCATATACTAACATCCTGAAAAGTACAAGTGCCATGTCAGACAACATTCATACACTAACATCTCATGTGTACATGTTTTTATGCTTTGCTAAGTCAGCAAGTGACCCACTTTTGTGGTTGTGCACCAAGCTACCTATACTTTGATAATTGTCAGACAAAGTTATCACGTCGTGAAGAAAGAAAATTCCATAAAGTACAAAAGAAAACGCTATAAAGGAAAGTATAGAAGTAACCATTTGACATCAGATAAGGTTATATCATTAATCCTGACCAAACATTAAACGTTACAAATGTTTGCTGATTTTCAAACTTTTCAGTCTCCAAACCATAATCACATGTTCTTTATGTGTAGTCATCATTATAAGATGACTACATGCGAACATAAACGATAAAGCAGCTTCTCTACTAGCACGCACATCATTAAAAAAACTGCTGCAATATCACAGAGCGCCGCTACCGAGTACTAAAATTCTAACAACAATAGAAAAAACTATAAAAATAAACGACCTATAAAAATAAAGTACCTATGGATTCCTTCAACACAATAGCCAAGAAGTCGCACCAGATTCTTATGTCTTACATGCCCAATTGCTTCCACCTCCACCCGAAATTCTTTCTCAGCTTGACCCCTGGAAAAGTCCATAATCCAACAAATGCATTGCTAACCTTAAAACAATACACCAAGAGCTCAATGGTTTGTTGAGGAACTAGACTAAACACAACTACATTTTCAAACAATACCTAATAATTCAAACCTAAGCATTACCAATGACAGGATAACAGAACTAATCACTCACAAATTGTTAAGGAGCTTTTTAATTGCCACCTCAGTGCCGTTTGTTAGTCGTCCCCGATAAACCACCCCATAACCACCTTCTCCAATTACATTTTCCTTACAGAAACGATTTGTTGCATGCTCCAAGTCCCTCAGAGTAAACCAGTGGCCCCACCCGAGATGTGAGAACTCCGGCAAGCCCACCAAAGGAGAAGCCGACACAACAGCATGCTGATAATTTTGCTTCCTTGCTGGTCCTGACCCGCTCTCATCACCTGACCCAAAGTGGTATACTGAGCTACACTGACTTAGATTGTCAGCATCACTAGATTTGCTTCTTGCCAGGTGTGCCAGCATTTTTCCTGAATTATTATTCTTGCCAGAACTGCTATTGTTAAAATTACTGTTATTGCTGTCAGGGTAATAATGGGTGTCATGATTTGTTTGGAGGGTTTGAGCAAGGGAGTGATGGGACCCTCCTACCCGGTCTACAGATATTTCCTTTGATACATCAGGGATTTGTGAGATGGGAACTTTGTCAAAAGTAAAAGTTGTGCGGCTACGTCTGCGAAACATGGCCCACATGCAAAGGAAGGTGAGAATGAGAAGAATAAGCACGCAGACACTTATTCCGATCACTACCCATAATCTCAGACCAAAAGGTGGTGTACGAGTTGAGAGCTCAGAATTTAGTCCGTCGCTTGTTGACATCTTCGATATCTGAATTGAGAGGTAGAAATTTTGTGTCAGGCAGATTCTTAGAAAAAGAAGTTGCTACAAATATAAAACATTCTTCTGAATTGGTTTATCAATAACTAATGAAAGAATCCTTTTATATGGATAACTAAAGGCAAACAAAGCCTACTTATCTTAAATTCAGAAATGCCTACAAGTAACATGTACATTTTTGTCAATACAATAAATACTCTCAGGTTCATAAAATCTTCTTTTTTCTCTCCTTTTTATGCAACTCACACTAAACAAAACTGCATTGTGAAATCTAGCCAGCAACCAAAAATATGACAATGGCTTCCATAAGAACATATGTAAATGGTTGGTATCAAAATGAATTTTTCTCCGAAAGGCACACTCTTTCAGAAATGCAAAAAATAAAGGAAATGCATGATGAAACTCTTCATAATCTTGTGATGTATAAATCTCATTAATGCAGAAAGGGCATAGGGATAACACACATCATTCTCAATAAATGCAGACTACTGAACCACTATCAGTCCCACTAGACTAGTTTCTAGACCACAATTAACTCAAAAAGATCTAGAATTCTCTGATTAAATAAAAAATTGAAACAATCGAGCTGCATTAAAGTTATGAAGGACCAAAATTAAAACTTATGGTGTTCTCAAACTAAAGCCCCTGGAATAAAGCATTTATATATTTTTTTCCACGAACCTAAATTTTCACTCTAAGAAAAGGAATAAAAGAAATTACCTCTTTTATGGATTCGATCTGTTTTCGTTGGCTTTAACCCAGGGAAGAAAAGAATCTAATCTTCCCGGATAAAACCTCTAAGCCAATTAATTCCATAGAAGCTAAAACAGATCGATTCCCAGTTATTAGAAAACTGAGAAAGAGTGGTTTCCAAGAGAAATATGCCCAAATGTGGGTGGTAGGTCCAAAAAAGACCATGCACTAAAGATAAAGCAAAGTCATAAATAAACAAAGGAAACACGGAAAAGGAAAAGAAGAACAAAACCAGCTACAGTTCAAGTGGAAGAGAGAAAAATCACTGTCGAGAGATGAGAGAAAGGGGTTGTTTGGTGACTTGGTAGGTGAGTGTTAGCGTTATCTTACTCTTACCTTTTTGTCGTAGCTCGCCCGGGGTTAGGAGATGGAGAGAGGACCATGAAAGGTAGAGCAAAAGAAGAGCAAACTTCTTTTGCGATGGAGAGAGAGAAGAGGGAGGGGGGGGGGGTGTAAAGGTAGTAGGAACAGTAAAAGAAAAGCAAGGGGTTAAAGTATGGAGAGATGTAATAAAAGAGAAAAAATGGGCATGGGAGGAAATGATAATTGATAAATGGGGCCTGGGGCCTGGGGCCAATTTAAAATGTTGCTCCTGCACTAGGTGTACGAGTATATAATGATCCATAAACCCTAGGGAAGCAAAGCTAATGCAGCCAAATAAATTTTAATTGTGTGATTAAATTATGTCATATGTTATGGCCTTATGGGCTTGTGGTTATTAAATATGTGAAATGTACGGTTCAAAACTTTATCTTGCTATGTTTGTTTATACATTGATATTTCATCTTAAATTAACAAAGATATATGCTGACGTAAGTATTAATTAAGTAATAGTAAGTTAAAAGCGTCGATAGATAATTACTTTTTCAAGTTAAACGTGTCTGTTTTACTAAAAAAAATGTGACCGTTATGTGATATTTCTATCTAAAATAAAAATTAACAAATATAAATGTCGAGTACGATATGTGCATTCAAAATTACACTTATATGCTTGACATTAAATTTATAAACAGACAAAGATATAATGACGTAATATATTTATAGCAAGTCAAGGGTGGCGAAAAGAATGAAGTTTTCCACTAATTTAATGTGTATATTTTTCATTTACTCAACATCACCAGAGAATTGATTTGCTCGTGCGACAAAAAGATATCGTACGAAATATGTACACTCCAAAACCACGTCTGTGTGTTGGTATAAAACAATAGAGTGCATCATTCCTTAATATATAAATGAATAAAGAAATATTAACAGAGTACATAAACAGTAAGTCAAAGATGGTGGTAGATAATAATACTTTTTTCCATCTGATATTTCCACGTAGTCTTGTTTAGAAGAAAAAAATGAGGATCTTCCCCTCAAATTTTATTCCATTTAGTTTATATATGAGGAATTACATCAACTTTTTATGACATTAATTACAGACAATTTTAAAGTCTAAAAAGTTTTTTCAAATTTCAAATATGATGAATATATTAAAATGTGCTTGCAAATCAAATTAGACTTTTTTTAATTTTTTTACTATTTATAAAGATAGATACAAATTTTATTATTTTTATACCCATCGTAATAAATAATAAAGAAAATTAAAAAAATATATTCAGTTTGATTTGTGTGCACATCTTAATATATCCATCACGTTGAATGGTTTGGATCGACTATTTGAACTTTAAAATTTTTAAAAATATTTTTTGTAACTTTAGTGTCACCAAAAGTTAGTGTAACTTGATCCCTCATATATATATAGAGAGAGGGGGACTATGATGTTACGCGTAGCACGGATGGTCCGTGTGCTACGGACCGTTTCTTCGTCTTTAAAGTTTAAATGATCGATCTGACTGGTAAAATTATTTTGCATATGAAAATCTAGTTGGGGGCCAAACTTTATATTTTTAAAATTATTATTATTTTTTTAAATGGCTAGAAAATCACTTGATTTAATTATTATGAGCCATTCAAAATGAGTGATTTTTTAGCTATCTTAAAAAATAGTAAAAAAATTCTAAAAAAAATATAAAATATGGTCCCCAACTAGATTTTAATATGCAAAACACTTTATCGGTCTGATCAATCATTTGAAATTTGAAGACGGAGAAACAGTCCATAACATACATATTATCCATATATATATATATATATATATATATATAGAGAGAGAGAGAGAGAGAGTTAGGCTATGGTGCTACGCGTAGCACGAATGGTCTGTGTGCTACGGATCATTTTGCCATCTTTAAAGTTTAAATAATCGATTTAACTGGTAAAAGTATTTTGCATATGAAAATCTAGTTGGGGGGTCAAACTTTATATTTTTAAATTTATGATATTTTTTAAGATGGCTAGAAAATCACTTAATTTAATTATTATGAGAAATTTAAAAGGAGTGATTTTCTAACTATCTTAAAAAATAGTAAAAAAATCTAAAAAATATAAAATATGGTCCCCGACTAGATTTTCATATGCAAAACACTCTTATCGGTCTGATCGATCATTTGAACTTTGAAGACGGAGAAACAATCCATAACATACATATTATCCATGCTATGTGTAGCACCGTAGTCTAACTATATATATATAGTAAATATATCATGAGCTTAAGCTCATGGAGGCCTTTGTAAGTTTAACTCAAAAAGTACATCAAATAATCTCTAAATTTTGATTTATCATACTCATTATATTTTTCATGTAAAACCTTATGGGATACAAAAATTTGAAGTATTTTGAGTTTTTTAAGTCATTATTTTTAATTTTTGAAATTAATATACAAATATTGAATATATTATTATTATTTTTAGATTCGATTTTTAAAAAAATTAAAAACAATGACTTAGAAAACTCAAAATATACTATTTTTTTGTATCCCATGAGCTTTTCATATGAAAATTTTAATGAGCATGTTAAATCAGAAATTAAGAGATAATTTGATATATTTTTTAGTTAAGATCATGGAAGCCCTCCGTGAGTTTAAACTCACGTTATTTTTACTATATATATTGTTTGTTTATTGTGCTTTCAGTAGTATTTCAGCTAGAATGCTTAAAGTTTAATTTAAGCAGCTCAATAAAATTTGTCTACTATAATTTCATAGAATACTTTTTTTTATCATGTTTGGAATTATTTTACTATACTTAATTAATTTTCAAAGATAACCCTAAAATAATATAAATAATTGTATGCCAAAAAAAGTATTTTTTTTAAATCATTAAGTATAGTAAAATAATTTAAAATTTGATAAAAAATAGTATTCTATAAGATTATATATATATATGTGTGTGTGCTAATGTGATTTATAAAGCACAAAATACTTCGTATTTCATGCTTATAACTCATGTTTTAAAATTCAAATGGACGATCCATATTGTATGATCTTCATATCAAAATCTCCTTGGTGATCAAATTTTATATTTTTAAATTTTTTTTTGCTATTTTTTTTAAAGGGATAGAAAATCCTTGATATTGAATGGTTCAGATGATGTCAAATTAATGAATTTTGTAGCCCTTCAAAAAATAGTAAAAAAAATTCCAAAAAATATATAATTTGATTACCAAGGAGATTTGATATGAATATTATATTTAACATTTGGATCATCCATTTGAATTTTAAAATATGAGATATAAGCATGAAGTACGAAATATTTTGTGCTTTATAAAGCACATTAGCACACACACACACACACACACACACACACACACATATATATATATATATATATATATAATTTGGTCTATGGTGCTATGTATAACACAAATCGCCTCCATGCTATGGATCAGTTCTTTATTTTTAAAGTTTAAATGATCGATCGAACCGTATAAAATAATTTTCATATGAATATCTCGATATAGACCAAAATTTATATATTTTAGAATTTTTTTTACTATTTTATAAAAAATAGTTATTATGCGCCATTCAAAAGAAGCAATTTTTATTTTCTATAAGAGTTGGACCAATAGTGATGATTTTCTTTCTACCCAAAAAGTAGTAAAATATTTAAAAATATATATATAATTTAATTTTCTATAAGAGTTTAATATGGAGAATATATTGAGCGGTTTGGATCAATTATTTTTGACTTGATGTTTGAGATTTTGACACGTTGCATAGGAGCATCATGCAACACGTTGCACTTTAAATTCTCCTCTCTCTCTCTCTCTCTCTCTCTCTATATATATATATATATATATATATATAGTAAAGCTAGCGTGCTCCTAGGAGCAGGGAGCCCTTCCGTGATCTTAGCTCAAAAAATATATCAAATGATCTCCAAATTTTGATTTATAACTCTCATTAAATTCTTCATATTGAAGTCTTATTGGGTACAAAAATTTGAGGCGTTTCGAATTTTCTAAGTCGTACTTTTTAATTTTTGAAAATTAACTCTAAAAATAATAATAATATATTCAATGTTTGTACATTATTTTCAAAAATTGAAAAGAGCGACTTAGAAAACTCGAAACACCCAAAATTATTGTACCCATAAGACTTTAATATGAATTTAATGAGAGTGATAAATCAAAATTTGGAGATCATTTGATATATTTTTTGAGCTAAGATCACGGAAGGGCTCCGTGCTCCTAGGAGCATGGTGTTTTACTCGCTCTCTCTCTCTATATATAGTTATGTTATGGTGTTTTCATGAAGCATGGTAAGGGTGATGGTTCAAACTCAAATCTTTAATTTAAAATTTGATATGACCTATTCGAGTCATTCATTCTAATATTTATACAAAAATGTATCAACAAATCAAATTTTATATTTTTAGAACTTATTTGCTATTTTGTTGGATAGAGAGAAAATGACTTGATCTGAGAATTCTAGTTCATCCAAAATAATGATTTTTTCCCCATAAAAAACACAAACCAAATCCAAAAAATATAAAATTTAGATTGAATAGTTTGAATCGATCATATCTAGTTTGAAATTATCGAAGCACCATCCTTTCCACGCATAGCGTTGCATGAACGCGTTCATGCACCAAGTCAAAATCTCAAATTAAAAATGATGGATCCAAACCATTCAATTTATTCTCTATATCAAATTCTTGTAGAAAATCATATTTTTATATTTTTTTTTAATTTTTTGCTTGATTTAAGGATTTTGGATCGTCCGATAGTGACTATTTTCTTCTTATACAAAAAATAGCAAATAAATTTCAAAAAATATGAAATTTATTTTTTCACAAGAGTTTGATGTGGAGAATAAATTAAATGGATCAGATCGATAATTTTTAACTTTAATTTTATGATTTTGACGTGGTGTACGAACGTATCCGTGCAATGCATTGCATTTTAGACTACCTCTATATATATACACACGTGGAGGGATCCCTTGATAATGGGTTATTTTGACAATCTTGACAATAATTTTTCAAATAAATCTTGAAAATAGAAAAAAAAAATATAGATATGTTTTATTACATATAGATCGACTATGATTCAAATTTCATTATCGTTTGATAGTCCATCAAAGATAAAAAAAATTATGTAATTTACAACGATTTCTATATAACAATATTTGATGGACTATCAAATATTAATAAAATTATATGAAATTTGAATCACAATCAATCTATAAGTGATATAATATATTTATATATTTTTTCCATTTTTAAGATTTATTTCATATTTATCTGAAAATTCATTGTCAAAATTGTCAACGGAGGCCTCCCCATATACATATCTACTCCATATTAATCGTTAGATATATTAGAAATTTTTATGATGTGATAGATTATAATAAAAATATTAAAATCTTTGTTAAATTCATAACACATCCGCTACATTAAAAATTATACAATTGATGCTATCTCTTTATGAAAAGACATCATTATGCTTAAGAATTTACCAATTTTGAAATTTGATTATATATTTTTTTTAGAAAGCTATGATCACTATTTAAAAATAATTGATTAATTATATTTGCTTCTTACTTATTTTGTTATCATTTCTTGTATTGAAATATGATGATTTTTTTATAGATTTTGATGTCGAAAGATTACAAGGTAAAAATCATCTATAGCAAAGCACCAGTAATAATGATAGTATATATCATTTTTCTTTTTTTCATTTCAAAAGATGATATGATATTTTTAAGGTATAATTTAATACTAAAACAATACAACTCTAAGAATAATTAATTATTATGTAGCTAATTATAATATATATCATGAAATATATTTTTAGCATTGTTAAAAATATAATTATGTTAAAAAAAATTCCAACAAAAAATATTTTTAAATATTTGATTATTTATATAAGTTATATTTTTTGAGGTGAAACCCAATGAACATCTCTATTACTTCATAAAAAAAGATTTAAGTCTTCTAATTTCTCATATATGTCACATTCATATATAATTTTTCTCTCTTCACATTAAAGTAATGTGTATGATATATTTAAGATGAAATTAACTACTAAAATGAGCCAATTTTTTTATGACCCATTATAGATTATCATATATTTAATTATATTATTTATAAAATATTAATAATAATTATAATTATATACATCTTTAGCAATTAAAAAATATATTTAAAATTTTCTTTAACTTTAAATTTTATAAAAATATTGATTTTTTTAATTATTTATTTTAGAATATATTATCAGGGTGAAACTCGAATTACAGTTTTATTAAAAATGAAATGGGATTTTCCATCAGCAAAAATAAAGTATCGAACTGAGTTCTTTGAAACCAAACAAAAAACGTGATTTTTCATGAGCAATAATACAGTTATTTACTATTAGCAATATGTAAATAGAAAAATAGTAAAATACTAATATTTCAATTTACATGATTGCTTCAACTTATTTATTTTCGTTATTTTGTAACTGTCAAAAGTTTACTTCAAGCATTAAAGATAAAGATTAATAACCAAATAGAAAATTATTTGGGGGATATCGAGATCCATACCAAAATCGATACTAAAATTTTCATACTTTAACTCTTAATTTCATGATCGCAATTAGCTTGAAATAATCATGGAGTCTCTGACAATCCCTCTCTCCCTAAAACACTAGGTCCATTTCTAATGCAATTGCAAGAACCCGAACATAGTTGAAGATGACCCGGCGCGACATGCGAAAAAAAAGTACCATGAGGTCAAATCAGGCGATAGACATTAGACGGATTCACATCCCCTGCCATAGGTGTGAAGCCAGGGGCCTGCCATTGTGTCTATGGTATATGAGGTCCATTAAAATAAAAAATAAAATTCACCCTCTATTAGCTAAATCTGGACCGTTTAAACTTCCTTGAACCGTTGTGATTGTCCCATGACAGGACCCTGCCTTCAAACTAATGGCAGCAGATTCGGATCCGACATTAGACAGTCCAAAACTCCAAATCAAATCTAGTTATTATTATTATTATTTTTTTCTTCAAACAATGAATAAATTTATTAGGATATGTAGAGATGTGATGGGCTGTTCTATGATAGTTGAATTAAATGTCCATATTGTTCCTGCAACGACTCTCTGAGAAGCCAATTTTGGATATTTAATTAATGTGCCCATGCCAACTTTTGATAATCACACACAATCGATTTAACACATAATTATTAATTAGGATTTCACAATCTTTATATACCTCTTCGGGCTTGACATGTGGGCCCTCTGCTTGTTTGATACAATCAGTTACCATCAAAGCCTGAGAATAAGACTATGCCTTTGTTAGGCGTGGCGAAAAAGACGAACTGGTGTTGTCCCAATCATGAATCATAGATTAATAGTAACTTTATCATAAAATAAATTTCGGAGGGTTTTTCTAGATAAAGACTTGAGTATAAGCTATGAAGCTTTAAATACCATAAAACATTCTCATCTGAGTCTTTTGAACCGACGATCACTTATACGAAAGATATTATCTTTATAATAGATAGAAAAATAATTATTGGTATAAAATAAAATAATAAATAATCATATAAATTAACATTAAATAAGCATTACTATTAATAAAAATAATAATCATTATTATTAAATAAAATAATAATTATTAACAATAAATAAATTAATAGATAATAATAATCATTAGTTTTAAACAAAATATTAATTAATAATAATAATAATATAAAATAATTTTTTAATATAATAATTAATAATATTAGATAAAATAATAATAATAAATTAATAATAAATAAATAAAATAATAATTATTAGTATCAATAAAAAAAATAATTCGTTACTTTATTCTCTCCATCATTATTGTCAAGTTACCATCTAAAAATATGTTACTAATCTAAACAGTAAAACATTTATTGTATTCTCACATTTTTCAAAATAACACTAATTTCATATTATTCTCAAATCAGTAACTAAAAAAATACTATTTTTACACTACTACTTTCACCGTGCAAACGCACCCAAATTAAAGATATCCCGTAGAAAACTGGATCGATCTTCTAGTACCCACAGATTGGTGGTGCCTAGTCCCTTCCAATTAGGGGGTACCTGGGCCCACTGTCAGTCATGAATTAAAATTCGTGATTAAAATTGTCATTTAGCACTTTAGCAGAAAACCGTGTGAATTGGGATTGGTCGCTCATTGGTGGTTGGATTTGCAACGCCAGCCTTTTCGATTGTTAATTATTAACGAAATTATTTTATGGTGCTAATCCTGAAAAACACGGTATGGTTGCTTTTGTAAAGGCATCATTACGCCTCAACTGGCTCTTTTCCTATTTTATTTACCAACTCTTTGTACACATACAATTTGATTCTTCTATGAATATAAGTTTGGGACTCGGGAATGAATCGGTATTTTCTAGGGATTTTTTTTTCTGCAGAGCTATACAATTTTTTTTTATTTTGATCAATCCGATCATCAATTAATAATTTTAATTTAATAATAATAAATAATTTCGTACATTAAAATTCATATTTATATTTCATCACAGGCGTGAAAATTAAAATGAATCATTCAAATTTCTCTGCAAAGATCTCTACAGAAAATTCTCTCCGTACAGAAACTACCCGCCTTGGAAATATATTTAAGATAAATCAGGAGTTTGCTTTCTTAAATTCAAATTGAAGTAAACATCACAGTTCCGTTTATGTTTAGATACTAGATATCGTATTATAGCTTTGTTGCTTTGTACCATTTCGAAGTTTATTTATTTCATTGTAATCCACCACTTTTTCTCGAGCTTTCACCTAATGGCAATTAGTTTTTTAAGCATTTAATTTTGACGACACTATTTTCCAAAATTTTACTGTGTGATTTTCACTCCTTCACTTGTCAATCTCACTTCACACCTTTAAAAAATCCTATCAATATTAATTGTGTACTATTTAATACAAAACTAGAAATAATTAATTGAGTTAGTTGCTAGTTTAACTTTCCATTGAAAATATAAAATTCTGGAATTAGTAAAATAACTTCACTGATGAAAAGTTGTAATGATATTCTTGTCATTTATTAACACAAATTAAGTATGTTAAATTGTTAATTGAATTTGACGGTACGATGATCAGTTCTTACAAATTGAAAGTTCAAATAGATACCTGTCAGAATAAATAATTTGGAGTACTTATTGTCATGAGATGAAATCTGAGGGGTGTGATGATATTACCTCTTTATTTGAAATGTTCCTATAATAAAATATCGAGTTGTTTTGCTGTGGACTAAAATATTTGAAAAAAAAAGAATTGCATTAGAATTAATTACAATAAAAAAACACTGATTTTCATCACTAATGTGAAATTCAAGTTTATCATGATTCATCTGTATGTTTTATATTTGTTATAGGGTATAGAAGTAATTATGCATATTGGTGGATAATATTCATCAAATTTTAGGACCTTTCCAGCGCAATTGTCTTGTAATTTGTACTATTTTGATAAATGTCATGATCAATTGTGAAATGTCAAATCTAAATCTCTCTTCAAGGGTTTTAAGATAAAAATCAGAATCCATCTGACGCAGCTTGTATTAGATTGACGGTCTAAAACACTAAATAAAAGGGGGAAAAGGCCCCCAATCTGAGTCCTAAATGACTAAATCACAACAAAAAATACTAGGTAAAAGTGTTTTTCTAATAAAGCAAGACCATAAAAGACCAAAAAAAAAGCCATCGTTCATGATTAAATTGAAATTTTGGAAAGGACCAGGAGGCCTTTCCAAAGTACCAAGTGCACCTTTTTCTTTTTTGCTTAATTAATGGGAGTACCAGTTGCTGGTACACCTTGGCCGTAGTAAAACATAATTTATTAATTAATAACAACGCTGTTTCCAGTTCTCATGACCAGACAAAGCAGCAAACACTGTAGCACTTCAAACAAAAAGAGAAATGAACACTGTATAAAAGGGTTCTCCTGTGGAGAAAAAACACACAAAATTTGTACAAAAGGGAGAAGTGACAACCAAAAATGATACGAAGTGAAAATGTAATAGTAATATATAGCAATCAGTTTTTCTGAGGTGCAATTTTGTTTTCATCTTTATGGAGGAAGGTGTAAGTTACTTGCTCCTTTACACAAGAAACCTTTTCAATACATTAATGCGATTATGGGAGCTTGTTGCAAGGGAACAGTAAGGTGGTCCTTAGATGTGAAAATAATAAATGAAAAAAAGCATATACAAAGATAAATAAATAAATAAAAAAAGAAACCGGGACATGAGATAAGGTTTAAAGCTTATAACGACAATCTCGACCGTCTAATTAATGTATAATATCACACAATAAAGAATCCGGTTTTACCTTATGAAAATAGACGGATTATTGACGAATGCAGACAGCTCTCCTATCAGAAAAAATCTCACCCGTCCAATATGAATCGGACGGTTCTGATCTGTGTAAGTACAACTGATTAGTACACTACCAATTGGAGAGGAGCCCACGACACAGATAACACTGGGCTTCATAAACCCTTTTAAACGGTAAAATTTTCAGATCTCAAACGAGCATTACTTCTGGGCTAGTATAAGAAAAAAGGAATAGAAAACCCAAGAGATTCAACTGGGCCCCTAACAGCAAATAGCGATTTCTTTTCGGATCCGCTGTCCAACATCAAACAGCGACAGCCGAAATGCCCCGATCTATCTCTTGCCACGTAGTCAGGGGCGGAATCAAGGTAGGCGACCGGACATTCTCTCGATTCACTGAAAAATAAATATACGATAAAAAATATATATATTTTTTGATCCGAACATTCTATTTATTTTAATCGAGCACTCCTATCGATCGTTTCTATTCCGTCTGCACGTAGCCATTGCCTCAACGTTCTCCTCATCATACATTCACTCTCCACACTCCAGAGAGTTATCTGTTAGTTCAACTCGAGCCGCATTTCAAGGCGCTTTGTGTGGATATATGTACACTATGATCATAATTATATTCGCAAATTGTTGGCTTTGTATATATTTCTAAATTTTGGGTACAAGTGGGCTGATTAAATCGGTGTTTTTGAAGTGTTTGAATAGTTTGGCAATAATATTGTCAACATTGATTCCGTTCATGTGAATTTAAATTAAATATTTGTTTGTCTTTTGTGTAACACTGAACTGCAAACTTCTCTAATATTTTACATTACTCAATTTATTCTGGTACAGTTTACCACTATTAAATGGCCTAACATTGCTTATTTCTCTTTTATATAGATTTCTAATACAGTTTTAAATCTTTTATACTCGTAAATAAGTTGCTAAATTAGAGACTATAATTAAAGTTTCTAAATTAGAAACTATTTCTTCAATACTAAAATTAAAAATTAACAATGACACATAGAAATAAAAATTCAATAGAAATTCTTATTGAAGAGGCTCTTAATAGGAGAAATGTGATGGATCAACAAATTATAATGACCAAAAAAGACAGAAATCAACAAAATTAAACAAAATAATGGTTCACATGGCACTGACCTATGGTCTGATGGCCTAGTTTGTTGCATTTGAGTTTGTTCGAAACCCGAACATTTCTCGTGCCAACTCTGCAACATCAACAAAGGCTCCGGTATTGAGAACCAGTACCATTGAATGTCGAACACTAAATAAATACAGGTCACTGGATTCGGTGCCTCTAATTGACCTAAATATCGAAGGGGAGGATGTCATTGCAAGTTCAAAGCCTGTGAGAGAACCACCAGAGAGCCAATGGGTACCAGTTGGTGGGATCAGATATCAGAACTGGTACAAAAAATAAATTCAGGTACCGATATGGATGAGTAGGAGATAAACCAACCTTATAGAGGATGGGGATGACTTGACTGTAGCAGACGTGGTGGCACCTTACTTTGAAAGAGTTATGGGCCCCACCTGTGGTGCCACGTGGCAGTTGGGAACCCAGCTGTTGACAGCTGGCTCAGAAATGTGTACTGGCCTCATCCCACCATACATATTGCTTTGAGAGATGAGAGCCGGCTTATTAGTGAGAAAATGAGGAATCTTTTGTACGAGGTTATTTCTTTTAATTTCCTTATAGTTTTCATATATTAAACAGTATTAATGTGTATATAATGAAAAATGAAGCTAGTATGACATGAGACACAACTAATGTTAGTGGGGCAGGACAGTTTGTTTCATTGTTCCAAGGCATATAAATGGCTTAACCATGTAATGTTGTTTTGCCACAAGCAAACAAACTGAAACCCGTTCTTATAGAAAATTGGAAACAGGTTCAAAAAAGAAAAAAACAACACAATGTTGCCTATAAAAGAGTAAAAAGTTCTTCCCATATAACATTATTTATATGTTAACATCAATTTATTTTTCAGATACCAGTAAGAGTAGCTGAAGGCCTACTATTTGAGCTTCTGGGGCAATCAGTGGGCTACCCAGAAAGAGATGAAGACAATGTATGTTGAAAGATAAACTTAATTTTAGTATTAAAGTTAAATAAATTAGGAAATAAAGGGAGACTCTTTGGCTTCAGCACTTTGACAAAATTTTAATGTTGATTAATGACAGCATTTGAAGGGGCAAATGAACGTGGAATTTAGTGTGTGATCTATGTCTGAAAAGGTCTAGAAGTCTAGTGTTCAATGGTTCAAGTCTCAAGTCTTTGGAGTTCTCAATAGAAAGTTATGACGATTTTAGTGAAAGGGTGTCAGCTGAAAGGGTACTGTTTAGAATTCTGTTTTTATTATATATTTTTATTACGAATTTCTAGAGTCTTCTAAGATGTTTAGGCTATATAAAGAGTTGTATTTTGTTATTTTATAAGCAAGAAAGTTATAAGAGTCAATAGAAAGTATTTGTTTATTTTTATCCACCTTTCTCTTATCTTTTCTCATTTATCTATCAACCTCTATTTCTATCAAATTAGTATGAGAGCAATGTTCAAATGACCACATAAATCTCAAATATTTTCTTCCAATATCCAATTCTAACCAAAACCAATTATGTAAATGGTCGTTGCGAATGAAGGCTATCATTGGCGCTTATGGCTTGTGGGACATTATCGAGAAGGGATACGAAACCTCCGAAGACGAGACCGGTCTTACGGTGGCTCAAATAGCGGCACTACAAAAAAGAGAAAAGACGATCAACGCGCTCTAAGTATCATTCATCAAGGTGTGGATGACGACATGTTCGAGAAGATTGCCAATGAGACGCGAGCAAAAGATACATGGAGATTCTAAGAAATTCGGTGGTTGGAGCTGAAAAAGTGAAGAAGGTGTAGCTTCAAACTTTAAGAGTCGAGTTTGAGTCGATTGTGATGAAAGAAAGTGAGTCGATAGGAGACTACTTCACGCGAGTATTGGCGGTGGTCAATCAAATGAAGATGCTTGGTAAAAAGATAGAAGATGTGAGAGTAGTAGAGAAGATTTTGCGATCTCTCAATCCGAAATTCAACCATATTGTGGTGGTAATTGAAGAATCAAAGGACCTTGAGTCCATGACGGTTGATGAGTTGAATGGGTCTTTGTTAGCACATGAGGAAAGAATGAAGAGAAGCCAACAAGAGCCGGTGGATCAAGCATTGCAAGCAAGGTTTTCCTTTAATCAAAAGGGAAACGACAAAGGAGGTCGAGGTCAAGGACGAGGAAGAGGCCGTGGGCGCGACCAAGGACGATGAGAAGGTCGTGGACAAGGTGAAAATGATGAAAGAAGTAACAACAAGAACAACAATATACGCGGTAGAGGACGCGATCGTGGAAGAGGCGACCGATCAAATAAGTACAATG
Organism: Schoenoplectus tabernaemontani; assembly: GCA_037127355.1. NCBI lineage: Eukaryota > Viridiplantae > Streptophyta > Magnoliopsida > Poales > Cyperaceae > Schoenoplectus > Schoenoplectus tabernaemontani. The sequence goes on along the minus strand of CM073743.1, from coordinate 17,207,460 downwards.
TTGATTGTTATAATTGTGGCAAATATGGTCATTATGCAAGTGAATGTTATTCCGAGAAGAAGGTGGAGGAGAATGCTAATTTTGTAGCCAAGGAGGAAGTCGAGAACAATGATATGGTGTTATTGGCTAACAAGGAGAACGGTCCCGAGAAGGAGAATGTTTGGTACCTCAACACGAGTGCAAGCAACTACATGTGCGCTACAAGCATATGTTCATCGAATTGAAGGAAGTAGCAAATGACTATGTTTCTTTTGGTGATGCCTCCAAAGTGCGTGTAGAAGGTGAAGATAACATTTTGATTAAGTTGAAAGATGTGACACAAAAAATTATTTCAAGTGTTTATTATGTCCCGAAAATGAAGAGTAACATTTTGAGTTTGGGATAATTATTGAAACGTGGTTACACGGTGTTTATGAAAGACCGATCTCTTTATTTACGAGATAATAGTAATCAGTTAATAATCCAAGTTGAGATGGCGAATAATAGAATGTTTAAATTGAATTTGATGAATATTGAGGCAACATGTTTAAAGGCTTGTGTAGAAGATAAAAATTGGTTGTGACATTTAAGGTTTGGTCACAATAATTTTGGAGGACTAAAAGAAATGACTAATAAGAAGATGGTGCGGGGATTGCCATCAATTGATTCTCATGATAAGTTTTGTGAAGGGTGTGTGATTGACAAGCACTCAAGAAATAGTTTTCCAAATATGACGGAATGTCGAGCAAAAAAACCTCTCGAGTTGGTGCATACTGACATTTGTGGACCGATCAAGCCAAACTCAATTGGTGAAAACTGATATTTCATAATCTTTATTGATGATTTTTCTCGTAAAACTTGGGTTTATTTCTTGAAAGAAAAATCAGAGGCTTTTGCAATTTTTAAAAAATTTAAAATTTTTGTTAAGAAGCAAAGTGATTTTTATATCAAGGATTTGAGATCGGATCGAGGCGGTGAATTTATTTCGCCCGCATTTAACTTTTTTGTGAAGAACATGGTATTCGGCGTCACTTGACGGCGTCATACTCGCCACAACAAAATGGAGTCGAGGAGCACAAGAATCAGACCGTTCTCGACATGGTTCGAAGTATGCTTAAGAGTAAGAACATGCCAAAAGAGTTTTGGGCGGAGGCTGTAGATTGTGCCATTTATTTGTTAAATCGGTGTAAGACATCAAGCTTGGAGAATATAACACCACAAGAGGCATGGAGTGGTTTTAAGCCTTCGGTATCACATTTGAAAGTATTCGGTAGCGTAGCATATGCGCACATACCGAACAAAAAGCGTGTAAAATTAGATAATAAAAGTTTAAAGTTGATCTTTGTTGGGTATGATGAGAGGTCTAAAGCATATAAACTTTTTGATCCCACTAACAAAAAGATGCATATTAGTCGTGATGTACAGGCGAACGAAGAAGCGATGTGGGATTGAAGCACAATGATGGAGATTTGTCATGAGAAGACAAGAGATGAGATACACACATAGATGAGTATTCCATGCAACAATGATGAAGATGTGCCACCAATTACACCACATGAAGCATCTTCATCGGATGATGAGACGAGAACCCCCAAAACAAGGAGCATCCATGACTTGTACGAGGCGACAAGTGAGTTACATTTGGTGTGTCTCTTGGCTCAAGGCGACAACATCTCTTTTGAAGAGGCGATTAAATATGACAAATGACGAGCCGCCATGGATGATGAGATACGTGAAATCGAGAAGAACGACACTTGGGAGCTCACCTCTCTTCCAAGAGGTCACAAGGCAATCAGTGTCAAGTGGGTGTATAAGAAGAAGATGAACCCTCAAGGTGAAGTTGAGAAGTACAAAGCAAGATTAGTGGCGAAGGGCTATAAGCAACAAGCCGGTGTCGACTATGAGGAGGTTTTTGCATCGGTGGCTCGAATGGAGACCATTCGACTTTTAATTGCTCTTGCGGCTCAATCAAAATGGCGTATTTATCAAATGGATGTGAAGTCGACCTTTCTTAATGGTGTGTTGGAAGAAGAAGTATACATTGAGCAGCCTCTCGGGTATTTGATCAATAAGGCTTTGTATGGTTTGAAGCAAGCTCCTAGAGCTTGGAATACCCGGATTGATCAATACTTTAAATCACACGGTTTTGTGCAATGCCCTTATGAACATGCTTTATATGTGAAGATTGAAAATGGAGATATGTCGATTGTATCTTTGTATGTCGATGTCTTAATTTTTATGGGTAGTAGCGGTGCAATGATTGATGAGTTCAAAAGGGCCATGAAGAAAGAGTTTGAAATGACCGATTTGGGACTTATGTCCTATTTTCTTGGTTTTGAGATAAAGCAAGGAGATGAAGAAATTTTTGTTTCTCAAGAGGGTTATGCAAAAGGAATTTTGAAAAGATTCAAGATGGAGGATTGCAAGCCGGTTAGCACATCGGTTGATTGTGGCGTGAAATTATCTCGGCATGACAAAGGGATGGTAGTTGATGTGACTTTATACAAAAGTCTAGTTGGTAGCTTGAGGTATTTGACATGTACTAGATCGAATATTTTATATGCGGTCGGCTTAGTAAGCCGGTACATGGAGGAACTGAGATCGACGCATTGGAAGACTATCAAACGAATTCTTCGTTACATTCGAGGTACTCTATCACTTAGTTTGTTTTATGGTTATTCCGCTAACAAGTTTATAATTTTAGCTATTCGGATAGTGATGTGGGGCGGAGATACTAATGATAGAAAGAGCATCTCCGGCTTTGCATTTTACATGGGAGATACGACATTCACTTGGCTATCAAAGAAGCAACCGATTGTGACACTTTCGACATGTGAGGCGAAATATGTCGCGGCGGCGGCATGCGTGTGCCATGTAATTTGGCTAAGAAGATTACTCAAGGAGATCAATCTCACTCAAGATGTGGCTACACCAATCTATTTGGATAGCAACTCGGCAATCGAGTTGGCGAAAAATCCAGTCCATCATGAAAGAAGCAAACATATCGATGTGAAATTTCATTTTATGCGAGAGGAAGTAAAAAGAAGAATGTCGAGTTGATACATGTGACTAGTGAAGACCAAGTGGCAGACATTTTCACAAAACCATTGCCAACCATGAAGTTTGAAAAATTCAAGAAGCTTCTAGGCATGAAGGATGAAAAAGAAATTAAGTTTAAGATGTGGTGTTGAAAGATAAACTTAATTTTAGTATTAAAGTTAAATAAATTAGGAAATAAAGGGAGACTCTTTGGATTCAGCACTTTGGCAGAATTTTGAGGCTGATTAATGACAGCATTTGAAATGGCAAATGGACGTGAAATTTAGTATGTGACCTATGTCTGGAAAGGTTTAGAAGTCTAGTTTTCAATGGTTTAAGTCTCAAGTCGTTTGGAGTTCTCAATAGAAAGTTATGGCGATTTTAGTGAAAGAGTGTCAGCTGAAAGAGTACTGTTTAGAATTCTATTTTTATTATATATTTTTATTATAAATTTTTAGAGTTTTCTCAGATGTTTAGGCTATATAAAGAGTTATATTCTATTATTTTGTAAACAAAAAAGTTATAAGAGTCAATAAAAAATATTTACTTATTTTTATCCATCTTTCTTTTATCTTTTCTCATTTATCTATCAACCTCTAATTCTATCAATGTACCGATAGTGTTGAGATCATGGATTTTCTCATAACTGCATTGCATGTGAAGGGACCCAGAACGAACACCGTGTTTTGGGTATAACTGAAGTTCAGGTATTCTTGTAAAATATGTGAACTTTCTATACTGCATTTGCAGTTGGCACTCCAACATCATTTTTAGAGATTATATGGTTCTTTTTGCTAATATTTGGTTAAGTTGCATAAAGTACAATTTTCTGGTTGTACTTCAGTCATTTTCTTTTGGCAATATTCTTATCTGTGGTCTATTTTGATCCTGGTACAAACCAGTTTGCAATCTAAAGTACTTCACCAATATGGTATTAATTTTCTGACAAAGAAACTGTGTTCAGGAACTTCTTTCAGCTAATGGAAGCATGACACCAAAGCACATTCATGAAGTAATTGTGCATTTGGCCTCTCAGCTTCCTCGATGGGATGACAGGTCATTTGCTGTATTTTTTTATACATCTTCATAAATCTATTGGGGACATGCAACAGTATTTAGGTTTTGGTATCATTCGTGTAATTATATTATAGTTGCCATATCTTTGTGGAAACTCTGACATTTTTCACTGTAATACTATGAATAGTTCTCTTATCATGTCTCATTTATTATGAACTGTTGTCTGGTCAACTAGAAAACGTCTTTATTACATATATTTTTTTTCAAAAAGGTACTGTACAGGGATATTTCATCTATTGGCAAACCTTACTCTTTTACAAAAACCAATTGTTCTGTATACATATTCTTTGCAACTGGTCTATATGGGTCCGTTTGGCAAATTAAGGAATAACTTTGAAAGAGTGGTAATTTTAGAAGAGTGGTATTCTTGACTATTCGGAAGAGCGAAAATATCGTTTGGCAGTTGTTACTCAGAATAGTTAAAATATGAATAATTATGATACTAATAATGATGATGATAATAATAATAATAGTAAAATAATAATCATAATAGTAAGATAATAATAATAATAATAAAGTAATAAAAATAATCATAATAAATAATAATATTATAATAGTAATATAATAAAAATATAAACATAATCATATTATAGTAATATAATAATAAAAAATTATAATTACAATCATAATTATAATAATATAATAATAAATAATCATAATTTTAATAATATAATCATAATATAATAATCATAATCATAATCATAATCATGATAATAATTATAGTCATAATCATAATAATATAACCATAATCATAATCATAATAATAAAAATATAATCATAATCATAAAAATAATTATAAATAATTATAATTATAATAATATAATAATAAATTAATCATAACTATAATCAACATATAATAATATAATACAACATAATAAAAAATAATCATAATAAATAATAATATTATAATAGTAATATAATAAAAATATAAACATAATCATAATATAGTAATATAATAATAAAAAATTATAATTACAATCATAATTATAATAATATAATAATAATAAGTAATCATAATTTTAATAATATAATCATAATATAATAATCATAATAATCATGATAATAATAATTATAGTCATAATCATAATAATATAAACATAATCATAATCATAATAATATAATAATAAAAATATAATCATAATCATAAAAATAATTATAAATAATTATAATTATAATAATATAATAATAAATTAATCATCACTATAATCAACATATAGTAATATAATACAACATAATAAAATAATAATAAGTATTAATAATCATAATCATCATAATATAATAATATAATAATAAATAATCTTGATCATAATAATATAATAATAAAATAATTATATTTATATTCATAATATAATAATATAATATTAAAATTATATTTATAATAATAATAAATAATATAATAATACTAATGGTAACGATAATATAATAACAATAATGATAATAATAATTTAATAATAATAATATAATGATGATAATAATAATAAATAATAATCATAATATTAATATAATAATAAATTATAATGATAAATATAATATAATAATATAATAATACTAAATCATAATCATAATCATAATATAATAATATAATATAATATAATCAAACAATAATCGCTATTCCGACGAGAACTAATCCGATATTCCACCTATAAGTTGGTATACCGGATTAGCACTATTCCGCACTCTTCTACTTAGTCTAAAATTTGTTTGGCAAATTAATTCATCGAAATAACTATTCTATTCTAACTTTTTACTATTCCATTGAGTGCCAAACACTCCCTATAAGAATATACACCTCTTATGCTGGAGAAATTACGGAGATTTGAATATGCTTTGCTTAATATTTAACCAAAAAATAGAAGATTATTCAATAGATTATTCACTTAAGTATGTACCGCAGAAATTCAACTCTTACTTTTACTATATTTGATTCTTAACTGCATATTTCTACAGGTTATAAGGGTAAAGCGGTTCCTTCATACAAGGGAGGAGATAATTTTTGAATAGTGCAGCATTTACGAGGTACTGGTACTAAGGTGATCCTTTAGGGTTGGTTTGTCAAATTAAGGAATAAATTGAAAGAGTGGTAATTTTGGAAGAATGATAAAATAATATATTTTTGGAAGAGTGGTATTATTGGCTATTCGGAAGAGCGAAAATATCGTTTGGCAGTTGTTAATCAGAATAGTTAAAATATGGATAATTATGATACTAACAATGATGATGATAATAATAATAAAATAATAATAATAATATAATAATAATAATAAAATAATGATCATAATCATAATCATAATATAATAATATAATAATAAATTATAATTATAATCATAATCATAATCATAATCATAATCATAATTCTAATAATATAATCATAATATAATAATACAATACAACATAATAAAATAATAATCATAGTCTTAATCATAATAATATAATAATATAATAAAATATAAAAATATAATCATAATATAATATAATAATAATAAAATTATAATCATAATCATAATAATTATAATCATAATCATAATAATAAATAAATAAATAAATAATCATAATTATAATAATATAATAATAATATAATCATATTTATAATAAGAATATAATAATACAATACTAAAATCATAATTATTATAAATTAAAATCATAATCATAATATAATAATAATAATAAATAATTATAATCATAATAATATAATTATAATATAATTATAATCATAATGATATAATTATAATATAATCATAGCTACAATCATAATATAATAATAATATAATAATAATAAAATAATAATAATAATAATAATAATCATAGTCATAATCATAATAATATAACCATAACCATAATATAATAATAAAATTATAATCATAATCATAATAATATAATATAATAATAATAAAATTTATCATATAATAATAATACTAACAATGATGTTAATATAATAATAACAATAATTATGACAATAATAATAAATAAATAAATAATTATCATAATATTAATATAATAATAAATCATAATCATAATAATAATATAATAATAAAATATAATCATAATTGTAATCATAATATAATAATATAATACAACATAATCAAATAATAATCGCTATTCGACGAAAGCTAATCCGATATACCACCTATAACTTAATATACCGAATTAGCACTCTTCTACTTAGTCTAAAATTCGTTTGACAAATTAATTCGACGGAATAACTATTCTATTCAAACTTTTTGTTATTCCACCAAGTGTCAAACGTACCCTTAAAGAATAATAAAGCACACGAGAGCTATGACAGAAGAACAAGAAGCTGGGGGGGGGCCTTTTTTTTCACAATTCAAGATGTGATGCAAAGCACTGTTCATTATTGGCTTCAGATTAAATGTTTCTTATTTGTTCCTTTAAAATATAATATACAAAAACTAACCCTCTCTGGTTAATGAGACTCATGTCCTGCAAGGACAAGAATTGCAATTCTATGTAAGTATCTGAAAAGTCTGTTAAGATATGAAAGCAAAAGAACTAAATAAGATTACCAGTTTGTACATATCAAAATGTAAATGCTAAGCTTGAATAGGCGGGTGATCAGAATTATTAATCAAGCAAAGTACTTTTCAGGATAGAAGCTTACATGTCACCCATAACCTAACAATTTTTGGTGGTGCTGGCTTGGTGCTCTTAATCAGTCTTTTTGGGATAAATGTAGATGGAATACCAGGATCAAAGCAAACACCATATGCCATTTTGCTATTTTCAGTTTCTCTTCTTTCTGGGTCTTGGCATCATCTATTTGGGGTTGCAAGATCCCCAGTAACTGAAGAGCAGGTCCAAGTGTGGAAACTCGAGTTACAGCAATTAGTTAGCATGTTTCAGCATGATGCCGAGACACATGCAAAGCTTAGAGGTGTCTCGAGGCATAATTTGCCACCTACTGTAGTTGATTTCAGAAAAATGTGATCTCTTATGTAAAGCTGTCATAGAATAAATTTACTGTAGAATGCAGATTGCTTTAGAGGTGGCAAGCAGTCTTAGGATGCCTTTTGTTTATGTTATTTATTTTAATTTCTCTAGAAAATAAGATTTCATAAGTCAAATATAAATGTTCAAATAAAAATTCCGGTAAATATTACCCCTGGTTTCTGAGCTAGAACATTGTAATCTTGGATTTCACCTGCTGTTTTAATGAGTTCCATTACCCTTGCATGATATCTAAAAGCCATTTACATTGATCAATCCAAAATTAGATTTCTGACAAACTTTAACAGTGGTATAAACGTTCTATAACATCAAAATAATGCAAAAGGCCAATTCTTTAGCCCAATGAAACTCTACACCAGAATCCTCACTTGCGAGGTACAAAGTTGGTAGAAAAGGCCCAAGCATTATTGTTCTCTAGCGGGCCCTTGCCTGTCACGATCGTCTGAATGAAGAACCCGAACATAGAAAACATTGCCAACCTTCCATTCTTGATCTCCTTTACCTTCAACTCTGCAAAGGCTTCTGGGTCATCACCCAGTCCCAATGGGTCGAATCTGCCGCCGGGATATAATGGGTCAGTAACCTCTCCTAGGGGCCCACCTGCAACACGGTACCCCTCTACTGCACCCATGAGGATGACCTGGCAAGCTCATATGGCCAGGATGCTCTGTGCATGGATCAGGCTTGGGTTGCCCAAGTAATCGAGCCCATCTTCACTGAAGATCTGAGCCCCAGCCTTAAACCACACAGCCTCACCGAATTTGACCCCGTTGTAAGCTAGCAATTCGGGGAAGACGCAACCCAATGCACCCAACATGGCCCACCTGCAGTGGATGACTTCTAATTCCCTGTTCTTGGCAAAGGTCTCTGGGAAAGGCCGGCGGTGTCCCAGCCATAGTCACCTGGGAATTCACCTGTGAGGTAGGATGGTGCCTCACCAGATAATGGTCCCAAGTACTTGGCGCGGTCTGGACCATACCATGGGCTACCAGAGGCGGCAGCGGGTTTAGTTAGTTCCTTTGTTTTTTTTTTACAAGCAGGCGAAAAAAGAATTCCAGTTTAAGCTTACTCGTGTTATGGAGTACAATGTCAATGTGGTCACGCAGTTTAATATAAGTGATACTTATGATTTCTACAAAACTACAAATTTTAGTTATTATTATTCTTTTGAGTAATCAATTCAGAATAAATTTGCCTTTCAAATAAGAAATGATGGCCATTTGTCATTTTTTTTAACTATGGTACCGCCCTTCAAATAAAAAAACGGCCATTTGTTCAGATTTGTTTGTATATAATAATTATATTATTAATAATAATAGTGATAAAAGTAAAATTTGAAATATACGAATGACAGCGCGCCACTGTCAGTAGCGTCTTTAAGTATACGCGACACTGACAGTAGCGTCTTTAAGTAAACGCACCATTGGTAGTGGCATTTTTGTAAGCGCGCCACTGGCAGTGGCGTTTTTGTAAGCGCGTAGCGCGTGCGCGCGTTTGTAAACGCGTCACTGTCAGTGACGTCTTTGGTGGTTGATCGGCAGTAGTAATATTGATCCAATGATAATGGATCGTGATCAGGATGAACAAAAGCAAACACACCATCATCAGTGACGCATTTATACTGTTTTATATAAAGACGTCACTGGCAGTGGCGCGTTTGCTTTTATCACTCTTATTATTAATAATATAATTATTATATACAAAAAACTGCCATTTGTTAAACTCTTTGAAATAGTTGTTAGCCAAAAAAAATCTACGAATTTTAGCTTATATATGATAGAGAGATAAGATTCATATTCTCATTTCTATAAGAGTGATGATATGATTTTTTTTTATACTTGTGTTTAAGCGCACATTCGAATTTTAAATTCGATTGTAATGTAGATACTTAATATGAATTCACATCCGCTGCTATCTATCTCTGGATAACAAGATTCTGTTATCCCAAGCTAGATCGCCGAATAAAAATAAATGGTCCAGATTGATTGCTTTTTCTCTCGCTTTGGGGTTGATCGGATCCATTTGTTTTTTATCAGACGGTCTACCTTGGAATAACACGGTCCTATTATCCTGAATTGGATAACAGACTCGCATAATATGACCGTTGATTTTTAATGGATAAAGAAATCGTTTTAATACTAGTGCCAATTTGAGTGTTCATTTTATATGAAATTTTCTTATCACAATCTTTTTAATCGCTCTAAAATCTGTGATTATCATATCTTACTATTCGGTGTAAACAATTGATTTATTAGCGAATCTTTGTGAAAAATTGATGAAACAGGCCAGAAATAGCTTTAATTGTTCCGATAACAACAATCAGAAAAAAAAATACGAGAGAAAATTAAGCAACTATGATAAATTCAGTCTTCAAAACCAGCTCTCGTTTGCTTAATCCATTGAGACTGGGGATTAGGTGTCCTAGTAGTTCATAGGTTGGCATCTCTGCTGCTGCTATTGCTGTTTTCCGTATCAGTACCTATATCAGCTGGACAGCTGGCATGATTGCTGCTGTTTGTGCCAGTTCCATTATCATCCTTTAATGCTCTTTAAATGAACTTCAAAAAAATTAAGGGAATTGACTTCAAAGAGTTTATAATTAATAATAATATCCTGTCCTTTATTTGAATGTACTCCAAAACAGAACCACTGAGCACTGAGTAGGAATCCATTCAGATGCTTGGGTTGATTTGTAGGGTTCTAATCAATTATGCAATTCTTTTATGTTCTTAATATTCCCCCCTTTGCGATTCTTCAGCGATTTCTAGGCTATCATTATCTGGTTTTTTTCCAAGCACGTCCATTGTTTCTTCAGATGATTTCTTTACAAACAATTATTAATAGTTATATGGCAATAGTTTACTGGAAAGAACAAAAAAGCCTCTTCTGTTTTTTTTCATCAAGTGGTGTGCGTCAGTGCATGAAGCAGAAGTAGCTGAAAATCTTTCTATATGCCAACAAGTACTGGTACCAGCCTATAGTACCCAAAACCGTGGGCTTTGAGCTTAAAAATGTCAGTTACATATCAGAAAAGGTCATTTCATAAAGTCCAGGGGCGCTTATATAGTAATCTAAATCTATGATGGAAGGTTCAGTAAATTGCTTATCTAAAAAGGTTATTTTATAAAATTAATTGTTAAACATAAGAGTTAATCTGTGAGTGCTGGCGTGCTGCCCATTGTCCTACCAGGCATCTCTCCCGACAAAATCCCAACAAACATCTATTAACTGTAATTATCTATTTGTTAATTAAGAATGTACAAGTGTTAACTAATTAAGGTTACATTTTTTTCTATACATTTTCTATACAAAAGTGTTAACATTTCTTAGTTAACACTTGTACATTCTTAGTTAATGAATAAATAATTACAGTTAACAAATATTTGTCGGATTTTATCCTGACAGATATCCAGTGGTAACTGAACATTTTCCTTTTATCTATTTGATGAGGGCATGTGAACTGAGCGAAACTTTGCTTTTTAATTTTTAATTGCTGTTTTAATGAGTTCTAGCAACCATAAACATATCTTTAAATTGTCCAGTCCAAGATTAAATCTCCAACGATTGTGCAAATAATATTTTACAACACCAAAATGACGCAACAGGCGCCTTTCACAAGCAACCCAACAGAAAACCTCAATTGATCACCACAAACCATCCTCACTTGCCAGGTACAAAGTTGGTGGCAAAGGCCCAAGCATTGTTGTTCGTCGGATTGGCAATGTGATCAGCCAAGTTCTCTAGTGGGCCCTTGCCGGTCACAATCGCCTGAACAAAGAACCCGAACATTGAAAACATCGCCAACCTGCCGTTCTTGATCTCTTTCACCTTCAACTCAGCAAAGGCCTCTGGGTCCTCAGCCAAACCCAGCGGGTCGAAGCTACCACCCGGGTACAATGGGTCAGTGGCCTCTCCTAGGGGCCCACCGGCAACACGGTATCCCTCTACTGCACCCATGAGGATGACCTGACAAGCCCATATGGCCAGGATGCTCTGTGCATGGACCAGGCTCGGGTTGCCCAAGTAATCAAGCCCGCCTTCACTGAAGATCTGTGCCCCGGCCTTGAACCACACAGCCTCACCGAATTTGACCCCGTTGCGGGCTAACAGTTCGGGGAAGACACAACCCAGTGCACCCAACATGGCCCACCTGCAGTGGATGACTTCTAGTTCCCTGTTCTTGGCAAAGGTCTCTGGGTCAGCTGAAAGGCCGGCGGTGTCCCAGCCATAGTCACCTGGGAATTCTCCTGTGAGGTAGGATGGTGCCTCACCAGAGAATGGTCCCAAGTACTTGGCGCGGTCTGGGCCATACCACGGGCTACCAGAGGTGGCAGCGGGTTTGGGCTTACCAACTGCCTTGCGCATGGTCACACGTGACTGGCCAAGCACGGCTGTTGATAAAGATGATCCGAGTTTTGCAGCCTTGCCAACCATGACTGGGGAGTTGAGCATCATTGTGGTAGCCATTTAGATAGAGGAATGGTGGGTTTAGTTGGGCACTTAAGAATTCTTTGAGCTGTTTAGAGCTGGTGCCCGGTGGTGGTGATGAGATATGATACAGAGAGGTGGCGTTTAAATAGGCTTCGAAGGGAAATGGCAAGGATATGGGTACTTCAATTTTCTTCATATCTGCATAGATATTGGACCTTCTTTAGTGAGTTTTCATTGGTTCTCTTCAATGTCATATCTGACTAAGCACATTAGCTGGATCAGAGGTGGCCCCGTTGAGCGGTCTCACATTTTCTTTTTGTTTAATATGAAATGATATATAATATAGGAGGACCAAAAATCCATTGTCGTTTGTCCTCTAAAGATAATTTTAGCCAAATATTACACTTAAAATATGTGGTGTGCTAGTACATATATGTTAATATATTAATTAAATTATCAGCGGAAGTCACCTAAATAAAGATCATAACAACCATTACAAAATGTACTGCATGTTCCAATTTCGCACCATCAAGCATCCATCATTTGTTTCCGATGCCATTCATCTCGGACTTGTTTAAAGATTAAGTAGAATATTGTAAAGGGAGCCGACACATAAATATCATCGATATCGTCGACTTTATATACTTTGTTAAATGAATTATTATATATTTGTGATGATTAATTACTTCATTATATAACTTATTTTATATAGTGATTTGTTATTCACCTTAATTAAATGAGTTATTATTTAGGTTAGTACTATCTAAATTGAATAATAAAAACAATGTACAAAAAAAGTTGCATTATAAAATCATTAACATAGATAAAAAGTAATTTAACTTGAATAATAAAATCGGTATGGCATGTCCTAAAAATTTTCCTAGTAAAAAAGTTAAAAAAATAATAACTATTCCAATTCCGTATCATTTTACTGACGTTTGATGTTTGCTTAGTATGAAAATTGTAAAAGAGTGAGATTAGATTTGTTCTTGTCCTGAAAAACAAAAACACTCTTCTACTAATTCACTATTCAATTCAGATAAATAGATAAGAACTTAAATGCAAAAAACTAGGATCTGACATTCTGACTACAAATTCCAATAACCATTCTGCTTATTCATTCTTCTATATTCATTCAATTTTCTATATCATTATATAGCTTCACTGAAATTCTAGTATTCTACGCTCTTTTATTATTTGACATTAAATCTGAAGAAATGATTTTATGGCGTGTTTGCTTAATTATGTTCAGGGTTTCAATTTACCTATGCCACATTTCATATCCCACAATTATTAAAAGAATATTTTTAGTTGATTTTTAACTTCTACAATACATCTTAATCTTACAGTGCATATATTTGAAATATATTATTCAAATTAAAAATTCAAATTGTACATGTGCTCTTAGTTACTTTAAAAGACATGTATCAAATCTGGATTAATTTGAAAAGCATTAGTTTTCTGTCAAACAACTAAATTTTTTAATGGTTTTTATTATGAATGACCAATCAAGTTTCATATACATTCTATCTAAATAATTAGAAAAATATTTGCAATTAAATTTTACTTAATTTGAATCATATTTCTCAACTGCATGTACCGAATGGATTGAATTATGTTACAATTGTTCTTGCTGAACGTGACAGATTATCTAGCAACGTTGTGAATTATTTGCATGTAAATTCATTTTGTCCAATTTGTAAAAGAGATTGGTATTCGTGCAAACAAATCTGTTGGAATACAATTACATCACGTTACGAGAGAATCAACTTTTAGTTTAGCGGTAGAAATAATGCTCTCATTATGAATACATATTCGAATTCAAATGAGATTTTTTATAGGCAGTTTAGACTTTCATCTCTTATCTCAAAGAAGAAAAACAATTACATCACGCGCTGCATATGTGTTAACATATTATTAACAAAAGTGAGCCCTAAATGAAACCCTAAAAATCATCTAAACTAGCAGATAATCTGTAGATACTGTCATCTAAATGCTCGTTTATTTAATATAATAGATCTATGTAAGAAAATACGACAAAATTTTAGATATATATCCGGCGGAACAAGATTTTGAAATTATATCATTGCAATGACTAATTTTTTGTTGTTTATTTACAACGATTGCCAACTATTTGATCATCATGTATTCCCTAAAACAAAGCAAGTTTAGACGAAGTTACAACTTGCAATGTTTTATTTTGCTCGTCCTCTTATCAAAATAAAAATAGGGTGGGATACTTTGACAATGGGTTATTTTGACAATATTTTTAAATAAATATGAAAAAAAAATAAAAATATAAAAGAGTTTATAAATATGTTCTCTTACTTATATTGGCAATGATTTAAATTTTATATAATTTCATCATGAAAGATCATCAAAATCTCATATAATTTACAACGGTTTCAATTTGAACTTTGATGGACTATTAAACGATAATAAAATTACATAAAATTTGAATCACCATCTATCTATAAATATAAAAACATATCTATAAAAAAATTTATATTTTTTAAATTAATTTCATATTATTTGAAAATTAGCCATTGTCAAGTCATCCCTTCCCATACTAAGAAATCAACTCTACTCTACGCAGATATATAAAAATAAGCCTATCCAAGTCATCCTTTGAAGGACAGCTGGCATTTGATTATTGGTCAAGTGGTCCTATATACGAGCCTTTCAAATTAGAAAAATGTTAGACCGGTCTGTGGGGCCACCTCAAAATCCAGCTGAGCAGATACAACATGGATGGCAACCAATTAAAACTCACTAAAATATTCCCAAATCGTTGCAGAGAGATAAAAGAATGAAGCACCCCTATCCTCACCCATATCCTACAAAACTTATTTAAACACTTCCATTTTGCATCATATGATCATATCTCATCAGCACCGGGCACCAGCACTAAACATCTTACATAATTCACCTCAGCACAAGTGCGCAACTAAATCCACCATTCCTCTATCTAAATGGCTACCACAATGATGCTCAACTCCCCAGCCATTGTTGGCAAGGCGGCAAAACTTGGTTCATCTTCATCAGCGGCCATGCTTGGCCAGTCACGTGTGACCATGCGCAAGGCAGTTGGTAAGTCCAAACCCGCTGCCGCCTCTGGTAGCCCATGGTATGGCCCAGACCGTGTCAAGTACTTGGGACCATTCTCTGGTGAGGCACCATCCTACCTCACAGGAGAATTCCCAGGTGACTATGGCTGGGACACTGCCGGCCTTTCAGCTGACCCGGAGACCTTCGCCAAAAACAGGGAACTAGAAGTCATCCACTGCAGGTGGGCCATGTTGGGTGCATTGGGTTGTGTCTTCCCGGAACTGTTAGCCCGAAATGGGGTCAAATTTGGTGAGGCCGTGTGGTTCAAGGCTGGGGCTCAGATCTTCAGTGAAGGGGGACTCGATTACTTGGGTAACCCGAGCCTGGTCCATGCACAGAGCATCCTGGCCATATGGGCATGTCAGGTCATCCTTATGGGTGCGGTAGAGGGATACCGTGTTGCTGGCGGGCCCCTAGGAGAGGTCATCGACCCGTTGTACCCAGGCGGCAGCTTCGACCCCTTGGGACTGGCTGATGACCCAGAGGCCTTTTCTGAATTGAAGGTAAAGGAAATCAAGAACGGCAGGTTGGCGATGTTTTCAATGTTTGGGTTCTTCGTTCAGGCGATCGTGACCGGCAAGGGCCCACTAGAGAACTTGGCAGATCACATCGCTGACCCAGTGAACAACAATGCTTGGGCATATGCCACTAACTTTGTACCTGGCAATTGAGGATGATCTGAGGTGATTTAAAAGGGGTCTTCTGCTGGCCCTTTAGCACAATTTGGGAGTTGTAAATTATTTTCTCCAATGTCGGAGTTTGCTGGCAATTGAAGTTTGGATTGGACAGTGTAATTGGCTTTTAAATATGATGATGTTTTTAAATATTTGCTCCACTGTCATTTTAACAACAAGTAAACCACTGAAAAGCAAAGTTTCTCTCATTTCAATTTTTTTCAGAAATCAGCGAACTCGTATAGTTAATTCATAAAAAAATAAAAATTAAATGGAATAAGAATTGATTAAGATGGTAAACCTCATAATTGAACTAAAAAATAGCCATTATATGTTGTCAACAAGTTCCTTTCTTGCACTAAAACAGAATTCCTGTGTAACTATCTTATTCAAATTTTATCTGCGAGTCCCTGACATGTCAAACCTATCAAGCTGATACCAAGCATTTGGTACCATTCGGATCTGGTATTGTACCATTAAAACCACAGCTTGTAACAGCAATTTACGCCGTGTGTAAACTGACATATGCTTATGACTTACTGAACCCACAAATCATACTTTTGCATAGAATTGTGTATCATAGAGATCCTATATAAGCTAATTATGCCGAGACTAGGGAAAAAATACTAAATTTCCCAATTGCGCTTGATCACAGTAGACCCCCAAACTCCCAAATGTGGAGAAGAAATTAAGAAACTAAACTACAAACGGATCAATTTAATGGACATGTCAAGCACAATTAATATTCAGAGCAAATTGTAATAGATTGAGCGACCCACATTCTAGATCGAGAAAACTTCGCCAATGCTGGTACCCCGACCTGAACAAAAAAAAAAGAGAAAAAAAAACAGGAAGAAGAAGTAATTTCTGGTACTCTTATGGTCTTATGTGCTAGACGCCTAAAACTAGTAACATTGCTAGTGCTAGTACTGATACGTACCAGAACATGTAACAGAAGCCTGTAATTTTTTAATTCTTTTTATGAGCATGAAGGCTGATATAGTTGTTTCAACCAAAAATTACTCGATTCTATTGATAAAGTTTATTATTTTAAGGCCTCAAAAACATATCATCCTATTCATTCCTTTATAATTAAGAATATAATTGAAAATTTTCTTATTTATAATTTGAACGATAATTTTGAGAATATGAAATGGATGACCACGAGGAGTTAAAAAACGCTCAAATTGTCGTAAAGTTGCTTTGTGATTATCATTGTACTTTTAGAAAACCATGCCTTATCTTTTGTCCTTCAGATTGATTGACTGCCATGGTTGGTGGAACATTTAATTTTTAGTTCCGTGACCGCTCTGATATCATCAGTCTATCTTATTACTCAATGGTCTATACTATATACGTGACAAACTAAAAAAATTAAAAAATAAAGCCCTGAGTTCAGCTTAAAAGGTGAAAAGAAATGATATGACAGAGAAAGAAAACCTCTTTTGGTTTGTTTTACAATTTGTCGCAGTTCCTCTCTTCTCCTCCCATGTTCTAACTTCTAACCCATCCTATAGTCTCCCCAAGTTACTCGTTATCACTTATCAGTAAGTGGATCATCCAATTGGAGAGATGGAAATATGAAATGGGTGACACAAACGTTGCCTATTTTCAGAAGCTCCAATTACCAGTAACGGATTATTATATACTTGTAATAAAAAAATATTATATGCTCAAATTGTGAAATTTGGTCTCCTATTTTTTGGTTCTCAAATTGCCTATATGCTCAATAGCTTTAACAAAACAAAAATGTTTTCCTTTTTGTTTTTGTGAATGAAAGAGAATAAAACGAAATTAAAAAAATGGGCGTACTCATAATTAAATTCAACAGTTTCAATACCAACCAATTAAAATTAGTTCTGCAGTATATATTTTTTTTATGATATCAATTGCATGGACAATAAAAGTTTCTCAAATATCGGTGTCAAACCACGAAATTTAATTAAGTAATAATTATAATTAAAATGAGTTAAAATGAATTAACGAATAATTTAATTTAACAATCAAGAGAATACACTTAATTAATGAAATAAATAGATAAAATGAATAATCAATTTTCCGAGTAAATTTTAAGAATCCAATTAAAAAAAATCAAATAAAGATAAAAATTTGAAGTTTGAAGTGAGTAATGAATAAATCAAAAATTGGAACATGAATAAAACTAAATGAGATCAGATATCGAATAATAGACCCAAAGATCAAAATTTAAAATATATAAATTTCAATATAAATAAAATCATAACTAAGTAACCGAAATAAATATCTTGATCCATTGATTTAATGATTTAGCAGGGAGTCTAATAACGATGATAATAATAATAATATTAATTAATTAAAAGAAGAATGACGGACTAATGAAATCTAAATTAACGATTAAATTTAAAGAATATAGATTGGTTAGTTTCGACAAGTTCTGATAATTGAATCATCAACAAAATAATAAATTAATAAATTAAATTAAGATTTTAAACTGTTATACAAATGACCGCACGAATTCGATCATAGAAAATCTGATCGACCCTAAAATCAAAATTTCTCTCTCTTCCTTTCATTTCTTTCATTTCTTTCTCTTCCTCTCTCTCTCTTTCTTTCTCTCTCTCTCTCTCTCTTCTCTCCCTGTTTCTCTCGTGATCATCCCAGACATGAGTCCCATCTCTCATTCACTTTGTCTATATCTCTCCCTCCATTAAACCCGTACAAGCCCCCATACCTTCTCTATCTTTTCTCTCCTGTCATTCCCGTCAATCTCCACCTCACCTCTTTAAAAACCACCCTTCAGGCTCTCTTCTCCTCTGTTCTCTTCTATTGCCTAATTGTTTTTCTCATGAGTTGAGATCAGATACAAATACGATAAGAACAGTACATTTGCGAGTTCCTTTCGTTAGCAAAATCAAAGAGAAAAATGGGCCAAAGACGTGACGGTGGCGTTCCTCCCTGTTTGCAAGGCGGTGCTCATTTTCCTTGCCCTTTTTGCCATCTCGGTTCAGAATATGGTAAACCAAATCAATACGCTCGTTTTTATTTTGCTTAAAATTGCTTGTTTATTTACCTACATATATTATTTTTCTGTTGGTTGGGGATATTGATAAATAAAACTTGATGCTTGCTTGATATAGTATACTGTTAGCCAAGTTTGATCTGATATCGATTTGATCTGGTCCTATTCCTATTTCTGGTTTGGCCAGCTGGTTGCCTGCTGGTTCGTTACTGTTGTTGGTTTGTTCTGATATTTGTAGTACCAGTTAGTGCTTAGCATTTTTCTAGACTCATGACTTGCCTAGCTGCTGCATGATTTCCTTTCCTAATTGAACCGACTGAACTACTGATTTGGGTTCCTGATTTACTGGTATGTGGATTTTGTGAAGCTGAGTCTACCGGTAATTTTGTTGGTGCCAACGCTGACCCCTTTGTCCCTTAATTGGCCCTTAGACTTTTGTTGATTATTTTTGTTTTATTTTATTTTTTATCTTCTTCTTTTTTTATTGTTGGTCCTGTGGTGCTTAAGCCCTGATGCGAGTTCTGGTTGATGTTTACCCCTTTGATTTGCGTTGGCTGCTTTGTTATGTGATTTCCTAAATTGTGGTTGGTTCTTTGTGGGTGTGTTGGGATTTTAGAACAAAACATGGGAATTTTTGGAAATTTGAAAATAGAGTGGCACCATGTCCGTATTTGGACAGAAATCCAAATACATTAGGCCAATCAAATGATTTAAAGGATTAACACTAAATTAAGGATTAGATATATATAAAATTAGAGTCCAATGCTTAAAGAGTCCCCAAGCACTAAAATGTGACTAATTAAAATGTATAAAATACACTTTCGTTAATATTAGACAATTATGAGATAATATGATTATGTTAATTTTGATTTGTATAAAATAAAATATTCAAACTATAATTTATAAATCATAATCTTCACAATAACAATAATAACGAATATATTATGAATTGAGTATTTTTCATACCTTCAAATGATACTTATATTATAATAAATATAATTATGAACTTGCATAAATAGATATGGTTTTCTAGATGAAAATGATAATAACAAATGTAAATAATAAATAAATTCCTTATTGCATAGTAATATTTATAACATTATATATATATATATATATAATTGTATTCACTAATTTCTTACGTAATAATAACTTGAATAATATAAAATACATATACAGACTACCACTTTCTATATTTAGAAATAATGATAATTATAATTAATATGTAACTAATAATATAATGTTAGATTATCTATTTTTGAAATACTACTACTTAAAATGCATATTTAATAAATATGACTTTATATGTATATATATCTCTCTCTAAAATTTGAAATAATATTAATTAGTACACATAAATATTAGTCATTATATTACTTAAGATTCTTATTTTAAAATTTCTATATGCATACTTACTCAACATATCAAACACATTAGCAGCATAATTCAACAAATGTCATTCTAATAGGAATTAACAAATACATTATTGATTAAAATATTAATAAATATTATAAAAATATATTAATTAATTTCTCTATTTCTAAATAATTAATTATCCTAATTATAATTAAATTAATTAAGGGATAACATTAATCTAACTTAATTAATTTAAATGAATTAAATTAGTTATATTAATCGAAATAAATATGATCTTAAAACACCAACACGTTTAAATAAATAAAAACGTTTAATTTAAATTTAAGTTTAATTGAAATTAATTATTTTTTTTCTTTCATTTTGTTTTTATTTGAATTCTAGCTTATAATATATATATTTTCTAATTAATAAAATAATATTAGGATATAAATGAAAAATAATTAAAGAATGTAAAATAAATAATTAAGAGTTATGAAACAACAAGAATAATAATAAAATCTTAAATATATATTAATCAATTTCTTTATTTAGGAAAATTGAATAATATTAATATATATACATATATAAGTATATATATATTAATTAATTTCTCTATTTTTATAATGAAATAACATTAATTAATATATATAAATACTTATTAATCAATTCATCTATTTTAATAATGAAATAATATTAATAAATATATAAATAAATATATAAAATAATTTCTTTATTTTTTTTAAACTAAAAGAATATTAGAAATAAAGAATATATATAATAAAACAATATATATTAATTAAATCTTTTGTTTTTGAATAAACAAAAGAATATTGGAATTTAGCATTATATATATAAGATATAATATATATTAATCAATTTCTCTACTTTTAAAATAAATGAAGAATGTTAAAATATAATATTATCTATGTATAATATATATTAACTAATTCCTCTATTTTTAATATAAATAAAATATTATTAAAATATAATATTATATATATTTAAATTATATATTAATCAATTTCTCTATTTTAAATTAATAAGAAGAATACTAAATATATTGAATATAAAATATTATACATTAATAAATTTCTCTATTCCTAAATAAATAATCATCCTTATTATAAATCTAATTTAATTAAGTGATAATAATTAGTTAGATTAATTAATCAAAATAAAATTTAAATCAATTATATTAAATCAAAATAAATATAATCTTAAAACACGAACATAAATAATAATGCTCCCGTCTCCGAGTCCCAGATACCCCGACCTAACCAGACCCAACTCGAATAAGATACTCGCCAATTTAATTTATTTTGACTTTATAGGTTCTTGGAAATATCTTGACGACCCGACAATCACGTACACTCAGGATGAGACGGTTGACGAGATCGTGGACCCCACCGGAGACCGAGCAATCAGACGCTATCAGCCTTGCCAAATATTCAGGTGCGGATTGCACTGAGATTTATGATTTCTTAGGATATGATTTTAAATTATATTTTCTTTTCTTTTAATTTTGAAACTTGATCATATCATCCGCATTTCATTTTATATGCATTCCATTTTGATTATTAATTAGATTAATAATTAAGTTAATTAGTTGTAGGATAGATTATCCTAGATAGATGTAAGTAGTATTTAGTAATTTAATATAGTCAGTTACATGATAGATTATCTAGGATAGATTATCTTAGATAGAGTAATTAGTATTTAATAATTTAATATAATTAGTTATAGGATAGAATATCCTAGATAGAGGAAGTAATATTTAATAATCTAATATAATTAGTTACCTGATAGATTATCTAGGATAGATTATCTTAGATAGATTAATTAGTATTTAATAAATTATATTAGTATTAATTAAGTACCTTGAAATTTTTATTATATAAACAATGTGATTTTTAGATTATAATTAATCAGATTGTTATATCGATCAAATTAAGCGAGACATAACTAAATTGAATTAAGATTTGAATTTGCATATTATCCGTTTTCTATAATTTATATGATATTATGAAACTCAAGGAAAATTTTAAGTTAAAATTGACTATCCAAATTTGGATTTGGGAAGAGTGTCAGGACCGACTCGATTTCATAAGTAAAATACACTTTAAATTTGTTATTGAGGAGCTATTCCGTGGTTACAATGATTATTTTATCACTTTATATTTAGCAGTGACTATTTTGTCACTTTATATTTGTTCGTGATTGATTCACTTCATTTTATATTATTTTCGGATAGCCTCCTTCAATATGAATTATATATTGATAAAAATCGAGTCGTTGTTCGTTTCATTATAGTGAGGGACTGAGCGGGATAAATTAGGGATGGTTTTGATAGTGAATGACGCTCTCTTCTATAGAGCAGACTCTCTTCTATAGAGAACTGGTTGAGGTCGGTTCTTTCTGAAAATAATTTATCCCGCAAAGTCATTCGTGTAATATGGGAGTTTGAATCCGTACCTTTTATATTATAATATCTCAGAATGATTCATTTTGGGTTTATCCTTGATTTAAAATATTCATGATTTCAAGTAGTGCATTTTATTAAACTCTTTTGGATTCTTTTATACTCTACTCAGAATGAAATTTAATCAATTTAATTATTTAAACATCAAATTTTATGTAACTGTAATATTTAATATAAAAATAAGTTTGTAATGGTTTTAAGTCTAAGCCTAGAGATTTGTAACATCTCGGTGCTGGACCTAAAACCGCACTGAGTGATTTATCACTCACGTTTCCACGGTGGTTGTGGGGTCCAAGTTTTACAGGAGCGGGATTGAGTTTTTGGATGAGAGTGCTAGGTGCAGTCCTGCGTGGTGACAGAGATGTTTCGCCGCTTCTGCAAGTGAGTCGGGTAGTTGGATAGGATCCATCGGGTTTTTGAGTCTTACTTCCTTCTTTTGGGTTTTATTTGAGAGATTGCTGCCCATTCCGATGGAGCTAGCCCCCGCCTATGTAGGCGTTGTATTCTCTTTGTTCATTCTGGACTGTATGGTCATGTATATTTTATTATTATTGTTGTTTTATTTATTTCGTATTTTCTCTTATTTTATTCATTTAGTCTTCCGTACGCACGTCTCGTCGTGCGTACGTGGCGGGATTTAGCGCCCCTAATCCGTTCAATTTATTTCTGGGGTGTGACAATCGGAGTCAGGAAAAGGAAGGATAATAAGAAGATGGAAGGTAACTGCGTTCAGAGAAGTTTTGATGACCGGATATTTTTTCATATTCCATAACATAATTTTTTTATAAACAAAATCATGTCAAGATATTTCGACCATTTGTTTAATCATGCAATATCTGTGTGATATTCCTGTATCATATGTACATGTTATAGTTTATATAAGTATGATTACTTGTGCAATATCCACAGTTATTTAGGATAGTTGTTCGGGTTTGGTATTGAAACATTAACAAATCTTAAAAGGAATTTTTTTTTAATTGAGATTTATATTATCATATTGAATGTAACACCGAAAAGGAAAATTGGTTCTTTGTCACTTTTAAGTTGGGAATTTTGAAAATTGCCACTTCAAAATTAAGTTTTAAACTAATGCCATCCTAAATTTAATTAAATTAAAAAATTATCACAATTATCTCTACACCTTATTAAGCATATAAGTTTTGATTCTGTAATGATCCAGATTTTTTATTAAATTTTTAGAACTAATATTAATCATCAAATTAAGTTATTTGCCAAATAATATTATTATCTTTATAGTCATTTGTGTTGAAGTTATAATTTTCTCTTAATTTTGATTGTTATATGAAATGCTCTATAATTTAGAAGTACAATTGCTTTATTTTTATTTTTTTAGATTGCCATCAATTATGAATTTCAACTTTTTTAATTTCTGCATTTATTTTACATTAATTATGTATTCATAATTAAAATTTACATTAATTACTACATTATATTTATTTTTATTTCATATGAAGATATAATTTTTTATATTTTTAAAAGATATTATCGTAGCAACACACAGACAAGATACTAGATACGTATCTTGTATCTTATTATACACCTAAAAAAAACTATATTTTAGTACATACTTGGTATTTCCCTTTGTAGTCTTAAATCAAAAGAGAAAAATAAAAAGAGATAGATCCCATTCAGAGCATCTACAATCCGGTCCCCATAAAAGAAGAGAAAGAAAACGAACCCAAAAAGGATTTATTTTTGAAACCGGAAAGAGATCACCAACAGAGAAACAAACACAATTTCTGCATTTTTTTTATATATAATATTTATAATAATTATATTATTAATAATAAGAGTGATAAAATTAAAATTTTAAAAATACGAATGACGCGAAGACGCCAAGTGACGCGTTGCAAAGACGCACAAGCGATGGCGTCTTTACTTTTTTTTTTTTTTTTACTTTTCAGTGTTTAAAACACGCCACTGGCCCCAGTGGCGCGTTTTTAAAAATGTGTCACTCCCGGTGGCGTGTTTACACCGTATCATTGCCAGTGACGCGCTGCCATTCGTATTTTTGAAATTTTGATTTCATCACTCTTATTATTAATAATATAATTATTATAAACATTATATATATATATAAAACTGCAATTTCTGAGTGAAAAGTTTCTCAAGTGAAAGGAAGTCTCCACACGTTTTGAGGCTGACATAATAGATAGGAAAAGACGATTAAAAAGAGGGACTTAATTTCGACCCTTGATATGTCTTCGACTAAGTTGAGTCAATTTTCTACATAAACCAACAACAAGTATGAACCAGTTTGTGGTGTTGAGGCAATTGGTGTTTTATGGGTCAAAATCAAATGTCTCATTTGTGTGAAGTTTGAAGTGTTCTATGCCTTGCATCTTGGTACAGCTAACAGACTACATAATACATGTCATCTTCTAATTTTTAAGTACTTCAGAATTTGATTTAACGTGAGCATGCCCTTGTTCGCTCCGAGTAGATTTTCTTTTTGTTATTTTGTTACTCCATAATTGACATTAAATAGATATCATATTATTGTTATATTATTTAAGTTAAAATGAGTTATTATTGATAATAATAATTTAATTTATTTAACTTATTTTATATAATATTTTATTTTTGAATTCAAATAATACTATATATATTATATTATAAAGAGCGTAGTATTAAATTCTTTCTGTTCAGTGTTTAATCCCTTTTTAAATAGATAATTATGTAGAATATCTATAACGAAAACTTTAAATTTTAGTCAAAGTAATTTTTTTCTCCCATTTCATTTATTATTATTTTACCATGTATTAATAGAAGATATAACGAATGGATATGCTTTCAAGATGTCCTAATCACTGGCTCGATCATTTCAATATTACTGATAAAAAAAAAGAGAAGTTATACATCAAATACATTAGACATTAACAATTTTTTATTTTTATTATAAAAAACTATCTTTATACAGCCTTACTCAGAAAAGAAAAATATTATATTTTATAAATCATATTTATTAAATAGAATTGAACTTATTTAAAAATTTAAGAATCTTTAAAATTGATTTAAATATAAATTATATATAAGTAAAATATATTATTTATTTATAAAAAAATAATGATACGTCTATATATTTTTTAATTAAGAGGGTTTCGCACAACAAACATATTTTTTCTAGTTCTGAATAATAATTAATTTAAATCGAATAATAAAATATTATACAAAAGAAGTTGAATAAATTAAGTCGGTATTATAAATAGTAACTCATTTAACTTAAATAATAAGATGATATCAATTTATGGTATCAACTATCAACTATGACACTTTTATCCGCTCCTTTTCAAGTCTCAATAATTGCGTGGTGGAGAAATTTGAGGGGCATTTTGAGAGATGCCAGGGGATGAAGACGGAAGCAATGGTGACGATTTTTTGAGTTTTTGTCACTATGCAAGAGAAGCCCTAAAGAAGGAAAAGATATCTTCTCATTAGATTCAAGAGTACAAAGAGAAATATCAAATATGTATTCAAATACAACATTTTTTAGGGAAATAATTTGTTTAACAACTATATAATTATATAATTGTGGTAAATTTCCAATTTAATTTTATTTAAGATGATTTTCATAATTTTTAAATTATCCAACTTAGAAGCGACAAAGACTAATTTCCCAATATTTAATATTAATTTTTCAACAAAGAGTGAAACATTATTCTAATTCACTTCATACATCAAACCAAATAAACCTCACACAAAAATAAGACAACCACGAAGCAATAGATAAATATTTACTTATAATCCCAAAAAAATGTAAATTCTTAAATTGTACAAATCAACAAAGAAAAGATTATTACATGACGGATGTTTCTACCGGGCTTGGACTTTATTTAATTATGGAGATATTTGTCAAGAAATAGTATCTCCAGGATATTTGATGGGGCTTGGACTTAAAAAAAGGCAATAAATAAGCATCAAATCCCTCTTGGAAGGAATCAGAGCAGTGCAGCTTCAATTTCTAGACAATTTACCCCTGATCTCTGAAATTAATTTATTTTTAGTTGAGTTGTTATAATGAATATTTTTATGTTAGTGGTACTTCTTATGGTGACTTGGGAAAGAGGAAGAAATACAATAAACTAATTAATTTGACAAACTTATTAAACAACGAGATAAAATATCAATAAAAAATATATATGACGACCAAACAGCTAATTTAAATGATCGTCAAAATAAAAATTACGAAATTATAAATATAGGATTTAAATAAATTGTATACCAAATTTTCATATATAATTTAAAAATTAACAAGCAAACATCAACCAATCGCTTCAAATTTCAATTGTTCGATTGACTTGTAAGTTTTACACTGATTTTTTAATATAATAATTAGATTAATTATATCATTAATAATAATAAAAAAAAAAATAAAATTTTAATACTAAGAATAACAGTGCGCCATTGCGATTGACGCGCCACTACTCACTAGGACTGACGTATTGGAAAGACACTATTCTCAGCGGTATCTTTTTTTTTCTATCTTAGTTTTAAGCTAAGTTCAAAAATTTTATTGGTTTTTTGTTAGTGCGGGTGTGTCACTCCCACTTGCGTTTTTTTTTAACAAAGCTATAAAAATAATAAAAAAAATGTCACTGTTAGTGATGTATTTTTAAAGCGCCACTGACTGATGCGCTGCCATTTTTATTATGAAAATTTTATTTTTATCATTATTATTAATAATAATTGGATTATTTATATTATTATATAGAATAATCAGTGTAAGTTTTACCACGGGAAATTGCAACAATGGATCTGGATTTCTTAGCTTGTAGTTGGACACGTAGCTACGTCTCCTTGGAGAAAATGATCAATCGCACTCACACACGGGAAGTGCTGAGTGCATGTGTTTATTTGCTAATTAACCGATTAATAATTAGCACTTTAGCAGCACTATCAGAACTTCACGAAGTTTCACATCTCACAAACCCACTTTTTTCTTTTTATTTGGATGTATTTGGATGGTGTAGAATAACATTGTTTTAAAAATAATAATATTATTCTCGAGTTAGCAATCATTTAAATACAAAATTGAAATAAAAAATAATAGTAGAATAGTGCTAATCCGCTAACTCATAAAAAATATTAGATTAGCAGATTAGCATCCATGAAAATAATGAAAATAATAAAAAAATATTTTCTTCTTTATATTAGTATGTAATAGTATTAAATAATAATAATTATTAAATAAAATATTAAAAATTAATTAATTATTTTAACTATTTTCTTCATGGTTCTCAAATTACCATTTAAATAATATTTTACTAACCCAAAATAATAAAAAATAATATTATTTTTACATTTCTCGAGATATCACTGACCTCACATTATTCTAACTACTAACCCAAACCATATTATTCTTTTACTAATACTTTCTCCATCCAAACACACACAAAGCGTTTATAAAGCAGCTAACTTTGTCGTGCCTTGTAAATACGCAGAGGGTTACAACAAACAAACACAACGCCGCCCCTCCCCTCAAAAGACCACCTCCACCTGGAACTCTCTTTCTTTCTCTCTCTCTCTCTCTCTCTCTCTCTCTCTGCATCGCCATTTGGAGCTTGGAGGCTTGGAGCCAAGAGGGATAAAGGAAGAAAGCAGAAACAAAAGAGAATGGGTGTGGTGGTGATATTTGATTTTGATAGGACAATAATAGAAAACGACAGCGACAACTGGGTGACGACGAAGCTCGGTGCCTCTGTCCTCTTTGACCTTCTCCGCCCCTCTCTCCCTTGGAACTCCCTCATGGTTAGTTTAGTTGGTTACTTTTTTTTTCATTCTGACCCCTCCCCTTTTCTCTAATTATGCCATATTTTAACATAAGACTAGTCAGAGCTGCTAGTAATTCAAAGAAAAAAAAATGCACAGTTCAGTGTTCAAGGCAGGGTAAAAGAGTGATCTTGTGATGTATGTAGTGTTTTCATTTAGGGAAAAATTGGGTATGTATTTATGAAAAATTAGTTAATTGAAAATTTCTCCATCAATTCTTTAAATTTAGGTATTTATCTATTAAAAACTCATTTAATTTATTATTTACCCGTATGATGAATTAGCTTCAATAAATTAACATTAAAATTCAGTAAAAAAAAATTATACGACAAAACTAATCCTCCCGCCTATTTCACTTCTTCATTATGTAAACATTTCGTTTACTGTTAAACTATTAATCCGTGGGACTTCTCACTTCTCCATCCCTTTTAAAAGCATGTTGAGAAAACACACATATTAATTTTTCAATATTCTTCTGATAATAAACAAACAACATCATAATGACTGTCATAGCTAAACAACGTTACGAAAAAAATAAGCACGAAAGAAGAAAAAAAGAGGAACGAATGGAAGGAGGGAGATTTAATTTTGTGTTTACGATACATGAGTAAAAAAAAATATAAAATTGGTCACTCATAAAAATAAACGGAAAGGAGTAAAAATTAGGTAGGAGGATAGTTTGATAATATAATTTTTTATTGAATTTTAATGTTGATTTAATGAAGATAATTCATCATATGGATAAAATAATTAGTCAAGTGAGTTTTCAATGGATAAACACTCTTAAAGAATTGATGGGACATTTTCAATTGGCTAAATTTTCATAGGTACATATCTAATTTTCCCTTTTATTTATTATTGTCTATTTTCTACAAATGATAAAATTCGGCAATTCTATTGAGCAACAACTGACCTGGTTATTTCTTTTGGAATTGTTATGTAATTTCTGGTTCAGGATCGAGTGATGACAGAATTGCATTTGCAAGGAAAAACAGTCGACGACATTGCTAACTGTTTGAAGGAAATGTTTTTGGACCCGCATATTGTCGCTGCAATCAAATCCGCTTACTCCCTTGGGTAAATAGTAAATACTGATTATTAGTCCATGTAGCTGCTAGATAACTCAGAAGAACAATTCAACTAGTGCCTGACATATAATTGCATGTTTTTTTTTCTCTTTTTACACTTAATTTTCTTTCCATGAAAGGTGTGATTTGAGAGTAGTGAGTGATGCCAACATGTTCTTCGTAGAGACTGTACTCAAGCACCATGGCATTTTCAACTATTTTACTGAGATAAGTTCAAATCCAAGCTTTGTTGATGAAGAAGGGAAGCTTAGGATCTTACCTTTTCACAGTTCCAGCATTTCCCCTCATGGCTGTGTACTTTGCCCTCCAAACATGTGCAAGGTTTACATTAGTCATTTTTTTCATTCAATAGTTGTATATTTAAAACTTTGAAATCCTTGGTAAAAAGATCATATTATTTTGAGAAAAATGCAGGGGAAAATCATAGAAAAGATTATTTCATCGGATAATGCTGAACCCAGGAAGAGTATCATATACATAGGAGATGGGAGGGGGGATTATTGCCCCTGCTTAAAGCTAAGCAAAGAAGATTACGTGATGCCGAGAGATGAATACCCTCTCGCTCGTCTGATATCTGACAATACTGATTTTGTCAAAGCCAAGGTGTACAGATGGAGCAGTGGCGAAAAGCTCAAAAGCACATTATCAGAGTTGATTAACAAATTATTAGGCAGAGAGAGTGCAAATAATAATTTGCAAAATCTCTCAGGTGAATGCAAACTAGAGGCCATTCCAGTTTCTTCTGAAGAAAGTTACCCTGTTGCTATTCCAGTCAGACGGTGAAAGTGACAAATATTTATTTATAAAATACAAGCCTAATAAAAGCATATGCAATTATCATTCTACTTTGGAACGCCTGTATGAACTGTTATTAACATATTACTGTTACAAATATCAAGAATTTTTACTTGTGTAAAACGAAGTGCTCACTTTGTGGCTTTGTACTGAAAAATTAATTTTAACCGCACTGTTAATTGCATGCACAGCATTTTTTTTTGTTAAAACAACGAAATGCAATTCAACATTCACAACATTCCAATTTGCAGTGTATTCCATTTAGTGCGAATATGATTATAGGAACAAAACTATCACAAACTACTTTTCTTTCACTTTAATAGTTTACACCAAGGCGTTATGAGCACCAAGGATAAGCTCCTACAAAACATGTTGTACCATAACTAAGCCTCAAAAGGCTTCGCCCATAGTGGTATTACAAGAACACTGAACTCTAAAATTAAAGGAAAAAGGAAGGATTGTTTTCATGAAAGACGTTGATAGAAACAAAACAAGAGAAGATATGAACCCTGCACAAGCCTCATATTTCTCTGCACAAGCCTCATATCAAGCCTCATATCAAGCAGTCAATCTGTATCATCCATTTCATCATCAGACGAAGGATTTTCAACCTCACTCCCGCTACTCACTCCCTCACTTCCACTAGACAAATTGTCATTCGCTGAACGGTTTATTTTATACTTGAGTGACTTGAATAGTGTGCCCGACTCATCAGCCCCTCCCAATTCTTTCCTCTTTCTGCTTCCATTGTCACTAGTTTTCATAGACCGGGATGCTGTTACGAAAGCCCCATCCATCATGTCCATGTTATCATCATCATTTTCCTTTGATCCGTTAGCAGAAACCCCTTTATTGTCAAAGAAAAATAGCTCCTCATTTGTTTGCTTGGAAAACAAGTTGGCATTGAAATTTTGGAAACCGGCTCTTGATTCATCAAAAACTATTCTCTTTCGGTACTTAACGATGTCACCAGACAGTGTAATGCCCTTATCCTCAAGTTCTACTAGCCACTCTGTGCAATTGAAAATAAACAAAATTTTTTATATTGAACACAGATCATAGTTAATCATGATGCAATTAAATCAAGTAGAGACGCTTACTGAGAAGAGATTGAGGTGTATAGGAGTTTGGTTTGTCATTTTTTCCAAATTGGGTCCGACTAGTAACCCAATTAATCAGGCAATTAGGAACGATAGATTTAGAAAATGCATCTATGTATAAGATGGCTTTTGACTGGTCACCTCCGTTCCTGTTTATCGAATAGATATCAAATCAAAACACTAAAATTTTGAAAAATTTAATAATTAACAGAAATCTAATAAAAGTCTAACACAAATTATATTATACCGCATGAATACCATCTATAAAAAATGAATGAAAAGAAATACAAAGGAAAATATTAACTGTCTCTATGGTAGCACAGCACAAATATTAATCCTATTAAAAATATCAACAAAAGGTAGTTGCACACCTGGCAGCCAGGATAGCCACATGAGTCAGAATCAACCTTCTCAGAAAAATGGAAATAAGATAATTGTCAGATTGTTGCATGACAATCTTGTAATTAAGGAATGAATAGTCTGTCAAGATCAAGGCATCACATAGAATGTCCCTGACCAAAGTTTCTTCTGTTGCATCCTGGATAGCAGATTAAAGTAAGATTAGCTCAAGGTATGCTGACTTGAACAAAAGAGCATAATCTGATAACATGTTATATATATATATATATATATATATATATATATATATATGAGTTTGTCTATTGTGCTTCCAGTGGCACTTCGGCCAAAACGCTATCAGTCCAAATTTTAATTTAAATAGCTCAATAAAATCTTTATATCATAATCTTATAAAATAATAATTTTTATCGTGTTTGGAATTAATTTATTATGCTTAATGATTTCTGAAAGATAACCCTAAAATAATAAAAAAATAATAAAATTTGTATGTCAAAAATACTTACTTTCTAAAAATCATTAAGATAATAAACTAACTCCAAACACGATAAAAAATAGTATTATACAAGATTATGATATAAAGATTGAGAAGGGATCCAATTACCACCATTTTGGTGCCACATCGGTGCCATTAAAATTAAATATCAAATAACTATTATTTAAATTCTTAAATAACAAAACTAATTGAAAGAATATTTTGTAAATATCATCTTATATGTATACAAAAAATTATATCATTTCGATATTATTTATATAGGCATCAAGCGTTAATAAAATCAACGGACCAAATTTTACAATTTAGACACGTTACTTGATGGCTATTCAAATAAAGTTAATTTTTTTTTATTTTTCATATACATACAATTGAGATGATATAGAATACATCTAACGGTTCACATTTTTAAATTTACACATAGATAAATAAATAGGCACCATGGACACCAAAAAATGGTAATTTGATCCCTTCTCATAAAGATTTTATTGAGCTACTTAATTGAAATTTCAAACATGAAAAATTAAAATTTGGACTAGTAGCATTTCGGCCGAAGTGCTACTAAAAACACAATAGACGAACTATATATATATATATAGAGAGAGAGAGAGAGACACACACACACACACACACTAAACACTTAAATAGCCAATACACAACAATAGTTTTCACAATGATACAATTACACTGGAGAAAAAAACAACTTGAAATTATGATATTTTACCAATTCTGAGTCTGTACTCATGCACAATGGTGTCTAGCAAGAGATTACATCTGTGGTTAACAAGGTTTTAAGATGTATAATTGAACAGTAATCAAGTCAATTGCACCAGACTGGGGTACAATGTTTCCAAACATACAAGCACAAATATGATTTCAATTACCAAAATCACTTACAAGGAAAGTAAGCATTGGTAATGAAGTTTCGAGTAGAAGTTTCAACAAAATATCTGTCAGAAACAAAAACACAATTGCCTCACATTAAATTATAACTAATCTAATCACACAAATGTAACTCAATGTGTAATTTTAAATTTATGAAACTACATACCTATGAAAATTGAATTTTGGAAAACTGAGATTGAACTGACAGCCCAAATCCTGAGATCCTTTTGAAACTCATGTTTTGTACCGGTAGTACTGCCATCAATACCACCTTGCACTTTCAAGCTCAATCTGAGTAAAAACGCCTCAGCCACCAGCACACCAGCCAGATAACCAATCTGACATCCTTCTTTATGAAATTCATCTCCAACTTCAGCACTGACCAAGGGAAACAATATACTAATAGCATCTTTTCCATTCTCATGCCTCACTGTCCAAACCGTAACAAGGTCAGAGAACCCAGGGAGTAGCACATCTCTTTCTCCATTTGAAACCTTACTACTACATATGCTGATGTAACTAAGTACAACTTCAATCAAATACTCAATTTCTTTTCTGACTTTTTTAGCTACTTTGCTAGTGTGGTTCTTCGAACTGAGGTAGCAGTAGTACAGTTCAGAAACAGCAGGTGCCAGTAATGCAATGGATTTAGAGTCATTACAAGAGGCTGAACAAGCTGAGAGCAGTTGCACCAGTTCCTTTACCGCAG
Organism: Schoenoplectus tabernaemontani; assembly: GCA_037127355.1. Taxonomy (NCBI): domain Eukaryota; kingdom Viridiplantae; phylum Streptophyta; class Magnoliopsida; order Poales; family Cyperaceae; genus Schoenoplectus; species Schoenoplectus tabernaemontani. Next base: position 17,173,139 of record CM073743.1, on the reverse strand, counting down.
TTAAAACCGCAAAAATGTCACTTTGATATGAAATTGCTTCGTGAAAACACACAGCTGAGTAGAGCCAGATTATCTCAAGAGGCGGATCAAGGTTTGATTGGAGAAGACGAGAAAAAACCGATCGGAAAGCGGACAAGTCGCGTGATTCCTTCTTAATTTCGATTAGAAATCGCTCGACCGAGTCGTTCACGATCGATTGGACGTTCGGGTGGCTGTGCGAGCCGAGGGAAAAGGAATGTGTAACCATTGATACGGATTCGAGAAGAACCGAATCCATTTTTAAAAGCGCTAGCGATCGAATTTTCGAATTAAGGATCTAGCGGGAAGAGCGAGTAAGAATTTGGGAGGGAAGCAAAAACCCCAGAAATTCGGGTACCAATTTTTTTCTAGGGTTAGGGTTTTGCTCGAAACTGGCTAAGGTTTAAGCTTAGGTCGAGTGACCCGGAGTCGAGTCCCGAGCCGATTTATAACCGGTTGAGTTCAACGGGTAATTGACCAATTGACTCGATGAATTGATTTTCCTTTTTTTTTTTTTTTTTTTTTTTTTCTGGAATCTTTATTTTGGGCCGTACTACTTTGGAAATAACTTGGGCTTTATTGGGCCCATTAATTTAAATCTATATTATAAGTATTAATTTTGTATCCCGTTTTACCTTCTCTACAATATTGCAACAGTACTCTTTACAGTTCTCGTCAACGAGAGTCCAAATTTTTTATCCGCCAAACACATTCCGGAATATACATGGAGAATGATTTATGAATAGCTCTGAATTATTCTGGATATGAGATATTATATGTATAACATTTATGAATCATGATTTAAAAAGAATGACTATATCCGATATATATATAAGTGGACCATGCGAATGACAAATGGGTCCTGATAAATTTATTGTCTAAACTCATTTTTTAAGGTAATACTCCAATTTTATTTAACTTTTCACTTGATGACGCGATACATTTCTACATATTTCTACTCTCATCTCCTCCATCCTATCTTCTCCATCAAAGTAGTAAAAAGAACAAAAATAAAATTTCACGACTGAGATGAGCAATTCAGTTGCATCGTCTTTTACTCCTCTCACACAGATTGTTTATTTGCCTATGGTATTTTTCAATTTTGTTTTAAAAATAACTCAAGAATTTTTATCTTTCATTCTAAATTCTTAAACATTTTTTGTGAGAAAAAACCCTAAATATTAAATTCCAACTTTCAACATTCTCTCGCAAAATTGTATTCTCGAGCTTGTCAGATATTTTCTTCTGTTTTCTTCTTTCCCATGAGTGGACTTCTCATAATAGAAATACAAACAATTATTTTTCTAACCAGATTAGACAACAAAAAAAATTCTCATCTGTGAGCAAATTTTGTGCTTAAAAATTTTTGGTGCATAGCTCTGTATACAATTACATTTTCTCACTCTAACTTGATATTAATTTCAAGTCGATATTTTTATGTCATAAATAGCATCTTTATACTGGTAGCTCAAATTTACATCGTAGAATTAGCTTTAGAGTATCAAATTCATATATTCATGTTTTGAACAATGGTCAACAAGTGTGTTCTTAAATTTATGATTCATCAAGGTATCACAGCAACCATTTAGGATTTTCTCAACTATATATGGTGAATGCAGATACAACTTTTACAGTTGATTACGAAGCTAAGCAAAATACATATTTTTCTCTATTTCTGTATCAACTTTACCAGAGTCGATAGAAACAATCATTAAAATTCTCTACTCCTTTTGTATCAGCGTTGTAATGCTCAGAGATAAGTTTATTTCTCCAACTTTCAAACTCATTTTTTTTTGGCATGGAAGAAAAAAATTAGATGTTTCTAATTTTAAATCATTTATGATTTCATCTATTTGCCTTTGACATTATGTCTTTAGTATATTAACCATTTTGTATAATTATTTGCTTCAATTATATGCTGCTAAATACATCCGAAATAGATTATTCATATTCATAACTCTTCTAAGTATATTTTACAATTTAGCTTTTCATGTATATAAGAAGCAATAACGGTGATGATGATCGTGATGATATATAAAGAACAATAAGAATTAGGTACTAATCAGGATGTCTATAAAAAGTATGAATGGAGATGAAATTCTCAATTTGAAAAATTACTGATAACAAAAAAGTTGAAGCTGTACTTTTCACAAGGGTCAAAATAGTCAATTCTGCCATAATACAACATGGATAGCAACAAGAGATTAGAAGAACTGCCTTCAGCAAATTCAAAAAGAAGGAAAGAATATATGATCTATCATGGCCATAAACCAGTTAACAAAGAGAAAAACATACAAATAACTCCTTAATATCTAAGAAAACTTACAGGGGTAAAATTAGAAATTTCCCAGAACCAAAAAAAAATAATAATATCAATAATCAGAAGCTAAGCTGCCCTCCCGGGAACAACAACGAAATAGAAAAAAGAAATAAAATAACTCCTCGTGGATTAAGACAGCCCTTTTTCCAACACCCCAAGAAAACAATATTACAATTTTGCCCCCAAACCTTTTTGAAGATTCCAATTTAACCCTAATTGGAATGCTCTGACAAGTGTCAACTTCCTTATGTTTGCCCCTCAAGCATAGTACATGTACAAGCTATTGGCTGCAGCACATGCAATCAAGTTCTCAGTTGGGTGCCACGCCAAATGCAACAACTTTGTGGTGAAATCATATGCATTCCCATTAGCATCTGTAACTTGAGCATCTGCACCTGTGCAGGTAGTGAGATTTATTTCAAGTAAAGAATATAATTGGAAATTTGCAATCGATGTATAAATACTAACCACGTCTGGTGACAGCCCGAGTAAAGCTGGTCAAAGATCTGGCTGGCTTTGCAGGAGTTGTGACCTGTCTCCTGAAATAAAATCAATATATATATATATATGTACTAAGAAGGATTCAAAGTAATGTCTAAATTTATCTAAAAAAAGTCATGTCTAAATTATTTACAGGAGATTAAAGATAAGTATACCTCATTGGGTTCCGACTTGCTTCCAAAGTTGTTGCTTCCTTGCTCCCACCTTCAAATACTCGGAATAGGTTGCTACATCCAAAGTATCACTAATTATTAACTCATAAAAGAGGAACAAAAGCTTATGTACAGCATCAACTTATAAAACATGGGTGCAACATACTCAGACAACACTCCTCATCTCACCTTTTCAAGGACAGAGGAGCAGGTTAACACACAAATTTCCTTCTTTTTTATGATCTTTTTTCTGTAACAGTATGCAGGGCCCTTTGAGCAAGTATAGATATGATCTCATAAGTTTAATGACGTCAAACATATTAAAAAGTGTCAATGCACCTGTATGAACCAGTTGCTACTCTTGATCCATCTCCACTTTGACAACACTCGAACTTGTCGAATATTGAGTCATTTTCATACAAATCGCACAGCTGTTATGACAAGAGAAAACCCAATGAAGTTTATGAAACATATGATTTTCCCTTTTCTTTTATTTTAAAAGAATAGATCACCTTGGGCCTCAAGTACTCATGAACTTGGAAAGTTGCAACAGGGCCAGAATTCATGTTAATGTCCCACAGCTGAAAATATTTGATAGGTTAAGAATTAGTTATGATAAGTTATTGGTATATGAGTGTCATTTAACTACAAAACTTATCAAATGGTCTGAGCTGCAAGCAAAGGACCAGTTGATAGTAACCAAAGTAGATATCCACCCACACAAGTTGGTATCAAATGGGTTCATGTCTTCTACTCTCTGCTCCTTTTTTCACCTTCATTTCTTCTTTATATAGGTTAAAAATAAAGCAATTTTTTTCCCAGAGCTGCACCTTGCATTGTACAAACATAGTACAGCAACTTCCAAAACTGGATTTTTTAAGGATATCGAAACTGAGGTTAATCAAACCAAACATCACAATGTCTACCCACTTAAATCCCCTTCTGCTTCACAAACAAAAAAAAAAAAAAAAACTGAAGGAAACCAAATTATTAGCAACTTCCAATGTACTCTTCATGAGTCGGTTCACAAACTTGAGCCAAAATATCGCCCTGGTTAGCTTCATTTCAGTTCAAAGTGGAATGAAGGGGAATATAGAACAGTACTAGACTTGGGACATATAAAGTATCAGTAATAACAACACTATGGTTCATCAACTAACTTAGATTAACAGTTGGCTGTTGTTTGCAAATTGAAAACATATACAAAGTATCTCTATCTTGGTGGAACATTATTTGAATCTTGGTTAAAAATATGGCATATGCTGCTTTGCTCTCAAGGACAATGAGATAGACATTACTATTGAAAAAAATAAAAATACCTTCAATGTCATGTAATCACGACTTAAAATGTGTCTCCCATCTTTCGAAAATTTAATATCAGAAATTGAAGCAATAATCTCAGTAAAAAAGGATCTCGATCCTGGTGCCTCGTGCTGCTCAAATCTGCATCAGGCAGAGACATATGCAGATCAGATATTGCTTGATGAGGAGATAGGACCTCAATCTCCAAAGGTAGAAAAAGAATAAAGAAATGATTAAAAAAAACTTACAACTGAGAATGATGGTCGCATAAAGCAGATTGCCTCATATCAATAAGCCGGATAGATCCCTTTGAACTACTATACGCCAGTGTATTACAATTTATAGGATGGAACTCAGCCGATGTTATAACCTCTACAAAATATGAGTAAAACCGTAGCATAAAATCAGGGGAAAATTAAAAAAAGGGGCAAATATATACAACACATTTCTTTGTTAACTTTTACTTTTTCCAGGGAGCACAAAAGGTACTTCCAAACAATGGCAAGGGAATCACTTTTACAGAACAAAAGTACAAATATACCTGTAAGGTCCTCCATGTTTGGGGGTTTTACATCAACAATGTTAAAACTCTGGTTGCTAATTTCCAAATTCCAAAGATTTATACGCAAATCATCAGCTGAGATAAATGTCTCTCCATCACTACAAGAAAAACAATTTTCAGTGTCTAAGGAAATGCAATACACAAGCCAATATGACAGTAGGGGGCAAAATAATCAGGAATAGAACCTGTTATTTGAAATGGAATTTATATGGTAATCATGAGCATGAGTATAAACTCTTCTACAGTTTGCAACAAGGTTTGTCTCTTGGCTTGAAACCTGAAATCCATTTATAAATTTAGAAAATCTGCACAACAGAAAGGAAATAAAATCAACAAAAATTGGGATTCATTACAACTACCACAGGCAAGCGCAATGATGCAAGACCACCTGTTGGGAATGAAAAATCACCATTTGGTACAGACCACCCAGGGCTAACACCATTTGTTTTAGCATTTGAAGAGTCCAGATTCATTTCTGACACCTTCTTTACCTTCTTTTCTTGCACCTACGGTAGATAAAGATCATAATACCTTGATTTTTTACAGGTAAATTAAAAATTATATCTGCTATAATTTTAAATTGTACCTTCCAAAACTTGATTGTTTTATCATTGGTGGAGAGAAGAAACAAAGCACCGTTGGCTGTTTGGCACCACTTTATCTTGTTAATCTTCTCTTCAATTTCCAAACTTTTAAGATAATCAAACTGTGTCAAACCAATACCATGTCAAATTAAAAGAGCACTCAGTTGCAAAATATCTAAATAGTGGTACTGACAAGCACAACAAAAGAATACCTCAGGTTCGTGGCTTTGAAACTCTGTCTTGTACCGAAATTCAGGATGACAGCTCAATGCATAATCAATGTTCTCTAAATCTTTTCTAGTTAAATTCTAAAAAGAGAAAAACCATAAATGAATTGGAAAATTGGATTTAAACAAAAGATAGGATTAACCAAGAAAGAGCTTGATCAGATTTACATATCATTCAGCTAACACCTCAAATTGTAGTTTGATAAAGAAAATTGCATCAGTTCAGGACATAATTAGAAATTTTTTTTTTTTTTTTGACATTTTTCCTGATTCTTTATTGAATGTTTACACTACAATAATGTTAATTGCTAGAGTTTATGACTCACATCCTTGAGGTCTGTCCTTTCAAATAAAACCACACGGCCACCTCGATCTCCAGTTGCAAGGTGACTCCCAGATTTATTAAATTCTATAGCTGAAATTATGTCCACTGAAGCAAAAAACAAAAAGGCAGAAAAAATAATATATTGTAGCAGCAAACAATACAAGAGCAGAAGCAAGTTAATGGTGAATTTCAAAATTTACACCACTTAGAGTGACATTTTGCGCAAGTATAGGTATAGAATGGTTTAGAACAATAGAAGAGGCTTCTGTTTTCTTCTGCGACCATATCAGATGAGGTATATCCAATGGAGAAGTGAATTAGGTGCAGTAAATTAAAGTCTTACATTGCGCTTAGCACCTATAAGTCTATCCAATAACTGATTAGAATATTAAACGTTGTCAGAATTCAATCATTTTAAGTCCCACTTGTAATGTGCATTAATTCATCTAAGATTGAGCTTCCTTTCAACTAAGGAAAAAAGAAAGCTTAAATAGTTTACTTCAGCTGAACGGAAGTCAAATTTAATCACCTAGACCCATGATATTTACCAATTATCAGCTCAGAACAATTACCCTTGTACAAAACCAAAATCCCCATTTCTAATCACCCGAGCTTTAAAGCAATCAAATCAACGAAGGGGCAGTCCCAGCAATTGATCTAACAAAGAGAAACCAATCACACCCGAAATGACAAAACAAACTTAACAGCACCTTTTAAGAACAGCAATGAAACAAAATTTGGACCATCAAATGAGCGATTGAAAAAGGGAAATCGATCTGACCTTCTTGCACATCCTCTCCGGCGGTGCGCTCGCCGAAAACCTGAGAGAATTTCCAGTCGAGTGGCGTTGAAGAAGGCGGAGGCGCATCAGATTCTGAGCCCATCATTGGCGATCGCGCAAACAGACCGCGGAGATCAAGCGCATCAACGATCGGACAGAGATCGGAGCTCCGACGAGAGAGAGGAGGGGTGGACGGAGGCGAAGCGTTGGTCTGACTTGTGGGACCCGCGCGAGGAAGAGAGGAGAGAGTTTGGGTCTGGAGAGGAGAAATGAGGGAGGAATGGTGGAGGTGATGGTGGGGACTGATTAGTGATACCTCTTGGAAAATCACTTAATTATTAATTAAAAATGAAGATAATTGTTTTCTGATTTCTGAAAAACGAAGTGTAAAGAAAAAGAATAAAATAGTTTGCGCAAACTTTTTTGCATCTAACCCTGTACGGACTGGAAATGTCTCCCTTCCTTAATTACTGACAATTGACAAACTTATCCTAAAAAATATGCCATGTCCTTACTATTACTTTTACTCTTTTCTTCAAAAACGAAAGAATGAGATATTGTGTTAGGTCATTACACCGGAGCTTGAACTCAGTTCAGAGGGCTAAAATAACTTATATATTTTTTAAATATTGTATTTTAAAATTTAAGGGTTAAAATAATAAAATTATCATATATACACTATAAAATATCATAAATTTGTTTACAGGTATATTAATTTTTTAAAATTTTGAGGGGGCCCGACCTCTCCCGGTCCCTTCTAAGATCTACCACTGTCATTACATTTAGATTTTTTTCAAGATTTATTTATTTTATCCAGGATTTCACATTCAGATTATTTTATAGGCCACTAATAAATATAAACTATTAAGTTTATATGAGATAATTCAGATTAAATATTTTCAATATGTAATATATTTTTACTTGAAAGTTGTGATTGGTATTTTGTTAGATTTGACATGGATATTTTCTTTATAAGTTTATTAATTCATGGATGCTCAGTAAGTTGTTGATCCACGAAGAAAACATTCTCTTCCTAGTTCCTGCTCAATAATTTCCATTATTTTTTTAATCTAATTAAGTCCATAACTAATTGGTCCACTTATATATATATATATATATATATATATATATATATATATATATATATATTCGCCATAACATCCGATCCACTTTCTAAGTTTAACCTAATTTTTTATTTCCATTTCATCTTTCTCTGCATGCTTCCCCGTTTCTCATTGTTGGGTGCTCATCTGTCCGTTCTCTTTTCCTATTTTCTCTCTATTTCCAATGTCTCACCTTGCCTCTTTGCCATTCTCTCTATTTGCAAAGTGGGACTGAAGTGAAGACTTGAGCATTTAAAGAGACTCTAATATGCTATTATGTTTTGATTACAGTGATTTGATAAACACTCAATTGTTAAACATCTTTTGCTTGGTAATATTGTCTTTTTGGATAGCCTAACCTCAATGTGATGTGGAGCATAAACTTTCCTTTCCATTAGACTTTAGTAATTAATTAGCTTGAAGTACTAAACCTAGATACTGGGATGTGGTATCAACATATATTTCTTGTTTCTAATGAAACAGGTGGTGAAATTGAATCAAACAATTTTATTTTCTATTGAGTCGTAAGATAAGATATATATTATCCCACCTTATTGAGGAAAAAAATAAATTAATTAAGGAACATGAAATTTCGAAATAGATGCTTTTATAATATGTTCAGTTTTTAGTAATAATAAGTTTTATTAAATTAATATTATTAAAAATAAGAATGAAAAATGTAAAATTTTAAATATATAAAATCGTTTCATTATTTTTATATAGGGCGCGTTTGCTTCTTATATATACAAAACGCGCAACGCCTCTCCATCTCATTGCGGGGTTTGGAGAAACGCGCCAGCACATTCGTATATTTGAATTTTTACGTTTCTCACTCTTATTTTTAATAATATTAATTTAATAAAACTTATTATTACTAAAAACTGTAAAATGTTATATCATTCAGCAAATTGCAGAGCACAAATAATTTCTTTTTTTTGTAAGCGTTAAAGAGTTTTTTTTTTTTTTGTGAGCACTAAAGATACATACACTAGAAGTTGACATGATAAATCGGACATAAAATTTTGCAAATGACAATAGAGCTATATTAATTTTTAAAGTTCATTTACACTTCAACGCGTTTTATATAAGTTTCTCAATGAGGAGAGAAGCATACAAATTAAATTGCTGAGCATGTACGCTAAGTGAATTAAGAAGAATGGAAACTAGAAAATTACGGGATCATAATTACGAACAACATGTGCAATCTGTTTTAGACCGTGATATATAAACTAAAGTTTCAAGTTCGGATTAGTAGTGATAAAACATCATTTTTTTATTTCTTACATTTATTTAGATGTCAGTTTCAAGTGTTGTCATCTTTTTGTCCATGACTCTTATGTTTTTTTTTTGTATACACCTCAAGTGCATGGAAAGATGAAAAATTATGATCGTTTGATTAATGCATAGAGTATACAGAATTTAATTTTTTTAAAAATAATGAACAATTCGATAATATGGCATCTATTTTCAGTGAAATAGTGTAAAAAATGTAGTATTTTCAGGTGCATTTTCTTGGGGGAAAAATATTCATGGATTGAGAAGCGACGAGGCCTTTTATTATCCAAATGGGTCCTTTTTCCTTGATTCACTCACATACGTGTTATTCCATGCTAGATTTAATTTGCTTTCTTTGACCCTTTTTAAGATAATTTATGCTTTCGCTATCCAATGATATACATCGATTTGCCACAATGCCATTTTTTTCAAACCAGTGGATAAGTGACATGCAAATGTCCTTTTCATTTAGGAATGAATGTTTGATTGGAGAATCACAATTCATGTGGCCACATAAGGTTTAAAGAGTATTTTATGAACTTTTATTGCAAAAAGTAGTGATCACGAAAGCCCATCAAGAACACGTATCTACAAATAAAATATAGTTTTTCTCGTTCATAACACTCAATTTTATCTGCGTCAATCAGATAATTCCGTTTCGTTAATATAAATTAGCATTAAAAAACAATAAATCTCCAATTTTTCTGTATTTTTTTAACCCAATTAAATATAATCACATTATAGAATTTACAACTCATGACTAATATATAATCTACAAAGAGTTTGGGTTTTCTATCTCCTCAACGTTACATTACGTGTGTTTCTTTGTCTGTTTGGTCATCTTCTTTATGTCGATTTGTACAAATATAATGATTCATTTTTTTTATTGATTTGCAACAAATAACACACATTGTTTACGTAGGTTGTCTTGTTATCGCACGAAACTCACTCAATTTCTTGTATCGTGTGATCTTCTATCGAATTATTATATCTCAAAAAAAATTATTATATCGTGTGATCTTCTATCGAAATTCTCGTGCATGTTTTAGGATTGCGTTCAATCTGATTGTATTTTTGCCAATTTAAAATTTCCAGCTTATATTTTTATTTTTCAAAAAGAATATAGAAAAACGGCTCAAGTCATCACAATTTAGCAACCATCAATCAGCTAAGTCTCTCTCTCTCTATTTCTTCTTTCAAGTCGGAATACATCTCATGACATTATTTAGCTTAAATGACTCAAGGTTCTCTATAATTTTTGAAAGAGCAGGAAAAAAATGAGAGGAAAAAAAGATGGTAATACATGCGTGTTAGAATTCATATTTTATGACAGGTCATTGTCATTGTGCCGGGGCCAACAAAACAAATCCTCTCTACAAACTAAATCGGCGCCGTTTAAATTATATTGAACCGTCCAGATGCTATGGCAGTGGTAGGTTTCTACCATAGATCAATTATGACAGCATAATGGGGAAATGACATTCTCCGAAGAGTAAAAAAAGCTCTCAAGGTAGAGTATTTTTAATCTGATTTGTTCGATTAGAGATCAACGATTTTAATTTAACAATAATATATTTTTCGTACGTTAAAATTTATATTTAAATTTTTTTTCACAGCCGTTGTGATTAACATTTAAAAACTCTCAAGAGTAAAATAAACCTGGCGAAAATGTGCTCAGGATGCATGCATGTCATGCCATACAAGTACAACAAATGATGTTTATTTAATACTTTAAATTTAACCTAGACCCCATGGGCCATCGGCCTTAATTCCGACGCTGACCTGCCAAGAATAAGTCATGCTCGGCCCGAAGGACCAGTATTTCACATGGGCTCTCGACCCTATTATTTCAACCCGGCCCAGTGTCAGTGTCTTAACCCCTGTCGCAAGTCGCAAGACGCCACTGCCCCAAAACGATCACCCCGCCATCTCTCGCTATCGCGCGTTCTTTTCTCCTCTCCCTCCGCAGTCCAGTTCCTCGTACTGTCCGAAGGAAGGTATCTTATTTTCTTTATCCATCAATCCATCCATTGTTAATCAAAAATTTCTTCTAATTACTTATCAAAAAATATTTCTTCTAATCTGTTCCCTGGAGTTGAATTCTCTCTTTCACGTGCTTGTACAAAATTTCTCGAATTCGTCTTCCATTTAGGGATTTCATCCGTCGTAAAATTGACAAAGTAGCGCTGCATTTCTCTGCTCTTTTCGGAGGTTATCATTGGAAAAGATTTAGATTTCTTTTCCGATCTTATCTTTGATTTGATGTGGAGATTTGATCTTTTGGTGCAGATATGGCTTCGAGGCTGACTCAACTAACTGCCAAGGTGAAGCAAGCATCTGAGTTCGTGGCGAGGAGTGGAGGCCAGTATTACAAAAAACAAACGGAGAAGAACAAGAAGTACGTTGTTAATCCGCCTACTATTGACAAGTGTAAAGAACTCTCCAAACAGCTCTTTTACACACGTCTGGCCAGGTTTATATTTTCTACTATTTTTATGTCAATCTTATTTTTTCTTAAGATTTATTGGTTATTCAGGCTTCATTGAGAAATAATTGATCATTTTTGTTGTCTTTCTCAAAAAAAATATATCGAAATTTGCTTGTTAAATCGGAGTTATATACTACTAGCATGATGCAATTTCTGTTGCCGTGGTGAGTTTTCCGTAAAACAACTGTAGGCATGTGAGAAGTTCATTCATTACTGTTTCCTCTCTAGTTTTCTGACTGTTATTGCTATAATTTACAAAACCCTAAACCCTAGTTGAAAACTTCACAGCTTCATTAGACGTCTTGTATGTTTCTCAAATATAGCCCAACCCTTGATTGTTTGTCTTCCCTCTGTAACTTATTTTATGTCATTCTTGCTTTCACTTTTGGTTATTCTAGTTTCTTATATTTTGCTTCTGAATTTTACTCCTATAGTGTCTCCTGTCCCGTTCCATTCTATTACTCTATGTCGTACTCTTTTATTAGCAAAGATGGCTATTGTTCAAGTCAAATTTATTTGATATGCGATCATTGGTTTGACATGCGTAATAATGGGAAAAACCACTGACCTATGTTAGCTTGTAGTCAGGGACCTGGGTTATTGTTTTGACTTTTCAACAGTACAAAGTCTGACAATGTTTTGTTGTCATTAAGAAATTTGGGGCGTAAGTTGATGTGCAAAATAGAGGTGGCGGAACATGACCCGATCTGAGAAACCCTTCCGACCCGATCCTACCCGACCCGACCCTATTTTAGAAACCTGCTCAGACCCGAACCTAATCCGATCTAATTTTTTAGAAAAGTCAAACTGATCCGACTCGACTCGAACCTGATTCAACCTGAGATCAAATGACCTGTAATCCAATCGAAATCAATGAAAGATCTAAAAAACACGACATATGAACTGGCTCGACTTGATTTCTTTCAAAAAGTTAAACTGACCCCACTTGACCCCCCCCCCTCCGAACCTGAACCCAAACCCGACCCGCCCGATTGCCACCTCTACATAATAGTATTTGATATATATTTTTTTTGTTAAAATCCTCGACCTTACAAATTGAGTAAGTAGGAAAAGAGGAAATGGTGGAATGATCTGGTACAGTGGGTCTTTATGCATCAGTAAATAGTGAATTCTGTATGAACTATCCAGGTCAGACTGTATGTTTGTCATTGCTTATGGATGATTAAACTGATATATCACCACATTAGTTGAATCATATTTTTTAATGTTTTCTTTGACCGGCTAGAACACTTTTTAAGACACAAGTTTAAAAAATATTTTTGGAATTATTTTGTTAATACCTTATACATCATAATATCTGTGGCTGTGTGCATGTTGCCTTTTTATTCTTTTGGAATTGGAGCTTTAGTTTTTTAACCTTGCTACTTGCTTGAGAAACTAGATTACTAATATTAAAATTGTATAAATTGAGTCAGTATATGAATATTTTCTTTCCTGTAACAGTATACCAGGCCGGTATGAAAGTTTCTGGAAAGAAGTGGATGGATTGAAGCAGTTATTGAAGAGCAAGAAGGAGCTAAAGGTAGAGGAGGCTGGCATAGCCGTCATGTTTGGTGTGGAACTCTGTCTCTGGTTCACAGCTGGTGAAATCATTGGTCGAGGCTTCACCATTACTGGCTACAAAGTCTAATTGGGAAGTTCAAACTTGAACCTCCATTTTTGGTTGCATTAATCTGTCAGATAGAGAAAGTTAGCTTTGTCTCTCCATGTGGAAGTTCCTTTTTTTTCCTTCTAGGTTTCTTCTGAAACTTTAAACTGGTAATAAGCAGGGCAAAAGCTTCTTAGGTGGTATAATAGAGTTGGCTTTTTCTGAGATCAAAGCATTTGATTTGAATGCTCTTAGTTGCTTGTGGTGTTGTGCTAAAGTTGTTGGTCTGTGTAGAACGGACGATTACAAAATATCGAGAAATTTGGATAGTGAAACTGTTGCGTCTTTATCTCGTTTGGATGAATTGAAGATTATCCGGAAAATCTTTGTTTTGACCGACCAGTCCTGTAGCTAAACATTTCCACTTCTACTGGAATCTGTATGAAAAAAAAAAATAATTTTCATAGTTGATACAATTATTAAATTATATGGCCTTTCTTTTTGTTTTCAGAAATTTTCACTACAAATGTACCCATGCGACCTATGGCATCGTCATGAATAAATCCAATAATTAGAGAAGTCAATGCTTTTGTGCATAATTATGCTTTGTGCTGATAGCAATGATATAAATGGATAAAAATGACAAAATCATAGAAAGAAACAACAATTCCTACCAGAAACAAGAAAACCACTCTAGAGACGTGCTCAGTAACTGATTGTCAATGCCCCCCCTGAGCAGGCAAACTATAAATTGCTGCTCAGTCTACACCCCAACACAGCCTTGCCAGTCTCTTGAAAAAAGCATCTTAACTACACCAGCAACCAAAACCACCTAATGTAAACAAGCAACTACAGTATTCATTTCGACGTTTCCATATTGTCTAGCACATAACATAAGTATCTTCAAAAATGTTGCCGACTACTAAAATAATTTTGACATGCACCCATTCAAAACCATATCTGATTAACAAAAGGGCGTTACACAAATAGATGAGAGATTGTTAGAGATATAGTTTAGAGATGAATAAAATTGTATAGGTGTTAGATAGAAAATATTGTGGTATATAATGTGAGAAAGATATTTAACAATTAAGATTAATTAATTAGACAATTAGTTTATAAATAAAGACATAATCATTATAATCAAACACCACAAAATAATAAAGATTCATTACATTATACAATATCTCCTACCTATCACCTATATAATTTTATTTATCTCTAAACTATACCTCTAACAGAGATTCATCAGCTGCACACAGAACAATAATGCAAAAGAACCAAGTTCAAACCCCTCCTCTTCCAGACAGTCTCCAGCCCGAATTCTATTTTTAATCACCAACCACCTCAGGGACTATAACCTGAAACATCAACCATCCATTGGCGAATTGAGACGACTCACCCTCCTGAGCCTCCTCCATATTAGTATATCATTATTTAGAAAGAAGTTGAGAACTATGAAATTCCATGCTGGCACTGTATGGCCGCCGTATTATTGTCATTTTTTCCCTTGAAACAGTAAAAGATATTATTGTACAAAGCTTGAATTCTTATTGCAGTAGCCTTTTTTTTTTTTTGCTGATGGGCAGAATTATCTCTTTTAAAAAGATTTTAACTCCTTCGAGAGTATTTATTTACTCCAAATATCTGTATTCGCATACAATAAGGATTACATTTACCAAGGTAATTACATCTCTTTTAGCTCTTTTTTCATCGAAAAAGAGAAACAAAAGGGACACTTCACCAAACAATTACAACTGTTTTGAGGTACTATTTGCTAAGATGAATATCACCAATAAAAAAAAGTTAGGATTTTATTTGTACAATATTTTACTGAGTCAACAAAAAGTCGAGAAATGAAAAAAAAAATCCTGCATAAATCTAACAAAGCAACCATGTTCACTGAACGGAATTTGTTCTCAGTGAGGGGAATATCAGGACATTTCTGTCAGTAAAGTAAAAACTAATTTTTCTTCAGCGGCTGTATAACTGAAGAAAGAACAAACAAAATTGTAATAAAAAAATCTTCCTAAGGTTAAGGTTCTATGGTCAGTGCTAAAGTCAGAATTTAGCAGTAAATCGAGGTGACTAGTGTTGTCATGACACTGCTGACTAGTATGAGAAACCAACCACCACTCGACCTAAAGCTAGCACATGCTAACTTGAAGATCGAGAGACATGTGAAGAACAAACTAAGTGTCAGCACTGCTAGCTCTTTGTTTTGCATCATTTCTTGCTCGTTCTGTATTTTCTCCATGCTAGATCTGCATACCAGAGTAGATACAACACTAGTTAGGTTTAGTACTGGTACACATTTATTACTTGTAATATTGGATGATGATAGTTGTTCCATGAATGGTTTGACTTCCAGTCAGTTCTGAACCAAACTCTAATGGTGATATCGACTGTCTATCATTAAACCGGCATACCATTATGCACTAACATTGACTGGTATACCCTAATACCAATACACTGCTATATTTGGATTTACTGGTATGGATGAACAAATTTGTCAGTAACTAACTGTAGTCAGACTTTATGCTGGCGGTACCGGCATCTAAGTCTCAACTAGATGACTCGATGAGGATTGTAGTGTCATAGTCTTGTACCGTATACCAGCATGTCTCGGTACCGAGCGGTGCCAAGACAATGACAAAACCATTTCTCTTTATATTTTTTTAAGGAAAAAGCAGCATTCACACCTGAGTATGGCATTGTCTCTGATCAACACCTCTATATCTTTTGATACACTAGATTTCCAATCTTTTAGGTCACTTAATTCCTTCTCCTGAAATAACTTAAACACATAAGTAGGCGAAAAATCACATTGTATTAAAAGGGCAATTTTTTCTCCAATTATTTTCAACAAATGACTACTATGCCCCTCCCCTCAGTTGTTTACCCATAATTAAGTAAGAACGAATGAATATTTTGTGGCTTATGAACAAAACTAGAAGTTGCAGTGCATATTTTATAAACATTGAGGCCCTGTTTGGCACAAGGTAAATCAAGGGTATGGGTTTGCGTTTGTGCTCCACCAACGACTGGGTTCCCAGGAGTTGTGGGAAACAATTTATTGAGTCGGACTCAATTGTTTTTTGCCCAAGGAATGGTACTTTTTAGTACAGTCTGATGGGAAATCTGACCCATTACCCATTTGATTAAAACAATGGCTGAACACCGTATGGAAAAAAAATTCAACAGCACAAAAATTCCCATCCCTACCCAAACATCCAAACAGCCCCTCAATATTCTCATATTCAGGTTTAACAATTCTTGATGAGGAATTAGCATAAAAAATATAAAATAGTACCTTTTCCTCTTTCCAATCCAGTATAAAGCCTAAATCTGATTTCAATCTCTGAGTCTCCTTCTCATTGTTTGAAATCCATTTCTCCAAAATCGGAACCAAATTGCCAAGGTGTCTATTGATTTCCTCTAAAACAGAGAAACTAAGCTCCAAATTTCTCACTTTCCCAATCAAAATTTTCAAAACAGTATCGCTTGGCATCCTTCCTTTCACCTCCTTTGCAGCCTCACTTTTAGTACTATTTGAATCAGCTAAATTGGGATTACCTGAATCAGAACTAATCCGACCTGCTTCAGAACTCTCTCTTTTTACTTCTATTTTAGAGGCATTAACAACCATCAAATCCTCTAACATTCTCTCAATAACATCTACACCATACACCTTAAAGTAACTCAGAGTGCAATAGAATTCGGACCCATAATGGCTAACTATATTTAACCTTATGTATCGAGTCCATTTTGGTATTGGAAGCTTGAACCTTTGTGTGTGCTTTACATTTTCAGCATTAAAACCCCCAAGTACTTCCCAATTTTCAGTTGGGTAAGTCAAGCTCCCTTGCACTTTCAGCTCCTTGAAATTCGAGGAATAATGCTCCAAGTTTGCAACCTCTATTATGTTTACTAGGGTTTCTTCTGACAATTCAACCACAACAAATTTCTCACTGGCCGAACAAGGGTTTCTTAGGTAATGGTCCTTGTCTTTAACCAAAATATTAGCTGCCCCCTTCGCCTCTTTATTGTGTGCTAAAACCTTTGCACCTTTGGAGGCAGATGCGTAGTTATACAACTGTGTGGTACCTGGTTCGAGTCGGTGAGCAATTTCATTGACCACCTGATCAAGACCATTTCATTCTCTGGGAATGTTGAGTTCTGAATCCTGTTTAGACTTGTGCGTGTATCAGACGGCATTTTCTGTAAAGAGGGCCTTGTGTATGAGTCAATCTGCTTGGTGAACGACCCGGTGTCGTTCACCAATGTGCCTCCTATGATCTCATTGACATGGTTGGTATTCTGCGCAACTTGGATTTTTGTAAATCTGCATGTACTATTATTGTTGCCGTTGAAAAGGAAAACGTAATACTCTAGAGTTCTGACTTGGCAAAGTTGGAGCTCTTCAATTTGGTCCCTGTATAAATCTATAAACACAATCATAATAAAGATGTTACAGAAAAGATCAGATCTTTTATTTTTCTTAGAGGAAGGGGATGGTTAAAATTGATATTATGGGTCATAAAATGGAACTCCCAAAATTTGGTTATTTCATCAAAACACATCTCAGATAGCAAACTTTTGATCGATTCACAATGTTGGCAAGAGGAATAAATTATAGTAATACTGTGATAGCAAATTTTGAAAACTGAAATTAACACAAAACTATCTTGGATCTTAGGTATAATGAGGCAAATTTGGAGGTACAAGGATATACATAAATGTACCGTGCTTGTTTCTTTTCAATGATGATGTAACGATCAACCAATTTGGCTCAACCTACATCTACAACGTATCTAAATTACACACGTTTCATACAATTACATGGGTTAAATAAATAGGAAGTCAAAAACTATAAAGAAGAAACGGAAAAAAGAAAAACTGGAGGCACGAAACAATATACCTAGATGAAAACTAGAATAATGGTGAGGTGAATAATCGGTTGTAAAGAGACCTCGGATTCCGTACGAAGAACCAAACCTGGAAGGGAAGAGAAAAAGGAGGCACCAAGCCGATACAAGCACCGAAACGGAGAGCTCGCATATGCCTTTGTTGCCTCCTCCTCCTCTCTGCAATGTTACTACGTCAGCTCTTCTTCTTTCCTTCCTCATTAGCGAGGTTAGCAAAAGAGCAAAAGAAATTTTGTTTTCTATTTATCGCTGTTTTGTGTTTTTTCTCTTCTATTTTTTGGTCTCGATATTTTCACGACGCTTCAGCATCTTTTGGCGCCAATTTAGGAATGAGTCTGGATTTGTATGTCAGTGGGCCACCTGGCACTCTTTCAACAATTTTCGCCTTTTATTTTCTTTTTATTTTTAGAAAAGTGACTTTCAAAAGCACCGCTTTTCGCACTCACCGTATGTATTAAAAACTAAACGGATCGGGTCAAAATTAGAGGTGTGTAAACGGTTGTTCAAACTGAAATAATTATATTTATTTGAAAATTTTTCACTTTGTCAAATTATTAATCTAATTAAATATTTAAAAATTTTCAACCAAATAAATTGAATTTTTTTTCGATTTAATTCGGTTAAACCAAAATTATATTATTTAAAAAGGAATTAAAATTGATAAAAAAACAAATAGTTTAAAAAATAAATAAAATAACTAAATAAAATTTATAGAAAATAAATATATTCGGATTATCTTTGATGTAATTCATATTTATATCAAGTAAAATAAAATTATATGATAAATTTTGGACTATTCGGTTTATTTGGTTTATCCGATTTAGAAAAATCAAAACTGAACCAAAGAATAAAAACTGAATTAGCTAAAATTTTCAACCGAACTAAAATTTTTAAACCAAAAAACCGAACCAAATAGTTCAAAATTTAATGATTCGGTTCAAAACCAATTAAACATATCCAATTAAACCAAAATTTAACGGTTCGGGTTAAAATTGGCGGGACGGGTACATTTTGAGGGGTTTGGTCGCGATCCGACCTAGACCCGTCGAGTCATACGGGTCGGCGGGGAGGGGTGGGATGGGTCGGCGTGGCGGATTTTTTTTTTCAAAATTCAAAAAAACAATCCAATAAATTTCACATAAATTCTAAAAATTTCCGAAAATTCAAAAATAATTATTAAGAATATTAAAAGAATAAGGCTACGGTGCTTTGCAAAGTACAAAAGTATTGTGTGTTTTGCGTTCTATTATTAATTTTAAGTCATAAATGATCGATCCAAACCGCTCAATATAATCTCCATGTCAAAATCTATTAGTAAACTAAATTTCATATTTTTTGGAATTCATTTGCTATTTTTTTGGATAGGAGAAAACCATCATTTTTGGATGAACCAGAATTCTCAGATCAAGTCATTTTCTCCTCATCAGAAAAAAAAGCAAAAAAAATCTAAAAAATATAAAATTTGATTTACTAATAGATTTTGATATGAAGATTAGATTGAATGGTTTGAATCAATTAAATCTGACTTGAAATTAAAAATAAAGCACAAAACACACAACGCCTTTGTGCTTTGTAAATCATCATAGTCGAACTCATATTAAAAATATATGACTATTTATATTTTTCACAAAAAAATAATTTTTCGCATATTTTTTTTGAATTTTCCAGATTTATCGGGTATTGGATCGGGTCGGGATGGGTCCAAAACGGATCGGGTCTAGCATGAATTTTTTTTTTTTTAAATTGCCAGATCTATGTTAGACACAACGATTCTAACGGATCGGATCGACCTGCACGAAAGTTTTTAAAACTCTACTCTGTCCTCACGACCTCACTAGCATGTTCGGCGCAATTGGAATTGAGAAATTGATTAGAATTGAACATCTAATCCAACCGAACGGAAGCAAAAATAGAACAGAATTGAGAAAATAGAATAGAATGTTATAAAATTAATGATAGATGTTTCACCTCCTCCACCTCCTCTCATTCCTCCACCTCCTCCCATAATGATAGAAGTTTTTCATTCTCTTCACCTTCTCCTTAATTCTAGATTTAATTTTGTATTAATTTTCTCTTTTATTACATGATGTTTCTCTAACTTATAAATAGAGGCTTGTATATTGTTGATGGTGATATAGATCTCTAGATGAGATAATATAGAAATAAGATTTTAGCCTCTCATAACTTTTATCTTCTATCTTTATTTTATAACACGTTATCAGCACGACTTCGCTCTAATCGAGTTGTGACAGAAGTTTGTTTTATAGTAGAAGTACGAGATCGACATAATCAGATTATCGTAAAATTGTCTCTAAAAAGAGGTACACTTTATATTATATTTTATCATTTTATCATTAATTATAATATTTATTTTCTTTATGAAATTGTTCTTATATTGGATGAGACTGATATTTTTATTCCCCGAAGAGAATGATAAAATAAGTAAATACCAGAAATATTTTTTTATTTATTCAATAACCAGAAGTTATTGATACTTTTAATGGCCAGAAGTCATTGTATTTGATAATTAAAAGTTTTATTCAAAATGAGTTACAATTAATAACCCGAAGTTATCGATATACTTAATAATCGGAAGTTATTATTTTATTCAACTAAAATGATAACCAGAAGTTATCAATTAGATAAATAAATAAATAAATATAATGTCTCTAATTTTTTTTCTTAATAACCTAAAGTTATTAATATTCTTTTTCTTTAGTAATTTTCATAAATGGATGTTCGATTAAATTTATTAATATTAGTAGTATTTTTATTTTGTAGTCCTTATGGAAAATCTTACTAAATTTGAATTCGTTGCCCTTAATATATCGGGCAAGAACTATCTCTCATGGACTCTCGATGCTGAGATTCATCTTACCGCAAATAATCTTGGAGATACAATAAAAGATGAAAATAAAGCCTCCCCACAGGAGAAAGCCAAAGCAATGATATTCCTCTGTCATCATCTCCATGAGGATTTAAAAACTGAATATTTAACGGTGAAAGATCCGTTAGAATTGTGGAAAAATTTAAAAGAAAGATATGACCATCAAAAACAAGTGCTCCTCTCAAAAGCTCGTTATGAATGGATTCATTTAAGGTTGCAAGATTTTAAATCTGTGGGTGAATATAATTCCGTAATGTTTCACATAACTTCTGAGTTAAAATTATGCGGAGAAAAGATTACTGATGAAGACATGTTAGAAAAAACATTTTCCACATTTCATGCTTCGAATATGCTCGCTAAGTGACAATATCGGGAGCGTGGTTTTAAAAAATATTCGAATTGATATCATGTCTTCTTGTTGCGGAACAAAATAATGAGCTTCTCATGAAAAATCATCAATCACGGCCCATTGGCTCTAGTCCATTTCCTGAAGCAAATGCGACATCATTCCCTGAAGCGAATGCAACATCATTTAAAGGAAATCGTGGTCGAGGACGTGGTCGCGACCCCATAAGAGGTCGTGGACATGGTCGCAACAATGTTTGGCGACGTGAATGTCATAATTTCAAATCAAATGACAACAATGTGGGGAGATATGAAAAGGAAAAGAATTCAACATCTTCTAAAAAGTTTGAAAGTAGTTGTTATAGATGTGGTATGACAAATCATTGGTCACGCACATGTCGTACTCCTAAACATTTAGTTGAACTTTATCAAGCATCCATCAAGAAAAAGGGAAAAGAAGTAGAAATAAATTTTATTGAAAATGAGTCAAGTGGTTTACTCATGGATACACACCTAGATATTTCTGATTTCTTTGAGAATGTTGATAAAGAAATAAATATTATGAGCTAATTTTTTTTATTTATTTTAGTTCAGTTTTTATGTTGTAAGTTTATGTTTCTTATGAATAAAATTAGTTTCTTTAAATTTGATCTTGTATATTTTTTTTGTTCAAAGGAAAAAAAATATGATTGAAGGCTCCAGCAGAGCAATGACAAGTATTAGAGATGAATGTCTAGTAGACAGTGGAACAACAAACACAATATTAAAAAGCAAGAAATATTTTTCTCAATTGTCTCCTGTAGAGACACATGTTAATACAATTTCGGTATTAGTAACTTAATTGAAGGCTCTGGAAGAGCTTGTATTTTATTATCAGAAGGAACAAAATTAATTATAAATAACGCATTATACTCTAGTAAATTCAGAAGAAATTTACTAAGTCTTAAAGATATTCGGTGTAATGGTTATCATATCGAAACCATGACTGAAAATAACATTGAATATCTTCAAATTACAACGATTAAATATGGTCGGAAGATCGTATTAGAAAAGATGAAAGCTTTATCATCTGGACTATATTGTATGAACATAAGTTCAATAGAATCAAATATGGTCAGTAACCAGAAGTTACATGATACGAAAATATTTACTCTGTGGCATGACAAGTTAGGTCATCCAGATAATATTATGATGAGGAGAATAATTGAAAGTGCAAATGGGCATCATCTAAAGGACATGAAGATCCTATTATCAAAAGATTTATCATGTGCAGTTTGCTCTCTTGGAAAATTGATAATTAGGTCATTTAAAAATAAAATTGAAAATGAATCTCCTTTATTTTTAGAGAGAATTCAAGGAGATATTTGTGGGCCTATTTCTCCTCCATGTGGATCATTTAGATATTTTATGGTTTTAATTGATGCATCAACTCGATGGTCACATGTTTGTCTATTAGCCACAAGAAATGTTGCATTTACTAGGCTATTAGCACAAATAATCCAATTGAGAGTAAATTTTCTGGATTACCAAATTAAGAGTATCCGGCTTGATAATGCAGAAGAATTTACATCCTAGTCTTTTAATGATTATTGTATGTCAATTGGGATTAAGGTAGAACATCCAGTTGCTCATGTACATACACAAAATGATTTAGCTGAATCATTAATTAAAATATTACAACTGATTGCTAGACTATTACTTATGAAATGTAATCTACCATCTTCTGTATGGGGACATACCATATTACATGCTGTTGCACTTATTAGATTAAAACCAACTGCATCTCATAAATTTTCTTCATTACAATCGGTCTCTGGAAGAGAACCAAACTTGTCTCATCTTAAAAATTTTTGTTGTGTTGTGTATGTTCCAATTTCTCCTCCACAACGCACAAAAATGGGACCACAAAGAAGATTAGGAATTTATATTGGTTTTCACTCTCCATCAATTATTAAATATTTAGAACCATTAACTGGAGATGTTTTTACAGCTCGTTTTGCTGATTGTCAATTTGATGAGATAATATTCCCAATCTTAGTGGTAGAAAAAGAAAAGCTAGAAAAACAAGTAACTTAGAATGCATCATCAATATCTTATCTTGATTCCCGGAGTGGTCAATGTGAACTGGAAGTTCAAAAGATTATACATTTGCAAAGAATAGCAAATGAGTTACCAGATGCATTTACAGATACAAAAAGAGTGACTAAATCACATATACCGGCTTTAAATGTACCTGTTCGAATTGAAATAACCCCAGCAGAGGTTACTATACAAAGAAAACGTGGAAGACCAATCGGTTCCAAAGACAAAAATCCACGAAAAATGAAAGAGCGAAATAATGCAGTTGGTGTAACTCCAGCAAAAGTTATCGATAAAATCCCAGAAGAGATTGTCAGTAAAATCCCAGAAGAGATTGGAAGTAGAACCCCAGAAGAGGTCGTTGATAAAGTTCCAGAAGAAACTCAGGCACCGAATGATTATGAGATCTCAATAAATTATGTACAGAATGGTATAATATGGAACCGAAATGAAATACGTGTTGATGAAATTTTTGCATATGCTATAGCAATTGAAGTGATAAATGAGGAAGATTATGTGACAAAAACTCCAGAAGAGTGTATGCACAAAAATGATTGGCCAAAATGGAAAGATGCCCTGAATGCTGAATTAGATTCGATTGAAAAGCGAAATGTTTTTGGACCTGTAATTCTAACCCCTAAAAATGTTAACCCTGTAGGTTACAAGTGGGTTTTTGCAATAAAAAGAAATGAGAAAAATGAGATTGTGAGATATAAAGCAAGGCTGGTGGCATAAGGTTTTACACAAATATCAGGAGTTGATTATGAAGAAACGTATTCACCTGTAGTGGATGCAATAACTCTTCAATTTTTAATCAGTCTCACAATCACTGAGAACCTTCAAATGCGTCTCATGGATGTTGTCACAGCCTATTTGTATGGATCACTCGATAATGATATCTATATGAAAGTCCATGAAGGATTAAAAATGCCTGAAGCATTTAAATCAAAATTTCGAGAAATATATTCTATAAAGTTAAAACGATCATTGTATGGACTAAAACAATCGGGTCGAATGTGGTATAATCGACTCAGTGAATATCTCATAAAAGAAGGATATAAATCTAATATAATTAGTCCATGTGTTTTTATTAAGCGATCAATCTCGAGTTTTATAATTATTAAGTATATGTTGATGACACGAATATCATTGGGTCTCTGAAGAGATCGAAAAGATTTGTAAAATTATTAAAGAATGAATTTGAAATGAAAGATCTTGGTGTAACAAAGTTGTGTCTCGGCCTGCAGATCGAGCATTTGTATAATGGTATATTTGTCCATCAATCAAACTACATCCAGAAGATGTTGAAACGTTTTAATATGGACAAAGCTCATCCTCTAAGTACACCAATGGTTGTCCGATCACTGGATGTGAAAAAAGATCCTTATCGGCCCCGAGAAAATAATGAAAAATCTCTTGGTCCTGAAGTATACTTAAGTGCAATTGGGGCTTTGATGTATCTTGCTAATAATACGAGACCTGATATTGCTTTTTCTGTAAATGTATTAGCAAGATATAGTTCTGATCCAACACGCCGACATTGGAACAAAATCAAACATGTATTACGTTACCTTTGTGGGACGCGTGATATGGGACTATTTTATCGAAAAAATACAAAGTCCAAACTAGTTGGATATGCGGATGCGAGGATATTTATCAGATCCGGATAAAGCTCGGTCACAATCCGGATATGTGTTTACATATGGCGCGACTTTGCAATTTCATGGCGATCGACAAAGCAAACATTGACAAGAACATCATCAAATCATGTTGAATTAATTGCTCTTTATGATGCTGGACGGGAATGTGTATGGTTAAGATCCATGATCAACACATCCAAGAGGAATGCGGTCTCGAGACAGTCAGAGAAAACCCGACGGTGATATACGAAGATAATACTGCATGCATTGCTCAAATCAAAGAAGGATATATCAAAGGTGACAGAACCAAACACATCTCGCCGAAGTTCTTCTCAACACGTGATTTACAGAAGAATGTTTGATAAATATTTGTCAAATCAGATCAAGCGATAATTTGGCGGACTTATTCACAAAATCATTGCCAAGAAATATTTTTGAGCAGCTTTCACATAAGATTGGCATTCATCACTTAAAAGATGTACATTAAAATGAGGGGGAGTATTATACACGTTGCACTCTTTTTCCCTTCACTAAGTTTTGTCCCATTGGATTTTCTTAGTAAAGTTTTTTAATGAGGCAACATAACTGATCCAGAAGTATCAGTTAAATCAAGTTGGTCCTGAAGTACCAAAATTTAATATTTGTCCAGTAGTACAATATTAATAATGTATAATATAAGGCGAAACATCTAAGAGGGAGTGTTATAAAATTAATGATAGATGTTTCACCTCCTCTCATTTATCCACCTTCTCCCATAATGATAGAAGTTTTTCATTCTCTTCTCCTTCTCCTTAATTCTAGATTTAATTTTTTATTAATTTTCTCTTTTATTACATGATGTTTCTCTAGCTTATAAATAGAGGCTTGTATATTGTAGATGGTGATATAGATCTCTATATGAGATAATATAGAAATAAGATTTTAGCCTCTCACAACTTTTATCTTCTATCTTTATTTTATAACATAGAAGACTTTTTCAGCCTTTTCAATTCTATGGGAAGAAAGGAATTGAGAATTGGACCCGAATTAAAAACAATGTGTGTCTTTTATATTATTATTTTTTTCAGTATGGACCTGCGTGGGTTTTTTTTTTCAATTTTTGTTTTCTGTCTCAATGAAGTTTGTATAGAGTATTTAAGACGGTCCGGTCCGGGCCGGTCCAGTCCAAACCCGGACGGTTCACGGTCCCGAACGGTCCACGGTCCACACGGTCCGATCCTTGGCGGTCCAAATTCGAAAAAACCGAACTCGTCCCATCGTTGGCCCCGGGGGCCGGACCCCCACGGGACGGGACGGGACGGTCCACGGTCCGGTCCGAATTTTTTTTTATAAATTGGAAAAAATAATAATTTATCATATTTTTTAATAATAATTTTTAACTAATTCGAATTATTATTTTTAATTATTTAAAAATCTAATAGTACTAAAAAATTTGTAAAAAAATAAAATTTCAGAAAATTATAAAAATAATAAAAGTTGAAAAATAAATTTATTAATTTTTAAATAATCATTTTCATCGAATTAATTATGTATTTTTGAATAAATATGTATTTTTGAATAATTTAAAAATCAAATAATACAAAAAAATTATAAAATATCAAAAATTATAAATAATTATAAAATAAATTTTGGATAATATTTTAAGTTACCCTCCTCCTTTAACCCGGGCTTGGGACCAGCTATGTAAAAAAAACATAGGCGGAGTTATAACTTTTTTTTGTTGGTAATGTTCTTTAAAAAAAGAAAATTTAAAAAAAATAATTGAAATATTTAAAAATAGATAAAAAGATTGATATGGTAAGAAATACCAAACTCCTAGAAGTCGTTGTGCATATACCATAAATCGTTGTCTTGAATGTCAATTGGGTCGTCGGAATCATCTTCTAGAGAGATATCGGGGATAGAGGGTGGAGTGGGAGGTTCGCATGTCGTGGATAATATGGAGCGTTAGTTTGTTGTTGTTGATAGTATTGTGAGGGTTTGTATTATCAACTACATCTTCACCCAAAATATCCACACTCAACCGGTACATAAAATCATCCACGGGATTAGGAGGATTTGCCATTTCTATAAAAAAAATATATAAAAAAATCATCTACTTAAATAAAATTACAAAAGAAATCAACAATCTAAATAAATCTCTACTTAAAAATTAAATTTAACATTCTAAAAAAAGTTTTAACAAAAAAAAACGAATTTAACATAATAAATAAATTTACAAAAGAAATCAACAATCTAAATAAATCTCTACTTAAAAAATAAATTTAACATTCTAAAAAAGTTCTAACAAAAAAACGAATTTAACATTAAATCTAATATTCTAAATCTATTAATCTAACAACATAAAACTAAAATGTAATATTCTAAGAAAAAAATAAATTTTTACAATTAAAAAATTATAAATAAAAAATTAGATTTTATAAATAAACTAATTTCTACAAATTTCAAATAAAAAATTATGAATAAAATCTAACAACATAACTAATTTCTACAAATAAAAATGATAACTAATTAAAATTAAAAACTAACCTTGAAGGAAAAATATTATCGCAATGATGGAATTGAAAAATGACGAATACCGAATATTATCCTTCTAGTCTTTTACCTTCTTCGATTAGTTAATTTTTCAACGAACTAACAATAAATTAATAAATCTAAACTATTTTTTGTTTTTTGGAATAACAAAATTAAATTTGAGAATTTGAGATTAAATGAAAATTTGAGAATGTGATAGTTTGAGAAGAGAGTGAGAATGAGATTTTGATGTGTTTTGAGATGTAAATGGGGGTGGTATTTATAGATATTTTTGGGAGGGAAATTTTTTTTTTTTGAATTTTTCTGCAAAAGTAAAAAAAAGTGGCTTTATTTTTATTTTTTGGGACTTGGGGGTATTTTTGGGGGCCCTAGCACTTTTTATTTTAAAATAAGGATTTGAAGGGGGGGTGGGAGGGGGGGAGAGGGGGGGTCCGGTCCGGTCCGTTCCACGGGTCGGTAAAGTCCATTTTCGGGTGAAGAGAGGACCGACCCACCGACGAGTCGGACCGTCCGATCCATTTCAAATCTCTAAGTTTGTACGTATTCAGAAAAAGAAGTTTCCTCTTTCAATATGATGTTCACCTAACAAAACAGGAATACTCCGGAAGAGTGAAGTTTTCTTAGTTCCATAATTCCAAATTTCATGACTATTCCTTCATCTGCCGAATAGGCCTAGGGTTGTTGGTTTTGGTGGAATAGTAAAAAGTTGAAATAAAATAGTTATTTTGATGAATTAATTTCTCAAATGAATTTTAGACTAAGTATAAAGTGCGGAATAATGCTAATTTGATATATCAAGTTATAGGTGAGATGCTGTATTAGCTCTCTCGGAATAACGATTATTGTTTGATTATGTTGTATTATAATATTATATTATAATTATAATTATGATTATGATTTATTATTATATTAATATAATGATGATTATTTATTTATTTATTTATTATATGATTATAATAATTATTGTTATTATTATATTAACATCATGCTAGTATTATTATTCTATAAATAATTTTATTATTATTATATAATAATAATTATGATTTTAGTATTATATTATTATATTATGAATATGAATATTATTACATTATTATAATTATTTATTATTATTTTATTATTATGATTATGATTAAATTATTATTATTATATTATATTATGATTTTGGTTATATTATTATTATATTATTATGATTTTGACTATGATTATTATTATATTATATCATATTATATTGTATTATTATGATTATAGCTATAATTATATTATAATTATATTATTATGATTATGATTATTTATTATTATTATTATATTATGATTATGATTATAATTATTTATTATAATATTATTATGATTATTACTATCATGATTATAATTATTATTTTATTATTATGATTATGATTATATTTACAATTCTTTATTATTATATTAGTACATTATTATGATTATGATTATATTTATAATTCTTTATTATATTATTATATTTATATTTCTATTATATTATTATTATAATATTTATAATTCTTTATTATATTATTATATTTATATTTATATTTATATTATATTATTTATTATTATAATTATGAAAATTATTATTTATTATGATTGTGATTATGGATTATGATCATTATTTTATCGTTATTGTTATTATTATATTATCATCATCATTATAATTACTATTATTATTATCATCATCATTGTTAGTATCATAATTATTCATATTTTAACTATTCTGGTTAACAATTGTCAAATGAATATTTTTGTTCTTCCGAATAGTCAAGAATACCACTCTTCTACCACTCTTTTAAAAATATACTATTGCCAAACAAACCCTACATAGTGCTTTGGAGTAAAACTAAGCTCACGGGGCTGAGGTTCTCGACGGGCTAAATTTGAAAATATATTAAAATTATTAAAAATTTTTGAGTTATATTA
This sequence comes from Schoenoplectus tabernaemontani, assembly GCA_037127355.1. Taxonomy (NCBI): domain Eukaryota; kingdom Viridiplantae; phylum Streptophyta; class Magnoliopsida; order Poales; family Cyperaceae; genus Schoenoplectus; species Schoenoplectus tabernaemontani. Next base: position 17,143,549 of record CM073743.1, on the reverse strand, counting down.
TTAATAAATTAATTACATAAATTTTATATAGAATATTTTTTTAAAACTTTTCAATATAGCAAGGAATTCACTCGTTGAGGGACCTTCTTAATTTTAATAATATTTATATCTAATATTAACTTTATTATAAATAAATAATATATTTTACTTAAATATAATTCATATCTAAATAACTTATAAATATTTTTAAATTTAAACAAAATTAATTTATTATTTAATAAAAAATATATATAATATATAATTTTTTTCTAAGTATGATTGTACAATGCATAGTCTTCTTTTTTATAATAATACTTAATAATAGTTGATATTTAATTTATTTAATATATAATTTCTTTCTTAAAACTAATTATATTTAGCATTAATTTTATTATAAATAAATTATATATCTAGTTATAAATAATTTACAATAAACCAATTTCAAAGGCTCTGAAACTTTTAAATAAAATTAATTTATTATTTAATAAAAGATAAAGTATAAAATATAATATATTTTCTTTTTTGAGTAAGATTTCACAATGTGAAGTTTTATTATAATAAAATCTAAAATATTTGATTTTTAATTTATTTGATACATAATTTTTTTAGACAAAAATGAACCATTGCTTTTTATAATGGTGAGAAAAAATTGTTTGATTGAGAAAAAAATTGTTTGATTGAAATATGAATCGTTGTTTTTATAAAATTAATAATCTCAGTCATAAATTGAAATATGAGTATTTCGGATTAGTACACTCTATATGATACCATTAATGGATAAATTCAATTTATGTGCTCTATATAATATAGTATATATATTTCAGATTTTTTTAAAAGTGACCAAATACAAATATTAAATATTTTATTAACAATTTTTATTTTGCTTTCCTCTCATCTTTCTTCTTCAAAACAAAATTATGTTTTAAGTTTCATGCAATTTGAATGTCATTTGATATGCTATCAAGATCATTAAATTTAAATCATTAAAATTATTATATAATTTTTCATGATCATTGATGTAATATCGAATAACATTCAAATTGTATAAAATTTAAACACAATCAATCCATAAGTTTAAAAATATATTTCTGAAGTTTGTTCGAATTTTTAATATTTTTTATTAATTTTATGAAATTAATTATCAAAATTATCAAAATAAATAATTATCAAGGAATCCCACCCAACAAAGATTTATACTCTTTTTGCATTAATCCTGATGTAAATCAGGACTGTACAAAAATAGTAATTGTAATAATTTGGTACTATCGTCAGTAATATTGACAAGTAGTATTATTTAAGGTTCAAGTGGATAATCCAAATCTCTCAACTCAATCTACATATTGAAATCTTATATAATACTAAATTATATCATTTTCAAAATTACTTATTATTTTCAGTTTTTTTTTTAAAATGGGATTTTTGACATGCAGCTAGTATTATTTAGAAGCACTTTTTTTAAAAAAAAACTATAAACTTTTAAGAATAATAAAATTTGATATTCCACGAAATTTTAATATGTAAATTTTGTTAATAGTTTAGATTGTCCATCCGAATCTTTGATATTAGACATGGATATTATTGTTATGATATTTTTAAACTAATAAAATTTAATCTAATAGATACAAGAGGAAGTCGTAGGTGCATGATTTATCATGTGGTATTTAGGTATCGATTTCATAGAGACTGATTAAATTATCAATGTAGATAATTTTTTAAGCTAAACTTTAAATCTGAAAAAGATTTCTAAACGAAATATTTTATAAAAATAAATAAGTAAATTGAACTAAGTTTGAGTTATTTCAGAATTAAAAAAGTTTAGTGTTTCAACATCACCATTCACTTGAGTTTTAATCGTACTAATTATGTAATTTAATGCTAATTTATGAGAATTATCATCTAATTTAGTACCAAATGTCTGTTTAGGGTTTGACACAATGTTTCAATTAGGGTAAACTTTACGATTAAATCCATCATTCTTCCTAATTAAAACCTGTTAAGATCTGATAATTCTAAATATTTCAAAGACTAATTATTCATGATTAGATTTATCTAATTAATACTCAAAATGTTCAGAAAAATCTCAACTAATTTAGACTTCATGGTTAGGTCCATCATCTAGGGTTAATATATAGCTTTTAGGGGTCGAAGAACCGTTAGATTTTGGTTAGAAACTTAAATAATTCTCTAAGATACATATGTAATTCTAATTTCATTTGCATGATTATGAATCTATGTTATCTAGGATTTTTAATTTCGGACGGATTACTAATACAAATATACAACAATTCAATTCATGCACAATAATTCAATCACAAAAGCATTTCATAAAATAAAATAATTAAAACAACAACAAGTATGATTAAAGTTCAAGTTTCAAGATTCACATGCCTAAAACTTTAGAAAAATATTTAGGCTTTTATGGAAGAGAGTATCAAATATAAAATCGATGAAAATAAAAAAAATCATAAAGAGAATAAGAGTTAAACTCATTTTTTTATTTCTCTTCATTTTACCTCTTCTCTCTACTATGAAGACAAATAAAAAAATTTCTAAATAAAACTATCTAATCTTATCTAGACCCCTTATTTTTTTATTTTCCTCTTTTATAAGGAGTCAAATGAGCCAAGAACGTCCAAAAACTCCTGACGAATCTTTCAAAAAATGTAAATAACTATTAGAAGGTTAGACTAAAATTGTTTGCCTGTCTCCAGTCCGTAGATACCGACTCTGATATCCGATTTCACTATTTTGCTTTTAACTTTCTCATCTGATGTCTTTTTTGCCTTAAATTTGCGTTGTTGTTCTTCATTTTTCATGGGTTTTCATCTAATTCTGAAAAATAATAAAATCTAGACAGTAACTTGAACTTGATAATTTAAAATTCTAATTGAACTAAATTAAACCTAATTAAACTCTAAAAATTTATTAGGAAATTAAACCACATTCAAAATATAATAGTTAAATCATCCTATCAACTATATACCTTATCAACTATATACCTTCTTGCTCAATCTGACAGTCAACAAGATGAACATTAATTAATTAAAAGACAGAATTCAGCAGCAAGCCTGATCTAAAAGAGTAGTGCACAGACACATCTCACAATTAATGTAGATTGGATTTGTACTGCTGTGTTTGACTGGCCAGTGTGAACAATTTGTCTGAATTATCTAACATAAGACAAATTGTTTCTTTCTTTCACTTGGAAATACACGTCTTTAGCAGTGAACTTTTGTAAGGTACAATTTGTATCCGGAATTAACTGTGAGTGACCTTGAACTAATATTTACTTAATCATTTTTATAACGGTAGCTGTAATCCAAGGCAGGAAAAGATATCTGCATATCAATCCCGTGACAAATATCTTTAACTTCATCGTGCTGCGAGCGATAATGCCTTTAGTTCTATCAATTTGAAGAAGTTTTCAAAAATATTTCAATAATTATATAAATTGTATAAAATTTATTTTTATTTTAATAATCAAGTAATATCCATATTCATATTAGTCTATTATCCGATCCATATTGATATTTATTTAATTTCAATCATTTCATATTTTCTGATATCCGATTTACATTTATATTTGAAAAATAAAAAAATATAAATATAATTTTGACCACTATATTTACACTCCTACGTGTACGACAACAGAAGTACATATGTATAGTTTATTATTAGTTTAATATTGTGAAAACATAATTTGAAACTCGGTTAAAATTCAGGTGAGAACAATTTCGTTAAACTCCACGAAATATTCCGCCGTTATATTGTCAAAGAGATCAATTGTTCACCTAAAAATGATAATTATTTCTCTACCGATTTAAAATACAATATCATTAATTAATGAAGCAGAAATAATTATCGTTAATTTATTAATCAACGACAATGAATTTTACTCATCAAACTCTCTTTAGTCACATCAAAAAATATTTTAATCATTTAATATTAAAAATTAAACGGTTCAAAATTGTTTTGATCCCAAAAAAAATCATAAATAGTATAAAAAACTTTGACGGTTAAAAATTATTATAATCCTTCAAATTACAAATATATTCATAATTTATAAACTGATAAATAAAATATAGTAAGATTAAAACGTACTCTTATTTTATTACTATTTTCTTTGCAAGTTTTTACGGACCAGACAAAAGTAAGTTTTTACGGACAAAAAAATGTGAGTGTAGTTTAATTTAGAGCAGGCATATTTTGTGGCACGTCATTCGTAGAAAACATCGTAAATTTCGTCCGTTGAAGCAGCAAGGCGGTTCTTCCTCTCTCTTTCTTTTTTTGAACATTGGTTCTCTAGTCTCGGGATGCTGCTCGAGAATCGAGAGCACTGTGCCAGTGCACAAAAGACGAAATGAGGTCAGTTCCTCTGAGACATTTGTTCATCTCCAGTTCTCCACCATGGTCCATGGACTACTTTTTTCTCCACTCAGATTTCCAATCCCCTTTCCGAGATCACCATTCATGTAGCGGATTATATTTTAACAGTAGAAAGAAGACGACAGGAAAGGCCACTAAACGACAGATGCAGAATGTATGAAGTCATTTTCTTTTCTCTTTTCTTTATTTTTAGAAAGACAAAGGGTCGTAGGCAAAGGACTACGTACAGTACCCCCGGAAATACTCGATGTGATCTGAAACTGTGTGGCGGGTCACCAAACTATTCCCATACCTTGATTAAATAATTGGTCGCTGTGATATTATTCCTATACATGTAGTAGTATTTCAAAACTAATGTACTCTATTAATTTTCAGAAAAAAATATTATTTATACAGATAATAACTCCTCACAGCTTCTAGACATCTGTGTAAGACACAGAATATCCGAGGAGGGAATATAATATTATAATATACACTGTGAAGCGCGAACGGCCTAACGAACCGCCTCCCCATAAATGACTCCCATCTCCACCGCCATCACCAGTCGAAGTTTTACATTTGCAAATTTATCCTACAGTTACATTGTATAATTATTATACGAAATTGGATATATACCCTCAATACATTTTAATTTAGATATATGCCTTTTTAAATTTGAAAATTAGATATTTATCCCTCAAAATGATAAGAATATTTATCCATATTTATCCATAACTATTATTATCCTCATAGAAATTAAATTATAATTAATTAAAATTATAATAAAACAAAAATACATTCCCTTTCATTCACGTCATTTGTGTAAATCTATAGCAGTCTCTTTAAATAGTCTTTCTTTTATTTCTCCATGAATTCTATGAGATCATGAATGGATAATCAACAACGTTCGCCAAAACCATCAGCTCCTTAAAAGACAGATCGAGCTCCAACAGTTCCTTAAAACACTTGTGACTAAATTTTTCAGATCTTGTCTATGAAGAAAAAAAAAATATATTTGTTGAGAGTTTTAAATTTGAGAGGTGGAAGAAATTAAAGTTCGAAATTTATGCTAAATTTGCTAGTTCTCAGTGAAATTGAGACGAATTGTTAACTGATGGAAGAGTATTTTTGTTCTTTTATAATTTTAATTAATTATTAATTTATTTTTATGAGGATAATAATAATTTTGGATAAATATTTAAGATTTTGATATTTTGAGAGATAAATATTTAATTTTTAAATTTAAAAGTGTAGATATCTAAATTAAATTAAAGTGCATTGAGGGGTAAATATCTAATTTTATCTAATTATTAATTAACCGTCTTTTGTGAATCCCACATGTTTTAATTTAACACTTTCAGTTTCTAACAGAGGCTATCTTGAATTCTCGGCAAAATCTTGTTGCAACTTGAGCCCAATTTTTTTTTACTGTTTGATGAGTATTTTACTAGTTATTCAAATCTCATGCATGAACTTAGTATATTGAAAAATTTTATTAAAATGTTATTTTAAAAATTTTAACTTGAAAGTGACACTTCGATATTAACAGTTTCTATAATGTCACTTTAAAATTAATTTAATTTGTTAAAATCTCATGCATATTTTATATACTTGGCGCGGGCGGATTTGATGAGGACAAAAAAAACAGTCAAGTTGCACGCAAAAAAAACGTTAAGATAAATATATATTTTGAAATAAAACCGTTAGCCCAGTTAAGGTAAATAATCAAACAATAAAAAGGCACGATCGGTTAAAAACACCAAAAAGAATATTTTCAAATTCACCCTTTTGCCTTTTACATATTCTACTCATTAAAATTTAAAAGTTACCACCTTTACCATTATAAGAAACTAAACGCTTCCTCTTCTCATCTCAGTTCTTGCTCACTCTCCCATGGCGGTTCCACACTGTTCGCTTCTCCGTCTCTTAACTCTGCACCTCCTGCCCCTCTTCTTCTGCATCTCTTTCACAAATGGATCTCTCCATTACGAAATACTACATCTCTTCCCACTACAAAACCCTGCGCCGGTCTCACATTCCTCCCTTGCTGATACCCTAACCCTAGACACGACCTCCGCCACCTCTCTCCAACTGCGCATTGCGCATCGCGACTCTCTCTTCCCCTCCAACTCCACCCCAGATGAAACCTTCCTTCGCCGTCTTTCTCGCGACTTCTCTCGTGTCTCATCACTCGCCTCATCAAACTCACACCCTAATCCTAACCGTATCTCGAGCGCTAGACCTCGCTCCGGTTCAGGGATTACAAGTCCGGTCATCTCAGGTCTCTCCCATGGAAGTGGCGAGTACTTCACTCGAATTGGCATTGGCACTCCTTCTACCTCCTCCTTTATGGTGCTTGATACAGGTAATGACGAAAGGTTTTTCAGTATTTTCAATTTTGTAGTGGATGGTGTGATTTGGTTGACATTTTTCGTAGGATCACAGTTTTCATTTGAATTTATGACCTTGCATATCTGTGGGGGTATTAAATAGTTTGACATTCTCATCTCAACACCCTGTGTAGAGAGGTTACAGGATGAAAAAAGAAAATATTGAAAGACTGGGTGTTTTAATGCCAAAATTTGGAGTGTAGATCGTTGTTGAAGTATACATTGGTGCAAAAAGAATATGGTAGATCTGATTACTTCACACGCATTAATTGAGTTGTAGTTTCTTTTTGAGTTAAAGATGCAAAATTTTTATTGAGAGGACGTTGTATCATTTTAAGAGTACAACAGTACAATAGAGAGGCCGAAGCCTGAAAAGGTATTAGATAATAAGTTAGTTGTGGTATTTGTTGGTATATTTTGTAGGAGTTGATGCTCATTCATGAAGAATTTATTTAGCTGTGTAATGATATGCATTCATGAAGAATTTTAACTATATTTAGCTGTGTAATGATATGTCATTAGCATTTGAGATCTGAACTGCAATTTTGGTATTTTCCTAGGTAGTGACATAATTTGGCTACAGTGTGCCCCATGCCGCCACTGCTACACTCAGGTAGATCCAGTCTATGATCCACGTCGGTCCCATTCATACTCTGCGGTCCCATGCCTCTCTCTTGTGTGTCGCCACCTTGAATCTCCTGGGTGTGATTCACGGCGTCGCTCATGTCTTTATGAGGTCTCCTATGGTGATGGTTCTTTGACCGCAGGTGAACTTGCTACTGAAACCCTGTCCTTCTCTGGTGGTGCCCGTGTGTCAGGTGTTGCTCTAGGTTGTGGCCATGACAACCAGGGTTTGTTTGTTGCTGCTGCAGGTTTATTGGGTCTTGGCAGGGGACCTTTATCATTTCCAACACAGTCCGGTCGCCAATATGGCCAACGGTTCTCATACTGCCTTGTAGATCGCACCTCTAGCACAACCGCTACACGCACCTCATCTGCCATTTTTGGTGATACAGCTGTGCCGGGGAATGCTACATGGACACCCCTGGTGAGAAACCCAAAAATGGAGACATTTTACTATGTTGAGATAACAGGTATTAGCATCGGTGGTACTCGGGTTGCTGGCATCGCTGCCTCTGATTTCAAACTGGACCCTGCAACCGGTAAAGGTGGTGTGATAATTGATTCGGGTACATCAGTTACCCGATTGGCAGGACCTGCATATGCTGCCATGAGAGATGCATTCAAGGCTGGTGCAGCTGGGCTGAGTGAGGCACCTGGAGGGTTTTCTCTGTTTGACACTTGCTATGACCTGAGTGGTCGCAAAGTGGTAAAGGTGCCAACTGTTGCACTGCATTTTGCAGGAGATGGTGTGGTCCAGTTGCCAGCTGAGAATTACTTGATACCGGTCGATACCAAGGGGACATTTTGTTTTGCTTTTGCTGGTACTGAGAGCGGTGTGACAATCATAGGGAACATACAACAACAAGGATTTCGGGTTGTGTTTGATGGAGAGAACGAGCAGGTGGGGATTGTGCCCAGAGGGTGTTGATTGTTGGATGAATGAGCGGCCGGGTTTCTGGTTTGTGTCGATTTTGCATGCCCTCTGAACCTATTGGCCTAATACCGACCATGTTAGGTATTTAGTGATTGAGCATGAATCTGATTCCAATGGTTAAAATGTTAATATGTTGGATCCTGGATTTGTGTTAAAAACAGTAGAATTTGTGAGGTGGCGTTGGCCTCTCAACTCTCGGAATACATTTTTCACTAATAAGTGAAGTATGAGAGGTGTTTTTTTTAGTATTAAGAGGTGCAGGAATCAGGGGGCATGTTTAAAGCGTTTAGGCTTTTACTTTATTGCAGTGTGAAAGAGTGAAATGCTTCTACGCGTTTCTTGTGTCTTTATTGCTTCTTTTCAGCTTTGATCTGAAAAAAAAATGTTACCATGCAAGTGCTGTTAGCCATCATCTTTGTTCCAATTTTCTTATTATTTATTCGATGGTTCAGTACCTATGTCTATATTTGTTGTTTGCACATGGGGGGAGATGTCTTTATTGATTCAAGTGCTTGCTTTTGGTTTGGTTTGTAGTTCAATGCGCCACACATGACTGCATGTTCCCCGTAAAAATGCAGTTCTCAAGCAAATTATAGTCCAATCATTTGGATCATAAATTTATCATTGCAAACAATGTTCATGTTGCCAGTTATTTGGATCATAAATATTGGTGGCTGCTTTTATTTTGACAAAACGACATGCAAAGGATGGATACCCTAATTCGTAAATTTAAGAGTTCGGAAATCAGAACTTGGATAAATTTAAACAAACATATATGACATTTCAATGTACTAAAGATATCTAAAATGTTATTCATTCCTTAATATTATGAGTTGTTTTTTTTAGCCCGTAGGTGAAGTTGCATTAGAAATAAAATATCCATTATATAGATCCTCTTAACTTCTTAATTTAAAAAGGTTAACCTACCTGCCTGCAAATTTAAACTTAAAGAAGTTTCTCAATGTAACACTAACTACTAGAAATTAATACAGCTCTAGAAATTAAATGTCGTGCATTGGTGCTCTGTTCTATCTGAGTCACATTGGGTTTATCTGGAAACCGTCCCCTCATGTCTTCATTTGAACTGATGACTCATTTCCCTCTTCATTCACATTGCTTCTTATGAGTTGTTTTTCAGTACACCATTTTTTTTTTTTGAGAAGAACAATTAATTTCAAACATGTAATGAAGTACGATACACCGGGAAAGTAAAAATATTGAATATTTGAATTGTGTTAAATTTGGCTATCTCTAATTGTGCATATTCCTCTCTTTGTGAATTCTCTCTCCATTTGTCCTCCAACGCTACTTAAAGAGCCTAATAATCAATGTTATCTACAGAACCAGTCTTAGAGCAAAGTTATTTTCACAAACGGTCTAAATAAGGACGTGAGTTCAACTCACGCCCTTAAATCTCCATTTTGCCTGCCCAAAGACACAAAAGGCGTGAGTTGAACTCACGCCCTTTAGACGTTGATGTGCTCTGATTGTTATCTTTCAAAAACACCGAAAGTGAAAAAAAAATGATATAAATGCGATATGTGGACTTAAAGGATGTGAGTTCAACTCACGTCCTTTGGGCCATTTTGCTCTCTTTTGTAGCGTTTTAAGGGCGTGAGTTGAACTCACGCCCTTTGTTAGGCCGTTTGTGAAAATAAATTTGCTTTTAGGCCGTCTCTGTAGTTAAGATCTGTTTTTGGACCGTTTAAATAAAAAATCCACGCCTCTCTATTTTTGTTCTTCTCCATTTTTCCATTTCTGTAGTTTCCATTGCTCTCATTCTTTCTCATCATTTCTGTCAGATTTTTCTTAAAATTATTATTTTTCGTTAATCTATGTAATCTTTTAGACGCATGACATGTATATAATCTAAGTTTTTTTTTAATAAAATGATATGTTTGGTTTTTCTCTTTTTATACTCGAATAACACATATATAATCAAGATATATATATATATATATATATATATATATATATATATATATATATATATATATATAGAAAGAGAGAGAGAGTTATGCTACGGTTAGTCGCGAAGTACAAATTTTTTTTTTGTACTTTGCGTCGTATCTCCCATTTTGATTTCAAAACACCGATCCGACCATTCAAAATGTTCTTCATATTAAAATATATTTGAATACCAAATTTTATATTTTTTAGAAAAAAATTTCTATTTTTTTGAGAATTAGAAAATCGTTCTTATTAAAAATTATAAACTCAATGTATTTTCATCCCCTCAATAAAAATAGAAAAAATTTTCTAAAAAATGTAAAATTTGGTCTCCAAATATATTTTAATATGAAGAACACTTTGAACGGTCGGATTGGTATTTTGAAATCGGAAATGGAAGATACGACGCGAAGTACAAAAATGTTTTGTACTTCGCGACTAACCGTAGCATTACTATATATATATATATATATATATATATATATATATATATATATATATATATATATATATATATATGACCTACGTGCTTTATATGTAAATAATATGATAGGTTTTGTTTTTAATTTATATAATATGTGTGTGTGTGTAAGTAAAGCTATTATGAGCTTAAGCTTACTAAGTCTTTTGGTGAATTTAACTTAAAAATATACTATAAATTTTCTAATTTTGATTATGTTGCTCAATAATTTTTAGATCAAAATTTCATATCATATATACAATTTTTTTCATTTTTAGAAACTTTAAATATTTTTTTCAGATTTTTTAAAAAACATTTGTTTCGAATTTTGATATTAATTTTTTTACCATCATAAATAAAAATTTGAAGAAATTAAACTATATTTTTTTAGTCAAGCTCACCAAAAAAACTTGGTGAGCTTAAAGCTCATATATACTAGCTTTGCTCTATTTATGAAGTGACGTGAAATTTCAATGATGCAAAGTTTGCTATCTTGATGCAACTTAAAAAAAATATGGCCCATGTTAAAAAAAATATAAATAAAATACCTTAAAGATAATAACATGTCTATAGTATATGATAACATTTGATATTTGTTTCATCATTTATGGAGTCACATGAAATTTCGATGATGCAAAGTTTGCTATCCTTGATGCAACTTTAAAATGACTCACATTTCAAAAATATAAACAAATCATCTTAAAGATAATAAACAGTTGATATTTTTCATCATTTATGGAGTGCCATGAAATTTCAGTGATGCAAAGTTTGCTATCCTTGATGCAACTTAAAAATCGCTCACATTTCAAAAATCTAAACAAATTATCTTAAAGATAATATCATGTCTATAATATATGATAACATTTGATATTTTTTTCAGCATTTACGAAATGACATGAAATTTCAATGATCAATGCAAAGTTTGCTATCCTTATGCAACTTGAAAAAAAAATATAATTGAGCCTTTTATTTCTGAATTTTCAATCTTATTTTGTGTAAATGGAAAAATCTTGTAGGTGATATATTTTGATGAAACTTCTGAGAACAATGATGGAGACATTCGTCGTTGAAATTATAGTCTTCATAGCGAGACATCTTAGATTTTATGTTGTTTAATTTGGAATCACAAGCCATAGAACAAATGACAAAAAAATCCGTCTCTCTACTGAGAATTGAAAGTTTCATTCTTATAGAATACATTTATGATAATAAAAAATGCAAGATTTATGAGGGCTTTAATTGAAAAACAGCAAAGTGAGCTTAATTCTCATGATTCATTCTGTTTTAGAGGTTAAGATACGTTTCTATCATTGGAAAATTATTGATAGGATTGGATGCATGAGCATTCAGGCGTTAGCTATGTAAATTGCACAGTCTAAATTTCATCAACGTGGTTATTGTACTTGCACAATTTTGGAACATTGAATTTTGCTTCTAACTTATTACTGAACCATTGGATATAAGAGAAAATCAAACATAAAAATAAAAATTAGTTAGCAAGGACTAATTAGTTATTCTTTTCTTGTCGGTTAATATGGAAGTTGTATATGTTATTGAATTTGTTTTAGAACAAAGCAAGTGTGATATGAATTTCTGAAGAATTAGTTAAAATATTCAGATAATTAAGGTATGTTTGACAAATTAAGAAATAACACTAAAATAGTATCATTAAAATAGTAAAAGTGGAACTGCTGATATATGATCAAGAAATGACATCATGAAGTTATGATCCTATAATCTTAATATTTGAATTCTCAAACAATTAATTTAAATTGTTACACAATATCAAATATCTCGAATTGATATTTAAACCAAAACGTTCTTTTAATTTCTTCATTGCACTCCAAGGGATCAAAAGGTGAAACAAAGTATTTTTCACAAAATCAATGCTATTCTGGTATTCGACGAGTGGGTTTGAACACAGGAAGAGTCCGTTTCTAATACAATTTCAATTCCTAATTCAATATTTGGTAGAGATTTTTGACAGAAGTAGCAGCTATAATGCTATTCTATTTTGAAATTAGAGTACCAAACAGACTCTATATTTGAAAACATGCTACCTGAAATAAAGCACCCAAATGGAAAATGAAACCAAGTCTTTTCTATACAAATATGTAATTCTAAATTAAAACTTCTGAAAAATATTATTTTTTTTGAAATTTACAAAGGCAAAAAAAATTTGAAGAGGAGGTAGACTTTTGAAACATTTTGCATGCCAAATTTGCATATCAGCTGAAATTTAAAATCTTTGTCAAGTTTTTTCTTTTGAAAAAAAAATTTGACGAGGACTTTTGAAACATTGCGTGCCAAATTTGCATTCTATGATGTCCAGATTTTCAAACAATGGTTCCGTGAGTCTGGTACGGATCAAACTTTCAAGTTTGTTTTTCAATCCCAATTTTTATTTATTACCTTTCTTAGGATTTAGTTTGAAATTAACTATTTTACTTTAGTTAGACACTATAATTTATGAGGAGAATGCAAGCAAAAGGACGGAATGTAAGAAGAAAAAAAATATTATTTAAAACTTTAGAGAGGACAGAAAAAAAATAAAAGGGACACAAGGTGCGTTTTTAAAAGAATATGAAAAAAATAAAAGTAGTATCTCATACTAATCACCATAGGTTATCTCATCTTATACTAACACAAAAGAAATACAAGTTAATTAAGAATATTCTTTTATTCAATTATTACATAATTTTTTAGACATTAATTACTATGTCAAAAACTTTGAAAAAATGAATTAACTTTTTATCTCTTCTGATAATTAAAAAATAATGAGGAAACTTATAAAATAAGGGTGGGATCTTTTTGATAACTATTTATTTTTACAACCTTAAAAATAAATTTTAAATATATTTATAAAAAAATCTTTGAAATGAAAAACTTTTAAAATATATTCTTGAACTTATATATTAATTGTGTTTCAAGATTCATCCAATTTGAGTGTCGATCATTTGATATTTCATAAAAAAACATTAAATTTAAAACGTTATAATTATTATGTAATTTTGACCGTACTTGATAGAATATCAATTAACGACCAAATTGCATCAAACTTAAAGCACTGTCAATCCGTAAGTTCAAAGGCATGTTTGTGATTTTTTATGAATTTATTTAAATTTTTTGTTTAAGTTGCCAAAATAAACAACTGACAAAAGGAGGTATGAAGGAAGGATAGAATCATAAAAGGGACAGGCAAAGATTTTTTTTCTTACAATTTTGAAGAAGAAGACAATGTTTTTCCGGGTTTTAGAAGGAAGGTCAAATGTACGATATCTTTTTGTTCTTGTAATTTTACTTGTAGACAAAAACAAAAACAAAAACAATGTAAATGTACTCAAATTAAACAAAATTTGTTTTAAGAGGGAATGAAAAGAATGCAAATCTACACAAACCAACGATGGTAATTAATCAACTAGTACGACTTGACGGAGTTGCACTGCACTAAGCAATTACAATGCTGTCAATACGCGTAACCCAGACTATGCTTGTGTAGCCTACTGTGCGAACTCAGTGGAGACATGAAACAGCGCAGGGTTTGGAAAATATCTGCTGCCCCGGTTTATGGACTCGGTCTTCCTTCCATTTCCCATCGATTCCAGAGTTGTCTCTGCTCTGCATTCTGCAACTCTGCAGAGCGAACTCATATTTCCTTCCTATGGTTACATTCTCCAATTTTTGGGATAATAGCTTACTTCACTGCAGGATTAACAGCATTTTATATGTTTCGAGTATACTTACTTACTTTTGACGGATATTTACGTATTAATTTTCAAGCTTATAGTGGTACTAAAACAAATTTCTTTTATTCAATATCTCTATGGGGTAAAAGCACATGTGACAGATCAAATACCAATAGAAGTTTGCTTTTATTAACAAAAAATAAAAAAGTTTCTTTTTTTTCAAAAGAAAAGAAGAATAATGTAAGAAATAGCATATATGAACTTATGTAATATAATTTTGCAAATATATATAGTACAGATAGTCTCCGTACTATGAATCATATTTTCATTCTCAGAGTCTAAATAGTCGATCCGAACCGTTCAAAATAATTTACATATGACAATCTAGATGAGGATCAAATTTATATTTTTTAAAAAAAAATTACTATTTTTTTAGATAGTTGAAAATTACTTATTTAATTATTATGATTCGTTCAAAAAAAAAGATTTTCCAACTAGCTAAAAATAGTAAAAAAAACTAAAAAATAAAAAATTTAATCTCTAATGAGATTTTTATATGAAAATCATTTTAAACAGTTTGGATCAACCATTTAAATTTTAAAAATGCCATAATATGAAAACGATAATTGCTATGCATAATACTATGAAATCCGATGCGTACCCAGTGTACGAACTTAACAATATAGCATAAAAAGTGTAGAGATGTTATGTTACGATGATGTTGACGAAATTTTGTTATTACACATTCATGATAACCCAGGATAAGTTTTTGGAGGTACTGTGGTCTTTTATACTAATTCTTAGTTTTTTCTCTCTTTTATTTTTACCTTATCTCACTTTTTCATCATCGACAAATTATAGGCCATATGAATTAATTATTATTACTTCACTTTTAGGGTCGAAGAGAAGAGTTCTGTATCCTCTGTGTTGGGCAGTTAATTTTTTTTTGGTGAAGTGGACAGTTTTGTGCAGGTGGATGCAAAATTTTGGTCGGGGTTAGTAATTAGATTTAGTAGTTTATCGGGTTTAATCTCATTAACTAATTGAGTATTAAATAAAAATATTAAAATAATATCTTTTATTTATTAAAAATAATAATAATAAGTTAAAATAATAAATAATCATAGCGATAAAGAAAATTTTCTCTACGAGACTTTATATTTTAATTTGTTTACATAATTCTTTTATTATTCACAATATGAAATGTTTTTTTCTCAATGAAAAATAATCAGTCATTCCAGAGAGATCAAAATTTGATTCAGAGGAGGCTGATTAACAAAACTTTAATCTAAAATCACTATTTTTTAAAATCCAAAAGAGATGAAATAACATCTCTATTATAAGCTACATCCGCCCTTAGTTTTGTGTATTGTTAATTTCAATGGGCAGTCTCGACGTTAGTTGGCGATTTTTGTAATGAAAAAAAAGCTCTAGTCTTCCAGCCCCTCGATCATTCCACTCAAGCTCTATCATGTCATAAATAAGGGTGGGGATCACTTGATGATGGTTATATTAACAATCTTGATAATGAATTTTTAAATAAATATGAAAAAAATTAAAAATAGAAAAAAACTTATGATATATTCTTCTACATGTAGATCGATGGTGATTTAAATTTTATATAATTTCATTATCGTTTGATTGTCCATCAAATACCGTCAAATTATAATTGTTACAAATTATATAAAATTTTGATAATCCTTGATGAAATATCAAATGATAATGAAATTGTATGAAATTACTTCCACAACAACTCCATTTTTGCCCTTGTTCTACTAGTGCCACACCTGAAATTTGAATCACCATCAATCTATAAGTAGAAAAATATATTGATATGATTTTTTTATTTTTAATTTTTTTAGTATTTATTTGAAAATCTATTGTCAAAATTGTCAAAATAACCCATTGTCAAGTGCTACGCGCATCCGAACAAGCTTAGGGCTGCCTTTATTAAGCCGTTGCGCGTTAGCACGCGCATCCGTTTTCTTGCTTGCTCGGAAGCAAGACAAAGCAACTGACCGAAGGGAAGGAGGGCTCGCTCAATTGGCGCTAGCCTCACTCCTGACCCGCTCGTTCAATCGGCACTCGCCCTCGCAGCAAGTAGGAAGGTTGCCAAATATTAATTAGCGCCTCGCTATGCGCCTTTTCGGTACCTCCTCCTTAAATAGTTCCCACCATATAAATAATTATTATTTATTTTTTTCAGTTAAGAATGCTAAATGCTTAAATACATCATGAGCTTACAATGATTATAATAAAAATTAATAAGACATAATATTCAAAATAATTTTGTATATTTTAATAATTTTATTTGTTAAAATGAGACAATAAATGAAGCAATGCTCAATTAGACTAACAGGAAAAAATATTTTAATATATTTATATTAATTATTTAGCATAATTCGTATTATAAATGTTCGAGAACACAACAATTATAATATAAATTAATAGGAGATATCAATAAAAATAATAATATTTTGGTGATTTTATTTTGAAATGAGACAATAAATGATATAAAATTTGAATAGACTAATGAAAAAAATTATGTTTTAATGCATTTATATTCGTTTTTATGTACAACTCGTGTTTATAAAGTCTTAAGCTCATAGCATTTATAATATAAACTAATAGAAAATATCATTCGAAATAATTTTATTTATTTTAATGATCTTATTTGTTCAAATAACATAATAAATGATGCAAAATTTGAACAAACAAACATAAAAATTAGTGTTTTAATGTATTTTCATTTACCTTTGTGCGTGGCTCGTATCATAAAGTTTTGCGTTCACAACAATTATAATTTAATCTAATATGTATTTTCATGATGTTATTTATTGAAATGACTCAACAAATGAAATAAAACTCAAAAGACTAATAAAAGAAATATCATTATAATATTTTTGTGTTATTTTTTTTAAGAATTAGTGCCATAAATTCTAAAGCAGGCAATGATAATAATAATATAAAAGCAACCGAAATAACATTTAAAATAACTTTATGTATTTTTAATTATTTTATTTGTTAAAATAAAGTAATAAAAAATATAAAACTCAAATAAACTAACAAAAAAAATACTATTTTAATAATTTTCTTTTAATATAGTGTGTAGTTTGAATCATAAAAGCTCGAGCAAGTAATGATTTTAATATAATCCAATAGAAAATATTATTCAAAATAATTTTATATATTTTAATAATTTTATTTATGAAAATGAAGCAGCAAAATTTTAAGAGATGATGAATCTAACATGTATTTGACATAAAAAAAAAATTATGTCTAAAATCATCTATGTTATACATTATTTGTGTTATACTTAGAGTAAAACTAATATGCTCCTAGGAGCACGAAACTCCTCCTGATCCTAGCTCAAAAAATATATCAAATGATTTTTAAATTTTTATATATCACTATCATTAAATTCTTCATATTGAAATCTTATAGTGTACAAAAATTTGAGGTGTTTCGAGTTTTCTAAGTTATTTTTTTCAATTTTTGAAAATCAACTCTAAAAATAATAATAAAATATTCAATGCTTGTATATTATTTTTAAAAATAAAAAAGAAATACTTAGAAAACTCGAAACATCTCAAAATTTTAAACCCCACAAGATTTTAATATGAATAATTTAATGAGAGTGATTAATCAAAGTTTAAGATCATTTGATGTATTTTTTAATTAGAATCACGGAAGGACTCCGTGCTCTCTTAGGAACACGCTAGTCTTACTCTTATACTTATATATAATTAGTTGCCTAAAATGTTTATTGTGCAAACAATCACTTTTGTTAGGATTTCACTCTGATGTAATAGTTTAATAAATATAATATTTTTTGAAAATATAATTTGCCTAAAATATTTTTATAATCCAATAAGAGAAGCCAAGTTATTGTAGACTGTTAGATTAGATAAATAAAGTGATTACTTATTATGGGAAAACAAATTGATTATTTCCGAACGACTGTCACCTCATCCAAAATCCCTACACTGCACAATTTCACTGATGCAACAAATTATATCAGAGGGGCATAACATAAAGTCATAAACCCTCAGCACTCAGCAGTGGCCATGGCTCTCTCCAAACCCCTTTTATGCCACCTCCGCCTTACCCCCTTCCCTCTCTCCACCCTCCGCCGCCTCTCCTTTGCCACGCCGGAAGAGGCTGCGGCGGAGCTCCGTCGCCGGAAACGCCGCCTCCGCATCGAGCCTCCCCTAGCCCACTCCCGACCTTCCTTCCGCCCCCTTCCCCGCCACCCTCGCCAAATCTCAAACCCTAACACTCCTAAGCTTCCCGAGCCCATGTCGTCTCTTTCTGGTAAAAGACTCGACTTGCACAATAGAATACTGGCGTTGATTCGCGCGAACGATCTGGAGGAAGCGTCGCTTCTGACGAGGCACTCCATTTACTCGAATTGTAGACCCACTGCTTTCACTTGCAATGCTGTTCTCAATGCATTGCTGCGTCAAGCCCGGTAATTGTTTGTTGTAATGACTTAGAGAAACTGCACCCCCTTGTTATGTTGTAGGCCTGTAGCAGCTGACCAGCTGTAATACTGTTTGTACTTGATGAATGACGTGGATTATATACTCGTAATAGTTAACCTGTATGGGTCTTCTCTTATGTTAGAAGAAGTTCTATAGTGATACCATTTAGTATGAAAATGAGCGGGAGCAATCGAGTGAGATTGAAATCAGACCATACAGATAGGTCAGTGGACTGATAAGACCTGGTACTGTAAATACTGGTTTGAGAACCTTAAAACCTAGATTTGATCCATTTTACTAGCTGTAAATGCATTTACAGGTACTCGGACCTTCTGATATTGCACCGGTTCATAACCCAAGCATCAGTGCCACCATCCCTTCTCACCCACAACATACTCCTACAAGCGTATTGTGATTGTAGAAAACCTGAGACAGCCCTAGAACATTTCCGTGTTCTGCTAAAAGATGACTCAACAGTAGTGCCGTCTCCCACCTCCTACCGCATTCTTGCAAAGGGACTTGTAGATGCATCAAAACTTGACCTAGCTGTTGAGTTAAAGGATGGTATGTTAGAAAAGGGTTTTGTCAAACCTGACCCACAAGTGTACAATTTTCTAATGGGTGGGTTTGTTAATGCGAATGAACCTG
Organism: Schoenoplectus tabernaemontani; assembly: GCA_037127355.1. Taxonomy (NCBI): domain Eukaryota; kingdom Viridiplantae; phylum Streptophyta; class Magnoliopsida; order Poales; family Cyperaceae; genus Schoenoplectus; species Schoenoplectus tabernaemontani. The sequence goes on along the minus strand of CM073743.1, from coordinate 17,124,029 downwards.
ATAAAGCAGTGTCTTTGTTTGAGGAGTTGAAGAAGAAACTTGGTACCAGTGAGATACAGGATGGAGCTCCCTATGGGAACTTGATGAAGGCATATTTCTTGAAAGGGATGGAGGTGGCAGCCATGGAGGTGTACAATGAGGTGGTTGTAAAAAGTGTCAGGTTTTCTGCTATTAGTTGCAACTCTGTTCTTGATGCCTTGGTGCGAAATGGTAAATTAGAGGATGCACTCAACCTGTTTGACAAAATGTGTAAGGAACATAATCTGCCAAGAAGAATAGCTGTTAACCTGGGTACATTCAATGTCATGGCCGATGCTTATTGCCAAGTGGGAAAGTTTGAGGAGGCGGTTTTAATATTTCAAAGAATGGGTGAGAAGGGATGTGTACCTGACACACTGTCGTATAATAATCTGATTGGCCAGTTGGGGAAGAATAAGTTGCTCGGTCAGGCTGTAGAGTTATTTGAAGATATGTGCAGAAGAGAGATCAAACCAGATGAGTACACCTATGTGCTATTGGTGGAATCATGTTTTCAAGTGGATCGTGTTGATGATGCAGTGGGCTATTTTAGAAAGATGGTTGAGTCAGGTCTCCGACCCAATGCCAATGCATATAATAAGGTCATGGCTGGTTTGGTAAAAGCAGGCCATATCGGTGATGCAGAGGAACTGTTTGACGAAATGCCCCATAGGGAAGCCAAACCTAATATTACTAGCTATGAGATCTTACTGAAGGCTTGTATTGAGAAGAGAAGATTAAAGGATGTGATTAAATATGCTAAGAAATGTCTATTAGATGAAGGCGTTACCTTTACTGAGGAGATGAAAGAGCTTCTAGAGGCTGAACTGAAGAAAGATGGGAGAGAAGATGAGATGGTAAGATTGTATGAAGAAGTTGAGAGGGAAAAGGCAGAGGCAGCAGCAAGGGCAGCAGAAGAGAAGGCAAGGGCAGAGGCAGCAGCGAGGGAAGAGGAGGAGAGGAAGAAAGCAGAGGCGGCAGCCAAGGAAGAGGAGGCGGCACGTGCTAGCCGAGCGGCTATGGAGGCGATTCTTGGTAGAAGTAAGGAAGGTGAGAGAGGAGTCTCTGGCTAGATAAGACATTGGTGACTTGGTGGCACTATTAGTGGCGCTGATGAAGTAAGACTGATACACTAGGGAAAACTGCTGAAGCACTCCAGAGAATTAGTCTTGTTTCTTTAGGAATGAATGAAGAAACCTTTTGTTGGTTTGCTCTCTTTACTATTTACATATTTTGTATGTATCAAGTGGTCCTGATAGTCTTTACAAAGAGGGGTAATTTTATATTCTGTTAAAACAATTTGGCGAGAGGGAGGGGTTGCAGTAGAGCCTTTATGCAGTTTATTGAGGCTCTTGTGTTTTTATACTGGACAGATTGTTGGTGCTAAAAAGTGGTGTATTCATTGAATGCAATTATGCAAGGTAAAGAGTATATTAGCGCTCGAAAGAGTTCGTTCTATTTCATTTATTGAACAATTTCCCAAGACTGAATGAACTATAATGTTAATCTTCTATTTTGAAGTCTGTCCTGGTTTGTGCTATTATACCATTGGAAGTGCATGCAATCCGAAGTTTAAAACTGAATATTTTCAGGCCAGGTATCATTTTTATTCTTTTATTTTCTTTTTCTTTTTGTAAACCTAAGACATGCAAAAAGAAGTTCCATGTGATGTTGAGAAAATATGCAGATTGAATCAGACAGTCACTTGCAACCAACTACCAAGGTTCCCTTGAAAAACAGGACAAATATTAGTGCAAAACCTTGCCTGATGTACGGAATATCACCTTGTCCCTGATTAGATATTGTAATGACACCTGAGCAGAATAGTTATTGGAATATCACTCTGTCGCCATTTCCAGGAAGAATGGGAAACAGGTGATACATTATCACCATGTTAAAAGGAAAACAAAAAGAAGAAGAAAGAAAACATTATTAATCTCTCTCTCAATTAGAAAAACATTGAATTATTGAGTTAGACAGCTCAGTGATGAGTGGAAATTATTATTCTCATCTGCATGTCAATCAAAAACACTCCAACTTAGCAACCTCTAATTCAGAACTGAAATCTCTTCTTCTTTGACTCCTTTTGGCATCTTTATCAAAGCAGCTCGGTGTGGTGTTAATGTGTAATCGTGTCATATCACATACAACTACAAAAGATTGAAATGGAATAATTCTTTGAGTCAACTGTGGTAGGATGGCGTTGGCGTATTATTATCTGTTTTTAGACAACTAATGTGTGGTGTATATGTATAATATGATATCAAAAGATTCAATATATTCACTGATTCCAGAAACTTCAATTTTAAGTTATATCTCTCTGCCTTTCATGGTGGTGTGTGAGCACTGAACGCACATCAGAGAGGAGGTTTCAAATCAACACATTAGATAGAAGGTTTCAAATCGAGATGACATGAAAAAACTACCACCTTAGCGCTCACAATAATGAAGTTAAAGAAATTGTGCATTCAGAATGTATTACAAGTTGCACAAAACATAAATAATGGACCAGGATACACAAATATTGCATAATTTCTACAGAGACGATAACGCACTTGGATTAACTTTAATTAATTTGCAGGCAAAAATTAAAATTATATTAATTTGTTGTTGAATTATATGCTCTGATTTACAATGACCGTCACTGGATCCATGATCAACGTGTACTATAAAAAAATTAATAATATTGCAGACATATATTTTCAACAATATAGCTTAACTACAAGTTTTGTAAATCAGTACACTATCATTGTAAATTTGTTGATCAAATTTTGCCGTTTATTTGCAATTTGTTTCATCATTTTCTACACCTCATTTGTGTTTATCAGTATTTGTCAACATGGAATGCAGACTATAATTTTTTTGTACCTTATTGTTTTGTGTTTATCAGTATATGCCAACTTGGAATGCGGACATGGACATTTAAGTATCCTCAAAGTCAAATGTTTCTTTTTCAACGTACTATGCGGATGTGGGAAATACAAGGGAGCTTACGGTTTCTTAAGTTGAAACCATGCTTTGAAATTGTAGGCCAAGCATGGAAATACCAATTTTAATTTATAGGTTGACATGCTGTTGGTAATGTATATTACGATTCAAATTGAGATTGCCACCGGCTTCTGTATGGAAAAAGATATATAATAAAGGCAATATATATTAAACGGTAGGAAGCTCAAAATTGAAAGAAGCATATAGAAATTGGAAATTTGAGGACCAACAATGAAAAGTGGCGAATTTTCTCTAGTTTATTTTAAGTCATAAGTTTGTTAGGTATCTATACATAATTGTTAGATTAATTAAACTAATTAGTTAGGTGTAAATTAGATGAACGATAAAATTTAAGCGAACGATTTTTTGAAATTTATTTTCTAAAAATATATTTTGAAAATGAAACCCAGTAGTTGTCGTATTTTCTAAAAAGATTCTTAAAGAATGGATTCCATAGACGCAATAAGTGCACATGCAGAAATTTTCAGTTAACGCGTCTTTTTCATTAATGAAGATGAGGCAACTATGTATATTTTTAGAGAAATAGTCAAAATGCAATAATTGAATTAATAAATTCAGTAATATGAAGCAAAAATAACGAAAATACTTTTTGACCAAGAAAAAGCAGAAGCGTTGAACATTTAAATTGTCTTCTACAATGCTAATTATCCCGAGGAAAGAACGATATGCATGTGCAAGACTCGTTGGAGACCTCCTTTACTTTAATTAATGGTGGGATCTTGACGACTATTTGTTTTGATAATTTTGATAACCCGCTTTATATAAATTTCCAGAAAATTTTACAAATAAAATATATAAATATATTCTTAAATTTATGGATTGATTGTGATTCAATTTTGATGCAATTTGAGTGTAATTTGATATTTCATCAAATATTATTAAATTCAAACCATCAAAATTTTCATATAATATTGATGACTTTTGATGAAATATCAAATGACACTCAAATTAAATCAAAATCGAATCATAATAAATTCATATGTTTAAAAATATATTGTAAAGTTATTTTTTTTTTCCATTTTTAAGATTTTTTGTGAATTTATATTCAGTGGATTATGACGATTGTCAAAATAAATAGTTGTCAATGGATTCCACCCTCAACTAATTACTAATTAGTATGACATTTTTATTTTTCTCCTGAAATTCCATGTATTATAGAAAATAATTAGTAGCGTCCCAAAATCAGAAGTGTGAGCTTGTATAAAATCACTAATAGAAAAGAAACATACAAGATTTGTACTTGAGCAAATATTTTACTACTGAGAATTCATATGCACACAACGTTTATACCTAGCTAGAACAAACAGTTATGCAGCATTACATTTAATAACATTGTCAATATCACATAAATTCAAACTCATATATAATTTACATATTCAAAAATGTCCTGTAATTTTCAAAAATTATCATTTGCTTAGTGTTTCTTTATGACAAGGATATGTCGGCGAGATCTTGGACCTAGTCAATAACAAGTTATTTATTATTTCACTTTTCTTGATATGAGGGCAAAAAATATTTAAAATAAAATTAAATGATTTAGGATAGTAGGTTGTTGTGTGACTTGCAATTATTCCAACTCTAAAAATAATATAAACAGAAACTTTAAAAAATAAATAATTTTGATATGTTAAAGCATGATTATAAATAAATAATTGATTGTTAATAGAGAGTTGAACTACGGTAATATGTTAAAAAAAATATTTTTTATTTTAAAATTTTAAAATTTATTTAAAATCGTATTAAATAACCACTTTCAAGTGGTCCTCATTTTTAGAAAATAAGAATAACAAAATAAACCAAAACATAACTATAAAGTTATCTATGTGAAAGAACTCTGTCTTAAAATATACTCATTCATTCTACTTTCTAGATAAAGTAAAATAAATTCAAGATGTCACAAACTAGTTGTCCTTTTCTGAAGGCTATATTTATGAGAAAAGTTTACACAGGAAATATCAGGTCCAAATTAGAAGAAGGGAATTTCATATATGGTGCCTTTTTTGTCTACTCCAACGTCTCACCTCAAATTGCAAATGGGTTAATAAAAAATGTTATGCATTGAAGTGCTAATGGTAGTGGATCGACATGATGCTTATGCTTAATTATGAGGATAATAGCATCAATTATTAAAGAATGACAATTTTTGCTACTTGATAAGGTCAGACGTCTTTATCATCATCTTTTAGAGAGCCCGCACTAAGAAAAAAATAATTAAGACGCAATATTGGTAAAATAATTAAAATTAATATATTAAATCAGTGTATTTTTTTGATTTTTTTCAACATTATTTGGGGTTTTCTAACCTCTCTAAATGGCGATCATGCTTGATATTATAATTTAAAATAATTATTTCCTTTAGCTGCTAAGTATACTATTAGCCTTGAGAATAACACCTTAAGAAGTGAAAAATATTTATAATCACAAAAAATCAGAAAATATTTTCTCATCCCTCAAAAAATAGAAACATTTATTCATACAGAACAATTTCACATAATAATGCTTACGATATGACAATAACATTCACATCTAAAAGAAATACAAACAATATACTCACTTATCCATAGAAATAACTGAAATTATTTTTAACTAGGTTGTAACTTGGATTTCGCTCTTATAATATAGTCCTCAAATAAATAATTAACAATATAAAATTTATAAATATATTTAATAAATTTTCACATTGAAGAAAATTTTGACATAATATTTTTAAATGCTAAGTAATAACGATAATTATAATAATAAATAATATAAATAAATAAATAATAATCTATAAATGATCATATAAAAAAGTTGGATCATTTTAAAAGTTAAGCTCCACCTTAAATATATTATACATTATTTTAAATGAGGAGAGAGAAACTATTGTATATGAAACTTTGGATTCAATAAGATGAAAATATTTAAATAAAATTAATGATGAAGAAAAGTGATGATATGACATACTTAAAAAGTTTAAAAACTTTATTCTTTTTATGTATTAAGAATTCTATAATAAGAAAAAATTCAAATATGAAAAAAACAACATCAGACCCATCCCTAGCTAATTTGATTTAAAAATGCCAACTTTTAAAATAAGTGAACAATGGACAAGTAATGATATAGAAGGCACAAGTGGCGGGCGCGTATTCTTTGGGAGTTTTTCTATGCGGAAAACTCCTCAGATCTGGATGACACGATCTAATCTGGATGGGTATGGAAAAGCACAAATATAATTTTTGATGCCTAAAAAAAATATTATTATTAAATCAGAAGCATTGATTATTGATCGGATAGTTCAAAATAAAAGGTCCGTAGGTGTGGAGCAAAAAATGCTCCGTAGAGGATGTGCTCTCACAAGTGGCGATGTTTGGTGACATGTAACATTATTCTTTATTCTGAAATTATATTTTATATAGAGAAGGATCACTTGACAATGACTATCTTAGACAAGCTTGATGATAAATTTTTAAATAAATATGAAAAATATATCAAAAATAGAAAAATTTAATAGATATGTTATTCTTATTATAGATTGATAATGATTCAAATTTTATGTAATTTATTTATTATTTGATAGTCCATCAAAGACCGTTAAATTAGAACTGTTGCAAATTACATAATATTTTGATGGTCCTTGATGGACTAGCAAATAATAATGAAGTTGTATGAAATTTAAATCACTATTAATCTATAAGTACAATACTATATCAATAATTTTTTTTTCTATTTATAAGAGTTTTTTCATATTTATTTGGAGATCCATTATCAAGATTATCAAAATAAGCCATTGTCAAGAAAGAATCCACATTCTCTATAGAGTTTTTTTCTGAAAGTCTGTGATTTTTTTACTATGAATTATCCGATCATTCATCAATGATTTTGATTTAAAAATAATAAATCTCTATATATTAAAATTCAAGTTTATACTTTCTCATAATCATTTAAATTAAAGCTGAGTCATCCAAATCTCTCGAAAAAAAATCTCCTCAGAAAGAAAAACGCTCTAAAGAATGCGCCAAGTTAAGGGATCCCTTCCGTTTTATATAAGAGAATCAGAGGTGTTTCAAGGACTTGAGACTAAAGTTAATTCTAAACCTTATTTTATTCATCAAATTAATATTAAAATTAGAATAAAATTTGATTGAAAATGAATTACATCAAATCAAAATTAATAAAATAACACTAATCGGATGAATGAAACAAAAGTTAAGACCAACGACCACAAAGCCCAAGCACTTGAACACACCCGCTTTCTTCCTTATATAAGACCCACGACTACAAAAGACCGAAGCACCCAAGCGTCTTCAAACTTCTCAAATTTTCACCATTCAAAAAAAGAACTCAAAATTTCCATTTCTTCTATCTGAAAAGCTGAGGTACGGTTTGCATATTTCTGTTTTTAAGATTTAGCTATTTTTTCTAGCAATATCTTGAGCAACTTTAAAACTACTCCTCATGGTTTTGCAAACCTCCCCTTTCTTGAGAAAACAGAAAAAAAGTTTCTCCTTTTCTAAGCAAATGGTTGAGATGAGCATGGAATTGTTTCTCTGAAAGGCAAAGCAAAAAGGCGCAATTCATGGCGATTTCAAGTTACAAAATGAAATAGCTAGAGTCTTGGCGAACTGGTCTAACTAGCATTTACCTTCAAACCTAACATTGCGCAGGTCAGTTTGTGTTGAAATCGTTGGCCGGTTTAGTTGGAGATTTAGTTTAATTACAATTGAAGAATTGCTTTTTTTGCTTCGAATCTGTTGAGATGTTAAGCTGTTAATCCAACAAGTACCTAAAATTCTTCTTTGCTATAAATAATATTAGAAGGGACAATCCAACTAAAATTTTCAAATAAGATTTTAATTAGTTTTCTCAGCCCAGTTTCGGGATTCCCAAGTCAGATCAGTTTAGGTACAAACTTACAACTTAGTTAAGGAATTTCTATTAATTTTAAGCTGCTTCCATTTTGATTTTTCAGGTTCTTTTATTTGATTTCTAGTACCAATAACTTAGCATGGGGTGTGTCTGCTTTAAAGATGCCAATGTCAGACCCGGCTTTGAAGATCCTTTTATTCTAGCTTCTGAAACAGCATGTAATTTTCCTAATCTCTGTTTTTTCCTCTTTCAAAATCTCTCTCTGTCTTTCTCACAACAAACATACAACTCTATGTCTCTCCTTTTTTTTTTTTTTGTCAAAATAATTGGCAGCAGCTGCCAATTCTCTTTCTCTCTCCCATCCCTCTCCCTCTGAAAGGCAGTTCATGTGACATTCTGTCGGTAATTGACAGTTTCTGTAAATGAAGTGGAAGCATTGTATCAGCTATTCACGAAATTGTCAATACAAGCAAAAATTCATAAGGTATTAACTAATTCCTGGTATTATCTGTTTAATTCATTTTCTTGTACCAGAGTAGGAAAGCCAAGAACTCAACAAGGGAACTTGACTATTATAGATAATAAAAGAAGAAAGAAAAATCATAAAACATACTGGCTGACTGGCGCATCATTAGATTTTGAAGTAATATTTTTATTTCATTTACACTTTTTTTATTGTACTTCATAATTTAGGAAGATTTCCAGCTTGCTTTGTTTGGGAACCGCAATAAGAAGAATCTTTTTGCTGACAGAGTAAGAGAATTTTCTTTCTTTATTCCTTTTTGATATGTTTTGTTTCTTTGGTAAAAAAATTTACACTTACAACACTGTGCTTCTTGTAGGTGTTCGACTTATTTGATGTAAAAAGAAAAGGTGTTATTGAGTTCAGTGAATTTGTGCGATCACTCAGCATTTTTCACCCTAGGTCATCTGTGGAAGATAAAATTTCATGTACAGACCATAAACCTTAACATGTGGTGCTTGCTATTAAACAAGAAATATGTAGGGGTATTTTATGAAATTTAAGTCTTGTTATGTAGTTTGGATTATGCATACTTGTATTGTTTTGGTCTTTGATGAAAATAGCATCCATTTCAAAATTCAAACAATATTCATAACAGTATTTTAATTTTGTCTAACGGTGTATCTTGATGGTTTAAAATCTGAACCAATTTGGTAACCCACCATATCTGTAGCCGTGGTACAATTGTTAAAATGAGCAGGCACACGAACGATAGTTTGATTTTTTTTGATAGAAAGATGAGAGTATAAGTCCCAAATTTAAATCAAATAGTAGTTTGATTATTAATCTGTTCATTGAGCTTCAGTACTTAAAGATATTTATCGTACATTTTTCCATGCAGTTGCATTTAAACTTTATGACTTGAGACAAACAGGATTCATTGGGCGAGATGAGGTATACATCAGTACTTTTGCTTTTATTTTTTTTCTGTCATTTTTTTGCTTCAGCATAAATTGACGCATCATCTGAAGCAAATAATTTTTATTTGAAAAAGTTGAAGGAGATGGTATTGGCTCTGCTGGATGAATCAGGACTACATCTTACTGAAGATGTGGTTGAGTCGATCATTAATGAGGTATGGAGGAAAAACCAAAAATTCCAACATTTTGTTTATTTATTCATATAGATATTATACATTCATTCAGTCATTTATTTCATCATTCATCTACATTGAATTTGACTTCTCTGTTCAGACTTTTAAGCAGGCGGATTTAAAAGGCGATGGGAAAATAGATGAGGAGGAATGGATTGTATTTGCTAAGAGAAGCCCCTACCTGCTTCGAAATATGACATTAGCACACCTCAAGTATGTCATACCAATATATGTTTGACATATTCTATTTTTATTTTTGTTGGTTATTCACGTGCTCAATCAAAGTATTTTCAAGTTAAAAGAACTATAGCCCCAAACAATGAATTCACACATTTAAGTACACAAGTGAAATGGTATTTGCTATATAATTCTTCCAGACATTATTATTGATCAGGAAAATGTTTCATTCTATCAGGGACGTGACTATGGCATTTCCTAGCTTTGTGATGAACACAAAATTGAGTGAAGCTGATATGGTTTGAAATTAATGGGATACAACTTACTGGAATTGGTTATAGAGATCATATAGCAGATAAAGAAGCTGATCTTTGGTTAGTTGTACATGGAGATCAAGTTTTAGATATATTGGATGCACACTTTTTTTTCCTTTTTAATATAGAGGTTTTTGGGATACTTGACAAAACTTTGGATAATTATCCAATTATGTCATTTTTTTTACTTTTTTGAAAATTAAGCGGTGATAGTTTGTATAAGTTGGAAATTTCAATAGAAGAAGACACTGGCATGTGGCATCTGTTAGCCGAGCTGCCGTTATGGCCGTGCAATGGTAGTGTGGAGAAATATGAGCCTCAAATCGAAGATGATTTAAGCCTCTAATGTATAGGAGAGAAGATCTGTGGTATTTACTGCGTTTTTAGCAGTGGTGGTGCTGAGTGAATTGAATGTGTCCACTATTTTAGGATGGTCACATAATTTTTGTATATCGAAAATATTACCTTGTGAAATGCTACGGTTGATTTGTTTGAATGGAATTAAGGCTGTTATTATTGTTTTAATGTTTTGCTGTCTTCGCCTCGAACATTTTTTTAAGAGAGATTTTTGTATGGATCGAAATAATTTTACATCGTTCAATTTTGGGTATTCGATGGTTAAGATAATTTTTTTTGTCATTAAAAAAAAATGAAAGCTTATGAGTAAAAATCATTATCGTTGATCAATAAATTAAGGTGTTTCTTTCTGATCCACGGTAGAATTAGCCTTTTTTATCCACACCTACCAAACATATATATAATTGGATCCCTTCTCTATTCCTAAACCATTTATTAGAAGTTTAACTATTTTGATTACTTGGTTATCTTTACTTGTTTTGTACTTTTATGGACATCTTTTTGTATACATTCTTTGATGAGATAAGAGGGAATTTGAGTCATTCAATTAAATTTTTATACAATTTTTTGTTTTGTTTTCAAACTATTAACTTCATTTCCAAGGAGATAATTATCTTTGTTACTAATTTACTATGATCAACTTTTTTATGATTTTGTAGATTATTTTGCTTTACTTAATTTGGAATGAAAGTATATAAAGATTCATTTTTATATCGTTGCCCAATCAATTTAATGCATCTCTCTTTAAAGAAAAGTCTTTGAAGACGGCTTCTATTTGTTGGTCAAAAAGTTGGATTCATGCATATTAATTAGGGATGATAATGGGCTGGGTAGACGGGTAAAACGTTAATTTCGTGGTCCGGTCTATTTATAAAATCACATACCTATCTTGTCTGGTTTATACTATCGGGCTTGAAATCCTGACCCGTCCTGCCTGCGAGCTAATTTTTTCTGGCTCGGCCCGAGTCCAGGAGCGTAAAACATGAAAAGTGGATCCAACACCCTCAGTATCGTCGAAAATGAATTCGGGAGCTTAAAACATGAAAAGTGGACCCGACGATCTCGATGCGTCGAAAATGAGTCCGGGAGCGCAAAACTAAATATTTAATATAATTTAAATAATATTATTATTATATTAAAATTCTATGTATATATTAATATATTTTTTAAATATATTAATATATAATATTTATAAATATATATAATATATAATATATAATATATAATATATATATATATATATATATATATATATATACAACTATTTCGGACCGAACGGATGGGCTAACTCTAAATCCGTCTATAGGATGATCCTTTCCGACTCTAACTGTTTACTAATCGAATCAGATAGATTAATGTCGGATCAGAACGGATTCGGACGGATCCACAAAGCCGCAGGCTAAATTTACATCCTAATATTGATATTCATTCCCTCAGCTGTTTCGTTTTTCCCAATCAGGTGTGAATGCACCATTATTTACTTTTCTGCTCTGAAAATCTGATCCTGATGTTTCCAGATCCAAAGTAGAGAAAAAGGCATCCTTTTCGGTTAGAAAGAAAATGGATCTGATCGGGCACAAATATGGCATCTTTTGTTGGATTATTCCTTCAAGGACAAAGCTTGCTCTTTCGCGGTTCCCATTTCCAAATGCAAATTTATTGTTTCCAACGTGATTCCACATGCATCCGGAGAAAAAAAAATTAAAGACCTTTTCAATCCGATTTTTAATATCTAACATAATTATTTTTAAGAAAAACTATTTGCAGTTCATGTTAGCATTAATGGCGTATATTTAAAAGAAGTAAATATGTCCGTTGTGCTGAAACTTTTTTTTAAAATAATTATATACAATACTAATTTTATTATAGCTAAATGATATATATTTTTTTACTTAAACATAATTTATTGATATTTTTTTCTATTAATAAAAAGGCATCATATGTCGGCACTTGAATCAATGCCGTGTATTTTTCTATTTTTCATTAGAAATTAAAATACTTCTCTATAAAAACAAATGAAGCCGTAGTCCATGTGCTTGACCGTGTATCAAGAAGAAACGTGAGAGGGCTCCCGCGTAAAGTGCTCACCGCAGATTTGTACGTTGTTTATCTTGCCACAGAAGATCAAACATGAAAGAATTAGCTTCTCCTTTACTCACCCATGTCACGTGTTTGGGACCACCAACAAATATAAGCGCCCATGAAGATGAATTGTGGAATTTAGCACCGTCTGAGCAAGTTGCCTGCTACATTAGAGCAGATCTGTGCCGTCCGATCTGTTTGTAGTTGAACGTCTTTTTCTTCCTTTTGAAATAATTAAAGCCCACACTGCGACCTGCTTCAATCCGGTTTCTTTTCTCTTTCAAGCAAAAAGTAACGACCCTTTAAAATAAAAACGAAAAAGCAAAAATCACCGGCTGAAGGAGAAAAATCACATCGTCGACATCGAGAGCCACTAAGAAACCGCCGCGTGTCATAATCTCGGTAATATTCTGCGACATCTCCCGTACTTTTCTCTGTGTTGCTGAATATTTTTTAATTTTTGTAACAATTTTTTTGCTCCTCTGAGCTTTTTCATCAGGCGTACCATAATTTTGACTGTAGAAAAGATAAAATTGTTTTTATTTAAAGTCTTGCTCCACTGATCTTGATCAAATGGCCGAGATTTTATTTCAATCTATTACATCGTTACTTTAGTCATTTTAAAAATGGGGAGGGATACTTCACAATGATTATTTTGATAATATATTTTTAAATAAATATAAAAAAATCTTAAAAATAAAAAAAAATATAAACATATATATTTTTACTCATAGATTGATAGTGTTTTAAATTTTATATAATTTCATTATCATTTGATAGTCCATCAAAGACTATCAAAATTTTACATAATTTGCAACAGTTTCAATTTAAGTCTTTGATGAACTATCAAACGATAATAAAATTACATAAAATTTGAAAAATTGCTTTTCCATTTGAATAATTCTTGTGTTTCCTGAGCAGTTAGTTTTTTTTTTCTGCATATATGTAAATGAAAATATTTTTGTTGACATTCTAATATCTATTTTGTGAAGAATGTATTAAAACAAGATGAGCCATTTCTACCTTTTGCTCGACTACCATTTACAGCGGCTTAAAAGAATTATTGTTGGTATAAGACTTTTGTAAAAATGTTGATCAGTAATCATACCTGAACGTCGGCTCTCATTGCTTGCTTGTGAAATTTTCTCTCAAATATATCCATTAAAGAATTATTTTTTACAGTTTTTGCTATTATGATATTGATTAAATGATTCAATATGTTTTCCCAAAATATGTCCATCTAAGGGTTCTTTTTTTTTTACAGTTTTTTGCTTCTATGATCTTAATTAAATGATCCAATAATCTCGGTTTTTGAAATTATTACTTGCTATATTATAAACAATAATGCGGTGAATAAAAATACCACTTTAAATTTGTATTTTGTGCTGTATATAAGAATAGTTTTTTTTTGAAGAATACTAATTTGAAATTATTGCAATTCTGATTTTAGTTCTATGTAAATTTAACAGTTGGTTTGATGAAACTTAGCGCTTCAAAATATGGTTTGAAAAATTTTCTGTTTGTTTTAATATTTTTGCATTTACTATTAATTAAATGCTAATATTTTTTCTTTAAATTCACTGACGTGATTAAATTATCGAATTATCACCACACAAGTATGAGTTACTACATTTGATCACTTGACCTCAAGAAAATATTACTTATTTAAAAATTTTATCTTTTTTTTATTTGAAAAAGATAGTAATGCAAAAAAAAAATGTGTGGTTCTTAAGTTTATCTATATAATTTATGATAGTGATACGGGTTGTTCCGAGTCACTAAGAGAGAAGCTAGACATACTTTACTTTTCCCTATGAGCTGTCAATGGTATGTGATTATGTGAAAAATAGTATTCAAAAAGTCTCATTTATATTAAAAAATATAAAGGCTCAATTTCACGCCATATAGCCGTTGAGCCATTGCTTTCGGGATGGTCATTATGACATTTAATACTGTGTATGCACATTTATGATACGTCGTGTATGGATATTGATAGCGCTTAATGTTGCGGAAGGGTATTGAAAACGTCGAGATTGGGCCTTCAAAGTTGGGCCCTCGAGATTGAACTCTCGAAGTTGGGCTTTCGAAGTTGGGCCTTTGTGGCGGATAAAAAGAATTACGAGTTAATAGAAGACCCCGAACTTGAATGATGAACTTACTCGAACCCATAAGACGACATCGAGTAGAGCTCCTATCAGATAGAAATATTAGAACGTATTAAGTGGGCAAGTATCATAACAGATATGGACCTGTTTGACCTCATTAAAATAATATATTCTTTCTCTCTCTATATCTTTATTTCTTTGCCATAAGAGGAACGTCGATATATTCTTGATTTTGTTTTATCTTTAATTGATGGGTACAAATGGAAATATACGAGGGAACGAAAGTCAAAAAAAGAAAACGAAGGCGCAACTGGTTCCGGTTCTTCTCCGAAGTACAATATATTATGAATTTATGATCAGATAAGATGACTTGATCAAGTAGCATCTGAGTATCTGACTACTGATCTCACTTCCATTTATTATGATCCAAATTTTTTGAGTTGTCCGATATGAAATTAACGGTTCACATTTATCAGGATCATCCGACAAAATCCTTTTAATAGGAGAGGATCCCAACCTTATCGCCCTTGGATTTCTGGTACATTGATAGCTCTCATGGTCATGGGTCGAAATCGCATTCAGAATTCTTATCATATTATATATCTGTTTAAATAATTAAGGGTTAATGTTTCCACACCATCAAATTTTTTACTTATGATAAATTGATCCTCAAACTTTTAATTTTGACAAATACCTCTCTGAACTTCTAAATCAGTGACAAACTACAACCTAATAGTTAATTAATTATATAATATTTTATTTTTAATTGTAAAATAAAAATAATTTGTATGCCCATAACATTATAGATTGAATATTTATTCTTCATATACTTTTAATTTACAAAAATAAAATATTTAAATAATTAGAGGAAACTAATTAAATATTAATAATATATGTCCGCTACATCCTTTTTTAGTCAGGTTTTACATATTTTATTTACTATTATTATTATTATTATTATTATCATAAAATAATTAAATACAAAATTTAAATTAATAAAATATTTATTGTATGTAAATATATTTTTTTTGAAATACCATGTGCTAGTAATTAGTTTTTATTAATTTAAAATTAATATTGAAAAATAAAATGTAAAATAAAAAATAATTTTTTATTATGAATTTTATTTATTTATCGAAATACATATACAAAATAGATTATATAAAATCAAAATAGTTATTGAATTAGCCCTTCAGATAGTTATTTTATTTTTGTAAACTAAAAATAGATGAAAGAATAATATTCAATTTATAATGTTATAGACATATAAGGTTATTTTGTCATTCTATAGTTGAAAATGAATTATTATATGGTTAACTTTTTGTCACGGATTTAAGAGTTCGGAGAGATATATTTGTCAAAATTAAAAGTTATAGACTAATTTGTCATAAGAAAAAAGTTTAGGACTGTGAAACATTATCCAATAATTAATTAACAGTGAAAACATAATTTTCATGATCGCAACCCTACCATACCCTAGATCCTAGTGCAATAATTGTATTGTTTATTGAGAATTATTAACTCAATACGACCGTACAATAATTGTATTGTTTACTCAGAATATGATGACTTAAAAAATGGAAGTCGGTACTGTCCGAGTTTTTACGAAAAGCCATCAAGTCAGACTCTCGTTTGCTCTAGATAAGGTTAATACGTTATATTAGCTTATTCTGCACTAAAAGCGCAAAGAAAGAAATACTTTCAATTTCTTTGAAATACCAATTCATAATTTATAAAGAGAGTTAAGCATTTAATATTTTTAAGTATATCACATTATCACTTTTTTTAATATTAATTTTGTTTTATTTTTTTCATCTTCTTAAATCCAAGTGTTCATATAAAATAATTCTTTTCTTCTCATTTAAAATAATATGTGCAATACTATATGCTAGTAATTGTATATTATTATAATAATAATAATAATTATCATTATTACTTAGCATTTAAAAATATTATGTTTAAATTTTCTTTAATGTGAAATATTATTAAATATATTTTAAATTTTATATTGTTAATTATTTATTTGGAGACCATATTGTCGGGTCGAAACCCAAATTACAATTCTAGTACAACAGAAAAGACAATGAGAAAAATATTATGGAAAGACTATTTTCAAAACATTTTTTTTTATCTCCTCCTTGGTTTTAACTATATCAACTATAGTTATGACATAGCTGGAGAAGGATCCAAATCTGCTATTATTTTTGTCAATGGTCCTATTTTTAAATTTAAAAAATAAAAAGTTCATAAATATGTTCTTTTATTTGTAGATCGATAGCCTATGAAATTTTATGTAATTTTATTAATATTTGATAGTTCATAAAAGATTATCAAATTTAGTGGTCTTTCACTAATATTTACAATGATTTTAAATTAATGGTCCTTAATGGCCTATCAAACGTTAATAAATTATATAAAATTTGACGGACTATCAATCTACAAGTACAAAAATATATCTATTAACATTTTTTTTTCCTATTTTTAGATTTTTTTTAATAATTTTGGAATTAAAATAAAGTTATATTATCGTCCAAGAATAATAGCAGATTTCTATCCAGTTGAATAATGTAATATGACAATTAGTGCGCTGTGTAAGGAGGTGTGTGAATGCATTTACTTCTGTAAGTTGGCAGCAGCTCCAACAGTTAAAAAAAAAACTATCTTTTTTCGGAGAGGAGTGATAATTGCACTTCTTATTTGCATTATTAAACATAAATATTTTTAAAAAGCATATGATGTCTGACTCAAATTCTAAAACACATTTGATAAGTGTTTACATTTAACATTGTGCAAATAAAGCATGCAGAACATCATGAGTGAGAATAATTTCTCTCTTCGTTTTTGCTAAATTAGAGTTGTTTGTTGGGTTTCATTATAAAAAAATATTTATATATTATATAATTTAGAAATATAAATTTTAAAATGTTATCAATAAAGATCTTATATTAAGCAAAATTTATCTATTTTTTTAAATATCTAAGATGTGTATATTAATAAATAATACAATTAAACACATAATAATTTAGAAATAATAACATAAAAAGTTTTGAAGAAAAATCATGCTCCTTGCAAGATATATGTAATTCAACATCAGGTCAAGACATCTGTCGATTTTCTGCGTGTGTTTGCCTGTAGCTGCCAAAAAAAAAAACAGAAAAAAATAAAAGTGGGTGCCCATGAAAAAAAGGCGCGCACACAAACTTAAAAAAATAACATTTTCATTTAAAGAGGAAGTTTATTTTCTCTTTTTTTTTTTTATAAATTTCAAATATAGCTGATTTTTTATAGGCTATATATCTCTCTGACAGAGAGTAATGTCCAAAATTTAAATATGCTAAAATAAGCTAAAAACGCGTCTTGAATTAAGTGCACATGTAAGTACTGTGGACGCGGTTTAGACAATTATGCAAGTATATACTCATCATGGATCATGCATTAGCCAATTTATATTGTGCAATAGTCGGGTTCAAAAATAAATTATGAAAAAGAGAAATGCATATTTTGTGGTTCAGCTAGTGAGTTTAGAAGATTAACTCAAATTTTAACAGCTGTTACGGTGTGTACTAGATTTGATTGAGAAAAAAACAGAATGACAACTATCAATAGTTATATTGTGATTAAATAAATTTAATGTGCATTCTATAATAGCAGGGTGTTAAAAAGAAGTAATGCGTATCATTTCCATTTATTCTTAATTGATATATATATATATATAGTACTATATAAATCAGATATGAGATCTATTAATTGGCCTGCATGATAGCAGTTAGCACTAAGTTTCAAATGCGTACCTGAAGAAAAAGAAAAGAAAACAAATCAAATCATGTCGAGAAAACGTGAGCGGAATGGTTTGGTTTGTCTTTTTTTATTGACCCGGTCAAATGAGAACAAATTAAAACACGCCTCCTATCAAATACTCTCATTTGATGGGCGTACTAAAAATATAGTAAACATTTTAAAACACATTAAAATATTAAACTAAAATAATTTAAATAAACTAAAATTAAAATTAAAATATTTTTTTACTATTTTTTATATGAACTATTTCATTTATTATTTTATTACTATAAAATATCATTGCTTTAAGATGATTTAATTTTCAATTCGCTTTAATTTTACTACATTTATGAAATAAGATTGCGAAAATAAAAATATAATAAGAATTGAGAAATAGGAGCTTTTTTTTTCCCTCAGATAGTCAGATTCGTTCTTTTTGACCACTTTCTTTACGAGCCGAGTAAATTCTATGGTTAATGCTTATTTCCAGGAAAGAAGTGTGAAAAATGTAACAAATAAGAACAAGTGAACCTCAATTGTAGCCATTGAAGAGTACCAAGTCAAATTTGTACCAACGAGGGAGTCAACCATCAATATCTCACCAAAAAATGATTTTCGAGGAAATCATAGTTCATAGTTTTATTTTCAGAAAAAAAAAGAAAGTGACAATGCAACTACTTTTCATAAAATGATATTACAATTTACAGTATGTCTCCCTACAATTTAACAATACAATTCTCTCTGTACCCTTTTTTACCGTATAACATTAATTCAAAACAACATTTTATTCAACTATAATTTTTTATCGAATTTTATTGTGACAACTTAAATTTAATATTCTGCATAGTCCTTGGTGTATGAATCTGCATCCGCTGCCATAAAAAATATAGAAACTATATTGCTATAGTTTTTCAGTCGTCTGAATGAATTTTTATGACTCATATTCAGATTTAAGGAGTGTGTTATTATTTAGTGGGACCACTTAGTACAGACACAAAACTTCTATCATTCTAAGATAACTTGCTGCCGTAGAAAAAAAATATAACGGCGATGTGATTTTTTTGTGCATGATATACATTATAAATTTCAAATATTTCTATGCATGTGCACAAAATCTCATTATAGTTCATAGGAATTATAATTTATAAGTTATATTCAAAAATCAAAATGTTATATTCTGAGTTGTCTGTGGACAATGTTCTTTTTTTTTTACTAGCCCACGACTCGTGCATTCCCAACGATATTAGTTCAATGACAACGACCTAGTTATTAGTTATTAGTTATTTTAAATGAATATGCAAATTATTTAGTTTTCTTACGAACCAGCAAAATGATTCATTATTTAATAAGAAATGATTTTAAAATGTAATATTTTTATCTTCCAAGTAAAGTATTAGAATGTATAGTTGATTTACAAAATATAATATTTAATAATAATTGATAATAAAATATTTGATGGGCAAATTCTTTCTTTAGATCTCCAATTAATACATATTAAAAATAGTAAATAAATAGAGAGAAAAAATAATATTAATTTAAATTTGATCCGTTAATTTTAAAATATTAATTCATATAATTTGATAGAGATAATTTAATAATTAAAAAAGTTGAAAAAACTAAATAACACAGAACGTATTCAAAATATATGCTCTTTATAATATAAACGTATCCAAAATATATGCTCTTTATAATACAATATAGATAAAAATAAATACATCGAGTCTAATTTAGTCCGTCGACAAAAATTGTGAGACTATAATAGCTCTTAATAAATTTAACCGCATATTTTTGTTCAATATTATATTTGAAATACTTACCAAAGCTGACGTATGGGTCTGATGTATGAGGATAATCTCTATTGACCCACAAAATATCAAATTTTTTTGAATTGTTGGGTCCGAGTCCGACAAATGTAGTGAATTGGTAGAGAGCAGAAACAATTCAACTTGGAATTTCTTTATTTTTTTTTGATGTTTGAATTTGAAAGCCCGAGGTGAGAGGAACGGTTTAAGGGAACTTTAATTAGAGGAGAGCAGCACCGCCTTAGTAGTTAATGCTCTCTCGTGCTTTCTTCCTTTCTTCTTCCACGACCCTCTACAGAAGTTGAGGTATTTTTTTCTGATTCTCCCCGAGAAAACATGTTTTTGTAATTTATGTACGCATTCATCGTCGTTGCTATTAGTCTCTCTCTGTCTCTTGCTCTCTCTGTAGGTATGTATCTCTCTTCATGCATTTACTCGTGTATTATTGATTGGATTAGCATATTATTACACAGTTATGGTTGTTGAAAAATATGTATTGTATAGGGGGCAATTTATGTTGTTACCACCGGGTTTGTACATTGTGACTCAGGTTAATGTAATGGGATACATACTAATACCAAGTTAAAACAAAATCTTGACTAAAAATTGCTCAAAAATAGGTGGGGTTGAAAACAAATTTGTAGGTCTTAGACGTGCTGGTCGCCAGTATGGTATGGACCTGACAATACCAGTCACCATTCACCAGTATGGCAGTATGGTGCTTAGCGGCTAAACCCTAGCCATTGGCTTGTAAACCAAAGGAAATAGTAGAGAAATTAAGAATCTATGATTTTGGTAAATCTTCATTTAGTCATTCAAATTTCAGCCCAAATACAGCTATAATTAGTGGTGGGTGTAATAACTACTCTGAATACTTTGATTTTACTTGAAACGGTTTTCAATTATGTTAATTTATGTTCCTTTTAGGTTATTGAATTTTGCAAGTGTTGATAGCGATATGGGTTGCTTGTGCACGAAGCTGGCCAAACATAAACCTCCTTTTGAACTTAGAATTCTAGCTTCTGAAACAAACTGTATGTAATCTCTCTCTGACACAGGCACACACAAACATGCATGCATACTGATTTTAAATGGACTTCATTGGAAGCCTCCTCCTTTCAAAGATCCATTGTGCTGTGATACCAAACTGGTGAAATAAGCCGCAAATGTAGGAATTTGCGGCTGATTTCAAACTTTTCTTGGCTTCTTTCGGTTATAGAGACTGGAAATTTGAATTTATAAAGGAAAATGATGACAATTTATGTGATTTTTTGCCAGTTACTTTAAATGAAGTGGAAGCATTGTATGAGCTATTTAAAAAATTGGGGCATCCAATGACTAATGATAGATATATTCATAAGGTACCCCTCCTATGTGTTTTCTTTTCTCAATAATTGTTGAAATGTATTTAATGTTTTCTAAATCTATTATTTTCATCTCAAAAGTCATTATTTGCATAAATTTCATTGTTTTATTTACTTCTGTAGATAGATTTCCAGCGTGCTTTGGTTAGAAGCAGCAAGCATAACCTCTTTGCTGACAGAGTGAGAAATTGCTTTTTCAATTTGCCCCAGTATGTACAGTTTAATGCATGTGTATTAAATGCAGTACCAATTGACATGTACCAATATGTTACATTGTGTAGTTATTTGATTTATTCGATGAGAAAAAGAAAGGTGTTATTGGGTTTGGCCAATTTGTGCGGTCACTTAGCGTTTTTCATCCCAATGCTTCTGAAGAAGACAAAATTTCAAGTATTTACCTCTAACTTCACTAATTTCAGCACCATTCTTTAACTCTCATCTTCAAAATCATTTGGTGAATGTAATGGGCATGATTTGAAACTCGGTACCTTCACCAGGGATGATATCAAGAACTTTGAACATCATATCATATTAATAAAAAGCCTTTTAAGCTCTTTGTGGTTGTATTAGTTGATATGTTGGTTGCTTGAGACTTCTAGGCATGGATAAATGAAATTTACTCCCTACCCACAAAAATACACACGCACACACTGCACACACAAATGTGCACACATGCTGAATGCTTGGTTATCGGACCAATTGATTAATATAGTCTTAACCCTGCAGATGCATTTAAGCTCTACGACTTGAATTGCACTGGGTTCATTGAACGTGATGAGGTGAGTATACATTTTGGTTAACACTTCCTCAGTTTGGTATAAATAAAATACTAAATATTTGGGTGTGTTTGATCATTCCAAACAGCTGAAAGAAATGTTGATAGCTCTTCTAGATGAGTTGGACTTGAAGCTCACGGATGACGTACTTGAATCGATTGTTAATGTGGTATGGATAATTTTATTTATCAATACATGTAGTATTATTTTTCCTCAAAAAAATACATGTAGTATTATTAGTCATCCTTTTTTTTTTGGTCTTCTAGATAACAAATTACCATCTCAAATGTTTTTTTTGTAGACATTTTCTGGTGTAGACTTGAACAGAGATGGGAAAATAGACAAAGAAGAATGGATTTTATTTGCCAAGAAAAGCCCATACATACTACAAAATATGACGTTACCATATCTCAAGTAAGCTTTACTAATCTCATTGTTCATCTTTTACTGTCTTACTTGATATCTAATTGCTTATGTAGGATTTATTTTAAAATAGATTATCTTTGAACGGTTAGTCTTTATATGTATGTCTTAAAATAAGTAGTTATTAATTTAACATTGAATTTATCTCCCATATCAGGGAGATAACCATGGCATTTCCTAGCTTTGTGGTGAACACAGAAGTCAATGAAGCTGACATTGTAATCTGACAAGTGATCTAATGATTAAATATTTAAATTGGATCAATGACTAGGATCATTCTTATATGATTTTTTTTCATTATTTTTTGTGGAATTATAGGAAGTTATCAATCTAAGGTCGTTGTATTGTTGACAAGAAAACGAGAGGAAATTGTAAAAAGAATGATGAGGAATTTTGCAGTGTATACCTTAGGTTTTTTTTTTTCTTTCTCATATTTTTTTGTTTGCTGAAAAAGAATCCGAGCAATTAAAAAAACTAATGAAATTAATACCCAATATACATAACCTTCTTCTGCATCTGATATATATGGTCATCTTTAGATTGGTGGGTTTTCTCTTGATTTTATATGTTTGATTTACAACAAATGTAAATACATGGTTTAGCCGAATTTGTGCACGTACTTTGCACGTGATAGTCTGATCGATCAACTGTCCTCTTGTTTAAGGGATCAGTTGACAGTTGACAATGGGTTATTTTGACAATTTTAATAATGTATCTCTAAAAAGATATTTTTTTCTTAAAAATAGAAAAATATTTATATGGGCCAAAATGGGTTTAAATACATCTTATAAATAGTGGCCTAATTATCGGAGTAGAACCCGAAAAGAATGTACAAAGAGCTTACATTATAAAGTCTAATTTTCTCCGTACTCTTTAAACTTTCTCAATTTTTTTATTTTTTCCTCTACTTTTATTTAGTTCTTATTTCTCTCTCAACTCTTACTCTTGATTTCTTATTTGTCCATCACACTAACCTTGCATAATTAACTATAATTTTCTTGCTAAAGCTTCATAATTAATTTGAATAACGACCAATTAGTTTGGCATTGACGCATATAACACCTATTCATTAGTCAAGCTCAACGATCTCTCCTTATAAATCAAATTGACGCATGAAGGCCATGTAACTCACTGAATGAATGGTGCATATACTCAAGTCCAGATCGAAAGGATCAAGTTTGAGTTTCTTCCCAGCGCCTCTTCTCCTCTCGATTTCTTCTCTGACAACAGATCGAAAATAAGAACCCGCAACAAAGCCGAAGTAACTCCAATCTATATATCATTGGAAATCTCTCGATGAGGAGAATGTGGTAGAGCAATTAGTTTCAGTTTAGTGCACCGTGCAACACTCGCATCCGAGAAGAAGGAACTCGGTTACAAAAGTGAATTGGCTGATTTGGACCGTAATAGAACGAATTGATGGTCCAGGGAATGACATGTGGGTCCCACGATGCTATTGCAGCGGTTACTGGCATGAAATGGGTACCGGATGTGTGGATTCGACCCCTGTCCAGATCTGATAAGGCAGATGAGCTCCAAGCACCAGTTTAAAGCCTGTGATTAAACCCAGAGATATAACACACTATCAACAAGCTCCAGTCGAGTGATATCAGCACATCCTTACTGATGTACTGCACAAGAGAAGAAAGAAATGGTTTGTGTGCTGATTGTCAGCATTTAGATATTCACTTATTGATGAACCTGACGAGGCCGACTTATGGTTGATAAACACGTACTTATCTCTGATCTCTCTTTTGTAATTATATACTCCTTCCTTGATCCAATATCCGGTTGTCAGCTGGCAGCATTTTGATTTTCTGAGGATTTTGCTATTTTAATTGTACTGGCCTATCCAATATGCGCTAATGCCAAACTAATTGATCGTTATTCAAATTAATTATGAAGCTTTACACAACAACAACAAAGCCTTTAATCCCAAATAAATTGAGGTAGGCTAGAAATGAAACCCAATTGGAAAAAATATAGTTAATTATATAAGGTTAATGTGATGGGCAAATAGAAAATTAAGAGTAAGAGTTATGGAAGAAATAAGAAATAAGAGTAGAGGGAGAAATAAGAAATTGAAAGAAAGATTTAAGCCTAAGTATAATATGAGTGATTAAAAAAAATGAGAAATTTCTATGCAGATACCTGGTTTAAATGAAATGAAAATAAAATAAAACGAGACATTGTTTCGATAAACAATGCAGATAGTTGAAACGATTTTGAAATTGTGAAATTTCTATAATATTCACTATTTTTCAGTGCATATAAATTTTATGGGGTTATCATTTTTTGATAAATCAAAATTCTTATGATCAAAAAATAAAAAAGTACGCTATAAATTATTATTATTTTTAAGTAAAGATGAGAGTCTAATTTACTCAAATTTTAAATGTTCGTAAGAAAACATTCATTTGAGTTTCATACCTTGGACCAGTTATATAGAGGGAATTGAATCTGCCCCCACCTACGGACACTATTTTCCTACCAATTATGAGTTTGAATAATTTGAGATTGACATATGACATCAACCATTGAGTTTAACCGATCATTGAAATTGTAATTGTAATATACAGTTCAGCAAATGGATACCATTAAAGACAAATGATTAATTGTAAGTTCCTACTATGGTTAGGAAATTTTCCCTACAGCTTAATTGCAATCTAGGTTCTCTTTCATTCAAATATCAAAGTTTGTCATTGCATTGGAAACAATCATCTCGTAATGATTGACAGAAATTTAAACTTATTGATAAATTACATAACAAGCTGCCAATTTGAAAAGGTAAACTTTTTCTTTAGAGGGGAAGGCTAACCTTATTTAATTCATTAATATCTACTATTTTCTTGTACTATATTACCTTATATATGATATCTGCTTGGGTTCTTATAAAAATTGATCAAATTAGAAAATATTTTTATGGACCGTAAGTATCATTTAGTGAAATGGGCTACTGTATGTAGACCCAAGGAATATAGGGGATGGAGAATACTAAATTTGGTATATATGAAAATGACATTTCTCTGTAAATGATATTGGAAATGTAGGTATATTAATGAGAAAGATCTTTGACAATCTATTATTCTTAAATATCAGTCGACTTCTACTACCAAAATTTCAGCCTTTTGGAAGGCGATTTCTTGTCTCTCATTTTGTACAATTGGATGCTAAATGTTTAGTTGCTAATGACCAGTCTATTAGTTTTTGGCTAGACACTTTGATTATCCTTTATCTATTCAATTTTTCTTGATTTATGCTAAAACTAAAACTAATACAATTTTTGCCAGCATTGCTATGCGGCAAGAAAAGCTAGAAATCATTACTTTGTTTAATTCTTTACATTTTACATCTGAGTTGGATTATACAGTGTGGATGTGGGAATCTACCAACTGCTATACAATTAAATTCATATATAATTTTCTATGCTTTGGTGTTATTAAAACTAGTTTATCCAAATTAGTTTGGATTCTTAAAATCTTTCTTAAACCTAAATTATTTCTTTGGATGATACTACACAATAAGATCCTTACTAAGAACAATCTGAGCAAGCGAGGGTGGTCAAGAGACAAAACTTATGTCTTCTGCTCACAATCAGAATATGTTGATCACTTATTTTTCTATTGCACTTTTATACTTAATTTTTAGAATAAAATTACCACTGGTCACCCTCAGAGGAGATTATTAAATGCCAGTTCTCTTCTAGAGTTTTGGACTTTATGTTTATTATTGTCTAATTTTCAGTTCTGGAGAACTTTGTTTGCTACTTGCATATGGGCGATTTGGCTGGAAATACAATAAGAGGGCGTTTACTTCATCCTCTCATTCAAGAGTCGTTAACATATATGTTCTTATTTTCCATCTATTTAAATTCTGGACAGATTCTAATACAACCTTAGAGTATATATTGATCGTGGATGTGGAGCCGGATTTGGGTCTGCAGGCTGCCACTGTTTCGCCAACACATCCCTGTGGAACCCAGCAAGCTGTAGGTGTTCACTTGCCAGTGGACATTAGGGAAGATGAGGATCTACTGGATTGATTGTTGCTATATGTTGGGATATTTTGTAATAGGCTCTTATTGTAATGGTTGTTTAGATATTGTTTGACCTTTTTTTTTTAGTTTTTTTCTGTTATTGTTCTCACGGCTTTAGCCGACCATTTAGCATTCGATTTATCTCTTATAAACCGATGGTTGGTTCTTTGTACTGATACTTTGCTTTCATAAAGAAATGGAAGCGAACACCATTTTGTGGTGCTATTTTTTTAAGAAAAATAAGATAAATGATTAAATAATTGTGGATGTTATATATCAATGTCAGATTTACTAACACAATAATTGACATAAAATACTGTTCATAGGTAAGCAACAGAATCGATTCCAGAACATTTCTTTCGCTTAAACCAAATGACAGTGGCTGGTTCTCAGAAAATTTTCTGTAACTATGAATTTTATAGAAGATTTTAACATATAAAATTTATACATAGTTTATCCTTTCGAAGGCATCAACATTTCCTGTGAAGGAATTCTTGATTTTCGTACTAACATTTCGACTAGTGCTGGACGATCACTCATAGTTGATAGTTAACATTAGCTTTATTTTAATAATATGTTCATTTCATTCTACATATTGTTTCAAATAATCGGTTGCGAAGTCGAGATGAAAATAGACTTGGTGGAATTTTGACATTTTAGAAAATTCACTCTAAATTGACCATCTTTGTTTATGTGGCTGCTTTAAGAATTTGCAATGTACATAAGAAAAATCTTGCTTT
This sequence comes from Schoenoplectus tabernaemontani, assembly GCA_037127355.1. NCBI lineage: Eukaryota > Viridiplantae > Streptophyta > Magnoliopsida > Poales > Cyperaceae > Schoenoplectus > Schoenoplectus tabernaemontani. The sequence continues at coordinate 17,096,588 of CM073743.1, read as the reverse complement.
GGTTATAAACAAGTTGTGAATTTGGGATCTGCTTATTTGTTTATTTTGGAAATTTTGCTCTTAGAACCAATCCTAAAGGAGAGCTATAATGGAATTAACATGTAACCAAACTGCTATAGAATGCAATAATGACAAAAAAATATATTTTGCCTATTGTGTCCAATGTTAGATCTCCAAGTACTCTAATATGGTTTACCATTAAGGGCGCAAAAGGATCACATATGGATAAATAGTAGTCAAAATTTCTTCGTGTTCATTTTAATTCTCCGAATACGAATATTCCCGGATACAAATATGAATACGGATAATTTTGGATTTATGTATAAATTGACAAAAATAAACATAAAATTCGCTTAAAATTTATAAAATCTATTGAAATATATAATAAAATAAGTTTTTCAATACTATTCTTTATTTGAATATATATTTCTATTTAAAAACTTTAAAATTCATAATATATATAATTATAGTTCTAAATATTATTTATTTTTGTATAATGTATATTATATATCTAATACTCATATATGGATAATTAAGATTGAAAATCATTTTCGTATTATTTTTCATCCGGATATTCAGATATAAATTATCATATTAAATTTTTTGAATATGAACCGAATACGATAGGATATTACCGCATAAGTTTGCACCCCTATTTACCATTCATCAGTGTGCTTATTATATAATTTTATATTTTGAACTAAAGCCTCTTGAGAATTGACTGCAGAATAAGCTTTTCAGAATTGACTTGAGAAAAGCATCCTTCAAAAACGCATTTTGAAGGTATCTAATTGGAACATCTAATTCAAGTCAAAAGGAATGCATAAATGAAATAGTAAATGAAAAAAAGGATGAAATGGGAATCACGATTTCGGGCACAAAAAGAAAAAAAAATGGAAAATCAATCTTTCAACCTTCATTTTTTTTTGTTTTGAAAAATGATGGTTTCTTTTGTTGTGGATAAAATTATCCAGGATGACAACAATGAGCACATTATGAAATCCGTGAATCTCAACGATCATTATTCATTAGCATAGAAAGTATTTTCCTCAAAAATAATTGCATTCTTGCTTTTTTTTACGATGTAAAACTTTATTATCAATAATAGTGCACAAATAACACTATTATCAATAACAATGCCATAAATAATGCTGATATGACTAATAACTCATTTAACTTAACTTGGACAATAGTGTAAAAATAATATAATTTATAAAATTGTTAATGCAAATAATAATTCATATAATTTGAATAATAAAGTTGATAAGTTAATATTGATAACATCGAGACAAAATATTATTAATGCTTTCTTATGTTTAGCAACGCGATCAGCTTTTTAAATTTTTTTTATCAAGTAATGAAAGAAATAAACAGTTCAATTATATGGACATTAAATCTATTGTCATCTATTTTATTTATCAGTTATCTAAAAATGATAAACAATAAGTATTGTATTTATTTATATACCACTAGAAGAAAACTCACCCGTTGTGAACCCTCTTATATTTAAAAATAATTTTAAAAATGATTGTATGCAGCACTAATTTTATTACAACTAAATGGTATATTTTACTTGGATATAATTTACATCTAAATTAATTACAAAGATTCATATATTTTTAAATAAAATAAACTCATAATTTAATAAAAGATTATTTATAAAATATAGTTTTTTTTCTAGGTAAAATTGTCTAGTGGTAGTTTCTCTTTTTCAACAAAATAAAAAATAGTTAAGAGTTAATTTATATGACAGACAATTTCTTTTTTAGATATTAATGTGGTAAATAAAAATAGCAAATAAAATAGAGAAGAACAAAGAGAGATGTGTTGGCACATCTCATTCCTCAATTTTATGTAAGTTTGAATCCGTAGCGTCCGTTTTAAGGCGAGTGTATTTTGATCATTAAAAAAAAAATCACAACGTCCTTGAAAAATCCCGTCCATATGTTTACAATATAGAATAGATAGATAATATGGTACAACAACTACGTTTGCTGTCCAAAAATCAGTATTCCTAATACTGAACTAAATCAATTATACCTAGCAGTATGAAAATGCTATTATTAGAAAAACACTACCAACACCAAAAATGAAACTAAAATTCAATAAGTGGTCAAAGTACAAAGACCCCGTTAATCCCTCCAAGTCCAACCCATCCCTAATTCCAACGGTCATGTCTCTCAACGAAAAATAATAATCAAATACCTCTACACCCCTCCAATTCCCCCCTCCTGGACATATCCGTTCCCACACAGAATTACACCATAACAATACTGGACATATACATTGATTTTTAATTGTAGAGAGAATATTCTCAAACTTCTAGAAGCATCGCTTTAAATCTCTGATCTAACAGGCGCAGATATTGTCGCGTGCTCTCTTCGCTCTAACGGACGGAGATGACACGCCATCAGCGTCTAAATCCCAATCAGAACCGTCCAACTATTCGACCCGCTTTTCTCCATTAATACCTCCATCTCATTCCCTTTCCAACTCGATTCGCTCCTCTCCAAAAAGGTGAGAGAATCCATCGACCAATCGGCGCCATTGCTAGAGCGCCTCATTTCGTTAGCTCCGATTTGGTTTGGTCTGAGGTTGAACGAACCCGATTGCTTGGAAAGTCGCGTTCTTTCCGAGCTAGGGTTTGTTAATTTTCTTGATTTTCGTGCTGTTTCGGTGTAATATCGGGATTTCTCAAAGAATTGGTGAGGTCATTTGTTCCGTATTTTGTTAATAGCGTTTTGATTTTTGTATCTCCTATTTAGATTGATTTTTTGCTTTGAAACTCAGAAAGTTTTTCCCATTTTGTACAGCCAATATGCGCTTTTCTCAGTTTTATTGAATTGCACGTACATTACCAAATTGTTACCCAATTTTTTATTGGATTGGAGCTTCTTTTCTTTTACTTGCTACATTGATTGGAAATAATAATTTGGATTGTTGTCGTCGGGAATTCCTAAGGAAAAATCTCTTGGCAAGTTGGGTCCCAAAATTAATCTTTATTCTAAGATTCCACTAGTTCTTTTTTGTTATACGGCTGTCTCTTAGATTTTCCTTTGAGAATTTTTATGTCAAATGCAATCATTGGTAGATACATATAGGACCGAAGGGGAAGAATTCTCTCTTTTCCCTTTTTTTCAAAATCCTTGAAATCACTAAACTGCACTGAAGAATCAATAATAATATTCCTCTCCATACTGGATCTAGAAATCATGCCAATGCGGATCTTTGAATCTGACTCGATTGCATCTATTAAGCTCCGCATTCAAAACATCAAAAGCTTCATGATGAACAAACAAAAACTGGTTTTTGGTGGCTGTGAATTGGCGCACAACCTATCCCTTGTTCGAGACTTTGGTGTCGTGAATGGCAACCTCTTACATCTTGTGGTTCGGATCTTGGATATGCGTTTGGTAACGGTTAAGACCATTTCTGGCAGGGAATTCAAGTTCCATGTCGAAAGGGGCCATACTGTTGCAGATGTAAACAAGGAGGTTGCAAAGCAGGATGAGAGCGATATTGATATTTCAAACCATAAGCTTGTCTTTAATGATGAGGAATTGGAGGATTTAAGAATGATCCATGATATTGGTAATGTCCACAATGCAATGATCCACTTGTTTGTTAAGAAAACTGCTAAGGTCAGAACCAGATCAATTAATAAGAATATCGAACTGTCAGTTGTGCCGCCTAATGTTTGGGTTGAGCCCGTTATTCCAAACCCAAAAAGCAAGTTCTCTCAACCAGTTAAGGACTTGATTGAGTCAACTCTTGCTGGACTAGAGAAGGGGCATATACCTCTCATGTCAAGTGAAGGTACGGGTGGAGCCTATTTCATGGATGGGCCATCAAGTCAAGGATTCATATCTATTTTCAAGCCATCAGATGAAGAACCAATGGCAGTGAATAACCCTCGTGGATTACCCATTTCAACAAATGGAGAAGGTCTAAAAAGTGGTACACGGGTCGGTGAAGGAGCAATTAGGGAGGTTGCAGTATACCTGCTAGACCATCCATTGGGTGGACCTCACTCATCAGAAGATATTGATGTTGTTGGGTTTTCTGGTGTACCACCTACTGTTCTGGTACGGTGCTTGTATGGTAATTGCAAAGAATATAAAGTCGGATCATTGCAAAAGTTCATCAAAAATTGTGGAAGTTGTGAGGAGATGGGGCCAGGGGCTTTTCCAGTGGAGGAGGTGCATAAAATCTGTGTCTTGGATATACGCATAGGGAATGCAGATCGTCATGCAGGGAATATTTTGCTGTGCAAAGATGGTGATGAAGGCCAGTACAAGCTGGTCCCGATTGATCATGGCTATTGCTTGCCTGAGAAAGTGAGTCTCTCACTCCTCTCTATCAGTCATGGCTATCTATGCATCTCTTATTTCCTTCCTCTTTCTAATGTAATGTCATATTTTGCAGTTTGAAGATTGCACATTTGAATGGCTTTACTGGCCGCAAGCCCGCAAACAATTCGACTCAGTGACAATTCAGTACATTAATTTACTGGATGCTGAGTGGGACATCTCCCTTCTGAAATCCTATGGCTGGGATCTCTCCATCGAGTGTGCACAAACACTCAGGATTGGGACCATGCTTTTGAAGAAAGGTGTACAAAAAGGGCTCACTCCTTTCCAAATTGGCAGCATTATGTGCAGAGAGACTGTAACAAAGGAGTCAAAAATTGAGGAAATAATATGTAAGGCGAGCGAAATGGAAGTTTCACTTCCAGAAAAAGGTGAAAGCGCTTTCATGGAGTGTGTTTCAACCGTTATGGATCAAATTCTCAATGAAATATAAGGTGAGTTCTACAAAAAGGTCTCACCCTCTCTGTTGTATGATTCTACCATCTTTGTGTATCTTATGTATGTATGTATCTATGGATGGATGGATGAATTGATGTGTATGAATCATCTTGGCGGATGGTGTCTGTATGTATTGCATTATGGAGTGTTTTGTAATTATGAATGGGGTTTTCATTGGTAGAGAGTTGCTGGACCCCGACTCCATAGCGATGGAGAGGTGAGAGGTCTTACGGTTGGTGGTAATTCTTTGCCGTTTTCCTCAATTGAAACACTGTTATATTATTGTGCAAATAATGCATTACAATACATAAATGAATTAAATGAACCCTTTATTTTTTATATATTTATTAATTTTTGAATTGGATATGACTATACCTTGGTTGGTCATTTGTTTTTTTTTTAATTTATTTTTGTTTTATTCCTTTCATCTATTTCATTTGCCTTTGAAATTAAATATGTTTTGCCTAAGTTAAAGGGATCTCACTTGACAATATTTATTTTGACAATCTTGACAACGAAATTTGAGATAAATTTTAGAAATATCTTAAAAATGGAGAAAGCCTGTACTATAACTTATAGATTGATCATGCTTTAAATTTCATACAATGTAAATATCGTTTGATAGTTCATAAAAAACCAATAACATTTTATGCAATTTTTAAAGGATGTATTTTAATGGGTCGTTGATGGACTATTAAGCTGTAGTCTATTGCATAAAATATGAAACCTAATCAATTTGTAAGTTCAACAATGTCCATAGTGTTATTTTTTTTGAATTCATTTCAAATGCTATCGTCAAAATTGTAAAATAATGTCAAATGATTCCTCCTCTCTAAATTAGTAGCAAATCCTTTGTATATGTTTTAAGAAAAAACTGGTACAAATGATTCCTCCTCTCTAAATTCTAGCATTTAACCAAAAGTAGATCTTTAAAGAGAAATTGTGGACGGCCATGGATGATTGTTGGAAAAATCTTGGGCAACTTCGACTGGTACAATAGGTACCAGCAAGAAATCCTTGAGATCCTTTTCCGACCGTGATTTCATGTTTTAACAATGGCTGAAATATATTTTTCACACTCTAGTTGAAGAAAATTAAATATCAGGAGGAGAGTACCAGTTATTTTGAAAATGAAGTTGCAACTTAAGGTTGTGGATGTAAGTATTCCTCGAAGTTCAAGATGGTTAGAAATAATAGAAGTGGAGATTTTCATAAAACTATCTACAGTTAGGAACTCTACGTATGATGCCATCTATTTTTCCTGAGGCTTACATGAGTTTATCAAGGAGATGAATAAACCAGAAGTTTAAATGTTCCCTATAGTCTAGTTAAAAATGCTTTGCAAATTACGGGAACAAAAATGAAAGCCATAAAAGAGAAAAAAAAGAAACTATTCTTACAAAAAGAAGCGGCATTAATAGAATGAAGTAATCAACTTCAAAATTTCTTTTACTCTTAACTGAGCAACTACAAATAAAATTTTCTACAAGCAACTAATGATCTGTTGCAAAGAGGTGTATGTTCCAATAACTGCAACTAAAACCCCAATAATCAGGATAATTATGATTGCCACTAACTCTACACTAATAGCCCTATAAATCCTATATATTTTTAGATAACACAAGCATGGGAACAAAACAGTTGCCATTACGCTCAGAAATGACCCAATAAATGACATCAGGTAGCCGAAAAATGGAACACATGATGCCAGTACAACTGTGCTCAAAAGAATAAGAGTTCTTATGAGAATGCTTGTAGACCTTTTAGCAATCATAGAAATTCCTTCTTCTATGGCACATGTGATTGGAGAAATCAGCAGCGCGTACTTCGCAAGTGGATTGATTAATGTTGTGTAGATTGCAATTTTTGTGTAGATCTTTTCTGAGGGAAGATTTAGTGTCACCTGAGACTGAACTTCATTTCCATATATCAGGAAACCGAGTACTGCTGTGAGGCCATAGTTTACAGTGCATAAAATCGTTGATATGAACAATACCTGAATTTTTCAAATATCTGTAGTTAGTCCATAAATGATAAAGCACCTGTTAACTATTAATTTTACAAAAAATGGCTCATGTCAGAAACTGATAGAAGAAGATTGGCAACCTTAGAGAATTGATTCTTGTTCCTCATTGAAGAGTAGATGGTTGGGAAAACAGCATGGCCAGTGAAACACACAAAATACAAACCAAGAGCTGTTGGTAAACCTTCTAAATTCAACATCTCTCGTTTGGCATGCTGAAATCCTGTGTCAGCTATACATGCCCAAATCAGAGACCCAGTCAACACAACTGATGCTACCAATCCAATAGCCGACACATACGCGAGCACTGCCAGGTCTCTGAGCCATGTAGTCGGCAAAATTATGCTGGCAGCAAATAGTATGAACAGTTTCTTCCCTTCCAACTTCATATAAGAGAACTCGAGTTTTGTGCCAGGAAAGAGCTTGTCTAAATTATCTCCTTCTAGTATAAGAAAGCTAATCGCTACTAGATATAGCTCGATGTACATGAAGGCAGCAATAATATTCTGGCCAGTGGGGCCAAACGCATAACGGCCTATGTCTGGATAGCTATGAATGGATGGATCAGCATGCATGCACCGCTGGATCAGGATTCCTGTGTAGTAGCATAATATTCCAACTAGTAGGAAGATTGCAAGGCTTAGCCATCCTCCTTGTGAGAGAGCATATGGCATTGAGAGGACACCGATGCCTAAATTGAAAATAAAAAATTCCAAAATATCATCAACAGCCTGACAAAATAATGAAAATACGGGTTATAAGGGATATTCAGTTGACCCAATGACCTAGGAATTCGCTGACTAGGATTACAGGGTAAATCAGTAAATATTAGGATTTGAGTGTCACCACGCTAAATTTTTATCAGACAATTAGTATCTCTGCTATTTTACTAATTTATCATGCACCAAGATGGATCAAGTGAAATCATTTTAATCACAAAGTATCTGAGAAATCAACCTGAGACAACATTGATGAGATTGACAAAAGCCTGGGAAAATGAAGCACCATTGTTAAATGTTATTTGCGTTTCTAGATGGCTAGAACTAGTGTTTTCTAATGCATAGTCTTGGTTAGTTTCTTTTGAGAGAATCCCTTGTCAAAAATAACCCGTCATCTCCCTCAATTGACACAATCCGAGCTTCATGGGATGCCATTTCTCTATCTCTCTCTCTTTCTCACCATACATAACGGGCATTAGAGAGGACTATAGAGGGGGGAGAGAGTTCTAATTTTATACAATGGTTTGTTTACGAAGAAACAAATAATAATTTTGCAGCAGCAGTTGATTCATCCTATCTCTAATTTATGAAATCTTTAGTCAAGCTATTATAGGCATATTGTTGCCAATTAAAGCGTTGAGCTTGTTTTAGTTCTTTAGTTTCTAATTCGTTGTTTCCACTTTTCAAATGAAAAGAAGAAAGGACTTTTTGCCATTTTTCCAACCTTACCAAACAAAAAAGAAAAAAAAATGCTAGCTTTTGTCATATTTTCTAGATGGGAAACTTTGAACTGTGAAGGCAGAACAAAATGTTTCTGACTGTGGGCCTACAAGCTAATTTCTTTATTTTTTTTTCTCTTCAAACGTGTTTTCCCTGGAATCTGGATCGATATATCCTTTTATTTTCGAAAACGGTCATTTAATCATGAAAGAAAATACAAAATAATAGTACTATAAATCATACACCTACGGAAACTAGAAAATGCTGCTGTAGGTTATACAAGCACCAGTAATTAGAAATAATTGAAACCAAGTTGACAGCCACTGTCAACATAATTTTTTAAAAAAAAATTGAAACTGTTAAACCAATTAAAGCATGTTAGAGAAAAAACTAAATTAGGTGTATTATATATATTTGTTTGGGAACAGATACAGTGATACACAACTTGATACCAAAATCGATATCATTAACTTAAATATAAAATTAACTTGAATATTAAATTAACTTATTTAATACTAGATGAATTAACTTGAATAATAAATGCATTAAATTACTTGAATATCAACTTCACCAACTTAAATATTAACTTCACCAACTTGAATATTAAGTTCACTAATTTAAATACACATAAATAACATGAATACCAGACTCACTAACTTGAACACTAGACTCATTAATTTGAATACAAATTTGATTAACGTGGATAACAAGAAGAGATAAAGAGAGAGGGAGGAGAGAAATCGTTAAAGAGTGTAAAGTTATTTAAGTTAGTTCATTTTATATTCAGTGTTGATTTTGATATCGATCTAGTTAGGTATCACCCAAACGTTACCCAATTCGTTTAGTATAGTTGAATGTGGAGGTTAAAAATAGGCCAATGACCTCCTCCAGGCCTAGTTACTAAAAGTTTAGATTTCTACTATAAAGGGTTTATGATTCAGTTGCATTGATTTTAGTCTGTATAACACTGAAGCTGCAGCGCTTCTCAGTATCTCCAGTTCAATAAGAAAGAACTCTAAATTAGTAGAAAAATATAAAATGAGAAGAGGAAGAGGAACCTGAGACAGCATTGGTGAGATTGAGACAAGTTCTGGCAAAGGAAGCACCTTTGTCTGAAGGAATCTGTCCCTCCAAATCCTTTGTTCTACTGTATTCTTGGTTCGCTTCATCATGCTTGTGATTTTCTTGCCAGAGGAGAGGCGTTGTTATAGAAATATCAGCGTCATTCTCTTGTATTGGCACAATATGAACAGAGTCAGGGTCCATGTGTGTGCGTGTGTGTGGATGTGTGCAAGTGATGGAGAAACAGGCTACCAGTAGCCTACCACTACCTGCTTCTTATATAGCCAAATTTGGTTGTGTATTCAACGGCAGGTAATGAGCTACGTAGAAACTAATATTTGGTTGAAATGTGAAATTAATTTCTAGTGATAAATGGTTTGGAGGCCTCTTTGCCCCTTTTTTGTCCATTATCTGAAAATCTATTAGGAAAAAGACATGTCTAGCTGGAGATACATTTGGACAATAGCAAACGTCGTACAGTACTGACCAGGAATTTTACCAATCTATTCAATTGGCGGCTTCAACAACCATCAAGACACTACACCAATGTGTGAAAGTTTCTAATAATTTATCAGTTGAAGCTAATTAATTCTAAAAGCAAACATTTTGGGATATCGGTTGAAGCTTAAGCTCATGAAGGATTTTGTGAGTTTAACTCAAAAATTATATTAAATTATCTCAAAATTTTAATTTATCATCCTCATTAAATTTTTATATAAAATCTTGTGGGATGCAAAAATTTAAATTGTTTTGAGTTTTTTATGTCATCGTTTTTAATTTTTAAAATGATGTTCAAACATTGAATATATTATTATTATTTTTTTTAGAGCTCATTTTTCAAAAATTAAAAACCATAACTTATAAATCTCAAAACACTTCAAATTTTTACATAACAAAAGATTTTCATATAAATAATTTAATGAGCATGATCAATTAAAATTTGGAAATGATTTGATATATTCTTTGAGTTAAACTCACAGAAGACCTTCATGAGCTTAACCTCACATTATCTTTTTTATCTCTCTCTCTATATATAGAGAGAGAGAGTTTGGCTACGGTGCTACGCGTAGTACGGATGGCTCGTGTGCTACGGACTGTTTCTCCGTCTTCAAAGTTTAAATGGTCGATCAGATCGGTCAAAATATTTTTCATATGAAAATCTAGTTGGAGACCAAATTATATATTTTTTTAGGATTTTTGTACTTTTTTTTAAAAAATAGATAGAAAATTACTCTGATTGAATGGCTCATAATAATTAAATCAAGTGATTTTTAGCTATCTTAAAAAATAGTAAAAAAATTCTAAAAAATAAAAAATTTGGTTTCCAACTAGATTTTCATATGAAAAATATTTTGACTGGTCGGATCGACTATTTAAACTTTGAAGACGGAGAAACAGTCCATAGCACACGGGCCATCTGTGCTACGCATAGCACCGTAACCAAACTATCTCTCTCTCTCTATATATATATAATGAGGCTATAGTGCTTTGCGAAATACAAAATCTCTCATATTTCGCATCCGTATCTCAAATTTGAAAGTCCAATCAACCGATCCAAACCATTAAACATGATCTCCACATTGAAATATCTTTGGAGACCAATTTTTTTTTTGAAAATATTTGCTAATTTTTAGATGGGCAGAAAATCACAAGTATTGGATGGTGCAAAATCATTAGATCAGCAAACTTCATACCCATTTAAAAAATAGTAAATTTTTTTTTAAAATATATAAAATTTAATCTTCAAATATATTTCAATATGAAAATCATGTTCAATAGTTTGGATCAGTCGTTTGGACTTTCAAATTCAAGATACGGATCCGAAGCACAAGAGATTTTATATTTCGCGAAGCACCATAGCCCTCTCTCTATATATATAAACAAGTGTTTTAATGGCTAGTTATTATAGTATTTTAATAGACTAGCTAGCTATTGATCGAGCATAAAACCCGTCAGATAAGAAATCATTAATATATAATAGAATCGAGTATAAATGACTAATAATCTTCTACATATTAATTACAATTTTTCTTTAAAAATATGAAATATTATCAACTTAAATTAATAGTAGCTAAAATAAGGATGCGACAACATAGCTAAGACACAAGAGAGAGGTCGAGAGAATTGCGAGTCTTTGATAGACTCCAGTTACAATCAACCTAGTTTCTATCCAAATAGGAATTGGTCACTTCTAAATTTTGAGTTTGAACTAAATTTTATCTCTCTCAAAAAGCCTTTTCTTCGTTTTGGGTAACACGAGTCTTGAATTTAGTCCAACTCTATCCGATTGTATCTAAATTAATAATATCCTTGGTGGCGTCTTGGAGATGAGATCATTACTCCAATTAAGCTGAGTTGAATAGATAAAGATTGTTGAATCATTTTGTAATTATTCAGTTTTAACAACTTTCCAAATGAAAGGATGGATTACATGAATTTGGAAACTTGCTCCAATATTTATTTCTTAATCATTCACAGGAATTTCTTAGATTTTACAACTTGTTCACAAGTGTTATAAAAGTTGGCCAAATTCATTTTATTTTTTTTTAAATTCAGATTTTTGATGCATTTATACGCATTATGGGAATACAAATATTATTGAAATAGCGTATATATTTGGATAATATTTAAACCAATTTTACATCTTAATACGAAATATCTTTAGTATTTCAAAATTATCACTTTAGTTATAAGTCACAATGATTCTTCTATTAAACATCACTGATTCGAGTTAATATAAAATAAAATAGACAATTAATAATCGTAATAAATATAATGTAAGTGATGTACTTCCATAAATAAGTTCAGATCGTTCTTCCGTGAACAAAGACATTAAAAAAGAAACACCGTTCTTCTAAGACTCTTAAGTTGGAGGCATGACCGGATCGATTGATGAACAAAGACATTGGTGCAAGTTTCGTCTATGTACGTGTCGTCACGAGACTTGCACAGCAACCAAAACTGGGTATTTATTATTTATCCATCTTAGCTAGGGATAGGTTTTTGGAGGTTAGTTCGAAATTTGAACACCTCAATCAAAATTGGTTAAAACAAATAGGTGCACGCAATTGATATCTTGTATCTCTGATAGGGAGCAAAACTATTTTGATAGTGTACTGAGCAGAAAATAATTAATATGGATCATATGGACCTTGTATTAAAAGAATAAAAACCTTCAGAGCTATATTTGCACTATTGTAAATATAAATCTGGAATATACGGATCATGTATTCAAATGCCAATCTTTATAATTGCCAAATACGAGTATTTTGAGGAAAAATAAGGATGCATAAGTATAACCATAATAAGTATTTTAAAATACTGGCGTGATAACTAAAAATATTAAGATGAATGGTAAATGTATAAATTTTTATTTGATATTCATATAGTCAACAAAATATACAACAATATGAAAGAATAATGATTTTTGAGTATAAGATATCACTTCAGTCCTAAAATTTTTTTAGTTCATACCAAATTTGTTTCTTACATTTAAAATTCATCAAAAAATGATAATTTTGTTTTTTATATTATTATTTTTAGTATTGAAACTGGTACATATGTAACAGTAAAAATACCGCATTAATGTTGATGCTATTATAAATTAAATAAAATAATTTTATAAATATTTTCTATAAATATTTTAAGATATATTATATGACATGAATAAGAATGTGGATATTCATTTTTATAGCGCTGACAATGAAAAAATTAGTTTATTATAAATAAAAATTATTAGGGATAAAAAAATAAGTTAATGAAACTTTAAGAACTAAAATCATACATTTCAAACTTTAAGACTAAATATGATAACAAGTTAATATTTTTGGGATCATAAAAATATTTTTGAAACTTTAGAATCAATTTGATAAAAGAATGATACCTTAAGGGATCATTTATGCAACTTTGCTTGAGAAAATAAATTCTATACTCGTCTGAATTGGGAGAATTAATTTGCACCTACCCGTTTAAGGGAAAGAGGTAAACGATAAAACAACAGGAAAATTAAATCTTTATCTTTATCCAAAAAATGATTTAAATCCCATTATTATAAAACTAGTCTAAAAGATGATTTTTTTTTTAAAAAAAGTAAATATTCGATGCATGTACTTCATAAATGTGATTTTACACTGCATTATCAGATACGTTTCTTTTTATTTTGGAACCAGAGCAATTACATAATTCACAAGTTCAGCGTTGACATCAATTTTTAAAATATAAGTATCATCAGACTTAAGTTATAACATAAAAATGAGTGTAGAGCGTCTTTTAATTTAATTTACGATATGGAGGATGAGATTCTTTTGAAGTCCTGACCGTCCAAGTAAACATGCATGTGATGAACATTAATAATGTTCTTTTTTATTCAGTTTGAACGGAGAAACTATTAATATATCATTATCAGACTTTATTACATTTCGATGAAAACTTGAAAACTGCGCCATAATAATAAAAATACAAAAGTAAACACGTGTTGTCGTGTACATTGCAGCTCATCAATGTTGACAATGGGTTATTTTGTCTTCACAATGGCTCTCTTAAGTCTTCTCAATGCCAAATAGAGTGCAAATTATCATTTGTTGGTTCATTAAAATCATTAAATTATAATTGTTGTACATTATATAAAATTTTAATAGTTTTTGATGGATTATCATATGATAACTAAATTATATGTAATTTAAAACACTATTAACACTACAACAAAAATGACCTTAAACAACATCTATTTAACAATGATTATATATCAAATCCGTTGTTAAAATGGCTCAGTCGCATCATTATAATATTGAGAACTTCTTTAACAACACTTTTATAATAAAAAACGTTATTAACGCGCCATTTAACAACAGTTCTAGACACAAAACCGTTGTTAAAGATAGTGTTTAACAATGGTTCCTTCAAAGATCCGTTGGTAAATGGTTATGCTATTTTTTTAGGTCTGACATTTACTCTAACATTTGTTTTTTTGCTTCCACGAATTGCTCATCTCACCGTTCGTTAATTCCAATCCAACATTCCAAAAATATAAATTTAAAAATTGAAATCCCATGGTTACCAACCTCTTTTCATCTGTTTTCATATATAAAAAGAGAGATGAGAGAGAGAAAGAAGAAATAAAGAAGATAGAAGAGAGACAGAAGAAATAAAAATCGAAATGAGACTATCTCAAATTTAAACGACCATAACTTTTGATAAGAAACTCCGATTGAGACGTTCTACGCGGCTACAGAAAACTAATGACGAGATCTACATGGTTAACCACTTGCCGTTACCACCATTTTCAGGGCAAAAAAACTCATCTTCAAACTCAAAAACCCATTTGAAGTTTTTTTTTCCATTTTTTTCTGTTTTTTTCTTAGAAATTGTATAGTTTTTTGCATTATTGTATGAGAAAGATGTACGTATTTTTTGAGTAAATATCTTTTTATTTGATGAATAATTATATTTCTTTCATATTAATTATTGAATGAATAATATATAATAATATTTGTTCTTATCTAATCAATATGACTCAATATTTATTGTTTATGTTAATCAATATGTCTCAATATCAATTTGAACTCGCACCTTTTAAAGAAAGTTAAATTAAAAAAAAATTTCTTTAGTAATAATTTTTAACTAATAATTATCGCTAAAGGTTCCTTTATTTACATTATAATGAAAAGTTAAAAACTGCAGCCTGAAAATAAAATTGAAAAAAAGGTGAAAACGTGTAGAAAAGCTATTGTTCTCCTGTCTATGAGTTGTCTCTTTAAAATAGAATTGTCTATTTTATTACGTGCTGGCTTGTTCACCGTCAGGTGTCAACAGGTAATCAATTGTTGCTAAACAATGCTTTTTTTGCTATCCTTCTTACCACTTACAAGAAATGTATTAATTTTAGCACTCATTCAAAAAAAAAAATTCTGCAATTATTAGCATGCAACAACATTTTTTTCTCCGAGATGTCAATAAAAAAAAACATAAAAAACCATAAACTTATAAGATATCCATATTTACTATTTTTTATTTAAATTTTTTAAAAAGAACCCCAAAAATAATAGAAAAATACTAATATTTCTATATCAAGAAGTGTCATCTTTCAAAATTCATCAAAATAACAATAAATTCTAAAAATAGTTAAAAAAATGATATCCTATAAGTTTATTATGATTTCAGGACCATTAATGTAAATTCATCTTGGTAAGTCTGATTATATATAAAAAATTCTTTAAATAGCTGAGACAATTTAACTTCTCCATCTGACTTTTGGGCACTTATCTCGAGTAGCAAATAATACACAATATAATTTGTATATCTTCGATTTTTCTTTTTCAATTGAAACGGTAAGCAGATCATAATTATTAAAAAGTTCCCTAGATTTTAGATCAAGTGGAGCGTTTTAATCCAAGTCTGAATTGAAATAATAAGATCCAAAATATCGTGACTAAAATTGTATGAAAAATAAGTGCATAATTGTAGCTTGTTCTTCTTCCTTTTTCTTTTCCATCTGTACAAGGTAACACGACTATTAATCAGTGATCCGATTTTTTTTATATTATTAATAATACTAAAAATTAAATATTTACAGAAAAAAAAATTGAATTTCGAAATCTAGTTCTACCTGTATTTCTAGCAGTTTTTTATTTCTGAAAAAAATAAAAAAAATAAAATGTAGGAGCGCAATTTCTACTTGCGCATCCAAGAGCTGAGCACATAGCCCGTACTTGCGACGCCGCATTTGTTTCTTAAAATTTGTTTTTGAGACCGCACCCCCTTCGAGCTTTTTTGAGATTGAACCTGTATGGTCCTATACACAAAATTAGTCTAGCATGGCTTGTGGGCCCACCACCTTTTCCTTCTACATAAATAAAGACAAATTATCCCGTAACTGCTGCTGTGTGATTAGTGCTACACGAAAAAGCTCGTGTTCGAGGTTTAGTTCGGATTTGATACAAGATCAAGCTAATTTGACTCGATTTAATTTGACTTAAGTTAATTTGTCTTGAACTAATATAGTTCGATAGTTAAATAAGCTGAGTTTGAGTTGGAGGTTGGCTCGACTCGACTCGAATAATAATAGTTTATATATTTATTTCTGCTAAACTCTAATCCGATAATTCATCTCTCATTATCTCTTGTGATCTCACAATTTCAGCAGGTTAATGACTTCTCGTACTTACTAGTGCTCGGCTTATATATCCGACTCGATAATTTTTTTGTTGGTCCATCCATTCAAATTAGGGCAGCAAATTTTTTTATTGAAAATATAGATTGTTGATATATCAAATTTACGGTATCATTTTTATAGATATATCAAATTTATAGTTTATAGATATATTAAATATAAATGTCAAACCGAGTCAACATACATATATTGGCTCGTGAGCTAGCTCGAATAGTAATGAGCCAAGCTTGAAGCTAGACTTTTCTGCTCGAAACGTTTCACGAATTTGACTCGACTCGACTTGAATTTTCATGAGTCGAGTTTAAACTAATCTCGTCTCGTTTGAACTTGACATGTTTGCGGCCCTATGCGTAATGGATTCGCGTTGATGAAGAGATCGGAGCGCTGGTTGTTGCATTGCATGAATCCCTTGGATATTGTCATTTAAATGTTTTCAGTATGCATTGAATCAGCTTTGGATTGAAGAAAAAGATTCATGTGAATGGTGGAGTACAGCCACAACAAACAATGTAAATACTAGCATTTTTATTTCAACAAAATATATACTACGTACAAATCATTTTCCTCTTTTTAAGCGATGGAATTAAATTTGACTTGATTGATTATGGCTTTTTCTTTTCTTTTCTCAATCATTTTCTCTTTTTCTTTTCTTTTCTTTTCTTAATCATATATTTATCGTAGAAACTGATGTCACGTATTCCAATCTCATATTTTATTTCACTACATTTACATGTTTGTTTTATTAGATTTAATTTTATCTTGATCAGTTTTATATTTCAGAGAAATTCACGCAAAAGGGTTAGAACACAAATTTTCACACTTAAAGATAAGATGGATGCATTATAAGTCTTAAAATAGTCAACTGCCAGTAGGACACTGAGCTTACGACCGGTAGAAACCTTATAATTTTATAATATTTTATAGTATATTCAGTATTGAAACTAGCTAGCTAGTACATACGTAGTAATAAAAATACCACATTATTGTTGACACTATTATAAATTAACAAAATAATTTTATAAATATTTTTCATAAATGATATAAGATATAATATATAACGTGAATGTTAATATGAATATTCATTTTTATAGCGCTGATAATGAAAGGATTAGTTTATTATAAATAAAAAAATATTAAGGATCAAAATTTAAGTTAGTGAACCTTTAAGACTAAATGACAGGGGTTTGTTTGGCACATGGTGGAATAATAAAAAATTAGAATAAAATAGCTATTCTGACGAATTAATTTGTCAAACGAATTTTAGACTAAGTAGAATAATGTGATTATTATTTGAATATATTGTATTATATTATTATATTATGATTATAATTATAATTATTATTTATTATTATGTTATTATTATATTAATATTATGATGATTATTTATTATTATTAGTATTATTATTATTATTATATAATAATAATAATAATATTATTATTATTATATTAACATCACTGTTAGTATTATTATTATATGATTAATTTTATTATTATTATATTATAATAATTATGATTTTAGTATTATATTATTATATAATGATTATAAATATAATTATTATATTATTATATTATGATAATTATGATTATTTATTATTATTATTATATTATTATGATTAAGATTATTATTTTTTATTATATTATTATGATTATGATTATTTATTATTATATTATATTATATTATTATGATTATGATTATATTTTTATTATTATTTTTATATTCTTATATTCTGATTATGGATTTTTTATTATTATATTATTATGATTATGACTATAATTATTATTTTTTATTATTATTATTATTATTATATTATTATTATGATGATGATCATCATTGTCAGTATCATAATTATCCATATTTTAACTATTCTGATTAACAACTGCCAAATGATATTTTCGCTCTTTCGAATAGTCAAGAATACAACTCATCCAGAAATGTACTATTCTATCACTCTTCCAAAATTACCACTCTTCCAAAACTATTTCTTGATTTGCCAAACGAACCCTTTGAACTAAAATCATACATTTCAAACTTTAAGACTAAATGAGTAAACAGTTAATATTTGAAGGATCACATTAATATTTTTTTAAACTTTAGAATCAATTTGATAAAAAATGATACATTAAGGGATCATTTATGTAACTTACTTGAGAAGATAAATTCTATACTAGTTTGAATTCGGAGAATTAAATTGTACCTACCCGTCTAACAAAAAAAAGATAAACAATAAAACAACAGGAAAAAATAAATCTTTATCTTTATCCAAAAAAGATGGTGAAATCCCGTTATTATAAAACTAGTCTAAAAGATGATTTTTTTTAAAAAAATTAAATATTCGATGCATGTACTTCATATATGCGATTTTATACTGCATTATCAGATACGTTTCCTTTTATTTTGGAACCAGAGCAATTACATAATTCACAAGTTCCGCGCTAACATCAATTTTTTAAATATAAATATCTTCAGACTTAAGTTATAACATAAAATGAGTGTAGAGCATCTTTTAGTTTTATTTACGACATGGATAATGAAATGTTTTTGAAGTCTTGACCATCCAAAAACATGCATATGATGAACATGCAACTTATCAATATTGTTTCTTTTTTATTCTGTTGGAACAGACAAACTATTTAATATATCATTACCAGACTTTATTTAGATTATGATGAAAAGTTGAAAACTGCGCCCTGATAGTAAAATTATATAAAGTAAACACGTGTAAATATTGTATTGTTCTCGCCGGCATTGAAGCTCATCAATGTGGTTATCAAAATGATAACATATAAAGAAGGGAAAATTAGTCCATGCCACCTCAAAACTTTAAATTTAGCAAAATGTCATTTCAAAACTTTAACTCCTCTAATGCCACTCTAAAATAAGTTTATTTAGTCTTTTGCCACACTTATATATATTTTTTGTTTATTTTAATTAAGTTTAGTAAAATATCACTATATTTTTCGGATGTATTTTTTTTAATTCCAAAAATACCTTCATTTCTGTCTGATATATCTTTTCCTACTAATTTCGTCTATTAAAATCGTTGATATCTCTGCAAAATGCGTAATGCAGAAAATAAATTTCAGACTATGAGCATCATGATTCAGAACTTTAAAAGCGAAAATTCTATTCGTAAGCATATATAAATGCATTTTTATAATTTTCTTTATGGGTCATTTGGATAGAAGATTTTAATATGATTTATTTGTTGACTGTTTTCTCTATTGTAGAATAAAATAAAAAAATGTTTGGTTTGACATTTGCTAAAATAATTACGTATTTTGCAGAGATATCAACGATTTTAACAGACGAAATTAGTAGAAAAAGATATATCAGACATAAATGAGGGTATTTTTGGAATTAAAAAATACATCTCAAAATATAGTGATATTTTACTGAACTTAATTAAAAATGAACAAAAAATATATAAGTGTGGCAAAAAACTAAATAAACTTATTTTAGGGTGACATTAAAGGGAGTTAAAATTTTGAAGTGGCATTTTGCTAAATTTAAAGTTTTGAGATGGCATGAGACTAATTTTCCCTATAAAGAATTGTAAATATGACGTACGTGTGCCTATCTTATTAAATGCTGTCAATTTTTTCTTATGAAGTATAAATACCATTGCAATTAAGTTGCAACATAAATGACTGCTGAGCGTCTTTTAATATAGGGATCACTTCATAATGGTTCTTTAAATAAAAAAAATCTTAAAAATAGAAAAATTTTATGGATATGTTTTTATATTTATAAATTGATGGTGATTCAAATTTTATGTAATTTCATTATCATGATAGTCCATCAAAGAACGTTAAATTGAAACTGTTACAAATTGCAGAATATTTTGATGGTCTTTAATGTACTATCAAACGATAAAGAAATTACATGAAACTTTTTTGTAAAATTTTATTCGTAAGCATATATAAGTAAAAAAATATATCTATAATTTTTTTAATTTTTAAGAAACTTTTTTGTATTTATTTGAAAACTCATTGTCAAGATTTTCAAGATAACCTATTGTCAAGGGATTCCGTTCCATATCTATATACATATATCATTGGTGAAGGATCGCTTCATAATGGATTATTTTGTTAATCTTAACAATGACTCTCTAAATAAATTTCTAATATATTTTAAAAACAGAAAAAATATAAATTTATAATAATGTTTCGAATTTTATATAATTTAGTTATTATTTAATAATTATCAAAGATAGTAAAATTATAACAGTTATGCATTATATAAAATTTGATGAATTTTTTTGAACTATCAAATGATAATTAAATTCAAAATAACCCATTGTCAAGTGATCTTTTCCCTACATCATTATCAGACTTTATTTACAATAGCAAAAATATCGTCCGTTGTGCGGACCTCTCAACTTTTGTAGCTCTCCGTTCAAATAGAACAATGGACGCACTTTACTTTGATACAATTGTGTCTTATTCTCAAATAAAAGTGAATCCTCCGGTTTGAATAATAAATAAATATTTGTTTGACTTGGAACTTTTCTTCATTTCCTAATAACAGTGCTCATCTCCAATTAGGTATGTATGATTTTATGCTTTTAAATGATCCATCCATCTCAAGTACCTAGTCCAATCTATCAATCTGTTTGCATCTGATCCTTTCTTGTCAAGTGCATGCACAGAAGGGAGGGAGTGAGGAAACAAGGGTGGAGGGGAGGAAGGGAGGAGAGAGAGAGACCATATCCAGAAGCTGCTATACCAGTATGTAGATGTGATTGAATCTGTCGTTGTGTCATGTCCTGTTATCTCACATAATCAAAACAAACTCTATCACTATGAAAATGACACATCAGTATATTAATTCTTTATACATAAAAACTTCTTACTTGCTTTGGATAACAATACTAAATTACTAATTACAACATCTAATATTACATATGGCGGATAACATAATTCTATCAGATATCATTAATTCACTAAAAAAAAATTAGGTACGTCTTTACTGAAATTACTGAAATATTTTGGTTGAATAGAAATTTTTAAGGATTTTGCTATTTTTTGTAATAAAGACACTTGTCACTACTTTATGTTTATCTTCTAATTTTCTTCCACGAATCTATCTTCTACCTAAATAGCAATACTTACTGTTTCTAAACAATAATTTGCCTTCCCTACTGCTATATTATCAAAGTAACCTTTAGCAATCTATGGGCAAAGATGGCTTCTAAATGTTCTCTCTCAGGTCTGACAATAAGTGAACAAAACAAATGAAATATGACGGACCTTCAGATCAATCAGTTCCTTAGAGTTGTTGTACCAGTATACAGAGGTATTGACAGCTGGAGTGGTGATGGAATCTGGAACTATTTCTTTCCTGCACCTTCCGTCGTGTTTCTTCCTCATGTCTGACATATCATACTCAATCAACGCCTTTTTCCTCTTCGCTGCATATCCACGCCTTGAAAAGAATTAAAAAAAATGATCAATTAAGCCCTTTTTATTATTTGTTTAATGCAAATTATGTTATTTTTCAGGCCTATCGATCTAAGACCCAAGTTC
The DNA here is from genome assembly GCA_037127355.1 of Schoenoplectus tabernaemontani. NCBI lineage: Eukaryota > Viridiplantae > Streptophyta > Magnoliopsida > Poales > Cyperaceae > Schoenoplectus > Schoenoplectus tabernaemontani. Next base: position 17,074,562 of record CM073743.1, on the reverse strand, counting down.
TTGTTTAATACATAATATGTAAAGACAATTTAAAAATATACCTGAAAATGATTGCCTTTGATGAAAAGTTGAAAACTGCACCCTGAAACTAAAATTGAAAAAAACGTGAAAACGTGTAGATATCCTATTGTTTTCATGTCTGTGACGTGTCTATTTTAAGAATAGACTTGCGTCTATTTTAAACATAGATTTGCGTCGGAGTTCGGTACAAAATTCAGATAATGTTCATAAAATTTGAGAGTTCACTCTCATTTTTCCCAAAAAATAAATAGATTTGTGTCTATTTTATTACGTGCTGGCTTGTTCACTGTTAGTTGTCCGCAGGTAATAATATTTCCTTCATTTTTTTTACTATCCTTCTTACCTCTTACAAGAAATATATTTTAGCATTCCTCATAAAATAAAACTATTTCTGCAATTTTAATAGCATGCAGCAACAACATTTTTAAGGGATCACTTTATAGATTTATTCTATGCAATTTAGTTATAATTTAATGATTTCGAAGAGGTAGAATCCCCATTCCTAATTAATGCTGTCTCTCATTTTATCAGAGATCTTTAAATTATAATCATTATAAATTATATAAAATTATGATGATTATTAATGAAAGATAACTTAATTGTTTGAAATATGAAACACTATCAATATATAAGTTGAACAATAAATTTATAAACTTTTCTAGTTTTGGAAAATTAAAAATTTCTTTTAGAGAGCTATAAAATTATCAAAATAATTCATTTTTAAGTAATCCCTCCCCTATATCATTACCAGACTTTATTTACATTATGATGAAAAGTTGAAAAATATAACCTGAAAATAAAATTGAAAAAAAAGTGAAACGTGTAGATATCCTATTGTTCTCCTGTCTATGACGTGTCTATTTTTTTATTGTTCACTGTCAGGTATCAGAAGGTAATCAACGATGCTTAACTATGTTTATCCTTTTTTACTATTCAACGGTTTTAATTACCTCTTACAAGAAATATATTTTAGCAACAACAATTTTTTGTCCGAGATGTCAATTCAAGCTACTTAAAAGAAAATGAACTTATAGGATATTCATCTTTAGGTCTGCATAAAAAAATCGATCTCATAGATCAATTCGGTATCAGCTCAGGTTTGGCTAATATTACTCAAACTAATTTGATTCGATAAATAAATGAACTACGTTTAAATTGGTGTTGACTCAACTCCGTTCGAATAATAATGATTATATTCTTTTTTTATCGAATTAATAATCTCTCTCTTACTCTCTCACCATATCAGCGACATCTCTTACGTGTTCGTGACTCGACTCATATATTTGACTTGATATTTTTTTCCAGTCTATCCATCAAATTAGTGCAACAAATATGTCATTTAAATTATATTTTGTTGATATATTAATTTGTACCAACTATTTTATCAGTTTTGTAGTTTATAGATGTATCAAACCTAAATATAAAATTGAGTCAATACACATGCATTGGTTCGTGAGCCAGCTCGTGAGCTAGCTCGAATAGTTATGTGCTAAACTTGAGCTAGATTTTCAGCTCGAAGTGTTTCACGAACTCAACTAGGCCTGACTCATATTTTCATGAGCTTGGTTTGAGCTCGGTCTAGTTCGATTGAACTCGACTCATTTGCAACCCTATCCATTTACTATTTTTTAACTCAAAATAGAAAATAGTTGGAGGTAGCAGAATCCGACTCGACTCAGAAAACTTGTCCGACCCATCAGGACCCGGACCCAAACTAACTTGATTTTCTAAAAAAAAATCAAACTAACCCGACCCGATCCGATCCGATCCGAGAACAAATGACCTTCAATCCAATCAAAATCTATCAAAAAACTGAAAAAAATATAATATATAAATTGACCCGACCCGACCCTGACTCTGACCCAACCCGACCTAACTTGATTTCCTCCAAAAAGTCCAATTGACCCGAAAATCTTATGTTTTCCTTAACCTAAAACATTCAAATTTTAACATAAAATATTTTCTCTTTTTATTTTTAGTAATAGTAATAGTCTCTCACTTTCTAATTAATTTGAGAGGAAAATCGGTATTTATATAAACACCTATGCATGCATCTATTCACTAAGGCATCTGTCAAGAGCATCTATCTGCTAATGTATCTATCTAGTGCACATATTTAATAATGCATATCTTTACAATGGGTTGGGTTTTAGATTTGAGATTTTCATAGCGGCGTACTATTTATTAAATCCAACAAAATGTTTTGATTAAGATAAATAGACCATAATTATTAAAAAATCCTAGATTTTAGATCAAATCGATCGTTTTAATCCAAGTCTGAATTGAAATAATAAGATCCTATATATCGTGACTAAAATTGTATCAAAGATAAGAGCATAGTTTTAATTTGTTCTTCTTCCTTTAATTTATTTTCCATCTGTACACGGTAACACGATCATTAGTGATCTGCTAAGCTGAAATTTTATGTTTAATTAATGAAATTTGGAGGCATTGCCTCCACCTTTCTTATCAATAAACAAATAATTAAACTAATTTAATAAGATAAGATCTTATCATTTCATTAGAAAAGTTGAGGATATGACTCAGCCAAATATTACGTACAAACTTGGGAAAATCATACTTGCCACAGAATGGGAATTTCTTGGATATCTGCACGATTTTAACACTTCTTCCGTGGACAACGACAAAAGCTAGTGACACTAATAATTGAGACCTTGTCTGTGGAAAGCAAAATCAAATTAGGGTGCTGGAAGAAGACATTAATTTGAAACAGGGAGTATTTATCGGATATCACTGATCGTTATTTATGTTATTATTATTTTTTTTTTTTGGGGGGGGGGGATGCTTTTAATTAATTAATTTAATCTTTCCACAAGTAAAAAGACAAATTAACACCCCCAATTTCTATTATATTATATTCTGTAGATAAAATGATGTTATATATATTATATTATAGGCTTATATAGCTGCTGATTGATCTGTTTACGGAGTACCGTTCTCATGCTTTCATTTCGATGTTGATATATACAAACATGTTTCTAGCATCCCCTTCAAAAAAAAAAAACTAGCACAGTGCCCGTGCAATCACAACGGAATCCTCTTATTTTAAAAATAATTACATGTATTGTTAAAATCAATCAATTAATTAAGAATCTTCTAAACTCAAATTACTTCTTGCTTAATTCCCTAAATTCAAATTGCTCTCTTAAACTTACAAAAAAAAAACAAATTGAAAAATAATTCTAAGCTATGGATAATGAAATAAAATCCATGAATAAAATCACATGAATAAAAAAATAGATTTTCCAGTGGGATTTTGTTGCTAGGATTTATTTTCTGAAGAATTCAATTCAGCGCATTATTGTCCATATTGACATGTGCTTATTCCATAAGGTGAACCAATTTTTTTTTTTTGAACTAGTAGGCCAATAGCCTACTAAGTGATTTTATTAATGAAATTGAAAAAAGAGATTACAGAAAGGAAGAGACAAGAAAAAGAAAGAAGAAAAGAAGAAAAAGAAAGAAGGAAAGGAAAAATAAAGAGAAAATTAGAATATTCTGATTAAGATTTATTTGATAGTGGTGTCTAGTACTTTAACTGATTGAACCATGTCTATCATATACCAGCATCCATCGTTGAATATTATCTTGTATGCGGTTTTGAACTCGGTTCAATTGATATTGATCTCTCTGAAAGATGCGTGAGTTTCTTTATTTTCATACTTCCGATCATAAATTGTTGATTCCCAAGGTTTTTGTCGGTTGTTCCCTTACACACTTGCCCAATTGAATGAAATAAACCATTTATTGAGTCCCAAATCACTCATGGCTTGTGTTTTATTTGATCCTCCATAATTGCAATGTAATTTGGAATTGATTAAAAAATAGCCACATGTAAATTGGAAAAGCTTATATCAATTATGTACCTAATCCTTAATCTCGTCTACACAAATCCATTGCAGAGCAAGGAGAGAAGATAAAAATTTATAGATCACCAGAGATGGTATAATCTAAGTTCCTTGTTTAATCTTATAAATATTTTTGCATTGAAATGTTACCTTGGTGTCAATTGTGTTCTCTTGAATGACTGCAATTAAAGATTAAACAATTAAAACATGAACATAACCATCATATTTACTGATAGAAAAAAAGAGAGAGAGTTGCGACAGAGAAGATGTACAATAGTTCACTTCTTAGATCCTTGGCGATTGGAGAGAGGGAAATTTCAAACAGAAAACTATGAAGTTGCCTGAAATCAAATTATAACCATGAGCAGGCATTGATTGATTAATTGAGTTTGGAGGAGGAGAGGTGTGCGACAATGGAGCGGGGCGAGGTGTTTGCCTAGTAGAGGGGTGCACGCAGGGGCGGACGCTCCTAGGGGTGTGTATTCTCTCGGTTCGGTTCAAACCAAAATTAATATATATATATATATTCAAAGTGTTAATCAGTTTGTCAAACTAAAAACCGGTCAAACTTTTAAAAATATCAACCGAATAAATCGAAGTTTAAACTTCGGTTTATTCGGTTAAACCAAAATTATATTAATTAAAGAGGAATGAAAAATATTGATTGTTAAAAAAATTGATTACTTAGAAAATAAATTAAATAACTAAATAAATATATAAAAAATAAATATATTTGATCTATCTTTGATATGATTCTTATTTATATAAAGCAAAATAAATTTGTTTGATAAATTTTGGACTATTCGGTTTATTCGGTTTATCCGATTTAGAAAAACATAAACCGAACCAAAAATTTTAAACCGAAAAACCGAATCAAATAGTCCAAAATTTGATGGTTCAGTTCAAAACCAATTAAACCGATCCGTTTGCACACCCCTAGGTGCTCCTAGCAGAGGGGTGCACGCAAGGGCAGACACAATAAAGGTGAGGGTAACTGACCCCGACTTTTTTAAAAGTAGCATTTTTAAATTATGAATTGTCTTATTACTTTTGATTGAGAAAAAAATATTTAATACTATGAATAATGAAATGTAATATAATATAATAATAATAATAATTATTTTTGTTGTTGTTGTAAACAAATTTTTAATTTTATGTCCGTCGTTTTCAAAACAATTAATTATATATGTATTTAATTTTTTTCTTGATGTATGTGAAAAATATTAAACTTAAAAAAATAATGAATTTGGATCAGATTCCATGAAGATATCAAGAATTAAATTAGGTTAACTTAGTTTTATATTAAAAAAAAGATAACTAAAGTAATCTTAAAATTAAAATAAAAATAAAGGTATTATATCCTATCTGTTGCAATAAAATTCATAACCATTGCAACGGATGACCTATTTTTTTTTATTGTTTTCTAGACAACAACCGTTGGAACGACTAGCATAACCTATTAAATTGAAATCGTTGTAAATTGCATAATAGTTTGATAGTCTTTGATGGACTAGCAAACAATAATGAAATTGCATGAAATTTGAATCACCATCAATCTATAAGTAGAAGAATATATCTATAAGGTTTTTTTTAAAGATTTTTCATATTTATTTAGAGATCCATAAGGTTTGATGGACTAGCAAACAATAATATATCTTATAGAATATATCTATAAGGTTTGATGGACTAGCAAACAATAATGAAATTGCATGAAATTTGAATCACCATCAATCTATAAGTAGAAGAATATATATATAAGGTTTTTTTTTTAAAGATTTTTCATATTTATTTAGAGATCCATTGTCAAGATTGTCAAGGGATTCCTTCCCTTCCAATTATGGGATTAAAGTAACTTTTAGTGTATTATTTTATTTTCACTATGTATGAATGACAATTATCTTTTACTAGAGTTATAACTTGAGTTTCACCCCGATAATATAGTCTTAAAATACATAATTAACAATATAAGATTTTAAATATATTTAATAAAATTTCACATTAAAGAAAATTTAGACATAATATTTTTAAATACTAAGTAATAACGATAATTATAATAATAAATAATATAATTAAATACATAATAATCTATAAATTATCATATAAAAAGTTAGATCATTTAGAGTTAATTTTCACCTTAAGTATATTACACACATTATTTTAATGAGGAGAGAAACTATTTATATGAACCCTTAGATTCAAAAAATGAAACGATTAAAATAAAATCAATGATAGAGAAAAATGATGACGTGGTATGATTTAAAATCTTAGAAACTTAATTTTTTTATGTATTATGAATTATTGTCCATGCTTAATTATCTAATAATAATAATAATCATCATCATCATCATCATGAATAATTTATTTTTATAGCCTTCATGAATTAATGAAATATTATTCGTCAATTAGTGAATTGTTTGTTTAATACCCAAATTATTGGTAAATATTGTCATTGTGAGTAAAGGTAGTGGGTCCAGGGTTGAATTTTCTTGGATTTGCATTCTGAGCAGTCTCTCCGGGTGTCTTATTGATTCATTTCAAATAACACCATTAAATTTTGGTTAAAACGATAATGAGACATTTAAGAATAATCAAGGCTCAAGGCGCACGTCTTAACTAAACAACAACCAATCGGTTGTTAATTTTTTTTGAAAAAGTTAAGAATAATGTTCTTGTTGTATATTATTTAAGAAACTTGTATTTTGATCTAGAAGATTTATTATTTTGTAACAAGAATCTGGATTAATACGTATCACTTATCATTTCTTTTTCAGCGATGCAAAAGTGATTGCAAAATCAGACAAATAGCTAATTTTACAAATCTATTTCCCAAGTCACATTGGCCTATGAAACACACCTTCATTTGGCGTCGCCAAAACCGTCTCAGATTTAATTACGAAACTGACATTTTAGTAGTTTCAGCTACGCATATATCTGTAACAATATTATAAAGCGTATATACTGAATTTGTTCGTTATTTTAATTTTTTTAATGATTGAAACATCCATAATCGAACGGTGTAAATTAATATTTAAAAACTAATGATTTAAATTTTGACCAATGTCAACTTTTCTCTTCATTTCATTTTCTATTTTTATCATATAATAATGGAATGTCTAAAAAACTTATCCATCAAATAAATTAATAATTAACTATTTTTTAAAATTATGAGCAGCTATTGTCCATCAATGTCAAGAACTGTAATTCTCAGTGGATGCTATAATGAAGTTAGGGTTATGATAAACACAGACACGAATACATGTTCGTATCTAAACGTGTCTGTGGATGCTCTAACAGAGTAATGATAAACGTGTCAGGCATGTGTACACGCACGTATAAACACAGACACGAATACGTGTCCGTATCTAAATGTGTTTGTACATGACGTGTTCACGTGTCACACATACCATATTGTTAAACGTGCGTGATCAATATATGAACAATTTTGACACACCTAAACACGAACGTCTAACATATTGAACACGAGCACGCACGTCTAATACGTGTACACGCACATGTAGCACGTACAAAATACTTCAGTATATCAGACTTTTGATATACTTGTGTGCTTAAAAAAATGACTTGATATTGAAGTTAGATACCAGGATCACACTAATATGTATAATATTTCTGAATATAATATGTCAATTTTATTTTTTGTGATCAAAATCAATCTAATTTTTCTATTTTTTATGTATTTCTCTAATTTTATTAGAAATTTATTGAATTTGTATGTGCTATAAGTGTTGACACGTGTTAAACAAGTTTAACACGACGTGTTAGACGAGTCACGTGTCTTATATGTGTGTGTTTAGGTTTTTTAAATGTTTGACATGTTAAAATACGTACATCCAAACACGTAAATACATTAATATGATACGTTTCATGTCGAACACATCACGTGCTCGCATGTAATACATACGACACGTGTTTGTGGATAGATTACTAATTGTCGCATCCTCTTCTTACCAACTTCGTTGAAATGTAGCCCAATTATGAAGGAAGTGGGGAGGTACAAAGGGCTTTGAACCAAAAAGTTGGTTCAAAGCCCTCTGAAGCCATTGATTTTGTACCGAGATTCGTAATAATTATTGAAAGTATAAATTTTAAATTTAGAATCTATTAAAAGTACGAATCTCGATACAAAATCAACTGTTTGAGAGGGCTTTGAACTAACTTTTTTGTTCAAAACCTTTTGTACCTCCCCGCCTCCAATTATGAATTAAAGCCTATGTTGCACAAATTCTTTAAAACTCAGCCGTATCCCGTATTGGATATGTATCTGATACCCGGATACTCCAGCTAGCGTATCCTGACAAATTTAAATGTTTGACTGTTGGATTCGGTCAAGGATACTTGCTGGATACGTCCCGATATTTGCTGGATACGTTGCAGACCCGTTTCAATGTTATTTCAGCACAATTTTAATTGGTATAGAATCACCACACGCGCAGCCGCACAAGATGAGCCATAGAAGATCCCACAAATCAAATGTCATTTGAAAAGTCCCAAAATGTAGTTGCTGCATGTGGGATTCGATCCGATGACCTTGGTGCTCCCAAGAAGATCCCTTACCACTACACTAGCATATTATTTGCTTATATATATATTAACTTCTAGCATATTATTTGCTTTTAATTTTTTTATTATACTACTTTTATTTTTTACATTTATTATACTACTTTTATTTTTTACATTTATTATACTACATTTTTTACTTTTTTTTTACATTTATTATACTACTTTTATTTTTTACATTTATTATACTACTTTTATTTTTTACATTTATTATACTACTTTTATTTTTTACATTTATTATACTACTTTTATTTTTTACATTTATTATACTACTTTTATTTTTTACATTTATTATACTACTTTTATTTTTTACATTTATTATACTATTTATTTTATACATTTATTATACTACTTTTATTTTTTACATTTATTATACTACTTTTATTTTTTACATTTATTATACTACTTTTATTTTTTACATTTATTATACTACTTTTATTTTTTACATTTATTATACTACTTTTATTTTTTACATTTATTATACTACTTTTATTTTTTACATTTATTATACTACTTTTATTTTTTACATTTATTATACTACTTTTATTTTTTACTACTTTTATTTTTTACATTTATTATACTACTTTTATTTTTTACATTTATTATACTACTTTTATTTTTTACATTTATTATACTACTTTTATTTTTTACATTTATTATACTACTTTTATTTTTTACATTTATTATACTACTTTTATTTTTTACATTTATTATACTACTTTTATTTTTTACATTTATTATACTACTTTTATTTTTTACATTTATTATACTACTTTTATTTTTTACATTTATTATACTACTTTTATTTTTTACATTTATTATACTACTTTTATTTTTTACATTTATTATACTACTTTTATTTTTTACATTTATTATACTACTTTTATTTTTTACATTTATTATACTACTTTTATTTTTTACATTTATTATACTACTTTTATTTTTTACATTTATTATACTACTTTTATTTTTTACATTTATTATACTACTTTTATTTTTTACATTTATTATACTACTTTTATTTTTTACATTTATTATACTACTTTTATTTTTTACATTTATTATACTACTTTTATTTTTTACATTTATTATACTACTTTTATTTTTTACATTTATTATACTACTTTTATTTTTTACATTTATTATACTACTTTTATTTTTTACATTTATCATACTACTTTTATTTTTTACATTTATTACTACTTTTATTTTTTACATTTATCATACTACTTTTATTTTTTACATTTATCATACTACTTTTATTTTTTACATTTATTATACTACTTTTATTTTTTACATTTATTATACTACTTTTATTTTTTACATTTATTATACTACTTTTATTTTTTACATTTATTATACTACTTTTATTTTTTACATTTATTATACTACTTTTATTTTTTACATTTATTATACTACTTTTATTTTTTACATTTATTATACTACTTTTATTTTTTACATTTATTATACTACTTTTATTTTTTACATTTATCATACTACTTTTATTTTTTACATTTATCATACTACTTTTATTTTTTACATTTATCATACTACTTTTATTTTTTACATTTATCATACTACTTTTATTTTTTACATTTATCATACTACTTTTATTTTTTACATTTATCATACTACTTTTATTTTTTACATTTATCATACTACTTTTATTTTTTACATTTATCATACTACTTTTATTTTTTACATTTATCATACTACTTTTATTTTTTACATTTATTCATACTACTTTTATTTTTTACATTTATCATACTACTTTTATTTTTTACATTTATCATACTACTTTTTTTTTTTTACATTTATTTTTTACATACTACTTTTATTTTTTACATTTATCATACTACTTTTATTTTTTACATTTATCATACTACTTTTATTTTTTACATTTATCATACTACTTTTATTTTTTACATTTATATATACTACTTTTATTTTTTACATTTATCATACTACTTTTATTTTTTACATTTATCATACTACTTTTATTTTTTACATTTATCATACTACTTTTATTTTTTACATTTATCATACTACTTTTATTTTTTACATTTATCATACTACTTTTATTTTTTACATTTATTATACTACTTTTATTTTTTACATTTATTATACTACTTTTTTTTTACATTTATCATACTACTTTTATTTTTTACATTTTTTACTTTTATTTTACATTTACTACTTTTATTTTTTACATTTATCATACTACTATTTATTTACTTTTTTTTTACATTTATTATACTACTTTTATTTTTTACATTTATTTTTACATACTACTTTTATTTTTTACATTTATCATACTACTTTTATTTTTTACATTTATCATACTACTTTTATTTTTTACATTTATTATACTACTTTTATTTTTTACATTTATCATACTACTTTTATTTTTTACATTTATCATACTACTTTTATTTTTTACATTTATCATACTACTTTTATTTTTTACATTTATTATACTACTTTTATTTTTTACATTTATTATACTACTTTTATTTTTTACATTTATCATACTACTTTTATTTTTTACATTTATCATACTACTTTTTTTTTTTTATTTATTATTTTACATTTATTTACTTTTATTTTTTACATTTATCATACTACTTTTATTTTTTACATTTATCATACTACTTTTATTTTTTACATTTATCATACTACTTTTATTTTTTACATTTATCATACTACTTTTATTTTTTACATTTATTATATATATAAATTTATTATATATTACTATTAGTCGTATCCTAGCTTTTGAAAATTCACGTATCGCCGCACCCACACCATATCAGATCCGATACTCGCACCCGCACCCATGCGCTGATCCTTTTTTGCGAAAGGTCCTCGCAACTTCTAAATAATTTAATGCTCCTCTAGGGCAATTGCGCTTTGCTGGATGATGGATTCTTTCCCTTGAGGTTTGTCTTGTATGTACTGAATATCTCCTTTTAATTGTCTCCTTTATTGATGGTTTTAATTAAATTGATTTTGTTTCCGTGGCAGTTTTAGATATGGTGTATTTGAATAATTATAATTACCTTCATCTGAGATGAGATGTGCATCTCTCCAACAAATCATGAATCATCCCAAGGCTGTATGTACTCCTTCATTGGGAGTGCTTTTTAGGCTAAGGTAAGTTAATGTATGGTTAATGGAATGTTGGTACTGAATTAAAGAAACTTTTCTGTGCATTGGAGATGTAAGGATTGTGCAGGTCTTAGAACTGGGTGTTTTGCAATTCTAATTGTACGTATGACTTGGGGTTGGTATGATAATTTGATTGCGATACGACCATGGCAATTGGCAGCACAGAAGAGGGAGAAACCCAATGTTTTCAATCTCGGCCCAACAACCTAATTACCGATATCTCAAGTGTTGCTGCTCGATGGGATACTTGGAAGAAGCTAGACAGAATCATGTCAAGAATAAAGTCGAAGAATTTAAAATATTCAATATTTGTATGTTATTTTAAAAAATAAAAAAAATAACTTAAAAAAATTTAAAATATCTCTAAATTTTTGTATCTCATAATATTTCAATATGAAAATTTAATGAGATTGAAAAATCAAAATTTAAAGATCATTTAATATATTTTTTGAGTTAATTCATGAAGATCTTCCGTGAAGTATAAGTTCACCGTAAATTTATATATATATATATATTATGTATAAAATAATGACTGGAATTTTGCCGGGGGTTTTCAAACAGAAAGGCATCCTGTACTTTCATTATGTTTTGATTTTTTTTTCTAATTTTTATTGCCTAAAATCTAATGTGTAAGGCAACCATTACATGCCCTATTTGAGGCGTACTGACAATAAAAGCATGCTGCTCTAAATTGAAGAGGCAACTCATCAAATGGGTGTTGCATTTCATTGTTCTTGCAGCTGAGGGATTCAAATGCAACATTCAAGTGCTGTCTGAAAAATGCAAACAGAAACAAATATAGTGGGATAATTGTGTCTACATCATTGTCAGTTACTATTTCTCATTCGTATTTGTTTTAGTTTATGTTTTTCTCTTTTTTCAAACAAGAGGGGAAAAAACTGGGATTTTGCCTGTCAAAAACTGGCATTACCTTGGAGTAACATTAAACCAGTTTGGTTCCCACACGTCAGTAACAAGACAAATTGTCTCTTGCCGGTGCTGGTAATAAGACATACTGGCTATTACCAGTGATAGATGTGGCTAAGTGTCTACCGCCTAAGAAGGAACTGATTCTTCTCAGACTTCTAATTGTTAATTACTTGCTGCATGTATGTGTTGAATTGACAAACCTAACTTCTTCTGTAGCTTTGCGTAGCAAGATGAAAGCAAAGGCATTGAAAGAGTGCGACCACTTCTGTGAGAAGTATGCACAATGTGCATCTGGGAGAACACTTTCTGTAATATGGAGGTGTCGTAAGGAGGCAAATGACTTGAATGAATGCCTTCACCAGTAGTATGTCCTTTCTTTCTTCCTTAGTTCTTCTATTTCATATTTTTCATTGGTTCTGGGTACTTGATGAATTGCTCCTGCAAAATTCCAAAACCATGATCAATGGTTCTATAAAGATGATAATCTTGCGATTTCTCCTATCTGTGGTAGACTCACTGTGCGGAGAGAAAACTGTGTACATTTTTGTGCATTGTTCCTCTCTTAGTAATTTCCCTTGAAAAATGTCAAATTTTGTAACTACAAATTCAACAAAACATATTGATTTATTTTTATATGAGAAGGAATAACAATTGGGGCATACCTGATGTTGGTAGAGGAAGGGCAGTATTTTTTTTTTGTACTGTTGCTTTCTTAGAGCTGAAGAATACTTCTGATAAAAGATTTGGCATAATTTTTTTTTACCCACACACAACTTAGAATTAGTACATCTTCTCTTATGTCACAAAAAAGAACTATTCTCTGCACCACAATTTAAAATGTAAAGCACAAATTGATCCAAGATTGGAGCACCTTTTCTAAAAAAATTTTCTTCTGATGCATCTGAAATTTTTTGCAAAGTACCCTTCTTTTATCAATTTGGTAACATCAATTCATCTTCTAGTTTTTTATCATCTAAAGAAGATAATGCACATAATTCTAAGATAATGGTACTGTATTTCTGTGAATTGGGAATAGTATGTCATGTATCAGAGTGTTACCTAACAATAATTTCACTTACATGGATATGTAAAACGTGTTGAGATACTATAGCTGCCACCAGCGGATATAAAACTTCTCTTTCTTTTTTGCTTTATATTTCGTACTAAACTTATCATTATGTGTACCTGTTTTTTGTACCATGTGGACCAGCTTTATGGTTCCCTGCTGTATATCTACCTCCTGTTCGTTCATTTCATCTTTATTTGTTGTTCCTGAAAACCAATGCAAGTGAGGATATTTTAAGGTCAGAAATAAAACTAAATAATAAAACAAGGTCTGAATCTATCAAGAAGTTACTGAAATGAGAAAAACTTTATTTTTTTCCTGTACAAATGACAGTGTGTTGGAAGAGATGAAGAAGACCTACATGCTTGAACAAGAAAGGAAGGAGAAGACAAAATCGTAAATTAACATAGATTTTATTTCACCACTTGATGCGTCATTTTGTAAACTTGCGCTTAGAGAATCATGTTAGTTTTGCATATTTTATGTTTAATATATGTGCCCGTGTGATTTGAAGATCTGTTTTATATCATTAATGTCTAAGAGGTATATTCAGACATTTTCCCTATTGTGTATCGGCTTCTATTTGACCAATTACATGGTTGCACTATACCTATTTTGTGACAGGTGTTCATTTTCCCTAATTAAGAGTGCAAATGACAATAAAACTTCCCTTTCCATGTTTCAGCCAATTTGCATTGCAGCTAATTCAACCTTGTCCTCTTATGCTCAGTACATCATGAATTAGTTCATTCTATCTGGCAAGTGTTAGGCCAATTTGCATTGCAGCTAACTCTGACCTTGTCCTCTTATGCCAAGTAAATCATGAATTAATTAATTCTCTCTGGCAAGTGTTGGGGCAATTTGCATTGCAGCTAACTCTGACCTTGTCCTCTTATGCCAAGTAAATCATGAATTAATTAATTCTCTCTGGCAAGTGTTGGGGCAATTTGCATTGCAGCTCTTTAAAAACTTGTACTGTCATTCTCAGTAAAGATTGAACATCTATATTTAGCATTCGGCAACAATGCAATGTATCAGATCAATCCATCTAACATGCATGAATAAAAAACGAAGTACCACTCTAAGCTTTAACGAGTCAAGTCAAAGACAAAAATATTCATGGGTGCTGTGCTAGCCATTTATAGAATGAGAATAAAGTATGTGATTTTTCTTTATTCTTTCAATATGCTATAATTCCTTCCTTACATCTCAAGATTTGTATACTTTTTCCTCAAATTTCTCCCTCTTAAAAAGGATGATTTCTGTAATTTCTCCCAAATGTTGTAATAGCCTATACAGATAACCTACTTATTTTAAATCTACGAAAGAATGTATTGCTTACAAAGGGACTATAATGAACTTCATGAATTGATTTTTTGTTTTTTTGAAGTAGAACTGCATCAATTAATATTGTTTCTTATCCGAGACACTTGATTCTCCAGATTTGAGATGGGAATCACAGTTCTTTCTTCTTTTCCCTGTTGACTCTGGTTAAATTTTGGGGGTTTAAAGATACAAACCTTGAAAAGCTATGGAATTCTACCGCGGAAAATTAGAATCTTCTGTGATTTGCGCTTAAAAAGGAATTCTATCCAGAGATCATGTTTCAATGTAGTTTGATCTAAGGCTTGTTTTCTGGCGCTCAGTCACGACTCTATGAACCATTTGTCTTGTTAGCTATCTCTATGTGCAACAGATTTAAGTATAGTTAGCAACCTTTAAACAATGTGTAAATTTTCTAGGCAATGTTTTAGGCATTTGATTCAAAAGGAATAGATTTTTGTTGTCTTCCACTCTAACCCCAAGTCAGGAAGATTATTGGCAGATAATCTTACATGATTATATCACTAATATATTTTACTCTAGATTGCTGATTTTAGGATGTACCAGATGGAGGGATTCACCAAAGCTGGTGGACCCGACACTGAAGTGTTATTGAAAAGCAACATATTATTGGTACAGGTGGTACCAGTCCTGAAGATGGACATGGTAGCACTGGTTTGATTGAAGGGTTTGGAAACCTTGGAGAGCTCTTGTGCGCAAAAAGAAAAAAAAATCTTTTGTTCATTGTTTTACTTTATTGATGCTGGTTTTGAATGTGTTATGGTCAAGAGAAGGATATGCAAATTTCTAGGCTGATTGATGGTTTTCAATACGAGGCTGATGCATCACCGCTCTCTGCTTTATGCACCGGGCTGTGAAGGTATCAAAAAGGAAATGGTTATGTGATTAAGTCAATGCTGAGAGAGTTTTTCTGTTTTCTTCACTGTGAATTTCTGATTAGAGGGCTGTATTGTCAGTAGGGTTTCTTGTTATTTGTGTTCGTTGAAAACCAGTGTTTCTTTTTGTAAAGGCAATACATCTTTGTGTACCACTATATTGAAAAATGATTTTCTATAACACTTTGCTTCTTTTCATAATCAAAGACGGTGGACCGTTATAATTAAGGATGAGATTCATTAACTAGAACCGACAAAATTGGGAGTGTTTGGCACTCAATGGAATAGCAAAAAGTTAAAATAGAATAGCTATTCCGACTAATTAATTTGCCAAACGAATTTTAGACTAAGTAGAAGAGTGCAGAATAGTGCTAATCCGGTATACCAACTTATAGGTGGAATATCGGATTAGCTCTAAATCATAATAGCGATTATTGTTTGATTATATTATATTATATTATTATATTAAGATTATGATTAAGATTTAGTATTATTATATTATTATATTATATTTATGATTATAATTTATTATTATTATTATCATTATATTATTATTATTAATTATTATTATTATTATTATTATTATTATATTATTATTATTATACCATTAGTATAATTATATTATTTATTATTATTAAATATAATTTTAATATTATATTATTATATTATGAATATAAATATAATTATTTTATTATTATATTATTATGATCAAGATTATTTATTATTATATTATTATATTATGATGATTATGATTATGATTATTATTACTTATTATTATTTTATTATGTTGTATTATATTATTATATGTTGATTATAGTGATGATTAATTTATTATTATATTATTATAATTATTTATTTATGATTATGATTATGATTATATTTTTATTATATATATTATTATGATTATGATTATGGTTATATTATTATGATTATGACTATAATTATTATTATCATGATTATGATTATGATTATTATATTATGATTACTTATTATTATTCTATTATTATAATTATGATTGTAATTATAATTTTTTATTATTATATTACTATATTATGATTATGTTTATATTTTTATTATATTACTATTATAATATTATTATTTATTATGATTATTTTTTATTATTTATTATTATTTTATTATGTTGTATTATATTATTATATGTTGATTATAGTTATGATTAATTTATTATTATATTATTATAATTATAATTATTTATAATTATTTTTATGATTATGATTATATTTTTATGATTATATTATTATGATTATGATTATGGTTATATTATTATGATTATGACTATAATTATTATTATTATCATGATTATGATTATGATTATTATATTAAAATTATGATTACTTATTATTATTATTATTATATTATTATAATTATGATTGTAATTATAATTTTTTATTATTATATTACTATATTATGATTATGTTTATATTTTTATTATATTATTATTATAATATTATTATTTATTATGATTATTTTTATTACTTTATTATTATTTTATTATGTTTTATTATATTATTATATGTTGATTATATTTATGATTAATTTATTATTATATTATTATAATTATAATTATTTATAATTATTTTTATGATTATGATTATATTTTATTATTATATTATTATGATTATGATTATGGTTATATTATTATGATTATGACTATAATTATTATTATCATGATTATGATTATGATTATATTATTAAATTTATGATTATTTATTATTATTATATTATTATAATTATGATTGTAATTATAATTTTTTATTATTATATTACTATATTATGATTATGTTTATATTTTTATTATATTACTATTATAATATTATTATTTATTATGATTATTTATTATTATTATTATTATTATTATTATTATTATTATCTTACTATTATGATTATTATTTTACTATTATAATTATTATCATCATCATTATTAGTATCATAATTATTCATATTTTAATTATTCTGAATAACAACTGCCAAACGATATTTTCGCTCTTCCGAATAGTCAAGAATACCACTCTTCCAAAAAAAATATTATTCTATCAATCTTCCAAAATTACCACTCTTCCAAAGCTATTCTTTGATTTGCCAAACGGACCGTAAGTGAATAGTGTTAGAAGCTTAAGGAGCTAATTAGTATATAGAACTTTAATAAAAGTTCCAATCCTTTCTGAAATCTGTAGCTTTCCAAAAGCAGTGTAGATAAGTACAACACATGCATCATGTGAGAAGCTATATATTCTCGTACAACATGGTTAGCATTTGGCAATACTACATAAACAAGAATCTCTCGAGTCAAATAGTTCTCTCTTTTATTTATTGTATTAGAAAAGTACGCTCACACAATGTCTCAGTATTTCTTTTCCCTTCATTTTCCCATGCCACCTCTCTCCTCTCTGATTTTGCTCTGACTTTCTTCAGATTCTCGACGGATTTTCCTTCATGGTAGAACGTAGAACAGGCGAAAATAATTTTTTTTTCTTTTTTTAAGCATTAAATGCGTTACAGCGAATTAGAAATTGGTGGGTCCTCCGTCAACATGATCTTTTCTCTTGGTTCTTTGCTAAACTTTACAGGACATTTCACCTGTCATCACGCGACACGTGTGTTTTCTGTGACAAAAATGGAGTGGAGATCATATATGTTTTTTTGACGTGCAAACTTCTGTGTAGCAAGACAGAAATAGTTGATTTTATTTTCGTTTTTTTTTGGTTGAAGACTTGGCAGCGGCTGCCAAGTTCATAAAGACCCCATCTTTATCTAAAACTCAATCAAGTGTAAAATTTACTTTTAAAAAAAATAAAAGTGTAATAATTTAACTATTGGACTAGTGCTTTCCTACGGACAAGTGGTCCCTGACAACTCATTTCTCTGTCCTAGTTGTCTAAAAGACTTTGCCTTTTTTACAGTTTTTGTTTAACTTTCTTTCATCAGAATTCAGAAACCCTTTCTGTGTCTGTTACTGATTCAATTTAATTTCACTTTTTTCATATTAAGAAAATTAATTGCAGCATAGAAATTGTCCTTTCTTAGAATAGGTAAACAATATACAGAGCACTTAATTTTGTGACACATTTTGGTGTAATCAATATGCAATTTTCATATATATTTATATATATATATATAGAGTGATGCTATGGTGCTTCGCGAAACACAAAATTTTTTGTACTTCACGTTCGTATTTCAAATTTAAAAGTTCAAACGGCCGATCCAAACCGTTGAACATCATCTTCATATTTAAATATCGTTGGAGATCAAATTTTATATTTTTTTGAAATTTTTAGCTATTTTTTAAATGGGTACAAAGTTTGCTGATCTAACGATTTTTGTACCATCCAAAACTAGCGATTTTGTACTCATCTAAAAAATAGCAAAAAAATTCAAAAAAATATAAAATTTTATCTCCAAAGATATTTTAATATGAAGATGATGTTCAACGGTTTGGATCGGCCGTTTAAAATTTTAAATTCGAAATACGGACGCTAAGCACAAAAAAATTTTGTACTTCGCGAAGCACCATAGCATCACTCTATATATATATATATATATATCGTTAGAAATATGTTGTAATATAAAAGCATGCAATTAGAACTAATTAATCTATAAAGCAAAATAAAAGGAAAAAAACGAGAGATTAAGAAAAGTGGAAATAAACAATCTTTTCTAGCAAAAAAATCAGTAATTTTTTGTCAAATACAATAAAGGATTCTAAATGAAAGCTAACTGTGACCACTATATATATATAATATGTATCAAATTGTTATTGCAAAATCATTATTTGCTATATATAAACCTGAAAGGCTGCAACAAAAAGTGAGCCAGCTGATACATTCCAATATCTAGAGACTAGACTATAATTAGCTACATTTTATATTTATTTTCATTTTTTTAAGATTATAGTGGTTAATAGAGCTCTAGCACCAAAAAAGTGAAAGCTGGAACTTTCTAACGCATCTACCACAAAATTATCAACGAGGTGGGACATGAAAATTCCACTTCGATTAAGAATTACCTTTGTAATTAATTGCAAATTAAATTCTTATTAGGTAAGCAAACTTCACTAGTGAAATTTCGCCCACTATTTAAAAGAAAAGCATGATAAAGGTCCCTAAAAAGAAGGTTGGGACTTTCAACCAGTATAGTGGGGTCCCCCCCCCCCCCCAAAAAAAAAAAAAAAAAAAAAAAAAAAACAGTATAGTGGGACAGCTGATGAATTGTTACTTTTCATATTTTTCTTGATCTTTTTTGACATCTCATTGCACCCGTTTTTAAATTTATTACGGACAATTTTTGCATATTGTTTTTCATTCATTCCGTAGGAGGTATGATTATTAACATTTGATATTTTACACTATAAGAAGTCGTTTTGAAATTTTGTATTGTGCACTTTATGATGCATTATTTATTACAAATTAAGAGGATTTCAATGTCATAAATGAAGTGTTACAAATGTCTTATATTTTAAATTTTAATTAAACTTCAATATCGAATCTCAAGCCATTGTGAAGTATATTTTCATTAGAGAAGTGTTTATGTAATTTAAAAAAAAATTGTGTTCATTTAATAGTAGATCAAATGAGAAAAAAATGAATCCAATTAATTATAATATATTAACTTCAGTGCATTTATACATCGTTTTTCATACTTTGATCGAGTTCCACAAATCATGATTTTTTTTTTTTGCGCGGACAGATCTTTGACATGTGTTAATTAACTGTTTGGATTTGACATTTTAAATTTCTAATATATTAGAACAACAAAATGTATATATTATATGACTCGAAATATTTGTCAAATTGGAACATATATTCCTCCTTACCCAAAGCCTCAAATTTGTTGGGTCAGGAAAACTGCCTTAGTTAAATAAAAAAAAAAAAGATTGTGTGGAAATTGCACTCTTGTGTGAACAATCTAGTTTTTCTTTTTCATTATGCAGGGCCGCAAAGAGCCAATCAGCCAAAGACCAAGGAACTATATATGGCGACATATTACCTTTCTCAATTTAATGGTTGGATAAGCCAACAACACTTTCATCGACAACCTTAACACATCCTCATTTTGTTTTGTTACTTGTACTTATTTTGTTCCCTTAAAAGGTGATCATTTCATGTCTTGCTTGGACAGAGAGTCATCCAAAGTATTAAGTGCGTGCTATTTGAGGACACATCCACTGTGGAAGTAATGGAGAGCAGGAGGAGAGGTAGGTTATAGTTCGGTAGTTAATTCATAGTTCCCCACAGTTCTTTCTTTTGGTTCCACTTTCCGATCAAACTTGGGCATTTTATATTTATTCATTTGAATAACTCGACGAGGTCCATCAAAGTACCCAACTTCATTAAAAAAAATTACAAAAGAGAAAGCTCTTTCATTTTTTACACAATAATAATTATGCTGTGGAAAATGTGTTCAATTTTGATGAGTTGGCAGTTGGCACCGTCAACATACCTGCTCAAAATGAATCAACACGTTTTCTTCTATTTGATTTGGTCAATTGTAAACAATCACTTCCGGATGACATTTTGAGGAAAATAAATTAAACAATAATCAATTTAAAATTAACCATTTGATATTAATTTTCTTCCTCAACAGCCCTAGTTCTTAAAAATTATATGCAAGATATAAAAACCCTACTCTGTGTAATAAAATTAAAACATTTTTCATTAATTTTTTTTCTGAAAGAAATATATGCAGTAATTGAATTGACCAATTACATAAATCAATAAACTAATACATTGGTTACGTTGAGACTACACTTTTATGCTTTTCAATAAGAGTTTAATTGCGGAAAATTTAATTTTAGATGTACAAGTCCTTTCTGGTTTACCTCAATCAACGTATTGTCATGCATTTTCATGCATCATAAAAACATTTTTTGTTGTCTCATTGCAGTGAACCCAACTAATAACTCAAATGATACATTACTATACTGATTTTTCCGACGTATTAGTTTCAAGAGCTGATATATACAAAAGTCCCTGACTTTGAATTTTTTTCCATCAATCCGGAGACAAAAAGAAAGTTCAAATTAAGGCCTAGACACTATAATGATTATAGGGAGAGAAGTTTGAACATTTTCTGACAAGTACAAGACAATTGTGTTTTATAGGTGGTAATATTATTCTTCCTTTAGGAGGAAATAAGAATCATGGCCATATCTTTTCTTTTCTATTAAAACTCGAATTTTTTTTCCCTAAAAAAGAGCTCAGATTTTAGTCGTATAATAATAAACAGACTCGCTCAAAAGATAATGCACTAACTTGAAAATTATAAGCACCGAGAACTTCAACTTGTAAAATAAAATCTTTGTAAAATTTAATTAAATTTAAAACACTTAACTATTAATATATTTTTTTTTCTTCGGAGTCTGCATTCTGTTCTTGTACTCCAGTGAGGCTGTTAAAGATTCAATCTGATTCCCTCATGTGCGTTAAATTCAACGAAAATCAGATGAAAACTCTCCAATGGTCAAATATAAAAAAAATATTTGATCATCTATAAATAATTATGGATGTTAGTACAAACGCTTGAAGGTCCGCTGCTGAGTGGTCCAAAAGCAAACATAATTCTCTGTATTTGTTATACATAAACAATCAATACTTTTAGATTCTAGTATAACCAATTATACCTCCAATTTCTAATAGTTTTATTATAACTAACTAAAGTCTAAATTGTCTTAATTTCTTATATGTCCTCTAAGATTACATTTATATATCATTATTTAATTTAATAATAATGATTATTATTATTTTATTTAATACTAATAATTATTTATTAATTTTATTAATTATTATTTTATTCATTGCTTGAATTGAAAATTGCTCTCGGAAAGATGAATATAAGGGAAGATGAGTAAAAAAAAAAAGATGACATATACTTTAATCATTTCTCTTTTCTCATATTTTTCTCTATTGCTATATATGTCATATGTAAAAGTTGCAGCTCCACCACTCCAACCCAACCCAATGACAGCAGCCAGTGCTCCTGCCCACAACAGAAAATTGGAGCAAGCTGCGCACCACACACTTTTCATCAGTTTTTAGTAATAATAAGTTTTATTAAATTAATATTATTAAAAATAAGAGTGAGAAACGTAAAATTTTAAATATACGAATGGCGCGCCATTGTTAGTGGTGCGTTTCATTATTTTTGCGAAACGTGCCACTGGCAGTGGCACGTTTCATTATTTTTTTTTAAACGCGCCAACGTGGCGCGTGTTTTTATATATATACAAAACGTACAAAGACTCTCTCATCTCACTTGCGCGGGATTTGACAAAAAATGCCAATACCATTTCTGTGACGTGTTTCATAAAAATAATAAAACATATTATCTTGTCGTCACAAGATCGTCATTCCTATATTTAAAATTTTATAGCTTCATTATTATTTTTAATAATATTAATTATTATTAATAAAAACTGCAATTTTCAGACATCTGCTCCTTTACTTTCCCTTCTCTTCTCTTTCCTTTCTTAAACCTCCGAGTTGTCGACCTCAACATCTGACACCCACGTGGAACATACACTAGCAATAATGAATGATTGAATCCAACAGGAACCGAGAGATAACACGTTCTCGGATAAAAATGAAAATGTGCTTCCAAGTCCGTATAGTCCATTTCACTATCTGACAACTATATATGTTATGCGTGTCAGGGACCATTGGCGGAGATGGGAAGCTTGCAAGCTCAGCTAGCGAGGCGTCAACGGCAAGTTAGGCCAATTATTTGACTACCAACTTTAATAAAACAAAAGGCAGAAATAACAGGGCTCATGCTCGTCTCCAGACATGGCATCACCTAACTCACACTTGACTTGCTTGTTTAGTTATTTGCTTTTCTGTTCCCAAATTTTATTTTGAGTGAAACTAAATTTGAATTTACTTGAATTAAAGATGTGAAATTAATGAAGAGAAAGTTTAAATCAACAGAATTTTCATCAACCATAATAAATATGAAATTATATGAGAACTTTATAATATGAAAAAATGTAAGGTTTAAAAAAAAATCAGTTTGTACAAAACATAATTAGAATTTTAGTATAAGGGCCGAGATGCAAATTTATGTTATTAAAACATTGAAATTAATACATTAAACAAAATTAGTATATCTTACGAAATAAAAATACATGATAAATTTTAACGCTGACATGTAATTTGTGTGATATTAGCCCCAATCCTTCTTAAATCCGCCCCTAGAACTGTAAGTCAAGATTTTTAATTGCAATGTTTAGCAAAATTTAGCACATTCAGTCTTCCATCAATTATAAATCCACCAACGATATATATAATTGCACAAAGATATAAAAGAACCAATCTCATTACTTGAACCAGCAATAAACTTGCCCCCTTGTCAATCTCAGCTGAGGGACCCTATTGTATCTGATAAGAAACACCAACACCACAGGAACATATCCCCTTTACAAGTATATATACCCCTCCCCCTCCTTAGGTATTGGATATATCCATCATAGTGTCGGTAAAAATTCAATCCAAAAAAACAAATAAGATAACAGATACATTTCTTCTCTTTTGGTGCCTTAATTTTCTGGTACAATAACAAATGGGAGCTCTCCAAATGAGCGACTCAAGGCAATCCTTCCACTTAGGCAAAACCAACTGCCATGTAATTGAGGAGATACACGGGCTTCTTCGTGTCTACAGCGACGGATCCGTCGACCGTCTCCCAGCAGTCCCAGATGTGCCCTGCAACTGGGGCCTAGGACAAGATATCTCCGCTTCTGATGTGGCAATCGATCGGGCAACTGGTTTGTGGGCCAGGGTCTACACACCAAGGGTACTTCATGGCAACTACAAGTCATTGCCGGTAATTGTATATTTTCATGGAGGTGGATTTTGTGTTGGGTCGGCCGCCTGGAGCTGTTACCATCAGTTCATGGCCCGTTTATCAACAGCAGCAAATTGTGTGGTGGTTTCAGTGAATTATCGGTTGGCGCCTGAGCACCGTCTCCCCGCAGCATATGACGATGGTGTAGCGGTGATGAAGTGGCTGAAAAACCAGGCAATATACCAGAATTACCGTGGAAACCGCGATACAAATATCTGGGTGTACCGATCAAATTTTGACCGTGTTTTCTTGGCAGGCGATAGTGCTGGTGCCACAATAGCTTATCATGTGGCGGCACGTGTCTTGTCCATGGACTCGATATGCCTCCGAGGATTGATATTGGTACAACCATTTTTTGGTGGCGAAAGCCGAACTGCGTCAGAGAAGAACCTGGCACAGCCTCCCCAATCAGCTCTGAGTCTGGCCACATCAGACTGCTATTGGAGACTGGCACTGCCGGTAGGGTCGACACGGGACCATCCCTGGTGCAACCCACTCAGCAGGGGGTCGCAAAGGGTTGAGAGCCTATACCTACCACCCATGCTTGTGTGCGTGAGTGATTTAGATATATTAAGAGATAGAAATATGGAGTTTTGCAAGGCAATGAAAAGGACAGGAAAGACGGTGCAGCAAGTCTCATATGCTGGCGTGGGGCATGCTTTTCAGGTGTTAAATAATTACGCTTTGTCTCAGATCAGAACTAATGAGTTATTAGCAGATGTTAAGAATTTCTTAAGTAGTAGATGAAAGTATTATATGCTTAATTAAACAATTTTATTTTAATCTTTTGCTTCTTAAGCAGGTATATATATACTTGGAAATTATTAAAAAAATATATAATGTTAGATGTTGCGAGCTTGCAAGTTGCAATAGTACTATAGATTGAATTTCTTTTGCTTATGTCATTTTCTTCGATTTTCTATTCTATAACGTGAGATAATTGTTTTTCTGGGATTTGATATGTCCAAAAGAAACAAGTAATTAATGCTTTGATGAATCTTTGGGTCGTTTGAATCCCGGAATCCTACAACTAGTCAATTGACAAGATTAATATACTGTCTTTGCGAAAGAAATGCACTTTAAATGTTTGTGTGGGACAACGCTGTATGCAAATATAAGGCTCTGTCAACGCTGTATGCAATGGTAGAATTTGATAGCCCACTATATTGAAAATCATCAACACAACAGTCAGGGTGTCAATGTCTACCGAATAAATTTTCATTACCATATTCATTTAAAATTATTTTTATTTAAACTTTATTTTACCTTAGACTTGTTCATACTTGTTCTTATATGTTAAAATAAGTGAGTAACAATAATAACATAGCTAATGAATAATACAAATATATGAATTATTTTTTCATATATAAATATATAGAGAGAGTGCGTTTAAGCTCACGGAGACCTTATGTGAGTTTAACTCAAAAGTATATCAAATTATCTCTAAATTTTAATTTATCATGCTCATTAAATTCTTTATATGGAAATCTTATGTGATGCAAAAATTTGGAGTGTTTTGAGTATTTTCAGTCATGACTTTTATTTTTTTAAAATCAGGTCTAAAAATAATAATAATATATTCAACGTTTGAACATCATTTTTAAAAATTAAAAACGGCGACTTAAAAATCTCAAAACACTCTAAATTTTTGCATCCCACGAGATTTTTTCATATAAAGAATTTAATGAGCATGATAAATTAAAATTTAGAGATAATTTGATGTATTTTTTGAGTTAAGCTCGGGTGTATATATATATATATATATATATATAGAATTAGGCTATGGTGCTTTGCAGTGCGTTGTGTGTTTTGCGCTCTATTATTAATTTTAAGTCAGAAATGATCGATCCAAACCGCACAATCTAATCTCCATATCAAAATCTATTAGCAAACTAAATTTTATATTTTTTGGAATCCATTTGCTATTTTTTGGATGGGGAAAAAATCGTCATTTTTGGATGAACCAGAATTCTCATATCAAGTCATTTTCTCCTCAGCAAAAAAAATAGCAAAAAAATTCTAAAAAATATAAAATTTGGTTTACTAATATATTTTGATATGAAGATTAGATTGAACGGTTCGGATCAATTATTTCTGACTTGAAATTAAAAATAGAGCGCAAAGCACACAACGCCTCTGCGCTTTGCAAAGCACCATAGTTGGACTATATATATATACTAGCAATATACCCGCACGTTGCAGCGACTCTTTTATTTAAACATAAAAAATTATAAGATAATAAAAATTCACATTGATCTAATATTAAATTATAAATTCACCAAATTATTTCAGTATATATTATGACCATTAATTTATTACCAAACATATATAAGGTTACTAATCATAGCGTATACCTTAAGCCTTAAATCAAATTTTTATATCATAACATAAATAGAAAGATATTGAGTATTCTAATTTGTAAATCATGTGCATAAATGAAAATAGTAGTATAGATGGGAACGAAATGGAGAGAAATAGGGGGATCAATGGACGATTACATACATTTGATCAACCAAAAATATATATTATCTGTCTAATTGAGGGATAAAATGAGTATAATAAAAAAATATCATGATAAAAAATGGACCCTCCAATTCTTAGCTGCTTTATATAATGGTAAAGATACCGTGAGCTTAAGCTCACGGAGGCCTTCTGTGAGCTTAACTCAAAAAATAAATCAAATCATCTCCAAATTTTAATTTATCACGCTCATTAAATTGTTTATATGAAAATCTTATGGGATGCAAAAATTTAGAGTGTTTTGAGCTTTTTAACCCACTGTTTTTAATTTTCTAAAATTATGTTCAAATATTAAATATATTATTATTATTTTTAGAGCTGATTTTCAAAAATAAAAAACCACGACTTAAAAATCTCAAAACGCTCCAAAATTTTGCATCCCATGAGATTTTCATATAAAAAATTTAATGAGAATGATAAATTAAAATTTAGAGATGATTTGATATATTTTTTGAGTTAAACTCACAGAAGGCCTCCGTGAGCTTAAGCTCACAGTATCTTTACTCTCTCTCTCTCTATATATATATATATGAACTCATTCCTTTCATACAATTATATCTCTATTTTACTAGTATGAAATAAAAATATAATTATGCAATAAATTTTATTTTGAATCATTTCAAAACAAACAAAATAAAAAAATACAAGTATATCTTGTCAAACTTTTTGACTAGAAAATAAAACGTATTAAAAGAAAAAATAATATTTTGTCTAATATAAAATCTTACATTATCTCATCCTATCATTTTTAAGAACTACAGTACTAAATATTATTCAAACATTATAATCTATCAAATGGTGAAATATGAGGAAGATAATAATAATATTTTATAATTCATATTAATTAACTCATAAAATTCAGAGCAACTAACATAAGGAAAAATTATTACATGAGATGATTATATTAAAAATAATATGATTTTTTTTAATAATTTATCTTATAGGATAAATAAATACAAAATGATGTTTAGTCATATCCTTACCTATTTATTTAATGAAAATAATTTTATACATCACTCATATGAAATAAATAAAAAAAATATTTATCCATACATTTTTTTTATCGAAAATAGTACAGATAAAATCAATGAGTAAAAGAGTATCAGACACAGGCACACAGCCATATCATGAGTAGTCACCTTATTGGATAGTCAGATTAAATGTATGATTTTTTGTGACAAGCACGCTTCTTGCCTATTCAAAAGAAAGAAAAAGGATAAGTTCACTGTTCACCGCTTATTTGTCGTTATGAACTGTTATTTTTTTTTTATTATTTATCGGAAATCTTATTTCGAAAAATTGGACCTGTAAAGGACTCCTATCATAATATTTCTCCAAATATAGATTATTTATAAATAGAGTGTAACTTTTAATGATACACAAAATTAAATTAGACACCGATTATTTAAGCAAACAATTTTTTTTCATGTGAAAGATAAGCTATGTCAACTGATACATAAATTTGTACAATTTAAGGTTTTTATCTGGTTCAAAACAGGGCGTGCAGTAGTGATGAATATGATTGTTCTAGGAAATAATAACATAAGAAACCAGAAAATTAAGAAAGTATTTTAATGTTTCTTTTTTCTACATTTTTTTAATTTTCTTAATTTTATCCATTTTTACATAAATGCATCTCTCCACGTGAACTTCTTCGCATGAAAGCAAATAATTCCCATGAATAAATTAACATGGGTCGTAAGCCCGTAACTATCACTAGATAAGATATCTGATAGTGATTTTCTTAGATGCCGTTGATTGACACCTTTTCTCTTGGTTTCTCCTCTCTTCCCTGATTCAGGATTGCCAGCATTTTGCAAGACAAAAATCACAATCAGATCTTGAAAACTTTATTCTGAGTTGATCGTAATATATTCTCAGTCAGAATAAACAATGATAAACCATTAATATATTCCAAGTCAAGACTATATTCTCACATTAATAAAAATATATTCTCAGTCAAGACTGAACTTCCATAACATAAATTATCCAAGACACCATCATGAGGTAAATGAAAAATGTATATCATGTCCAATTAATTTATAAGATCAGAATTATAATGAAATTATGTTACACATGATTTAGAAATAGAATAGAATAAAAGAAAATGATTAATTTTACATTATCCCATATTATGAATTTATTGCTATATTCAAAATTTTAACTTATGGAAGTGAAATTTCTCGACACTGAAGCAATCAAATAAACGTAGACTAATTAGTTGGTATAAAGAATAGTTGTTAAAAATAGGGTATGTTATTTACATTAAAAAAAGTGTATTGCAGTATAAGAATCAGATATTATCTATAGTTCAAAAATGCACAAAACCTATACATTATATTGTGTTTTATGATGCAAGATTTTAGAAACCTATTCAAGTTTGCTTTTGCCATTATATATTTCACAACCACTAGTAACGGAATACAACTCTGATCTCCACACTGACAAAAGGAACAAACTTTTGCCATGATTCTTTGAAAAAAAAAATTCTGATACTTGAAAATAAATAAAACTAATCAATCAGAACTAATTAGACTCGTCTTCTTGGGGACAATGACCACACAAATTTGCAAACAATACCAAAATCAAAATTTGTAATCCACAGAACTAGAGAAAATTTTTGTCAAGCAAAAAATTTAGCTGAGATTTTGGGTAAGAATTTGACAAAAAAGAATATATATACAATCTGCCTCTTACCAAAGTAGATGCCTTTTGACTTCTTTGCAGGCAATTTTCTTTAAACGAAAATTTCTGTAATCTTAGTAACACCTTTAAAAAAGACATTTATAAGAATCAGAATATTGTACAAATCTTCCGTAAATCCACTGGACCATAATGGATTTTTCAAATTTTTTTAAGATAATGATACTTGTAAGGAAAGCTTTATCCAAAATAGTACTGCTTTTCTGGATACAAGTCACAAGCTAGTTATCAGTATTTGGCAGCAGCATTTTCAAAGATATCTATATATAGCAATGCTTCTCTGGATGCATCATGCATGCCAATAGGTACTGCTTTTCTGGATATAGGCCACTAGCTACCAATATTTAGCAATTGTATTGTTTTTTGGGTGTGTTTGGATGATGGAAGGATTAGGTAAAAATAATACTTTTTGAGTTAGTAATTGAAAATAGTGTAAGGTTAGTAACATCTTGGAAAATGTAAAAATTGAGATAATAATTGCTAACTGAGTTAATAAAATATTATTTTGATGGATTAGTGGAATTTCCGTTGAGTTAGTAAACAAGAATAGTACTAAACTAATTTTTTGTTGGGTTAGCCTTCAACAAAAGAATCTGGTGCTCAACAATCTCACTAGCTACACTAAAGGAGCTTTGTAACTCGTCAGCATGTGATACATGTGCAAAATACCAAACAACTTTATGAAATTGAAAAATCGTACAGTATGGGATTAAGGAATGACTATTGACTCCTTGGGGCTAATTAGACCACATAAGGGACAATTAATTTCACTTCTCATTAAAAAAAAGTATATTGGTGATTAGTGTTACGCATCGATTGCATGAAAAACCAAGCCCAAAGGCCATATGTAAGATCGGTCCATTAGGCCCAATAACTTATATACAGATACTGAACCATCCAAAACTTGTTCAGTATCTTATAAGGTTTTGGCTTGATATACATACACTATATTGAGACAATATCAGAATATAATCAACATTTTCACATTCTGTTGTTCACCAGTGTACGCTAATATCTTTTATTTATAGGTCTATAACATCTTGAAGTTAGCAAAAATATTTGAGTTACAGATAGCTGGTGACTGGTACCAGGCCCGGACGTTCTGGTAAAACATTTTGCTGATGGTTCCTAGTTCCCATATACACGACAGAAAAGGCCAGAAGGAACAGCATTTTGGTGTACTCCGAATTTGGGCCCAACAGGAGCAAAGCAACGAGCACGGTATATGCCACAGAGCAGTGTAGCCCCCTGCAAGCGGGTCCTACTTATAGACTAAACCTCGCCACTATTTACACACTGACAAATTTAAAAAGTCACAAACCATAAATGAAGCGGATCCTCACCACTATTTACACACTGACAAAGTCACAAACCATAAGTGGATCCTACTGGCCAGGGGCAGACCGCAGAGGGAGGCGGGGTGACCAACTTTTTGAGCTACAAAATAAATTATTTAAAATAAAATTTTATATTATCTCATTCAATAACTACTCTACTAAATATTATTCAATTATTATAATTTATAAGATAGTTAAATTTGAGAAAAAAATAATTATAATTCATAATAATTAACTTAGAAAACTCAGAACAATTAATATAAAAAAAATAATACATGAAATAATTGTTTGAAATAATTTAAT
This sequence comes from Schoenoplectus tabernaemontani, assembly GCA_037127355.1. NCBI lineage: Eukaryota > Viridiplantae > Streptophyta > Magnoliopsida > Poales > Cyperaceae > Schoenoplectus > Schoenoplectus tabernaemontani. Next base: position 17,042,998 of record CM073743.1, on the reverse strand, counting down.
TTTGAATAATTTATACTCATTTACTGTTACTCATTTACTTATAAAATTATTAGATCGGATTAAATTTTGCCACCTTTGATGAAAATCATCAAAAGCGTAACATTTAAACTGAAAAAGACTCCGAAAAAAAAAATTCAAATCTGACCACATTTTATTTGGTTTCAGTAAACTTTTAAAAAACATTTAACAACTCTTAACATAAAAAAATAATCCTAAAAATTATTGAATAAAAAATGAAAATGTTTTACCTTTTATTCATCACGGTGCTTAAAAACCAAATTTATTCTTCCGAACACATTGATTTATTGAAATGTTCAGTTTTAAGCCAACCTTATAAATACATATCTTGCTGCAAAATAAATTCAGAAAGCCACAATCTATATTAATTATATTTTTTTTTATGAAAAACGCACCATCGAACGGGCCCAAGGGTGTGTTAGATATCAAGATTTTGAGCTGGGAAATCTGGTTCTATCTTTTCAAGCTTTTATGTCTTCGGTGGACAAATGAAAAATCATATACAACCTGACTTTGACACCTATAAATCAATAAAAAAATACATGAAAAAGAAAGATAAAACCTGATTTTGTAAAAATAAACTCTGACTGAAATTCTCAGTCGCTGGCTTCCTCTGTTTAGAATGTAGCATGCCGCAGTCAAAATTTCTTAAATGTTATTTAAAACTGAAATATCCAACGGCCCTAAATGTATAGAGGAGTACAACAAAAAAAAAATATTTTAAAGAGTAACGTCTATACAAAATAAAAGAGAAAGCAAAGTTGTATTTGGGCTTCATTGTCTTATCTGCTACCTTACAATAGGATCAGACATAAATTGGATGTTCTCTTGTTCTCATATGCCAACTAATTTGTACTTTTATGTTCATTATCTGTATTTATTTTTGTTCTGCTTTTAACCAAATAAAAAAAAAATACTTGTTTGATATCCTTTAAATAAATTATTTCTTCATGGAAATCATATACTTTAGTTCTGAAAATATTATTTTAAATTGTAAAAACATTTTACCTCCATAATCTCTAACATCTCATAAGTTAACTTGTGACACCATACTGAATAAATTATTGCTCAAGTTTTAGCCTGATCGAAAAGTGTGCATCTTTTTTCAAAGTTCTGTAAATATTATTCTTACATTAGCAAAAAACCAAGGGGGAAATTTTAAAACCTCAATTCGGTTTCTCGAAGTATTCAAATGATAAGAGTAAATCAGATCAGCAGCCCAAAAGACATATTACACTTTTCTTCTTCACGAATCACGAGTCCTAAATTTTTAAATATTTTTTGATCATTGAACTATGTATGTAAGTGTAAATTATCAAATAGTAAGAAATAGACTGGAATGTGATTATTGCGATTTAGATTTTTTTTTATTTTTAATGTATACGACGCAATGTGGCCTTCGATTAGATGTGCTAGATTAAGGGAATATTTCAATATTTATTATTGTGAAAATAGTACCAAAATAGCAACGAAAAATTATCCTTATATCTGAAATCTACGTACCAATAAATCTCATTTAGTCAATTCTATTATTAATCCCGAGTGCATGAATGTAGGCCTAGTGTAGTTATGTAGATCAATGCTATTTTGCTTGTATTAAAGTACGCTTGTACATATTTATAATATTATGACTTAATCTTATCTTGCGGATAATGACCTTCCCCTCAACATTTATAATTAATTAACCCCAAAAGTACGATCTTTACTTGCTACTGCAAAATAAGAGAAAAAAATGCGACAAATTCTTATCGTCTTAGAATGGCAAAGTACTTTGTCTTTTTAGAACGTTTGGTACTTAATAAACGGATTCGTTAACAATTATTAACTTAATAATTTGGACAATAATTTTACAAACAAAATTTAAATAATTCTTGAAAGTTCATAAAAATATAAAAAATCTATAGATATATTTTTGAACTTAATAAATTGATTATATTTCAAATTCATACAATTAGAGTTGGAGCGCACGCTTCGCGACAGATCAGGTAAATTAATAGATGCTAAATAAAAAACACAAATAATTCAAGTTGAAATTTAAAATGATAAGAAAAGCATTTGAGAATATTTGAATTGAATTATTTTAATGACATGCAATATATTTTCTTAAGGCTATACTTTCGAGCGGGAAAAGGAAGGTGAGTAGGTGAAATGGAAAGGGAGATAAAAAAAATGATCCTGAATTTAATTGTGAGAGATGAGAAAGAGTGAAAGGGGTTAATGGAAAAATTATATTTATTCATTTTTTTTTTCAAATCATTCACCCTCAATTTGAGGTTTACAACGATTAACCCTCCTCTTTCCACAGCTTCTCACTCTATTTCATTTCTTTCCTCTTGAAACTAGGGACCACAGTGAAGGCACTAATTCCCTTTTAATACTTTTTGTAATATTCTTGATAAAATACAATATTAAGATTTGGATTTGTTTTACAATTCAATATCAAGAATAAAATAAATAATGAAATGGGAGATCTGCATGTTTAACAACTTGTATCATTATGATGATTTTTGAAACCAAAAAAGTCGTCTCGACCCTCAAAAATGGGTTTGAAGATTCAAAATCTTTTTTTTTTCAGATTTTTTCTTAGAAATTATATAGATTTTCATATTATTACATTAGTAAGATGTATTGTTAAGTAAATATATTTTTTATTGAATAAATAATTATATTGTTTTAGATGATTTTTAATTAAGAACTATTGCTAAAAGACTCTTTAGCAACAGTTCTTAGATAAAAATCATTGTTAAAGTCTCCTTTAATAGTGATTTTAGCAAACTATTAAAGATATTTTATATCTGTTGTTGAATAATTAAAAATATTTTGAGTAATTATTTTTTTGATGAATAAAAAATTATTTATATACTGATACATATCTTCTGTAAATAGCGAAACATCAATCCGTAATTCATTAATTCGAGTTTTTATTTGGACGCTATTATTGAATGTGATAATTAAAGGATGATGCCATGAAAATGAATGAATTAATGCTAGAATTTAGTATCTATACAAATTATTTAGAACTCCGATAACTTTATCTTCCATGCTTCTTAATTTCTTATAGGAGAGGGCGAGCTCAATCTCGTGGAGGAATTTAATGAGCTTGACTTTAAAAAATAATGCTGCATTGATATTACAAAAGAAATTTAAATTAATTGTTCTTGACGTGCAATTAGGAAGAATGGTTTCAATCCATTACCTAGAAATAATTTGATGATTTTCAAGATTAACTCAAGATATTTATCAGGGAGTGGTTCGCTCTAACTTTATATATATATAGGAAGAAGTTTGGCAGGTAATTTTGTAGTGGTTTTTATGTACTATAATTGGTGCGGACATCATCTTAAACGATATCTGCTCAGTTGAACGATAAATTTCGCCATTTCTATAAGATCTTTAAGCATATATTTATAATTTATAATTTGAGATAAAATGATAGAAATCAAGCCTCAATATATTTTAGATATTCACGCGAGATGTTTTGACTGAATATTTTTATTTAGATATTCACGCGTAATATCAGTCATTTTTCTTAACATTATTGAGTTATAATTAGAGCTGTAAACGGGTAATAAAATATCTAATTTTATCCGTGATCATATCTGAAAAATAATAAAAATTATCCGATTTGCGTCTGTATCTGTATCCAAAAAATAAAAAAATTATCCAATCTGTATCCATAACCGAAAAATAACATAAGTTATCCAATCTGTATCCATATCTACAATGACGAAACCAGAAGTTAAAAATAGGGGGGAGGGGGCAAATCATAGCTAAAATTTAATTTCATTTTTATAAGGGGGGCAAGAATCATTAATATTGAAAAATATATAAAAGTTAGAAGAATAAAAATGTAAAATTTTAATTTATAGGGGCCTGATCCCCTTTTGTTGGGCTTTAGTTCCGCCCTGCATATCTATATTCATATCTGTATACGTAAATTTTTTAATGGATAAAAATACAGTTTAGCTAATACCTATCCTTATCCGACTATTTAAGTATTATCCATCAATATCCGATTTTATTTGAATACTATCCAAAATTTTCATTATATATTTTTATTAAATCTTTAACTTACATTACAAATTTAATTAATTTTATATCTAATTTATGCTAATGTATCATATTTTTTATAATTCATTGATGTATTTGAACTACTAATATAATAATAATAATAATTAATATTGAAAATATTAATATTTAATCTGATATGTATTTGGATATCCATTGAATATCCGATCTATATTAATGTCCAAGAGAATATGTGTATCTGAATTGGTATCTGAAAAATTATAACGGATACAGAAACGATAAACTTTATCTGTCCATATCCAATCCGTTTAAACCCCTAGTTCTAATTCTTAAGTCCGCTTGATATTTATAATATTCTTCAACATTTTTTAAAAATAAATTAATATTTTTTCTAAAAAAGAAGAAGAAGAAACCCAATAAATTGAAGAGGTTGAAAGATATAAATATTACAAAGTGGACCATTAATATGTTTCATTTGATTTTGGCATGGATGGATGCAATATATATCTACAACTGCAAGCGTGGTCACGGGTGGATGGCATCTATTTTTGTAACCTTGTGGCTCGACCAACCAAAACATATATAATTAACTTTAACTGGCCAATCAGGATCTGCCGCTCTGAAATTTCTTTTTCTCTTTTCTTTCTGTGTGTCTATTTCACATGGTGGGCTCGTGCCGTATATGTATGTGCTCATTGCCGCTCTATCCACCGAATCCAAATGTAAAATTCTTCTCTGGCTTTTCGGTGGCCCTGACTTTGTAGCAAAATTGTGGTCAAATGTTATATTTTAGGAAATGTATACCAACTGCTATGGGTATAATTATGAGTATAATATTATGCTGTGTTCTAAATAACATATTATAGCGGCGCTATAGTATTTTCAGGACTCAAATGTTATGTTATACATCTATATTGTACTATTCATGCTATTTGCACTATAGCGGCGATAGCGAACCGCTATTTCGTATAGCGTATAGCGGTACTATTATATGTTATAATACATTAGTTCATAATAAATTTTAAATTGTCATAATTTTTTCATTTGAACTTCGATTGAGGTAATTCAAAGTACGTTAGAAATCTAAGAACAAAATATAAAATATTGGCATTTAATCTTAATCAATAAATATAAATTTTGGATCAAAATTTCTTTCTTCTTTGTTATCAATGTTCTAATTTGACATGACTTGCATTTTTCTCTTGCTTTCTTCTTGGGTTCCCTTTTTATCTGAAATAATAACTAAAACTAGACATTAATTTGAACTTGAGCAATTTAAATCTAATTTAAACTAAATTATCCTAAAAAAATATTTTGAGACTTAATCTAATTTAAAATTAGTATTTTAAATTAATTTATCATGGACTTTAATTAATAATTGAAATGCGCTTGACAAAAAATAATATATATTATTTAATTTAGTAATTTACTATATCAAAAATATTTTAAATAGTAGTTTGAAAATTATACTTGTTCAATATTAGTATTTTCCTTTAATTGATTTTGTGTTATTTATTTATTTGCTATACAAATCTTTAGTAAAAATATTAATATTATTTATTTACGCTAGGTCGGATAGTTTTCGCTATAGCACACTATATTGAGACAATTTTTTTAGGATTGTATCGTTATGGCGCTATAATTGCTATTTAGATCCTTGATATTGTGTCACTTCCTTGTTGGGTATTACTATTGAAGGTGGGATCACTTGAGGTTATTTTGACAATCTTGAAGATTATTTTGACAATTTTGATAATGAATCTTTAAATAAACATAAAAAAAAAAAATTATAGATATATTTTATGCATATTTATAAAAAAACTTTTTTTTTCTATTTTTAAAATATTTCCTTTGTATTACTAAGATTGTCAAAATAAACTCATTCTCAAGAATCCCCACCCTATTATTAATGTATGACGGTACGATCCTTCTAAAAAAAATGTAGGTATGATTGAAAGTGGCCCTATTTGACAAAGAAATAATATCATTTTAATTTCATTGAAGTAGTCACCTACCTACTTCAAAAAAAAAAACTACAGTTTTCTTGAAAATTACTATCTAAAGATTATATAAACGTTTTTTGTCAACCATTGGGACCACGAAAAGAATTCGTTTATCTTAAACATTTCACATAATATGATAATTTATACTAATACATTAGCATAATTCTATATTAATAATAACAGTATTGCAGAATCATATTGGTAACAAATATGAGTATAAAAGCATACTCAATAACAATATTGCCGAATCATTTTTAATGCTCCCTCAAAGAATAATGATCATCCGTAGTAAAAAAAAAACTTACATCATGAACATAACTTCCAAGTTAATTAAAAAATGGTACAAATGCGTCATATTTTCCATTTTAATTTTAAGTGAAAATATTGATACTCAAATCTTATGATGCATAGATATCAAGCGAAGTTGAAATCTATGAGTTTTGTTGTCCATGACATACGTAATTTAAACAACTAAAATTTTCATTTGAAAATTTAGAACGATCACTAAATGAGATAATATTGGCATTAATGAAGCGTTTTAATCTCTAAAGTTTTAACACTTTTCCGTAATTATTATGTTCTTTCATGAATACAATGACCATATTTCATCCAAGAATAATTGATAAATTATTTGTACATGCATATTTATTCTGATTCATCACGCTTCTAGTCGCGGTACATTTTTCCCCAAAGATATAATTGATAAATTGTTTGTACAGGTATATTATTCTGCATTACGTAATTGTACTTAAAAATGAAAAAAAAAATGACAAAATATGCACTTGAGTTGAATAAAATCTTTAATATCACACGTGCATTAAGTTTTAGTTCGTATTGGATTAATACAAATGAAATTAAACTTTTTGTTGAGCTCTTTTTCATTAATGTGGCATGAAATTTCGGATGGGGATCATAAAAGCTAGCGCATAGAAGTACCATCGATGTACCTGCTTCTCTTTCGTCCCAAGCTTATTTCTGACTCGTGAATTTTTCTTTGCTGTTCTGCATTGTATCCCAACGTGTCCCAGCAAAGATGGTCCATACATACATAAAGTGTGCAAACGGATCAATTTAATTAATTTTAAATCGAATTATTAAATTTTAAATAAATTGAATAAATAAAATAATTTAAAATTTATCAAATAAATTTATTTTATTTCGTATAAACAAAAAATATAAAAATAATTCAAATTTATTTTTTTTTTTAGATTTTATTTAGTTATTTATTTTATTTTTTTACTATTTATTTCTTTTATCAATTTTTGTAACTTCTAATATTTTTCATTCCTTTTTAAATAATATAATTTTGATTTAACCAAATAAACTAAATAAAATTTAAGTTTTCAATTATTCTGATATTTGTTACACTTAACATCTTCTATGATTTGTCGATTTGCAAAACAATCTTGAATTTTACAATTTGTCTTGTTTGAGTTTTGTGCGGGGATTAACATGCAAATGGACTAGTGCACAAGAACCAAGACTAGTTCTGGGATTTAAGAGCTTAATCAAGACAGCATTAGGCTTAGGTTTAATTAGATACAAACTGGGTTGAATTGGTCAAGATAAATTGAGCTTAAACAACAAGAAAATTACATCTGCCCAAGGAATCGTTATAACGATTCATCTCAATACTCAAAAATATTCTAAGGCAAAAATATTCTAAAAGAAATCAGAGTGTATCGTTATGTAACGATTCAGTAATCGTTACAACGATTTGTGAAACGTATAAAGATTCTGTAATCGTTATAACGTTTCATGAAACGTATAACGATTTGATAAATCGTTATAACGTTTCGGCAAATTTCGATTGATCCAACAAACTATTCTTTTCAAACCGTTATAACGATTCATAAAACGTTATAACGGTTCAGGCCGAAAAATAGTTTCTTCAATTATTTTAGAAGATCTATTTAAAATGATCATCTCTTTCTATGTATGTTGTAAACTGATCTAGCAAAATCATTACTCTAGAGAGCTTATTAGCCATATACAAAGTGAGAGAGATAATTCAATAGATTGATACACTTAATTAGCCAAATTTTTGTTCAAGCTCAATCTTACTTCTCTCTATTCTTTCAACTTGATCCTTCGTGATCTTCTTAAAAACATTCTTTTAAGCTGTAGTGCTCACATTTTCTTGAGTGTATTGTCACTCACATTTTGAGTGTGTTGTCACTCATCTTTCTTGAGTATGTTGTCACTCATTCTTTTTGAGTGTGTTGTCACTCTTGTTACCGATAGGCTTGGCAGCCCATTTTTGTAAGGGACCAAGTTCTACAAGTGTAAAAACCCTTTTTAAATATATCGGCTCAAGCTCAATTGTTAGAGGTTGAGGGTCCCGAGACGTAGGCATTGTTAAAGCGAACTCCGTTACATCTTGTGTTCTTGCTTTATCTTTATTTTCTTTTCTCACATTTCTTTGATTGCTATATTCTTACTATCTTAACCTTTTACCAACAAGGAAAATCTCTATCAATATTTTTAAAATTTTAATTTATAATTTAACAAACTAAAAAAACTTCAAATACATATATTTATTTCGATTTCAACGACTTTTTGCACACCACTATCCATATGTATCTTTTAATTTCTTATTTTTGAACTTTATTAAAGGATATGGATTACTTAGATATCCGCATGCACAAATATTAGTATAGTAGCTCTAGACTCGAATTATTTTTCCTTGCATATATGTATCAAACTATATATCAATTAAGAATTTTAGCATCTAAAATATATTTTAATTGATTCTTTCCAAATTCTATCTTACAGCCACACAATAAGCATATGTATTGGAGCTTGTATGCGTTATTTTTCTGTAAATGTAAAAGACACGACTAGGGATGTCAATGGATCGGGGTCGGATCAGGTTTGGGTAAGATCATATAATTTTATTATTTTTTTTATTCCATCTGAACCCGACTCATTTAAATCCGAGTAAAAAAATCTTGATCCATATCTGATCCGACCATGTCACGAGTCGACCCGACCCGTGTAAATTAATTAATTAATTATTAATTATTTTTACATAATTTTAAGCAATTAAAAATTAATTAATTAATAATTAATTTTAGCTAATATATAATTAGTATATAATTAATATATATAAGCTTTAATTAGTACTAAATCATAAAATTATTTTAGAAAATACAATTAATCGGGTCGGATCGGGTTGACCCGAATCAATCCGGTCGGGTTGTGTATGAGTTAAGATTTTTTGACCCGAAAAAGTTAAATTCATATACATGACCCATTTATTTTTAGATCATGTCGGGTCGGATCGGATTTGAATCGGGTCGAGTTAGTCCGTTAGGTCGGGTAAACAATTTACATCCGTAGACACGACTGTTTTTTAATTGGGACCATGCGATTTAAAACAAACAAACAGGATTCATCCTTTTTTTTTTAATTTTAACGCCCTTTTTATATAAATAAATCTGGTCAATTTCATTTAACTGCGGAATGAATAAAGAAATAAAGTCACTTTCAAGGAAAAGAAAAAGAAAATTAGATAATACCAATCTTGTGCATTAACATGTTAAGTCGCAAATGGTAAGCGCACAAAAATATTCAAATGTGATTGAGAATTTTGTTTTTCCCTTCTTTTTGAGTATAAAGGTTTTTCCCTATTGATGACTTTTCTAAAGTTTTACATATTTCATGCAATCAATTATTTAATTCTGAATTTTAGTATCGAACACACTTATTAGTTACCTTTTTAATCACAAACTAATAATTTAAATGACTTGTACGAGCACAGCTACAAGCGACAAAAGGGTGGGGAAAAAACTATTTTAAATTACAAATATATTTTCTCCAACTCTGGCCAAAGAAATTATTGAAAAAAATATTTCCATTTATATTTTTTTGAAAAAAAAAACTGTTAAATTTTACTTGGAATTAAAAATAATTGTAAAATTATGTTCTATTTTAAATTTTACTTCAACCCTATTATGAATTCTGGCTCCAGGCTTAATAATGTATCGAGTCAGATTCATCTCTATTTGGAATATGTTGATTCCAACTCTTTCATTATTCTAACTTTACATTTTTTCAGTTTTATGACCCGTAAGATAAATATACACATTAATTATAAATTCATCAATAATGTTCCATTGATTGTTAATCTTATGGGTTTTGTGATGGGACTAACTTCAGGAGTAACCTCAAGCTTCAAACAGTTATGTATTGGATATTAGCACATTATGTGAAGCGGCAAGAGAGTTGGTAGACATTAATAATTTTTTTTATTATTATTTATTATTATTATTTTTAAAATAAAGCTCCCCCGACCTATGCTACTTTTTACATTAATAAAATTGATTCAAAGGAAAAGTTTAAATATACTGTATGAAATAATGTATCCATCCCCCTAGTTCTCAGTACTCTCCATGTTTATTCCGCCAAAATTCTTAATCAAATTATCTAATCGTCCCATATATATACACACACCTATCCGCACAATTGCACAAAGCAATAATCCATAGAAAGCATACAAGAGTCAATTAAAGAGAGGATGAACACTCATCCCCTTGTTCCATTCCTATTACTTACCTCTTTTGTCACAACAATTACCAGAAACGTAGCTGCACCTGGCAAATGGGACCTACTCCAACCCAGCATCGGTGTATCAGCAATGCACATGCAACTCCTACATAATGATCGAGTCGCCATCTTCGACAGGACTGACTTCGGCCAGTCGAACCTCTCTCTTCCTAACAGTCAATGCCGGAATGACCCGACCGAACTAGCACTAACGACTGACTGTACCGCACATTCGGTTGAGTACGACCCGGTTTCCAATTCGTTTAGGCCTCTGACAGTGCTTACAGATACATGGTGCTCTTCAGGCAGTGTAGCACCTGATGGCACTCTAATTCAGACTGGTGGCTTCAATGACGGTGAGCGTGCGGTGCGCATGTTCAAACCATGTTCCGATTCAACTTGCGACTGGGTTGAGAATCAGACTGCCCTGATCGTACGCCGGTGGTATGATATATATTTACCCTCTTAATTGCTAATTCGGAAATTAACAAAGATCAAATAGAGAAGTCTTGACAATTGAAATATATGGCATTGTTATACCACGGTTTCGTATATATCCATGTACCACATGCTGATTTTAATCCTTTTCTTGCTATCAAATGCTGTTTTTCACGCAGTCATAAAACTAATTTATTCTACATTACAAATTAAAACTTGCTGCTGAGCGAAAAGTTTCTCAGTAAATTAAGGGATGGACACATTCTAGAACATCAGTTTTTCTTTTATTTTTTTTAATTAAGGGATGGGCACATACTAGAGTATCATTATTTTATAAAAAATATATAATGTTAAGTTTTTTTGGTATTAAAATAGTCTCACACTCTTACTACTAATACTGATTTAAGTATTAGACGAAATTTCTACCTCGTTATCTATGCAATGACGTCAATACCACTTTTGAGGATTTATCATGTAAATATAAGTTTTAAACTTATAATTAATCAATAATGACAAATATATATGTGTGTGTTACTATCCTAAATCCGTTTTCCACGCATGATAAAAGTTATAAATATTAAAGATGATAGATTTGAAACTTCAATAAACATCATAGTTAAAGAATAAATAGCGCTCTAAGGATCAGTTATCTAATTATCTCCAAATATCTGAAATATCAAATGTGTAGGGAGTGTGATGCAAAACTTCCACTTTCATTCATGACTACAACAACCCAATTGTTGAGATCTAAATGAATAGTTTTAAGGGAGAAAAGTTTATATGAATTATAGAGAGAGACTATTTCGCTCTTATACGGAGTTCAAGAACTTTTTGTTGGGTTTGTAACAATTTATATCGCCCCATTTATCAATTCCTGAACTTTTCATTGCCTCAATGACACTAGTGGCTGCATTGCTAAAATGACAGTCTACGCTTCCACTTATTGGTGTGCGCAAGGAACAACCAATGAAACGTTGATATTAAGAACAAATAAAATAACCCTTTGAACTTGCTTTTTTAAGTAAATCATTAATTCTCGTCAGAATTAGTAATTGTAACTTTATTTATAGAAAATCAAAAGGTGAAAACCGAATGTTATAATTTAATTTATCATATGCAAATGAAGGTACTGAGCAAGCGAGCTCCAAATTATCCAACTTTATGTGAATGTGTTATTTGGAAAACAAAATAAGATTATGTATAATCTGTCAGTCAATAATTTGTTACTGAGCGTTCTAAAAGTTCAACTCTGCCTAAATGGGAGCACTTGAAATTTCGTGCAGGTATGCAACCAATCACATTCTTCCAGATGGCAGCGCCATAATAATCGGAGGTCGCCGCCAGTTCAACTATGAATTCTATCCGAAAACTGCCGCGACACTTAACATCTTTCCCCTTCGCTTCTTGAGTGATACAAAAGACCCGAATGAGAACAACCTCTACCCATTTGTCCATTTGAGCATTGATGGAAACCTCTTTGTATTCTCCAACAATCGTGCAGTGCTGCTGGATTACAAAAAGAACAGGATTGTGCGAACATACCCGCTGATGCCAGGTGGTGAGCCAAGGAACTATCCGAGCTCGGGGTCATCAGTTTTGCTTCCTCTCAAGCCACCTTACGCCGAGGCTGAAGTGCTTGTCTGTGGTGGTGCTCCTCTTGATTCTTATGCACAAGCAAAAAGCACTGGTACAACAAAAAAAATTCAATTTAAATTTAAATTCACATCACAATAACTGAAAGTGCCTTCTGAACTTATTATAAACACATCAACATTCAGTAATTTTCATTATTGTCAGTCCAATAATTTGTTTCCGTACAAATAATTTCTCAAGTTGTCAGTGTTGGTCCAGGGTACCTTTACCAGATCAGCTAATGTAGCAACCTACTGTAGGTACTTTCATCCCAGCTCTCACCACTTGTGGGAAACTAAAGATAACCGACACTTCCCCTTCTTGGTCCATTGAGACAATGCCTACGCCAAGGGTCATGGGAGATATGCTCTTGCTTCCGACCGGCAAAGAAGTGCTTATCATTAATGGTGCCGGATCAGGAACAGCTGGATGGGAATTGGCTCAGGATCCTGCATATACACCAGTCATATACAGGCTAGAAGCTCCTGCTGGTTCACGTTTCGAGTTGCAGACATCTGCAACAACTCCTCGATTGTACCACTCCAGTGCAATTTTGCTACGTGATGGTCGTGTCTTAGTTGGTGGAAGTAATCCACACATCTACTACAACTTTTCAAATGTTGAGTACCCAACTGATCTAAGCTTAGAGGCTTTTTCACCAGACTATTTGAGTGCTTCAAATTCAAACTTGCGACCGAAGATTTTTACCTCATCCCAAATTGAGTTGAGTTATGGGAAACAATTTTCTCTCCATTTTTCAGTCGGTTCAATCGATACAAATGGTGTGTCAGTGAATATGATTCAACCATCATTTTGCACACATTCTTTCTCCATGAATCAGAGATTGCTGATTTTACAGACCAGTAAAATCATCACATTAGCAGATGGAACAAATGAGGTTGCCGTGGTGGCGCCACCTTCATCCGTGTTAGCTCCACCGGGGTATTACATGGTGTTTGTGGTAAATAGAGGGATCCCAAGCGAAGGTATTTGGGCCCACATACAGTGACTAGAAAGTAGAGGAGATTCGCCTCCCCTAAATTGTTTATTAGCAAATTATTTCTTTGGAGTAATTTGGATAGATTGAAATATAAATACCAGTTAAAGAAGTTTGCAAGGAATTATGCAATAAAAGAAATTTTTATTCTTTTGGGGGATTATCAGTTCGAGAAAGTGCAACAAAATGTACAAGAGTTGAAATTCAACAATAATTTCGTCAATGATCAAATATCATCGACCATGGTTCTATCTGTAATAATTGTTACTTTTAAGTTGATTTAAAATAAATTTTGTTTACGTATTTTATTTCCAGTAAGACTAGTTTTTGGCAATTTCTAAAATGCTTTTTTTTGTTTTTTTTACCAGATATAGGCACAAGTATCAGACGAAGAAAGTGTGCATTCTAATACAAGATAAAATTTAAGTCAGTAGAAATGATAGATAAATAAATAATAAGGATCGTCAATCTAGCCAAATACCACCATGAACTAATCTCATTCATCCTTTGAAAATTTCCGATTTCAGTAATACCGCAGTAATGAGTATCAGTTCTTGGCCATTAATTAATTACTTTTAAGTAACTTTGTTGAAACAAAGACTTTGAATGCTTGCAGTCTAGAGTGGTTTAATTTAAAAAATTAAGAAAATGTGAAATAGTAGATTACAAACAAGTGAGAAGATATCATGAAAAAGAGAACAAAGAACCAAACAGAGATGAATATAATAGCATGTTGGTTTTAGCCCTGATTCAAATGAAAGTCGATTTTATTTTATGCACCAAGTCATGCAGGTGCGGAACCATGCTATTCCAGGGGACAGCTGACTCCTGGCCACAATTTTTTTTTGATATCCTCATAGTTATGTATAGTTTTTAAATTTTGATCCTCAAACAATCCAATTTTTATTCCCCCTCAATAGCATGTTGCATAAATAGTGCGCTATACGCCGCAATAATGCGTGTTGTCACTAGTTCTACTTCAGAAATATATTCGCCATCATACTCATATCTCTGATAATTACTTAGGGTTACACACGAATAGAAAAATATGTAATTTTATTTGTGATATGATCCAAAAAAAAAATAAAAATTATCCGATTTGTATTCATATTTAAAAATATTTGTATTCGTGTTTAAAAATTTTTAATGGATAAAGATATAATTTGACTATTATATATCCATATTCAATCATTTAGTTATTATCCGTCAATATCTGATATTATCTAAATATATATCTGAAAAAAATTTCATTATATATTTTTAATTAGTTTTATTTATGTACATTATAAATCTAAATATTTTTATATCTAATTTGTGCTAATGTATCATTTTTTTATAATTCATTGATATTTTTGAACTACTAATATATGATATTAGTATTTAATTTTTATAATTAATGATTCTATCAAAAAATAATATGTAATTATTTTTCAATAAAATATATAATATTTTTACTAAATATTCAAAATATATCCGTATTTTTATTTGTATTTGTCCGATATCCATCAAATATCCAATTGTATCCGTTTCCAAATTATTCATATTCAAAAAATTATAATGAATACAAGTAAGGCCATTATCCATATATATCCGTCCATTTGCAACCCTATAGTTACTGCTATATATTTTTTGCCTCTTCTAAATTTAATAACAATCATTTAAATAAATTTGACAATGGAAATCAGCTGCCATGCTTTTCATACCATAATTTTTAGGATTGTTGTGTACACTTTTGATGTGAGCCCTGTGTTCTCTGTCAGGACGACCGTGAACTCAGGATGCGCGGCCATGACCCTACTTCTTTTGTCTGGAACTTCTTTTGTAATTTAATTAACAATCATTTATTTTGATGATGATTATATTTTTTATTGTGGGTTGAAGTAAATAAATGATAGAATATATATGCTTCTTTGGTTGATCGTTGTCTAGGATACTGATTTGGTGGCTCCTCTCATATCAGTCCTGATCGTTTTTTTTTTGTTTTTTCTTGTATTCTCAGAGCGATTTAAAATCCCACTATTTATAGATGCCTCCGGAGACTTTTGTTGAACATGTATAAATTATCACAAATTTTTCTTCAATTGATGTCACCTCAATTTTATTTTATAAATTATTATTTATAATTTGATCTTGTGCTACAAATTTAGTACAACATCTTCATCTCTTCTACATTTATTTTCTAGATATATTATCCTTTATTAACTAGTATTGTACATCATATATCATCACATATCTGATCACTGTCATGTAGAATTTATATTTTAGTTTATTTATCATATTGCACTAATACCTCAGTCAAATGATTTGCATATCAAGTATCATTGGCATATTTCATCTTAGGCTGTCAATATAATGGTTTAATGGTTTATCCTAAACCAAGGAAATTCATAAGTTAACACGATTCAGTTTTACCTCGGAATCAAAATACCAACATCCACTTGGATGAGAAATGATATTTAGAGGCCCATTAAAGCCCGGGATAAAATAAATTAATAACCAGTTGAGCCCAATTGAGTCCATGAGGCATATTCCTAAAATTACCCACATCATCTAATCCTGTAAGCTACACACTCTCGAAGAACATTTTACTAACAACCGAGAATCAAATTTAGTTCAAATCGTTCCTTTTGTCGTGCTCAAACAAGGTGGCAGCACAAGATCTATGACACAAGTACAACAAACGAATTTATTAACTCCGATAAATCTAGTTGCACTGCGATCAAAATGGATTTTTAAAGAGAAAAAAGAGAAATGGAATCGGAGAAATTGTGTTTTCCGCAAGCTTTTAAAAAACTTCATTTTAACCGTTTAAACTCCGTTTTAACTTCATCAAAAATTTTAATGTTAAGTAAAAAACTTCGTTTAAACCGTTAAAACCGTTAAAAGCCGTTAAATAACTCCGTTTAAACCGTTTTAACTCGAAATTATTGCCTTACAGTTAAATCCGTTAAACCGTTTTTTAAAACCTTAGTTTTCCGTGATCGGAATGAATAGTAGAGACAACATGATTTAGAATCTATTTCTCTCTATCCATAATATAGCTTCTCTATTTCATTAAATTCGATTGAATATTCATTTTGATCAAAGGTTATTCTCCGGATTGGAACGGATAGAAAATGGGTGGAAACAATTAAAGTCCCTCGTTTACATGATCTACAATTGAAGGCGCCTGGAAGGAACCGAACAGACAATGACAAGTCCATTTTCCTGTCGTTTTGAACTTATAGTGATACGGTCAATACAACATTAATTTTATACGGTTTACTTGGAGACAAACCAAACTCCTCTAGTGGGTTATGAACCTAGAAAATCGTGCTTTCTCTACACTTGTCTGGTTTCTACCAAAAGCACCAAACTAGTGGAGGAAATCGTGGCGTTGAAATTTGAAAATGGTCTCTGTTTCCTTATCCGAAGATGTGTTCGGTTGTATTCATTTTTGAGGATCTAGTTAGCTAGAGGGGAAAGAAGAACAAAAAATCATTGTAATAAGGATAAATTTTAAGATTTATATTTAACTTTTTTTTTCTGAAAATAAAAGCTTCCGTTCGTCTTGTTATTTATTAATTTCAAATGTATATTATATCACTTGAACTTGCGTCTTCCTGTAGAAATATAAACTAAAGAGTGAATTTGAATTTTATGGGCCTCAGATATCAATCATTATCAATCATTACTGGTCTATATTGGTATCGAAAGCTTCTAATACTAGTCATCTCATTAATATTTGAAATTATTTGCACTAAAGTAAATTCTGGAATTAAAAAAATATTAAGTTAGCGCATGAAAATTTTCTGAAATATACAAATCAGTCATTTTTCCAAGTGTAATACTTTGATTTTTTTTTTTTTTGGAGGTATGATTTGGTCTTGTTTAATAAAGTGTAAAGCAATGGAGTGGTGGAATTTTAAATTATAAAGAATAACTATTTCAAAAATTTAGGTAAAATTTAAATTTTACTTTGTTTTCCTTTTTAGAAAAAATTCAGGAATAAAATTACTTTTTTTTTCCCCAGAAAGCTATTTTCCTATGTGAACCCATCTAAAATGGTCAAAGCTGGTTGAACACCGTAACTGGTCTTCACGCAACTTTTTTGGACTAATTGCTGTGCTGTCAATGGTTATCTTAATAATTTTGAAGGGAAGGGTTCACTTGACAATGGTTATCTTAATAATTTTGATAAATTTTCAAATAAATATGAAAAAAGAAATTTAAAAACAAAAAAGTTTTATAAATATATTTTTTTATAAATATATTCTTTTATTTATAGATTGATGGTGATTCAAATTTCATGCAATTTCATCATTGTTTGATAGTCCATCAAAAATCACTAAATTAAAATTGTTACAAATTATATATCGTTTAGATGATCTTTGATGAACTAGCAAATGATAATAAAATTACATGAAACTTGAATCACCATCAATCTATAAGTAGAAAAATATACTTTATAAAAAAAAATTTAAGTTTTTTTTTTTATATTTATTTGGAGATCCATTATCCAGATTGTCAAGATAATCCATTGTCAAGGGATCCATTCCCGTATATAAATATAAAATATCAATAAACAGAGGTACCAATTTTGCTCAAATTATTGTGCTAAAGCAATTAAGATCACCTTGTTCGTACTCAGATTACACTTCCCAATTTTTTTCATTACAGTTCTTAATTATATAACAGCGAACTGTTTATCTAGATAAAATAACATGCGTATATAAATTGGCAGAGAAATTGAATATCGTAAGAGTAAATTTTTTTATTTGGTAAACGTTCAAGGAGAGGGAGAGGGGGAGAGAGGGAACACTTGACAATGGTTATTTCGATAGTCTTGAAAGTGAAATCTTAAATACTTTTAAATAAATAAAAAGATCTTAAAGATAAATATATATATATAGGTATTTTATTTTACTTATAAATTAATAAATTAATAGTGTTTATTTTTTTATGTAATATCATTATCTTTTGATGCTACATCAAAGACCATCAAAATTTTGTGTAATTTACAACGACTCGAATTTAATGATCTTTGATGTAGTATCAAATGATAAAAAAATGTATGAAATTTAAAATACTATTCATTTAAAATTAAAAAAATATACATCTATATTTTTCCTTTAAGAACTTTTAATATATTTAAAAATTTATTATCAAAATTATCAAAATAACCATTATGAAGTGATTCCTCCCAAAGTTGGGTGGGTTTCAAATTTTCCAAATCCTAGACCTTTTTTTAACAAAGGAGGATAAAAAGGATCACAGCAGGAGAAAATTTGTCCCTCCTAAAGATGTTGGTTTCGCCAAAAACGAAGTTGATGGCCTCTGTCACGATTGACTGGATGTGTTCATTCAACCCATTCTTAATATAAATGGCTCCCTTTTATTTAGTTCTTCATTCAACCCATTCTTAATACTTGAAGATTTTAAGGTATTTCAGTGAATAGAAAAGTTTATCTTAAAATCAAGTGAAAGATCACCATTTTCCTTAATTTCTGCAGTTCGCATCTATGCCACTAGTACACTTACCAATATATATTACAATGCAATAATTTGATCTGTTTTATCCAAAATCACACTATCTGCATACTTTACTACTGTGAAAGAATATTTATATAAAAAAACTGTTTGGCTGTAAATTCAGTTTAAAAAAACATAAGGTATATGTACAATGATAATAATTTACTAATTTGACTTCGAGTGTTTATTATTAATTATTAAAGTTGGAACCTGCGCCTTGCAGTACAACATTAAAGAACAATAAGAAAGATATGTATATGTATGCATAATCAATATACATCATTTTTAAACATAAATTTATAAATATTTTTTTTGTAAGTACTTCATAGTTATATTTTCTTTATTTTTTGTAATTCAATATCTCACTAAAAAGGTATGTTGATAGTTATTAAATATGTGGAGAAACGAAGAGACTAAGAGACCATAATTATTCATTTCTAGTTGTGTACATATAACAAAAAGAAAATAAGAGAAAATATTCAATGGTTCTAAATTAATATGAGTGTCATGATTAAGAAGAAAGGAAACTTAAGTTAATCTTCTTGGTGGATATAAAATTATCACTAATAGAGAATTAAATAAGAAATGTGACGAACTAGCGATAAATATTCATGTTTACTTTCAAAAAAAATTCTTTGGTCGTAGTTTTAATTTCTAAATTGGTATATGATTAAAATTTCTCATTTTACTAATTTAGGGATCATATTTGAATTGTTTATGGTCAAAAGTTACTCAAGCTTAATTTTAGTTCGACCAGCGATAGCAATCAAATGTTTTAACAAACTCTTCAATTAGTACGAAGGTTCCATTTTAATTGATGGTCACGACATGATTTCGTGCAACAAGACTTAACTCCTGAAATTTAGTGACAACAGAAATAAGAAAACTTCTTTTTCGTGGTATGTCTAACCAAATTACATGAAATGTATTCATCTTGTGATTCTGACCATACATATCCCGAGTTGCTAGTGGATTGGGGGTAGCAGAGTCAGTTTACTAATCTCTATTAATATTATTTAAAATTAAAATTAAAATATTGTATTTATCTTGAAGTACTCAAGATCAACTAGTAATATTTTTACATTGTTATTGTTAGTATTAGTGTGATCTACAGATAATTATGTGATGATTATATTTAATTTATATATTATGATGATTATATATAATATATATCATTTATTTCTTAAGTTATTTATTATTTGTATATTGAGTTGGACTAAATTGTGAAACATATAAATAAATTAATAATAACTCTAAAACATCTCTAATTTATTAATTATCTAGGAATAATAATTAACTAAGATTATAGTGTAAGTTGAGTGATGATTGTGTTTCACAAATCATATAATAAGTATTATCGGTTCAACTGTACAAATGATTTGTTGGACATGTTATTGTATTTGATCTATAATAAAATACTATAAGAATTGTGTTTGTATCACTAGTATTTTATTTGTTTTATAATTCTTAGGTATAAGATGAATGTTCTTCTTATACAAATAATTTATATTTTTTTATATTATCCAATGTTGTCCGTAACTGACGACTATACAGATTTTATCTCAGTGTACATTTTTTATATGAAGAAGAAGTAAGAATTAAGAATATTAATGTCCCTCTTATTTATTGACATGAGCGATAATATTTAAATTAGATGCCCCTAGATAAATAATGTAGTGTAAGGATAATATATTTTTGATTCGCACTGTTCTAGATATCATGTGACATGAAATATTTTTTGGACGATTGTCATCGTCCAGAATCAAGATATTTATAGCGTACAATTATATTTATATCACTTAGAAATCACAATGCACATTTGCTAGGTGTCGCTTGTGATCTATGATTATTAAAAATATTTTAATCTAATTACTAAGTACATACAGGTCTAAAAGGGTTACACTGTATAAGAACAAAAATGTATAAATACTTCTTGATCATTTAGTATGAGTTCTCGAGCATTAACATGGTTATTTAATCGCTGGACATGATCAATTAAGTATATTTATCAAAGAGTTTGATAAGTATGTCAAAATGAGTGAAAATTGAGTCCCGGGAAAGGTTTTCGGGCTCCATTCGGATCTCATGCGACCCCGAGCGAACACCGAGCTGATCAAGCCAGAGAAAATGAGTTTTTGGTCTCCACAATTTATACCGAATTGGTCCCCAGTTCGGACCGAATAGGTGTCAGGTGGTTTTTTCATTACGCGCACAAATATACGCACGGTTCAATTATTTAGTCGGTTTGGGTAGTTTTCTTGCTCCAAATTTAATGAAATTTGAAGAAGATGTGACCAACTATTAGTGGGAGGTTTTTATTTATTAAAGGACCATACCTATAATTAAAAAATAATATATTTTTATCCATAACTGCACCGAAAAATTGTTAAATTTCTGCTGCACTAGTTTTGATCATCTAATGTGTTGAAAATCCTTTCCACCATATCTAAAAGTTAGAATTCAAGAAAAAAGATCAGGGGATCAAGGAGAACACTCTCAACTATCCTAGCAAGAAATTGAGAAGATGTTTGTGAATTGTTCTTGATGGATATCATTGGAGGAGATATCGATTAGTCTCTTAGTGTCGTGTGCATCTCCCGAACATTTTCTGCCATTCCTGTAACTCAAGCACGCTTCAAATGTATACCAGTCTTGTTTATAACTTGTATTTAATTCTATTAAATCACATACGAGATTCTTTTTATATTTTCGTTTAAATTTTTTTAAATTTATACAGTTACACCGATAAAAATTCAACAATTTTCACCAACTTCTATAAATAATGATGATAAATGTACATTTATTTTAGAGTTCAATTTTTTTAATATATTAAATTGTATTATACTATTGTGAAGTATATATGAATAGTACAGTCTGCATTCTGTAAAATGCAAAAATATGTTGTACAGAAGTTTAATGCACGTGCAATTTAGCAATGACTCGGACATATGAGTATTGTTCAGAAATAAGAAATTTTACTGTGCCATGTAACAAATTGTATTTTGAGATAGTGAGAAATTCTACTATAAAAGAAAGATTGGTTCAAAATCATGGGAGGATAGACATACATAGAAGCATGTCGTTCTAGCTCATCATTGAGATCACACTTTGTACCTTTTTTTTCATTTTACTTCTTTTACTTACCCTGAACCATATATAGCTTGATCACAACTCCGTGATCATTTAATGAATTTGGGGATTGGACCCCAATCTTCTTCTCAAAAAAAAAAAAAAAAAAACAAATTAGAAGGTTTAATAGAGTTGCTGGTATCTCGCCAATGTATAAATGCTAATAACAAAAGACAGTTCGGTAATATCAATTAAAAGGATTACTAAATTTTTCCAAAAATGGGCTTGTGAATATATAATCATACATATATTATCAGTACATTTTACTATTCAAACATATATTATGCTAAAAAAATCATATAGACATTTTTTAGGGATAAGTAGACTAGTCACAATACTAGTTATGCGATCAGTAAAATCAATGAAATCATTTATTTATATTATTAAAATAATATTCTCCGTGTATATCGTAGTTCGAATTTTTAATGAAATTTTTTATGATTTTTTATAAAAAATTGAGGACTTAAATTCTCATTTTTTTTCTTGTATAAAAAATAAGTCACCGACCCAATCCACTTCGAATTAATTAATCAATGTTCCATCTTGATACCTTTGCATCCTATAAAACCCCATCCCATTTCTTCTTTATCGCAGGACACCTTGGTCTCTAAACCCCTCTCTGTTTTTACATCCCCTTGCTCACTTGAATTGTGACTTACACATCACCCCATTGGAAATGGCCAAGGGAAGTGGCAGTGCAATCCAGGCCTCTGTTCTTATCTTGGCACTCCTGTGCCTCCTCATTCAAACAGAGATTGCCAAGGCAGCTGTGTACAATGTCGGCGATAGCAAAGGATGGTCTTTCAACACTGTTGGGTGGCCGAAGGGAAAGCGATTCAGGGCCGGTGATGTGCTTGGTAAGACTCCTTAATTTTGTATTTACTAACTAAAAGCAATTGAACTTATGCCTTATTGATGGATTTATCTGTGAACTTATATCCCCTCTATCAACTTGTCATATACAAGAAGGTACTTGCTACTTCTTGATCAACTTCATTTGTGACTTTTTGGACCTATGCGTTATATCCACACTTCTAAAATTACTGTCCTTTCTTTGTTTTTCTGGTCAGATCAAGGTGGTATCAATTGAACTGAAAAATCTGGCACAGCACAGCAGACAATTTTGTTGTATTAAATTAAATAATTTTTTTTTGTATTTACAGTAATTAAAGAACTTTTTCAATAGTATTTGCATTATTTTGTATCCTTAACTCAATAATCCAAAACTAATCAATCAAGCATCGAATTTCTTGTGATTTTGTCAGTGTTCAAGTACAACCGAGCCGCACACAATGTGATACCAGTGAATGCAGCCGGGTATAACAGCTGCAAAACACCGCGAGGTGCAAGGGTTCTCAAGTCAGGGAACGACCGAGTCAGGTTGGCACGAGGAAGGAACTACTTCATTTGCAGCTTCCCCGGACATTGCCAATCTGGCATGAAGATTGCTGTTACCGCAGTTTAATGGTAATATCGTGATCGATGCAGCCAACTCCTATGAGAAATTTGAACTGCTTTGAAATATTAGTTGTAGGATATGTAGAATTAAGTGAATTCTAGTAGGGGAGAAAGGACAAGATGTTGTAACTTGTAAGGTGGTTAGCTACAAATAATAAGAGGTTTTTGGTTGTGGCCTTTGATTTTGAGTTTTGAGTCTTGAGTCTTTTGGCATGTGTTTTAGGCTTGATGTACTAATTAAAAAGGAAAAGAAAAATCATATTTTGTCTTCTAAAGCATTGTCAAATACAATATTATGATGTAGCAAATATAGGAAGGTATAACCGTCAGAGCGGATGCAGGATTTTGATCGAGAGAGTCAGGAATCGGATTCAGTAGGTTATTGGGTTTAAATCTATTAAATAATTGGGTATTAAATAAAAATATTAAATAATATCTTTTATATATTAAAAATAATAAAAATCAAAATCAAAATAATAAATAATTATAGTGATAAAGAAAATTTTCCTCTACCAGATTTTATATATTTAAATTTTTACATAATTCTTTTATTATTTATGATATTAAATATTTTTTCTTAATAAAAAATAATTAGACAATTTAAAAAAATTCAAAAATTTAATTCAAGAATCATATTAACAAAATTTTAACTTAAAAAAATATTTTTTTTAAAATTGAGAGGGGATCAACTAACCCCTGATATCTACATCCGCACTCGATGATAGTGGGCGTATTTGATTATGAAATAGATATTTCTTTTTGAGAAGGGATACAATTACTATTTTTTTTGTGCCTATGGTGCCTATTTATTTATTTATGTATAAATTTAAAAAAATGATGTATATATCATCTCAATTGTATGTATATGAAAAATAAAAAAATTAACTTTATTTGAATCATCGTGTCTCAATTGTAAAATTTGGTCCGTTGATTTTATTCTGATGCCTATATAAATAATATCGAAATGATATAATTTTTTGTATACATATATAAGATGATATTTACAAAATATTTCTTCGTGTATCCTTTCTTTTTAGTTTGTTCATCGGAGTTCTATGACATAATGGTTCGTGTATCCAGTCCACAATAGTTTTTGGGCCTAATGGGCTGGAAATGCGAAATCTTTAATAAACGGCCTAGATCCCATAATGCCTAAAAAACAACTAATATTTATTCCTCGTATAGTGGCAAAGATATCCTCCTGCACAGATCTTTGTATATTTGTATTCACTATTCAGAATGGGAATGAAAATCCCGTGAACTGTTGGAAGAATGAGAATAACAATCAAACGCTTTTTTAAAGAATGGGAATAAAAATCCCGTGAACTATTGGAAGCTGCCCTCCAACTAATCTGTTGTATTTATCCATCTTTTTAATTCGTGGCCATAATGTTATAATTAAAGCTGCTATTCTTAGCTTCTTGCGGATTTTTTTATTACATGAATTTCCTCTTTTATTAGAAAAAAAATACTTAGCTTGTCACAATGAGAAGGGATCCAATTACCATTTTTTTGGTGTCCATGGTGCCTATTTATTTATTTATGTATAAATTTAAAAATGTGAACCGTTAGATGTATTCTATATCATCTCAACTGTATGTATATGAAAAATCAAATTTTTTTAACTTTATTTGAATAGCCATCAAGTAACGTGTCTAAATTGTAAAATTTGATCCGTTGATTTTATTAACGCTTGATGCCTATATAAATAATATCAAAATGATATAATTTTTTGTATACATATATAAGATGATATTTACAAAATATTTCTTCAATTAGTTTTTTTATTTAAGAATTTAAATAATAGTTATTTGATATTTAATTTTAATGGCACCGATGTGGCACCAAAATGGTGGTAATTGAATCCCTTCTCTGTCACAATAAGCCACTATACGTGAAAAACAAACATGTAATCAGGCATAAATTGGTAAGCATCGTATTATTAATGATTGGATCATGATAAATTCTAGTTTGAAATTAGACGATCTAGCTAGGCGATTGAATCTGCTTAATATATGTGATATCTCCACAATGAATTCTTATATAGGATAAAATATTATTATATTTAAGTAAAAAAAATAAGTCGATAAACTGTAGTGATTAATGCTCTTAGTAATGTTCCTATCCGATTTATTTAACAAAAGTTGCTAACAATTGCGCAGCGTAAAATTATTTAATTTGGGCTCGCCCATCGATAAAATGTTGTCACATGTGAATCTTGTACAATATTATTCAGAAAAATAGGAACCATATTTATTATATGCATAGATACATCTAATTGCATATGTTTTATGATGTTTTCTTCAATAAATGCGTCCAATTTTACCTTATTTATTTTAAACGACGATTATATGAACGTATTTGATATTGCAGTTGCAAATATCTAATTTCATATGTTTTATGTTATGTTCACCATGAAGCATCTGTCAAGAGCTGTTCAAATATCTTAAGAATGAGAAAACATCCTTGCATATATTCCAACATAATTGTAGATGCACAAATTCAGAAAAGATATATGACGTTGACAATCATTAATTGTGGATGGATATATTTCTGAAATAGAAAATATTTCATATCACCAGACGGCTGGCGTTGTTTTTTATTATTATTATTATTATTATTATTATTATTATTATTATTATTATTATTATTATTATTATTATTATTATTATTATTACAAATACAACTACTATTTACAATTTTTATTGTTATTTTTACTATTAGTCCCCTCCTCTAGATCTTTATTTTCGAAAACTCTTTTTTCTTTTTTTTTTCTTAATAGAAGGGCTCTTGTTAACTCCGGTGATTATTTTTTATAAATATTTTTCATAGAATTTAAACTTGCATCACTTCATGAAGTGACTATACATACAAATTACAAATGAATGATGTGTTCTATTTTCTCTAAGAGGGTTGATACAGTGTCCCTGCACATGTCCTTTCTATTTTCTATGCTACTCTAATAAATGAGATTCACGAGCTTTTGTCTTTTAGGAGGTTCTATTTTTCAAAAAAAGTGGGGAAAGAAAGGCGAAAAGGGAGAGCACCGTAAATATGTTAAAACCCAAACGGTGCATTATTGCATCAGCCTGACGTGCATATGAACTCATCAGAATGTATTCAAACAAAACAAAACAAAAAAATGAAAAATTTTTTTTCGAAGAAATGATATCCTCCCATGATGTAGTTGCATGCGTCATTTGCTCTGTCAAGCAGTTAGCTCTATTGAGCTTATTTGCCTCATATATATCCCGTCTTTTGTATAGAAACACATACTTTTCCAAAGGTCGCCAGCTGTATGTACGTATCCTCTTTAACGAAGAAATTAATTTTGATCTTTTCATGCGTTTTAATTTGAAACGCATACTTTTCCTTTTATACGTATTAATTTGAAACGGTTGATGGAATTTGGTACTTTCATTTTATTTTGGTACGTTGTTTGGTTCAGAAAATTTTCTTTTTTTATATCTTATTTTCTAATTTATTTGCTAAAACTAAAATACATGCGTTAATCACTTTGGTACAAGTTTGAAATAAAAGTAATATAAAAATTTCATTAACAAGAGGAGCTACGTAGTGAGAAAACTGAGGTTATTTCTATTTTTAATTCTTTATCATCTAACTTTGTAGGGCAAGAGATTGTTGTTTGGTCATTATCTTTAAACGGGCTTTATACAGTACGATCGATGTATTTATTTTTTATGAATACTGATTTCTCTACTTTTTCTTTGTTATATTTGTGGGAATTAAAGTTACATCTTAAAATAAAATATTTTATATGGCTTGTGTTGCATGGTAAGATTTTGACTAGATCAAATATGTTTAAATGAAGTTGGAGGGGATTAGTCTCTTTTGTTTTATGTTCTCATCCTTTGAAAACTATTGATCACTTATTTTTGGACTGTCCTCGAATGCAGAATTTTTGAAATGGTTTTAATCGAAATAACTCTTTCTCTATTTCCTTGCCAATGATAATTGTTTGGGACTTATGAGATTATGCATGTTCTTTATCTGGTTATAATAGAATTTTGATTTTGTCCTTAATCTCAATTGTTTTTTGGGTACGGTGGAATGAACGGAACCGGATGATCTTTCAACAAACTCTTATTCCGTCTTTTAATAATTTTGTGCTGAAGATTTCACATTTATTTTATGTGGTCGGGTATTCAATTTTGTTTGGAATATTTTTGTAGGGAACAAATGTTCTAATCTCCGAGGACAGACCAGGAGCTCAGGAGTCATTGCGCTAATTTTTAGTTGAATTTGATGTTTGATATGGAGGTTGAACTGTGCTGTATATATTTTACTTTCTAATTTGAATTTCTTTATTTGTATGATTTTTCAAAATATAACAGAAAATGACAAATATTTTGCCTGCTTTTGTCAAAAAAAAAAATCATCTTTTCATGTTAATACAACTTTTGATTACAATAAAAATATTCCATAATTTTAGCAGTCGTTTGGCCCACATCAAGAATCATTGCTGGAATTGTTCCGTTTTTAGAAAAGTAAATTGAAATAAATTTAGATACAAATTGACTTCGAAAAAAAAATAGGGGAACCGTATTAATTTGACTACTAAGAAAATTGATAATATTTTTTTGTGTGATTAAAGCACATAATACAATATCATTCCGTGTTATTAATGCTAGTTCAAAATTTCTTAAAAGTCGTCTTAATAGCTTGCAGATTTAATTTACTTATCGAGTTTGTAAAGCTTGTAACGTTATTTGGTAAAAATGTTTTATTCGAATAGTGAAATAAACTGTAATTATATGAGCTACAGAATGAATAAGGTCAAAAACATGCTAATCCAATTTAATTTGTGGATTTTGGGTTAAAACCGAGATTGTCTATTTCGATGATTCCATGAAATGTAATTACCCATATTAATAATCCAGGGCTGTTACATATATATCACGTACTTAGTTGTGCAATGTGAACGCATAATCTCTTCGATATATTATGACAAAAAAATATTTTCTTTCAACGCTTTTGCATATCTAGAATTTCTTGTTTGGCTTATAAGAGTAAATGATTCTAAGAAACATCAATCAGTACTTTAACTAAAGTACCAAAAATTAAAAAAAAAATTATGTAGAGGGGGGATCACTTGACATTTGACAATGATATTTGAAGAATTTTACAAATAATTTACTCCTAAATAAATTCAAACAATCTTAAAAATAGAACAAAAAAATTATATACACGTATTCTTCCATACATGCATATGATTATTCGTCATTGAGTTCATGACAAAAACTTATAAAATAATAATTAAATGTTCATTGACGTAGACAATAATTAAACCTTCATTCTCCATCATGTGAATTGACGTAGATATGTGGTGCGTATTTGTGTTTCATTTCGCTTCAAACATTTTACGAAAGATTACAAATGTATGAATTTATTTTTCTTGAAATAGAACAACTTCTGAATATTGTAGTTGTGCGCTATAATCTACGCCATTATGATTATCCAACAATTATGAAATATATAGTATTTTTCCCAATTATTCCGACACGCCTGGAGTTTAATTTCCTCACACTTTTTGTGCGTCCAATTATACTGGCAGCTGCTTCCAGTTTTTCGAAAAAAAAAAACACTTTTTGTGCGTCCATTTTGCCTCTTCACGCCAAAAGGGCCTTGGAGATTTACAACTCAAGAATCAATTTCTTGCTTAAAGCAAAAAAAACAATGACCAGCTCGTACATATATGCGTATGATTAAAAAACAATATCATATTATGTTGTACACTTTTACACATTGATCAGATTTCGACTCAATAATTTGCTCTCTGATGGGTACTGATAATTAACAACAAAATATTGCAGAGCCAACCTGTACTGCAAAAGCGATCTATATATATATCTCATCCCTGCTCAACTGCTCTGATCCAGTACCTTACAACATACATACTCTAGAGCAACCAACTCTCTTTGTAATGCATCAGGGAAGGGGCAGTGCAACCATGAACAAATTGTCAATTTGGCTAGCTTTGTTGTGTCTTCTGATTCAGATTGTGACCAATGAGGCTGCTGTGTATACAGTTGGTGATGGTGTTGGCTGGTCATTTAGTGCTGACAGCTGGTCGACAGGAAAGAGCTTCCGTTCTGGCGACACACTCGGTGATTCTTTTTCTTACTTTCTTTTATTATTTTTCTACTAGAAATATGAACTCAGTGAATTTCAAAGATTGATGATGAATTCTGGCTCCCCTGTATATTGGGATGAATTCAGAGAACATGTTAGTACAATATTTTTATGGGAATTTTTGTGTTTAATAAGTTATGTTTCCCAATTCTCTAATTATTATTGACGACTCAATAGCATGATCTGTCTTGCAAGTAAATTTGAATGTATATTTCTGTGAAAGTATTGGATTTTGCTAATTTTAAACATGATTATAAAGTGATTTATGAAACTTCTCACACACTTTGGATCAACTTAAAGTAATTACATACTGATATAGTGCTGGTCCTGCTGTGTTCCAGCCACTTCTGCTGACAAACTGAGAATCATCTCCCAAATCCCAGTTAACATAGGATAGATTGGAAATTAATCTACAGTTTTTTCTACAAAGTTTGTTTAATCAATTAATGTCAACAACTTTTTAAATGTTTCTTGGTTTTTAAATTGTGCTAATATAACATATATTTCTTCAGTATTCAACTACAACCCAGCGTTTCATAATGTGGTGGAAGTAGATGCATCTGGGTACAATAACTGTCAAGTGCCGGCAGGATCTAGGGTTTACACCACTGGTAGTGACCGGATAGCGCTCGGACGAGGCACCCATTACTTCATTTGCAGTATCTCTGGGCATTGCCAAGGGGGGATGAAGCTTGCAGTAACAGCAAACTAATGAATATTTGGGAATGGGAGTTTCAAGTTGTACTGAGTAATAATATTACTGAGCAGATACATATACAATCATCCATGAATTATTTATTGTAATTGTACGATTATAGTTCCCAACAATATTATAGTTTAATAATAAAATTACAACAATATAATGCTGGTACGTTGATTGCAATAGTGACAAAAGTGGGGGTATTTGAATTGTATTTCGGAAATGAATCTCCTGCTGGCATGAAAATCCTGCTTAAAATTCAATCCAGCCGATAAAAATTTAAAAGTGACACGTGACATTCATTCTAAAGTTAATAAATAATTGTGTCAGGTTATGGTGCTATGTATAGCACTAACCGTCTCTGTGCTATGGATCGTTCTTTCTTTCTCAAACTCTAAATAATCGATTCGAACTGTTCAAAATAATTTTTATATAAAAATCTAGTTGGGATCAAATTTTATATTTTTTTAGATAGTTAGAAAATTACTTTTTTTAATGCCTCATAATAATTAAATCATGTAATTTTCTAACTATATAAAAAATAGTAAAAAAATTAAAAAATATAAAACTTGATCCCATATAGATTTTTATATATAAATTATTTTGAGTGATTCGAATCAATCATTTAGATTTTGAGACGAATAAACGATCCATAACACAAGAATGATCCGTGTTATGCATAGCACCATAGCTCAACACTAAATAAGCTTTGCTATGTTGCATTTTTCAATCATTGAATAACAGCTTTATATTAAAAAAATATCTATAAAACAACTTAATTATGTAGTTAGATAGATAGTATTTAAATAAAACAATTAATTACATGGTATATTGTACAATTATTAATTTTTTGGTCCATTGGAACTTTTTTAGGGAATTAATAAGGACAAATAAATAAAAATTTCCTTTTTTTATAACTGTAAGAACAAAGAATTATAAAGGCTCAAGCGGTTTGTTCCTATGAGTTGAATTAAATAATATACTATTTTACTTGTAATTAGTTATTTTGTATATTTTTCTAACAACTTCTAGATATGTCGAATTAATGTCTTCCAAAATTAATTAAGTATAAGTACACTATAACTTTTTGGCTTCTAGAAATAATGTTGGTTTTTTTTAATTACATCCAATGCTAAAAAATCATTCACGAGCAAGTCTAATTGTGCACTTTATTTTTAACCATACATAATATCAGAAAAAAATTGGACCTGAATTTATGACTTGACGTGGGTTCTCCACATAATGTTCAGCACATTGAAACTTCAAGCAAACAACCATGCATGATACGGATTGGAAGATGTAAATCAATTGTAGTATTTTTTTTATTCTTTGATACATATCGAGTAAATTATGTAATAAAAATAAATTTACATAAAAATTATTGAGCTTAATATATAGTCATTAGTGGCTTAACTGATTTAAGAAAGAAATTACCGCTGGCCTTCAAAAGGCAACAATATTATAAAGGCCCTCTAATATAGAGGCCGGATTCAGCATCTATTTTTTTAAGATGTTAATGCCTCTTCTTAAAATCTAATTATATACCCGCGCGTTGCAATAAACTCTTTTATTTAAACATTAAAATATTATAAGAAAAAAAATTCACATTGATGAGATTTTTTACACAATATGAGTTAATGATTCATGGATTTATGGTAACAAAAGTGAATTATTCCAATATATATTATCACCATTAATTTCTTACCAAATATACACAAGGTTGCTAAATAAAAAATTATATTATGGAAATAACAATATAGATGAGAAAGAAATTGAAAGAAAAAAAGATCAATTGACACGATTACATACGTTCGATCAACCAAAAATAAATATTATCTATCTAATTGAGGGATAAAATTGATATAACAAAAAATTACCATGACAAAAAATGGACCCTCTAATTCTTAGATGATTTATATAATAGTATAAATTTGAACCCACAATTTTAACTGTGTCACTGACTATCCGTACTTGACACCATATTCAAAAGGTAACAACGTTTAAACCACATTAATTAGCTTAAGGAAGATGTCATGTGTCAACTTGGAATTGGCTTAATTTCGTGATGGGAAAGGGATTTAATTCCCTGCTGGTATTACTACTGCACTGAGATGTTAAATATTGGCGGTCTTAATTTGTGACCTTTGTGATTCAAATATTTGTTGTTCGTTTGAGAGAATAGTGAACAGTGCTCAAAACAAAGCCTTCTGGCTGGTCCAGCCCAAAACAAAAGCCTTCTTGCAACTCTATAACACAAGTCCGGTCCAGCCCAAAACAAAGCCTTCTGGCTGGATACGCAATCTTTTTTATGCCCCGAATTTTGTTATATATTTTAATGTTTTCTCCATTCTGTCGAACATTTTTCTTTTTTATATTCTCATCCATACAATTGCAACTAGAACAGATAATGTTAAAATTACAAATCTAGAACAGAGTGTTGGATCTCGCAGTTATATTTTTCTCCTCTCTTTTCAGTTAGTCTCATTCTTCTTATCCTCTCTTATTTTCAATCTTATCTATTTGAGATAATTAATCTCTGTTTTAACTTTTCTTCTTCAGTATTTCAAATATTTCTTTTATTTAAATGGACATCAATTTTTAAATTTTATACTAGGCATATGAAATAAGGCAGTTGACAAATTAATGATAAGATAAATTTAAGTCGATCTTTCTTTTTAACAAAAAATAAAATATTGTCTGTGTTTATTTTTGAAACATTAAGTTACATGACCAATTAAATGAACAGAAGAAAAGTGGACTCACTACATCCCTCTTAAAAAAAAACTCTAGAGAATTGACTTAGTAATATCACCGCTTCATCGAGCTTCTTAAGTGGCCATGTTCTTTGTCCACATGTAGTATCGTAATCAAAGAAAGAGCTAGTTGGTAGCATCTCAATCTACAATTCATCATTTTAAACCCTATTTAAACTCAACCAACCACTAACTCCATTACAAACAACAAAATAGACTCAAAACACAAGTCCTACAAGCAGCTGAGACAACTCAGTCCAAGCCTATATCAAACCAACATAAGAGATCAACACAGAATAACACTTATTACAAATCACATAAATCACTTAAGAAAATACTATCACTACTATCTCATGGATTAATCACTCTCCATTTCAGTCATATTCAACTGAGGCACTGGGCCCACCACTTATAGGAATCAACTCCATATTCTCAGAAAGCTACATATGCATCCTATGTGCCAAAGTAATAGAGAATCCTCCCCCCTCTCAGGTCCAATAGTTCACAAGAGATAATATTAACCAGATTAGATTTCTAACAGATATAAAGCTAGAAGAATTAAACACTATGTTATTCATATGCTTTCATAAGGATCAACACACTGCACTTAATACTATAAAAAAGTTTTGTTGTAACAATAGAGATAGAGATATAGAAAACTCTAGCACATCTCTCATATTATGCCAATAGATAAAGAAATTCTAAGTATGACTCATCCAAAATCAAAATTGTTTGACAATATGATAAGTAAAAAGTAAGTGAGAGACTGATTCTTACTCAGAGCACATTGTACAATGTAAATCCCATTCCTCTTTTAAATAAATTACCTTTAGTTAAAATCTCATTATGCATTATTAGCCACATTAACACTTTTATTTTGAGAGTAATGAAAGTTTCCACCATATATCACCTTTTGAATCTATTATTCCCCTAATCACCTTTTGAATATATTACCTCATGAGTTAAAAATATATGAGATGATGACATTCTCCATTTAAATTGATCACTCTCAAGAGAGAGGAATAAAGCTTACCAGATTACACAAAGCATTAAATTCAACAAGTAAAAGTCATGTCAAAGCTCTAGAGAAGGAGAGAGCTTATCCACCAAACATCATTACTTCATAAACTGAAATGTATGGTTGTTGGCATAATTAAAATAAATGATAAAATTGAGACAACATGGCTCACCTATCATGCCATCTATCATGTCAGAAATCAATATGTTTGCCATTATCCAATATTACTACCCTACCAGTCTAACCAACTGTTCTAGGCAGTAATCTCTTTTCAAATATGTGACATTCGATTTGATGGAGTGTAACTATGATACTTAGCATTAATAATTTATTTTTAAATAACATGATATTGTAGATCCTTGTGTTTTTACCACCACTTAAGCAATAATAAAATATTTATACAATGTAAAATAGTAACCCCCATGCCACCTAATTGTTTAGACATGCACACACATTTTCAATTTATTAAAGCAAACTTCTTCTTATTAGAAGTACCTTACCATAAAAATTGACATCTTATACTATCTAATTATAATTGAACTTCTTCATTAGTAAAATATTTGTGTTCTCTATTTTTTTCTAAATTATGTAATATGGACAAAACTATCAACTTTTTCCTTTTCGTTTCACCTAAAAAGCTTTTATGTCATTCTTTTATTTTTCTCCTCATATACTTTAATTTTTCATGCCAGTATTTATCTATATCACCACTCAATTTAAATTCAATCCACCATTTAGTCACAAATTCATTAAATTCAGATATACAAACCAAGAAACATCACATTTAAAAATTGATCTAGGCTCTAAATTTGCCATATCAATATGCAAGACTAGAGGACAATGATCTAAATCATATTTTTGCTCAATCTATAACTACACTATGAGCATATAACATATCCTAATACAAACTACATATAAAATGATCCAACAAAGCAAATTGTCTCCTATTTGATCAAGTAAACTTCCTATGAGAGAGTTTATATTCTATAAGGTTGAGATCATCTAGAAAGGAATTAAAATGAGCACTAGCTCTAACATGAAAGTTAGGACTAGTATTTTTCACTTCTAAATCTTATAGCATTAAAGTCTCCACACAATAACCATGCCTCGTGATAAATTGAACTAACATGTTTTAGTTCTTCCTAAAATTATAACTTCAAACTATTATCTATCCGACCATAAACAGAAGTGAATGTCCACTGAATATTATCTACTCTATTTTTTATCATGAAAGTGACTAAAGGACCCAATAATTATCTATTCTAGAATAAATTTTAAGTTATCACAATCCATAATAATCTCACCTAATGCTCCTATAGAAGGTAATGTAACCCACACATGCTACTAGAAATATTTCTTAACATTTTCTTAGAGAAATCCTATTTTTTTATTTTCTGGATTAGTACTATATCAATCTTATTAAACTGTATAATATTATGTAAAATATTTCTCTTATGAAAGAAATTCATTCCTCTTATTTTTCAACACAAAAAATTCATTGAATAAGCAATTGAGTACCCTCTGATTCCATCGGAACCACAGTAACTATCTCAAATGTGTTTGTCCTAGAGTGATCAATAATCTTAGAAAATAAAAGTGTTGAAACTATCTCTTGACATGTTTCTAAAACTTATAATTATAGTATCTCTTTGTACGTCATTAGTCCCCAAGGAACCTTATCGAATAAAATAAATCTACAATCTCAAAATGAGTAAATCTAAAAAAAGATATTGTTGCATAAGTGGCTACTTGAAAGACGCTGAAAATGAGATTTAGAGCCTCCCGTAAGCCCTTTCACTTTGAGCCTGATACCGCAATGAACTTGAGTCTGACTGGGAGGTGAAGAGACCAGTACCAAATGATCTTGGATCAAAGAGAGCCATTCTCCTGCCTTTGGCTCCACCTTCAAGATTGCATCTAACATAAAACTCACAATTGGTATGAGGCTATGAGTAACCTCCACTGGACAAATATTTACCACTTATGGTGGACTCGGTACCGATACTGATTCCCTGATCCCGCTAATTCACTCAAGCTAGGTAGTACCCGATTCTTACGGAGTGATCGGTTTAGCAAGCTTTATAGTACCCAACTGAGATGGATTAGGGGGAACAAAGATGGGTGCCAATAGGACCAACTCACCAATAGACAAAATCTCAAACTCTTGACTAGGCACATGCACCTTCGGCTGTACCTACCCTTTGCCCCTAGTACTTGAGTTCACCTTCTTGGTGGGAGATTGAATAGCTCCATCCTGAGAGGAGCCAACTCCTAGATCAAGCCTTTACCTTTCCTTTAGACCGATCATCGCCTCCAAAGCACCATCCAACCCTGGAGGGGGAGGTGGGATGGTGGAGGAGGAGCAAATCCACCTTGCTCCACTTCTATTGAAACATCATCTCGAGTCCAAAACTGAGTCAAAACTTAGTTAGGATCACAATACATGATCCATTATAGCAGAGGAAGCTGCACAGTGTCAAAAAAATCAACTGGACTCTAACTACTTTGAAATCAGTGTGCTCCGTGTCTATGGGTCCATAGCTAACACTTGTCCATATGACACAAATAAATGGGCAAATTCATGAAAGAACCATAATTTCTTCAGGAATCCCCGAACTTGAACCTAAATTGGCCGAAGATGGGCCCCCTCATCCATGCTCGGATCCCAACGCGCACCAAGAGCTCGCATTTTTCAGTCAAAGGACGCCTCGAGCAGTCACCATGGATAACCATCTCATATAAGGCGCCTCAATAAGAAAATAGATGTTATCATAATAACGAGCGATCCAATTGTGATAAGGCATTTGATGTTTTAAGGCCGCTCCAATCCTATTGCGGCCAAGACCAACCGATTCTGTCAGAACCACACAAATGAACTTTCATCCTTTGACTCGCCTTAGAGTAACCAAAACACATCACAGGAGGAAGATGCACCATTTCAGAACCTTAAAGATGTTTATTAACCACCTCGGGCTGAGTAAAGACCCAATCTAAGGAAAATAAGGCCCGATCTGAGGAAGAAGAGACTAGATCTTGACAAAATGAGATTAGATCGGGAGGAATCTCAAGAGGAGTTTGAGGAGGAGGCACCACTGAATGAGAACGACACTAAAAGGATTTGTATCTAACTTCTCACAAATGAAGCACACCGTAGCATTTCTACACTCACAGACCGCTAGATAACCTCGATCGCCACACTTGAGATAATAGGGGTGAGATCTCGTGACGCGTTTGATCTCCTCCATGCGTCACTTAGACTAATGAACAACAATCTTGAAAGAAAGTTTTTGGGCCTTCAAAGAAGATTTGAGCGTAAAATTCATATTCAGTAATGACTTCTCCATAGATTGGAGAATGGAGAGCAATGAAGTATTCATGATCCACAGGCAATCAACGATCTAATCGATTCTTTTCGATTTTTTTTATTTATGCAGAGTTTTCTAAATCGCCTGAAATCATCTTAAATTTTTTTCGATATTAATTCATGCTCTCTGTCCAGAGAAGATCCGGTCAATATAAGTCTATCTAAACAACAAACAAATGCAGAGATGTTTATAACTTTATGTATACAAAGAAGAAAGAAGGGAATGCTTTTAGAATCCATATTCACTGCCATTATTGTCATAGATTCTCAGCCGTTAGATGAGATTGTACGGTCTGATTTAGATTCAAAGATGTGTATTTTTTGATTGGAACTCATTTTCCATAAACACAAAAGAAAACCATGCTATTGCTGCTTTAGAAAAAGTATGATAGTGAATATGTTTTCATGTTTTTAGGTCATAAAAAAAACATATGCAAGATTATTTCAGCGCTAACATTTTTTTTCTTTTTCACGAAAAAAAATTGACAGCTTGACACATACTTCCATTCATTGGCCATAAATTGCAGACTTTTTTTTTGGTAAATAAAATAAAAAATAGGAAAATATTAGTGGAAATGTGCACTTATAGTCAGACTCGAATTTCAAATTTGGTCTCAGTTTTTTTTTTACAAAATTTTGATTTTTTATTAAAAAAAAATTAAACTCTTCCAAACTATTAAGCATATTATTATATACTTAATAATCAATTAAAAGTTTGATGGTTCTTCTTAATATTTTTTTATATTATTATATATAGATTATTTAATGGTTAATTAGTATATTTATATATTTTTCTTGTAGCAAAGCAATGGTCAAACCATCCAAGCAAGGATGGAGCGAATTACCGTTAATATATTAAGCTAGGGAGCTTGCTAATAAAAAAATAATTCATTGATATAATTTTTAAATTTAAACATATAGTTGAAGAACATATAAATATAAGTATATTTGTCGATCAAATGTAAATAAGTATTTGATAGATAATAAAATTAATAATAATATATATATATATATTTATTTTTTTAAAAATATACAAAATTACAATGATGATTTAAAAAAAATAGTCAGGAGCGACCACTTTTCCTAATATTTTTACTCATTTTTCTGTCTTATTAATGATTTTTCTGAATTTTATAAATAATATGTTATTTTTTCATATTATTTGTAAAAATTATTAAGAAGAACCATCAAAATTTTAATTAATTGTTAAGTATATAACAATATGCTTAATAGTTTGAAAAATTTTAAAAACAAAATTTGGTAAAAAAAAAAACTGGGACTGAGTTTTAAATCTAGCTGGGACCGAATTTGAAACTCAGATCTGACTATGAGTGCCATTGAGATCATACTATTTTCTTATTTTTTTTTTTATTTAACAAAAAAAACTGCATAAATTGGTTTGCGCGGGCAAAGGCAAATCACGTAAAGGTATTAATTACTTAATTAGTGAAAGTAAATTGGCGCATTTATAAAGGCTAAAAGACCCAAATCATTTTGCATTTTATAAATGCAGTTAATGAAAAATGAATCAGCGTTTTTATTAGTGCGTTTGGCACTGAGGTTAGTGGCCCCGTGAGGCCTCGAATCAATTAGGCACTGAAACGATTGAAATAAAAAAAGAAATTCTAGAAAGAATAAAGTGAATAAATAAAATCACTAAATATTCAATCAAATTATTCATTACCTTACAACGTGATGAGTTTACACATGAAAATTATGAAAATGAATCAGCGTATTTATAGCTAGTTTACTTATTTAATTGGATGATGTTACAGACTTACCGCACCATAATATAACTAAATTTATTCAATAGCTTGTATCTGATGGTCAATTCGTTTAACTATTTGCCAATTTATTTTTTCTGTTCAAAACTAACTTTGGTACTAGAGTTCAAACGTATTTCAGATTTTCATTCTTGTAATGAAATCATGTTCTGTCATGTAAGTTTAAACTTGAGATCTATTATGTATCTTCTCCAGTTGCTGCTGCTCCTTCAGAGGACGTACCTATTATAAGAAAATTTACCAGATATAATTCTTTTATAAAAAAATGTTAAAAGATATCTTTTTTTTGTAAATTCTTCAACAAATTTGTAGTATATGAACTTAATTTTTACCATATATATCCCTTCAACATTTTTCACAATTTTACAATTTCAATTTCCAATTTTCGTCATAGAATTATTTTAATCTTCAAAATTTGATAATTTAATAATATTTTCGTGCACAAAACGTTGAATTTTTCATCTTTAAAATTTTGAACATTTTTAATTGGTTTATGATTATTTAATATTCAATCAGTGTTATATAACATTTATGAAATTTAGAATTGTTTATATTAATACATTTTTATTTCTAAGTTCTAAACTTTTGCACTTTAAAATTTTATTTTTTTAATGATCTAAGTTCTTAAAAATTATTTTTAAAATAGAAATTAGATGGAAGATTATCTGTTTATTTTTTTCAATCATGAAATGATGAAGAATACGAAACTTTTAAACATTTAAAATTAAAATTGTAAAAATACGGCATATGTGGAAGCAAGCGAAAGGAAAAAAAGAAGAAGAGAAGAGACCTCTATCTGCTACCGACTTCTAACTGATTTGTTTTTGTTACGAATAATGCGTTACCATTTTGTTTAGTATCAACTATCAAATGAAATGATTTATAACCACCTAGCCAATATTAGCTTTAATTTGTCTGTGCCAACGTCCCACATTTCCACTTAGCTCAAATTTTTAACAGAAAAATTCATTCGTTCAACCAACCAACAAGAGTTGTAGGATCATTTGTGTCAGATTGAGCTACGGCATAATGTGACGGGTCAATATTTTAATGTTTTTTTGACTCGCTAAAGTGTTAATGCATCCTTATGAATCCAATGAATCCGGATTTAACCCTCTAATGCAGCAAAATATGACCATTGTGGGTAGTTAGCCGACCTCTTTTCAGAATTCAGACCTAAATTTTCAACGGACTCATTTGTTGAGCTAATAAAGTAACTAGGCATGGGATGGGACTCTGTTATTCAAGTATCAATCAAGTGCCTTTTTAACTAATACATTGTTTTATCTACTGTCATTTTGATTTGTACATTAATTACATGAACATGGAAAATATATAAATTTATGCTACCATCTTGGTCAAAAATACTTGATATATTTTTAATTGAATTATGTTATGTATTTCTACAAGCATCTTGATCCTTTGCTACGCAGACGCATGCAACGCAACACATAAATCGTTAGATTATTTTGGAATTTATACCGACTTGAATCACGAGAAGATCCAACTGTCTACGTGTTCTGCGCTACACTGAGGATATGAATTCATTTCTACAAGGACCAAAATTTCTTTTATTTTTTGGTTGTGAAGAATAATTTGAAGGAATTCTAGACAGGATTTCAAACAGAGCATCTGTACCCTTTACCTGTTTACTACAGTCTACGCTCGTGACACCGTTTGGTCGTCTCTTATGGGTCCCAACTCCCAATGATATTGGCAAACCAATATTGTGCTATAAATAGAAGGCCATTGCACATTTGCACTGACAGCACTCACAACAAACACAACTTTAGGTATACTAAGGGAAAAAAACATTGTTTGAGATTAATTAAGGCACGCAATGGCCATGGGAAGGGGCAGTGCTAACAAGGTCACAATGGCCTTTGGATTGGTTTTTCTTTGCCTTGTTTTAGGTAGCCAGGTGGTCGAGTCGGCCACGTATACAGTCGGAGACAGCGGAGGTTGGGGCTTCAATTCCGGCAGTTGGACGAAAGGCAAGCGTTTCAGAGCCGGCGATGTACTTGGTGAGATTCAAACATCTCTTCATTTTCTTGCTTATTATGAATTAAGATTATGTATATCATGATCATATATAATTCAAGAAATAATAACATACACCATTCACGTTTTGCAACTTGTTTGTTGATATGTATTACTGTAATTGACCTCTAATTATACCAAGGAGAGACTGAGAAACCAATTATCACGCCAATCACCTTTATTTAAAAAAAATCATGCACGTCGACCCCTTAAACTTTTTTCTATTCTTAATATATACGTAGACGTATATGCAAATGAAACTATTTACGAATATAATGGCAGCCAACATATATGCACGACAGCACAAATTCTTAAAAAGCTGAAATATGTAAAAGATGATCCTTTGTTTATAAATTATAAAAGAAGTTCTAATGGATATGCATCCAATGAATTTTTTGAATTAAGTTTTTTTTTCCTTAGTAGTACTGACTAATATGTTTGGTTGCGCAAGCAATTCTATTTTTTTTTTAAAGGAAAAGACAAAACGCCTACTAGAGTTTCATTAACCCAGAAGAATAAACCAAGAATACGTGTACAATTGTTTACAAATAAATATTAGACAGAAAAAAAGAGTACGTAACAAATTAAAGAGAGAACAATGCTTAAAAAGTGGACCTAAAATTTCATATATAACAAACCTCTTAGTATCAACTAACCAATTAGTTAATCAATCATTTCACTGTTTGTTACTTGTGTGCCTGTGTAATTACTTAATTTATTCCTTGAATTGGCGCTAACAAGTTAATAAATCCTTCAACTGTTTGTTTGTTGTTAATTACATCCTATAGTCTTCAACTACAACCCATCAATTCACAATGTGGTGGCGGTTAACGCTGCCGGATACAACAGCTGCAAGACGCCGAGAGGCGCCAAGGTTTTCACATCAGGCGGCGACCGCGTCACGCTTGCCAAAGGGACAAACTATTTCATCTGCAACTTCTCAGGTCACTGCGAGTCCGGCATGAAGATTGCTATCACCGTTGCATGAATCATGATCCTTGCTGGAGTTGCTTTAATTTGTCTTCCTCTCTGTTCTCTCGTGTTATTTCAATATTTGTGTTAGTGTTACAATGATACGTATTCAATGGGCAGGATATCATATTTATGACATGCCCTCATACTTCTATGTATGGTTGTGTAATAATTAATTAATTAACTCACTGCCATGTTTAAAGTTATTTTTGTGTTCATTTTCCATTTTTTTTTTTTTTTTTAAAAAAAGCGACGTTCACTTTATATTACGTTTGAACGTGTGCTAGCTAGTTTCAAACTTCAATTTTTTTTTGTCTCTTTCATTTGTCTCTCGGCTAGATAAACTGTGATTTTACTTTTTTCCCTCTCATGCACAAAACCAATTTGAAAAATTCTAAACTTAACGTACTAAAAATTGAAAACTGCATCTAAAAAATGGCTAACGCATTAAAAATTGCAAGTAATAGATCAGAATTGACGTAATTTTTTTATTTTTTAAATATATGTATCATTTGAGTTCAACATATATCGTAGAAATTAGATGTGTATGCTTGAAACATTCCTAATTAGATGGACTATATTATTTTTATGCAAATTCTAATTTAACGATCTAAAAAATATGATAATGATAATGATAATGATAATGATGACTATCTAGGAATTCGAGCATTTTTAAAGAAATGGTGAAGATTTTACCAAAATCAAAACAAAATAGTAGAAAAACTCAATCAAAATTAAACCGAGATATTCATGAACAAATTTTCTAATTCTTAATACATAAAAAAGTTAAGTTTTTAAACTTTTCAAGCATGACACATTATTACTTTTTTTATCATTGATTTTGTTAAGTCCTTTCATCTACTTGAATTCAATAGTTCATATAAAATAGTTTTTCTCTTCTTATTTAAAATAATATACTTAAGGTGAAATTTAGTTCTTAAAATGATCTAATTTTTATATGATCCTTATAGATTATTATATATTTAATTATATTTATTATTATAATATTAATTATTATTATCATTATTATTTAATATTTAAAAATATTGTGTCTAAAGTAAAATTTTATATTGTTAATTATTTATCTAGAACTATATTGTCGGGGCGAAACCCAAGTAATAGCTTTAGTTTAGAGATAACTAATGTTACTTTTGGATGAATAAATTTAAGATTAAACATTATCTGAACTGTTAGTTAGGGGTGGCAAAAGTTGGTTTTGATTCCAAGTGATACTATTTTTTTTTTGTATAATTAAATTAACACTAAATTTTAAGGCATTAAGGTCTTTTCTCAATCACTTGATATTGCGATATGATTGGTCATTATATATATATAGAGAGAGAGAGAGAGAGTTATGTTACGGTTAGTCACGAAGTACAAAATATTTTTGTACTTCACGTCGTATTTTTTATTTTCGAATTCAAAATACCGATCCAACCGTTAAAAGTGTTCTTCATATTGAAATATATTTGGAGACAAATTTTACATTTTTTAGAAATAAATTTCTATTTTTTTAGGGGATGAAAATGAATTGAGTTTATGATTTTTAATAAGAATAATTTTTTAATCCTCAAAAAAAAAAAAAAAATCTAAAAATATAAAATTTAGTTTTCAAATATATTTTAATATAGAGAACACTTTGAACGGTTAGATCGGTATTTTGAATTTGAAAATGAGAGATACGACGCGAAGTACAAAAATATTTTGTACTTCACGACTAACCGTAGCATAACTCTCTCTCTCTATATATATAATGACCAATCATATCGCAATATCAAGTGATTGAGAAAAGACCTTAATGCCTTAAAATTTAGTGTTAATTTAATTATACAAAAAAAATTAGTATCACTTGGAATCAAAACCAACTTTTGCCACCCCTAACTAACAGTTCAGATAATGTTTAATCTTAAATTTATTCATCCAAAAGTAACATTAGTTATCTCTAAACTAAATCTATTACTTGGGTTTCTAAACTAAAGCTATTACTTGGATTTCGTCCTGACAATATACAACAACAACAACAACAAAGCCTTTAATCCCAAATAAATTGGGGTAGGCTAGAAATGAAACCCAATCGGAAAACATAAGATCAAAGATCTCAAATATCAGTGATAAAAATGAATATGATGGAAGAAAAAAATAAAATAATAATAT
The DNA here is from genome assembly GCA_037127355.1 of Schoenoplectus tabernaemontani. NCBI lineage: Eukaryota > Viridiplantae > Streptophyta > Magnoliopsida > Poales > Cyperaceae > Schoenoplectus > Schoenoplectus tabernaemontani. The sequence goes on along the minus strand of CM073743.1, from coordinate 16,998,297 downwards.
ATAAATAAAGATGATAATGATAATGATAATATGCTAATAATAATAGCAATAATAACAATAATAATAATAGTACAATAAACCTCTATTATAAAATCTATTTCTAATTTCTAAAATCCTATTTTAAAACCTAATTCTAAATTCTAAATCCTAAAATCCTATCTAAACCTCTATTTCTGAAATCTATTTTCAAATTCTAAATCCTAAAATCCTAAAAAAAATCTAAGAATATGAAGTCTATAACTCTACTATTAGACTCTAACTCCTAAATCATGGTTCAGGTACATGAATCGCTATCTTTCACGCACTCCTATCCAAACCAAGCTCTTTGGGTATATTTCATTCCTTCAGATCTCTTTTTATTGTTTCCTCCCATGTCAATCTCGGTCGACCTCTTTCTCTTCTTGTATTTTCAGGACGACTTAAAATACCGCTGCATACTGATGCTTCAGGAGGCCTTCGTTAGATATGACCAAACCATCACAAACGATGTTGGACTAGATTCTCTTGAATTGGTGCTACCCCAAGTTTGTCCCTAATATCATCATTTCTGATTCTATCTTTCCTTGTGTGGCCACATATCCAACGCAACATTCGTATTTCAGCTACACTCATTGTCACACCCCAGAATAAATAAAACGCATTAGGGGTGCTTAATCCCGCCACGTACGCACGACGAGACGTGCGTACGAAAGGCTAAATGAATAAAATAAGAAAATCACAGAATAAACAAAACAATAATAATAAAATATACATGACCATACAGTCCAGAATGAACAAAGAGAATACAACGCCTACATAGACGGGGCTAGCTCCATCGGAATGGGCAGCAATCTCTCAAATAAAAACCCAAAAGAAAGAAATAAGACTCAAAACCCGATGGTTCCTATCCAACTACCCGACTCATTTGCAAATGCGGTGAAGCATCCCTATCATCGCGCAGGACTGCACCTAGCACTCTCATCCACACTCAATCCCGCACTGTAATACCGGATCCCACAACCACCGTGGAAACGCGAGTAATTTAAAATTACTCAAGATTGATTTAGATCCAAACCTTAAGATTTTATCTTCTTTCCTATACCTGGACCCAATTACCGATACTGTATTTTAAATGCATTATATTAAATATATATAAATATAATAATATTTTATGCACGTTTGAGAAAACTCCTATATGAATGAGATGAAATGACAAATAAACCCGAAATAAAAATTCTGTGGAAATACTAATATAATATAAAATATAAAGTACGAAAATTTCAAACACCCGAATATATATAACCCAGTTGCAGATCATCAGTCCATCCACAAGCGGGCACGTGATCGGCCTCGGACTTGTGACTTACCTAAGCGGGCACGTATTCGGGCCCAACTTACAAACTTAGGATTTTCGAGTAAGCGGGCGCCAATGCCCCGAATACCCCGGGAAAATTCGACCTCCCGGAGCGATAACGCCCTAGGAGAGTGACGGCTAAAAGCACGTACTCGGTATTCGAATCGATGATCCACCTCACAGAATAATAATAATAATAATATGATCAAAAGGGGATTTACAAATTATGCTTTCAGTTGCCATATCGCCAAAGGATATAACTACCCGTGAATTGACAAATCGGAAACAAATGGGAGCCTACACTGTACCAACAAAGGGTCAGAGGACCGCATCCCATAAAATATCAAAACGAAATATATACAAATGTGAGCCTACACTGTACCCACTAGGGCCAGAGGACCGCATCCCGACTTTTCTCGTACCAACTAAGGGCCAAAGGAGAAAGCCCTTCGGACAATACCAGGATCATAAATAAGCCAGATAAATAAAATAATATAATATCTCAGAGTAGATTCCAATCTTGAATATGGCCGCCCACACTAAATACTGAAAGACACGGTATCCTGATCTCTCAAATTTGGATTAACATTCTTAATTATATTAAGAATAATAATAATATAATATTGATCAAAGATTAAACACTCGACAAAGCCGAACCCGCCTTAATCGACGGGGTCGGTGGATAACCCGACAGTGCAAAGATGCGCAAGTGCATATATCTGAGCCAGGTGGGTCCCACGGGCCTATGGGTCACCGTACATAACCACAACGATGCGGTTATGCAAGGCAACCTCAGACTGAGAATTACCCGGTCCGCCTCTCAGTACTTTTCCATGCATTTTGCATGATTAATTACCTAACTTAATTTATAATTAATGATATTAATAATATTAATCTACTAATTATAATCTATCTCTTTATTTATTTAACTCTAACATAATCCTATCCCGGGACTATTTTCCGAGTCCTACTCCTATCCTGTCTACATGCATCATGATATGATATGGCATGCAAATCTTTGGTATGTCTCGAATATCTTTGGTCAATCTTGAATGCATATGTGATTCAATTCGGGTCTCTAAATAATGTTTGGTCAGAAAATACCGCAATTCAGATTTATTTTAAAAACATTTATTTTCGGTTTGGGTTTCCTAATTCTGAAGAAAGGAAATCAAATCCCAGGAAATCGTACCTGAGAATAATTTGGTTAGGTCAGAACGTCAAATTGCTAAGTCTCGGGTGGCGCATCACGATCTTGTCAGATGAGCCGTTTCATCTCGAGTGTATTCGTTTGTCGGCTCGTCAAGATATTTTTCGAAAACCTATGAAGTCAGAAATAGATTAAATTGGCGAGTATCATATTCACATTAGGTCTGATTTGGTCAAGGTATACCAGACCCTAAATTGAAATTATTATTATTTAAGTTCGTATTTTAAGATTAGATTTATTTTGATTTAATATAATTGATTTACATTTTATTTTGATTGATTAAGCTAACTAATTATTATCACTTAATTAAATTAATTATCTAGAATTAGAGAAATTGATTAATATATAATATTATATAATTAATATTGTTCTTATTAAAAATAGAGAAATTGATTAATATATATTTATATATTTATATACTTATTAATATTATTCTATTATTAAATAGAGAAATTGATTAATAGGTATTTATATATATTAATTAATGTTATTCAATTATTAAAATAGAGGAATTGATTAATATATATTTTTATATCATAAATTATTATTATACTTTATTTATTATTCTATAACTCCTAGTTATTTATATTATATTCTTTAATTATACCTCATTTTATATTTTACTATTATTTTCATTAAGTAGAAAATATATTATATAAAACTAGAATTAAAAATAAAAATCAAATTAAAAGAAAAGAAATTCAATTAAACTTAAATTTAATTAATGTTTTTATTTAATTAAATGTGTTGGTGTTTTAATGTTCGGGATCATACGCTGACTACCAAATCGTTGGTGCCAATGCACCGATATCCCGAATCGGGGGCAGTCAGGGAATATAATCATTTCTCGATCTTTAAGTTTACGTGATTAGTCCATCGATACCGCCGAACCTTTCGGGGCGGCTTCCAATTAATTAGTCATATTTTAGTTTAGTCACTTTTCATCTTGGGACTTTTAATTATTGGGCTTTAATTATTCATTACTAATCCTAATTAACATTTATCCAAAGTTAGGTCAATTTATCGGCCCAATATACTCTACTTAATATTGATTTTAATTTGTGGGCCAATTTAGTTAAGTTCAATTTATTTTCCCGCATTTATGATTATCCGTTTAAGTGGTTTTTGCGCATATAACCCTTAAAAAGGATTATTACCACAAATTTTCAATTTGGATCCCTAAACTTATTTTCTAATTCCTTATGTAACCGAGCAGCAGGGTTTACCAGCACTGAAAATTTTCCCAATACTAAACATAAAACACAAGCTCGCACAAAGGAAATCCAGGAGCCAACCAAGACTGAGTGACGAATATGACTAAGAGGGCATGCCAACTATGAACCATAATTCCAAACAAGGCAGGATATCATTTCAAGGAGTGAGTGCAAGCCAGAGAGATAATACCAACGATTAAAATTCAATCCACACATTAACAACAATGATACAAATCAAATCAGCAAGAGGGACTAAGTCAACTCATATCAGCAACGAGCTTGACCCCGCCTCACTGGTACCGACCGGTACCAGTGTACCAAGGTACATAGTTTGGGAGGTAACGAGAATCTAGATTCATAATAGAAAAATAAACACACTTGCCATGAATTAGACCAAGCCAGTATCCCGATTTCAAGTAACCAGCACCAACAAGACAGTCCCGCACAAGTAAAGGCACAAGAGTCAGGCACAAATCAGACCCCCAAAAAAATGAAATCGATACAACAGAAAAACAATGCACAATAACAGCCAACAACAATCACCACTAGCTAAAAGGCACAGGCCTCGCATCAATGGTACCAACTGGTACCATCATACCAAAGTACAGCAATAGCAAGGGCAAGAACAGATATAGCAAGCAACAGGCGGTACAAGCAGAGCAACCCAAAAAGACAAAGAACAGACAAAATCGCCCAAGCAAGACAAAGCAAAGCACGAGCTCGGCTCGGCGGCACACACTACGGCCGGTCAGAGATAAAGAAAGGTGTTACCCGCTTTGTGCAAGGCAGCAATGGCTTCGTGCTCGGTTCAGAAGCAAGAGGGGAGGCAACCACCTTGGGTGGTCGGGGGCGGCCGAGGTAAAACCCCAGCGGTGTAGGCCCGAGCTAACAAAGGTGAGCAGTGGGCAAGGCGAAGCCTAAATAAGCACGAGGGGAGTTAAAGGCAGACAGATCTTGCGACGGGTTGACGTCCCTGTGCCGCCCTTGACGGTACGAGGTCGCCTCGGCCAGGAAGAGAAGGGAAAACGCAAAAAGGGAAGTGGGGAAAGGGATAAGTGAATAGGGTTTTAGGTGTCACCAGGGAGAAGAAAAAGAGAGGGGTGAAGAGAGGAGCTTGGTTTTCTTTGAGATCGAGCCGAGAGAGAGAGACGCGGAGATTAAGAGGAGGAGGAAAAAATACGGGTTTCGCTAGAGGAAGGGTTGTTGTCGCCTTCGGTTCAGAAAAAGAAAAAGAAGAAGGAGCGGGGTATGGCGCTGAGGGAAAGAGCAATAAGGTCTCCATCGGATATCATTAAAGCAAAAGGGAAGAGAGACAGGTGGGATACGACAGGGAACGAAACGGGCGAAAAACAAGGGGTCAGGGGGGTCAGAGAAATAAATGGATGGGACGTTTGCAAGAAATAGAGGAGAGAAGGAGAAAGATGGAAATGAGTTTGTCTGGATTTTCTTTGATCGACCTCATACGACCAACTGTGCATCGTTTCATCTTATCAAAATCTTAATTGATACTTTTATTTACTTTCATTACCGCTCAATCGTCAGGTTATGTCTTAACTAGTCAATTCATTTCTTCGTCAAATTGATAAATCAATAAATCGTAAAATTTGTTTTGTCTATCTTATTAAGATTTAAATAAATTCGAAATTGAATAAATTTTAATTTGATCTTTGGAGTTTATTTCTAGGTATTGAGTTTGTTTCTTGAATGTTGTATCATTTATTCGATATTTTAGTTCTATCAATTGACCTCATTTATACCTAAAATTTATATATTTGTTTATCGAACTATTTTCTATAGTCATTGGTATCAGGTTATTTGTCTTATTAGAGTTAAATCGTCTTTGATTATACATATTAGTTATCATTATTAAATTAAATTTGGCGGTTTAACACTCATCTTCTGGATGTGTTGTCCTTTTGTAGCCCAACATTCTGCGCCATACAACATCGCGGGTCTAATCACCGTCCTGTAGAACTTGCCTTTTAGTTTGTTTGGGACATTCTTGTCACAAAGAACACCAGATGCTCGTCTCCATTTTACCCATCCAGCTCTTATTCTATGACTAACATCTTCATCGATCTCTCCTTCACTCTGCAACATCGATCTCAAATACCGAAATGTGTCATTCATGGGTATTACTCGTCCATCCAAATTAACATCTCCGTCATCTAAGTTTTCCCCGCTGAACTGACACCTCATATATTCAGTTTTTGTCCTACTAAGTCTAAAACCTTTCGATTCTAAAGTTTGTCTCCACAACTCTAGTTTCTGATTGACTTCAATTCTGCTCTCGTCAATGAGCACCATATCATCAGCAAAGAGCATACACCAAGGAATATCTTCTTGTATGTCCTTTGTGATCTCATCCATCACTAAGGTGAAAATATATGGACGAAGATCAGCTAGAGGGGCGTAGCAAGTCTGACTGCACATCCTGAACTTGATGAAGGGCCTGTCTTCCGCGTCATACTTGAGCTGGAGGGAAGAGAGGAACTCGAGAGTGAGATTCTTGTAGGCATTGTGTTCAATACCCCAAAACTCGGGGGTAAACCCGATGCGCCCTGTGAGATGGCGGAAGTCGTCTTCGATCCCGAAAGTGCGAAGACAATCGAAATCGAGAGTTGGGGTGTTCTTGAAATTTCTGAACTCCAGGATCTGGAGCCGCTCAAACATCCGCCGTGTGGGAATTGGGAAGAGATTGGCCTCGTTCTCTTCGGCTCTATCGGTGTGGTGCCCCGAATGGTGGTCAGACACCTCTGAGTCATATCGCGCGGGCTCTGGCTCAGCCAAAGGAGTTGGCGAGCGCACGACTGATGGTGTGGAGTGAGAAGAGTGAGAGGAGTGAGAGCTCTCGGATGATGGTGTCTGATCGGGTAGTGGTGTCGGGGCACGGAGAGCCGCCTGGGCATGATCTTGGTTCCTCTTGCTGCGACGCTCCTGATTCAAGATGTCTTCTCCCTCTTGATTCTATTCGCCATATCTAAAACCCCCATGTACCCTCTCAAACCCCCCTCTAACTGTACCAACATGACCATTAAGATCACCTCCAATGAAGAGTTTTTCACTGCTAGGCACTCCTCTAACCATGTCCTCTAAGTCTTCCCAGAATCGTCTCTTGACATCATCGCTCAAACCTTACGCACTGATGACGTTCAAGACCAAATCTCCAAAAATCAATTTGATCATGATGATCATGTCCTCTTGTCTCCTAACTGCGACAACTCCATTCTTGAGGCTCTTATCAATTAAGATGCCTACACCATTTCTACTTTGTTCTTTTTCCGTGTACCACAATTTAAAGTCTGTATTCTCCACCTCCTTAGCCTTCTACCCGTCCATTTAGTCTCCTGAACACATAAGATATTAACGCGTCTCTTAATCGCAGTATCAACTAACTCTCTTAGCTTACCTGTTAAGGACCCTACATTCCAACTACCTAAACGAATCCTACTTTCCCCAACTAGCTTCCTTGCCTCTCGCACTCGTCGAGTCAAGTGCGAAGACCCTTGTTCATTTGACACTACATCCGGGCGCCGATGCATTGCGTCACTAAGGTGATGACGATCCGGCCCTCGCTCACTTGTCATCATATTCGGGTTCCAATATGGCGCGCTACTAAGGCGGTGACGACCCGCCCTTGTTCTCTTATCACCATATCCGGTTCTAATATGGCGCGTCGCTAAGAGGGTGACGCCCAACGAAAATTGATTAGTTCTAGAGAAACTAGTTCTAGATAAATAATTAACAATATAAAATTTTACTTTAGACATAATATTTTTAAATATTAAATAATAATGATAATAATAATTAATATTATTATAATAAATATAATTAAATACATAATAATCTATAAGGATCATATAAAAATTAGATCATTTTAAGAACTAAATTTCACCTTAAGTATATTATTTTAAATAAGGAGAAAAAATTATTTTATATGAACTATTGAATTCAAATAGATGAAAAGACTTAACAAAATCAATGATAAAAAAGTAATAATGTGTCATGCTTGAAAATTTGAAAACTTAACCCTTTTAGTGTTAATTTAATTATATTCACTAATATTTTAATGAAACAATATATTTATTCTCTCCCCGACCGTTTTAGACTCGTCCCGACCCGACCCGACCGCCAAACCCGGGATAACCCGTGCCCGACCCGCCCGGCCGGCCGGAAACCCGGAATCAAACCCGTCCGACCCGACCCACTTTACCCGTCCGACCCGACCCACTTTACCCGTCCGACCCGACCCACTTTACCCGTCCAACCCGACCCACTTTACCCGTCCAACCCGACCCGTCCGACCCGTTAAACCCGTTGTTATTCAAAAAAATTAAAAAAAAATCGAAAAAAATCGAAAAAAAATAAAAAATCATAATTCAAATTTTTTCCTATAAATACCACCCCATTTCATCTCATATCCTCACACAAACAACTTCACTCTATCTCTCTTCTCAATTCTCCAAACCAAACTCTCTCTCGTTAATTCGTTAATCTTTTGATATTAGTAATTCTCTAATTATATTATTATAGTAATTTTGTTACATTATCCAGAAAAAAAATTAAAAATATTTATATTAGTGTTATTTATTTATTATTGTCAATTTAGCATTCGTTATATTATTTATCGTTAATTCGTCTTAAAGTTTCGGGCTTTCGACAATCTTTCGATTCCGACAAAAAAAGGTTAGTTATTACTTATTAGTATATATTATATTTTATAATTAATATTTTATAATTAGTTTATATTTTTTAGTAATTAGTTTTTTAAATAAATATTTACACTCTTTTTTTGTCATTTGTTTCTTTTAATTAGTTTTTATTACATTCTTTATTTTTTTGTAATTACTTATATTTTTAATTTATAATAATTAGTTATTTTTTATAAAATATTATTTAATGATTAAGTTTTTTAAATAAATATTTACATTCTTTAATTTTTTTATCATTAGTTTATTTTAATTAGTTTTTTTGTTATATTCTTTATTTTTTGTTACATTATTTATTTATCATTGTTTTTCTATTATATTCTTTATTTTTTTTGTTACATTGTTTTTTATCATTATTTTTTGTCAATTTAGCATTCATTATATTTTTTTTAATATTTTTTTAGCAATATCAAATGGCATCTCCCAATCCCTCTCAAGCCGAAGAAATGGCACATCGATTGAGCGTTAAAATTTTTGGTGAAGAAATGCCACGTTCTAACCCTCCGAACCCATACTATCAACAAAATCCTAACCCTCCGCATCCTTATTATCAACAAATTCCATCACAACAATATTATCCATCACAACCACATGTTGATCCTAATTACAACCCGCAAATCACTTCCTTTAGTCTTGGGACAAGGTTCGACCTCATTTCCGTCAAGTTCTCAATATCCGTCAAGTTCTAATCAATATCCGCCAAGTTCCCAATATAATACCGATGCAACAATTAGTGGTGGACTTCCACCGTTACATCCAACGAGTGCGGGATGTTCCACACCAACACCCGACTCAAGCGTCCGGAATCCCCGATCGAATCGGAGTCGACAAGAGAAGGAAGAGAGCTCCCCAACTTATGATGCACCTTGGTGGCGCTATTATGAACAAACTTTAGGTCCCGACGGTATTCTAATCAATGCACGATGTAAGGTAAGTAATTGCAAAACTTCGTACAATTATGTAATAAAAAATGGTTTAAGTCAATTTAAAAAACATGCCGATAAATATATAGCAAAAAATGAAGAACCCCAAGAAAGACCCGATACCCGTATGGTACAAAGTTGTTTGAACTCGGACGGTACTAGAACTCTTGTCAAATATGACGAAAAAAAATGTTAAATGAGTTTGCTCGATACATAGCGAAAAAGAACAACCAATAAGTATGGCATATTGTACCGATTTTGCTCGATTGGTAATTAGAGGTTGTGGTCAACCATTATACAAAAGGTTTCATCATAACAAAATGGTATCTGAGTTAAAAAAACAATATGTTGAACGAAAAAGTGAATTATTGGTCATATTTACAGTTGCAACAAATAAAATATCAATTACATCTGATATATGGACCGCCGGTAAACATGGTCTTAGTTATAGTTGTGTTACCGCCCATTATATTGATCATGATTGGATTTTACAAAAAAGAGTATTAAGTTTTTGAACCATGAATTATCCGCACACCGCACAAATTATTTATCAAGCCATTATAAATGTATTGCAACAATATTAAAAGAGATTTAGAGATTTAGAGAATAAAATATTTTCAATTTCTTTTGATAATGCAAGCAACAATATTAAATCTATTGATTATTTTATACGTGTACTAAACCCAATTTTGGATGGTAGAATGTTTCACCAAAAATGTGCATGTCATATTCTTAGTTTAACTGTTAAGGCGGGTTTGAAGACAACTTCCGTCAATAATTTAATTTGTAAATTTAAAGATGGTCTTCATCATATTTATTCTAACAATATAAGAAAACAAGATTTTCATGCCTTGTGTGGACGATTAAATTTGAGCAAGTTAAGAGTACCGTGGGACATAGATACACGTTGGAATTCAACATATAGAATGATACACCGTGTCCTTCCATACAAACATACTATAAGTGAGATCCTACGTAATTCACCCGAGGGATTACCCTTATTATGCTCCATGAAAGAATGGGATCAACTCAAACAACTTCACACATTTTTAGAAGTTTTCTTCAACGCAACCGTCCAACTATCATACTCGTACATACCATCCGCTCATCAATTGCTTCAACATCTCTATTTGATATCCAAGATTTGTTTTTTTTCGTCTTGTATTTATTTCGTTACAAATTTTAAGTTATTTCATTACTAATTTATTTTATTTTTTTCAAGGTGTACCATGATTTTGAGAATATAGATCTTCGTCGAATCGCGGAGGATGTGCACGGTGACTCACCTCTGTCACCAATTATAGAAGCCATGAGAGAGAAATTCTTAAAATATTGGGATGAAGTTCCTCTCGTTACAATTCTTGCAAACTGTCTCCATCATTCATTCAAGAAGAAGTATACTATAAAATTGCTTGAACGGTATAAGACGAATCTAAATTTACCACATATCGGGGAGGAACAACGTGTGACATCCGCATTGGAAGAAATGTTCAACCTATACAACACCCAACTTCATGCAAACCAAACGAATCATCCATCTTCTTCGAATCCTCATAATATTAGGTACTAAATTCTAACATATTTACAATATTCAAACTCATTATATTATTATAATATTGTGAGACTAATATTTTTTTTTTAAAATATGTTAGGAGCAATAGTCGGTCTGCATTATTGCGAGACTTGGAGGAAGATGACGACTCACAAATGCAAACTAATATGAATGAATTAGTTAGCTATTGTTTAGGAAGTATGGAACTTTGACGGTATTGACATCCTCGGTTCTTGGAAGAGGAATGAAAATGCATATCCAACTCTCACCATGATGGCACGTGATATATTTGCCGTGCCCGTGTCAACCGTCCCTTCCGAATCTGTTTTAGTTCACAAACAGATACTATGAGTATAAACGCAACAGATTGGGTGCAAAGACATTCGAACGACTCGTATGCTTGAAAGATTAGTTTATTCTCTCATAAAACGAAAAAAGAAAATCATTATAAAGGCTATTCGAGTTCTATATATTATTTAATCATCATTTGAAGTATTCTAATAATATCATTCTACCACTATCGTTTGTGACAATATATTAAGATTTTCTTTCGCAGTTTAAAAATTGGAATGTGTAAATAGCGGTAATTCCATTGTAACGAATTTAGTTATGACTTATCAAAGCGGGGGCGGATGCACATTAAGGTCATGGTCGGTGTTTGGATTTCATTTTTGAAAGTATATATAATGTAGTATTTTTTTTTAAAAAAATTAAAAAATATAGATAAAAATTATGAATTTCTATACTTAATTGAAAAATTAAATCTATTGTATATAAATATTTGAGAATGTAAAATACGCTTGAAACAAATTGGATCTGACACTTTATGAAAGTTTATAATTTTCTTGAACAAGTGAAATCCCCATCTATTTCTGATTACTTCAGATTTCAGAACTCGCTAAATTCTTTCCCAACAGCCAATCAGATAACAGGAAACACGTCCTCTCTCAATTCAAAGCCATTAGGCACGGGGATACGTCCTTAGTTCTTTATAACTACGCATGACCCCACTTGTCAGTGAATCCTCTTCACACAACAATAAAACCATGATATAAACTCGATCAGAGAATCTCAAGTCAATCCTGTTTCCGATCCTGCTGGCTGCTGGCCTGCTGCCTCTTCTCTCTCGATGCCACCGCGAATTTCGTTCCGCTACCTCCCCCTCCTCTTCATCCCCCTCTTCCTCCGCTTCACCGCCGCCGCGCGCCCCTTCGTGCTCGTAATTTCTAACGATGATCTAATCAAAGACTACGCCGCCGACTCCCTGCCTTCCGAATCTGAATGGGACGATTTCTCTCCTCTCCCCGCCGCCTTCTTCGTGGACCCATGGATCTCTATTTTGGATCCGAGTTCGTCCGATTTAACTACTTCCAATGAATTTAGTTCTTCTCTATCTGATCTGGTCGCCTCCTTCTCTAGTGGTGATCCTGAAGCTGCATCTGGTGCTGCTGCTCAGATTGCGGCTGAAGCTTCGGCTGGGGTGCCAGCTGCACAGTCGGTTATAGGGTTTTTGTATGGCGCTGGGGTGTTGAGAAAACCCGATCGTGCGAGGCATTTTATGTACCATAGCTTCGCTGCTGATGGAGGCGATCTGCACTCCAAGATGGCCCTCGCCTATTCCTACTTCAGGCAGGAAGTAAGTAATATTCGTTGTCAGAGAAGCGAATGAAGATAAATCATTGGTCCAATTTTCACTTTTAGTGTATGGTGAAAATGTCGCTCCTTCATTGGAACTCACGGCATTAGTCTATTGTGTGTTGTCACTGGTAGGACTGTTTTACATTCCTGTGGCCATTATTGCTCGTTTGCCGCTGAAAATTATTTATATTTGCAAGTTCAAGCAGAGAAAGCACGAACAAAGAACACAAATTAAGTTGCTAATTGTTGCTGCATATTAGATGTTAGCATTATTGTATGTTGCACCTGTACTGGATCACATGCCCTAATAACAAAACAGTTAAAACAGATCTTTTTTTAATTACTGGCATAATGTCAGGGTTTTTGGCTTTTGAACCTGCAATCATGTATGGTCACTCATTCTGGGCCTGAGTTTGCAATGGTTTCTTGTATGGTTGTGACCATATCCTACTTTTTTGTTGCAGATGCATGAGAAGGCAGTTGTGTTGTATGCAGAGCTGGCGGAGGCTGCTCTGACAGGATTTCTGATGTCAAAGGAGCCACCAGTTATGGAGGCAGTAAGGCTGCACAGCGGAACTGAGGAGAACCGGGAAGCCCTGCGCAAGTCCCGTGGGGAGGATGATGAGGACTTCCAGATAACAGAGTATCAGGCACAGCGCGGCAATGCCCTTGCCATGTACAAGCTTGGCCTTCTCTACTACTACGGTCTTCGTGGCCTCAGGTCTTTTCACTAATAACACTCTCACCCAACCAAGTATTACTGTCAAAGTTCAGTACTGTTACTACTTTGTTGCACTATCCCTGTAAGATGAATCTGTGTCCCATTTCAATGTATCTGAGCCAATGCCTGTAGAAAATTCTGTTACCATCCAATTCTGATATAGAAAGTCAATTCCGTTGTATCAATTATTACCATGTTAAGTAACAAAAATTTATGATATAACCATAGGCGGGATCATGCAAAGGCAAGGTACTGGTTTTCAAAGGCAGTGGAAAAGGGAGACCCACGGGCCATGGAATTGTTGGGGGAAATTTATGCTCGTGGAGCTGGAGTCGAGAGAAACTACACCAAGGCCTTTGAGTGGCTTTCTCTTGCAGCGAAGCAGCAGTACTACTCAGCCTATAATGGGCTTGGTTACCTATATGTTAAAGGCTATGGTGTGGAGGAGAAAAACTTGACTAAGGTCTGTGATTTCGTTAATTATTATGCATGCTCATTTAGTCTATATTTTGCACACATAATTAAGCATGCAATACTATTTGTGCTGTCTTATTGTTGAAATTAGTTTGTTGAACAGTCCAGTTTTGTTTGAAGTGGAACCCACCCATAAGCTTCATGTTTAGGTTTGTTTTTAACTTCTCTTATTTGCAGGCAAAAGAATACTTTCAGATAGCAGCTGAGCATAAGGAGTCAGGGGGACACTATAACCTAGGAGTGCTATATCTCAGGGGCCTTGGTGTGAAGCGAGATGTGGTGATGGCATGCAACCTCTTTCTAGTTGCAGCCAATGCAGGCCAACCCAAGGCCCTCTATCAAGTAGCTAAATTATTCCAAAAGGGGATCGGCCTCAAGAAAAACCTTCAAATGGTACTTTTTGTCTTTCCTTTATTAATTCAACTTTTTGTTTTTTTTTTGAAGACTTGAAGGATAATGATGCACATGTATATTAAAGAAGTAATTGCGTAAGAACTCTGCAAAATTCTGCCCGTGTTTTGCAAGTATAGATGGTTTTCCCTTCTTTTGTTTATTGTGAAGATGGTAAATTTCTACCCAATAATGTACTCTGAAGATGAACATATTTGATGCAGTGTATGGAACATGTTTATTTAAAAGTTTTGTCTGAATTCAATAGTTTTAATGTCTACTGGATTCACACCTGATTGTTGACATTTTAGGCTACATTATTATTCAAGACTGTAGCTGAGCGGGGACCATGGAGCTCTCTCTCAAGGTGGGCCCTGGAAGCCTACCTGAAGGGTGACATTGGAAAAGCACTATTTTTATACTCTCGCATGGCAGAGCTAGGTTATGAGGTGGCTCAGAGCAATGCAGCATGGATACTGGACAGGTAGAAATGTAACCATCTTAAGCAAATTCTTCTGTAAACAGATTATACAATATGCCCAATCCTCCTACTTAGGTTGTGTCAAATGCGATTATGTGCAATAGCTTAATTGTAATCTGGAAATCATCGAGAATCATAGTCTTGTTGATTTTCGTCTGTCACCAATTGATTATCTATATTAGTATATTGGGGTTTGATTGCATTGACTATGAGTAATTTATTACAATACCTGAATAATTACACTTTTAACTAATATTCAACACTCCCCTCAAGATGATGCATATATATTATCATGCTCATCTTGCCTATTACATTGGAGAAGTCGGTGATACTTAACCCCTTTGTGAAGACACGCAATTTGCTCCTTAGTCCCAACAAAAGGCATACACACGATACCTTCGTCAAGCTTGTCTTTAATGAAGTGTGGCCAATCTCCACATGTTTAGTTCTATCATGTTGTACTAGATTATTTGCTATGTTTACGCCTTATTGACACAATACAACATGATGGGTTTATCTTCAAATAACCCTAACTCGAGTAGCAATCTTCGTAGCCATAATAACTTCACTCACACCATGGGCCATGACTCATACTCGGCTCACTGTAGACCTTGCCACCACATTTTGTTTCTTGCTTCTCCAAGAAACCAGATTACCTCCCACAAACCCACAATAGCGAAGTGAACTTTCTATCATCGAGACACCACTAATCGGCATCGGTATAGACTTCGATCCTCTTATGCCCTTTTTTCTAAAGAGCACACCTTTTCCAGGACAACCCTTAGATACCTCGGGATTTGATGCACAACCTCCGGTGTGATACTCAGATCATGCATATACCTCTCACCACACTCACGGCGTAGAGATGTCAGTCCGGTGTGAGCTAGGTAAATTAGCTTACCTACCAAGCGTTGATATTGCTCTTTCTCCACTTGATCGCCAATTCCTCCACTCAACTTGTGGTTGGGATCTATGGGTGTGTTGGTCTACACCCCAACATCCCCGTGTCACTTAGTAGATCTAGAACATACTTCATTTGTGATAGAACTACTCCCTTTTTTTTGACCGAGCAACCTCAATGCGAGGAAGTAGCGCAATTCATCTAGATCTTTCATCTCAAACTCCTTGGCTAGACTAGCCTTGAGCCTCTTCATCTCCACGGAATCGCTGTCAACACTATATCATCCACATACACGACCCGTAATGCAAATTTTCTCTCATTTCCTTTGGATGAACATAGTGTGATCGCATTGCTTTCTTGGTAGCCAAGCTTTTTTCATTGCCATGGAGAACCGATCAAACCAGGCTCGTGTGGATCGCTTAAACCCATACAGGGAGCGCTCACCAAAGACACTTTGCCCTTTAGTTGTTCATTTTGAAAACCCGGTGGGATCTCCATATACACCTCTTCTTTTAGGTCCTCATGAAGAAAGGCATTTTTCACGTCTAGCTGGCACAAGTCCCACCCAGAGTTCACCGCACACGAGATAAGTGTTCGGACAATATTCATTTTTGCAACAGAAGCAAATGTTTCTTCATAATCTACTCCATATGTCTCATGTGAAGCCCTTAGCCACCAACCTTGCCTTGAATCATCGTCCACCTTTCCTTCGGGGGTATGTTTTATTGAGTATACCCACTTGCATCCCACAGTATTCTTTCCTGACGGTCTCGGGACCATATCCCACGTGTCATTCTTGACTAATGCTCTCATTTCCTCGAACATAGCATTTTTCCACCTCGGGTCTCGCATTGCTTCTCTCCACTCACATGAGAGAATTAGAATGTAAAGAGGTTATAAATGCTTTGCACGCAGTGGTAATGTCTCAAATGACACATAGTGGGAGATAAAGTGAGATGTTGAGGCACATTTCCCTAGTTCCAACACGGTTGATCGAACCCCTTTGCGCACAACAATAGGAAGATCGAGACCGAGAGAAGAGTAGTACCGAGGGTAACTCTAAGTTACCCGGAGTTTGTGTTGTGGGAGAACCGTCGACAGTGCGAGTAATGGTGTTGATCTTGATGTGCAATTGCTCAAAGCATTTTCATGACGAGGTTTTCGAGTGTAAACTTTATGGATTTGTTTGGCCGGAGGTGGGAGGTTCTGATCCATGCTTGAATCCAAACGAGAATTTGAACTTGTACTTGGACTCACGTCCATATTGTCACTTAAGTTTATAATATCTTCTATACCCTCCTCCAATGCCACCACCACATTCTCTCCTCTCGCCAATCCGCCCGAGGAAGAGTGACAACTACCTCAAGAGTGTCCGAAATGTCACGGGAGATGTATTGAATCTGCATTTGAGAGTACAAAGTATGATTCTGTCTCTCTAAATGTCACATCCAAACTCTCAAAAATTCTTTTCTTTACGGGGTCATAACACTTATACCCCTTTTTCCCACTTGAATATCCAACAAACACACATTTGTGGGACTTTACATCAAGTTTACTAATGCCTAGACTTGTATTATGAACAAAACATACACATCCAAACTTCTTGGGAGATACCTTAAATGAGGTAATACCTATGAGCATCTCAATCTACCTCTTCATTAAAGTCTACAGGTTCTCAATGGGCGCTCTTTGATTAAATATAGGCAATGACTGCATCAGGGTGACCCGCTTCTCCCCCAAAGGTATTTCGGGACATTCATGGCAAATAGGAGGCATCTTGTCACCTCCAGAATGTGTCTATTATTCCTTTCCGCGACACCATTATTCGGGTGTACTCACACATGTAGTTTGATGTACAATGCCATTATCTCGTAAGAAGCCGTGCATTGCCCTCTGTTGGTGTACTCCGTGCCATTGTGTCCGAACGTAACACCTTTTTTTTTTTTTTCAAATTGCGTTTCCACCATCTTGTGAAAACCCTTGAAACACTCCAGGACTTCATCCTTACTCCAAAAGCTCCAGCCAGACCTTATTGACATACCCACGGCACCAACAACCCTGCTGCAGTTCGCTGACGACACCGCTATTATCACACCGGCACACGCCACGAACATTAAACTAATCGCAGCCACGCTAAAAACCTTTGTGGATGTGTCAGGCTTACAAATCAACCTCAACAAAGTGGATTCCTACCCATAGCAGTCCCAAACGACTTGATCCCAACCATAGCTGCTCTCCTCGGTTGCTCTGTGTTTACGACCCCTATACAATATCTGGGCCTACCCCTAACCATTAAAAGGCCACCAAAACTAGCCTTCCTACCCCTAATAACTTATATCCAAAATAGATTTGAGGGCTACAAAGGTAGGAACCTCTTCATGGCAGGTTGAGCAATCCTCACCAATTCCACGTTCAATGCAACACCTCTTCACTACATGCAGGCGTTGTTGCTACCAAAATGGGTCACCCGACACATCACCAAAATAACTAGGTGTTTCCTATGGCGAGGCACAAAGGATACCTACTATGGGGGCCATTGCCTAATTTTATGGCCGCGAGTCACTAAACCGAAACATAGTGGCGGTTTAGGCATAATGGATCTACAACTTCAAAACAAGTGCCTTCTCAAATGGGTTTGGATACGCGACTACGACCGAGACTGCCTATGGACGAAAACACTAGCCTCCCTCGATATTGCCATTGACAACGAAACAACACACCCTTCAACAAGCGGCTCCTTCTTCATTCAAGACCTTGCAACCGTTCTCCCTATCCACAGGGCAGCATCCCGGCAGCAAAAAATGGAACCATAACAATGGTATGGTGCACCAGCTTCTCGGTGCAAGCAATCTATGCAATCTGTAATAACCCAGGGGTGATTAAGTTACAATTTGTGGAAATGTGGAACCTCCGCATGCCAAACAAGATTAAATGTTTCCTCTGGCTACTGTTACACAACAGACTGCACACTGCAGACAACCTTTGGAGGAAAGGGTGGCCAACGACCACTCACTGCGTCTTATGTGCGGCTCAACAGAATGAAACAGTGCAACACCTCTTCCAGGATTGCCGCTTCACAAGTGGCATCATTCTCAGAATCGCTGGGCAATCTCAACCAGCGAACGCGTCCCTTCTGGCAGCAGGCCCGAAACAGTAACCGCCTACGATCCTGGGCTTCAGCAGCATGGGAGATCTGGAAGGAAAGAACACATGGATATTTCAGCACACAGCAAATTCATCACTCATACTACTTTCCCGGATCGAAGACAACATCAGGCGGTGGAGCCTGACATATGATTAGGGCTTGGCTAGAACTAGTTTAGACAACTAGGAACTTGATTAATGACTGTATTTGCTTCTAGCTTAGGTGAAAAATAGGAAGCAGGTCGCATTCAGCTTATAAGGTGATGTAATAGGCTAACAGAGTCTAGAGTATTGAGACTAGAGTTACAAACTAATGGTTTTAAGATCAGAGCTTGGTAGTCTGAGCACTAATCCGCAATCACCCCCCCCCCCCCCCACACACCCCCCCCCCCCACGTTGTTTCCTATATCTTCTTATTTTTTATGAATATAAAATATAGTAGGTCTTTCGCCTGCTACTTCAAAAAAAAAAGATGTGCAATAATGAAATTTTTAAGTACTGCAGGTATGGGGAACAGAGCATGTGCATGGGAGAGTCTGGAGGATTTTGCACTGACACAGAACGGCACCTCCGTGCCCACTCTCTCTGGTGGCAGGCTTCTGAGCAAGGCAATGAAAATGCAGCATTGCTTATTGGAGATGCATATTACTATGGGAGAGTAAGCTTTCTTTATTTGTTGTAGCACACAAATGTTCAATCCATACATTGTTGCTAAGATATTTATCGCTGTAAGCCTTTGAAAACATGTTGGAATAACTTGTGTTACTTTGATTGAGTGGTCAGGAAAGGAGCCTTAATTTAAACATAAGGGGGGGCAGAAATCATGAACCATACTACATAGAAAATTTTAAAATTATTGGAGGGTTCTATATACGTAAAAAGAAAATATAATCATTTGTCAGCGTCAACACAATGTCACTCTTGACTGTTTATCACATACAATAAGATGAGCACATTTTTGGGGTTCCAACATTTTGGTGTGTATGATATCTGAGAAAAACTTACTGAGTGATGCGGTGTTGGGATCGCTGTTTTGCTGAGTCGCAACAAAAGATGGCTTGCTGGCCGGCAGCTGGAGCCTGGTATCAAGGTTGCGGGACAGACCAGGGAAACAGAGACACTGCACACAGAGATGAAAGCGATCTTAAATGAGTAAAAATTGGGAAGGAATCATCAATTACAAAATCACAATAGAGGAAGTGGGAGAAATTGATAAAATAATAAAGAAAATAAGCCTCTCATTAACCGGGCCTTTCAAAATTGGGTCCAATAAATTTAAAAATGTCAAATTTTAATTACCCATGCTCATGAGGATTATAATTCATTTATGCACCTTTGTACAGATTTTCTATAATTATTGGCCCCCGCACCACCCCCTGCTTCTGGTCCTGCCAGTGCTAAGTCTCTTCTACTGTCTCTCACATTATTTTGTAATATCAAATCAACAGGGTATAGAGAGAGATTATGAGCGTGCAGCGGAAGCTTATTTGCATGCGCGATCACAATCAAATGCTCAGGCTATGTTCAACCTGGGTTATATGCATGAACATGGTCAAGGCCTCCCGTTGGATCTCCATCTTGCCAAGCGGTATTATGATCAAGCCCTTGAGGTGGATTCTGCTGCCAAGCTGCCTGTCACGCTTGCCCTCTTCAGCCTTTGGATCAGGAAAAACTATGCTGGCACTTTTGTGGTGAGACTTTTTTTTGAAGTGTTTTTTCTTTACAGCAATTAGTCAGGACTTTGTTGTAATAATAATGATATTGTTATTATTATAATTTATTATTATTAACTACTGGTATCATATTATGATTCTGATACTGACCTGCTCTGCCAATAGGGCCAAGAGATACTGAACCTGAAACCTGAAAATCAATCAGGGCAGTATCTGATATATATTGGTTGGATTGCTTTTGATGGTATTATTTTCTCACAAGTACTTGTTTTCTTCTTCTGTAAATGCAAAAGTACTATATGCCCTTGGCCTATGGGCTTATCAGAAGTTTGTTCAAGGGATTTGACCTTGAAACATGTGCCTGCTGTATTGGATCCAACCCAATCTGTATGTGGGTCAAAAAACGTTTTTTTAAACATTTCTTTGACAGTTTGACCAGCTTGACCAAATCTAAACTTGGTCAAGTGGCAAAATGTGGTAGACCTTGTTGTCTCGGTTAGCAACTGATAGCCCCTCTTATGATAGTTTTTAGACCTACTAGTCTTGAAACTTGACATTGAAGGTTGGATTTTGTATGCCATTTTTGATACTTAATTTGAAAAATAATAGCTGTTGCAGGTCCATAAAATATTATGTTTTATGATTTCAATATGTGCATGTATTTTTGTTCCTGGATGGTGATTCATGTCATTCCTTTTCTAGTTTTTCTGTCATATTTATGTAGATGTGCTTCCAGGTAATATTAGCGAAAAGCAAAAAAAAAAAAAAAAGTTTTTTGCTGGATAATTCTTATCGTTATATTTTTGGAATTCCTGTCAGGTAAGTTTCATCGATGCGCTCCCAGCTACATATCCAAGAATACAGGATTGGGTAGAGGGTATCTTGATGGATGAAGGAAATGCTACCATCTTGACCCTTCTAGCTTGCCTCATAACTGTTCTGTATCTGCGCGAACGGCAGAGACGGCAAGCCGGTGTGGCAGCCAATGTGCAGCCCCCTGAAGTTGGGTTGAACTGATCAGAGAACAGTATTTAACATGCTCAATTAATTTAGATGTAGGTAGTCTTTAGTTTTCTTTTTATTCTTTTTGCACTTCTATAGGATCATTGTTGTGTTTCATAATCTCAAAAGTTGTATATTTCACATCTTACATTTTTTATTTATCATTAACCTTCTTAACTGAGTGCATGTCTTCTCTGTGTGTGTCATCATTTGGGCCTTTGGATGCCCATAGTTGATTAAAATTTGGGATGTATACGCTCTTCCCATTTTGTGTATTGAATATAATAATTTAATTAGAGCTTCCGATGTTCGATATATAAGGAATATGATTATAGTGTAAACGAATTTTTTTTATAACAGCAACAAATAAACTAAAGAAAACATCGATCCTCCTCGTGAGTTCATAAAAAGGAGCTTCGGGGAATAATAAGATAGGTTAAGGTTATAAATAGTACTAGATCATTGTTTAATGTTTGTCGAGAGTAACCCTATCAGGCCGTATATATAGTATGATCCGAAAATGAATAAATGGTTTGTTATCCCGTGATTTTCTATTGAACACTCGAAAATTTATGAATTTTAATATGGAAAATGTTCTGCGGTCCTGCGGATACCACCATCGATACGTGAATCGATACCATCAGACCGGACATTATTTCGTAAATTGTGCATCTTTATCTCTTGTATTATGCATCTTGTTTGAGTTTTTTTCCCCAGTCGTGAACTCGCTCTTTTTTCTAGACAGGATCCGGTTTGTGACCGATTCACGTATCTTTCAGTCGATCTCCTTATACACGTTAATTATGTTATGTGGCAAATTATTTTCGTTAGGTTGTACATTTTTTTTTATTATTCATGGTATGTTATATTGTACATTATTAATGTTATGTTGCATTTATTTTTTATGCACGTTAATTCTTTTTTGTTGCATTTTATTTTTTATTATCCACGTTAATTTTTATTACATATTATTTCTATTATATTGTATGCAATTTTTTTATTATGTACATTAAATCTTTTTATTGCACAATATTTTTATTACATTACACGTAATTGTTTTTATTATACACATTATTTTGGTTATGTTACATGTAACTATTTTTATAATGCACAAGTCAGAGAATAAAATTACATGCAACATAATAGAGATCATATACATAATAATATAATTAAAGTGCATAAAAAAATAAAGTGCAATATAAAAATAAATGTGCAACATAACAAAATTAATGCGGATAATAAATAAAATTAGATGCAACCTGATAAAAATAATATGCAACATAATATAATTAATCTGCATAATAAAAAATATGCAACATAACAAAATTGATGTTCATAATAAATAAAATTAGATAATATCATTAAATTGAATGATTGGTTCGTGACTTTTTTGTACTTTTCAATCTAATAGAAATAATATACAACATAATATAATTAATGTTCATAATAAAAAATAAGATGAAATGTAATATAATCAATATTTCATAAAAAATGAAATTAAAACGGATGATGTACCTCTTCACCCTTAAAAGTTGAAAATAATCCCCTACTTGGACGCATCAGGATCAAGTAAAAAATATATACGTTGGTGAATTTGTTAGCACTTGGCAGTTGGCAGTTGGCACTTGGCACTTAGGGGAGAGCCAGAGACCCGTGCTTCCTCTCAATCTCCGTGTATCCGGACAAAAAAGAATGATGAATGAGAAAAGACACATTCATCCTTGGTGCTTTGTGCCTCGTCTTATTAAACAATTTAAGTAAAAATGTGAAAAATGTAAAATCAATCTCCCTCATAGTTGATTACTTGATTTGGAAGAAGAAAATGTGAGAGAAAATAAAATCTCCCTCATAGTTGATTACTTGATTTGGAAGAAGAGATTTTTATCTTCTTCT
Organism: Schoenoplectus tabernaemontani; assembly: GCA_037127355.1. Lineage (NCBI taxonomy): Eukaryota > Viridiplantae > Streptophyta > Magnoliopsida > Poales > Cyperaceae > Schoenoplectus > Schoenoplectus tabernaemontani. Next base: position 16,975,039 of record CM073743.1, on the reverse strand, counting down.
TTTTTTAAGAAAAGACCCGTAGGCATGACTGCATGAGAGAGTTTTATATAGATGTGGCAATCAGACGGGTTAGATGGGTTCGGGTTCGGATTAGATCGAACAAGTCAATTTGACTTAGCAAGATTGTCGGATCCAATATTTTATCATTGTAATATTTAATTAAAATTTAACGGTTTAATTATTTAGACGTATATGGATTACAAAAAAAATTAAATTCTGCAAAATTCATTACTTAAGTAAAGTTGAACATAAAATTTAATTATTTTAAATTTATTAATTTTTAGATATTTGATTCCATTTTATAAATATTCTTTTATTTCAATATCATTTGGTGTCAGGTTGGATCAGGTTATTTCGGGTTTCAGATAGTATCAGATTGGATCGGGTATCGGGTCATTTAGTATCGGGTCATTTTAGATTTCGGGTTGTATCAAGTCGGGTTGGGTCGGGTATCGGGTCAACTAGTGTCGAGTCATTTTGGGTTTTGGGTCATATCAGATCGGATCGGGTTGAGTATCAAGTTATCCAGTGTCAAGTTATTTTAAGTTTTGAATTCAGATACAGACGGATCAAACATATTTCTCAGATCGAGTTCTACCACCTCTAGTTTTATCTGCCTCATAACCTTGTGCTTTGTACCTGCACCTGCACTGAACGCCAAAGTACAACAAATATTATGGTATATTATAACTATAACTCGGATTTCTTCCGACAAAATAATTCATATTTAAATAGTTAATAATATAAAAGTAAATATATTCAATAAAAAATTCATATTAAAAAAATTAAATATAGTTTTTTTTTAAATACTAAAGATGTACATAATAATATAATTAATTATAAACATTAATACTAAAAATAGATTATATTAATAATTAAATTTCAGCTAAAGTATATCATATTTATTTATTTTAAATGATGAGAGAGAAAAATTACATATAAATTATTAAATTTAAGTAGATAAAATAATTTAAATAAAATTAATGATAAAAAAGAGTGATAATGTGACATATTTGAAAGGCTAAAAAGTAATATAATTCAACATCCTCCCATAGTGTATAAGGCATAAAATGGAGAGCGAAAAGCCGAAAACAATTCGTGGAATTATCACTACTGTACAGAGAAAACTGGCACTATGTTTCTATTGGGATTTACAGGCCGATATTTGTTATCAACATTTCAAGTAGCACGCTGTAACACTACTATATTTAGCATTTTTTAACAGCAAAAGTTAAGTTATAGGATAAAGATTACACTAATTAAGCTCTTATCGGTATAGTGATAATGACATGTCGTGATAGCACATAACGAGTAAGCAAAATAGTGCTTTTCAATATAGTTCATTATGTTGATGTAAAATTTATTTTATACAACTTAAAAACCCAAATTTGCTTAGCTTATAATATTGTGGATCTTTTTTTATCAAGGAAATCATATAATTTAAAAATAAATTATTTTTGAATTAAAAATAAATTATTTTTGAATTAAAAATTCATAATTTTACGATATCAATTTGGGGCGGATGTCATACAATTAGTAAATTAGTTTAATTTACTTATTAAAGATCTACATTTAATTGAATTATCTCTTAGTGATATGAAATTTATTTGGGCCAAATCAATTTCCTCTGTTTTTGTTTTTTGCTTTATTTGATAGTCCACTTCTTGGCTCTTTCTTATTTTTCTCATTGTTTAGTATCTTCTCTTCCTAGACTACAATCTGATCGTAACGTACCCTTAATCTTAAAGAGTCACACCTTCTCTGCTTCTAAACACCAACCTATTTGATTTGAGAAAATATGGCTTTCATAGGATGATTTTATTGAGTTATTTAAATTTTAGTGTGGATATTTTTATATAATTATAGATATTGCAAATCAATGGAGACTCAGATTACAGTTTATTAGATGAAAATTTAGAGATTATGATAGCAATCTTAAGGCTGCAAAACAAAAAAAAAAAAATCAGAACATTTCAGAACAATTGCAAGAAGAGAGAGAGCTCACTCCTTTAGAAACTAAACATTTTAAGACTAGTCATGTCGATTTAGATAAATTTTTTGAGGAAGATAAATCTTATTGGCAACAAAGAATCAAATTTAAATAATTTTTAGAAGGGTATCAAAATATAAAAAAAAATTCATTTCACTGCTAGTCCTAGAAGAAATAAAAATTATAGAGCTATGTTAGGTCAAACTTTAGATAAATACATTTCATTACATCCTACTTTTGGTCAGCTTCTAATAAGTTGACAATACAACAATAACTTTTAGAAAACCCTTTATCTTTAGAAGAAATAAAGCGTTTTTATTTAATGCCTCTAAAGTACGAGGTCCAAATGACTTCTCTTTCCTTTTTATCAATCCTTTTGAGATATTATTTTCTCAGATATTTTATGAAAATAATTTATTCTTTCTAAGATAATTCTCTTGATTTAAGAAGGATAAATTTAGCTTCTATGTCTCATTTCAAAAAAAAATGCTTATAATTCAATATAGACCTATAAATTTAATTAATTATAGTGTTAAAATAATTACAAAAGCTTTGATTGAGAGGTTAGCTACTCTCATGAATTTCCTCATTTCCCATGCATAGATTGCCTACATAAAAGTTAGATATGTATTAGATAATTTGGTGCGCGCTCATGAGACTCTTTATATTATAAAAAAAAAAGAATAAGAGTTTTTTATTTAAAATTGATTTTGAGAAAATATTTAAGAAGATAAATTAGCATTTTTTGGAAATTCTAGACGGTAGACATTTTGATGCTAAGTGGACCTCTTGGATTACGCATTTTTAGATAGTAGTAGGACTTGTGTTAATTTTAATGAAAAACTAGGTAAGTACTTTAGTTGTAAAAAAAGTGTTAAACTGGATTACTATTTATCATTTTTTTCTCCTTGACTTAGTTGCAGATGTACTACATATAATACTTCATAAGGCTCATGATCATGGATATTTATCACACATTTATATTAGTATTGATTGCCTTAGAATTTTAAACCTGTACGTTACAGATGATACTGTTCTATTTTTATATGACTCCAATGTAGAGAGGCGTTGCAATTATAGGTTTTGAAGAGTGTAAGACATGAAAATTATTTTTTCTAAATGTGAACTCAAACCTTTCAATATTACTGAGGAAATAGATCTTGATAATATTTTTAAATTATCATTAGTTCTACTACAAACTGTTTGATGACTTGTGAATTCGGGTTTCAGCGCCACTTGTTATGGTGCATTCTCAGGAGGATTTGATAGAAGATTAGGATTTGAAACTGACTTTTTCTCTAACATTTGAAAACACATGTGATTGGCCTTCTTTCAACCTAATATCAAATTGTGTTATGTTTTTCTCTGCATTTGGTTTTGTTGTATGCTTCTTACTATAAATCTTGTTTTGTTGTTGTATGTTGATGTTGTTTTCAGACTTGTAATAGGATTGTAGTTGAAGGTTTATTTATGCTTGTTTTGTCACTTGTTCTTTTAGAATGATAATACTTTCGATTTTCGTTGGTACCAGCTTATGGATACCATCTTTAAACACTTAGATTTGACTCTGAATAGATTTTAATGAAATCGGCGGAGCAATTTTACTTAAAACAAAGAAGTTTGAAAGGAAGACCCAGCAGGTATAGGAGGCTAGCAAAAAGGAAGATCGTGCAAATGAAGATAGAGGAGAACAAAGGGCGCTAAGCTGAAAGCATTTTCGGAAACAAGCTTCTTTGACGGATCAGAAAGATCAGTTTGCCAGTATGATCTGTGATTTACCAAACTAGAGGGGCTTCTTCGTTTGGTGAAGGCATACTTGCTATGTTTTCTTTTCTGGTAGTCTTTCTTTGAACTATCTGCTTGTTCCCACTGTCAGACTAGGCACCTCGTCACCTCACATATGTCTATGCATTTCACCCAATCCATCCAATGCTTCTTATCGGAGTCCTACAACTCTTTGACTTCAACGAATACCGGAATCAAGACTTTACATAGAAGATCTTTCCCAGGGCTTTTCTATGTATGTGTCTTTTTTTGTTATAAAAAATAGGGCGGATGCAAATTTTGACAGGAGATCTATAATCGGATTATAATAGCTCATTGTATTTAAATTCATTGGTTAATTAGATACTAAATAAAATAATCAATAACTCAACATAAGTTATTACTTATTAAAAAATTATCAAAATAATATCTTTTATATATTAATAATAATAATAAAATAAAATTCAAAATAATAGATAAATAAATCGATGAAGAAAGTTTTCCTCTGTGAAACTTTATATTTTGAAATTTCTACATGATTTTTGTAGTATGCGTGATATTAGATAAAATTTTATTAATAAAATAATTAAATAATTTTAGGGGTCAGATTAGCAAGAGCTTTATTTAAAAATATTATTTTTTAAAATTTAGATGGGGCAGTTGTGCCCTGACCTGTACCAAATCAGTCCCTAATATCAATGATGTTTTGAATAGAACTTAGACTTTATAATGATTTGATATTCTCCTTAATCAATTTCATAATACCTATTATTGTATAAAATTTTATATAATGTGAAAACTAATAGAAATATAGAATAGTTTGTTTAAAGCGATAGCTTTTCTTTTTAAGCATTGCCAACGCCGTGATGCGCAATAATTATTTTTTGGAATCTTGTTTCGTATAGTACAAGTGTAAAACAGATGATGCGAATACTTACAGGTGTGTATATTCAAGGCTGTTCTATCTTCCATTTGAGATTATGAGATTGATGTATATTCAAGGCTAAAGCAAGGCTTCGTTATACGTTTTAAACGTCGAAATCTGCAGTTGATTGACACGGTATTTGAAAAAATTTTGGGGTCTCAAATTAAAAAGAAAAAATCGGATTGCTGTCGTTATTTGTGTTGTGTTATTACGGGCCATGCTATGGACCCCATGAAATAGTATGTTTGTCAAATTTATGATTAGAAAATGCATACATTAAATGGTTGTTATAGGTAGGTTTGGGCTGTCATGGACCACGCTCTGGACTCCTCTTGCGGTAGCACTGGCACTCAAAAGATAGCTTTTTTTCTTTTTCTTTCTGGGATAAAACACCAAAGGTGTTCAATTCTGGAGGTGCATCAATTGTAGACAAGCCAACACACGAGTACCAAGTACAGAGTACATAACGAATATGCTAATATATATCTAATGCAAAAAAGAAAAGACAAAGAGAAGCGTGCTATATATACATATTACATAAATACTATAGTTCATGCATTGATGAAAAGCCATTCCAAGTACATTTGCTTAGTTGTCGTAGTTATTTCATCATTTTATGTTCGGAACTACTCATTCATATTGATCATGTCGAATCCGCAAAACCGCTGGTTACTTAATTTTCCCGAATAGTCGAGATGGACAGGAAACACGATCCTGGATTCCTGGTTGGCGTCATGCTGGGATCTATTTCTGTAATAAATGGACAATACTACCAAGTTATTAATTTAATTTATTATTCATGTCTCAACCTTTCGTCTATAATGGTACATCAGTAAATTTGAAGACCGTTCATGCTTGTTAGTTGTTACTCAGATATCAATGTGTCATATTTATCAAAATGAAAGAAAAATTGTGGAAAAGAAAGAAGAAAAAAATAGAATTAAGATTCTTTTGTTTAATTAAAAGAAATATACAAAAACAAAGTTTCTTTAAAAAGTATTTTTTTCGGACCTATTTTGGAGTTCAGGTAGCTCACATGCACTATTGAAGTTTTTGTTCTACCATGAGCAAACCATCCAACTACCTCGGATTAGGTAAAGCTAACAGTTTTTAATTTATCAGGCATCTCACACTCAGAAATTAAGATGCATGGAAGGGAAGGTAGCGCCGTGTACAGTGCACATACATATAATTTATTATGATATATGCTATGCAGAATATATTGTTGTTCGGCTAACTAACAAATTTGGTCTATTCAAAATAAATTGCAAATTGAACAAATAGAACATTGTGCGATATATTTTTTTTTCAAAAAGGACATCAAAATTACCTAGCTTCAAATATTCGTAACAAAAAAATATTTAATGAATTTCGAACTTAAAATTACTTCTCACACAGAACAACCTACGATATTATTATTTCAATGAAATGTATATAATCTTATATAATATTATATGACCTTATTATTTCAGTTTGAAATTTCAAATTATAGTCACAAAAGTCAAATTAATAAAGATAAACTAAATAAACAAAGATATAGTATCATAAAAGTTTTTATTCACATAATTAATACACGATAAATTAATATCAGCATTAATAAAATTATGGGAAGAACTAATTATTCACCGATAGAAAGAGCCTTTTAATGGCAAAGCGCGAGAGGAAAAGATGACAGCGTAATTAAACCTAGAAAAATCAAAACACTATGCGAGGGCAGAGTCACCGGGCTCCGCCCTCCCCTCCTCTCTCTCCTCTCCCCCCTCTCCCTCCTCTCATCTCGACCGGCAATGCTCCCTCGACCAGCGTCCATGACCATTACCGACCATCCTCACAATCACCTCGTCCTCGATCTCCGCCTCACCAGATACACCTGATCACCTCACCGCCTCATCGCCTCACTGCCACTAACGCCTCACCGCCTCTATACAGCGACACCTCCTCATCACCGCGTCACCTCACCAACGACGATCTGTACCAGAGGTGGAAAACTGAGTGCTCACTTCAATCACAATATTCATTATTATATGATTTAGCATCAGACAAAAACATCACAGTAGCTCAAATGATAGATTACAATAGATATCATCTTAGTTTCAGGAGGCCACTTAATGATATACTAAGACAATAATTCCTTACACAATAAACTGATATGTCAACAATCACACTAAATATGTGAGAGGACGGATGTTTTTGGAGATGAAATACTAAGGGCTTATTTAGTACTAATTCATATTATTTATGGTTAGACTTTGGAGGAGTTGAAAATTTTCAATAACAATTAATATGATCAGCAAATATACTCCTGAAAATTAAAATATTTTTTTAGTTGGTAGGACATAATAAAATATAAGAGATAATTTAATCAAGAGAGGTTGACAGAATGATACCCATTGCATTTTCTATAATGATACTGAAACAGTAGAGCATTTATTCATCATTGCTCAATTATCACATATATGTGATCATGGATTATAAGTTGTAATAATTTCATTTTTATAAGTCAAACAGTAGAAGATTTATGGTAAATCAATACATTAATACCCTATAAAGATAAATATACCTATAAAATAGTTAGAGGTACAGTTTTATGGGTGATATGAAAAGAAAGAAGTAGATTATTTTTTAGAGGGTAACTGAAAAGTATAAGATCATTAAAGGAAACATAATAGTTTTAATTAAACATTGGAGTCAAATTAAAATAGTTGCACTGATGAGTTATACTTAATATCCCCTCTGATATAATTTCTTTACCACTACAGATTTTAAAAAAACATTTAAAAATAGAACTATCAGAAGCAGGGTTAGAGGACTTATTTGGCGAAAGGACTTTTGCCTCGATTACTAAATCAATAAAATTAAGATAGATAGTATTAACTAATAGCTATAATTTCCTCTCTGATAGTAGAACAATATATGTTCTCTATATTGATATTGTAATATTACTTGTCAAAATAGGTATTAAAAATTTTGTGGTAAAGAGAATGTGTGTTTTGAGCCTGAAGAGAATATTGGAAAAATATGAGAAGATGAAAGGAATATTTGATATGATTTATGATGTAAATTGTTGTCTTTCTTATTGAATTTTGCATTTGAAACTTTAGTTGATCTTTAAATACATATAATATCAGATTGTGGTATGGAAGACTAAATTTTATTTTGTAATGAAGTTAATGAATATATTTTCTTTTGGAAAAAAAAAATACCCCATATTCTCTTATGTCCTCCTTCCCTCATTTTTAACTTTCTCATTTATTGACCTCTTTCTTACATTCTTTTTCTAATTACCTCTTTCGATCCTCTATATTATTTTTTTGAAACTCTATCATTTGTATAGACAAAAATAACAATATGTTTACCCTCGAAAAAATCAAATAAAAAGTTTAAAAAAAATATCAAAAGTTGAAAAGTGTAAAAAAAATATTTTTTAAACATAGAAATATATTACTCTTACTTTTTATATATTGTAGGATACATGTTAGTGTAAATATGTATGCTCATAACCAACAATTGTCAGACATGGGTCTAGGTATATATATTTACACTTATATATACATCCCTATTATTTAAAAATGGCAAAACTTGATATATACCCCTCAACAATTTTAATTTGGATATATATCTCTTCAAATTTGAAAATTAAATATTTATCCTTCAGAATATTAAAATCTTGGATATTTATTCATAACTACTATTATCCTCATAGAAATTAAATTATAATTAATTAACATTATAATAGGACAAAAATATCCTTACTTGTATTTCTGCTATTTGCTTAAATCTACGGCAATCTCTTTAAATAGTCTTGACATTTATTTTCACATGGATTTAATGAGCTCAAGAAGAGGTAATCAACAATCTTGGGCATAACCATCGGCCTCCCTGAAAGACTGATTGACCTCCACCAGCCTCTCTGAGACATATATGATTGAATTTTCTAGATCTTGACTGTGAAAAAAAAAATGTGTTTGTTGAGAGTTTCAGATTTGAGAGGTGGAGGAAATTAAATTTTAAAATTCGTATTATTCAAGTTGATCAGATGGTAAAGATAAAATTAAACCTTCTCAATTTGCTAGCTCTCAGTGAAATTGAGGTGAGTTGTTATCTGATGGAGGAGTATTTTTGTTCTTTTATAATTTTAATTAATTATTATTTAATTTTTATGAGGACAGTAGTAGTTTTGGGTAAATATTTAAGATTTTAATATTTTGAGAGATAAATATTTAATTTTCAAAAGCGGAGGGATAAATATCCAAATTAAAATGTGTTGAGAGATATATATTCAATTTTGCTTTAAAAAAATCTTACCCCAGAAATAGCTTACAACATTACCCGGAAAATCAGTAGATATTTCTTTTTCATCGGAATAGCGAAATAATTTATCAAACAATGTAATCATTCTTTCAAAATAAGAATAATATTCTTAACGTCTCATTTAAATATCATTCATTTATTATTATCCCAACTTTGTATTTCTTAATTTACCAGACTGTAGGGGATTGCTTTTTTTTTTTTTTTTGATAGAACTCTATTTGGGTACTTCAACAAGAGTGGCACTGTGGCAGAAACAAATTGGGGCTTTTGCAAGAGAATAATTTGTAAAGGATAATAGAGATGTATTTAGAGAAGTATTATACTGAGAAAGAGAATTAACTTGTAATTCGTTGCATTGTTCCACAGTTGTAACTCGGAGAGTCTTCAGGTATATGAACAGATGCAGAACCACTAACATACAGGGAGAAAGTATGGATCTCAATAATTCTCGGGCGGACCAATAGGGAGTCAGGGCGAACAGCTATTTTTTTTCTCTATTTTGAAAAATAGTGTTTTTAGATAATATTTTTCATAATTTATTTTTTTGGAAAAAAAATTATCCTCCTAAATTATTTGATTATTTTGATTGAAAAAATATTTAATATCATACATAATTAAATAATTATACAAAAATTTCAAAATACGAATTTCTACAATGGAAAATTTTTGTTATCAACTTGATTATTTAAAGAGGTGACAATCGGGCGAGTCGGGTTGGGTTCGGGTTCGAGCGGGTCGGGTCGGGTCGGGTCGGGTCTGTTTGACCAAAAAATTGTCATGTCATGGGTCGAGTTAGGGTGGGGTTTCGGATTCTTATGAGCTTAGATCATTTCGGGTTTGGGTCATTTGGGTCCGGGTCGGGTTTCAGGTTATCTGATATCGGGTAGTCTCGGGTTTGGTGTTGTTTCGGGTCTGGTCGGGCCGGTCAGGTTCTTTTTTGTCATATTTTATTTTGGGTCGGGTCGAATTTTAGTTCGGGTTGGATTTCAGATTGTTAGATTTAAAACTTTTTCAGTTAATTTAATTAAAATACACAATAAAAGTAATAAAATTAAAAAAATTGTGCACGAAATAAATATACAATACATAATTGTAGTTTAGTTGTATTTAAATCTTTTAAATCGGATCGGGTTGGGTTTCGGGTCGACCGATCTCGGGTCATCTCAGATTTCAGGTCATTCGGGTTCGGGTCAGGTCAGATTTTGAGTCGTCTAATTTTGAGTTGTCTCAGGTTTTGGGTTGTTCGGGTTCGATTCGGATCGGATTTTGGGTAGTCTGATCCTGGGTCATCTCGGGTTTCGGGTCATTCAGGTTCGGACCAGATCGGATCGGGTCGGGTCTTGGACACTTTAATCTCGGGTTATCTCAGGTTTTGGGTTGTTTCAGGTCGGATCGGGTCTGGTTCGGGTCAATTTGACTTTTGAAAAAAATCAGGTTGGATCGGGTTCAGATCCGGACGGGTCGGACGAGTTTTTCGAGTCGGGTCAAATTTTGCTACCTCTAATTATTTATTACTTTAAGTTTTATTTTTTATTATTTTTAATATGTAAAAGAATATTATTTTATAGTTTTTTATTACATAATAATATATATTAAATTATTATTTTTTATTTAGTATTCAATTAGTTAATGATTTGAACCTAATATCTATTACAATCCAATAATTATCTTATCCTTATCAAAATCCTGCATCAGTCCCTAACTATTTTGCTACATAATTTTTGACTTCGTTGGGGCTAGATTGCGGGTCCGAATCTGTTATTATTTTGGACCAAAAATAGAGTCATATTTTTCCTATCCAACAATCTAGAATTTTAGTAGCTTGAATCTCAAAACATATTTTATAATTTGAATCTCAAAGTATCTCGAATTTGAAATTTCTACCTTCGAGATGAGAATAATAAAGCCCTCCTTTTATTCAAAATAATAGTAGATACCAATCCCTAGATTGTAGGTCTCTAATGACTTCAATTTTGTATAGTTCTCCCATTATTTTGCCTCCCCCAAAGTGTTTGATCTATATTTTGGAAGAGTGATATTCTTGACTATTCGGAAGAGCGAAAATATCGTTTTGACAGTTTACTCGAGAATAGTTAAAATATAAATAATTATGATATTAACAATGATGATGATAATATAATAATAGTAAAATAATAATCATAATAATAAGATAATAATAATAATAATAAAGTAATAAAAATAATCATAATAAATAAAAATATTATAATAGTAATATAATAAAAATATAAACATAATAATAACATAGTAATATAATAATAAAAAATTACAATTACAATCATAATTATAATAATATAATAATAATAAGTAATCATAATTTTAATAATATAATCATAATCATAATAATATAATAATAAAAATATAATCATAATCATAAAAATAATTATAATTATAATAATATAATAATAAATGAATCATAACTATAATCAACATATGATAATATAATACAACATAATAAAATAATAATAAAATAATAAAAAATAATCATTATAAATAATAATATTATAAAAGTAATATACTAAAAATATAAACATAATCATAATATATTAATATAATAATAAAAAAATATAATTATAATAATATAATAATAATATGTAATCTTAATTTTAATAATATAATCATAATATAATAACCATAATCATAATCATGATAATAATAATAATTATAGTCATAATCATAATAATATAACCATAATCATAATCATAATAATAAGAATAAAAATATAATCATAATCATAAAAATAATTATAAATAATTATAATTATAATAATATAATAATAAATTAATCATAACTATAATCAATATATAATCATATAATACAACATAATAAAATAGTAATAAGTAATCATAATCATAATCATAATCGTCATAAAATAATAATATAATATTAAAATTATATTTATAATAATAATAAATAATAAAATAATACTAATTGTAACGATAATATAATAACAATAATGATAATAATAATTTAATAATAATAATAATAAATAATAATAATATTATTCTATGTTACGTGTTGTGACTGTGGTCATCCCCATAGTGTATTGTCATTGGATTGTAGATATTTATTTTTGTCTAATAGGACCCACTTTTCTCATCCAATGATTTCAAATTTTTTGATAGCTCGAATCTCAAAGTATTTTTGACAACTCAAATCTCAAAGCATTTTTGACAACTCAAAACTCAAGTATCTGAACTTGAAATCCCCACCGTTGAGATGTCAATAATAAAGTCCTATTGTTATCGATAATAATAGCAGAATCGCACCCATTTATCATCTCATGAGCTAAAACTTTTGAGGATCCACACTCACTTTCTCATGATATAATAATTTATTACCTTTATTGAACTATGGATCCACATGTTAAAGTGATGAAATACATAGCAATAATTAAATTATCTCATGAGATATTATTATTTAAATGTGGATTTAAAGTGCTACTGTAGATTAATATCTTATTGGTACATTGTTATAGATAATGATTTTTTTTAGAGAAAGATGAGAGTCTAACTCATAAATTTTATTTTGTGTTTAAGGATGACTTAAACCCATGATCTCTTGGATGCATTCTAGTTAGCTACCATTTGAGCTACTATGTTATTTGTTATGGGTGATGGTTTTTAAAAATACAAAAATTAAAATTTTCATCATAAACGAAAGAAATAAGAAATAAAGATAATTTAATAATTAATATAAATTTCAATCATTAATACAATATTAATGTAAATTAAATGCAGAATTGAGAGAAAAATTAATGTTCAAAACTAAAAAAAATTGATATTCAGAATTGAGAGGAATTTAAGGAAAAATAAAATAAAATAGAGTAATTATACTCCTTTATTGCATAGTATTTTATGTAACAATCGGAATTGAGAGAAAATTAGAACTTCAACATAAATGAACTATAGATAGTAACATTATTTGAAGAATAACTCAATCTAATAGTTGATATTAGATCCGAAAAATTAATAAAAAAATTGAATCATTATAAGATCAAAATACTTAGATGCGTAGAGATAGAGACATGATTTTTGAGGGTTTATCATTGTATTATTATAGATGAGTGATGATAACTGATGTGAAATCGGGCATGCAATTATATTTAGTTGAAATACTGACCTTTTTTTTCCAAATATTGGAACACGAGTTGAAGAAATGCAGACTTTATTAAGTATTTATTTTGATTTTTTATGATAGCTCTAAAATACGAATAAAATATTCAGTATATGCATACTAAAAACATGTCAATTTTATAAAATCTGAATAAATACTTAAAAATCTTAAAAAATAAAAAATTAATATTTCACAAAATTTTGATATAAAAAAATTATTGAGCTATATATTTATATATATAAATTGAAATATGAAGATGATTTGATATGATTTTAAATTAAAATCACCGAGTATCAACACGAGCTCGTGGTAGCTTTACTCACAAGGTATTTAATCAATGCTATTACACAGCAAAACAATTTGTAGGAAAAAAAATAATATATAAGCTATTATATATATATTCTTAACCACATTCACAAGCATTTAATCAATGCATACGGGTAGTTCATTTATATAATTAATTCCTCAAGCTGAAATACATCGCGTTATTTGCCACTGCTACTACCAAGACGACTCCATATATCCATTAAAAGTTTAAAACCACAAAATGAATCACAAAGAGAAAATTACAAATAGCGAGAAAGAAACCTTCCTTTAAACCCAAGCACCAATTAATGCTCCAGATAGTAGATGATAATTGCAAAACAGATGGGTAATGGAAATTAAAGAACAATGTTTCTTTGTCTCAGGCACATGTTGCTGGTATAGGTAGCGGCTTGACCATTGAAGCAGGAACCTTTTCTTCTTTGAGGCTTTCTTTGAGGTTTTCTTTGAGGCCTTCATTGAGGTTGAGATCAGAGATGTAGTTGTCAAAGCATTCATCGACTGTGCGCAAGTCTGCATCTGGGTAGAGGTCACTGATCTCAAGTTCATCATGGCCATCAATAGCAAAATTGGTCTGGCACCCGTTTATGAATATGTCATGTGTTAGCGAAGCCACGATACTTTCAGGAATGATATTCTCTGTTAATTTGAAGAATAAAAAAAAATTAGACAAATTGACAAAACTAAAAGATATGATTGGTAAAAGTCAAAACATACACGGGCTGATTTTTTATCTTGTTGTGTTGTTAGGAATATGTATATCAGTATATGCCTGCTAAAGCATTAAATTTTCCTTTTGATATTTTGCAGGATAAGCTTTTGGCAAGCAAGAATCGCACTTGCTGTGAACTTTCCAATGTACTTGTTTTCTAACTGACTTGTAATCGATTTTATCCGAACTCAAATGTATTCCTCCACAGACCCAAGAGAAATGTGGAAAGGTGTTCTTGGTAGTTATTTGTGTTTGACAATGAAAGAAAATACATACTCTAAATTCCTGATTTTGTCAATTTTCGCATAGGTGTATGAATCTCTTGCTCTGTACTGATTGTGAAAATTACCTGCAGCCATGGCAAGCAAATCTGCTTCAGTTAGAGTGGTTCGTGGTAGGTTTCGGCCGATCTTACTCTCCCAGAGGGAGGCCATCTCATTCAAGCTGAGGAGGTTGTGTGCAGGACGAAAATGAACGGTCTTGTTCAACGCGCGTGGGTCATATGCTGCTCTTGCTGTGAACTTTCCAATGTCACTACCCGCCACGAAAAATGCTAGTCATTTTGCCAGGAAAAAAAAAAGCCATTTACTTATTATTTCTTTTAAAACAATGCAGTAATTGTAGCATGCATTTTTTATATTTTATAAGACTTGAATTAATATGCACTGATATTCCACACTGGACCTCAACACGGAAAATAGTTTTTGAAACAATAGGTAGTGTACCAGTATTGCTTATTAGTCATAGGCCTACTACTGAGGTTACCTGCAGCAGCTGGCCCTCATCCCAGCCATTTCATCACATAAGCCCGTAAAAGAGATCATATAGTTGTCTAGTGTATTGAATAAATGAGAACAATTCCATCCGGTTAATGATATATCAAGCAATTATGACCTATACCTGCCCAGCAAGGTTATATATAATTGAATTGTCGCAATCAACCTCAGATTCCTTCCAGTTCAGAACGTTGTTGTCTTGGCCATATTAGTTTAATGCTAGTTGGGGCTATAATTTAAACTGAACGATTGCTTTCATTTTGTAATTCCTGACCTCATTGGATTAGTTGTTTTGAAAGCAAAATAAATAGTACACAGTAAAATACAAGCATATTTCAACCTTTAGTTTTCCAACGCAATTCCCTAGGGGATAAGAGTGATAAAACATGCATTCAGTTTAAAAACAATTTACGAAATTACTAGAAGAAAATAAATGAAAATAAAAAATACTACTAGCAGGGGAGCAGCAATTAATTACTGAACTCAGAAAAACTCTTCCCAAGTTCCCAATGCATTATAACCATATGCCGCCCGTCAGTGTAATTTAATGGCATCATTGATTGTCATGTACTAATAAATGCAATTTCATGTGCATGTAATTAATATGTTTATAAATGAGATGCCTAAAATAAGGTCAATGTGCAATCTATATATGGTCCCTCAATTGTACTTTCAACTAATGTTTCAACTTGAGGTTATTCTCATTAATTTGTTCATCCCCATAATAATTTAAGCTTTTTAAAAACAAACATTACTAGACACTACATATACGTACAGTATTAATTTGCCCCCACAAATTAACTAGCCACTAGCAGATTTGGCAGTTCGTATAAATATACATGTTGATCAAACTTAGTTATATCCGATTTGTATAATCAAACAGATACAAATATTGACTGAGTTGTTTATCTCAATGTTGAATCCAAATTGCAGTTGTAATTGGAAAAGATTAAAAAAAAAGGAGGAAAAAAAAAGAACTATTACCTCTGACATTGCCATCACCATAGATCTGGAAACGATCGAGTGGTGGAGGCACCTCTGATGGATGTGTATTGTCGAAATACGGCCAACCCGCAATTGAGTTACAGCAAATGTATGTGTATGGGATACCTGCTGCCTCTATGGCACGTCGGACGCGCCTCTTCTCTTTGTAGAAACTCAGACCCGGCTCAACAGGGTTTGCCTTGTCTATGTCATGCCCAAACTCGGACGGCAAAAATCTCTATGAAAATGATTTTGAAAAAAGATACTGATTTACACATAATTTCTCACTCCTCTATTCTAATCAATTGCATATGAACCATTGGTCTTCTCCATTCTGGGAAGAAGATGGACATATTTCGGTAATAAATACAGAACTGCATAAATTATAGTACCAAGCGCATTTGATTTTGTTCAGGGGTTTTAAAACGTCAAATAATATCCAAATTGGGATTATCCAATTTCGATTGGCAAGCATTTATATTCTACAAAATGTTTCAAATTTAGTAGCGTTGAATTTCAAAATAACCAAACGATCTGACTAACAGATTTCAATTAGATCAGTTGGTCTGAATCAGGATAGCATGGTATATATGCCTTTTACGTTGAACAGCAGATGATGCTTCAGTTCTGGTAATGAGCTACACATCATATCTGAAGGGAAACAGGAAAAAGAGGGGTAAAAACTTCCCCTAGAGCAAAAAGCCTTCAAAGAATAAGATGGTTGTACATCAGTGTAAAATTGCACAAACAAATTATACATACCTTGACAGTACCCACTGCTTTGACAGCTTCTACGAGTGTTAGTTGATCAAGAATATTGGGGCCACCAAGCACTGATATTATCACTTCGATTCCATATTCCTTCAATTTCTGTTCCATGAACTCCTTTCCATTAACACGCCCCTGTTTTGAAACATACCAATAAAAAAATCAAAATTTTACATAGAAAACACACGCACACGCAAAAACAAAGAAAGAATCAAAATTTTCAAGTTAATGACCTCTATAATGATGGCGCCTTTCTTGCGAAGCGCCTCAATAGTTGCGGCACGCAACAGGCATTTCCCTCCTGGACTTACCAGAACGTAGGTGGTGTGGCCACTGTCAAGACATGCGTTAGCAACAAACTGGCCTATGTACCCGGTGGCACCGATCACCAGTGCCGGACCATTGATGTTCTCCAAAGCAACAGTCATAGTGCTTTGTGATTCTGGGCTTGGGTTTGCTTTTAGGCTTGTGGATTTTAGACTTACAAACAAGAAAGGAAAGTGGGTTCTATCTCTCCTTCCACCTTTGTGGGAATATAGGAAGGAGAACGTATTTTATAGAGAGAGGGATCCGGAGAGATCAACTAACCCAGGTACTGAACCTTACAGTCAAGCGGCCACTGTAGTATACGCTCTGTCAGACCTTTTGTTGCTGTTGTGGGGGTGAACTGGGGGATATTTCATTATTATTATTTTTTGGTGACAGATGAGGTTAATTAGGCACTCATGCTCCTTCTTTATAGGAACTGAAGATATATATACTATTTATTTCCATGATTCCTCCAATTTTGTTTCAGTAATAGTTGGATTTAATTTGTCGTCCAACTTTTGAATGGCCAATTTAGAGCTATCAATTTTGTGTCGGCCAGAATATACTATATGACCCTTGTGCTCTTATTGAGAACCCTGTAGTGAAATGGACAGATATATATAATACAATATATACTAGTATCTTATGGTAATGATTTTAAAAAATACAAAATTCAGATTTTTATGAAAAAAAAATAAAAGGAAACAAAAAATAAATATAATTTATCCATTAATAAATTTCAGTTATGAATTTGGAATTAATGTAAAATAAATGCAGAATTGAGAGAAAAGTTGGCAACTAAAATTTAAGAAAATTGATATTCATAATTAAGAGAAATTTAAAAGAAAAAATAAATTAAAGCAATTATATTCCTTTATTATGTTTTATATAACAATTAGAATTGAGAAAAAATTATAATCAACATAAATGATTATATGTATAGTAACATTATTTGAAGAATAACTCAATTTGATGGTTGATATTAGCTTTAAAAATTCAACAAAAAATCTAAATCATTGCAAAATCAAAATATTTAGATACTTAATAAAAAGTAGAGATAGCTTAATCGTTTCTTTATACAATGTTATAAAAGGTTCTATCAATTTTCACCTGGAGATATATGCAATTTTTTTGCTGATGTAAATCTTTATGTGTAATGTTACAGTGCCTATTATGCTTCCTACTTCACCCACTTTTACTGGATCTGGTTCTGTTATTCCGATCTCGTCCTTTGTATTAAAAATCAACGCCCCTAATATATCTTGAAGAGAAAAAAAGGAAAGAGAGGAGAAAGAAAAATAAATCAATCTGACTCATTTGTTTCTGATCCGAGAATCGATATCAGAATAACAGAACCCTGTTATCCCTCTCGAGATAACGAGGGATAAGTTATCACTTCCATTACACCTGACTTCTAATCTTCTATGATTTTAGTTTTTTGGAGATCCATTTATCCCATTTTTTATTTGCCAAGTGGTTGGAGCAGCAGATTGCCAAGTGGTTAGAGTAGTTGGGACTTGGGAGTATCATAAGAGGCATTATATTCCTACGGGATTTTTCTCAAAAAAATAAATAAGAGGCGTTATATATATTTTTTTGGATAACACGTAGAAAGGAGAAAAAAATAGAGGGAATGTAATGAGAAGAAAGGTGATCTGAGAGAAGAAGAAAAATATTCCAGCCGCCGTGAGTCATTCAAAATTGATTCTTTGTTAGATAGATCAGTAGAGTGAGGTGGTAGAACCCGACCCGATCCGACAAACCCGTCCGACCCGTCCGGACCCGAATCCGATCCGACCCGATTTTTTAAGAAAATCAAACTGATCCGATCCGAACCCGACCCGACCCGATCCGAGATCAAATGGCCTTCAATTCAATCGAAATCTATCAACGATCTGAAAAAACACAACATGTAAATTGACCCGACCCGACCCTGACCCGACCCTGACCCGACCCGGCCCAACCCGATTTCTTCCAAAAAGTCAAACTGACCCGACCCGTCCGACCCGTCCGACCCGAACCCGAACCCGACCCGACCCGCCCGATTGCCACCTCTAGATAGATGTCATCATCGTATCGTCAATCAGTGTACATGGCTTTTTGTCATTACTAGTTGTGCGCTGCACTTAACTTTTTATTTAAATATAAAAAATATTATATAATAATATATATGTTATTTTAATATAAAAAATTAATAAATGCAAGATCAATTATATATGTTATATCAGATATAATCTCGTATGATTTTTCTTAATGTTTATTTTTTTTCCTTTTATATGACAAAGAAATAAAGAGGAATATAAAATAATGGACGCTATCGTATTTATCTAATTAGTCAAAATTAATATAAATTATTAAATTAGTGACATTTTGGAATATAAAAAATTTGAAAGAAATGATTAAAAATAGACTCATATAATTCTTAGGTGTTTTATATAATAGTATAGATTGACAAATATTGACAACGATTTTCCATATAAATTCAAAAAAATCTTCAAACCAAACCATATAAAAATATATTTCAACTTATAGATTCGTGTTTCCAATTTTGCGTATGAAATATAAAACTCAATAAATTCATAACACTTTGATCAAAATGAAGTGAAAAAAATTGAGTCATTTAAATGGAAATGATATGAAAGAGATTAGATGATTTGAAACTGAAGTTTCATGATAAAAAAAAATAATTTATCAAGAACTTATTTTAAGAGTTTGAATAGTAATTATAAAGTTTTATCTAGTTATAAAATTATCATTGATCTTGGGTTTATAGCAGAGAAGATAACAGTAAAATAAAAATAAAGGACATGAAATTATTTATGATGACGAGGAGAATTTAATTTTATACTCGTCGGAAGGGAAAACTCACTAATCGAGCAACCTCAGCCGGCTCCGTAGAGGAGAGAGTTGATAAAGGATAAGCTCGGCTTCGATTTCCATCCATATAAATGTGTGCGACCCTTTTTCGCGCCTCTCACCGCCCTGAAAAAGGAACTGGACGATGAATTGCGGAAGAAGGACACGGAGATCCCTCTAAGTGTGCACTGGGGTATATTTATATGAATTTGAAATGCGCATTTAAAGGTTTTTTAGTGATTGTGGGGTCTTTAAGATTCCAATGGGCGCAAACCCCCATTGTTAATTAATTACCCGGGCTTTGAACCGAGGAACCTCTGATTAAGAAAGAGAAAAACAAACAGAATAGTTAAGCAATTTTAAGTGGTCGCTGTGAGTAAGGATAAGGAAGATATGGACTTTTCAAGGTAGTCTACGCCTTGTGAATTGACTTTTTATTTTTTATTGATAAAATGATTTATTTTTTTATTTTGAATTCATCTTATTTAAATTTATTTAGTTTTGAATGTTAAGAGTTATTTTTATTTTAGATTAAGATTGATTTAATTCTAAAATTGATTTTTTTTATTTGATAAGAAGAAAAAAAAAAGTCTTTTATTTATTATTATTATTTTTAGTTATGTTTTTTTTCTTTTATTTATTGATATCTAAATTTTTTTAATTTTAAAAATTGAGAGTTACTTTTTATTTAATTTTTTTATTATGATATTTATTTTAGATGAATGTTGATTTAGTCTTTTACTTTTTTATTTATGTATTTATTTATTTAATTTTATTTAATTTTTATTCATTATATATTTAATTTTATTTATTTTTTTGTATTTTTTATTTTTTTTTATTTACAATTTGATTTAATGAATAAGAATTATATTTATTTATTTATTTTAAGAAAAACTTTTATCTTATTATTTTTTTATGTTATTTATTTTTATTATATATTTTCAATGAAAGCATTTTAATATATTTTTTTATTTTCAACAACAAAGAAAATACGATCAGTCGGGGATTATTTTGATTTTTTTTTAGAAAATACATTAGTAACATACCAATTTTATTTGATAAAAATATCAATGACAATGTTATGAACAACTTTTATTTTGAATATTTTTAATTTGAATCCTTTAAAATATTATTTCGGGAGGAATATTAAAAATGGACAAATCTGAAAACTTATGAAGACTTCAGCAGATAATACTGTTTATTATTTTTTTAGAATAAAATTATTTAATATCATACTGATTTTATTTAACATAAATATGAAATGGGATGTTACGAACAACTTTTATGTTGAATACTTTTAATTTTGAGCTTTAAAAAGTATTGTTTTGAGCAAAATACCAGCAGAAGACGGTTCTGAAAATCAGGAGCTGTCAGGATTGTTTTGCTTATTTGAGAGGTATTTACATTGTATTTTTGTATGAAAAATTATGTACAAGCTCCTATTGATATGTATTTTATGAATATAAAATAATATATATATGTCACATTCACGGATCGGTACAGTTTTTTAATTCTTTTCTGATAAAGAACTAAACTGGACAGCTGAGGGTGTTTTGGGTATTTTTGAAAAAATTGCTTAAGAAACCTTTCGAACCAGATTATGATGCTATCAATAAGGTTATGATGAACAACTTTTATGTTGAAAATTTTCTTATTTAAAATCGTTTTAATGTACTTTAAAGCTATTTAGTAAAGAAGTTTCAAATAAAATTTAGAAAAAGCTGAAAATATATTTTTATTTTTAGAAAATAGTTTGACTTTTGAATTTAAACTCTTTTAGTTATTGATTTCTATTGATGGCAAGGGCTCACGACTTTGTATTAGCCGGCACAAGCCTTATAACTCTTCAAAATCATGGGCTCACGACTTAACTCAGCTGGCATAAGAGTTTATAGAGTTATTTTTATTTTATTATGAACCAAATTATTATAATCTACTAGTTGAATATTCATAAATGCATATAAAATCATACGAAACTCCAAAAATTATGAAAATTTACAGAGAGATGCATTATAACTATATCTAGATGTTTACAAAATTTTAATTAAATTGGAGTAGCAGAGATATGATTTTTTATTTTCGAATCAGATCGGGGGCAAAAGAGGAAAATGTTGTACTAGTATTTATTATTTTTCAGATTTAAAAAGGCTATAACTTTTTACAGAAAAATCAAAAAAATATAAAATTAGTTTCTGTAGATTCATATGACTTATTTCTACGAGATCTGAAAGTTTATAAGATTTGAAGTAGATCTCATCCCATTTTTCTTTTTATTGCATTTACAGCCATTTTAGGGTTGATTTTGCATTTATAAGGGATTCATTGATCTTAAACGGTTTAAATACATCATTTAGTTTCAATCTAACATTTAATAATGTTTGTATACAGATTTGAACCAAAAAAAAAAAAAAAAAATGAAAAAAACAAAAAAAAAATGAAAAAAGCAAAAGATGAATTGATGTTACCAGAATTTGTTGTTTTTCAGAATTAAAAAGGCTATAACTTTTTATAGAAAAATCAAAAAAATACAAAATCAGTTTCTGTAGATTCATATGACTTATTTCTACTAGATCTGAAAGTTTTATAAGATTTGGAGTAGATTTCATCCCGTTTTTCTTTTTATTGCATTTTAGCGATTTTAGAGCTGATTTTGCATTTATAAGAGATTCATTGATCTTATATGGTTTAAATGCATCACTTAGCCTCCATCTAACATTCAATGATGTTTGTATACAGATTTGAGCCAAAAAAAAAAGAAAGAAAATAAAAAAGATCGAATTGCAACATAAAAACATCAAGAAAAAAAAAAAATCGATATTGCACATGAAAATTTTCATCTTTATTGCACGAATCAAAATTACAAGCTCCAATACACTCTTGATATCTATATTTACAGGATATATAGCTACCTAGATCTAATTTGTAGCTTGAGTATAAGAGGATTTGATTGAATCTTGTATCTTTAGATTTGATTTTGATCTAAACTCAAAGATTGAATCTTATTTTGTATCTAATTTGAGCTTCAATTGGTTTTGATAGCGTTTTGGATTAGCATTCAGCTTGGGATGGGTTGTGTCTCTTGTGTTTGAAGGAGGAGAGGGGTTTAAATAGGGCTAGGGGGTAGTAGATGGGTGTATGAGATCGGTTTGACTTTTCTTTGACCAATTTATGCACCAACTCCCTTCATTCATCTTCTCATACTCTTCGAACGTTTTGTGGTGTATTAGACCAGTTCTAAGTGTTTTAAATGTGCTCTAATGGTGAGAGGACAAGTGGGGCAAATGGAGTTTGTTATGTTTTTGAAAATTTACAAATTTGCCCTCCCTAACCACCACTTGGTCACTGGATGATTCTAGGGACTTCTAGAAAGTTGTAGAGGTTCAAACACGTTCTTGCCACTCCATTCCTGCATTTTAGACCTTGCCGGATCACAATTATGCACCCGAGACCCGTTTTTGCCTTCAAACCCGATTTCAAGCCACATAGTCGTTCTCCTTCATTTCTTCACCATTTCTTATGTTTCAAAGCTTGATTAGCATCTAATTGATCTCAGGAATTGATCTATAATGTTTATTCAATCAATAGAATGCTCTGGTATAGAGTTTGACCAATTCGGTTTTTGACCCGATTTGCGAGTTCGTGGTCTCACCAATTTTAAAGCTTATGAAATTCAACCATGCCCTCAAACAATCTCTTGTGACCATGGAGAAGGTGTTTGAAGTGTCAATTTGATCAATTATGGCTCGGATTGCTCGATTTCATTTTTGGATCGGAAACTTCCCATTCAGTTTTCTCTCAAACCGCTCAACCATTTTGCAAGTTCTTTATCTCATTGTGTTCTCCTCTCCGTGCTCTTTCCAACGGTATATAATATGTGGGTTTTCGTCGCACGGGAGCACCATCACAATTTTTGAATTTTGGGCGGTGGAGAGGCTCGGGGTACTGTAGCGCGGACTGTAGCAGTATGGAAATTTTCGAATTTGGCCCCTCTCCATTTTGTTTTTTAATTGGAGCCCTCCATTTGCTGATTTTCTTATTTCTCCTTTGCTTTTAAATTATTTCTCAAAACTTTCTTTGTCCAAATCGCACCAAAATTTGCTAAAATATTTCTTGAAATATAAAAAATTTATGGTAATTTTTATTTAACATTTTGCCCCTTGTTCAAGCATTAATTAATTTTTAACGCTTGATTAATTAATTTTTCATTATATTAATCGATAATTTGGAATTTCCTTGACTTTCGTAACTCCAAAAATATCAAGTAATATATGAAAATTCTCAGAATTTTATGGAGAATTTGATTTTTCCATAAAATTTGAGTTTTGAGATTTTAGATTTCTAAGAGGTTTTTGATTTGAATTTGTAGAGCTTCGGCATTTAATTCTTATCTTAAAAATTTTGATTTTTGAGAATTTCACTGAATTCTTTTTTTGGTGCTTCTGGACTTGAATTAAGTCTTTTCGGGTTTTTAAAATTTCTCCTTGAATTTTTGAATCTTTTGTTTCAAGTTGCTTTTTTAATTCCTCGAATTTTCAAGAGTAAACAAAATGACAAAACTTAGAGTGTGATTTCCAAACACAATTGAAGAGAGATAATCGAGGCGATTGAAATCACGCTCATCTTCTTCTCCCCTTCCTATCACAAAAGAGATGGGAATTTCATTTCCATTTCGCATTTTGCCCTTCGTGACTTTGTAATGATCAAATGGGTAAATCTACAAATATGTAGATAAACTTTTTGTGAAGTTTTATAATTTGTGGATAATTTTTTTTAAGATTACGAAGCTAATTAAACATTGTCAATGCCCATTTTCAGAATCTTTCATTTTCTCCTATTCGAAATAAAAAGGGAAATCTTACATAATATAAAATAATTAAATGTTCTTCTATGACTCAAAACTTTCAGCAGAAGTTATAGTAGAATCAATCATCGTTCTTGATCTTCAACAATATATAACAGTACGATTCAAGTTGATTTCAATCCACAGAAAAATTGAACTTATAAAATTTGTA
Organism: Schoenoplectus tabernaemontani; assembly: GCA_037127355.1. Lineage (NCBI taxonomy): Eukaryota > Viridiplantae > Streptophyta > Magnoliopsida > Poales > Cyperaceae > Schoenoplectus > Schoenoplectus tabernaemontani. Next base: position 16,950,174 of record CM073743.1, on the reverse strand, counting down.
TTAAAAAAAACGTTGGTATGTGTTTCTAATTAAATGACTTAGATCGGTTATTTAAATCTTGAAAATGAATATCTCAAGTTGTTCGACAGGTAAATATATATCTTTTGCATAACACTATCATTCACTGGTCCAACTTCCTCTGGAACCGGAAATGGCAGGTGGTTGGTGCAAGCCTTTTCTTAGGATGGCCTTAATCTAGTTTTCATTTTTTTAACATATATATAAGACCACAAGCAACATTTCAATCAGTCATCCACTTAGACGATTTTATCAGTCAAACTTATTTTTATTTTTTATTTTTTTTTTTTTTTTTTTTGGGATGCCCACCTACCTAACTTTTTTTTTTTTTTTGCTCATTTAATCAGTCAATCACTTGACGACTCATTTTTAGTTCTGTTTCTAGCATAATTCTAGAGCATCAGAATTTACTTTCTAACTTTAAAAGTTAGGCTACACCCTTTTGGCATTTATCCGACTTGTATTGTATCCGATAAGACGGGTATAATTAAGATTTTAATTTTATTAGATCATCGGATATGAATATGGATAAGAAAAAAATTCCATTAACTTATCAGGTATGGATATGGATAAGGAGTTTTCGTTAACTTATCAGGTATGGATATGAATAAGGGGTTTTCGTTACCCGTTATCCATTGGGTAGGGGATGCCCACCTACCTAACTTTTTTTTTTGCTCATTTAATCAGTCAATCACTTGACGACTCATTTTTAGTTCTGTTTCTAGCATAATTCTAGAGCATCAGAATTTACTTTCTAACTTTAAAAGTTAGGCTACACCCTTTTGGCATTTATCCGACTTGTATTGTATCCGATAAGAGGGTATAATTAAGATTTTATTTTTATTAGGTCATCGGATATGGATATGGATAAAAAAAAATTCCGTTAACTTATCGGGTATGGATATGGGTAAGGGGTTTTCGTTACCCGTTATCCATTGGGTAAATTATATATATAATATATATATATATAAATATAATTATTTTATATTTTTAATAAATATATACATAGTTAAATTATATAAATATATATAGTAATTAGTATATATTTTTTATGACAATTGACATGAAAAAATTATATTATTTTTGTTATATCTAAAATGTTAATTATTATTGTACTTCATTAGTATATTTATTTAATGCTATTTATTTATCTAAATCATATAATTGTTTTCATTGAATTATTTTTATTTTTACTCGTTATCTACTATTACCCGTTCGTTACCCAAAATTTTTAATGGGTAAGGGTAGTGTATGGGTAAAGAAAATTTTAATGGGTATGGATAGGATATGGATAAAGAAAATTTTAATAGATATGAATATAAAAATACCTCCGCCCGTACTCTATTTTTCCCATTGAAAGCCCTAATTAATTGGTATGTGAATAGGGAAAACCAAGACACAAATTAAGGGTGCTACTTTGGGCAGCAGTAGCTTTTGTAAGAACACTCCTTCAAGCTTTTAGAGTCTTAATGACCGAATTACTCCTGATTAATCTGATCTTTATTTGTATTTATATTTATAGAATGTATTCTGATATTTTTAATTAACCCACATTAATTAAAAAATATTTGATTTCCGATAAACAATTAAGGAGAAAAGCTCTAAGATTACATGCATTTAGTATCTTTAGAAATAATGCAATTTTTTTGATATAAATTGCGTAGTGATACAATTATATATATTATACATAATCAATGTACACATAAAATATATCTTATCTAGTAAATTCATACAAAATTTATTAGCATTATCAATTTGCAAAAATATTAACATAATTGCTTCACACTAAAAGAAAAGATATATCACATAGAAGTTAAAATCAAACTTGAAATAAAATTATTAATCTAAATTTAAAAGACATCAATATATGTTGTCTTTATTAATCTTATTTAATTTTTAAGGATAAAAGAAAGGGAGATGGTGAGTGCTGGAGTACATATGGCATGTCTGCAAACGAATAAAAGAAAGGGAGTTTGTGAGTACTGGAATCCATACAAACGAATTTAATTTAAAATTATTTAAAACTAAATCAAATTCGAACTAAATCAAACTCGAACTGAATTCAAACTCTAAATAAACTCAATTATTTTAAGTTTTATATTTATTTTCATATTATCATAAAGAGTTAAAATAATTAATATTTTATTAATTTTATATTGAAATTTGTAAAAATAAATTAATAATACCTTAGTAATTTTATAATGAAATAATTATATTATTACATATATTATTAACTAAATATTTAAAAATATATGTAAATAACTACATATCGAACTATTACGAATCGAACTTGAACTAATTCATTAAAAAGTTATCGAATCAAATTTGAATCAAACTAACAAAAACAATATAACCGAACGAACTAAAATCGAGCTAAAATCAAATCAAACACCAAACAAATTACGATTATGAATTTTTCTCGCAGCCTTGATCACGAAACATTCTTTTTTTTTTTGGTTTCAAGCTTTGCTTGTAATAAAAAGGATAATTGTTTACTACTTTGACCAAATCGGAAGTGTTTAGTTTCCAAAACAAACTATTTCTAGCATTCGTCTATATTGATGATTTTTTTCGATCAGTTAAAATTTAAAAAAAATAAAAAATATTAATGATCAGTTCAATTCGTATCACATCAGTCTAGAGTTACTTCGCAAGTCATCACGTTTGGTTTTAAACAGCTATGAACAGATTAATTAGATATTGATCTGTATTGGAGAGAAGAAGTGATACAGATGTATTCTGAATTATCGTTTTTCATTACAGTATTGGAGATTATTACATTCTATTAATAGGCAGAAGGTATGAGCTGTAAATAAAATAAAATCCTTAAAATCTAGTTAAATGATTATCTACCGAATATCTTGATTGACAGAATTATTTTGAGCTGATTGTTTCCAGTGTTGTGTGAAGTGGACATCTCCATTGGATTGGTTATTAAGCTAAAAAGGCTTCATTTTCATTTCTTTTTGAAGTTTCTTAAGATGAGTGTGTTTCTCAATATTATTATGATAAAAATTAATGTGAGAAAAAAAATTCATACGAGCCGCTAGGAACTTGATGAATTACCATGGCTACTAATGAACAAATTATATTCAAATTAAATAATAAATGACTGTAACGAGGAAGTATGATTTTTTATTTTATACTTATTTGGAGATTTCGAAATGTTGGATCGGGCGCATTGAATAAGTTCTTGCAAATCACAAATCATTTTCATTATTCAGTTTATATTCTTATTAGCATGCTTTTAATTAACAACGAATTGACATGCTATACTTGATCTTATCACAAAAGAAACAAAAATAACACGTTAGCCCATTTCTATATATTACTTTTTTCTATCTCATCTCTCATTGGGGAGGAGGATTTGCAATAAGAATTAATAAAAAAATGATGTCAAATGGTTTTCTGTGCTAAAAAGAATGTAAATCTAACTACATAAATTAGCACAATACATTTTCTTAGTGCTAAGCACTTCCTAAGAACGATCTACAAAGTCCAAATCATCAAAAAGAAAAGGGATAAGAAAACAAAAACAAGCACACATCCAAAAAACAATTAATTGAGATAGAGAAAGGTGGATGCAAAATAAAATATTAATAAAATCGAAAACAACTTGGAAGGTTCTTTCTTTCTTTTTTTGGAGGGGGTTGAAGCTTTGAAGGTTTTGTTATCGAATTGGGTCAGTAGTGGTGGCACTGTATTGGAGTAGAGAGGCTCTTTTAGGGTTTGAAACCAGTAGCTCCTGGGTGTCTTTCGGGAGTATATTATAGACAGCCTGTAGATCCAACTTTAGTTTGTCACATGCAGCCAGAGATTCCCTGGCCCCACTCTCATAACTCTGCAGATGAGAGAGAATTGGAATTATCATAATTAGGCCCAAAAGTCCATCTCAAGTCTCAACTATAAATTAAAGTTTTTTGAAGCAGAACTATAAATCAAAGTTATCAACTACATGACCGAAATCTGCAGCAGTTGTTGACAAATATTTTTTAATCAATTCAAACAAAAATATTTCATGTCATACAAATGAGTAAATACAGAAAAAGCAAAGACATCAAGATCCGGCCAAAGATGGCTAATCAATTCGGGAAACTTAATAAGCCATTGGGAGAATTAATCGATAATAGTTAAATTCATTCATTTTTAAGCCAATTGATCTAGTATGAAATAATTTTCAAAGCTCGTGCATATTTTTAAGTATAAATCTGTCTCATATATATAAACAAGATCAACGGTTCGAATTTGAATTTGGATGTCAAATTTTGAAAGATCAAAGAATTATGGCACCTTATAACACCAAAAACTTGTGACATTAGAACCCTTTTATACAATTTGATCTAACTTAAAAATCATTTGGTCACTGATAGTGGACAAACTGACTTGTTAAAACATCCTATCCCATACACAAAGGTTACACAACATGTATATCACCAGGTTAAAAAGTTACCAGCACAGACTAGCATCCCTTATCAGTTCCAGTATAGTTTGTGTAAACAAAGTCGAAAATCATTTTCTTTGTTGCTAGTTCCATGAACTGTAGATTTCACAACTCTCAAGAAAAATATTTAATCCATACTAAAAAATAGTTACAACTGGTAATACTTAGTATGCACTACTTTTTTCTGGTAAAGCCAGTACACGCTACTTTTTTCTGGTAAACATTGACATTAATTCTGTTGTAGGTGTATGGGACTACTATGGCTACCTTGGGAACGATTTTGCATAGAAGGATGACAAGCCAAAGGAACCATAATAAACACAAGCTTTTGATGACCGCTTCTGGTGAGCATCCAGATGGGCATCACAAAAGGGGGACCAATTACCACTATTACAGGTCACCAGTACTGGTCAATACTGGTACAGGAAGGGCTTAGCTGCTCAGTACAGATTATGGCAGCAGATACAATTTAAAATTTTTAATGGATTAGAAAATAAAGGGAGAATGTATACCTTGATCTCTCTGAGAAGATATCTCTCAACAGCATTAAACAAATCAACTCTTTCCAACTCAGACATGTTTGAGATTAGCTTTTGTATATCTACAGTAATCCGAGCCTGCCTCCAGAGCCGCTGTTGCTCTGTGTCAGTTGCAGCTCTCCTCCTCTGGAACCAAGGCATGAAGTTCTTACCTCCCACGAATCGTCTGAAAAGAATGCCCAATGAGAGGATACATTGTCACAATTGGTAACAACACAGTCATTAATATGAATGCAAAATACAAAAAAGCATGATTCATTCTCGTTTGCCGATTTTGTACATATCATCAAACAATTGTAGTTTTACATGATGAAGTGTACCATGAATTGTCACAAAGTGACGTCACAAAATTAAGCATTGAGAAAGGCAAAAAGTTAAAAAGTAAACATAAGGTGTCTGCATCAGAGAAATGTTGGTACTATTTCCAGGTGAAATAATTGAAGATAGGTGTATGCATAAGGTGTCTGCATCAGAGAAACATAAGGTATATGCATGACGTTTTAGTCACGTATTTATTAATGTAATTTGGTGCAACGGAGAAGACTTCCAAAAGAACGTGCATAATTATATAACAATCCAAACAATCCGTGATCAGCCTATTTTCTAACTTTAATTTTTGAAAAACTTTTTCTATTTTTATTTATTTTCTTTTCATTTAGAAAACAATAGCCAAATCGACAATGGTACCAATGAGGGCTCTGGGTCATTATAAGGTAATTGTCCCTTAGTACATATATTTCAAGTTTTCAACTATTATGGCATAGTGTAAATAGGATTTATGAAAGTCCATCTACATTGTTTTCCTATTTGATATATACATTGATCAGAGAACCAAATCAAGGTTGTGAAATGACTTCAAGCTATCTATTGCAGAAATTTTTTCCTTCTTTCCTTCAGTACAGAAGGGAGAATGGAACAATTAGATAAGAGTTTCCTTCATTCACCAAGTAAAATGAAAAAATTATCCTCTAGAATGCAGCATTAACTTCTTGTCAATTTATTTCACTTTGAACAAAGTAATCCAATCTTCAGTTTCATCTAGGTTTGTACCATTTTATATGCTTACAGGCTCTCTTTGGAAAACAGGATTCCTTTTCCAGGATTGCTATGCAACATGGTGTCAACATTAGAGGTCACAGAAAGCTAGTATCAAATATCATGTTTGATAAGCCCAGAGAACACTGGGACAACATGGAACAGTTTGAAGCACTATTCCATTAAAACAAAGGACTAAAACTGAGGATTATAGCAATGCAAGCATGTCCAACCTATAGAGGATAGTACCATCACAGAGGGTTGGTGGTCATGAGCACTATGTTAATTAAATGATTGACAGTTTTAAAAGTATAATACATGTTTTTATTTCCATTTTTATTGGTTTTGTTATACATTGCACATACGAATAGTACTGAACATAAAGTACAAGTACGAACTGGTCCTCTCATATGGATAATCATAATATATTCAGCTTTTTTATGTAAACAAATATTATCAAAAAAATTAAAATAAATAACATGATCTTTATATTATAACCAATAGTGATTGCAGCCAGTATGAAGGTTTCTATTACTAACTTAAATGCTACAATCATATTATTTTATGGGTTTGTGGTAACCAATGGTGTTCTCCATATCTTACTGTTAACCATTAAAATATCAATCAAGCTAGGAACAACAGATAAAGTGGTTATTTGACAGTACCAGATGGGACTGAGAATCAGGAATGCCATGGTTCTAACTTAATAGCAGATTTACTAAAGGCAAAAGTACAAACCTATAAAGATCCAACCAATTCGAGCGCATCCTTTTTGCAAGGAACTTTCCAGGCCCTCTAGTTGCCAGGCCTTGTAGAAACTCATCAGACCGAAAAGTGTTAACAGGCGGTGGATCCATAAATGGCGAGGTACCTTCTATCGGGGTATTAACCCTAAAGTATGGACCAAATGGTGCAAGAAAATTGGTTGTCAATTCCAAAAAGTGCCGCCTTAAAATCTCGTTGTTAACCACTGACATGGATTCTTCAACCCGAGAAGAAACACCAGCATCCATGAGCCTGTTGAGAACAGCTGTATCAGGTTTTGTACACCCGGAATACTTAGACCAGACAGCTTCTTTGTGCTCCGTCATGAGAGAAAGTGGTCCCTGTCTTTTCATCTTGATTGAATTGAAGAATATTGTAGGAGAAAATTTTGGTTGATCAAGTTTAAGTCCATTCACTGGCAGCACCCTTGTTGAGTTTGGGCTTTGGCTTCCAACAGAAACAACTGTTGGTATATTTCGGAGTGATTTAAGGAAGAACAAATTGGTCACGCCTAAAATTACTGGTGGGAAAGATACGCCACTGGGGATGGAATTGAAATGAGCAAATTCAGGGTCATGAATTGTAAAGTAAGGTCGATAGTCTACACTACAAGGTACTGGAGCAATTAGACTTACAAGTGCACTAACGGCCTCCGAGCACTGTGATGGGGTTGGTGCAATAACAAGGATTGGGTCACCAATTAACATCATCTCCCATAAATTCCATAAATGGAGAATTACACCACGAAAAGACGCGAATAAATCAGAGTCATGGAACAAACCATGCGGGACTGAAGGATTGGACTGAACCACAGGCGGAGGGCACTCCGGGTTTGGTGGGAGGTGTACCCGTAACGAAGCATTGCCAATTGGGAGCTCCATCTGTGTACCTCGAACTGGGTCCGGCCATGCAGCCACGTGTGAAGCCACCAGTGACAAAGCTGCGTGGCCTAGATCAAAACAGAGTGGGCCCAGTATCTGTAAAAGCAACCGAAACACTGCTGAAAAAGGAAGATGTGTAAGAATCACCACTGATTTTTGTTCACCACCACGTGGCAGTCTCGGGTCTTGTCTCTGCCGATTGAACACAAATCCGTAGAGGTAGTCTAGATCTACATTTGAAGTCTGGTCTGAATTTGAAAAGGGGAGGCGAAAGGAGAAGAGAGAATCGTGGAGAGTGGACCTGTTGTGAGGCAAATGGTGAGACATGGAATCAGGGAAGGAGGAGAAGGAGGCGAGGCGGAGCTTATCGGGCGGGAGAGGAGGCGGATCCGGGTACGACTTCTCTACGACCTGGCCCCGTTCTAGGTCGAAGCGAATTATGCAAAAGGCAGTGACCCATCGCCGCAGCGCCGTTGGGTCAGGTGTGGCGGCGGCGGAAGCGCCGCTAGGATCCGGGTTGAATCCGATTCCATTCATTGGCGAGATCGTGAGCTCACTTGGTTTGCTAGAATGGATTTAAACTATAAAGATTATAGATTTTCACCTCTCATGTTACTTATTCTTTTTCTTGATGAGATTTTCATTCAAAATTTTGGTTAAGAGAGGGGGAATGAAGGGAGAGTGGCCCTAAGCGAGCTGGAGTGCTTGATTATGGTTCTCTTTTGTGTTTTACTGTTTTTACATTACATGGATTGAATGATTAATGATTGAATATGAGAGAAATTATCCGCAAACAGACTGCTTTCTTTGTGTTTCGTCAAGTTGGGAAAAGGAAAGTAGTTGGTAAATGTCTGGTTTAATGATTCGGAAATAATTCAATTTCAGAGTAATCGCCATTAAATGAATTCAAAAGAAGCAGCCAGGTCAAGGGAAGATTAGTTTATAGCAAATCTATTGATATCAAGGGTACACGGTACACTTCGCAATATGTGGTAATGTGGTGTGTAATATAAAGCCCAGGCAAGGCAATTATTAAAGATGACACTTTGTTTAATTGTTTTATACTATGGATTTGAAGATTGATCATTGGAGATAAGCTTCTTGATACTCTATCACAATGTCATTGCAAAGACTAATGTTACGGGTGGCTATAATTCGAATTCCTTCTTTGTTCCGATGAAGTAAAGGTAACTTCTCAAATCAAATAGTACTACTTTTTTTTCAGAATCTATTCAAATTTTCAAATTACTCAAGTTGTATTTTACTAATGAATACTACATTATTCATCCGATCATCTCATATTGTTGACAAAATTTACATTTTTATTTATTGTGCAAAAATATCAACATTTTGATTTGTTAGTTATATTATACAGTATCCATAAATGATACTAATGTTAATACCAGTCGTTGTTACAAATGTTCCTTGAACTATCCGATCCGCATAATAATTCGTGCACAATTTGATCCACTTTTCACTAGACAAACAAAAAACTATATGTTGCTATTGTTTCTTTTTTTTTCACCTTATTATTACATCTTTTGAATCCAGAATAAATACCTGCATTTTTTGCACTACAAATTAGATTGTACAAAAAAGCATAGTATCGACAGTTCGATAAAGGTGAAAATGCTAAAGTATTCTATAAAGTATAATTCTGCAATGTTTTATATCCAAATTCAATTTTCAGATCTAATTAGAAATTTCATTTTTCATAATGTGACTAAAATTCTCATATAGAAATTTTTATACTATTCAAAATATATTTTATTATCTTTTCAGATGTGTGATAATTGATTCAAATATGAACCATTTAATAACAATAATATTTTTGCACTAAATAATAAATATATTTATAATGTTTCAAAAATATATAATTTGTTTTTTTTTAAAAGAACTTTCATAGGAAGAGGCCATATCAAAGGAATGAATGATCGTTTAAATTTTGAGATTTTCAGATTGTAAAGTACAAAATAGACGTGGTTTAAAAACCTTAACAATTCTTAATTGCATGAACATATTATATCCGAATTAAAAAAATCGACATTATCAAATTGTTCTGTAATAATTATATGAACTCGTCATTGTGCTTTTCCAATTTGTTACTGTGCTCCTAATTGAAAGAAGCCCACAGTTTTATAACCGCTCCGCGTTGCTAACTTGCTATATTCCAGCAGTCGTATTAATTTAAACTTTCATTTGGTATTTTACATGACATTGTGTCTTGATTCCCAATAAAAGAAGAATACATGCCCCCTAGTTAGGACTTAATTAGGAGTCGATGCTTCTTTACTTCCTGCCCACATAAATCCAAAAAATAATACATTGAGCCCAATGTCGAACAATTTAGGCCATCAAGGAGGCCCATTAAAAGTTGGAACCGTTTTTTTTTAATATATATATATATATATATATATATATATAATTTATATATGGGGATCATTTGGCAATTGGTTATCTTAATAATTTTGATAAAGGATTTTCAAATAAATATTAAAAAAACTCTTCAAATATATATATATATATATATATATATATATATATATATAGTGGAGATATCGTGAGCTTAAGCTCACGGAGGCCTTCCGTGAGTTTAACTCAAAAAACATATTAAATCATCTCGAAATTTTAATTTATCATTCTCATTCAATTTTTTATATAAAAATCTTGTGGTATGCAAAAATTTGGAGTGTTTTGAGCTTTTTAAGTCACCGTTTTTAATTTTTTAAAATGATGTTCAAGTATGGAATATATTATTATTTTTTTTAGAGCTGATTTTCAAAAATTAAAAACCACAACTTAAAAATCTCAAAACGCTCCAAATTTTTGCATCCCATGAGATTTTCATATAAATAATTTAATGAGAATGATAAATTAAAATTTCAAAATGATTTGATATGTTTTTTGAGTTAAGCTCACGGAAGGCCTCCGTGAGCTTAAGCTCACGGTATCTCTACTCTATATATATATAAAAAAAAAAATTAGGTTGTGTTGCTTTGCAAAGCACAGAGTCGTTGTGTGCTTTGCGCTCTATTTTTAATTTCAAGTCAGAAATAATCAACCTGAACCGTTCAATCTAATCCTCATATAAAAATCTATTACTAAATCAAATTTTATATTTTTTCATTTTTTTTGCTATTTTTCTGATGAGGAGAAAATGATTTTATCTGAGAATTCTGGTTCATCCAAAAATTATGGTTTTTCCCCTATCCAAAAAAATATAAAATTTAGTTTACTAATAGATTTTGATATGGAGATTAGATTGAGCAGTTTGGGTCGATCATTTCTGACTTAAAATTAATAATAGAGCGCAAAGCACACAACGCTCTTGTACTTTGCAAAGTACCATAGCATCATTATATATGTGTGTGTGTGTGTGTGTGTGTTCTTTTACTTGTAGATTGATAGTGATTCAAAGTTCATGCAATTTCATTATTATAGTCCATCAAAGACCATTAAAATTTTATATAATTTACAACGGTTCTAATTTAACAGTATTTGATGGACTATCAAATGATAATAAAGTTACATTAAATTTGAATCACCATCTAGAAGAACATATCTATAAAAAAATTATTTTTAAAATTTATTCGAAAATCCATTATCATAATTGTCAAAATAGCCTTTGTCAAAGTGATCTCTCCCTTTGTATATACCCATCCGTTATTTGATTGTTTCTGTTAACAAGTTATTTTCCTATTAATTTCTTCAACAGATGGTTAAGGTTGTTGCACATTTTGCAGTAATAATTAATCGGACATTCCTAACTACCAACTGGCTAGCAAGCAGCCAAATTATTAATTAATTTGTTTGATAAAGTTAGGCAGTAGGCCATCTCCCGGACTAATATTGCATAATTATTTAGCGTTTTTTCTTGTTAAAGTTGACGTGTTGTTCGATCATTAATTACTTTACGAAACATTTAATTATTTCCACAAATTAGCAGTAAGTCACCATCTCGGTACGCTATCAGAAAATAATTTGACCGAGAATTCAGTAATGAATTTAGAATTCATTAAAAAAGACAAATGATAAAAAACAGATATGTTTGTAACAATTTTATGTTTTCGCATAGGTTATAATTGCGCATGGTGCTTGACAAATGATTACAACGTGCGATGCTGATGGACCACATGGAGATGTTTATATTCATTGAAGGTGATAATCTGAACTGATCTGGGCAGCTTTTAATTTGGGTGTCAATGTGTTGTGTTGGATATTAGATATAAATATTGAGGGTGTCGAGTGAAAAAAAACTTTCAAAATACATTATAATGATTTTTGTACAAATTTTGATTTTATAAGGGGTTAGGCCTTCGCTGATCCACCCCTAATTTTGTCTCTAATTTTGTCCTGATCCGATTCGAGAAACTCTTCTGATCCGTCCAGAAATGTATCCGATCTGACTTGACTTTAAAAAAATTAAATTGATTTGATTTGAATCTAACCCGATCTGAAATCAAATGACTCATAATCCAATTGAAATAAACTGGAGATCTAAAAAAATCAATATATAAATTAACCTGATTTCTTCTAAAATATCAAACTAACTCAATCAAACTTGCTCGATCCTAAACCTGACCTGACCCGACCCGCCCGATTAGTGCCTCTAATCTTTACCAAGCTACGGAAATTTTTGTTTTCTCTCCAGCATTGCAAAAATGGACACATTAAAATTAGTATTAGAGTAAAATTTTGAATTAAATTTGCATCCAGCTAATAATTATAAAATAATTTTATTTAAATTATCCAAATAGAAAATAATGCAAAAATATATTGTTTATTATTTCAATATGATGCTTTCTTCTAGTTTAGAATATTTTTTTGTCTTTCGTAAAAGATTGAAAATATTTAAACTGTAAATTGGCACAGGTTCGCTATGATCATGATTTTTTGAAAAGAGGGAAATTTCTGCTAGATTAGTTTTGTTATGATATTTCACAGGGCTTTTTGGTCACAACTCATAAAAATTGCATCCCCGTTTGGCGTTGAAATATTATGAATAAAAGATGATATTTTAAGGTAATGGTAGATGATATTTACCGAAATGATACGTTTATAATAGTTTAGACAAATTAGTAAAAGAATGATTTGATAAGTAGCTAATTTTAATTACTATAAAACTGCACAAAAATCAACTTGAGAAATATCAAAAGATAATGCACAAATCAAGTTGAATGCTATATGCAAATTTAATGAAAATATGCTCTAAGAATTCAACTAAATATTAATTGTCAAAAAAACCAATTAATGTTAAATAATGTTATACACGAAATGTAACTTTGTAAAGATTTTAATTATGAGATGCACAAGATGCAAGTGCTGAATTTTAAAGAAGACTCAAGATGTTAACGAAAGTTCGGTTATAAAAACCTACGTCTCCGGATCTCACCTCACTAACGGGTTACCGCTTTATTATTTAAAAATATCTTACAATTTAGAAGCTTTAGCTTCTTCACAAAATAAGTGCAAGAAGACTAAAAACTATAAAAGAAGAATGAATCAAGAGCACTCAAGGCTCAAAAACACAGTTAAAAAGCTGAAGAGAAAATTGAGTCAAAGCTCAAAGATGTGCAATGCACTATTTAGAAATTATACAAGAGATTCATTAAGTTTGGCTAATTTAAGATTTTTATTTCTTGTAATTTGCAAGGAAGATTGTATGGGCTCTTTGTTTGTTGTTGAGTGAGTGCTCTGAATTGTTTGAGATTTAGAAGGTTTTGAATAATAGTCATAATCTCAGAGCATCATCTTAAATAAGAACTTTAATAGAAAGCAGTGGTATTTTTTGCGTAGAAAAATATTATAATGATTTCTAAAACGTTATAACATTTATGTATAGTGAATCTTGAATTTTCAAGAATACTCCTTATCAAAATTTTAAATAACGTTATAACGTTCAGAAATGAATAGGATGAACCGTTATAACGATAGATGGAAACGTTGAACGTTTTACAAAATGTTAGCAACGTTTTGATTGTTTGACCAACCTCTGACAAGTTTTACGCCCTTAAGAAATGTTATAACGATTCACTAAACCGTTATACATTTCATGAAGCATTAAACGCTTTATCAAGCGTTACATAATGATATACTCTGTTAAATTTGGCTCATCTCTGCTTACAGAAAAACTTAGAATATTTGTGAGCATGTGAATGAAATCGTTATAACGTTTCTCTGTGGCAGAAATCTTTTCCTTGTAAAATTATGAAGAATATAAAATTTTGAATTATACTTGTACATGAAATATAATCATATATCTTCATAAAATCTCTGAACTGATCTTGATCATCTACTCTTGAATTCCTTGAAGCTTCTTAGGATCCTACACACAAGTCTTAAAGAAACTTGTTAAATTCAACAATGTTTTGCAAAATAATAAAATCAAAGAAATTATTAAGTACAACAAAAGATATTAAAGAAAAGATATATTATGTTTTATTTTTAAAGTATTTCTATAATATTTAAATTACCTTACGTTAAACTACATTTATTTAGTTTATTAAAATGCTTTAAAATGCTTAAATTATTTTTACTCTCCTTTCACTTCGCCAAATAAACGGAAGGTAACTAGTAATTTGGATGTTCAAGTATATTCAAATAGATCGTATTGAGTCATTTTTATTTTATTTTTTTATCTGATTTGATCTAATTAATTTAAAATAAATATTTTCTTGTCCTGATCTGATCTATATAAAATAATTAAATATTTTTTATTTTTATATATATTAAATAATTTATCATCAATTAGATAATGCATATATAAAATTTAACCAATATTAAATTATAAAATAAAACTATCTGACTACAGTATTTTTTTACTATGGTATTAGAAATTACTGCTAGAATTAAACTTTGTCGCTCTTCGTACACAAAGAGATCAATTTTGGATTCGATATATCAAATTACTGATTTTTTTTCTTTCGCATCATTGATCGAGTCATTTTATCTCCATGGAGAATTGTAACATCATTATATTTTTCTTTCATTATGAATATTATGAGCCAACATTAAATAATATGAATAATATTATATAAAATAAAACTTTCTATCTGACTACAGTATTTTTTTACTATGGTATTAGTGCTATAATTAAACTTTGTCGCTCTTCGACAAAGAGATTGGATTCGATATATCAAATTACTGATAGATTTTTTTCTTTCATGTATTATGTTTGTAGATATATCGAATTTATAGTTTATAGCATCATTGATCGAGTCATTTTATCTCCATGGAGAATTGTAACATCATTATATTTTTCTTTCATTATGAATATTATGATTTATTCAGTGTTGTACATTAGGATGATTGGGGTCCCAATAATTTGGCAAAAAATTTTTCTTGAAATTATTTGTCTTTTTGTGAATTTTGTTATTTATTTATGTATAGATTATATACAATTATTTTGCTGATGTGTTTTGAAATATGTGCAACTTGAAATTCAGTTTGTGCCACTTTTAAAATAACTTTGCTTAAAATGACATGTAATTCGTACTTTTGAATTCTCATAACAGTTAATTCGAAAAGTAATTATAACATGAATTACTGCTAGAAATATCATAAAAAAATCACATGAGCATTGATAGTTAGAGATATCAATATAAATAAGAACTTTGATCACTATAAATAGCTCAAAAACAAACTCTATGTCAGCCGTAAACTTTACGAGTCTACGTCAATTATAAAAATATTTAACATAAATAATTAATTTGTTATACATAAATAGATTAAGTTTTTGATATAACTAGCATTGCTAACTAGTCGATTTAGCGTGCTGACTATTAGGCACATTGCTAACTATTATATTGACGCATTACAGTTATAATAATGTGTTTATGTATTTAATATAAATAATTTATTTTTTATGTAAATAATCATACTGTTCAGTATAAATAGGTTTGAACGAAGGAAATGGTGAATCAATTAATTATGAGAGTTGTTGTTAACTTTTGTATGAGTATAACAATGGATTTCTATACTTAATATAAATAGTTTGTTTTATTTAAGTAACTCAAGTATTTATAAAAAAAATTATTTAATTAAGTATTTGAAAAAATTTATTACAACTATAATAATAACTTTAAATAACTAGATCAATTGATATAAATAGCTTTATAACGATTTCGATCTATTTGTAAATAACATAGTTTTATATAAATAATAAAAATAACGCATACAAATAGGTGTTAGACCAGTTGATTTAAATAATTTTATAATAATGTTGATCTATTTATAGCTAACAATGGAGTTTTATATAAGTGACGAGTATATTTCATACAGCTATGTTGAACCTATCGCTAGAAATATTATTAGAGGCGATTTGATTGTAGCGTTGAGCGCGAGCATCAAGCAGTAATTGGTCAAAGTTTTGTTGGGGATTTTGCGTGGAGATAGATTCATGGGATAATTATCAGCCTTTTTTTTGACTATAATATGATCAGTGAAGCGTCTAAGTCAAAAGTCACGACTGTCCATTTTATTCCGATACTATTTATAGCAACCTATAAATTTATTTACATGTAATAATTTTATTATTTATATTTTTCATAGCACCATAATCAGCGCGCCATCAATTGATTTTCATTCTGACATTATTTATATCATTAGTTGTCCCTATTTATATTTACTGTGCCAGTTACTAAAATTCTAATAACTTAAAATAATGTTATTTGATATCCATGTTATTTATATCTACGTTTTTGGTAATTATTGTATCTATTGGCTTCAACTATCAATTTTATTTATATCTATTAATTTTTGCTATATACATCAACCGGCTTTGGTGGTTAAATTCCACCATTTATACAAATAAATAATCACAACAATTGATATAAATAGCACAGTATAATAGATATAAGTAAATTTGATAGTTTTTACCAAGTGCTAACTCCCTCTAATTTTCTTAAAGAAACGTCATTTCAATTTCAATTTTTTTTTGAATTATTAATGTGCTATGCAGTTATAAAAATAGAAAGTCGGAAACATATAAAAAGTTAATTGAATGTTTAAAATGGAAATTTTTCGTTTGGGGACAACGAATGGGGATAAAAGGCTGGGGACGATAATAATATTCCTTTTTTTAAATATTACTTCTGGAGAGAGGACATCAAAAGCGGTTTCTTTTTAAAAAAAATTGAAATCAAGAGTCTCGTCAAAGAGATGCATCTAAAAATTGGCGCATGAATCTAGAAGAGGACAAGTGTCAATCATCGCCTTATCATTGACATACGTTCACCAATTTCTAGCGTATCTTATGTGGCGCTAAATATGTGGCTTTTGGTGCGCAAACTGATTTTAATAATTATTATTTATTAGTAACATTGAAGTCAAATATAGTCAACCAGCCTGCCGTATATCGTAACAAACATGCTTTGGCCACACCAAGACGCTTTTATGACAAATTGTTTATTATTTGGAAAGTTTACAAATGTTAATTGACTTGAATTATTTTTTTCCAAAAAGAGGATAAGTCCAATATCACTGTTTTGTCCACCAATAATATTCAGCCACGTTAGCATCTCTTAAAAGGATTATATACCAAAAAAAATTGTTTATGATACAGATTTATTGATCGAAATTATAATGATTCTTACATGCGATCGATTTAATTGGTCATTCATTAAAAAAATGTCACCTTTATGAGAAATTTTGAACATCTTTTGAATCGATCCAAAGTTCATTCCCTATCTAAGAAAAAGACCAACAAAATCATAATTTTAATTTTGTAATCTGAATAATATATTCAAAATATGTATTATAAAAATTGGATATACGATATCCATAAAAATCTAAATATATGCGAGAGTTATCCAAAATAGGAAAAAAAAACTACAATTTTTCTTCTTATATAGCCAAGAAGGAAAAAAGGACACCAATATCTTGTATACATATAACACACTTATATATACTTCAGCTTTCACATATAAATTAAACAATATCATTCATATTTCCTCACAGATAATCCAAAAAGGTCAAGTAATAATTGCTTTGATGCATGCTTTTCCTTTAAAAGAACAAAACAAAGCTCTATTTTAAGCCTACACATCTTATACTCATGATCAGGGGCTGATCATGTGGGTCTATGGGGCAACTGTCATCTTCTGAATTTTAAAAAATATTATTTTTCGATAATATTTTCGATAATTTGCTCCTCTCTAAAATTTTTTTGCTCTGCCTCTGAATTATCTAATTATTTTTATTGAGAAAAAAATATTTAATAGCGTGCATAATGAAAGAATTATGTGAAGATATCAAAATATACTATTTCGTAGACAAAAACTTTCTTCATCAACTGAATTATCTATTACTTTGAGCTTTATTTTGTTGTTATTTTTAATATATAAAATATTATTATTTTAATAATTTTTTATTAGATAAGAATATATATTAAATTATTATTTTTTATTTAGTATCCGATTAGTTAATAAATTTGAATATGATAAACTATTATAATTCGATAATTGCCCCTAACTAAAATTCAGCATCCGCCCGGCCGTGCTCATGATCTCATCCTCTACTTCCCAGGAGTGACATACATCGATCACTTCGCATGGCTTATATTATCCTCTCGTTACGCTACATGTACTTTTCAAGAATAGTATATTTCTGCTTCTTAAAATGTTACAGTAGTTCAAAGTAAAAACCTTATTAGTAAATAAGAAATTATAAGATCAATGCATGCCATTCGATTTCAGAAATCAAATCACAACAACATTGGGGTTTCATCTTGGTTTTCATCTTGGCCTTGTAATGGTTGTGCTAACTGGAGCTGTACTGGTTCATTGGACACACCTGCAGGTGGAATGGCTACAGCAATTCTATTGGAGAAATTAGTTGGTGAATGTTCATCCGACGAGAGCTGTTGTGCTTTCTTTTGCAACTCGATGTTATCCTGACTTAAAATAGCTATCTTCTTTTGGAGTTCAATATTTTCAACATGCACTTGGTACCCCTAGCAGAATGCAAAATATAGACAGAGGTTGGTGAATCTGAAAACAGTAAAACTTCAAATGAGATTGTTCTTTTTTTGACATATAAGTTGCTAATTATTGCACATGTACAAAATAACAAAACCATGCTCTTTAAATTTAAGATAAGTGATATAAATATGTGTTTTTCTTCAACTATAGAATTTATACCTTTCTGTTCAGATCCTGAATCACATCAGTTAAAACTTGTTCCTGCAAGAATTAGTTAGATTATATGCCTTTAATTCTTCCCTAGAAAAACTAACTCAAAATAAGTTAATTTATGAGTTAGTCTACGGTGCACCACATTTTTTTGAAAGAAAATATTTGAAGTAATTTCTATCGCATGATGAAAAAAATAGTATGAGAATGAGCAAATATATATATATATATATATATATATATATATATATATATATATATATAGGTTATGGTGTTTTGCAAAGTACAAAAGCGTTGTGTATTTTGCGCTCTATTTTTAATTTTAAGTCAAAAATGATTGATCCAAACTGCTCAATCTAATCTCCATATCAAAATCTATTAGTAAGCCAAATTTTATATTTTTTTGAAATTTATTGCTATTTTTTGGATGGGGGAAAAACCATCATTTTTGGATGAACCAGAATTCTCAGATCAAGTTATTTTCTCCTCATCAGAAAAAATAGCAAAAAATTCTAAAAAATATAAAATTTGGTTTACTAATAGATTTTTATATGAAGATTAGATTGAACATTTTGGATCTATTATTTCTGACTTGAAATTAAAAATAAAACGCAAATCACACAACACCTCTGTTCTTTGTAAAGCACCATAGTCGGACTATATATATATATACATATATAGTGAGACTATGGTGCTTCGCGAAACACAAAATATCCCGTGCTTCGCGTCCGTATCTCGAATTTGAAAATTCAAACGGCCGATCCAAATCGTTGAAAATCATTTTCATATTGAAATATCTTTGGAGATCAAATTTTATATTTTTTTTGAAAATTTTTACTATTTTTTAAATGGGTACAAAATTTGTTGATCTAATGATTTATGCACCATCTAAAACTAGCAATTTTTACCCATCTAAAAATAGCAAAAAATTCAAAAAATATAAATTTTGATCTCCAAAGATAGTTCAATATGAAGATCATGTTCAACGGTTTGGATCGACCGTTTGAACTTTTAAATTCGAGATACGAATGTGAAACACCATAGTCTCATTATATATATATATATATATATATATTTGGAAAGTTATCTATAATTTGAAATTAAATGATTGATTGAGTTTTTCATTTAAGTGTCATATGGTCCAGCTAACTACCTCTGTTTCATGATGGTAATATTGTAAATTAAATTTCAACCGTTTGATCAAAACTATTTTGTCCGTTCATTTTTTTATGGTGTAATGAAGCAATTTCTAATTTATTATGGACATATAGGTACATAGAAATAAATAAAACCTTCTTCTTTCTGACAGCGCATAAGCTTATCTCAAGTTGATTTTCTAGTACTTGAAGACCTTCACCTCCCAAATCGGACAGGTCTTCCCCTAAAAGTTTCCTGTTGGGAATTCCATTTTGAGTTATTTAGTTCTATATATGCATGAGCAAGCTTATAAATTAAATCTGTACAGATTTCATGATCTATAGCTATGCATGAAAATTGTATATGTGCACCAAAAATACAAGAATAATTAAAGATTGATATTTAATTAGTTTTTTTTTTAGAAAAAGAAAAAGATCGATGTAGAGTTTTTATTTGATGGAAAGCCATTTCAATACTGAAGTTAATTAAGAATATCAGTCTAAAACTGTATATAGTGAATGAAAGCAAAAAGATTTTCAGGCCTAGAGGGGGTTGATTGATACTTCAGTTGATCACTAGCTGTTCCATGCATCATCATCGATCGATCTAATATTGTGTCTCATCCAAATTACGTTAATATATATATATATATATATATATATATATATATATATATTTAAAATTCAAATTGAATATAAATATAGATTCACTTGTTAAACAAGCATTTTTTTATCAAACAGAAATTAATCACAGTTAATTAATGAACGAAAGATTGGAACAAACTGAAGATATAAAGGTGGTTACGACTTATTTGAGTTATTTTCTACCAATTAATAAACTGAAGATATAAAGGTTGTTCAGTCTCTATGCGGTGTTAAAAAGCAAATTTGCATAGTTAATTAATGTAGGCATGTATTAAGAATAGTGTTATGCATTAAATATATATATATATATATATATATAGCTAGATTTCTATAATATATGCACTATGGACTCTTAATTTTCTTGTATGTATGACTAAAAAGGAAGTTGTAAGAGGGGGTTACACAGTGGCGGAGCTTCTCTTCACAAATTTGGGTTGTGGCCCCTTCCATCCAAACTTATATAGATATCTGATCTTTGTTAAGTCTAAATTATAAAAATCTGATCTTAATTTTATATAGCTGGCTCTCTCTTATTTTACATATGAGTTTGTCAAGGAAAAAAATGTAAAGAATCTCTGAACTTTAGAGCCAAATAATATATACTCTCTCCCATCTAAAAGAAAAATAATTCCATAAAATAAAACAAAATAATTGCATAAATTAAAACATGCAATAAACTTAAAAATGCTTTATGTTATGTGATCATGGAAAGGGGAAGGCACGTAAATATACCGGTGATTTAACTGCAAGTTCTGCAATTGCTCCTTAAGAACTTCCACTTCTGTTTCCCAAAGCTGCATGCTCGAGGGGGAAAAAAGAAAACAAAACGATCCCATTAAAAAAGTAATAAATGTCTATGCTAATTGTTATTGAATGCTCATGTAGACAAAAAAAAATGTATAGTTTCAGTGCGTATACTTTATCTAGATACAAAAGTCGATAAAATCATTTCTCTAAACAAGAAGATAACAAGAAATTTGAGATGTGCTTTCACTACTACACAATCTGTCTTTAATAGCGGTCAAAAATAATATTTTATAGCGGTCCAAAGGAGGCTGCAGCAGGGGGTGCTATAAAAAGTCTTGAGAACCGCTATTCAAGAATACCCTTTAATAGCGGTTGTTATATAACAACCGCTATTAAAGGGTTGTGCCGAATTTTTAAAAAATATTGTCACATCCATCAGTTTTTAATTTTTTAATTTTTTCATTCTAAAACACAAATTTTAAATTCAAAATTTTAAAACTAATTTGAACAAAAAATTTAGAATCAAAAATAATTTGAACAAAAAAAATTAGAACATAAAAATAATTTGATCACAATGTGAATATAAATTTAAAACAGAAAAGTAATTTGAATTCAAAACTTGAAAAAAAATAATTTGAGTTTAAAATTTGAACAAAAAATTTGAACAGGAAATTAAAAAGAAAGAATAAACAAATAAATTTAAAAAGAACAAAACAAAAAATCTTGAACTTTTTGTTTGATATTTTGTGTTTAAATTTTCAGAAATTGGGAAGATGAAGAGAAAATGAGAGATGAATGGGGGTGAAGAGTGATATATATATATATATATATATATATATATATATATAGAGGTAAGAAAGGGATGATTCCGTGATAATTTTCTGAGTAATTTTTGAGCGTTGGATCGATTAAAATGGACGTTGTAGATTAAAAAATATATTGACGATCCGTGAACAGTGATGCATATTCGTAGGACCCATTTTATAGCGGTTGCTATTGAACAACCGCTATTAAAGGTTGAATTTTAATAGCGGTTGTTTGGAGATATCGCTATTAAATGTACCCTTTAAATAGAAGCTCTTTAGTAGAACCGTTATAAAAAACTTTAATAGCGATTGTTTAATAGCAACCGCTATAAAAACTCAGTTTTAATAGCGGTTGTTATTAAATAACCGCTATTAATATTTTTATAGCTATTCTATTATATAACCGCTATTAAATAGTGCTACGACTTTTTTCTATAGTAGTGTTTTGATCTGTGAAATATTGATTGTTATATATGTTTATCTTATACGAACATGTACATGTAAAACTGACTTTCCTCTGCAATTGGAGCAATTGTATCTCAAATGTATTTTGTCCTTCATGGACTAGAAATTAAGCTAGTTCATATATAGTAACTAAAAGAAGTAATTATTTTTAACGTACGTAGTTTAATTAATTGCACCTTATTTTCTCATTTCAACATGGTTGAAACGTTAAGTCAAATTACTCACTATTCCTAGCTATATATATATATAGAGAGAGAGTTAGATTATTGTGAAAATATTTGCATTTCGAGCTCAAGTGCATATGGCTCAAATTTTATCGTAATTCATCCGAAATTTAAAATTATCATTCTCATTAAATTCTTCATATCAAAATATTGGAGTATACAAAAATTTAGGGTATTTCGAGTTATCTAAGTATTTGTTTTAGATTTTTGAAAATTAGCACTAAAATAATAATAAAATATTAAATTGTTGTTGATGATTTTTAAAAATCCAAAACAAATATTTAGAAAACTCAAAATACCCCAAATTTTTATATCCCTCAATATTTTATATGAAAAATTTAATGAGTATGATAATTTTGAATTTCGGATGTGTTACGATAAAATTTGAGTCGTATGCACTTGAGTTCGAAATGCAAACGTTTTCACAATAGTCGAACTCTATATATATATTAGCATATACATAAAATGAATTTGAAAAAATTTAATTCGAAATCATGCATGTATATACAATTCGATATTCATATTTTCATAAAATTAATTTTTGTGATGTAAAGATGGGCAGCATGCGCTTCTGTTCAACTTACTTCATTAATTTGTAAAATTAATGTAACTATATATATATGATATATTGATTATGTGTATCTGTTTAACATTAAATAAATTGTATACATCTAAAATTTTATGTTCAATGAAAGTGCATCTAATTTATATTAACTATTAACTTGCTTTCTCTTTTATTTAACCAATATATTAAGTCGAGTAATTAAATTAGTTGTATATCATGCGTATATAAAATATATAGTATCCATTTTGTAGCTTATAGAAGGCTAACATTTTATGTATACAACGTACTTTCTCAGCAATATAGAAATTAATTGATGCTAATTTTGAATCTCATTATGTAGGGTCTTTATTGTGTGTTCCTCTTATTTGAAATTTGGAAGGAAACTAAACACAAAGGGAAAAAAATTTGATCTAGCTAGCTAGGTGACATCTGCATTAATAGCATGTATTACTAATAATCTCTGCAACTGCATTTGACCGCTATTGTGCATCATAGTATATATTTTTTTCCTTTTTATAATTTATTTCATATATGTCAAATGTAGAAACTAATACGAGACTAATCACCAAAAAGGTGGAAAAGAAATTAGAAGTTGCATGTACCTTAACGTGCGAAGTTACTGGGTTCACCTCTTGAATGTAACTCTCGTCCTTTGTCCTTCCATACCGTGCAATTGTCGATTTCATGCTGGAACATATGAGGAAGATTTTGTCATTCACACATGCATCTAGCAGGGTACGTACCACATAACTGTCCTTATAATAATGCAGAAAAAAAAACATATTGTGCACCCAATCCGATATTAGCAGTTAGCGTTCAGACATGAATATATATGAATATATAGCAGGGTACCACATAACTGTCCTTATAATAATGCAGAAAAAAACATATTGTGCCCCCAATCCGATCTTAGCAGTTAGCGTTCAGACATGAATATATATAGAGAGAGTTTGTATATTGTGTTTTCAGTAGCACTTCAGCTGAAATTTTTAAATTTTAATTTTTTATACTTAAAATTTTTAATTTAAATAGTTCAATTAAATTTTTATATAATAATCTTATAAAATACTAAGTTTTATCATATTTGAAGTTAGTTTACTATACTTAATGATTTTTAGAAAGTAAATATTTTTGACATACAAATTTTATTATTTTTCCATTATTTTAGGGTTATCTTTCAAAAATCATTAAGTATAGTAAATTAATTATAAACACAATAAAAATTAGTATTCTATAAGATTATGATATAAATATTTTATTAAGCTATTTAAATTAAAATTTGGATCTTTTTTTGTTTCGACCGATGTGCTACTGGAAGCATAATAGACAAACTCTTTATCTCTCTCTCTCTATATATATATATAGAGAGAGAGAGAGAGATGGATGTTATGGTGCTTTGTAAAGAATAAAATATTTTGTGTTTCGTATCCGTATCTCAAATTCTAAAGTCCAAATGGCTGATCCAAACCGTTGAACATGATTTCCATACTGAAATATATTTGGAGATCAAATTTATATATATTTTTTTGAATTCTTTTGCTATTTTTTAAATGGGCAGAATATCACTAGTATTGGATGATGCAAAATTGTTAGATCAATAAACTTCGTACCCATCTAAAAAATAGCAAAAAAATTTAAAAAATATATAATTCGATATTCAAAGATATTTCAATATGAAGATCATGTTCAACGGTTTGAATCAACTATTTAGATTTTTAAATTTGAGATACGAACATGAAACAAATGAGATTTTATACTTCGTGAAACACCATAGTCTCACTATATATATATATATATATATATATATATATACACACACATATAAGATCTGAATTTCATAAGTGAAGCACATGACTGCGTTGTGTTTATTTTTAAGTATTTCATACGATAGTCGGATAATGAATACCTTCTTGTGTTAGCTTTACAAGTCATTTAGCTCCTTTTGCCAGTGCTTTTCTTAAGGTGATATGTCAGTTTTTCTTATTTAATTTCTTTTTAATAAGCGCGATTTAAACATTTAATAATCATCTTCAGAGAATCATATATACCGAAATCTTTTTGAGTTTTCCCCATGAATTTCATTTTGTTAAGGAGAAATTAAGGAAACATCTAATTAGAACTACTGGTACTCTTTTCCCTTATTACTTTTTTTCTGTTGGCTCCCAATTAATCTTGCACTTTGTTTTCTTAGAAGGTCGCAGTTTTAGTCTCTAAGCATTAATTTGTATCATATGTACGATACAAAAAATATATTGCAAAGGAAACATATATAGAAAAAAAATTAATCTTGCTTGCTCATGTTGACATAATATATATGTACAAAATTAAATAATAATCGTATATATTGAGAAACGTGTTAAATTGCTCAGACAACCATATATAAGAAAAAAATCAACCAAATTAGAAAACAAGAAAAAGTACTTGAGCAAAATAATTTTATTCGTGTAACTGAAGCAAACTCCAAAACCATAACTCTATTTAAAAACCAGACAAATAAAAAAATTCAAATCAACCAAGTTTCTTTAACTAATTCGCAATATGGGTAACCATATAATACTGATTAATCAAATACCAAAACTCAATTCAATAAGTAAAACTTCAGTACTATAACTAAACCATTTTTCCTAAAAGTAATAAAAAAAGAAGAAGAGTGGTACCTAGAGCTGGCAAACTCGTAAACTCGGCCGGTGCTCGAAAACACGATAAGACCGACCTCGGCATCACAGAGGATTGCTAGCTCCTTGGCCTTCTTTAACAGTCCCTTACGCCTCTTTGAGAAAGTCACTTGTCTGCTGCTCGTGTTGTCAATTCTCTTAATGGGTATCTTTCCCCTTCCCATCTAGAGAAACAAAATAAACGATTAGTTCTTCAAATCTCTTCAAAAAGAAAAGAAAAGAAAATAATATCAACAGATAGGAAGTCGGATACAATCATAGTAAATCTGATACAATCATAGTAAATCAACAATTTTTCTTGGTCGGGGGAGAGTAAAAGAGGAAAAAAATTATCACTTTCAACTAGCAACTGTAGGTCTTCTCTGCCCAAGTATGATGGAGAAATTAGAGAAGGGGCAAAGGAGGAGAAACACTGAAAGAGATGTGGAAGGAAGCAGTCGATACCTGAAGTTTAATTAGTCGGAAAGAATCTAAGTTTTTTTGGTGTAATTTGCTGCTGCTCCTTTTCTTTGCTTGAAATGGTAAAGGACATTTTTCAGATCTAAAGCTAGGTCAAGCCGTCAAGGCATAAGTGGTGTGGTTTGGACAAACGAAATGAACACATGTCACTAGGTTATTGGTCACAAGTTGATGCCTTTAGAGGTACGAGGATTTGCGTTTGGGAATGCTGCCTGTCGTATGGATCTCCAACACGTGTTTGTCTTTTTTTCCTTTCTAAGTTAGAATTTAAGATTGCACGTCTTTCCATTTAGTACCCCCAAGTATTCAACTGTTTCCATTCAAGGGTGGATCAAAAATTAATTTTCTAGTCACACCTTAACTTTAGATATTACGTAACTTTATGCTACTAGTCTTAACTGATAATAAATTTTCAGATTTGATTTTTTTTTGTAGAATTTAACTAGATACTATTTATAACTTACAAATTTTACACTGCAGGCAGTGCATGATTGTTTCTATAGGTTTTTTACTTTTTAAGAGGTTGTCAATGTTATTCTTTGAAGAGCATAGAAATATATTTAAATCACGTCAAAAAAAAAAAAATATATATATATATATATAGTAAATATACGGTGAGCTTAAGCTCACGGAAAACCTCCGTGAGCTTAGCTCAAAAATATATCAAATAATCTCTAAATTTTGATTTTTCAATCTCATTAAATTTTTCATATTGAAATCTTATGGGGTACGAAAATTTAGGATGTTTCGAGTTTTTTAATTCACTCTTTTTAATTTTTGAAAATAATGTACAAACATTAAATATTTTATTATTTTTTTTGGAGTTGATTTTCAAAAATTGAAAAGAGTGAATTAAAAAATTTAAAACATCCCAAATTTTTGTATCCCACAAGATTTCAATATAAAGAATTTAATGAAAGTGAAAAATCAAAATTTGGAGATCATTTAATATATTTTTTGAGTTAAGCTCACCGTAGATTTACTATATATATATATATATATATACTTGCTAGCTACTATGCTCCGCTGCAATACATCCATGTGTTTTCTTATGTAATATAGAGAAGGGATCAGTTGACAATGGGTTAATTTGACAAACTTGATAATGTACCTCTAAATAAATATAAAAAAATCTTAAAAATGGAAAAAAATTATAGATGTGTTCTTCTACCTTTAGATTGATGGTGTATATATATATATATAATTAGGCTATTGTGCTTTACAAAGCACAAGAGCATTGTGTGTTTTGCGCTCTATTATTAATTTTAAGTCAGAAATGATAGATCCAAACCGCTCAATCTAATCTCCATATCAAAATCTATTAGTAAACCAAATTTTATATTTTTTGGAATTCATTTGCTATTTTTTTGGATAGGGGGAAACCGTCATTTTTGGATGAACCAAAATTCTCAGATCAAGTCATATTCTCCACACTGAAAAAAATAGCAAAAAAATTCTAAAAAATATGAAATTTGGTTTAATTATAGATTTTGATATGAAGATTAGATTGAACGGTTCGGATCGATTATTTCTAACTTGAAATTAAAAATAAAGCGCAAAGCACACAACGCCTCTGTGCTTTACAAAGCACCATAGTCGGACTCTCTCTCTCTCTCTCTCTCTCTCTCTATATATATATATATATATATATATATATATATATATAGTAGCTATATACCGTGCGTTGCAGCAGACTCTTTTATTTAAACATTAAAATATTATAAGATAAAAAATTCACATTTATCTAATATTAAATTATAAATTCACCAAATTATAGAGAAAACCTATAATAAAGACTATATTTAATCTTGGATGAGATTTTTGCACAATATGAGTTAATGATTCATGATTTTTATGGCAAGAAAATAAATTATTCTAACATATATTATCACCATTAATTTCTTACCAAATATGCACAATGTTGCTAAATAAAAAATAATATTATGAAAATAATAGTATATATGGGAAAGAAATGGAGAGAAAGAGGGGATCAATGGACGTGATCACATACATTCGATCAACAAAAAATAAATATTATCCGTCTAATTGAGGGATAAAATTGGTATAATAAAAAATTATCATGACAAAAAATGTACCCTCCAATTCTTAGATGCTTTATATAATAGTGTATATATATATATATATAGTTAGTTAGTTAATTAGACTATTGTGAAAACGTTTGTATTTTGATCTCAAGTGCATACGCCTCAAATTTTATCGTAACACATCCGAAATTCAAAATTATCATTCTCATTAAATTCTTCATATCTAAATATTAGGGGATACCAAAATTTGGGGTATTTTGAGTTTTTTATGTATTTGTTTGGATTTTTGAAAATAAGCAACAATAATTTAATATTTTATTATTATTTTAGTGCTTATTTTCAAAAATCCAAAACAAATATTTAGAAAACTCAAAATATCCCAAATTTTTGTATTCCTTGATATTTTAATATGAAGAATTTAATGAGAATGATAATTTTAAATTTCGGACGTGTTATGATAAAATTTGAGCTGTATGTATTTGGGCCCGAAATATAAACATTTTCATAATAGTCTAACTATATATATATATATATATATATATATATATAAGCTAGTGTGCTCCTAGGAGCACATAGCCCCTCAGTGATTCTAACTCAAAAAATAAATTAAATAATTTTTAAATTTTGATTTATTACTCCCAATAAATTCTTCATATGAAAAGGATCAATTTTTCATTATCAAAGTGCAAATGGTCAATCCAACCGTAGGGAATGATTTTCGTATGAACATCTAGACATAGACCAAATTTTATATTTTTTAATATTTTTTTACTATTTTTAAGATTGTTAGAAAATCACGTGATTTATTTATTATGTGTCATTAAAAAGAACCATCTTCTATCTATCTTAAAAGATTAAAAAAAATAAAATTTAGTCCATATCTAGATGTTCATATAAAAAATATTTTGTACAGTTGGATCGATCATTTGCACTTTGATAATGAAGAATCGATCCATTGCACGAAAGCGATCTGTGATATGCATAGCAACATAACCCAACTATATATATATTCTCACAAGAATATAGCAATCACAGAAACGAGAGAAAAGAAAAGAAAAAATCAAACAAGAACACAAGATGTAATGAGTTTGACTTCCAATGCCTACTGTCTTGAGCCGAAATACTAAAAAATAGTTTTACATTTATAGAACTTGGTTCTTTATAAAAAAAAAATGAGCTCCTAAGTCTAACGGTAATAAGAGTGACAACACACTCAAAATAAAAGATGGGTGATAACACACTCAAGAAAACTGAGCACTACAGCTCAAGACAGTTTACAAGAAGAGTAGATCATGAAGGATCAAGTTAGGATAATAGAGAGAAACTAGATTGCGCTTAAATAAGGATTTGGTTAATTGAGTGTTTCTATCTCTTAGCTTATCTCTCTCATTTTGTATATGACTAGTAAGCTATTTGAAAGAATGATTTGGCTAGATGGATCTATTTCTAATCAGTGAGAGAGGTGATCTTTAAAAAATAGATCTTGTGAAACAAATGAAGAAATTATTTTCGACCTGAACCGTTATAACGATTTAAGAATCGTTATAACGACTTAGAAATGGTAGCCGTTGGATCTGATTGAGCTTAATCGTTATAACGATTCACCGAACCATTTTACGTTTCATAAACCGTTACAACGATTATTTAACCGTTACACAACGATACGCTCTGGTTTCTATGAGAATTTTCCTACCTTAGAATATTTTTAGTATTGAGATGAACCGTTATAACGATTCACTGGGCCGAAGCATTTTTCTCTGTTGTTTAAGCTCAATTTATCTTAACCAATTCAACCCAGTTTGAGTCTAACTAAACCTAGACCTAATACAATCATGATTAAGCTTTTGTATCACATCATTAGTCTTGATTCTTGTGTACTAATATATTTTGCATCTTAATCCTTGTACAAAACTTAAACAAAATAAATTATAAAATTTTAATTTATTTTGCAAATCGACAAATCAAAGAAAGTGTTTAGTACAACAAAGTTGATATATATGCACACTGAGGTGTCTTTCATGTTCATTTAATCCGTTTGTCAGTTTATCTTAATTTCTCCCGTTTAAAGAAAACTAATTATGGTGAATTGGATTTTTTTTTCTTTTTAGCTTTCCTAATATTTATTGTGAGCTATCATCATCATCACAATCATTTATTATTATATATTATCGTTGTTGATGTCCTTATTGTTATTATTAATTTACACTAGACTTTATCAAAAAAATAATAATTGTGAAAGGCCGGCCGCGAGACCACCATATACTTTTTGTTGTTAAGATTTTATATATTTTGTTGACATTCAAATACTTTTGCTCTTACCTTATCAAGGGATATGCGGAAAAGACGAGGTAATTATGAAAGCACTATTCATTCAACGCTAAAATGCTAAAATGTAAACTAGAACATATATTTGGAGATGTTGCCAATGATTAATATTATATTATATTATAGATGTTGTAACTTGCAGTTTTTAGTAATAATAAGTTTTATTAAATTAATATTATTAAAAATAAGAGTGAGAAACGTAAAATTTTAAATATACGAATGGCAGCGCGCCACTGGTAGTGGCGCGTTTCATCCAAACCCCATGCAAGTGAGATGGAGAGGCGCTGCACGTTTTGTATATATAAGAAGCAAACGCGCACATGCGCTTGCCGCGGTGGCGCGTTTCATAAAAATAATGAAACGCGCCACTGGCAGTGGCGCGCTACCATTCGTATATTTGAAATTTTACATTTCTCACTCTTATTTTTAATAATATTAATTTAATAAAACTTATTATTACTAAAAACCGTGTAACTTGTAAAGAATACCCAATAAAGTAAATAGAAAATATAAAAGCAACTGCCAAGACGGACACGGATTAGACCGAGGAGTACTAGTACGTCTTTGCTAGTTTCCTTGCAAAAAAAAAAAAAAGTGTAGGTGTGCTGGTCGCCTGGCCCTGGCCATGGGATATATGAAAATTAGACCACGAAGGTTAATTGGCCAACACCTTTATTTTTCACATTATTTCATTTTAACCTTAAGTGTGACTTTTATTATTAATTAACACACATAAGTCGGGCGATCGAGGATTAAAAAAAAAGTTGACTGAGTTAAATCCGGTTGCAAGAGCAACTGTTATTTGTCATATATGATTGCAAATTTGCAATCTGCTAGTAGCGGTGGAATACAAATTAAAACTCTATAAAAATGATAAAGAGAAATCATTGGCTGGAGAGCATGAGAGCTGTGCAAGTGTGCAATTATTGGCCGAGGATATTTTTACTAACCTACTTTCTTTATTTGAGGTGTTTTTTTTAGCCTTTCAATCCGCGGATAATTAATTTCATCTCCAAAATAATTATAAACTCATAAAAATATAAAATCTCCTAAAACTCCTCACAATTATCATAACAAAAATCAAAAGCAAATATAAATATCACTTAATTGCTTTGATAGTGTAGCTCCAAGTAATTTTTATGTGTTGCTCCCTTCGATTATTTTGAATGACTTTGTTATGACATGAACTATTTTTGCGGTAACGCACGCAAAATCTCACTGTTTAGGATAAAAGATTTTCACTTTATAAAGAAAAAAATTAAAAAGAATCACGGATGGTGATAGAATACTACCAACCTCGTTGTTTGGTAGGTTTGCTACATATCTCCAACCTTTTTTCATTTGAGAAATAAAGTAGAGGATGAGTACTAAAAATTGAAAGATTTTCTCTTTTTTTTTCTCCTAGGTTGAAGATCATTCACGTTATGTTAATTTCATTTCTGTTAGTTAATTAGTTTTTAATTATATTTTTTCTTCAATAACTATAAAAATATAAATTACTAAATAAAATATATAATTTAAAAATATATAGTAGTATAATAACAATATAATTATAATATATATTAACATCAGTTATATAATCACAATTGGTATTATTAAATTTGTTACGATTATAATTGTAACTATTGTTATAATTATAATAATTACATTATTGTTAATTATTATCACAATATTATTATTATATTTATTGAATTATTTTTTATTATTATAACATTCTTAATAATATTTCTATTGTTACAAATCGAGAGAGCCTACGGGCTCGTATGGGTGTGTGTGTGGGGTGTATGTGAGGCGTGCGGGCATGTCAAAAAAGAACAAAAATATCCATAAATAATAATTTAAAATTATATTAAAAAGTATTGCACAAGTGAGTTTTTCGAAGTAGCAGGCAGTTGTGTCTACTATGATAATTTTAGTAAATTAAAAATAAGAAGTGTCGATGCTTGTAAGAATAAGAAAAGCGAGAAAAGAAAAAAGAAATCAGCAAACAGAAACGGAGATCAGAAATCAGGAAACAGAACCATTATAAAAGTAAAACCAAGAGGTATGTAATTTATTTTTGTATGTTTCAAAATTACTTGGGGATATTTTTGGGCCGAGGAGCATGAATTAAATGCAGGTGTAGATTTTGGGCCGAGAATTGTTGCGCTGGTATAGTCCAAATAGACGCTGCGGTGTTTGTTCGGACTGGAGATAAACAGTATCCAGTGATTTAGTAAGTGAGTCAGACTCAGAGTGTGATGCGCCTGCGCGAAGCACGACATTAGCCGTTGGTTCCTTATTTTGTCTTCACCTGTAATTAATTTCAGCACCGAGTCCTCCGCAGGAGGGTCCGAAATCGCCGATTCCGTATCCTCTGCCCTCTGGCCTCCGCAGCTCCGCTATGGGCCTATGGTATTGGTATCTGTTTACACAGTTTTTTTAGTAATAATAAGTTTTATTAAATTATTATTATTAAAAATAAGAGTAAGAAATATAAAATTTTAAATATATGAATGGCAAGCACACACACGTTAGTGGCGTGTTTGAAACGCGCTCTCAATGGCGCGTTTACTTTTTTATATATGCGCTAGCGCCTCTCCTCTCATCATCTCACTTGGGGTTTGGACGAAACGCGCAGCGCAGTGATATGCGCGCATGTCATTCGTATATTTGAAATTTTACGGTTATCACTCTTATTTTTAATAATATTAATTTAATAATAATTATTAATAATAAAAACTGCTGTTTACATGAAAATCTCTAGTTTGAAATTTTATATGCTGTACATTGCGGTATATTTGAAACTTGTGTACGTCCAGAAAATAAAAAAAAATCTATTTTTTCCAAAGTTAGGAGAGTTCAACTATGTAAAAATAATAAATTGACAATTCTTATATTTTTATTACTCATATTCATATTTAAGTTTTAATAATTATAATTTGTTATCAACTAATATAATTAAAATTTTGTTTTTAAATATTTTTATTAAATATTATCAATATGTAATTATTGTATCAAGTGATTTTTTATGCAACGACTCATGGGACAACCCTAGTTCAATTAACGGCTCATATTATGTATGTAATTTTAATATGAAAATTAGTGTCAATTAATTATATAATATGAGAATTAGCATTTGATTAGTGATTACATAATATATATTTAAGGGCTTGACACATGTTTTGTAATTATGCAAGTTGTACAAAAAAGAAATAACAATAAGCATAATGAATATATATTCTTTGTACAAGTCACCAAAGACTACTTCCTGACTTGCACATAATTAAAATGGTGATCTGGTGTACTATTATTTAAAGCAAAACTCCCAGTAGGCAATATATTTTACGATATAAACTATTGCCACAGACGTACAGAGTTATCAAGTAGTCAACTAATGTGTCGTGTTTATAATTAATTATATATAGTTTCATTTTCATACGAGTAGGTATGCTGTATGCACGTTGCATAGGAGCAGGGGGGAGGCCGAATTAATTTTGTAGGAGCATCAACATTTTGGATCTTTATATTATACAAAACAATCGTTATTTAATTTGTATTATATTTTGATATATGGAGGTCAATAGTGTAAAAAAATTAAAAATATGAGGTAAGCAAAGATGAATTAATTAATTTTCATCAAAAATATAGCAAAATTATACATAACTAATGTTATTTTTAATAACAAATGGGTCAACTAATTCTCATTCATTCCACTTTCATTTGCCTCTATACAGGAGGTGGGCTGCGCCTACGCTGATAAACTAGCGTGATCCTCATTCAAAATATATATTATTTTTTAAATAAAGTCATTAAATTTGACATATATTATTTATGAGATTTTAACTTGCATGGATCCGTACTATTGTCATTTATATAACTTTTTGCAGACAGTTAAGCTATTATCCCCTCATTTATATATAGTATTACTTTTTGAAATAAAAACAAAACATTATAATCATAAAAAATCTTGACTTCTTCTGAGTTTCCATTCACGAGATTTATTTTTTGCTCCATTATTGATACTAAGACTTAACCCAGGCTTCTTATTTATATACCAAACATTTGGGTTTGCAGCCTTTAATGAAACAAATAAATTTAGAAAAGAAAACAAAAAGATGAAGCGAATAGGGTTTAGCAATTACAGTGTTTTTCGGTAATACTTTCGGTAGTTTGTCCCCCCGAAAATTTTTTTTGCCCCCTGGATTGTCGATTAATTTTATTGAGAAAAAAATATTTAATATCATGTATAATGAAATAATTATGCAAAGATATCAAAATATAAAGTTTTATAGACGAAAATTTTCTTCATCAATTTGATTATCTATTACTTTGAGCTTTATTTTATTGTTATTTTTAATATATAAAATGTTATTATTCTAATAAATTTTTTATTAGGTAAGAATATATATTAAATTATTATTTTTTTATTTAGTACTCGATTAGTTAATGGATTTAAACCCGATAAGCTATTACAATCCGATATTTGCCCCCTGACTAAAATCCTGCATCCGCCCATGACAATTATTAATGTGGCATAGTTGAGGAGAGGAGAGACCTATAAGCCTCCCTAAGTATGAATTATTCCTTTCTTTTCTACGCTCCTTGATTTATTTATT
The DNA here is from genome assembly GCA_037127355.1 of Schoenoplectus tabernaemontani. NCBI lineage: Eukaryota > Viridiplantae > Streptophyta > Magnoliopsida > Poales > Cyperaceae > Schoenoplectus > Schoenoplectus tabernaemontani. Next base: position 16,914,676 of record CM073743.1, on the reverse strand, counting down.
ATTCCTTTATTCCCACGCTCCTTGATCTATTTATTCTTCCAATTCTATTAATTGGATATTTCCAACAGAAAACCTTTTGCAATGTAATACGTACTTTTGAATCAAAATAACTACAACTCACATATATTGTGTGTAATTAGAGGTTTACGAATTGAACTTAAAAGGAAAAACATATAATCAATCCTGTTTTTTCAAGGAAAAAAAAGGGTACTTCTGTTATCGCTGGTAGTCCTTTATTAGCTGGTAGCTATGAACCTGAACCGTCCATCTTAGTAGATCAGACGGACTGGTTTAAATAGCAGGAATTATTCTGCTTCTTGATGCTGATATATAATACCAGATACGAGCCCAAACTGGGAAATTGTGAAAATTACCTACGTGCTAATTAGATCGTACGGATATGAAATTGTGGACCCATGTGGGCCAGCGCATACAATTGACAACTTGACAAGTTTTAGCAAGGAAATACGTCCTTTTCATCAAAAAAAAAAACGTCCTTGCTAAAATATACAAACATTCGGTCTATCATTAGTTTCTCACGGATTGTGAATTCGTTTTTTTTTTTTTTTTTTTTTTTTTTTTTTGTAAATCCAATCAGAATTTTTATACCAAATTTTTTTTACTTTTCTTCTGACATTGGATGATAAACACAACTTTATTGTCGTCCTGATTCCAAAATATAAACTCAACTTTAGCAATGCTACAATGTAACTTTAATTTATTGTTATTTTCAAAGTAATATTAGTGAGAAAAATTATTTTGATCTTTGTAGTGCTAAAAAAGTCAGTTTAACCCCTGGATAAATAATAAATTCAGTATATAAATAACAAGAGAAAACAAAATAAATTTGCTCCATTAAAAACATATATAACCTCACAATTTTAGCCATCTTTCTCAAATTAAGATTAAAAAAATGAAATAAATGTGATACAACTTATAGACATCGTTTGTTCAATTTAAGTATCAATTGGTATTTTATTAAATATTACTAAATAAGGACGGTTGGTATTTCAACTTTTTGTTGAATGGTAAAATATATATTAAATTTCACCATTATTTTTATGGTTCACATTGCAATTGCCAATTTTTAAAATTAAAAATTCTTCTTTTATGGTTGTCAAGATTGTTTGTTAATATTTTGTTAGGGATATCCATTTTTGAATTAATCTACTATAAACAAGCTCGTGATGATTTTTAGTGAGCTTCACTAAAAAAATATACTTGAATTTTCTCCAAATTCGATTTGTTGCTCAATATTTTTTGTAACAAAATCTTATGCGATTCAAAAAATATATATATTTCATGCTTTGTAATACTTGTTTGAATTTTTTTAACATGAATCTAAAATAATAGTAAACTTTTGCATATGAAAATTGGTTATAAAAAGTTAAATAATAATATGAAAATTTCCCTCTGGATGTTTAACAATAATATGACAACGCTTCCAATTTGGCAATTCCATTGGCCAGCAAGATGATGGCAGTGACAGCACTATTGTCAATTTTTGTAATATTTTTTTTTTTCTTTCTGTTAATTGTTGCTTCAATTTCTTTCTAACGAAATAAACTGTATTTTTTTTCAAGCTCTTAAATATTGGTAATGTTCGTAAACTATGTTAAAAAAAATGAATAAAAATTCTAATTTTAGAAGTGTTAGTTACATGTATGAAAATCATCTTTGTGGATACTTTACAACGCTAGACCAAGTTTACTAAATTTGGGACTCTACTGACGGGGTAAAGGTCACTTCACCCTTGCACCCTCTCATCTCTCGTAAATCCAAATCCACTGTTGAATGTTCTTTCGTTCAGTCTCTGTTGCGGGCGAATGAGTAATAAACCATAGACCGTGGTTCCCATAATTGTCAACCCGCAGCATATTATCTTATAGAATTTCTGCGATAGAGAACTCCAACTGTTCCCACTCGCTCTACACTCATCTAGCCATGAGCAGAAGATAGCAAAACTTCTTTTCTAAAGCACCAAAAGGCGAAACCTCTCTCTTTTTTTATCATTTATTAACCCCAAATTGATACTTTTTATTCTTCAATTCCTTTCTTTTAAGTTTTAATCTCTCTCTCTCTCTGCTCTGTTTTCTTTTTTCTCGTTACTTGGGAAAACTCTCTTCGCCTGTCTCCTGCTCTCACTTTATACTTGGAGTGGATTGAGCTTTCTGTGTGGGGGGAGAGAGTTGGCACCTATTGTCAAGCTTTCAAAAGAGAGAGCCCGCGAGAGGAGAAGAAAGAGATCGAACTCTTCGAATCTAAACCTTGCAATGGGCTGCATTGAATCAAAACCTAATGAAATCCACCGCCGGAAACGATTAGTATCTCCAGAAACCTACACGAAAATGGAGCTTTCCCTCCGCCTCCTCGCCTCTCGCGCCAACGATCTCCGAATAAGGCACCGGAGGAGAGCCTCAGACTCCGAAAAACTCCTATCTTTCGTAGAATCCGTGGAAGTATGTCCCAAAGGGTTCTCTCCTGAAATTGTTGTCGGAGAAGCGGCTCCTACCATGGTAAACACCCCTGCCTCGGCGGTTCTGATGCTTGTTTTCTCGGAAGGGGAAGGGGAAGGGGATGAGGAGGAAGTAGAGATGGACACGTGGCAGAGGAGAATTGTGCGTCTTGAAAGGAGCATTTTGCCTGTGACCGGTAGATTGTTGCGGTTTTCATATGCAGAGATTTGCAATGCTACTAGCAACTTTCGCAAAGGTAATCTTCTTGGAACACGCTGTTGTATTGTGTGGGTGTGTTTTGGAAGGAGATCAAGAGCACAGTGCTTTGGTATTATTAGGTTAATCGGGTGTAGAAACAAGGCAATGTTGATTTTAAGCATAGATAGTTTTTAGATTAATGTTGATTTTCTGTTTAGGAATGTAGGAATGCTTCTGGAAATTCCATCCCCCCCAACTGATTTGCAATTTCATGTAGTAGATATGCATGTTATACAAGTACAGTAGGGAATCTTATGTAAAGTTCACAAGTTAGTGTAATTAATCATTAATTTCTTTTTGGGTATTGAGGTGTATCACAGGACAATTATGAAATGCTCCCTGAGAAGGTGTATTGGGTTTTCTGTAAGTTCACTTCGAGTATGGAAAATTTACTCTGTGTTCGTCCACTGTCTTTAAATGTGTTGCAATTTTTTAGGCAGGGAGCTGGGGAGAGGTGCACTTAGCCGAGTTTACCGGGGAAGGATAGGTACTTGGAAGAGGTCTGTAGCAATAAAGGAGGTAAAGGCGAGGGACCAAGACAGTTTGAAGGCATTCACCCGTGAGCTCACAATTGCTGGGTCGCTGTGTAACCCCAACATTGTATCCTTAATTGGATTCTGTGTAGACAAGGAGGGACTCTTTCTTGTCTATAGTTTTGTTTCTGGAGGCAGTCTTGACCGCCGCCTCCACCACAATCATGGTGAGCTCTGAGAGACCTTACTGGTATTGTAAAAGTAGGTTTTGAGAATAATGAAAAGTGTGATGCTTGAACTTGGAAACTTAACCAACAATGCAACCAGATCTGAATAATTGCTTCCTGAGATCACTTATCTACTACTATGACAGAATAGTACAGAAAATTTTGATTTTGATTAAACAGGAATAAAATAATCGAAAGCACCCAATTCCTCCATAAAACAAAATTATAAAGAAAAACGCATTCCTGGATGGCGCTAGGAGATTGTTTCAGAGTGTCTGTCCAAATTTTGATTTTTTGTAATAGTCATCTGTGGGCTGTACTACTGTTATATTAAGCATGTTATCGTTACTTTTCTCTATGTTTATGGTATGTTATAATTAGAGAGGAAGGGCAGGTGGAAGGTGATGCCATGGGAGGAGCGCTACAAGGTTGCACTAGGTGTTGCAAGGGCAATTCAGTACTTGCATTTTGGTACTGACAAGTGTGTTATCCATCGAGATATCAAGCCTTCAAATATTCTCCTTTCGTCCAGGAAAAATCCAAAAGTAAGTTCTATTGTTGGGCACCATAAAACCCCAAATTTGTTAGTGTACAACTGTTTTTTTTTTCTTTTGTCTTTGCATCCTTTGTACGTTAAGCCCTTTTAAAAATGTTACAAGGACAAGTTGGATTTAGATACTAATCCTTCTTCTCTTCCGGGCCTTTTTTCATTTTTTTTTTATATTTGCCTTTTCAAGTTAAGAATAAGGAGCATGTTATCTCTTGGTTTGAGCTATTTTATTATTTTATGCCCCCCCCACACACACAAAAAATGAAAGTACTCTTTACCCTTTGTATAAATCTGCAAACTGTGAAAAACAGAAACACAAGAAATGAAGGATAGCCATCTTTTGTCTATTGATTCTTACCAAATGGTTTAGTCTGAACATAATTAATGCTCCCTATTGTCCATTTAACATTACGTACTTTGAACAGCTATGCGATTTCGGAATGGCAACTTGGACTCATGGGCCCTCTCTCCCTTTCCTTTGCAAGTCTGTCAAAGGAACATTTGGGTAATAGGTTCATTTAACTAGTTTTTTTTTAATCTCAAATCTTTTACTTTCAAAAAATGACAAAAGCTGTAGTTGGCACTAAGAAGAGCAAGTTTTCAAAGTAGCCGCTAGCGCTTTCTTATAGCAGAGAGTCTTTTACAATTTTGTTGTATAATGACCTGATGTTCATACTTCTATAAGTTTAATGGAGCACCTTGATGGTTTACTTGCTATTTTATTCCATCGAAAAACAATAGAACTATTGTTTAAGAGATGCCTTGCAAATTGCTCTGTTATCTAATGATTTAACATCAAAACTTTGTTAAGTTTGTGTTTCTTTTCCTTTCTAGGTATCTAGCACCTGAATATTTCCAACATGGGAAGCTGTCAGATAAAACAGATGTGTATGCATTTGGGGTAGTATTGTTGGAGCTCATTAGTGGAAGAAAAGCCATAGATAGGAGCAAGCCTTCTGGAGAGGAGAACTTGGTTTTGTGGGTATGAACAAAATTTTAAGCAAGCATTCTAGTATACCATATGCCAGACAGGATTCCAATTTGTGATATTTAACTTTTATGGGTCTTGCCTTTGGAGTTTTATGTCGGCTCCTAATTGCCAATGCATTTTTTTTAAGCATTACCAAAATCCAAATGTAATCTTGATTTCTTTTGTTACAAAATTTTAGAACCATATTATCACAGGGATGTTCACTTATAATCCATAAATTTTTTAATTATCTCCATATGATATTAATTATAGTTCGTATTTCTTGGGCTGCCTCAAGTCTGGTCTATGCATATATATGTACTTGTAGCTTTTCATGAACCATATATTACAGGTCAGTCCAGAATTGACATCTGAGATGTCAATCACAATACTGCTCAAGTCAATATATAAAGGCATAACACAAATGTTAACCCTAGAAACTTGTTAATTTCATAACAGGCTAAACCACTTCTTCAACAAGGTGAAGGGGGCATAGACAAGTTGCTAGACCCACACCTAAACGTTGAGCCAACCAATCAACATATTAGCCATCACCGTAGTGAGCTGGCCAGAGTGGCACGTGCTGCAGCTGCATGCCTGAGCACTGATGAGTCAAGTCGGCCTACTATAGACCATGTCATATCCATGTTACAAGACCGTGACACACTTAGTGATTGGTCAATTTTAACTAATAGTGGGTGCCTAACAGGCTATGGATCCCACTATCCATTAGAGAAAGGTGAGATGAGGAGCCACCTGGCCTTGGCCATGCTTGGCGTGTCTGACACAGAAGAGGATGACATGTATGGTCGGTAATGTATTCTGGTTAGACTTGGCACCTCATCTTATTTGTGCATTAAACACATGAAAAATCTAATACTTGCAATTAGGTCTATGGAATTCTGGGTTATTTGCAGATAAATGGACAGTTCTAGTTCAAAATGAGTTTTGACATAACTAGGTTTTATAACCAAAATCTATTTCAAAATTGATCTAATACACCATGCTATCTGCAAATAATCATAAAAATGTATAGAACTGATTGCAATTGGATAATAAATGTGTTTTTTGCAAGATCAACCTTGTTTGGTTTTTCCATTGGCCTGATGTAATGCTCCTTAGTAGACCAGGAAATCACGGGAAAAAGGCTTTTAGTATGGCGCATATGCTTGTTGAGTTGATGAAAATAGTAACGGTATGGCTTGTTGAGCGAAAAAAGTGTAGAATAGTTTAACATGATTGCTTCTTTTAACATGTGGTGGTTGTTGAGGAATGCACAGTTGACATAAGAAAAAGGAGGTTGATGATGTGTTGTAAATAACAATTCCTTTTGTATTGTAATGGTTAGATTCAATAGGAGGAAAGAAATTCACTTGTTTGGTATAGTCATGTTATGATTTAAATTGTGCTTTGTAAAGTAATTTTTTTAAGTTTTTTTAATTTTCTGTTTATTGAAAATTAACTAATTAAAAAGTTTAAGAAAACCCTTTTCAACATTTTTTGTGTGCCTGATTGTTAAATTAAAAAAAAAACTATAAAAATGGTTAAAAAGTTTGATGCAATTTAAATGCAGAGCTTGATTAAGATTTAAGACAAGAATGCTGTGAGGTTTGTCGTTACGTTAAAAAGGTGCTTTCTCTTTCGAACTTTGATGAAGCTATTTCATTACAATTTGCAACTACTTTTAGGTGTTTGTTTGTACCTGTGATGTGGGCAACACAAATTATCAGATCGTATGATGTTTACGGGTCGCTTCTATTAGGACTGGCCTTGTACGAACGAAATTGCTACTGAGCACATCAAGTCTTCAACTCTGTTAAATGGTCTCAGGAAACCGTGGTAATACCAGTAAAGAAGTAAGACGACAATGGAGTTAACTTGAAATCACACTATCAACAAACTAACAAATTAACGCCTACCAGTTTTTGTTTTTGTTTTTCCATCCGAGATTGCGACTTCCGAAAAAAAAATTAATTCGATCCATGAACTATCTAAGTCAAAAAGTAGTGATATAATTATCCGCTCATTTATGCCATGAATATGCTGAAATTTTCAAATAATCTTTCCAACTGCTCATTAATTGAAAGATATACTGCCATAATTGATCGCATGGTTTTAAAACCACAAATGGACTGTAGAAGATTAAAACAAGATCTTTTCAAGTACTCGTATTTTCAAAGATGTAGCGGGATAATTGAGATGCACCCATTTAAATTTAATGCCCCAAATATAAGGCGCAGAAGAATTCCGATATAATACTTTTGAGTTCCTGTCTAATCCTGAGTTCTCTTCCTTTTTCTTTTTTCTTTTTCTTTTTTTGCTTTAGAAGAGAAATTTTACTAACTGTAGGTTCATGCATGCATTAACTATGCCAGGATTGAGGCAGATGGAACTAGCCGTAGAAGGTAATGAATTCAAAATCACAGACGAAGAGAAAGAAGTAACGGCGCTGTTACATCAATCTGGGGGAAAAATAAACGGAGCAATTAATGAAGAGTCACTGATGTGTGAGGGCCCGCCCAGAGAGACGAGTCCCAAGACCGTTATTGAAATAACAGCTCTGTTCCGTGAAACAAAATATAATAGGAGAATGTAAACAAAAAAGTGTTATTAAATAACTATCATTAGAAGGTTACAACAAAGAAATGATTCAATTGTTGGTTAGATGCAAGTCGAGAGCCTATATAAAGCTCTACTGCTACTCTTGTAACAGTATGTTGAAATTGAATAAGAATTCTTTTGAACTTCATTCCTTTACAATTATTCTTTTCTTTTACATTCTCCAATCCAATTCTTCTCTTGAAAAAGTAGTTCTCCCTTTTACCAACTGGTACGTAATATAATATCACTAGCAGGGTAGTAAGAACATAACCGTGGAGATATTTCACGTAAAAAAAAAAGCTAATAACTGGCAAACATTTCTAAAGACATTTGACAAAATCAAAGCAAATCAAAAATAGACGTAAGATCAGTGATATCTGAGATAATCACACACCATATTGACTTGAGAATTAGCAACATTACAGCAACTCTTTAACATAAAATTTCTCCCTACAAAAGTTTCATATATGAAGATAGAGAGAATTAGCAAATTACAGCAACTCCAACAGAAAATTTATCTCCTACCAAAGTTTCATATATGAAGATAGAGGCTACAATACCAAAACTTGAGATTTGTGATCAATCCCGTTGAAAATGAATGTTCCAGTCAGTGGTACAAACTGCTTAGTAAGAAGCTGAAAGAGGAAAACAGAAATATAAGAAAATTGCACAAACAAGTAAAACTAAAACTTTCCAGTTAAGCAAAATCATGTGCTAAATATCATGCTTAGACTTTAATTCAACAATAAGCACTAATTATGAAGTACCCTGAAACAAGAAATCTATGCATTGGTTTCCCTTTCAGTTTAAACAAGAGTAACACAACCCAACATTATATTGCAGGCTATTTATGGTAAGACTGTGACTACTGCAGCAAAGCCCGACCCAACCTTCAATTTTTAGCATTGCTCCCTGACTTCCTGTGTTCAATTTAACTTTCATTCTGTACATCCTATTATTTCCTTACAGAGATCATTGGATTAACAATCTGACATGACCAAGCCAGATCCTAGTGATCTGAAAAAGTACAACCAAAATCCGACCCTTGACCCAACCTCACCAAACTAACAGTGGTTTTTTACCTCCCTCTAAATCAGAAAAGAACAAAAAAGAAAAGAAAAAACAAGAAAAACACATGATCATTTAAATTCTTTTAACAACCATTGTGATTGATAAGGAGCCAACTTGCCAGAACACAATCTTCACAAGGTTAAAATAAACCTCAAACCAAATTTATACCACCAGAAAATGACCCAACGTATCAGTTTTTCAATGCAGTGTTATTTAATGAAAAAGAACACCTTGATGACTTCTTGTGAGGCAACACCTCCAATAAATGCAGCCACAGCATGAATCTCTGCACCTGCATACCGGCACATCTCATGCACCAGGTCTTCAGGTAGCGACGATCCATTCAAGCCCAGGTCATTCAAAATTGAGACGGCAATTGCCTTCAGTCGAGACACATCCTCTTCAATCTCACTGTCACAAAAAATAAATTCATAACATATGCTGTTAAGGAAGACTTGCGATACACAACATCTGAGAAATTAGGATTAGGAAGACATCCAGCCTCAAGAATGCATACATTGAGGTGATGTTATACAGCTCAGATAATCTTCTCTTGCTTATTCAATACTGACACTTCCTTTTTTGCTATTATTATCAGCTGTCCTTTTCTTACAAAATAGAAAGGAGAAGAACAAGATCATTCGTGTGGGAGAATCCTGTAAAGCTTAAGAAGTACCTGTCAAAGACTCCAGGAAGGCGATTGTAATTGTTCACAAAACGGTCAACTGCGCGTAGCAGGATATAGAACCCAACTGAAAAGCTAAAAATCAATAAATGTAAAAATGTTTTAGATACTAATTTGTCAAAATTAGAAACAATAACCTCCAACAAGGCATCCAAGTTCTGATATGACAAACATTACTGCAATATTCTATGGATAATTACTGAGCAAGACATATTTTGGACATCTTTGGATGATTACTAAGCAAGAATCAGTTAAAGCAATTGAAACAAAAGACCATGAAGCAAACAAGAAACAAAAAAATAGCATATTTTAGTCATCTTCACTATACAAGTGGTGATACAGGCTTTTATAGATATCATATAGCTAATTAATAATGGCAGGATCAAAATATACCTCGATTAATACTGAGTGGAACTAAACCTTAGTTAATCATTAATTGTAAACTGGACGGTTTATTAAAGCACAGTTGTTAAAAAGTTTTTGAATTCACCTGCTACTAAATTGAGCCGAAATGTACTATTGTAGCTTAATTGCGCTATGGGTAGAACCAGTTACACAATCAGATACTAACCTGTAATCTTCATCAGTCAAATACTTCTGAAGATCTGAGATAGTAGGAGAAGTAGCTTCTTCCTCAAGTGTATGGTACCGGCATACCTGATAACATTGATAAACGCCAAAGCTCAATTATATAATAATGCCTAAGAGGTTCTGAGGCTTGTTTGTCAAATGCGGGAGTGCTTTGTATCAATTTTCATAACTTCGTATTAGCATCCCTTCCTTTTTAATGTGTTATTTTTATTCATTCAGTCCAATATTTATAATAAACTGAACAAATGATTGTTAGAATATCACCTCACAGCCATTGACATAAAGTTCAAGAAGCTGGTGAATATTAAAGTAAGAAGGCTCTGATAGTGAAATTTATAAAATAAAGAAACAACCATATACCTTAAGTTTTCTACTGTTTCTGCAGAAGGTTTTTATAACAGACTTGGGAATAGAATCAGGGTCTCTGCCAATTTTTTTCAGGATTTCTCTGACATAGCTCTCTATTGCATTGCAATCCTTCTCTGCCTTAGCTTGATAAATCCTTTGCAGATTTACATAATACCTGTGCATATAAGTAAGCTATGAACAATTTGGAAACTTCAACGCCCTGTATATGGATTGTGCACCTGTTTTGTTGGTTCATGGATATCGCACAGGTGGAACCCAGTCAAACATAAGAACTCACACAAAGCAGAATACACAGCTAGATTATGTATGCCTGCTTGGTTGACACCAACATGTACTGCTGATCTGGTACGATACTGACAAACAAGCATGTGTCTGCTCAGAGGAAATCAATTTCCAGTATAACTCTGGTACTGTTGCAGTCAGTAAAGTACTGATACTGGTACACAGTAAAACATGATTAAAGGTGAAAAATGAAACTGACTCTGTTAAAGATGTCATGTCAGGTATCGAACCCTCAAGAGGAGGCTCTCCACCACCTTCATTGTTAACAAATTCCTGTGTAGAATTATTAAAGAACATTGAGATCTTCAACAGAATCAAATAAATGTATGAAAATGAAAAACTAAAAGATGATGTAGCTTGGTTAAGTCAACTTTATCAGCAAGCTAGTGAAAACTACTTCTGGACAAGTCTCTTACCAGTCAGGATCATGTTATTTAATGTGTGTTCTTGAACAGACTTCATTTTTGCCTACAGATGTCTGTAGTTCACTTAACGAGTAATATGCAATGGCAGAACGTCACATGCAGTAAAACATTGCAATAATGCACCATAGTAACATTAGAGGCAACTAAAAAACCCAATAATTTGAGTGAAAAAGGAAAGGTTCAACTGACTGCTGAACAAAAGCAGCTTCAGAACCATCATTTATTAGACAGAAAAGATTGGCTAAAAAATTCTTCCCATTCTAAAAAGGCATCAAAGTGATTAACTTAAAATAGAATTGTCCAACCTTCAAAGCAGCCACCAAAATCCAAAAATCAGATGAAGTCAAATCCACATTAACAGCGCTATCATCGATTACTTGACGAAGGTCAGGACCTGATAATACAAATGCAATACCAGTTAGCTACTTTTAGGTAATTCTCTTGATAGAACGAATCTCTGTGCTGGCCAATATTTGTTCCTATGAGGCCAACCCATAGCAGGACCATGTGTATGAGGTTTCCCATGATAACTTCCCAATATTTTTTTTCAATTTATAAGTAGAACCAAACAAACTGTATAAATCCAAATATGATACAAAATATTCTACAACATCATGAACAGGACTGTCAGGGAAGAATTTCAACATTACTTTGTGCAGTCAATAACCTGAACCGACCAAAATCTAATTGAACCCAAACAAAAAGATATGCAAAAAATGATATACCTGAACCCAGTAGGACCCAAGCCTGAAAATCTATCATATATGTGATGAACTTGTCCACCACCACAAAATAACAAAATTGACCCAAACCCAGTTTGACCAGACCTGACCACCTACTTAAACCCTATAGCAGAGCTGCAAAAGTATAGGAGAAGAGCTAACTCCAATCCTTTCAAAATGATTCATTCATCATTAGGGGCACATCAAAACTGCGGCCCAATTCAACTGCCAAACCAACCTAACCTGTTGTTGGAGGCTTTATGGTAGTTGGCTTGATTACAGCTTTGACTTGGGCTACCCTTTTATGTAGTTTGGGACTGACTTGAGAAGTGAAACCTTTACTGACACAAAATGACAAAATTTAACGTTGCGAATATTTAATATTCTTGTAACTGATCAAGTAACTTTATGTTATTCTATCATCATCAGGAAACAATGCACAGCCTTCATAATTCTAGCGACCTCTTCATTTTTTGGAAAATTTACATAAAATATTTAAATACATTTTGAATCCCTCTGCCTTTTGTTTTCTCTCACTTTAGCCCCTGTCAGTTTCCTGATTCCTATTATATATATTTTTTTAAATCAGTTGTTTGATTGAAATTGGAATTTAACATTTTAGACATTTGTGTGATTCATTGATTTTGCATTCAATGCATTAAAATCGAGGAGGGTTCCATGGCCACAAGTTTTGTGTGCCACAAGAGGCCACCAATTCATTTTTTAATTCATATTTCAAAATTTAAAACTCAAATTTCAAATCCAAACCGTTGATCTTGTTAATTTTTATGGTAGATCTATGCTCCTAAAATTTCATGATTTTTGGACTTCATTTGATACTAGATCAATTGAGAACAAAATGAATGAATAAAAAATAATCAATCATAATTAACTAGATTCATTCATTTTGTTCTCATTTGATCTAGTATCAAATGAAGTCCAAAAATGATGAAATTTTAGGAGCATATATCTTTCATAAAAAATAAAATATCAACAGTTTGGATTTGAAATTTGAGTTTTAAATTTAAAATGTGAATTAAAAAGTGAGTTAGTGGCATCTTGTGGCACACAAAACTTGTGGCATTGGAACCATCCTCTTAAAATTCATTAGATTGTCAACCATATGTTTCTAGGTGCAAGTGTAATTAGAGTAGCTTAGACAAAAACAACCAGGTTTAATTATTGGATTACATTCCTTTGGCCCCCAAACAAGCCCCAACCTGATATTGTACAGTCCATTCCACAGATTTTTGTTTATCCTTCAGACCAGCCAATGCATTGTAATTTTTATGAGCAAAAGATGCATAAACTCATCACGAATTATTACACTTACCAATCCCACGGGTAACAGAGACCTTAAATGCTGAATCCATAGCTTCTTGGTAGTTCTCTTCATCTATATTAAGCATGTGGGCCTTGATTAGATCCTAAAAAGATGAGGAGTCGATTAATTAAGTTCCTGATTAATCAAACGAATCAGAGGGAAAAAATAATACATTGGACTTCAGTTTTCAGTCAACCCTAGTAGTATTTGACTCATTTAACTATCATTAATAATGTTATGACATTTGAAAATTAGCAATATACAACACCTTCGTGGTCCTTCAAATTATACAAATTCAATTTAACTAAGAGCACAGCTAGGTTTAAACACTAGGAATGCTATAATAAGGAGGAAAAAGTGAACAGACAAAACAGGTCTACCAGTATCAGGCCATTTAATGTGGAATACCAGAACTGCTAAATGTTTTGGTATAGCAGTAGAATGATAACTCAAGATTCAGGACTTGTGGCAAAATCATATGAAACAGTTTGATCAAATAGTATTGGAATGCTTCTTCTGGTGGTAAAATAATAGTTGTCTTGACGCAAGGAAAAGAGAGAAACATTGAAAAACCTAGTGGGTTTAGAGCAATTCTCTGCTGAAAGGATGGAAACAATCCACAGCAAAAATAAAAAAGAAATCAAGACATTTCACATTTACCTTAAACTCCTTTTTTTCTTGTCGGGTTGCAGGTAAGCACCCGCCATGTGAACTCGCCCACTTCTCAGCAAGTGTAACAAGAATTACTATGTACGGGGTATGCTTGTGTACCACTGGATCTTTTTCATCCAAACAAATAGATGCAGCAAACCTATGTAAATAAATAATAATGACCAGCAGTTTTCATTTTTTGTTCCTATTTAATTTTTCCTCTGTTCTATTTTCTTTTGAGTGTGTGCACGCGCTTGTGTTTTTACTTTTCCCTTACATATTAGTTGGCATGTTGTTGTCTCGCTTAAAGAATTAATCCCAAGCTAAGGATATACCAACAAGCTGATGACTCCCCACTGACTCAATCGTTGAACTTGATGCAAAACTAATAGATAGGTTCAGAACTGACTCCAAAATTTAGATGACTTTGTGCTAAACAGCATAAATCCCTCGCCGGACGGAGGGAGGGAGGGGCAAGGGGGACCAAGTCCCCCCAAAGATTATGAAATCGCTGTACAAAATAAAGAAAGTTTCTGATATTTTGAAAATTATATGTTACTACTCCCCCCCCCCCCCCCCCACAAAAATCAAATTAGATTTACAGACTCATGTTAGTCGTCCAACAAATCTCAAATAATTTAACAACTCTAACAGTTTACTTGTTAAAATTTGAATGAATTGATCTCTGTGTGACTTTGAGATAAGAAAATCGGATGGGAAAAAATGGACGAGTGGGGTCCAATTGAACCTTTGGGAGCCGGTGCCACGTCTGAACTGAAGTCGTCTTGCTCCTTACCCAAACTTCCCTACCGTACCAGTGAGCATGGAGGTGGACGACGATGTCGCATGGGGGAAGTTTCAATTAACGGAGCTTGTTTAAAAATGGGCTTTTATGGGTTGCTTTCCTTTTATTGAAGATTTAAATATTTATATAATATTCTTTAACTGTAATTCAACTTGGTGAATATAGTTAGTTGTTAGTGTCTAAAGAGATGTTTGATCAAGGGCTATCGAGGGCAAGAAGATTTTTTTTATTATTTCTCTATTTTAAGGTTTTAAAAGTTTTTTTGAATGTTCCGTTCACATATTATATCAGATATAATTATCTTAATTATGATAGTTAAGAATGAGGGTATTGATGAAACAAAAATAGATTTTAGAATTTTACTTGTTTGTTGTGTACTTGAAATGAAAATTTTCAATTCCTTTTTGTTTGAAAATTAACATGTATTTTGAAATTATTTTGTTATGTTATTTGTTCACAATTTTTTAGTATGAAAAATGAACATCTTCTCTTGTCATATAATTATAATTAAGAATCCTTATTTTATATATATAAAATAAAAATTCTTAGTTATAATTTATAAATTAGAGATTCTATATATTACCATAAAAATAATCACTTTGATTTTTGGAAAATTTCTAGGAAGAACAAATATAGAATTTGTAAAAATACAAGTGCATTCTAGACTTGACGTGTAATTTTTAATCTTGGCAAATTGATATCCCAATCGATAATAAAATTTGTGTTGCACCGTGATTTGTATCATTAATGTTCTCTAAAAATTCAATGGTAATCGATATGATAATGATAAAAAATTTACAATGTTATCAACAATATTGTATATTTATTTCTTGCAACCCCCCCCCCCCCCCCCCCACACACACACACATGTAAAATTCCTGGCTCTGCCCCTGCTCACCGCGTTATACTGAGTTTGCACCGTGCAATTACATTTTTATGATATACAAATAGCACAGGAATCAAGCACTGTAAAGTCTTTCTAGGAAGTGTACAAGTATCTCGGTTTAGTCAGTAAAAGGATCTAAGTCAATCAAAATTTGATACAAGAGTTGAATCCTTACTCTTTGAGCTCAGCCCATGGGTTGTGTAGCCTTAAGTCATCTACAAAATGGTCTGGCTTAGATTCTACCACATCGTGTTCCTGAAGAAATGAAAAGAAAAGGTTAGAAAATTGGAAGTCAATTCGTCTTAATTTCTATTTAATACATCCAGAAAAAATTAACTAGCATTTAGCAATTAATCCACTAAAATTAGCCTTTTGTCATTTGAATTAGTGGCTTGTTAGGATAAAAGAATTCAGACTCAAGAAGTAAAAGGCAATATATATTATAAAATAAATCCCCAAATAAGATGATCTTCTTAGCTTATTCACAACTACTTTACAACCCTACGAATAGACGAGCAAAAACATCTCTCTCAAACAATCAAAGACGAAATAATTAATTGTTTATTTAAAAACTAGTGAACATAGTACGATGTGCCAAAAATAAAAGTTATGCTGCTATTTAAATTTGCAATTTCAATAAAAGCTAACACCGAAGTTAATTAATCACGTTTAAATTGCAAAGCAATAGTGCTCGTCATTTCTAGCCTACCCCAATTTATTGGGATTAAAGGCTATGTTGTTGTTGTTGTTGTTGTTGCAAAAGCAATAGGGTTGATTAGTTTTCACCTTCGCGCTGATTCGTACAAGACCAGTAAGACCATAAGAGCGTGCCACAACCAAAATCACATTTGACTTTCTACAAATAAGATCCAGCTTCAGCAAAGAACTCTCCAGCATCTGTTACAAATCATCTTTATCATTATGAGAAAGAAATCGTACAAGTCCCTTCCACGAAATTAATACAAAAGCATAGTAACAACTTTGGATTACAGAACAATTCTAAAAGGCCCAAAATTCATGACTAAAGCATACTACAGGAATACAGACTAGGAATAATTCATTCTTCTACAATACAAAAAATAACCAATATATTGACAATTTTAGGTAACAAATAGAAGTTTATAAATTCTGTGAATAACTTGGTATAAATTGGGTAATTAGGAGTAAAATTCAAATTGATTCTGGTATAATATGGGTATTATTTGTAAAATATGCAAAGTAGCAATACCCATTCAATTCATCAATTTGTTCCACTAGTTAAAAAAGAATGGTATGGGCATTATTTCGGGAACCTTGTTACTATGCAGTATGTAAAAAAAAAATGTGCTTTTTTGAAGGTACTAAAACTAGAGTACAAGCTGGAGGCGTTAGTGCAATCTGAAAGCAACATTGATGAATCCAAGAAAATGCATGCTTTTCTGAAATATACATATATCCATCTCTTCAACTCCTTTATTATCGATATCTAATGCTCTACAACACTAGCATCTCTTTCAAAATAACTAAATAGTTACAGCCTGGGTCTCTTAGTATTAACTTCTGTTAAATGCATCAACTTGCATATTGTACAGTAACACAATGTTTGTGGCTTCGTATAAATTTATAGTTCTTATTTGCATTATTATGTTTGCCTAGCCAAAAAATTCAGTATTTTGTTTATTTTTTTAATTTTAGCATCAACAAGAAACTATAAACTCGACCATCACTACTCACTATATCTTCAGCAACTCTATCACCAATCTAATTATGAAAAGAAAAAAATAAATGATTTGATATACAGTACTATTTTCACCTGGGTGGCAATAACAAGAATGAATTGGGAGAAGAAAGAAGGGTTGGTGTCAATCAAATCTGTGGGTGACTCCTCCACAAACTTGACCTTAACTGCATCATTCATTTCTTGCAAAAATGAACAGACAATTTTTGCCCTTGATTGCCCCAGACATCCTTCATTCACTGCTCATTTATTACATGATGTTATGAAATGATTGATGTTGAATGACAAACAAGGTAAACATAAATGTTTTGGTTGATTCTAGTTGTTCCGGATCAATTCTTTTATGCCTCAGTGTAAGGGTGTCGTCAACAAAAACCAGCAAATCTACACAAAAATCAGCTGAAGATTGTCAATCATTAGTATCTTCCAGTCATACATCCCTTCAAAACGAGCAAATTGACACAGTACTACAATTTGTTTCTTACTGGGATAGTACCTTGCTGATTGAGTACAATACATACAGTAGTGAAGCCTTAACCTTTTTTACAAGCACACGACTTCAATTTGAATATATCTTCAACAGAAAGACTTACGTAGGAAATTGTTTCCAAGATCAGAGGCCTCAACTTTTGCACCATCAACTACAGTTATGCTACCAATTCCACCTAGCACAAGATTCTTCAGAGCCTCTGAGCCAGTGGGACCACAGTTCAGTAGGCATATGCTCGCATTCTCCAATGCAGACTGTCCTTGTTCTCCCCATATCCTTGTTTTTTCAACAGCACAAAGCAAATTACAAAAATAACAATTATCATGCCTCTCAAGGCGATAAAAGATCAACAACTAATGGAAAGGCATGATAAAATCCTTAGGAAAACATCAATAAACAAAAAGGAAAACAAGATCAGTGCATAACTGTATAATTCTTCAGTCCGATCTTATAACGATGTTAATAAATAACGTATCCAGTAAAAGCCCGTACTAAACCCTAACCAAAGAAGAGCAGATTGATCAAGCAGGGTGCATTCGCTCCTCCTAACTAAAAGGAAAATAAACCTCCACTACGTTTGGAGCGGAGAGAGCGAGATGCACCAAAAGGGGTTTTAAGAGGGTTTATGCCGATTAATCGCTAAAGCGATTCGAATTTGGCAGGCCGCGAGAAGAATACCTGAGTTGGCGATCATACTTGGTCTTCGACTCGACTGCCATTGGACGTAGAGCGAGAAGTACCAAAGGAACGTTTGTGTGTGTTGGTGTGTAACTGTGTACTAGAACCGAGAGATGTCTCAAGTCGGGGAGATCAGAGATGACTTCAGAGCGGAGCCGATGGTCGGACCAGATCAGCTGAGATTCTTTGGTTGGGGGGCAGGGGTGTCAATTTTTGATATGACCCGACGGGTTAATCTGGTCCGACTTGAACCCGATCCGATCCGATCCGACCCGACATGATTCGAAAATAAATAGGTCAAATATGAGTTTAATTTTTTTGACCCGAATCAGATCGGGTCGGGTTTGGATCAACCCGACCCGACCCGATTAATTATGTTTTTTTAAAGTAATTTTGTGATATAATACTAATTAAAACTTAATTATACACTAATTAAGATTAATTATAAATTAATTAATATTTTATTTCTTAAAATTATATAAAAATAATTAATACATATTTAATTATTTTACACGGGTCGGGTCGGGTCGACTCGTAACCCGTCAGGTATGGATTAAAAAAATTTTATCCGAATTTAACCGGATCGGGTTCAGGTCGGATAAAAAATAATAATAAAATAATATAACCCGACCCGACCTGACCCATTGACACCTCCAGGTCACCGTGGTTTGATCCGGTCCGTCAGATTGATTTTTTTATATCCTTGTGTTCCAAAAGTATTTTTGAGATCAAAAATTGAAACTAAGTGCGAGTGAACGAAATTTTTATTAATAACAAAAAAAATAGAAATAGAATGAATTTTATTAATAATCAGAAAAATAAAAATCATGAAAGTAATAATGAAATTTTAGAATTTGTGAAAATAGAATAATAATTTTGGGAGAAAAAACAAACTTGGAAAGAGAAAAAAAAAAAGAGGTGGGGCTGGCAAACAAGAGAAAAAAAAAGGGGGCAGAGATGGATTTTTTTTTTGTCGGGACGAAAATATCAAATGAGTTTTGGATGAAAATAATAATTATTTTATTGTTATTTTCATAAATTCTAAAATTTAATTTCTATTTTTTTATTAATAAAAAATCGGTTGAAGTGCAATGAAATAGAATTAAGCAAACTTTAATTAGTGTTGCCAGCAAATGAAATAAGTAGATGATTTAATAATAAATAAAATGATCAAATTGCCTTTGTATATAACGTCTTGAAATAATTAAATCTTCACTACACTTGCTAAATGCTTCTATGGGTATATTATTTTTTGGAAGGATAGATGGACATATGCTATCATTGTTGTAATAAGAGGTATTTTATATTCTTGACACACAAGAAATTCATAAAAAATAATATTCTTCACGATGATAATATGGACGGTGCACTTCCTTCTTTAGTCTTTCATTTCTGAGAAATATTAAGAATGAATCAACGAGAAGGGAGATATACATACAAAGAGCACTGGTGGATTTTAAGAAGAAACAAAAAAAATTGAAATTAGCAAAATTAAATAGAGATCTTAAAAAATGAACAACGTCAGGACAAAAATTGAGAATAATGGAGAAACCGAGTATTATTGTTAATTTATAACTATATATGATCCTTCATAGAGTCCGACTATGATGTTTTGCAAAGCACTGAGGCGCTGTGTGCTTTGCGCTCTATTTTTAATTTTAAGTAAAAAATGACCGATCTGAACCGTTCAATCTAATCTTCATATCAAAATCTATTAGTAAACCAAAATTTATATTTTTTTAAATTTTTTTGCTATTTTTTCTGGTGAGTAGAAAAATGACTTGATCTAAGAATTCTGGTTCATCCAAAAAATAACGATTCCCCCCCCCTATCCAAAAAAATAGCAAATGAATTCCAAAAAATATAAAATGTGGTTTACTAATATATTTGGATATGAAAATTAGATTGAGCGGTTTGGATCAATCATTTCTGACTTAAAATTAATAATAGAGCGCAAAGCACACAACGCTCTTGTGTTTTGCAAAGCACCATAGCCTAACATGAAAACGGGACCGGACGCCCTCGGTAAGGCCGAAAACGAGTTCGGGCACGCAAAACATGAAAACGGGACCCGACGCCCTCAGTACAACCAAAAATGAGTTCGGGCGCGCAAAACATGAAAATGGGACCCGACGCCCTCGGTACCGCCGAAAATGAGTCCGGGCGCACAAAACATGAAAACGGGAGCCGACGCCATCCGTACAGTCGAAAACGTGTTCGAGCGCGCAAGGAATGAAAACGGGACCCGACAGCCCCGTTTCCGCCGAAAACGAGTCCGGGCGCACAAAACATGAAAACGGGACCTGACGCCCTCCGTACCGCCGAAAAAGTGTTCGGGAGCGCAAAACATGAAAACGAGAACGAACGCCCTCAGTACCGTCGAAAATGAGTCCGGAGCGCAAAACATGAAAACGAGACCCGACGCCCTCAGAACCGCTGAAAACGAGTTCAGACGCAAAACATGAAAACGTGACCCGACGCCCTCGGTACCGCCGAAAATGAGTATGGGCTCACAAAACATGAAAACGGGAGCCGACGACCCCGATACCGCCGAACTCGATTCCGGAGCACAAAACATGAAAACGAGAGCCGACGCCCTCGGTACCGTCGAAAACGAGCCTGGGCGAGCTAAACATGAAAACGAGACTAGATGCACGCGGTACTGCCAAAAACATGTCCGGGAGCGCAAAACATGAAAACGAGACCAGACACGCTTGGTATCGCCGAAAATGAGTTCGGGCACGCAAAACATGGAAAACGGGACCCGACGCCCTCGGTAACGCCGAAAACGAGTCTAGAGCGCAAAACATGAAAACGGGACCCGACGCCCTCGGTACCACCGAAAACTAGTCCCGTCGCGCAAAACATGAAAACGTGACCCGACGCATTCGGCGCCGCCGAAAATATGTCCGGGAGCGCAAAACATGAAAATGGGACCGGACGCCCTTCGTAACGCCGAAAATGAGTCCGGGCGAGCAAAACATGAAAACGGGACCCGACGCCCTCGGTACCGCCAAAAATGAGTCCGGACGCACCAAACATGAAAACGGGAGCCAACGCCCTCGGTACCGCCGAAACAAGTTTGGGCGAAGCAAAACATGAAAATGAGTCCTGATGCCCGCGGTATTGCCAAAAACATGAAAACGGGACCGGACACGCTCGTACCGCCGAAAATGAGTTCGGGCACGCAAAACATGAAAACGGGACCCGACGTCCCTGTACCGCCGAAAATGACTCCCGGAGTGCAAAACATGAAAACGGGACCAGACGCCCTCGGTACCGTTGAAATCTATTCCCGACGCGCAAAACATGAAAACGAGACTCGTCGCCCTCGGGACCGACGAAACCAGTCTAACGCGCAAAACATGAAAACGTGACTCGACGCACTTGGCACCGCCTAAAATATGTCTAGGAGCACAAAACTTGAAAACGGGACCGGACGCCCTCGCTACCGCCGAAAATGAGTCCGGGCGCGCAAAACATGAAAACGAGAACCGACGCCCTCGGTACCACCGAAAATGAGTCCGGCGCGCAAAGCATGAAAACGGGAACCGACGCCCTCGGTATCGCTGAAAACGAGTTCGGTAGCACAAAACGTGAAAACTGGGCCCGATGCCCGCGATACCTCTGAAAACGAGTCCGGGATTGCAAATCATGAAAACGAGACCGTATGCCCTCGGTACCGCCGAAAATTAGTCCGGGAGCACAAAACATGAAAATGGGACCCAAAGCCCGCGGTACCGTCGAAAATGATTGCGGGCACGCAAAACATGAAAACTGGAGCCGACGCCCTCGGTACCACCGAAAATAAGTACGGGCGAGAAAAACATGAAAACGAGACCCGATGCCCGCGGTACTGCCAAAAACATGTCCAGGAGGGTAAAACATGAAAACGAGACCGGACGCCCTTTGTACCGCCGAAAATGAGTCCGGGCGCGCAAAACATGAAAACGGAACCGACGCCCTCCTTATCGACGAAAACGTGTCCGGGAGCGCAAAACATGAAAACGGTACCGAACGCCCTCGGTACCGCCGAAAATGAGTCTGGGAGCGCAAAACATGAAAACAAGACCTAAAGCCCTCGGTGCAGCCAAAAATAAGTTCGGGAGCTCAAAACATGAAAACGGGACCCGTCGCCCTCCGTACCGCCGAAAATGTGTCCGGGAGCGCAAAACATGAAAGCGGGACCTAACGCCCTCGGTCACCGTCGAAAATGAGTCCGGGAGTTCAAAACATGAAAACGGGACCGGACGCCATCGTACCGCCGAACACGAGTTCAGGCCCGCAAAACATGAAAACGGGAACCGACGCCCACCGTACCGTCGGAAATGAGTCCGAGAGCGCAAAACATGAAAACGAGATCCGACGCCCTCGTACCGCCGAAAATGATTCCGGGCGGACAAAAAATGAAAACGAGAATCGATGCCCTCGGTACCGTCGAAAATGAGTCCGGCGCGCTTTTGCATGAAAACGGAAACCGACGCCCTCGGTACAGTCAAAAATGAGTTCGGGCGAGCAAAACATGAAAACGGGACCCCGACGCCCTCCGTACCGCCGAAAATGAGTCGGGCGCACAAAAATGAAAAGTCGGCCGACGCGCACAAAACAGTCGGGCGAGCAAAACAAAACGGGAGACCCCGACGCCCTCGTCAAAAACATGTTCGGGAGCCAAAACATGAAAACGGACCGACACGCGTATCGCAAAACATGAAAACGAAAATGGGACCCGACGCCCTCCGTACCATCAGTCGTCCGAGCAAAACATGAAAAAGACCCGATCCCCCATGTCGCAAAAACATGTCCAGGAGCGCAAAACATTAAAACATGACCCGACGCACTTGGCACCGCCCGAAAATATGTCCGGGCGCGCAAAAAATGAAAACGGGATCGGATGCCCTCGGTAACGCCGAAAATGAGTCCGGGCGCGCGAAAAATTAAAACGGGACCCGACGCTCTCGGAAAAGCCGAAAATGAGTTCAGGCACACAAAACATCAAAAACAAGACCCGAAGCCCCCAATACAGCCGAACCCGAGTCTAGGAGCACAAAACATGAAAACGGGAGCTGACGCCCTCGGTACCGCCGAAAACGAGTCTAGGCGAGCAAAACATGAAAACGAGACCCGATGCCCGCGGTACTGCCAAAAACATGTTCAGGAGCGCAAAAAATGAAAATGGGACCGGACACCCTCGGTAACGCCGAAAATGAGTCCGGGCGCGCGAAAAATTAAAACGGGACCCGACGCCCTCGGAAAAGTCGAAAATGAGTTCAAGCGCACAAAACATGAAAACAAGACCCGAAGCCCCCGATACTGCCGAACCCGAGTCCAGGAGCACAAAATATGAAAACGGGAGCCGACGCCCTCGGTACCGCCGAAAACGAGTCTGGCCGAGCAAAACATGAAATCGAGACCCGATGCCCGCGGTACTGCCAAAAACATGTCCGGGAGCGCAAAACATGAAAACGGGACAGGACACGATCGGTATCGCCGAAATGAGTTCGGGCACGCTAAACATGAAAATAGGACCCGACGCCCCCGATATCATCGAACCCAAGTCCGGGAGCACAAAATATGAAAACGGGAACCGACGCCCTCGGTACCGCCGTAAACGAGTCTGGGCGAGCAAAACATGAAAATGAGACTCGATGCCCGCGGTACTTTCAAAAACATGTACGGGAGCGCAAAACATGAAAACGGGACCAGGACACGCTCGGTACCGCCAAAAATGAGTCCGGGCGCGCAAAACTTGAAAACGGGACCCGACGCCCTCGTATCGCCGAAAATGAGTCCGGGCGCGCAAAACATAAAAACCGTACCCGACGCCCTCGGTACCACCGAAGATGAGTCCGAAGCGCGTAAAACAAGAAAACGGGACCCGACGTACTCTACATCGCCGAAAATGAGTCCGGGAGCGCAAAACATGAAAACAGAATCGGACGACCTCATTACCGCCGAAAACGAGTCCAAGTGGGCAAATCATGAATACGGGTTCGGACGCCCTTTGTACCGCTGAAAATGAGTTCGGGCGCAAAAAAAAGAAAAACGGGACCCGACGCCCTCGGTACTTCCGAAAACTAGTCCCGGTGCGCAAAACATGAAAACGAGATCGGACGCACTCGGCACCACAAAAAACATGTTCGGGAGCGTAAAACATGAAAATGGGACCAGACGCCCTCGGTACCACCGAAATTGAGTCCGAGCGCGCAAAACATGAAAACTGCACTTGGCACCCTCGTTTCCACCGAAAACGAGTCCCGACGTGCAAAACATGAAAACGGGACCAGACGCCCTCCGTACCGCCGAAAACGTGCCAGGGAGCGCAAAACATGAAAACGTGACCGAACACCCTCTGTACCGCCGAAAATGAATCCGTGAGCGCAATACATGAAAATGAGACCCGACGCCCTCGATACCGCTGAAAATGAGTTCGGGCGCGCAAAACAGGAAAATGGGACCCGACGCCCTCGGTACCGCTGAAAATGAGTTCGGGTACACAAAACATGAAAACGGGAGCCGACGCCCTCCGAACCGCCGAAAATGAGTCTGGGAGCGCAAAACATGAAAACGGGATCGAACTCCCTCGGTACCGCCGAAAATGAGTCCGGAAGCGCAAAACATTAAAACGAGACCCGTCACCCTCGGTAACGCCGAAAATGAGTTCGGGCGCGCGAAAAATGAAAACGGGACCCGACGCCCTCGGTACAGCCGAAAATGAGTCCGGGCGCACAAAACATGAAAAAGGGAGCCGACAACCCCGATACCCCCGAACCCAAGTCCGGGAACACAAAACATGAAAACGGGAGCCGACGCCCTTGGTAAAACATGAAAACGAGACACGATGCCCGCGGTACTGCCAAAAATATGCCCGGGAGCGCAAAACATGAAAACGGAACCGGACACGCTCGGTACCGCCGAAAATGAGTCCGGGCGCGCAAAACATGAAAACAACACTCGACGCCCCTCGCACCACCGAAAATGTGTCCGGGCGCGCAAAACATGAAAACCGGACCTGACGTCCTCGGTACAACCGAAAATGACTCCCAGAGAGCAAAACATGAAAATGGGACTCGACGCCCTCGATTCCGCTGAAAACTATTCCCGACGCGCAAAACATGAAAACGGGACTCGTCGCACTCGTGACCGCCGAACCTAGTTTGAGCGCGTAAAACATGAAAACGTAACCCAACACACTCGGCACCGCCGAAAATATGTCCAGGAGCGCAAAACTTGAAAACGGGACCGGACGCCCCCGGTACCACTGAAACGAGTCCGGGCGCGCAATGGATGAAAACGAGACCCGACACTCTCGGTACCACCGAAAATGAGTCGGGAAGTGCAAAACGTGAAAACGGGACCCGATGCTCGCGGTACCTCTGAATATAAGTCCGTGATTGCAAATCATGAAAACTGGGCCGGACGCCCTTGGTACCGCCGAAAATGAGTCCGGTAGCGCAAAACATGAAATTGGGACTCGACGCCCTCGGTACCGTTGAAAACGAGTTCGGGCGTGCAAAACATGAAAACAGGACCCGATGCACTCGGCACCGCCGAAAATGAGTTCGGGAGCGCAAGAAATGAAAACTGAACCAGACGACCTCGGTACCGCCAAAAATTAGTCCGTGCGCGCAGAACATGAAAACGGGACCCGACGCCCTCGGTACCGCCAAAAATGAGTGCGGGCACGCAAATCATTAAAACGAGAGCCGACGCCCTAGGCACCGCCGAAAGTGAGTTCGGGCGCGCAAAACATGAAAACGGGAACCGAAGCACGCGGTACTGCCAAAAATATGTCTGGGAGGGCAAAATATGAAAACGGGACCAGACGCCCTTTTTACCGCCGAAAATTTGTCCGGGAGTGCAAAACATAAAAACGGGACCCGACGCCATCGGCAATGCCGAAAACTAGTCCCGGCGCGGAAAACTTGAAAACGGAACCGGACGGACTCGGCACCACAAAAGATATGTCCGGGAGCGCAAAACATGAAAACGGACCGGACGCCCTCGGTACCGTCGAAAATGAGTCCGGGCACGCAAAACATGAAAACGGACCCGACACCCCCGTTTTCGCCGAAAACGAGTCCCGGCGCAAAACATGAAAACGGGACCTGACGCCCTCCGTACCGCCGAAAAAGTGTTCGGGAGCGCAAAACATGAAAACGAGAACGAACGCCCTAAGTACCGCCGAAAATGAGTCCTGGAGCGCAAAACATGAAAACGAGACCCGACGCCCTCAGAACCGCTGAAAACGAGTTCGGGCGAGCAAAACATGAAAACAGAACCAGAGGCTCTCGGCACCGCCGAAAAAGAGTCTGGGACGCGCAAAACATGAAAACGGGACCTGACGCCCTCGGTACCGTCGAAATGAGTTGGGTGCACAAAATATGAAAACGGGAACCGACGCCCCCGATACCGCCGAACCCGAGTCCGGGAGCACAAAACATGTAAACGAGAGCCGACGCCCTCGGTATCGTTGAAAACGAGTCTGGTCGAGCAAAACATGAAAATGAGACCCGATGCCCGCGGTACTTTCAAAAACATGAACGGGAGCGCAAAACATGAAAACGGGACCTGACGCCCTCGGTATCGCCGAAAATGAGTCCGGGCGCGCAAAATATGATAACAGGACCCGACGCACTCTGCATCGCTGAAAATGAGTCCGGGAGCGCAAAACATGAAAACGAAACCAGACGACCTCGTTACCGTCGAAAATGAGGCTGGGCGCGCATAACATGAAAACGGGACCCGACGCCCTCGGTACCGCCGGGCTCGCAAAACATGAAAATGGAAGTCGACACCCTCGGTACCGCCGAAAACGAGTCCAGGCGCGCAGAACATTGAAACGAACCAGGACAACCTCGCACAACCAAAAACATGTCCGAGAGAGCAAATCATGAAAATGGGACCAGCCGCCCTTTGTACCGCCGAAAATGAGTCCAGGCGTGCAAAAAATGAAAACGGGACCCGACGCCCTCGGTATCGTCGAAAACGAGTCCGGGAGTGCAAAACATGAAAATGGGACCCGACGTACTTCGCATCGCCGAAAATGAGTTCTGTAGCGCAAAACTTGAAAACGGAGCCGGACGACCTCGGTACCGCCCAAAACGAGTCCGGGCGCGCAAAACATACGGGAACCGACGCCCTCGGTACCACTGAAAACGAGTTCGAGCGCACAAAACATGAAAATGGGACCCGACGCCCTCGGATTCTGCAAAAAACATGAAAATAGGACACGACGCACTCGGCACCACCAAAAACGAGTCCGGGTGCGCAAAACATGAAAACGGGACCTGTCGTCCTCGGGACCGTCGAAAATGAGTTTGGGCGCAGAAAACATGAAAAGAGGACCCGACGCCCTCGGTATTGCCGAAAACTAGTCCCGGCGCGCAAAACATGAAAACGGGACCTGTCGTCCTCGGGACCGTCGAAAATGAGTTTGGGCGCAGAAAACATGAAAACGGGACCCGACGCCCTCGGTACCGCCGAAAATGAGTCTAGGCGCGGAAAACATGAAAACGGTACCCGACGACCTCGGTACCCTTGAAAATGAGTTCGGGAGCACAAATCATGAAAACGGGACCCGACACGCTCAGTACCGCCGAAAATGAGTCCGGGCGCGCAAAAGATGAAAACGGGAACCGACGCCCTCGGTATCGCCGAAAATGAGTCCGGGCGCGCAAAATTTGAAAACAGGACCCGACGCCCTCGGTACCACCGAAAACCAGTCCAAGCACGCAAAACATGAAAACGGGACCCGACGCACTCGGCATTGCCGAAAATGAGTTCGGTAGCGCAAAACTTGAAAACCGGAGCCGGACGACCTCGGTACCGCCCAAAACGAGTCCAGGCGCGCAAAACATACGGGACCCGATGCCCTCGGTACCACTGAAAATGAGTCCGGGCGCACAAAACATGAAAACGGGACCCGACGCCCTCGATTCGCAAAAAACATGAAAACGAAACATGTCTCCCTCGGGACCGTCAAAAATGAGTCCGGGCGCACAGAACATGAAAACGGGACCCAACGCACTCGACATAGCAAAAAACACGTCCGGGAGCGCAAAACAAGAAAACGGCACCCGACACCCTTGTTTCCGCCGAAAATGAGTCTATGCGCAAAACATGAAAACGAGAACCCAACGCCCACTTTAACGTCGAAAACGTGTCCGAGGGCGCAAAACATGAAAAACAGGACCGGACGCCCTCGGTACCGTCGAAAATCATTATGGGAGCGCAAAACTTGAAAATGTGACCCAACGCCCTCGATACCGCTGAAAACAAATTCGGGCGCGTAAAACATAAAAACAGGACACGACGCACTTGGCACCACCAAAAACGAGTCCGGGTGCGCAAAACATGAAAACGGGACCGGACGACCTCGATAACTTAGAAAATGAGTCCGGGCGCGATAAACATGAAAACGGGACCCGACGCCCTCGGTACCACCGAAAACGAGTCCGGGAGCCAAAAATAAGAATACGGGAGTCAAGCCCTCGACACCGCCGAAATCGAGTCCGTGTGCGCAAAATATGAAAACGGGACCGGACAACCTTTGTACCGTCGAAAATGAGTATGGGCGCGCAAAACATGAAAACGGGACCCGACGGCCTCGGTACCGCTAAAAATGAGTCCGGGAGTGCAAAATATGAAAACGGGGCCCTACGCCCTCGGTACTACCGAAAACTAGTCTCGGCGCGCAAAACATGAAAATGGGACCGGACGCACTCGGCACCTCAAAAAACATGTACGGGAGTTCAAAACATGAAAACGGGACCGACGCTTGAAAATGAGTCCCGGCGCATAAAACATGAAAACGTCACCGACACCCTCGTTTCCGCCGAAAATGAGTCTCGGCGCACAAAACATGAAAACGGGACCCGACGCCCTCAGTACCGCCGAAAAAGTGTCCGGGAGCGCAAAACATGAAAAAGGGACCGAACGCCCTCGGTACCGCCAAAAATGAGTCCGGGAGCGCAAAACATGAAAACGAGACCCGACGCCCTCGATCGCCGAAAATGAGTTCGGGTGAGCAAAACATGAAAACTGGACCAGACGCACTCGGCACTGCCGAAAACGAGTCCGGGAGTGCAAAACATGAAAATAGAACCGGATAACCTCGGTACCGCCGAAAACGAGACCCGATGCCCGCGGTACTGCCAAAAACATGTCCGGGAGCGCAAAACATGAAAATGGGACCGGACACGCTCGGTACCGTCGGAAATGAGTAAGGGCGCGCAAAACATGAAAACAGGACACAACGTCCTCGGTACCATCGAAAACGTGTCCGGGCGCACAAAACATGACGGACCCGACGCCAAAACATCGAAAATGGCGCGCAAAACATGAAAACGAGGAGTTGTCGCCCTCGGGACCGCCGAAACCAGTCTGGGCGCGCAAAACATGAAAACGTGACCCGACACCCTCGGCACCGTTGTGCGACCCTTTTTCGCACGTTTCGCATCGCCGCTGGGGGCGATGGGATGCAAAAGAAGGATACAGAGATCCCTCCTAAGCGTGCATTTGTTTAACGCCGGTTAATTCCACCGTTTAGACTCATTGGAATGCACATTTAGGGTTTTTTTTAGTGATTGTGAGTACGTATAGATTCCGATGGGCGCAAGCCCCCACCGTTAATTACCCTGGGCTATTAACCTCGAGGCACCTCTAGATCTTTAAAAGGGGAAGCAAATATTATAGTTAAATGATGGTCAAATGGTCACGTGCTTCGGTGATCGGGGTCACTAAAGCACCCTGGACTTACTAACTGGTCAGTCCAGTGAGATAGGGTGGTGAAAAAGATGAACTTACTACAGATCAGTTAAATCTTTACCACTCCGAGAGGCGATCTTACTAACAGATCAGATCGACCTTTACGGAGGGATGGAAGGTGAGTCTACTATAGATCGACTCGACCTTAGATGACCTAAAAGATGAACCTACTACAGATCGGTTCAATCTTTACTAGTCAACGATCAATCACACAAAATACAACTCGAAGCACTTAGCCGGTTGATCTTGAGGTTTGTGAATTAGGAGACGGGTGGATTTGGCCCACTTGTTTCTTCTCACTGATCTTCTAGATTATGAATTCCAAGCACTGAGTGGATTCATAAACCTAGGAACACAACTGCACACAAAATCAAACCTGAAACACTGAGCCAGTTTGACATTGAGGCGTGTGTCAGTGAAAGAACCTACTACAGATCGGTTCAGGTTCACTGTTTTGAGGATGAATCTACTACAGATCGATTCAATCCTACAATCTCGAGAGATGAACTTACTACAGATCAGTTCAACCTCATGAACTAGAAGACAAACTTATCGACGGATTAACTTGATCTTACTAGTGTGACTAGTCATGAATTACTTGTTCATGATGTCACCTCTTTGGACATCGTGATGTTCTTCTCTCTTGAAATCAACGCACTTGCTCGTGTCGATGTCGCAGTCTTAGTCACCTTCTTGGCGGGCGTCAAGATATTCTTGTCTCGATTGGCTATTCTGAGTATTGCATTACTTGTGCAAATTCACTGTGTTGCTCTACACCCCTTTGTGTGAGCATATTTAATCACTTCTAAATCATGAGTCCTGAGCACCTAGCTGATTCATGAGTTCAAGGTTAACTTGCGCACAAAACTAGACTCGGAGCCCCTGGCTGGACTAATATTGAGACAAGTTTGTTAGAGAATGAGCTCCTAGACAAGCTAGTTAAGAAGTTATCGTATCGTGATGTTTCATCAGCATTCAACAAGGTGTATCACCACCTTATTGATCATTCATCACCTTAAGAATTGTGTAACGATTTAAAAAACCATTATAACACTTCAACAACCCGTTATAACGCTTTAACAAATCATTATAACGCTTCCAGAACATAGCAGACTTGTCAGAAAGTTGGTCAAATAGTCAAAACGTTGCTAACGCTCTGTAAAGTGTTCAACATTTTGATGAATCGTTATAACGATTCAAGGAATCGTTACAATGATTCCTTAGAATATATTGACTTGTCAGAGAATAGTCAAAGCGTTAACGTCTTATGAAGCGTTAAACACTTTGGTGAACCGTATAACGATTCAAGGAATTGTTACAACGATTTCTTATTTTTTATTATTTATTTTATATATATTTATTATTATATTTTTTTATTATTATCATTACATTTTTTTTATTTCAAACTCTACTTATCTCTATAGAAAATGAGTCACAATAGGATTTTATTTTATTTGAATTTTTTAGATTTTCATAATAGCCACAATAATGGAATTTATTTTTATTATTTTTAAAATCTATTTATTTTTGTATAAAATTACTTACAAAAATAATAGAAAATGAGTTAGCTATTATTCAGAATTTTATTTGAATTTTTGGGATTTTTATAATAGTCAAAGTAATAGGATTTATTTTTATTATTTTTAAAATCTATTTATTTTTGTAGAAAATTACTTATAAAAATAATAGAAAATGAGTTAGATATTATTCAGATTTTTATTTGAATTTTTGGGATTTTTATAATAGCCAAAATAACAAGTCAAAGCTTGGTCAACAGGAAAAAGCAAATAATGTCATTTAGCTTTTAAATTATTTTTGTAAAGTAAAATTCTTAAAACTGAAATATTTTTACATATAAAAATACTATGAAAAATAAAGAATTTTTAGAAATAAATTTGAGTCGATTTGGAATTTGGAAATATTTCAAATGATTTATTTACTAATTGTTTTTATTTTCTGTTATTAATTGACTATTGGGCCTATTGGATTGGACCAAGTTTATTTTCCCTTTTTCTCTTTACTTTTTCCTGCGAATGAGCCCAATATGGTAACTGGGTCGGTTGTTACCACCCTTCTTCTCCTTCATTTTTCATTGGGCTCAAACCATTTGTTCCTCCCTGTCTCATTAAATAAATCTGGGCCGACATTACTTCTCTTCTGTCGGTGTTATGGAGCCACTGGATCTCTTTGCGATCGGTAAAAAAAAAAATAAAAGGTCGGATGCGTCTCATAATCCTCTCTTCCTCATATACCATTGGATTATTATGTAACTCGTCAAGATGCGTACATATATTTCATGATCCATGTCACGAAGCTTCTTCTCAATCTTACTCCCGACAGCGTTGAGATTCTCGTGCGGTGGCTCCTCCGACGATTTAGGTTTCCGATTGAAGATCGGACGACGGGAGCAGATTCGCCTTAGTATGAGGAGCTCGTTGGTGGAGGCTGATCAACGATCGGTATGGTGGTTCGTTAGGAAGACTAGTACCGTTTTGTGCTCTATTTGTGAGTCGGTACCGGAACGCTTAGTGTCACACCCCAGAAATAAATGAATCGGATTAGGGGTGCTAATCCCGCCACGTACGCACGACGAGACGTGCGTACGAAAGGCTTAATGAATAAAATAAAGTAAATCACGGAATAAACAAAATAATAATAATATAAATATACATGACCATACAGTCCAGAATGAACAAAGAGAATACAACGCCGACATCGGCGGGGCTAGCTCCATCGGAATGGGCAGCAAAATCTCTCAAAGAAAAACCCAAAAGAAGAAAATAAAACGCAAAACCCAATGTATCCTATCCAACTACCCGGCTCACATGCACATGCAGCGAAGCATCTCTGTCATCGCGCAAGACTGTCCCTAGCACTCGCTCCAAGAAAAATCCCGAACCTATAATACCTGGATCCCACAACCACCGTGGAAACGTGAGTAATTTTAAAAATTACTCAGTACGGATTTAGATCCAGCCTTAAGATTTGATCTTCTTTCCTAGATCGGACCCAAAAACCGATATCGATGTTTAAATGCAATATAATATTGATGAATAAATATAATAAATGTTATTATGCACATTTAACCTACATGTTATGATATGATATGGTAAAGAAACCCGAAATAGAAAATTCGTGGAAATAATAATATAATATAAAGTATAAGATACGAGAGTCAAACACCCGTAATAAATACCCCGATTGTAAATTTATCGGACTCATCCCGAGCGGGCACTGACCGGCCCAACTTACTAACTCGTGACTTACCTAAGCGGGCACGTATTCGGGCCCAACTTACTAACTTAGGACTTTATGTTTGTGCGGCGCAACAACGCCCGCATAAACGAAATTCGGCTCCCGAGTGATAACGCCTAGAGAGAGTGACGGCTATAAGCACGTACTCGGTATTCGAATACGATGATAATTCACCTTACAAAATATAAACAAAGGGGATAAATATGTCTTCGGTTGCCATATCGTCAAAATGAGATAACTACCCGTGAAATAACAAATCGGAAACTAATACAAATGGGAGCCTACACTGTACCAACCAAGGGTCGAGGACCGCATCCCGAAAATAATGACAAAATGAAATATAATACAAGATGGGAGCCTACACTCGTACCAACTGGGGGCCGAGGACCGCATCCCAAAGGGACTTTCTGTACCAAAGGGCCAAAGGAGAGGACCGCATCCCGAGAAATGACAAAATGACTAGATGATACAAATGGGAGCCTACAGCTGTACCCACTAGGGGTCGAGGACCGCATCCCGAGAAAATAACAAAATATGGTAGAATCCAGACTTGAATATGGTCGCCCACACTAAAAACCGAAAGACATGGTATCCGATCGCTCAAATTTGGATAAAAAGTTTAATCATATTAAGAATATTAAAAATATAATATTGATCAAAAAAAAACACTCACACGGCCGAACCCGCCAAATGACGGGGTCGGTGGATAACCGACAAGCAAAGGTGCGCAAAGGTGCATATAGTGAGACCGGGTGGGTCCCACGGCCAAAGGAATATAACCCGTAAGCGGTCCGGTTATACAAGGCAACCTCGACCGAGAATCACCCGGCCCGCCTCTCAACACTTTCCCATGCATTTTGCATGATTAATTGTCTAACTTAATTAATAATTAATGATATTAATAATATTTTCCTAATAATTATAATCTATAACTTTAATTATTTAATTCTAATCTAATCCTATCTCGGGACTATTTCCCGATCCTACTCCTACCCTATCTACATGAAATATGATATGATATGACATGCGAATGCGGGTATGTCTCGAATATCTTTGGTCAATTTACCGGATGCAAATGACAGTCGATTCGGTCTCTAGTCATTTGGATAAAAACACCACAATTCGATTTATTTTAAAAACATTTTATTTTCGGTTTGGGTTCCTAATTCTGAAGAAAGAAAATCAAATCCCAGGAAACCGTACCTGAGAGTAATTTGGTTAGGTCAGAAACGTCAAATCGCTGAGTCTCGGGTGGCGCATCACGATCTTGTCAGATGAGCCGTCTCATCTTGAGTGTATTCGTTTGTCGGCTCGTCAAGATATTTTTCGAAAATCTATGAAGTTAGAAATAGGTTAAATTGGCGAGTACCCTATTCACATTGGGTCTGGTTTGGTCAAGGTATACTGGACCCTCAATTGAAATTATCCTATTTAATTTTGTATTTTAAGATTACATTTATTTTGATTTAATATAATTGATTTAAATTCTATTTGATTAATTAGCTAACTAATTATTATCACTTATTTAAATTAAATTTATAATTAGAATAATTAGTCATTTAGGAATAGAGAAATTGATTAATATATAATGTTTGTATATTTAGTATATTTAGTATTACTCTTATTAATTTAAAATAGAGAAATTTATTTACTATATATATATACTATAATATTATTATTCTTATCAATTAAAAATAGGGAAATTGATTAATGTATACTTTAAAACCTAAATTATTATTATATTTTAAATTATTATTTTATAGCTCTTAATTATTCATAATATATTCTTTAATTATGTTTCATTTTATTTATACTAGTATTATTCTTATAATTTAGAGATTATATTAATTTCGATTAACGTAACTAACTTAATTTACTTAGATTAATTAAGTTGGCTTACTGTTATCACTTAATTAATTTAATTATAATTAGGATAATTAATTATCTAGAATTAGAGAAATTGATTAATATATAATATTATATAATTAATATTATTATTATCAAAAATAGAGAAATTGATTAATATATATATATTTTTTTATATATTCATTAATATTATTTCATTATTAAATAGATGAATTGATTACTAAGCATTTATATACATTAATTAATGTTATTCAATTATTAAAATAGAGAAATTGATTTTTATATATATGTTATATTGTAAATTATTATTATACTCTATTTATTATTTTATAATCCCTAATTATTTATATCCTGTTCTTTAATTATATCTTATTTTATATTTTAATATTATTTTTATTAATTAGAAAATATTTTATATACAACTAGAATTAAAAATAAAAATTCAAATTAAAAGAAAAGAAATTCAATTAAACTTAAATTTAATTAATATTTTTATTTAATTAAATGTGTTGGTGTTTTAATGTTCGGGATCATACGCTGACTACCAAATCATTGGTGCCAATGCACCGATATCCCGAATCGGGGGCAGTCAGGGAATATAATCATTTTCCGATTCTTTAAGTTTACGTATTAGTCCATGGATACCGCCAAACCTTTCGGGGCGGCCTCCAATTAATTAATCAAATTTTTAAATTTAGAAATTTTATTATCTTGGAACTTTTTATATTGGGCCATAATTTACGTTAACTAATCCCCACTTAAAACTCAAGTTATCTTAATTCCATCTGGTCGGCCCAATAAGATTTCATTTTATGTAATACTGGTTATATCAATTTGGGCCCAACTTCTTATACTTATCTCATTTAGATTTCTAAATTTCTAGTTTATTCTATTCCATATCAGCAAAAGCCCAAACTAAAATCAATCCGGCAAGGAACCAGTATAGCATCAGCCGAAAGGAACCAATCAACAAAATCAACAACCATATACTGGTAATAATAGAATCAGAGGTCCACGAATCCATCAGTTATAGTCCAATAGCACAACAGCCAAACCAAAGAGAGCATTAGCACACAAATTAAGGGGTAGCCATTTCACAAACCAATGTGGCGACAACTCAGAATTCAGCTAAGGAAGAAACAGAAGCAAGACAACAGTCAAACGATTGATACAGCTAGCATTTCACTAAGGGGTAAAAACAGAATGGTGATTGCAACCTAGGAGTTTACCAGCAAGACAAAGCGACACCTCGCGTCACTGGTACCGATCGGTACCAGTGTACCAAGGCATAGCAGTGACAAGGGAAAACCCAGTACGGGGCTCGGCCCCAGCACACAAAAGGGCCCACACGACCCTAGATAAGAAGGAGTTCACCCGTATTCAACAGAAGCAGCAAACAACATCACATAACCGAAAAAACAAAAGCACAGGGCTCAGCCCCGGCGCACGGCCCACACGGCCGGAAAGAGAAGAGGAAGGAGGTTACCAGAAAAGGCACAAGGCAAGAGGGGAAAGGAAGCGGTGCTCGGTTTTAGCGGCCAAGAGAAAACAAAGCCAGCATAACTCATCGGCCAGAGGTGGGGCTTTGGGTCAGTCGGTGCTGGTAGAGGCGGCGACAAGGGAAACGACTAGCAACGGCCACACATGGGGCTGATGGAGGAGGCGAGATGTTGTGGCGAGGCTTCGCTGGGGCCCCAGTTCCGATCTCGCAAGAAGAGAGCCAGAGAAAGGCGTCGAGCCTGACCGAGAGCAAAGAGGAAGAGTCAGCAGAAGGGGATTTAGCAGTCGAGAGAGTGAAATGGATTTGGGTGTTCGATCACCGAAGAGAAAATAGGAGAGGCGAAATGACGGTGAGAGGAGAGTTAAGGGTGACGGTAAGCGGAGAAAAAGAGGGAAACGGGGGCAGAGGGAGAAAGAGACAGGGAAAGACAGAAAAGACCGAAAGAAAAGGGAGAGAGAAAGTGGGGAGTGAGAGTGAGTGAAATTTTCTGTGGCAAAATTCGTGTGATCATTTACGAATTAAAACTAATTGTTCCAATCATTTTGATAAATTAATCACTCTTGAGTTAAATTTGATTATTAAATTTTATCTCACTAAACATATTATATTCTTAAATTAAAATATGATTCTGAATTCATTATTTCGGACGTATTATTTAATGATTTGTTTTATCATTTGATAATTAACATTTGATCTTTCTTTAATTTAGATTCCAAATTTGATTGATATATATATCTATACATATATGTTTCAAATTCAAAGTTTTTATTTGCTTAATCATAAATAAATATTCCCTAAATTATTATTTTAAATTAGTGTTGATTTACATAAATCATTTTAATTATTATCTTAATTTTCATTACCGCTTAATTAATTTTCATGGTTTGACACTTAGACTCCAAATTCATTCGGATTAATCAAAATTTGCAAGAAATCTGAATTCAAACATGCATTTCTCTGGTGTATCTATGTGAGTTATCATAGTACTTATCGCCTATGTCCATTTATGATTCTGTAAGAGATAATCGCCTAATAGACATTGAGTGTTATCGAATTTCATCAAGAATTCTCACTGCTCGTTCACTTGCTAGGATATTCATGACTCTAAAAAAAAATCTTAGTACCACCATTACTAATCACAATGCACCTACTTAACATACATTTAACCTTTCTCTTAATATGCTATTTTAATTTTGCCCAAATAACATCTATAACAAGATTAACTTATCCTTGCTGAGTTCTCAAGCTACAGCTGAGATCGATCAGCTCAAAAGGCAATACCTTCCTCTTTATGCATACTTCATGAACTCTAATCAATATACTTCACTTTATCAACCGAAAATAAAGAAAATCCAATACACATCGAGTTCTCAAGTTGTTCAACTGAGATCAATCGATTCAAAAAACTCAATTATGTATGATTATGAAACTCAAATCTGTTAATTATGAGAAATGGCAAAAAAATAGATTGAAAATGAAAAGAAAAAAAAATCAAAATTCAAACAAAGTTTCACTGTTATTCATTCACTAAACACAAATTACATACCTGATCCTTCTAAAGAATTGATCTTTAAATCCCTAAATCGAAGTTACCTCAGTCTAAGAATCACCTTCTGTTTGAAAAAATTGCAAAGCACTTGATCTAAGTTCTCAATTAGCACCCTCTTCTGATATCAATCACTCTCAATCACTCACTACCTCTCAGTTATATTATCTCTCTCTCTCTCTCTCTCTTTTGAGCTCTCTGTGATACTGGCTGAGTTCTCAAGTCTTCAATTCACCGAGATCAATCAGCCAGAAAATTGGGAAGGAACAAGAGGTAAGAGATAATGAATTCTTCGGGCTTTTGTTCTTCTGTTGCTTCAAGGTTTATATAGAGCTTAATAAGTAATAAGTGCCAATTGTTCTTTCTCTAAACACAATTTATGTTTTCTTGCTCCCACAAATCGTTGACTTGGCAAAATCCCATCCTTTCATCAATCAATTCAATAGTACATATTAATCCATTCTGTGCTTGTTTTGAGCAAAGTTTTTTGAGCACCCCGAATAAATAAAAAGTTTTAAGAAACTCGAAACCCGATAGATCCTAATCCACTACCCCCGCTCACATGCGGAAGCGCGAAGCATCTCTCGTCACCACACAGACTGTCCCTAGCACTCGCTCCAAGAAAAAATCCCGAACCTGTAATACCTGGATCCCACAACCACCGTGGAAACGTGAGTAATTTTATAAATTACTCAGTACGGATTTAGATCCAGCCTTAAGATTTAATCTTCTTTCCTAGACTGGACCCAAAAACCGATACTGATGAGCGAAAATAATATTGATAAGTGAATATAATAATATTAATATGCACATTGACCTACATGATATGATATGATGATGGTAAAGAAACCCGAAATAGAAAATTTGTGGAAATAATAATATAATATAAAGTATGAGCTACGAGAGTCAAACACCCGTAATAAATACCCAGTTTGTAAATTTACCAGACTCATCCCGAGCGGGCACTACCAGGGCCCAACTTACTAACTCGGGCCTTGCCTAAGCGGCACTACCAGGGCCCAACTTACTAACTTAGGACTTTATGTTTGTGCGGCGACAACACCGCACAAACGACAATTCGGCTCCCGAGGCGATAACGCCCTAGGAGAGTGAACGGCTATAAGCACGTACTGCAGTCCGCTCGAAACGGTAATTCACCTTACAAAATATAAACAAACGGATAAATATGTCTTCAGTTGCCATATCGTCAATATGAGATAACTACCCAGGAAATAACAAATCGGAAACTAATACAAATGGGAGCCTACACTGTACCAACTAAGGGCCAGAGGACCGCATCCCGAAAATAATGACAAAATGAAATATAATACAGATGGGAGCCTACACTGTACCAACCTGGGGCCAGAGGTCCGCATCCCAAAGGGGAGCCTACACTGTACCAACCAGGGGCCAGAGGACCGCATCCCGAGAAATGACAAAATGACAGATATTACAAATGAGAGCCTACACTGTACCCACTAGGGGCCAGAGGACCGCATCCCGAGAAAATAACAAAATAGGGTAG
Source organism: Schoenoplectus tabernaemontani (assembly GCA_037127355.1). Taxonomy (NCBI): domain Eukaryota; kingdom Viridiplantae; phylum Streptophyta; class Magnoliopsida; order Poales; family Cyperaceae; genus Schoenoplectus; species Schoenoplectus tabernaemontani. The sequence continues at coordinate 16,874,986 of CM073743.1, read as the reverse complement.
AATCCAGACTCGGATATGGACGCCCACACTAAACACTGAAAGACATGGTATCCTAAACGCTCAAATTTGGATTAAAATCTTTAATCATATTAAGAATATTAAAAATATAATATTGATCAAAAGAAAAACACTCTGGCACAGTACCGAACCCGCCAAATGACGGGGCTCGGTGGATAACCGACAAGCAAAGGTGCGCAGTGTATATACGAGACAAAGGAATATAACCCGTTGAGTCCGGTTATACAAGGCAACCTCGACCGAGATCACCCGACCGCCTCTCAAGACTTTCCCATGCATTTTGCATGATTAATTGTCTAACTTAATTAATAACTAATGATATTAATAATATTAATCTACTAATTATAATCTATAACTTTATTTATTTAATTCTAACCTAGTCCTATCTCGGGACTATTTCCGAGTCCTATTCTATCTTGTCTACATGCAAGTATGATATGATATGGCATGCAAATCTTGGTATGTCTCGAATATTGGTCAATCTTTGAATGCATATGATGATTCAATTCGGTCTCTAAATAATGTTTGGTCGGAAAATACCGCATTCGATTTATTTTAAAAACATTTATTTCGGTTTGGGTTTCCTAATTCGAAGAAAGAAAATCAAATCCCAGAAACCGTACACGGGAGTCTTGGTGAGGATCGCGAGTCGCTCTACTCGGAGGTGGAACACCGGCCTCGGGGTCGGTGTCCGCGTACGTCGGTCGGGAATGACCTCGTACTCGCGAGGGGATCCGAGTCGACTATATCACCTATTTAATTTAAATTAGATATTTATTAGTTTTAACTTGATTTACTAATTAATAATTGGATTAGATTGATAACTTAATTAAACGTTTGTTCGGGTTTGTATCGTCCTTTCTAAATAAACTCTAAACATTTTCTACCGCATATATGCGGTGTCGGAAATTTTAGTTGCTCGCATATCGATCCGTTAATTTGTGTTTATCATTCTTGATCGTTTTTATACGTTCATCCTTTATTTTACATTTCGAGGTTATGAATTTAATTATTAAATCAATTAATTTAAAATAGAGAAATTGATTAATATATAATATATAATATATTTAATATTATATTCTAATATTCTCTTATTTATCTATTTTTAATTTAGAGAGCTTGCTTAACATATATTTATATTATATATTTATTAATATTATTTCGTTATTAAATAGAGAAATTGATTAATATATATTCTAATATATATTAATTGCATTCTAATTATTATTGTTACTATGTTTTTAAATTAGGTAGTTTACTTTATTATATTTAAGTACTATTATTAGTTTTTATAAGTTAGAGAAAATAGTTTTTAAAAATAAAAGAAAAATAAAAAGAAATAAAATAAAATAAACGAAAACTAATATAAACTAAAAGTAAAGAAAAAGTTATTATATTATTAATGTGTTGGTGTTAAATGAAGAGAGAGAGAAGAGTGAAAGGAGAGGATTTTCTGTGGCCGAGGTTTGCGGCCAATCGTGTGGCAAATTTTAATTCCGCTAAATCTTAGTGATTTAAATTTTTGGGTACTTCTATACTTTGTTATTGTAATCCTTCTTAATCATTTGTTTAATCCCAATAGAGTTAAATCATAAATCATTATAATTGTTTCCGTTATATATATATATATATATATCTATATTTTACAAACTTAATTCTTTAATTTAACTTAATTTATTTATAAATCATAACATAAAATAATTAGATTAGATTATTATGGTTTAATTTTATTATTTATTTTATTATTTATATATATATCTTTTATTAATCTTTGAGTTAAGTTTTTCATTAAATTACATTATATCATTTTAATTATTAACTTGATTATCATTATTTCTAAATAAATTTCGCGGTTTAACATTTCTCCCCCTTAAAATAAGTTTCGTCCTCGAAACGAAAACTCACGTCGTGAAAAGCTCGGGGTGGCTCCCTCGCATCTCGCTCTCTAGCTCCCACGTAGCTCTCTCGGGGTGAATGGTACTCCCACCGCACAAGCACTCGAGGGATGGATCGCCTCCGAAGCCGGGTCACCCGTGTGTCTAGTATGCGTAATCTGCCGCTCTCTCGTAGGACAAGTCCGCTCCACATGAAGAGGCTCGACCTCCAAGACGTGAGAAGGATCGGATACGTAACGTCTCAACCGGGATACGTGGAAGACGTTGTGCACGCCGAGCGAAGGCGGCAGAGCAAGTCGATATGCCGAAGGTCCAACCCGCTCAAGAATCGGGAACGGTCCAATGTATCGTGGTGCGAGCTTCCCTCGACTCCGAACCTCATAACGCCCTTGGTGGGCGAGACTCTCAATAACGCGTGCTCGCCACGGCCACCGGAAGTCGCGTCTCTTGGGGTCCGCGTAACGTCTCTCGTTTCGGCCCCGTGCCGCGCGTAGAACGCTCGTGGATCAACCCGACGGTGGCATGACTCTCGTTGATCATCTCGATGTCGTAGGCTCGTACGTGCGGCGGGTCCCCAACATACGGAGTACGTGCACCGTCGTCCGTAAAGCGCTCGAAAGGAGACATGCCGATCGAAGCGTGATAGCTGCTGTTATACGCGAACTCTGATAAACTGAGGTGCAGCTCCCAATCTCCACTCATCGTGAGTGCGCAGCGCGTAGCATGTCCTCGAGAGTCCGGATCGTACGCTCGACCGTCCGTCGGCCTGCGGTGGAAAGCGGCTGAACCGAGCGTCGTCCCGAGGGCCTCCCGAAATCTCCCCAAAATCGAGATGTAAAGCGTGGGTCACGATCGGAGATGATCCGCGTCGCACTCCGTGATGTCTGCATCGCCATGCTAAGTACAATCTACCCATGTCCTCGGCCGATGTCCCTAATCGAAAGGGAATGAAGTGTGCGACCTGGTAAGCGTGTCGACTATAACCCAAACCGCGTTGTGCCCCAATCGCGTCCCGGGCAACCCTGGCCACGAAGTCCATCGTAATGATGTCGAACTTGCGCCGAGACTTCGGTAGGGCCGTATCGGTCCCGCCCGCCTCTTGCGGTCGGCCTTGACCTTTCGACATACGAGACACCTAGCCACGCATCGGGCTATCTCCTGCATCTTCTTCCACCGAAGTGTCTCTTAAGGGTCTCGATACATCTTGGTCTCGCCGGGATGGATAGCGTACCCTGAGTCGTGGGCCTCTGTCAAGATCTTACTCTTGAGATCTGGGTCCTTAGGTACGCACAGGCGATCGTCAAACAGAAGCGCTCCATCGTCAGCGATGTGGAAACGCGGCGCGGCGCCCTGAGGTACACTAGCGATGTACTTCGCCAAAAGTGGATCGGAAGGCTGTGCGAGTCGTATCTCGTCTCGTAACGTGGGCCGGATGGACAATGGCGCTGCCGTGGCGACATCGATCGGGGTAGAGGTGGATGGTGCGTCCGCGACAGTCATGACGAGATCCAGTCGTCGCATGTCCTCAATCAACTGGTGCTGCTCGGTGATCAGAGTCGCAAGGTTCGCGCTACTCTTGCGACTCAAGGCGTCAGCCACTACATTGGCCTTGCCGGGGTGATAAAGGATCTCCAGCTCGTAATCCTTCATCAACCCGCCCACCGCCTCGCCTCAAGTTGAGCTCCTTCGCGTGAAAACATACTTGAGGCTCTTATGATCGTAAAGATCTTGCACTTCGCTCCATAGAGGTAATGACGCCAAATCTTCAATGCGAAGATCACGGCGGCCAACTCCAAATCATGAGTCGGATAGTTCCTCTCATGGGTCTTAAGCTGTCGTGATGCGTAGGCAATGACGTGCCCCTCCTGCATCAAGACACACCCAAGTCCAAGCCGGGATGCATCGGTATAGACCGAATACTCCGTGTCGGGCACCGGCATGGCTAGAATGGGCGCAGAGACGAGAGGGTGGAATGCACAGGCTAGGGGAGCCAAAGTCGCCGCACTCGGCGTAGCATCACCGCTGAGAGGGGTAGAAACGAGACGGGGGAAATGTCGCTAGGAAAAGAAAAAGGGTGAGATCGAGAGAGATAGGGTTTGATCCCGAAAGAGGGAAAAGAAGTCAGGGGATAAGACGGCTGTCGCCGTATTAATTTCGACCCAGAGCGCGAGAGAGAGAGACAGAGAGGGACGGGGTGCGAGAGAGCGTGGGTGAGAGAGGGTGAGTGTTTAATTAATAGGAGAGAGAGAGAGAAGTGAGAGGGTGAGTGGGATCGGGGATTTAGTGTGGCGACTCACGTGCGTACTTGTGTAGTGGTTTGTTAGTGTAGCGGATTGAGATTTCATATCCGTTTTAGTATAATTTGATTCCCGAATATCTATTTGATCAAGTATTATCATCATACCCATTTGATTATAAATCTTGATGATATTTATTAAATTCATATGTACATGTATATATATATATTTTAAATAAATTCAACTCTTTGAATTCATGAATTTAATTTGATCTTTGGATCTTGTTATTTTATAATTAACCTCATGATCTCTTCCAGATTTATTCAAATTTATTCGATCAATTATAAGTTAATATTAGAAATTTATTTAACTGATTTGTTATGTTATACGTATATTGCCCTGTTAAATTTTGATTCTCATTTATTAATCATAGTTATATCTTAATTTATTTATCTATTCATTTATCTATTTATTTAATTATATATTATAATATATATATATATATATATTCTTTTAACTTTCGTTAGTTTAAGTTATTTATCCATCTACCTTAAATTATTTTAATTATTATCTTAATTGTTGTTATTTCTTAAATAAATTTTCACGGTTTGACATTTCACCCCTCCTTAAAGGAACGTTTCGTCCTCGAAACGAAAGTCTAAATAAGAATTATTATACTTTATTCATATACGATTTGATTATATTTTATTTCATATATCATTTACCATAATATTTGACTGAGTACTTACCGGAACCTAAACAAGTGATCATTCCTAATCCATTTGTATTCAAAATATATTTTGAGTTATTTATTTTGATCAAATGCTAATTAAGTGTGAAAATTTGGTTTTATTTTGATTGTGTTGTTTATTCTGAATGATTATATTATTGATAGTTAGTTGCACCTAGTATGTTCTTATAAATCTCATTATATTTATAGATTGTATTATGCTATACTATTAAGCATATAGTTATAGTTTCAAATAAAAATCTCATGTTACATTTTATAATCGTACACTATTAAAAATATTTATAGCTTACTTATCATTTTAATATTTTATGGCACACAAGTCAATGTGGAATATTAATAAGCAGTATAACTCTTGCGGGTCAATTAATATGGTAGTGTGCATCATTTTATTTGTTTATTAAATAATAAAAAAAATTATTATTATTACTATTATTTTAAATATTGATTGTTATATCATATGATTTAAGCTCTTTAAATTTTGATTTGTGAATTGTAATTTAAGAACATCTTGATAAGTCTTTTACGTTACAATTACGTGAATTATTAATGCATTATTATAATGAAGTTTTATTTAGATTATCGTGTCTGAACATCATGGTAGACATTAGTTCCGATTTTTAATTATTTGATTTAAATGACAATTAGTTATATATACCTTCATGTATATATATACATATTTTTATTTATTTATTATTATTATTATTATTATTATTATTATTATTATTTTATTGTATGAGAGATATAAATCACGCTATAACTTACTTACTAAGCATTTTCAATGTCAAATTGAAACAAATTTTACATGAAGCATATAACGAAGTAATATAGCTCAACAGATCATAGTAACATAATTAGATCAGCGTTCTGAATAAAATCATGCTGGACGTGCGGAGCGAAATTTGCTTAGAGAGAATTTTCCTCAAACTTAAACTGGTTGGGACCCATGATAGTCATATGTAACACTAAGGCTAAAGACAACGATCTGACATACGTTGAACATCAAAGAAGGGCTCATATATAAAGTCACATATCACGTAGATATCAATCTTTTGGAATCTCGTGCAGTTAAATGAGAATTTATTTAGATGATTTTTCTAAAAAGGGTTGAATTAGATTCGACATCATCGAACGTTTAGTCAATGTCAAGTTTGATAGCGAAGTTTATGAGTTGATTAGATATTAAGGGTTTCTCGTATCTAGAATGAGAATTTATTTCTACGTCTTAAACTGATTATTGATACTAAATCCATTAGGGTTAAGTCAATTAGACAATTATGTGGGAACGCATAAAATTGTCATTAACTGAAGAAGCAATAACTTCTTATTATACTTCAATTTAAAGTTTTATATTCTTATTAGTTCTATCAATTTTGCAATATTATTTTATTATATATATATATAATTATGTTCATTGTTTTAGTTAGAAAATCGGGTCGAGGCGTACAACAAAATCTCGCGCGAAGTAAATGCAATTTAAGTTTCAAATGCTACTTTGTTAAACTGTTTATAAATTTGTTTACAAAAATTAATTTTTATCACGTTCGAGTGGTGGGATCCGTAGAGACAGCGAAACTACGCACGCTAGCGTGTAACGCTTGCCCCGTCTTTTTCCTAGACCTACCCCTCACAGACCTATGTCACGTACATATTATTATTTCGTTTAGTTTATTCATATCTCAGGATTTTTAGATGTTACCTTAGCATGGTTAATATGGAATCGGATTATGAAAATCCATGCTCTGATACCACCGAAGGATGTCACACCCGTAATAAATAAAACGGATTAGGGTGTTAATCCGCCACGTACGCACGACGAGACGTGCGTACGAAAGGCTAAGTGAATAAAAATAAAGAAAATCCCGTAATAAACAAAACAATAATAATAATACAAAACAATAACCCGAGTAACAAGAATAGAATACAACGCCGACGACATCGGCGGGCTAGCTCCATCTGAATGGGCAAGAAAATCTCTCAAAGAAAAACCCAAAAGAAAGAAATGAAACTCGAAACCCGATAGATCCTAATCCACTACCCCGCTCACATGCGGAAGCGGCGAAGCATCTCTCGTCACCACACAGATCGTCCCTAGCACTCGCTCCAAGAAAAATCCCGAACCCGTAATACCCGGATCCCACAACCACCGTGGAAACGTGAGTAATTTTATAAATTACTCAAGATTTGATTTAGATCCACCTTAAGATTTAATCTTCTTTCCTAGATCGGACCCAAAAACCGATACCGATGAGCGAAAATAATATTGATAAGTGAATATAATAATATTAATATGCACATTGACCTACATGATATGATATGATGATGGTAAAGAAACCCGAAATAGAAAATTTCGTGGAAATAATAATATAATATAAAGTATGAGCTACGAGAGTCAAACACCCGTAATAAATACCCAGCTTGTAAATTTACTGACTCATCCCGAGCGGGCACTACCTGGGCCCAACTTACTAACTCGGCCTTGCCTAAGCGGCACTACCAGGGCCCAACTTACTAACTTAGACTTTATGTTTGTGCAAAGCGACAACACCGCACAAACGACAATTCGGCTCCCGAGGCGATAACGCCCTAGAGAGTGAACGGCTATAAGCACGTACTCGGTCGCGTCGAACTGTAATTCACCTTACAAAATATAAACAAACGGATAAATATGTCTTCGTTGCCATATCGTCAATATGAGATAACTACCCAGAAATAACAAATCGGAAACTAATACAAATGGGAGCCTACACTGTACCAACTAAGGGCCGAGGACCGCATCCCGAAAATAATGACAAAATGAAATATAATACGGATGGGAGCACTACACCGTACCAACCTCGGGGCCGCAGGTCCGCATCCCAAAGCGGGAGCCTACACCGTACCAACCCGGGGGCCGAGGACCGCATCCCGAGAAATGACAAAATGACAGATATTACAAATGAGAGCCTACACTGTACCCACTAGGGGCCGGAGGACCGCATCCCGAGAAAATAACAAAATAGGGTAGAATCCGACTTGATATGGACGCCCACACTAAACACCGAAAGACATGGTATCCTAAACGCTCAAATTTGGATTAAAATCTTTAATCATATTAAGAATATTAAAAATATAATATTGATCAAAAGAAAAACACTCAGCACAACCGAACCCGCCAAATGACGGGGTCGGTGGATAACCGACAAGCAAAGGTGCGTAGCAGTGTATATACGTACCAAAGGAATATAACCCGTTGGTCTGGTTATACAAGGCAACCTCAGACTGAGATCACCCGGCCCGCCTCTCAGCACTTTCCCATGCATTTTGCATGATTAATTGTCTAACTTAATTAATAACTAATGATATTAATAATATTAATCTACTAATTATAATCTATAACTTTATTTATTTAATTCTAACCTAGTCCTATCTCGGGACTATTTCCCGAGTCCTATTCCTATCTTGTCTACATGCAGTATGATATGATATGGCATGCAAATGCTGGTATGTCTCGAATATGCTGGTCAAGTACTGAATGCATATGACAGTTCAATTCGGGTCTCTAAATAATGTTTGGTCAGAAAATACCGCAGTTCAGATTTATTTTAAAAACATTTATTTTCGGTTTGGGTTTCCTAATTCTGAAGAAAGAAAATCAAATCCCAGGAAACCGTACCTGGGAGTGCTGGCGAGGATCGCGGAGTCGCTCTACTCCGGAGGTGGAACACCGCCTCGGGGTCGGTGTCCGCGTACGTCGGTCGGGGAATGACCTCGTACTCCGCGAGGGGATCCGAGTCGACTATATCACCTATTTAATTTAAATTAGATATTTATTAGTTTTAACTTGATTTACTAATTAATAATTGGATTAGATTGATAACTTAATTAAACGTTTGTTCGGGTTTGTATCGTCCTTTCTAAATAAACTAAAGCATTTCTACTGCATATATGCGGTGTCGGAAATTTTAGTTGCTCGCATATCGATCCGTTAATTTGTGTTTATCGTTCTTGATCGTTTTTATACGTTCATCCTTTATTTTACATTTCGAGGTTATGAATTTAATTATTAAATCAATTAATTTAAAATAGAGAAATTGATTAATATATAATATATAATATATTTAATATTATATTCTAATATTCTCTTATTTATCTATTTTTAATTTAGAGAGCTTGCTTAACATATATTTATATTATATATTTATTAATATTATTTCGTTATTAAATAAAGAAATTGATTAATATATATTCTAATATATATATTAATTGCATTCTAATTATTATTGTTACTATGTTTTTAAATTAGGTAGTTTACTTTATTATATTTAAGTACTATTATTAGTTTTTATAAGTTAGAGAAAATAGTTTTTAAAAATAAAAGAAAAATAAAAAGAAATAAAATAAAATAAACGAAAACTAATATAAACTAAAAGTAAAGAAAAAGTTATTATATTATTAATGTGTTGGTGTTAAATGAAGAGAGAGAGAAGAGTGAAAGGAGAGGATTTTCTGTGGCCGAGGTTTGCGGCCAATCGTGTGGCAAATTTTAATTCCGCTAAATCTTAGTGATTTAAATTTTTGGGTACTTCTATACTTTGTTATTGTAATCCTTCTTAATCATTTGTTTAATCCCAATAGTTAAATCATAAATCATTATAATTGTTTCCGTTATATATATATATATATATATCTATATTTTACAAACTTAATTCTTTAATTTAACTTAATTTATTTATAAATCATAACATAAAATAATTAGATTAGATTATTATGGTTTAATTTTATTATTTATTTTATTATTTATATATATATCTTTTATTAATCTTTGAGTTAAGTTTTTCATTAAATTACATTATATCATTTTAATTATTAACTTGATTATCATTATTTCTAAATAAATTTCGCGGTTTAACAGTATCGATGACATGGCATTATATTCACACCTCGGTTCTTCCCTGCACTCTCCTCTTCAAGAACCGAGAGAATTTTCCTTTTTATCGGCTTTCGGCCTTGTACACCGCTTCTATCATGAAAAACACACAAAGAGCAGTTAATCCGTGCCAGTAACTACCTCAACTACATCGTGGGACCCACATAAAGCCCTCTAAATCACTAATTTGCTTGATTACTCTTCAAATCACTCAATTGGATTTTATACCCGATTTCTTTCTCTTCTAATGTGAGTGATGTACAGTGCTCCATTCTTAAAATTAATTACTTCATGGATTCTCCTCGGTTAGGGCTTTCCAACGGTATATTAATTGTAATTTTCGTTAACGTTTGAGCCTTTTACCATTTTTCACTTATTTTTGTTGAAGAAAATTGAATAGGCAGAGAAGAAGAACAATGCCAGGGGAGGAGGTCCGATTTCTGTCCATGTGGGGCCCAGCGACAGTGAAATAAACATAAGGGAAAAGGTGATGCATTCGGGTGGACTAGGTGCACGTGAATCGGGCCCGTACGTCATGTTTAATGAGACTCAATGATGGTGCACCGGACATACTCAACAATATGCTTTTTATAATTCCTCTTCATCGCCAAATCGAGCCCCTTAGTGCTTGTCATCCCAAATTTGCACCCAGCTAGATTTTCAACTCCAAGTTGTACCCATAAAACTCCTTGATCAAATCCCAGCCCTTAATTGACCTATTATTTTTGTCTGATTTTATTCTGATAGCTCCGCTTATCCAATTTTTTTGAAATTTTCACCAAAAATCTCTAAATTCATTACGATCACTCCTGTAATTTTTAATTCCATTTTTACCCCTGTCTCCTTGTGTTAAAAATTTATTTGTCAAGCAAAACCCTGTTTCTCTCTAAGTTAATCCCAATTTTTCAATTGTAACTCAGTGTCTCTGCCAAATAACATTCTCTTGCAGAAATTACCCTAATTAAACACCAATTAGACTTGTATTGATGTTTATTAGGGTTTGATTTGACCAACAGTTGATTACATGTCAATAATTGATACAAACCTAGACTTGATCAAATGTTTGCAACATCAGCATCTAACCAGTCTTGTGAAATTGACTTTCAATTCATATCCATGAAAGTGATTTGGTTAACAGTTGATTACTTGTCAACAGTCAACACAAATCTTGGCATGATCAGGTGTTTGCAATATTGGCACCTGGTCAACCTTGAAAGCAAAATCACATTGAAGTCTCTTATAATTAGCGGTATCAAAATACTGGTTTAGCATTGACACAGTTCTGGTTGTGCTGGGGTTGTACAACTTTAGCTCTCAGGGTTTACATTGAGGGTTTGATCTTGACTTTTCTCTTGAGTTTCTTCCTTCGACCTTTCACGGGTAAACAACCGCCGAAAATATGTCTGGGAGCGCAAAACTTGAAAACGGGACCGAACGCCCTCAATACCGTCGAAAATGAGTCCGGGCGCGCAAAACATGAAAACGGGACCAAACGCCCTCGGTACCACCGAAAATAAGTCCGAGCGCACAAAGCATGAAAACGAGACCCGACGCCCGGTACCGCCAAAAATGAGTCCGGTACGGGACCCGATGCCCGCGGTACCTCCGAATACGAGTCCGACAAAACATGAAAACGGGACCAGATGCCCTCGGTACCGCCGAAAATGAGTCCGGGCGTACAAAACATGAAAACGGGACCGGACACGTTCGGTACTGCTGAAAATGAGTCTAGGCGCGCAAAACATGAAAACGGGACCGGACACGTTCGGTACTGCTGAAAATGAGTCCGGCGCGCAAAACATGAAAACGGGACCCGACGCCCTCGGAACCACTGAAAAAGAGTCCGGCGCGCAAAACATGAAAACGGGACCCGACGCCCTCGGTACCACTGAAAAAGAGTCCGGCGCGCAAAAAACATGAAAACGGGACCCGACGCCCCGTAACGCAAAAAAAATGAAAATGTAACCCATCGCCCTCGATACCGCCGAAACTAGTCTGGGCGCGCAAAACATGAAAACGTGATCCGACGCAGTCGGCACCGCCAAAATATATTCGGGAGCGTAAAACTTGAAAACGAGACTGGACGCCCTCGGTACCGTCGAAAATGAGTCCGGGAGCACAAAACATGAAAATGGGACCCGACACCCACGTTACCGTGGAAAACGTGTCCTCACAAAACATGAAAACGGGACCGAACGCCCTCGGTACCGCCGAAAATGAGCCCGGGCGCGCAAAACATGAAAACTGAACCGGACGACCTCGTACCGCCGAAAATGAGTCCGGGCGTGCAAAACATGAAAACGGGACCCGACGCCCACGGTACCGCCGAAAATGAGTGCGGGCACGCAAAACATGAAAACGGGACGCGACGCCGTCGGTATCGCCGAAAATGAGTCAAGGAGCGCAAAATATGAAATCGGGACTCGATGGCCTCGGTACCGCCGAAAACGAGTTAAGGCGTGCAAAACATGAAAACGGGAATGGACGCACTCGGCACCGCCGAAAACGTGTCCGGGAGCTCAAAACATGAAAATTGAACCGGACGACCTCGGTACCGCTAAAAATGAGTCCGGGCGCGCAAAACATGAAAACGGGACCAGACGCCCTCGGTACCGCCGAAAACTAGTCTGGGAGTGCAAAACATGAAAACGGGGCCCGACACCCTCAGTACTGTCGAAAATTAGTTCCGGCGCGCAAAACATGAAAACGGGACCCGTCGCCCTCGAGCCGTCGAAAATGAGTCTAGGCGTACAAAACATGAAAACGGGACCGACGCACTCGACACCACAAAAAATAAGTCAAGGAGCGCAAAACATGAAATCGAGACCCCACGCTCTCGGTACCGCCGAAAACTAGTCCCGACGCTAAAAACATGAAACCGGGACCCTTCGCCCTCGGGACAGCCGAAACCAGTCTAGGCGCTCAAAACATGAAAATGTGACCCGAAGCATTAGGCACCGTCGAAAATATGTCCAGGATTGCAAAACATGAAAAGGGACCGGACGCCCTCGGTACCGCCGAAAATGAGTCCGGTCGCGCAAAACATGAAAACGGGACTCGACGCCCTCGGTACCGCCGAAAACCAGTCCGGGAGCGCAAAACATGAAAACGGGACCCGATGCCCGCGGTACCTCCGAATACGAGTCCGGGATTACAAAACTTTAAAATGGGACCCGACGCTCTTGGTACCGCCGAAAATGAGTCCGAGCGCGCAAAACATGAAAACTGAACCGTACGACCTCGATATCGCCGAAAGCGAGTCCGGGCGCGCAAAACATGAAAACAACACCCGACACCCTCGGTACCGGCGAAAACGAGTGCGGACACATAAAATATGAAAATGGGACCCGACGCCTCGCATGCGCCGATAACGAGTCTGAGCGAGCAAAACATGAAAACGAGACCCGACGCCCGCGGTACTGCCAAAAACATGTCCGGGAGCGTAGAACATGAAAACGGGACCGAACACGCTCGGTACCGTTGAAAATGAGTCCGGCGCGCAAAAACAAGAAAACGAGACCCGACGCCTCGTTACCACCGAAATTGAGTCTGGGCGCGCAAAACATGATAATGGCACTTGTTGCCCTCAGTACTGCCAAAAATATGTCCGGGAGCGTAGAACATGAAAACGGACCGGACACGCTTGGTACTATCGAAAATAAGTCCGGCGCGCAAAACAAGAAAGCGGAATCCGACGCCCTCGTTACCACCAAAATTGAGTCCGAGCGCGCAAAACATGAAAATGGGACCCGTCGCCCTCGGGATCGTCGAAACCAGTCTAGGCGCGACGCACTTCCGCACCGTCGAAAATATGTCCGGGAGCGCAAAACATGAAAATGGGATCGGACGCCCTCGATAACGCCGAAAATGTGTCCGGGAGCGCAAAACATGAAAATGGGACCCGACGCACTCGGTACCTCCGAAAACGAGATCGGGGGGAAAAGCATGAAAACGGGACCAGACGCACTCGGCACTGTCGAAAACGAGTCTAGGGCGCAAAACATGAAAACCAAACCGGACGAGCTGAGCAACGTCGGAAACGAGTCCGGGCGCGCAAAACATGAAAACGGAACTAGACGCCCATGGTACCGGCGAAAATGAGTGCGAGCACACAAAACGTGAAAACGGGAGCCGACGCCCTCGGCACCAGCGAAAATGAGTTCGGGCGCGTGCAAAACATAAAAACGGGAGCCAAAAACATGTTCGGGAGGGCAAAACATGAAAACGGGACCGGACGCCCTTTGTACCGCAAAAAAATGAGTCCGGGCGCACAAAACATGAAAACGGAAAACGGGACCCGATGCACTCGGCACCGCCGAAAACTAGTTCGGCACAAAACATGAAAACGGGACCCGACGCCCTCGGTACCGCGAAAACGAGTCCGGCGCGCAAAACATGAAAACGGGACCCGAAGCTCGCTGTACTGCCAAAAACATGTCCGGGAGGGAAAAACATAAAAATTGGACCGGACACCCCTTGTACCGCCGAAAATGAGTCCGGGTGCGCAAAACATGAAAACGAGACTCATCGCCCTCGGGACCGCTGAAACCAATCTGGGCGCGCAAAACATGAAAACGTGACCGACGCCATGCACCGCCGAAAATATGTCCGGGGGCGCAAAACATGAAAAAGGGACCAGACGCCCTCGGTACCGCCGAAAATGAGTCCGGACATGCAAAACATGAATACGGGACCCGATGCCCGTGGTACATCCGAATACGAGTCCGGGATTGCAAAACATGAAAACGGGACCGACGCCCTCGGTACCGCCGAAAATGAGACCGGGAGCGCAAAACATTAAAATGGGACCCGACGCTCTCGGTACCGCCGAAAACGTGTCCCGGAGCGTAGAACATGAAAACGGTACCGAACACCCTCAATACAACGAAAATGAGTCGGGAGCGCAAAACATGAAAACTGAACCAGACGACCTCGATACCGCTGAAAATGAGTCTGGGAGCGCAAAACATGAAAAGTGAACCGGACGACCACGGTACCGCCGAAAATGCTTCCGAAAGCGCAAAAGATGAAAACGAGACCCGACGCCCTTGGTACCGCCGAAAACGAGTTCAGGCGCGCAAAACATTAAAACGGGACCATACGCACTCGGCACCGTCGAAAAAGAGTCAGGGAGCGCAAAACATGAAAACGAAACCGGACGACCTTTGTACAGCCGAAAACGAGTCCGGGAGAGCAAAAAATGAAAACTGAACCGGACGACCTCGGTACCACCGAAAATGTGTCCGGGTGCGCAAAACATGAAAACGGGACTCGACGCCCTCGGCACCGTCGAAAACGACTTCGGGAGAGCAAAACATGAAAACAGGACTGGACGACCTCGGAACCGCCGAAAATGAGTCCCGGCACGCAAAACATGTTAACGGGACCCGTCGCCCTCGGGACCGTCGAAACTAGTCTGGGCGCGCAAAACATGAAAACGTGACCCGACGCACTCGGCACCGCCAAAATATGTCAGGGAGCACAAAACATGAAAACGGGACCGGACGCCCTAAGTACCGCCGAAAATGAGTCCGGGCACGTAAAACATGAAATCGGGACCCGACACCCTCGGTACCGCCGAAAACGAGTCCGGGAGCGCAAAACATGAAAATAGGACCTGAAGCCCGCGGTACCACCGAAAACGTGTTCGGGAGCGCAAAACATGAAAACGAGATCGAACGCCCTCGGTAGCGACGAAAATGAGTCCAGGAGCGCAAAACATGAAAATGAGACCGAACGCCCTCGGTACCGCCGAAAATGAGTCTGGGCGCGCAAAACATAAAAACTGAATCGAACGACCTCGGTACCGCCGAAAATGAGTCCGGGTGAGCAAAACTTGAAAATGGGACCCGACGCCCTCGGTTCCGCCGAAAATGAGTGCGGGCACACAAAACATGAAAATGAGAACCGACAACCCCGATACCGCCGAACCCGAGTTCGGGAGCACAAAACATGAAAACGCGAGCCAACGCCCCTGCTCCGCCGAAAACGAGTCTCGGGCGAGCAAAACTTGAAAAAGAGATCCGACGCCCGCGGTATTGCCAAAAACATGTCCGGCAGCGCAAAACATGAAAATGGGATCGGAAATGCTCGGTACCGTCGAAAATGAGTCCGGGCGCGCAAAACATGAAAACGACACCTGACGCCCTCGGTACCACGGAAAATATGTCTGTGCTGGCAAAACATGAAAACGTGACCCGTCACCCTCGGGATCGCCGATATCAGTCTGGGCGTGCAAAACATGAAAACGAGACCCCAAGCACTATGCACCGCCGAAAATATGTTCGGGAGCGTAAATCATGAGAATTGACCGGACGCCCTCGGTACCGCCGAAAATGAGTCCAGGCGCGGAAAACATGAAAACGGGAACTGACGCCCTCAGTACAATCGAAAACGAGTCCAGGCGCGCAAAACATTAAAACGGGACTCAACGCCCTCGGTACCGCCGAAAACCAGTCCGGGAGCGCAAAACATGAAAATAGGAACCGATGCCCGCAATACCTATGAATACGAGTCCGGGATTGCAAAACATGAAAACGGGACTTGATGCCCTCGGTACCGCTGAAAATGAGTCTGAGAGCGCAAAACATGAAAATGGGACCCGACGCTCTCGGTACCGCCGAAAACGTGTCCGGGAGCGCAAAACATGAAAATTGAACCGGACGACCTCGGTTTCGCCGAAAATGAGTCCGGACGCGCAAAACTTAAAAACGGGACCTGACGCCCTCGGTACCGTCGAAAACGAATGCGGGCACACAAAACATGAAAACGGTACTCGACGCCCTCGGTAACGCCGAAAACGAGTATGGACGAGCAAAACATGCAAAAACGAGACCCGACGCCCGCAGTACTGTAAAAAACATGTCCGGGAGCGCAGAACATGAAAACAGGACCGGACATGCTCGGTACCGTCGAAAATGAGTCCGGGCGCGCAAAACATGAAAACGGGACCCGACACCCTCGATACCGCCGAAACCAGTCTAGGCGCTCAAAACATTAAAACGTGACCTGACGCACTCGACACCGCTGAAAATATGTCCGGGAGCAGAATACATGAAAACGGGATGCGACGCCCTCGATATCCATGAAAATGTGTTCGGGCGCGCAAAACATGAAAACGGGACTCGACGCTCTCGGTACCGCCGAAAACCAGTCCAGGAGCGCAAAACATGAAAACGGGACTCGATGCCCGCGGTACCTCCGAATACTAGTCAGGGATTGCAAAACATGAAAACGCGACCCGACGCCCTCGGCACCGCCGGAAATGAGTCCGGCAGCGCTAAACATGAAAATGGGATTCGACGCTCTCGGTACAGCCGAAAACGTGTCCGGGATTGCAAACCATGAAAACGGGACCCGAACGTCCAATGTACCGCCGAAAATGAGGCCGGGCGCGCAAAACATGAAAACTGAACATGACGACCTCAGTACCGCTGAAAATGAGTCTGCGAGTGCAAAACATGAAAACTGAACCGGACGACCATGGTACCGCCGAAAATGCGTCTCGGAGCGCAAATGATGAAAACGAGACCCGACGCCCTAGGTATCGCCGAAAATGAATTCGGGCGCGCAAAACATTAAAACGGGACCAGACACACTCGGCACCGTCGAAAATGAGTCAGGGAAGACAAAACATGAAAACAAAATTGCCCGACCTCTGTACCGCTGAAAACGAGTCCGGGAGCGTAAAACATGAAAACTGAACCGGACGACCTCGGTACCGCCGAAAATGAGTCTGGGCATGCAAAATATGAAAACGGGACCCAACGCCCTCGGTACTACCGAAAACGTGTCCGGGCGCGCAAAACATGAAAATGGGACCCAACGCCCTCGGTACCGACGAAAACAACTCCGGGAGCGGAAAACATGAAAACGGGACCGGACGACCTTGGAACCGCCGAAAACGACTCCCGGCGCGTAAAACATCAAAACGGGACCCGTCGCCCTCGGGACCGCCGAAACTAGTCTGGGCGCGCAAAACATGAAAACGTGACCCGACGCACTCGACGCCCCTGGTACCGCCGAAAATGAGTCCGGGCATGAAGAGCATGAAAACGGGACTCGACGCCCTCGGTACCGCCAAAAACGAGTTCAGGAGCGCAAAACATGAAAACGAGACACGATACCCGCGGTACCTCCGAATACGAGTCAAGGATTACAAAACATAAAAATAGGATCTGACGCTCTCGGTACCGCCGAAAACGTGTCCGGGAGCGCAAAACATAAAAACGGGACCGAACGCCCTCGGTACCTCTGAAAATGAGTCCGGGCGCGTAAAACATGAAAACTGAACCGGACGACCTCGGTACCACCGAAAATGAGTCCGGGCGCGCAAAACTTGAAAACGGGACCCGACTACCTCGGTACCGCCGAAAACGAGTTCGGGCGTGCAAAACATGAAAACAGGACCCGACGCACTCGGCACCGCCGAAAACATGTCTGGGAGTGCGGGCACGCAAAAGATGTCTGGGAGTGGGGTACCGAGGGCGTCGGGTCCCGTTTTCATGTTTTGCGCTCCAAGACTCATTTTCGGCGGCGGTACCGAGGGCGTCTGGTCCTGTTTTCATGTTTTGCGCTCCCGGACACGTTTTCGGCGATATAGAGGGCGTTGGGTCTCGTTTTCATGTTTTGTGCGCCCGGACTCGTTTTCGACGGAAACCATGGTGCTGGGGTGCCGGGGTGCCGTTAGCATGTTTTGCGCTCTCGGAGTCGTTTCCCACGGTACCGAGGGCGTCATGTAACGTTTTCAAGTTTTGCGCGTCCGGACTCATTTTCGACGGTACCGAGGGCGTCCGGTCCCGTTTTCATGTTCTGCGCTCTCAGAAATGTTTTTTGCGTTGTCGAGTGCGTCGGGTCCCGTTTTCATGTCTTGTGTGCCAAGACTCATTTTCGACGGTCCCGAGGGCGACATGTTTCGTTTTCATATTTTTTGCGTTACCGGGGGCGTTGGGTGTCATTTTCATGTTTTGCGCGCCCGGACTCATTTTCGACGGTACCGAGCGTGTCCGGTCCCGTTTTCATGTTCTGCCTCCCGGACATGTTTTTTTGCGTTGTCGAGTGCGTCTGGTCCCGTTTTCATGTTTTGTGTGCCAGGCTCATTTTCGACCGTCCCGAGGGCGACGGGTTCTGTTTTCATATTTTTATGGTATCGAGGGCGTCAGGTGTCATTTTCATGTTTTTATGGTACCGAGGGTGTCGGTTCCCGTTTTCATGTTTTGCGGGCCCGGACTCATTTTCGGCGGTACCGAGCGTGTCCGGTCCCGTTTTCATGTTTTACGTTCTCGGACATGTTTTTGGCAGTACCATGGCATCGGGTCTCGTTTTCATGTTTTGCTCGCCCGAACTCATTTTTGGCTGTACCGAGGGTGTCGGCTCCGGTTTTCATGTTTTGTGCTCCCGGACTCGTTTTCGGCGGTACCGAGGGCGTCAGGTCCCGTTTTCGGTGGTACCGAGGGCGTCGGGTCCCGTTTTCAAGTTTTAAGCGCCCGGAATCATCTTCGACGAAAACTAGGGTTCTGGGTGCCATTTTCATGTTTTGCGCTCCCTGAGTCATTTCCCGCGGTAGCGAGGTCGTCATGTAACGTTTTCATGTTTTGCGCACCCGGATTCATTTTCAGCGGTACCGAGGTCGTCCGGTCCCGTTTTCATGTTTTGTGCCCCCGGACATGTTTTTTGCGTTGTCGAGTGCGTCGGGTACCGTTATCATGTTCTGTGTGTCCAGACTCATCTTCGACGGTACCGAGGTCGTCCAGTTCTATTTTCAAGTTTTGCGCTCCCGCACTAGTTTTCGGCGGTGCCGAGTGCGTTGGTTCTCGTTTTCATCTATTGCTCGCCCGAACTCTTTTTCAACGATACCGAGTGCGTCCAATCTCGTTTTCATGTTGTGCAATCCCAGACTCGTTTTAGCAGGTATCGCGGGCATCGGGTCCCGTTTTCATGTTTTGTGCTCCCGGACTCGTTTTCGGCGGAACTAAGGGCGTCGACTCCCGTTTTCATGTTTTGCGCGCCGGACTCATTTTCGGCGATATCGAAGTCGTCCGGTTTAGTTTTCAAGTTTTGCGCTCCTGGACTAGTTTTCGGCGGTGCCGAGTGCGTCAGGTCCCGTTTTCATGTTTTGCGTGCCCGAAGTCATTTTCGGCGGTATCGAGGGTGTCGGGTACTATTTTTATGTTTTGCGCTCCCAGACTCATTTTCGACGGTATCGAGTGCGTCGGGTCCCGTTTTCATGTTTTGTGTGCCCAAACTCTTTTTCGACGGTCCCGAGAGCGACACGTTCCGTTTTCATGATATTTGCGGTACCGAGGTCGTCGGGTCCCATTTTCATGTTTTATGCGTCCAGACTCGTTTTCGGTTGTACCGAGGGCGTAAGGTGTCGTTTTCATGTTTTCATGTTTTGCGTGCCCGAACTCATTTTCGGCTGTACCGAGCGTGTCCGGTCCCGTTTTCATGTTTTGCGCTCCCGGACATGTTTTTGGCAGGACCGCGGGCATCGTGTCTCGTTTTCATGTTCTGCTCGCCCGGACTCATTTTCGGTGGTACTGAGGGCGTTGGCTCCGGTTTTCATGTTTTGTGCTCCCAGATTCGTTTTCGGCGGTAGCGAGGGCGTCGACTCCCATTTTCATGTTTTGCGTGTCCGGACTAGTTTTTGGTGGTTCTGAGGGCGTCGGGTCCCGTTTTCTTGTTTTGCGCTCCCGAACTCGTTTCCGACGGAAACCAGGTTGTCGGGTGCCGTTTTCATGTTTTGCGCCACCGGAGTCATTTTTCGCGGTACCGAGGACGTCATGTAACGTTTTCAAGTTTTGCGCGCCTGGACTCATTTTCGGCGGTACCGAGGGCGTCCGGTCCCGTTTTCATGTTTAGTGCTCCCGGACATGTTTTTTGCGGTGCCGAGTGCGTTGGCTCCCGTTTTCATCTTTTGCGCGCCCGAACTCGTTTTCGACGATACTGAGGGCGTCCGGTCCCGTTTTCATGTTTTGCAATGTCGGACTCGTTTTCGGAGGTATCGTGAGCATCGGGTTCCGTTTTCGTGTTTTGTGCTCCCGAACTCGTTTTCGGCGGTACTGAGGGCGTCGACTCCCGTTTTCATGTTTTGTGCGCCCAGACTCATTTTCGGCGATATCAAAGTCGTTCGGTTTAGTCTTTAAGTTTTGCGCTCCTGGACTAGTTTTCGGCGCTGCTGAGTGCGTCGGGTCCCGTTTTCATGTTTTGCGTGCCCGAACTCATTTTTGGGAGGGCGTCGAGTACTATTTTCATGTTTTGCGCTCCCAGACTCATTTTTGGCGGTAGCGAGGGCGTCCGGCCCCGTTTTCATGTTTTGCACTCCCGGACGGGTTTTTGGCGTTATAGAGGGCATCCGGTCCCGTTTTCATGTTTTACGTGCCCGGACTCGTTTTCGACGGAAACCAGGGTGCGGGGTGCCGTTTTCCTGTTTTGCAATCCCGTAGTCATTTCCCGCGGTACCGAGGTCGTCATGTAACATTTTCAAGTTTTACACGTCCGGACTCATTTTTGGCGGTACCGGTCCCGTTTTCATGTTTTGCGCTCCCGGACATGTATTTTGCGTTGCCGAGTGCGTCGGGTCCCGTTTTCATGATTTGTGTGCCCAGTCTCATTTTCGGCGGTCCCGAGGGCGACTGGTTCGTTTTCATATTTTGCACGCCCAGACTCATTTTCGGTGAAAATGAGCGTGTCCGGACATTTTTATGTTTTGCGCTCCCGGACTTGTTTTTGGCAGTACCGCGGGCATCAGGTCTCATTTTCATGTTTTGCTCGTCCGGACTCATTTTCGGCAGTACCAAGGGCGTTGATAGGCCTCAATTATATATTATATACAATTAGGGTTTTATCTCAAAAACTATGAATTTTATGTTAATTGTTAAGAATTTATTCAGTTTTTATGTCGAGTTTGAGATACTGCTGCATTTCTTTTTATTTTACAAGTTATGTAATGTAAACAAGGATGTGAACATGAGAAATGATGCTTGAAACATCATGGATCGAACCTACATGAAGAAATCAACTGAAAAGCACTTCTGGACAAAATTTGCGGACCATAATTATCAAATTGCGGACCGTAATTATGAGATTTGCTCTCTGGTTCGCTCTGATAAGAAAGTGCAAAAATTGCGGACCGCGATTTTTGGGCTGGAAGCGCAAACTTACAGTTTTAAAGCGGTTTTCTCATTGGAATTAATAGATTTTGACACCCCTTCGTCCCAAACATCTCTCAACTGACTGGAGAGGAGATCCTAAACAAGAAAGAAGAGGAAGAACACCATTGGAGGGAGATTTGAAAGAGAACTCAAGAATCGGATGAGAAATCGTAGATCTTCTTGGTGTATTCTTTTCTTTACTCTTTTCTCATGTTGTACTGTTGTTTAAACATAAATTTTTGTGTAATCATTGACATGATTTGTGGCTAGACACCCTTCTAGGGGTCTAGGTGTAAACTCGATAACTCAAATGGTTTAATTTACTCGTGTGTTGATCTTTTAGTTCTTGTTATTAGTGGTTGCTGTGTTTGTCTAAATTGAATGCTTAATTTTAATCAACTGCATGTTACCCTAGAAGTGAAAGCGGAAACCGAAAGGTGGAACTGAATCTTCTGACCCAAAACAGTGATTTAGGTCGTTGGCCAAGTACTTAATCGTGAAACTTATTACCTAAGGGAAAACTGAGGAAACCCTAGAAATTGTGTGAGGTACCGAAAGGCGAAGTACAAAATCTAGGTTATACCAAAGTGATTCACTGATCTTAATGGGCTTAGACTTGTAAGGTGAGGTACTTAATCGTGAAACCCGAATTGTTTAGGTATGGTATCAAGCCACGAAAGTGTAAATTTGGTACTAAAATCTGAGATTAAATCCCCCACAAACACTAGAACATATTAAAAGATCAAATAGAGTGAATTGACCAAACGAGTGAGAGTGAAGCCGAAAACCCCTAGAATCTTCTAATTGATAAACTTTTCAGTCGTTGTTGTTAGATTTATTTACTTTTAGTTTGATACAAAACTCTCATTCGAATGTCTAGATTAGTGAAACTTGCGAGAACCGGTAATTTAGCCTTGTCCTTGTGGTTCGACACCCCGACTACTACTTGACTAGGCCGTACGCTTGCGGCTGAAATTGAGTATAAATTAGGGTATTTATTAGCTTAGAAAAATACACATCAGGCGTCGTCTCCGGTTTTCATGTTTTGTGCTCCCAGACATGTTTACGACGGTACCGAGGGTGTCGACTCCCGTTTTTATGTTTTGCGCGCACGGACTCAATTTCGATGGTACCGAGGGCGTCGGGTCCCGTTTTCATATTTTGCGCGCCCTGACTCATTTTCGATGGAAACCAGGGTGCCAGGTGTCGTTTTTAAGTTTTGTGCTCCCGAAGTCGTTTCCCGCGGTACCAAGGGCGTCATGTAACGTTTTCACGTTTTGCGCACCCGGACTCATTTTCGGCGGTACCGAGGGCGACCGGTCCCGTTTTCATGTTTTGCGCTTTCGGACTCATTTTCGGCGGTACCGAGGGCGTGGGGTCCCGTTTTCATGTTTTGCGCATCCAGACTCGTTTTCGGCGTACCGATCGTGTCCGGTCCCATTTTCATGTTTTGCGCTCCAGGACATCTTTTTGGCAGCACCGCGGGCATCCGGTCTTGTTTTCTTGTTTTGCTCGCCCTAACTTATTTTCGGCGGCAGAGGCGTCGCTCGGTTTCATGCTTTGTGCTCCGGACTCGTTTTCGGCGGATGCGAGGGCGTCGGCTCCAGTTTTCCTTTTTTGCGCGCCCGGACTAATTTTCGGTGGTACCGAGAGCGTCGGGTCTCATTTTCATATTTTGATTGCCCGGGCTCGTTTTCGACGGAAACCAGGGTGTCGGGTGCCGTTTTTATGTTTTGCGCACCCAGAGTCATTTCCCGCGATACCGAGGGCGTCATGTAACGTTTTCAAGTTTTGCGCGCCTGGACTCATTTTCGGTGGTACCGAGGGCGTCCGGTCACGTTTTCATGTTTTGCGCTCCTGGACATGTTTTTTGTGTTGCTGAGTGCGTCGGGTCCCGTTTTCATGTTTTGTGTGTCCAAACTTATTTTCGACGGTCCCGAGGGCGATGGGTTCTGTTTTCATGTTTTGCGCGCCCGAACTCATTTTCGGCGGTACCGAGGTCGTCCGGTTCAGTTTTCAAGTTTTGCGCTCCCAGACTAGTTTTCGACGGTACCGAGGGCGTCGGGTCCCGTTCTCATGTTTTGCGTGCCCGGACTCGTTTTCGATGGTACCGAGGGCGTCGGGACCCGTTTTCATGTTTTGCGCGCCCGGACTCATTTTTGGCGATGCCGAGGGCGTCCGATCATGTTTTTATGTTTTGCGCTCCCGGACATATTTTCGGCGGTGACGAGTGCATCAGGTCACGTTTTCATTTTTTGCGCCAGACTGGTTTCGGCGGTCCTGAGGGCGACTGGTCCCGTTTTCATGTTTTACGCACCCGGACATTTTTTTTGGCAGTAACGCGGGCATCGGGTCTCGTTTTCAAGTTTTACGCGCCCGGAGTCATTTTCGGCGGTACCGAATACGTCGACTCCGATTTTCATATTTTATGCTCCCGGACTCGATTTCGACGGTAGCGAGGGTGTCGGCTACCGTTTTCATGTTATGCCCGCCCGGAATCGTTTTCGGTGGTAACGCGGGCGTCGGGTCCCATTTTCATGTTTTGCGCGCTCGAACTCTTGTTCGGCGATATCGAAGTCGTCCGATTTAGTTTTCAAGTTTTGCGCTCCCGGACTAGTTTTCGGCGGTGCCGAGTGCGTCAGGTCCCATTTTCATGTTTTGCGCACCCGGACTCATTTTGGGCGATATCGAAGTCGTCCGGTTTAGTTTTCAAGTTTTGCGCTCTCGGACTAGTTTTCGGCGGTGCCAAGTGCGTTGGGTCCCGTTTTCATATTTTCCGCGCCCGAACTCGTTTTCGGCGGTAGCGAGGGCGTCGGCTCCGGTTTTCATGTTTTGTGCTCCCAGACTCATTTTCGGCGGTCCCGAGGGCATCGGCTCCGGTTTTCATGTTTTGTGCTCCCGGACTCGTTCTCGGCGGTACCGAGGGCGTCGGCTCCCGTTTTCATGTTTTGCGCGCCCGGACTGGTTTCCCGTTGTACCGAGAGCATCACGTAACATTTTCAAGTTTTGCGCGCCCGGACACATTTTCGGCGGTACCGGGGGTGTCCGGTCCAATTTTCATAAATTGCGCTCCCGGACATATTTTTTGCATTGCCGAGTGCGTCGGGTCCCGTTTTCATGTTTTGTGTGCCCAGACTCATTATCGACGGTCCCAAGGGCGACGGGTCCCATTTTAATGTTTTGCGTGCCCGAACTCTTTTTCGACGCTACTGAGGTCGTCTGGTTCAGTTTTCAAGTTTTGTGCTCCCGGACTAGTTTTTCGGCAGTGCCGAGTGCTTATGGTCCCGTTTTCATCTATTGCGCGCCCGAACTCGTTTTCGACGATATCGAGGGCGTTCGGTCCCGTTTTCATGTTTTGCAATCCCGGACTCATTTTCGGAGGTACCGCGGGCATCGGGTCCCGTTTTCATGTTTTGCGCTCCCGAACTCGTTTTCGGCGGTACGGAGGACATCAGGTCTTGTTTTCATGTTTTGCGCTACCAGACTCGTTTTCGGCGGTACCGAGGACGTCGGGTCCCGTTTTCATGTTTTGCGCGCCCGGACTCGTTTTCGGTGGTAGCGAGGGAGTCCGTTCCCGATTTCATCTTTTGCGCGCCCCGGACTCATTTTCGACGGTATCGAGGGCGTCCGTTCACGTTTTCATGTTTTGCGCTCCCGGACATATTTTCGGCGGTGCCAAGTGCGTCAGTTCACGATTTCATATTTTGCGCGCCAAGACTGGTTTCAGCGATCCTGAGGGCGACAGGTCTTGGTTTCAAGTTGTGCGCGCCGGGACTAGTTTTGGCGGTACTGAGGCGTCGTGTCCCGTTTTCATGTTATGCAGGCCCGGACATGTTTTCGACGGTATCGAGCGTGTGCGGTCATGATTTCAAGTTTTGCAATCCCGAAAATTTTTTTAGGCAGTACCGCGGGCATCGGGTCTCGTTTTCTTGTTTTGTGCGCCCGGTGTCGTTTTCGGATGTACCGAGGGCGTTGACTCTGATTTGCATGTTTTGTACTCTCGGACTCGTTTTTGGCGGTACAGAGGGCGTCAACTACCGTTTTCATTTTTGGCGCGCCCGGACTCATTTTCGGCGATATCGAAGTCGTCCGGTTTAGTTTTCAAGTTTTGCGCTCACAGACTAGTTTTCGGCGGTGCTGAGTGCGTCGGGTCCCGTTTTCATATTTTGCACGCCCGAACTCGTTTTCAGCGGTACCGAGGGCGTCAGGTCCCGTTTTCATGTTTTGCGCTCCCAGACTCATTTTCGGCGGTAGCGAGGGCGTCGGGTCCCATTTTCTTATTTTGCGCTCCCGGATACGTTTTCGACGGTACGGAGGACGTCGTGTCCCGTTTTCATGTTTTGCGCGCCCGGACTCGTTTTCAACGGAAACAAGGGTGCAGGGTGCCATTTTCATGTTTTGCGATCCCGTAGTCGTTTCCCGCGGTACCGGGGGCGTCTTGTAACGTTTTCAAGTTTTGCGTGCCCGGACTCATTTTTGGTGGTGCCGAGGACGTCCGGTCCCGTTTTCATGTTTTGCGCTCCCGGACATGTTTTTTGTGTTGTCGAGTGCGTCGGGTCCCGTTTTCATGTTTTGTGTGCTAGACTCATTTTCGATGATCCCAAGGGCGACGAGTTCCGTTTTCATGTATATTACGGTGCCGAGTTCATCAGGTCCCGCTTTCATGTTTTATGCGCCCGGACTCGTTTTCGGAGGTACCGAGCGTGTCCGGTCCCGTTTTCCTGTTTTGCGCTTCCGAACATATTTTTGGTAGAACCACGTGCATCGTGTCTCGTTTTCATGTTTTGCTCACCCGGACTCATTTTCGGCGGTACCGAGGGCGTTGGGTCCCGTTTTCATGTTTTGCGCTCCCATACTCATTTTCGGCGGTACCGAGGACGTCCAGACCCGTTTTCATGTTTTGCGCTCCTGGACACATTTTCGGCGATACGGAAGGCTTCGGGTCTCGTTTTCATGTTTTGCGCGCCCGGACTCATTTTCGACGGAAACCAGGGTGCCGCGGTGCCGTTTTCATGTTTTGCGCTCCCGGAGTCGTTTCCCACGGTACCGAGGGCGTCATGTAACGTTTTCAAGTTTTACGCGCCCGGACTCATTTTCGACAGTACCGAGGGTGTCCGGTCCCGTTTTCATGTTCTGCGCTCCCGGACATGTTTTTTACGTTGTCGAGTGTGTCGGGTCCCGTTTTCATGTTTTGTGTGCCCAGACTCATTTTCGACGGTCCCGAGGGCGACGGGCTCTATTTTCATGTTTTTTGCGATGCCGAGGGCGTCCTGTGTCATTTTCATGTTTTGCGCGCCCAGACTCATTTTCGGCAGAACCGGGCGTGTCCGGTCCCGTTTTCATGTTTTGCGTTCTCAGACATGTTTTTGGCAGTACCGCGGGTATCGGGTCTCGTTTTCATGTTTTGCTCGCCCAGACTCGTTTTTGGCTGTATCGACGGTGTCGGCTCCGGTTTACATGTTTTGTGCTCCCGGACTCGTTTTCGGCGGTACCGAGGGCGTCGGTTCCCGTTTTCGGTTGTACCGAGGGCATCGTGTCCCGTTTTCATTATTTGCGCGCCCGGAATCATTTTCGACGGAAACTAGGGTGCCGGGTGCCGTGGTACCGAGGTCGTCATGTAACGTTTTCATGTTTTGCGCACATGTATTCATTTTCGGCGGTACTGAGATCGTTCGGTCCCGTTTTCCTGTTTTGTGCTCCCGGACATGTTTTTTCGTAGCCGAGTGCGTCGGGTACCGTTTTCATGTTTTGTGTGTCCAGACTCATTTTCGACGATACTGAGGTCGTCTAGTTCTGTTTTCAAGTTTTGCGCTCCCGGATTAGTTTTCGGCGGTGCCGAGTGCGTTGGTTCTCATTTTCATCTTTTGCGTGCCCGAACTCTTTTTCGATGATACCGAGTGCGTCCGGTCCTGTTTTCATGTTTTACAATCCCAGACACGTTTTCAGAGGTATCGCGGGCATCAGGTCCCGTTTTCAAGTTTTGTGCTCCCGGACTCGTTTTCGACGGTACTGAGGGTGTCGACTCCCGTTTTCATGATTTGCGCGCCCGGACTCTTTTTCGGTTGTAACGCGGGCGCCGGGTTCCATTTTCATGTTTTGCGCGCCCGGACTCATTTTCAGCGATATCGAAGTCGTCCGGTTTAGTTTTCAAGTTTTGCGCTCCTGGACTATTTTTCGGCGGTGCTGACTGCGTCGGGTCCCATTTTCATGTTTTGCGTGCCCAAACACCTTTTCGACGGTATCGAGGGCGTCGGGTACTATTTTCATGTTTTGCGCTCCCAGACTCATTTTCAGCGGTAGCGACGGCGTCCGGTCCCGTTTTCATGTTTTGCGCTCCAGGACAAGTTTTTTGCGTTGCCGAGTGCGTCGGGTCCCGTTTTCATGTTTTTGTGTGCCTTGACTCATTTTCGACGGTCCCGAGAGCGACGGGTTCTATTTTCATGTTTTTTGCGGTACCGAGGTCGTCGAGTCCCGTTTTCATATTCTATGCGCCCGGAGTCGTTTTCCGTGGTACCGAGAGCGTCAGGTCTCATTTTCATGTTGTGCGCGATCGGACTCATTTTCGGCGGTACCTAGCGTGTCCGGTCCCGTTTTCATGTCTTGCGCTCCCGAACATGTTTTTGGAAGTACCGCGGGCATCGGGCATCGTTTTCATGTTATGCTCGCCCGGACTCATTTTCGGCGGTACCAAGGGTGTCGGCTCTGGTTTTCATGTTTTGTGCTCCCGGACTCGATTTTGGCGGTACCGAGGGCGTCGACTCTCATTTTCATGTTTTGCGTGCCGGAACTGATTTTCGAAGGTACCGAGGGCGTCGGGTTCCGTTTTCATATTTCGCGTGTCCGGACTCATTTTCGGTTGTACCGTGGGCGTCCGGTCCCGTTTTCATGTTTTGCGCTCCTGGACATGTTTTTTGCGTTGCCGAGTGCGTCGGATCCCGTTTTCATGTTTTGTGTGCCCATTCATATTTTCGACGATCCCGAGGGCGACGGGTTCCGTTTTCATGTTTTGAGCACCCGAACTCATTTTCGGCAGTACCGAGGTCGTCCGGTTCAGTTTTCAAGTTTTGCACTCCCGGATTAGTTTTCGGCGGTACCGAGGGCGTCGGGTCCCGTTTTCATGTTTTGCGCGCCCTGACTCATTTTCGGCGGTAGCGAGGGCGTCCTATCTCGTTTTCATGTTTTGCGCTCCCGGACATATTTTCGGTGGTGACGAGTGCATCAGGTGACGTTTTCATTTTTTGCGCGCCAGACTGGTTTCGGCGGTACTGAGGGCGACAATTCCCGTTTTCATGTTTTGCGCGCTTGGACTAGTTTTCGACGGGTCCCGTTTTCATATTTTGCGCGCCCGGACATGTTTTCGGCAGTTCCGAGCGTGTCTGGTCCCGTTTTCATGTTTTGTGCTACGGACATTTTTTTGGCAGTACTGCGGGCATCGAGTCTCGTTTTCATGTTTTGCGCGCCCGGAGTCGTTTTCAGCGGTACCGAGGGCGTCGACTCCGATTTGCATGTATTGTGCTCTCGGACTATTCGACGGTGCCGAGGGCGTCGGGTACCATTTTCATGTTTTGCGCTTCCATGCTCATTTTCAGCGGTACCGAGGGCGTCCGGTGTCGTTTTCATGTTTTGCGCTCCCGGAAACATATTTGGCGGTTCGGAGGGCGTCAGGTCCAGTTTTCATGTTTTGCGCGCTCGGACTCGTCTTCGATAGAAACTAGGGTGCCGTTTTCATATTTTGCGATCCCAGAGTCATTTCCCACGGTACCGATGGCGTCATGTAACGTTTTCAAGTTTTGCGCGCCAGACTCATTTTCGACGGTCCCGAGGGCGACAGGTTCCGTTTGCATGTTTTTCGCGCCCGAACTCGTTTTCAGCGGTACCGAGGTCGTCCGGTTAAATTTTCAAGTTTTGCGCTCTCGGACTAGTTTTCGGCGGTACCGAGGGCGTCGGGTCCCGTTCTCATGTTTTGCGCGCCCGGACTCGTTTTCGGTGGTACCGTGGGCGTCGGGACCCGTTTTCATATTATGCGCTCCCGGACTCATTTTCGACGGTACCGAGGGCGTCCGATCACATTTTCATGTTTTGCGCTCCCGGACATATTTTTGGCGGTGACGAGTGCATCAGGTCACGTTTTCATTTTTTGCGTGCCAGAGTGGTTTCAGCGTTCCTGAGGGCGACGGGTCACGTTTTCATGTTTTGCGCTCCCGGATAGTTTTTTTTGGCAGTACCGTGGGCATCGGGTATCGTTTTCAAGTTTTGCGCGCCCGGAGTCGTTTCTGGCGGCACCGAAGGCGTCGACTCCGATTTTCATGTTTTGTGCTTCCGGACTCGATTTCGGCGGTACCGAGGGCGTCTTCTCCCGTTTTCATGTTTTACGAGCTCGGACTCGTTTTCGGTGGTAACGCAGGCGCCGGGTCTCGTTTTCATGTTTTGCGCGCTCGAAGTCGTCCAATTTAGTTTTCAAGTTTTGCGCTCCCGGACTAGTTTTCGGCGGTGCCGAGTGCATCGGGTCCTATTTTCATGTTTTGCGCACCCGGACTCATTCTCGGACTAGTTTTCGGTGGCGTCGAGTGCGTCGGGTCTCGTTTTCATGTTTTTCGCGCCCGAACTCATTTTCGACGGTACCGAATGCGTCGACTCCGGTTTTCATGTTTTGTGCTCCCGGACTAGTTTTCGGCGGTACTGAGGGCGTCGGCTCCCGTTTTCATGTTTTGCGCGTCCGAACTCTTTTTCGGTGGTACCGAGGGCGTCGGTTCCCGTTTTCATGTTATGCGCGCCCGGACTCATTTTCGACGTAAACATGGGTGCTAGGTGCCGTTTTCATGTTTTGCGCTCCCGGAGTCGTTTCCCGCTGTACCGAGGGCGTCGTAATATTTTCAAGTTTTGCGCGCCCGGACTCATTTTCGGCGGTACCGAGGGTGTCCGGTCCCATTTTCATGTTTGGCGCTCTCGGACATGTTTTTTGCGTTGCCGAGTGCGTCGGGTCCCGTTTTCATGTTTTGTGTGCCCAGACTCATTATCGACGGTTTCGAGGGCGACGGGTCCCGTTTTAAAGTTTTGCGCGCCCGAACTCTTTTTCGACGGTACCGAGGTTGTCTGGTTCAGTTTTCAAGTTTTGTGCACCCAGACTAGTTTTTGGCGGTGCCGAATGCGTCGGGTCCGTTTTCATCTATTGCGCGCCTGAACTCGTTTTCGACGATATCGAGGGCGTCCGGTCCCGTTTTCATGTTTTGCAATCCCAGACTCATTTTCGGAGGTACCGCGAGCATCGGGTCCCGTTTGCATGTTTTGCGCTTCCGGATTCGTTTTCAGCGGTAGCGAGGGCGTCGGGTCCCGTTTTCATGTTTTGTGCTCCCAGACTCATTTTCGGTAGTACCGAGGACATCGGGTCCCGTTTTCATCTTTTGCGCGCCCCAGACTCATTTTCGACGGTATCGAGGGCGTCCGGTCACGTTTTCATGTTTTGCGCTCCCGGACATATTTTCGGCGGTGCCGAGTGCGTCAGGTCACGTTTTCATTTTTTGCAAGCCAAGACGGGTTTAAGCGATCCTCAGGGCGACAGGTCCTGTTTTCAAGTTTTGAGCTCCCGAACATTTTTTTTGGCAGTACCGCGGGCATCGGGTCTCGTTTTCATGTTTTGCGCGCCCGGAGTTGTTTTCGGTTGTACCGAATACTGAGGGCGTTGACTCTGATTTGCATGTTTTGTGCTCCCTGACTCATTTTCGAAGGTACCGAGGGCGTCGGCTCCCGTTTTCATTTTTGGCACGCCGGGACTCGTTTTTGGCGATATTGAAGTCGTTCGGTTTAGTTTTCAAGTTTTGCGCTCACGGACTAGTTTTCCACGGTGTTGAGTGATTCGGGTCTCGTTTTCATGTTTTGCGCGCCCGAACTCATTTTCGAAGGTACCGAGGGCGTCGTGTCCCGTTTTCATGTTTTGCGCTCCCGGACATTATTTTGGCAGTGCCGCGGGCATCGGGTCTCGTTTTCCTGTTTTGCATACACTGACTCGTTTTCGACGGTACCGAGGGCGTCGACTCCGATTTTCATGTTTTATGCTCCCAGACATATTTTTGGCGATTCCGAGGGCGTCCGGTCCCGTTTTCATGTTTTGCGCTCCCGGACATATTTTTTGCGTTGCCGAGTGTGTCGGGTCCCGTTTCCATGTTTTGTGTGCCAAGACTCATTTTCGACGGTCCCGAGGGCGTCGGGTCTTGTTTTCTTATTGTGCGCGTCCGGACTCATTTTCGACGGTACCGAGCTTGTCCGGTCCCATTTTCATGTTTTGTGCTCCGGACTTGTTTTTGGCAGTATCGCAGGCATCAGGTCTCGTTTTCATGTTTTGCTCGCCCGGACTCGTTTTCGGCGGTACCGAGGGCGTTGGCTCTGGTTTTCATGTTTTGTGCTCCCAGACATGAGTTCGGAGGTTCCGAGGGCGTCGTCTCCCGTTTTCATGTTTTGCGCGCACGGACTCATTTTCGGTGGTACCGAGGGCGTCGGGTCCCATTTTCATGTTTTGCGCGCCCGGACTTATTTTCGATGGAAACCAGGGTGCCAGGTGTCGTTTTCATGTTTTACGCTCCCGGAGTCGTTTCCCGTGGTACCGAGGGTGTCGTGTAATGTTTTCAAGTTTTGCGCTCCCGGAGTCGTTTCCCGCGGTACCGAGGGCGTCCGGTCCCGTTTTCATGTTTTGCGCTCCTTGACATGTTTTTTGTGTTGCTGAGTGCGTCGGGTCCCGTTTTCATGTTTTGTGTGCCCTGACTTATTTTCGACGGTCCCGAGGGCGACAGGTTCTGTTTTCAAGTTTTGCGCACCTGAACTCATTTTCGACGGTACCGAGGTCGTCCGGTTCAGGTTTTAAGTTTTGCGCTCCCGGACTAGTTTTCGGTGGTATCGACGGCGTCGGGTCCCGTTTTCATATTTGGCACGCCTGGACTCATTTTCGGCGGAACCGAGGGCGTCCGATCCCGTTTTCAGGTTTTCCGCTCCTAGACATGTTTATGGCGGTGCATAGGGCGTCAGGTCTCGTTTGTATGTTTTGCGCTCCTAGACACGTTTTCGGCAGTATTGAGGGCGTCGGGTTCCGTTTTCAAGTTTTGCTCTCCCGGACTCATTTTCGGTGGTGCCGAGTCTGTCGGGTCCCATTTTCATGTTTTGCGCGCCCGGACTCATTTCCGACGGTACCGAGGGCGTCGGGTCGCGCTTCATGTGTTCCCCGCCCGGTCTCATTTTCGGCTTTACCGAGGGCGTCGAGTCACGTTTTCATGTTTTGCGCTCCTTGACTCGTTTTCGACGTTACCGAGGGCGTCGAGTCCCGTTTTGATGTTTTGCGCGCCCGAACTCGTTTTGAGCGGTACCGAGGGCGTCAGGTCTAGTCTTCATGTTTTGCGCTCCCGGACTAGTTTTCGACAATGCCGAGTGCGTTGGGTCTCATTTTCATGATTCGCGCACCCGGACTCGTATTCGGCGGTACCGAGGTCGTCCAATCCCGTTTTTATATTTTCCGCTCCCGGACATGTTTTTGGTAGGGCGGAGGGCGTCCGGTCCCGTTTTCATGTTTTACGCTCTCGGACACGTTTTCGGCGATATCGAGGGCGTCCGCTCTCGTTTTTCAAGTTTTTCGTTCCCGGACTAGTTTTCGGCGGTACGGAGGGCGTCGGGTCTCGTTTTCATGTTTTGCGCTCCCGGTCTCGTTTTTGGCGGTACAAAGAGCGTCGGTTCCGTTTTAATGATTTGCGAGTCCTGATTCATTTTCGGCGATACCGAGGTCATCAGGTCTCGTTTTCATATTTTGCGCTCCCGGACACGTTTTCGGCGGTATCGAGAGCGTCGGGTCTCGTTTTCATGTTTTGCGCTCATGGACTCATTTTCGGCGGTACACTCGAGTGCGTTAGATCGCGCTTTCATGTTTTACCCCGCCCGGACTCATCTTCAGCGGTACCGAGGGCGTAAGGTCCATTTTAATTTTTTGCGCTCCCGAACTCATTTTCGACGGTATCGAGGTCGTTAGGTCTCGTTTTGATGTTTTGCGCGCCCAGACTCATTTTCGGCGGTACCGAGGGCGTTAGGTCCCGTTTTAATGGTTTGCACTCCCGGACTCGATTTCAGCGGTGTCGAGTGCGTCGGTTCCTGTTTTCATGTTTTGCGCGCCCGGATTAATTTTCGGCGGTTTCGAGGACATCTGATCCTGTTTTCCGCTCCCGGGCATGTTTTTGGCGGTGCAGAGGGTGTCGGGTCCCGTGATCATGTTTTGCGCTCCCGAACACATTTTCAGCGGTAGCGAGGTCGTCAAGTCCCGCTTTCATGTTTTGCCCGCTCGGACTCGTTTTAATGATTTGCGTTCCCGGACTAGTTTTCAACGGTACGAGAATGTCGGGTCCCGTTTTCATGTTTTGCGCTCACGGACTCGTTTTCGACGATGCCGAGTGCGTCGGCTCCCGTTTTCATGTTTTGCGAGCCCGAACTCATTTTCGACGGTACGAAGGGCGTCGGGTCCCGTTTTCATGTTTTGCGCTACCGGACACGTTTTCGGCGGTACGGAGGGCGTCGGGTCTCGATTTCATGTTTTGTGCTACCAAACTCGTTTTCGACAGTACCGAGGGCGCCGGGTCCCGTTTTCATGTTTTGCGCCCCAAACTCATTT
Source organism: Schoenoplectus tabernaemontani (assembly GCA_037127355.1). NCBI lineage: Eukaryota > Viridiplantae > Streptophyta > Magnoliopsida > Poales > Cyperaceae > Schoenoplectus > Schoenoplectus tabernaemontani. The sequence goes on along the minus strand of CM073743.1, from coordinate 16,840,390 downwards.
TCGACGGTACGAAGGGCGTCGGGTCCCATTTTCATGTTTTGCGCTACCGGACACATTTTCGGCGATACGGAGGGCGTCGGGTCTCGATTTCATGTTATGCGCTCCGGACTCGTTTTCGGCGGTACCGAAGGCGTTAGTTCCCGTTTTCATTTTTGCGCGCCCGGATTCGTTTTCGGCGATACCGAAGGATTAGGCTCCCGTTTTCATGTTTTGCGTGTCCGAACTCATTTCGGCGGTAGCGAGGGCGTTAGGTCCCGTTTTCATATTTTGTGCTCCTAATCTCGTTTTCGGCGGTGTAGAGTGCTTCGGGTCCCGTTTTCATATTTGGCGCGCCTAGACTCATTTTCGGTGGAACCGAGGGCGTCCGATCCCGTTTTCAGGATTTCCTCTCCCGGACATGTTTATGGCGGTGCGGAGGGCGTCGGTCCGTTTTCATGTTTTGCGCTCGCGGACACGTTTTCGGCGTATCGAGGGCGTCAGGTTTCGTTTTCATGTTTTGCTCTCCCGGACTCATTTCGGCAATGCCGAGTCCATCGGGTCCCATTTTCATGTTTTGCGCGCCCGGATTCATTTCCGACGGTACCGAGGGCGTAGGGTCGCGCTTTCATATTTTGCGCTCCCGGACTTATTTTCGGCGGTACCGAGGGCGTCAGATCGTGCTTTCATGTTTTCCCCGCCCGGACTCATCTTCGGAGGTAGCGAGGGCGTTTGTTCCCGTTTTCATGTCTAGCGCGCCCGGACTCATTTTCGGCGGTAGCGAGGGCGTCGGGTCCCGTTTTCATGTTTTGCGCGCCCGGACTCATTTTCTGCGGTATCGAGGGCGTCGGGTCCCGTTTTCATATTTTGCGCTCCCGGACTCATTTTCAGCGGTGCCGAGTGCGTCGGGTCCCGTTTTCTTATTTTGCGCATTCGGACTCATTTTCGGCTGTTCCGAGGGCGTCCGATCCCGTTTTCATGTTTTGCTCCCGGACACGTTTTCGGCGGTACCGAGGGTGTTAGGTCTTGTTTTCCTATTTTGCACGCCGGGACTCGTTTTCGGCGGTACCGAGGCCGTCGGCTCTCGTTTTCATGTTTTGTTCTCCCGGACTCATTTTCGGCGATACCGAGGGCACTAGGTCCCGTTTTCATGTTTTGCGCTCCCGGACACGTTTTCGGCGGTACGGAGGGCTTCGGGTCTCGATTTCATGATTGGCGCTAACGGACTCATTTTCGACGGTACCAAGGATGTCGGTTCCCGTTTTCATATTTTGCACACCCAAACTCATTTTATACGGTACCGAGGGCGTCTAGAATTGTTTCATGTTTTGCGCTCCCGGACATGTTTTCAGCCGTGTCGAGTGCGTGCGTCGGGTCCTGTTTTCATGTTTTGTGCGCCCGGACTCATTTTCGGCGGTCCCGAGGGCGATGGGTCTCGTTCTCATGTTTTGTGCGCCCGGATTCGTTTTCGGCGTTACCGAAGGATTCGGGTCCCGTTTTCATGTTTTGCGCTCCCGTTTTCATGTTTTCGGCGCGCATCGAAGGATTCGGCGCGATCGAAGGATTCGGTCCCGTTTTCCTGTTTTCGGCGGTACCGAGGGCATCAGTTCCTGTTTTCATGTTTTGCCCTACCAAGCACGTTTTCGGTGGTACAGATGGCGCCCGGACTCGTTTTCTTTGGTATCGAGGTCGTCCGGTCCCGTTTTCATGTTTTGCGCGTCGGAACTCATTTTTGGCGGTACCGGGGGCGTCAGATCCCGTTTTCATGTGTTGCGCTCCCGGACTCATTTTCGGCGGTTCCGAGGGCGTCCGGTCCCGTTTTCATGTTTTGCGCTCCCAGACACGTTTTCAGCGGAACAGAGTGCGTCGGGTCCTGTTTTCATGTTTTGTGCGTCCGGACTCGTTTTCAGCGGAAATGAGGGTGCCGGGAGCCGTTTTCATGTTTTGCGCTCCCGGACTCATTTCTCGCGGTACCGAGGGCGTCATGTCCCATTTTCATGTTTTTCGCGCCCGAACTCATATTCGGCGGTACCGAGGGCGTTCGGTCTCATTTTCATGTTTTGCGCTCCCTGACATGTTATTTGCGGTGCCGAGTGTGTCGGGTCCCGTTTTCATGTTTTGTGCGACGGGACTAGTTTTTGGCAGTACCGTGGGGGTTTGGTCCTGTTTTCATGTTTTGCGTTCCCGAACACGTTTTTGGGCTGTACGGAGGGCGTCGGGTCCCGTTTGCATGTTTTGTGTGTACGGATTCATTTTTGGCAGTACCGAGGGCGTCGGCTCCCGTTTCTTGTTTTGCGTGCCCATACTCATTTTCGGCAGTACCGGGGGCGTCGGTTCCCGTTTTCATGTTTTGTGCGCCCGGACTCGTTTTCGGCGGTACCGAGGGCATCGACTCCTGTTTTCATGTTTTGCGCGTCCGGACTCATTATCGGCGATATCGAGGGTGTCGGGTCCCGTTTTCATGTTTTACTCGTCCGGACTCATTTTCGGCGGTGCGAGGGCGTCCGGTCCCGTTTTCTTATTTTGCGCTCCCATCATCATTTTCGACGGTGCCGAGGGCGTCGGGTCCCGTTTTCATGTTTTGCATTCCGGACTCATTTTCGACGGTATCGAGCGTGTCCGGTCCCGTTTTCATGTTTTCTATGACGCTAATGTTGTACAAAACATAAGTAAGTTGCATTAAAAATAAATGTTTACACAGGTTATTTGAGTTTTTCAAAAAATTTGGCTACATATCCACGCATAAGTTCTTATAAATTAATATAATTACTCCTAAATATGCCTATTATAATATTCTTTAATTAAAACTTCGATATATACAACACTAATTTTGCACAAAACATAAGTAAGATGCATTAAAACAGTTGTTCAAACAAGTTGTTTGATCTTTTCAAATTTTTTGGCCGCATAACTGCACATAATTTCATATCAATTAATATAATTCCACGATACAAATTTTGCATCAAAAATAAAGTAAGATGCATTAAAAACAACCGCTTAACCAAGTTGTTTGAGTAATTTATAAAAATTTGCCGCATAACAACATGTAATTTCATACAATTAATATAATTACTTGAATTATGCCTATTATAAGATTATCTAATAAAAACTTTGATATGAATATTCTATGACGCTAATTTGGCACAACAAAAATGTAAGATGCATTAAAAACTGCTGTTTAAACAAATTGTTCGACTTTTTTAAAACTTTTGGCCCCATAAATACACATAGTTTCGTGCAAATTAATATGATTACTCCTAATTATGTCTATTATAAGATTGTTCTATTAACACTTCGATATGAATATCCTACGACACTATTTTCTCCCAATACATAAGAAAGATGCATTAGAAACAACTATTTGAAAAAGTTATTTGAGTATTTCAAAAAATTTGGCCCTATAACAACACATAATTTAGTGAAAATTAAAATAATAACACATAATTATGTCTATTAAAATATTATCAAATTAACACTTCAATATGAACATTCTACAACACTAATTTTCGACATTTTTGCCCTCATAACTACACATAATTTTATGAAAATTAATATAACAACTCCTAATTACTCCTATTATTAAAGTTGTCCAATTAAAACTTCCATATGCATATTCTATAATGTTAATTTTGCACAAAACATAAGTAAGATGCGGTAAAAATTGTTATTTAAACCAGTTGTTTGGCTTTATGAAAATTTTTGGCCGCACAACAACACATAATTCATGCAAATTAAAATAATTACTCCTTGTTACGCCTATTATAAGATCATCCTATTAAAACTTCGATATGAATATTCCATGACGCTAATTTTGCGCCAAACATAAGTAAGATGCATTGAAAACTGCTGTTTAAACAAGTTGTTTGACTTTTTCAAAAATTTTGTCCGCATAACTACATATAATTTCGTGAAAATTAATATATTATAAGATTGTTCAATTAAAACTTCAAAACGAATATTTTAGGGCACTGTTTTTTCTCAAAACGTAAGTAAGATGCATTAGAAGTTGCTATTTAAAAAAGTTTGGTTTTTCAATAATTTTGGCATCATAACTACAAATAATTTCGTAAAAATTAATATAATTACTCCTAATTAAGCCCATTAAAATATTAGCCAATTAATACTTCGATATGAACATTCTATGACACTAATATTGCATAGGACATTAGTAGGATGCATTAAAAACAGATGTTTAAACAAGTTGTTTGTGTTTTTCAAAATTTTTGAACGCATAAGTACACATAATTTCATACAAATCAATATAATTACTCGTAATTATGCCTATTATAATATTGATCAATTAATATTTCGATATGAATATCCTACGACACTAATTTTTCATAAAACATAGTAAGATATATTAGAAACCGCTGTTTAAGCAAGTTATTTAAAAATTTTATCATTTTTTGACTCATAATTATACATAATTTCTTAAAAATTTATATAATTACTCCAAATTATACATATTAGAAGATTATCCAATTAACACTTCGATATGAAGATTGTACGACACAAATTTTTCACAAAACATAAGTAAGATGCATTAAAAACAATTATTTAAACAAGTTGTTTCAGTTTTTGAAAATTGTTGGCCGCATAATATATATAATTTATTAGAAATTAATATAATTACTCCTCATTATGCCTATATATGATTGTGTAATTAAAACTTAGATATGAATATTTTATGACGCTAATTTTGCACAAAATATAAGTAAGATGCATTCGAAACTATTTTAAAACAAGTTGTTTAAGATTATCAACATTTTTTGCATCAAAACTACACATAATTTTGATAGAATTAATATAATTACTGGTAACTATTTCTACTATAAGATTGTCAAATTAACACTTCAATATGAATATCATTGGACACTAAATTTACATAAGACATCAGTAAGATACATTAGAAATTATTGTTTAAACAAGTTGTTTAAGATTTTTAACATTTATTGGCTCATAACGATAAATAATTCATAAAAATAAATATAATTACTCATAATTATGCCTATTAGAAGATTATCCAATTAACACTTCGATATGAACTTTCTACGATACAAATTTTGCATCAAAAATAAAGTAAGATGCATTAAAAACAACCGTTTAACCAAGTTGTTTGAGTTTTTTTAAAAATAAATTACCGCATAACAAAATGTAATTTCATTAAAATTAATCTAATTACTTTAATTATGCCTATTATAAGATTATCTAATAAAAATATAGATATGAATATTCTATGACGCTAATTTGGCACAAAAAATATGTAAGATGCATTAAAAACTGCTGTTTAAACAAATTGTTCGACTTTTTTTTAAACTTTTGGCCCCATAAATACACATAGTTTCGTGCAAATTAATATAATTACTCCTAATTATGTCTAATATAAGATTGTTCTATTAACACTTCGATATGAATATCCTACGACACTATTTTCTCCCAATACATAAGAAAGATGCATTAGAAACTGCTATTTGAAAAACTTATTTGAGTATTTCAAAAATTTTTGCCTCATAACAACACATAATTTAGTGAAAATTAAAATAATAACTCCTAATTATGTCTATTAAAAGATTATCGAATTAACACTTCAATATGAACATTCTACAACACTAATTTTGCACAAAACATAAGTAGGAGGTTTTAAAAACAGCTGTTTAAACAAGTTGTTTGAGTTGTTTTAATATTTTGGCAGCATAATTACACATAATTTATTATAATATAATATAATTACTCCTAAGCATGCCTATTATATGATCTTCTAATTAAAACTTCAATAAGAATATTCTACGACGTTAATTTTGCACAAAACATAAGTAAGATGCATTAAAAATAGTTGTTTAAACAAGTTATTTGAGTTTTTCTAAAATTTTGGCTGCATAGCCACGCATAATTTCTTATAAATTAATATAATTACTCCTAAATATATCTATTATAAGATTCTTTAATTAAAACTTCGATATGACTCAATACAACACTAATTTTGCACAAAACATAAGTAAGATACATTAAAAACAGCTGTTCAAACAAGTTGTTTGTCTTTCTAAATTTTTTGGCCGCATAACTGCACATAATTTCATATAAATTAATATAATTACTACTAATTACGTTTTTTATAAGATTTTTCACTTAACACTTTATATGAATATTCTACGACACTAAAATTTCACAAAACATAAGTAAGATGCATTAGAAACTGCAACTTAAAAAACTTGTTTGAGTTTTCGACATTTTTGCCCTCATAACTACACATAATTTTATGGAAATTAATATAACAACTCCTAATTACTCCTATTATAAAGTTGTCCAATTAAAACTTCGATATGCATATTCTATAACGCTAATTTTGCACAAAACATAAGTAAGATGCGGTAAAAACTGTTATTTAAACCAGTTGTTTGGCTTTATGAAAATTTTTGGCCGCACAACAACACATAATTCGTGCAAATTAAAATAATTACTCCTTGTTACGCCTATTATAAGATCGTCCTATTAAAACTTCGATATGAATATTCCATGACGCTAATTTTGCGCCAAACATAAGTAAGATGCATTGAAAACTGCTGTTTAAACAAGTTGTTTGAGTTTTTCAAAAATTTTGTCCGCATAACTACATATAATTTTGTGAAAATTAATACAATTACTCCTAATTACTCCTATTATGAAATTATCCATTTAAAATTTCGATATGAATATTCTATAAGGCTAAAATTGCATAAAACATAAGTAAGATGCGTTAAAAACTGCTGTTCAAATAATTTATTTGCCTTTACTAAAATTTTATGCCGCATAACAACACATAATTTTGGTGCAAATTAATATAATTACTCCTAACTATGCCTATTATAAGATTGTTCAATTAAAACTTCAAAACGAATATTTTAGGGCACTGTTTTTTCTCAAAACATAAGTAAGATGCATTAGAAGCTGCTATTTAAAAAAGTTATGTTTTTCAATAATTTTGGACTCATAACTACATATAATTTCGTAAAAATTAATATAATTACTCCTAATTATGTCTATTAAAATATTAGCCAATTAATACTTCGATATGAACATTCTATGACACTAATATTGCATAGGACATAAGTAGGATGAATTAAAAATAGCTGTTTAAACAAGTTGTTTGTGTTTTTCAAAATTTTTGAACGCATAAGTACACATAATTTCATACAAATCAATATAATTACTCCTAATTATGCCTATTATAATATTGTCCAATTATTATTTCGTTATGAATATTCTATAAGGCTAAAATTGCACAAAACATTAGTAAGATGCGTTAAAAACTGCTGTTCAAACAAGTTGTTTGCCTTTACGAAAATTTTTGGCCGCATAACTAAACATAATTTGGTGCAAATTAATATAATTACTCCCAACTATGCCTATTATAAGGTTGTTCAATTAAAACTTAAAAAAGAATATTTTAGGGCACTGTTTTTTCTCAAAACATAAGTAAGATGCATTAGAAGCTGTTATTTAAATAAGTTAGCTTTTTCAATTTTTGGCCTCATAACTATATATAATTTCATAAAAATTAATTTAATTACTCCTAATTATGCCCATTAAAATATTAGCCAATTAATACTTCGATATGAACATTCCATGACACTAATATTGCATAGGACATAAGTAGGATGCATTAAAAACAGTTGTTTAAACAAGCTGTTTAATTTCATACAAATCAATATAATTACTCGTAATTATGTCTATTATTATATTGTCCATTTAATACTTCGATATGAATATCCTACGACACTAATTTTTTATAAAACATAAGTAAGATATATTAGAAACCGCTGTTTAAGCAAGTTGTTTAAGATTTTTATCATTTTTTGACTCATAACTATACATACTTTCTTGAAAATTTATATAATTACTCCAAATTATACCTATTAGAAGATTATCCAATTAACACTTCGATATGAAGATTGTACGACACAAATTTTTCACAAAACATAAGTAAGATGCATCGAAAACAATTGTTTAAACAAGCTGTTTGAGTTTTTGAAAATTGTTGGCCGCATAACTACATATAATTTCTTGAAAATTAATATAATTACTCCCGCATTATGCCTATTATATGATTGTGTAATTAAAACTTAGATATGAATATATTATGACGCTAATTTTGCACAAAATATAAGTAAGATGCATTCGAAACTATTTTAAAACAAGTTGTTTAAGATTATCAACATTTTTTGCATCAAAACTACACATAATTTCAAGCGAATTAATATAATTACTGGTAACTATGTCTATTATAAGATTGTCAAATTAACACTTCAATATGAGTATCATTGGACACTAAATTTACATAAGACATAAGTAAGATACATTAGAAATTGCTGTTTAAACAAGTTGTTTAAGATTTTTAACATTTATTGCCTCATAACGACAAATAATTTTGTGAAAATAAATATAATTACTCGTTATTAAGCCTATTAGAAGATTATCCAATTAACACTTCGATATGAACATTGCACGATACAAATTTTGCATCAAAAATAAAGTAAGATGCATTAAAAACAACCGTTTAACCAAGTTGTTTGATTTTTTTATAAAAATTTGCCGCATAACAACATGTAATTTCATGCAAATTAAAATAATTACTCCTTGTTACGCCTATTATAAGATTTCCCTATTAAAACTTCGATATGAATATCCTACGACACTATTTTAAGATTGTCAAATTAACACTTCAATATGAATTTCATTGGATACTAAATTTACATAAGACATATGTAAGATACATTAGAAATTGCTGTTTAAACAAGTTGTTTAAGATTTTTAACATTTATTACCTCATAACGATAAATAATTTAATAAAAATAAATATAATTACTCATAATTATGCCAATTAGAAGATTATCCAATTAACACTTCGATATGAACTTTCTACGATACAAATTTTGCATAAAAAATAAAGTAAGATGCATTAAAAACAACCGTTTAACCAAGTTGTTTGAGTTTTTTAAAAGATTTTACCGCATAACAACATGTAATTTCGTGAAAATTAATATAATTACTTTAATTATACCTATTATAAGATTATCTAATAAAATTTTTGATATGAATATTCTATGACGCTAATTTGGCACAAAAAATATGTAAGATGAATTAAAAACTGCTGTTTAAACAAATTGTTTGACTTTTTTAAAACTTTTGGCCCCATAAATACATATAGTTTGGTGCAAATTAATACAATTACTCCTAATTATGTCTATTATAAGATTTTTCTATTAACACTTTAATATGAATATCCTACGACACTATTTTCTCCCAATACATAAGTAAGATGCATTAGAAACAGCTATTTGAAAAAGTTATTTGAGTATTTCAAAATTTTTGGCCCCATAACTACACATAATTTAGTGAAAATTAAAATAATAACTCCTAATTATGTCTATTAAAAGATTATCTAATTAATACTTCAATATGAACATTCTACAACACTAATTTTGCACAAAACATAAGTAGGAGGCTTTAAAAACAGCTGTTTAAACAAGTTGTTTGAGTTTTTTTAATATTTTGGCAGCATAATTACACATAATTTATTATAAAATACTATAATTACTCCTAAGCATGCCTATTATATGATCCTCTAATTAAAACTTCAATAAGAATATTCTACGACGCTAATTTTGCACAAAACATAAGTGAGATGCATTAAAAACAGCTGTTTAAATAAGTTATTTGAGTTTTTCAAAAATTTTGGCTGCATAGCCACGCATAATTTCTGACAAATTAATATAATTACTCCTAAATATGCCTATTATAAGATTCTTTAATTAAAACTTCGATATGACTATTCTACAACACTAATTTTGCACAAAACATAAGTAAGATGCATTAAAAACAGCTGTTCAAACAAGTTGTTTGATCTTTCCAAATTTTTTGGCCGCATAACTGCACATAATTTCGTATAAATTAATATAATTACGTTTTTTATAAGATTTTTCACTTAACACTTTATATGAGTATTCTATGACACTAAATTTTCACAAAACATAAGTAAGATGCATTAGAAACTGCAACTTAAAAAACTTGTTTGAGTTTTCGACATTTTTGCCCACATAACTACACATAATTTTATGGAAATTAATATAACAACTCCTAATTAGTCCTATTATAAAGTTGTCTAATTAAAACTTTGATATGCATATTCTATAATGCTAATTTTGCACAAAACATAAGTAAGATGCGTTAAAAACTGTTATTTAAACCAGTTGTTTGGCTTTATGAAAAGTTTTGGCCGCAAAACAACACATAATTCGTGCAAATTAAAATAATTACTCCTTGTTACGCCTATTATAAGATCGTCCTATTAAAACTTCGATATGAATATTCCATGACGCTAATTTTGCGCAAAACATAAGTAAGATGCATTAAAAACTGCTGTTTAAACAAGTTGTTTGAGTTTTTCAAAAAATTTGGCCGCATAACTACATATAATTTCGTGACAATTAATACAATTACTCCTAATTACTCCTATTATGAAATTATCCAGTTAAAATTTCGATATGAATATTCTATAAAGCTAAAACTGCACAAAACATAAGATGCGTTAAAAACTGCTGTTCAAACAAGTTGTTTGCCTTTATGAAAATTTTTGGCCGCATAACTACACATAATTTGGTGCAAACTAATATAATTACTGCTAACTATGTCTATTATAAGATTGTTCAATTAAAACTTCAAAAAGAATATTTTAGGACACTATTTTTTCTCAAAACATAAGTAAGATGCATTAGAAGCTGCTATTTAAAAAAGTTAGGTTTTTCAACAATTTTGGCCTCATAACTACATATAATTTCGTAAAAAATAATATAATTACTCCTAATTATTCCCATTAAAATATTATCTAATTAATACTTCGATATGAACATTCTATGACACTAATATTGCATAGGACATAAGTAGGATGCATTAAGAACAGCTGTTTAAACAAGTTGTTTGTGTTTTTCAAAATTTTTGAACGCATAAGTACACATAATTTCATATAAATCAATATAATTACTCGCAATTATGCCTATTATAATATTGTCCAATTAATACTTCGATATGAATATCCTGCGACACTAATTTTTCATAAAACATAAGTAAGATATATTAGAAACCGCTGTTTAAGCAAGTTGTTTAAGATTTTTATCATTTTTTGACTCATAACTATACATAATTTCTTAAAAATTTATATAATTACTCCAAATTATACCTATTAGAAGATTATCCAATTAACACTTCGATATGAAGATTGTACGACACAAATTTTTCACAAAACATAAGTAAGATGCATTGAAAACAATTGTTTAAACAAGTTGGTTGAGTTTTTCAAAAAATTTGGCCGCATAACTACATATAATTTCGTGAAATTTAATACAATTACTCCTAATTACTCCTTTTATGAAATTATCCAGTTAAAATTTCGATATGAATATTCTATAAGGCTAAAATTGCACAAAACATAAGTAAGATGCGTTAAAAACTGCTGTTCAAACAAGTTGTTTGCCTTTACGAAAATTTTTGGCCGCATAACTACACATAATTTGGTGCAAATTAATATAATTACTCCTAACTATGCCTATTATAAGATTGTTCAATTAAAACTTCAAAACGAATATTTTAGGGCACTGTTTTTTTCTCAAAACATAAGTAAGATGCATTAGAAGCTGCTATTTAAAAAAGTTTGGTTTTTCAACAATTTGGGCCTCATAACTACATATAATTTCATAAAAATTAATACAATTACTCCTAATTAAGCCCATTAAAATATTAGCCAATTAATACTTCGATATGAACATTCTATGACACTAATATTGCATAGGACATTAGTAGGATGCATTAAAAACAGTTGTTTAAACAAGTTGTTTGTGTTTTTCAAAATTTTTGAACGCATAAGTACACATAATTTCATACAAATCAATATAATTACTCATAATTATGCCTATTATAATATTGCCCAATTAATACTTCCATATGAATATCCTACGACACTAATTTTTCATAAAACATAAGGAAGATATATTAGAAACCGCTGTTTAAGTAAGTTATTTAAGATTTTTATCATTTTTTGACTCATAACTATACATAATTTCTTGAAAATTTATATAATTACTCCAAATTATACCTATTAGAAGATTATGTAATTAACACTTCGATATGAAGATTGTACGACATAAATTTTTCAGAAAACATAAGTAAGATGCATTCAAAACAATTGTTTAAATAAGTTGTTTGAGTTTTTGAAAATTGTTGGCCGCATAACTACATATAATTTCTTGGAAATTAATATAATTACTCCTCATTATGCCTATTATATGATTGTGTAATTAAAACTTAGATATGAATATTCTATGACGCTAATTTTGCACAAAATATAAGTAAGATGCATTCGAAACTATTTTAAAACAAGTTGTTTAAGATTATCAACATTTTTTGCATCAAAACTACACATAATTTCGAGAGAATTAATATAATTACTGGTAACTATGTCTATTATAAGATTGTCAAATTAACACTTCAATATGAATTTCATTGGACACTAAATTTACATAAGACATATGTAAGATACATTAGAAATTGCTGTTTAAACAAGTTGTTTAAGATTTTTAACATTTATTGCCTCATAACGATAAATAATTTCATAAAAATAAATATAATTACTCATAATTATGCCTATTAGAAGATTATCCAATTAACACTTCGATATGAACTTTCTACGATACAAATTTTGCATCAAAAATAAAGTAAGATGCATTAAAAACAACCGTTTAACCAAGTTGTTTGAGTTTTTTAAAAGATTTTACCGCATAACAACATGTAATTTCGTGAAAATTAATATAATTACTTTAATTATACCCATTATAAGATTATCTAATAAAAATTTTGATATGAATATTCTATGACGCTAATTTGGCACAAAAAATATGTAAGATACATTAAAAACTGCTGTTTAAACAAATTGTTCGACTTTTTTAAAACTTTTGGCCCCATAAATACATATAATTTCGTGCAAATTAATACAATTACTCCTAATTATGTATTAACACTTCAATATGAATATCCTACGACACTATTTTCTCCCAATACATAAGTAAGATGCATTAGAAACAGCTATTTGAAAAAGTTATTTGAGTATTTCAAAAATTTTGGCCCCATAACAACACATAATTTAGTGAAAATTAAAATTATAACTCCTAATTATGTCTATTAAAAGATTATCTAATTAACACTTCAATATGAACATTCGACAACACTAATTTTGCACAAAACATAAGTAGGAGGTTTTAAAAACAGCTGTTTAAACAAGTTGTTTGAGTTTTTTTAATATTTTGGCAGCATTATTACACATAATTTATTATAAAATAATATAATTACTCCTAAGCATGCCTATTGCGTGATCTTCTAATTAAAACTTCAATAAGAATATTCTACGAAGCTAATTTTGCACAAAACATAAGTAAGATGCATTAAAAATAGCCGTTTAAACAAGTTATTTGAGTTTTTCTAAAATTTTGGCTGCATGGCCACGCATAATTTCTTATAAATTAATATAATTACTCATAAATAAGCCTATTGTAAGATTCTTTAATTAAAACTTCGATATGACTATTCTACAACACTAATTTTGCACAAAACATAAGTAAGATACATTAAAAATAGCTGTTCAAACAAGTTGTTTGATCATTCCAAATTTTTTGGCCACATAACTGCACATAATTTCATATAAATTAATATAATTACTCCTAATTAAGTTTTTTATAAGATTTTTCACTTAACACTTTATATGAATATTCTATGACACTAAATTTTCACAAAACATAAGTAAGATGCATTAGAAACTGCAACTTAAAAAACTTGTTCGAGTTTTCGACATTTTTGCCCTCATAACTACACATAATTTTATGGAAATTAATATAACAACTCCTAATTACTCCTATTATAAAGTTGTCCAATTAAAACTTCGATATGCATATTCTATAACGCTAATTTTGCATAAAACATGAGTAAGATGCGGTTAAAAACTGTTATTTAAACCAGTTGTTTGGCTTTATGAAAATTTTTGGCCGCACAACAACACATAATTCGTGCAAATTAAAATAATTACTCCTTGTTACGCCTATTATAAGATCGTCCTATTAAAACTTCGATATGAATATTCCATGACGCTAATTTTGCGCAAAACATAAGATGCATTAAAAACTGCTGTTTAAACAAATTGTTTAAGTTTTTAAAATTTTGGCCCCATAAATACACATAGTTTCGTGCAAATTAATATAATTACTCTTATTTATGTCTATTATAAGATTTTTCTATTAACACTTCAATATGAATATCCTACGACACAATTTTCTCCCAATACATAAGTAAGATGCATTAAAACTGCTATTTGAAAAAGTTATTTGAGTATTTCAAAATTTTGGCCCCATAACTACACATAATTTAGTGAAAATTAATATAATAACTCCTAATTATGTCTATTAAAAGATTATCTAATTAATACTTCAATATGAACATTCTACAACACTAATTTTGCACAAAACATAAGTAAGATGCTTTAAAAGCTGCTATTTAAACAAAGTTTGAGTTTTTAATATTTTGGCCTCATAATTACACATAATTTATGTATAAAATAATATAATTACTCCAAATTATGCCTATTAAAATATTATCTAATTAAAACTTCGATATGAATATTCTATGACACTAATATTGCATAAAACATAAGTAAGATGCATTAAAACAGATGTTTAAACAAGTTGTTTGTGTTTTTCAAAATTTTGAACGCATAAGTACACATAATTTCATATAAATCAATATAATTACTCATAATTATGCCTATTATAATATTGTCCAATTAATACTTCGATATGAATATCCTACAACACTAATTTTTCATAAAACATAAGTAAGATATATTAGAAACCGCTGTTTAAGCAAGTTGTTTATGATTTTTATCATTTTTTGACTCATAACTATACATAATTTCTTAAAAATTTATATAATTACTCCAAATTATACATATTAGAAGATTATCCAATTAACACTTTGATATGAAGATTGTACGACACAAATTTTTCACAAAACATAAGTAAGATGCATTGAAAACAATTATTTAAACAAGTTGGTTGAGTTTTTCAAAAATTTTGGCCGCATAACTACATATAATTTCATGAAAATTAATACAATTACTCCTAATTACTCCTATTATGAAATTAACCAGTTAAAATTTAGATATGAATATTCTTCAAAGCTAAAACTGCACAAAACATACGATGCGTTAAAAACTGCTGTTCAAACAAGTTGTTTGCCTTTACGAAAATTTTTGGCCGCATAACTACTCATAATTTGGTGCAAATTAATATAATTACTCCTAACAATGTATATTATAAGATTGTTCAATTAAAACTTCAAAAAGAATATTTTAGGGCACCATATTTTCTCAAAACATAAGTAAGATGCATTAGAAGCTGCTATTTAAAAATGTTAGGTTTTTCAACAATTTTGGCCTCATAACTACATATAATTTCGTAAAAATTAATATAATTACTCATAATTATGCCCATTAAAATATTAGCTAATTAATACTTCGATATGAACATTCTATGACACTAATATTGCATAGGACATAAGTAGGATGCATTAAAAACTGTTGTTTAAACAAGTTGTTTGTGTTTTTCAAAAATTTTGAACGCATAAGTACACATAATTTCATACAAATCAATATAATTATTCATAATTATGCCTATTATGATATTATCCAATTAATATTTCGATATGAATATCCTACGACACTAATTTTTCATAAAACATAAGTAAGATATATTAGAAACCGCTGTTTAAGCAAGTTATTTAAGATTTTTATCATTTTTTGACTCATAACTATACATAATTTCTTGAAAATTTATATAATTACTCCAAATTAAACCTATTAGAAGATTATCCATTTAACACTTCGATATGAAGATTGTACGACACAAATTTTTCACAAAACATAAGTAAGATGCATTAAAAACAATTATTTGAACATGTTGTTTCAGTTTTTGAAAATTGTTGGCCGCATAAATACATATAATTTATTGGAAATTAATATAATTACTCCTCATTATGCCTATTATATGATTGTGTAATTAAAACTTAGATATGAATATTTTATGACGCTAATTTTGCACAAAATATAAGTAAGATGCATTCGAAACTATTTTAAAACAAGTTGTTTAAGATTATCAACATTTTTTGCATCAAAACTACACATAATTTTGAGAGAATTAATATAATTACTGGTAACTATTTCTACTATAATATTGTCAAATTAACACTTCAATATGAATATCATTGGACACTAAATTTACATAAGACATCAGTAAGATACATTAGAAATTGTTGTTTAAACAAGTTGTTTAAGATTTTTAACATTTATTGCCACATAACGATAAATAATTCATAAAAATAAATATAATTACTCATAATTATGCCTATTAGAAGATTATCCAATTAACACTTCGATATGAACTTTCTACGATACAAATTTTGCATCAAAAATAAAGTAAGATGCATTAAAAACAACCGTTTAACCAAGTTGTTTTGAGTTTTTTTAAAAAATTTGCCGCATAACAAAATGTAATTTCGTTAAAATTAATCTAATTACTTTAATTAAGCCTATTATAAGATTATCTAATAAAAACATTGATATGAATATTCTATGACGCTAATTTGGCACAAAAAATATGTAAGATGCATTAAAAACTACTGTTTAAACAAATTGTTCAACTTTTTTTAAACTTTTGGCCCCATAAATACACATAGTTTCGTGCAAATTAATATAATTACTCTTAATTATGTCTATTATAAGATTGTTCTATTAACACTTCGATATGAATATCCTACGACACTATTTTCTCCCAATACATAAGAAAGATGCATTAGAAACTGCTATTTGAAAAAGTTATTTGAGTATTTCAAAATTTTTTGCCTCATAACAACACATAATTTAGTGAAAATTAAAATAACAACTCCTAATTATGTCTATTAAAAGATTATCAAATTAACACTTCAATATGAACATTCTACAACACTAATTTTGCACAAAACATAAGTAGGAGGTTTTAAAAACAGCTGTTTAAACAAGTTGTTTGAGTTGTTTTAATATTTTGGCAGCATAATTACACATAATTTATTATAATATAATATAATTACTCCTAAGCATGCCTATTATATGATCTTCTAATTAAAACTTCAATAAGAATATTCTACGACGTTAATTTTGCACAAAACATAAGTAAGATGCATTAAAAATAGCTGTTTAAACAAGTTATTTGAGTTTTTCTAAAATTTTGGCTGCATAGCCACGCATAATTTCTTATAAATTAATATAATTACTCCTAAATATGCCTATTGTAAGATTCTTTAATTAAAACTTCGATATGACTGAATACAACACTAATTTTGCACAAAACATAAGTAAGATACATTAAAAACAGCTGTTCAAACAAGTTGTTTGATCTTTCCAAATTTTTTGGCCGCAGAACTGCACATAATTTCATATAAATTAATATAATTACTTCTAATTACGTTTTTTATAAGATTTTTCACTTCACACTTTATATGAATATTCTACGACACTAAATTTTCACAAAACATGAGTAAGATGCATTAGAAACTGCAACTTAAAAAACTTGTTTGAGTTTTCGACATTTTTGCCCTCATAACTACACATAATTTTATGAAAATTAATATAACAACTCCTAATTACTCCTATTATAAAGTTCTCCAATTAAAACTTTGATATGCATATTCTATAATGCTAATTTTGCAGAAAACATAAGTAAGATGCGTTAAAAACTGTTATTTAAACCAGTTGTTTGGCTTTATGAAAAATTTTGGCCGCAAAACAACACATAATTCGTGGAAATTAAAATAATTACTCCTTGTTACGCCTATTATAAGATCGTCCTATTAAAACTTCGATATGAATATTCCATGACGCTAATTTTGCGCAAAACATAAGTAAGATGCATTAAAAACTGCTGTTTAAACAAGTTGTTTGAGTTTTTCAAAATATTTGGCCGCATAACAACATATAATTTCGTGAAAATTAATACAATTACTCCTATTATGAAATTATCCAGTTAAAATTTCGATATGAATATTCTATAAAGCTAAAATTTGCACAAAACATAAGATGCATTAAAACTGCTGTTCAAACAAGTTATTTGCCTTTTGAAAATTTTTGGCCCCATAACTACACATAATTTAGTGAAAATTAATATAATAACTCCTAATTATGTCTATTAAAAGATTATCTAATTAAAACTTCAATATGAACATTTTACAACACTAATTTTTCACAAAACATAAGTAAGAGGCTTTAAAAGCTGCTATTTAAACAAGTTGTTTGAGTTTTTTTAATATTTTGGCCTCATAATTACACATAATTTATTATAAAATAATATAATTACTCCTAAGCATTCCCATTAAAATGATTATCTAATTAAAACTTCAATAAGAATATTCAATGAAGCTAATTTTGCACAAAACATAAGTAAGATGCATTAAAAACAATTGTTTAAACAAGTTATTTGAGTTTTTCTAAAATTTTGGCTGCATAACTACATATAATTTCTTATAAATTAATATAATTACTCATAAATAAGCCTATTGTAAGATTCTTTAATTAAAACTTCGATATGACTATTCTACAACACTAATTTTGCACAAAACATAAGTAAGATACATTAAAAATATGTTCAAACAAGTTGTTTGATCATTCCAAATTTTTTGCCACATAACTGCACATAATTTCATATAAATTAATATAATTACTCCTAATTAAGTTTTTTATAAGATTTTCACTTAACACTTTATATGAATATTCTATGACACTAAATTTTCACAAAACATAAGTAAGATGCATTAGAAACTGCAACTTAAAAAACTTGTTCGAGTTTTCGACATTTTTGCCCTCATAACTACACATAATTTTATGGAAATTAATATAACAACTCCTAATTACTCCTATTATAAAGTTGTCCAATTAAAACTTCGATATGCATATTCTATAACGCTAATTTTGCATAAAACATGAGTAAGATGCGGTTAAAAACTGTTATTTAAACCAGTTGTTTGGCTTTATGAAAATTTTTGGCCGCACAACAACACATAATTCGTGCAAATTAAAATAATTACTCCTTGTTACGCCTATTATAAGATCGTCCTATTAAAACTTCGATATGAATATTCCATGACGCTAATTTTGCGCAAAACATAAGATGCATTAAAAACTGCTGTTTAAACAAATTGTTCGACTTTTTTAAAACTTTTGGCCCCATAAATACACATAGTTTCGTGCAAATTAATATAATTACTCTTATTTATGTCTATTATAAGATTTTTCTATTAACACTTCAATATGAATATCCTACGACACAATTTTCTCCCAATACATAAGTAAGATGCATTAGAAACAGCTATTTGAAAAAGTTATTTGAGTATTTCAAAATTTTTGGCCCCATAACTACACATAATTTAGTGAAAATTAAAATAATAACTCCTAATTATGTCTATTAAAAGATTATCTAATTAATACTTCAATATGAACATTCTACAACACTAATTTTGCACAAAACATAAGTAGGAGGCTTTAAAAACAGCTGTTTAAACAAGTTGTTTGAGTTTTTTTAATATTTTGGCAGCATAATTACACATAATTTATTATAAAATACTATAATTACTCCTAAGCATGCCTATTATATGATCCTCTAATTAAAACTTCAATAAGAATATTCTACGAAGCTAATTTTGCACAAAACATAAGTAAGATGCATTAAAAATAGCCGTTTAAACAAGTTATTTGAGTTTTTCTAAAATTTTGGCTGCATGGCCACGCATAATTTCTTATAAATTAATATAATTACTCATAAATAAGCCTATTGTAAGATTCTTTAATTAAAACTTCGATATGA
This sequence comes from Schoenoplectus tabernaemontani, assembly GCA_037127355.1. Classification (NCBI taxonomy): domain Eukaryota; kingdom Viridiplantae; phylum Streptophyta; class Magnoliopsida; order Poales; family Cyperaceae; genus Schoenoplectus; species Schoenoplectus tabernaemontani. The sequence continues at coordinate 16,820,456 of CM073743.1, read as the reverse complement.
CTATTCTACAACACTAATTTTGCACAAAACATAAGTAAGATACATTAAAAATAGCTGTTCAAACAAGTTGTTTGATCTTTCCAAATTTTTTGGCCACATAACTGCACATAATTTCATATAAATTAATATAATTACTCCTAATTAAGTTTTTTATAAGATTTTTCATTTAACACTTTATATGAATATTCTATGGCACTAAATTTTCACAAAACATAAGTAAGATGCATTAGAAACTGCAACTTAAAAAACTTGTTTGAGTTTTCGACATTTTTTCCCTCATAACTACACAAAATTTTATGGAAATTAATATAACAACTCCTAATTACTCCTATTATAAAGTTGTCTAATTAAAACTTTGATATGCATATTCTATAAAGCTAATTTTGCACAAAACGTAAGTAAGATGCGTTAAAAACTGTTATTTAAACCAGTTGTTTGGCTTTATGAAAAATTTTGGCCGCACAACAACACATAATTCGTGCAAATTAAAATAATTACTCCTTGTTACGCCTATTATAAGATCGTCCTATTAAAACTTCGATATGAATATTCCATGACGCTAATTTTGCGCCAAACATAAGTAAGATGCATTGAAAACTGCTGTTTAAACAAGTTGTTTGAGTTTTTCAAAAAATTTGGCCGCATAACTACATATAATTTCGTGAAAATTAATACAATTACTCATAATTACTCCTATTATGAAATTATCCAGTTAAAATTTCGATATGAATATGCTACAAAGCTAAAACTGCACAAAACATAAGATGCGTTAAAAACTGTTGTTCAAACAAGTTGTTTGCCTTTAATGAAAATTATTGGCCGCATAACTACACATAATTTGGTGAAAATTAATATAATTACTCCTAACTATATCTATTATAAGATTGTTCAATTAAAACTTCAAAAAGAATATTTTAGAGCACTATTTTTTCTCAAAACATAAGTAAGATGCATTAGAAGCTGCTATTTAAAAAAGTTAGGTTTTTCAACAATTTTGGCCTCATAACTACATATAATTTCGTAAAAAATAATATAATTACTCCAAATTATTCCCATTAAAATATTATCTAATTAATATTTCGATATGAACATTCTTTGACACTAATATTGCATAGGACATAAGTAGGATGCATTAAGAACAGCTGTTTAAACAAGTTGTTTGTGTTTTTCAAAATTTTTGAACGCATAAGTACAGATAATTTCATATAAATCAATATAATTACTCATAATTATGCCTATTATAATATTGTCCAATTAATACTTCAATATGAATATCCTGCGACACTAATTTTTCATAAAACATAAGTTAGATATATTAGAAACCGCTGTTTAAGCAAGTTGTTTATGATTTTTATCATTTTATGACTCATAACTATACATAATTTCTTAAAAATTTATATAATTACTCCAAATTATACCTATTAGAAGATTATCCAATTAACACTTTGATATGAAGATTGTACGACACAAATTTTTCACAAAACATAAGTAAGATGCATTGAAAACAATTATTTAAAAAAGTTGGTTGAGTTTTTCAAAAATTTTGGCCGCATAACTACATATAATTTCTTGAAAATTAATACAATTACTCCTAATTACTCCATTTATGAAATTATCCAGTTAAAATTTCGATATGAATATTCTATAAAGCTAAAACTGCACAAATCATACGATGCGTTAAAAACTGCTGTTCAAACAAGTTGTTTGCCTTTATGAAAATTTTTGGCCGCATAACTACTCAAAATTTGGTGCAAATTAATATAATTACTCCTAACAATGTCTATTATAAGATTGTTCAATTAAAACTTCAAAAAGAATATATTAGGACACTATTTTTTCTCAAAACATAAGTAAGATGCATTAGAAGCTGCTATTTAAAAATGTTAGGTTTTTCAACAATTTTGGCCTCATAACTACATATAATTTCGTAAAAATTAATATAATTACTCCTAATTATGTCCATTAAAATATTAGCTAATTAATACTTCGATATGAACATTCTATGACACTAATATTGCATAGGACATAAGTAGGATGCATTAAAAACTGCTGTTTAAACAAGTTGTTTGTGTTTTTCAAAATTTTTGAACGCATAAGTACACATAATTTCATACAAATCAATATAATTACTCATAATTATGCCTATTATAATATTATCCAATTAATATTTCGATATGAATATCCTACGACACTAATTTTTCATAAAAGATAAGTAAGATATATTAGAAACCGCAGTTTAAGCAAGTTATTTAAGATTTTTATCATTTTTTGACCCATAACTATACATAATTTCTTGAAAATTTATATAATTACTCCAAATTAAACCTATTAGAAGATTATCTAATTAACACTTCGATATGAAGATTGTACGACATAAATTTGTCAGAAAACATAAGTAAGATGCATTCAAAACAATTGTTTAAACAAGTTGTTTGAGTTTTTGAAAATTGTTGGCCGCATAACTACATATAATTTCTTCGAAATTAATATAATTCCTCATTATGCCTATTATATGATTGTGTAATTAAAACTTAGATATAAATATTCTATAACGCTAATTTTGCACAAAATATAAGTAAGATGCATTCGAAACTATTTTAAATCAAGTTGTTTAAGATTATCAACATTTTTTGCATCAAAACTACACATAATTTCATGAGAATTAATATAATTACTGGTAACTATGTCTATTATAAGATTGTCAAATTAACACTTCAATATGAATTTCATTGGATACTAAATTTACATAAGACATATGTAAGATACATTAGAAATTGCTGTTTAAACAAGTTGTTTAAGATTTTTAACATTTATTGCCTCATAACGATAAATAATTTCATAAAAATAAATATAATTACTCATAATTATGCCTATTAGAAGATTATCCAATTAACACTTCGATATGAACTTTCTACGATACAAATTTCGCATCAAAAATAAAGTAAGATGTATTAAAAACAACCGTTTAACCAAGTTATTTGAGTTTTTTAAAAGATTTTACCGCATAACAACATGTAATTTCATGACAATTAATATAATTACTTTAATTAAACCAATTATAAGATTATCTAATAAAATTTTTGATATGAATATTCTATGACGTTAATTTGGCACAAAAAATATATAAGATGCATTAAAAACTGTTGCTTAAACAAATTGTTTGACTTTTTTAAAACTTTTGGCCCCATAAATACATATAGTTTCGTGCAAATTAATACAATTACTCTTAATTATGTCTATTATAAGATTTTTCTATTAACACTTCAATATGAATATCCTACGACACTATTTTCTCCCAATACATAAGTAAGATGCATTAGAAACAGCTATTTGAAAAAGTTATTTGAGTATTTCAAAATTTTTGGCCCCATAACAACACATAATTTAGTGAAAATTAAAATTATAACTCCTAATTGTGTCTATTAAAAGATTATCTAATTAACACTTCAATATGAACATTCGACAACACTAATTTTGCACAAAACATAAGTAGGAGGTTTTAAAAATAACTGTTTAAACAAGTTGTTTGAGTTGTTTTAATATTTTGGCAGCATAATTACACATAATTTATTATAAAATAATATAATTAGTCCTAAGCATGCCTATTGTGTGATCTTCTAATTAAAACTTCAATAAGAATATTCTACGAAGCTAATTTTGCACAAAACATAAGTAAGATGCATTAAAAATAGCCGTTTAAACAAGTTATTTGAGTTTTTCTAAAATTTTGGCTGCATAGCCACGCATAATTTCTCATAAATTAATATAATTACTCATAAATAAGCCTATTATAAGATTCTTTAATTAAAACTTCGATATGACTATTCTACAACACTAATTTTGCACAAAACATAAGTAAGATACATGAAAATAGTCGTTCAAACAAGTTATTTGATCTTTCCAAATTTTTTGGCCACATAACTGCACATAATTTCATATAAATTAATATAATTACTCCTAATTAAGTTTTTTATAAGATTTTTCACTTAACACTTTATATGAATATTCTATGACACTAAATTTTCACAAAACATAAGTAAGATGCATTAGAAACTGCAACTTAAAAAACTTATTTGAGTTTTCGACATTTTTTCCCTCATAACTACACATAATTTTATGGAAATTAATATAACAACTCCTAATTACTCTTATTATAAAGTTGTCCAATTAAAACTTCGATATGTATATTCTATAACGCTAATTTTGCACAAAACATAAGTAAGATGCGGTAAAAACTGTTATTTAAACCAGTTGTTTGACTTTATGAAATTTTTTGGCCGCACAACAACACATAATTTATGCAAATTAAAATAATTCCTCCTTGTTACGCCTATTATAAGATCGTCATATTAAAACTTCGATATGAATATTCCATGACGCTAATTTTGCACAAAACATAAGTAAGATGCATTAAAAACGGTTGTTTAAACAAATTGTTTGAGTTTTTTAAAAATTTTGGCCGCATAACTACATGTAATTTCATAAAAATTAATACAATTACTCTTAATTACTCCTATTATGAAATTATCCAGTTAAAATTTTGATATGAATATTCTATAAGTCTAAAATTGCACAAAACATAAGTAAGATGCGTTAAAAACTGTTGTTCAAATAAGTTGTTTGCCTTTACTAAAATTTTTGGCCGCATAACTACACATAATTTGGTACAAATTAATATAATTACTTCTAACTATGTCTATTATAAGATTGTTCAATTAAAACTTCAAAACGAATATTTTAGGGCACTATTTTTTCTCAAAACATAAGTAAGATGCATTAGAAGCTGCTATTTAAAAAAGTTAAATTAATATAATTACTCCTAATTATGCCCATTAAAAAATTAGCCAATTAATACTTTGATATGAACATTCTATGACACTAATATTGCATAGGACATAAGTAGGATGCATTAAAACAAGCTGTTTAAACAAGTTGCTTTTTTTTTCAAAATTTTTGAACGCATAAGTATACATAATTTCATACCAATCAATATAATTACTCGTAATTTTGCCTATTATAATATTGTCCAATTAATTCTTTGATATGAATATCCTACGACACTAATTTTTCATAAAACATAAGTAATATATATTAGAAACCGTTGTTTAAGCTAGTTATTTAAGATTTTTATCATTTTTTGACTCATAACTATACATAATTTCTTAATAATTTATGTAATTACTTCAAATTATATCTATTAGAAGATTATCTAATTAACACTTCGATATGAAGATTGTACGACATAAATTTTACAAAACATAAGTAAGATGCATTGAAAATAATTATTTAAACAAGTTGTTTGAGTTTTTAAAAATTATTGGCCGCATAACTACATATAATTTCTTAAAAATTAATATAATTACTCCTAATTATGTCTATTATATGATTGTGCAATTAAAACTTAGATATGAATATTATATGACGCTAATTTTACACAAAATATAAGTAAGATGCATTCTAAACTATTTTTTAAACAAGTTGTTTAAGATTATCAACATTTTTACATCAAAACTATACATAATTTCGAGCGAATTAATATAATTACTGCTAACTAAGTCTTTTATAAGATTGTCAAATTAACACTTCAATATGAATATCATAAGACACTAAATTTACATAAGACATAAGTAAGATACATTAGAAATTATTGTTTAAGATTTTTAACAAATATTGTCTCATAACGAGAAATAAATAAGATGCATTAAAAACAACTGTTTACCGTCGAAAACGGGACTCGTCGCCCTCAATACCGTTGAAAATGAGTCCGGGAGCGTAAAACATGAAAATGTGTCCCGACGCCCTCGGTATCATGAGAAACGACTCGGGAGCTCAAAACATCAAATCAGAGCTGACGCCCTCGTTACCGTCGAAAATGAGTCCGGGAGCGCAAAACATGAAAACGTGTCCCGACACCGTCGATATCGCTGAAAATGAGTTCGAGAGCGCAAACCATAAAAAACGGAGTCAACGCCCTCAATACCGCCGAAAATGAGTCCGGGAGCGCAAAACATGAAAACGGGACCTCACGCCGTCGGTACCGCTAAAAATGAGTCTGGGAGCTCAAAACATGAAAAAAGGATCCGCCACTCCCGGTGCCGCCGAAAATGAGTTCGAAGCAAAATAAGAAAATGAGACCCGACGACGTCGGTACCGTCGAAAATGGGATCCGACGACGTCAGTACCGTCAAAAACGGGACCCGTCGCCCTCAATCCCGTCGATCACGGAGTTTGGGAGCGCAAAACATGAAAACGGGTCCCGACACCCCCGGTATCGCGGGAAACGACTCGGGAGCTCAAAACATGAAATTAGGAGCCGACGCACTCGGTACCGCCGAAAAGTGTTCGGGCGCGCAAAATATGAAAACGGGACCCGACGCCCTCGGTACCGTCGAAAATGAGTTTGGGAGCGCAAAACATGAAAACTAGACCCGACGCCCTCGGAACCGCCAAAAACGAGTACGGGCGCAAAACATGAAAACGGGACCCGACGCCCTTGGAACCGACGAAAACGAGTCCGGGAGCGAAAAAAATGAAAACGGGACCCGACACCCTGCGCACCGCAGAAAACGTGTCTAGGTGCGCAAAACATGAAAACCGGACCCCACGCCATCGGTACCGTCGAAAATGAGTCTGGGAGCGCAAAACATGAAAACGAGATTCGATGACCTTGTACCGTCGAAAATGGGACCTATCACCCTCAATACCGCCGAAAATGAGCCCGGAAGCGAAAAACATGAAAATGGGTCCCGAAGCCCTCGGAACCGACGAAAACGAATCTGGGAGCGCAAAACATGAAAATGGGACCCTACGCCCTCCGTAGCATCGCAAATGTGTCCGGGAGCGCAAAACATGAAAACGGGACCCGACGATGGAGCGCAAAACATGAAAACGAGACCCGACGCCCTCCGCACCGCCGAAAACATGCTCGGGAGCGCAAAACATGAAAACGGGACCTGACGCCGTCTTTACCTCTGAAAAAGAGTTCGGGCACGCAAAAGATGAAAACGGGAGTCGACGCCCACGGCACCGCCGAAAACTAGTTCGGGAGCGTGAAACATGAAAATGGGACCCGACGCCCTTAGTACCGTCGAAAACGAGATCGGGCGCGCAAAACATGAAAACGGGACCCGACGCCCTCGGTACCGCCGAAAACGAGTTCGGGAGCGCAAAACAGGAACATTGGACCCGACGCCCTCCGCACCGCCGAAAACGTGTCCGGGAGAGCAAAACATAAAAACGGGACTCGACGTCGTCGGTACCGGCGAAAACGAGTTCGGGCGCGCAAAACATGAAAACAGGAGCTTACGCCCTCCGCACCGCCAAAAACATGTCTGGGAGCACAAAACATGAAAACAGGATCGGACCCCTCGGTACCGTCGAAAATGAGTCCGGGCGCGCAAAAGATGATAACGAGACCCGACGCCCCTGCACGCGCCAAAATGATCCGGAACGCAAACCATGAAAACGGGACCCGACGCACTCGGCACCGCTGAAAACGAGTTAGAGAGAGCAAAACATGAAAATGAGACCCGACGCCCTCGATAACGGTGAAAACGAGTCCGGGCGCGCATAACATGAATACGGGACCGGATGCCCTCGGTACCGCTGAAAATGAGTCCGGGAGCGCAAAACATGAAAATGGGACCCGACGCCCTCGGTACCGTTGAAAACGAGTACGGACGCGCAAAACATGAAAACGGGACACGACGCCCTCCGTACCGCCGAAAACGTGTCCGGGCACGCAAAACATGAAAACGGGACCCGACGCACTCGGCACCGTCGAAAATGATTCCGAGAGCGCCAAACATGAAAACGGGATCCGACGCCCTCGGTAACGTCGAAAATGAATTCGGTCCCGTAAAACATGAAAATGGGAACCGACGGCCTCGGTACCGCCAAAAATGAGTTTGGTAACATAAAACATGAAAAATCGGAGCTAACGCGCTCGATTCCGCCGAAAATGAGTCCGGGCATACAAAACATGAAAACGGGATCGGACGCCCTCGATACCGCCGAAAACATGTCCTCGGTACCGCAAAAAACGAGGCCGGTTGCGCAAACCATGAAAACGGGACTGTGCGACCCTTTTTCGCGCGCTCCGCACCGCTAGATTGGTGGCGATGGGATGCAGAAGAAGGACACAGAGATCCCTCTTGAACGTGCATTTTTGTTTTGTGTTGACGCCGACTGGTGCCGTCGTCTTAAACTTGCTGGGATGCACATTTAGGGGGCTTTTAGTGATTGTGAGTTTTATAGATTCCGATGGGCGCAAGCCCCCACCGTTAATTACTCTGGGCTATTAACCTCGAGGAACCTCTAGATCTTGAAAGGGGGAAGCAAATATTATAGCTAAATAATAGTCAAGTGGTCGCGTGCTCCAATGATCGGGGATCATTAGAACATCCTGGATTTACCAATAGGTTAATCCAGTGGGATATGATGGTGAAAAGATGAACCTGCTACATATCGGTTCAATCTTTACCTCTCCGGGAGATAACTACAGATCAGATTAATCTCTGCGGAGGGATGGGAGGTGAGTCTACTACAGAACGACTCAACCTCAGTTGATCTAGAAGATAAACCTACTACAGAACGGTTTAATCTTAACTAATCAACAACCAATCACACAAAATACAACTCGAAGCACTAAGCCGGTTGATCTTGAGGTTGGTGAATCAGGAGAAGGGCGGATATGGCCTACATGGTACTTCTCACTGATCTTCTAGATCATGGATTCCAAGCACTAAGCGGACCCATAAATCTAGGAACACAACTGCACACAAAGTCAAACCTGAAGCGCTCAGCCAGCTTGACATTGAGGCGTGTGTAAGTGAAAGAACCTACTACAGAACGATTCATTCCACTGTTTGAGGATGAATCTACTACAGAACGATTTGATCCTCTGGACTAGAAGACAAACTTATCGACGGATTAGTTAAATTCATGAATAATAGTTAGATATTATTTTGAATAATCTTTTCAGAAAAATGAAAAAATAAATAAAAATAATAAGTAATAAATACACCTTACCCTATTGATCATCATATGAAAAATCCAAAATAAAATGATAAATAAAATATATTCTTTTGGTCATTATAAGAAGCAAGTCCAAAATTCAAATAAAAATATAATAATAAAACAAATATTATTCTTTTAGTTATCATAAAAAGCCCAAAATCCAAATAAAGATATAATAAGAGTTAAATCATCTTTTAACATCTTTGTAAACAATCTCCTATAAATAAAATTCAAAACAGAACAAAAGAATAATAATAATAATAAATAATAATAATAAAGAATCGTTATAACGATTCTCTGAATCGTTATACGATTTACCAAAGCGTTGAACGTTTCATAAGGCGTTGGCAACGCTTTGACTCTTCTCTGACAAGTCAATATGTTCGAGGAATCGTTGTAATGATTATCTAAATCGTTATACGATTCATCAAATCGTTATAACGCTTCACAGGACGTTAGCAACGTTTTGACCATTCTCCTTGACAAGTCAACATATATTAGAGAATCGTTGGAATGACTTTCTGAAACGTTGAACGATATACAAAGCGTTGGTAACGTTTTGACCCCCTATTGACTAATTTTCTGACAAATCTGATATCTTCCGAAAAGCGTTATAACGGTTTGTCGAAACGTTATAACGATTTGTTGAAGTGTTGTAACGGTTTGATGAATCGTTACACGATTTTGAGAATGTGAATGATCAATGAGGCGATGATATACCTTGATTGATTGATCGATGAGACATAATATGTATGATAGTTTTTAAGCTCATCCTCCAATAAATCTGTCTTAATATTAGACCAGCCATGAGCCCCGTGTCTAATTTTATACACAAGATAACTCTAAATCTGTGAATCGGTTGAATATTTAGAACCCATGATTTAGAGGTGATTAAACATGTTCACATAAGATGATGTGAAATAACACAATGATTCTTGCACAAGTAATGCAACATCCAGTATAGTCAGTTGAGACAAGAACATCTTGACGCACGTCAGAGAATGACTAAGACTATGACAACAGCATAAGAGGGAGAGCATCGCGGTGTCCGAGGAGATGATATCATGATGGCCCTGTGTCGTGAATAAGTAGTTCACAACCAAACAGGCTAGTAAGACTCAACCACCTCGTTGATGAGTTTTGTCTTCTAGTCCGGAGGATTGAATCGTTCTGTAGTAGATTCTTCCTCAAACAGTGGAATGAACCGTTCTGTAGTAGGTTCTTTCACTGACACACGCCTCAACGTCAAGATGGCTTAGTGCTTCAGGTTTGACCTTGTGTGCAGTTGTGCTCCTAGGTTTATGGGTCCGCTTAGTGCCTGAAATCCATGATCTAGAAGATCAGAGAGAAGTACCATGTGGGCCATATCCACACTTCTCCTGATTCACCAACCTCAAGATCAACCAGCTTAGTGCTTCGAGTTGTATTTTGTTCGATTGGTCGTTGACTAGTTAAGATTGAGCCGTTCTGTACTATATCTTCTAGATCAACTGAGGTTGAGTCGTTCTGTAGTAGACCTAATTTTTTTTTATTGAGAAAGACAATGTATTTTTTTTAAAAAAATAATTATAATAAAATTAACAAATCATTATAAAAGTTAATTATAATAACCTAAAAATAATTCAATTAATTTAATTTTTATACTAATAGATTTGAAAAATATCTATAAATATTAGGGATGTCAACGGATCGGGTTCGAATCGGATCATCATTATTTTATTATTTTTCTTGACCCAATCCAACCCGTTTAAAATCATATCAATATTTCTATAATCTTACCTGACCTAAATAAAATAATTAAGTATATATAAGCTATTTAATGCTGATTAATGTATAAATAATCTCAATGAGTGTATATCTAAGCTTATATTAACATTAAATTATAAAATAAATAAAAAACATAATTAAATAGGTCGGGTCAATCCGTACCCAACCCGACCTGTGACAGATAAAAAAAATTTGATCCATACCGGGCCAATTTATTATCGGATCATTTATGGGGAGGTTGGGGTCAAGTTTTATAATTAAAAATAATTAAATAGATTATATTAAAATAATCATATTTAAAAATATAAAATAATAATTAAATAAATATTATGAATTATTTATAATTAAAAATAGTAGCAATATAATTATAATAATTTTACCAATTAATTATTTTTATAATTTAGGATTATAAAATATACTTAGAATAATTTAGAAATAATTAAATTAATTTATATTAAGATATTTTATTGAAGTTATGTATTTGAATACTAAAGCAATGCAACTCTTTGTATTTTTTGATGAATTATTATGTAGGTAATTATAGTATTTATCATTAACTAATTACAATTATTATAAAATTTGACCTAATTTGATCCAAGAATAAATGGGTCGCGTAAGAATAAAAAACTTTTGGTCCAATCTGACACGTTTAATTTTTTTAATTTATTTTATAATTTAACGCTAACCAAATCTTAAATATACATAAATTAGTATTAAATTACTTATAAGTATCGGATCAGGTAAAAAAATAATAAAATAATGATGATTCGACTTGAACTCCTGTTGATACCCCTAATATTTATAAATAATTTTTAAGTTTATTAATATAAAAATTAAATTAAATTATTTTTAAGTTATTATAATGATTTTCAACTTTATTATAATTATTTAAAAAAACACATTGTCTTTCTAAAAAAAGACTAGTCCACCTTTCTTAATCCTAAATTCTCCGTTGTCGAAGCTGGACAAGGGGATGCCTTTTCTAAAAAAAGACTAGGTCCACCTTTCTGTAAGAGAACCGGCTCTACTGTTATATTTGTGATTTATAATTTATAATTTGTTATTAATAAAAAATCAGAAAAAGAGAGCTGGGTTTCAAATTTCCAATCCAAGTCAGATAGTGTATTGGGCCGATCAAATATATTCCGAGCCGTTAGATTAAACAATAGCTGTTATTATAAGGAGTTATGAACCCTAAACCGAATATCTATTAAGGTTTAATTACTTTAAATTGAGCTTGATTACACAACTGAAGTGTCTAACGATGTCTAATCCGGTCAAATAATCGAGACAAGAACGCTTAGTTTACTTTAAGATGTGAAAAGATGCGGTCTAGATTTATGTAATTAATTTGTAATATCTTATTATTAATAACTATGGAGCTTCAGAGTTCCCAAAAAAAAAAATCCCAAATGTTGATCGCATGCGAAAATGCAGCAGCATTGCATGGTATTCTGCAGTTTTTAGTAATAATAAATTTTAGTAAATTAATATTATTAAAAATAAGAGTGAGAAACGTAAAATTTCAAATATACGAATGGCAGCGCGCCACTGGCAGTGGCGCGTTCACTGCGCGTTTGAAACGCGCCACTAGTTTCATTATTTTTACCAAACGCGCCACTGCCAGTGGCACGTTTCCTTATTTTTACGAAACACGCTATTACCAGTGGCCCGTTTTCTTCTTATATATACAAAATGCACAGTCACTTGCGCGGGGTTTGGACGAAACACGCCACTAGTAGTGGCGCGTTTCCTAAAAATAATGAAACGCGCCATCGCATGGCGATGCTGGCGTTTTCATCGCGTGCGCGCAGTATGCCATTCGTATATTTGAAATTTTACATTCTCACTCTTATTTTTAATAATATTAATTTAATAAAACTTATTATTACTTGGGTATTCTGAGGATTAGAGGCCGGCTCAAAATTCGTATGACCAAAAATTTAAATTTAATGTTAGTGGGTGCAACACCCAAGTAATTTTAAGTTCTTTTTCGTAATTGACTTTGCTCACTGCAAAAGCAAATCAGATATACAAATTAGTATTCTTTCAGACTTTAGCAACCATTCATCTTAAATCTAGTTTTGCGACCATGTTTCAGACGAGCACATTAATAAAACAGGAGGATATATTATAACAGGAAAAATAGAATGTGCGAGCACATTAATGAACCAGGAGGATATATTATAAGTACAGGAAAAATAGAATGTGCCACATCAATGAACTAGGAGGATATATTATAACAGGAAAAATAGAATGTGCGAGCACATTAATGAACTAGGAGTATACATTTTTTATAACAGGAAAAATAGAATGTGCGTGCTAACCAGTTAAACGAGGCAGCTACACAAAATTGTAGGTTTTTTTTTTCAGAAAAGAAAAAAAAATAGCGTGTCTATAAATTAAATTTAATATATATTCTATAAATAATTCATAAAAATGATAATCTATTTTATTTAAATATATTTTTTAAGTAAGGCTCCCAGTATATATTATTTTTCATATATATTTCTCAGAATAAGAAAATGCATTGTTCTATAGAAAAACGGGACCTATTATAATATGTACTTTAAATATTAATAGAAATTAAATTGTGCATCAGAGTTTATGATTCTTTGTATTTTATATTTTTGAATGTCATCTTTCCAGTAAAGTACAATTAAAATAGAGTAAATGTTAAATTGTTTTAATACATTAATGTTTGATGATAGTATAACGGATGAAGTTCTGAGGTGTAAAAGGTTTTAAAAAGAAAGAAACTCATCTTCCATTTGATAAGCGAGCTAAAATTAAAGCAGAATAAATGTTAAATTATCTTAAAGCGGTGATATTAGATAGTAGTGAAATAAATAGATGTAGTAGTTTAAGTAAATTTTTTGTTAAGAAATATAAAATTTGATAATTTAATTCTTAAAGTATCTTTATAGATGCTTCAACTTATTTCACCTTAAATCTTTTATATTTTGATGTTAGTGATTTAACTTTTACGCTTTGTTGAAATATTTTAATTTACTTCATCTTAAATTATTTATGTTTGATGTATCAAAATATTTTAATATATATATACATAATAGAGGCTGATGTATATGCATTCAGGGAGGTCAACTGACACTTTGGGTTTTAAAAAAAAATTATGCTTTTGAGTTAAATTTTTGCTAATCTGATCTTTTCGATCTGATTTTTGTTCCCCTAGATTTATCGAGTAAAAATATGTGTTGAATTGTTAACTTTTTATTTAGTATCTGATTAACAAATGAATTTAAAATCAATAAACAATTATAGTTCAATTATTGCTCCGATCAAAATTATACATCCACTCCTTGTCGTCAATATAAGATAGTTAAAAAAATAGAATCAGAGAGTTCAGAACTTCAGATGTAGAAAAATCATCATGGATGTGATGGAGAGAGCATTGAAATCTTATCAAGTATATTTGGTCTTTCAGTCAAGGGATGCAAGGAAGGTTCAAAGCTTTTGAATCAAAAATTACAGATTTTTTTTTATTTTAGTAAATAAAACAAATAAATATAGCAAATTGGTCATCTCTCCTCACTTTTGCATAAATAGTCAGACTCGAATTTGAAATTCGGGTCTGAGTTTTTTTTTATACAGAAACGTAAAAAAAAAAAAAAATTACTCGGTCTCGAGTTTCAAACTCGGGTCCAGCTATCCCATATGGGAGGCGCTGAAAATGCAAATGGGATAGCTAGACTCGAGTTTGAAACTCGGGTCCGGGTAAATTTTTTTTTTTATGTTTCCAAAAAAAAAAAAATCCGGACCCGAGTTTCAAACTCGGGTCCGGCTATAAACGCAAAAGTGAGGAGAGAGGTGGCCAATTTGTTATATTTATTTATTTTATTTACTAAAATAAAAAAAATCTGTAAAAATTGGGTTCAAAATTTTTGAGAGCCGTTGATTTTGCATCGAGATTTATAATAACTATTGAAAATATGAATTTTGAATTTAAATTTTATTAAAAGTACAAATCTCGATATAAAATTAATGACTCTCAAAAACTTTGAATCCAATTTTTAATTCAACAGACTTTGAAACTCCCCACCTACCCTGTCATGTTCAATAATTGTGGCCTACTTCATTTTTTTCAACTAACAAATCACAATCATAGGGCTTAGTGCGTAATGCATGACCGCTACCCGCACCTCGTCGTTTGAGGTCATGCTTAGGTGAATTACGTCCATCGTGCTCTCGGATCGTTTCTGAATTCTGATCCAGTCGTCGTTTCTTGTGTTCTTTTGTTTTTGTTTTTCTGATTGAGATGTCGTTTCTTGTGTGCGCTTAGAAGTAAAAGACCGAACTGATATGAGAAATCCATTTGATCTATTTGAATATAAATCTGATATCATTTGATTTTTTAAAAGAAAAATCAAACTTATTTAATCCGTTCTGAAATCAAATATTCTACAATCTCATTAAAATCAAATTTAAGATTTAAAAAAGTTAATATATAAATTAATCTGATTCTAATCTTATGTGACCAGATTCCAAGATCAAACTCAATCTGATCTCATCCGAACCTGTCCCTATGTACAGTCGTACACTACTCGATTTGGTGCATGTAAACTTTCAATACTTCCCTAAAAAAAACACTTTCAATACTGATGTCTTATACACTTATCACATATATACGTTCACCAGAAACAAGATTAAAGACCCCTAAACAATTGAATGAGTATCTGAAATATGATTATATATATCATTTGACGTTCACCGTGGTCCATGAGGCCCACAACGCATAGCCCGTATCATATGGTCTTCTAAGGGATTTGAATTCTACGTTGATGTGTTAATGCAGGGGTTATTTAGTTTAATATGTTCTATAATATTTGCACATCCTCTTTTCTTCATTTCTTAAAAAATTAGTCACGTGTTTTATGACTTTTGTTATTTTTAAATAAGTTTCTAAATTATATATATAAACATCTAATTTGTTCATATAAATATTTAAATCTCATCTAATTTATTCATATAAATATTCAAATCTCATATCTAAATGTCCGACTCAATTATATAAATATTTAATTTACTTATATATATATATTATATAAGTACTCAAATCATTATATAAATATCTGAATTATTTTCATAAATATTTGAATTAATTTGCTGTTGGACTTTTCCAAATAATTGTACCTTTTTATCAAAAATGAAAGATTAATCAGGAAAGATATACCTTTTTGTCCAAAATAAAAATTAAATAGAAAAGTTTGTGTTAATAAACTATTAGTCGGATTCTAACATCTTACACGACTTTGATTGCGAAAAATAATACAAAAATTGACACGTTGGTCTGCTTTGTCAAAATTAAAGAAGTAAAAGGTTGATTAGAAACCGAACTGTCTGACGACATTCTAAACCTAACCCTTGGGATCTTCTTCAACCGCAGGATACGATGGTTCCGGATACGATGAGTCGACATCGAGGTGTCAAATGACTCGACGATAAGATCTCTTGGGACTCCTGGTTATATGAGTTTGTCCTTTTTCTTTTTGATGACTTGACTTCGCGAAGCTCAAGTCTGAGGGTATCTTATATATATATTTTTTTGAGTAATATCTTATAGTTATATAGGAAAATAAAAGATATTTTTACTTGACTTGACTTTCCCGATGGTCCTGATAGTCAAGTCTGAGGGTACATTCACCATCCATATAGGAAAAATATACAGTGCCCTAATATAGTATTATAGTGCGCTCCAACTACTTTTGCAAAATGCACCTCTAGAAAACTAATATTGTGAGGCCAGCGTGTAATTGAAAGTGGATGAGTGAGAGGCCATAACACACGACATGGTTGATGGTTGTATTTAAAACTACAAGCGCATTTCTCTCCTTCGAGTTTAGCGATCCAATTTTATATAGTTTCCGTGCACCAAAGATGAAAAATAAAGTACAATAAATTTCTGTGACCCCCCCCCCCCCCCCACGAGTAAAATATTGGAATGATTCTATTAATCTTCAAAATTTTGAATGTACCATATATATACTTTTGAAATATTTCAAAAGAATTGCTAAGTAACACCTTATATATAACTATGAAAGAATTATTTTGCAGTTAAATAAAAAAATGATATTCACATAAATAACGATGATAACATACGCTTCTAGCTACATTTTAGTATGATTATTGAAATAAGTTCTATAAATATATATTTTTGGCATAATGTCTCAAGTGCCCTCCGAATTTTTGAATTACGATAAGTTGGTATCTGTACTTTTATTTTTGACAAACACCTCCGAACCATCCAAAGTATGACAAATGCCCCCAAACTCTAATTACTCTCAAAATTTTCATTTTAAATTATAAAATGATCAAATTACCCATATATGTACAAGATATTTTAAAGTAATTATGATTTCTTGATTTTTTCATTTACATGAAGCTAGCAACTATTTCAAATTTACATTATTTACATTTTTTTAATATATGATTATATGATTTATTTAGGTTTGTAATATATAATTATGTTAATAATTAAAATTGACATTATATTTTAATATTCACAATACATAATATGTTTACCCTTTCATTTTATTTTTATGCTTTTTTTTGAAAATTTATTTTTGAAATAATATTTTTTATTCTCAATATTTAACGAGTGTGTATTTTTTTTTGAAATAGTTTCTAACTTTATATAAATTAAATTTTCATAAAGCATAATTACTTTAAATATATGTATACATATCTAGAGTGTTGGTATTATTATATATTGACTACGGAGAACATGTTAATTTATTGCCAGTTGCCACTAACATATATGTCTCGACTTGGAATGAGAAACCTCCGTTTCTCATTCCAAGTATCATGCCGTCATGCGCAAGAGGGTGCTATTGTTTCCCCTGCCTTATCAAGGCCACATCAATCCCATGTTAGAAATCGCCGCAATCCTCCATTCTCACGGCTTCTCCATCATCATCTTTCATACCAACTTCAACTCCATCGATTCCACCAAGTACCCTTCATACCGTTTTGTCTTGGTTGAAGATGGAGGCATATCAAGCAGATTCAGACCTGTCGTTGGTGACACCGTGCACCGATTGATTGCCTGGAATGATTGTTGTGAGCAACTGTTCCATGGCTGTTTGACCAGTGTTCTTTCTGAACAAAATGAAGAGCCCGTTGTGTGCTTGATCAGGGATACGCACTGGTACAACTTGCAGTACATTGCGAATAAGCTTGGGGTTCCAACTCTGGTACTTCGGACTGGTAGCGCTGCCACTCTCAATTGGTTCATGGCATTTCCTAAGTTGGCTGATAAAGGCTTAATACCAGTGAAAGGTCAGTATAGAACAATAGATTTCTTGCTTAACAATAACTCCACTATGGATTACAACATGTTAATTATGTTAGACAGTGAAACTACATGCTTTCCTAAAGTAGCGGAGCTTCAACCTCAATTAATCACAATTAATTTGGGGGTGGACCGGTGGAAGGAGGTTTTCATACTATATAATGACTTGTATAAATCATTAATTATTTCTTTACTGCCTTCTAAATTTAAGAGGGGCCCTTCTAAGAAAAAGATAAATAAATAAATAAATAAAATAAATTTGAGAGCGGGTCACAGACCAAAATATTTTAATGTATGAAGCTCCGCCATCAAGATGTACATAAAGCAGAGCAGTATAATTTTGTCATTGGTTTCAGTTCTTTTTTTCTTTCATTTTTTTTTTAATTTTTTATATTCTAATTTATTTGTAAATTAGATCACATTTGTGATCGGTATTAATAAATTTTCAAGGTATAACACTCGTCTTTTCCTAAAAAATGTTAACTTTGTCAGACAAAAATAAATTTTCTCAGAAAACTTATATATTTATCAAAATTAATTAAATAAATTCAATGAGTTCAAAAAAAAATTCAAGCCTAAGTTGCTACGCACAGCTTGCACGATTTGTATGAAAGGATCCCTCGCGGCTCATCTCTCAATCTCCTAATAGCATGAAATTCATAGAAGATGCAATGAACATTTTTTTTTGATAAAAAAAATGAAGGTCAAAGCATCAATTTTTATAAATCTGTAAAGTTTACATCTACGAGATTGTGATTATCGTATTACAGATTGAAACTATGACCTATTTAACAAAACAAAACAAAACAAAGGAAATGGAAAATAAAAAAACAGTAATAAAAAAATTGTTTTCATCGGCTTTCCTAAATCATAAGTCAATTAATCTTTCATTTCAGAAAATATCTCTTTTGTTTTTGTTATTTAGTCCTTATTCATTTCTCTGACTATTCTCGTACATCTTTGTCTTCAAATAACAAAATAAGTTGTTGTCTGTAGCCTTCTCCAATTTTCACAAACTTTATTATCAAGAATTAACATATGATTTCCTTCTTTGTATCTGAAGTTTTGTGGAAGATTCTGCCTTATCACTTCATGCACGTAATTTTTCAATTGCTTAGTAAATTGACGTCAATAGTTAGTATGGCATTTCTTATTCGTAACTATGTGAAAAATGAGACTCGAGACAGAGCTTTAATGTCCCATATACACTGAAGTGATGACGAGATGTGTGACCCATCTAGAAGAAATTTATACTGATATTTCACTATGAAATCATCTTTTACTCTAATCCATTGTACTTCATCTAAAACCTATTAAGTTTTGCCTTCATGTCATTGATTTGTTGTTGTCATTGATTACTCATTTTGGTAATAAGAATAATGTCATGTAGTGTACTAGCGTGGATGATAAAATAATATTTACCAATATTTCTCTTTCCCCAATGGATAGTTTGCTTGCTTGCCACCCTTGAAATCGACTTTGTATTTTGAATCATAAACATATAATGTTCTTTCTTCAAGCCTCTGTCTGACAATGACAGACCTAGATATTTCATTGAGAATTCTCCTGCTTGACAATTAATCTCTCCTGCTAATTCTTTGATTCTGTCATGATGAATTGATGTCGCCAGCAATTCAGACTTATGTAAATTAACCTTCAACCCTGACATTTGTCCAAAAATTTCTGAGTATCACCTTCAACATTCTCACTTGTTGACGGCAGACTTGATGGATATCAATATATCATCAGCATATGATAGACAACTTTTGCAACCAAAGAAAATTGGGTTTTAACACATTAGGATCATTCAATTTTTTACTCCATCTTGTTAAATTAAATAAGGATAGAATGGATCTCCTTGTCTTACTCCTTTCTTTAATTTTATTCTCTTACTAATAATTGAGTTTAAAATTACTTGAGAATGACCTTACAACACTAATTATTTAATCCAAAGTTTCCAATTAGTGAAAAGCCCCTTACTTATAGACATTTAGAATTTCCAACTCAAGGAATCAAAGGCTTGAATATGTCTTCTTTGAACATAGCTATTTGTTGTCCCTACCTTTTTGTTGCTGACACCATTTCTTATGCATAGTGAAAAACCTTATACAATCTGCCTCCCTTTCAAAAAGCCAGTCAGACTCGGTTGTAGTAGTGCCTCCATATGTTTTTGCAACCTCCTTGTTAAGATCTTGGTGGATAATCTCTGAAGAAGATGCAAAGTACTGAATTCTTTAAGTTTCTTACAATTTAATTTTCTATTTAATTTTGTATATTTTTATTTAAGCAAACTTACTATAAGCTTACCTTATCAAACTCTTTTATGAGATTAACTAAAAATATATAATTTATTATCTCTGACTTTTAATATATATTGTTCAATAAAGTCCTTATATCAAAAAATATTGTGCAATAATGAAATTTTGTATTTTTTCAGTTTTTAAATTTTTTTAAAACGACTCTAAAATAATAAAAAATGATGAATGTTGGTAAGAAATAAGCCATTTAAAAAAATACAACAAAAATTTAAAAATTCAAATTTTTTTAACTTAGATGAAACCAAAGCCATTCTTCTCTCCTGTTTAATTCTATAACGGACAATAAACGGAGTGTCCACTTTACATACGTCTCATAAAAAGTAACAGTTGCATCTTAGATGAGATATGATGTGAACAGTGCACCAAAGCGTTGAACTTTTGTAGAAAATATATTGGGTAGAATTGGTTAGAGCTGATGGTCTTTGTTACGAATAGGTCACTCAAATGTGATTTATCCCATTACAATCAATAAATTTTCTATTTGTTCTAAATAAATCACTCAATTAAAGTTTTCATCTAAAATATTATTACAATTAATGTTCATTTAAATACTATTTATCATATTTTTTTAAATATTTTGCATCCTATAAAATTTGATCTTTTTTCCTCACTACGCATCCATCAATTATTTTAATTATTTAATATTTATTAAAAATATTTTATATTATTGATTAATAATTTATTCTAATAGGTTGAATATATAAAAAAATAAAATCCCGACATATCAAATACTTGATTAATTTAATATTTTTGTCTAATCCTTGCTTAAATAATATGTAAATGAATTATGATATTATATTCTATTAATGTTTTGATGTAAAATTTAACAAAATGATTTGATTGAAAAAATAAAAAATTTAAGACTATGGAGGGACAAATTAAATTTGAGTGACTACCGGGTGAAATTTACCCAAATGTATTTCACAAAGTAATTGTACAGAATCTAATTATCTTTTCCGCTTAAAATTTGAGCAGAGTCAGAATTAGACAAGCCTGTGGCTGAACTTGCCCCCCTCCGGATGAGAGACTTACCACGTATTGGAGACTGCAGCCATGAAGTGGTATATGACTTCTTCAAACACGGTACAGACGCTATAAGAGCATCCTCAGGAGTCATAGTAAATACCTTTGATGCGATCGATAGTACGGAGGTACAGAAATTTCAGAAAATGGTACCGATTCCCGTATTCTGTATCGGTCCTCTCCATAAGTTCACAGAGACAGCCAGAATCAGCTTTCTGGATCAAGATCGGCGTTGCTTAGAATGGTTGGATACGCAGGCTACCGGCTCGGTGCTTTATGTCAGTTTCGGTAGCTTCGCTTGCATGAACTATGAGGAGTTCATTGAGACTGCTTGGGGTTTGGCTAACAGTTGCCAGCCTTTTATTTGGGTGGTTCGACCGCGTTCGATCATTGGAAAAGATGAGATTGATTTTCCAGATGGCTTCATCGAGGCGACAAGTGACCGTGGGAAGATAATCAGCTGGGCCCCACAACAGGAGGTCTTGGAGCATGCCGCGGTCGGGGCTTTCTGGACACATAATGGCTGGAATTCGACACTCGAGGCTATCTGTGAAGGCGTCCCCATGATTTGTAGGCCCCAGTTTTCCGATCAAATGGGGAATTGCCGATATGTAACACATGTTTGGGAGGTTGGTATCGAGTTAGAGGGGAAACTGGAGAGAGGGAAGATTGTAGAAGTGATCAAAAGGTTGATGAGAGATGACGAAGGTGCTGAAATTAGGCAAAGGATGAGAGCTATGAAACATGAAGCATCTTGTTGCATCAAAAGTGATGGATCTACTTCTATCACTGTCGACAAACTCATCAATTTCATTTCGTCCTTTTAATATATATATAGAGTCCGACTATGGTGTTTTGCAAAGTATAGAGACGTTATGTGCTTTGCGCTCTATTTTTAATTTTAAGTCAGAAATAATCAATCTGAACCGTTCAATTTAATTTTCATATAAAAATCTATTAGTAAACCAATTTTATATTTTTAAAATTTTTTTTGTTATTTTTTCTAATGAGGAGAAAATGACTTGATTTGAGAATTCTGATTCATCCAAAAATGACGATTCCCCCCCTATCTAAAAAAATAGCAAATGAATTCCAAAAAATATAAATTTTGGTTTACTAATAAATTTTGATATGGAGATTAGATTGAGCGGTTGGATCGATCATTTCTGACTTAAAATTAATAATAGAGCGCAAAGCGCACAACGCTCTTGTGTTTTGTAAAACACCATAGCCTAATTCTATAATATATATATATATATATATATATATATATATATGAGTAAAGATATTGTGAGTTTAACCTCACGGAGGCCTTCCGTGAGGTTAACTCAAAAAATATATCAAATCATCTTCAAATTTTAATTTATCATACTCATTAAATTTTTTTATGAAAATCTTATGGGATGCAAAAATTTGAAGTGTTTTGAGTTTTTTAAGTCATGATTTTTTATTTTTGAAAATGAGCTCTAAAAATAATAATAATATATTCAATCTTTCAACATCATTTTTAAAAATTAAAAATAGTGATTTAAAAGGCTCAAAACGCTCCAAATTTTTGCATCCCATAAGATTTTCATATAAAGAATTTAATGAGCATGATAAATTAAAATTTGGAGATGATTTGTTATATTTTTTGAGTTAAGCTCACGGTATCTTTACTATATATATATATATATATATATATATCTTTACTATATATATATATATAGTAGAGATACCGTGAGCTTAACTCAAAAAATATATCAAATCATTTTAAAATTTTAATTTATCATTCTCATTAAATTCTTTATATGAAAATCTCATGGGATGCAAAAATTTGAAGCGTTTTGAGCTTTTTAAATTGTGGTTTTTAATTTTTGAAAATCAGCTCTAAAAATAAGTAATATCAACCACATCATTGCATTTAGCAAGATTTTTATATATATATATATATATATATATATAAACTCACGGAAGGCCTCCGTGAGTTAAGCTCACGGTATCTCCACTATATATATATATATATATATATATATATATAGAGAGAGAGAGAGAGAGAGAGAGAGAGAGTGTTATGGTATATGATTTTTTTATATTTTTAAATTTTTTTTAGATAGTTAAAATATCACTTTTTTTTTAAATTACATAATTAAGTCAAGTGATTTTATAACTACCTAAAAATAGTAATTTTTTTAAAAAATATAAAATTTGACATATAACTAGATATTTAGATGAAAATCATTTTGAACAATTTAAATTAACCATTTAAACTTTAAAAATAAAAAACTGATCTATAATATAAAAGCGGTCAATGCTATATATATCACCATAACCCAACTCTAACACACTAAATATATAGATTCAATGCTTCTCGTAAAACATTACTTCTATTTGATTATTACCATGCTTAATATCGAAATAAATAAATTAACATACATTTGTTTATTTTTGCTGCTCAAAGGGCTGTTCCTTGTTTTCTTCTCCTCTGTTTTTTTTTTTTTTCAGTAGCAAGGTTATTTGTTTCTCCCCTGATTTTTAATTTAGTTTTCATTCAGGCTTGTACATAAGCTATAGCTAAACTCACTCAAATAGCTTTTTTTTTATGAAAAAAATACTTAGGTTGTCATTTTTATGCGTAGTCTTTTTTTATGCTTTTAATATTGATTTCTAGAAGAAAAGCATATTTTTAGCACCTGAACTGTAGTATTTAGTTTTATTGAGCTATTTATTCTTCTGGTTCAATTGAACCCTCAACTATTGAATTCAGTTCAATTTGGGGTGATGCTTGGGGCAGCGGTAGAAACTCTCGGCACAGCTTGATAATTTCAAAATGTCCAAACTACCTCCAATCTATGAAATGTTCTGTTTGAACTCTGAAATGCTCTAATCTCGATGAGGAGTTCATTGAGATTGCTTGGGGATTGGCTAAGAGTGGCCAACCTCTCATTCAAGTGGTTCGACCAGGTTCAATCATCAGTAAAGATGAGATTGATTATTTGCCAGATGGGTTCATTGAGGCGACATACGGCCATAGGAAGATAGTTGGACCCCGCAGCAGGAGGTCTTGGCGCATAATGGCTGAAATTCTACACTTGAGGCTCTCTGTGAAAGGGTCCCCATGATCTATAGGCCCCACTTTGGCGATCAAAAGGGAATGCTGGATATATCACGCATGTTTGGAAGGCTTGTATTTAGTTAGAGGGGAAAATGGAGAGAGGGAAGATTGAAAAAGCGATCAAACGGTTGATGCATGGTGATGAAGGTACTGAAACTAGACAAAGGATGAAAGCAATGAAGCATGAAGCGTCTTGTTGCATCAGGAGTGATGGATCTTCTTCTATCAATATTGACAAGCTCATCAATTCCATATCATCATTCATCATTTTTAACTTCTAAGTACATTTATGCTTGCCTTGGTCCCTTCTTTGTTGTATTGCCTCTGTTCTATTAAATAAGAAGGTTATATTTGCTTCTCCGACATCTCCTTGCCTGAAACTAGTTTTTTTATTTCCATTCAGCTTGTACAGAAACTGTAGCTATTTCAACAAAGAGGTCTTGTCGATGAAGAATATTTTTAAATTGTTCATTCTCATGTATAATATTCATGCTTCAAATATTGATTTCCGGAGATTATTTTTTTCAAATAACTTCCTGGTTTATTGTTAGAGCGATCCAACCTGAACTGGCCCATTTGTGTCCATAGGATATTCTTCATGCTGGTGCCTTGACTGCCTACCTCTTAGGAATAATGAATCCATATATGAAATACATAATTTATCGTTCGGCCCAGATAAAAATAAAGGTTGCCGAAGAGGCCCAGATGCCTTTGTTGTTGTTCCTCAGTGCAATTTATTTCTATATAGTGGGAGCTGGGATGGCTCTTCCCAGCAGTGGGTTTTTCATGACAAAAAGAAAGTCTTAATATCTGTTTTCAAAATAAAAATATCTCTCTGATGTTTTAGCACTTTTAAGTTTTCAAGTCAATAATCTCAATTGTACATGATATATTCGAATCTCATGTGTTTCGGATTCCCATTTTTCTTTTGTTTTCGGATAGTATTTGGGTTCTGTTATATAGAATTGCCCACTGGAAAGCCAATAAAAATTGTCCAAGTTATGTACGGATATAATTGTAGTCACGTGACAATAAATGCGATTGGAAAACATTCAAGAATTCAACGCCTTCAACCAATAAAAAAAAAACTAAAATTATAAACTGAAACGAGGCAGATTCAGACTTTTCAAGTACCGAGCTCCGTCGGATACTGAGCACTTCCATGCCTCAATTAATGTTACCAAAGTTAAATTAGCCTTCTTAGACGAGTACAAATATTTTTATTACTTGAAATGATAGAAGTTTAAATGTTTTAAATATGATAATTGAATCCTCTAGTGCCTAGTCAATAAATGGATGTTGTCACAATACCACATTGGCAATTAGGAAAACATATTTATAATTGTTGAATTTTTGTGTTTTAGTGAAAATATTTATGTTGGCAGAAAAGAAGAAAAATGTTCATGAAATATTTTATTGTGTATATCTTATTGTATTCTCTCCCTTTACATATTTATATAAAAAATTCTAATTAGCCGTTATAATGTAGCATCAGTAATATTTATATTCCTAAACTAAACTAACGGTAACTTTTCTCTTTTTTTAATATTTAAAATATTTTTTTCTAATACTCTATTTATTCTCTATTCTCAACACTCTCCCTCAAATTAAAATTATAAATATCGATTAATCCTAACTTACTTGACCGCAAGTCAATCACTGCTTCGTTGTGGCTTCTATCTTCTCTTTCATTTTTTTGTTCTCTTCAAATTTGAATGCCATTTCTTTCGTCAACAATAATTATAATCGGAGATGCTTAGCATCATTTATTGTTTTATATTTTTGTATTTCGGAATCAAGTTCTTGAAAGATAGGCATTGGCACAAGCGGGGCCTTAAGAACACGAACCCATTTATGCAGGCAACTTGTTTTACGGAAAACCTGTTGCACTCCACACATGCACGCAGCACGCTCCCCCAGCATTTAATGCTCACCCCTCCTGTGTCGAGTCTATCCCTGGAATGCAATGCAATTGTAGAATTCAGTTGATCCATTATTGGGACTTTAAACTACTACACGGTGCATGAACCGAGTATATGTTTTGCACAGCACATGTAAATAAGGACATTTTATATCTTAACATTACATATAATTTCATACTTTCATCAGTGTTTTTTTTTTTTTTATGAACATGATTTATTTCTCAGATAGAGAACAAAAAAAAGGATATTTCACTTGAAGTTTAGTCATTGTGGTTAATGTAGAGAATAGCTAAATTATTATATTTGACAATGAAATCTATATATAAATTGGATCACTGTTTTACTTTTGGCTGCAATTCACAGGATTCTAGAACAGGGACTGTTAGTTGTATTGTTCTGAATTAATTAATACAAGGTCAAGATAACTCCCATGCTTTACACTATTTTACTAGTCTAAAATTAATTGCTCTCTGTTCTAGGTTGCATTTTAGTCATCTACATATTGATTGCAAGTTAGCAACTGGAAATTTGTGCAGAAAATTCTTGTCCCCCCTCTCTTTTTCTTTTTAATTGTACAGTACGCTGGATCTCTGACTAATAGAAATGGAGTACTTCCTGAAAGATTCAACAGTATTCATTCAATTATATTGCATCTACATTTTGATCACAGGTATGAACATTAAAAGGGAAGGTCAAGATCGTCAAAAATAATAATAAAATAAGTAGAGAAGGTCAAGCAGGTCAGTTAGATTTCATTTTTTTTACTTGTGTTCCTAAATAATTTATTTTCCATATTCAGTCCTCTGTTTCTATTCATAACTATGTATTTGCTTTATGCCTACAACATACATTACTTTTTCACATTAAATCTGAGATAACTGATTTCATAATAACATAATTACTTTGATTTAATTTGCATAATGATCCTAGTTTGGTACTAAATAATTTCTTATCTCTTATGCTCGTGTGATATATATATATGTGTGTGTTAAAGCACAAAATATTTCGTACTTCATGCTTATATTTCATATTTTAAAATTTAAATGGACGATCCAAATTGTTAAATATGATATTCATATCAAAATCTCTTTGGTGATCAAATTTTATATTTTTTGGATTTTTTTGAAGGGCTACAAAATTAATTGATCTGACGTTTTCTGAACCATTCAATATCAACGATTTTCTATCTCTTTAAATAAGTAGCAAAAAAAAAATTAAAAATATAAAATTTGATTACCATGGGGATTTTGATATGAAGATCATATTTAACGGTTTAAATCATCTATTTGAATTTTAAAACATGAGATATAAACGTGAAGTACGAAATATTTTGTGTTTTATAAAGCACATTAGCACCCCTCTCTCTCTCTCTATATATATATATTGAGTGAGATTATGGTATTTCGCGAAGTACAAAACCTCCCGTGTTTTATATCTATATCTCAATTTTAAAAGTCTAAATGACCGATTCAAACTGTTGGACATGATCTTCCTATTGAAATATTGTTGGAGACCAAATTTTTATATTTTTTTGAAACTTTTACTATTTTTTAGATGAGTACAAAGTTTGTTGATATATATCAATATGGACTAGCATATACGTTTTTTATCTCAATAGAAATAAAAGACTCAAAATGTATATACTTTCTCAACAGATTCTACATATCAAAGTATTATATAATAGCGGATTTGATTATTTTTAAGATTTTTAACAATTTTATCATCTGATAGTAAGAAAGATGGGCCAAAAATAAAAATATTTGCAAAAAGGATCATTTAAAAAAAACCTGAAAAATAATTAGAAAATCTCAAATTTAGTAAAATAAGATTTTCTACGATATTTTGTTATGTACAATTTACTGAGAAAGCTTGATCGATATTTCAGATATAAATAAAATATATTTCAATCAAAATACAAACATTTGTGCACTGGCACTGGCTCATCCCACCTCGCTCTAAAGAAGTATAATCGAAAGAGAGACGAATTACTTTTCCGTTTGAGCTATCCAAATCAAAAGAGAGACGGATAAATCGAATCACTTATATCATATGTCCTCTTCTTGCCAAAATCTAATTAAAGTACACAGAAAAAAATTAAAAAAAAATTAATAAAAAAAGAAAAATCCTAATCTTCTCCTACAATTCGACAGGCGGCTCACATTAAACTTATCGATTGGAACTACATGCTCAGTCTTCCTTTTGATTTGTCTGAGATATAATCAGTGAACATACTACATGCATACTAACAAATCAAACCAGGATCATCAGTTGTGCAGAGGATTCGCTCCCGTCGGTACCTTTCGCTTGTCATTCCCCAACAAATCATCTGCAGTACTGTTTCCTACACAAGATGGGCCCGGAGCTGGAGCCGGAGCTTCTAGTGGCAGCGGCGCCAGATCGAAAAAGTTTGACATGCGGGCCCCATCCGTCAGCGGTGTGTACTGTACCAAGAGCGAGTACGTAAGAACTGCTAGGAGGAGACTTGAGCTGAGATTGCTGTTCTTTACTTTCCGCATGAAGATATATGAAAAAAAATATAATACCAAAAGGTTGGAATGGAAATTTAAATGGATTGTAAGTGGTGAATCATGTCTTGAACTGAGACTGAGAGTGCTTTGTTAGTTCAATGGAGGGAGTAGGAGCTAAAAAAACAAAAGAAAAAATTAGACAGGTTGGAGAGGGAACCAAAAATATAGTAGTCAAAGCACCAGCGTCCAAACTTGTAGCAAAGGACGAGAACTATTGTACTTAGGTTTAATTTATTGAAGTGCTTCCCCTCGCCAGAATTCTCCCAAATTGGTCCTCATACGACCGACTAAAATGGAAGTTCAAAAGATGATTATTATAATGGATTTTAAGCGGCCTTTTAAGATCGATCAGAAATATAAGAGTTATGGTGACCAGAATAAATGTTGCCGGTTTGCTGCATTTTATAATAGGCAAGATCACATACAACATTGATTGCAAGATTTTTTTCCCGAAAAAAAAAGAAAGAAATGCAAAATCATTGTTGTATTCATATTTACATTAATTGGTTTCTTGTTGTCTAATATGTCAATTTAGTATTATTTTATTTTTAATTTACTGTTAAGATTCTTTTTTTTTTGCTTATGTATAAGATGTCCTTGGCTCAGAAAACGGATACAAGGGTTTGTTTTTAAACGCACACAAGGATATAATAAAACAAATTACTAGAATAATCTCTTATTATCATCTTTTTTATATAAATTACCAATCATCAAATAATCTCTTTTTTTAACATGTGCTTATCTGCAATGATCTATATATATATAGTAGCAAAAGTGATAGAATGAACTCAAAGAGATTATGAGTTCAAGTAATTTCTAATATATATATATAAAAAAAAAGAAAGGTTTAAGCTCTACCTTCACTTTAAAAAAAATAATTTGCTTATCCATTGAAATTAAGAATTATAAATACATTTTGATTATCACCATCGATTATAACACGCAAAAATGTTTTGACAAATGATAATAAGAAGTGATGTAACTTAGTGGTCGAGCTTCAGTGGCAGAGGGAATTTCTTTTTCAATGCCACCAAATGATGTTAACGTTAACTAATTTATTAATAAATTTAGAAGGTAAAATTTTATAAAATTTAGTGGGATCATTTAAATTTGTGAACTAATTTATTAAATTCACACTTTTCTTATATATCAAAAATAAGAAATGATTATTACTCCGTAATTAAACTGATAATTAAAAGAAGTGCTAGATCTGTAATCTGCAGCTGTATGCCGGAGATGATGGAATGGGGAGATGATGCAATTTGTTATGAGCCCCAGGAAAGAGAGAGAATGAAAATTAAGGAGGTTCTGAAAGCCGGCGGATCTGATGCATGAGTCACATGCATGACACGACCGGCTTGATTCCTGGAACCTTCTATTGTTTCCCTTTTTTGTTCCCTAATCCATTAATTAGTCAAACCTGTCCTCTTGAGAGGAGTGCAATGGCAAATTAATTGCTAATGAATTGGGTTGGTATCTCATATCTGGTTGCCAGTTGCCACAACAAATGATGATACCAAACTGTGCTCGTCTATAATTTTATTTTCAGAGGGAGGCGTGAATATACAGTACTAGTGCGCTTGAATCAAAATTATGTATATTATATTTTATTTTTCTTGTGAGAGAGGAGCTGAACTAATAAAATTACATTATAAGTATTATAAATTTCTACAATTTTCAATAGATATATTAGTTTAATTTTAATTTTTTTGAAGACTACAGCTCCTTTCATTTTTCAGTGCCCACTAATTAAGGCCTAAGACGCCTATGTGAATATATATCATTCATACATAGCAAATACGTGTTTTGCTGCGGATGATTTTTATAGTATAATATTTTTACATCAAAATTTAAAAATTTCATTCTATTTCAATATAAAATATGATAACAAATAAAATAAGAAGTAAATATAATTAATTAATTACTTTTATATGATAATCATAGCTTTTCTAAAATAAGTATAATTAAATTTTAAATTTGATAAATTCTTCAGTAAAATAATATGTTTTAGGAAAGATATATCATCAATTGTATAATTTTTAATATAGTGAATATATTATAAATTTAATTAAAATTTTAATATTTTCGTTATAAATCTATCATGTCATAAAAAAATCTCTAATATATCTAACAATTCTTGTTCTCCTCTACAATTATCAATTTCAATCATTGTTGACCGTTGTAGTATCACGACAATTACACACTTATAAGGAGTAAAGATGAATGATAACTTAATGGCGACCCAACCACTCATATAAAATTTGGGAGACTAAATTTAATGATATGTTTTATTATTTTTATTATTTTTGTAGCCAACGGATGATAAAATATATTTTCAGAAAATTTGCAACGCTCAAATTGTAATTGTTTTTGTTTGCCCCTCTCATAAAATATAAGTAATTCTAAGGTATCACTACTTTTACTTTGCAC
Organism: Schoenoplectus tabernaemontani; assembly: GCA_037127355.1. Taxonomy (NCBI): domain Eukaryota; kingdom Viridiplantae; phylum Streptophyta; class Magnoliopsida; order Poales; family Cyperaceae; genus Schoenoplectus; species Schoenoplectus tabernaemontani. Next base: position 16,789,047 of record CM073743.1, on the reverse strand, counting down.
AGGAATCATTACATGACTCGTGTTGAGTATATTTAATAGTGGATACAATTCATATAGTGGTAGAGAGAAGAGATGAGGAAACAAATAAGTTCTTATCTGAAAAACTATTTGTAATTCTCTATTATATTATCTCTCTTACATTGTCTTACAAAGCAACATATTACAACTCTATTTATAGAGCCAAAACATCAAAAGAAAACTCTAAAATTCGTAATAAATATAAAAAACAGAAAACTAAGCAGCCTAGTCATATCTGACATGTCTCTATTAAAACTGTTATAACTTTTTCTAGAAAACTCCAATCCACTTGAAACTTAAATCATTAAAAACTAGACTTAAAGAGCTTTAAATTCATAACTCACATTCCTAAAACAAGATTCGGATGTTCTGTCAAAATCTCTAATGAATCAGCCTTAAATTTTGTTGACTGGACAACAAACTTCAAGAAAATATTAATTAAGTTTATATTTTCAACATCCCCTCTTAAACTTAATTATTTCTGGCTTGCATCCCGAGCAACTTCTTGAACTTGTTGAAGAGTTCTGCCGATAGTGGTTTGGTGAATATGTACGCCACTTGATCACGACTTGCCACATGAGTCATCTCCACATCGTCATTCTTCACATGTTCCTGTATGAAGTGAAAACGCACATCTATGTGCTTGCTCCTTTCATGATGCACCGGATTTTTCGCCAACTCAATTACCGACTTGTTATCCACTCGAATATTCGTCGCCTTCTTTTGAGAAAAGTTCATCTCTTTTAGTAACTTGCGTAGCCAAAGAGAGTGACATATGCAAGAAGATGCAGCAACATACTCCGCTTCACATGTGGACAAAGTAACAATAGGTTGCTTCATGAATTCGCTTTATGGCTTTCCAATGCGTTATTTTCGGCTCCTCCATATATCGGCTCACCAAACCAACTCCATAAGCAATATCTGGCCTTGTGCACGCCAAATAACGTAAGTTTCCAACCAAGCTTCTATATAGTGTTGCATCAACCGCCTTCCCTTCATCATATCAAGACAATTTCGTCCCACTCTCAACCGGAGTATTTACGGGATTACACTCATCCACCTTAAACTTTTTTAAAATCTCCTTTGCATATGGTTCTTGTGATACAATAATTATAGAATTTCTTGTCTCACTTCTAACCCTAAAAAATAAGATATGAGACCTAAATCGGTCATCTCAAACTCCTTTGTCATTTCTAACTTAAATTTCTCAATCATATCTCTATTATTTCCCGTAAAAATCAAATCATCTACATACAAGGTCACAAATAAAATATCATCTTTTTGTACCTTCAAATATAGAGCATGCTCATATGAGCATTGCATAAATCCATGCTCCTTGAAGTATGCATCAATTCGAGTGTTACATGCCATTGGCGCTTGTTTCAACCCGTACAACGCCTTCTTTAACTTCAACACCATGTGCTCTTTGCTAACTTTCACATAACCGGAAGGTTGCTCGATGTAGACTTCTTCTTCAAGCACTCCATTTAGAAGCCGATTTCACGACCATTTGAAAAATGCTCCATTTTGTTTTGAGCTGTCAACGATATTAGTAGTCGGATTGTCTCCATTCTTGCTACCGGGGCAAACACCTCTTCATAATCAATAACCGCCTTTTGCTTGTACCCTTTCGCCACTAATCTTGCTTTATATTTTTCAACCTCGTCTTGTACATTCATCATTTTCTTATAAACTCATTTAACACCAATCGGCTTGTGACCCTTGGGCAACGTCGCAAGTACACAAGTGTCATTTTTTTATTGCTTTCATTTCCTCTTGCATAGCGGCTTGTCACTTCTCATCTTTTACGGCTTGCTCGAATGTGATGTCCTCCGCATCCGCCAAAAGACGCACCAAATACAATTCACTTGTTGCCTCATATATTTCTCGTAAATTCCTTGTCTTTGGTATCCTTGGTTCATCTTCATCATTGGATAAAGGTGAAGATGGTTCGGCTTGTGATGTTATCGATGTAGTTGTGCTTATCGGTGTAGAGATAATTATTGATGTCGCTTCTATTCCTTCTTCATGAGACATCTCCTCCATGAAACTTCAATTCCACATGCTTTCTTCATTGACCTGCACATCACAACTCACATGTACCTTTTTAGTAAGCGGATCATAAAGATTGTACGCCTTAGATTTCTCATCATAGCCAATAAAAATCAGCTTTTTGCTCTTGTCATCAAGTTTTGTTCGCTTTTGATCTGGAACGTGAGCATAAGTCACACTTCCGAACACCTTCAAATGAGCTACTGATGGCTTCACACCGCACCATGCTTCTTGTGAGGTAATATTCTCCAAACTCGCCATAAGACATCGATTTTGCAAGTAAACCGCATACCTCACCGCTTCGGCCCAAAATTCCTTCGGCATATTTTTGCTCTTTAACATGCTTTGAACCACTCTGTTTTGTTGAGGTGAGGTGAATAAGGGGCTGTTAAGAACTTTCTAATACCTTTTTGTTCACAAAAAATCATAAACTCCTTTGATATAAATTCACCGCCTCTATCGGACCTCAAAGTTTTTATGCATTCACCACTTAAGTTTTTCAACAAGCACCTTAAACTTCTTAAAAACAAAAAATGCTTCAGATTTCTCCTTTAAAAAATATACCCAAGTTCTTCGAGAAAAGTCATCAATAAAGATAATAAAGTACCGGTGTTTACCAAGTGAATTAGGGGTTATTGGGCCACAAATATCTGTATGAACCAATTCAAGCACCTTCTTTGCACGATAACTTACTTCTTTTGAAAAAGAATTCCTTGGGTGCTTTCCTAACACGCAACCTTCACACAATTTGTCACTATGGTCTATGTGTGATATATTTTTCACCATTCTTTTATTTGATAATTGTCTCAAATCATCAAAATTAAGATGTCAAAATCGTAAATACCACAACCAAGTCATATCTTCTACACGTGTCTTTAAACACCTTGCTTGAACATTCACGAAATTCAACTTAAACATGCGATTTTTGGTCATTTCTACTTGGGCTAGCAACCGATTATCTTAGTTTCTCAAATAAAGTGTTCTTTCTTTCATAAAAACTGTGTAACCACATTCTAACAATTGGCCCAAACTCAAAATATTACTCTTCATATCCGATACATAATAAACATTCGAGATAAACCTCTCATTTTCATCTTTACACTGAATAAGAATTTCACCTTGGCCTTTAACTTTCACTTTTGAGGCATCTCCAAATGATACATGGCCTTCTACAATCTCCTCTATCTCGGTAAACATGTGCTTGTAGTCACACATATGATTGCTTACACCGGTGTCCAAGTACCACACCGACTCATTGTTGGAGTCGGCATCCTTGCTTGCTAGTAATACCACATCATCACCTCATTTCTCTTCTTTTTTCTCATCATCTTTATTTTCATTGTAATAACACTCTGCTGCATAATGACCATATTTTTTGCAAGAATAACATTGAATATTGTACTTACTTGATCTTCCTCTTCCTCGACCTCGACCTTTGTCGTATGAGATCGATTGGTTTTTCTCTTCTTTGTTCTCTTCTTGTCCTCTACCACGGTCTCTACCGTGGTCTCTACCTCGACCTCTAAAGCCACCATGGCCTCTTCCACGACCACATTCAGTGTTTCCCGGCTTGTCTTCTTTTAGTGTTGTCTTAGCTTGAAGTGCTTCCTCTAACACCTCTTGCTTCTTCTTCTTCTTCTTCTTTCTTTGTTCATGAGCCTCTAAGGAACTTGAGAGCTCATCCACCGTCATTTCTGCCAAATTCTTAGACTCTTCTATGGCATACACAACATTCTCAAAATCATTGGTTAAGGACCTTAATATTTTCTCTACTACTCTATTTTCACTTATCTCTTCACCATTTCTTTTGAGTTGGTTCACCACCATTTCTACCCTTGTGATATAATCTGATACACCTTCTGACTCTTTCATTCTTAAAGTTTCAAACTCACCTCTAAGTGTTTGTAAGCGAACTTGCTTCACTCGGTCCGCTCCTTTATATGCATTTTCAAGAGTCTCTCATGCTTCTTTTGAAGTCTTCGCACCGGCTATCTTCTCAAAGCCTGACTCATCAACCGCTTGGTACATCAAGTAGAGCGTGATTTTGTCTTTCTTGCGTGACTCCTTCAACTCCTTCACTCGATCATTCGTCAAGCCTTACAAGGTCGCATGTTCGGTATAGCCAAGTAGCGCCTTCATGTGTATGCACCAATTTTCGTAGTTGGTCTTCGAAAGTCGCAAGCATGATACATGCCCGACACCTCCAATGATTTCACCGTTATTGGTCATAGCTCTGATACCAATTTGTTGAGTATATTTAATAGTGGATACAATTCATATAGTGGTAGAGAGAAGAGATGGAGGAAACAAATAAGTTTTTATCTGAAAAACTCTTTGTAATTCTCTATTATATTATCTCTTTTACATTGTCTTACAAAACAACATATTACAACTCTATTTATAGAACCAAAACATCAAAAGAAAACTCTAGAATTCATAATAAATATAAAAAACAGAAAACTAAGCAGCTCAGTCATATATGACCTATCTCTATTAAAATTATTATAACTTTCTCTAGAAAACTCCAATCCACTTGAAACTTGAACCATTAAAAACAAGACTTAAAGAACTTTAAATCTATAGCTCATATTCCTAAAACAAGTTTCGAATGATCTGTCAAATTTTCTAATGAATCAGCCTTAAATTCTGTTGACTGGACAATAAATTTCAAAAAAATATTAATTAAGTTTATACATCAGTATACACCTCTGCCAGTATCTGACTATCAATGTTTCCAAACAAATCCACATACAAAGACATACATCCATTCCATTTGTATCCTATTACAAAGGACAAAAAAAAATGAATTAGTAAATAGAAAAGGCTAATTTTGCTATGCTATAAATTAGAAAGAAACATCACTAATTTATTGATCAACAACAATGACTTTTACTCATCAATTTTTCTTCTTTCATCACACTAGAAGAAATTTATCTTAATCATTCAATATTTAAAATTGAACCATTTAAAATTGTTTCGATATATAGTAAAATCTCTCTATAGAAAAAAGGGGCAGTCAAACTCTTTTATTAATTGTACTGTGAATCTGAAATGCAACAAAGTCGAACTATTAATACAAATTAGACTGGTTGGCTGCGCGTGTCAGTGGATTTTCAGTACAAGGACACATCACACATGGCCACAGATGAATTATTCTCTGAATGGTTTCGTCACAAGCCCAAAAAATAGTGGCATTCTCAATTGGGCTCAAAGGATACAAAAGCCCAATACTCTGACAGGCTTGAAATGGTTCATTTGCAAACTACCAACTCAAATTCACCGCAAACAATAAATGAAATTAAAGGTCGATCCAACTGTAAAAACATGAAATTGAATGACTGAAAAAATAACAGTGATGGGGCTTAATATCGGTTCCAATCAAATTAAACGATATACATACGTATTCTTAATTTCTTGTTCTGTCTAGTAATGCTATGATTAATTTTAATAATCTAAAAACACAGTTAATTATTTGAATGATTTATGGTACATCGATTTGGTTTAATAATAAGGAGGGATCACATGGCGATGGATTATTGAATAAATATAAAAACTTTTAAAAATAAAATATATAGATAAATTTTTTTACTTATAGATTAATGGTGTTTTAAATTTTATATAATTTTATTATTATTTGATAGTCCATTTAAACATATCAAAATCTTATAAAGTTTGCAATGACCACAATTTAATGATCTTTAATGGACTATCAGATGATAATGAAATGACATAAAATTTAAAACACTATCAAGAGACATATCTATATATATCTATATTTAATTTTTTTAATATTTATTTAAAAGTTCATTATCAAGCAACTCGTTGTGAAGATCCCCACCTTTAATAATACTGATAAATATAATAATAAAAGTAGTGCATGGACTTTTTTCAAAATTAAATATGTCGATTTTTTAAATTAAAATCAGAAGTAAACACCTAGTACGAGATTCTCTTCCCTAGTTCTACCTCCCCTGGATTTGGCCAATCCTTCTGTTTTTAATTATTCTATAAACAAAATACCTTTCTGGAAAACCAACAGTCAACTGAACAGTAATTAAATAATTGGGATAAAAGAGGCGCACACAAGTGACCACAATTCAGCAACGATGATAATGTCACTTATTCGTTGCACAAATTGGTTTCCTATATGCAATATGCCTATGGACTGCGTCTATAGAAAACAAGAATAGCACCCGAATGGCTGGAAAAAAAACACTAGATAGTATTACCATAATGTTTTCTGTTTTTACCTTAAAAGTAGTAGCATAAAGTTGTTATTATTACGCACCAACAATTATTTAAAATAAAATTGGAAATGTAAATCAGGCTTATAAGTTATAACTGGATAATTTTCTTTAAATTAAGAAGATAATATAGATCTTGCTTATAAGTTATAACATTGATTTTAAATTTTGACTTGAAATCTTTTAAAAAATATGCAATGGAAGTTATATGTGAGGTCTATAAGGCTTGTTCTTTAGGTTGTCAATTATTGATCGATCTAATTTGAATCTAACCCGACCTGATATGATCCGAAAATAAATAGATCGGATATGGATTTAATTTTTTGACTCTGATTAATTATGTTTTTGAAATAATTTTATGATTTAGTACTAATTAAAACTTAAATATACATAAATTATACACTAATTAAGATTAATTATAAACTAATTAATATTTAATTATTTAAAATAATATAAAAATAATAATAATTATTTAATTATTTTACACGGGTCGGGTCAAGTTGACCCATAACCTGATTGGATTAGATATGAATCAATATTTTTTGATCTGAATATAATTAAATCAGATTTGAATTGAAATAAAAAATAATAAAATAATATAACACGATCCGATGCATTGAGAACTCTACATTCGGCTGGAGCTGACAGTGGCTCAAATACTTCAAGGAATATTTAGAGGTGTCATACTCATATCCGAAGGAAACGAATATAATTTTAATTTATCTATACAATAGACTCCCCCCAGAACCATGGGGTTGCGTTATAACATTTTCAAGCAAACAACAGAAAAAGAAATGAGAACATCTATCTTGTTAAAAGCCTAAAAGTTCGATTACCATTCTTTGACCTCCATCAACTCTCTCTCTGCTCTGAGCTCTCTCTGTTCCGAGAATATTATCATATTTGCCAATAAAATGACATTCAATCAATCTTCAAATTTAACAGAAATTCATAATTGATGATTGTTCTTGTACTTTAATTTGTTAGTACCAGAAAAAATTGTACTGCACCTGTACCAGTTGCTCAGATACCAGAGTTATAGATTTGAATATCCCTGACATACACCAATGCTTAGTACTATTACTACTATGACTAATTGCCACTTCTGATTTTTCTCCGAAATGAAAACAAAAAAAAAATCTGAGATTTGTTATATTCTCACTGCTCAATAGTGTCAGCCAACGGTCACCTAACGGTACAACTTCTATGTACGGAAAATAAATTGAAGCCCGATTATTTACATTTGAGCTCTTTATTTTTCTAAAAATAACCTATGACGAAAATACCCTCACGGGTCTGAGGTTATTAACTCTAGGGTTCTGCTCCCTTCTCTTTTCTTCGCCGAATCAATGAACTTCTTTGGTTTGAGGTGTGGATGGAGTACCCAACACTTGTCGCTGGTGTGCCCTTCCGTCTTACAGTGAGAGCACTTGGCTATCTCCCCCTTTCCTCCTCTCCGTCTGTCTTGAAGGCGCTGGGCTGAGAAGGCGTGGGCTTCCGGCTTGGGATTCGAGGCGATCGCTGCCATCGCAACTCTCCTAGTCGCCTCTTGTCGGATGTGAGAGGTTACCTCATCAAAAGATAATTTCTCGGTTGAAAGGAGGATTTGTGCTCTAATGGCCTCATAGCTCGGATCCAAGGCAGCTAGGAAAGTATAAACCCGATATGTCTCTTCTCTTTCTCGAATCACATTCAGGTCAGTGGTATATGGGCGATATGTTTTGAGTTCTTCGTACTTTGCCTTAACGAGCCCGATGAGTTCTGAAATTTCTCGGTTTTCTTGTAAAATTTCTCTATGGAGTTGGTAAATTTGAGAATGGTTTTTTTGATTGCCGAATTGGCCTTCGATTTCTTTCCATAACTCAGCCGCTGTTTCACAATAAAAGATTTCTGCTAATTGCGGTTCAAGATAGTTTGAGATAAGGGTCACTACTTGGCTGTCGATCATGTCCCACTCCTCTTGTTCATTGGTCTCTTCTTCGGGTCGCACCTTGCTACCGGTGATGTGCCCGAGAAGGCCTTTGCCTTTGAGTGTGGTTCTTGCTGCCCTGGCCCATGAGATGTAATTTCTTTCATTGAGAAGAAAATTAATTAGCCTTTGTGCGGAATTGAAATCTATATTTGATTTTATGATAATTGGATTTTGTGGATTGATTGGGGTATATGTAGTTCCTTTTGTCATGATTTGCGCTGGGATTTATGAATTGCGGAAGTTTGTTGTGTACAGGCAGATTAAGCTTGCTCTGATACCATGTCAATTTTTGATGAATACTGGTAAAATCGTTTTTTTATTATTGATCGATAACATTTACAATATCGGAAGTTGGCTTATATAGCCAAATGACCAACGGTCACCTAACGGTACAACTTCTATGTACGAAAAATAAATTGAAGCCCGATTATTTACATTTGAGCTCTTTATTTTTCTAAAAATAACCTATGACGAAAATACTCTCACGGGTCTGAGATTATTAACTTCTAAACCCATCGTATCTATTTCTCAACAGTCAGCATAGGGATAGGGTTCAGATCCCTCTAGTAATAAACAAAATAATTGTTATACCATATTATAGGAGTTATTACATACTTTGTGGAGATGGTGAAATGCTGCTAATCAAATGATCAGTGTTGGCTGCAATCATTATAGCTAATGAATTAAATACAACAATGCTATTGAATTTTAGGATACTGATGATTTAAAGAAAACCAAGAGGCCTTTCTTGACTCAATTTTTCTCTCCATTTTTTTATTAAGGTAATAAGGGTACATTGATTAGAAATTAAGTCTCTCCATTTTTTGTAGTTACATCCGTTGAAAATGTCCCTTTTGCCTTTGATTTATTACATTTACAGGCTTTCTCTATTACATTCTTTGGTGAATGGGGTGATAGGAGCCAGGTATGAGCAAATTTATTTCATCTTTAAAATCCTCCTTGTAGATTGCTACTATTGGTCTTGCTGCTGATGAGAACCCATTTGAAGTTGTCCTCGGTGGAATTTTGTATGCATTATTTTATTTGTTTTTCAAAATTTTCTTGCTATGAGTTTACATTTGTGGAGTGATTCTTGAAAAAAATTGAGATAAAATTATAAGATTTTCAAGGGAAGGAAACTTGGTCAGAATAAAATTTATAATAATTTTAGCCCTGCACCTGCTTGTAAGATTCAATTCAAGCTGGTGCATAGCAGTACTGACCTGACTGTTACATAACGCACAATTCTATATCCCCCCCCCCACACACACAAAATAAATATATAATGTTCCTGGTTTTCTAAGTAATAATCTACAGAAACAAACAGATATTAAGTATTGGAAATTATTTTTTGCACGTGACGCATTAAAGCATTTACTGGTAATTTGGAAACAGGGGGCAAGCACTTTGCACTATTCGTTAGGAAAGGGCCTGGCATCTCACATATCTGAGAAACTAGTACTCTCTCTTTCTCTCTCTAGTCCCTAGTTTAAACACTTGGGAATATGGTTTGTTGATGGCTGGTTTGACCCAGTTTGCTCTACTGATATATAGAACTTCTGTCCATCAACTGTAGCAGTAATGAACTTTATGGGTGCCAACATATTTTGAGGTTTTAATTTTTTTTTCTCATCTTTGAGTTTTAATTTGATGAAAGTCACCATTAGGTTCTCACTGCTCAATAGTGATGAAAGTCTGATATGAACACTAGATCAAAGTCACCATTAGGTGTTGTGAAACATAAGCCACTCGTACAACTCAACTACAAAGGATAAAGAATCCAACTTAAAAAGTCTTAAGCATTATTTGGTTGGGAGTATGGACCCATTCTCTACCTGACATGATAAAAAATCGCTAATAATAAGAGATTCACATGTCAAATAAAAAGGAACGGACACTTTTACACAGATTTTTTACAGCCTCTGAAGACGATTTGGGCGTGGTTTTCGTTTTGCTTTAGAAGTAAATGATTATTTAAATTATTCCATTTTTACACAGATTTTTTTAACTCAGTTCCATTATTTAAATTCTTAATATCCTTTTGGACACATTTAGGAGCAAGAAAGTTTTGATAGACGAATAAAATACAAGGACTACCGAATAAAATACAACATAAAAGTGTGTATAAATTTTATTAGACAACCACAATGTAATATAACTAATTAATTTCATGTGTTGAATCAGATATATCAGTACATTAAGAACAACTGATTAATAAAAAAATAGTAAAATCATTTTCATAAATACTATAAAATTCGACAATAATTAATGGCTATTCCAGCAACTTAATTATATGTTTTACGTTTAAATTGGATCATGACAAGCCACTTAATAATATCCAGATCAACAAAAGAAATCCAAATTCCAAAATAGAATGAAAACCGAGTTATTAATTGAGGATTAGTTTCTAAAATAAGCATTGTTGACAAGTAAAATAAGCACATAAGAATCAGAGGCAAGCAGCAAGCCAGCAACTGGCAAGTAAAACAAAGAAGAGTAAGCAAAGGAAAGGTAACAGATAACATGCAACATTGCGCCATCTAGGTCCCCACAAGAAATCAGCAACACAAAAGAAATGTGACACCAAAAAAGGATAAATAAATAATGTAACAGATCACACCGTGCCATCCATTTGCGTCCCACTTGGCACCAACCAAACAAACTACAATTAAATAAAAACCTAGATAAAATGTCTACATGTGATTTCAACCTAAAGTCCTGGGCTGACGCTTCACCCACATTGTTGGTGCATTCTACAATATATTTCCAAATGCAAAAGTTAATCTGCACACTTCTATTATTGCTGTGAAGAATTTTACACTCTTTTATTTAATTGTAGCAGAGCAAATGTTTATTTCCATTGGCTCCTAAAATAAGAACGTTTAAACTTTCAATTTTAAAGTGAATGTAATGCACATGATAGAAGTTAGATCCATCTGTTTTTTTCTTATTTCCAATGTACTGTTATAGAAATGAGAAGAATTGCGAAACATTACAATAAATTAATCATCTATTGCAGAAGAAACCAAATTTTCTGACTCTAATGCTTGTGGAGAGCTCTTCCAGCTAAAATAGCTGCATCCATTACAAGAGAGATTTCTTGAATAACTTGGGAAACAGAGCATTGGTTCCCCTGAAATGTGGGACCTTCTGAGTTCACCTTCTTAATGCAGTTGAGCAGGTTCTGGTTGCATTCCATGTTCAAGTAGTCATCTGTTTTACCATATTAAATAAATTACTATTATATTGAGAAAAATGCAATTTATTCTTATAAGATGAGGGTTTTTAGTAATTAAATTCTAATTTGTCTGAACCTTATTAAAAATTAAATCATAGTATCTCAAAACAAACAGTTCCGTTCTGTCTTGAACCGTGAGGTATATTTGTACCGTGAAAGAGATGTAGAATGAAAGAAAGGGACAGAGGGAATACTATTGCTGGAAGTGACACAAGCATCATGGACCATGCAACATGCATCAAAAGCATCGCACGGCTTCTCACCGGGGCAGCCGGTGTACATGACCCCGCAGTACTTGCCATATCTCAGTATAGGTGGTACTGAAAACAGAGAAGACAAAAATGTATTATCATTTTTCAGAAAAGGATATTTATGTAAGCCTTCCAAAGTCCAAAGTGTCACTATTTTTTTGTGTATAGGTGCAATTTCTTTTTCCAAAAGGGAAGAGAACAATTCTGTTCTTTTTTTCAGCATGTCAAACACAAAGTTATTTTCAATTTTGACATATATGCCCTTCAAAAATGTAACAGCATGCGAAAGCATCCAAGGTACTCCGTTTCTGTTCACAATTCTAAACAAGAGGATACCTCATATTGAAGTAAACTCACTGTCAATTTTTTCATATTTCCGTAAATGCAGATCTCTTTAGTTTTTCCTTTCCTCCTAGTACTAGGACCTGCTTTTGAATGTTCTTTTTTTTTTAATGTAAAGACAGGACTGAAATTTACTTGAAGTATAGCATTCTCTCTTTTTCTTTCTTTTTTTCAAATTAAGATTGGGACAGGGCCATATTTTTTTTTAATTAAACTTGTACATTTGAAAGCATTGGTTGTGTTTAACTTCTTTTTTCAAAACTAAGTCTGAAACTTCATTTAGACAAGTATTATTATCACATAATTATTGTATGGTCGTAGTATTCTTTCCTGTACAATTATACACATGACTGCATTTAAATCATCTAGACTAATTTTCTGGAGTCATGCACCTAATGCTTTCGTATGATGTAAATTGTTGTTTAATTTTCTGGAGTCAAGCACCTAATGCTATATTAGGAAAGTTATATAGAAAAAAAAAGAAAATTAAATGAAAGGTAGAAACAATTTTCAAAAAAAGTGGCATACCGTCGCAATTCTCCGACCTGCAAGTGCGGCTGCAGCCCTGCTTATTCTTTGATGTTCAAAAAAAAAAGGAAACGATTTCATTTCTCAAAATATGTGAACAAACAAGCATAAATAGTAAGGAAACAGAACATAACAGAAAATAAATTTTGATTCAGACCGGAGCATTTAGGCCAAAATTATAAGAATAAAGTCCAATTCCAATTGATTGAGCTTGACTCTCAGTTGCTGACAGGAGGAGCAAAAGTACGAGTGATTGCCAGAAGACCATGGCTAGGCTTTCCTTTTAGAGAGAAGGGGGGGGGGGGGGGATGTTGGCAGCAGCTGAAAGCGTGTCAACAAAAAAAATGAAAGAGAGAAAATGAAGTTGTGTAGAATAGTGACGTTTTGGTGAAACAGAGGAAGAAGATAGGGGTTTATATAGCGAGAGGGCTTAAGAGCACGATTTGCTCAACGAGTAAAGACCGACCTTAATTATTTTATTTATTTCATATTTCGCTGAGGATAATCTTCCGACGTTAATCAATTGCTCTGTATATTAATATTATTAACAGATTTAATTTGTTGGGTATGTTTGTACTTGGACCCTGTTTTTTCTTCCTCCACTCTCTCTCTTTTGTGGGGGAGGGGCAGTCTTTTCGCGAATCGGCATCCTCTTTAGTACTCTACTGTATAGTATTTTCGGTGTCTTAAAATCAAGGCCTCGTTTACTGTATAGTACTTTACTTAGAGGGAGTAGTTGAGCTTATATATTTTTAACTATTGGAGTACTTTACTTAGAGTGACTCCAAAACGAGGCCTTGTTTTTTCAACTATTGGAGTCAAGGGCAAAGCGTTGAGAGCTCAACCCATAAAAATATATAAGCTCAGTCTGCATTTTAAAGTGTCTCTTATCCTTCACTGTCTCCCTCTTCTTCAGTTCGGACCGCCCATTATACACGATATAGTACTATTTTATCAATATTCATCCATATTGAACATATTCATTCATGTTGAGCTCCAAAATTAATAGCAATCGCATGGATATAATTAGGGACGGAGGTAGGATTTTGGTCGAGAGGGCAATTATCAGATTGTAATAGCTTATCGGGTTCAAATTAATTAATTAATTGAATACCAAAATAAAAAAAATAATAATTTAATATATAGTATTACCTAACAAAAAAATTCAAAATAATATCATTTTATATATTAAAAGTAATAACAAAATAAAACTCAAAATAATAAATAATCAAGTTAATGATGAAAGTTTTCCACTACGAAACTTTATATTTCAAAATCTTTACATAATTATTTCATTATGTAAGATATTAAATATATTTTTCCAATAAAAATAATCAAACAATTTAGGAGGGGGAACAAAAATGTTTTCTAGAAGGAAATATTACCAAAAACATTATCTAAAAATATTATTTTTCAAAATCTAAGAGAACAGCTGCCCCTAGATTCTTTAAATCTGCCACTAAATATAATAAAGAATAATGATATATTGCCTCTAAGATTATTCCTTATTTTTTTCATTATCATTAGATCCTTTAAATCAGTTATGATGAAGTGATGGGACCCCTAAATATAATAAATAATAATGATATATTGCCTCTAAGATTATTCCTTATTTTTTTTCATTATCATTACACGTGGATCTAACATGCAATATTTTTTTAGTAATCTATTTTTCAGTTATGATGAAGTGATGGGACAATGTTGAAAGCATTTTATTTTTTTTTATAATAAAAGTATATAATATATAATTTTTCTAATGTTCTCTATAGTGCCCCATGTTGCTCCTATCACTTGTGACAAAAGACACTTACAAAAAAGTGAAATAAATATGTAAGTAATTATGAATGAAATGAGGTGTGAGTAATTATGAATGAAATGAGGAAATTACAAGGCCGCTATATCAGCGTCCTATAATATAAATGGGGGAGGAATGGACCGTTTTTTTTAATAAGCAAAAAATATATTATAATTAAAAAAAGTAGGCCAATAAGGTGGTATTTTTGATATATAAGCTGGTCGTTACAGCTTGGTGTGTCTCAAAAAAAAATCTGAGGTCGTCTTTGCCTCTCCCGTCCCCAAACCTCGGGTCGTAGCTGTCACACCCGACCCCATATTGCGGTCGTCCCACGCAGTCACAACCTCAACTCATATTTTTTTTTCCCATTTCGAAATTCCCCGCCCCATCCCTGACTTTCTTGCTCCCAACCACCGACAGCCAAAAGAAAAAAGTTTAAAAAAATAAAATCGCCTACTGTGTATGGATACATATTGCAGTATGTATATTATGGGTCACCCAATTTCATCTTTTTCATTTGTCGTGTCTCGACAGAGTATGTATACACACATATAACCATAATATATAAAGTAGAGGACTCCGATTAATTTTTTTTATGTTCGCTTGAAACAAAAAATTAAAACAACAAATGAAATGATGCAAGAATGAGGAATTATTTCTTATTTTTGTCATTTTTGTAGTGAAGTTCTTTTTTTTTTCTTATGCATATTATGTTTTGTATATTGTCAAATTTCCTTTACATCGCCCAACCATATATTATATTGTATCTACTTCTAAACTTCAATTTGTTTGTTTTTCTCAATATAAATTCTTTTTATGAAATATTGAATTACTAAAGATATGTAAAACTGATAATTACTATGTAATTTCAATATTTAAAATAATTATCCAAAAAGTATGTAATTAGCATCAATCCTCCTAGACCGTTGAAATATTCCTCATTGGAATAATTAAAGGCCTAATGAATAAATGTCAAAGAAAAAAGAAAATTAAAGTACTTTATTTTTTCTTCCTTTTGCATTTTAGATGTACTTTATGTTTTTCTTCCTTTTGCATTTTAAAAGTACTTTAAAATGAGATAATCAGATTATAAAATAAGAGATAATCAGACATATTTATCAAATTATGAAATAATATTAAAAAGTAGGATTATTCATAATATTTGTAATTGTATTTTATTCATAATATTTGTAATTGTATTATATTAATAATATGTGTAATTGTATTATGTTATATAATTACAATTTTTAATAATTTTCTCTCTCTCTATGTTATGAAAATATTTTGATAATAGAATGAATTTACTTTAAAACAAAATAGAATTTAATATATGTGTAGAAAAATAATAATCTTATAGATATGCATATATTTCATTTCTTATTATTTATAAAAAAATATTATCTTAAGAAATATTTGAATAAATAATCAATAAGTATATATTTTTTCAAGTCATAAAAAAATTTCATGTCTATCACCTTCCAAATATATTTGTTCGTCTTATCTCTTAAAAATAAATAAGTGATATTTTTAAGATTAATTTTATGATTTATTATATTTATTTATTTCTTAATAACTTGTATTAAAATTTAATATAATATTTGATGTTAAATTCAATTTATTATATATCAAATTATTGAACATATGGTTAAAAATACAACACAAACAAGAAAAGGTGAATTTTATGGCCGATGAATTCAAAATTCTTGTTTAATTTCTCATGGTGATTATATTGAAATTCTGGTGCACTTTTAAAATCTTTTGTATATCCATAAATATAGTACAGCCAATGGTTGAAATCATATTTTTAGGATTTGTAAAATTTTAAATGTCTTTACGAATTCTAATATGTGATTTTGTATCAAGTTGAAGTGTTTATATAAATTGTAAACTTCTATATCATTACTTTTATTTAGATCGTCAAAAATATTTCTAGTCAGCTGCATAAAAGTTTGTCCCCAAAAGCGTTGTAATTAATTATAAGAGGTTCAAAATATACCATAAGAGATTCATTCATTATATATCATAAGTTATTCATTCTTTAAATACATATTTCAACAATCAAATATAAGTTCAAATACAACATAAATACAAGTTCAATGCAACTCTATATCAAATTACATCATAGATTCGAATATTGTACAGCCAATGGTTGAATCGATAATAATATCAGCCTTAAAATTTAAATTCAATGCACTTTTATTATTTCTTTAAATCTATAATACCATATTCCTTTTAGATATCCTGCATTAATTAAAATGTTAGTTAATGCATCGGCTACCAATATTGATAAGAACAAAGAAATGGAGTCTTCTTGTCTCTAACCCCTCCTATATTTAAACTAGTTTATAAATTCTCTATTGAGATCCACACAAGTTCGTCCGCTAGCAAAAATGTATTAATCAACAATGATGATTTTCGCTGATAACTTCTCTTTTCTAATCACCTCAGACAAATACAATCTTGACCATCCAATTTTTGAAAATGAAAGGCCCAAAACTCGTTAAATCTATGGCAGAATCTCCCTATTTTTTTTAAGGATGATCCACTTTTGTTCAAATTCTTTTGTCACAAAAATTTCAAGTAGAAAAATCCCGAAGTAATCTTCTAAAAGCATAATGGTTTTGTGGCATAATTTGATCATTGTCTTTGGTAACAAGTA
This sequence comes from Schoenoplectus tabernaemontani, assembly GCA_037127355.1. Classification (NCBI taxonomy): domain Eukaryota; kingdom Viridiplantae; phylum Streptophyta; class Magnoliopsida; order Poales; family Cyperaceae; genus Schoenoplectus; species Schoenoplectus tabernaemontani. The sequence continues at coordinate 16,771,948 of CM073743.1, read as the reverse complement.
CTATAAAAAATCTTCTCAACAATTACCCTTCTAGATACAAATTTAAAGTATTTGAACGGTTGGTACAGTTGATTATAACATGCATTGGTTATTTAAACATTTAGAATTCTTTTAGTGCATAAGATATTTAAAAAATAAAATAAAATTGTAAGTAATGTAAAATGGTAGAATGCAAGTTAAAAATATAGCTGTTTGTAAAATAAAATAAATTTTGAGAAATATAGAATTTAATTTAATTGAAAATTTAGCAAATGTAAAATTGGTTGAATATTTTGGTCATGTACTGGAACCGTGTGTCTAGTATAAATGATAATTGATTTCATCTTTTTGCGGAATATCGTAGGTTCAAATTCTGAAAAAAAAAAAATATATATGCCAGTTTATGGTAACACTACTTAAAAAAACGTCGGTAATGCGTGCATAATGTCAAAGTCCAAGACACTCTAACATGCATGAATAGTTGTCAAATTATTTGCCCAACACTGCAAACGTATTACTTTGAAAATCTGAAAATATCTAATTATAAAGTTATTTTTTTCTTATTGAAAAAGAATTTGGTTCAAGATTCTATATTTTGTAAAAAAAAAAAGAAGAAGAGAGAGGTACAGTCATCAGTTCTAAACGCAGAGAAGCCATAAAAAATATTTAAACAATGTTACGGTACCAAGTTAAGATCATGTTAACTCGATCATATACTCCTAAAACCTCTAAAAGATGTACACATTATTTGAAGTTCAACAGAAACCAATATAAAAACTATATGTGGATAGAATATCCATATATGAATAAATTTAAAGCGTGTTCCTAGAGCATATAGTATTTTCATGATCCTAACTCAAAAAAAATTATCAAATAGTTTTCAAATTTTGATTTATCATTCTTATTACATTTTTCATATTAAAATCTTACGGGGTACAAAAATTTATGGTGTTTCGAATTTTCTAAGTCATTTTTTTAATTTTAAAAAATAATATATAAACATTTAATATTTTTTTATTATTATTATTATTTTCTCCGTGTATACATACATTCCCCGAATGAGTGCATGCATTTCATTTACTTGTAAAGGGACTTGCATACCAATCTGTCTAAATAAATACACCCATAAGGGTGTTTCCTGTTTCGCATTGACTGGAACCTACCAATCAAGGATTGAAAAATAATATTGAAGCTACATTAAGTCTGGGGCGGTTTAAAGTTCGCAAATCATGACAACTACATCGTAACTATTATCAAAAGAAAAAGAAAAAAAAATCGTACTTGTTTTTCCCCTCTTCTTCATTTGTTACGTTTTCTGGTAATCCATATTACGTGCTTAATTATGGGAAAAGTCTGTTATTATTTTTTAGATAAATATTAGATTTAAGTCATCCATATTACGTGATACATAGAACGTGTTTTAGATATTCCAAGTCAATTTTAAAAAACATTAGTCTCTTATCAAATAATTTTATTTTTCTATGTGTATGATTTTATCGACGACATTATAATGAATGACAAATCAAGTTTCAAATTAACTCAATTTTGCTATCCATCCTATCAAATTGGTCAAAAGTATATTTATAATTACAATTTTTAAATTTCAATGATATTTAATTAATAGAAATATGTATCACAAAGTTGAATATACTACAAAACTCGAAGTATATATGCTAGAAACATTGTTTTATATTTGAAAATTTTAAACTGCAAGCATATATTTTGTTTTGCAATTTTTATTTTTTTTATCACTAACCAACCCGACCGTAATATTCTAATTGCAGAAGATAATTTCTGGATATCTGTTTACCCCTGAAAGGTTGAAGGAAGAAATACAAGAGAGAAAGCCAAGATCAAACCCTATGAAATTTGAAGCGATACAATCCACGTACTACATGGAATAGTATCAATGCCAAGCTAGTATTTTGATACAACCAATCATGAGAAATCCAAATGTGATTTTTGCTTTCAAGGTGACCTGGTGCCAAAGTCGTGAGCAACCACCTAACCATGCTTTAATTTGTGTCAATTCTTGATAAGTAGTCGAGTCTCTTATGACCAAATTACCCTCATGTTAAGGGATTGAAAGTCAATTTCACAAGGCGATCAGTGCCGAAAATTTGGGAGCAACCACTTTGATCAAGTCTAGATTTGTATTAATTCTTGATAAGTAGTCGGCATTTGATCAAATCAAACCCTAATGAATATCAATATAAGTCTAATTGGTATTTAGTTAGGGTGGTTTTACGCAAGGAGAATTTATTTGGCGAGAGACAACGAGCTACAACTGATAAATAGGGATTTTATAAGAATAAAATAGGGCTTTATTGATCATGGAATTTTTAGCACAAGCAGACAGGGGTAAAAATGGAATATAAAAATACAGGGATGATCATCATGAATTTGGAGAATTTTGGTGAAAATTTCATGATTTTTGGATGAAGAGATCTATTAAAATGAATTAGGAAAAGAAAATTAAGGCAATTTTAAAGGTGAGATCGGATCAAGGGCTTTATGGGTGCAATTTGGAGCAAAAAGGCCTAACCGGGTGTAATGCGGGGATGTTGAGCAAAGAGAGACACCTAAATGGCTATTGGAGATGTTTTTGAAAGAGCGAGATATTTGCATGGACTTGGTGCACAACTACTGAGTCTCATTAAACCTGACATGTGGGGCCGGATCACATGTACCGAGTCCACCCGAAACGCATCACCCTCCCCTCTCCATTTCTTCACTGCCGCTGGGGCCCACGATGGCAGAGGCCTGGTCTCCTTCCCTGCGTTGATTTCTTCTCTGCTGAACTCAATTCCTAATCGAAGAAATAAATCAAAAATGGGGAATGGCTCGATCAGTGACGAAAAATTACAAACCTTATATCATTAGAAAGCCCTTGATGAGGAGAACTCGATGAAGCAATCGCCACTCAATTTAATGTACTGTGCATCACTCGCACTCAATGAATAAAGAATCGGGTGTAAAGTTCAATTGGGCGATTTGGAGAACAATCAAACAAATTGGCGGCTCGAGAAAGCTTCATGTGGGACCCGCGATTCGGTTGAGGCAGATTCTGCGGCACGAATTTATCCTAATCTATATGAATTTCATAGTAGGATTGGTGCACAAGGCGAGAACCGTTAAAGGAAGGAAATTCACTCGGTGTTTTGAGAAGAAGGAGTAGGGAAAAGATGAACTATAATCACAGTGCCACGCTGGCGATCCAAATCATCGATTTTTCTCACAACAAACACAAGTGAAATGAATCCACACCATTGAAACAGTGAAAGAGGGGCTGAGATGCAGCCATGTCAGCGATCCAAGGGAGCAAAGAAACACAATTGGTGCAAGGAAAAGCACAATTGAGCCCTATCTGAACCCTATAAAAGCATTAGAATGACAATTGAGCAGGGGGCCGGGTGATACTCCTTTTCATTACTCCTCTCCATCCTTTCTGGTATTATCAAAAATCTGTCCATCCATTATACTCCTAGGCTGATAGATCTCGGTTATAAACCTGAGAACTCAGCAAGATTAACAAAAACCCGGCCAATTGATCATAATCCAGCAGCAAGGGAGATTGAAGAGCAATAACACGAAGATCTTGGAGAAGGAAGAAGGCAGCTTGACCAATTGATAGTAGTTTCATTAGAAACTCTCAATTAGGTCAAGTTAGAGCAATACAAGCATTGTCCCTTGCCAACATCACAGCTAGGTATTGCAAGTTCTTGTTAAGATGTAGTTCTTGAAGAAATTACCTTGTAAGTGAAGAGATAAGATTCATTACTCTTTACATTCTTTATCCTGTTCATTTGCTGCCTCTTGCTTATAATTCTATTTTTCTCTTGCTATTCTTTACCTTTTTTTGCAATAAAACATGAAATTGATGCCATGATTGATATCCAGTGAGCCATTGGCCCAAACACAAGGTGTTTGGTGTGCCTCTAGGCCTGGATCAATCATCAATATAAGGAATTTTCATATTGTCAATTGCTATTTCAATTATCTTGGTTGAATCTTGTTTCTGTTTCTTTCCTTTTATTTTTCTGTCAAATGATAATTAAGAGCCAAGGAAAGTTGATAATCAAGCACATCTCGTGAGCCACTGGCCCAGATAATTCTGGTGAGCCCTTAGGCCGAGATAGATGCAATTGAGGGAAAGGAAGATGAACAAGTAATCTAATTGGAAGTTATTATGAGTAATAGCAAGAATTTCAGGGATTTCATTGAAAGGTAACAGATTGGTGAAGATATTAAGTAGAAATAATGCTATGGATTGAGAATATAGTGTTAATATTGATTCGATTCACCAATTTATCGATGAAAGCACGGTCGGTACCAGATTGGTACCAAAGCACAGAAACGGTACAGGTGACGCCATGCCTTCACCGTACAGATCTCCAATCGAGCACCACCATGAGGATGTGGGTGTCAAGGCGATACTAGTACCATTGTCTGATCTTCCGTTGGCACCTCCGATCACCGGCGACACCCTTCTGCGCGGATCTCAGAGCGCGATGAAGGAAAAAGTCAAAAGGATTATTTGGCGCGGTTGTTAAAATGAAAGCACCAATCTTGGCACGCTCTCACTAATCCTGAAGTAATTCAACGATGTCAGGGTGATGAGAAGTCTAGACAACAAATAGAGTACATCACGGGCGTTCATCTATTTCAGTACAAATCTTGAGAATATCCGACGGATGGGCTAAGTCTGTTTAAATAAATCAAAAAGCCTGGCCCATCAGCGAAAAGAATAAAAATAAATCAAATTGGGCCCATTTCGCAGAGAATAAAAATTTTAGCCCAGTATATTAAGCCCAACTGACAGATAATAACAGAATATTAAAATTAAATAGTAAATAAATGATTTGAAAATGCTATTGAATTCCAAATTAACTCAAATTTGTTTCTAAAATTTTCTTATTTTTCATACTATTTTTCTGTACAATAATATTTCAGTTTTAGAAATATAATCATGATAAAACAATTTAAAAGCAAAATACATTACATATATTGATATAGTTGACCTAGCTTTGACTTGTCATTTTAAATGCTATAAAAATTCCAAAAATACAAATAAAAATCATAAATAATAACTAGATATATTTTAGTGATTTTTCAAGTGATTTTCCATGAAATAATAATGATGATAGTAATATACTATAATAAATAGTGAGATTAGCTATATTCTTTGATAAATAAAAATATAATAATAATAGATATTATATTGATATTTTCTGTAGAAAGAATAATAAAAATAAATAGCACAAAATAAACAAAAATATACTACTATGGTAATAAATAGTAAAATACATTTTTTCTATAATAAAGAATGATAATATAGTTTTATAATATGAATTGTATTTCTTTTGTTATTTCTATACAAATATACAAAAAAATACTTTTGATGAATAAAATGTAATAAAAATAATAGTTGTAATAAAAACATAATGAATTTCATCTCTTATGACTATTTTCAACTAATAATAAAAATCTTATACTTTTCTATAGATAATAAATAGAAATAATAAATATAGATATAATGAATAGTATAATAAATAGGATAGAATATTAGTAATGATTTCTTTTTAGCTATTATAGATATTAAAAATATAAAAATAATAATAATAATAGGTAAAATAGTATAACTAACCATCTTTTAATTTGTAAAATGATTCTTACATAATGAATATTGTTTCAACATAATAGAATATAATAACAAAATTCTATTACTTTAGCTATTATAAACATTTTAAAAATACTAATAAAAAAATCATAACCATTTTACTTTCTATTATTTTTGTAAGTGATTTTCTACAAAATAATAAGGTTTAGAAATAATAAAAATAAAAATTCTATTATTTTAACCATTATAAAAATCCCAAAAATATTAATAGCTACCCCTTTTCTTATTTTTGTAAATAATTTTCTACATAGATAAATAGAGTTTAAAAATAAAAATAATAATAATAATAATAATAATAATAATAATAATAATAATAATAATAATAATAATAAATAAATGCATCTTCATGATAGAAATAATAATGGAAGATATTACATAATAGACTTTGTGCATTTTAGAAATGAATAAATATGCTCACATAAGGAGTATAGAGCCACATAAGAATATTTGCACACATGATATAACATTTAGAACGATTAGTCAAGACGAGAACATCTTGACGGAGGATAAATAAGGTTGCAATGACAACACGAGAAGATACGTTGAGACGAGAACATCTTGACATGAGATGAATAAGGCTTTGATAGCAACATGAGTGAATACGTCGAGACAAGAACATCTTGACGCTTAATGAAGAATAACATCTTGACGCTTGATGAAGCTACGATATTAACATGGAGATATATGTCGACTCGAAGAAGAAGAACATTATGATGTCCTAGATAGGTGACATCTTAATGACTCGCTGCCATGAGCAAGTAACTCATGATTGAATACGCTCACACAAGGGGTGTAGGGCAACATAGTAATCTTGCACAAGTAATGCAACATGTAGAATGATTAGTTGAGACAAGAACATCTCGACGCTCGTTGAAGATTGACCAAAGCTACGACGTCAGCATGGAGAGATATGTCGACTTTGAAGATGAAGAACATTACGATGTCCTAGCGAAGTGACATCTTAATGACTCGGTGTCATGAACAAGTAATTCATGACCATTTGAGTAGCCGGCAAGACCGAACTTGTCCGTCGATGAGTTTGTCTCTGGCTCATTTCCCAAGAATGTGAGATTGAATCGGTCTGTTGGTAGATTCATCCACAAACAGATGAATGTGAACCGTTCGTAGGTAGGTTCCTTCACTAACACATGCCTCAATGTTGAACCGGCCCGGCGCTTCGGGTTTGACATTGTGTGCAAGTGTGTTTCCTAGGTTTATGAATCGGCTTAGTGCTACGAATTCATGATCTAGAAGATCGGTGAGAAGAAATACGTGGGCCATATCCACCCTTCTCCGATTCACCAACCTCAAGATCAACCGGCTCGTCTTCGAGTTGTATTTTGTGTGATTGGTTGTTGACTAGTTAAGATTGAACCGGTTGTTTGTAGGTTTATCTTCTAGATCAACAAAGGTAGAGTCGATCGTATGTAGACTCACCTCAAGCCCCTATGAAGAGATTAACTGGTCCGTTGGTAAGGTTACATCTCGAGGTGGCATGGGTGAACCGATCTGTTTGTAGGTTCGTCCCCATAGGATAAAACCGATCTGTTTGTAGGTTTTGTCTTCCATAGATTGAACCGTCTGTTTGTAGGTTCATCTTCCGTAGACCCTTTTTATAAACCTAGACGACCACTTGACCATCTTTTAACTATACTATTTGCTTCTCTCTTTCAAAGATCCAAGAGGTGCCTCGAGGTTCGTAGCCCAGGGTAATTAACGGTGGGGGCTTGCGCCCACCGGAATCTACAAGAACTCACAATCACTAAAAACCCCCGAATGTGCATCCAAATATCTCTAATCGGCCAGAATCGGCCGACACCCAGCAGATGCACGCTCGGGAGGGATCTCCGTGTCCTTCTTCCGCAACCCATCGCCCGGCGGCGGTGCGGAGCGCGCGAAAAAGGGTCGCACAGGATCTGGCACGCCCGGTGGGACCTAGATTCTCCTCTTATCTCTGAAAGAGAGAGTCAAATAGAATAGTTAAGAGATACAAGTGGTCTTCTATGCGCTAAAAATGACTAATAATTTTCAAGTGTTTTTGTTTTTGCAGGAAATGGCATACTTTGGAAATTTCAACCTCGCTCCCTACACCGTCACTCCCGCAAAGAGCCCCAGAAGGCAAACTATTCATGTTCTTTGGGACCATCCCGCAAGAACTTACCATCTATGGCCCAGCTCCAGTGGCCGCGATCACTCCCGCAACCGTCCGGATCTCCATCCCGGACGAGGAGGAGGAAGAATCGATTACCCTGACTCCCAAGGGGATCTCAAATAACGTCATGGCCTCTCCTACTACCTCCCCAAAGAGGAGAAGGCGCCGTCTAAGAAGACGGCCCCAACGGCCGCAGCCCAAACTACGCAACTCTCAAGCGTCCGGGAAGAGGGCCCGGATGCATACCGAAATCCGGTGGTGGCTAGGCCGGCCATCCCGGTCTCCAACAAATTCACGAGCCCTCCGCATAGTGGCCAAGAACTCGGCCACGAGCCGGCTCCGCTGGCATGGGAGGTGCCTAAGCCCACACCTCGCCCAACTCAAAGGCCTCGGCGCCGCCAGACAAGTCTCAAGCCCCTGCAGGAAGCCATCTACAAGGCTCACGGGGCCCTCAAGCGAGAGGAAGAGCGTGAGAAACACTAGGTCGAGACAATACGTCTCCCGCCCTAATCAATCTCAAGACATGGCCCGCCGCAAGCCATTGTCTCCACTCCGAACCCAAGAGAGGTTTACATCAAAGGCAACACCTAGCACTCGGCGGTGTGGGTCCCGAAGGGTTCCCACCAACGAAGCCCCAATCTCAAGCCCGGCCCAACAAGGCGGCGGCAAATCCAACGCTCCGCCCGAGAGCGTGTTCAACCGCCTAGGTCGAAAAAGTGTATTCGGTAGGTTAGGCTCAAGAATACCACTCAACAAAACCGAAAATAACCGCGCCCGACCAAACGAAGAAGAAGAGAAGAACCGCTCGCTATGAAGAGCACTTCTCGTCAACACCATCAAGCATAAGCTACGACACCGATCAGGACACGATCTTCGAGGTGAATATGACCCAGGATGACCGGTCTCCGCCTAATCAAGCTCACGTCACAAACACCAACAAAAATAATGGTAGAAAAGGGAGACCCCCAAAGAGAGTCAACCCCAGGGCAACAAGCAGGGAAGGGGAAGACCACAACGAAAACCCTGACTTCTTCGATAATGAAGATGACGTTGAAACACGTCCTGAAGTGCCAATCGATGAAATAGAAATATTAAAAGGCCACATCGAGGCACGGGACGAAGAGCTGATTAGGCAACGGGAGTTAATCGCTACCATGCTGAAGCATAATGAAGAATTAATTAAGGCGGTCAAGTCATTGCAAGAATCACAAGACGCCAATTTCAAAGCTGGTAGCTCCCGTCAAGAAGGGGTTCACAGTACCAAGAGCAATCATAAAGAAAAACAACCCGTCAATTCTAAACCTCATCCACATAGAACCATAGAAGTGGAGGCTGAACCAACGGGAATATCCCGGAAGGAGATTCAAGCCATGATTGCCCAACAAATGCAAATAGCTGGAGGTGGATACGCTATCCCTCCCGTCAAAAACTGTGGACATCCATACCCCGCCATATATGATTTGGAAGAATATCCTAAAGGGTATGTGATCCCCCGCTTTAGGACCTTCTCCGGGGAAGGCAATAAAGACCTGAACCCCGAACAACACCTGGCCCACTTTGTAGCCTCGTGCGGCAACACGGGCGGCAATGATGCACTGTTGTTAAGACAATTCCCTCAGAGCTTGGTGGGAACCGCCTTTCAATGGTACTATTCATTAGAAAACAACAGCATCAGGACTTGGGACGAGATGGCGGACTCGTTCGGGGCACGATTTGTCATGGTGTCGACAAGATAAACATAGCCGATCCGCAAGCACTAAACCCAAGAAAGGGAGTCAATGACGATTTTATCAACGGATGGCGGAACCTCGCATCAAATGCGACCGCACATTAACCGAAGACGAGGCCGTCAACCTAATCATGAAGAACATTGACGGATGGATGGGCATGCTTCTGGGTGTGACAAAGGTCAACACATTCAAAGACTTGCTCAGGTCGGTATCCAACATGGAAAGGATGTCACCGCACACCGTGCCGAACTTCATGAATAATAGGCCGCAACGAGGGGCCCGAGCTGAAACCAAAGTGGCATTCACCTCGTTAAAAGATAAGATGGTTGCCAACGCAGACACCCAAGGTGGCAGCAGTAGCATAAATGGCAATAATTACAATAAGGGACCCAGGCCCAATCCAGGAGGGAGTTCACGGAGTTTCGAATCCCTTAAACAGAAGAAATCCAAACCGTACTCCTTCAGAAAAGATAAAGTTGCCCAAATCTTCGAGAGGGCATCGAAGAATGGTTCTAACCTGTGGCCGAAGAACGCCGGAAGATGCCGATAAATCGGACGAACCCAACTTTTGCCCATACCACAGGATAATAGGGCACTCAATTGAAGATTGCTGGGTCTTCAAAGATTGGGTCGAGAAGGCGTATAAAAACGGTGAAATTACTTTACCTAAGGGGTTCTTGCAAAGCCATCATCCCATGAAGCGAGCCAATATGATCTCTCACGAGGAAGAGAAAGTCCGGGCCGGTCAAGCGAAGACCAGAAGAACAATGGACTACGCACCTATCGAAGAAATCAATTAAAATGCTTAAAGCCCTTAAGAAAGAACCTGGCATGAAATGGAAAGACGACATCACGCCAGTGGTCCCACCAAAACCCAGGGTATACTATAAGGTAGACCAGAGCCAAGACCAGGTTCTTAAGAAGAAAAAGAAGCATAGAAGCAACAAGTCCAAAAAGAATAAGATTGAAGAATACGAGCAGGGCAGTCCCGAGGTGATTACCCTCCAACACTTCATCTCCAAAGAAGACTGGGAGAAGTTAACCCTAAGCCAAAAGAAAGAAGATGTAAATGAAGAAATAAATAAAGAAGAAAGCGAAGAGATCTGGGGTGCTTCGTGCAATATGGTATATTCTTCTCACGACGAAGATATGCCAACTTTAGAGGAGATGTTCTTCCCGAATGATGAAGGAGAAGCAAGCACCTCGGGACCAAAAATGAAGAATGTAAAGCCGTACTCTCGGTCCGGACTTATATACCCGAGAGACGGGCTCCCAAGGATTCCGATAAAGGAAAGGACAAGGTCCGAATAAAGGTAAAGAGGTCGAGAATCCAAGCAAGAACCCGAGAAAGGACCCGGTCGACGGCGAAGAATATAATGTGTTGGCACATCCGCGTAAGATTCCAGGCGCTATTAAGCATATTTGATGCGTTGATGATGTCACAAGACCTAAGAGAGGTGCTAATCCAGGCCTTGCAAGATCCCGAGAAGTACAAGTCATACTTCGTAGAGCAAAATATGCAGGAAGCCCTATTCACGCGCCAAGCGGGCCGCCTGCATAAATTTTACAGACGATGACCTCTTAATAGGCACCGTCGACCATAATCGCCCGCTATACATCACCGGAAACTGCGGAGGGCAAAAGGTTGGTCGCATCCTGGTTGACGCAGGGTCTTCAATCAATATCATGCCGCTTAAAACTCTGAAGACCATCACCTTAGACGTGAAGAACCTATCTGACGAAAAGGTGATCATTCATGGCTTCAATCAAAACTCCCAAAAGGCCCCGGGAGCTATAACTCGAACCCGCAATGCGGAAGCCTAAGAGCGCCTACTAAATTCTATGTCATCGACGCCGAAACTTCTTATCGGGCGTTCTTTGGGTCGCCCGTGGCTTCATAGTAATCGGGTCATACCTCTACTCGCACTTCTGCGATGCTTGAAATATATTGAGAATGGTAGACAAAAGAGAATTGATGGGGATGTCAAACCATTCGGGGTGCATGAGATTAAATTCAATGACGCCCAATATTTTCTACCCAAATCCGCCGTGGCGCCGAGCCGGCCAATAACAAAAGCAGGTCAGAAACCCTTCAATAAAGGCCCTAAATTTGATACCTCATCTGGAGAAGAAGAAGAGGTCAAATTCAATATTAAACCCGAGGTGCTCGAGCCCAAAGACCGGAAGAAAGTCGGGTGAAGAAGCAACCTTCCGCTTCAAACAAAGTGGTCGCGTATAAGGCCCAAATAAAGCCGAGCGAAATCAAGTCAAGTGATTCGAGGAGGAGGTCGTTTTCAATTTTAAGCCCGCCAACACCCTCAAATTCGGATCATAGAGGCAACTTCGGGAGAAGACTCCGAAGATTCTAACAATTCGGGCGATACCACCTCGGGAGAAGAGTCTGGCCATGATCGTCAACCCTGGGAAGAGGAATCTGACGAAGAGATCATCTATCACATCCTCAAAAAGCCATACAAAGGGCCCGAAACAGATAATGAAAGTGAGGAATCATATATGATCAACACGGGACCCGGTAGCGGAAGGGACAACCCGGTTAGGCCGAGGCCTATAAATGAAGAACGCTCATGGCGGGAAAATTTCGAAGGTCGCGTCTGGAATGCAATCGACGAAATAAGGCACCAAGTTGAAAATAATAGAAGAGAGGTGTCTGAACAATGGGAAGTGATGCAGGATATCAAGACGCAACACAATGAAATCATGGTAATGATTGAAAACCTGCAAACCGCGATCTATAACTCCGAGCTACTCAAAGAAATGGCGAGTGAACCCCGCGCCGGGACCCCCGAAAGACAAGCACCCGATAGCGGCAAACGGGTAATTGTAATAGTAGATGAATCAAAGGGGGAAGAAATGAAAGCTAAGCAATTGACCGTCATGCAAACCCTCAAAGTCAAGAAGAGTAAACCATACTCTTTCTTAAAAAATAAAACGGCTCGGATATTTGAGCAGGCCTTAAAAAGTGGGTTAACACTTCCCGTTTGTAAGCGACCCCCGCAGACATGGAGAGAGCCGGCGAAGGCGAATTCTGCCCTTATCATCGCATATTGGGCCATACTATTGAAGAGTGTTGGGTATTCAAGGACCTTATAGAAGAAGGGCATAGAAACGGGACGATCCAACTCCCGAAGAGTTTTCAACAAGACCCAGCTCCGCATAACCTGAATAACAAAGGCAAAGGGGTGGCTTATACGATCTCGCACACTCCCGTACCTAGTAAACCTAAGGTTGCGAGACGAAAGCCGATCAAAGAAATCTACCGCTCCAACTCAGTCATGAACATTGAGATAGAAGAAGAGATGGCGGCGCTAGAGATTACCGTGGTCCCCGAAAGGCATTTTAAAGACCTCATGCCAAGGGAAGTGAACCACATCCAAACCTTAAAGACCTTTGTTGTGCGGCAAAAGGTGGAACGCATCAAAGGGAAAACTATCATCCACAAGGCCATAATTTTCTATCGAGCGATTCAACCCGCCTCGAAGAACCCCGATCACAACACTTGGAAGAAGTGGGTGATAGAACAAGAATCGGAGAATGCAACGAGCGATGACGCCGCATCTCATCCCTTTGGAAAGGAGCTATATAAATTGGCGAAAAGGGCAAGATGTCGAGAAACATATCCAAGGCCGAGGCCAAGCGCTTTGATGAACTCGGAATGGCGGCGAGAATAAAGTCCCGGGCCTGGATGGTAAAATAAAATACACCCGGGATTAGGGTATAATGCGATGACGCAAAGATGCTTCGAGGGTCTCTCAAAGAGTACCGTATGAAAGAAAGTCGTTGCATGACTTCGTTGAAATGCCGGATAATGAAACAGAAGAGGACAATACCCCGGCCCCGAAAAATGCTTTGAAACAATTTGGAAAAGGAACCTAACACGGTCGATGAGTTAGCTGAAATCAACTGGGACGGAAGAAGACCCACGACCAACTTTCATAAGCGCGTCATTGCCGAAGAGGTGGTCGACAAAGTTGAAGACATTCCTTAGAAGCTATATGGATCGCTTCGCTTGGAGTTATAAAGAGATGCCCGGATTAGATCCCAACGTGGCGGTCCATTACTTGAAAATTGATCCAACCTTCAAGCCGATTAAACAAGCGCCGAGGCGGATGAGAATAGAGCTCGAAGAGAAGGTCGTGGAAGAGACAAAGAAACTCATCGACGCCGCTTCATACGGAAGAAGAGACGCCGTAATGGGTGGCTAGCATTGTTCCGGTTAAGAAGAAAAATGGGCAGATCCGCATTTGTGTGGACTTTCGGGACTTAAACAAGGCGTGCCCTAAGGATGATTTCCGCTCCCCAAGAATCGAAATCATAATCGACCATACATCCTCCTATGAAGTCTTCTCCTTCATGGACGGTTACGCGGCTATAATCAAATTAAGATGGCGCCGAAGATGAGAGGCACACGGCATTCCGCACGCCGATTGGCATATATTGTTACAAAGTCATGCCGTTTGGGCTCAAAAACGCGGGAGCCACCTACCAACGGGCAATGACGAAAATATTCGACGATCTGATCCACAAGATAGTTGAGTGCTATGTGGACGACCTAGTCATCAAAGCCATGTCATATGAAGAACACCTCCAATATCTTGAGGTCGTTTTCAATCGCCTGAGAGAACATGCACTCAAATTAAACCCGTTGAAATGCGCATTCATGGTATCATCCGGTAAATTTCTGGGGTTTGTAGTACGCCATAGGGGAATTGAAATAGACCCGGGCAAAATCAAAGCAATAACTGGACTATCCCCGCCAAAGAATTTAAAACAATTGCGATCTTTGCAAGGGCAATTGGCGTACATTAGGCGGTTTATAGCCAACCTATCGGGTAAAATCCAACCCTTCACCCTACCGACTAAGAAGAATATCCCGTTTAAATGGGATGGCGAGTGCCAAACGAGCCTTTGAAGAAATCAAGGCATATCCGCTCAACCCTCCAAAGATTGGCGCGCCCATACCCGGGAAGGAACTTATCCTATATACGACTGCGCTCTAGATGGATCCTTGGGAGCCCTATTGGCCCAAGAAAACCAGGATGGTAATCAAAATGCGCTATATTACTTAAGTCGCATGATGGTAGGGCGAGAACATGGGTATTCACCGATCGAGAAGCATTGCCTAGCCCTAATCTTCGCGGTGAAGAAATTGAGGCATTATATGCTAGCCCACAAAATCATATTAATATCCAAGGTGGACCCTCTCAAATATCCGATGACTCGCCAATGCCGACTGGGGGAGGCCGGCCAAGTGGGCTATCATTCTCACCGAGTTCGACATCACCTATACACCGCAAAAGGCGATAAAGGGCGAGTGCACTAGCAGATTTCCGTCGCACACCCGATCCAAGATGACTCCCCATTAAAATGCGACTTTCCCGACGAGGAAACTCTACATATTGAAGAAGGAAGTCCTATATGGGAAATGTACTTTGATGGTGCTTCTTCAATCAAGCCGATCGCAGCCCGGAGTCCCAATCGTGCGAGTCGGGCGCAGACTAGTCTTCGTAACCCGGAAGGCGGGATAATACGACATTCTCTCGGCTTTAACCGAACCATGTACCAATAATGAAGCAGAGTATGAGGCACTCATCGCCGGACTAGAGCTATCACTGGAGTTGGGAATCAAGGCTGTACGCATCTTTGGGGATTCACAGCTGATAATAAATCAAATAATTGGCGAATACAAGGTCTTGAAGCCGGAACTAATACAATATCACCAGAAGGCCATGGAACTAATGAAGAAAATCCCGTACGTGTCCATCGAGAAGGTCACAAGGGCCGTGAATGGTGAAGCAGATGCGTTGGCCAAACTCGCTAAAGAGCTGGGTGAACCAACAGAGCCGGAAATCCACATCATCGTCCGCAATAGGAGGCCATTATCATTGTGTCAAACAAAAGATAAGGCGAATGATGAAAATGTCGGGCTAGGAAAGATAGAATGCCAAGAAACAATGATAATCGAAGAAGACGTGATTGGAGACAACCGTTCATCGAATATTTCCGCATGGCACCTCCCCAAAGATAAAAGAATCGCCGATCAACTAAGAAAACGGTACTACGGTATGCATATGTGGGCAATACGCTATACCGTAGGTCTTATGATCGGGTTGTGGATGAGATGTGTATCGTGGCCTCGAAGTCGGCAGTGTTATGAAAGAAGTTCATTCCGGACTATGCGAGAGCACATCGTCTGGGCCAAAAATGAAGTTAAAAATCAAGCGAATGGGATATTATGGCCCACGATGGTGGTCGATTGTGAAGAGCACGCGAAGAAGTGCCGCATGTGCGATACATGGCCCTTTTATACATCAAGCGCCAAACCCGTTGCACCCCACGGTAGCATCCCGGCCATTTAATATGTGGGGCACGATATAGTAGGGCCCATAGACCCTCCTACGTCGAGAGGTCACCGGTTCATCCCGCGCGACAGATTACTTTACAAAATGGGTCGAAGCCATCCCACTCAAAGAAGTTAAAGCATCCGATGTGGTTAAGTTCTTCAAGACGCACATCCTTTACCGATTGGTACACCACAACGAATAATATCCGATAATGGAACGCCTTCAAGAGCTCCAAAGTCTATGCCCCGGCGAGCAATTCAATATTGATCGGAGATTCTCGTCCATTTATAATCCGAGAGCCAACGGCCTGGCCGAAGCCTTTAATAAAACCCTAATAAATATCATGAAGAAGACCGTGGACGGCAACCAACGAGACTGGGATAATCGTCTACAAGAGGCATTATGGGCTTATCGGACCACGTACCGAACGCCTACGCAAGCTACCCCGTATTCTTTGGCTTTTGGGGTTGAAGCCGTCCTCCCTCTTGAGGTGGAACTACCGTCATTACGGGTGGCTATGCAAAATGATATGACCATGGACGAATGCCAACAACTCAGACTGGACGAGTTGGATGCCATGGACGAAAAGAGGCTGATAGCCCAGCAGAACCTTGAGATATATCAGGCAAAAATGGCGAGGGCATATGACAAAATGGCGCGAGTTAGGGCATTTCAACAAGGAAAGCTTGTTCTTGTCCTTAAAAGGCCGATCATTGGCCGGCACATCGGCCCAAAATTCTCCCCGAATTGGGAAGGGCCATATGTAATTGAGAAGGTATACGAGGGCGGCGCATACCAACTCATAGACCATGAAGGTGAAAGGCCCATGCCACCGATTAATGGGCGATATCTGAAGAAGTACTACACATAGCCCGGAGCGGGGCCAACCAAGTAGTATCTATTGTAAATAAATAAGGAGGGAATAAGTGTTCGTTTACACACACGTGCACGAAACACGAACCCATGTCTAACCTCCACTTTTGCATAAAAAAAAAATTCCAAAACCCTACTTGTGCATCTGTAAATAGAATGCATCCAAAAATCCAAAACCACACAAACACATTTAGCCCTATACAAAATAAAAAATAGAATAAGGGAATACAACGCCAAAACCACGCGAGAATGCAAGGCGAGAGCTTTGGTGTTTGGGCTCATAATACAAATACCACTGGGTTTGTCCATTTGATACAGAATAAACACAAAAATGGGCAGGGTTTGCAGTTTGTCCCTCAAACTATCTGTTGCCCAATGACGAAAGTTGCTCATATTGGTCGCCCGCGGCGCAAGCCAAGGGATAGGTCGAGCAAATTGGTGGCTAGTATATAGTCGCTTCCGAGGGCATATAAATAAATAACTCTCGTACTATTAGTAACATGTATCACTAATAACAAAAAAAAAAAAAAAAAAAAAAAAAAAAAAAAAAAAAATCTGCTCTCTTCTAATAAAAATGAAAGGATATATATATGTAAAACAATAAAAACCTATTTTCCTAAAAAAAAAAAAAAAAAGAAAAAAATGATAATAAAAAATAACAAAGCCTTTTCAATAAGGGGTTGCCACCTTTGTCCCCGACACCATGAGTGTTATACAAAGCCAGGTTGGGTGCATTCATCCGTAAAAGCACCACACGCCCGAAGAAATGGTGTGTCATAATCCCACGACGCATCATGGAGGGGTCAGACTAAGGGTTTACGCTTGTACCCGACATTTCATGTTAAACAAAGCGGCTCGCTTAAAGAAGTGACTCAGGTCATGGAAAGCGGACCTACCCGATGAAAGCCTGTCTCGCAGGATGCGTGATGGATGTTTGAGGGTAGCTAAAATATAAAAACAAGGTTGGGTACATTCATCCGCAAAAGTACCACACGCCCAAGGAGGTGGTCTGTTTCTAATCCCAAAATAGATCATGGAGGGGTCAGACTAAGGGTTTATGCTTTTACCCGACATTTAGTGTCAAATAAAGTAATTCGCTTAAAGAAGTGACTCAGTCATGGAGAGCGGACCTACCCGATGAAAGCCTGTCTCGCGGGGATGCGTGATGGATGTTTGAGGGTAGTACCCCCACAAAACAAATTGAGTGGAGATGAGTGAATGTGAGTTTCCACTTTAGCACGCAACGGTGCACAAATGAGGGGAGTGGGTGAGCTTCCACAAATAAATGTCAATTAAATATACAAGGAGCATCCACAAAATGGTGTTATCAATTGCATCCATAATCCAATTGATACCGGTAAGTTTATCCATCAAGTAATAAAGGGATAAACGGGTTTATTCGTACCGGCCTAGAGGTCAATACACATGTGTTCGGTATCCGTAAAATACCACGGTTACTTAAGTTCTGTATTGTAATAAATAAAGAGAAGCTATGTATAGAATAAGTGCAACAGGGTGCTGTAAAGTTTTTCCCTTTTTCTATTTTTGTACTTAGATGTTATGTGAAAATAAAAGCAGCTGTATTAGGCACTTTTGCAACTAAGATTGAGAGTGTAAAATGTAAAGAGCTTATGAAAATCTCCCATACCGCGAAAGAAGAGATGAGAAAATAGCAAAGCAGGCGATCAACATCCCCAACAGTGAAAGAGAAGAAAAGAAAGTGAAATAAGGTAGCCGAGAGATGCTATCTTTACCTATCCCCATAGTGGCTGAAGCAGGTAGCTCAGCAGGAGGCTGAGTACATGCACCATTATCCCACGAGCGAGAGGCTGAGAGGACAGCCCCACCATGTTGCGCTCATGAGAAGAATCGATTAAAGGAAAATCTATCGAAGTCTAGCCCGAACCCTAAGAAGGAGAAAGGTGTGTCGAATATGTGCACCAAAGCAGTGCCCTTCAATTTGCCAAATTCTTCAGACCCGCTTTGGTGGGTGGCTCTTTGTTTACCCCCGAAAGGTTGAAGGAAGAAATACAAGAGAGAAAGCCAAGATCAAACCCTATGAGTCAAGCAAGACAATCCCCGTACTACATGGAATAGTATCAATGCCAAGCCGTATTTTGATACAACCAATCATGAGAAATCCCAATGTGATTTTTGCTTTCAAGGCCGACCTGGTGCCAAAGTCG
The DNA here is from genome assembly GCA_037127355.1 of Schoenoplectus tabernaemontani. Taxonomy (NCBI): domain Eukaryota; kingdom Viridiplantae; phylum Streptophyta; class Magnoliopsida; order Poales; family Cyperaceae; genus Schoenoplectus; species Schoenoplectus tabernaemontani. The sequence goes on along the minus strand of CM073743.1, from coordinate 16,752,986 downwards.
TGAGCAACCACCTAACCATGCTTTAATTTGTGTCAATTCTTTGATAAGTAGTCACTCTATGACCAAATTACCCTCATGTTAAGGGATTGAAAGTCAATTTCACAAGACGATCAGTGCCAAAGTGGAGCAACCACCTGATCAAGTCTAGATTTGTATTAATTCCGATAAGTAGTCGCATTTGATCAAATCAAACCCTAATGAATATCAATATAAGTCTAATTGGTATTTAGTTAGGGTGGTTTCTGCAAGGAGAATTTATTTGGCAGAGACACTGAGCTACAACTGATAAATAGGGATTTTATAAGAATAAAATAGGGCTTTATTGATCATGGAATTTTTAGCACAAGCAGACAGGGGTAAAAATGGAATATAAAAATACAGGGATGATTATCATGAATTTGGAGAATTTTGGTGAAAATTTCATGATTTTTGGATGAAGAGATCTATTAAAATGAATTAGGAAAAGAAAATTAAGGCAATTTTAAAGGCTGAGATCAGATCAAGGGCTTTATGGGTGCAATTTGGAGCAAAAAGGCCTAACCGGGTGTAATCTGGGGATGTTGAGCAAAGAGAGACACCTAAATGGCGCTGGAGATGTTTTTGAAAGAGCAGATATTTGCATGGACTTGGTGCACAACTACTGAGTCTCATTAAACCTGACATGTGGGGCCGGATCACATGTACCGAGTCCACCCGAAACGCATCACCCTCCCCTCTCCATTTCTTCACTGCCGCTGGGGCCCACGATGGCAGAGGCCTGGTCTCCTTCCCTGCGGTGATTTCTTCTCTGCTGAACTCAATTCTTAACCGAAGAAATAAATCAAAAATGGGGAATGGCTCGATCAGTGACGAAGAATTACAAACCTTATATCATTAGAAAGCCCTTGATGAGGAGAACTCGATGAAGCAATCGCCACTCAATTTAATATACTGTGCATCACTCGCACTCAATGAATAAAGAATCGGGTGTAAAGTTCAATTGGGCGATTTGGAGAACAATCAAACAAATTGGCAGCTCAGAAAGCTTCATGTGGGACCCACGATTCGGTTGAGACCGTTACTGGCACGAATTTATCCTAATCTATATGAATTTCATAGTAGGATTGGTGCACAAGACCGAGAACCGTTAAAGGAAGGAAATTCACTCGGTGTTTTGAGAAGAAGGAGTAGGGAAAAGATGAACTATAATCACAGTGCCACGCTGGCGATCCAAATCATCGATTTTTCTCACAACAAACACAAGTGAAATGAATCCACACCATTGAAACAGTGAAAGAGGGGTTGAGATGCAGCCATGTCAGCGATCCAAGAGAGCAAAGAAACACGATTTGTGCAAGGAAAAGCACAATTGAGCCCTATCTGAACCCTATAAAAGCATTAGAATGACAATTGAGCAGGGGGGGCCGGTTCATAATCCTTTCCATTATCTCTTTCCACCTTTTTTTCTGGTATTAGCAAAGCAAAGAAACACTGAAACTGGTCCATCCATCACACTCTTAAGCTGATAGATCTCGGTTATAAACCTGAGAACTCAGCAAGATTAACAAAAACCCGGCCAATTGATCATAATCCAAAACAGAAGGAGATCAAGAGCAATAACACAAGATCTTGGAGAAGGAAGAAGGCAGCTTGACCAATTGATAGTAGTTTCATTAGAAACTCTCAATTAGGTCAAGTTAGAGCAATACAAGCACTGTCCCTTGCCAACATCACAGCTAGGTATTGCAAGTTCTTGTTAAGATGTAGTTCTTGAAGAAATTACCTTGTAAGTGAAGAGATAAGATGCATTACTCCTTTACATTCTTTATTTTGTTCATTTGCTGCCTTTTGTTTATAATTCTATCTTTCTCTTGCTATTCTTTACCCTTTTTGCAATAAAACATGAAATTGATGCTATGATTGATATCCAGTGAGCCACTGGCCCAAACACAAGGTGTTTGGTGTGCCTTTAGGCCTGGATCAATCATCAATATAAGGAATTTTCATATTGTCAATTGCTATTTCAATTATCTCGGTTGAATCTTGTTTTCTGTTTCTTTCCTTTTATTTTTCTGTCAAATGATAATTGAGAGCCAAGGAAAGTTGATAATCAAGCATATCTCGTGAGCCACTGGCCCAGATAATTCTGGTGAGCCCTTAGGCCGAGATAGATGCAATTGAGGGAAAGGAAGATGAACAAGTAATCTGATTGGAAATTATTATGAGTAATAGCAAGAATTTCAAGGATTTCATTGAAAGGTAACAGATTGGTGAAGATACTAAATAGAAATAATGCTGTGGATTGAGAATATAGTGTTAATATGAATTCAATTCACCAATTTATTGATGAAAGCACGATCGGTACCAGATTGGTACCAAAGCACGTAAACCAGACAGTGACGCCATGCCTTCACCGTACAGATCTCCAATCGAGCACCACCATGAGGATGTGGGTGTCAAGGCGATGCTAGTACCATTGTCTGATCTTCCGTTGGCACCTCCGATCACCGGCGACACCCTTCTGCGCGGATCTCAGAGCGCGACGGAGGAAAAAGTCAAAAGGATTATTTGGCGCGGTTGTTAAAATGAAAGCACCAATCTTGGCACGCTCTCACTAATCCTGAAGTAATTCAACGATGTCAGGGTGATGAGAAGTCTAGACAACAAATAGAGTACATCACGGGCGTTCATCTATTTCAGTACAAATCTTGAGAATATCCGACGGATGGGCTAAGTCTGTTTAAATAAATCAAAAAGCCTGGCCCATCAGCGAAAAGAATAAAAATAAATCAAATTGGGCCCATTTCGCAGAGAATAAAAATTTTAGCCCAGTATATTAAGCCCAACTGACAGATAATAACAGAATATTAATATTAAATAGTGAATAAATGATTTGAAAATGCTATTGAATTCCAAATTAACTCAAATTTGTTTCTAAAATTTTCTTATTTTTCATACTATTTTTCTGTACAATAATATTTCAGTTTTAGAAATATAATCATGATAAAACAATTTAAAAGCAAAATACATTACATATATTGATATAGTTGACCTAGATTTGACTTGTCATTTTAAATACTATAAAAATTCCAAAAATACAAATAAAAATCATAAATAATAACTAGATATATTTTAGTAATTTTTCAAGTGATTTTCCATGAAATAATAATGATGATAGTAATATACTAAAATAAATAGTGAGATTAGCTATATTCTTTGATAAATAAAAATATAATAATAATAGATATTATATTGATATTTTCTGTAGAAAGAATAATAGAAATAAATAGCACAAAATAAACAAAAATATACTACTATGGTAATAAATAGTAAAATACATTTTCTTCTATAATAAAGAATGATAATATAGTTTTATAATATGAATTGTATTTCTTTTGTTATTTCTATGCAAATATACAATAAAAATACTTTTGATGAATAAAATGTAATAAAAATAATAGTTGTAATAAAAACATAATGAATTTCATCTCTTATGACTATTTTCAACTAATAATAAAAATCTTATACTTTTCTATAGATAATAAATAGAAATAATAAATATAGATATAATGAATAGTATAATAAATAGGATAGAATATTAGTAATGATTTCTTTTTAGCTATTATAGATATTAAAAATATAAAAATAATAATAATAATGGTAAAATAGTATAACTAACCATCTTTTAATTTTGTAAAATGATTCTTACATAATGAATATTGTTTCAACATAATAGAATATAATAACAAAATTCTATTACTTTAGCTATTATAAACATTTTAAAAAATACTAATAAAAAAGTCATAACCATTTTACTTTCTATTATTTTGTAAGTGATTTTCTACAAAATAATAAGGTTTAGAAATAATAAAAATAAAAATTCTATTATTTTAACCATTATAAAAATCCCAAAAATATTAATAGCTACCCCTTTTCTTATTTTTGTAAATAATTTTCTACATAGATAAATAGAGTTTAAAAATAATAATAATAATAATAATAATAATAATAATAATAATAATAATAATAATAATAATAATAAATAAATGCATCTTCATGATAGAAATAATAATGGAAGATATTACATAATAGACTTTGTGCATTTTAGAAATGAATAAATATGCTCACATAAGGAGTATAGAGCCACATAAGAATATTTGCACACATGATATAACATTTAGAACGATTAGTCAAGACGAGAACATCTTGACAGAGGATAAATAAGGTTGCAATGACAACACGAGAAGATACGTTGAGACGAGAACATCTTGACATGAGATGAATAAGGCTTTGATAGCAACATGAGTGAATACGTCGAGACAAGAACATCTTGACGCTTAATGAAGAATAACCAGAGCTACGATATTAACATGGAGATATATGTCGACTCTGAAGAAGAAGAACATTATGATGTCCTAGATAGGTGACATCTTAATGACTCGCTGCCATGAGCAAGTAACTCATGATTGAATACGCTCACACAAGGGGTGTAGGGCAACATAGTAATCTTGCACAAGTAATGCAACATGTAGAATGATTAGTTGAGACAAGAACATCTCGACGCTCGTTGAAGATTGACCAAAGCTACGACGTCAGCATGGAGAGATATGTCGACTTTGAAGATGAAGAACATTACGATGTCCTAGCGAATGACATCTTAATGACTCGGTGTCATGAACAAGTAATTCATGACCATTTGAGTCGGCAAGACCGAACTTGTCCGTCGATGAGTTTGTCTCCCGGCTCATTTCCCGAGAATGTGAGATTGAATCGGTCGTTGGTAGATTCATCCACAAAATGCTGAATGTGAACCGTTCGTAGGTAGGTTCCTTCACTAACACATGCCTCAATGTTGAATCGGCCGGCCGCTTCGGGTTTGACATTGTGTGCAATTGTGTTTCCTAGGTTTATGAATCGGCTTAGTGCTACGAATTCATGATCTAGAAGATCGGTGAGAAGAAATACGTGGGCCATATCCACCCTTCTCCTGATTCACCAACCTCAAGATCAACCGGCTCAGTGCTTCGAGTTGTATTTTGTGTGATTGGTTGTTGACTAGTTAAGATTGAACCGGTCTGTTTGTAGGTTTATCTTCTAGATCAACAAAGGTAGAGTCGGTCTGTATGTAGACTCACCTCAAGCCTCCTATGAAGAGATTAACCTGGTCTGTTGGTAAGGTTACATCTCGAGGTGGCATGGACTGAACCGATCTGTTTGTAGGTTCGTCCCCCATAGGATAAAACCGATCTGTTTGTAGGTTTTGTCTTCCCTAGATTGAACCGTCTGTTTGTAGGTTCATCTTCCGTAGACCCGTTTTATAAACCTAGACGACCACTTGACCATCTTTTAACTATACTATTTGCTTCTCTCTTTCAAAGATCCAGAGGTGCCTCGAGGTTCGTAGCCTGGGGTAATTAACGGTGGGGGCTTGCGCCCACCGGAATCTACAAGAACTCACAATCACTAAAAACCCCCTGAATGTGCATCCAAATATCTCTAATCGGCAGAACCGGCCGACACCCAGCAGATGCACGCTCGGGAGGGATCTCCGTGTCCTTCTTCCGCAACCCATCGCCCGGCGGCGGTGCGGAGCGCGCGAAAAAGGGTCGCACAATATCATAGTAACTACCTGAATCTATATATGTTCATGAGTCATCAGCAACAAGCCAACAACGGATCTAAGAAATTTTTTATGTTTGAACACAATATTATAATATAACTGAAAAATGGGGTTGATCGTTTATATTTTGCTTAACCATGCAAAGAGGCCTGAACATCAGGGGCGGATCCGAATCTAAATCCTCTGAAGTACTTTAGGTGTATTGAACAGCAAAATCTTAGTGTAGAAAGCCACTAACACAATCTTCAATACTGCCCATGTAAATAGTATAATTATTTCAATACATATCTGCCCACTTCATTCTTTGGGATAACTATCCACCTCAAAGGATATGCATCCGGCGGAGCCAGCCTCTATGATAGGGGTATTTTAAAAGTTAAGTATATTTTTTAATTTTTTATAATGAAAGCATACTTTTAGAACCGTATTTTTTGAAATATTTCTAAGATAGGACATTTTTTTGTAACTTTTGTTAGAATCAAGCATATTTTTGAAAAATATTTCAAATCACAAGCTTTTTTTTTTTAATTCCGGGGAGTCAGTGCCCCCCCCCCAAACGTGACACACACACTGTCAAACACCATATAATCATATTATATACTAATATTTATTGTCTAACATCTTGAAATTAAAAGAAAAACAAAGCATTTGAAATGTTAAGCTCGGACACCTGTCAGGACATACCCCATCTGCCCCTAAATTCAGGTATATTATAGTTGCAAAAGATAATTCCTGGATATCATATATAGTTGCAGAAGAAAATTTCTTATTAAATTTGTTTTGAGAGAATATTTCTACATTTTAATTCCGAGAGAACTGTAGGGTGACGGCCCCATCTAATTATTTAACCTAGCTCGAATGTCAATTTGCACACGAAGCTAATGAGAAATTAAACAAGGAACTCCAAGCAAAACCATTATTTATTGTAACTGATTTCCTGTTAGAACGGGCTGCACAGCTAATAAGAATGCCATCAAGTCATTCACAACAAAAGCAATACTACTGTTTTGGAATTAGCTCAAGGTAGGGGTGTGTAATCGGTCGGTTCGGTTCAAATCAAAATAAATATACGTATTCAAAGTATTAATCGGTTTGTCAAATTAAGAATTGAATCAAAATTTTAAAAATATCAACCTAATAAACCAAAACCCGAATAAACCGAAGTTTTATTCGGTTAAACTGAAATTATATTAATTAAAGAGGATTGAAAAATATTGATAGTTAAAAAAATTAATTGAGAAAATAAGTAGCTTAGAAAAAATAACTAAATAAAACATATAAAAAATTAATATATTTGAATTATCTTTGATATGATTCTTATTTATATAAATCTAAATGAACTTGTTTGATAAATTTTGAACTTTATTCGGTTTATCCAATTTAGAAAAACATAAACAGAACTAAAGAATAAAAACTGAATTAACTAAAATATTCAACCGAACCGAAATTTTTAAACCGAAAATTCGAATTAAATAGTTTAAAATTTAACAGTTCGGTTCGAAACTAATTAAACTGATCCTTTTGCACACTGTAGATCAAAGAGGTGTTCGCTTGTCAGTCCTTAAAACGGAAAAAATATTTATAATAGCAACATGAAAAGGAAAAAATATATATATAGACCGCGAGAAAAGAGATTAAACCCCATCACCGGCTGTAAGCAAATGGTCCGTTAACTACTTAATTTTAATGAAGTAGGGATTATTAAGGAATCATAAAAAGCGATTAATTGTATATTTTTGGGCTTTGGTCCTTTTTCTTTGTTTTAGCTTGCCGTGTTGCCTGTCGCGTATTTAGGTATCTCTCTGTAAAACAGTTGATCCGTCATGCATGTGGACTCAGAAATCAGATCGGCTCAATAAGTTTTCATTTTATATTCAATTTCAATTAATTAACACCATGGTCCAACAAATCAGCCTTCTGTTAGATCAACATTTTGTGTTTTTGGGAGGATTTTTTTTAATTTTTAATTCACTCTGTTTTATTAATACAGTGTGTCAAACTGATCTGAACATAACTTTTTAGATAAAAGTGAAGTCACTTCACCAAACTTTTAAGAGGAAAGCTCATTTTCTGCCCTTCAACTATTCATTTTGGTTCAAATAAGTCCTCAAATTTATTTTTGTTCAATCAACCCCTTCAACTAACCAACTTGAGTCAAATAACCCTTCTGCTACTCAACCGTTAATTTCACCGTTAAATAAAGAGGAAAGTTCATTTGGCACAGACTTTGACATGCATGCCCCCTTTTCTGTCATGTGATACGTATTTTAATATCATGAGAGTTAATATCAGCTGGCTGCATGAATTATTAGAGCCTCTTTCGAAAACCATCATATGACAAATTGAAAAAAAAAAGAAAAAAAAAAAAACACTGGACAAAAAGTAAAATTATTACTTAGGTGCTATAACAAGAACCCAAAAATATTTGGTTAATTTATTGTTGAACATAAAAATGATATAAAATACTAAATAACACTTAAATTATAAATTGTATGAAATTCAAAACAGTCTATAAATATAAAATATGTTTATAATGATGTAATTTTATTTTTTTGTTTTTAAGTATTTTCAAATTTCATTTCAAAAGCATATCATTAAAACTATCATATTAAACATTAAATGGATCCCTACCTTACATAATTAATCCCACTGTATCGTCCAACTGCAACTAGACGAGTCTTGGTGTCGTGGTCTCGTACTGAGGTGCAGGTCCTATCAACTCGTTATTATTGCACGACTTGCACATTAATTTGTTAAATATATTATATATCTGACTAGTATCTTGTCTATACATTATGTGATATTTTTTTTTAAAATATAAAAATTCATATCATGTGAAAAGAAGTAAATAAAAATAAAATTAATTTAATAATTAATATAAAATTTAATCATGAATACATATTTAATATAAAATAAATATACAATTAAGAGAAAAATTGACATTCAAAATTTAAGGTAAGTTAAAATTTATAATTGATGATAATCTAAAAAAATAAAGTAGAGCAATTGTACTTTTAAAAATTAACGGTTGAGTAGCAGAAGGGTTACTTGAATTAAGTTGATTAATTAAAGGGATTGATTGAATCAAAATAAAATTTGAGAGCTTATTTGAATCAAAGTGGATAGTTGGAGGGCCCAAAATGGATTTTAGTAGTATTCCAACTGGATTTCAAAACCAATCAAACATTACCCTTTTACTAGTATTTTACTCATATATTGTTACTGGATTTTTAAAAAATACAACAATTCAGATTTTCATGAGAAATAAAGAAAATAAGAAATAAAGATAATTTAGCAATTAATATAAATTTTAATCATATATATAAAATTAATATTTAGAATTAAAGAGAATTTTAAGGAAAAAATGAAATAAATTAGAGCAATTATATTTCTTTATTATATAGAATTTCGTGTAATAATTAGAATGGAGAGAAAATTATAACTTTAACTGTCACACCCCAAAATAATTAAAACGGATTAGGGGTGCTTAATCCCGCCACGTACGCACGACGAGACATGCGTACGAAAGGCTAAATGAATAAAATAAGATAAATCTCACAATAAACAAAACAATAATAATAATACAAAACAATAGCAGTCCAGAATATACAGATAAATACAACGCCAAACACCGGCGGGGCTAACTCCATCGGAATGGGTAGCAAAATCTCTCGAATAAAGCCTAAAGAAAGAAACCAAAAACCCGATGCCCGATAAGTCCTAATCATCTACCCGCCTCACTATGCTGATGCGGCGAAGCACCTACGATATCACGCAGATCGCACCTAGCACTCTCATCAAATACTCGATCCCGAACTCGAAAACCTGGATCCCACAACCACCGTGGAAACGTGAGTAATTTTTAAATTACTCAGTACGGATTTAGATCCAGCCTTAAGATTTGATCTTCTTTCCTAGACTGGACCTAAATACCGATATCGAATTTCAAATGCAATGAAATATTTTAATATATGTTAATGTATTATTATTTTATACATATTGAGAACACACCTACATGAATGACAAGAAATATCAAATAACCCCGAAATAGAAAATCTGTGGAAATAGTAATATAATATAAAATATAAGGTACGAGAATCAAACACCCGAAATAAATACCCCGATTTGCAAATCACCATATCTATCCCAAGCGGGCGCCAGCAGCGTCCCAACTTACGAACTTGGACCTTGCCTAAGCGGGCGCCACCAGCGACCCAACTTACGAACTTAGGACTTTATGTTTATGCGGCGCCAATGTCGCATAAATGACAATTCAGGCTCCCGAGGCGATAATGCCCTAGGAGAGTGAGCGTGCATAAGCACGTACTCTGGTCTGCTAAATATGATAATTCACCTTACAAAATAAAAAAATGGATAAATATGTCTTCAGTTGCCATATCGCCAAAAAGGAGATAACTACTCGTGAATTAACAAATCAAAATCAAAATGGGAGCCTACACTGTACCAACCAAGGGTCAGAGGACCGCATCCCGTAAAAAGTATCAAAACGAAATATAAACAAATGGGAGCCTACACTGTACCCACTAAGGTCAGCGGACCGCATCCCGACTTTCTCTGTACCAACTAAGGGCCAAAGGAGAAAGCCCTTCGGATAATATTAGGATCCTAAATAAGCCGGATAAATATAATAATATAATATCACGAAGTAGATTCCAGTCTCGAATATGGCCGCCCACACTAAACACTGAAGTACAAGGTATCATAATCGCTCAAATTTGGATTAAAAATTTAATCATATTAAGAATAATAAAATATAATAAAGATCAAAAGAAAACACTCTGACACGGCCGAACCCGCAAAATGACGGGGTCGGTGGAAAATCCGACAGGAAAAGAGGCACAATACATATATAGACCGGTGGGTCCCACGGGCCTATGGGTCACCGTACGTAACCACAACGGTCTGGTTATGCAAGGCAACTCAGACTGAGAATTACCCGGTCCGTCTCTCAGCACTCCCATGCATTCAATGCATGATTAACTACCTGACTTAATTAATAATTAGTAATAGTAATAATATTTTCCTAATAAATATAATCTACAACTTGAATTATTTAATTATATCTAATCCTATCTCGGGACTATTTCCCGAATCCTACTCCTATCCTGTCTACATGCAATATGACATGATATGACATGCGAATGCGGGTATGTCTCGAATATGCTGGTCAATTTACCGAATGCATATGACAGATCAAATTTGGTCTCTAATCAATTTTGGTCAAAAATAAAATAAAAAATACCGCAGTTCAAATTTATTTTAAAAATAGTTTTATTTTCGGTTTAGGTTCCTACTTCTAAAGAAAGGAAATCAAATCTCAGGAAACCGTACCTGGGAGTGCTGGTGAGGATCACGGAGTCGCTCTACTCTGGAGGTAGAACACCGGCCTCGGGGTCGATGTCCGCGTACGTCTAGTCGGGAGTGACATCGTACTCCGCGAGTGGATCCGAGTCGACTATATCACCTATTTTAATTTAAATTAGATGTTTATTAGTTTTAACTTGATTTACTTCATAATTAATAATTAAATTAGATTGATAATTAATTAAATGGTTGTTCGGGTTTTATCGTCTTTTCTTGAAAATTTCGGCAGCATTCTTGCTGCATCTATGCGGTGTCGGAAATTTTAGTTTCTCGCATATCGATCCGTTAAGTTGTGTTTATCGTTCTTGATCGCTTTTATACGTTCATTCTTTATTTTAAATTTCGAGTTTATGGATTTAATTATCAAATCATTTAATTTAAAATAGAGAAATTGATTAATATATAACATATAATATATATATAATATTATATTCTAATATTCTCTTATTTATTACTAAAAATAGAGAGATTAATTAACATATATTTATATATTTATATGTTTATCAATATTATTCTATTATTAAATAGAGAAATTTATTAATATATATTATATATAGAATATTTTATTTTATTATTCTTTTATTTATTTTAAAAATAGAGAAATTGATTAATATATATTAATATATATTAATTTCATTCTAACTATTATTTTTATTATGTTCTTAAATTATGTTTACTTTATTATTATTATTAGGTTTTTATAAGAGAAAATAGTTTTAAAAATAATAGTAAAATGAAAAGAAATAAAATAAAAGAAAATAAATAAATAAATAAAAATAAAAATAAAATAAACAAAAACAAAAATAAAGAAAAAAGTTATTATATTATTAATGTGTTGGTGTTTTAATGAACGGGATCATACGCTGACTACCGAGCCAATTGTGCATGTGCACTGGCAACCCGAAACGGGGGCAGTCAGGGAATATAATCATTTCTCGAATATTCAAGTTTACGTTTTAGTCCATGGATACCGCCAAACCTTTCGGAACGGCCTCCAATTATTTAGTCACATTTTTAATTTAATCATTTTTATTATCTTGGTACTTTTAAGCATTGAGCCTTATTTATCCTAATATTATTCTTAATTTAATTTAAATTAATTTATTAATCCGATCATTGGCCCAATGAATCCCTTTACATTTTGAAATCCTGATTATTAGAAATTGGGCCGACTTCTAATTATATTTTATTTTATTATCTATTCAGCCCCTAATTGAGTCCCATTATCCCTTAAGCCCAATCTCAGTTACTTATATATGTATATATCTGGTCCATTCCCTAATTCTCTTGCCCAATTAATTTATTCTTTAGTTATAATCAGCACCACCCAAATTCTGACAGAGGCAAAAGGGGCAGACAACCATCCACAGAAACATCAGATCGGCCACAACAAGGAGGTCAGGGGGCAACCATACCAGACAAGTCAGAAATGGCACAAGCAACCCCAAATTAAGCCAAACCACAACATAACAGTTAAATAAACCCGAAACAACACATGCAAATCAATTTTAAGCTAATGACAACACTGAAAATCAGATAAACCGGCAGCAATACAACATGGAGAGAGGGGGGCTGGTACCAGCTCAGATGGTACCAGTAAATGCATCAAACAAGAGGGGCAACCAAAAAGCATCCACCAAACAGCAAATTGGGTAACTACAATCAATAAGACAGCCACACCAGTCAACATAACCCAAGGAAGCAAATCAACAACAAGATTAGCCAGTAACAGGGGCAACAGGGTCAAGTCACAAGAAACAACATGCACCATCAAATCAACAACCAAATCAGACTACGGAGAGGGCAAATGGCTAGGTAAGTGTAATAACAATTCAATTACCAAGACACAATACAGTTAGGGACATACTACAACCCAGCAACAGAATCAGATAAGCCAAAGTCAGTACAATGCAACCAATCATCTAACAAAACAAGCAACCCAGCAACAGAGGAAAAGAAATCGAGCATCCCTACCAGCAACTAGGGTTCACAACAAAACCAGTAAATCAGATCATCACATAACAAGGCAAACAAAGGCATAGCCCAGTCGATTGCAGGAACAATAGTTCGCAGCCGAAAGTTTCATTACTGGTCAGAGAATAGAGTCAAACATACCAGACCAGCACCAGATAATAACTACAACAAGAAAGGTATGCCAGTACCCCAGCTGGCACAAGGACATAATTTGGCCAACAATAGAACCCCTCACTAGCTCCACCTCACTGGTACCAGTAGGTACCAGGGTACCAGAGCTAAGAATAGCAACCATCAAGGAGATCAACAAGCCAATCGACAATTACAAGGCAGCCCATTAGCAAAAACAAAACCAAACAGCAATCACAACCGATAACAAAAATAATAAGCCTCAAACAGATCGCACATGCACAGAAATTGCCACAAAGGAAAAAATTGAGTATAGGGTTACCAAGTAATTTAGGGAACACTTTTGACGGGCGGGTGAGTTCCTCCTCCGTCAGCGCTCGTGACTCCTCCCCCCTTTTTTTTTTCTTTCCTTTTCCTTGATATTTCGGGCTTTAGATCAAGATATCTGAGGGTTTTTTATCAAAGCAATAGCTAAAGCTCAACTCATGAGACAACTAACCAGACAACGGGGCAACGAAGCAGAGGGATTAATATATATATATAGGGGAGCGGGGAGGAGGTTCGAGCGCCCGACGTCAGAACAATGGCCCAGGGTTGGTAATTCGGGCAAGTGACAAGTCATCTGTGCGGTCGTCCGCTGGGACGTCCCGTTGGGACAACCAAGTGGGAGGGCAGTTGGCGACTTTGGGGAGCAAAGGGGAGTGGCGCGAGGGTCGACGAGGGCAGGCGTCTTCGGCGCATTAATTGCGCGTAAGGGAGGGGGACAGAGTGATTAAGACGAGACAGGAAATGGGGAGAGAGAGGAGTGGTGTCGTGAGTGAGAAGGGAGAAAGAAAGAAGAAAAATAAAGGTGCAGAGGGAGAGAAGTCCGAGGGGAAAGAGAAAGAGGATTTTTGGATTGTCTGTGGCCATTTTAGTGTACTCTGTGAATTTATTTCACCCATTACTTCATTTTATTTACAAATTTTAGTTTGTTTGATTGATTAATTGTCTCAAACTTGAATTAATTGTTTTCTTTATTTAGTTGTTAGCCTAATTATTTTTAGTTTCATTAGAAATAAATTGAAAATTTTATTTTTCAATTTACGTAAGTCGTCATCTAACTTTATACATATATCTTTATTATTATTATTCTATTGTTAGCTTTATTTATTTATTTGTTTATGTATGTATTTCTTTTACTTATCAGTTCACGTTATTTTAATTCATTATCTTAATTATCATTATTTATTAAATTAAATTTCACAGTTTGACATTAACACTAACGAACATATATATAGCAATATTATTTGAAGAATAACTCAAATACATCGGATGATAGATATTAACTCCGGAAATTCAATAATAAAATTTAAATCGTTGTAGAATTGAAACATTTAGATGCTTAATAAAGAATAGAGTCGATAGAGATATGAGAGTCCCGTTTAGCTAGCTTCAACACTCATTTCTTTAATTTTTTTAAAAAAAAATTAGGAGATATAATTGCAATGAAAAGATCGAATCATTAATTATAGGCTATCGGATATGAAAATCAAGGGGAAAAAAAAAAAGAAATTATCATAGATAGAGAAATTTTCAACGGATTAGACCAGAAAAGCAACTTGTGAGAAATTTTCAACGGAATCCCGAGTCATCATGTACGTCATGTTTTAGACTTGGTGATTTTTGTGTGGAGGAAGTATTGTCCTTTTACAAGGTTCTAAGTTAATTTCTGATTTACATGTTAATCTATAAGGAGTAAGGATGGAACTCGTCCCGTTGAATCACTTCTTAGTTTCATTTTTTTTTCATGTTAAGTATGACCGTGTGATCATTTTTTTTCGAGAAAATCTTTTAAATCCAAGACTTCATCATTAACATCTGTCACTTAATTATTTTCTCTTTTAACTTTTTATTATTAAAATATTTTATTTTTATTAATTGTCATATTTTATGATCTGTTGTGATTGTTTAACACTATATATATAGAGAGAGAGAGAGCGGGGAGAATAAATCTAGCATGCTTTTAAGTACATAGAGAACTTCCATGAGTTTAACTTAAAAAATATATCAAATTATTTTTAAATTTTGATTTATCATGCTCATTAATTTTTTCATACGAAAATCTTGTGAGATGCAAAAATTTGAGATGTTTCGAGTTTTGATTTATCATGCTCATTAAAATTTTCATAGGAAAGTCTTGTAAGATGCAAAATTTTGAGGTGTTTTAAGTTTTCTAAGTCTTCATTTTTAATTTTTGAAAATAAGATCTAAAAATAATAATAAAATATTTAATATTTGTACATTATTTTTAAAAATTGAAAATGATGACTGAGAAACCTCAAAACACCCAAAAATTTTACATCCTATAAGATTTTCATATGAAAAATTTAATGAGCATGATAAATCAAAATTTAGAGATGGTTTGATATATTTTTTGAGTTAAACTCATTAAAGATCTCCGTGAGTTTAAGAGCACGCTAGATTTACTATGTATATAAATGTTAAACACTCACAATTGATCTTGAAATATGAAAACTTATCAAAAATAAAAATCACTATTTTAGATGGTACAAAAATCGCTAGATCAACAAATTTTGCACCCATCTAAAACATAACATTTAAAAAAAAGTATAAAATTTAATCTCCAAAAGTTATTCCAATATGAAAATCATGTTCAATGGTTTGGACCAGCTCTTTGGAATTTTATATTCAAGATACGGACGCGAAGCGCATAAGATTTTGTGCTTCGCGAAGCACCATAGTCTCTCTCTCTCTCTCTCTCTCTCTCTCTATATATATATATATATATATATATATATATATATATATATAGTCCGACTACGGTGCTTTGCAAAATAGTAGAGCGTTGTGTGATTTGCGCTCTATTCTCCATTTCAAGTCAGAAATGATCGATCTGAACAGTTCAATTTAATATTCATATCAAAATCTATTAGGAAACCAAAATTTATATTTTTTAGAATTTTTTTGCTATTTTTTCTGATGAAAAGAAAATAACTCAATCTGAGAATTCTGGTTCATCCAAAAATGATGGTTTTCTCCTATCCAAAAAAATAGCAAATAAATTCAAAAAATATAAAATTTGGTTTACTAATAGATTTTAATATAGAGATTAGATTGAGCAATTTGGATTGATCATTTCTGACTTGAAATAAAAAATAGAGCGCAAAGCATACAACGCTTTTGTGCTTTGAAAAGCACCGTAGCCTAATTCTATATATATATATATATCAAAATAAAAAAATTTGAGATGATTTGATATACTTTTAACGTTAGGAGCATAGAAGAGCTCTGTGTTCTCAGAAGTATGATAGTTTTACTCTATATGAGTAAAACTAATATTTTCCTAGAAGCTATAGCCCTTCCGTACTCCTGACAAAAAAAAAAAAAACAAATGATTTCTAAATTTTAATTTATCATGCTTGTTAAATTCTTCATATGAAAATCTCGTGGGATATAAAATTTTGGGATATTTTAAATTTTCTAAGTTACTTTTTTAATTTTTGAAAATAATATACAAACATTGAATATTCATTATTAGTTTTAGAATTGATTTTTCAAGGAATAAAAAAAGTAATTTAGAAAACTCGAAACATCCTAAATTTTTATATCTCACAAGATTTTCATATTAAGAATTTAAATGAGTGTGATAAATTAAAATTTTGAGATGATTTGTTATGTTTTTGAGTTAAGAGCATGAAAGGACTCAGTGTTCTTAAAAGCACGTTAGTTTTACTCTCTCTATATATATATATATATATATATATATATATATATATATATATATATAATAAGGGTATTTCGATCTAGAGGTGAACGACCCGTAATCCGACCCGAGAAATCCGCCCGACCTAGTGACCCGATACCCGACCCGATACGACCCATAACCCGAAATAACCCGACATTGAACGACCCGATACCCGACCCGACCTGATATGACATGATAGTAAAAATTTTATAATTGTGGTTAAACCTTGAATGGATTATGAAAATATTATCTCTAGGCTCCAGCTCACGCTCTTAGAGACTCAGACGTGACCTTCGTGGGTTCCGTGTAAATGTCAAATAAGTTGAATATTAACTTATTTAATTTAAATAATAAAATTAATATTAATTATAATATTAACTATAATATCTATCAATAATTCAACATATCTTTCAAATGAAACTCGTATTGTATAGATGACGATGAATTGAGGATTGAGGAGATAAATACAAAAGAGTTTAATTCAATTGAAATTTACCGTGAAACATGCATGACTAATTATGCATCACTTAGAAATTTAATTTTATTTGATTCATTCGACCTAACTAAATCAGACACATAGATGATGAAATCTGATCTGATCTGATCCAATCTAGTCCGATATGATTCAAAACTGAAATGATCCGACACTATATGACCCGATAACCAACCCTACCTGACCTAATACGATCTAAAACCCGAAATGACTCGACACTAGATGACCCAATAACCGACCCGACCCGACCCGAAACCCAAAATAACCCGACACTATATGACCCGATAACCGATCCGACCCGACCCGATACAACCCAAAATCCAAAATGACCCGACATTAGATGACCTGATAACCGACCCGACCCGACCTGATATGACCTAAAACCTAAAATGACCCGACACTAAAAGATCCGATACCCGACCCGACCTAACCCGACTAGACTCGTGACCCGATAATCTTATTGAGTCAAATTAACTCAATCCGACCCGAACCCGCCCAACCCGCCCGATTGCCACCTCTATTTCGGTCTATGCTTCGTCATGTGCTTCAATCTGTACTTCGGTTGTGATCAGATATGAACACTCATCGGAAAAGATCAAATATGAACATCTCTTTTAAGTGAGGTGGTGCGGGAGCTGTGGAGTGTACTAAACTATTTTTAATGTGATTTTTGTGTCGAAAATGTGTTTTAGCATGTAACTAATTTACGAATATATATAGGATGTTAGTCATTCTCAAAAATGAGTTTCCGTCCATTTATTGTGTTAAGAGGTGATGTGAGGATGTTCATATTGTAATCATAATAGATGAGTGACAATTAACACGTCCATTTATTGTGTTAAAAAATGGAAGATTAGAAAAGACAAAAAATGGTGGATTTTTTCTCATCGATTTGTCCTTGGAGTTTTTTTTTATCACGTGACATTTGGAAATATGTAAATAAGCTTTGCTAAAAGCGAAAAAATATATGAGCAAATTCACTATTGGTTCATAGCGGTTAAAAAAGTCCATAAATTTTTATTTCATCACAAAACGAATTAAACAAAATGAACGAACAAAAATTTATATGTTACTCGCTTTAACAAAAGCAAAAAGAAGAAGACAGAAAAAACAAGAGGAAAGAAAGAAAAGAATGAATGAGAGAGTCATTGATTATCCGAACACTACCGCCTAAATGAAAAATATAAACAAGTTAAATGCGAAATTACCGACGTTTCTTCCTTCTATCTATGTCCATAGCAGTTAAGATTAAGATATTTCTGCTCTTTATCCAACCTCCTCTCCATTTTTTTTTTCTTACCTCTTCTCTTCCTTCCTCAAATTAATTTTTAGCGCATGAGGAAGGATCTTAATCTTTCCTCATGATATTCTATATTAAAATGATACAATGATATAAATTATTAGAGGAGGAACTGCTTAACGATGATTATTTAATTTGATAATCTTGATAATGATATTTTAAATAAATTTGAAAAAAAAACTCCTAAACTAAAAATATTATAAATACATTCTTGAGTTTATAGATTGAGAGTGCTTTTAGTTTCATTCATGTAAATGTTCTTTGATAGTTTATCAAATATCATTAAAAATTTATACAATTTAAAATAGTTGTAATTTAGTGTCTCTTTGATGGATTATCAGATAATACGTAAATTAAAAAAATAAATATAATCAATTGTGGGTTCAATACAATATGTCTATATATATGTTTTTTTTTTTCTATTTTTGAGGTTCTTAAAGAATTTTTCCAAATTTATTTGAAATATCATTTTCAAGATTGTCAAAATAACTATTATCAAATGAACTCTCCCATAATTATCAGTATTCATAATTGATAGAGCTTTATCAAAAATATGAAAAATTTAGTTTATAATATATGACAATGTTTAGTTTATCTATCACCAAATTTCTAATTGTTAAGGGATTTCGTCACAAGTCAAACTAATGACTACCAAAACCTTATTTAGAAATCTGGATATAAAGATCACAAATTTTATGTTATTCGGTGAACGATAAAACTTAAATAAATTTCATTATTCGTATTCATGGACACGATATATTAATGTTGATCATAATTGAAAAGATAAATTAATAACTATTAAGTTATTTGTGGGTGAATATCAAGATGTCTGAGTTAAATGCCAAGTCATTTGGTCAAACCATTTTTTATTTAAAAATGGTTTGAGAGATGATTATTTGGTAGTAAAAATATATGAAATTGTATACATGCTGATAATTGTTCGGTGCAATGATTTTAATTCTTAAATCATTTTTTTCAATATAATTATTAATTAATCTCTTCACGACATGTTAAGCCCGTCGTGGCTCGACAACGATATCATCACAGTCTAGGCCGGGCAAGGCCAGAATTGTTGAAAAAGACAAGCGCAACGTAATATATTAATTTACTATTGTCATAATTGATCCATGCAAATTTATTTTTGCTTTCTATATATTTAATTCGGATTTTACATGCATATATGTAGTCTTTATGAGACCGGTAATATTTAGTATTTTTAATTCTTTCTCTTATTTCCTCTTTACACAGTTTCGATAGAAATGTTGTCAAAATTTTCTTTAGACATCTCAAATGTAAATTCCTCTTCTCGAGAATGTTCTCTTTTGAGATTGAAATCATTACGAGAAGATAAAAAATAATCTTTTCTGGATTATTTACATATATAAAAAAATTATAGAAGAAAAAGTTATTTTAAAAAATTACAAAAAATGAAGGACACTCAAAATGGTCCAACTGTCGTAGATTCAGTCCATGACCTAACTCTTAGCATTAAGTTTCGGCACTCATAATTTTTTCATCATTTATTAGAATTTAACATTTTTATACGTTTTAAAAAACTAACAATGTCTTCTATAACATATTAAAATTTTATGAACTTCAGAGCAACCAATAGAGAGAATCATTCAGAAACACATAAAAATCACTGATTTTAGAATAGTATAAGAATGTTAAATTCTAAAAAACAATGAGAAAATTATGAGCATCAAAAATTGACGCTGAAAGTTAGGCTACGGATTGGATCTCTATCCCAATCTTTTTTGGACCGTTTTGGACTACAAGCCTTCTTTTTTTACAATTTTTTAAACTAATATCTTCTTTTATAATTTCATTTTTCTATTTTTTTATATATAAAATTAGCCCTTTTATCTACATTTGATATTGGGTTCAATTTCGTGGATTTATATGTAGCAACGTTGAAAATTTTACTGGGGGTTGTACAATTAAATTTAAATGTTAATAAATAAAATGCAATTAAATTTAAATATTAGTAACTAAAATGCAGTTTTAAAAATTGATATTAGATGTGTTTTAATTCGGTGTTTGAAAATGTATTTGATTCTTGGTTTTTTGAGACCGAATTTGAAACTCGAGTCTAACTATGAATGTACATTTTAATTGAAATTTTACTATTTTTTTTATTTTTTTTATCAAAAGAAAAAAAATCTGCGGCTGTGTTGTCAGTTGTGCTTGGGGCAGGATTGTCATGGTCCACCCACTTCAGCTTGACCTGAATTTTCAAATTCGATGGCGATGGCTGACATGATGGGCCACAAGTTCTGGGGAAAAAAGAGAAGAAAATTGTAAATTTTAGTCAAAGTCATAACTTCACCAACTGGCCCTCTGGACTCTGGTACTAATTATGTTGATAATGAGTTAGGTTATGGTGCTACGCGTAGTTAATGATTAAATTTATTATGAACTAAAAAATATAATTAAATCATCTTTAAATTTTAATTTATGAGTCTCAATAAATTCTTTATATCAAAATATGATGGGATATAAAGATTTTCGAATTTTCGAATTTTGTAAGTATTAGTTTTGAATTTTTAAAAATGACTTAGAAATTATATATTATTTTATTACTATTATTGAATCATCTTAAAAAAATCCAAAATTAATACTTAATTTTTTTTAAAAAAAATAGAAAATTTGTATATCCCATCATATTTTGATATAAAGAATTTATTGAGATCTATAAATCAAGATTTAGAGATGATTTACATATATTTTTTTAGTCCGTAGCAAATTTGATTCATTAACTACGCATAGCACCATAATCTAACTCGTTGATAATTTCAAAATATACGGATTAAATTCCTAAATTATCTATCAAAAAATCATAACAAATAATATTAATGGCAGCATTCATTGCTTGAATAGTTGGATGAGCGATTTGAAAAAAATCAATAATCGGATTACAATAATTTATTGGATTTAAATTCATTAATAAATTAGATACTAAATAAAAAAAATAAAATTTAACATATATTATTACCTAATGAATAACTATCAAAATAATATCCTTTTACATATTAAAAATAATAAAAAATAAAATTAAAAATAATAGATAATCAAGTCGATGAAGAATTTTTTTTATGAGACTTTATATTTAGAATATTTGTGTAATTCTTTTATTATCTATGGTATTAAATAAATTTTAAAAGTAATTAAATAATTTAAGGGATAAAAAAATAAATCGTGGAGATTAAATTAGCAAAAACTTGATAATCAAACATTCAGATTTTTAAAAATTCAAAGAAATCAGCTGACTCTGATTTAGTGTGCATCCACCCTGGATGAGCACCGCCTTATGATCTCAATATATATTTTTTTAAAAGATTGACAAAAGCTGCTAACTCCTTATGATATCAAGTTATCTCAGAATTTTCATAACTAGATGTTATATAGTTGAAATAGTGTAGACGATTGTGTAAAGTGTTTAGTGTCTACTCTAGTGAGTACTGAGTATAGTAACAAGACTCATGAATAATTCATTTTTACTCTTAGCCGGATGTTTTATGAATTATACATCAATTTAATATATAATGTGTTTATTCATCAATAAAATATTTTATTGATTAATAAAATATATTATATAGCATTTAAAATATTATATATTTTTAAATTTTAATATATTAATATATGTTATTTATATTATATAAAAGAATTTTCGAATATAACTTAATTGTGAATTTTTAACTTTGTTGAATATTTTCTGAATCGTCCATTTATTTATTATTATAGTATTAGTGAGTGAACTCAACTTCCTTTCTTCAGAAATGGAAAGTCGCAAACAATCTATAATGAGGAGAGAATGAATAGAAAAGTGTGGTAAGTGAAAATAACACGTCACATGGTGTCCACTCTCAACTCTCCATGTCACTTGCGCTGCACAATACAACGCGATACGGTTTCAAACAAAGAAAAAAAATCAAGATTTTTTTGATAATTTCGATGAAAATTTTAAAATATTATAAAATTTTGAACTTATAAATTGGTTGTTTTAATTACTAAAATATTATTTGATTTTTTTTATCAATTTTGATATTTTCTAATGAAATATCAAATACTATTTAAATCAATCTATATTGTAACAATAATTGAATGTTTTGAAAATTTTTAAAGTTAGTTTTTGAAAATTCACTATCAAAGTTGTCAAAATAATCGAGTAACATAAAAAACTTAAATCGTAAGCATATTTTTATAATTCTTGTAGAAATAATAATAAAATAGATGCAATTTTTGGGGGAAAATAACGAGGAGGAGGTGAGTGCTTTTTTCGGTGTTTCTTCAGCTCTGCTGACTGCTGTGCTGTTGCGCTTATTTTATTATTTTTTTAAGAAAATCTTATTTTTTATTAAATTCATTCCCCAATGACGGCCTGTCGTGATTATCAGCAGACAGTAAATAAAAATCGACCTTAGAATCTGCTTCATGAAAAGAAAATTTATTCTTACACAACTACGCCTAATTGGTAAATCGTTTTGGCCCAAATAAGCCTACTGTCATCATGATTCTCTTCGCTTCCTCAAAAAGTGCTCTCAACAAAATCACATGATTACTGATTTACATTATCAAGAATGTGGTGTCCAGTGTGAATGATTAATGATACCGTCATTAATGACGGTATCATAAAAAAATATATGATTTACATCATCAAACTCAATTAACTGAGATGGCACCCCCATTTGTAAATCATTGATCCTTCTCGACAACCCAACGATCGGTTGCCATTCGTCTCTTTGATATTGCTGATAGAATTTACTAAGGTCATGATCCTCTAATGAACCCTAAACATAAATTAAGTTATTTTGATCCATGCTGTTAGTCTTCCAGAAAGACACAACCCCGTTGATCATCAGACTTCTTTAGTCTTCCAGCAATCTTCCTCTAATCTGATGGAGTGATTGAGAGGACCGGCGTCGACAGTTTCTTCTCTTTTGAAACAGTGTTAAGAGAGAGAGATCTGAATTTGTTGGAAATGAAAGGGTGGCAGAAAGTGGAGAAATGAGTGTTGTGCCAAAACTAACAGTATCCCTGCATATATATGGACGTCCATATAACATAGTGTAGTTATACCTTAACGGGTCCATATCGGATCCAGATTCTCTCTTAACGGGTTCGCTGCTTAATCAAAAAGCTGTCTATGGTTATGTTCTCCAGGGACCAATAACATAATTGTATTATTATCAGACTTTATATAATTCAAACCATCACTAAATCATAAAGTCATTAATACGCATTTTACACATTAAATGGTCTACTTCTCATGACATATAATAAACTCGATACAGAATTTGATCACTTCATTACGGATATAATTTGACTGTCCATTATATAATATATATTTATTACATATAAGCCCATATATATTGTAATTAATAATAATTAATTCCAACACTTGCCCATTGAATTCACCTCCGCTATGCATTTCACCACCTCCTCATCCTTCCCAGCAAAAAGAAGTTCTGTCGCCACCGGCCCTGGTGCCACGCAGTCCAACTCCTTCGCCAGTATGTGCATAATACATACCACGGATACTAGTAATGATTATAAGAAAAGTCATATCTATTATCTACCAATGGGATGTTCCCAAGTCCCCCAATTAATGTTATGTTTTACTTTGGATATGTACATAGGAAAGGCATTATTACACAATGAAAATCTAAAGTTGATCGGGAATGATTTGGTCTGAAGAGTCTTCGGTCCAGTGCAAATGTGCAATACCTTACAAATCAAATCATATGTTGTTGCTTTCAAACTGCATACGATTAAACTAAAAATTCTATGATTGACTGTACCAAAAAGAAATTGACTTTTCGTTTAGTTAGGAGTTGCTTTCGACATTTATTTTTTTCAAAGAGAACTTGGAATTAACAACCTTAACCATAGCCTCCATAGCCGCCTTAGATAGCTACCCATAACCTTAAAAGAAGAAAATTTCTCGGTCAAAACTCTGAAATATCTCATTTCGATAAAAGATAAATGCCTTTCCCATCTCCTCACTTATTAACCTAATGCGAATATTTGAGGTCTAGGTCACCATTTACCTTTTACTAAACGATGAAAAATGCCGCCATTGTAAAGCTGCACGTTATTCCTTATTTTCCCAACCAAAAATTGAGCAAAAGGGAAGCTTGGAATGGCCATTAAAAACATCATTCTAAATAAATTTGTTAAAAAATCTCGAATTTCAGACTTGTCTCCTAGCACAGAATTCAAAGGACAGATTATCACATTATGCTCAGAATCAAGGTGTCTGGTATTTTATCCAGTATAATCAAAGAATTAAGAACTTGTTCCTTTATTCCTTTTATTATAATACATACATATAGGCATATGGCTAAATACTTCAAATTTTCTAAAATAACATCACGGTTACACCCATCAATGGAGGAACTCCTCAGCATTATTCCAAAAGCAACTAGACGTATCCCCCATTTACCCTTATAACCTGGCCATTGACCCAACCAGCCGCATCAGTGCACAAGAACCCAACCACTGGGGCGATATCATCAGTTTCTCCTAGTCTTCCCATTGGGTTAATATCTACTGACTTCTTCACAGCCTCCTCAGTTTTCCCAGTGAAAAACAGGTCTGTTGCTACTGGTCCAGGTGCCACACAATTTGCTGTAATTGCAGTTCCCTTTAGTTCTTTTGCCATCGTCTGCAATCAAACAGAGAAATTCAGTAGCAGGTTTAGTAACTTAGTATTTACAACATTCGGTGTCATTTTTCCCATCTATTATCAGTCTTTAGTATGTAGGAACTTGGTAATATTGAGATCGTATGAAATCAAATTAACTTGCATTATATTGCGGCTACAGTACCAATTTAATAGTAGCTGGATACTTGTAATTGTATATTATACAGATGATGCACCCAATCCCTGATGTGGGCTGGCCACTGCAGGGTACAAACCGCTTGTACCAGTAAGTTCTGTGCTAAGATAACCAAGGCCATACTCACATATATTAACATAAGAGAATATAATACTTAATTTGCCAAAAGTGCTAAACGAGCCAATTTCAAAAATGTAAAGAAACACTGACTTTAACCATCGCCTCTACTGCAGCTTTAGATGCTATGTATGCCGCATAACCTGGCAGAAGAGATCCCACAAGGGATGATGATAAAACAATAATCCTACCACCGCTGCCACGGACCAATCTGTTTGCTGCCTCACGGCAGCACAAGAAAGCTCCTCGCGCATTCACTGCAAATGTCTTATCCCAATCCTCAATTGATGTGTCGGCTATAGTTGGGTACTTGGCATCTAGCACCCCTGCATTTGCAACCTGTTGACACGATGGCCATTTATAAGTTCAATAGATCTTCAATTAATAAAATCTATTGTTCATTCTACTATAACGCAGCTCCCTTCTCCATATTTCTTTTCTAAAGCAGAAAAAAGTTTGTTTGTACAAAATAGGTATAGAAGTACCAAGATATGGACGGGCCGACCAAAGACCGATTCGGCCGTGTCAAACAGGGATCGCACAGCAGCCGGGTCGGACACGTCAGCTTTTACGGGGACGGCGCGGGAGCTGGTGAGCTCCGACGCTAGAGCCTCGGCAGGAGACGGACTGGAGGAGTAACCAATGATGACGTCAGCGCCGAGAGAGGAGAGGTGAGCGGCGATGGCGCGGCCGATGCCACGAGAGGCACCAGTTACGATGGCCGTACGACCAGCGAGAGGTCGGGGAAGAAGAAGAAGAAGAAGGCGGGATAGATGCCATCGAGATAAATGGGTGTTTCGTCTAATTTTCTCTCTTGTTTGGGGGTGATTTGTAGAGGTGGCAATCGGTCGGGTCGGGTCGGGTTCGGGTTCGGGTCGGGCGGGTCGGGTCGGTTTGACTTTCCGAAGAAATCGGGTCGGGCGGGTCGGGTCGGGGTCGGGTCGGGTCGGGTCAATTTACATGTTGCGTTTTTTTAGATCGTTGATAGATTTCGATTAGATTGAAGACCATTTGATCTCGGATCTCGGGTCGGGTCGGGTCGGGTCGGGTCGGGTCAGTTTGACTTTCTTAAAAAATCGGGTCGGGTCGGGTTCGGATCCGAGTGGGTCGGGCGGGTTTGTCGGGTCGGGTCGGATTCTGCCACCTCTAGTGATTTGCTTGGTTTGACATGAAGAGAGACTAGGAATGAGATGATTGCGACGGATGTGGGGAGGTTAAACCCCTTTAAATTAAAAAATGGGTTTAAAGTTTTTTAAAGTGGTTAATTTTATAATAATTATTTAAAGTATAAATTAAAAAAATATAAATTTCAATGTAAATTAATGGTTCTAGAAGATTTTGAATCAACTTTTTAGTTCAAAGAGTTTTGAACCTTCCCCACTCTCAATTGTGATTGCACGATTTTAGATTTTTTTTAGTAAATAATAAATAATGATAAATGAAAATAGTATGATTGTAGGTTTTTTTAGACCCTTGCCAGACTCGAGTTTCAAACTCGGTCCAGCTCCCTGACCCGGGTTTGCTTATTATGTTTAAATGTTTATTTGTTAATTTAACTCAGTTTTTAATATAACAACGGTTTTTAATTAATAATCGTTGTTAAAAATAATTTTAATTTTTGAAAAATAGTTATAACGTTTTTTATGAAGTCAGATTGATATATGAAGTTAACAATCAATAAAGACAAATTGATTAGATAAGAATATATGTTATTGTATATTAGTCACTCATTCAATAACTAATATAAAAAAATATAATTATGCATCCAATAATAAAAAAAATATTTACTCAATAATACATACATCATGCTCATATAATAATATAAAAAATTATATAATTTCTATGAAAAAATCTAAAAAAAAGAAATGAAACAACAAAATTTAAAACATCAAATGTGTTTTTGAATTTGAAGACGATATTTTTTTGCCCCGATAATGGTGGGAACGACATTAGCCATTAATCATGTAGATCTCGTCGTAAGTTTTCTCGTCGTACACGTCTCAATCGGAGTTTCCTATCAAAAGTTATTGCCGTTTAAAATTGAGTTAGTTGAATTTCAATTTTTATTTATTCTCCCTCTCTTCTTTGTTTCTTATTTCTCTTTCTCTCTCTCACCTCCTTTATTATAAATGAATATATGAAAATATTGATAATCCGTAATATTTTAATTTTTATTTTAATTTTTGAATCGTTGGTTTGGGTGTTGTGTAAGGCCTTAGTTCGCATAATAGAATGATTAAATAAATATTTAAAAATAAACTAAACCAAAAATAAATATTTTAAACATAATAAATAAACTAATAAAATTTATTAAAAAACAATTTTGATCTCTTAATAACTTTAATTCTAAAATAAGCTAAATTAAAAAAAATATTAAAACCTATCAAAATAAATATTAAAATCCATAAAAAAAAGTTAAATTAAAAAATAAACATTTAAACATAATAACAAATTAAAAAATAAATTATTAAAAACACCTCACTAACATACAGAAAAAGAAAAAAACACCTAATCCGAGTTTTAAACTTGGGCCAGGGAGCTGAACTCGAGTTTCAAACTCGGGTCTAGCGAGTCCGAAAAAAAATCTACAATCATATTATTTTTATTTACTAAAAAAAATATGGTGCGACTACGTGTAGAACCATGTGATTTAATTCGTTTTCAATAGTCATGAGATGATTATTTTAGGGTGGTCTTTTTGTGCTCTTCATTACACTCCTAATCTCTGAAAGATGAAAGTCAATAATATAATATTTACATTAATAATTGAAGCATTATATATATCATTAGTCAGATCTTTTATAGGAACTACCTCTAATAATAAACTTGTAAAAAGAATTAATTTGTTTATGGTAAAGAGATTTTTTATTCTTGTTGCTCATGAGTTCGAACGACATCTTTTGAAACAAAGCAAGAAAAAAAGCTCTCTAGATGCTTTTATCTCATTCGTTTAATTAGAGGTTAACAATCTTGATTTAAAAAACTCTTGTATATTAAAATTTATATTTCAACTTTCTCACAATCATTGTGATTAAAAAAAACTGTCCAAATTAATTTTTAAAAACTCTCCACACAATAAAAAAACTCCAGAAAATAGCTGTCCGAGTTGCTCAGTCTCATTTCTCCGTACGCTGAATGGCATCAAGTAAAATTATTATCAGTACTTATAGTTTACCAAAAAAAAAACTATAGACAAGGCTAGAAAAAATAAAAAAAAAAATCCTATTCTGATACTGCTAGAAAAACGATCAACCTCATGATCACTAAATAAGAAATTATCATCCTACCCTTGTGACTACTAGAAATGAAACTACCTTCCTGAAAAGCTATCATCCTGGATACCATTACAAACTAAGAACCGTAAATTCTAGTTACTATCTATTATCCCTACAATCATGAGCCCATTGATTTGGTGCAAATCACCTTTGTGTTTGGCCCGATCTGTTATGACATTCTAATACGAAATTTAGCCATCATCATCATGAACTACTTTAAGAACCCCCTGATTAATTTCTTCACTGATTTGGTGCTCACTAATTAGGCTTGGGTTCGATATTCCCTTGTATTCACCAAATTATGCGATGCCGGCATTTTTTTTTCCCTGCCTTTGTAATCTATTCTTATATGGTCTGCTCTCACTTAGCATTTGCCTGAGCTGCAGCATTTTCTTCTCAGCCCTCCAAGAATGTGGCTATTCTTCCCCTATCATTTGTAACTCTTTGACAATATTCTGGCAATCAGTGAAGATGATACACTTGAGTATTGGGATCTGTATCATTAGATGGTTGACTGTCGTGCAAATTACCAACGTCTCAGCATGCATGACATCCCCTACTATGAAAGGGAAGTAGTGTACCTCCTTTAAGAATCCCCTGTGATCGTACCAAAGGACTCTCCCCCAGCCCTGCCAATTTTATCCCATGAAGCATCTATCAAAATAATGGAGTAGCCCTTCTCAATTTGGTGTGCCAGCATTGTGTAGCGACGGTTCGATTTTTCTGATTCCATCTGCGGACTTGTCATTGCATCAGCCTGCAACCATACTTTAAATGGATTATTTCTTATATCTTCTATGACTTTGTATTTTTCGCTTCTCAGACGCGCCATAAAAGGTTTGCAATGTATAGCTGGTCTTGCTGGCTTCTTCCTTGTATCAATGATGTGAATGCTTGCACAAAATTCATTGAAATATCATCAGTTTGTTGAGAAGCGAATAATCAGAGAATAATCACGCTAACACGAAAGAAAAAAAAATTGAGAAAAATTTAAAACAAGAACACACAGATTTATTTGGGAAACCCTCAAAGGAAAGAAAACTCACGACCGCTGCCAAAATAGTTTTCATTAATACTCAAAGTTCGGTTATATTTTGGAATTATATTATAGAATATATATATATATATATATATATAAACAAACTCATAAACTCTAAACCTTAATCTGGGGCATCGGTGAAAAGATTTCAATGTAATTTGACTTTTCAGAAATAATTTTCTCCGGACTTCATAACCTCAGACACCGCTCGTAGAAGACTGTCGCCCCTCTATCACCCCGCATACTTTTAGAATCAAGCCCACATACATAACACAATTAGCAAGTTCAATTTTGACCCGAACCACGCTGCTCTCAAGCTCGTGCAGTAGAAAAAAAAGATGAGTTAAATATTTATTTTCTTTATGGCACCGGTTACATGTAGGATTAATCGAAGAAATTCATCTGTGCATAGTCACCCCTGTCGACAATCCATCTCGACATGCTTTTCATAGGAACAGTTGTACCCTCGACCACCAGTCTTTTAGAGCTCATATTATTGTCCATATATTCAAATTCATTTGCATAGTCGGTTGTTGCTGGCATAATATCCTCTAACCATCCTTTACTGTATAAGCACCACCTGTTAGAGGTTTGTAAATTAATCGATCATTTCGTAATATTTGTCTTCTTGGTGGTTTTATCAAACTCACAATCTTTCTCACTTGTTCTTCCCCGAAAATATCATTCATTTTATCAACATCCCATTGGCCATCTGTTGTCTATGTCTGCAACATTCTGACAATCTTTGGGCAAAATGACCTTTTTTATTATTATTATTGTTGTTGTTGTTGTTGTTGTTGTTGTTATTTCCATCCAGCTGTCATGAATGAGCGTTATTTGAAGCTCTGCTAATATTTACATCAACTATCTTTTCTAATAATTACTGCGCTTCATATTGTTATGGTATAACTAAGAATTGAAAGGCCGCTTAAAAATCTGATTTGGAAAATAAAGAGCCACATGACAATTAATTGACAACTAACAAACATCATCGACCACAATTGTGCGACACCCTTTCCTCGTCATATAATTAAACACGACAATTAACATCAATGACCTCTCCAGCTGCTCAGACTTCTTCCAAACATAGTCAATCAATTATCTGCCACACCTCTTTCTAGATCGTACTGATCATTCTTACTTTATTATATTTCTATTTATTTCTCTATTAAATACACTGCGCAGGCTTAGAACAAAAATCCCAGAAAAATATATTATACTTTTAATTTCTTGATATGTGGACCTACAGCTTTATACTGAAAATAGAAAGAACAAGCCGCTGGCAGTTTTACTATGGTTGAGCCCAGTTATGATGTGATAACAGGTTAGAAAAGAAGCCATTTTGTAAATATTGGATGGCAGGCCCAATATAGATAGAACGCTACTAGCGGCCCCATGTTGACACTTGGGGCCTTCTCACAGAGAAGTAGAGGACGTTACCAATATTATTATTCAAGTTAAATTAGTTATTTTTATATTAATATCTAAATTAAATTATTTCTAAATTTATATTAATAATATCATCCAATTTTTTGAAATATAAAACCTTGCTAGATGCCATTCAAAAAAAATGATGCATACACTCCGTTTGATGTTTTTATATCGTTTACAATTCATCACTTCAGATGTTGCTTCCTGCACTAATCACCATTTTGTTGGACTTGGAGGTGTTTTGACATTCTTTTTCCACAGATAATTTGTGAACAGGGAGATGAATTACATTATTTAGTTGCTGCTCACTACCACACCACTTCGCCGTAGTCAACTTTTTTTTTTCATTCCAAGCTCAAAAGTTTTCGTCTTTTTGGAAAGTGCTACTTTCTTTATTTTCTTTTAAAAAAAAACTGAAAGATTAGCCGTGCATCTTATTTGTATGCACTTTTATAGATGCATGTCTTTTGTGCCCTCAGTATCTTTCGCTATCTTTTGACTTCCCAACAAAGCAACAAAAATAATCTTTGACAGAGAATGACAATTGAGGCAAAGAGTACGTCAACAATCAACTTTTTATAATAATAGATAATTCACTAGGATATAAGTAATAGAATGTGACTTATATAAATTAATTGATTAATTTATTAATTGCCAGCCCGTATAATTAAATTATGTCTTTTATATTTAAATTAAGAAAAATGCTATATATATAGAGTTTGGCTACGGTGCTACAACGTAGCACGGATGACTCGTGTGCTACGGACCGTTTTTCCGTCTTCAAAGTTTAAATGGTCAATTCGATGGGTCAAAATATTTTTCATATGAAAATCTAGTTGGAGATCAATTTTTATATTTTTTAGGATTTTTTTACTATTTTTTAAGATAGCTAAAAAATGACTCCTTTTTTTTGTATAGAGAGAGATGCTAACTATTCATGTGTTATAGATTGTTTCTTCATTTTTAAAATGATTGATCCGTCGCTTAAAATTATTTTCATTTGAAAATATTGATTAATCTTCCAAACATTTTTCTATTAATTGATATAGAACCAGTTTGCACTAAGGCAGATTTACAAAGAATTTACAATATTCGGGTGGGGGATCATTGATAATGGCTATTTGACATAAATTTTAAATAAATTAAAAAATCCAAAAATAGAAAAATATAAATAATATTTTTTTATTTAATTTCATTAGCGTTGATAATCCATTAAAGATAATTAAATTAAAACTGTTAAAAATCACATAAAATATTAATGATATTTGATGGACTGTCAAACGATAATATAAAATTAAGTATATATAATTTGAAACACTATCAATTATTAAGTAAAAATACATATATATAATTTTTTTTCTATTTTTCTATTTTTAATATTTATTTAAAAATACATCGTCAAAGTAACCATTCTCAAGGGATCCCAATATAGAAAATACGTAAGTTTATTTAGGCAAGAGCACAAGTACAAAAATACGACCCTACCAGTGTTTCTTTCCGTTCTCTTATGTCCGCAAATGCAGATAAAAGATTGTTGTTTCCTTGTTTTCTTACGTCATGCATATTTATCTGTCAGCAAAACAACAAAACGACATAAATAATACACTGCCATTCTGCGAATGTAGGAGTGACGTCGCAAAGTGGGATCAATTATTTATATTATCTAAATTACGCACTTACTAAAAACACTGTAGTTGGATTTTAATAATTATTTGCTAATTTCCTTAATTACCTACCCTTTATCCTTTATGGATAAAAAAAATCATTAAAACTGAGATATTTTTGGAGATTCTAGACAGGTGATTCCATGTGACGCTTCAACTGAAAGGACCACATACATATGAAAATATATCAGTTGTCATATTTGAAAGTATGATAACAGTGTCATTTGACATTAATGGGCCCCACTCATTAATAAACACTTCCTAAATTTAATTTAAATCATTTAAATTAATTTGACGATCGTTGTATTGTGTCATATTTTTACTATCATAGAAAATATGACAGTGAATCTGAATCTACACATAATATCACTATTAGGTAGCATTGCAGAGCATTTACTAAAGCCCTTCATCTGTTTCTTTGAGGCTATTTATTGTTATTGTTTTTACTTCTTATTTGTATCCTCTCTCACGGAAAAGATCGACGTAAGCTTCTATTTATGATTAATCTCTGCCCTTTTTATAGACACTGCCTATATATCCCAAAAGACGGACTTATGTGGTCCCACCCGGCCTATCTATTTTTTTCTAAAATATTTAGATGACGCAAATACCACAGTGAAGAGTGCCTTAATGACCAATATTAAATTTGAAACCAGCTAGCTATGCTACACAATTTCGCTAAAACGATAACAGAATCTGTTGGATATTTTGTTCGAAAACAATCGGAGTAACAAATTGATGATGATCTTGGCCAGAGTACTTACATCTAGGAGCACCTACAAAATAGATATTAGACATCCAGCATTTGTTTTTGAGTTCTAGAAGCAATTTAAAATATAATTGTAAATCTAGCGTATATAAGCTCTAAATAATAAATTTTATCATCTCTAAAATTTAAATTTATGTTACACAATAATTTTTTAATCATAATTTTACACAATATCAAAAATTCTATTTTTCTCATGCTTTAAACTATCTTTTCATATTCTTTAAAGATAACTTCAAATTAATAATAGAATAATGAATGAAATGCACAAACAAATATGCCATTTTCAAAATATATTATATACAGTGGCGGGCATGTATTGCGCGGGGGGGGGGGGGGGGGCGCTGCCCATGATCATATTTTTTTTTTCAAAAATACCCCTATAATTATATGAATTTGAGAAAAAAATATCACTACAGGAGAGTATCGCACTTACATCTGATAGAGCAGATGCAATAAATATTATTTACATCAATAAGCTTATGCTAGAAGTCTTTCGCATCAGAAAGCTGATGCAAAACGCAAATGTAAATACGCTTGATGGTGATAATCAATTGCATCCGATTTTTTATTTGCATCAGTGTTTTATTATATCAGATAAGGCAGATGCAAGATTTACCGTCATTTCATTTGTTCCTTGAAACAAATATTAGTTTTTTGCAGGCATATTACTGATGGAATTGTGTGCACTAACATTCACTTTTCTAAACCTAATGTGTTTTTATTATCACATTTTTATTTTTTTCTATACCTAATTACTGATGTAATTATTGATATTAGCATCTATTAATATGATGATAATTTGCCTTGTTGTATCTGTTAAACCCAACATTTATACAAAAAATTTTTTCCAAAATACCAACATTCATACTACGATTTAAATCCAACAGATCTAATATCATTCATACCAAAATTTTCCAAAATATTCACATCAAAATTCATAATTCATACCAATATTCATAAAATCATCTCATTCATCCTAGCTAGGGTTGCATATGAGCCGAGTATTTTCAAAGAATTATTAAAGATACTATGTATTATTAAAAATAAAAGTCACAATAGTTATCTATACTTTGCTTTAAAAAATATATTAAATAGAATGAATTGCCTTCATTGTTGCCTCTAGCTGCCTCAAGCTCTACACCCTATCACATAAAAAAGGAATCAAACTCTACACCTTATCATATATATATATATATATATATATATAGATAGATAGATAGATAGATAAATAGATAGATAGATAGATAAAATTGTCCTTAATTACTTTGAAAGTTTGATAAATTATTTAAAAAATAATGAAGAATTTGTTGGTGAGAATGCTATATATCAGCAAAATCAATACATTAAATTGATTATTTTATCAATTTTGATTCTTTATACGGTCTTACAAAAGAGCATAAGAGCCTTGAAGATTATTCCAGGCTTAATTTCACAATCAAATAAATTCATGTGTATTATTCTTTATCCTCATTTTTATCTTCTTTTATTCATCTAATCTATGATAAAGTATCTAAATCAGGAAAAAAAATCACCATATGACCAAAGTTGTACCAGAAGTTGAATCTTTTTCAAATGAAAAAGCCTAAAATTGTACCATAGCTCGGAAGAAATTGTTACCTGGCAGGACTGAGGAACAGGTGTGGCGCACCACGCGTGAGTTAAGGTGGTGTGTGTGTGCGACAGTCGACAGACACGAAGAAGAAGAGAATCATATTAGAGACGACGCATCATTGACGGAGGACAAAGAGAGAGAAGCCACCGCGCTAGTACGGTCGTGCCACTCGCTGATCGGGGTGACCATGTTCGGGTGAGGAGTGAGGAGAGAATCGCGAGCGACGGGGAAGAGGAGTTAGGGTTAGGTTTGAGGGTCGGGAAAATAAATAATGGCGAAATATTTTTTATATTATGTGGCACGGATGGGGTCTCCAGCGTACAGCATAAAAAATATTTATTTAGTATATTTATTTGCATCTGCTAAGCTGATGTGCATCAGCATAAAAAATATCATATTTATTTGCATCTGTGAGTACTGATGTGCATCAGCATTCTAGTGCGCCTCCACCCATTCATTTTCAGAAGAAAAAAAAATAACTACACTTACTTGCATTCGCAAAATAGATGCAAATTTATATTTGCATCAGATTTTCTAATGTAATATGTTCAAATTAAAATTTTAAGTCAGAAATTTTTTTGCTGATGCTAATAAAAAAAGTGTAGATGCAATTGATCCCTTCCGGATGCAAATGTGACACCCTCTTGTATACTTATAGTGAATTTTTTTTTTAATTTTACCCCCTGAAAAATTTAATTTTTGTCCCCATATTGAATGTCTGGCTTCACTTCTGAATATATATAATTAAAAAAAAATTTAAAAAGAAATATTTTTCATCCAACAAAAATTTTAAATAAAAATTTATTGAGCAATATGAATCAAAATTTAGAGACGATAAACTATTCTTTTTTAGCTAAGTTACAAAAGATCGCAGTCATCGAGATTAAATATACGCTAGTTTAATTCATTCAGTCTATGCTAAAAACATATTCTTGAATTTCAATTTAGCGATTATTTTAGGCTGTAACATTTTTCAGGTCAAGTATAATTTTTTTAATATATATCTTCTTTAACTTTACAAAGAACAGAAGCTAGTTTTTTTTATCAACATGCCCATTACCCAACTCAGCAAGCTCAAAAGAAAATAAAATCGAAATTGGTTCAAAGTATATATACACACATACATATAACTCATTAGTATTTAGTAATGCTTACCTTATAATTTTCATTTTATATGGTTGCTCCAGAAAAACCAAGAGCTAGAAACACACATAAGGTTCATAAATTAATGAACAAGACGAAAAGACCCAAACATGAACACATCCAACTCATTAATTAAATGTTAATACCTTGTAAAAGCAAGGAACATGTATCGATCAGAAATAATTCAATAACACACTCTGAAAAAAAAAATAGTATCATCATGCCGTTTTTTTTTCTTTCTATTTTCACTTGATATTCCTTATACAGACCTGTGGTCAACCATGCTAGCAGTACGCTGCCTCTTAGTGCTACCACCAGATCCTTCGTCAGCCGACGAAGTTCTTTCCATAACCGCGCGAAGTGCTTCTTGGATTGACAGTAACGTGTGCTGAGGTGAGTGTTGCGGTGGCAATTGTTCACTAATCTCATTATAATGATCTTCACCAGTAGTGTCACAATTGGTTTCCTCACCAGTTATCAGCAGTACATTTTTCACACGACCAGCTAGCGTTGTGATCTCAGCTTTTAGGGTGCGAAGACGGAGTGACTTTAGGGTTTTGTTGAGATCCGGAAGAAGATCAGACCGGTCCTCACAACATAGAGATGCACGTATGACAAAACGACCTTCTTCATCAGTTGATAATGCATCAACTGTTAGTTCATCGGATTCGGTTGGTAAGAGGCTCTCTTCGGCTATCTCAGCTGTCTGTCTCTTCAACTCCTTCACGTGTTGGATTACCTCCGCTAGTAGTGAAGCCTTGTCAGTCTGAATTTCAAAGAAAATAGAGATGAAAAATATATATAAGCTAGCTAGTGTGAAAAATTAATGGCAAATATTACTGGTTTAGTTGTACATGAAGATCTTTTCCTTCTTTAACCTTCCTCCTGAAGAAATGAATGTCACGTAGATCTGTATATATTATTTCACAAATGTTTAATAGGTGGAAATTCATTTCGATAAGGTATCCATTCACAAACATACTACTAATTCTAATTACTCTCACTAACTTCAATTTTACAAGACTTTTCCTAGTCAAACAGAGAGATAGAGAACGAGAACATTCATCGATCCTTAGCAGCTACGACTGCATGGAAATTAAGAAGAGTTAACGAACACAAGGTATGACGACTAGCTAGATACTACAAATTAAATTTGCATGAAATTTAAGAATGGTAAAAAATAGCAAGATGGGCATAACTTGTGAAGATTCTCCCTTCTTTATGAAATGGAAAACGCTAATGAATATGTAAGCCACATGTGTACTGACCAAATGGAGAGAAAGAGAGAGGAACTTTTGGTACCACTGGAAGTATATATATGCACATATATATCACAATTTAAGTACTGGATAATAGAACGTCTCTTCTTTCTTTCCCGTGTCTAAAGTATAGGCTGCCAAATGAAGAAATGAGTTAATGGAAAGTACTATCAGCAACAAGCAATTGGCAGAATATGGGTTGGTGAGAAATGTGACGAGAGTGGAGAGACTATGGAATGAATAATATTGTATTTTAGCACACCTCTAAGCACCAACGCGTGATAAAAGATTTCAAAAACTACTATTATTGTTTTGGAGAGAAAAGAGAGTGCGCGCGCGTTTGTGGAGCCCTTTCTCCGTTTGTGCTTCCATGCACGCGTGCCCTTCCATATCATAAGTGTGGGGATTGATTCGTGCCTACAAATAAGAATTGATCTGCGTCGCCCCATCATCTATCTTTCATAGATCTATTAGTCTCAGTTTTTTCTTTAGCAATGTATTGACTTTATTGTGATCGTCCAACCAAAATTATATATATTTTAAGAAGTAAATAATTTATACGTAACAGAACATATATGAAGTATAGTTAATTAACCACCTATAGATATATGACTCTTAAGTATAGATTCATGCCTACAAAATAAGAACTGATTTGCATCATTCCATCTTTCATATACTTATTCATTAGAATATTATTTAGGGATAATTAGTTTTGATGCCATTTTAAAGTTTTTAATTTAAAAAAATGTCACTCTAAATTTTGGATTTAGATAAATGTCACTCCAAACTTAATTTTCTTTTAATTTTGTCACTCCAACTATAATAATTTTCATAATACCAAAAATACCCTTCAACCAATACTCTTCTCCTCCTCTTAACCAATACTCAAAGGCAGAGGTGATAAGCCCACACCTGCTCTGTGTTATTTCAGACCGGCAGGATTCCATCTTGAGACTTCTCGATCAGCCAAACAGTGCTGGTGCACTGGTACAGGGCAGGCCTTCCATCGGTACTGCACCCCTATCTTTGTGAGAGCATTCTCTCAGCATTTAGGAAAGATAACCTGATCAAATTGGTTAGGTGGGTTTCAAGACAACTAGCGAAGCAAATTTCGTCTTGGATGATGCGAATCATGGAAACCAATCAGGAGGCATACAATTGGTTAGTCAAACTAGGTACGCGATCTGATGAGGAGAGTGCCTACCATTTATGGTCGTTGTGTGAGGATGGTAGCTACCACTACGGGATAATGGCAGCAAACGAGAATGAGTGTGTATTCAACATATTTCCAAACATTCAAGAGTTATCTATGCTCTTATTTACTCATGCTTGTTGTTATCAGTTTATTTACCGAGAAAAAAAAATAGCAGGAACTGTAAGCTCTAAGGGGAGTGGGGATGAGAGGAGGAGAAGAATATTGGTTGAAGGGTTATTTTTGATATTATGAAAATTATTACAGCTGGAGTGACAAAAAAAAAAAAAAATGTAGTGGCATTTTTCAAAATTCAAATTTTAAAGTGTCATAAAACTAATTAGCCCTATTATTTATTATGAGCTAATTAAGAAACCTGATTGTAGCATGCATTACATAGTACTAGCTATATACCCGCGCGTTGCAGCAGAATTTTTTATTTAAACATTAAAATATTATAAGATAAAAAAATTCATATTTATTTAATATTAAATTATAAATTCACCAAATTATAGAGAAAACATATAATAAAGACTATATTTAATCTTGGATGAGAATTTTGCACAATATGAGTTAATGATTCATGATTTTTATGGAAAGAAAAGTAAATTATTCTAACATATATTATCACCATTAATTCCTTACC
The DNA here is from genome assembly GCA_037127355.1 of Schoenoplectus tabernaemontani. NCBI lineage: Eukaryota > Viridiplantae > Streptophyta > Magnoliopsida > Poales > Cyperaceae > Schoenoplectus > Schoenoplectus tabernaemontani. Next base: position 16,713,369 of record CM073743.1, on the reverse strand, counting down.
AAATATGCACAAAGTTGCTAAATAAAAAACAAAAATTATGGAAATAATAGTATATAAGGGAAAGAAATGGAGAGAAAGAGAGGATCAATGGACGCGATCACATACGTTCGATCAACCAATAATAAATATTATCCGTCTAATTGAGGGATAAAATGGGTATAATAAAAATTTACAATGACAAAAAATGGACCCTCCAATTCTTAGATGCTTTATATAATAGTATAGATATATGTGATGACTCCAGGTGCATATATATGCTGTAATATTATAGAATAATTTGTCCTACGAAAGTATATATATATCTATGAACTAATAATGTTATGAAAAGAATTCAGTATTAATTAATGACATGTACATATACTAATTTCACTTAATAATGTAGTGTTATGAGAAGAATTCAGGACATGTTATAAAAAAAATGTAACCACAAGAACGTAATTATTTGCCAACTATCAAATGGAAACTTCAATATTTTGATATTCACAACACTTCATTTCTTTCTAATCTGTAGCATATATATGATCGATCCCTTCTAGATTCAGGCCCTATAACTGAAGAGAAAAGAATAATGAAGACAGAAATAACTAGATATATACAATATATGATACTTTTTATGCAGAAGAAGTAAATCCAGGACCCCATATTGATAAAAATGGAAAGAAGTTATAGTGAAGCAGAAAAAAAAATCAACTGTATTCTCAAGTCAACATGCAACAACTTTTAATATTATAGAAACTTGTTCACCAGAATAAATTAGAATGCTTTCATTAACTCATTCACAGTTATATAACTAAAAGCTAAATTAAATGTAGAGTGAGAGTAATGTAGAAAAGACATAATAATTTAGAATGCATGCAAAAATTAATTACAGTCCTTTTCGATGGTAATGAGAGGTACATAATTATTACGACATGTGTATGACTAAAGAGCAATGATCACTAATTACGACATGTACATGTGTTGATGTGTACACAATAATTATCAACATGGCAGCGAATGATCTGTTAGATGTTTCATATAATGCATGTGAAAACCATATACACTATATACATTAGACACATTTAGGCTTATATATAGTTGTTCTGTTGGAAATCTAGATCGAGTTCCCACTTTTTTTTCATCGATCTTAATGCTCATCAATGAAAGTCAACATTCAACGACATTTAACATATACATAGAGCGAGCAACATGTAATTATTGGTAATGCATGTTTAATGATTTAATTTTGTATTACAATTGAGATCAAATAAAATTGTTGTTAGAAATTAAATATCTTAAAATTATCTCGAAATAAAATTAAAGATATTGGAACTCTCAGCTTAATTAGAATATTTAAGTAGCATTAATTGTACACGAGATGTTCTGTCCTATAAGATTGTTTGTAAGTTGTAATTAAAAATGCAAACTTCGAGCAATAATATCTTTAAGACGGTAATTAATAATGTAGGTGTTTGGAAAAATACAAGTTGATTATGAATACGGGGTAAGCAACAATTAAATGATCAATGTAAAATTTTTGTCATCATATTATAACCTATGTCCAAGGGTGACTCATTCTAATAATAAATATCTCAGCTCTTTAGAAGTGGTACAGTTTAAGTCCCGCAAATGATATATAGAAAAAATATATATCGAGATTAATCAACACCTCTTTTTTTGTTAAAAAATAGAAATCTATCTCCAGAAGAAAATCAGAATGCAATAAATGTGTTCAACTTATTTTGCGGAAAAGATGTTGAAAGCTTTTAAAAATATATAAACAGTATCAAGAAAAGTAATGTTTTTGTGCAACTTTTATTAGCATTACTCATCAAAATTTCATTTGGAAGGGTAAATCAACTTTGAGGTGTTTACGAAGAGGGAGATGTGAAAGACAAATTGGAGGTACAGAACAGCTTTTTTCAAGTGCGGAGCCGAGAGAAGGGACAGAAAGGGAAGCTAAATAACCTAGTAAAGGCTATCCACTTGTAATTTTCTCTGATATAAGAATGTGCCTGCTTGTTTGTCTTAGGATGAGTGAGTTTCTTCCCAACAGTAGCTGCTTTTGTGTCCTGATTTTACCTTCTTTTTTGCTGCACTGCTTCTTTTTTGGTTCCTCTTTTCCACGTCAACTAGGCGGCTCCCACCATCTTCATCTCTCTCTTCTCATACACATTCAGACACACAGTATACCAGAGCACTCAAATATATGCATGGGATATTGAAATGTTGGACTATCAAGTTTTTGCGAGGCTTAAGAAGAACACCATAAGATACAAAAGTTTTTTTTAATTAGCACATTGCATCACCACAAACTTCATGTTATATCCATATATAAATAAGATTGGTTTTATGATAAGTTAGCTATACATTTTGTTTTTCATAGAAAATTTTCCATATATATAATTTCGTCATTGCCAATTACTTTTTTTCATGTGTGGAAAAACATCTATGCAACTATATGGTAATTGGTAAGGTCAAGACCTGATCTCAACGATAGGAGCAAAAAAGTTTATATGTTACTAGCTAGCAAAGAGAAAACGCTGCAAGAAAAAAAAAGTATATATATAATGGAATCTAAGCCTTACCTTGGTGGTATTTGGTAGCATGGTTCTAAGCTTGGCTAGATGTCCATTAATTCTCTCTCGTCGCCGCCTTTCAGCCTCGCTATGACTCTTTGAGGCCGCTAAAGCCTTAGCATCCATAATCTCTTGTGCTGTCATCTTTCCAACAAACGGCGAAGAAGCTGATGCAAAGCCACCCATGTACAGCCCCGCGAGCCCTAATGGATCCGAAGAGCTAGACCCTATAGCGCTAGCCCCTTCATACTCGAATTGCAAAGCAGCTGAGGCCTTTCGTGCATAGAATTCATTGAAGAAAGGCGGCGGCGGCGGTTGAGGCGGAGGATGTTGGATTGTAGGGAAATATTGACCTAATTGGCCTCCAATTTGATTAATTGGAGGGATTGGCGGCCATGACAAGATTGGGGATATCATCGGTACAACCGGCATGGAGGAGGAAATGTTTGTGTCGGATTCTGTAGGAAAAATGAATCCTTCTGCACCTCCACTATTTCGGTTTTCTGCTTCGGATGCTTGGTTTCGGGAAGTGGACGTGTTTAGTTCATCGGTGAATAACTGTTGCCTCTCCCTCTCTTGTAGTGATGCAGAGTGGTATTGTTGGTATTCTTGTGGAGATTGTGAAGAAGCTTCTCCCATGTTTGTTTCCATCTCAATCTCTCTCAATTGATTCCTCTCTTTGATATCGATCTTGGAAACTTTAGATCGCTCTTTTGTTAAACTCCTAAAAGGTTTGCTTTGTTTTTATAGGCGCTAAGGCTGGCATGTTGCAATTATGAGCTTTTTAAGTACAGAGGGAAATAGCTAGAGAGTTTTGTTTTTCTGATGAGATTTTTCTCCCCTGTTTCATCCCTGGATCCTTTTTGGGTGTTGGGAATATTATATGCAGAGATTTACAGAAGCTTTCTGTCTTTATCTCTGAGCTCATGAACAGCGATGGCTGAGGCCTGAGAGCTCTATTTCTCTCTGACAATCTCGCTATCTTTCTTTCTGGGCTCCCAACCATGGGGCTATTACTTGCCACCCACGCTACTCTCTCTATTTCATGTGTGCACCGCCCCACACTCGTAGGTACATAATTACTAGAGTTGCAGAGGCTGTTGCTAAGGTGACACGAGAGAGAGAGAGAGAGAGAGAGAGAGGGAGCGAGCATGGGGGGAGGAGACCGTGGCTTCAAATAGAGCCGACCAAGCCTGATCAAGCGCAAAAAGTGATACCAACATCGAAGAGAGAACAAGAGATGCGCATATTGCAGATTTTTTTTTTTCTTTTGCCATAATAAAATAAAAATAAAAAATAAAATAATAAGAAAATAATAAGATTTCAGTTAAAATGATAAAATTTGAAATTCGGTCTGTTTTTTTTTATAAAGTTTTGATATTTTAATTATTTTTTTAGAACTTTTTTAAACATATGTTATATAGGATTCAAGCATATTGTTATATATTTAATAATTAATTAAAATTTTAGTTTTTTCTTAATAATTTTTCATATTACTATATATAAATTGTATAATGGTTAATTAGTGTATTTATATTTTTTTTTGTAGCAAAGTAATAGTCAAGTCATTCAAATAAGGATGAAGCGAATTACCGTTAATAAATTAAGCTAGGGAGTTGGGTAATAAAAAATAATTTATTAATATTTTTTTAAAATTTATTCGATCAAATATAAATAATTATTTCATAGATAATAAAATTATACTAATAAATATCTTTTTTTTTCTTTTGAAAATATATATAATTACAATGATGATTTTAAAAAAAAATCCTATGAGGGGTGACTACTGTTCTTACTTTCCTACTCATTTTAATCCATAATAGCAAGATTTTTAAACATTTTTTTCATATTTCTATCTTATTTCTGATTTTACTGAATTTTTCAAATAATATGGTATTTTTCGCATTATTCATGAAAATTATATATTTTTTGTTAATTAAATATTAATATTTTATTATATTATTTATATAATAAAAGTAATAAAATAATTTTTAAAATATATTTATATCATATTGAAATAATACATTGCGTATATAATAAAATACTAGTATTTACGGTCTATATTCATTTGTAATGATTTTTGTTACGCAGATGTGCCTTACATATTATATTTTCTAACAAATGTATAAAAAAAATAATCAAAAATATTTGATCAAAACTTAATCATTGACCATGTTAAAGTGTTTAAAAAAGTTTAAAAAAAATTAATCAAAACTTTAAAATTTTATATAAAAAAAACTATGATCGAATTTGAAACTCGGATTTAACTATGCATACATATTTCAGCTACAATGATACCATTTTTTTATTTTTATTTTATTTACCAAAAAAATCTGCGCATATTGGTCAAAGATGAACTCCACTTCTCTCCATTCTAGACAACTGGGAAATCATTGATTTTACGTTGACTGTAACTTCAAGTGGGTAAATTGAAGGGAGTTAATTAATTAATTAATTAATTTTCCGTTTCATAAATAAGTATCTATATACCCATAGCAGAATAGTCTCCAAAACATATATGAAAATTTGGTTATTTATAAATGTTTGATTTTACACGTTCTTTTAAAATAATGTATATTCTGAACTATTGGTATTTCAAAGTATCATATTTTTGTTTTTCTTCTTATTGAAATACTTACACTTCTGTTTCTTATCAATATAATTGCATCTTTATAGTCCTCATTAAATATATCTTTCAAATCCGTACTAGATTTTTATATTTGTACATCTGTTCATATACATAATTGCTTATTGCATGCTTGTTTTTTTAGTTATGCAATATAGATCATGCATGTTCCCATGGTAATCATATTTGAATTCTCAATGAAGTATAGGCAATAATTATATATATATATATATATATATAATAATAATAATAATACATTGTGTCAATGTGAATGCTTAAAAAAACTCAATATTTTAACAATTTATTTCAAATAATACATGAGTTTTATGTATTTATTTCAAATAATTATAAGATATTAATAAAATAATCAATATTTAGATGTGAAAATATGTCACTTTAAAAAGTTCAAAATAAATGCTTAAAAAACTCAAAAATAAAAAAATACGTCTTATAAAAATTTTATATAAATAATTTACTGAGCAATATAAATCGATCAAGATTGCCTACGGCCTCGGTAATATATATGCATATCACATATCAATTGATGAATTTGGAACTACATCTTTATTATTATTATTTTTTGTAAAAATAAGAATCAAGCTCTTATCTTTTAGAAATTTTCGTTACAAAAAATGTTCTTCCATTTTGTACAAAAAATGATGATCCCAAGAGATTTGGAGATCTAAAAATAAAAATAAAAACAAAAATTGAAGTAAAAATAGAAGTAAAGGTAAAAATAAAAATAAAATGACAATAAAAAATTACAATAAACATCAGTCAATCAAAATTAAAAGGATGCTAGAGCTATGATGCTCTCTCTCTTAGAAGAACATATATCAATTTAGACTTCTCTGAGAATATTCCGGAGCAATGCTCCCTCCAAGTGATGAAGATGGTTATTACAGGAATTTAATGTCCCCATGAATCATGAAAAGGTTCCATCAGTGCTTGTTGAGTAGAAAAGTTTGGCAGGGCCAGTATAGTGTTTTGCAAACGGTCCGGTTCAAATTCGGGCGGTCCATGGGTCGGTTCACGGTCCACACGGGGCGGTCCTAGGCGGTCCAAACTCGGAAAATTCGAATCCGTCCCACCGTTGACCTCCGGGGACCGGACCCCTACGGGTCGGTACGATCCGATCCGATCCATTTTTTTATAAATTCAAAAAATTATGAAATTTAAAAAATAAATTTATGATATTTTGTAAATAATAATTTTCATTGAATTAATTTATATTTTTAATTATTTAAAAATCGAATAATACTCAAAAAATTATAAAAAATTGGTCCGGATCACGGTCCCGCACGGTCCACGGATCCTCACGGGACGGGTCTACACGGTCCGATTTTGGGTGAAAGGAGGATTGACCCACCGTTGGAACGGACCGTGGACGAGCACGGGTTTGACCACGGTCCGGTCCACGGTCACGGATCGGTCCGGAACGAATTGGACCGGATGGTACATTTCAAAACACTAGGTCAGTATGAAGAATTCATGGTTAATTATTATTTATTTTCATCAACCGTTTGTTGAGCATTCTTGCATTATACACACATGTTAACCAATTAATGCAAAAACGATTATCCTCGATGGGACTTTTATAGACCAGATATGTTTGATTGGGGAATTGGGAGAACGAGAGTCTTTGAGAAAATAATAAAATAATTTATAAGTGAAAATTCCATTGGATGTTAGCTAGACACCACATCGATCTACTTTTTTTTTCACAAGATTAAGATAAATATTCGTTAATATACGAGTCATGTTTGTAAACTGGAATATTGCATCATGAGAAAGATTTGGCTAGAATAAATTTAGTGGCTGAGAAATGAAGGTTTGCATAAAGCAATATAAAAGTTATATTTGGATAGGAGCAAATGAAAAGAGTATAGAAAGTTCTTCTTAAGAATTTTATTTCCCCAATTAAAGTATCAGAATGAGATCATTTCTCCTAAAATTATTTGAAATTAACATGATATTCAAAATCTAAATAATCGATCTGAATCACTCAACATTGATCTTGATATGTAAATTTAGTTATAGCCCAATTTTTTTAGATATTTTTTACTATCGGGTCGGGCCAGGTCGAGTCGGGTTGGTTCAATTTATATGTTGTATTTTTTCAGATTTTTGATAGATTTTGATTGGATTGAAGGTCATTTGATCTCGGGTCGAATTAATTTAACTTTTTAAAAAAATCAGGTCGGATCGGGTTCTGGTCCGGACGAGTTTCTCGGGTCGAGTCGGGTTCTACCACCTCTAATTTAGAACATTATTTATTTTGAATTGTTCATTTGAACTAATAAATCAATGATAATTAGTAGTTAATTTTTCTAATCAATGTTTCTATAAAAATACGAAATTTTTGCAATAGTAAATAATAATATTTTATTTCATATCTGAAATATATTTGTATTTATCCAATATCTATTAATATCACATCCATATCAATAAACGACATCATCCGTATTAGAAAAATTATAACAAATAAAAACATAATATAATTATTATCCTCCGTATTCAATTAACGAATTGAGAATTATTCAACTTTGGATTTTGAATCTGCTGAGATCGAAAACCTTGGTGGTTTGTGCGTTATTTTTTTCTAAAAAAACAAATAACCTCTGCATTTTTGTCGCGCATTGTGCAATCTCCGTGCCATACGTTGATGACTGGATGGTTTCCCCAATGTGCATCAGTGCATTATGAATTTTGACCAAAACGATTTTGCGACCGTTTACTGTCTCCTCCAATTCCAGTAAATGCTTGGAGAGAATTAAAGGGACCAAAACGCAAGCTTTGGAAAACTTTCAGCGTCCGACAGTACAGATTTTGTTAAAATTAACTGTGATATTTGTTAATTAAAAATATATAAGTGTTAACATTTAATAATGTTTCTGTATAAAGAATGTATAAAAATATAACTTTAGTTAATTAATACTCATATATTTTAATTAATTAATAAATAATTTATATATATTTATTAAATTTTTGTTAGAATAAATACTAGCGGTGCAATGGACATCACTCATATTCTTTACTATTGTCACTCCACGCCTCCTCCTTGCAGAATTTTTTTTAGTAACTAAAATAAAAAGAAAAATAGTATGAGTATCCAGCTTTTGCACCCATAATTTGGTCTGAATTTAAAATTCGATCTTAGTCCTTTTAGACCGAGTTTAAAACTCGGTCACAGCCTTTGATCTGGATCGAGTTTCAAACTCGGACCTAGTTTTGTATAGTTTTTCTATTTTTGATTAATTATTTGTTTATTTTTTTTAGTTTCTGATAGGTTGTTTAATTATTTTAATATGTTTAATTTTTTATGCAATGGTTTAGCTTTTTTTAGTTGATTGTTTAATTTAGTAAAAGCCTTATTCCTTCCGACGCTCCCGATCAAATGAATGAAAATGATCATCATTAATTGAATAGATAAACAATTAATCATTTAAAAAAATTGTTTTTCTATTTTGTTCTTTTTTAAATTATAATGATGATTGTTGTATGATTAATAAATATTTTCTATTTTTTTAGTTTTGTTTTGTTCCTTTTAATATTTATGTTTAATTGTTTGTATAATAATTTATATATATTTAGCATATTTAGCATCATATTTTTAAAAACTGACACTAAATATTTATCATTTTAAAAAATATAGTTAGAATAATACTATTTTAAATATGATATTGTTGTATATTATATGTAGTTAGAAAATAATAAGAGAAAAATTATAAAATATACCACATTAGTTGATATTATAGCTTAATTATAAACAAATATACACTAATTTAAAAATATCACAAATGCTACTAAGCATAATTATATATAATAAGTATAATGAGCTAGAATATGTATGATTTCTACTTAAAAATATGAAAAAATAACAAAAAATAGATTTTCAAAAATTTAACATGTTTTTGAGGTCACGGATGTATTTTTTTACTCCAAAATTATCGTAATGGAAATAGTGGTTAACCTTGTATATTTTGTTGTGAATTTTCAATGTCCGCATAGCATACCTCATAGTTTTCTATAAAAAAATTATAATTGTTTGAAGATAAATTGCTCAGATTTTAATTTTTTTTGCCGAACTCATCTCATTTTGTTTGAAACATTATAAAAATAAAACAATCAATTAAAAATAACCTAAATTATTAAATAAATAATTAAATAAACTATTAAAGACTATAAACAATAATAAATAAACTATTAGATAAGTAATTAATCAAAAACAAAACAAAAAATTATAAAAAAATCTGAGATTTAATTTCAAACTAGATCCAAAGAGACTATGATCGAATTTTAAACTCAATTCAAATTATGAGTACAAAAACTGGAGTATGCATATTTTTTTCCTCTTTTTTTATTTTATATACTAAAAAAAATCTGTCCTTCTTGCCTCCCCTAAGCGACGTAATCATTAATCCTTGAAATACACTCCTCTCCCCCCCCTCTCATTCACTCACTCTCCGCAATTCTGCATATACCTCTCTATAATGGCTAGCTTTCTTGTGTGGTTGGCTTGATTCCGTATCTGTCCTCTGGATGCTTCCTTTTAGCAGAGTGTCTGAGGCTGCCAAGGTAAAGGGGATGCAAGTGCAACAAACAAAAGTTTCTTTTCTTTTTGTTTCTGATCGTGTCCATGCATGAAATATACTTGGAATTCGGAAAATCATATTTTTATAGACCAGTCATTAATTATTTCTTTGTTTTTAAAATCTCATTGCGAGTCTGTAATCTGTAAACAAAGACCCGGATCAGATTGTCAGCGATTTGTTTGCCATTGATCCCTCCGATTATATATATATAGTATTAATATAATGTACATGTCGTATAATGTCAAATACTAATTAAAACAATTTGCTGAATATATATATGACACAGAAAACCATGGACTCCTTTGGCAAATGTTGGAATAGCGAAATATATAGCATAATAGCATGTTGTTCTCATGCGAACTTGTTATCAAACGCATATTATAACGTTTGGTTGATCAATAACGGATTGTAGTGCAAAGAGGTAGAATGAAAGAAAAAGAATAAAAAAAGTTACGTATTGTAGTGCAAAGAACTTAATTTAAAAATATATCTAATTATTTTTAAATTTCAATTGATGCTACTTAATAAATACTTTTATATCAAATATTGTATGCTACAAAAAATTTCTATTTTTAATCTTCGAATATTTATTTTAAATTTTTAAAAGTGACATGTTTTCATATGGAAACATTCATATTTTATTAGTATTTTAGATCATCATAAAAAATCAAAATAAATACTTAAAAGCTGAAAAATATAAATTTTGTTTCCTATAAAATTATGATATACATAATTTATTGATCAACATAAATTAAAATGTAGCAATAATTAGATATTATTTTAAACTAGCTCTAGGAGGTCTTTGTGAGCTTAAACTCCCCATAGATATATTCTCAATTTAAGCGTCATACAACTAATTCTGTTATGGATTGGAATTTGTATGATAGATAGATATGTCAAGCTGAGATTAATGATTCCTTTTTCTATAGCTAAAAGCTCCTCTTATTTTGTATATTGACAAAAAAGGATATTAGATGTTGGTTTGCTAGTTCATTCAAATTAGCAGATTTTTTATTATAATTATTTAAATAATCTTAATTTAAATAATAAGAGTGATAAAATTAAAATTTTAAGAATACGAATGGTAGCGCGTCACTGCCAGTGGCGCGTTGCAAAAACGTCACTTTCAATGTCGTAGGCAGTGGCGTGTTACAAAAACGTCACTGACAGTGTCGTCTTTCCTTTTTTTTTACTTTTCAGTTTTTTCTTAAAAAAATGAAAGACCCCTGTGGGAGTGGTGTTTTTCCACTGTTGTCAGGACCAACACAAACTCTAAGTTTTTTTTTTAAAAAAAAAATGAAAGACGCCAGTCCCAGTGGTGTTTTTGTACAAACACGCCAATGGAACGAACACATTTACACAGCGCCACTGACAGTGGCACGTTGCCATTCTATTCTTAAATTTTTAATTTTATCAATCTTATTATTAAAATTAAGATTATTTAAATAATTATTATAAAAAACTGTTCAAATTAGTTATCATGCAATTAATGTCCAAGTGGAATTCATCATATTTACTTGAAATCAGGACTTAAAAATGAATAACGTTTTAACTCTTCATATGGGGGTGTAGTTCTATTCTTAAGACAGTTTTGGACTTAATTGCTCGACGTACTAAAATTTAATTCAACTTTTTCTGGAACTTATATATTTTTATGAATTAATTTTGTTCAATTAATATAGAAATTAATTAATTGTTTACTTGATATAACTATTGATGCCCTCATGAAATTATTTAAAATTTTCTAACTTACTTATATTGCTTTCTAAATTAATTTGAAGTACGTACACTTAAGTACGTACGCTGGCTGGATGTCACTCGTTAGAAAAATGATTAATCAAATAGAAATTAATCGGCAAATGTCAATGTTTGATTTTGATTATGCTTTAAATTTGTGTCATCAACTTTTACATGCATTTACGAATAACCATAATTTTTATTCGAAGTATATATGAGTATTGTTGTATTTCTTCATTCATGACGTCTTGACCCATTAGCAGATAATTATCATTTATTCAAAATAACAATTACTTTGATAGCATGACAGGAGATTAATTAGGAGAATACTTAAACTACAGGAGTAAAACTAAACAAGTGGTCGGAAAAAGGTGTTATTTGCATATATATATATATATATAGGCATATTTTCGCAAGAATAAATCTACAGTTCTGCTCCGGCTATTGATGTATTATCGGTGAAAAATAAACTTATCAAAGTATGTTTAATATTTTAATAAATGACTGATTATGTATTTTTTTATCAGTAAATTAATGGTGTATTTTTTTACCAACAATAATATTCTTTAATCGAAACTGCCCATAATAAATCTTATCTTCCTAAATTTTATTAATAAAATAATTATATACAATATTTTTTTTATTAAAATTTAACTCATCAATAATTGTGAGGGCAGAAGAGAAGACAGCGCTCTTTTGGATACGGAGAAGGATGCATCCTTGACAATTTAGCCTGGTACTTAGGGGTGTGCAAACGGTCAGTTCAGTTTAAACCGAAATAATTATATGTATATGAAGTTTTTTCCGGTTTGTCAAATTATAAACTAAACCAAACTTCTAAAAATATTAACCCAATAAATCGAAAACTGAATAAACCAAAAAAATCGGTTTATTTGGTTAAACCGAAATTATATTATTTAAAGAGTAATAAAAATACCAAAAATTATTAAAATTGATAGAAGAAACAAATAGTTTAAAAGATAAAAAAAATAACTAAATAAAACTTATAGAAAATAAATATATTCGGATTATTTTTGATATAATTCTTATTTATATTAAGTAAAATAAAATTATATGATAAATTTTGGACTATTCGGTTTATTCAGTTTATTCGATTTAGAAAAATTAAAACCGAACCAAAGAACACAAACTGAATTAGCTAAAAATTTCAACCGATCCGAAATTTTTAAACTGAAAAAATCGAACTAAATAATCTAAAATTTAATGATTCAGTTCGAAATTAATTAAACTGATACCTTTGCACACGCTACTGTACTTATCCGACTGACGGATGGCCTACGCCTATGTGATCAATGGTGGTGAGTGGTGAGTGGTGACCATATCCATATTGGCCTCGATTTGGTGGTCCCCCACGGTTCTCTGAGTTGTAATCTTTCTGTGTGGAACAATTACATGACAGCATATTTATCCTTATTTTTTTATTATTTTTTTTCTTTTTTTTTTTTGATGATAATTAGTTCCACGTTAGAAAATCAGACCAAAAGAACATACGCAGTTCTACGTATGTATGATCTGATCCATATTATACTTGGATGAAAGCGTGTATGGCGTATAATTCAAGCTACCTCTCCTTTCCTTGAGTCAAAAAGAGTATATGATAATATGAATGTTCCAGAGCCGGGGTTAACCAATCGAAAAGGCCAATTCTTTTTATATAAAAAGAATATTTTATAGAGAGGACTGCGGTTTTAAGCTTTTCAAATTTCGAGCGCCACATCATCACATATTTTTCATTACATTTATTTGTTTTCATTTATTTATATTTCATATATTTGTCTCCTTTGTATCAAATATTGTACAACTAATTATTATTATAATTTATACACATTTATGTTTTATACATATAGTTAATGTTTTGATAACTATATATTATATATAAATTTTATTTTATAAAATAATATGCTTTTATAATTTTATTTTTCGATTAATATTTTTCTGGAGCACAGCCTGAAAAACAACTCTAATAATGGAACACCAATTGTTCAAAAATAGGCCGTCCTTGTTGTCTTTGATTTATTAAAATTCTTTACTTCAATACAAGTATTATAGCCGCATTATTTGCATATGTATTGCAATAAACAACCATAATGATATTTTTTTTGTTAAAGATAAAAACAAGTAAACTAATATTAAATATTCATAAAAGATTTTTCGTTTTGATTTTGAACATATGGCCTCACAAATAAAAAATATTACTTCAGTCGAAATTAAGGTTCTAAAACTCGGAGTTCGTGGCAATTGGGAATACCTAACAAAATCTATTGCATTCAACAAATGAATAAAAAAAATTATGGCACTCCGAAAAAGGAAAATCTGCTGTGGAATTTCAATCTTCACAGAAGGCAAATAAAAAGATGTTCAAAACAACTTGAGCTAAATTAAAAAGAAAAATTGAAATGGTTAACATTAGTTATTCTTTGTCCGGCAGTTATTATGAATATCTCTAGTCTAAAAAGTGTTATAGCTTTGATTCTTGCGTTAATGAGACCCATGTTTTGAAACTAAAGTATGCACTAATTAAAATCAGACATAATTACTCGTCCACTCCATACTATATATGATGAAATCACCAGCATTTTGACGTAGAGGGCAGATGGGCACGTTGTACCAAACAGGTTTGGAGATCTAGAGATCGTGTAGTGTAATCCGATTTCCACTTGGAAACGGGCAGAGCGAGGGGGTAATGATGAGGTCGTTACATATGTGGGGTTGATGCTACGAATCAAGTCTGGACCGATAATTTTCACAAACAAAACAAAAATAAAAAAATAAAAAAAATTAGTTTGCTACCGAATTGTGACGAATGGTGACACCATAACAAAATTCCTAATATATTTCTGTTAGAATTACGCCGACGTTTATATGATCAAATAAATAATTCTAGTTAGTATGTACGTATTCAGCTAGTGTAAAATTAATCTTAGTTGGGCGTAATAATATTTTTTCAAAAGATATATCTTATAGAGTTAGACAAAACTTAAAAGGACGTGGGATGTATTCTAGAATTATCCATATTTTTTCAACAACGTTTTTTTTTTGTGGGAAGTCGTAAGTTCATAATATTTCCTAGTGATCTAAATTGAAGATTTGATTGTCATCTTTGCTAAAAATATTTTACTATTCTATTAGTTATAATCATATTTTTATTTGAAAAAAAAATTACACTCCAAGAATTCCAGTTTCTGATTATTAATCTCGGATTGTTCAAGTTCGACGAGAAAAATGGATTTTAGCATGAGGTTCAACAGCTGTTTATAAGTGTTATGAAAAGGTGGGTGTGGTCCGTAAATTAATTCCCAAATATATTTACATGTCGCCCCACCATAAAGGATTTCAATTTTCAAATATACTTACTAAGGTGACTTGCAAATTTACTTGGGAATCAACAACTGAATACTGAAATCCAAAGGATAACAAAGAAGGATATATTATAAGTGCAATTCAAATTTATGTTTGACATAAGAGAGGGGATCGGTTGAGTAGTTGACAATCGGTTATTTTAACAACTTTGACAATGGACTTTTAAAAAAATAGAAAAAAAATAGAAAAAAATAGAAAAAAGTTTATAGATGTGTTATTCTACCAATGGATTGTTGTTCATTTAAATTTCATTCAATTTTATTATCATTTGATAGTCCATCAAAAACTGTTAAATTGAAAATATTACAAATTATATGAAAATTTGATGGTCTTTGATGGACTATCAAACTATAATTAAATTATATGAAATTTGAATGTCCGTCAATCCATAGGTAGTAGAACACATCTATAAAAAAATCATTTTTAAAATTTTTTATATTTATTTAGAGGTCCATTATTAAGGTTGTCAAAATAACCCATTATCAATTGATCCCCTCTCTTGATATAAATAGTTACTTTCCGTACAGTTGTGTGTTTTCCGAACAAAAATTTAAAGAAGATGAATTCGACATAATAATGATCTCACAACAATAGTGATGTTGACGATGATACTAATTTATTTGGCAAAAATTATACATCGGTGAAATAATCTAGAAATTGAAACTCTTACCAAACTTGGTTGATGCTGATGGACTGGAATATTACCTTATTGGGCCGATCGATCTTCATTCAAATGAATTTCAATTTCAGGCCACATTAATATCAAAAAATCAGGATTGAACAATATGAGGGTCCGAAGATAATTGATAGAGTTATCTGAGAATGGGGGACGAAGTATCAAATTTTTTATATTTTATTATTAAAATTATTTAATAATTACTCAATTTAATTATATTTTTGAGAAGTTGGGGGCAAACCCCTACTATCCACCCCCTCCCTCCTCTCTGTTCTGATTCAGCCACATTTTAAATTATATCCACAGAAGCACCTGCTTATGTCAGAATATCGATATCCTGGATAGGTGGGATGTGGCTTAAATATCAGCCCAGATCTCTAAAAAAGGCAATGTTAGACCCCAATTCCATTTCCAGAACATGATATTAGTGATTTTGACAAATTGATACAATATACCCTTCAAAAGTGATAATATAGTGGATATGATAAGAGGAGCAGTTATTTGGATAATTTGGTTAGAAAGAAATAGAATAACTTTTAAAGGAGGTAAATGCAAAACTATTAGAGGCATAGGATAACAGAACCGTCAATTATTTAATTAGTTCATTATTGGAGTTCAATTAAAGACTCTTAAGTTTAATTTCGATGTGCATTTAATTCTACCTCCCAATGTACAGGATATCCCTGGCAATTCCAAGAAAGAGAACTTGCCTTGCTAGAATTGGACTGGATAGAAGAATGTGGGTATGGTGCCGAAATGCAATGGATGTTTCCGGCAAGTAGTGAGAATTAAATTCAGTTGTGGTCGTTTTAGTTCGGGGTTGGTGATAACAAATTTAAGATAAAACTATTTTGGTTCTTTTTATCTCTGTATGATGAAACTGGATATGCTTGTTCTGGTATTATGAATGTAGTAGTTCAAACAATATTTAGGAGTAGATTTTAAATTCCTATCTGGTGCTGGGATGTGGTACCACATTTTGGATCAATGTCTCTTTAATGAAACCAGTGATAATGTACCACTTTTTCAAAAAAAAAAAAAGATATTTAGTTCAAATGCCAGATTGTGGATTGGACTTCTTTTATCAGAGGGAATATATATGCCTTGGCGGGACAACACAAACGAGGTTCTAATTAACAGACTATGCCAAACATTCTAAATTTGCATCCTTTTGGATTATTTACATGCAAAAATGTACCCCACCATTTTGAACATATATGATCCAGTTAATTAGAATTAATGCAGTTAGTAGATTACTATTAGACTTGCATATTAGATTGAATCATACGATATTACAAACTAATGAAAGTGTATAGAACATTTATTAAAAATAAAGTCCAATAGTTAAACTGCTATAATCTTGAAATTATTTAATTTCTGACTCTTTGTTACATTAAGTTTCGTTAGTGCATATTATGAAAATAATAACTTATGGTTTACTTGAAGGAACAGAATTACAGAAAGCGCTCAAATTTAAGTGAATGAATATTTTGATCCACTAACTAATAATTTGGTGCTATCCGCAAATAATGTTAAATATGAAAGTAAACTGGAACATCAGAATGAAAAGTATGGATCTTATCTGCAAATACCAAAAATCATTTGAAAAGTTGCAATATTTTACTATCTTCATCCATCATAAAAATTCAACAGAATCTAGATCTTTAAGAAACACATTACTTTGAAAGACCTTAACATTATATGAAGCCAAAGTGATTAACCCAAAATTACATTAATTCAATCCTAAAAGACCTTAGCAACATCCTTCATGAGACCAGGGTTGGCTTTGCAGAAAGCAGCAAACTCTGCCAAATCAATGTGCTTGTCTCCATCAGTATCAATTTCAGCCATGGTGCGACTTACTTCATCTGCTGATGTTGAACCCAGCGTGCGCAGCGCTTCTTTCAACTCTTCAAGGGAGATCTTCCCGTCTCCATTCTTGTCAAACTTCTTAAAAATCCTTTCATTTTCTGGAGAAAGATCGGCCATAATTTGGTATTTGCTGGTTTAAGGACACAGTGGTGAAAGAGGGAGTGGGGGCTGTTTGATCTTATAAGAAGGAGAATGAGAGGAATTTAAAGCTGGCATTGGTCTTTTCTATGTTTAGTTACGGTTCTCTTTTTGCATGAAGATAGGCTTACTACCATCTGTCTAAATTAGGCACCCCTAATCATAGCAAATTATGGACCAACTGAAATTATAAGATGCTGATGTTTGCCATTTCCTAGGCAACAATTTTCACGTGTTTGAGTGATTTGTATGCACTATATGGACAATATGTACATGTGTGGAGTACATTATTAATTAGAAGATAGTTGTATGAATCATACTATTATTCAGAAAATCCACAGTAAATGTACCTTAACTTCCATCTCTATTCTTGAGAAAACAGACCTTTGAAACTACTAACATTTGCAAATTCTATCTTGTTCTTAATTTTATTACAAAATGCACCTAGATCAGACTATGATTGAGTTAGGGGAATGCTGTACCAGCAGTAGCAGGTTCAATCAGAAGAGCATTTATTAATTTTTGCCCTTCAGCTGAGAGAATACAGACCAACCAATACATGGTATAACTATACTTCTTTTTTTTTCTTTTCTTTTAACAAAGTTTTAAAGCACCAGTGCGAGTTAAAGAGTATACAGTAATGCAGAACTAAAAACACTGGTAAAAAATGTTTCGAAGCTCATATAAATAAGCAGTTCTGCATCTGGCTTCCAACCTCTAGCTCAGTGTCCATCAGAAAACAAATGCTATTATCGGTGTAAAATTGCCTTCTTTTTTAAAAATTTCACAAAGAAGGAAATTTTTATTGAAATAAAAGAAAAGAAATAAATATTAATATGTGCATAAGTATGTTGAAAGAAGAAAAGAAAAAGTAAACAGAAAAATCTAAAAGTTTATCATTTGTCATATTAATTATCATTTTTTTAAACACTTAGTCCTTTCATCGATATACATATCTAATTATAAAGAGCATATGAACTAAATTTATCTATGTTAATAGATAATGTATAGTGACTAAAATATCTATATTTCAACTTACGATTGAGATTGATTGATTTTATAAAATGACGGTTTGAATTTCATTCGAAACTTTTTTCTCTTGATTTCATTTGCTATTTTTTTATCATTAAATTTTATTTAAAAATGAAATTACCCATTGTATAACCTTACTCGGAGAAGAAAAAATATTATATTTTGTACATTATTTTTTATTAAATAATAAATAATAAATTAATTTTATTTCAAAATTTGAGAGACTTTATAATTGATTTAGATATAAATTAATCAAAATAAAATATCTGAAAATTTTAAATATGAAAACATTCTTCAGACATATAAAACAACTAAAAAACAAGAAAAATATAATTAAATAATTTGTTAATCTTTCAAGAAATATTAAATAATTATATAAACTAATATTTTTCAATAATACAACATGATCAAATTTAGATTTTGAGAAAATTTCTTCATGTTCTAATCGGTCCGTAATCGCACACCCCACCCTTCATGAATCGATATCCTCTGAGAAAATTTCCGTGCAAAGTTGTGCGTTTTTTTCATTTTGATTTCTCCGATCACCAATTAACGATTCTAATTTAACAATAATAAACATCCTCATTCATCAAATTTCATATTTAGACTTCATCGATTAAAATGAGCCTTTTAAGTTTTCCTACTAAGATTTCCGTAGGGAATTTCCTCCTCATAGGCGCCCACCCATCCTTCACGCTCTATCGCGTCGCGTGCCTCTTAGCTTATATGGCTTGCACCGCTTCGTGTCTCTCTCTATGAAACCGTCTGGGGTATTTTCATGAAATGAGCCGATTGCTTTATGTCCTCAGCGGGTAAGACATATTGCCAACGTATTAAGGTTTGGAAAGCCAAGGTCAACCCCTCAGCAAGGATCTTCTTCGTCCTTCTACTCAAAGGGAAGTTGCTAAGGAGGGGTTTTTATATGCTGACACCAGGCTGCGTGTTCTTTGTGGGGAAGCTGATATCGAGTCGGCAATCCATCTTTTCGTTAAATGCCTGGTCGCCACACAAGTTTGGCAAACATTGTCAGCTAAACTAAACATGCCACTCATCAATCCACACGATACTATTCTGCAAACATATTTGACTTCTGTACCACAAGGACCAAGGGCTAGGGATGATAGTTGGCTTGATAGAATTAGAGGTTAGTAGATAAATGAGAAAAGATAAGAGAAAGGTGGATAAAAATAAGTAAATATTTTTTATTGATTCTTATAACTTTTTTGTTTACAAAATAACAGAATACAATTCTTTATATAGCCTAAACATTTGAGAAGACTCTAGAAATTCGTAATAAAAATATATAATGAAAACAGAATTCTAAACAGCATCATTTCAGCTAACCTCTGTCCACTAAAATTGTCATAATTCTTTGTAGAGAACTTCAAACGATTTGGAATTTGAACCATTGGAAACTAGACTTTAAGATTTTTCCATCTATAAGTCATACACTAAATTCCACGTCCATTTGCCCCTTCAAATACTGTCATTAATCAGCCTTAAAATTCTGCCAAAGTGCTGAAGCTAAAGAGTCTCCCTTTATTTTTTAATTTATTTAATTTTTAATACTAAAATTAAGTTTATTGGCTAACATATTTCATATATACAGCATAGGCGTTGTGGAGAGAGAAATAACAGAATTTTCAAGACGTCAGCGTGCCCCGATACACATGATATTGGATGTCATTTGCATTGAAGGCGGACTGTTCTTCAAATACTGTTGAAAGTTGATGTGGAGGGATAGATAGCAGGTCTGTATTAATTCTGACAGCTTCTATCAGTTCTTCGAAAATAAGAGAAAGTTAGTTATGTTTTATTCCTTTTTTTTTTCTAAATTAGAGCTCTTATTAAGTCTTATATTTATTATTTTTTATGTTTTCACGAAACTCAAAAATATATATATATATTAGTACAGGAGATAAAATTTATTATCATATTAGATCACGGTTCTAGTACTTTAGTTAGGTTTTTTAAACTAAACTTTTATTAACTTTGTTTGTAGTAACAAAACTTTACTAATTTATTTTGTAACTCCATTTCCATTGATTTTGCTATTTGAATACAAACTTGATTATTTTTGGGTTAATTTTTTATTTGTCCCTCAACTCTTTCTTTCTTTTTTATTTCTCTCTTAACTATTCAAAATCTCCTTTTTGTCATCTAACTCTTATTAATTTTTCTTATTTGTCTATTGATAAACCGATGAAAATGTTATAATTTAGTTAAGATTTAGTCTCAAAAATATACATTGTCAGTTTAGTTGCAATGTTTTTAGAATTAAAATTGCTCAAGCTCGAGATGCTGCCGAGTTCTAGTTTGTATTTCAGAAAAAAAAAATGAAAATGAAAATAAGAGAAAAGACACAAGTCATAATCAAATTGACGGAAAAAATTGGAAAATAAGGAAGGAACGTAGATCCAAAATTTATTGAAATGATTAAGATTTTATGTCAATTTGTAGAACTTGTTCTTAACTTTTCAATACATTTTGAATCACTTGAGCACTGCCAGCACAAAGTAGACTTTTTATGCGGACCAAAGAAGGGAAATTGCGGACCGAAGAAACTGGCATCCAAGCAACAAAATTGGCAGTTCGAAGATAAAGTTCTTCTTGATTTGTCTAATGATTTTGGTGATTTTTGGTATTTTCTTATAAAAGGTCTTCATAATTAGGGTTGGATTCTAGATGTGACCAGGGTTCTATTTAAGAGAAAAAAGTTATTTCTTGAAGAGAAAGAGAGAAAAGAGTTCAAAATTATCTGACTGTACTACACAAGGACACCTCCTTGTGATTGAGATGAATATGAATCTCGGGAAGAATGTCACATTGCAAATGAGAAGAGCGAGAAAGTAAAAAAGAACAAATGAGAATGATATTTTTCATCTTTAGAATATTAATTAATAATTAATCACGAATTTTGAATAAGTTAATTATAATTAAGTGTGTTGTAATAATTATATGGACAAATAAAAAAATAAGAAGAAGATTTGAAGAGTTTAGAGAGAAATAAAAAATAAAAAAGAGTTAAGGAACATATAAAAAATTAACTTATGATTTTTTAGCAACCGAAATTCTTTAATTTTATTTCCAGTAAAAGGGCTTAGTAACAAAATGAAGAAAACAGGCCCAAGCCCATGTAATGTTAGTTCCTTTCTCCACAGGCGTTTAATTTCATTTCTCGATCTCAGACAAGAGAGCCAAGAGACGTGGAGAGGGAAAGAGAAGGGTTGTTTCAATGGAGACTGAGGAGGATTTGCTTCTCAAGAGCTTCATGGCGGAGGTCAGCGAGGTCGAAAGGGATAACGAGGTCAAGAGGTGAATAAACCCTAGCTCCTCACTTTTTTTTTAGCTTCCTTGATTTAAGATAAATTCTCAAATTAGCAGCACCGATTGCTGAGTTGGTTGCCTTCAATCGCCTGTAGTTAAATTCAATACCCTACTTTTTTGGTACTTTCGAGTGTGCTCTGAGAAGAGATGCTGAAATTCAGTTAATTTCTACTTATCAATGTTTTGATTTGAAAGTAAGGAACAACTGGTAGTTTCTGGGAAGGCTCTAAACAAAACTGATAATTTGTAAAGAAAATCGTATTTTGGTTCCCTTGTGGGGTACTGTCCACTGAACAGGTTATGATGTGTTTAATAGGTGGGAATTAATTGTATTCCTTTGAGCTGGAATATAATATTGGTAGTAAAAGCAAGTTACAGAATTTACCAGCCAAAACTCTTTTGTTGAAATCATTGTTAAATTCCTTACTGAAAGACATCCACCATCCAATAAACTTTTTTTTTTTAATTTCCCTAAGAAACTTTGGGTGTAAGGGCTGAACTTGATTTTGTTTCAGCTCAAAAAATAACCTGTTTCTGAAACAAGGATGGATTTGTTTATTTTGGAACCTTTATCATTTGATAACATATATGTTTTAAAAGTATTATTTCAAAATTATATCTGTCTGGCTTATTATTTATTTATATACAAATCAGTATTCTGTAAAGTACAGTGAACATGAGTGCTGCACCTGTGGGTTGGTTAGTGCAGAGCTTGATTTAAAGTCAGCTTATAGTTGAACTGTTTAAAGGAGACTTCTTTGGGATTATTTGGGTCAATCTTGTGCTTAGTTATAATTTTCAGAATGTACTGTCAGTCTGTCACCTGTATTATCAGTTTATCACCACACCAGTGTAGACTTTTGTGGTGAATCACCATTTGAGGAGCCAGTTTGGACTTATAAAATACTAAATCACCCTTCAGTGCAGCAGTTGCATGTTTAGATGAGAAATATTGATCCCTCATTAATCGTTCCAAATATGCAAATGCTAGTTTAATGTATCATGTCCACTTACACAGTGGTTATGTTTCCTTCTTTTCTATTGAAATTTGATGATGTGTGATATAATTCTTGAATAATATAAATTCTAAATGTAGGATACTTGGTTGCTTTAAATTAAATCCTTTTGAGCATCTTAAACTTCCCTTTGATGCTTCAGCTAATGATGTGAAGAAGCAATATCGCAAGGTATTGATACCATTATAACATCAAATGTTTTTTTTTTCTAGTTTTATAAAATTACAGTTGGTAGAATTTTATTCAAGTGGACCTTAACTTAAACATGACTTCAACCCAAAAGTAATGCAACTAAACTTAAAACCTAAATGTTTGTCTTTTAAAGTGATTTGTATGCTTCAAACTAAAACTTTGTCAATATATTTAGAACAGAATTACCCTTCAGCATTTTTTTTTTATTTTCTTCAAACCTTATTATCGGTGAGTTTTAATATCTGTAATGTATGCTATTGGGAGAAAATGTTTGCATAGATGTTCTTGATGGAAATTGAAGTGCAGTCTTTTTTTTTCTTTTAGACACAGACTCAAATAGAAGTAATAAAATGTTCAGCGATGTTATTCTAATTTAGACTGTGAAAATAACCAAAACTTCATTATTTACTTTCGGATGCTGAAACTTGAAAGTTTCGATTTTTCTTTTGCTTTTTTTTTCAATTGAATTTAGTTGAAAGAGAGAATAATTAAACCTAAGGGTGTGCTCTTGAGTTGGAAAATGTTGTGTGTTATGATCCAAACCATTCAAAGACGGCCGTATTCATTTCTTCAAGATTTATTCACCTTTTTTCCCCTCTCCTCCCCTCCCTATGCCCTCAAACTCGGAAGCACATCCTAACAGTTTTATGACTGAAGCAGAAAGTGTCTGGGGTTGAGGATAAACTATTATGAATACGTGATAATTTAATTGGTGATTCCCAAATACTTTTTTAGTTGTCTCTGCTAGTTCACCCTGACAAGTGCAAGCATCCACAAGCAAAAGAGGCTTTCGGAGGTATTTTGACAAACTAAATTACTTTTAGTACTAATTGAAAAAAAGAAATGTGTTTAATTTCACTGGTTGGAAAATGTTGTGTGCTATGATCCAAACCATTCAAAGAAGACCAATTTTTTTTTTTTTATTTCCCAGTTGGCTGGTTACGGGGAAGATCTGTTGCTTTGTCTTTGTATCAGCTGGTTCTGGAATTGTGAAGAATGGTAGTCAATTTCCAATTGCACAATTTATACAACGCATTGTTGAACGGATACTGTGTTTTGCATACTTTGTACCATTTTATTATGTCATACACCTATTACTCCATAGTATGTAAGATATTATTTAATCATGAGTATCTTCTTAGGGTAAATGACTTTGCAATAGTTTTGCATGCTTTATTGTATTAAAACTAATTTATTCTATCAAAACTAGCTAGTTTGAATTGAATATTTCTTTGTATCCCAGCATTGTCAAAGGCTCAGAAGCTCCTGCTTGATCCTCAGGAGAAAGGTTACATTCTCGATCAAGTAACTGCTGCGAAAGGTGTGAAAACATTTTTGTTTTGACTGTTATTGTTTCTTTTTCTTTTTCTTTTCTTGCTAAGTGTTTGTTTCTTTAGTTACTAGTCGCTTACATGAAGTTCCTTTTTATGTTTTGGTTAAGCCTAGAAATGGTTAAATGTGTGTTCTTTGGTCAGTGACCACTGGTATTGGCTGCAGTAGATATGTTCCTATATGTTTCTCTTACTGAAGCTGACCTGTACGGTAGTTGTATTTGGTGTGGTGAATTTTTAGCAAGCATCACCATCACCATACCCTACAGTTCTAATGTTTCTCTTCATACAAATGGCCAGATGGCTGTCTTTTTTAAGTGCCATCTCTTGGGTCCTGTAAGGAGAGATGGCAGTCTCTCTCTCTCTCTCTCTCTCATACCATTGGCTTTCATTTCAGAGGAGTTGAGGGCAAAAAGGAAGAAGGAACTGAAGAAAGATAATGCATCTAGAATAAAAGCAACTGTAGATGAGGTATATACTGTATAGACTTCTTGCATCTTGTAGTCCTGTTTTATTTTCTTTCCTCCGCAAACTGAGATGCTTGTCCTTGTGCAGTCAGTGTATTAAATGAGAGACATTGTTCTCCAATAAAGGCAGCTTTCACTCTGTTTGGTCCTTGTACTTGACCAAATTAAATGTGACAACTTCAAGTTATTGTTAATGAATTTTGCTGTAGTGTTAATCATGAGAAATGGATTTTTTTGACAAAGTGAAGAAACAAAGTATTTAAGAACTTGACTGCTTTGTTGAGATTGTAATTCTTGTCCAACTAACTGGCTATTTTTTGAATTTTAATCAGGGTAAGTACGAAGAACAGTACGAGAGATCAGAAGAATTCCAAGTGCAGTTAAAGATTAAAGTTCATGAAATTTTAACCGATAAAGAGTGGCGCCGAAGGAAAATGCAAATGAGGGTCTGTTAATCTATTTTCGAAGTTTGTATTATTAAAATGTCATATCATACTTCTATGCGCCTCCCCCATTAAAAAAAAGGAACAGGGTAACGAGAAAACATCATATGAAGAAGGAAGACATCAGTACCAGCTTACATATACGATAAACAATTTCTTTTTTTTTTATGCTTGGTTATTTTTTTATTTTGTCCTGCTAACAGATATCTGAAGAAGAAGGGAGACTTAAAAAGGATGAAGAAGAAACAAAGGAAATGTGGAAGAGGAAAAGAGAGCATGAAGAACAATGGGAAGAAACTAGAGAGAATAGGGTATTCTTTACATTTAATTTATTTTTCCATTCAATATATGTCCGGATAACAGCACATATTTCTAACTTTTTAATAGTTCATTTTATTTTTGAGGTATTCTCAAGTTCTTCAACCTGATTTGGCCGGGCCTTCTTTTTTCACCTTAAAGTCAAGGCCAGTAAAATAACTTATAGGTCTGCAATTGTAATTGAACTTGTACTGAAAAGGTTTAGTTGACTCTGGATGAAAAGATAAGGTAGTTTGGTCGTGTTGTTTTGGGCTCATCTGTGAATTTTAGCGCATTGTTGTTATTTGCAAATGAAAATAATAGATGATATCTATTGCTAGCACCTAATTTTGGCTGTTTTTTGCAAATATGACGCCATGAACTCCAAGTTAATGTTGTTGCTGTGTTGTGGGCAAATGATTTACAGCATTCTTTCCTTTTTCTTATATACATTATTCAGGTTTCAAGTTGGAGAGATTTTATGAAGACAGGAAAGAAGGTGAGCTAAAGGATTTCCTCTCAAAATTTTGGTTTGATTAAGGTCTTTTTGTTGCAGACTATTTATGAACCTGGAGTCATTGAGCCTCTGAAAAAAAAAAAAGAGAGAATGCAAAATTACCATGACTGCCAGTAATGCAGGTCTGATCTGGTCCTAGCATTCACTGGATAGTTGGTACTTGGAAACCCCAGGTTACCACTGCCAGCAGTGATAAAGTTTACTGTCTGAGACCAATTTCTTAATCCTTGGATATTACATGCTTAGATCTAATCTCTCTCTCTCTGTGTATAGGGAAGGAAAGGTGAAATAAAGCCCCCAAAGCTGAAGACAGAAGACCCGAACAAATCTTATGTTCAGAGGCCTGTTAAGCGTGTTTAAACATTCTAGTTATGTAACTTACGTTTTTACGGCCAAACACATTCATATCTAGAAAACATCTGATAACTTTCAAAGCTTGATAGTCATTGAATCGCATGTATAATTTCACAATAACTCTTTCAATCCATTTACTGGCTTGTAGAGTGCTAATCCGGCATATAAGTTATAGGTGGTATGTCGGAACTTGGTATATCGGATTAGCTCTCGTCGGAATAGTGATTATTGTTTAATTATGTTGTATTATATTAATATTATGATGATTATTTATTTATTTATTTATTTATTATATTATTATTATTTATTATTATATTATATTATTATGATTATGATTATAATTTTATTATTATTTATTATTATATTATATTATTATGATTATGATTATGATTATAATTTTATTATTATATTATTATATTATGATTATGGTTGTATTATTATATTATAATGATTATGACTATGATTATTATTACTTATTATTATTATTATTTTATTTCATTATATTATATTATTATATTATGATTATAGCTATGATTATATTATAATTATAATTATTTATTATTATTATATTATGATTATAGTTATGATTATATTATTATTATTATTATTATTATTTTTTATTATTATTATTATTATTATTGTATTATGATTATGATTATGATTATAATTTTTTTATTATATTAATAAATTATTATGATT
This sequence comes from Schoenoplectus tabernaemontani, assembly GCA_037127355.1. NCBI lineage: Eukaryota > Viridiplantae > Streptophyta > Magnoliopsida > Poales > Cyperaceae > Schoenoplectus > Schoenoplectus tabernaemontani. The sequence continues at coordinate 16,686,111 of CM073743.1, read as the reverse complement.
ACGACTATGATTATTATTATCATGGTTATAAACTTATAATGATTATTTTATTTTTATTTGATTATGTTGTATTGTATTATTATATTATGATTATATTATTAAAATTATGATTATTTATAATTAAATTATTATGATTATGATTATAATTATATTTTATTATTTTATTATTATTATTTTATGATTGTGTTTATATTTTTATTATATTATTATGATTACAACTATGAATATGATTATTTATTATGGATTATGATCATTATTTTTTTTATTATTATTATTATTATCATCATCGTCATCATTGTTAATATCATTATTATTATGATTAACAACTGTTAAATGATATTTTTTACTCTTCCAAATAGTTAAGAATATCACTCTTTTAAAAATATACTATTCTATCATTCTTTTAAAATTATCACTCTTCCAAAATTATTCTTTAATTTGTCAAACGAACCTTATATTATACTGATTATGTTCTCATTGTATGGTAACGTCTAATCTTTGCTCTATTAGAGGCGAGTTCCCATGTGAATATTGCATGAAGTTGTGGTACTATATGCCATATTAGTGTATTAGCATGTATTTTTTTCTGTGTTCCATTAGTTCCCATGAAACGTCTCTTGCCCTTGCTGTGCTGAATATTGGCCCAAAGCAAAAACATTTAGGCCCATTAGCTTACCAGTACCGGATCATTGCATATGATCCGGTAAAGAAACTAGATGAGAATATTATAGATCTGATAATGATGGGAACATAATTTAACGTACAGAGTTGATTGCTTTATAAAATGGACCCTTTAAAAGTCTCAACTTTCAGCTTATATTTTCCACAGATGCTTAAACTGAATATTTACTTATATATGTTCAATGAAAAAATAGTTTCTACCTGAGTATATATGATGGATATTCTCAATGCCTGCTACGCTTTCTAGATGGCTCTGGATAATAATAACAAATATCACCAAGAGGTACTTGTGTTTGGTTTTGTACACAATTTTGTGAGAAACTTCTCTACCCCCACTCCTAATTTTGCATTTCAATTATTGATGGAAGTGGGACATATTCATAGGCATCTATAAACTTCATAGTTCCTAATTGCTATGTTTCACCCACTTACGGGGACTCAAATGCTAATCTCTATTTTTAAATAGTGGAACATAATACAACCAAAAAGACAGAACTGAACTGCTAGTCTCTTCTGTTGCGCACTTAAGCTAATCAAATAAATAAATAAAAAAAGATGGTGATGTCACCGAACAAAAGTTAGACTTGACCATAATACAAGACTAAAAGATTTCAAAAAGAAAAAAACACATAAAAATATGACTATGTTTTAGTATAGTCGTTTAATATGCTTCAATGTACAAAATTTTTAAAAATATTTTTTTACAGCTATACAAGTAAAATAAAAAAAAATACAAAAACATATTTAATTTTAAAATAATGAGAAAATTATATTCTACTCAGAAATTTTGATCTCATTTTATCGTGGGGTCCAACTGCCCCTGCGCGTGAATCACATGATCTGATCACTGCATACGCTGGGGCTAATTCATATGAAACGAACTTGCTGCCTACGGGTTTCACTCAAAAAAATAGAAAGAAAAGAAAATCAAAAAAGAAACAAACTTGCTTTATTAACTTTTTCCTTTTTCTTTTAATTTGGGTGGGTAGTTTTTATGGTTCAAAGCTAGATTTTGTGCTAAAGGATGTGATTTCCGAATAATTAGGTCATGTAACATTATTTGAAATTCCAATGTCCTTTTCTTTCATTATCTGTTTTCCTTTCTCGATTTGTGGAGACTTTATTGTCACGGTCCAGTGACCCACTTGTAAGAAAGTTAAAGAAAGAGAGATGTTATGTGAGGAAATCTTGAGTTATTGACAATTTTCTCCATCGGTTGATAAAATTGTAAGAATAAAAATATGATATTTTCAATATGATTTTATATGATAAAAATATCCTACATATAAAAAAAGTATGAGATTTGACGTATGTTTTGCTTTTCATTAGAAATTAAAACAGCATATATATAGAGAGAGAGAGTGTGTGTCCGACTATGGTGCTTTGCAAAGCACACAGGCGTTGTGTGCTTTGCATTCTATTTTAAATTTCAAGTCAGAAATAATCGATCCGAACTATTCAATCTAATCTTTATATAAAAATTTATTAGTAAACCAAATTTTAGATTTTTTAGATTTTTTTTGCTATTTTTCTGATGAGGAGAAAATGACTTAATCTGAGAATTCTGATTCATCCAAAAATGATGGCTTTCCCTCTATTCAAAAAAATAGCAAATAAATTTTAAAAAATATAAAATTTAGTTTACTAATAGATTTTGATATGGAGATTAGATTGAGCGGTTTGAATTGATCATTTTTGACTTAAAATTAAAAATAGAGCGCAAAGCACACAATGCTTTTGTACTTTGCAAAGCACCACCATAGCCTAATATATAATATATATATATATATATATATATATATATATATATATATATATATATATATAATATAGATTTACGGTGCTTCGCGAAGCAAAAAGACATTTTGCTTCAGTTTCAAATCTCATATACCGAGAGCTAGAAATATCAATCTAATTAGTCCACAAAAATTTAGATATTGAAAAATTATTGAATATCAAATTTTACTATTTTTAGAGTTTTATAACTATTTTTTTATTTTTTAAATATGATAATTTTTAGGTGCACCTATCATTATTTTATTATTATTATTATTGGAGTATTTTTTTTAAATTCGAAAAAATAGTTAGAAAGCTCCAAATGTAATCAAATTTGGTATTCCATAAGATTTGAATATGTAGTTTATATTGGGTGAATTAGATTAGCAATTTGAACTTTGATTTTGTGAGTTTTTTTAGGCCAAAGCAAAACCCTCTTTGTTTCGCAAAGCACAGTAATATATATATATATATATATATATATATATATATATATATATATAGAGTGGAGATACCGTGAGCTTAAGCTCACGGAGGCCTTCCGTGAGCTTAACTCAAAAAATATATCAAATCATTTCAAAATTTTAATTTATCATTCTCATTAAATTCATTATATGAAAATCTCGTGGGATGCAAAAATTTGGAGCGTTTTGAGCTTTTTAAGTTGTGGTTTTTAATTTTTGAAAATCAGCTCTAAAAATAATAATAATATATTCAATACTTGAACATCATTTTAAAAAATTAAAAACGGTGACTTAAAAAGCTCAAAACACTTCAAATTTTTGCATCCCATAAGATTTTTATATAAAGAATTTAATGAGAATGATAAATTAAATTTTCAAAATGATTTGATATGTTTTTTGAGTTAAGCTCACGGAAGGCCTCCGTGAGCTTAAGCTCACGGTATCTCCACTCTATATATATATATATATATATAATACAAAGCAATATATAAGCTTCTATGACATGTCTGTATTTTACGTTTCTACTCTTTAACTTAGAAATCTTTTAGAACATTTGTCACAACACAAGGTAAATAGTTACCAAATATTTTTTCCAATTCTAAAATGCAATTTGGCACAAAATATTTCTCACAAAGAAGCAAGGACTCCAAATGCATGACCAAGTGTTGTATAATATATGAGAAAATTGTAATTCCCCGTCTTTTATTTGAAAAGGATGTGAACAAATGATATAAGAGGCGCAAGTAGTTATTGGCTTATTGCAGGCCAGCATACGTTGGACCACTAGTCTATGTTTAAAATTAATAAAGAGAGAACAACAAAATTCCTTTTGGACTATGAAAGAATAACCAAGAAGAAGAAGAAACAAGGAGTGATGTATATTTGATACACAATGCTCAAACAGCTGTTATTAGTGCGCATTTAATTAGCATATTTGAATGCAGGTAAACGGATATTTGCATATATACCCAGCAAGTATACTGTTTGGATTTTTGCTTTTATGTATGGTTGCTTTTTCGAATAAATGTTCTTGTATCAATTTGTAATTACTTTGCCTCAAATGGTCCTAAAGTTATTGTGCTATTATATTAATGTAGAAATTTATTGTGACATTACCGTACTAAATTTATATACTGGCTAAACAAGAAGCCTTGTATTAAAACAAAAGCTTAGTGATTCTCGGTTCTCCCAACTTAGTACAAGCTCAATGGTCTACCAATCCACTTGAACTCTTTAGTACAAAGAATAAGCAAAGAGAAAAAAAATGCATTCACCATTCAGATATAAATAAATGTAGTAGAATTGGATAATATATTAAAATGTATAGGTTCTACTACGGTTGAGCTTTCGGCTAGCCGACATTTGTTCTATAAAATATGATATAATTGGTATCTTACAATAGGTTATAGGAGTGGCTAGCGAAAAGAGGCAAATGGATGCTCCTCCTCTCGTCTAGATGAAACCTTTTGGCTTTTATATTTTGCATCTTTTTAACCTTTCAGATTTTCTTTGCAATGTATCAAGACCTAACTACAATTGATGCATGTAAATAGAGAATCACACTGAAGTAGTTAATGCTTTCATTAGATTCCCGCTTTCGCCTGCTCATTCTACCAACTTGTCTTTGATTAAACCTATAGTTTCTTCTGGTACATGTAGATAATATAGTAGGTAAGAATCATTCTGTCCCTTATAATGGCAGAATAGGTAATTAACTAATTATGCCTGTCGAAGAAGAATGCGTTGACTCACTTGATTTTTTTTTTACTTTTTTGTATAAAAAAATTATAATATATCAATTTTTTCATTTTTAAAATTTTATTATTTTTCAATGATTTTTGAAAGATAAGTTTAGAAATAATAGAAAATACTGATATTTGTATGTGAAAATGAGTTATCTTTAGAAAATCATAAAAATAGTAATAAAATTTTTAAATTGGTATGCTATAAGGTTTTGATACAAAAATAATTTGAGCTATCAAGATCAACATTCTAGATATAAAATTTGGACCATAAATAAGTATTTATGCCGAAATATTTATGGAAGCACACTTGACAATCTAACTATATGAGTTGGGTTATGGTGCTATGTATAGTGCGGTTCACTCTAATGTTATGGATCATGTATTCATTCTCAAAATTGAAACGGTCAATCGAACCGCTCAAAATATTTTCTAATTATATAAAAAAAATATAAAAAGAAAAGTCTAAAAATATAAAAAGAAAAGTCTAAAAATATAAAATTTGATCCCAACTAGATATTAATACATAAATTATTTTGAGTGGTTCAGACTGATTATTTTAAATTTAAAAATGAAGAACCGATCCACAACACGAGAATGATATGTGATATGCATAGCATCATAGTCTAATTATACATACAGAAAGAGAGAAGAGATAGACTATTATGAAAACATTGTATTTCATCTGATATTAAAACGGAAAAAAAATATTTTATAACTTCCAATTTTTTTATAGTTATCATTAAATTTTGCATATACAAATCTTGTGGGATAAAAAAATATTTTAGAGTTTTTTAAGTATTTATTTTGGATTTTAAAAAATCAGCTAAAAAATAATAATAATCTACTAAATGTTTATACATCATTTTTCAAAAATCCAAAACAAACTACTCAAAACTCTAAAAATAAAAGATTTTTCACAAAATTTTTATATACAAAAAATAATTTGAATTATAAATCAAAAATTTAAAGATTTTAAAATATATTTTTTAATATATTTTTATATCGACCGAATTGTAAATTTTTTCACAATAATCTATCTCTATATAAATAAAAATATATAAGTAACGTACTGATCATGGGAGCATGATACTCCACGAAAATATACGTCTGATTTTCTGTTTTATTATTATACAATTAATTTCCACATAAATATCTGCAGGTAAACACTTTAGTATTTTTTTAGCATTCATATTCTTCTCTTCCATAATTATACAATCATATTTCTCATCGAAAGTATAAACCACTGATATCACCTTCCTACCATTATCACAAACGTTTTGAGATGCGTCTCCATATGATTAAATGGAAACGACGATAATTGATGGTTAATTAAACAATCAATCTAATAATCGAAAATATGTTTTACCTTTTTCATAAAAAAAATATGTCTATAAATGCTTTTCTATTTTTAATTGATCTCCACCCAAAATGAAAATATAACTACTACATAAATTACTACAACCAGCAATAAAAAAAAAAGAGAGGAGGATTAAAATGCTCCACTTTTGATGCCTCCACCTTGCCTCTACTTTTTAATTTTCCAATAACTCAAGATTTAAAACTAAAATATCAAAATAAAATTATTATATTTTATTTTATTTCACTTTATTTATGTACTTATGATATCCAAATATTATTGTATATGTCATCAAGAGCTTTCAAGAAATGCACTAATATGAACAATTTATTAATTTATGAACGTTAATTTTTTTTAACTTATTGATTCATATAAAATAAAATAAAAAAATATATTTTTGTGCAAAAATAAAATATAATATTGATCAAATCTAATGATTTTAATTTCATATTTTTGTTTGAAAATTATTATTGAAAAATAGAAAAAAAAAAATGAAGGCATGAGGAAGCACCAAAAATTCCAGAGATATTGAACCCTCCTTATAAATAAATTAAACTAAGTATCTACGACATTATACATACAATAAAATCGAAAATTAATATCAGAATTGAAAAGGCAAGTTAAGGAGAATTCACATATTACAATGAAAAGTAAATAATTTATATACTTCAGACAATAAAATAAAATGACAGATATATAGTTAATTTACTCTTTCTATCCCTTTGTAATGTTTTGGCCAAAAGTTGAAATGTGTATGGGAATTTCAATCCAAATTGAGTTGGAAATTTTGTTCACCGAACAATCGATCGAACATGTCATGGGATATATTATCCATCTATCCTTACTCCTTATAAAAGGGAGCTTGGAAGATATAATCTCAAAGTGTTATCTGTCATTGAAAATGAATACTGACTGTTGGATTAAAATCTGAAAATCTAAATGAATCCAGTCTGTCCATTTTGGTTCAGAAAATTTCTTCTCCCAAAGGCTTTATTCTTTTCTAAAGTGAATAATGAATAATTCAAAATCATGCATGTTGTCTTTTTATGTCTAGAAAGCAACAAATTTTTTTTACTATACTAATTGTCTTTGTCTTGGGACTAACATCCCAACTAGAAATTATTATTGTGCTGTCTTTTGCTCTTCCCGATAGGCACTTAACTAGTATATAAAAAAAGGGGAAATTAGTCCATACCATTTCAAAACATTAAAATTAGTAAAATTTTATTCCAAAATTTTAACTCTCTCTAATATCACTCTAAAATCAATTTATTTATTTTTTATCATACATACTATATAAATCTTCAATACATATTATAAAATATAATAATTTTGAGATGAGACGAAAATACTCTTCTAATACAGACTCAAAGACCTTTCCTTTGATTTCTCTTTTCACCTCTCCTTTTTCCAAGCTTCGCTCTGATTCCCCCTCTACTGTCTTCCTCCCCCTCCCTCCTCGCTCGGTCGCTCGCTCTTCTCCTCCCTCCCTCTCCCACGCGCGACACTCCGTCGGAGCTCAGGCGAGCGACCTTACATCGGTGAGAACTCAAGTTCTGTTCTTGTTGCTTCAAGACGTGTGATTTGTCATTTTAGAGGACTGGAGAATACGATATCAAAATGAGATGGTAAGTGGTGGGGTTCTCTAAGAATTATTGTCTTTCTTTGTGCTTTTATGAAATTGGATTTTAATTTGTTAAACATAGACATATATTGTTATTTCAGTGTCGAAAAATCTTTCTTTTTTTGTTCTTTTTCATTTTAATGTTGCTGAGATCTGTAAGAATTGTTTAGTATTTCCTTGTATTATGTTCAATTTGGTCATAGTGGTTGTACATGTCAAGAAAATGTTGTTCCAGACTTCCAGTGTGAAATCCCCCCCCCCCCTTGTTTTAATAGTTGCTCTTCACGTAATTGACAATAATTTGTTGGAGGTGTCGGAGAACTCTAAGAATTATTGTGTGTTTCCTTCTGTTTTGTTCTTAATTTGGTCCTGATTCATGACTCTTACTCATTTCTCAACTAATTCAGTTGATTCAAGCTTACATTTATCATCGTTGTGAAGTGTTAGATATGTTCAAGCTTTATTTGGTACTAGTGTATCAGGTATTGGTACCAGCAGCTGCTAGACCTTGCTGATGCAGTCATTAAGGTCATAAGGGGTGAATAAGAAGCTAGTTGTACCATTCTGGTCAGGTGGGATGATATCATGGATGCCTCCAGCACATGCAGGTACGCCAGAGGCCATGAAAGAAGGAGAAAGAAAGGGGATATTGGAGGAGAAAAGGGGACATAAATCATAGAAAGGGTATGGAAAAGGCAAAAATTAAAAATTACGTATAAATACGATTTTTTTAATAAAATATAGCAATTGTATATTTGTGGCAAAAAGGTTGATTTTGAACTGGAATTAGAGTGAGCTGAAAGTTTAGAGTGGTATTTGTTAATTTTGAAGTTTTGAAGTGGAATGAGATTAATTTCCTCATAAAAAAATGAAAACCTATAAGATTGAAAGATAATGCTAATTAAGTTCATAGGGGGTCATCTTCGAAATACTGTTATATATATAGAGAGAGAGAGAGAATTAGGCTATGGTGTTTTGCAAAGTACAAGTGCGTTGTGTGTTTTGCGCTCGATTATTAATTTGAAGTCAGAAATGATCGATCCTAACCGTTCAATCTAATCTCCATATTAAAATCTATTAGTAAACCAAATTTTATATTTTTTTGGAATTCATTTTCTATTTTTTTGGATAGGGGGAAACCATCATTTTTGGATGAACCAGAATTCTCAGATCAAGTCATTTTCTCCTCAGCAGAAAAAATAGCAAAAAAATTCTAAAAAATATAAAATTTGGTTTTCTAATAGATTTTGATATGAAGATTAGATTGAACGGTTCGGATCGATTATTTCTAACTTAAAATTAAAAATAAAACGCAAAACACACAACGCCTCTGTGTTTTGCAAAGCACCATAGTCGGACTATATATATATATATGCGCTAATGTGTTTTATAAAGCACAAAATACTTCGTATTTCATATTTATATCTTATGTTTTTAAATTCAAATGAACGATCCAAATCGTTAAATATGATCTTCATATCAAAATCTCCTTAGTGGTCAAAATTCATATTTTTAGGATTTTTTTATTATTTTTTTAAGGGCTACAAAATTCATTAATCTTATGTCCTCTGAACCATTCAATATTCAATATCAAAAATTCTCTATCCCTTTAAATAAATAGCAAAAAAATCCAAAAAATATAAAATTTGATCACCAAGGAGATTTTGATATGAAGATCATATTTAATGGTTTGGATCGTCCATTTGAATTTTAAAACATAAGATATAAGCGTGAAGTATAAAGTATTTTATGTTTTACAAAGCACATTATCACACCTATATATATATATATATAGAGAGAGAGAGTTAGACTATTGTGAAAACGTTTGCATTTCGAGCCCAAGTGCATACGACTCAAATTTTATCTCAACACGTCCGAAATTCAAAATTATCATTCTCATTAAATTCTTCATATCAAAATGTTGGGGGGATACAAAAATTTGGGGTATTTCGAGTTTTCTAAGTATTTGTTTTAGATTTTTGAAAATCAGCACTAAAATAATAATAAAATATTGAATTATTGTTGCTGATTTTAAAAAATCCAAAATAAATACTTAAAAAATTCGAAATACCCCAAATTTTTGTATCCCCTAATATTTTGATATGAATAATTTAATGAGAATAATAATAATTTTGAATTTTAAACGTGATACGATAAAATTTGAGCAGTATGCACTTGGGCTCGAAATACAAACGTTTTCACAAGAGTCTAACTCTATATATATACATATAACGGGTACTTCAAATTTAGGTCAATGTCCATTTTTCAATGTCAATATTTATACATATATATATATATATATATATTGATGCTATGATTTTTCACGATGCACAAAACCTGTCATGTTTCACGTTCGTATCTCAAATTTAAAAATTCAAACAGTCGATCCAAATCATTAAACATGATCTCCATAATGAAATATGTTTGAATACCAAATTTTATCATTTTTTGATTTTTTTTTTTTTTTGCTAATATCTTGATGGGCAAAAAACCACTAGTATTGGATGGTGCAGAAATTATTAGATCAACAAACTTTATAACCATCTAAAAAATAGCGAAAATTTTCAATAAAATATAAAATTTAGTTTCCAAATATATTTCAATATGGAGATCATGCTTAATGGTTTGGATAGATTATTTGAACTTTTTACTTTGATATACGAACGCGAAGAATCGGAGGTTTTGTGTTTCGCAAAGCACCATAGCCTCATACTCTCTCTCTATATATAGGAAGTATAAAACGCAAGTGTTGCATGGATGTGTCCGTATACCACATTAAAATCTCAAAGTTCAAGTTAAAAATGACTGATCCAAACTTTTCAATTTATTCTCTATATCAAACTCTTGTAGAAAATCAAATTATATATATTTTGAATTTTTTTGGGCCAAGAAAAAGTTATTTGATTTAAGAATTTTAAATTGTCTAGTGACAATTTTCTTCCTACCAAAAAAAAAATAGTAAAAAAATTTAAAAATTATAAAATTTGATTTTCTATAAGAGTTTGATATGGAGAATAAATTAAACGGATCGGATCAGTCATTTTTAACTTAAATTTTATGATTTTGACGTTTATATTTTAAACATCTTCTCTCTCTCAATATATATATATATATATATATATATATATATATATATATATATATTAATATCAGTTCTCAAAAAATTTATACTTATACCCAGATACAGGTGTGGATCCATGTTGTCTGATTTTTTTATATTGAGAAAAAAATATTTAATATCGTGCATAATGAAATAATTATGCAAAGATATCAAAATATAAAGTTCCAAAGACTATCTTCATTAACTTGAAATAATTGGGCTCGAAAAACTATCTTCATTAACTTGATTTTCTATTATTTTGAGCTTTATTTTGTTGTTATTTTTAATATATAAAATATTATTATTTCAATAGTTTTTTATTAGGTAAGAATATATATTAAATTATTGTTATTTTAATTTAGTACCCGATTAATTAATGGCTTTGAATCTAATAAACTATTATAATTCGATAATTGACACGCTGATCAAAATTATGCATCCGCCTCCATGTGCAGATAGTACGGTTAAAATTAAATATCCCGAAAGGAATAAGAAAAAGTACCATTGCATCATTATGCGCCTGATTCAAGCTCCCTAAAAGTATGCCAAATAAATCAATCCTTATTTCTTACGCATTACCTTACATAAGTCATCACTCACTATTATTCATTTTTTTTTCTATAGCTTCTTGACCGAATAGAACTATGAAAAAACGAGCCAATGTTCCCTTTAGGGTTCAGTGAAATGGCAAAAAGTAGGAATAGAATTGTTATTTTTATAAATTAATTTATAAAATAAATTTTAGACTAAGTAAAAGAGTGTGGAAGAGTGCTAATCCGGTATATAAGTTATAGGTTGTATATCGGATTAGCTCTCGTCGGAATAACGATTATTATTTGATTATGTTCTATTATATTATTATATTATGATTATAATTATGATTATGATTTATTATTAAATTATTATTATGATTGTGATTTATTATTATATTAAAATTATGATGATTATTTATTATTTTTAAATTATATTATTATAATAATTATTATTATATTAGCATCATTGTTAGTATTATTATTATATGATTAATTTTATTATTATTTATTATTATTATATTATAATTATTATTATTTTAGTATTATATTATTATTATATTATTAGAATTTTTATTATTTTTTATTATATTATTATTATTATTATGATTTTTTATTATTATATTATTATATTATGATTATGTTTATATTTCTATTATATTATTATGATTACAACTATGAATATTATTATTTATTATGATTATGATTATGAATTATAATCATTATTTTATTATTATTATTATTATTACTATTATTATTATTATCATCATCATCATTGTTAGTATCATAATTATTTATATTTTAACTATTCTAATTAACAGCTGTCAAACAATATTTTCGCTCTTCCGAATAGTCAAAAATATCACTCTTCTACCACTCTTCCAAAAATATATTATTATATCACTGTATCAAAATTACCACTCTTCCAAAACTATTCCTTGATTTATCAGACGAACCGTTGGTCTTTATGAATTTTTTTTATTACTTAGTTGTAGATTAGAGGTGGTCCAATTCGCAAATGGGTTTGAAAAAATTGATGTGTGTGGCACAAGCGAGGCAGGAACCTTTGACCTAAAATATTAGATCCATAACAGTATAACACCGACCTATGGAAAAGCAAGAACCAGGTTTTGACATTTGTTAGCAATATATTTTTTTTAATCCTGGAACTCATCATTACACTTGGACTATGCTAATGCGTTATGATATATTTTTTGTCACCGATGAAATATAAAATTTGAACTGTGGCCATCAGTTTTTGACTAAGATTCCGTTTTCATCAAAACAAAAAAAAATAACACTCTGAATTTAATGTTCAAAGAAATATTTAATTCATAATTGATTTTCTGAAAAAAAAATAGACTAAACTCGATGTATAACAGTTATGGACTTACCAATTTCGTGCTCAAATATATTTCTTTTAACATTTGTCACACACAAAAAATTAAAAAAAGTGGTCATGAAAATGTCAACTCTGCTTTTAGAGCTGCACATAAAAACTGGTAATTCCACTAAAAACATGTTACATGTGCATGGATTGCATGGAGAGTACAAGTCAAAATGATAAATGCTGAGCATGGTTTTGGATAGGAACTTGATCCTCTCGATCAGTTCCTGGATACAGGATACAGAGACATGAACCACGTTGCGCCTATTTTTTTGCCCAGGAGTTGCAACAAAATTTTGGCACATGATCGTCGTCTTTATTTTGTCAAATATCGGCACCAGTCTAATTATTTTTTTTTTCAATAATTATTTCAAATTAGCCACCATTGAAGTTAACCTCTAATTAGTTTAAGCGTTCGAATAAGGGGAAACAACTATTAATTCAGATGTCCAAAAATATAAAGGGAAAAACTTTATCTGAAAAATGAGAACATTTTTGTGTTTTCGGAACTTAATTTTATTTTATTTTTAAATGAACTTTGTACTATTTTGTTGAAGAGGGATCATTTCACAATAGTTATTTTGACAATGGTGACGACAAATTTTCAAAAAAAAAAATGAAATTGAAAGTTAAATCTATAGACAAAATATCGAATATATAGATTACCTTACAAATAATTCGTATAATTTAATTTGCTTGATAATAAATTATGAGTTATTAATTTTGAATTTCAAACATATGATTTGCCACACAACATTTATATTGCGCGCATTTGCTACTAATTTAATTTCAAAGGCTGATTATTGTCGGTAATTATATTCGAAAAAGAAAGATTCAATTTCCAATTGTCGGTATTTTGATAATATAAAAGACAACTCGTGCAAGTAGATTCCTTTTTGACAATAAATATACTTTCGATCTTAAAGTGGGTTGAGTAATCATAACATGGATATAATACACTATATCAAAACCTATATATACGTACGTAAGGAACTTTAGACCCTAAAGTGAAAGAGATGCTATACTTTCATTATATTATTCACAACTTTTTAGTCTGATAAGTATACCATAAGTTCGTCGTTGAATAAAACAAAATTAAACAGAGAACCTTGTTTGTTTCTGAGAATTTTAAAAATGTACCATCCTCTAAATTTATTTTTTTCATGAAACTTCCTCTAATTTAGAAAAACATTCTGACTAGTTTTGTGTGGTTCGAGCACTCAATCTCTATATATTTTTCTTTTTTGCCCCACAGATAATGGGAGTGGACTTTTTATCTAGCTGGATGAGAACAAATACCTCGTTTTTCAACGCTAACTTTTAAAAAAGATTTTAAAATGTAGATTTCAATATACGTGTGATTGATCACTGCATGGTGCATATACGATATACAGATGTATATGCAGTTCAGTATGTAGATTACATATGCGAATATATATTCTAAAAAATTCTTATAATATTTGAATTGATCATTTATTTTTGAAGAATTTTAATGTAAAATAAGAAAATATAATAAGATATTTATATAATTTTGAATATTTGGCATGAAAAATATCATATAATTAATTTATAGGGTTAATATGATAAATATTTTCTCGTTTATACTTGGACGGCTTATCCAAATTGAATCCTTAAATATTGCGAGAAACATAATTAATGACACTCTTACAGAACATTCAATACCATACATCCTGTCACACAGAAATATTAATACGGGGTGCTTAATCCCGCCACGTACGCACGACGAGACGCGCGTACGAAAGGCTAAGTGAATAAAAATAAAGTAGATCTCAGAATAAACAAAACAATAATAAATATAAATACATGACCATACAGTCCAGAATGAACAAAGAGTATACAACGCCTACATAGGCGGGGCTAGCTCCATCGGAATGGGCAGCAAATCTCTCAAACAAAAAAACCAAAGGAAAGAAATAAAATGCAAAACCCGATGGATCCTATCCAACTACCCGGCTCACATGCAAATGCAGCGAAGCATCTCTCTCGTCATCGCGCGCAGATCGCCCTAGCACTCGCTCCAAGATAAATCCCGAACCTGTAATACCTGGATCCCACAACCACCGTGGAAACGTGAGTAATTTAAAAATTACTCAGTACGGATTTAGATCCAGCCTTAAGTTTTTATCTTCTTTCCTAGACTGGACCCAAATACCGGTACTGTATTTTAAATGCATTATGTTAATTATATATAGTATAACAATACTTTATGCACGTTTGAGAAAACTCCTATATGAATGAGATGAAATGGCAAATAAACCCGAAATGAAAAATCTGTGGAAATACGGATATAATATATGATAAATATGTATAAGGTACGAGATTTAAAACACCCGTATAAATATAACCCAGTTTGTAGATCATCAGTCCATCCACAAGCGGGCACGTGATCGGGCCCTGGACTTGTGACTTACCTAAGCGGGCACGTATTCGGGCCCAACTTACAAACTTAGGATTTTCGAGTAAGCGGGCGCCAATGCCCTGAATACCCTGGAAAAATTCGGCCTCCCGGAGCGATAACGCCCTAGGAGAGTGACGGCTAAAAGCACGTACTCGGTATTCTGAATCTGATGATCCACCACACATAATAATAGTAATAATAATAATATGAAAAAGGGAATTTAATATTTATGCTTTCAGTTGCCATATCGCCAAAGGATATAACTACCCGTGAATTAACAAATCGGAAACAAATGGGAGCCCACACTGTACCAACCAAGGGTCCAGAGGACCGCATCCCGTAAAATATCAAAACGGAATATATACAAATGGGAGCCTACACTGTACCCACTAGGGCCAGAGGACCGCATCCCGACTTTCTCTGTACCAACTAAGGGCCAAAGGAGAAAGCCTTCGGACAAT
This sequence comes from Schoenoplectus tabernaemontani, assembly GCA_037127355.1. Lineage (NCBI taxonomy): Eukaryota > Viridiplantae > Streptophyta > Magnoliopsida > Poales > Cyperaceae > Schoenoplectus > Schoenoplectus tabernaemontani. Next base: position 16,670,567 of record CM073743.1, on the reverse strand, counting down.
ACAAGGATCCTAAATAAGCCGGATAAATAATATAATATAATATCTCGGAGTAGATTCCAATCTTGAATATGGCCGCCCACACTAAATACTGAAAGACACGGTATCCTGATCGCTCAAATTTGGATAAACATTATTATATTGAGAATAATGATAATATAATATTGATCAAAAAATTAAACACTCTGACACAGCCGAACCCGCCAAATGACGGGGTCGGTGGGTAACCCGACAGGCAAAGATGCGCAGTGCATATACAGACCGGTGGGTCCCACGGGCCTATGGGTCACCGTACGTAACCACAACGGTCCGGTTATGCAAGGCGACCTCAGGCTGAGAATTACCCAGTCCACCTCTCAGCACTCCCATGCATTTAATGCATGATTAACTACCTGACTTAATTAATAATTAGTGATAGTAATAATATTTTCCTAATAATTTTAATCTACAACTTGAATTATTTCATTCTATCTTATCCTATCTCGGGACTATTTCCCGGATCCTACTCCTATCCTGTCTACGTGCAGTATGACATGATATGACATGTAAATGCGGGTATGTCTCGAATATGTTGGTCAATTTACCGGATGCAGATGACAGATCAGATTTTGATCTCTAATCAAAGTTTGGTCAAAAGTACCGCATATCAGATTTATTTTAAAAATATTTTTATTTTCGGTTTGGGTTCCAAATTCTGAAGAAAGAAGATTAAATCCCAGGAAACCGTACCTGGGAGTGCTGGCGAGGATCGTGAAGTCGCTCTACTCCGGAGAGCAGCGCGTCCGTCTCGGGATCAGCGCCTGCGTACACGAGGTCGGGATCGGCCTCGGTCTCCGCGAGTGGATCCGAGTCGACTATATCACCTATTTTAATTTAAATGTAGATGTTTATTAGTCTCACTTGATTGATTTCGAATTTAACAATTAATTTAGATTTATAATTTACTTAACGTTCGCTCGGATTTCATAGTCTTTTCTCGAAATTTCGGCAGCATTTCTACTGCATATAACCGGTGTCGGAAAAATCTAACTAGCGTGTTTTTATTCATATTGCCACGTATGTCCTTTAAATCATCTTTTTATACGTTTATTGTAATTTGCTCGGGTTTGTAGATTTTAGTCATTTAATTTCGTTAGGGTTTAGAAATGAAATCCCCCTATTTGGTTAATTCAAGTCCCGATCAAAATTTCCATTTGTTTTATGTTGTTCATTATCTTATCGTGTTTTGTTTCATAAGAATTAAGTTATTAACAAATTGATATCAGAATTAAATCAGTACATGCACATCGGGATAATTATAAAAATCATAATTCATTTCATTAATTTTACTTCGATTACATATACAATTTTCAATACAACGGAATAAGAAATACAAATATCACTCCTACGAACTGAACTAAAAACTAAAATAAAACAACAGTTAAGATTTATATAAAAATAGAGAAATTGATTAATATATATTATATAAAATATTTTATTTTAATGTCCTTTTATTTATTTTAAAAATAGAGGAATTGATTAATATATATTCTAATGTATATTAATTATAACCTAATTATTACTTTTACTATGTTTTTAAATTATATAATTTACTTTATTTTATACAAGTGTCATTATTAGGCTAAGTTAGAGAAAATAATTTTAAAGTAAAATAAAGGAATAAAATAGAATAAAAGAAATAAATAAAACAAAGTAAATGAAAAAAAAATAAAACAAAATTAAAGAAAAGTTTTTATATTATAAACGTGTTGGTGTTTTAGTATTCGGGATCATACGCTGACTACCAAATCGTTGGTGCCAATGCACCGATATCCCGAATCGGGGGCAGTCAGGGAATATAATCATTTCCCGTTATTAAGGTTTACGTTATTATCCATGGATACCGCCTAACCTTTCGGGGCGGCTTCCAATTCATTAGTCACATTTTAAATTTTAATCACTTTATTATTTTGGGACTTTTAATTATTGGGCCTTATTTAATTTCTCCTAATCCTAATTACGTTTTAAATAAATCAGATAATCATTTGTTGGCCCAAGAAATTGAATTAAATCCTGATTAATTTAACTGGGCCCAATCTCCACCTTTGCTGTTCTAAATCCCTCAATAATTAATTTAGACCCATTTAGTGCAGAATTCTAATTAGCCACAATTCAATAGTCCTAATTGACATAACCCGTCACAAGGCGAGTCGACAAGTCAGGGCAATCAACAAAACCGAGCCATAAGTCACAGACAATAGGCAAGCAACAGCCACACCAGAACACAACAACAGTCAAGTCACCAGCACTTATAGAGGTTTCAGAAATGAACCAATCAAATAGGCAACCATTACCAGCATGAAAAAGGGGTACATCAGAGCAATACCAGTTCATTACCAGAAAACTAGAACAAGGTCCAAGACATGTCACAGTCCAGCAACATAACCAGGGTATCAACAGAACCAAAGCATGCATTACAAGTTCAACCACCATGGGCCCAGAATTTGGACAGGGACAGAATAAAGGGTTCACTGGTATCAGCTAACCATATACCAGCCACCATAATTCAAACAGGTTCAAATATGTACCAAGAGTTTTACTAGCCCGAAAGTTAAGCCAGTAAGCAACACAAAACAGACCATGTACCAATCAGCAAGGAGAGTACCAGTACCAATCCCACAAATCAACCAAGACAACAGAAATCGGTTTGTGATAACAGTATGACAGTATGACAGTAACAAAACCAGTCACAGCAACAACAATCCCCAAGAGTCAATATGAGCCAATTATCATGCCAGAGACAAACATAAGCAATAAGTGTCAGCAACCAAGCAACAGTGAGCCAGTGTCAAGGGGGCTTAATTCGGTAAAACAGGTATTCACCAGATTTGAGAAATCAGTATAAATTTCAACACGAGCAAGCATAACAGATAAGCAAAGCATAACAGATAAGCAAACCAGCGAAAATCTCAAGCTATGCACAAGGAATCAGATTTTAGGGTTTTTACGAACCTCGAGGCACCTCGGATCTTTGAAAGAGAGAAGCAAATAGTATAGTTAAAAGATGGTCAAGTGGTCGTCTAGGTTTATAAAAAGGGATCTACGGAAGATGAACCTACAAACGGATCGGTTCAATCTATTGGAAGACAAACCTACAAACGGATCGGTTTTGTCTATGGGGGACGAACCTACAAACAGATCGGTTCGATCCATGCCACCTCGAGATGTAACCTTACCAACGAGACCGAGTTAATCTCTTCATAGGGGGCTTGAGGTGAGTCTACATACTGGGCCAGACTCGACCTCTCGTTGATCTAGAAGATAAACCTACAAACAGACCAGGTTCAATCTTAACTAGTCAACAACCAATCACACAAAATACAACTCAAAGCACTTGGCGGTTGATCTTGAGGTTGGTGAATCGGGAGAAGGGTGGATATGGCCCACGTGTTTCTTCTCACCGATCTTCTAGATCATGAATTCGTAGCACTAAGCCGATTCATAAACCTAGGAAACACAATTGCACACAATGTCAAACATGAAGCGCCTGGGCCGTTCAACATTGAGGCATGTGTTAGTGAAGGAACCTACCTACGAACGGTTCGCATTCAACTGTTTTGTGGATGAATCTACCAACAGACCGATTCAATCTCACATTCTCGGGAAAATGAGCCAGGAGACAAACTCATCGACGGACAAGTTCAGTCTTGCCAGCTCAAGTGGTCATGAATTACTTGTTCATGACACCGAGTCATTAAGATGTCGCTTCGCTCGGACATCGTAATGTTCTTCTTCTTCAAAGTCGACATATCTTTCCATGCTGATGTCGTAGCTTTGGTCATTCTTCAGCGAGCGTCGAGATGTTCTTGTCTCAACTAATCATTCTACATGTTGCATTACTTGTGCAAGATTACTATGTTGCCCTACACCCCTTGTGTGAGCGTATTCAACCATGAGTTACTTGCTCATGGCAGCGAGTCATTAAGATGTCACCTATCTAGGACATCATAATGTTCTTCTTCTTCAGAGTCGACATATATCTCCATGTTAATATCGTAACTCTGGTTATTCTTCATTAAGCGTCAAGATGTTCTTGTCTCGACATATTCACTCATGTTGCTATCAAAGCCTTATTCATCTCACGTCAAGATGTTCCTGTCTCGACGTATCTTGTTATTCTTCATCAAGTGTCAAGATGTTCTTGTCTCGACATATCTTTTCATATTGCTATTGAAGCCTTAATCATCTCACGTCAAGATGTTCCTGTCTCGACGTATCTTCTGTCATTGAAACTTTATTTATCTTCCGTCAAGGTGTTCTCGTCTTGACTAATCGTTCTAAATGTTATATCATATGTGCAAATATTCTTACGTGGCTCTACACTTCTTATGTGAGCATGTTTATTCATTTCTAAAATGCACAAAGTCTATTATATAATATCTCCCATTTATTACTTTTATTATGAAGATGCATTCATTTATTATTATTATTATTATTATTATTATTATTATTATTATTATTATATTCTTATTACTATTATTATTTTTATTACTATTATTTTTATTTCTTAAACTCCATTTATCTATGTAGAAAATTATTTACAAAAAAATAATAAGACAAGGGGTAGCTATTAATATTTTTGGGATTTTTATAATGACTAAAATAATAGAATTTTTATTTTTTTATTATTTCTAAACCCTATTTATTTTGTAGAAAATCACTTACAAAAATAATAGAAAATAAGATAGCTATGTTTTTATTTATATTTTCAAAATGCTTATAATGCCAGAGTAATAGAATTTTGTTATCATATTCTATTATATTGTAATAATATTCATTATGTAAGAATTATTTACAAAATCAAAAGATGGTTAGCTATACTATTTTACTATTATCATTATTATTATTATTATTATTATTTTATTATTATATTATATTTTTTTTTTTATATCTATAATAGCTAAAAGAAATCATTACTAATATTCTATTCTATTTATTATACTATTCATTATATCTATTTTATTATCTCTATTTATTATCTATAGAAAAGTATAAGATTTTATTATTAGTCATAAGGGATGAAATTCATTATGTTTTTATTAAAACTATTATTTTTATCACATTTTATTCATCAAAAGTATATTTTTGTATATTTGTATAGAAATAACAAAAGAAATACAATTCATATTATAAAACTATATTATCATTCTTTATTATAAAGAAAATGCATTTTACTATTTATTACCATAGTAGTATATTTTTGTTTATTTTGTGCTATTTATTTTTATTATTATTTTTTTTTACAGGAAAATATCAATATAATATCTATTATTATTATTATTATTATATTTTTTATTTATCAAAGAATATAGCTAATCTCATCATTTATTATAGTATATTACTATCACTATTATTATTTCATAGAAAATCACTTTGAAAAATCACTAAAATATATCTAGTTGTTATTTATGATTTTTATTTGTATTTTTGGAATTTTTATAGTATTTAAAATGACAAGTCAAAGCTAAGTCAAATATACTGATATATGTGATGTATTTTGCTTTTAAATTGTTTTATCATGATTATATTTCTAAAACTGGAATATTATTGAATAGAAAAGTAGTATGAAAAATAAGAAAATTTTAGAAACAAATTTGAGTCAATTTGGAGTTCAATAGCATTTTCAAATCATTTATTTACTCCATATTATTACTATTCTGTTATTATTTAATTAATGGGCCTAATCTGGGCCGCCGGATCTGTATCAAGATTAACAACTATCTTTCATTTAACTCTGTTCTTATTTGGGCCGGCGGATTTGCTTTGAGATTAATTTGTATTAGATGGACGGCCCAGATTCATATCCGCATTTTTATTTAATACAGCGCTTTATTTCACACGTTCGATCTCTTCAAGATTCACACACGCGCGTTAATATCCGTGCTGCTGCGATTCTCTGACTCCCCAGTCAACATGAGTTCCAAGATTCGTGCTATTGGCGACGCGCGCGCATTGCGCGCCATCTCCTCCGATCGGAGAGCGCCTCGGGGTCGTCTTGCGTGAGGGTCGATCTACGGCGTTTGATTAATGATACGTGCGGTGAATCGCATGGTATGCCAATGCCGGATGGGTTGATTTGGTACCAATCGGTGCGAATCTCAATTCTTAGAAATTCAATGGAATTGATCAATACTTTGTACAATTAGATGCCCTGTTTACATCGTTTATGTATGTTGACATGAATTAACATGATTATTGTAGCTCTAATTGACTCAATGAATCATACTTGACAAATGCTACTCGGGGTACAGTGATGCAGTTCGGTACCGAAGATATAGACACGAATTGTAACCAAATTTAACGATGTTTTTGACAATTCAGAGTTGATAATGCATCGTTTAACATGTCTATAGGAATCTAGCTGACATTACGTATCTAATTTGTATGATAATTACATTATGAGCTAATGAAATTGACACGGTATAAACATCGCCGATCCGATCGTCTTTCACTCAAAATTCGACTATTCATCCACTCTCAATGCGACTTATGCACCTAATATGCTTTATAATGACAATTATGGTGAGTATATCCAATTATGCATGCAATCTTCCCTAATCTCAAGTACGGAACTAGATTGAGCTGTGCGATGCGGCAACATGCGAGAAAATCATGAATTCGATCGAGTTCTCAAGTTGAAAGCGAGATCAATCGACTTTGAACAACACTACAACCTTGAATACATAAGATACAAACACAAACTGAGGTGAATTTGACGTTTAAACAAAGAATCAAACCAAGAATCTTCACTGGTATCGAGTTCTCAGGTTTTAACCGAGATCAATCGATTTAACCAGCTCAATTACAACCCCTGTGATCAAAATTCATTCAAGAAATGAAGCAAATACAAGGATCAAATCAAGAAATTCACAAAGAAAAGAATAGAAAGGTGAAAATCGAAAGAAACAATAGAAAATTCACTGGAAATTACACTGTTATTCCAATAGAAGCTTGAATTACATACCTTTCCTTTGAATTACCACAAATCAAGCTTCCAAATCACTAATTGACTGTGATCCAAGAGTGACAGAGCTCTCTTCTTGAAGGATTGAAGAAATTCAATCGAGTTCTCAAGTTTGCAACTGAGATCAATCGATTCTATTACTTCTTCTTCCTATTCTTGCTCTCTTTCTCTCTGTCTCTCCCTATTAGCTCTCAAATGGGTGTTTATATGCTCTATGCTTGCGTGTATATTGTCTGTTGTCTTGTTCTCCATGGTTTAGGGGTTTATATAGCAATTAAAGGGTGTACCAAAGGGATTAGAGCTATACACCACTCATGCACCAGCAATTGGACTCCCTTGGCCTATGAACATGGTCTTTTGATTCTGTTATTCATTGTTGAGATGTGGGTCCCATTTGAAGAATCCAAAGCTTTGATCTTTGACCTTTGACTTGATTTAGTTATCTCACTCCAGATCACTCACAGAACCTTCTAGCATCTTCAACATGCTATATATACCCATTTGAATGCACCCAAGGCGCCTCTCTCTTCTCTGCCATTGTAATTCATCTCTTGAGTTCAATTCACTCATCCGAGCTCACACCTTGGCCATTATCATAGCTCCTCCATTCAATTGCCAAACTTCACCATTTCAACATCATCGTGTGAGTGCATAGAAGCCATAAATGCGCGATTCGAGTTTATAGCGCAAGGTTTAACTTTCCTCAATTTACCGATCTTGTCGTCTCATCTCAATTGCTCTTATTCAACGTTTAATTGCTTTGCTTTTTCTTTCATTTACGGCATCGCCTAGGTGATTAAAGTTTGCTTGTATCATCAATTTCAAGCTTAGACTTACGGATCAAAGTTCTTCATTAATCGCGAGGTGATCATCTCTCTCTTGCTCTATTCGCTTATCCTTTTTAATTTCGAGTGCTAACCCTTTCTCTCCTATGCATGGATTACCTCGGCTATAAAAAATTCGAAGCTTTAAGCTCTAGAGAACTCAATTGAAGTTAATGGCGCCATCGGCCTCGGCGAGAAGAAGGAGAAAGAGAGGGAGGGGTGAAGGAGAAGAGAGGGAAGGAGGTGCGAACGCAGCGCGCAAAGTCCATCGCTAGGTGGGACCCGCGATCGGAGCGCAACATAGATAGGCCGGTGCACATTCCCTTTTCTTTCTCATTTAAATTTCTGTTTGAATGCGCATATGGACTTGGTGTATGATTGCTGTGTGAGCTATACATTCATAAACCGACAAATGGGCCCCATGTAAGTATATGAGTCTCGGCCCATTAGTTTAATTTGTGGATTGATTAACTCTCTGCTTAAATCTAATTAATCGACTTGGCATACTACGATAGGTCCACTTGTTTAATCAATCTATTAATCATCATGTTATAGTATCTTTGAGGTGGCTCTGTAGTGTAGTGCCGTGTGTCGCACTCTGCGGGGTACGTGTTTTTAGTTGGACCCGATAACATGCAGCCATGTGGCAATAGGTTTAGTATGATCTGTGAGGTGTTTTGCTAACAGATTGCCATGTGGCATATGGGGAGTGAGGTGTCTTCTTTGTGGTCTTTGCCATGTGGTAAGTGTAGAGATGAGGTGGGCTGTCGGGTAGAGCCGTGTGCCTTTGGCAGGGTAGTGAGGTGGCCTCACTGCTGTTTGGCGTGCCATGTGGCATAGGGTTGGGTTAAGTGGACCTACGGTGTGGTGCCATGTGGCACTAGGGTGGTGAGGTGGCCCCTGGCTGTGCGCCACGTGGCGAGGTGGGGCCCGCTGTCGGTGACTCATACCGGGGTGGGGCCCGCGTGGTTTGAGGTGGACCGATAGGGTCGACACGTGGCATGAGGTGGCAGGTGAGATCTTGACACGTGGCACACCCTCTCTCTTCTCTTATTTTATTCCTTCTGTGTTTCCTGCACCCGGTTTGTACCCAATTTCTTTGTTATCTGACTTGCACCCAGTAGCTGCTCGATCAAATCTCGCCCTTGATTAATTCATTTATTACGCCTTTATTTTCCCTGAATTTATTTTAATAGCTCCACTTATCCAAAAATCATGAAAATTTCACCAAAAATCCCTAAAATCATGATGATCATCCCTGTAATTTTTAATTCCATTTTTACCCCTCCTTCTCTGAATTAAAAATTCTTTTATCAAATAAACCTATTATTTCCTCGAAATTAATCCCGGATCTCAATTGTAGCTCGGTGTCTCGCAATTATCTCCCTCTTGCAGAAACCACCCTAACTAAATACCAATTAGACTTATATTGATATTCATTAGGGCTTGATTTGATCAAATGCGACTACTTATCGTGATTAATACAAATCTAGACTTGATCAGGTGGTTGCTCCCGGCTTTGCTTTGATCGGTCTTGTGAAATTGACTTTCAATCCCTTAACATGAGGGTGACTTGGTCAAAGAACCGACTACTTATCGATAATTGACACAAATCAAAGCATAGTTAGGTGGTTGCTCATGACTTTGGCACCGAAGGTCGACCTGAAAGCAAAATCACATTTGGAATTTCTTATAACTATTTGCATCAAAATGCTAGCTTGGCATTGACATCATTTCATGTAGCATAGGGATTATCTTGCTTGACTCCTTTCTAGGGTTAGCTTCAAAAGCGATTTTTAGGGTTCGATTCGACCCCCTTGATAGGTCATTGAGGTGTGGGGCCCCTTTGTCGGTGAAAATGGTCACATGGTGACTCATCGGATAGGCTATGTTGTTAGATTCATCGCAAGGGAATTTGCCGGTGGGTCCCACTTGTCGGATAAAATGTAATCAAATGGGTGACCCGTCGAGAGATTTTCTCTCTCCTAAATCTCCCAGAGGGTCGGCCACCTCGAATGAGTAAGAGGTGGTAGGGTATTTATATCCTCGTCATTCACCATATTATTTCATTGTGGGATTAATGCTTAACCTACATTAGGGTTGGTTAGCTCTCTTAGCAAAATAGGCTAGGTCCATGTCATTGGAGGTGCTCATAGGGGGCTGCCATGTGGGTCCCACTTGTCGAGAAAAGATATAATCACATGGTGACACCCAAGAGGTCTCCTCTCTCCCTCGATCTTCTTGGGTGTCACTCATGCGAGTGGATAGAGAATAGCGGGGTATTTATACTCTTCACTTCATGCCCTTGACATTCCATTGTGGGACTAATGGATTTGTTCGGGGTTATGCGACGACCTTCTACGATCGGTGGGCCACCTTTCCCTTGCTCTCTCTCTTCTTCCCCTTTCTTATGATTTATCATCAATTTATTCCATTTATTCATCTACTCATCCTTGAAATTTTTCAAGGGTAAACAAAAGCCACCCACCAAGACGAGTCTTGAACACTCGAAAGGCTTGTCTTGGTGCATTATTCCTCATTATTCATCACTTCATTTCTCATGACGTCTTCTTTTCTTCGGGTATTGTAGTTTCATCTCATGACGCCATTCGCGTCGCCCCTTGAGTCATTATCATTCTTTCTACGAGGATCTAGCGATTGGACTCCTCTCGTCTCAGCCATCCGAGCGACTCCTGTCTACCCGCGAGGCGGCGGTTTATTCTTCAGGGATGATCAGCCTCATGACATCATGCCCCTTCAGCCCTTAGGCGTTGCTTCTACAGCTCCTTTGACACATCTCCTGGGCAAGGAGATTATCGACGGGGAGGCTCACAGATGGACCACTGCCCCTTTCATCACTCCCTTAGAGTGCCATGGATATCAGCTAGAGTGGACCCGGTATGTGCTCATGCGGGAGGGGACCCTGCTTAGGCGAGCCGGGATATATGACTTGATTTTCTTGTCGATGTTTCATTATCATATCGACACACCACTGGCTACGGGCCTTTTGTGAGCGGTGGAACTATTCCACCAACACTCTATTCATCGATGATCGGGGCGACTCGACCCTCCTAGAGATACGACGGTTGGCCAGGCTGCCGATCTTCGGTCATTTCTATGACGAGTTCATGGTCTCGCCGCCGACTCGGGGGACTTCACTCGATTTCCACCTTCTTTGTATAGGATTTATGAGATTTATCATCATTTACGGAGGGGCATCCGGAGTTCCGTTCGAACATTGGATCGCCTATTTCACCGATCGGGTCCACGCACTCGCCCTACGGGTGCGGCTTCCACCGAGAGATCCATTTGGTACGGGTCGGCTCGAGATTCATCATGACGGCCCTATCCCATCTCGGGATACCCCTGTGTTCACATGACGTGGATCGGGAGACTTATTGACCGCCTTTCATTTCTTGGTGGATTTGCTATTTCTTATTACCTAGCTCCCCGCGTACACCATTCGACCCTCGGTGTTCGTTATGGCGAGCACGATCGCGCGTGGCGACGAGGATTTCTTTGGCCGTGCTGTGCGGCCAACATTTATAGGTGCCTCCGTGGTCGACTTCATCTCGTAGTCCTTCACGGTGCCGGGAGGCGATCCCGTGGCATCGATTAGCGGATGGCTTCATTTATCGGTGACGGCTCATATGATCCCGGCATGGCGGTCACGCTACGAGATCGTCTACCCTTATTGAGTGACTTGGGCGGGGTGCGGCCGGCTTCATTGACTCGGAGGCTGCCGGTATAGATTCTTCGGGAGTCGAGACCATCTACGCTTCTCCGAGACGGATCGGTGGCCGTGGGACATCTAGGGTTGCGACGGGATGGTGATTGACGAGCGAGTTCCCTCTTCGACTCTTCTAGCATTCGAGCCGGGCTATTGATTTGGAGTACACGATCGGTATTCGTCGGGGCTTTCTTCCTCTCGGATTGGGCGATTATATGTTCATCGAGCCCTATTCGCCACATAGATGTGCACATCGGTTTGGCTTGGATCGGGATATTCCGGCGCCTCTTCTCCCTATATCCTTTGGCGGGCGATTTGGAGGGTATCGGATGGTGTTACACTCACCTCTTCCGACTAGGCACGGGCACTCGCTATCGGATGGTATCCACCTCTAGGACTTCCACCTTCACGAGGCGTTATCGGCGGTGGTATTATGAGACCATTCGCTCTTATCGGTCATATACTCCTCCGGTGGTCGTCGGAGTACATGTCCGCGAGATGGCCGGCCTCTATTAGATGGCACCGTTTCGCGTGATCGCGACCCTTTCCGGCCATTGCGCAGAGCTGTCGACTTTCGGGGTTTAGATAGCGGTTTTCTCGTGCTCTGTTAGGACCATTCTTACGGGTATGCTTCATTACCCTTTAGGTTATTTTCTTTTGATAAGCCTCATCTCATTTCGACCAATTCTTCTTTGATTCGAGTTGGCTTATGAGTATGATCACGCGGAGCCGGGTTCTCGGTCCCTCGTCCACGAGTAGTTGGCGTTCATTCTCGGCCACGCGTCGAGCCACCGGCTCCGGTACCATGGGGAGAGATCGAGACGGCGCCTCTCGGCCGTCTTCTCCATCTTCTTTCTCTTCTCCCACTCCCGGGTGATTTTCTTTCTTGACTCGCCTATCCTTATTCGGGCGTACTTCATTTACATATCTAATTAGGGTTTATTTTCGGCTCGCGGGACATCTCCTGTGGAGGCGGCCGAGATGACATTATAGCAGATTCATCGGCGCTGCGAGTCTTGCCATTTCGGGGTTTTGCACCGACCTTGTCGTCGCGAGGTTCGTGTGCTTCATTTAATACCTAGTTGCCGCATGCACTAGTATTTTCATTCTTACATGTAGATTTTACGGACCACGAGGGCGATGACATGGCGTCTCCTCATCGCTCGGAGCCTTTCTTTTATGACGGTCTGCTCACCGTCGATTTCTTTTGGTACCCACCTGGAGATGGTGACTCATTCGATGTGGTTACGGGGCCGGTGCTCACTCTTGTACGATCGAGAGGAGGCTTCTTTAGAGCGAGGGGAGTCCATTGGGTGTCGAGCCCGCGAGCGACGAGCCATTGCGATCGAGGGAGGTCCATCTCATGCTTCTTCATCTCTCGACGGGCGCCTCTCATGGCCACGAGATAGCGAGTCTCGGCGAGCGGGTTGCGGTCGACTATGACTCGAGTTGGATGAGAGTTGGTTTGGTGGAGCGGCTATTCCACGGCCCGAGAGACGGGGTTCCGGCTAGCGAGGGTCTCGCCGAGCCTCATGCTTCTCCGGTATCTTATATTCTTTATTATTTTCGCCGTATTTTATTTTTCATGTATTTATGCCTTCCATTTTATTTTGCGGCGGGTCTAGTACACTGCGGGTCCTCTGAGGCGACCGAGGCATCCCTATTCGACTCGGTCACTTTGTCTCGGGCGACGAGGCGATAGGTTAGATCTTTTCTTCTTCTATTTCTTCTTTGGTTATAACAATTTGTCTAACCCATTTATTTTACTTGCGAGATGTTTCATCGAGGGATGTGCGGCTCGCCTTGGCGCGTTGGCGGATGCGCTCGGGATACCTTCTTCGGAGGCTATCGCTAGATTTCGAGATCTGGACTCTCGCCCGGCGGCTTCTCTTTCGATTGGTATAGGGCGTGCGGGATACCATCGCGCCGGCTCTACTCATTGCACCTCGTCTCGAGAGCACTTTCATTTCGGGGAGGTGTGAGGAGGCGCTCGGGGCTTACCGGGATGCGAGCTCTCTCGTTTATCGGCACGAGTTGGAGATTCATGAGCTACGCGAGCATTTGGAGGCGCTCGACTCCACTATCTTCGGCGGCTCTCTTCTTGTGCCACTCTCGCTCCATGGGAGTTAGTGGTGGGCCGCTCGGCTTGCTCGTGCGGGAGCTAGAGGACCACGGATCATCGGTGGAGGGCTTCTCCCGACATCTAGCGGGACGTCTCCCGGAGTTGCTGCGATTCACACGGCGTCGGGATAGTGCCTTCGCTCGGTTTTGGATTTTGAGACGGCTTCGGAGGAGGGGGCACTCCCTCCACTGATTATCGGAGACTATTAGTCTTGTGCTATTAGAGTTGGAGTCCGCTTTTTGGGCCCATGCATTGTACTTTTCATTTCTTCTTTTCTCCTTTTCTTTTTGCTATACTTGATATAGGATGCCTTGACACTTATCATTTTGATCTCTTGTTGTGGATGATGCTTGCCTTTATTATTATTCTTTTATCGCTTCCTCTGCGTAGCGAGGAAATATTTCATTCATTTCATGTTGTGCGCCTCCAATCTTATTTGCAAAAAGCGCCTATTACAATCGCTTCATTCTCTCGCGGCGTCTAAACATAATAAAGAAAAATCTTACAACATCCTATTACATTCATTCTATGTATGTTCATCTTTATTTATTGCAATACAAACTCAAGTAAGTGGTATTTTACGGATACGAACATACGTATCGACCTCTAGGCGGGTACTGAGAATAAACCGTTTATCCTTTATTGCGATGGATAAACTTACCGGTATCAATTGGATTATGGATGCAATTGATAACACCATTTTGTGGATGCTTCTTGTATATTTAGTTGACATTTATTTGTGGAAGCTCACCCGCTCTCCCCTCATTTGTGCCGTTGCGTGCTAAAGTGGAAACTCACGTTCACTCATCTCCACTCAATTTGTTTTGTGGGGGTACTACCCTCAAACATCCATCACGCATCCTGCGAGACAGGCTTTCATCGGGTAGGTCCGCTCTCCATGACCTGAGTCACTTCTTTAAGCGAATTACTTTATTTGACCTTTGAATGTCGGGCAAAAGCATAAACCCTTAATCGACCCCTCCATGATCTATTTTGGGATTAGAAACGAGATCACCTCCTTGGGCGTGTGGTACTTTTGCGGATGAATGTACCCAACCTGGTTTTTATATTTTAGCTACCCTCAAACATCCATCACGCATCCCTGCGAGACGGGCTTTCATCGGGTAGGTCCGCTCTCCATGACTGAGTCACTTCTTTAAGCGAGCGCTTTGTTTAACATGAAATGTCGGGTACAAGCGTAAACCCTTGGTCTGACCCCTCCATGATATGTCGTGGGATTATGACACACCATTTCTTCGGGCGTGTGGTGCTTTTACGGATGAATGCACCCAACCTGGCTTTGTATAACACTCGTGGTGTCGGGGACAAAGGTGGCAACCCCTTATTGAAAAGATTTTATTATTTTTATTATCATCATTTTTTTTTATGAGTAGGAAAGTAGGTTTTTATTGTTTTACATATATATCCTTTCATTTTTATTAGAAGAAGGCAGATTTTTGGTTATTAGTGATACATGTTACTAATAATACGAGAGTTATTTATTCATATGCCCTCGGAAGCGACTATTTACTAGCCACCAATTTGCTCGACCTATCCCTTGGCTTGCGCGCGTGGGCGACCAATATGAGCAACTTTCGTCATTGGGCAACGAGATAGTTTGAGGGACAAGCGCAAACCACTGCCCATTTTTGTGTTTATTACGTATCAAATGGACAAACCCGGTGGTATTTGTATTGTGAGCCCAAACACCAAGGCTCTCGCCTTACATTCTCGCGTGGTTTTGGCGTTGAATTCTCTTATTCTATATATTTTTTATTTTTATAGGACTAATATGTGTTTGTGTGGTTTTGGATTTTTGGATGCATTCTATTTACATATGCACAAGTAGGGTTTTGGGATTTTCATGCAAAAGTGGAGGTTAGACATGGGTTTGTGTTTCGTGCACGTGTGTGTAAGCGAACACTTATTCCCTCCTTATTTATTTACAATAGATACTACTCGATCGGCCCCGCTCGGGCTATGTGTAGTACTTCTTCGAGATATCGCCCATTAATCGGTGGCATGGGCCTTTCACCTTCATGGTCTATGAGTTGGTATGCGCGCCCCGTATACCTTCTCGATTACGTATGGCCCTTCCCGATTCGGAGAGAATTTTGGGCGATGTGCGCGCCAATGATCGGCCTCTTGAGGACAAGAACAAGCTCCCCTTGTTGAAATGCACGACTCGCGCCATCTTATCATATGCCCTTGCCATTTTTGCACGATATATTTCAAGGTTCTGTTGGGCTATCAATCTCTTTTCATCCATGGCATCCAACTCGTCCGGTCTAAGTTGTTGGCATTCGTCCATGGTCATATCATTTTGCATAGCCACCGCAATGACGGTAATTCCACCTCGAGAGGAGAACGGCTTCAACCCCAAAAGCCGAGAGAATACGGGGTAGCTTGCGTAGGCGTTCGGTACGTGGTCGATAAGCCCATAATGCCTCACTGTAGACGATTATCCCGGTCTCGTTGGTTGCGAGTCACGGTCTTCTTCATGATATTTATTAGGGTTTTGTTAAAGGCTTCGGCCCGGTAGCCGTTGGCTCTCGGATTATAAATGGACGAGAATCTCAATCAATATTAAATTGCTCGCGGGCATAGACTTTGGAGCTCTTGAAGGCGTCCGTTATCGGATATTATCCGTTGTGGTGTCGAATCGGTAGAGGATGTGCGTCTTGAAGAACTTAACCACATCGGATGCTTTAACTTCTTTGAGTGGGATGGCTTCGGCCCATTTTGTAAAGTAATCTGTCGCGCGGGATGAGCCGGTGACCTCTCGACGTCGGAGGGTCTATGGGCCCCACTATGTACGTGCCCCGCATATTAAATGGCCGGGATGCTACGAAGTGGGGTGCAATGGGTTTGGCGCTTGATGTATAAAAGGGCCATGTATACGCACATGCGGCATTTCTTCGCGTGCTCTTCACGATCGGCCACCATCGTGGGCCGATAATACCCCATTCGCTTGATCTTTAGCTTCATTTTTGGCCCGGACGATGTGCTCGCATAGTCCGGAATGAACTTCTTTCATAACTTGCCGGCTTCGGCCACGATACACATCTCGGCCATGGCGATCATAAGACCTACGGTATAGCGTATTGCCCACATATGCATCGTAGTACCGCTTTCTTAGTTGATCGGCCATCCTTTTATCTTTGGGGAAGGGTGCCATGCGGAAATATTCGATGAACGGTTGTCTCCGATCATCGTCTTCGGTTATCATTGTTTCTTGGCATTCTATCTTTTCTAGACATTTTCATTATTCACCTTATACGTTGTTTGACACAATGATAATGGCCTCTATTGCGGACGATGATGTGGATTTCGGCTCTGTTGGTTCACCCGACTCTCTTGGCGAGTTTGGCCGACGCATACGCTTCCACCGTTCACCGCCCTCGTGACCTTCTCGATGGACACGTACGGGATTTTCTTCATTAATTCCATGGCCTTTTGGTGATATTGTATTATTAGGCTTTAGGACCTTGTATTCGCCAATTATTTGATTTATTATCAGTTGTGAATCCCCAAAGATACGCACGACCTTGATTTCAGCTCCGGTGATAGCTCTAGTCGGCGATAAGTGCCTCATACTCGCTTCATTATTTGTGCATGGTTCGGTTAAAGCCGAGAGAATGTCGTATTATCCCGCCTTCCGGGGTTACGAAGACTAGTCTGCGCCGGCTCGCACGATTGGGACTCCGGGCCGCGATCGGCTTGATTGAAGAAGCACCATCAAAGTACATCTCCCATATAGGACTTCCTTCTTCAACATGTAGGGTTTCCTCATCGGGGAAGTCACATTTTAATGGGGAGTCATCTTGGATCGGGTGTGCGACCGGGAAATCGCTAGCGCTGCCCGCTTTATCGCCTTTTGCGGTGTATAGGTGATGTCGAACTCGGTAAGAATGATAGCCCACTTGGCAGCGGCCTCCCCGTCGGCATTGGCGAGGAGTCATCAAATATTTGAGAGGGTCCACCTTGGATATTAATATGATTTTGTGGGCTAGCATGTAATGCCTCGATTTCTTCACCGCGAAGATTAGGGCTAGACAATGCTTCTCGATCGGTGAATACCCGTGTTACCCCTACCATCATGCGACTTAGGTAATATAGCGCATTTTGATTACCATCCTGGTTTTCTTGTGCCAATAGGGCTCCCGAGGATCCATCGGGGCGGTTGTATATAGGATAAGTTCCTTCCGGGTATGGGCGCCGCCAATTTGGAGGGTTGAGTAGATATGCCTTGATTTCTTCAAAGGCTCTGCGGCACTCGCCATCCCATTTAAACGGGATATTCTTCTTAGTCGGTAGGGTGAAGGGTTGGATTTTACCGATAAGTTGGCTATGAACCGCTTTGATGTACGCCAATTGCCCTTGCAAAGATCGCAATTGTTTTAAATTCTTTGGCGGGGATAGTTCGGTTATTGCTTTGATCTTGCCGGGTCTATCTCAATGCCCCTGTGGCGTACCACAAACCCAGAAATTTACCGAGATGATACCATGAATGCGCATTTCAACGGGTTTAATTTGAGCGCATGTTCTCTCGGGCGGTTGAAAACGACCTCGAGGTATTGGAGGTGTTCTTCATATGACATGGCCTTGATGACTAGGTCGTCCACATAGCATTCTACTATCTTGTGGATCGGATCGTCGAATATCTTCGTCATCGCCGTTGGTAGGTGGCTCCCGCATTTTTGAGCCCAAACGGCATGACTTTGTAACAATATATGCCAATCGGCGTGCGGAATGCCGTATGCCTCTCATCTTACGGCGCCATCTTGATTTGATTATAGCCCGCATAGTCCATGAAGGAGAAGACTTCATAGGAGGATGTATGGTCGATTATGATTTCGGTTCTTGGGAGCGGGAAATCATCTTTAGGGCACGCCTTATTAAGTCCCGAAAATCACGCAAATGCGGATTTGCCCATTTTCTTCTTAGCAGGGACAATGCTAGCCACCCATTACGGCGTCTCTTCTTCCGTATGAAACGGCGTCGATGAGTTTCTTTGTCTCTTCCACGACCTTTTCTTCGAGTTCTATTCTCATTCGTCTCGGCGCTTGTTTAATCGGCTTGAAGGTTGGATCGATTTTTAAGTAATGGACCGCCACGTTGGGATCTAATCCGGGCATCTCTTTATAACTCCAAGCGAAGCGATCCATATAGCTTCTAAGGAATGTCTTGACTTTGTCGGCCACCTCTTACGGCAATGACGCGCTTATGAAAGTTGGTCGTGGGTCTTCTTAGTCCCAGTTGATTTCGGCTAACTCATCGGCAGTGTTAGGTTCCTTTTCTAGTTTGCTTCAAAGCATTTTTCGGGGTAGGGGTATTGTCCTCTTGTTTCATTATCCGGCATTTCAACGAAGTCATGCAACGACTTTCTTTCATACGGTACTCGTTGAGAGCCCCTCGAAGCATCTTTGCGTCATCGCGATTATACCCTAACCCCGGGTATATTTTATTTTACCATCCGGCCCGGGACCTTATTCGCGCCGCCATTCCGAAGTTCATCAAAGCGCTTGGCCTCGGCCTTGGATATGTCTCTCGGACATTTCGCCCTTTTGCCAATTTTATAGCTCGCTTTCCAAAGGGATGAGATGCGGCGTCATCGCTCGTTGCATTCTCCGATTCTTGTTCTATCACCCACTTCTTCCAAGTGTTGTGATCGGGGTTCTTCGAGAGATTGGGTTGAATCGCTACGATAGAAAATTATAGCCTTGTGGATGATAGTTTTCCCTTTGATGCGCTCTACCTTTGCGGCACAACAAAGGTCTTTAGGGTTTGGATGTGGTTCACTTCCCTTGGCATGAGGTCTTTAAAATGCCTTTCGGGAACCACGATAATCTCTAGCGCGCCATCTCTTCTTCCATCTCAATGTTCATGGCGAGTTGGAGCGGTAGATTTCTTTGATCGGCTTTCGTCTCGCAACCTTAGGTTTACTAGGTACGGGAGTGTGCGAGATCGTATAAGCCACCCCTTTGCCTTTGTTATTCGGGTTATGCGGAGGTGGGTCTTGTTGAAAACTCTTCGGGAGTTGGATCGTCCGTTTCTATGCCCTTCTTCTATTAGGCCTTTGAATACCCAACATTCTTCAATTGTATGGCCCCGATATGCGATGATAAGGGCAAAATTCGCCTTCGCGGCTCTTTCTATGTCGGCGGGTCTTTTACGGACGGGAAGTGTTAATCCGCTCTTTAAGGCTTGCTCGAATATCAGAAATTTGTTTTATTTTTCGGGAAAGAGTATGGTTTACTCTTCTTGACCTTGAGGGTTTGCATGACGGTCGATTGCTTAGCTTTCGTTTCTTCCCCCTTTGATTCATCTACTATTACAATTACCGTTTGCCGCATTATCGGGTGCTTGTCTTTCGGGGGTCCGGCGCGGGGTTCACTCGTCACCTCCTTGAGTAGCTCGGAGTTATAGATCGCGGTTTGCGGGTTTTCAATCATTATCATGATTTCATTGTGTTGTACCTTGATATCTGCATCACTTCCCATTGTTCGGACACCTCTCTTCTATTATTTTCAACTTGGTGCCTTATTTCATCGATCGCATTCCGGACGCGACCTTCGAAATTTTCCGCCATGAGCGTTCTTCATTTATAGGCCTCGGCCTAGCAGGGTTATCCTTCCGCTACGGGTCCGTGTTGATCATATATGACTCCTCACTTTCATTATCTGTTTCGGGCCCTTTATATGGCTTTTTGAGGATGTGATAGATGATCTCTTCGTCGGATTCTTCTTCCCGGGGTTGACGATCATGGCCGATTCTTCTCCAGAGGTGATATCGCCGAGTTATCGAGAATCTTCGGAGTCTTCTCCGAAGTTGTTCTGTGATCTGAATTTGAGGGTGTTGGCGGGTTTAAAATTGAAAATGACCTCCTCTTGAGAATCACTTGCATTGATTTCGTTCGGTTTTATTTGGGCCTTATACGTAGCCACTTTGTTTGAAGCGGAAGGTTGCTTCTTCACCCGACTTTCTTAGGGTCTTTGGGCTCGAGCACCTCGGGGTTTAATATTAAATTTGACCTCTTCTTCTTCTCCGGATGAGGTATCAAATTTAGGGCCTTTATTGAAGGGTTTCGACTGCTTTTGTTATAGGCGGCTTGGCGCCACGGCGGATTTAGGGGCAAAAAATATTGGGCGTCGTTGAATTTAATCTCATGCACCCCGAATGGTTTGACATCTCCGTCGATTCTCTTTTGCTTACCATTCTCGATATATTTCGAGGCATTGGTGCGAGTAGAGGTATGACACGATTCTTTGTGAAGCCACGGGCGACAATGACGCTTAGATAAGAGGTTTCGGCGTCGATGACATAGAATTTAGTAGGCGCTCTTAGGCTTCCACATTGCAAGTTCGAGTTATAGCTCCCGGGGCCTTTTGGGAGTTTTGATTGAAGCCATGAATGATCACCTTTTCGTCAGATAGGTTCTTTACGTCTAAGGTGATGGTCTTCGGAGTTTTAAGCGGCATGATATTGATTGAAGACCACTGCGTCGACCAAGATGCGGCCGATCTTTTGCCCTCCACGGTTTAGGTGATGTATAGCGGGCGGTTATGGTCGACGGTGCCTATTAGGAGGTCATCGTCGCAAAGTTTATACGGGCGGCCCGCTTGGCGGTGAATAGGGCTTCTTGCATATTTTGCTCGATGAAATATGACTTATACTTCTCGGGATCTTGCGGGGCTGGATTAGTACCTCCCTTAGGTCTTGTGACATCATCAACGCGTCAAATATGCTTAATAGCGGCTGGAATCTTACGCGGATGTGCCAACACATTATATTCTTCGCCGTCGGCCGGGTCTTTTACGGGTTCTTGCTTGGATTCTCGACCTCTTTACCTTTATTCGGGGCCTTATCCTTTCCTTTATCGGAATCCTTGGGAGCTTGTCTCTCGGGTATATAAGTCCGGACAGGAGTACGGCTTTACATTCTTCATTTTTGGTCCCGAGAGGTGCTTGCTTCCCCTTCGTCATTCGGGAAGAACATCTCCTCTAATGTTGGCATATCTTCGTCGTGAGAAGAATATACCATATTGCACGAAGCACCCGGATCTCTTCGCTTTCTTCTTTATTTATTTCTTCATTTATATTTTCTTCCTTTTGACCTAGGGTTAGCTTCTCCCGAGTCTTCTTTGGAGATGAAGTGTTGAAGGGTGATCGCCTCGGGGCCCTTGCCTGCTCGTACTCTTCAATCTTGTTCTTTTTGGACTTGTTATTTCTATGCTTCTTTTCTTCTTAAGAACTGGTCTTGGCTCTGGTCCACCTTATAATATACCCTGGGTTTTGGTGGGACCATTTGGCGTGATATCGTCTTCCATTTCATGCCGGGTTCTTTCTTAAGGGCTTTAAGCATTTTAATCGATTTCTTCGATAGGTGCGTAGTCCATTGTTCTTCTTGTCTTCGCTTGATTGGCCGGGACTTTCTCTTCCTCGTGAGAGATCGTGTTGGCTTTGTTCATGGGGTGATGGGCTTTGCAAGAACCCTTTTGGTAAAGTAATTTCACCATTTTTATACGCCTTCTCGACCCGATCTTTGAAGACCCGGCAATCTTCAATTGAGTGCCCTATTATACGTGGTATGGGCAAAAGTTGGGTTCGTCAGATTTATCGGCATCTTCGGCGTTCTTGGCGGCGGGGGTTAGGCCATTCTTCGGTGCCCTACGAAGATTTGGGCAACTTTATCTTTCTGAAGGAGTACGGTTTAGTCTTCTTTTGTTTACGAGGGATTCAAAACTCGTGAACTCCCTCCGGATTGGGCTGGGTCCCTTGTTGTAATTATTGCCATTTGTGCCAGCTGCTTGCTGCCGCCTTGGGTGTCTGCGTTGGCAACCATCTTATCTTTTAGCGAGGTGAATGCCACTTTGGTTTCGGCTCGGGCTCCTCGTTGCGGCCTATTATTCATGAAGTTCGGCACGGTGTGCGGTGACATTCTTTCCATATGGATCTGGATACGAGCAAGTCTTTGAATGTGTTGACCTTTGTCACACCAAGAAGCATGCCCATCCACCCGTCGATGTTCTTCATGATTAGGTTGACGGCCTCATCTTCGGTTAATGTGCGGTCGCATTTGATTTGAGGTTCGCCATCTATTGATAAAATCTGTCATTGACTCCCCTTTCTTGGGTTTAGTGCTTGCCGGATCGGCTATGTTTATTTTGTCGGACACCATGACAAATCGCGCCACTGAACAGTCGCCATCTCGTCCCGGGTCACGATCTTGTTGTTTTCTAATGCGAATAATACCATTGGAAGGCGGTTCCCACTAGGCTTTGAGGGAATTGTCTTAACAACGATGCATCATTGCCGCCGTGTTGCCGCGCGAGGCTACAAAGTGGGCAGGTGTTGTTCGGGGTTCGGGTCTTTGTTGCCTTCCCAGGAGAAGGTCTGAAGCGGGGATCACATACCCTTTAGGATATTCTTCTAAGTCATATATGGCGGGGTATGGATGTCCACGATTTTTTACGGGAGGGATAGCGTATCCACCTCCGGCTATTTGCATTTCTTTGGGCAATCATGGCTTGAATCTCTTTCGGGATATTCCGTTGGTTCGACCTCCACATCTATGGTTCTATGTGGATGGGGTTTAGAATCGACGGGTTGTTTTCCCTTATGATTGCTTTTGGTCTTGTGGACCCCTTCTTGACGGGAACTACCGGCTTTGAAATTGGCGTCTTGTGATTCTTGCAATGATTTGACCGCCTTAATCAATTCTTCATTTTGCTTCGGCATGGTAGCGATTAGCTCCGTTGCCTAATCAGCTCTTCGTCCCGTGCCTCGATGTGGCCTTTTAATATTTCTATTTCATCGATGGGCATTTCGGGACGTGTTTCAACGTCATCTTCGTTGTCGAAGAGATCGGGGTTTTCGTTGTGGTCTTCCCCTTCCCTGCTTTGTTGCCCTCGGGGTTGACTCTCTTGGGGGTCTCCCTTTTCTACCATTATTTTTGTTGGTGTTGGTGACGTGAGCTTGATTAGGCGGGGGGTCATCTGAGTCATATTCACCTCGGCGTCGGTGTCGGATCGGTATCGTAGCTTATGCGATGGTGTTGGCGAGAAGTGCTCTTCATAGCGAGCGGTTCTTCTCTTCTTCTTTGTTTGTCGAGGCGGTTATTTTTAACTATTGAGTGGTATTCTCGAGCCTAATCGGTGAATACACTCTTCGACCTAGGCGGTGAACACGCTCTCGGGCGGAGCGTTAGATCTCTGCCGGCCTTTGGGTGGGCTTGAGATTGGGACCTTGTTGGTGGGAACCCTTTGGGACCCACCCACTTGGGTGCTAGGTGTTGCCTTTGGTGTAAACCTCTTGTGTTCGGAGTGGAGACAATGGCTTGCGGGCGAGCCATGTCTTGAGATTGCCGGAGCGGGAGACGTATTGTCTCGACCTAGCGTTTTCACGCTCTTCCCTGCAGCTTGAGGGCCCTGTGAGCCTTGTAGATGGCTTGCGGGGGCTTGAGACTTGTCTGGCGGCGGCGAGGCCTTTGAGTTGGGCGAGGTGTGGGCTTAGGCACCTCCCGTGCACAGCGGAGGCGGCACTGTGGCGAGTTCTTGGCCACTATGCGGAGGGTGTGAATTTGTTAGAGGCGGGATAGGCGGCCTAGCCACCGGTGGTTACAGTATGCATCCGGGGCCCTCTTCTGGATGCTTGAGAGTTGCTGGGCGGTTTGGGCTGCGACCTTTGGGCTTGTCTTCTTGGACGGTCGCCTTCTCCTCTTTGGGGAGGTAGTAGGAGAGGCCATGACATTGTTTGAGATCCCCTTGGGAGTCGGGGTGATCGAGTCCTCCTCCTCGTCGGGATGGAGATCCGGACGGTTGCGGGAGTGATCGTGGCCCTTTGGAGGTGGGCGTAGATGGTGAGTTCTTGCGGGATGGTCCCGAAGAACATAAAGAGCTTGCCCTACGGGCTCTGTGCGAGAGTGACGGTGTAGGGAGCGAGGTTGAAGTTTCCAAAGTATGCCATTTCTGCAAAAACAAAAACACTTGAAAATTATTAGTCATTTTAGCACATAGAAGACCACTTGTATCTCTTAACTATTCTATTTGACTCTCTCTTTCGAGAGATAAGAGGAGAATCTAGGTCCCAGCGGGCGTGCCGAATCTGTGCGACCCTTTTTCGCGCGCTCCGCCGCCGCCGGGCGATGGGTTGCGGAAGAAGGACACGGAGATCCCTCCCGAGCGTGCATCGATGGGTGTCGGCCGATTCTGCCGATTAGAGATATTTGGATGCACATTCGGGGGTTTTTAGTGATTGTGAGTTCTTGTAGATTCGGTGGGCGCAAGCCCCCACCGTTAATTACCACCAGGCTACGAACCTCGAGGCACCTCTGGATCTTTGAAAGAGAGAAGCAAATAGTATAGTTAAAAGATGGTCAAGTGGTCGTCTAGGTTTATAAAAAGGGGTCTACGGAAGATGAACCTACAAACGGATCGGTTCAATCTATGGAAGACAAAACCTACAAACGGATCGGTTTTGTCCTATGGGGGACGAACTACAAACGGATCGGTTCGGTCCATGCCACCTCGAGATGTAACCTTACCAACGGACCGGGTTAATCTCTTCATAGGGGGCTTGAGGTGAGTCTACATACGGCCAGAGCTCGACCTCTGTTGATCTAGAAGATAAACCTACAAACAGGCCAGGTTCAATCTTAACTAGTCAACAACCAATCACACAAAATACAACTCAAAGCGCGAGCGGTTGATCTTGAGGTTGGTGAATCGGGAGAAGGGTGGATATGGCCCACGTGTTTCTTCTCACCGATCTTCTAGATCATGAATTCGTAGCACTAAGCCGATTCATAAACCTAGGAAACACAATTGCACACAATGTCAAACATGAAGCGGGGCGGTTCAACATTGAGGCATGTGTTAGTGAAGGAACCTACCTACGAACGGTTCGCATTCAACTTGTTTTGTGGATGAATCTACCAACGGACAGATTCGATCTCACATTCTCGGGAAATGAGCCGGGAGACAAACTCATCGACGGACAAGTTCGGTCTTGCCGGCTCAAATGGTCATGAATTACTTGTTCATGACAGGAGTCATTAAGATGTCGCTTCGCTCGGACATCGTAATGTTCTTCTTCTTCAAAGTCGACATATCTCTCCATGCGATGTCGTAGCTTTGGTCATTCTTCAACGACGTCGAGATGTTCTTGTCTCGACTAATCATTCTACATGTTGCATTACTTGTGCAAAATTACTATGTTGCCCTACACCCCTTGTGTGAGCGTATTCAATCATGAGTTACTTGCTCATGGCGGCGAGTCATTAAGATGTCACCTATCTAGGACATCATAATGTTCTTCTTCTTGAGTCGACATATATCTCCATGTTAATATCGTAAGCTACGGACGGTTATTCTTCATTAAGCGTCAAGATGTTCTTGTCTCGACATATTTCTCATGTTGCTATCAAAGCCTTATTCATCTCACGTCAAGATGTTCTGTCTCGACGTATCTTGTTATTCTTCATCAAGTGTCAAGATGTTCTTGTCTCGACATATCTTTTCATATTGCTATTGAAGCCTTAATCATCTCACGTCAAGATGTTCTTGTCTCGACGTATCTTAATCATTGAAACTTTATTTATCTTGTCGAGGTGTTCTCGTCTTGACTAATCGTTCTAAATGTTATATCATATGTGCAAATATTCTTACGTGGCTCTACACTTCTTATGTGAGCATGTTTATTCATTTCTAAAATGCACAAAGTCTATTATATAATATCTCCCATTTATTACTTTTATTATGAAGATGCATTCATTTATTATTATTATTATTATTATTATTATTATTATTATTATTATTATTATATTCTTATTACTATTATTATTTTTATTACTATTATTTTTATTTCTTAAACTCCATTTATCTATGTAGAAAATTATTTACAAAAAAATAATAAGAAAAGGGGTAGCTATTAATATTTTTGGGATTTTTATAATGCTAAAATAATAGAATTTTATTTTTTTATTATTTCTAAACCTATTTATTTTGTAGAAAATCACTTACAAAAATAATAGAAAATAAGATAGCTATGTTTTTATTTATATAAAAAAAAATGCTTATAATGCCAGAGTAATAGAATTTTGTTATCATATTCTATTATATTGTAATAATATTCATTATGTAAGAATTATTTACAAAATCAAAAGATGGTTAGCTATACTATTTTACTATTATCATTATTATTATTATTATTATTATTTTATTATTATATTTATATTTATTTTTTTTATATCTATAATAGCTAAAAGAAATCATTACTAATATTCTATTCTATTTATTATACTATTCATTATATCTATTTTATTATCTCTATTTATTATCTATAGAAAAGTATAAGATTTTATTATTAGTCATAAGGGATGAAATTCATTATGTTTTTATTAAAACTATTATTTTTATCACATTTTATCCATCAAAAGTATATTTTTGTATATTTGTATAGAAATAACAAAAGAAATACAATTCATATTATAAAACTATATTATCATTCTTTATTATAAAGAAAATGTATTTTACTATTTATTACCATGGTAGTATATTTTTGTTTATTTTATGCTATTTATTTTCATTATTCTTTTTACAGGAAAATATCAATATAATATCTATTATTATTATTATTATTATATTTTTTATTTATCAAAGAATATAGCTAATTTATTATAGTATATTACTATCACTATTATTATTTCATAGAAAATCACTTTGAAAAATCACTAAAATATATCTAGTTGTTATTTATGATTTTTATTTGTATTTTTGGAATTTTTATAGTATTTAAAATGACAAGTCAAAGCTAAGTCAAATATACCAATATATGTGATGTATTTTGCTTTTAAATTGTTTTATCATGATTATATTTCTAAAACTGGAATATTATTGAATAGAAAAATAGTATGAAAAATAAGAAAATTTTAGAAACAAATTTGAGTCAATTTGGAGTTCAATAGCATTTTCAAATCATTTATTTACTCCATATTATTACTATTCTGTTATTATTTAATTAATGGGCCTAATGGGGCGCGGATCTGTATCAAGATTAACAACTATCTTTCATTTAACTCTGTTCTTATTTGGGCCGCCGGATATGCCTTGAGATTGATTCGTATTAGATGGACGGCCGAGATCATATCCGCATTTTTATTTAATACAGCGCTTTATTTCACACGTTCGATCTCTTCAAGATTCACACACGCGCGTTAATATCCGTCTTCTTTGCGATTCTCTGACTCCCCAGTCAACATGAGTTCCAAGATTCGTGCTATTGGCGACGCCGGCGACTGCGGCCATCTCCCTCCGATCAGGAGACTGCCTCAGGGTCGTCTTGCCGTGAGGGGTCGATCTACAGCGTTTGATTAATGATACGTGCGGTGAATCGCATGGTATGCCAATGCCGGATGGGTTGATTTGGTACCAATCGGTGCGAATCTCAATTCTTAGAAATTGATGGAATTGATCAATACTTTGTACAATTAGATGCCCTGTTTACATCGTTTATGTATGTTGACATGAATTAACATGATTATTGTAGCTCTAATTGACTCAATGAATCATACTTGACAAATGCTACTCGGGGTACAGTGATGCAGTTCGATGCAGAAGGTATAGACACGAATTGTAACCAAATTTAACGATGTTTTTGGCAATTCGAGTTGATAATGCATCGTTTAACATGTCTATAGGAATCTAGCTGACATTACGTATCTAATTTGTATGATAATTACATTATGAGCTAATGAAATTGACACAGTGCAGCATCGCCGATCCGATCGTCTTTCACTCAAAATTCGACTATTCATCCACTCTCAATGCGACTTATGCACCTAATATGCTTTATAATGACAATTATGGTAGAAATTTATATCCGATTATGCATGCGATCTTCCCTAATCTCAAGTACGGAACTAGATTGAGCTGGTACGATGCGGCAACATGCGAGAAAATCATGAATTCGATCGAGTTCTCAAGTTGAAAGCGAGATCAATCGACTTTGAACAACACTACAACCTTGAATACATAAGATACAAACACAAGCGAGGTGAATTTGACGTTTAAACAAAGAATCAAACCAAGAATCTTCAACGGTATCGAGTTCTCGAGGTTTTAGCGAGATCAATCGATTTAACCACTCAATTACAACCCCTATGATCAAAATTCATTCAAGAAATGAAGCAAATACAAGGATCAAATCAAGAAATTCACAAAGAAAAGAATAGAAAGGTGAAACAATAGAAAATTCACTGGAAATTACACTGTTATTCCAATAGAAGCTTGAATTACATACCTTTCCTTTGAATTACCACAAATCAAGCTTCCAAATCACTAATTGATTGTGATCCAAGAGTGTGAGCTCTCTTCTTGAAGGATTGAAGAAATTCAATCGAGTTCTCAAGTTTGCAACTGAGATCAATCGATTCTATTACTTCTTCTTCCTATTCTTGCTCTCTTTCTCTCTGTCTCTCCCTATTAGCTCTCAAATGGGTGTTTATATGCTCTATGCTTGCGTGTGTATTGTCTGTTGTGTGTTGTTCTCCATGGTTTAGGGGTTTATATAGCAATTAAAGGGTGTACCAAAGGGATTAGAGCTATACACCACTCTAAACACCATCAATTAATCTTGCCCTGGCCTATAGACATGGTCTTTTTTCTGTTATTCATTACGTTATGATGTGGGCCCTACCAAGAGAATCCAAAGCTTTGATCTTTGACCGTTGACTTGATTCCACCACCTTCTCATTTCTCATCGTCCATAGAACCTTCTAGCATCTTCAACATGCTACATATACCCATTTGAATGTACCCAAGGCGCCTCTCTCTTCTCTGCCATTGTAATTCATCTCTCCAAGCTTCAATTTGTTCATCCGAGCTCAAGTCTTGCTTCAAACCATATCTACCTTGTTCAATTGCCAATCTTCATCACCTCAACATCATCGTGTGAGTGCATGGAAGCTATAAGCTCGTTAATTCGAGTTTATAGCACAAGGTTTTGATTTTCATCAATTTGCCCGATCTCACTACGTCTCATCTCAATTGCTCTTATTCAACGTTCAATTGCTTGATTTTTCTTTCATTTACGAGCATCGCCTAAGTGATTAAGGTTTGCTTGTATCATCAATTTCAAGTTTAAACCTACGGATCAAAGTTCTTCATTAATCGCCCGAGGTGATCATCCTCTCTCCGCTTTCTATTCAATTATTTTCTTTAAATTTCAATCATTAACCCTTTCTCTCTCCTATGCATGGCTATCTTTGGCTATAAAGGATTGAAGTTTCAAGCTTCAGAGAACTCGATTAACGTTAATGGCGCCATCGGCCTCGGCGAGAAGAAGAAGGAAGAGAGGGAGGGAGAAGGAGAAGGAGGGAAGGAGGTGCGAACTCGCGCACCAAATCCATCGCTAGGTGGGACCCACCATCGGAGCGCATGACACGATGGGCAGGGGCACATATCTCCTTTTCTCCTTGGTTTAAATTTCTGTTTGTTTTTGCGCATATGGGCTTGGTGTAGTTATCTGTATGAGCGTATACATTCATAAACCTTACAAATGGGCCCCCATGTAAGTATATGAGTCTCGGCCCATATATTTGTGGATTGGTTAAGTGGCTGCTTAGGTTTAATTGATCGACTTGGCATACTCGATAGGTCCATTTGTCTAATTACCTCATTAATCATCTGCCATAGCATTTATCCGTCTTTGAGGTGGCTCTATAGTGTAGTGCCATTTGTCACCTGTGGGACTATGTTACATAGTTGGACCCGATAACATGTAGCCATGTGTTAATAGGTTTAGTATGATCTGAGGTGTTTTGCTAGATTGCCATGTGGCATATGAGGAGTGAGGTGTCTTCTTTGTGGTCTTTGCCATGTGGTAAGTGTAGGGATGAGGTGGGCTGTCGGGTAGAGCCGTGTGGCTTTGGGGTAGTGAGGTGGCCTCTCTGCAGGTGTGCCGTGTGGCATAGGGTTGGGTTAAGTGGACCTGCGGTGTGGTGCCATGTGGCACTAGGGTGGTGAGGTGGCCAGGGCATGCGCCACGTGGCACTAAGCGCGAGGTGGGGCCCGCTGTCGGTGACTCATACCGGGGGGGGCCAGCGTGGTGAGGTGGACCGATAGGGTCTTGACACGTGGCATGAGGTGGCAGGTGAGATGCGACACGTGGCACACCCTCTCTCTTCTCTTATTTTATTCCTTACGTGTTTCCTGCACCCGGTTTGTACCCAGAGCTCTTTGTTATCCCCAACTTGCACCCAGGCTGCTACGATCAAATCTCGGCCCTTGATTAATTCATTTATTACGCCTTTATTTTCCCCTGAATTTATTTTAATAGCTCCACTTATCCAAAAATCATGAAAATTTCACCAAAAATCCCTAAAATCATGATGATCATCCCTGTAATTTTTAATTCCATTTTTACCCCTCCTTCTCTGAATTAAAAATTCTTTTATCAAATAAACCCTATTATTTCCTCAGAATTAATCCCAGATCTCAATTGTAGCTCAGTGTCTCTGCCAATTATCTCCCTCTTGCAGAAACCACCCTAACTAAATACCAATTAGACTTATATTGATATTCATTAGGGCTTGATTTGATCAAATCGACTACTTATCGTGATTAATACAAATCTAGACTTGATCGGTGGTTGCTCCCGGCTTTGGCTTTGATCGGTCTTGTGAAATTGACTTTCAATCCCTTAACATGAGGGTGACTTGGTCAAAGAAGCTGACTACTTATCGATAATTGACACAAATCAAAGCATGGTTAGGTGGTTGCTCGCGACTTTGGCACCGGAGTCGGCCTTGAAAGCAAAATCACATTTGGAATTTCTTATAACTAGCGCATCAAAATGCTAGCTTGGCATTGACATCATTTCATGTAGCATAGGGATTATCTTGCTTCGACTCCTTTCTAGGGTTAGCTCCAAAATGATTTTAGGGTTCAATTCGACTCCCTGATAGGTCGTTTGAGGTGTGGGGTCCGCTGTCGGTGAAAATGGTCACATGGTGACTCATCGGATAGGCTATGTTGTTAGATTCATGCAAGGGACTGCAGGTGGGTCCCACTTGTCGAGAAAATATAATCAAATGGGCGACCCGTCGGGAGATTTTCTCTCTCCGAATCTCCGAGGGTCGACCACCTCGAATGAGTAGGAGGTGGTGGGGTATTTATATCCTCGTCTTTCACCATATTATTCCATTGTGGGATTAATGCTTAACCTTTGTTCGGGTTGGTTAGCTTTCTTAACAAAATAGGCTAGGTCCATGTCATTGGAGGCGCTCATAAGGGGGCGCCATGTGGGTCCCACTTGTCGAGAAAAGATATAATCACATGGTGACACCCAAGAGGTCTCCTCTCTCCCTCGATCTTCTTGGGTGTCACTCATGCTTTGAGTGGATAGAGAATAGCGGGGTATTTATACTCTTCACTTCATGCCTTGACATTCCATTGTGGGACTAATGGATTTGTTCCGGGGTTATGCAGCGACCTTTCCTGATCAGTGGGCCACCTTTCCACTGCTCTCTCTCTTCTTCCCCTTTCTTATGATTTATCATCAATTTATTTATTCATCTACTCATCCTTGAAATTTTTCAAGGGTAAACACAAGGCAATGAAGCAGACACTTAGGGACAACAGGCCTAGAGGGATTAGAGGGCCTCAAGTTTAACAGTCTCCACCTCTGCTAGGCTCCGGCTCCGCCTCCCCCCCTTTTCGCTTCCAATTTCTTATTTTCCTTTAGTATTGTTCTTATCAGTATTTGGAAAACTCAGGAGGGGCCGTGGCCGGTGATTTATGATCATTGGTGTAGCAAATCGAAGTTTTCAATTAACTGTCCAAATAATTATCATTATTATTATATATATACTTTTATATTGCGTGGTTATATTATTTACTAGTTAGTCTTAAATCATTTTTACTTAGACTGACTGAATTACTGTTTATTTTAAATTTTAAAATTTCTTCTTTGTTTGATATTTAATTTGTTTCTTTTCATTTAAAAAATTTTGGGTCTGTGTTGCTTAATTATTTAGATTGTTAATAAATAGCCAAAATAAAAATTTAAAATTTATTAGAAGATTTATTTATCTATTTATTAAATATTATATATATATGCGCCCATACATATAAGTAATTATATCCCCTTAATTAATGAATTAACTAATTTATTTACGTTAATTTAAATTTTGATTCACAGTTTAACACATCCCGACAAATGAAAAAAAAAAAACTTTACTCGAATGCACAGATTTTTCTATTTCATATTTAAAAAAAATCGGATTTCCTGTTCCTAGTACGAAATTCTACATCACCTAATCCTAGGTCTATCTTCAAGCAGTTGGATTATATATATATATATATATAGTAAAGCTACGGTGCTATGCGTAGTACGAATGATCTGTATGCTACGGATTATTTTCTCGTCTTTAAGGTTTAAATGATTGATCCGACCACTCATAATGTTTTACATATAAAAATCTAGTTGGGGATCAAATTTTATATTTTTTTATTATTTTTTAAGATAGGTAGAACATCACTTGATTTAATTGTTATGAGCCATTCAAAAAGAATGATTTTCTAACCATCTTAAAAATAGTAAAAAAATTCTAAAAAATATAAAATTCAGTCCTTGGCTAGATTTTCATGTGCAAAACACTTTTACCGGTCAGATCGATCATTTTGAACTTTGAAGACGGAGAAACGGTCTGTAGCATACGGATCATCCGTACTACGCGTAGCACCATAGCTTTACTCTATATATATATATATATATATATAGAGTAAATCTACCGTGAGCTTAAGCTCACGGAAGACCTCCGTGAGCTTAGCTCAAAAAATATATCAAATGATCTTCAAATTTTGATTTTTCAGTCTCATTAAATTCTTCATATTGAAATCTTGTGGGATACAAAAATTTGGAATGTTTCGAGTTTTCTAAGTCGCTCTTTTCAATTTTTGAAAATCAGCTCCAAAAATAATAATAAAATATTCAATGTTTGTACATTATTTTAAAAAATTGAAAAGAGCGATTTAGAAAACTCGAAACATCCCAAATTTTTGCACAACATAAGATTTCAATATGAAGAATTTAATGAGACTGAAAAATCAAAATTTGAAGATCATTTGATATATTTTTTGAGCTAAGCTCACGGAGGCCTTCCGTGAGCTTAAACTCACGGTAGATTTACTCTATATATATATATGCAAATTATACCTAATTAGTTAATGGTTCCAAATAGAATGAGTTTTTTTTTACAGGCTATAACGAACCATAATAAATGCAAAATATTTTTTTCTGAAACGAATTATAATAAAGTTGACAGTGATTTGCTTTTTGGTGTATATAAGTTTCCAGCTTGGTTTAAATTATATTTCCATAATAAATTTATTATTTTCATCAAAATAATGCATGAATTATCTCTTTCAGTTGATCACAATTAAACTCCACATTAATATAATCTATCCTATATAATTCAAAACTATTTTTTTCTTATTAAGATAATGAAAAATAATAGGGGAAATTATCAATCAACATTGTACACGAAAAATCTCTTTCTAGTCTCGTAATTCCCCACAGATAATAAAAAAATGATAATATATATTATTATTCTGGGTATTTGATAATTTATTTATCATCTTCTCTCGCAGATGTATTCCTAATTAAGGATGGGAAAAAAAACTTGCTAGTATCTTTATATATGCGAAGAATATTTTAGGGCATCATTTATTCGCTTGAATAAATATCTTTTAGTTGTACTATTTTTATTTTGAATATTTTATCTCTAAATTAATATTTACATAATTTGTTTAATTTTTGTCACAGTTTGATATATACCAAATTATATACGTTCGGCCTCATATTCTCATGATAACGCTCGACGATTGATGGTACAATATCGAGATATTACATTAATAATTCGGAGGAGTGAAAATAATAATAATAAAATAATACATATTTCTTAGGTTATTTTTAAAAATCTAAAACTAATATTTAAAAAAAATAAAATAGAAATATTTTATATCTCATCATATTTTGATATAAAAAATTTATTGAGATTCATAAATCAAAATTTGAAGAAGATTTATCTATATTTTTTGAGTCCTTAGCAAATTTAATCATTAACTACGCGTAACATCATAGCCTAACTTATTATTATCATCATTATATTATTATTATTATTATTATTATTATTATTATTATTTTAGTATTATCAAAATCATTATTAATATCATAATTATCTATATTTTAACTATTCTGATTAACATCTACTAAATAATATTTTTATTTTTCCAAATTATTAAAAATATCACTCTTCTATCATATTTTCAAAATGATACTATTATATGATTATTCTAAAACTATTCATTAATTTACCAAACGAACCCGTAATTCACATCAGATTTGTGTTTACCCTCTTTCTCCTCCGCACCTCCGCTCTCCCATTCTTAATCTTTGTCTGTATTCTTCATTTGACCGATCAAAAATGCTCAGGAGCAATCCAATATCAACGTGGCAAGTCCATTTTAGTCTCTCCCCCCGTTTCTTTTTTTTCCTTATTTACATCAGTTTCGAATTTATAAGTTTATTGGAAAGTATGAAATGCTCAAATAGTTTAGAATTTGGCAGCACCTTTATCTTAGTCACGAACTTCGATTTTGTTTTCACACGAAAATATCTTATGGCATAAGTCAAATACGATCGAGTTTACTGTCCTCTATAAAAGTCTCCCAAAAAATTCTCTCACTTTTTAACATTCACAAGTTGATGTACATATATTTTATTTTTAATATGAACATTCATAATAATAAATATGAATATCCCGAACGTACTAAAGTATATTTTTGATAATGATGAACGTTCTGCATCCTGTGCGTCTAATTCTCATTTGAAAAATGTGAAATACAAACATAAATGTTCATATTTCGAATGAATAAAGTTTGTATCTAGTTAATTGACGTGTAGCTCTCATTTGAAACAAACATGGACGTTCTACATCCTGGTCATAATAGCAGTATGGGTCGAAGCACGGACCGAAACATTCATATTTCATGCTTATATATATGAATATTTATATTTACATATGAATGTGTTCATATTGGGCATCCAAGAGAATTTATAATTCATAATTTATTTGTTGTTTGATTCGATTTTAAGTCAAGTTCGGTTCGTTCAATTAGATTTTTTTTGTCAGTTATATTCGAGTTTGGTTCGATAACTTTTTTTAATGAACTAGTTCGAGTTTAATTCGTAATAGTTTGATATGTAGTTATTTGCATATATTTTAACTATTTAGTCAATAATATATATAATTATATAATTATTTATATAAAATTAATAAGATATTATTATTTATTATTAAATTAATAAATACTAGTTATTTATTAAAATTTTAATATAAAATTAATAAAATGTCTATTTTAGTCTAATTATTAATATTAACATAAAAAATAATATAAAAGTTAAAATAATTGAGTTTGTCTGTAGTTTATTTCAGTTCAAATTTGATTTAGGTTGAAGTTGATTTAGTTCAAGTTCGACTTAGTTCGGATTTGATTTAATTCAAGTTCGATTTATTTTGAGTTTGATTTAGTTTCAGATTTTATTTAGTTTGAATTAATTTCAAATTAAATTAGCACAGAGTATAGTTCGATCTAATTTCATTTGTTTGTAACCGTAGATCATATCTAGTTATTAGAGTGTTCATATTTAATTGTGGAATACAAAGATTTATCAAAAATAATAATATTATCAAAAATATAAAGTAAGAAGAAAAAGTTAATACACATATTTAAATACTGCTAAAAATATAAAATAATTGGGGACGAATTTTAAGATAGTTCTGTGAATTATAAAAAAATTCTCGTCAAACAAACATCGCAGGTTGTGTCCAACTAGACTTTCAAATAGATTCGAGGAGTAACTTGCATCTAGGGGTGTCAATGGTCGGGTCAGGTCATATTATTTTATTATTTTTTTTATCCAATTCGAATCCGATCCGATTATATTCGGGTCAAAAAATTTTGACCCATATCCGACCCGATCGGGTTACAGGTTGTTCTGACCTGATCCGTATAAAATAATTAATTAATTTTATATTATTTTAAATAATAAATTATTAATTAATTTTTAATTAATATATAATTAATGTATATTTATGATTTAATTAGTACTAAAATATAAAATTACTTAAAAAACATAATTAATCGGGTCGGATTAAAATTGAAAATTAAATTCATACCCGACCTATTTATTTTTGGATTAAGTCAGATCAGATCGGATCAATAATTGTTATCTCTACTTGCATCGCAGCTAGAACATGTCAACTATATAATTTTTTAATTAATTTCTTTCAATTCGAAAATTTTCTTGTAATCTCTTCAAACTTTTCGAAATTAAATACATGCATGTCAAAAATTACAAAAAAGAAAAATACAACTCAATTACAGGCAATAAATTGATAATTATTCTCTTACAATTTCATTCTCAAATTAACATTCTTTATAGTACTGTCGTATATAGTTGCTGTCCAAATCGAAGGAGAGAAAAACAGTGAAAATAGCTTTAAATTCACGGAATCCGGGGAATTCCTCATTGATCTCGTGCAACCAAGACGCAGCTTTGTTGCAACTACGCACGTTTTAGTGAAATTTTGGGTTGTGAACCGTGACATAAAAGGCTTGTACACACCACAAGTTATCTTGTCAATTGAGAAAAAAGAAAAACCGTAGCTTTCATGGTCTTGGAATCTTCCGGTAATATAACTAAAGCAGGGCCAGGCCCAAAACTGGAATCTCATTTTTCTGTAACACTCACTATGCAGCTCTTCCTGTATTTTATTTTTAAGTTATGGGCTCATGGCCTCATGAGTCATGAGTGAGAGACTTAAAGAGGGTTATGACTTGTGAAGATTTTCTCTGTAAAAAAATTAGCCTATATATTCTCTAACATTGTTTTCTATTTCAAATTATTTATTTTAATATTCTAATAGTGATGTTATTATAATTTAGAATAAAGGGTTGTTAAAGTTTATATAATATTTTTACTTTTTTCCTCAAATAATCACATTATGCACTAAAATTTCCAAATAATATCGATTATATTTCTTGTCTCCTAGAATTGATTGTTAATACTAGTAACTAGTAAGAATGAAATCCTGATATTCTAAACTTCATTTGGATGACAACTGGCTTTTTAGTTCAGCTATTATAGCAGTAGTTCTGCATGCCACAGGAAATCTTAATCAGAAAGAAAATATTCCGGTTGCATCACCTCACAAAAGCACATTTCCAAGCAAAGATCTCTTATTCGTTCTCCTTACAATAATTCTTTCTCTTTACTCTTTAGTCCCCAATTAATGGGATTTTACAGCTTCACTTGTCAATTTGAGCCTGGATATCCCTTGATCTTTTGATAATCGTAAAGATAGAAAGCAAATGCTTCAACTTAATAATTAACCCACCTTAATACCTCCATCAATTAGCAAATAAAAATATATTGGACAAAAATATTTTAAAAAAAAATAGCTATCTGCCTCAAACACACAAAAAGAAATCAACAAATGAATAGAAGTAAAATCAATAAAAATCTTGCATATTAGACAAATCACAAAGCACAACACCCATCAAATAGTTGCATTGTTTCTATAATACAACCGGCATGCAAAAACACTAAATTGCGTATGATTTTTATAACACTCACGTATGTAGCACCAGAAGATTATCAAATAAATACCAAATAAATACAACTAGGAAGCAAACATCAGCAATATATCAAAAATCATCAATTTCATTAATTAATTATCCTCGATACAAACATGCCAGCTGCCCAGGTATGGTCAGTCCCTCGAACTTTTTGAAACTTAAATTAATTGGCTCACAACACAATTATTACAATCATGCAAAAAAGAAGTTGAATTTTCAAGCAACCCCCTAAACATTTACCAATTCAAGTCACACCCTCGCTGAGCTACAATAATTATGTGATATACCGAATAAAACACATGAGGTGATCGTTCACCCAAACGGCCAAACATGATAATTTTTTGACATAAACAATAGGAAAACCTTGCTAGGTCAACTCATCCGCTAATAGAGCACCCCCAATATTTCCCAAAATAGAAAATGGATGTTTAAATTGATTAATAGATCATTTTTATTATTATAAGGTAGCAATGCAGCGTGGTTCCCATATGAAGAGAGGTCGTCGGAGCTGACTGCACCGCCGCATTTGGTGCAGCAGCTCCTCCTTGCTCCATCGCATCGACCCAGCTGTTGTAGCAACAAACAACAATTGCCCGTCCTCCTCCTCCTCCTCATGTGACTCCTCGTATTGAGACGAGGCGCTGAGAGCAGAAGCCGCGACCACCGCTGCTGCAGCCGTGGTGGGCATTGCAACAGCACGCCTCGATGGTGGCAAGATTGCTGGCACTGTATCAGCAGCCGCTGTCATGGCATCATCCCGAGAGCTTCCGACAAATTTATTGATCACTAGTGAAGACCTGTGAACCTTTTTCGAGGCGGTCACACTCCTACCAGCAGGCTGGTTCGGTTGTGTGCTCACCTTGATCTCCACCATTGTCCCCCTATCAACCACCTCGACTTCTTCTTCCTCCTCTGATTCCTCCATCTCAATCTCCTCTGTTTCAGACTCCTCCGACTCTGTTTGACTTTCAGTTTCGGGGTCCTCTGGTGCTTCAACCGCATGCTGATCAGCAAAAGACAGCAGGAGGCGGCCATCAAGCCGGCGTGCATGCAAATAGTTTTGTGTTGGCATCGACACAGCCTCCATGACCAAGCGTCCATTCCCACAGCGGTGAGGCCGCATGCGTAGGCATGGCCCACCGTTGCGGCTCGAGATGGATTGCAGTGGTGGAGGGAAGGAGCGAGGTGGTGACTTCCTGCTGACAGAAGCAGATGTGCAATGGTAAGAAAGCTCTTGATTGGTCACATACACCGGCCCAATTTCCATGGCAGGAATATCCTTTGCAGCTAATAGTTCGGATTCAGTGCAGTTGCCGTGCTCTGATTCAGTATCAGTGTCAGAGTCACTGTATGAGGAGAGAAAATCATCAGAGCCGGTCTCAGAGCCGAGGCTCTCAGTGCAAATTTCAAGGCTCTTCTGGCTGAGAGAGCTCGAGGAGCGGCGAACTAAGGGGTGAACATATGGCGGCGGGACCTCACGGGTATCGGGCTTTTGGGATTGGATCAAATTCCATATGTCAGCTTGTCCCGGCTGCTGGTTTTCGACTTCTTGCTTCTCTTCTTCAGCAGAGGTGATGGGGACATCGTTGGTTTTCAATTCGGGCATGCCTGGTGCAGCAACCGGTGCCACCTTGTCGGTCTCAGTGTTGATATAAGTGGCCACCGACATGTTGTGATGCTTAACTGGAAGAAAAGATATAAGAGAGGGGTTTAATAATTTAGTTGAACTGGTTTTGATGCACCCTTTTCGGGAAGCACAGCACAGTTGTTTAAGTAGCAAGTCAATAAATAGTCAACAACGTTACTTTTTTATGGTAATAGTTAGTAAGGTTGGGACTTGGGAGGAGTTAGCTACCTTGAATGAATACAAAGAAGAAATTTAGAGGCTTCTTGGGCGGCTACAGGGAATGGATGAGAGAGGGAAAGGGAAATGAGAGGCAGAGATGGAAAGACTGAGGAGAGAAGGAGAGGAGATAAGCTTGGTAATTCACACGAGAGAATTAAATTAGAGCTTGTTTCTCTCTGAGAGAGAGAGAATCCAAGTAGAGGTGGGGTTGGGTTTTTGCGGCTCTTTGAAGTCTTCTTGGAAAATAAAACGGTGAGCCGATAACCAAGGAAGCAGGGGGGGCTGGTATTTGTAGGCGAGGCGTCAATAGCAGGGAGAGAGAGCGCACGGGGCCCACCATTTCCACTGACTTTTATTATTATTATTATTATTATTATTATTATTATTATTATTATTGCAATTAATTTTAATAGTACATTGTCATTTTGTTGGATGCCTCGCCCGCCGCTATAGCTCCGGTTCTTTCCGTGTGTAATTTATCTTTACTGTAAATAAATAATCATAAAATATCACTTATACTTTTATATTTAAAATATAGTTTAATATAAAAATTATGGAATTTTATAAATATGCGACTATCATAAAAATGAATGAAATTGATATTTAGATTCGAATTTTAAGTAGTAAATTTTAAAATATAAATTAAAAAGTAAGTTGGTGACATTGGATATCACTAGAATTAGTGACACTATATCCCTTATCAAATTTAAATTCATTTAGTATAATATCAACAGTTGATAATTTAGGTTTTATAAAATATTTTTATGTATCCATTCTTTTATTATTTTCTGAAAGCCAGATTTGTCATTAATAAATTTATAATGCAAACATATTATTCACGAAGTAATTATATTTCAACGATTAAGATTCGATCGTTTAATTAAATCGACTCAATATTTTTTGTCAAGCTCATAAAAAAGCTTGATGAGCTTAAAATCACTTAGCTTTACTCTAAATTCGGTATATTATCACCATTTTAAAATATTATTTTAATTTCAGCATACAACACACATCATCTTCATACTTATGATAACACATATTAATATCAGTACGATTTTGTTGATCTTTGATGCAAATAATATTATACATTTTTGCTATCGCAGCACTGCTCACATTATTAATATGCACATGTTGGTGTTTTGATGATAAAAATGATAGTATAATAAAAAAAAGTATTATTTTTTTACATGATGATAAATGTAGAATCAATTAAATACATGCTAAAACCTACGGGACCAAACTAATAATTTAAATTGAAATACTTAGCAGGTGAAAGAGCAATACTTTGAGAAAACAATGTTTAATTTAACCTTACCAAAATTGAAATTCTGATACATAAAAAATCAAAAATTTAGAAAAAGAAGTTTACAAGCACATCTGATTTAAAAAAGTATTAAAATTGTTTTTGGCACCTGGATTCGCCAATATCAGTTTGAAGCAAATAAATATTGTTTCTTTAGAATAATAAAATGTTACAAAATACAGCACGTCTGTGTGCAAAAGGCCGAACACTTTCATTTTCGCTGTTCTAAGACAATACCCCAAGTAGGGGTGTGCAAACGGTCGGTTCGGTTCAAACCGAAATATTTATATGCATCCGAAGTTTTTTTCGGTTTGTCAAATTATGAACCGAATCAAACTTCTAAAAATATCAACCGAATAAACAGAATTTTTTTCGGTTTATTCGGTTAAACCGAAATTATATCATTTAAAGAGAGAAAAAAAATCAAAAGTTATAAAAATTGAATGAAGAAATAAATAGTTAAAAGGATAAAATAAATAACTAAATAAAACTTATAAAAAATAAATATATTCGGATTATCTTTGATATAATCCTTATTTATATCAAGTAAAATAAAATTATTTAAAAAACTTTGGACTATTCGGTTTATCCGATTTAGAAAAAATAAAACCGAACCAAAGAATAAAAACCGAATTAGCTAAAATTTTCAACCGAACAGAAAATTTTAAACCGAACCAAATAATCCAAAATTTAACGGTTCGGTTCAAAACCAATTAAACCGATCCGTTTGCACATCCCTACCCCAAGTCCCAACCCCCGAGCCAGGATACTTTGTCGTGTAGACAAATTCAGATCTCATGGCTTATTGTTCAAACAATCTGCACGAAAATTTTCAAAAAAATTATAATCCTTCCTTTTTATGCTTTCTTTACACGAACAACCTTTTTTCTTCTTTCTTTATTTTCTAACGGATAATTTAAAAGTACAGCGACAGGACCGTATGCGTTTGAATATGGAAACAAATATAAGAAGCATGCACTTTACATTAATATTTTTTTAATAATAATTATTTGTCTAGAAATATCTAAAAATTTTGTTTAATTCTTATAGGTTTAAACTTTCTAATGGAAAATATTGTGATCAAGTTTATTATTTATGTTTAAATGAGTTATTTTATTAATGATTTTTATTATGCAAAAAATGTACAATAATAACAATATAATATAAAAAGTTACATAATAAAATATTTAACATAAATATAAACTAATATAATATGAAAAATAAAATTGATATTAATGAAGATATCAATAACAATATGTAAATGTTTATTCTTTGGGAAAATTAGTCTCATGCCATTTCAAAACTTTAAATTTAGCAAAATGCCACTTCAAAACTTTAACTCCCTCTAATACCACTCTAAAATAAATTTATTTAGTCTTTTGCCACACTTATATATTTTTTGTTCATTTTTAATTAAGTTCAGTAAAATATCACTGTATTTTTTTGACGTATTTTTTTAATTCCAAAAATACCCTCATTTTTTACTGATATATTTTTTCCTACTAATTTCATAATTTAAAATCGTTGATATCTCTACAAAATGCATAATTATTTTAGCAAATGTCAAACCAAATACTTTTTTATTTTATTCTACAGTAGAGAAAACAGTCAACAAATAAATCATACTAAAATCTTCTATCCAAATGATCCATAAAGAAAATTACAAAAATACATTTATATATGCTTACGAATAGAATTTTCTCTTTTAAAATTCTGAATCATGATGCTCATAGTCTGAAATTTGCTTTCTGCATTACGCATTTTGCAGAGATATCAACGATTTTAACATTTAAATTAGTAGGAAAAAATATATCGACGAGAAATAAGAGTATTTTTGTAATTAAAAAAATGCATCCAAAAAATATAGTGATATTTTACTGAACTTAATTAAAAATGAATAAAAATATATATAAGTGTGGCAAAAGACTAAATAAACTTATTTTAGGGTGGCAATTCTTTCGTTATATCCATGGACAAAG
This sequence comes from Schoenoplectus tabernaemontani, assembly GCA_037127355.1. Classification (NCBI taxonomy): domain Eukaryota; kingdom Viridiplantae; phylum Streptophyta; class Magnoliopsida; order Poales; family Cyperaceae; genus Schoenoplectus; species Schoenoplectus tabernaemontani. The sequence continues at coordinate 16,627,060 of CM073743.1, read as the reverse complement.
GCCAAAGAATTATAGTAGGAGACAAGAATACAAATTAATGACAAATTGTATGCCATGATAATTAGGATGTTACTATTAACTCTTTTCAGATATAGAGCTAACAATAATTAATTGTTCTTTAAAGTTCGCAGGACATTTTTCATTTTATGTGATAAAAATAATAAAGAGTTAATATAATTTAAAGTAATGGAAATTAATTGCGGTTTATTTCAAAATTGTAGAGTGACGCGCTGTCATATAATTTTATTGGTTAGGCACTATGCAATATATTAATTTAAAGATGACAACTATATTTTAAAACATTGTTAAATTGATTTAAGAAATCAAATTCTCTTTAGAGATCTTCGAAAAAGTTAAACGAATAATAACTAAAAAATGAAGAGACATGAAAATCCGCATATTACATCAAAAGATCTGTTTATTAATCTTTGAGTTTGAGGTAATTATCAAAGATAAAGGATTACTTGACAATGGCTATTTTGACAATCTTAACAATAAAATTTTAAATAAATACGGATAAAATCTTGAAAATAAGAATAAATTTATAGATATGTTATTGATAGTAATTTAAATTTCATACAATTTTATCATCGTTTGATAGTCCATGAAAGATCATTAAATTGGAATCTTTACAAATTATATAATTTTTGATGTTCTTTGATGGGCTATCAAACAATAATGAAATTATTTGAAATTTGAATCACTATCAATCTATAAGTAAAAGAAAATATTTATAATTTTTTAAGATTTTTCTTATTTATTTAAAAATTTAAAGTCAAGATTGTCAAAATAACCCATTGTCAAGGGATCTCTCATTATTAAAAGGTGGGGATCTCATGATAATTAATTATTTTGACAATAAATTTGATATAAATTTATAAAAAAATAGAAAAAAATATAAATATATCTTAAATTTATGAATTAATTTTGTTTTAAAATTTCATATAGTTCGGATGTCATTTAATATTCAAGTGAAGGTCATTAAATTTAAACTATTAAAATATCATATATTTTTTATGATCTTCAATGGAATATCAAATAACATCTAAATTTTATGAAATTTAAAACACAATTAACACATAAATTTAAAATTTATTTATTTATTTATTTATAAATTTATGTAAAATTAATTATCAAAATAAATAAATGATCGTCAGCAATCTCCATCCTTAATAAAATTCTATCTATAAATTTGCATGGATAACAAGTGTGCAGGCTTGCCACGCTTGATAATCACATGCTCCAAAGCCGTTAACCAAATTAATGACACCAAGCTACTGAGCTAGAAATTTATTCCCCAGCCAGGTGGAGGAGAGTTGACTACTCGAAACCGTCAGATTACTATTCCCAAAACTTTCCAAATACTCGACCTGGGCCTGTTCGAAAAAGGAGAAATATGAGAAAAAAGTAGAATTGCGATGAACTAATACCTGAACGCACATGAAAATGAAATTTAATGGAACAGTCGAAAAATGAAAAAGTAGAATTATGTATAGTAAAAAAATTGTTTTGGACTTTCTTTATTTTTTAGATGGTGAAATTGTGAAAAGATGACTTTTTTAAAGTATTGGAATAAATCTAATTTCTAATTTTCACTATTTCGAACTTACCGATCATAACTGAAAAAATAAGGTTCCTTTGGTAAATTAAGTAATAGTTTTGGAATAGTAGTAATTTTAGAAGAGTGATAAAATAATATATTTCTGAAGAGTGATAAAGAGTGATATTCTTGACTATTCAGAAGAACAAAAATATTGTTTAACAGTTATTAATCAGAATATTTAAAATATAAATAATTATCATACTAACAAGGATGATGATGAAAATAATAATAGTATAATAATAATATAATAAAAATGATAATTATAATCATAATAATAATATAATAATAAATAATTATAATAAATTATATTGATCTATAGTATAGATTCTATTAGAAATTCTCAAATTCACCATGCATACATGAAAAAAAAAATTTCATCTAAACAATTTCTCTAAGCTATATAGTTAAGGGTTCGAATGATCCTCTGACACCCATCACTTAGTATAGATTATATTGATCTATAGTATAGATTTTATAGTATAGATTATATTGATCTATAGAATAGATTTTATTATAATCATAATATAATAATATTATACAAGTATGATTAAATAATAATCATAATCATAATCATGATAATAATAATAATAATCATAGTCATAGTAATATAATGATCATAATTATAATCATAATATAATAATAAATAATAATATAATAATACTAACATTAATGATAATATAATAATAAATAATAAAATAATAAATAATAATAATAATAATTATTATTATAATATAATAATACTAATAGTGATGATAATATAATAATAATCATAATAACATAATACAACATAATCAAATAATAATCGTTATTCCGATGAGAGCTAATCCGGTATGACATCTATAGCTTCGTATACTGGATTAATATTCTTCTGCACTTTTCTACTTAGTCTAAAATTCATTTGGCAAATTAATTCGTAGGAATGTAAAACCATACAGGTAAATTTTAAAAGCTGAGAAAATTAAATCCAAAAATTAACATATCTAAAAGTATTTTTTTTGGTTCTGAAGATCATTTGTTCCAATAAATTGAAACACTTATTATAGATCATAAAATAAGGTTTCCGAATTAGGGTCATATGTCCAAACCTGAGTTGCAAGTTACAAGTTATGGGCGTTTTTATGATAAAAACAAATATTTTCAGCAATTTTAGAATCTCATGAAACTTCAAAATTTTCATAACATTAATATATATCATTTGTGTTTTAACTTGAGTACAATTAGGTGCAGTTATTATGATGTTATTCAACTTATAAAATCCTAAAAATATCTCAAAATATAGAAGAAACTGCTCAAAATCGGTTTAGACATTAATACTTATATAATTAAAACAGACACTAAATGTTTTCACTTTTAGTGTCGGGTATTATAACAAATCGACACTAAATTTTACTGATTCAAATGTAGAAAAATACTTAGTGTCGGTTTTATAAAAATGCGACACTAATACTTCTACAATCAAAACAAACACAAAATTTTCACACCTTTATCGATTTTTTATAAAACAAATCGATACTAAAATTTCTGACATATTAGTCTCATTTTTTTTTATAAAACTCTGACACTAAACTCAAATTATTAGTGTTAGTTTTTTATAAAATTCCAACACTAATATGTCAGAAAATTTTAGTGCCAGTTTTTTATAAAAATTCAGCACTAAAAGTGGACCATTAGTATCGAATTTTTAAAAATTCAATACTAATATTTTAGTGTCATGTTTTTTAGAAATCCGACACTGAGGAGGCGATACTGATTCATCATTTTTTACTAGTAAAAGAAAAATGGCCAACATCTCTTCTCTATTTACACTAACAATTAATATTTGAAAGTATTATGTATTCATACAATTGTTTGAATCATCATGAGAAATTATAGATCTCACTCTCCTCTTCTTCTTTTTTATAGCATTTTTGAATCATTTCAAATCCGAGTTTATATCAGAAAGATATGGCCGAAATACTATATGCATTGCCAAAATTATTTGATCTTCAAATATATATCCTTAAACAATGATTTGGGTTGTGATTCGTACCAATTTTTAAGATCCTCAGAATACCAAACTTGTATTGTTGGCTTTCCATAGAGCTTTAATTCACTCTAATCCGAATTGTAAATGAGGGAGATATGGCTAAATTTATATAGACTGTCAAAACTGTTCAGATTTGGTGATTTGCAATTACCACCATAAATTGTGCGCTGATCTCAATTTATTCTTGACTCATTTACTTAGCGCATAAAATTGCAAATATTTTACAACAAAAAATTATAAAATTTATATTATATTTTTAATAAATGGTCAAATATAAAATTGCTTACAACAACAACATACAAATATATAAGCGTACAGGGAGGGCTCGTACAAAAATAATTTAAAAATATAATATAAGGTAAAATTGTACACTTTTTTAAGTTATGATTATTTTGGGGAATAGTTCTCTTCCGAATCTAACGCTTTGAAAAAAAAAATTAATTGGCATTATGTCGCTCGATCTTGGTTTTAATTTTACATATAGAAATGTATTTATTACATAATTATTTGGATAACACATAGTGAAAAGAGAAGGGATGTAAAAGATAGATTGGAGAGGAATGAAATGGGACGAGAAATTACAATATTATATATATATTTTTATTTGATTCATTTGATCTCTACTCCTTATTAAATACGTATGTGTTATGATCTTGCAACAATTCAGATTTTTTATTGAATTTTTAGAACTACTAATATCACTCATCGGATTGAGTTATTCATTAAATGATGTTACTATCTCTATGACCATTTGTGTTGAAGTTAAAATTTTCTCTCAATTTTATTTTTACACAAAATGTTACATAATTTAGGAGTACAATTGCTCTATTTTGTTTTTTTTTTCTTAGATTGTCATCAATTATGAATTTTAACTTTCTTTAAACGCTGAATGTTAATTTTCCTCTCAATTTATATTTATTTTGTATTAATTATGTATTCATGATTGAAATTTACATTAATTATTAAATTATTTTTATTTTTATTTCTTTATTTTTCACATGAAGATATAAATTTTTATATTTATGAAAGATATCACCGTAGCAGCACACGAACAAAATACTAGTTAATGTCTTATACACTCGAATTTAATGTTTAATAAAATATAAACTTTAAAAAATTAAAGGAGTTTAATAACCTCTAATAATCTTAACCTCTTATAAAATTTTCAATCAAGAAAATAATAATATAATCTTCCTTCCTTTCCTCTTTCCTCTCTTCCTCTGCTCCCATCCGAACAAAGGAGATTATTTCATGAGTTTTTACTTCTTCACAGGCCGTACAGCGGTATATATAACTACGAGCGATAATCTAACATTAATTAATTTCAACTAGGACTGCAAGAAATATTCGAAGTTCGTAGTTCGTTCGTGTTCGATTCAAAAAAATTTCAAAAAAAGTTCATTCGACAGCGGTATATATAACTACGAGCGATAATCTAACATTAATGTTATTTTGATATGAATTGTGGAATTTGTTCACCTAATAATTCTATTTCAAACTAATTTCAACGCTCTGTCACTATTTTACCTGCAAACGAAGCTAGTTATGTTCTAATTAATTCGGCGATATTTTTAAACAAAAAGAATTTAATTTCAATTTCTCATTTTCAATCTATATGAGGAACCTTTTCACTTTTCAGTTATGTTTGGAGTAAATGATCTTTCACGTGATGACTATATCGCCTTAGCTTGACGGTTATATCAAAAAATAATTTTATATTTTATAGTTAAGAATTTACTCAACACTTATATAATAATATAGATTCTATTAATTTTTTATGTCAGAAATTTCTATCAAACATTCTCAAATTAGCTTGGTATTAATTCCATCAGCTGCACAGCACAGTCGAGAGTGATGACTGATGAGAAAAGTCAACATCGATCCAGTCCTCCAGTATGGGTCACGTCCTGATAAAGTATGCAGTTGTTATCCGTGTCATGATCAATTTAGGCGTTCAATTATTAACGTCGCATGTAAGATGCAAAAAATGCGGCCGGCTGCATATGTAAATGCTCTCGGAAGAGAAGCACGCGGTTCTTCTTTATATATCTTTTTTCATTTTCATTTTTTTGGACTATCCACATCAACGATACAAACATTATTGCACTGGTTTCACATAGTTTATGCATATGTTGGCCTCGCGATTATAATATTACTTATACAATCAGATAATTGAGAGATATTATTATTATTATTATTAGATGAAATTATTTGGGCGTATAATTTAATAAGAAATGGACGAAATCTATGTGTGTGTCTATATATATATATATACTCCTCAAACATCTATTTACCTATATATTCTAAACTAATAGGATAGTGTAATGTTATTATTGTTTCATGAATTCATCATAAATATCTCCTTATCTATACTCAAATTAAGGAGATATTTATGATAGAAAATAATTAGTATTTTTACGCAAGAAACTGTTATAACATTTCTGAAAATATTATAATATTTCATTATCTTGAATCTTGAGTTTACAAGAATACTTCTTGTCAGGTCTTCTTTATATCATTATAATGATTCAGAAATATATAAATTGAACCATTATATGATAGAGGAACCGTTGAACGTTTTATGAAATATTGACAACGGTTTGATTAGTTTGACTATACTCTGACAAGATCTTCTATTCATGAGAGACGTTAAAACGATTTATAGAATCATTAAAAGTTATGAAGCGATAACGCTTCACATATATCGTTATATAACAATACACTCTGTTAACTTTGTGTCGTCTCTACCTTTAGAAAATTTAGAAAATATTGAGTGTGAAATTATGAAACGTTATAATGGTTGGATAATCATTATAACGGTTTACTAAGGCAGAGACTCTTTTTCTTATAAATACATACAGAAATATGAGATTTTAAAATTATACTGTTACATCATTATGATTTTATGTCTTCAAAAAAATTGTTTCATTAGTCTTGATCATTAGTACTTATTTTTCTTAAAACTTTCATGAGATTTTACAAATATCTCAAAGAAAGAAATTTAGTAAATTCAAATATATTTTATAAAATAACAAAATAAAAAAATTGTTAAGTAAAACAGTTCCTGTAATGTTATTGCTATAAATATTCCCTTTTATCTAGGGATTATTCTATTTGCTATTTTCGTTTTCAAACTGTCTCTGACCTTTTAACCTAATGCGTGGCACGTGTCGAAACCTTCTTGCTCCAATTCTCAAGTCAATAGTAAACTTTCCTCCATGGTTTGCTTTATGTTTTGCTAATTACCAAAATAAGCAAAAGGAATGTTGGGGATGGATATCTCTATATGTGTTTCGATGAGAATGAATACTTCCATTTGTTTTTTTTATTCGCATGATCATCGACATAATATAGCGAATTAATTGGACGAATTAAAGATGCACACCACTTTATACTAAAGTACGGTTATTGTTTTCAAGACCACTCAATATATAAAGCATAATTCTTGAACAAAAATACTCTCCGATAAATTATATTCCAAGTTATTACGAATATATTTTGCCAGTTTATAATTAAGTTTTCATCCTATAAAAATATTTTATTTTATTTTATCAACTCTGAAGAATCGAACAATGTGCATTATGTGACAGTCAAGTAAAACAATTTACGAAATAGTAAATAATGATTTCATGCAACAGTAAATAATACGATTTATATAGGATGATTAAAAATAACCAGTATGCGTTATCAAATGGTTTTGAGATTCGGTTTTTTGTGCTTATCCTTTACTAAAATCATATATAAATATTTTAGAAAATTAGACAGCAGTAATATGTCGGTTAATTAAATAATTTATTTAAGAAAAGTAGAAAATCATTCTTAAAAATTAAATCTACTAAATCTAAAAGTTTATTTTTTAATTCCATCTCTAAAATTATAATTATGATGAATAATTATAGGTTTACATATTAGTTTAAAAATTAGCATGATACATGCCCTGTTATGTACAAGTTAAACATTGATTGTTCACAAAATGGATCCAAAATCCGGCAGTAACGAGTTAGTAATATTAGTGTCGGTTTTTTATAAAAAAAATATCAGACACTAAATATTTTCCAGCCTTTTCTATTTGAAATTTCAGATTTCAATCAGTGTCGGATTTTTTATAAAATTCTGATGCTAACGAGTTAGTAATTTTAGTAACAATTTTTTATAAGAAAAATCCGACACTAAATATTTATCCACTTTTTTTATTTGAAATTTGAGATTTCAATCAGTGTCGCATTTTTATAAAAATCTAACATTGATTATATTTTATATTTTTAATCGTAAAATTTAAAATTATGATATTTGAACATATATTATAATATTTGGATGTAATTTTTTTAAACTGGACATGAATCAATATGTTACCATCACCCAATAATTCATTCTATTTCATAATTGATAGAACTTCCATCATAGAGTAATTTCATTATAACCGTTGATTAATGTTTCTTTATCTCATTAGATCAACCATCATATCAACTCCAAATTTGATGAAAATATACCAACATAATTATTTTATTAAATATTAAAACCTTAACGATATATAGATGAAATATTTTTGAATATCTTCATTCATTCCCAAACAATATCATCTTATATTACATACTCATATAACTTGCATGCTAGCTTACTTACATCTCATCAAAATTTTAAATATTTTTGTGAAATCCAACCATATCGATGCATTCAAGTCTACTAAAATATCATTTTTAATTAAAAAAACATGATAATTTGTGCTGGATTTTTATTAAAAATCCGACACTATTTTTTTTTTGAAAATTCGACACTAATTGAAACATTTAGTGTTGATTTTTTCCTAAAAATCCAAAATCTGACGCTGATTATTTTAATTGGTGTCGGTTTTTACCGTTTCGTCAGTATTTTTAACTAGTGCCAGATATTTTAGTGTTAGATCAAAAATCCGACACTAAAGGTCTTAAAATTCAGGTACTAATTCACTCTTTTGGACTGGTGTTTCCATTGCAAAAGCCATCTCTTTTACCTGCACAATATTTGTTATCAAAGCCCTTGCTCAAATCTTTTCTCAATTTCACTTCGTTAATCTTTGGATAAGCTTAGTTAGAGTGTTTATTTGAGTGATATTGTTGAGAGCTTTTGCTCGCATTTTCTTCAAGACTGTGTGACTGCCCATTAATTTTGTAAAGAATCACTGGTTGTCAAGCCCTAGAGACGTGGACAATTTGCCAAACTCCGTTAACATACTGTGTGTTCTTAGTTTCTCTTCTTTTTATTTCTTTGACATTTTGGTATTGAATTGCAAACCAGCCGATATATAGGCATTGCACATTAATTAAAAAAAAATTAGGCGTCATTAGGGAAAATATATGCTAAATAAGGACGACAAAATTTGATCTGACTCGTTCTGAACTAATTGGATAATAGATGGAATGGGTTTAAGATTTTTTTTTATCCATTACAAATCGCATCGGATACCGATCCACATGTTTTGATCCGTAGTTGTTTTTTTGGATTTTTTTTATTCAACACTAATGATAAAATAATAATTTTATATAAATTATTTTTAAATATTAAAATAATTAATAAATACTTAATTATTTTATTCGAATCTAGTCATATCAGATAAAAACCTTAATCCGATTTTAAACGGATTTGATATATAAAATCGGATCAAAGTAATGATAAAATAATAATTATCCAACTCAATTCAACCCGACCTGTTGACACATGTAAGATTGATAATTCTTTTTTTCAACGCAATTTTTTTTGTTCTAAGCACTGTTTTAAAATGCGGTCTATGCGGACGCATATGCGGCCGCATATGCGTATGAGGTGGTCGGATTGTACTCAGAATAATATGCGGTTTTGGTCTAATATGTGGTATGTGCGGTCCAATATGCGGTATGTGCAACCCAGTATGCGGTATATATTATATAAAAGCTAAAAAACTCGTCTAATATATGATATATATTATAAAAAATTGAAAATAATATCTTAAAATTTATAAAAATAATATATATTTTGTTGAGATTCGAACTTGCACAAATGTGCTATTATATAAATATTGAAATAACTAGATATCTTCTTCTTTTTGAATATTCTATACTCCTATTTATTATATTATAGATATAAAATCCGCATATAAAACTCCACATGAAAATCCGCATATGCGATATGCGATGATCATCCGCACATATATTGAAATCCGTATTTTAAATCATTGGTTCTAAGTAATTATTTTGTATGTTTTTTTAGAAATGGCATCTTGCTGTGCTAAAATGTTTCGTTTGTCATAACAAGTGTCTGCTTTCTGTCCAAGAGAGAATGACCGATTGACCGTTCTGTTCAAGATCCTTTCTAAAAACGTTAATATTATTTTTCTAGTAACACTCGTTGTTTATGGAAACGACCGTTGGATTACGCTGGTCAAATTGGGTGAGGGGAAGCAGTGTGGGTCTGGTCAAATTGTGTAATCGGATTGCTATTATTAGATTTTATCTATTATCCGGATATTTGAATATAGAACTATTGAAAAAATAAGATTTAATAATAGTTCTCTAATTATTATTGAGAGGTGTTAGAAAAAAATATAAATAATCATAGTTATATCATGTTATAAAAATTATTTTTGAAGAACCTTTAATAACGGTTTGTAAATAGAAACCTCGTTAAAGGGTGTCTTTCACAATAGTTATTATTAAGAAACCGTTGTTAAATATTATACTCAACTATTAATGGTTTCTTAGTAGTAATTGTTGCTAAAAAATATTTAACAACGGTTGTTTCTTGGAATTATTGTTAAGCTTTATTACCAACTCTTTTAGTTATGTCACTGGTCCTTAATTTTTAACAATGAATTTGATCCATAATCATTGTTAATTAAGTATTGTCTAAATTCCGTTCTTTGTGTTGCTGTGCCACTTAATCTCATTTCCATCAAAATTGCTCACGCCGAGCAAACACTAAAATTGAACTATTTTATTTACTGGTCTCTCTAGTATCTCTCTAGCATCTAGCAATAACATGATGTCTTCTGGTCCAGAAGAAAAGGAGAGAAGAAATATACTAGTTTCCAGTGAGAGAACAGAGAGAGAGAGCGTGAACTGAACGCAGATATCCTCTGAAATCAGAATACTGTCTGATCACCTCAGACCTCAGTTTATCTTGCCTTATCTTTTCCCCCATTTTACTCTTTTAGTTTATTCTAGGGTTTTTACATCCTTCTAATATTCTGGATAGGAAATAAGGATCTCTTTCATCCAAAAAAAAAATAAGGATTTCCATGTTTAACAGCAACGTTTTGTTTTATTATGTCAAAAGTGTTGACGCATTAATTAGTAACTATCTACTAATGAGAGTATAAACCGTATCTGGTGATGATATGATATATGACGCTCGTTCAGAATAAAGTGGAAAAAAAATACTAATTATTAATCATGTAGAAATTATATATACTGGATAGCACCAAGCTCATGTCACTGTCCATGGCATTGGCATCTCACATAAGTCAAAGTTGTAATTTTAAAGGCCGGGTTGCTTTAAACCAGACAGCCAAAATAAAAACTCAAACTATACACTCAGCCAAACGATCTATATAAATGAGAAATTAATGAGTCCACTGAAGAAAAGAAAAAGAAAAAGGTGAATTGTGATAAAAAAAAAATAAAGCAGCGTACTCATTACGTATTACGATGATAATGTATTGTTGTGAAAACATTTGTACTTTAGCCTTTGAAAAATATTTTTTATTATCTTTGCAATTTCTGTTTATGGCGCTCAATATTTTTTTTATATTAAAATCTTACTGAAAACATAAGTTTTTTTTTTATTTTAAGATTTTTTAAGTATTTGTTTCAGATGTTTTTAAAATGGCACATTTTCATAAATAAAACTTTATTAAATATTTTGGAGTGATCTTAAAAAAATTTAAAAGAAAAATATGAAAGCTAAAAATATAAAATCTTCATATCCTATAAAGCGTTTATTGAGCATCATAAATCAAAATTTCAAAAATGATAAAATTGTATTCTTTTGAGGCATCTTAAATCGGTCTTGAGATGGTCTATGCATCATGCAGGGGACAAATTTAGAGGGTCAATATGATGCATGAAATTTTGAAGGTTTAAGGTTTCATAAAAATATAAGACAAATTTCAGATTATACGGGACTGAGACATTCATAAAAGTAAAATTATGTTATTTAGCTTAGTAATTTTGTGTTTGTATATATATATAGAGAGAGAATAAAGTTATCATGCGTTTAAGCTCGCGGAGATGTATGATAACACGTCATGACGATATTATATAAAGTGAATCTACGGTTTGTTATTAATATTTGTGCTAGTTTCATTTAAAACCTTTTGTATCGAACAGGATTTTTATTTTATAATAATTTTCAGTAAGTTTTTCTCGCGTTCATATCATTCAAAACAAAATTAATAGCTCATATTAATTTTCAAAATAAAAAATATAATTATTAATGTAACGAAAAATATTGTTATGATGTATGACATCACCTAAAAGATTTTTGAACTTTTTCCACTTTATCTGTTCTATTGTGCATGAGAACCGAGTCTTCTCCGGTATACTGCCAATAAATTCAAATATGTAGACCACTTGACAATTTAAATTGGATGATTAATTTATACTCTTGACATCACAACAGATTCTCTAGCTATTCCTTGTCTTTTTTCCCCCCTTATTTCTGTTCGTATTACAACAGTTCGTCATTTTCTTCTATTAATTTGGATATCTGCTGTCACCACGCAATACCCAGTACGTACCAGCCAGAATTCGCAAAATTTATCAAGCCGCCACATTATTATATTTCATATTCTCAATTTCTCATATGACCAACTTGATACTTAACTTTAGAGGCCCAGAAAATGTTGTGATTCGAACTGGTTGAAAAACAATTCTGCTTTCATGCTGCAGACCAAAACGCGTATGTGTGGCAGTACTATTTCCCTTTTTGAATATATGCTCGTATGGTTAGTGGCAAAAAGTAATATTCTCCGTGTCGGAAGTCATGAATTTGAAATCCGGATGAAGGTTTATTGTCGTTATTAATATATTATAATTACTATATTATATTATTATTATTTATTATTAATATATTATTATTAATCATTATTAACATTAATATAATATTACAATAATTCTATAATCATTTAAATAATAATAACTAATTATAATAATAAAAAATACTTATAATTAATTTGTATTGAAAATAACAAAATATTGGAAACATCAATGATAATCACAATAATTATGATGAGAGATTCAGAATAGTAATCATAATTTATTAATATAATATTAGTAATGATAATAATGTTGAGAATTATTAATAACAACAATGATGATTATAATAATTATTATTGGTAATTATAATAATTATAATATAATAATAATTATTATCATCATAAAACAATAAGAAGAATAAAATATTATTGATAATTATTATGATTAATAATTGATATAATATTATATTATTAATAATAGTTATTTTATCATCGTCACTATAAATTGTGGATTCCACTGAAAAATAATGTGAGGAATATGTTAAGGAGTCTAGGGAGACTCATTAATATTAAGAAGCCAAAATTCCAACTTATTCCTCTGTATGTCTCATTTAGTTATTCTTGTTTGGGTCCTTAAGTGAGGAAGAAAAAGTATTTATTCTCTAATCAAATATGGCCATAGTTATTAAGTTTTCCTCTCTTCTCTTAATTATTTTAAAATAAAAATACAATAAGTTCCAAAATCTCTCATTGGGCGCGCCATACCCTTTCAGTCTTCAATTCATATTATCTGTTGCACGGTAGTGCAGCGTGAGATATCATGCGTCCGATTATTTAAAGATTCGTGCAAAATTCAAAAACCATACTAAAGATTTCATCAGTAGCGCTAGCTCTTGAAAACCCGATCGATTAGAGCATAAAATAATCCACATTCTTATACTTATTATTTCATTTTATTGAAGTACTAAAATGTTGGAAATTTTGATCTTGACATATGTTATCTGATAAAAGAATAAAAAAATGTAGAACAAAGTTATATGAAAATCTGTCAATGGAATTTGAAGGCTACTCACGTCCTACTGCGCGGAAATAATTGAATGAGAAGGCTCGAAATTAAGCTAAGACTCATGTAAACTGTCAATGAGTAGGGTAGAGTAAGTTAACAAAAAAAATTATTTATATCCTTCTCCATAAGTTAACAAAAAAAAATTCTTACTCATATTCATATTCAATAATTTAATAAAAATAAAATTTTATTCATATCCATCTTATCAGATATAATATAGATCGTGTAAACGGTCAAACAAATTTCACAATGAAAAATTATAATATAATTAGTAGTGAAAAAGATTATAATATAATTAACAATGAAAAATATTATAATATAATTAGCAATGAAATAAATTATAATATATTTAGCAATGATATAGATAATGAGTAAGGAATAGTTTTCATCCGTACCTTATCCGATAAGTTAATGAAATATTTTTCTTATCCATACACATATCCGATAACTTAACGAAAATAAAACTTTGTCTATATGATCGTTTTATCAGATACGATACAGAACAGATAAACGATCAAAAAGATGTCATTGACAACCTAGACTCCTCTGCCCATAAAAAAATAATTTTTATATCAACGAAGAAGCAAATATTAATTAATTAATTATTTAAAAATGTTGTTTGACACGGAAGTTTTGTTAAATAAGGACCATTAATTCTAACATTCATTTCCTTTTAGATGCCTACTGCAAGAATCTGGCATACATCTTCCGGGGGGATTTTTGTGGTTCTCGACTATCGAGAGAGGACACATGCAAAAAATAATAATAATAATAAATAAATAAAAATAAGAATACATATTACTGCTTAAATACTGATTGATAAAAAATGTCTAAGAGCAGTGGTGACTTGAACTAAGAAAACTAAAAGAAACAAATCATGTCAGTAATAATAGTCTATAAGCGTATCATAACATGCAATGTAGAATTTGATTATTTGGATCTCTGTCTTGAAGCTGGTATTTTAAACAAATCAGGATTTAACATTCAGAAACTTTATGTACATTTTTGAAAATGAAAAATGTAAACCAATTGCTGCCAGCTTCTCCTGGTTACTTTTTTTAATAGCTGAAATTGAAAAATGAATGGTTTATTGTGAGAGGCTACTAGGCTAGTGCCTAAAATAAATAGGCGGTACAGATTCCTTCTTTAATGCTAATAACGTATGGCAGACATTAGGCAAGCGTGGCAATAAATATGTGGTCAAGGCTTTTTCTCAATCCTTTTTCCCAGATAATAATGTAACAATTTATTGATATTCCCATGTTTCTTGCTAGCTTTCAGCGAGAATTTGGACGAAGTGGTAGTATTTTATTATTATTTATTTCTTCCCAATTAGGCATGTAGGACCGTATATTGTAACGGCAAAACCATGGTATATTATGTGATCATGCCAACTTAATTACAATAAAAAAATTGGCTACGGAGTAGATTTTATTTTTTGAGATAAAGATGTAGTTCAATCTAGAGAATTATTTTATCACTATATCCACAGCTACAGAGTAAATTGAAGAAACATATTTCAAAATATTTTTTAATAATTCGACCATAAAATTGGATGGCAAAAATCCTACCATTTGTCCTTCCCATAATGTCTTATATTTGCTCCATCCACCCCTAAGAGGTGGTGGGCAAGATTAGCAGGACCTCGGATCCTTATCTGCTACCATGAAGACTATGGCGGATCTTGGTCATTAAATTTATTTAAATGATTGTAATTAGATTCAGAGATTATTATTAAGTGAGTTCTATAATCATAGACATACAAAAAAAATTATAGCACCGCTGTGATAGAATAAGTATGGCAGCTGATGTATTTTCGTAGGACCTCAATATGAGTGGGACAGTAGATGATATTGTCTTGTCTTATTACATATATAATGTTTATTTAGATATAAATATAGCTATATATTTTTGTAGTACGTATGAGAATATGAGGTATTAATGTAGGAAGGGATGATTTGAGAATGACTATTTTGACATAATGGATATTTAATTAAATAACTTCAAAAAAAAAAAATAGGTACGCTCTTTTAATTATACATTGATAATGATTTAAATTTTACATAATTTTATTAATATTTGTTAATCCATTAAAGATCATTAAATTAAAATCATTATAAGTTATATAAAATTTTGATGATCTTTAATAAACTATCAAATATTAATGAAATCATTGAATCACTATCAATCTATAAATAAAAAATATATCTATAATTTTTATTTTTAAGATTTATTGCATATTTATTTAAAATTTATCATTAAGATGGTGAAAATAATTCATTGTTTAGGATCCATGCCCTCGTCATTAATTAATACCAGTCTCGCTAGTAAGTTGTACCCAATATACGTGAATATGGGTGCAAAAGAATTTTCAAAAAGATATAATTATAGATTAAAAAGTGCAGGATGGCATTGGCTGCACCAAGTCACAAAGAAATCTGACCATAGATGACACTGTATTCATCAGAATAAAGAACCCAATCCAGAGATTAGATCACTATAAAAGAAAGGTGTAAATCAATATACAATAAATTATCAATTGAGGCCACTCCTTTCACCAAAATGGATGTTGAGGCCTCCTGGGACCCATCTGCTGACATATCAGCAGGAATTGAGCATTCGAACCTATACAAATCAATTCTAAATGTCTAAGAGAGTTTAAAAATATTTGATTTGTTACATGCTTAAACTTTTTCCCTAGCTCAGCTCGTTATAAGCTGAGTTTCAAGAAGAATGCTTTCTATATTTCATCAATAACAGTAATTTTCTTCAAAGTACTTGAACAAACCCCACATCCCCAAATCCCTTTAAAATATATTTGCATTACTGTTACTAATTTTCTTCTTATTTCAAGAAGCATCAAGGGTTGGAAAAAAGATGCCAATTGGACAGCTTTTACAGGGATATTGCCCAAATTTTAGTACCACCTTCAATCTTGTTTGGGACTTGTTATGTCTAATGAGTTGTGGTAATTAACCAATTTTATTTCCCAGATAATTTTCTATTAGGAAAAGACAAAGGCTATGTCTGAGATTTTTCATTTTCAAACATGCATAAATGGTGTTCAAGTTTTTACAGGGGCACAAATAATATTCTTCTTACCTGCTTCATTCTCACTTGTAGCTTTCTTTTGTGCAGTTAGCTCATCGTGTAAATTAGCATTTTCTTTTTTCATTTGATCCAGCTCTTGTGCATTTGATATTTTGAACTGGTCTTGCCTCGCCAAGTAAATTTTATTGTTTACTATATTATAGTCTTTAACTGGTTTTGGCTCGCCAAATAATCCTTTCACTTGAATTCTAGATAAACCAACTTCAATTTTGATTTGAGAGTTTGAGTTCTTCCCCCCCTTTAAGGGGGAGGTATAAGGTTGTGGGGCCGGGCAGCCTTAAAGAGTTTGACTGTTTGAGAGTAGAACAAGGCTACCATTTGAACTTAGATCCTCGCCCTATCATCATAGGCCGTGATCTTCTACTGCCCGGCATGCGTGCAGCGTGCATGATAGTCTTTAATTTTATAGGGTTCATTGAGATTGGTGAAGTACGAATTTTGACGCTGATCGGACAATCCTCAAACCACGCTGCACCGTCTGGTAACGCATGCAGATGATTAGAACCATCAGAACTAAGAGTCCAAATTGTATTTTTTGAAGAATGAGAAGATCGATGACCCGCATGCGAACCATAATACAAATTCGTAAATAATATCTGCGAACAGGAATGGAGCCGGCTTTCAAAATTGAGGGGTTCAAAAAAAAAATTGGATAGATATAAAATATTGGAGAAAGATAGACAAATACTCGACAACTCTGTAAAGTATTGTCAAGTTTAATTAATGAATTTATTATATTAAACATTTTTTTTGAAAATTTATTTTTAATATTCACGCTATATATCACTAACTCAAACAATAACTCATTCAATTTGAATAATAAATTATAAAACAAAAGCAAGTTGAATAACAAAGTTATTAAACTAAATTAATTATCTAATTTAAATAATAAAATTGATATCTAGAACCTTATTTGTATACCTCGTACCTGCAAAGTGGATGGATATATTGAAAAATCTTAATCACATTTATCTGTACCGACTATGCGAGATGTCCATTCAATTTGAATATTCATACAATAACATTTTCCAGTCAAATTCGGCTACACAAAGTAATGGACCATTACAAAAGTCTAAAAGATTGAATGACCTAAGCACAATAATAGAAGTTACTTTCAACTCTGTCTCTCTGCACATCTTAATTTTCTAGTACGGGCGTGTTTGTTCTTGAGTGGGGCATAAATCATAACACATGAAGGTCAAATTTCAATAGAAAATTAGAAATGCATCGTCTGTTTTATAATAAATATATATAAAATTATAAATTAATTAATAGCTATGACTGAATCAGCCACTGGGTCATTATCGGAATGAAACAGCAGTACAGCACCATCTTTTCCCCCACACAAAGATGATGCCTTGGAAGGTATTAGGTACCTAAACCAGCTGAGTCGGTGGCCACCAGGAGCGGTACGTCCATTCTGATTTTTTTTTTCAAATCATTAATAATTGTATACTTTTTTCTTCAAACTTTGATAAATTAAGTATAAGATATTAAAAGTGTATATTTAACAGAAAATAAAATTTGTATTATTGAATTTGTGGATATGCTTCTCGGATTCTCTGGATACGCCGGCCACTGGTGACCATGATGTTGTACATGTAATTCACCGCATGCTAATTCTCACCGGATTGAATTGCAACAGTCAAATTTAGAAGTGGGAACAACAAAATAACTCATAAGCTTAAATTTGGAACGTATATATAAATGAAATCAGGTGGTTTGAAAGTAATAGCGTAATATGCTATAGTTTTTTTATGAAAGCCGATGTGGACTCAATACTTGATCATATATTGTTATTTTGAAAAAAATGTTACTCAATTTTCATCGAACCTATACAGAGAGTTTGCTTCTTCACCAATTCTTCTTTTTTTTTCCTTCCCAAAGTTTACTTTTAGATAAAATAAGTCAACCCACTACAGCTTAATTTTTTTTCAACGAGTACGGCTTATTGGTACAAACATTAGTGGCAATAATGCAATCACTTGAGGAAAATGGTAATGTAATGTCGTAGCACAACAGATATCATCCAATCACCTTTGAGGAAAATGGTGCTGCTATGTCGAAGCACAACAAATTCAATCCAATCACGTTTTACCAAAAATGGTGAGGCATTAGGCTGTTGGATCAGTTGATGGATTATGAATTGATTAACCAGCAAAGGTAAATAAATTCTGAATCTCTTTCCTTGATTGCTATACTTACGTGTCCTCCAGTTATTGCATTATATGGTCAAACTGATTATTTTCAGAAAAAAATGATAACTTCACTTTCTTATTTGCACTCATTACATGCATACACAACGTGTCTATATATATTTTTTAATTAGTGTTCATATTTCATTAATTTATTTATACCTTATACAGAAAATGTACTAGAATTTAAAATTTTACTTATTCATCAAAATCTTTTAATTGAACTTTTTTATGATTTAAAAAAAGAATAATTGATGGACACTTTACATATTAAATATAAATATTCATGGATTTAAACATTGATATTTTATAACTTTATATACTAAACTACTAATTATAATATTTCAGCAGCACAGATAAAATGCATAATAAGAATTGGACGAATAATGTAATTTACTTTTATTGAAACAATAGCATAATGCTAGAAGAAATTGCACAAAAAGAAAATTCGTGTCCTTACAATTAATGCATGCCATGACATTTTAAATTAATTATCCATTTACATGTATAATTTTCTCATGTCTATGAATGTCGAACTAAACTTTTAGGAAAATTCTAAGATCAGAGTTTGGATTCTTCTGCGGTTGTTCAGAGCTCGTTGTATCGTTTGTGATAGCATGACAAAATAAACAGTTTAATATGTTGGGAACATTAATTAACAATTTTTTTATGCTTTTAGTGAAATCCTTTTGACCATTTATTCTATCTGTATTCGATAAAATATGTATGGATAAGATTTTTATTAGTTTATTGAATATAAATATGAGTTAGAAAATTTGTTCGTTAATATATCAAGTAAGAATATAAATAAGAGTTATTTTTTACCCACTAAATATCCTATAGGGTAAATAATATATATCACATTTTTATTTTTTATATTGAACTATACAATATATAACAATCATTATCATATACATTATCCTCATGAGTAAAACTAGGATGCTCCTGGAGCACAAAATCCCTCCTATACTCTTAACTCAAAAACATATTTAATTCATTTTCATATTTATTATTTTTTGTGTTTTATAAGTATTTATTTTATATTTTTTAAGATGAAATTAAAATAATAATAAATAATTAATCTTTGCTTATAAAAATAAGTCACTTTTAAAAAAATCCAAAAAAGTACTTAAAAACTCTAAAAAATCTAAAAATAATTTTTTTATATCCCATAAGATTTTGATATAAAGAATATATATTGAGCAATATAAATCAAAATTTTGTTGATGTTTTGATATGTATTTTGAGTTAAGTTCATTAAAAAAACTCTGTGAACTTAAAAGTAATAAATGTCATGTTTAAGGTAATATATATTTATTTGTTCGTTATATTTTTTTCTTAAATTATGAAATTATAAAATTATTCAATAATCACTCATTATTAGTTTGTTACCTATTAAGATTAGCAGGTAACGATAAAATAAAAATTAATAGGTATGAGTAAGACTAATATTAAATGGATATAGATATGGAAATGATCCCCCACGGCTCATATCATATCCGTTGACACCCCTAAATTTTGTAGATTCCTTTTTTAAGGATGGACGGGTTAAAGTTGTTAATATTTCAATTTCACTAAAAGATTTCTAATCAGATTTCAGTTTAAATTCATTGAAAAGATGTCAGACGAAAAAAATTATGTTTTAAACCGTTCTTCTGCTTAAATTAAATCATCAATATTTTTGAAATGGTGTGGATTAGCAGCTAGTTAAAACAAAAATAATACCATTAATTATTGGGCATATTCGATTTTATTATGCAACATGACATCTTCCCCACTTGCTCCTCTACTTTTTTCCTCAAGTAAGGTGCAACGTGGGCTTAAGTCACGCACCATTTCTCAACTACCTTCCGGGAATAACTAGAGATGGTCGGTGTTCTCAAAAAATCTGGTATTGAATGATTGAACTTAATAATGTTGGGAAAAATAATATGAAAAAACTCAAAATTCAATTTTGATATGTCTGATTAAAACTCTAGTGTTCTATATTCGTGTTGTACCGTGTCATGTCATGTTAAAACGTGTTGTTCCTCGTGTCGTGCTCTACTATGTTTTTTTATTTTTTTGTGTTGTACAGTGTTATGTCTAAAAATGATAGAGAGACGGCACGATACGAATAGGACACATCGTGCACTGTATCAATCGTGTCATACTTAATCGTATTGTGTCCAATCGTGTCACATAATTTCTTTTTAAATAAAAATAATGACTCTATTAGTCCAACTTGAATCATTAGATTAAAACCAATGAATAAAATTTATTTAAATAATACTCCTAAAATTTAAAATCTTCCCGTTTAATTAGTTCATCTATACTAATTGAATGATAAGAACCATAAAACTTTTCAGTATATATTATTAGTATTTTTTAAATTTCGAAGAATTTGAATAAATCAATCCCACGTACAATTAGGTCATATTCAACGTATGATAGGATATACTCGTGTTTCTATATCGTATCATGTTGTGTCCCCGTGTCGTGTCATGTCTAAACCATATACCGTTGCGTGCCATGTCGTGCCGATTTTTTAAAAAAAAATCAGACACGGTACGATTAAAGCACGGATCTGAAGCCGTGTTGTACCATGCCGGATAGCTGTGTTGTGCCGCACTCGAATTGTACCATTTCGTACCGTATCCAACCACGATAGGGACATATTTAGAATTCTAGAGACACTTTCGCTTCTATTGCGTCCTCTCTCAGATGTATTTACCTTTGTTGCATTGACGGATCTAGTAAGAATGAAAGGGGTTTACTGAACTCTTTTTTTTTTAATATTACTTCTTTATATATTAATTTATATTATATATCATTAATATTTTTACATGTACACATAAGTGAACCCCATAAAAATTTTAAAAATTATACTATTGAACTTCATTCTTTAATAATCTTATAAAGATTTCTTGAGTATATTCAGCATTAATTCTCAACACAATGAATAAGAATCACATATTTTTTCCTGTAAGAGAGATACGAACAATAAAATATAATTAATGAAATTTCAATTCCTAAGTCTCTTTTTAATCATTTTAGTTTTGTCTTTTTCTACCCTTCTTCATTCTCCAAAAACAACCACGCTTGAGAAAATATTCTCATTCACAAGCAACTTTTGGTTCTGATTCAGTTTTTTTTCACAGGTGAATGAGTATAAAATCTTTGATATATATATAGAGAGAGAGTTGGGCTATAATGCTATGTATAGCATATATCGATCTCGTGTTATGGATCAGTTTTTTGTTATCAAAGTGAAAATAGTCAATTTAACTATACAAAATGATTTTCGTATGAATATCTAGATGTAGACCAAATTTTATATTTTTTAGAAAATTTTAACCATTTTAAAGATAGTTAAAAAATTATTTCTTTTGAATGACTCATAATAACTAAATCAAGTTATTTTTTAACTATCTTAAAAAAAATTAAAAATATAAAATTTAATCTACATCTAGATATTCATACGAAAATCATTTTTATGGTTGGATCGACCATTTGAACTTTCAAAATAAAGAACCGATCCATAGCATAGAGATATTTCATTCTATGCATAGCACCATAGTTCAATTATCTCTCTCTCTCTCTTTCTCCTCTCTCTCTCTTTCTCTCTCTTTCTCTCTTCTCTATGGTTTGCAAAACACCATAGTCAGATTCTCTCTCTCTCTCTCTCTATATATATATATATAGAGAGAGAGAGAGAGAGAATCTGACTATGGTGTTTTGCAAACCAT
The DNA here is from genome assembly GCA_037127355.1 of Schoenoplectus tabernaemontani. NCBI lineage: Eukaryota > Viridiplantae > Streptophyta > Magnoliopsida > Poales > Cyperaceae > Schoenoplectus > Schoenoplectus tabernaemontani. The sequence goes on along the minus strand of CM073743.1, from coordinate 16,604,345 downwards.
AGAGACGTTGTGTGTTTTCCGCTCTATTTTTAATTTTAGGTGAGAAATAATTGATCAGAAGAGTTGAATCTAATCATCATATCAAAATCTATTAGTAAACCAAATTTTATAATTTTTAGAATATTTTTTGCTATTTTTTCTAGTGAGGAAAAAATGATTTGATCTGAGAATTCTAGTTCATCCAAAAATGACGGTTTTTCCCTATCCAAAAAAATAGCAAATAAATTCCAAAAAATATATAATTTAGTTTACTAATAGATTTTGATATGGAGATTAGATTGAGCGGTTTGGATCGATCATTTCTGACTTAAAATTAATAATAAAACGCAAAGTACAACGCTATTGTACTTTGCAAAGCACCATAGTCTAATTCTCTCTCTCTATATATATATATATATATCAACCTTTAAATATATCTTAATATTTTGATCATAAATTATTTATGGAGAAATTTCTCAAAAAGCAGCGGTCACAAGAGAATTCTTTAACCTCTCAAGTCATATTATTTATAATATTTTTTAATAATTTATAATATTATTTTTTTTAATATTTTTTATTATATTATTTTTGAATATTTTTGAATATTTATTTTATTAATATTATTTAACTATTAAAAAATTATTGAACCCTATATAAAAAGTTTCTAGCTCCGCCTTGTTGCGTCCAAATGGGTTGGAATCAGTTTTATTCCCATACTCTCTTCATTTGTTCGCAGGGGCGGATTCATAATTTTGATTAGGAGGCAAATATCAGATTGTAATTGCTTATCGGATTCAAACCCATTAATTAATAGAGTACTAAATAAAAAAATTAATAATTTAATATATATACTTATCTAATAAAAAATTTATTAAAATAATAATATTTTATATATTAAAATAACAATAAAATAAAGTTCAAAGTAATAGATAATTAAGTTGATTAAGAAAATTTTCGTCTAAGGAACTTTATATTTTGATATCTTTGCATAATTATTTCATTTTGCACGGTATTAAATATTTTTTTCTCAATAAAAATAATCAGACAATTCAGGGAAGAGCAAAAAAAAATTTCAGGGAGGACAAATTACCGAAAAATACTATTTTTCAAAATACAAGGGGCATATGCCCCCCGGAGACACTTGGGTCCGCCCCTGTTTGTTCGTTGGCGACTTGGCGTAGACATGTAGTAGTGAAAAAGAAAATTAATTCCATTGATCCGCATCTCCAGAGAGAATCTCCATATTATTTTCTACTCTTCTCAAGTGATATAATACAATTAAATATCAATAATTTTACTGCTGGATATTATGAAGTTACGGGCTGAGAATTTTGATCAGGAGTCATTAATTGAATTATAATAATTTATCGGATCTAAACCTATTACCTAATCGGTACTAAATAAAAATAATATGTCAACCTATATTCCTATCTAATTGAAAATTATCAAAATAATATCGTTTTACGTACTAAAAATTTAAAAAAAAAATCAAAATAATATATAACCAAATTGATAAAGATTATTTTTCCTCTACAGGACTTCATATTTTGAAATCTTTACATAATTTTTTTCTTCATCCACGGTATCAAATATTTTCTTAATAAAAATAATCAAACAATTTAGGGGATTAAAAAATTGATCTATGAGAGTTAGATTAACAAAATGTTAACTCAAAAAATATTATTTTTAAATTTGCTCCTGGTTATCGTCACTGTGTTCATGAAAATGCCTTAAGAAACAGAAACCTCGGATAATATTGACCGCAAGTCCAATGTTCACGGTATAGATGTATTTCGCTTAAGAATAGTGTTCATAAGTTTCGGATAATATAATTTTAATTTGATTTATCTGTAAAAAAATATTCCTATAGATAAATAGATTGGCATCGGATTCGCAATTTTATTTTGCCTGGGACTTGAGAGAAAAAGGAAAGCTAAAGTTATTTTTTGTTATTATAAAATAATAAAGAGGCATGGTTGGGTAGTACTAGCGGTGCAAGATATTATCGCTTAGCAATTGAAGAATACCTAGTGCTTAATTAAGCACCTGGCAGTACTTAAAAATTTAAATACTGAATTTACCTGAGAAAAGAGATTATTTTTTGTAAAGAAATAATCTTTCTACATAATTATATCACCTGTAGTAGATAGAATGAATTCTGAAATATTCACAAATGGACGTTGTTGATACATAGTGATGCTATCTAATTATATCGATAAGCACCATGTATATATGAGAAATATTCTCATAACCTTTACCCATTTATGGCACCTGTTAATTGAACAAAAATGTTGCAAAGCACATCGTGGGCCCCACCAAAAGGGTATTCTTATCCAGTGTGCATCTATGCATGAGGAGTTGAGGACTGGCTTCAATTTACAAAGTAACAAATTAAAGGAGTGACGCTTGAAAAGTAGGTGATGTTTCAAATAGGTATTCTGTATTCTCAGTGGCAAACAAAGAGATCCCATGAGCACCGTTCCAAATCCACCTACGTAGAGCGTAGAGCTCCACACATGCCATCAAGATTTTCTGTAGCGCCTGTCAAAATGGACTTGTATGCGGCTGTAGCTAGTTACACTCGTAGACTCATAGTAACAAATTGAAATTCGAGAAATATCGGGTTAGATCAGAAATTTAAAATTTAGGTATAATTAATTTTATAAATATAAATTAAAATATATTTTTAAATTTTAAAAAATAATGTATAATGTTAAATTTTATGTAACAAGATTTATTTTATGAACAAAACGTTTTATATCGCGAACTAACATTTTATTTTTGATTCATTCATTAAAGGATTAAAAATGAATAATTGTATGGGCCTCTGTTTAATGGATTCAAGTTTTATGTGAGAGACGTCAGACGTACCCATTTATGTGAATTTGGTTCTTGGATTGTTATTTTCATAATGATTATCTTGACAATTGATTTTTAAATAAATATGAAAAAATCTTTAAAAAAAGTCTTATGGAGATGTTTTTACGTATACGTATAGATTGATGGTGATTCAAATTTAATGTAATTTTATAATTTGATGGTCCTTGATGAAGTATCAAATGACAATAAAATTGTATGAAATTTGAATCACTATCAATCTATAAATAGAAGAACATATTCATATGATTTTTCTATTTTTAAGATTTTTTAGTATTTATTTAAAAATTCATTATCAAATTATCAAAATAACCCATTATCAAATGATCCCCACCCTTTAATAATAGTATCAGTGTTTAAGGTCTGAAATTCAAATCGATATGAATTTATAGCGAAACAGATAACTAACACTTCTTTTACCCAAAAAGAAAAGAAAAGTCGAAAAACATATTTGAGATAAATATATGCACATATAGAGTTAAAAATTGTCACCTTTGATTTTCTGTTAGTAATGTACATATCATGATGTGACATTGTTATAATGAATTGTTGAACATATTTATCTTGTAAGCAATAAATTACACAGAGGGTAAAGAAACTGAGAATTAGAGCACACAACCAATACTACATCAGCATCATATTCTAATAATCAGCATAAGCATCATAAACTAACAAGAACTATTTTTTTTTTCTTTCTTTTCCGGAAAACAAGAACTATGCAAATTGCAAACACGCTTGGCGCAGTGACTTATTATTATTATTATTATTATTTTGATGAAAACAGTGACTTATTCAGTACCAACCAACAAACCCATCACTCAGATTTGAAGGGACTCATAATGAATCAAAACTTGACACGTTTAATGGGCCATGGGCTAGCAAATAATTTTTGATCTTGTCGTACTGAAAAGATTTCCATTAATGTGGCCCATAATTTGGGTCTATCACTTCAACTGTCATCCCACGGGGACTCCACTCCTTTGTAGCTACAGTGCTGAATTTCAGTTTGTCACTTGATTGTGGGCTCTCTGTCACCTCTTAATTTTGTTGCTAAACCTCTCCAGTTGGCCCCCAAATGGTTTGTGCATTCAACAAAAAAGAATCGAAATCATTGCTTAATTACATGCTTCCTTCAATTATATCACTAAATTCATATCATTAGAGGTTTTAGAAATTACTATATATTACTAATATTACTTGATTCCCTCTTAATCAAACAAAAAAATGCTACCAACTGTTTAAAAGGCTGGAGATAATCCGACTTCCATGGCCCACTTTACAAAAGCCTGGTACAATAATAGTACTTGCTATGCTACTAGTAAAATTATTTGAAAGGGTAGTCAGACTACCATGTTTGATTCAACATTTCCACACAATAAAGCCTCACAACTAGTTATGTTAGGATTTACCAATAGCATCAACATGGTATGCAAACTTTTAGAGGTCTAGGCTGTCCTATAGCATGTCACTGCAAAAATCAACACAGAAAAATGCACCAATACGACATGATCTTTTGACGCAAAATGGGAGAAGTGGAGAATCCGATTCCTTTTCTAATAAAATGGCAAAGATAAACATCTCCGGATGGATGTTGGTCCAAGGTACCGATTAACTCCTTCGTCAAAAAGAAAAAAAAATAACTGAAATTTCATTGGAATAGAATAGAATGAAGAAGAGCATAGACGAGTTTTCTTGATCAGAATGAAAATTCAATGAAAAATAATTCATTATTAGAAATTTTCTAAAATTATATTTCAAAGGTAATGCAATTAATGCAGCGCACATTGCATTTCTAGACAATTAGATGATCGATATATTCTATTGTTTCAACTTTCAACATACACTTGTATACATAATTAGTTTTATGTTCACATTTAATCATATATTAAAATTAGCACTTCACTTGTTAGGTCTTTTCTATTCATATGTAAATTTTGTGTAAGAGATATTATCTTTAATAAAGTAAAAAAAATAAAAAAAATAGTTAAATTTGTAATGAAAAGAAATGAGAGGCTGATTTTGAAAGAGATAGACGAAGGTGATTATCAAATCAATACAATTAAGTTTTTGACCAGCTGCCGCCAAATTTTCAAAAAGAAAAGAAAAAAGAAGTCCATTCCAGCTCATCTAAAATTCTTGTATTGAATGGCTCAAGAAGTGTTTGGTTTTAAATATTTTTACAATTAAACAAAAAATAAAGAAAGAAGAACTTGCGAAGGCAGTCAAGATAAAGTAGGTTACTTAATGTTGCAATTGGCATAATTTCATGATGAAAATGTCAAAATTAACAAGCAGGCGAGCTAGTTGGGTTAAACTTATCTTCTGGGAAGACCTAAATGACTAAATAAAACAAATAAGTGGGCTCGGGAATGTGTTAATTTGATAGTCCATTAATTATTATCAAAATTTTAATATAATTTATAATGATTATAATTTAACGATCTTTGATATATCATAAAAAATAATTAAATTGCACGGTGAAATATCATCAATCTATAAATTAATGAATATATCTATTAACTTTTTATATTTTTTTAGAATGCTATTATTAAGATCGTCAAATATATGACCCATTGTGAAGGAATCCCTCCCATATTAGAAACTGCATTGAGAATTGAGAATTGAGATGCTTAATGTATATAAACAACTTTGTGTGTGTGCAGTCGTGGTGCTCTTTACCGTTCCTAAAAGCTAAAAGGTGTTGGGTTGAATTTGTTGTTCCTTGAACCATTAACCATTTGCATATGGGACTAGAATCTAGGTTGTTTTGGTACAGTATTATTGTCTCGAAAGACTAAAATACCTGAGAGGTCTTCATTCAAATTTCAATCTGGGGAGACCATAGCAGTAGCAGGCATCTGTGTCGAAAGCCGATTGGAAGAAATAGGCACTGTATCGGGACCCATGCATCTCTCGCGTCGTCGCAGGTGGGTTGGGATCAGCCGTCACCTCCTGAAATGATGAATTTTCATGCTCTGTTCATCCGTTGGCTCTCTTCCGTGAGTATACAAGCACAAAGGATTTGTTTGGCAAATGCTCGAATAATAAAAAGTAGAAATAGAATGATTATTTTGACAAATTAATTTAATTTGTTAAATAAATTTTAAATTAATTAGAACAGTATGGAAGAGTGTTAATATGGTATATTAAGTTATAGGTGGTATGTCAGATTAGCTCTCGTTTGAATAGCGATTATTGTTTGATTATGTCGTATTATATTATTATATTATGATTATGATTTATTATATTATTATTATTATTATTATGATTTATTAATATATTAATATTATGATGATTATTTATTATTATTATTATACTATTATATTATTATAATTATTATTATTATCATTACATTAACATCATTGTTAGTATTATTATTATTATATGATTACTTTTATTATTATTTATTTTTATTATATTATAATAATTATGATATTAGTATTGTATTATTATACTATGATTATAAATATTATTATATTATTATTATATTATTATGATCATGATTATGATTATTTATTATTATTATGATTATGATTATAATTTTATTATTATTATATTATGATTATGGTTATATTATTATTATATTATTATGATTATGACTATGATTATTATTATTATTATTATATTAATATTATATTATATTATATTATATTATAATTATATTATTATGATTATAATTATTTATTTATTATTATAATTATAATTATAATTTTTCTTATTATATTATTATGATTACGACTATGATTATTATTTAATTATGTTGTATTGTATTATTATATTATTATATTATTATAATTATAATTATTTATTATTATTATATTATTATGATTATAATTATTTGATTATGTTATATTATATTATTATATTATATTATTATATTACGTTCGAAAGAGGTTTTTTTTAGGGGTATCAAAAATCTTAAGTTTTAACATTAAGATTATTTGAAAAATCATTCGATTTCACCGACTTCCGAGGAATATGAGGGAGCCACCCCCGTCTCCCCCTTAGTTCCGCGGCTTCCGCCTCATTTTGTGTGCTTATATTTTGTTCGTGTATTGCGGTCTTTACCCAAAAAAATGAAAATAATATAATAAGAATTACGCTTATGACTATTAATTAAGACATTGTCTTTTTTAAGTTGAAATTTAAGATCTAATTTCGTATTGAATATGAATGAACTTTGGACCATACTTAATCCATATATGCGTAATATTCATAGGGAAAATAATATCCTAAATATAGATTAAGAAATAAGAACTGAGAAGTAAAAATTCTTATAAAACAACGCACATAAGTCTGTATCACAATCGAGAGGAAAAAAAATGAAGTGATGAACAATGCGTATCACAATCGAGAGGTCCTAACAACTCTTTTAAGTTGCTAATCAAGGTATTTGATCGTGTATCCATATCTATATTTTTATCTCTATTATATCTAAAATCAAGACCAGTCTCTCAAATTTATGTTTGATTTCTTTGCATTTTACTTTAGTTATTAGGGAAAAATTATGTGAAAACTTCGATTTATATTTCCTTATTAGAGATTATCTCATTCAATGGTTGTGATTTGTTGTGCTGAGTAGTATTTATAAATCTTGATTGATTGTTGATGAATAGCTAGGGTAGGTCCCAAGCAAAGTCAAGCTTCAAGTTTGACCGTTTAATACTTGTATGATTTATCAATGTAATTCTAAGTACTTAAGTAGATCTAAGATCTGAGATAGTAGATCAAATTATGTCTGAAAAGTTGAATTTCGTTCAGATCGAGAAATCGAGCGTGTCTATAGAAAATCAGCATACAACATAAGTGATTTAAGTCAACAAGCGAAAGTTGAGGTTTATATGAATTTTAAAACCCAAATTTATCACTAACTAAACAAACAAACCAATAAGTAAATATTAAGACTTGCTATTTATGTAATGTTTATTTAGAATTTGTCACAACCAATGAAGGAGTAACCCTTAATTTGCATTTATAACTCGTATGTGTTTAATACAGACCATTATGAGAGTACACGGACTGTATGGATTAGATTCAAGTAAAAACTGATGTAACCCTAAGAATGCTTGTTTTAATCAATATCAAAAACCAACAAAAATATTTCGTTTACCTAGGAATACGTTGTTGTTTGATTCAAGTTGCTGGCCTATTTATGTTAGGATCGGGTTGTTGAGCGATGCTTGAATTCTCACATTTGCATATCCAACTAGAAAAGATCTAAATGGCATGGTTAAAGCTACTTCAATTGCACAAATTGTAAATACTTTGTTTTAAGATGAACCTAACCCACGAATTATGATATTACATCCGACTGAAAAGCCAGAATGTCATAACCACACATTCTTAAAGTTGGTACTGTATAATGTACAACAAATTGGAGCATTTGCTGCCCATAAACATGTAAATAGTTATTTGAATGAGTATAACTATCACATTTTGAAGAAGTAATCTACAATTCACTACATAGAATAATGATGACAAATAGAACAATTTGTCAGTACTGCAGCCGTTTCGGAATGGCCAACCAGGCAATTGATCAGTTTAGCAACAGTCCCACAATATGCAAACAAATCATTTAATTTTCAAATTCAAAACTAATCCGGTGCAACACTTTTATGCTTAGCTGGCTGACAGGACGGAAATAAATAACAAAAACATAAGGACTTGACTATCGGATCATATAATTGCATTTCTAATAAATAGCAAAAATATACGGACTTGACTAACGAATCATATAATTGCATTTCTATACAACAAGTATGATAATGCACACCGGAGCCGCAAGAACAATGCCCAAGAAAAAGAACCAAACAGGAAAAAAAAAAAAAGACAAATCAATACAACAACACGCTCAATAGCAGGACCACTCATAAGCCAAAAAATTCCCAAAGGAATAAACAAACAAATAATGACAGCCCTAACCTCATAAATCAAACTGAAAAAATGTGACCTATAGCAAAATTTCAGCTGTAGCAAAAGCAACATGTATCACCTTTTACTTGCAAAGGCAGCCAATGCACTAGCATGCGATGATGGAAGTGCAGCCAATATAGGCTGCATTTGCTGGCCATAAACAGATACCAAGTGAGTGACTGCTGACCCAATTAGGTATTTAACATTATCTGGTTCATCTGGTGATACCACAACTTGTGCAAAGATATGAACCACATCAGGTACTAGTGGAAGGATCTGTGAGAAAAGAAAATTCAGTGTTAAGTGCTTGGATAAAAGAAGCAATGCAGTAAATAATTGATCCAGTGTTGATCCGACCTGATATACACCATATAAATACAATAAGTATAAGAGATGAAGACATACCTGGGGATTGGAAGAGAGAAGAAGGTTACAAATGCAGCCATAAACTGACATTGACTCTTCCAGATCTTCTTTAAGTGGCAATGATTTCAAAAATACTGGCAATACCTGCATAACATAAGAATATCAATTGATAAAGTAGTCATTTCACAACAAAGGATTAGAAACTAGAAACCCATTAGAAATTCTTTGTAAGTATTCGTTTCGCCCAGATATCAAGAACAGGTTCATTGGAATATAGATACCAGTATTAATATTTTACAACATACTTTAAAGAACAAATGTCAACTCAAGGGTAGTAATATCATATACAGGTGCCAGAAACAAATGATGAAAAAAAAAGGCTAAATGAGAAACACAGGAAAAAAGACCTGGGTTAGAGGAACAGCTTGGGGCTGGATCATTATCATCCTAGCCACAGCACCTGCAGCATTGTCCCTCACTGCATTATCAGACTCTGAATCGCCAAACAATGGATAAAGTGCACGAAGCACATCATCATAGTATCTACAAGTCATTTTCGAGCAGAAAATTTTCCATTACTTGATGTTAATTTTCTTTAGACAACAAAATACTTAATTTCTATGATTCTATCAGATAAAATGTTGCATCCCTAGAGAAGCCTTCAAAACAAGGAACATTCAGATGTTCTCTACTTTATACTTTCGTTTAAACTTTAAACCAAAGGAAATATTGATTTGGTCAAAAGTTGCAACATTGGTCTAATATTTTGAAATAATAGCAGGCTTAGCAGCAATGTATAAAGCAGACACTCAGCATCAGTTCAGTTTAAATCTTTTTGGAATAATGCAGATATTATCTTAGCAGCTCACAGTTATGTCATATAACACCTCTACTATGTTTTTGTCCAAAATATGACCAGACATATTAACCTACAATATCATATGAGCAACAATACCTTAATGCAGTTGTGCCTCCATTTTTGCAAAGCTCACCAGCACAAAAGGCTGCATTTCTCCTATTGGTTGGATCAGACGATGCCAGTTCTTTCAATACCAAAGGCATTATCCTCTGAAACAACTATAAAAATTAGGATCCAAAACTTCTAAACAAAAATACCACAAAAGACGTGCATATGAACATCCAAAACAATGGGAATAACTCACATCAACATAGGAAGAGATAGGAGGTCCCATTTCTTGAGCTACCTCCGCAAGACATGCAATGACCATGGTACGATCTTGGTGTGGACGTGAACCTTTCTACATAACAAAAAAAATGCAAGAATTTAATAAGGTACAAATTGGGTATGAGCTTATTTTCACACTTGCAGAATATAAATTGGTCATAACAAATTTATTTGCATTTCAAAATAAATTGGCATGAAATTTGCAGACAGGCAAAGCACTTGGCCACAAACACAGAATTTCCAGATTATCAAATATTGAAGGCAAGAGGACCTCAATGAACATAAGATGATAAGAATGACAGGAAAAAGCATCTGACAATGTAAAAGAGATGAAAAGCACATTCAATTCTGGACACCACTGATAAGATTATAGTTGTTATAGCGAACTATTTTTTGTTATTAAAATACTATAAGAAAGAACAACAATAAAAATGTTATTAGTCAAATTCTTACAAGAAAACCTCTGAGTAGTTGATGATTTATTCAGATATGAAAGAAATTATTTATAGTGTTCACTACTCACAGCAAATTTCATCAAAGGCTCAAAAAAGGTCCTTAAGATTGGATCAAAATAAGGCCCCATGACTTTCGCAAATGCAGGTAGAAGATCCGAAACTGCATCCATCAGCACCTCATCATGGTTGACATCATCATCTTCCTCATCGTCTGACTCCGCCTGCTGACACGACGACTCCTCCCTCAACAAAATTAGCGTTGCTTCAGCCAGCTTAGGCATGTCTGAATTGCATGTAATTTAGTAAGTTCTTAAATTTCAAATATCAGTTTGTAGTAGCATAAAGGTTATTTGCACGATAATGCAAAGGTTTTATGCCTAGCTCAAATGTCAAGATCAATAGAGCAATATATAAAAAAAACAAAATTAGAACAGGCAAACAAAGGAAAAAAAGAAGAGACTCTCTCTGTTCTTTTATTTTTCTTTTCTTTCTTTTTTTATGTTGGGCTTGGGGGGCTGGGTGCTAATATTGTGATGGTCCAATTATCTCTAATTTGCTGTCAGATGGAAAATTATTTCTCACATGGCTCTACAGGAGCATAACCACAATCTCTAATTATATCAGCTACACCCATGCAAGCCTGAGCAACAACTTCTTTGTCATCATCCTCAGTCATGGTCTTTATGTATATATTCATCACCGTATCTACAGCATTGCAAGCAAAGAAAGGATCAACCATATGGTGAAGGCTAGGGAAAAAAATCCCAACAACAAAGATTATATTACTAAAGCTTCAGTCTGTTACTGTTATGTACTAAACTAAGTCTGCGAGTACTGGTTGAAGGTAACCATATGAAACATTAAGCCTTAAATTAAGGCACAACTAAAAATAAGAGCAAATTGAGAAATGGAATAATCAATACTTGTGTGGTTCCATAATTATATACAAAGTTAATAGACTGATAATGGGTATACTCAAATGAGAAAACTAAAAAATTCATGTTTCGCTGAATACCATGGTTGAATCTTAAGCCGGCCAAAATTGCAAATTTGCAACACATGATTGTAAAAAAGCAAAAGCTTACCAAAAACATCTCTTTGCTTTTCTGAGATTTCCTGTATGTAATAAAAATAAAAATTATCTTCAAATGGTAAACTGTTAAAGTTGAATATGCTTCTATGAAAATCAAACTTACAGTATTTTCAGGAGTAATTGAACGAATTGCACTCAAAATATCTGATTCAAAAAGCATAAAATTAGGCAACAATGTGACAAGTAGTGAAATGGTAAAGCAAGTTGATCTCATCAAGATAAATTAGATGCAATATATTTTTTTTGAAAGAAAGTGGTACTCATAGCTACCGCCGCTGTTTTACTTAAAGTTATACATTATCCTCATAACATATATATATATATATAGAGAGAGAGAGAGAGAGAGGCTAGGGTGCTCCATGGAGCACCAAACCTCTTGTACTTCACGTCCGTATCTCGAATTTAAAAGTTCAAATGGCCGATCCAAACCGTTGAACATTATCTTCATATTGAAATATCTTTCGAGATCAAATTTTATATTTTTTTGAATTTTTTTTGCTATTTTTTAGATGGGTATAAAGTTTGTTGATCTAACGATTTCTGCACTATCCAAAACTAGTGATTTTGTACCCATCTAAAAAATAGCAAAAAAATTCAAAAAATTATAAAATTTGATCTCGAAAGATATTTCAATATGAAGATCATGTTCAACGGTTTGGATCGGCAATTTGAACTTTTAAATTCGAGATACGGACATGAAGAACAAGAGGTTTGGTGCTCCATGGAGCACCCTAGCCTATCTATCTATCTATCTATCTATCTATCTATCTCTCTCTCTCTCTCTCTCTCTCTCTCTCTCTCTCTCTCTATATATATATATATATATATATATATATATATTAGAATAAATTTCTACATAAAAGCACAAAGGAATACTGATATGTGACTAAAAAAATAATATTTCGTATGTATGAGAGTTTACTCACACTTCAAAGAAATAATAGCCTGTAGTCTTACATCCTCATGGAAATATCCGCTATGTCTTACCATTATCTTCAGTGCTTCCTCCAGGTATCTATTTATTAATTATGATCGAGGAACATTCTGTTTTAATATTTGATAATTCTCTTCCACTAAACAATTATTGTTAGTAGATAGTAATGCAAGTACTCACTAATAATCTCTGAATTTAAGCACCATCAAGCAATGCCCGCCAGCAACTGGCAGGCTATGTAAGGGTTTTCCAGGATTTTAATCTCCATCAGAATAATAAAAAAATAAAAATAAAATTGCAGGTGCATCATATAACAAACTTCACTTTTATTATTTGTATTAGTGCTTCATTTGCAGTACTTGAAATTTGTCAAGTGTTTTTTCAGATAATTTATGTTAGTATTATCGCACTTCATGCCTGACATTTTAGCAGCAACACCCCACATTATTTGGGTTATCTGCAAGTGTCATAAAGCAGTAGAAAGAACCTCAGGTTATTCCATAAAAGAAATGACTAATTTGCCCAATCTTCTCACATTACTCAACTATCACATGATGAATATTCTAGGCCCCAGTCTAAATTTTGATTTAAAAATGAAACACAGGAAGCTCAATTGACCTGAAATAAAAATTCAAATCATGTTGATATTATTACTGGGGAATTCATGTACCGATAAGTATGGTATACCAATCTAACTGCCTTGGTTTGTTGCAAGAACCTTGGAAATTACAGGATGCCTCGCAACTACAGTAAAATAAAGGTTGTTAGTATGTAACTAAATATGCCTTTCATTTTCAGTTCTCTTTTGCTGTGCCTAATCCTAATAGGCTCTATGCAAGTAACATGGATGAATAAACCAATATAGGGGATACGGTGCAAAGGCACTCTTCGTATGGAGCGCAAACAATCCAAGAGCTTGTGTGGCAGCAGCTTTCTCATCCAAAACTCCGGTTCTGACACTAATATTTCTCACTGTGGTCCTATCCTCAGTGTCTTCATCAGATGAAACACCACACAAGCCATTCTCGTCATCATCAGAATCATCTATGTCCACAGCAGAGCCATCATCAAGGTTGCATGATGTAAATGCTAATGGGACAACATGCTGAAGATACTGCGAAACAAAGAACAATAAAATTTTCTGGTTTGTGGATAAAGCAATTATGTTTATAAATTCTAAATCTCCCCAACTTATACCCTCGATAAAACTGGAGGGATCTTTCTGATATTTTTCTAATTATAATAGCCACTCTGCAATTTTTTAATACTCAAAAGCAAATTGACACTTACTTGTAAACTAAAGCACCATATCACTTAAGAAATTCAAAATCGGACTATTAAGAATTTAAGATATGCTTTTACTGAAATTATTTTACCTGTGTAAATCCGTCATCCAAAATTTCAGCAATGTTGCTAAAGAAGCCATGGGTGTATTCCCTCAGCTCACTAAAATCCAATGTAAAACCCTGGAATGCAAAGACGTAAAATTTGAGGCTCCAAATCCTAAAAAACATCTATTGTCCACATGCATCAAAGAGTACAGATGCAAAATCGAAGTTACCGAAAGTGCAGCCTCAATGAAAGGTGGTAAAATGGATTCCATCCTTGCCCTTCCCACCGCCATTGCAACTATTCCTACAAGTTCAGTTGCCCTGGCTCTAGCAACCAAGTCAGCATCATTGGTCAACACCATAAAGCACTTCATTAATTCTAGAACCTTCTCTGCATACGGAATGAAAGCTCCTTCAGCCGCAGAGGCCAAGGATCCTATTGCAGACTGCATTGGTACAGAAAAGACCACTTAGTCAAGTTTCTCTTTCATGTCTGACTCTACACATCTCAAAACATCTCTTAATAACTACAGAACATAGAAATAATACTTGCATGGATGCCACGAAAAGTGTTATACCCTTCATGCTGATGCTCACACAAACTCTTTTATTGATAAATGGAGGGTATTTTTTTTTCTGATTTCACTTTGTAATGTGTACCAACTACTTGTCACACTGCCATTTTGCTTTGATTTTGCAGAGTATAATGTCAAAACTAATAGATGTGTTAGAAACAACGTTAAGAAATGCACAGATTACAGTACCAACTATAAACATAAACTAGCCATTATATTACGAAAATTCCATTCAAAAGTATAGCCCAATGGCCACATTACTTGGTGTCCCCACTCCCTCCTCTGATGTGGAATTGTTTGAACTTAACCATTTCTTTTTTCTAATGGGTATGCTAATATTTCTTTTTCTATAAATATGGCTTTTCTTCAGCCAACTTTGCACAGGTAAGATTTAGAAATGGGATCAATAGAGTAAATAACATCCTGATCACAGGTACAATAGCTCAAAGAAGACAAACCATGCAAGTCTCCTGTAGATTACGGGGGCTTGTTTGCAAAGATGTGATCAATCTAGCCATTAATGCTTCCAAATATGGGAGAATCTCTGCACCCATATCCTCACAAAAAGCAGCCAACGCATAGTATGACTTTTCCTGTGCAAAATAAGTTTTAAGCATTGTCAAATGAACTCGTGAACTACTTCAGAAAGACCCCAAGGGACTCTTACGAAGACACCAGTTTTGACAAGGAACATACTGAAGTTTTATGAGCCATGACTTCTCCTCAGTTTTGTTTCATTTGTGTGAAGTTACATGTGTGGGGCAAGATGGGATCAGTTAGTATAGTTAATGTTTTACTAGCTAAATTAAGCCTCATTTCTTTGCTTTTCATTACTGGATTAAAAATCCATTGAGAAATTTACTATCATGTTAATATTACTACACTACAATGCCCCAGTGTGACAAGGTGATAACATATTTGCCCATAACCACAAGTTTACAGAAAGGTTAGCAAATTTTGAAACAGTTGTTGATAAAAACACAAAATTTCAGTACCTTCACTTCATCTGATGGATCCTCCACGGCATTTAGAATGCATGGAAGTACAGATCCATAATGTGACAGTATTTCAGTCTGAAGATGCTCAGCAAACTGACCCAGAGCAAAAGAAGCTGCCCCTCTGACCATCTGTTCCTGATCCTTCAAAGCTTCCAAAACAATTCTTAAGCAATCCTCAAGCTTCCCTGTTAAGAATCCATAATATTAGAAGATTCATGCAGACAACATGCCAATTCCAATCTAGATTCTGAGTTTCAGAACCATGATTAGATCTATGTAATCGATTTACATTGTAAATTTCCATAAATATTTTGTGCATGCATGCTGATTTGAAATTTAGTTCTCTGCTTGTGAGAGGCTATGTCAGCCTTCTTTAGATAATGCAAGATTGGAATTCTGGTCACCAAACTTCCCGTGAAACACCACATTTGTCATAAGACTTTCATTTGCAACACATCAATCCTTGAATTTTCAAAAAAAAAAAAAAGTAGACCCTCGAATTTTGCATCCTGATATCAAATTGATTCTTGAACTTGGGAACAGAATTCAATTTGGTCCTTCAAATTCTTTCAGAATAATCAAGTTAGTCTCATAACTCATCCTCAAGCAGACTAATTAGATCATTTGAGGAAGTCCAAGAAATGACTCCTTTTCAAAAAGTCTAAGGACCAATTTGGTGCAAACAGAAGTTCAAGAATGAGCATTTTTTTTTAATTTCAGGGGCAAACTAGGACTTCTTTGTTTTGAAGAATCAAGGACCAATTTAGCTGATGAAAATTTGGACACCAAATTTATTTTGTTGAATAAGTTCAACGACTACACCTGAATTTCTCTCCGAGACTATGTTTTGAATCAGACGTTAATTTCGGATACTACCGATGCTTATGTGAAATAACCACTTAATGTCACCTCTGAACAGCAGTGTAATGCAGGTTTAAATTCTAGGATAAATGCTGAAATTGAAGTCCTTAATTTATAGGATGAACGTGCTTCTTTTGCTATTTCTTAAATATATCTTGGCTTAAATAAAATGTTCTGATAATTACCTTTCATTATCTCAGCACAGCCCTCTGATATGACCCCCAGTGCAGTTACAGCCGCCTCACGGAACTTAGGGTTAGGGTTCTGACAGCTCAAAGAGGCAAATTCTGAGATAGGGCCCAACACTTGTTTAGGCAAATTGATAGCCATAATATCAATGACCTCCGCAGCTGCACGGTCTGCTGCAAGGTCAGCATCTTCATCATCCTCTCCAGTTGTTGACTCTGTAAGCATGGGGCACATCACTTGAAGGATAGGGACGACTAATTTGTGCTTTTTTAGGATGGAGGCCTTGTACTTTGCAAGCCATGAGACTATTTGGATTGCCTGATATCACAAAAGTTAATGACAGATAGTAACTACATTTGTACTTAGTATAAAGATTTCTTAAGTCATTGTTCCTCTACATCTGAGCAGTCTTAGATTTCAGCTAATAGGTCATGGATGCAGTTTTCAGATTGATACGGCTCTGAAAGAATAGTAAAATTTGTTTGTAGGTGCCTGCACACTTGTTCAGGTAGTATGACTAACTGCGGATGATCTTCTATAGAAATTCAATGGGAAAAAACAGAATTTAACAATGTCAAAATATTATCAGTAAAAATAACAGCACATATTACATTTTCAATTTCCAGTGTCAACAAGTCATTTAGTATATGTCAGTATAGGAGATGCCCCATAACCCTTTTTTATTCCTTTTGAAGTGATGAACATAGGCTTCAAGGTCAAAATAAATAAAAGGGAGTTCATGTTGCACCAAAGCAGATGAGGTAATGTACCTGATGACGTATGTTAACATCCAAGTTTGGGCTAGAACAGACTTCAAGGGAGAATTGCACAATGGATCTGACTGAGTCACCAAGAAGTGGGGCTGGGGACTCTATCAGCTCATCAAATATCTCAAAAGCAATTGAAGCAACATCATCTTCCCCATTAGCAAGGCATTGCCTCGATACATTCAAAATCGGTAGTATGAACTGCTGAAATACTTTCACCTGTAATTTAATCACTGATGGATTACAAACAGGATAAACTGTTTTTAAGAAGTAATAAAAAGGATAACCTAAAAAAAAAGTAAAATCAACAAGACAATCTAGCAAATTCCTTAAAAATAATGTAAAGGTAACTTACATCACTTCCATCATTGATAAACTCTATAAAGGATCCAACAGCCCTGACAAAGAAAGTCAAGGAAGAGATATCATAGATAAACATACAACAAATTGCTAATGTATTTTTCATGTAAAACTTGTGTCAGGAAAGAGCTTTGATACCATCTGATCACAAACACTATTTTAGCTACTGATATGAATAACCATAATAAAACAACTGCAATAAAGTAATACAACTTATGGATTATTATCATTCTATTTCATATTTTTCCTCTCTAATCATGTGGTGAGAAGTTCTGTGGCGCGCGAGAGTAGAATTGTTCTTCAACTTAACTTTTATTTGGACCACCTCCTATTGCTGGCATACTTAATCTAGATGACTAGAAAAATGTTTTAAACAAAAGAAAAACGCACTTTATGGCAGCAACTCTTACACGGGTGCTGCTCTCATCTTGCAGGCATTTTAAAAGGATTGATTGTAAATCTGCCAGATGGGACTGGAACGTGGGCCCAATAGTTTCAGTTAGAGAGCTGAACAGGATCAGAGCAACCTAAACATAGACATGGAAACAGAAATTAACAAACATAAATGGATAGATCTACTATTGCCTGGGCTCCAGGAATTGTTGTAAGTATCCTGTGTTTACACATTTATTCATTTAGAGTTTTCAAATTCTACATGCCATAGGGAATTGATAGCAGCAAACCAATGTTTTAATTGACATTGATATGCACCAATATCTGCTGGATGATACTCCCACAAAAGGTCTGGCATGCATTTTGATATTTTGAATGAATTGTTCTCATTAAAAAGAAAAACAAAGCCCAATCAGACATGGAGATGAAAAGTTTGCAAGTTACAGCAGGACTAATGCAAATGAAGGCTTGCCATTTTCATCGTCAATATTACCCTCTATCACTGGCAAGAGCAGATAAAGCACCCATGACATTAGGTGTGATTGATTTTATTATCTCAATTCCCCCCTACATCTTTGTACTTCCTCATATTTTTGTGTCATGCTGATGAGCTACTTAGTCTGAATTTGGTGATGAGCAGTTTGGCAATTGCAGTTTTTTTCCCATTATATACACTGAAGGAAATTGAAATGACGAGAAAATGATGTTCTTAAATGCGAGAGAATTTACGGTACACTAACCTCTCTGTGCTCCTCCTGGGGACTATGACTGCATTGGAACAGAAAAGGCAACAAATCAGGCCAATCTCCCCCAGGAACTGCATATTTAGCTATAACACTCACGACATTCGCACTAGCTCTTCTCACAAGTGAACTGAAACGGTAATAAACAAAAACACTTGTGTCATGAAACAGGAAACACTAAACAATTTGTTTGAACCATTCAAATAAGAGCAAACAAAAATCGACAGGTGCCAGATGGCATCCCTGAAAGTCGAAAGTGGATAGAAACAGACTTACCTATTATCGAGAGTGATGCTGTCGAGTAAGGCAGATTTAAGAGAGGCCTTGTCAGACCGAGAGAGCTTGGGCCAGTGAGACGTCACCTTCTTGCGGAGGAGCACGGCGGAGAGCTGGCGCACGTTAGGCGACTTAGCGGTGCGGAGGTGGTGCACCAGAGAAGGGACCACGTTGGGGTCGCGCGCCAACCGCTTGATCTGCTCCTCCGCCTGCCGCCTCGCGTCGTTGTCAGGCATTAGAAACTGTATCAGTAACAGCTCCAGTGACTGCGCCATTTTTCGAGAGGGGGTGCTAGGTGGAGGCGGCGGTGCCGGAGCTGTCCTGTCCGTGATGTTTTTTGCTTAAGCAGAAGCGGTCGGAGAGTGTCGACTGCCGGCTGGCGGCCAAGAAGCAACTAGGGTTTTCGCGCGGCTTTAGTACGTTGCTTTTTTTATATATCGGATGTGGGTCTACGGTAGCAACGCATAATGCCCGTTTGTAAAGGGCCCCATTCCGAACCATGACAAAAATAAAGTATTTATTAACAATATTATTCATATTATTAGTATTACTATTAATAAGATTACTGTTATTAGCCAAAACAGCGACAAAACAATAATAAAAGCAAAATAATAATAATTAATTAATTATAGTCATAGTAATAATGAAAAAACAATAATCATGGTACTAATAAAATAATTTACAATACCATCAATATTTACAATTAATGATCATAATCAAAATATAATTAATATAATTACAATATTATTAATAATAGTAATCTTCTTTAAATGACAACGAAAAAGAACAAACATCATTAGGGATGTCAATGATATCATTTTAACTCATTGACCAGAGTTGTATCATATTCGATAAATATTGATAAAGATTTTTTTCATTAACTTATTAAATATGAATAAGATTTTTTTTCATTAAGTAAATGGATAATGGTATAAATATAGATCGTTTTCTATAGGATAAATTATTAAAAAATAACTTATAGTATTTCCAATATAATTATCTCCTGTAATATTTTTTTATGTTAGTTGTGTCGAATTTTGTGAATTAATTACTATTAATTATAATTATTATATTTCTCATATTTCACCTTGTGATAAATTATATCTTTTAAAAATATTTAGCAGAGTATTTCTTAAAATAGTAGGATGGGATAATGTAGGTTTTATTTTAGATTAGCAAAGAATATGTGTCATTCCCTATCTTCATTCTTGCATGACAAATATTGTATAATTTACTAGTATATTTGTATCCTGCTTTATTCATTCTTCATGACTTTCGTTGTTTAATTAATGTTATTTTGATATTAACTTTTTCATAGACGCACAATTAGAACTCCAAAAATAAAATAAAAAGTTGTTTTGGTCACTACAATCTTCATTTTTACAAGAGGTATATCTGATATTTTATAATTATCAGATGCTGAATAAATAAACACCTTCAATACATACACTCTTTGTAATATAACATAGTGTAGATACATAAGATACAATTTTTGCTTTTAATATGTTTGTTTTCTAGTTAAAATGTTTCACAAGAAATATTTATATTTTTTAATTTGTTTGTTTTGAAAAAACTCAATTTGAAATTGATTGTATAGTTATATTTTGATTTCATATTAGTAAAATAAAGATGTATTTCTATAAAAGGAATGAATTTAGATGTTTTTTATAAATGATGATAAAATTAGTTAATATTTTAGTATTATTGGTTAGCACCCAATACTGTTTCTTTATTTATTGGGTAAGAATAGAATATGGATAAGTCTAATTTTAATGGTTAAGAATACAAGTAATTTTAAAATAAGTATAATAATGAAAATATTTGAAGAATTAAAGAGGCCAGAATAATAATACCACAAAAATGTTTGTCTATCAACATTTATACGAAGATGACCGAAATAACACCATATTTATGATCATATTTTATTAAAAAAAAAGTAGAACGAGATTTCCTAAAAAAAAACATTTCGATTAGAAGTAAATAGAAAATTACGGTTTAAATTTCGGGACTAGCTCTTTATCTTTAGTATGAAAATAATCACCCATAAGTACGAATTAGAATAAAATTACATTCTATATTATTATCATTTAAATTTAGAAACTCTCAATAGCAAACCAATCTGATTAGATGAATATGAACAATTCCACACCAATTTGGTGCATTGGACTATTGGAGCATTACAGAATAATTACTCGTGTAGAACCTCAAGGGAGTGTTTGGCACTCAATGGAATAGCAAAAAATTGGAATAAAATAGCTATTCCGACGAATTAATTTGCCAAACGAATTTTAGACTAAGTAGAAGAGTGCGGAATAATGCTAATCCGGTATACCAACTTATGGGTGGAATACCGGATTAGCTCTAAATCGGAATAACGATTATTGTTTGATTATATTATATTATGATTATGATTATGATTTATATTATTATATTATTATATTATATTTATGATTATAATTTATTATTATATTAATATTATGATTATTATTTATTATTATTATTATCATTATCATTATTGTTATTATATTATCGTTACCATTAGTATTATTATATTATTTATTATTATTATAAATATAATTTTAATATTATATTATTATATTATGAATATAAATATTATTATTTTATTATTATATTATTATGATCAAGATTATTTATTATTATATTATGATGATTATGATTATGATTATTATTACTTATTATTATTTTATTATGTTGTATTATATTATTATATGTTGATTATAGTGATGATTAATTTATTATTATATTATTATAATTATAATTAATTATAATTACTTTTATGATTATGATTATATTTTTATGGTTATATTATTATGATTATGACTATAATTATTATTATCATGATTATGATTATGATTATTATATATATTATATTATTAAAATTATGATTATTATTATTATTATTATTATATTATAATTATGATTGTAATTATAATTTTTTATTATTATATTACTATATTATGATTATGTTTATATTTTTATTATATTACTATTATAATATTAATATTTATTATGATTATTTTTTAGTACTTTATTATTATTTTATTATGTTGTATTATATTATTATATGTTGATTATAGTTATGATTAATTTATTATTATATTATTATAATTATAATTATTTATAATTATTTTTATGATTATGATTATATTTTTATTATTATATTATTATGATTATGATTATGGTTATATTATTATGATTATGACTATAATTATTATTATCATGATTATGATTATTATATTTTGATTATATTATTAAAATTATGATTACTTATTATTATTATTATTTAATTATATTATAATTTTTTATTATTATGTTACTATATTATGATTATATTTATATTTTTATTATATTACTATTATAATATTATTATTTATTATGATTATTTTTTATTACTTTATTATTATTATTATCTTTCTATTATGATTATTATTTTACTATTATTGTTATTATCATCATTATTAGTATCATAATTATTCATATTTTAACTAGAGTAATAACTGCCAAACGATATTTTCACTCCCCAAATTGTCAAGAATACCACTCTTCTACCACTCTTCAAAAAAAATACTATTCTATCACTATTCCAAAATTACCACTCTTCCAAAACTATTCCTTAATTTGTCAAACGAACCCAATAGGATAGTATATTTCACTTTACATTCATATATAGAGTACAAAGCGTCCCAAAATTAACCAAAAGAAGAAAATGAATACATACTGGAATGATGACAATCAATTCACGCCTACCATTATTCTCAAGATTAATAAATATGGTGTAATACAAACTAAAAATGTAATGAACAAATTTGGGCCTTCACTCTCCCAATTCCTCCAACTAATTAAAGAATTAGAAACCACACTTCTTCCTCATACAAAACAGCCACCGTATGCCTCCTGCCATCCCAACCGGAACTAGGAGGTGCAAGTCACCATTAAAAAAGATAAAACAAAAATAAAACATATAAATATATATTTTCCACAACCGGCTTTTTGTTTTTTCTATCTACAGATTGCCTGCTATACTCTCTACTAGACACAAATCCAAATGACCAAACAATATATGCTTCTCTAGTTACAGTCCAAGCCGCATTCCTCCAAAAGGGGTCCATCTCCCTTGGCAAGGAATGGGTCGATACGAACCCACAAGAGGGAGAAGATGGAAGCAAGGAGAATAGACCACACAATGACGATGGTAGGTGTTCTGTTTTGCCGGCCAACAAGACCTTTCAAGAAAGGATAGAGATGGACAATCACCCAGAAAGCGAAGAAAAGTTTGCCGAAAAGTGGTCCCCATGACTCATATCCATTGTTAATGGCGTTTGACACACCAGCGACCACACCAATAAAATTGAAGATCAGAAGGGTTGTCGGAGGGATGAGAAGTGTGGTCCATTTGAAGGTGTACAGCTCAGAAAATTCCTCATCATCTCCAGCTTTGGACGTGACAGTGAAATTTGTGTCGATACCAGCCAAAACCTTCAACAGGCCCTGGAAAACTGCAAAGAGGTGAGCGGAAACACCTCCGATGACCCAGAACTGCTCATTTCTCCACCAGTCATCTATCCTGACACCACTCCATCTCATTTCCAGGATTGAAGTCGCAAAAATGCAGATGAAGAGGGACATGAACCAAAGACTGGCCACATTGTTCAGCTACAAGAGTAAAAATAGAAATTAGCGAACATGTAAGATTCAGTAACACCTGCTCTATATCTATCTTCCCTTTTCTGCTTAACCCCAGATGTTCTGTAACATACTAGGAAGATATTGTTCTTCGAATAGTAACTAAATAATTAAAATCTCATGCTAGATTAAAACTAGATCTAAAATTTTGTAACATACCTCAGGTGTTATGAACTTTCCTGTGAGCAAACAAACAGCAGGCAAGGTACAGTAAGCAAGAAGGGGAATAGAAGTCCATGGATAAACCACTGAATTAATGTAGGATAACCTCTCTAGCCATTTCAAACCACCACCATAACCATACCAGATAGGGCAGTGTCTGCTGAAGAAAATCTCAACAGACCCAAGGGCCCACCGAAGCACCTGGTTGAGACGATCAGAAAGATTGAGAGGCGCAGATCCTTTAAATGCAGGTCTCTTTGGCACACAGTAAATTGACCTCCACCCATGACAGTGCATCTTAAATCCTGTAAGAATATCCTCTGTGACTGAACCATAGATCCACCCAATCTGAAAGAAATAAAATGGAAAGTTATTGGAAGTAACTAATAATACATGCCAATCAAGATAATACCACCTCTTTAACTGATGCAAACTGATGCAAAGTAATGTGGAGTATAAATGAGATTATCCTTCATTTTTATATTTATTAATTTCAAAGGTTTTATTTATGTATGCATAGAAAACCAAAATCATGCAAACCTCTTTTCCCCAGTCAGTCTTGTCCTCATAACCACAACTAATGACATGAATGGCTTCCTTCAAAAGAGATGCAGGATTAGCACTCTTAAGGGTACCGCCATTCTCAAGTAAAGTTGATGCAACAAACACGGGGGACTGTCCAAACTTCTTCTCCAGCTTTTGTTCTGATATGATAGCAGGTTTCTCACCATCTTTCCCTGTTAACCACAGTCTACTGTTAATCCATTCGACCTTTTGATAGAAAAGTTAATAAATAGGACTTCAATTTGCATTGAGGAACAGTTTCTTCTGCTAAAAGCCCATGAAATTCACATGCCCATAAGAAATTGTCTGTCAAAGTTTTCTTTCATTGATGATGACATTATGGCGCATAATTAAAAGATGTAGAAGGCTAAAATTAGAATATAATATTTCTTGAAGAGGACCTTAGACTTGGCAAAGCCAAGAAAGGACAGTGAACTTAAATGTATTACTTATTTACATACAATACAGCACTACATATTTGGGCCTCTTTAAAATTAATTATATCACCAACACATACCTTCTGCAACCTCTTTGATTCCATCAAGGGCAAACACAGGGGCTGCATTATCGGTTTTCCTGAAGAACTTGGGTTCCTTCTTCTTGGATTTATCGCCCTTCTTCTTCTTCCTAGAGCCACAGCAGCAGCAGCAGCACCACTTGGGCCAGCAGTTGCATGTCCTGGACGGAGGCTTCTTCTTTTTGGGAGCATCATAACCATAAAGAGCCTGTCTTCTGAACACGCAGCCCGTTCCCACATAAATTGGTCCTTGGATCCCATCCAAGCCTTTCATGTTTATCTATATATAGACATGGCAGGAAGCAAGAGTCATAAATCTTTGATTTGAATTTGTGGAGGATTATACAATGGGCCCTCTATCAGACAACATTGACAACTGGCATTTTTGTTTCATTTATTCTAGTTGGCCCAAATGTGTTTATTTGGGTCTACCAGGTGAATTTGGTGTTCAGGCAGGATTAAGCCTACTTAAACTGATAGTCACGCAAATCCAGAAAACTCCACAGTTCTTGTGTAATACTGCCAAAATGTTGAATGCAATGATGCTTACATCAAAGAAGACAACGTTGCGATTAGCATATCGATCGTGTCGATCAATGCCATCAAATCTCTGTGGGAATTGCACGTAACATATTCTCTTTGCCACCAAGGGATCCATCATGAAACACATTGCTTCTCTCAAAGCTCTGCTGTTGTTGAAGTAGTGGTCACAATCCAAGTTCAAAAGATAAGGAGAATTCGTTAGCACAGCAGACACTCGAACCTGCCCAAAAGAAAGAAGTCAGTAACAACACTGGCACCTGGAAAAAAAAAAGAATCAGGGTATACTTGCTGGTCAATTGATCATATTACATTTGTTTGTTATACATGCTGCCTGTGGTTGGTGCCAAGTTCTAACATATAATATAAGACCTATATGTGATTGGACTTTCATTTGGCTTTCTCGTTATTTTGTTTGATTTGCAATTATTTCAGAAACACAAGTTCCAACCCAATATTCTTCTAAGTTTTCACTGATCATTTATTTTGCTCCATGCAGTTCCTAAAATGGTCCGTAAGATACTTTGACCATGGTGGTATGACATTTCCTGATCATAGATCGACGTAGGGGCTCCACAAATCCTTCTGCGCACTAAAGAAGCAAATAGGATTTACCAGGGCATTCATTGCACCAGCCTTCTTGTGATGATTGTAACCTGGCCTCTTTTCTCTTGAGACATAAACCAAGCGCGGTAATTCATTACCATCCTCATCATGCCCACCACTTTGACCCAAAAACACCTAATTTTATGACAAAAAGCAATTAGTTTACAATTATCAAAGAAGATGAAGAAAATACTTCTCAACAAATTTCTAAATGATGCCAAATTCTTTAAAGTCTATACCTGAATCATGCCAGGGTGATCACGGATGTTGTTTCCAGGCCAAGGAGTTCCATCCTGCATTGTCCAACCTTCTTCTGGAACTTTTTGGGCCTTTGCAACCAAGGCGTTTATTCTCACTTTGAACTCCTCATACTCCCTCTGTCATCCAGAAGAACAATGTAACAAACTACTAACAAAAAAGGAACAAACTTTACAGATAGAGAAGACAATGACGAGCTAATTTACCTTCATTGCTCTCCGTTCCCTGATAAATGATGGCATCACCTTGTCTTTTAAGTAATCCATTTTTTGCTGGAAGTACCATTCTGGTGCACGTGGTTCAATATTGAACTTCTTGCAAAATGGAACCCATTTCTTTGCAAACTCAGAAGTCTCAGACAAGGCCTCAAAGGTCAGCATTGCAGCACCATCATCAGAGACATAGCAAGAGAGCTTGTCAACAGGATAGTCTACTGCCAAGATGGACAGAACAGTGTTTGCTGTGACAAGAGGTGGTTCCTTCATGGGATCAACTGTACTCACAAATATATCAACTGCTGAAAGCTTTGATGGCTGACCTTCCTTGTCATACCTGAACAGATACAGAACATCAAACTAGATAGTAAATACTCCGACTAAGGAGGGAAAAGAAAAAGGATTATCAAGGAGCAATCAACCTGTAAATTATCATGACAACTGATACAGTGCAGCATTATTTTTCTTTTCTTTTTTTATTTTGCTTGGTTTGTGCATCAGCCTTGAAAATTAACACCCAACCAAAAAAGCATATTGGATGTTTGAATGTGATTATATTGATATAGAAAGGTTAGCTCCAGCAACACCACATAAGCCTTATTGCATATCTACTCGGTATTGTACATAAAGCAACCAACCTTAGTGCTAGACGGTCAAGATAGGTCTCCCTCTCAATGGGAAGCCACTTCGGGAATTGATCAAGAACCCAAGAAATTGCAAACCAGATCTCACAAATAACTGATATGAGCCAGAGTGCAAATGCATCATGGACAGGATGAGTTACTCGGTAGTGAAAGAAAAATCCAACAACAACCAGACGTATTATAATAATAATCCTGTATGGGTTGATTTGGCTAGATGGGAAAGGCAACTTCCTCGACAATGGTTGTCTTGCTTCATCCATTCTGCATGACAGATTCAAAAACAAAGTCACGATATCTAGTATTGTAATTTCGGGTTATTAATGCTAAAATCGATGTTTTTTTTATTGATTAAGCAACTCATTGCATTTTTAATATGATATCCTTTCAGAAGAAAATAAATGTGATATGATTCGTGGTGATGTTCTAATGAAGAAAATATGAAGTTTGCCAATTCATAATGGACGGCAACATGGGTAAACAAAACCAGAACAACAGTACGATGGTTAGTGGAGTGGTTAAGAAAAAAAATTATCTTACAATGGGAGATCAAGCCCATCATCATCACCATCCCCACCATCATTCCTCATTTGGTGCATCTTGTCCTGCTTCTGCTTCCATAGTTCCATCCTCTCTTTCCATGCAACACTTCCATAACCATATGCTGCCAGATCCTTGGAAGGATCCATCGATCTTGGTTGCACTACAATAACACAAATATGTTGCAGTGAATTTAATGTTAAAAAATGGATATCTTTTTGGTACATAAAGATGCTCCACAGCCACAGGTATAAAGTAAAATTCAGAAAAGACATTATAATAAATATAAATATTGAAAGCAGCGATAGTAATTATTAAGTGCATATAAAATGTGAATATGCAATTTCAAGTATTTCAATGAGACTCAATAATAACATTCACCAATTGAGAAGCTTTAATCATGGCAAAGAAAGACCAAAGCACCTGGAATACTAGGATCTGTGTACGGAAGTGGGTGAATTCTCTTTCCACCACCACCCATGAAAGAAGGTACCAAAGCATGTTGCTCGGGGGGGATGTCATCAACCTATAATTGCAGAAAACAGTGAGAACCCCACCATCAGCACAAGCCTGCTGCAGTATGTATATTAAGGATCACCAAACCTGTACCACATTCCAGAGTACAAACTGGCCCAGGTGCATACAGTTCAATTACAACAACAACGAAGCCTTTAATCCCAAATAAACTGGGGTAGGCTAGAAATGAAACCCAACCCAAAATGCATGCAGTTCAATTCATCCTCAATAAATAATATACACCAGTGAAATTTGCCCAGTCATGGCACAGATAGTAGGAGGGGCAAAGAGGGGGGGGTACCATCTGGCCATTGGTAAGAAGAGGGACATTTGGAACTGTTTGGAAAGAATGGGGCAAGTCATAGTCTCGACCACGGCCATAGCTTAGGTGACTATGGAGCACAGACTCGACATCATCATCAGCACCCATGTCTTTGAATTCATTCTCAAGATCATCTACACCATCCTCATCCTCATCTCCATCTACTCGAGCGCATCCTATAAAATGTTCATAGTTGAGGCCATTGTTAGTTTACTCGGGTTATAGAGGATTTAAAGAGTGAAATTTCTGATGATGAATTGTGACTATGCTGATAACTTAAAAAATAGATAACAGCACTACAGAGAGTGTATAGACTCAAGTGTCATGGACTTCCCTTTAGAACCTACAATAATGAGGTATGAAACAGTAGGGAGTTATGCTCAGAATAGCTAGTACTGAATGATGCAAAATTTAAGTGTGCATTAAGAAAAGAACTTTGAAATACCTTTCTGAGTGTTCATAAAAGCAACAACAGCCAACAAACTATTCATTTATAAATGTTTCTAAAAGTTCATAAAAGCTAGAAATTATTATCACCTTCTACAGTTAGATTGTCACTAACCAACTAGTAGTAAAATTATCCATGAAACTCTTTAGTTTTTTAACATTCAAATAAATTTGCATGGGGCTCTATAGAAAATTATTAAGCTTATAGAAAACAGTTGTGATTGCTCTACACTCCTTTAACTTCCATTCACATGCTATGAAAGCATAGCAGCACCATGTGGACAGGAACTAATTGCTGAAAAGAAAGTCTGATTTGAGTTACTATAAACCTAAGAATTGAGTTACCTTTGTGGCGTTTAAGACGGGTTTTGCACTGGGGGCAGACCTGGTTGCCTTCCCGACGCTCATACTCGTAGCAAATCTTACACATCGGAAATGCGCACTCATTACATGCTACAAAGAGCTCCTTGTCCTCATTGAGCCCCACATTATCCCCGCATATCTGGCAAATCTGGCTGTTCATCTGTCGCAGCGGTCTCTGTTTTATGATGAAAAAGAAAGAAACTTAATATTTCAGTAACTCACCAATCCACGATAAACTTAATTGTTATGAGCTCTTCACTAAAAAACCTTGTTTCCAGTTAAGCCAAAGTAGTACACCAGATGGGATGAATCTTATATAAAGAAAACACAGATGGTCCAAAAACAATTAAGAACCCGGGAAAATAATTAATGTTGGGAGTCTTGGGACGGATGGAAACAGCTAAAGAGATGTTTATTTTCTCAACAAAATTCTGTGCTGAATATTACCTCAAATACCAAAAATAAAAACATGCAAACAATATAGAACAATAATATAACCAAACTGGGCTGTTACTGTAACAAACTGTTAGGCTGAAGGAGCTTGTAAATCGGTACCTTCCAAGTGTCCAACCAAATCATAGGTCAATTTCAGAGAAATCACTCCCCAAATGAATATAATTATTACAGAATAATTCAAAGCTCAAAATTTCTCCTTGTATTTGTGATGATGGCTTATCAAACTGAAACTGGTACTTGGTACCTATACCAGAATCTCTTACTACATTCCTCAAATCAGCCCCAAATTTCAATTTTAAAAAAATGGTAGAACTAAGAGATAAATCAGAAATTAGGGGAAGAAAAGAACATACCCCAGATTCGCCTTCCCGGCGGATGACAACGAGCTCATTTCTGTTGTGTGAGCCGGCGACTAGACCCGCACTCGCCTCCATTTCGGCCTCTCACGGCTCTCTCCCTCTCAACTCTTCAACTCCAGCAATGCTCCCAAATTCCACCAGATCTAGCGCAGGAGCTCTCCAGTCAAGCACAGAACCCGGGTGAAAAGACAAGAGTCAGACCTGCAATTCCCACATCTGAAGTGGAACAAGCAGATTGCACAGGCGCACACACTCTCCTTCTCTCTCTCTTTCTCTCTCCCACCTTTCTTCTCTGTCTCTGTTAGTGAGGTGGCCTCTTATTATTATTCGTTTCTTGTTAACACATCCACATCCAACTGTCCAAGAGAGAAAAATACAAAGGCCTCCACCGACAGAAACGAGAGTAACTTAACAAAGGGGAAAATGTAATTGACCAAAGCAACAGGGACGAAACAGCAAAGGCAAGTCGCACAGACGCACAGTCCAGCCGAGTGTCCCACTGGTTGGTGAAATGGCGAATTTCTGAAAGGAAAGTATAATAAGTATTTGCAAAAGAGACCCCAGCGGCTACGTGCTTTCTGTCTCTGACTCTTTGTACCTGTTCCCTCGAAGCAAATATGTAACGGGTCGCTGACCAAATGGTACTGCTCTGCGATATCGGAGAGTAAATGTAATGGTCCCGGCATTAAATTGGGTTTCTGTAATGAGACATGAAGGGGCGGCAACACAGTTACACAGAGGATTCTGGTCCAGCGTAATCCTCAGACCCGAAAAGATGAGAGGTATGATCAATTGAATCCTGTTCCTTCAGACAAAATCTGTTTCTCTATTGTTTTACAGCACGTGACATGCTTTTACATAAATAATTATATGGAAGGTTTCAGAGACGATCTGAATGAAGTTCAGAGACGAAGGCAAGTGGAAAAAAACAGTGCGTCAAGAAAGAGAAGGAGATGGAGAGAGGGAGGTAGTCGGTAGGTGGAAGGTCAGCTTGGCTGCTGCTGAGCTGTTATTGTCGTCAATACCTACACTAATTATTTTATTTAAACTACCCAACAAAATTAATTCATTGAGAAAAAAATAAAAATATCCGATTTTTATCATGTCTCAAAGTGCGGTGTACCTATGGGGTTCCAAAGGACTGTGACCTGTGATGTAATTTTATAGTAAAAGAGAAAAAAGTATATTGAACATAATTAGAAGAGATGTGAATATGCTTTTTATTATTGCTTCGTCTAGATTTTTCAATTATATGTGATGCTTGTTGGAGTGCTATTGATATGAACAGGGCCATATCAAGATAGATGTCAGTCGGCGCTTAAATGTCCCTTCAGTTTACTAAAAAATAAAAAAAAATTGATCTAAATATTTTATTTTTTTAAATCAGACACTTCGTACCGATTATTTCTAGTTCCGCCCCTGAATATAAATAAAAAACATATCACGCCTGAATAAAGAGTCCACACAAGCAACATTCCGCCCTTCAGAAAACTTTGAGGCTATTTTTTTTGTTCGTTCTAATTATTTATGTAACAATTAAAAATAAACTTTATCCCGGTATGATATATTGAATTTTATTCTGCATACCGCAAGAACAGTACATGTGATTAAGTGATTATGTGTATAATTAATAGAGATACTTTACAGGTATGGCTGGGCCGGACCTGTTCGCTGATTGAACCGTACTGTCCCACGACCCGGGACATATTAATTGTGGCCATTTAATGTGTGCATCGCAAATTATAAAAAACGGAATGTGCTTGCCGGAGGTATCTAATTCAAAATCATTATGTAAATAATTATTCAGATATTACAAATAATTGGACAAGTTCGTTTTACACTACCAACAAAAAGAGTTACTTGCATATTTGATAAGAGAAGGGTTGCCATTAAAATTAAATATCAAATAACTATTATTTAAATTCTTAAATAACAAAACTAATTGAAGGAATATTTTGTAAATATCATCTTATATATGTATACAAAAAAATATATCATTTCAATATTATTTATATAGGCATCAAGCGTTAATAAAATCAACGGACCAAATTTTACAATTTAGACACGTTACTTAATGGCTATTCAAATAAAGTTATTTTTTTTTATTTTTCATATACATACAATTGAGATGATATAGAATACATCTAACGGTTCATATTTTTAAATTTATATATAAATAAATAAATAGGCACCATGGGCACCAAAAAAATGGTAATTGAATCTCTTCTCATTTGATAATGGGTTATTTAGTAATATTTTCTTAGAAAATATAAATAGAAATATAAGTATCTTAATTCACGATTTTCTAGCATCTTGAAAAAAAATACGATATTCACATACTTATCATTTTCGGTTATTTTAATAATTGTTATTTTTTTTCAAATATAAATGCTTGAGAATTATATACTTTAAAGTTTGTTCTTAGTGAATTATGATAAATAATAATTACGCCCTCAAATTTTATTAAAACTAAATATTCGTCAAATTCAAGACTTCTAATATCTGTTCTGAGTTCTTCAATTAGGAAAAAAATAACAAAATAAATTTCACGCCGCAATCTAAATAACAGTATCCCTCAGCAAACCTTACTAATTAGTATAGATAGCTTTATCGCTTTAATAATTCAATGCACTCGCATAGAAGGCTCAAAGTCTATTATTTTGTGTGTGTTTCATATTTTGAAAGTTTATATGCGCATAGGAAAATCGTGGAATTCTTACGCGTCCGGTGTCCCGACTCGTCCAAAAATATAAAACCAAATGATGTAAAAGATCCTAATTCCTATTATATACTTTGGACCTACTTTTAGTTGGGTCTTGATTTGAGTCGTACAAGCCAACCACCAATCTTTAGTTACAAATACAAGAGGTGGGTTTATTTGGTGGGACCACGGTCCCTATCTCACTCCACACAATTTACTGATTAACATGTAAAGGCAAAGGGAATCTACAACATAGAGTCCGAATCTGCTGTTATTTTTTTTGGGATAATATGATTATATTATTCCGATTTGAATTATCAGATAAAAAACGAACGGATCAGATGAGTCACGAAGAAAGAAGAGAGAGAATAAATCAATCTTGTTTCTTTATTCTCGATCTGACAGTTTCGATCAAAATAACATAACCATATTATTCCGAGAAGAATAACAATATATTCAAATTCGGTTCTCTACTATATATCTCTCCATGCAGCCTTGCGGAAAAAAGGAAAGCAAAGACGAAAAGAAAATTAGATCCGTACTATTTTGTAATAACTGGTTAAAAGGAAACCAGTTGCCCCCCTTTTCACTAATTTATCTTGATCAAATTATATTGAAAATCAAAACCAGATCACTTCTTAACATGTTGTACGATTATAAAAATATAACTGAGGGATTTTTTTAAATAGAGCTCCATAACAAAAAGATTCATCATCATTTATATTAAATATGGATTCATAACGAGCAACTAATTAAATAATTGATGTTTTTGGTGATAATATGCCCGTAGGCCACCGAATTATTCATTTCTGGAGGTACGCAAGAGCCAGTAATCCCTGTTATTTTTTTATAAAAAAAATTGATCAAACTTAATACAGTATCACAAATTAGAAGTGTGGTGCCTATATGACAATATTTTTTATATTGGATTATTTTCTGTCATGTGCTACAGTAAATTTATCAAATTGATCAGCTACTACAAGTTTATGAATATATTTAAATAATTACTGTCAAAATTATCAAGTTAATTAAATGGGTCCGATATTTTTTTAAGGCAGAATGTCATGTATCTTAAAACTCAATTTCATCTGAAAATCATGATATCATATTACTTTTCAAAAATACAGAACCCTGAATCACATCCCCTGCCCCTACTTTTTTCCATGGCGGAATAGTTTTATAATTTTATTGTGTCTATACTAGCACCTCCTACATTTAAAAAGCAGCCCTTATTGTTAGAGTATGAACCGTTTAAAAAAAATCCAATGAGCAATTTTAATTATGGCATAATTCTGCCATAGCTTTTCATGATAGCTGATTTGGATTCCAACAATCCCTTGTGGTCCAATATATTATCGTGTTGGGATTTTATGATGCTTAAGGCATGCAAAATTTTAATACTTTAAGATAAGGGCACGAAAAATAATAGTTGTGTAATTGAAATCAAACCAAATCTAACTAAATCCTATAGTAATAGTAACTTTGATGCGTGATTATTCGAAGAGGTTTAATGTAGACTCTTTAAATACTTGAGCACACACCATAAAAAGCACCACAGGAGGGTTATCCACCAGTATTCATCAAATTGTCTGATAAATTTGATAATTCTAAGAGATTTTTTTTTTATAAAAAAAGGTCCATAATTAGAGTTAGGATTACACTGGACGTGGCTAGTTAGGGGGAGAAAGAAAGTTATTCTTGAAGAGGAAAAAAGAGAAAGAGACAAGAGAAGGAGATCAAAAATTGGGAGTAATATTTTTTTTATTCTTTTTCTTTTGATTTCTTTTTACATTTTCATGATGTATTTTTTGTGATTTTCTCTTCCTCACCAGATAATAAACTTATTTCAGGATCAGACATGTAAATTTTTTGGTAAATTAAAGAATAGTTTTGGAAGAGTGATAGAATAGCGTCATTTTAGAAGAATGGTAGAAGAGTGATATTCTTGACTATTCAGAAGAGCGAGTATAGTTTGGCAATTGTTAATCAGAATGGTTAACATATGGATAATTATGATACTAATTATGATAATAATTATTATTATTATATCATGATTATTACATTATAGTAGTAAAATAATAAAAATAATAATGTAATAATCATGATATAATAATAATAATAATCATAATAATGTGATAATAATATAATCATGATAATAATAATAATAATAAATAAATAAATAATCATAGTCATAATCATAATCATAATAATATAATAATATACCATAATCATAATATAATAATAATAAATTATAATCATAATAATATTATGATAATAATAATAATAATAATAATAATCATAATAAATAATCATAATAATATAATAAATTATAATCATAATCATTATAATATAATATAACATAACCAACCAATAATTGTTATTCGTCGAGAGCTAATTCGGTATACCACTTATAGCTTGGTATACCGAATTAGCACTCTTCCGCACTCTTCTACTTAGTCTAAAATTTGTTTGACAAATTAACTTATGAGAACAACAATGTTATTCCTACTTTTTACTATTCCATGGAATGCCAAACGAACTTGATGCAATTGATCATACTTATTGTATGTTTTATTCGTTGATTTTCTGAATTGATTTTGTGATTGAATTTTAATTGTGTTGAAATTGAATTGCTTATATTTATATTAGTAATTCATTTAGGATTAGAAATCTAAGCAGTCTAGATTCATAAACTATAAATAAATAATTGGATAATACATGTTTAACTGTGAATTTCAGGTAATATGTCCTGGTCAAGAACTTAACAGTGAAGTCTATGTTAGATGAGATTTATTATGAATTTTTAAAATAATTAGTTGAAAATACTTAATCATGAACAAATAATCTCTGATGGTTTAGAATTACCCACACTTAGTGGACTTTAATTAATAAAATAAAGTACTTAATTGTGAAGTTTGACTTAATTTGAGTATGGTATTAAACCCTAATAAAAAATTAGCACTAAATTAGACTTACCCCTCACAAAATTAGGAATAAACATATTAACAAAGTATGATTAATACTCAAGTGCATAGTAATGTCAAAATCCTAGACTCTCCTTATCATAATTGAACTCAAAATTTTGTCTAAATTAGATTTTAGTTTACAATTAAATTAGTTTAAATTTGAACCAATCTTAGAGTCTGGCTTAGTGAATTTGTCCAAGTTGGTACTTTAATCAGTCCTTGTGGGTTCGACACTTTAGTATTACGTGATAGATCATATGCTTGTGGTTTCTTATTAAGTATATTTAGATTAAATTTTATTAGTTAGCAAAAAAATACACTCCATATCATAGATTAAGAACCTCTTCTTTAACCTCTTTTGACCGAATCTTAATCTCTACCTGACTCCTTAAGACACCTCTACTCCTGCATTAAGCTTCCTTAGATTTTTCTCAGAGATTAAGATTACCAAACAAATGCTCCTTAGTGCATATTAAAATTCCATCCTCATTGTGTTGCTAACCGTACCCATGATGTTCATCACATGATCCGTGAAACATAACCATCATTTAGTATCCACACTAATCCATTTTATTAATTATTATTTTTAGATAATTAAAGAGATTATAAATATTTCAGAGTTATCATTATTTTATTATATATGATCTCGCATTTCAAGTTTTGAAAGATATATAAATAATAAACATTCAAGAAATAAAACAAAACATATTATATACAAGTCATTTTAGTATGTGAACTAAAATATAATCATTGATTAATTGATTACTGAATCATATCAGCATATTTAGTTATTTAAAACAAAAGCAACTCAACAGTCTTTTAATATCCATTCTAGGTTTCTGATTTTTCTCATAAAAACACAACAAAATTTGTGTCGCCGAAGTAAAATATACACTCTGCATTTGTGATCATTTTTATCTCTTATATTTATATCACTACTCTTTATTAAACATTTTAATATTCTGATTTTATAACAGTCCAGATTTATTTTCATATTTTTAAAATTAATATCCGCCACCTAATTAAACTATTTTTCAAACCTGAGTGTTACACAAAGTACTGTAAAAATTTAGGCTACAATTTTGAAATGCCCTTTTTAACTAAGTTGTTGGCTTTTAATTGTGGGCCCACTGATAATTATGATTGATTGTTGCTTTTGAAATAAAAATCTCATGGCATCTAAAAATAAACAAAAATAGTATACCAAAATGATATAAATTAATTACACATCATAGCTAACTAATTATTATCATTAATAATTTATTCTGTCAAACTAAATTAGTAATATTATCACAAATAATTCAATCCGTCACACTAAATTGATAACATTATCATTCTTTTAAAAATCAATCTCGTTGCAACATACGTGCTTTGTTTTAACACGTCTTATTTTAGTAGGAAGCATTGAGCGATGCTTCATTAATATTCAAGGGGTGAAATCAGAATTGAAGAATATGGGTCAGAAGATTATTGATATGGTCATTCGAGAATTGAGGAAGGAGCCCGAAGTATCTAAAATTTTATATTTTATTATTAAAATTATATAATAATTTTTCAATTTAACTAATTTTTGGGAAG
This sequence comes from Schoenoplectus tabernaemontani, assembly GCA_037127355.1. Taxonomy (NCBI): domain Eukaryota; kingdom Viridiplantae; phylum Streptophyta; class Magnoliopsida; order Poales; family Cyperaceae; genus Schoenoplectus; species Schoenoplectus tabernaemontani. The sequence goes on along the minus strand of CM073743.1, from coordinate 16,566,594 downwards.
TGAGAGGCTGGCCCTGCTGGTTCACTCCTCCGTCCATCCTTGTTAATATAATAATCAATCATAATCCGCTGTGAAAAAGAACAGAATTTCAATTAATTTATATTTACGCGATGCTTGTTATTCTTCAGGAAAAGGCTGAGGGAAAAGGAAGGATTGTATGCTACATAATTTGATGATAAATATTGTACGAAAGTTGCATCAATTCAATTGTGAATAAGAGGATTGAAAAGAGCATTAATTAGAGTACTGATGATTTCAATGGTTCAATTCATCATATGTCGGAAAAGATGTTCAAGAATCTTTAGAGAAGAAAAGATGTTCAAGAATCTTTAGAGAAGAAGATAAATAAATCAATGTTCGTTTAGACGAGATTAGACAACAGTGGAGGTAGGGGTGTCAATGGGTACGGTACGGATCGGGTGGAGACATTTTCATTATCATACCCATGTTAAATTACTTTTATTCATACTCTACCCTTATCCATTAAAATTAGACTTACCCATACCCTACCCTTACCCGTTAAAATAAACGGTTAACGAAACGGTAATGGGTGCTAACGAATAATATTAATGTATTACTTAATTTATTATTATTTATAAAACAAAAATATATGAACTCATTCTGTTCATACAAATACGTATCTATTTTACTAGTATAAAATAAAAATATAATTATGCAAATAATTCTAACTTGAGTCATTTCAAAATAAATAAATTAAAAAATAAGCATCTCTAGTCAAACTTTTTAAATAAAAAAATAAAATATATTAAAAACAAAAATAACATTTTATCTAAAATAAAATCTAATATTGTCCATTTAATCATTTTAAGAAGTACTCTACTAAATATTATAACTTATAAGATGGTTAAACTTGAAAAAGATGATAACTATAATTCCTAGTAATTAACTCATAAAAATCGAGGCAACTAAGAATACTCCGAAGTTGTGCGTTAATGGTCTAGACCGAGTTTGAAACTACTAGCCATTAACGCACAACTTCAGGTTGTTCTTACCAATTTCTTATTTTTTTTATTTTATTTACCAAAAAAATTATTACACGAGATAATTATATTAAAAATAATATAAGTTATTTTTTTAATAATTTACCCTATAGGGCAAACGGTTACAAAATGATTTTTACCCATACCCTTACCCATTTACTTTTCGAAATAAAATTTTTACCCTTACCTATATCAAATAAGTTAACGGAAAAAAAAAATTTACCCATACCCATCTTATCGAATACGGTACGAATCAGATAAATGGGTAAAAGGGTATCATTGACACCTCTAAGTGGAGGTGGATTAATATTATAAATACATAGTTTATTAGTTTCTTTTTTTAGCTGATTTCAACCTTTTTTTTATTTACTTTTCAGCTTCTATTTTTGTACCTTATTTCTGCGTTCGATCTATGAAGGCATTTTGCGTTTTTCATCTTTTTTAAGGTTTTGGACTCCAAAACCATTTCTGTAAAAACTTCTCATTATCAACGATCAACGGGCTTGACCCTTTTTCCTTCTAAACAAAATTAGATGTATTTGATATATTTTTAATATTATATTAGTAACATGTGAGAGTTTTCATATTTTGAAGGTACATACGATGCTGTGAATTTTGAATTGTTTACATATATTTGAAAAATATTATCTAGATTACAAAATAGAGTCGCAAAGTTATTTGAAAAATATTATTTAAAGGGTGGGGATCTTTTGACAATGAGTTGTTCTGATAATTTTGACAATGATCTTTTAAATTAATATAAAAAATATAAAAATAAAAAGTTTATAGATATTATTATTTTTACTTGTAGATTGATAATATTTTAAATTTCATACAATTTCATTATCGTTTGATAGTCCATCCAAGGCCTTTAAATTGAAACGGTTATAAATTGTAAAAAATGATCTATTTGATATGGACTATCAAATAATAATGAAATTGCATAAAATTTGAAACACTATCAATCTATAAGTAAAAAAATATACTATAATTTTTTTCTCATTTTTTATTTTTCTTATATATATTAAAAATCCATTATCAACATTGACAAAATAATTCATTGTTAATGGATCCCACCGTTATTTAAATTATTTAGATAGAAGACGTGTATTAACTTTAAATCAATTTAAAATTTAATTAATCATTCATCAAAATTTTGAATAGTTTAATGAAGACAAAAACATCTTTCAGAAATTGACCCAACCTGATAGATATGGGTGTGCATTCTGTCGGTTTGGTTTATTCGATTAAACCAAAATTATATTAGTTAAACGGGAATGGAAAACTATCGATGGTTATAGAAATTGATAGAAGAAATAAATAGTTTAAATAACAAAATAAATAATAAAATAAAATCTATAGAAAATAAATTATTTATATTACATTTGATCTTTATTTATGTCAAATAAAATGAATTTGTTTGGTAAAATTTGGACTATTTGATTTATCCGATTAATAAAAAAATATAAACTGAATCAAAGAACAAAAAATGAATTAGCTAAAATTTTCAACTGAACCAAATTTTTTAAACTGAAAAACTAAACTAAATAGTCTAAAATTTAACGTTTCGGTTTGCACACGTTTACTGATAGGTGCTATTTAAGAACCGAAGGAAAAAAATAAATTATCGCTTGTATATTTTTTTCTTTTAGTTTTTCTTCATTACTTCTTCTACAACAAGTATGTAGGCTTATATATACATAGATCCATCTGACGTATTTCATAAATTAATATTTTCAACGAGCTTGATTTTCTAATACATAAAACTATATATACATTGCAGAAGAGAAGACCGCAGTTATATATGTATGCACCGAGAACTCAACAGAAGAGCGTGGTTTTCTTTTTGTTAGGTCATCATGTACACTTTTTAATGGAACTTTTTTCTACTATATCCACCTTGATTGCCCCGTTCCCTCAAATTATAGCCACTCATTTATTCCATATTCCTACAGACTACGGAGGTGAGTGGGGATCAAGACTCAAGAGATGTATCCTACACAGAACCAAACTCGGATCAACAAAATATGCTAGAATGCCAAGATCTTAGGTTCATTACTTGAGATTGAAATTTTCCATTAGTAGCTATCCATCCCTTGCTCTGAAAAAAAAATGAATGCAGAAAAGCTACAAGATGTAGGAAAAACAAACTATAGATCCAGAATTTAATTCAAGGAAGACAAAAATTAATTTTTTTCAGGTGATCAAAATTAATTTATTTTCTTTAATGTAAATATATATTTTATTTTTTTCTGAATATATATATATAATTATAATTATAAAAAATATTTATCAAATTTCAAAGGGACAACTGCCCCTCCCCGTACCTTTTTGGATCCACCCCTAAATAGTATACGATGGAGCCAATGGATATTAAATATCATACAAAATGCTTAATGCACTTTACTCGGTGAAACGTTGGAACAATCCGCGTACTGAATTTAATTGCACATTACATAAAAGAATCATTACCAAAATCCAATTCAGAACATATATTGGACTAGTGTTTGGCATGCAGGAGTTAGCACATCATATTTTGTTAAATTGGGAACTTTAGCTATAACTTATGGTTGTGTTAGTTGAGGAAATTTAGTTCCAGAGCTAATTGAAATCACTATTGCATTTATAATTTAGTTAATTGAGACACAAATCCATACTGAATCCAGCTTTTAGACAGTGCTTTCACTTTATTATTATTTTTTTAAAAGAAATGATTCGACATGACTACAGGATTAATGTCCGTGAATTTATCCTGTAGCCACTAACTTGGGAGGAAAAGAATTTGCAAAATGTAATAGGAACAAATGCGTGCATCAAGGACATAATAACAGTATACATACGACATTTTGCCAGATTTGAACTCCTAGCAGTCACCAGCGGTATAGCTAGCATGTGTGTGTGTGTGTGTGTGTGACAGTGTACTATCTCTACGGTAGTGGACAGATAACAGCTGTGCAAGATTTTGTCGACATCTGTCCACTTTAATTTTTAAACTTCAAATTTCTGTACGAGAATATTAGAATAATGAAGCAAATATTTTCCAGCACCATTTAATTAGAAACTTCCAAAAGAAATGGGAAAATGATAATTAAATAAATAAAATAGAAAAAAATAGAGAAAGAAAGTGTTTTTCGAAACATCAGTAAAAATATAATGATGTCGTGACAAATATGTGTTCGAACTTTCAATTTTCATAATCACTTCGCTTCAAACTAAATAATTAATTTGTGAGTTTTCTATGAGTTTAAAAGACCACGCTTCCTTGGGTATTTAAATTCCAATATTTATAAATTTTATGATTTCTCTCCTCTTAATTTGTAGAAAGTAAGATATTTTTTCAAACACACAGTTAGTTCTGGCTAGATTTTTTAACTATCTAAAAAAATAGTAAAAAATTTTAAAAAATATAAAATTTAGGCTATATCTAGATATTCATATAAAAATTATTTTATATAATTAGATCGATCATTTAAACTTAAAAAATGAAAATCGATTCATAACACGGAAACAATCCGTACTATACATAACAATATAGCCCAACTTATCATTTCATATCTCTCATATTTAATTGATAATCTGCCAGGAGGAATATTTTCCATGTGCAGATACTCTGAAAGAATATTTATTAAAAATTAAAAATCTGGGAACTAACATATTATATAAACTAAAAAATTGACAGCTGTGGTTGCCTAAAGAAAGTACCACTATGGCCTGCCTGCCTGTGTTTGGTTCACTTATTTTTTTACTTGTCTATTTTTTTGAACTTTCATAACATACCGAATTTACTTTTAACCTTGTTTGTGGTTAGCATATCTTTCTTAACATAGCCAAGAACCTACCCATGATATCTTTTCGATTGATTTTCTTTTAGTTTCGTTTTGTGCAGGTCATTGTCAAGGTTCAAGGCAATAATTTGTTTCCTTTGATATTCTGACACGCACCAAGACATAAACATACTTGGTTTAGCTATTACATTGTTTTCTTTTGGTTGTGTGAAGAATAATAAATTGTTGTATTAGCTACTATTTTTATTTGTTATTTTTATGTTTAGATGAGAAAATATTTTTTGAAAAATATTAAATTAACTATTATTATTACTGACAATAAAGTCTTTAATCTCAAATAAATTGGGTAGGCTTAACTATTATTATACTAACTCTAAATAAAAATTAATTTAGCTACTACTCTAAACCTTAAGTCAGTGACTGTTCTTACTAACCCACCGTTTTATTCAAACAAAAGGAGAACTCTGATCTCTAATCAAGATTTTCTGTACGGGATTTCAATCTCCATGATTTGATGCCGGTATCGGTAGCTGGTATCAGCCGTGCATGTCAGTGCAGTAATACTAGTTTTTTCCATACACAGATTTGTGAACTCACATCACCCGCGGAGCTGAAAAAGCTCCGTAGGTGCGGTTATTTTGTTTTGTGCGGTCAGATCATTTATCAACGGTTCTAATTTAATAGTAATAAACAGTCTCGTGCATCAAAATTCGTATTTAGATTTCACACAGCCGTTGTAATTTCCCTGCGGAGATCTCCACACGGAAATTATGTGCGGAGATCTCCGCAGAGAATACCGATCCCAGATTTGTATACTATTGATTTCTGGAGTTTGTTTCTGTTTAGTTGACTACTGGAGGGGAGGATAATACAAAATAAATGCTTAAAATAGGGCCTCAACGGCCCAATAAATCACCTAAGAAGTGAGCACTGTTCTTTATACTCTCTTCTCAATGCCGGATGGGATACGGCCTTCTTTATGCAGATCTATTGGATCCAAACTGAACCCAAATATTTTTAATGAAAGTGTGGGTGTGGCTCTCCTCTCTAATCTCTATCATTTCTTTTTCTGAGATTTGTAAACGTGTGCAAGTTAACAGGGAGAAAATCATGAATGTTTATTTATTGTTAACGGCTTCTTCTAAACTAACTATTCCAATAAAAATTATTATTGATTGCCTTTAAGTATTTTTTTTTTCAGTAGGAGTTGATATAAAGATACATACTTGTTGATATCGTCATCCATACAAGATTATTATACACATTATGAAAAGTTATTATGGATGTTAATAATTTTATTATAATATTTATTTTATATAATAACGTTATTATGCATATTAAACAAGTTATTATATATATTAACGGTATCGACTAACTACTATACAAAATGATATAAGAAAGACGTTAACATATACGATAACTATATATAATGCACATAACAACTATGTATCCTCTATTTTTTTTTTTAAGCGTTTGGTCCTGATAAGAGGGAACTCTCATGATACTCATGATATAAAATATGTTTAATCATAATATATTTTATTATTAAACTATAGTCTAAGAACACATAATTCATATTAAATAATAAAATTATTACTTTGAACTTACAGTTCTAAATAACAAACATCTTGAAGGGAAATATAAGTACTGATTTTCAAAGATTTTTCTCAGATGTGATGATATCTAATTAGCCATTTTTTTCCTTCAACTCGTTTCTATTTTTTTTTGGACAGAACTATTGTGAGTGTCTAAAAAATTTAGAACATGAGGATTTTATAAAATCTGAGGCAATCTTTGAGATCTAATACAATGAATTTAAACAACTGAATTTTTCATCAAAATATAGATATATCTAGATACACTATTCAAATGCACCATTTAATTAATTATTTCTAAATGAAGTTGGCTCATAATTATTAGATACACCAGATATAAAATATTAAGAAAATTGGATGCATATCCATCAAAAGTTTCTTAATTGGAAATTTAGCCATCAAATCTATTATATTGGAGATATAGCCATTCAAAATTGAAAAACATAGATATTCCTCCATGAGACGACTGTGTTAACTAAAGTAAGTTATCATATTCCGAAATGACTATTTGCCCCTTATATTTATTTCTCTCCTCGTACTCTTTCAGGGTCCGTTTGACAAATCAAGGAATATTTTTGAAGAGTGATAGAATAATATCTTTTTAGAAGAGTGATATTTTTCACTATTCGGAAGAGTGAAAATATCATTTGGTAGTTGTTAATCAGAATAGTTAAAATATGGATAATTATAATACTAATAATGATGATGATAATACAAATAATAGTAAAATAATAATCATAATAGTAATAATAATAATATAATAATAAAATAATAATCATAATCATAATAAATAATAATATTCATAGTTGTAATTATAGTAATATAATAAAAAAATAAACATAATCATAATATAGTAATATAATAATAATTATATTTATAATCATAATTATAATAATAATATTATAATAAATAATCATAATTTTAATAATATAATCAAAATATTATAATAAAAATTATAATTATAATCATAATCGTAATGATATAATAATAATAATAATAATAAATAATCTTAATTTTAGTAATATAATCATAATATAATACAACATAATTAAATAATAATCATAATCATAATCATGATAATAATAATTATAGTCATAATCATAATAATATAATAATATAACCATAATCATAATCATAATAATATAATAATAAAAATTATAATCATAATCATGTTCATAATAATTATAAATAATAATAATAATTATAAAATAATAATAATAATATCATAATAATATAATCATAACTATAATCATAATATAATAATAATATAATCATGATTAAAATATAATAATATAATAATAATAAATAATCATAATTATAACAATATAATCATAATCATAACATAAAATAAAAATAATATAATAATAAATAATCATGATCATAATAATATAATAATAAAATAATTATATTTATATTCATAACATGATAATATAATACTAAAATTATATTTATTATAATATAATAATACTAATAGTGATGATAATATAATAATAATAATAATAATCATAATCATAATTTAATAATAATAATATAACGATAATAATAATAATAATAATTATAATATTAATATAATAATAAATTATAATCGTAATATAATATAATAATAATAAATGATGTCATGGATGATGTCATCTAAGATTCAAATTTACAAGTTTGTCATTGGGCTATTTTGGGCCTTTTTAATTTTGGGCTTTTTAGTAGAAATATAATTTTCATTATATAATTAATTATAATCATATTATTATTAATTATAAATAATTTATAATTAATCAATAAGATTCTCCGATTAACTCCTATACGGTGCAGCGACCGACAGATCCGTGTTATGTTGGTAAATAGAGTTAAAACTATTTTAACTTCTATAATCATAGGAGGAATCCGCGAATGCACTATGACCATCCAATTACACGAGATGATGATGTCTTGTACAATATCATGATCCAATAAACTATTTACTTGTGTTTAATTATTTTGTCTCATAGCTATCGATCAGTTTCAAAGTAGGTGTGTGTCATCCTTGTAAACTTAATCTTTTCTTGATCCCGAGTAAATTATCAAATATAATTACTCTTGTAATTATCTTGCTAGCGAGATAATCTTACTCTATCAAGGGACCGAGTGATGCTATAACTCGTATAGAAATACGATGGACAATAGTACTTTTGGCAAACCATCTCTTCCTCCGCATAAGTTATGTATACCGAAGAGTTACTTTCATAGCCACCTTTTACGGATAACGTTTGGTAGAAATTACACACATACATATTTTATGTAGGAAAGATGAATACCCCATACTTTAGAATTTAATACTGAACGAACATATTAATGACACGAACACAATTTCATTTAATGTTTCATTCGGGGTCTATCAACTACGATGTTCCTAGAACATCTATCTATGTGATTAAAATGACAACTCTTTGTCTATGGTCTGTAAAACTTAACCATCATTTAATCCACATACTAACCTGATAACGGTTAATTAGTGTTCCTGTTAATTACCTTGGTTAGTGACTTTTAAGAGTATATTCTATATTATGAAGTTTCACAATTCCAGTCATGAACTCGAAATGATTCATAAATTCAATAATACTCAAGAAAATAAAATATCGTTTAAATATCCAATTCATGAACAAAGCTTTATATAACCAATTTATCATATTATTGACTTCAAGATTATTACAAACTAACAAAACATACATTAGATCCTTATTGTTGTCAACTTATCAAAGATATAAATTCAATTATACAACTCTATTAGATATTCAAATAAGATAATAAATAATTATTTTTGACTTATATTTTAAGATATTATAGTTCAAGGATATAGACTTTGTTCATATTCTGATAACCATTCAAATATAAATATTAAGTTCAAAATTATGACTTGTAATATTGGATAATAAAACATCATTTTTTGTGTGTTAAGATTTGGAACATTCGATTTTAGCACATCAAAATTTAGGTATATAGACTTGTCCATATCTTGATAGATACTCAAATATAAATTTTAAGTATAAAATATGAATTATAATATTAAATTTTAAGACGTCGTTGATAAGCCTCATTTATATATTATATTCAATTAGGGTTTTATCTCAAAAACTATGTATTTTATGTTAATTATTAAGAATTTATTCAGTTTTTATGTCGAGTTCGAGATACTGCTGCATTTCTTATTATTTTATAGGTTATGGAATGTAAACAAGGATGTTAACATGAGAAATGATGCTTAGAAACGAGATGGATCGAACATACAGGAAGAAATCAAGTGAAAAGCACTTCTGGAGAAAATTTACGGACCGCAATCATCAAATTACGGACCGCAATTATGAGATTTTCTCTCTGGTTCGATGTGATAAGAAAGTACAAAAATTACGGACAACAATTTTAAAATGTCGGACCGTAATTTTCGAGGCTGGAAGCGCGAACTTACAGTTTTAAAACGGTTTTCTCATTGGAATTAAGGGATTTTTACACCCCTTCATCCAGAACATCTCTGAACGAACTGGAGAATAGATCCAAAGCAAGAAAGAAGAGGAATACCACCATTGGAGAGAGATTTGAAGGAGAACTCAAGAACCGGACGAGAAATCGTAGATCTTCTTGGTGTATTATTTTCTTTACTCTTTTCTCATGTTATGTTGTTGTTTAAACATAAATTTTTGTGCAATCTTTGACATGATTTGTGGCTAGACACCCTTCTAGGGGTCTAGGTATAAACTCGATAACTCGGATGGTTTAATTTTACTCGTGTGTTGATCTTTTAGTTCTTATTGTTTGTGATTGTTGTTTTATCTAAATTGAATGCTTAGTTTTAATCAACTGCATGTTACCCTAGAAGTGAAAGCGGAAATCGAAAGGTGGAACTGAATCTTCTGACCCAAAAAAGTGATTTAAGTCATAGGCCAAGTACTTAATCGTGAAACTTATTACCTAAGGAAAAACCGAGGAAACCTTAGAAATTGTGTGAGGTACCGAAAGGCGAAGTACAAAATCTAGGTTATGCCAAAGTGATTCACTGATCTTAATGGGCTTAGACTTGTAAGGTGAGGTACTTAATCATGAAACCCGAATTATTTAGGTACGGTATCAAGCCACGAAAGTATAAATTTTGTACTAAATCTAAGATTGAATCCCCGACAAACATTAGAACATATTAAAAGATCAAATAGAGTAAATTGACCAAACGAGTGAGAGTGAAGCCGAAAACCCCTAGAATCCTCTATTTGATAAACTTTTCAGTCGTTGTTGTTAGATTTATGCACTCTTAGTTTAATATAAAACTCTCGTTTGATTGTCTAGATTAGTGAAACTTACGAGAACAGGTAATTCACTCTTGTCCTTGTGGTTCGACACCCCGACTACTACTCTTCTCTCTCTATCTCCATACCTCAGCCCCCGCCTAGCGATTGAGGCACCCGCCTCAACCCCACCCGCCTCCATTATCTTCTTCCATCGTAAGTTCTTTCTACCTTTCTTTTCTTTCTTCTTGCTATATCACGCATTGAGGAAAATTCTTGATTTAAGTTTGGGGGGAAGGGTATTTGGAACTTACTTGTATCTGCATGACATGTAGTTGTTATTGTTGTTAATTGAGATTGTTATAATTTTTTTTAGAAATTCAAATTTTAGTGGGTAATTTCGCAAAAAGTTTTGAAAAACCTTAAGAGAAATTTTGGCAAAGGAGTAGTCTTGCTGGAAATTTTGGAAAATTGATACGGAAATATACAAACTTTTCTAAAATAACATGTGGTGAATGAAAATGGTTCTTGGGTCCGAAAAATCAGAAAAGAATATGCCATAGGAAGTTTCTAGAATGATGAGTGTTCAAGAATTGACGTCCTCCTAAATTTTTTTATCAAACCTTAGAAATCTAATTTATTTGTTTATTTTAAATGAAAAATTTAATTAAAAAAGATTGCTTATGGCAAGTGTCGACCGGTGCTTCTAAAAAAATCAATCAAAAGGACCTGAAAATCAATATGTAAATCTTTAGAAGGTCCAAATTATCGAGGCACCATGGTTAAGAGTACACATGCCGTGACATTCGCAAACAAATGAAAAGAAAAATTCTGATTTAAATAAGATCAAATTAAGCCTCAAATGTGCTAGGGCGGTATTGTGGAACTCCCTAACCCCCAACACGGCACGAGGCAGCCTCATATGCGCATTCAGGGTTTCTTAATAAAGCTTCTAGCTACGCAAAAATAACCCGCGCGAGGTTCAGGATTAATACTGTAATTTTTCTTCTTTTATGGATTTTCTTGGTTTCATTTCATAGTTGAGGGGAAGGAAAAACTTTAGTATTCATTATTTTTGGAAAGATTCTAGAGCATTACATTGAAAGTAGGAGTCTGAGGTAAAACTCTTCGAGTAAAACACTACACGTGAAGTCGGAAATAACGAATAATGCTCAAAACTTCTCCCAAAACTCTAATTAATAACCGAACAAATTTGAAATGATTTATCTTAGGGTTAGTCACCTCTTTTTCAAACAACCCACAACCTTTTGCATATAGGTTAGATTTCCTTGGAACTTGACTAGTTTATAGATATATCCTATGTCTCCGACTGAATCTTGCTTAGGAACAAGCAATGTTTAAGTTTGGGGGAATTTGATAAGCCTCATTTATATATTATATTCAATTAGGGTTTTATCTCAAAAATTATGCATTTTATGTTAATTGTTAAGAATTTATTCAGTTTTTATGTCGAGTTCGAGATACTATTGCATTTCTTATTATTTTACAGGTTGTGAAATGTAAACAAGGATGTTAATATGAGAAATGATGCTTGGAATGTGATGGATCGAACCTACACGAAGAAATCAAGTGAAAAACACTTCTGGACAAAATTTACGGACCGTAATTTTAAAATGTCGAACCATAATTTTCGAGGCTAGAAGCGTGAACTTGCAGTTTTAAAGCGATTTTCTCATTGGAATTAAGGGATTTTGACACCCCTTCATCTAGAACATCTCTGAACGAACTGGAGAATAGATCCAAAGCAAGAAAGAAGAGGAAGAACACCATTGGAGAGAGATTTGAAGGAGAACTCAAGAACCGAGCGAGAAATCGTAGATCTTCTTGGTGTATTCTTTTTTTTACTCTTTTTTCATGTTGTGTTGTTGTTTAAACATAAATCTTTGTGCAATTTTTGACATGATTTGTGGCTAGACACCCTTCTAGGGGTCTAGGTGTAAACTCGATAACTCGGATGGTTTAATTTTACTCGTGTGTTGATCTTTTAGTTCTTATTGTTTGTGATTGTTATTTTGTCTAAATTGAATGCTTAGTTTTAATCAACTGCATGTTACCCTAGAAGTGAAAGCAAAAACCGAAAGGTGGAACTGAATCTTCTGACCCAAAACAGTGATTTAGGTCGTAGGCCAATTACTTAATCGTGAAATTTATTACCTAAAGGAAAACCGAGAAAACCTTAGAAATTGTGTGAGGTACCGAAAGACGAAGTACAAAATCTAGGTTATGCCAAAGTGATTCACTGATCTTAATGGACTTAGACTTTTAAGGTGAGGTACTTAATCGTGAAATCTGAATTATTTAGGTACGGTATCAAGCCATGCAAGTGTAAATTTGATACTAAATCTAAGATTGAATCCCCGACAAACACTAGAACATATTAAAAGATCAAATAGAGTGAATTGACCAAACGAGTGAGAGTGAAACAGAAAACCCCTAGAATCCTCTATTTGATAAACTTTTCAGTCGTTGTTGTTAGATTTATGCACTCTTAGTTTAATACAAAACTCTCGTTCGATTGTCTAGATTAGTGAAACTTGCGAGAACCGGTAATTCACCCTTATCCTTGTGGTTCGACACCCCGACTACTACTTGACTAGGTCGCGCGCTTGCGGCTGAAATTGAGTATAAATTAGGATATTTATTAGCTTAGTAAAATACACATTAATCATATTTCTCATGTTAAGACTTATGACATTTATTTTAAGATAATAAGGTTCTAGTATAAATACTTGCAAATATTCTGATTGCCGCTCAAATATAAATTTTAAGTTCAAAAAAATTTATAATATTAAATATTAAGACGTTGTATCTCTGTTGTTTAGACTTGAGAAATTTAATTTTAATGCATTGAGGTTAATATATAAATACTTGCTCATATTTTAATTGTCGTTCAAATATAAATTTAAAGTTTAAAATATGACTTGATATATTAAGTAGTAAGATTTTATTTCTTCAGTATTAAGACTTATAACTTCTGATTTTAAGACTTTTGATGTTCGAAAACGTGGTCAATGAATTTTCAATTGGGGTAGAAAATCATAATACAAATTTTAGATATAGTTAGTTGATCTCAAAAATAATAATAATCATATATATCACTTTTTAGCAATGAAAAATAAACATACAACATCAGTTTACCTTTAGATGCACGCATGTATCGTTATTTTTTATAAATTTTAAATTTTAAATAATACATACAGTATATATATCTCCTTCACTGTTCAGAACTTCTGACGCAACTCGTAAAAAGCCCGTTCTTGGTTTTCTTCTTTAATTAATTAATCGCTCTCCTCCGCATCACCCCCGGACCCCCACCCCTCCTCTTATCGCCTCTTTTCAAAGCATTTCCTAAATGTCCGGCGCGGCGGCCGCTGGAGCTTCTTCCTCCGACGGAGGCGGCGAAGGGAGCGAGCAGTCGAGTTCGCCGGGGAAGCTACTGTCGATTCCGAAGGAAGGCGAGCGGATCATCGCCCCAACCCGCCGGCCCGATGGGACCTACCGCAAGCCCATCCGCATCCGCGCCGGTTACGTACCTCAAGAAGAAGTCGCCATTTACCAGTCTAAAGGAACCCTGGTAAGTGTCCCTTTTTGAATTTTCTTGTATGTTTGACGGTAACACTAGCTATGATAGAGGGTCGGGTCACGCTGGGTCTATTATCACTCGGTTGTTGATTCTTGGGTCAGATTGTAAGTAATGTTGGAGTGTACTATGTAATTGTACTGAAAATTGAAAGTGATTTTGGTTCATAAGTTATGATGCATTAATCTTGGTTGGGGTTGTCAGTTTAGGTGTGACCTGTACTGGGATGCAACTGTGTCTGGTTGATTCAGGAGGCTACTTATGCATCTATGTTTTAGAAGCATCTTCTTTCACCTTCAATCATGGGATCAAGTTTTGATTGTGCTATATGTCTAGCCTGTGATCACACCCTCTTTGACAGTTACTTATGTGTGGCGACGTTGGATTGGTGTAAGGTCTGTTTCCATGGAATGCTTTTTGGGTTTAGTATTATCACGGATATGGCATATGACAGGCTTACAGTTTTCAACTTGACAAAAAAGGAACCAAAAAAATAATTAAGTTATTTCATTTAATTGCTCTTAGCTGAAAAAACCCAGCCAGAAGGTCCTCCGGGTTGTGATCCTGAGCTTTTAGCGAAACCCAAGAGCAAGTCAGCTAAGAGGAACGAAAAGAAGAAGGAGAAAAGGCAGCAGGTAATTTCATATTTTCCCATGTAAACTGAAACAGCAAGACGTGACATATACCTTCTTGCAAAATGAGAAGTATAACATGTACTACTACAGCACACAAGAAATTTAATGTCCATCTCTACTTAATTAATTATATTCTTTATACCGTTTCCATTTCCATATTACATAACATAGGAATGAAGGAGGTGATTTTGGTAAATTAGAACTTTTTTGCCAGTGTATATTTCCTTTTTTCCTGATAAAATACATGTATCATACTATGGGATTCCTCTTTTTTATACAATATATTTTCTGATGCAAGATATAGCTATCCTAAGTTTTACCCGGTATAACCTTTTGACCTTTCATTGGTTGGTGGTGTCTTGGCAATTCTTCATGCGTCATTGTCAGTTTTTTTTATTACATTTACTTGTTCATCTGTAATATCTTATATGTCACCATTAACTATGCTTATTAAGCGAGCCATCTTGTAACTGCTTAATTTTAATTTGCTTTAATTTAACACAAATAAGAAACATTTTTTGTTTCAATGGATAACCATCCCTAATATAAATTTGAGGAGAACTGGCACTAATGCGTACTATACAATTTCTGACCTTGCACATGCGTAGAAGTATAAAAGTACTATTGTAGCTTCATGCAAGATTTGGTTTCAAAAAATCTTTTATATATAGAAACAGCATTTTGGCAATTAAATTTTTTCGGTTATTTTATAATTTATAAGCAGAATAGACTAATGTAATGTGAAAAATATTATGCGGATATTTGAATGAAATGATATCAGATAAGTACTAGGCCAATCAATATAAGAACAGTAAGAGAATGATTTACACATGACATGCATTCATGAGTATATCCTTGGTTACAAGTACATAAATCAAACCAAGGATTGCATTGCCTGTTTCTTACTGTCTGCTTTGTATGGTATGGTATTGGTTTTACCGATTGAATTTTGTGAAAGAATTTACAGAATAGGGAGAAGTGGTGCTATCACATACAAGTACTTGTAGGTATCAACTGAATCTGCAAAGTCAATTGATCTCGACTTTTTTTAACTATGGCATGAACAATATGTAATAGGCTTCTCTGACATCATCAGCTGATAAAGGATGGGATTTGGATTCTTCAGCTGAAGCTGATGTGAGCAAATCTGACGAGGTAAATGCTCACAGGAAGGATGCAGTAGAGTTGGCTGCTCAGATTAGTAAAATGGGTGTTTCTGGGTCACCTTCAGCCAAGGACTCCACAACGGGTTCTTCTGAGAGCTCAATTTCTGAGTCAGGTTCATTGGATATTGACAAGAAAATTCGTGCTTTGAAAAAGAAGGTACTTTTTTCATATTTCCTTTATACAAAAAAAAATGATGCAATATGACCTCTTTTGGGTTCTAGCTTTTGTTTTTTCTCTTTCATATTTATTAGATATGAAAAGGTAGCAAGGACTTTGGCCTTTGATACCATACCAGTCTGGTTAGTACCAAAAGGGAGAAACAGAGCTCTTTTATTGTACTCACAAACTTTTTTGGAAACACATATGCACATCTCTATCTCTACTCCTTATTAAGAATCTAAGTGTTTTGATCTTACAACGGTTCAGATTTCTTATTGAATTTTCAGAGCTAATATCAACCATCAGATTGAGTTATTCTTTAAGTAATGTTAATATATGTATGATCATTTATGTTGAAGTTATAATGTCCTCTCATTTTTTATTGTTGCACAAAATGCTACATAATAAAGGAGTACAATTGCTCTAATTTTATTTTAAATTCCTCTCAATTTTGAATATCAATTTTCCTTAAATTGTGAATGTCAACTTCCTCTCATTTTTTATTGTTACACGAAATACTACATAATAAAAGAATACAATTGCTTTAATTTATTTTTTTTAATTCCTCTCAATTATGAATATCAACTTTTCTTAAATTGTGAATGCTAACTTTCCTCTCAATACTGCATTTATTTTACATTAATTTTGTATCCATGATTGAAATTTACATTAATTGCTAAATTATCTTCATTTCTTATTTCTTTTATTTTATCATGAAAATCTGATTTTTTGCATTTTTAAAAATCATCAACCAGAGCAACGTACGGGCAAGAGATTAGGAAAATGTGGTATATATAATATATTTGTGATGAACTGTTTAGATCTTAGCACTTGGACCTGTATCATGTGGTATATAATGATATCTAATCTGCTCAGGATCATTCATACAGTTGGCAACTAGATGGATTAAGATGAAGTCAGAAGCAAAGATTTCTTGTGGCTGTACTGGTATCATTGTGGGTAACCAGCCTGGCTTTGTATGCTGTCTCTGTATGCTGTCTCTGGCAATAATAGTTTGAAAAATATGACTCCAGCATCATGTTATTTAAAATACTGCAGATTAGACTAGCTGAAGGACAATTGCAAGGGGATCAGCAAAATTTGAAGCTGGAGCAGTTGGAAAAAGTGAAAAAGATGGAGGGCTGGCGCGAGGAACTAAAACTTTTGGAAGAACAAAAGGCAATGGCACTTCCGTAGCAGACTTGTTAGTTAGCATGTATCTGTCTTCTTTACACAGCAAATGTCGCTGAACTGTTCTAAATTATAATCGTGTCATCATGTGGCTAACAAGATTTGATGGATCTGTTTCATTTCAAGCATTCAATTTGAATCATTCTGCACAATAATATTTTGTTCATTGAATGATTTATGTAGTAGTTCGCAACTGATTTTGTTATTTCCTTTTCCTCGTGGTGTGAATATTGAATTCCGCTGTCTAAAGCAGGGCATGCATACTTTGTTATCAGGTTAATGTGTTGTTCCCAAGGTAACAGCTTATAATACGTCAAAATAGCGTTGTAAAATTTCAAGTTGGGGATGATTTTACTATTCTGATGTCATTCTTGGTTAGAACATAAGTGGGGAACAAAGTTTTTACACCTACTTATGAAGTTGAACATAAATAATTAAAGAGGTATTCAGTGAAAGAAGATGACTTTATGGCTTTTTAAATTAAGGAGCCTATGAGAGGCTCTGTAGGTTGTCCCAAATTATTTTTCATGGGCCCGTAATTTATAACTATTATGAAATTATTATTATTTTAGTATGATAATAATAATTATGTTAGTATTATTAATGAGTTAGGCTATAGTTCTATATGTAGTATGGATGGTTCGTGTGTCACAGATTGTTTTTCCGTTTTTAAAGTTTAATCACTCAAAATAAATTTTATGTGAAAAATAAGTTGTAGATCAAATTTTTTATTTTTTATTTTTTTTACTATTTTGTAGATAGTTAGAAAATCACTTAATTTAATTATTATGAGTCATTCAAAAGAAATAATTTGCTAACTATCTAAAAAATAAAAAAATTCTAAAAAAATATAAAATTTGGCCTAAAATTAATTTTTCATATGAAATCATTTTGAACGATCGGATCAATCATTTGAACTTTAACAATGAAGGAACTATCAGCAGCATATGGACCATCCGTGTTACGCCTAGCATTGTAGCCCAACTCTTATTATAATTACTATTGATAATATTATTAATATTTTTATAATAATTGACATATTGTTAGTGTAATTATTATTAATATTATCAAATATGATAACTAATTTTATACTAATAAATTATTATTATAAATTCATTACATATATTTTCATATTTTATTATTTTTCATATAATTAGTTAATTATTCTTGTATTTTTATTATGATTAGCAAATTTATTATAATTTTAATATGATTATATAAGTATTTTAATATTATATTTTCTTCTTATATTTTATTTAATTAATAAGTATTTTCATTATAATAACTATTATTAACATTGTCATTTCTAGTTATTATTATAATAACAATAATAACAACGACAACCATCATCACCAACAATAATAGTGATGATAATAATAATATTTCTCATCATTATTTTTATTGTTATTAACTTCATTATAATAATTATTATCATTGATATTGTTATATATATATATATATATATATATATATATATATATATTCTTATTTATTTCGTTTGTTCAACTAAATAAGAATATTTATAAAGTCTTGGCATAAAAAAGTTAACCTCCTGAACTATATTATTGTTCAAATATGAATTTAGTTCCTAATTATTTATCTTTTTCATAGTTACGCAGCTTCGCTTTTCATCACAGATCTTTTGAATCAGACCAACTAAGATGGATTTCATCTTAGATCTTCGGGGGTTCACATGGCGTCAAACAAAATTGCAAAAAATAGGAATAGTATTGTTATTCTGATAATTAAATCTGTCAAAGCATTTTAGATTAAGGAGAAGAGTGCAGAAGAGCGCTACATTAATATTACAAGCTATAGGTGGAATATCGATTTAGTTATTGCAGAATAGCGATTATTATTTGATTATGTTATATTATAATTATTATATTATTATGATTATGATTATATTATTATAGTATGATTATGATTCTTATTTTATTATTATTATATCATGATAATTATTATTATATTATAAAAATAATTATATTATTATTTTATTATTATAGTATGATTATGATTAGTTATTACTACTATACCATAATAATAATTATTATTATTGTTATTATTATTATTACTAGCTGTGTACCCGCGCGTTGCAGCTAATTTTTTTATTTAGATATAGAAAAATATCACATAATAATATGTACGCCATTTTAATATGGAAAAGATCAATAAATGCAAGATCAATTACAGATGCTATATCAGATATAATCTCGTATGATTTCTCTCAACCTTTAATTCGCTTCCTCCTATATGGTAAAGAAATGGAGAGAAATACAAAATAATGGACGTTATCGTGTTCATCTGATTAGTTAAAATTAATGTAAATCATTAGATGAGTGATATTTTGGGATATAAAAAATTTGAAGGAAATGACAAAAAATGGACCGTCTAATTCTTAGCTGCTTTATATAATAGTATAGATTACATTATCATCACTATTATTATTTTCATCATATTGTTAGTATCATAATTATCAATATTTTTACTATTCTAAAATGATATTTTCATTCTTTCGACTAATTAAAAATATCATTTTTTATCACTTTTTCAAAATAATATTATTCCACTACTCTTCTAAAATTATTCCTTAATTTATCAAATGGACCAGATGTAGAGTACGCAGTGTTATGTTCCAACAAAAAGGAAAAGGAAAAGAAAAAAATAAAACATTGTACTTTAAAATATTAGACGGAAAAATGTTTGAATGCCTTCAATATGGGTCCGGCTTCTCTATAGTATTTAACTGTCCGAATTCATTTGAATCGTTGGATTTAGACAATAGTCAGGAACAAATACGATTGTATTTAGATTCACGAAATAATATTTTAAAGATAGTAAAGTACAACAGAGGATGTGAATTCTTCAATAATGCCCCACGTTGTCTCTATTATATATGACAAATGGACCTCCTAAGAACATCATCTCTTAGATCCGTGTATAGGTGAAAGCAAATGAAATGAAATGAGAGACAAAACAAAAGGCAATGAGCGTCCATAGTAGATATAGTTAATCTTACGAGGAATAATTTGGATTTAATTGATTGTGCCTCCGTTATCAGTATTAGCATTGCTAGCTTAAATCTCTGAAAAGCCTTAACACTACAGAGATCTCAGATTCCTCTGAGCTGCTCCAAAATACTATTATTACGGACGTTTGGCCTAGTAATTTATTTCAAACTTTATTTTTGTAAGGAAACAGAAATTCAGAATAATATAAAAAAAAAACTTAGATATTCAGTGGGACCTCAGTAGTTTTCCTTCCAGAAACTCACATTGTTCATGATGAAGAAAGATCATGGTGGGATCTGGTTGGTGATTGGTGAAGTGGTTTGTATCATCATCAGCTGATGATCATGGCAACCTTTGTTAGAAAATGACCAATCTAAACTAATATTTTTATAGGCCTCGATTTTTCTTATTTGATTATTCCAGTAGTGCAACAAACCCACCACTGCGTCATACTTTTTCTCACGAGCTTCTCAACGAATTCTGACGGAAATACCATTGATGTTATTAAAAGTTAATGAATTATTATGATATATCATTGATATTATTAAGAATTAGTGAAATTTGGATTTATTCGATATTATTTAGATAGATTAATTATACATCATCTACGTAATTTAGACATAATTATGTCATCGTTCACCGGACAATTTGAATAATTGAATAATTAAAAAAACTTTTTTAATCGCTAAAAATTTTACGAACACCTTGCAATTTGCTCCAAGTTTTATGTTACAAAGCACTGAGCATATTTGTATCTTCTCGAACCAGTTGCTATATTAATATAGCTGCAGCACCTCAGTTGTTCACTGGTGCGATTTTCTTCGTTGTTATTTAAAATATATAGGGTACGAGATCTTTTGAGGATGCGCGTAAATAGTGATTTGCCGGCGGGTACGGGCCGGGTACACCTGCGGCGGGCGGCGGGTAGGGCGGGTACGGGTACGGCAGGCACGGATAGACTTTTTTTTTCAAAACCGTACCCTATCCGTCTCATATCCGTGCCCGTCGCGGGTACACGGGTACCACGGGTACGGGTACGGGGGTACTCGGGCACATGGGTCGGGAACGGGACGGGTCGGCGGGTCAAATGTTATAACGGTTTATTGAACCGTTATAACGATTTATGAAACGTTATAACGTTTCAGCAAACCGTTATAACGATTTATGAAACGTTATAACGTTTTATCAAACCGTTATAACGGTTTCTGAAACCATTATAATGACGGGTACACGGGTACGGATACGGGCGGCGGGTAAACGGTACGGTACAACGGGTTTTTTTCCAAAAAAAAAAACTGATCGGTCCTTCTCAAATCCGTGCCGTGTACCGCCTATACCGGGCAGGATATACCGCGGGTACCAGCACGGGTACAGATTGTACACGACGGGTTTTAGCAAACCTCTACGCGTAATACTATCTACTTCTCTTGTTAGTGTTAATAATAATACAAAAATGATATGTTTACGTCTCAGTCTCATCTCATAGTACTGAGTGATAAAAGAAAAAAAATATAATGCCTCAAATAATGGAGCAAATTAACAAGAAAATAAAACTAAATTCTAGGTTTCCTGTCGATTTAGTTATAGCCTGAAAGCTCAATTATGTCTACCTACCCGTAAATATATATGCTTCATTTGGGCCCACATCAGGAGAACATTATAGATTTTTAGAGCATCTTCATTTTATTATTAAATTGATTGTCAAATCTCATTTGATAATTATCATTTAAATTTCAACGATGCGGAGACTAGACAAAATTAGACAATTATCTAAATTTGACGATTCATTTGACAAATCACGTCAGCGCATGAGCAAAAAATTAATTACAAAAGTGTCATATTGATAATTTTATTTTTTTCAGGGATATCACTATTAAAATAAATTATTAATTTGATGACGTGATATAAAAAAATAATTTTAACAATCGACACCGATGTGGATGCTCATAATTGTTTAGTGGCTTCTCTTTCGTCTTCGTCAGGGCGGAGCCAGCTTCTTTGGGCATGATTTTGAGTTTTCATAATTTCCGAACTCAATTTCTTATTCAATTAAGCCGGACACAAAAAAAAATTCGTGCTGTATATATTTTTTAGGTTTAAAGATTAAAATTACTATTAAAAAAATATGTTTTTGAAAAACAAGTTTAGACACTGCTCTGAGCTTGCCTCTACTCGAGTTCGTCCCTAGTATCCATGGATGTACATACTTGAAAATCGTGGCGAGTAAGATGCATAATGAAGCCACTTTAAAATAAAAAGTTTGTTATTTCTTGTATTACTAGAAGGAAACACGCGCATTATTGCGGGAACCTCTTTTATTTAAAAAAAAATCATTGTACAAAGCACAAATTTCATTATAACTAAATATCATATATTAATTAAGTATAATTTATACCTAAAATCAGTTACAAGATCCTTAAATTATTAAATAAAATCATATTAAAAATGATTTTCAAAATATAATATTTTTTCTTTTAGTAAAACTGTTAAAATAGTTGGTGGCTATTTAATCAATGGGTGAACTTTTTTTAATCCGCCAAAAATGTCTTAAATGGAGAAAACAAAGAACAAAGCATGATTAAATTTCAACCAACAACTATTTCAGATATTTAATCTGCATTGTTAATTGAGTGAGAAGGATATTTCAAACATTTCATTTTTTGGTAAAATGAAATGGACGAGTCCATTCATTACATGCTTTATAATATAGTATAGATATGGATAATACAAATAATTAAAATTTTTGCTACATAAATAATTAAAATTTATAGGAAAAATCACGCTTTATTTATATAATCGCTTACAGTTCTCAACATCATGTTAAAATATTAAATTAGTAAAAAATATATTTTCTTGATTTATAACACTTGTTGATTTCCGTAACTATATGTCTTTCTTAAATAGATAAAACAAAGCATATAAAACCAAACTAAAAATTAAATTAGCAAATATATTATGTATTATGAATATTCAATAAAATGTTTATATTTTTAATGAAGCTATTAGCTTTATGCAAATTGGTAATTCATCAAAATATAAACATTTAAAATGTTACGGACAATAATATAAAGATATTTTGATCATCCAATGCTTTTAAACTGTATACTTGATAAAAAAAACTGCTATGAAGCTATCACTGTCGTTGGTTGCATAGTTCGAGAGTTGTTTTCCGGTTAAGAGGTTAACTTGTCTCATAAACAAACAGGAGCTGATTCAGACTTTGAGTGGGGAAATGGGAGGGACAGAAATGAAAATTCTCTTCTAGAAGAGGACAAAATAAATATATTTTCTATTTTTTTTCTGAAAATATACATAATTAGAAAAGTATTAGTGAAAAGAAATATATTTATGGGGATATCTGCCCCCTTTTTTGCTTCCTGGATCCGCCCTTGACGGAAAGTTTGGAATCATGCATGTATTCATTCATTAATTACTTGATTATTATCATTAAGATTTAAATGAATATTAAATATCCAATAACATCATCATCATCATCACCATCTCAAGAAAATTGTTATCGTTATTAATTATTATTGCTGTCACTATTTTTATTTCTTAACACAAAACTACAAAAAGGCGTTAATCTTAATTCTTTTAAAAAAAATCAAATAAAATAATTTAGAATATCATAATTTTGGTAGAATATCGTGCATATGATTTCTACTCGGCCGATGGCATAAAAAAACTTTGCGTATATACCTAATGTAACAATATAGGCTAGCAAGCAAACTTCATCTCCGTCACGTTCTCAAGAACCGCACGGTATATAATTTAAGAAAATATTATAGAGATATAAAAATTAATTTTAATTTTAATATTTATGTTCAATGAGTTACTATTTATATTAATGACTTTATTATATAACTCATTTTGTATTCTATTTTTTATTCAACAAAATAATAATTTATTTAATATGAATAATGACAATATAGTATACAAAATATGTTCTAGTATAAAATTATCATTAAGATGAATAATAACTTACTTAATAGAAATAATAAAATACGTATGATATAATATCTATATCTCCCAAATTTAAATTTATACTCGGTCCCTAAAATTGACTCGTTGTATATGGTAAATATTTTACAATGTAGCATCACATTTAATTAATGCGCATCACATATTCTGCTCGGTTAAGACACATGTTCACGCGGGTCCTTGTTTTAAACAACAAACAACGCCTCAGATTTTTTTTTTTATTTTAGTAAATAAAAAATAAATAAATAAAAATGTTAAGATTATCCAAAAAATTAGTCCATATAGCCTGGACCGAGTTTTAAACTCGGTTCCAGATTTTTTTTTACGTTTGTGTGTGTTATATAGCCTACCCCAATTTATTTGGGATTAAAGGCTTTGTTGTTGTTTTTGTTGTTGTTTGTGTGTGTTATATTAAAATTAAATACAATAGTCAGTAGATTGATCTAAAATATTACAACAAAAATTAAACTCAATCCCAGCATTTGAAAATTATAATATTTGTGTGTATTTGAAAATTACAGGTGATTGGACCGAGTTTAAAACTCGGTCCAGACATCTGGGACCGAGTTTTAAACTCAGTCTCAGCATTCTTCTATTATATAGCACACCCAACACATTTCTCCTTCATCTTCCTTCAGCCAACCATTTCTTCAAAATCGCCATTGTTACTGTTGCAAGAGCTTCCAACTGGAAATTTATTTTTCGACAGATCTAGAGCCGATCCGTATTCACCACTCTCATCTCATCAACATTGTATTTTTTTTTCTATTTCTACTATTAATTTTTGTTGTAAAATTAAAATACACTAACAGTAGGGTTTATCGTTCATACTGTAGAGACGAAAATGTTGCTGATCAATGTGTATCATGGAGGTCAAATCCTGAACACTTCAACCGGCATGGGTTACGATATTCATGCCGTGTGCACATTTTCTGCCGACGAGACAATCAATTTTCGTGACTTGAATAGACAGATTCATGCTGGTTTGGAGCTGTTCCCTAGCCAATTCAACATTAGTATTAGAGCACATATCAACACTGCACCAGCAGGTTCATGTGATTTTTTTATAGCTTATTTGAGTTTGTTTCTGATTAAATTTGGGGAATGATTAAAATAACAGCTCCGTACCAATTACCCGGGTATAAAACACTGAAGCTAGTAGTTATATCTGAACCAATATTCAAGTTCGATTGTTATTTTAATTTTTATTGTAATATTTTAGATCAATCTACTGACTATTATATTTTATCTTTAATATAACACAAACAAACGTAAAAAAAAAATGGGACCAAGTTTGAAACTCGATCCAGGCTATATGGGCTAATTTTCGGGATAATCTTATAATTTCTATTTTATTTTTATTATTTTTATTATTTTATTTTTTTTATTTTTTTTATTTTTATTTTTTTATTTTTTTATTTTTTTATTTACTAAAATAAATTGAACAAGCCTCCCTCCAGTCAAATTTCCATGCAAAAGGAAATTAAATCGAGGTTGACATTTTTCTATTTGGATTAAATTGAACTTTTTTATTTAAATTAGTCCAATCGTGTAATAGTGCATTAATGCTTCAACTGACAACTGGTCCTTATTTATTGTGCACTTGATATTCATTTTTTATGCGTGATGTGACTCGTCAAGAAATAATAAACACATAATATAATAATGATGAAAGTAAGAAAGAATAAAAAAATCTTCAAGCACACGAATAGTTGTAAAAGGATCGACCAATGACGTGCGCCGTTACATGGCCAAGGAGTTTCCCCAATGTGCATGTTTTTCCTTATTTAAAATCAGTTCTTGTTCTTTAGTTTTAGGCCTGTTCGTTTCCCACCCAGCCTGGTGGGAGAATTCACATAAATTTTACAGTTGTTCGGTGTTGTTACGTTTTTTTTTAATTAAATATTATTTGTAATGCTGTTTTTTTATTGTAATATTGTTTATATAAGAAAGACTATTTAACCATAAAATTTTATAGTATTATAAAGGATATACACCTTCATGATGGGATGGGTAAGATTTTGAACTAAAAGAGTATTGTTTGTGTGGGTGAAAATAAATTTGGTCTGAGCAATTTTTTTTCCACGAGTATGGATAAGGTTCAAACAAAGCCTTAGTGTTTCTTTCTATGTTTTAAAATACAAACTTAATCATTGTATATTATATATGTGAATTTTAATGTGAAGTCTTATATGTAGATTTTATATTTATAATATAATGAATAGAAGCATAAAAGATTAAAAAAGATGGTCCAGTATTTTTAACGTTTATATAATAACACATTTGTGCAAGTTCAAATCTTAAACAAAATTATATTTTTATGATATATATCATATATTGGGCTACATAGACAACATACTGAGAAAACATATATAGTAGACGAAAAATATATATTAATACCGTATATTATTCAGATCACCGCATACACATATATGGTCGCACAAACCGTATTTAAAAAAAAAAACAAGTTTATTTGATGTTCTTTTGTGTGCTCGGTCCACCAATGGCATGCATAAAAGTAAGTCAACTAAATGCTAATAAAAACATCAGACTAAGTATACACCAGAAAACATATTTCAACTTCAACCTTAACCAACATATTTGAAACTGTTGAGGAGCAAATAAAATAAAATAAGATCCAATGTACAAAGAAATGTGTTTGAATTAGAATAACATGATCATGAAAACCATATATAGTAATCAACTAAATAATCGTTGAAATTTATGAGATAGAAGTTATGAATATCTTATATGTAATTTAATAAACTCATCTATAAAATTTGATGAGTTCGAATTTAATGTAATGAATGATTTGAAAGTTTTGTTTGATATAATATAATTTGCATTTGAACATTGATAACGATCAATTTCTGAATTATATCGAATTTTATACATGAACATGTCAATAATTTTATTTTTTTTCTTATTTTTGATAATTATTTTGTCAAGTGTCGCTCAGTCAGTGTAGTCCAACGAAAAAAAAAACACGGTGGATTATACCTATTTCTTTCATATGTAGACCAATATATACACAGGCAAAAAGTTTTACCCAACACAAAATTAAAGACGAAAAAGAAAAAAAAATTATCACTCTCTCTTTTCTAGTGTTATTAATTGCTTCTACTTTCAGAGCTCGAGTAAAAGCTTTCAAGATATATCTTGATTTTACTTTTACGTCAAAAAAATATTTTGCACATTTTAGTTTCCGGTCAGTTTTATGCACACAAAGCAAGCGATTTACAATAAATAAATAAAAAGTGTGCATAAATATTTATTATAAAAAAATAACATAATTCTTTTTTCGGCCTCCTAAATAATTTAAAATCTAAAAGGGTAGGAATAAATTGACCAATACTTTATTCTGTGTTCAGTCCGGTAAGTAAAATATAATATATTCAACATTCAATATCGAATGCTTAATAGTTTTTGCAAATCTTACATTTATTTTCAACTGCGGCGTGAAAAAATAAAATAATTTTGTTAAGCATTCGAAAAGAAAAATATATCCGTAAAACTTGCTTTTTTCCAAAATTAGAGATTTTTTTTCTCAAAAGGAACTACGTATATAGGAAGGATTGACCAATCAAGCAAAATAACACGTGCTTGTTTCTTTAAGTCAAAAGCCACGTGCTCGATTTTCGATCTTAGCAGATTTGAGCCACGTGCTTGTTCATTTAAGTCAAAAGCCACGTGCTTGTGCGAACAGAAAGAACTATAGAGCAAGTAGATTTGCATTATTGGTCCAAGGAAAGAAAGCAGGACACCTAGAAACGACGGCACCGTCACGTAGAGGTGGTAAAATTATAATTTGTTCGGATTCAAACTCGATATGATCTGGATTTTTTTAAAAGTCAAATTGATCTGAATTTGATCTGATCCTGACTCGAACAACTCGTAACCCAAGATAACCCAAGATCAAACAATCGAAACCCGATTCCAATCTGAACCTGAACGACTCGGAAACCCGACCCGATCCGAATTTGAATGACCCAAAATCCGAGATGACTCGAGATAAAATGATCAGAAACCCGACCCGACCCGAACCCGAACGACCCGAAACCCGAGATGATCCGAGATTAAACAACCCAAAACCTGACCCGATCCGACTCGTGCTACATATATACATCTAATTACTTTAAAATTATATCGTATAAATATTAAACTCCTCTTTATATATTCAACTTGTACTTGACTGCAAGTTTATTTTAAGGGAGGTCGGGTTAAGCACAGATTTAGAGAAGGACCAGGTTAAGCACAAGTTTCATAAGTAACATGTATTCAGTTTGTTAATAAAATAAATGAAGTATATTTTCCTGGAACTAATCTGATTAAACCCAAATTAATTAATCATATCCATATTATTTAAAAAATCAAATTAATTATAATATAATTGATAATGTAGACTTAACATTGTCTAAAATGAATTAAAAAAAATAAAGTCTGACGACCCGAAATTCAACCCGACCTAAAATTCGGCCCGACCCAAAATAAAACATCACAAAAAAGAACCCGATCCGGCCCGACCCGAACCGAAATAACTCGAAACCCGAGAGACTACTCGATATTAGATGACCTGAAACCTGACCCGACCCAGACCCGAATGACCCGAAACCCAAGATGACCTGAGCTACTAAGAACCCGAAACTCGACCCGAAATGACTCAAAATTTGAAAAAACCTGACAATGTTCGACATAAAACCCGACTTGACCCGAATTAGATTGACCCGAACCCAATCCGTAACCCGATAATTTTTTTAATCAAACTTACCCGACCCGACCCGTCCGAACCGTCCAAAAAATGCTTTTCTACAGCAATTTAACTGCGAACTCTACCGTCACGCAATCAAAAGTCAAAACACTGACTGTTCTTCTTTTTCTCCCAAAAAGATCATCTTTGTCTCCCGATTTTTTTGGTGGAAGATGGGAACGCCACACGCCGGATGCCATCACAACCTCTTCAAATTTTGTTTTTTTCAAATAGGACAATTTCTCAACTTCAAGAAAAAAAGAAAAAAAATGAAAATATATATTGACTTGAAATAAATATTGTAAATAATGGTATGCATTTGTCAACGGATGAGGCACCGCCGTACCGCTAAATGATTAATTGTATACGGTCGATTAATTAAAATTTTATAGATAATTTGTTGTTCTCATCAAAGTTATTTACATATACTCATAATTTATTAAAAATAATTAATTTAACTTACCAAACTTAGGAAATAAACTTATTTTAACTTAGTTTCTTTGTCACAACTTAGAAGTTAATTAATAAAATTTCATACAATTTATTTTTAACTCAGATTCCGTATGATGTTTCTTTCATATAACTTATATTGTATGTGCTTCTTCGCGCGCAAAATAACTTGTTAAGCTGAAGTTGTATTTTTGCAAATTAAAATAAAATATACGGAGGAGGAAGATGGTAGTCTCGTAAGATATAAAAAATCAGAAGAAAAGAGGTGGATGCTAGAATATTTAAATATTATAATATTTAATGTATGATTTATTATTAATAATTATGAGGTACACTCATTTATAGATAATTAATTAAATGATACATTTGAAAAATGTATCTAAAAAGTACATCTAAAGAGTGTATCTATATTTTGATGAAAATTCAGATATCTAAATATATTGTATTAGATCCTAAAGGTTGCCTCAATCTTTATAAAATGGCTTATGTTATGTAGTTATGCATAATTACTCAAAAAATTTTGTCTACTAAAGAAAAACAGAAAAAAGAGCATAGCAAAAGAAAACATCTAATTAAACTATCATTATGTTTAAGAAAAATCTTTGAAAATTGGTACTTGCGCTCCCGCTATTTTTTTTGCTTCAAAATGTCTGTTTTTAAAAAACATGAGTTTTAATTTATATTTTGTTATTTTATATGATTTATGTGTTCTTAAATTTTAATTTTAATAATATAATATATTATATTTATTCGTATTTTATTACAGCGGATTCGTAATTTTTTTCTTTAGGGAGACGGAAAGAGACGAGCCAGTAAAGTCGGTCAGGTGACTTGTATTGTATGGCGGGCGGGAAGTATATTTAAGAAAAGTATAGCTTTTTATTTTATTTTATTATATTTATTTGAACAGATAGGTGTTTCAGTGACTAACGTAAGTACGTTACGAGGAGAAAAATATAACTAGTCAGTTGTGAATATGACAACGATTAATTGATTTTCGTTTCTCTCTCAGGGTGGAATCAAGATATAGATCAGTTTGAATCCTGACACCTCTTAGTTAAGTAAAAATCATCCCTCCATAATTGATGAATTTTGATCCAACCTCTGACCCCTCTGCCTCTTTTCTGACCCCTGCTTTATTTATCGCAAAAGAAATAATGACATTCTACCGGTTTAATTAGAAATAAAATATTACAAGATGGCGTCCACTGTCCACAAATTCCACATGGATGCCAGCAGTACCTAAACAAAGAAAATCAAGAATACATCAAAAATACCAACAAAACACCTAGCTAGCTTTATTGTGTTTAGCAAAGCAAATACCCCACTATGACATCAATCTAACACGACGAGAATCATCACAAACATAACATAGTTTCAAAACAATCATATAAATAATCATCAAAAAATGTTTTTCAAATATGACGGGATTAGATAGCTATATTAAATTAATCTGTCATTCCTGAAAAAAGTTTAATAAAATGTTAATGATGCGCTGAATAATGATGACGATGATAAAAATAAAACAAATAATTATTATAGTTATTATTGTCCGCACATGTGTATATTTATTAAATCATAATCATTATTACTATAATCATCATCATCAATATTATAGTCTATCAAGGACGGAATCAGAAATTAGAATTAGAGAGATGAGAGGCAAATCATAACTATAGTACAATTTCATTTTTATAAGGGGAGCCAAAAAATATTTGTATTTGGAAATATATAAAATTTAAAAGATGAAAAATGCAAAATTCAATTTACTGTGGCTTTAGTTCCGCCTATATAATTAAGCTTTTGAAAAACATCTAAAGATGAGGTGGACATTTAACTTTTAATCTCGATTTTCGGTTTTTGTAAGACACACAAATATTCCTACAATATTTATTTTTCTACATTTTCATGGACATGTGATGCAAAAAGAAAAATAAGTAAACTAGTTAAGTACTTAATATCTTTCATACTATGACATTGTAATATTACAATTACAAATACAAATTACTAATAAAGACAAAAAAAAATTCACAGATCCAGTTGAAAATAATAAATTTATTTAATTTTCAATCACAAACATCCCAGCTCGTTTATTTTGAGCCTTAAAAATTGGTTAGAATGCGTAAAATTTAATTATATACTCAAATTTCACGACATATCATTTTTGAAATAAAATGGATTTTAAATGTTTTACGGGTGTTAAAACCAATTATTTGTTAAGAAAACCATAAAATTTCACGACATATCATTTTCGAATCCGATCCATTGACAGCCTACATCCTTCACTCTTTTGGAGCACAGTATTAATCTTTCTTTGTTACTCCTTTCTCTGTTTATGAAAATTACAATTTCAGTCTACCACGCATGTGTTCCCCTACTTTTCATCAATCAAAGATTAAACTATCTCAGCATCTCCGTCCTGGCGTCTAGCCGTCTACCAAAGGCCAAAGGAAAATAAATAGAAATTCCTGCGATTACGAAGCAACGCCCCTTTTCCTCTCCTCTCTCATATCTCAATCTGGTAATCTACTACCATTCAATGTTTCTCTATCGATCTCGCCTCCAATGAACCTAATTAAGAAGAGCAAGAAACCTCGCACTCCCAAGCTCCAGCGCCTTAACGCCGTTAAAAACTTCGATTACGTGGTCTCTCCTGACAGCTCCTCCTCTTCACCAGAGCCTTCAAACCACGCCAGATCACTTGATCTGATCTCAGCCCCTTCCATCAGCTGCAATTCTGATTTCTCTTCCGTCACCAGCTTCAGGATCCATGGAAGTGGGAAGGAGGAGCTAGAGTTACTGTGCCGCAGTCTGGGTTTGTCTGGTACTGACGAGTTCGGTATCTCGGTTGAGGCGTGGGAGGCGGCGCGCCGGAGTCGCTCGATTGATGACGCTAGTTCTCATGATGAGCCCCCATCGGCTGTTTGTTCCACTAGTAACCAGGATGAACCTAGGGTTTTAAGCGGTGAATTAGGGTTTCGTGAAGGATCTGATAAGGTTGGTGAAGATCGCGCTAGTGTTTTGAATGTTGGTGAAACTTTTATCCATTCTAATTTATCAAATAAGAATAACACCGCGGAAAGAGGAATCAAAGGTGTAAGACCACCGCAGTTAACTACCTCACGGTTGCGTGCATCTTTTGAGAGCAAAGGAGAAATTGTGGGTCCTGTGCAGGAAGATTGTCATTCATGTAAGGAAGACGCCTCTAGAGAGTCTGAAGATGCCAGTGGAGGTGATAATTGTGCTAATAAAAGATCAATTTTTCCTCTGGCGCGGCCTCCTTGCATGTCACTTCCTAAATATGATCACAATAGAACAGACTCTATATGGGACCTTGTCTTGTCTTTTGGGCCGGAAGAAAGAAAACATGAAGAACATAATGGTTTCTATGATAGTAAAACAAGAAGAATCCAGTCAATAAATTTAGATGAAGAGGATGATGAAGAGATTGATGGTTTCAGATCAGGAGAGACAACAGAGGGGTTCACAGGCACATCATCCCTCTCGACAACTAATGATGATGAGACATCAAGTACGAACACCGAAGCAATGTTTGTGATTTCACCAAATGGACGGTTCAAGAGGAAGATTCGGTCATGGATTCGGGGTGTTATGCTCGGTCATGGGTCTTTCGGGGTGGTTTATGAAGGGATTAGCGAGTAAGTGGTACTTTTGTATGTTACCCTTCTTGTTTCTCATCATTGCATAAAAAGTTTGTCACTGAGGGAAATGTTTGATTGGTGTCAATAATAAGTGGTAGCGAATTATACTGTCTAAGACCTTGTATGAATGTTGTGAGACTGACTTTATAGGAAAATCATTCCAAGGATTTGGCCGAACATGGCTATACTTCATAGCTGGTGGTATTTGTAGTTTGGTTATCTTTGCTTTTTGTCTGATCTTCTATCATTTAATTTTGCAGTGAGGGAGTATTTTTCGCAGTTAAAGAGGTGTCTTTGCTCGGCCAAGGGAGCAATGCTGAACAATGCATCACTCAGCTGGAACAGGTATGAAATCATTTATTGTTAGTTTTTTTCTTGTAGTTGCTATTTAGGAAAATATTATGCTGTTGTTGGGGACTCAGGGTCTAAACGTCCCCTACACTATATGAAATGTCAAATTTTAAATGCATAGCACTCTCAAACATATTAATATCCAAATGAGGATCATGATGCAGTTTGTGTATATGCTGTATCAAATAGAAAGGGGAGCTTCACGAGTTAACATTTTATAGGATTACATGTCATGATTATGTTCTGGAAGGGAATCATTTTAATTTTGCATGTATATTGGGAATTTTACAGGACAGAATGAAAGCATTTTTCTTGGCATTTGTCAATACCTTTTTGAAAGCTGTACATGTAGAAAACCAAATATTCTATTTGGTACATTTCATGTCTGACAATGATGGAAACTAATAATTTATCTGATTTGATATTGTGACCTGTGAGCTTTTTTTTGTTGTCAACCTTGCTTTACAGGAAATTGCACTCTTGAGTCAGTTTGAGCATGAAAATATTGTGCAATACTATGGAACCGATAAGGTTAGTTGTTTTTACTATGCTTTTGCATGTTGCAGTTTGTTAAAACTTGAAGTTAAAGTCTAAGAGTTAATAAGAAACAAAACAATTAAAAGAGAGGCAATAAAAAATGGTGTCATACTGCTTCTATATAGACAAACTGACCTGTAGTAGCCCTTTTTCTTCTGCAATGTTGCTATCAACTGTTTGCTATATGGTAGTCCTGGACTCCTGTGGTTTAATTATCATCGGAACCAAAAGAGTCTATCTATTTAGGTTCAGTGAACGTATAAAGATGTTACCTTCGTTGTCTCTTGTTCTGACCATCCACCACATTAGTTTTTGAATAAGATGAAATCAAACATTAATTATCCTAGTTCAGCTTCTTTTGATTTACCTCAAAATTGATAGTACAAATAGAGTGAGAACAATTTAACTCTTCTTACTCATTCTATTGCACACAGGAAGAAACAAAACTCTATATCTTTCTTGAACTGGTGACTCAAGGCTCATTGTCATCATTGTATGAGAAGTACTGTCTGAGAGATAGCCAAGTCTCAGCTTACACAAGACAAATATTAAGAGGACTGGAGTACCTTCATGAGCGAAATATTGTGCACAGGTTAATTTACAACATCTTGATGACTTTTTGTATTATATAGATGAATTTTTGTAAACAAAGGGTGACCATCATTAGAATTTGACGCTTCATGGACTTCAACATGGTTAACATAAAATGTTTTTCAATTTTTGTAAGTATTTCCTTCCCCTTTCAGCTTGGTGTATAGATTTCTTGGGTCATGGGAAATGCTCACATCTTATCCTCTTGCATTATTTTTCAGTGGGGAGGCAATAGTTCATCAGATTTTAATAATTGAAAATTACGATAAACTTTGAATTTGCCTTGTATCCATTTTTGTACTTAGATCTGCAAGTTCAATTTCTTTTTGTGATTCATTTATAGCACTTTTTGGTTTCTCTTTGGATCATCTACATGCAACCTAAATTTTGGATTGGGATGCATATATTTTTAGTTCTGTTAATTGCAATAATAACCAAATACTGGCATCATTTGAAGAATGAATCTGGTTTCTCTACTTGCCATTCATTCTGTAGACCACACTGCTTTTTGTACTGATCTGTATCTGTGTTTCACAATTGATTTGAAAAAGAAAAGAAGAAAACTTTTCATTTTGAAGATCTAGTACCACAACTTCAGTGTAATATCATGACCACAACTTTTTATTAATAAATTCCTATATGTGGTCACAAAGCTGAAAATTCAATTACGTGTTTTGATTGAATTACATTATTGATTTTTCCAATTTTTAACCTTGCACCAAAAGGAACTCAAATTTTACGATTTTATTGGTGAATGCATTTAGTCGCTTAAGTTTTGAATCCTTGGTGAAGAGAGGAATTGTGGTCATGACGGGGCACCAAAACTTGTGTACTTCTAGTAGTTGGATGATGTTACCATCGTTTCCTGTGTATATGTGCCTTTTTATCTGTGCAGCATGTCTTTTTTTTTAATGCTGTTAGTCCTATGTTTTTTTGGTTTTTACTGACTGCCCAGCGCCCAGCATCTAAGTACGGTAGCAAGACCAGTTGCTAATCACAGCCTTTTCTTCTTTCAGAGACATCAAATGCGCAAATATATTGGTACATGCAAATGGATCTGTAAAGCTTGCAGATTTTGGATTAGCTAAGGAGGTGTGGTTCTTTTTTCCTTTCTCTCTCTGTTTTTTTTATGTAGTTGTAATAATTTAAATTTTACTCATGGTCATGCTCTTTAATTCCTAGATAACAAAAATCAACAATCTCAAATCATGCAAGGGAAGTGCTTACTGGATGGCACCAGAGGTGAGCCAATTTCTCAAATTCCAGTACTTCTTTCAATTGTTTAGTAATTAACAAATATGTTAATGCTTCTAGTGAATGTATTAGGAGTTGCTCTGAAGCTTATACTCATGTTCTGTAGCCATGTTTGCATTGCTTATTTCTACATTGCGTCTTCGAGACCATGTCTTTTAGTTCTGTTAACTTTCAGACTGGTCTGAGTTAGGACTTTTAGTTTCTTATTTACAGTTCTGATCGAAAATTCAATGGCAATACTAATGGAGTAATCAGTGAGTTGATACTTAGTCGAAAACTAGAAGTTGGACAATCTCAGGTTGTCAATCCCAAAAGTACATATCATTGAGTTGATACTTCGTCGAAAACTAAAAGTTGGACAATTTTAGGTTGTCAATCCCAAAAGGACATATGGGAGTGCAGCAGACATATGGAGTCTTGGGTGTACAGTTCTTGAGATGTTGACACGTCAGGTTCCTTATCCTCACCTTGAGTGGGTAAGAAATATTTCTGTACTTAATTTGAACTATTATGTACCGCCAACCAAAACTTCTGAAAGATGCCACCGGTAGTAAGCACTCGGGTAGTACTATGCTACTGTAGGACATTCTTTTGCATATCACTAGATGATAGTGGTTGCTGTTGGATAAAGAGACAAATTAACCTTCTAATGTGGTTTTGGAGGCCATTATTTTGAGCAGTCTATAGATATTTTGACTAGGATGACAGAAAAACAAGGAGGTATATGGGCAGAATAGAGATTTTAATAAAATTATCAGTGGAGCCCAGAGATTTCCATTTGGATGGATTTTTTATTATTATTAGAAGTCAGGTCAGGATGACAAAACTATGTCTTTTGATCTTTGGTAATGATTTGCAGACACAAGCCTTATTTCAAATAGGCCAGGGGGTACCACCACCTATTCCAACATATTTATCAAAAGATGCACGTAGTTTTATCAGCCAGTGTGTCAGAGTTGACCCATCCGATCGTCCTTCTGCATCTGAGCTGTTGGATCACCCATTTGTAAAGGGATCCATACAATCATCCCAGTTCGCGGACTCTCCTCACCATGTCATTGATCGGTGGAACCATTTGTAGAAACAAAATTTTTCAGGCTTCTTTCAGGTTTGCAGTTTCACTAATTTTTGCTTTGTTTTTTGCACAAGAACAGAGGATTATTATGTCCCTTTGGTTCTGTATTTGTGTTTGAGCACCAGTATTTTGATAGACATTTTATTGGTTCTTCCTTCTCTTTGTTTTTTTGGGTGGGATGTGGCCTGTATGGAAAATCAGGTGTTGGAACTGAAAATTTTCTAGGCATAATTTTATAACTCTGTAAACTTGTTTTCGTATCATAAGGTTATATTATTGACAGTTGGCTGTCAATTCATGCAATAAAATTCTAAAATTTTTGTATGAGCCTTTAGTTTCTTGCTCAAAAGCTGTAAAAGTCATACTAATCAAACAACTGGACCATACCCTTTCCACAAATTATAGGGATTGTAATGCATTGTATTATCTCCATTAAATGCAGCATGGTATTTATTCTTCTCTTTTCACCAACTTCCAGATGTAACATCCTGTAGGCAATTATCAGAAGATATGGAAGGCTGCTTATACTGTCTCTGGCAACCTGAAATGTGCACAACTCTAGATACCTCCTTATCTTGATTTCATTCAGGATTTGATACAGAAGTTTTGAATATTAGCTTCCTCTGCTCAAATGTACCACAAGAATGGTCAAATTTTACCATCAGTCATGAGAAGTTCTTAATTCATATCCAGTATTTCCAGTTCTTAGCTCATTCGCCACAGGGGAAACAAGATTTGAAAAACGTAAACTCGAGAAAAGAATATGTTATAGAGGTGTGATTACTCTGTAAAGATTCAGCCGTAAATCTTGACAACAATATTGAGTTGCGTATTTTGGTGGCAACATGATTGGAAATAGATGAATTGGAGCGTTTTAAGCAAAGAATTAGGAAGCATGTTGAAAGGATGGTAAAATTTAAACAACGGGCAAGTAGCAGCCTCGCAGTTCGTACATTTGCGTGACAACCTATTTAACTTTGAGCTGATGAGTTCTAGGAAAAAAATGTAAATATACACTTTATTAAATTAATAGTATCAAGCATCAACACAATTCTTTGGCCCCTGAAAAATGCCGATTTTTTGTCATTTTGAAGAGTTTTATATTCATTCATACTTGTGACCACTCTTATCCTTCTGTTTGCCTTTCCAGTGTGGATTTGTAAAATGATGATTCTTGTTCTATTATTATCTAACAAGATTTCTTGTGCTTTTGACCTTAAATGTTTTTTTAAATCGCATAGAGACTTTTGAGCAATGCAATCTGCTCCCGATCGACTCTCTCGAATTAGTTTGGAAGTAATACGTAGGCTTAATCTGTAGGCTTAACTATGTTGCAGAAGTGAACCTTAAAATTGTTTCCATTTTATGGTGGTGGATTTTCTGAATTTTGAGGCAATTTTTTCAGATTTTTTATATGTATATGGATAATTTTTTTAGATTTTCTATGAGATATATTATGACATATATAGACAGCATATTGAATCGTACATAACACTTATTGGATCGCATAAAGCACATGTTAGATCAAAACCAGATTATTTTGCGCACAATCTAACCCCACATAAGCAAGCACTTTCACACAGACCGCATTTTAAAACACCACAAATATCAAATGACGCTTGAAATAAATCAAACCACATATTTGATACTCGGCCAATTCCTAGAGCGGACATTATTGCTATAGTTTTTTTCCTTGAAATTTTCTTTTAAATTTCTGTAAAAGAATATTATAAGATTGTCAACATAACCGTCACCAGGAATTCGGACCTTTGTTAAATTATTTCAAGTTAGGTCTGAATAATCGATCTAGATATGTACCAGCATTGTAATTGACAACCCAATAATTTCATCAAGCGACAATTACAGAAACTGGAAGGTAATCAACATGATACTTCCTAGTTGTCATCTCTATCATTATCCAAACCCAAGTGCAATTACCAAAGATGGTGCCTGGACAAATTGAATTGAACGATACTTTCAACCTAAAAGGTAATAAAGAGGCTACAAAGAATTAGAAACCATTATGATCAACAAATTACATGTACATAGCCCAATGCAACAAGCAGGGCATCTACCTCTTTAAGTAATGCTATTGCATTTCCTCTTAACATGTACCTAGGTACTGGTGGTCCAGTTCCTAGTCGCCTCATTTGGTCGCTTGTTAGTGCAATAATCATCATGTCTGCATAACTTAATGGCATTTATTCCTATCATATGAATTACATCGAGCTAACAACTCAGCTTCTTCAGGAGACAGCTGGAGCTTACCAGTTGTCAGATAGTGCCTTGACTGACGAGATCTGCACTATGATAAAAAGGTACAGTAAGGGCAACATAACACAGGTACAAATAAACAACAAATGGCAAATACATGCAAGGATACATCAACACGTAAACACGTTTCTACAAAAGAAATTGTACAAACATAAGAGCATATGGATAATGCTAGTCTATATGATACTGGTTGACATCAGTATCTAAACCTTTTTTTTTGAGTGAAGGTAGAGCTTAGAACCTCTTTTTTTGTGCTCATGAGGATTTAAACCTACAACCTATTTTGAGGTCATTCTAATTACCTAAGCTTGAATTATTAGGTCATTTGCCCTCAAATTTACTGGGCCAAATTGTTGCACATCATTTATGATAAAATAATCATACTGTATCAAAAAGAAGGGCCGTGACAAAAAAAATGCATTGCAGCAACCAAAAGTTGGTCATGATGTGAAGTTATATACAGGCAAGTATTAGAAAAATAGTAATAAAAAGTTTACCTTCGAGATGAGCCCCTAAATTCACTTTGAGATAGCCGAGAGAACTCCAATTTAGAGATCTGGCTTGTAGAAGATATATACTCATGAAATGAGGGGCCTCTTAGTGATAAAGCCAGCTTTGGAGGGACTACAGGCAAAATAGCATTGTACAAGGATGACTCTTGTTGTTGCCTCCTATTGGAAAATTGCACAAGAAAGATCAGTACAGATAGGTACAAAATGTATTCGGTATCAGTTTGATGGAAAAGCCATTGTTCACTGGTATGGCAAGTAATAATGAATCTGTTTCAAAACTTGGATTGACCGGTTTGGTAAGGTGCAAATGTACAATATTTCAGGATGGGTTTTATCGCAAGTCAGTTATAGTTTGATGAAATACATTTTAAGAGATTTATCCAAGCGTCGAGACAACTTTAGATAACATACTTTTACTTTTTGCAAGTAAAATCAACATATATATTTGCAATTCACAGGGGACTGTCTAAGATACACACAAATAGCATCCTGCTATTGCAACAGATTCACAATAATAACTTCTTATATTGACCGATTTAAGCCTGACTGTACTGAGCCCATTTTATAAACCCAATACGATTTATATGGAGCCATGATGACTATTATTTCAGTCCCCAGTTTGTTACTTTTCTTGAATTGATTGGGTTTAATAACTGGATGCTATTTGAACAATAACAAACATAACTTTTTTTGGACATATCAATGACAGTATGTGCAAACTTAGTGTTATTTTCAAATGCCATATAACAATAGGGGTCGGTTTCAAAAACCTTCAAAAACACTGTTACATGGAATAAACCATATAAACTGTACTTTATCTGTGTGAGGCTACTGCTAAGATTTTTTCGAGCTAGACCTCCATGCAAAATTGCTTCACTTGCAATACTGCTAGCTAAAAGCTTTCCAATTGCAACGCCATTGCTACTAGATGCTAACATTGCCTTTGCCAGATCAGCCCTATTTTCAATGACCACACATGAATCCATGTAAAAGTCAAGTCCATGCTGAGCATAGACAGATCCCATTTCAAGCCGAATATCATAGCTTGATATGTCATCTGGCTCTTCCCTCGGGGCAAGTGATGGGTCCAACATATCCTGTAAGATATAATCAATTTAGTTTTCACATGGAAATCATTTTCAATATTCAAACCTAGCATATAAAATGGCCCAAATTGACCAGTTTATTTAATACAACTGAATGCTCTTCAATTGTGATTTCAATGACACAAACATATAATTAATCTATTCCATTGACATCATAAAATGATGAATTATCTGCTTCCATGGTAAATAGAGCAAATCTTGATACACTTTAGCAACAAGAGCCTATTTACACTGCCAGGATGATTATACCTCAACTTTCCTCTATGAGAGAACATTTGGAGGAAGGTAACTTACATAAATTAAAGTGTTGCTGCCTGTGACCAAAACATCTGTCTCAGAAATTAGATCCGCAAACTGATGAGCGGTTTTTAACACTTGAGAAGCCATCTTATTATCACTTCTCATGCAGACCTTTATTTCTTCACACCTATTTCTCAGGTTGTTCCAAGTGTCCTGAACTGAGCAGATTGGCCTTGAAGAAGAACCCTTGAGATAAAATCCTGCACTGCTACATTCATCGATTGCAAAATTACCACCAGCAGCACCAACACTTGCATGTGTTTCAATATATAGGTAATTCGGAGCATCTGCATTTGTATAGATAGAGGGCCAGTCAAAGCAGGATGTATTGCCTTTCATTGATACCGTCTCACACCTTGAAGCACATGGAGATTCCGGTATGACTGAAGCAAATGTGTCACAAACATGTGAAGGGGTAGCAGCACCACTGCACTCAAATGGGTCCATGGCATTGTCAATTAAAATGCTGAGTTCCAAAGGTGTAAATGCTTGAGATAAGTTGGCATCATCCGCTGTTCCATGATCAGTACAAGGCTCCTCCTCAGAGTCGGACATCACCAATGCCCTTTTATTTCTGGAATTTTGTTTAACAGTTGGTATAGGGGTGTTGGGGACATCACTGAAGTCATTTAGCTCACTTGAACATGGTTCCAGTTCTGACAATTCAGGTACAGATTGGTTCTTCTTCAACTTGGATCTTTTATTTGGTTTCTTAGATTTAGATGGGCTGGGTTTAATAGGGGATGTATATCTGAAGTGTTGTAATTCTTTTTGTAATAGGTCTTCTTCTATTGAAGAGATGGTTTGGTTTATTTCATTGCATATCTTCTCTGATAATTCACAGGGGAATTCATAAGGAAGAGCTACAGGTATTGTTGAGTGCATTGTGTCTGCGTCAAATGACATGGGACCACAACTGCCTTCTTGATTCCCTTAAATTCAGAAGCGAGAATTATTATTTAAATCATATTTATCAGAACCTCCTAATACTTACAAGTTCAATAGTGGCATAGACTAGAATACAGGATAGGAGAAACATGGAACTTATATCTGACTTCTTTTTAAAAGTACACGCACACAACAACAATAAAAAAACAACAAAGCCTTTAATCTCAAATAAATTGGGGTAGGCTAAAAAATGAAACCCAACCCAAATCATAGAGCTCAGAGATCTCAAATAACAAAAGTCAATGATAGTAATAGTGATAATGATACTGATATTAATGATGATGAGAATATGACAATAATGATGATGATGATGATGGTATAGTAATATGATAATAATATACCAATAATAGTAATAATAATACTAGTAGCAATAATAATAGTAATATAATAATAATAATAATAATAATAATAATAAGGACATCTATAATAATAATAGTAATGTTAATAATAATAATTCTAATAGCAATAGTTATTGTAAATCTATACTATAAAATCACACTCCTAAATTCTAAAATCCTAAATTATAAAACTAAAAATCTAAGAACATGAAGTCTATGAAAGAAAGCTGAAATTGAACACTTGTTATTTATTTGATGGACCATATTAAGTGAAATCAAGACAGATGTATCACTAATGCCTGCCAATAACAAAGAAGGTATTAGACACATCAAAAAAGATGCTGAGTGAAGCACTATTTCTGCTTACCAATATCATTTTTTCTGCCTTGGCACCAAAACTGGAGAAGCATGATTGTTCTGCGAATATCACATAAACAATAACTGATTGCATGCTTCATTAAAGGGATGGGAATTCCAGCTTTCTCCAATGCACACATCTAAAGCAAAAGAAGAGGAAGAAGAAGAAAAAGAAGAGTCAGATTCATCTTAAAAGAATTCATAGACTCTTGATAACCAAGGAAAACAGATCTTCCAATTTCCATTCAGTTCAGAAACTACACAAAGAAGCATAAATTGAACAGAGCAGAACAGAGATAAAATACTTTCTGCACATGTAGCAGGAGCTCCTCAGATGATGGTCGGTTGAACTCCAAAACCAGTCGACTCAAAGGACGTGGCAATACAGGCTTCTTGTCTTCAATCATAGGCAAAAAAGTTATGAAAATCCCACAGCAGAATATTACATCATTACCAAAGTAACTAATAGGAAGGACAACAATAGAATATTAGTCCCCCTAAGCATTTCTTTTTGCAGTAAATCTCCTAGAGTTCATTCAATTGATAATTTTCAGCGTAAATATTTTGCTTCATGGTTCTAACCCAAATAAATAAGAAAGAGAGAAAATCACAATTTTTTTAACAACAAATTTTGAGTAAAAAGTGGTACAAGCAGAGGAAGCTAGAACAGATGCATATGTAGAACCTCAGCCTACAAAGATGAGCTTTGAACCAAAAAGAATAACACTTTTGAAGAACTTACTGTTGCTGGTCAATACAATGGGCCACTTGGTGGAGTCAGCCAGTTGAAGTATAGTGGAAATGAAGCCACGGTCTTCCTCGAATACTGTGTCAGCATCCTCAAAAAGAACTAATGTTTTATTCACAGCAACTTGTGTAACTGTTCCATTGTTATCTGTACTGTCAGGTGTGCTTGAGACTAGGACCTCTTCACGCGACCTGAATAGTCAATAAGAGATAATTATCAATGCCAAGCATTTAAATACCAAGGTATACAACATAAGACAATGACAACATACGGAAAGAATACAACATATCAAAATAAGGCAACCATGATAATTATGTTGCAACTAGAGGTGGCAATGTGGGCAGATAACGTCAGGTAAAGTAACACAGTTTATGATGAAGTGACCTGGTTCAGCTTGCATTTCAGAAGCATTTTCAATGTACTTGAGGCACCAAAGCACCAATTGTTCAACATTTATGCCCAAAGCAAAGGAAAATAAGACAATATGCTAACACGGCAGTACGGCACATGTTTAGCGACATGTGGGGCTAATTAGCAGGCATTCTTTGAGAATGCCTGCTACATTCCAATATATTTTTAAGTTCATTCCCGCATTGAGAAAGGCAAACTGAATTATATTTTGTT
Source organism: Schoenoplectus tabernaemontani (assembly GCA_037127355.1). Lineage (NCBI taxonomy): Eukaryota > Viridiplantae > Streptophyta > Magnoliopsida > Poales > Cyperaceae > Schoenoplectus > Schoenoplectus tabernaemontani. The sequence continues at coordinate 16,522,350 of CM073743.1, read as the reverse complement.
TACATTGCTAAATTTCAGCCCTGGTTGCAGTATGAATATCCTTTCAATATGAAATTGGAATGAAAACACACTGCAAGAGACATACAAGTAGATGCAAGAACTTAAATATGTAGATCATTAAATTCATGTCATTTAGTATAGCATAAAAAAGTACCATTTGCCAAGACCATGTGATTCAGTAGCCTCCCCAAACTTTTGCTTAATATGCGCTCCATTTCTCAAGTCAGATGCATTTACCTAGAAAGAGTGAAATATGATGGCTTTTCAAGAAATTAATGCGTCCATCTTGCACCTTTGTGTTAATATTAGAATAGGAGAAAATGGCCTTTTTTTTTCTCACGTCTTCACTCTTCAGGACTAACATAACACAGTGATAGTACTAAAGAACTTAACAATACAGGAACTCTTGTACTATAACAGCAGCATATGCATATATTTGTTTGAACCAAGCTTAATTTTTAAGGCTGAATTAACATATTTTATTACAAAATTAGCAATTCTAGATATTAGTCTGTAACTCAACACCAAACCTCAATTTTAGCAATGAACTTGATTTTGGCTAGCTGTGTTTTAATGATGGCTATCGCTTTTGAAAAAAAAAATGAAAGCAGGTAACTATTGTTGCTTTAAAAAAAATGAAAGCGGGTAACTATTGTTGCTTTAAAAAAAATGATAAAGATCATTTTATCAGATTTACCTCAACAACATTGAAGCCCTGCTCTTTTGCACAAGCATAAACTGCAGCTGATTTGCCACTCTGTAAGAAAAGAAGGAAACGGTAAATAGTAGTATAAGGAACCTGAAAATCCAACAGAAAAAAAGGTGTGTACTGCAAAAAATGCACATTAGGAAATTTCCCTTGAAGAAGAATGACGTTTAATTGATCGAAACAACAGTTAAAGATAACTAAACTGAAGCAGTGTGAAACAGATTAGAACCTCTTCAAGGGTATCCAGCCAATTCAACAGAATATCTGACATGACTTTACTGTAGAATCCAAAAAATAATATTCTACAGCAATTTTGTCTCATGTGGTAGGGACACGGTAGTCTATTAGCTTACTGCAAACTGTGGCTGTTTATTTAACAATGTTTTTGAAGCATGAATTAAGACCTTATTCCATGTAATGGACACAAAACACCACATAAAGAAAAATGTACCCCAACTGGTCCAGTAATTAAAAGTGCATTCCATGAGTCACTTTCTTCAAGCAGGTCATCCATATCAGACTCTGACTGGCACCAACTGCTGCAACTATCCTCTGAGATCTCTTCAGTGATTTTGGAGTATCTGTTGCTTTTACGGCCTTTCTCATGCCAGCCCTTAAGCCAGTCACTAAGTAAGCTCACAGACTCGCTGTTCCCACAAACCTAAACCAAATTTAAACATTTGAAAATAGTAGGTAAAGATAAAATGCATCAACATCGGGGAGACGGGGACAACCATTGTGGTATAAATTTTAATCATTAACAATCAATGAGGAACCTTGTTGGTAGGGTGGTGCACCCTAAACCACCCTAGCTCAAGAAAAAGATTGAACTCTCTGTTCATGGCAATTCTTTTGAAAGAACATGTAATCGATGTTTCCCAAATAAATGTAAACTATGCCCCAAAAAGATTAGATAAAAAGCTTTGTCACATTCTAATATTTCCTTCACCCCAGTAAACATGACCTGAACAGAACGAGGAAAAATGCCTGCTGTTGAATACTTTTTAACTTTTTCTTTATATAGTACCATGGTGAAACCTTAATTAACTTGTATGAGTATAAACATGTAGATGGTAAAAAAATGTAAATATAACAAAAGAGTAGACATGTCAATAAAATTAAAAACATGCTGAGCCTTCTTTTACCTATGACAGGTCAAATAGGATAAGCCAAAAATAAAAGACCACAACTAACCTGAGATGCATTCTCGGGGCAGTATTTGTCAGTCCACAGCGAAGAGTCTCTCAGATAACTGCAAATCTATGTAATTTAGTGTGGAAAAAAAAATGAATTTGAATGTGCTATTTAGCTCAGATTATGCCTTAGTTTAGCCCATTTGCAAATACTTATGGTAGAGCAGTCAAACCTATCTGACCCACAATTGAGTTTTGTAAATAATGGGTGTGATTTCACCAAAAGAGACTCTACAGACAAAGATCAGTGGCAGAGAACTACCAAACAAGATATTATCAAGAAACCAGGTCATGGACAAATACATGCAAACTACATAAACCTTTGAACTAAATTTGGATAAAAATGTTGTTGAAAGCTCAGACCTTACATTAGAAACCACAACTTCATTCTCTATCATTGAATCGGTGAGCAAAAAGCTAGAGCTGGATGGCAAAAAACTGCTGCTTTCATCATCAACCTGAATTAACATAATATTCAGTTATCTGAAAAACATATAAAAACATAATTTCATATTAATAGGAAATGTAGCTTATAAAAAGATGAGAAAAAAAACTACACAGAAATTTCGACTTCTAGTTCAGGATAGTTTTGTCTGAACTCAGAGGATCATCTGTTTTACATATCAGCAGAGAGTAAGATTTTTTTTGAAGAGCAGGCCAAAAGCCTACTGATTTTTCATAAAATGAATAAAAAGGATTTATAGCGTGCCAGGCCGCAGGCCTTGACTTGGCCAGGCCGCTAGCCTTGACTAATCTATACATCGGGGTAGTGATAAAAAGGAAAAATGAAAAATTATGGAAGATAAACTGCACTCCTGTTGACGATCAGCAGAGAGTAAGATTAACTGCACTCCTGTTGACGATCGAAGTATCAATGCCATACATGTATTAATGCAATTAGGATGTGTTGTATTCGAGGCCAATTTGTCTTTATTTCTGTGAAGTTTTAGGTCAAAATTCTGAATTTCCCAAATAACAGATAAATTATGGAACTCACAGATATCAATTCTGAAGATGGCTGAATGCTAGGAATTGCTATTGCATCAACTGAGAACTGATGATGACACCTCTCTATGGATAAACAGGATTCCAAAGTTGAAGTTTTCACTGAATCCTTAAAAACTGAGCATGAAGTTTCTAGAGGAAGATAATTCTTATCAAGAGAAGATGTTTCTTTAAAGGTCCAACGGCCCCAATCCAGTAGACCATCACACTGTAATAGCAATTGTAATCATCAATTAAGGGTTTAAAAAACTAAGCAATTATAAAACACTTTGTATAATGAAACAGTTTCTGGTAAATACTGATACAAGTTAAATTTAATGATTAAGGTGTCTACAGAAAACAAGCAGTTCCATGTTGATTAAGATTTTTTTTTCTATTTTGTAAACTTAAACCCAGGCATCAGCTTGTTGCTTTGAATTTCTCGTTTCCACAAAATATAACAAAAAGTAATAGGCATTGGCAAGTAATTTCCAAGGACTATCCTCCCAAAACAATAAAAAGAAAATGGAAATGTACCTTAATTGAGTCATGAACATGAATAGGGGGGAACAGAGAAAGGGCTTCTTCCTGAGGTGCAATAGAACTCTTATCCCCCATTTTCACATAATCTGGAGTAGCCACAGGTGCTCTTTTATTTGTCATACGACTGGCAAAAAATGGATGCATCTGCTTTCCTGCTGACAACCTTGAGTTTTCCTGATAGAAATTGCAAAGGATTTTCCTGCTCATATGTTATTTCATAAAACACCAAATGGCATTTTGCAAACAGAAACTGCAAGTTTTCATCATTCAAAAGAATTTGAAATTTATCATATTTGCAGCTGCTACTCCATTCTGTACATAGTTGTTTGGAAATGAGACAAATTGATATAAGTTGATAATCTTATATTTTAAATGATTAACATTCTCTCACTTTTTCATCCCAATTTGTCCAAATTATACTGAAATCAGTAAAAATAATTCTGGTACCAGTTGCAAATATAATGAAATTTTGAAGATGATTTAAAAGAAAAGGGAGAACATATATTTGAAATTGACACCAATCTATTATATACTAAGATCACAGGAAGAAAACGACGGCAAATCATCCAATGACTACTGGGGCTCGTTTTTGTTGCAAGAGCAGATAAGAAAGAAAGGTAGAGAAGAGGTCAGAAAATTTTTAGTGTCAACTGTCGACTTTCCGGTTTCATTGATATAAATACAGGGATAACAGATCCCTTTTTGCCCAACTTAACCTTATACAATGAGCATTATTAGCAAATAGCACAAAACAATTGGGAGGTAGTTGCGAAGGAATCTCATTTCAGTAAGGTGCAATATTAGTTGAAGTTATAAAAGACAAATATGTCAAAAACACATAATGAAAAACAATGCTCGGGGTCAAGAATTGAACTAGATGCCAGCTCCATTGATATGAACCAACACACAGGTCTCCAACATATTAGGAGGTAGAATTTGGTAAGGGTTGATAGGGCATTCCATTGAAAGTTATATATTATTGCTAAAGGAAGGATGGGATAAACTAGGGAGAACCCATCTTCATGTTAAAATCTAAGCCAGAAAAAAAAAATATATACAACTGAAGCCTAGAGGAAAAGGGGAGGGGTGACTTGCCTCAGAAGCCATTCTTGCCTCTGACCTAAGGTCTATGGTTACTTCTCTGTGGCTATCTAAACTCGGTCCCTCGACACCTTCTGTGCAATGACAAGAAAAGCATATTTCAGATACAAGTATATTTCAGGCTATTCAACTTGTAACAAGATGGTTGATTTAAACCGAACTTGTTACATGACATGGAACCCAAACAAACATAAAAAAGAAGCTGTTTGCTGCAATATCAAAGCCTGGAAAAATGTAACAAATCCGAGGTGATAACACTAGCCTAGAAATTAGATGTACAGTATGTTATGGTACTAAAATTGGGAGGTTGATCATGCCAGCCTTGTGCCAATTCAAATAGTGTGACATCTATGTTGACTTCTTTATGCAGCAAGTCCTTACCAGATATAGACTCTAACGCCTTGCATCGCTTTCTACTTGGAACTACTTTGGCACCTCTTCTTTGTCTTTTCCCTGGGCTATCTTCTGATAAAACATCAACAAAACACCAAGGAAAGTAAGCATGACATTTTATTTTAAAAAGCATCCTTTTGCGCATCAAATCTGAGAGCACGCTTCATGACCCAAGTAAATGAGACAGTAAATTCACTAATTTAGAGGGAAGTAAGTTAAACAAACCTAGTACAACTTCATCATCTTTGCTTGGTGTATCAGATCCAGATCTTCCTCTCTTAGAGTTGGGAGACTGCGATATTAAATAACATTCACTAGATCAGGATAAACTAACATAAGAAGTCACCCCACTTTTTATCAAAAAAGTAAAAGAAAAGGAAAAAAAAATGTGAACATGTTTAAGCTCAAATATGTCTCTGTTCTTTTCATTCCTTTTTTTTGGGTATAAATGAAGGGCAGCCTTGAAACATTGGCCTGACATAGATGTGATGGGACTCGCCTCTCAATGGAGAGATGCACCATCAGTTCCTGCAGTGGCATCTTAACGAAATAGATGCCATGGTTTGCAGGAACCCTTGTTTCAAAAAAAAAGAAAGAAAGAAGAACAGGTTCATGGTCCTATCTGACTTTGGATTTTATTTGCACACAACTTCTTAACAGAGGTAAAGGTTTTTCCTACTTGAATCCCTAACAATATTAGGTACCAGACTATCAGTTGGTATAGTAGTCGCTTGACGAACCTTTGCTGAGATTTCAGATTTGACCCTCCTCCTACCCTTTGGTTTTTCCTTGGTTTCCACCTCAGCCTCCTCTGCCACCTGATCATTCTTTGTTGATTTTGTTTCTTCTTCTACTTTATCAGTGACAGGGACCTAAAAAAAAGTTAATTAAAAAGAAAGTACCGTGTTCAATTTCCGCAATTCACATGTCAAAATCAACCACAGGCGGATTACATATACAGCTGAACCATCATACAAAGGTTAAGTATAGAAAAAATGACCAATTTACCAAGACATTGTCAATTCAAGCGATTAATAATTTAACACCTTGTGAAAGAAGAGAGGAAAAAGAAAAGACATATTTGTTCATAAAACCCTACAATATCACTCTACGTCAGTACGTCTCAGAAAGTGGAGTGGTGGTACATTATAGCGTGAACATTGGGTCGTAATGATCATCTTCTCATAACTTACAAACTATCCCCCCCCCCCGGATTCTCGCCATAAAAGATGGAAACAAACGTATAAAACCCAAAATCCCGAAAACTATTTCGTAAAATCAAGAATTCACCTGAAAAGAAATTTCTGGTTTGGATCTGGGCCTTCCCCTGCGCTTCTTGGGAGTCTCCGCTGCCTTTCCTGCCTCATTTTCTCTAATTTCGTTCCCATTCTCTTCGTCCGGCTTGGGAAGGCCAAAGCAAAGCTTCGTTTGCACGCTTCTTCTCCGTGTAGCCTCGGGAGGAGAAGGCGTGACACCTAGATCGATCGCTCCCTCCATTGATCCAGCGAATTAAGGTGTAATTGAGCAGGATTTAAGAAGGTGTCGCAGTTGCTTCCTTCTCCGTTATTTGACCAGCGGAAAAGGTAAATCGAGAAAGGGAGAAAACCAAATCAAGGATAACCGGAACAGGAATCAAGCTGTGCTAATATTAGATGGCGGGAACGTGCTATAATTTCCCGCCTGCGATAAAATTGGGAGGAGAATAAAAAAAGCGAGATATTGAGCGAATTTAACTTCCCAAGTCCCAACGCAAGGGTTTAAAAACTTAGTTCAACCCTAAAAAAAAAAGAAACTTAGTTCAGAAACCACTTTAAAATATTTGGAGAATTTTCTGAGAAGCCCTCAGAAAAGTTCGAAATATAGGTAAGTCTTTATGAAGGTGCATGCACTGATGCAGCCACTTTAAAGGCCCGGGGGTGGATTCAATATTTTGAAAAATAGTATTTTTCGATAATATTTTTAATAATTTATCTTTTCTGAAAATTTTTTTGCCTCTCCTAGATTGTATGATTATTTTTATTGAGAAAAAATATTTAATATCGTACATAATGAAATAATTATGTAAAGATATCAAAATATAAAGTTAAAAACTTTCTTCATCAACTTGATTATCTATTATTTTGTTGTTCTTTTTAATATATAAAATATTATTATTTTAATTTTTTTATTAGGTAAGAATATATATTAAATTATTATTTTTTTATTTAGTACCCGATTAGTTAATGGGTTTGAACCCGATAAACTATTACAATCCGATAATTGCCCCCCACGACTAAAACTCTGCATCCGCCCTTGAAAGGCCCAAACCTTTCTTCACACCTCCATTCACGTAAACAAAAGTAAATACTACTAAATAATGGTTTTTCCAAAGAAATTGTGGTTGTGTTGTGGTTGTCGACTCTCAAAGTGCATCTCCAGACTGACTCTCCGCTATATTTTCTAGGGTTAATTTCTAGCGTGCTCATTAAAATTTCTCAAATTACTAATATCCTCATTCAAACATTATAATAGCTTATATCCCATTCAAACTTCATTTATTTTTTTATATCCCTTTTATGTATATAATTTATTTTAAACTTATTATAACACTCAATTGACTATTATACTATTTCAGAAATAAATATGTACATCTTATTTTATTAACACAAAATAAAAATAAAGACGGACTCTTCTTGTCGGCTTATCTTGAGGCTCTTCCGTATATATTCGTACAACTCATTCTTTTTTTCTTGTCTTGTAGTTTCTCTTATTCGTATTAATTAAATTAAAAAAAAATCAATAAATTTCTTATGTTTATCTGTTCAGAGAAGTCGCTGACGTCCGTTATTGAAAAAAACTATGTCGTGTTATCTTTTTGTAATTCATTTTAATTATCTGATAAATTCTACTAATGATTATTTTCTATACACATACTTTTATATTGAATGCAAACTCTTTCTTTTTATTTCACTGCTATTGAAAAAATAAAGAGTCGTATACATATTTTTCAAAGGTATAATAGTCAATTTAAGTATTATAATAAATGAAATAATAGATTAAGTACATAAAAGGATATAAGAAAATAAATTAAATTTAGATAGAGATATAAGTTATTATAGTATTTAGATGGGGATATTAATAAATTAAATTTAGAAGTTTTGATGGGTAGACCGAAAATTAACCCTATTTGTCTGAGGAGGAAATATTCCTTGCCCCCAATGAAAGATCCCTTGAGGAGATGATGTAAGTGTTTCGCACATGCACAAGATGATTCTAATTTTGCATTGGTGCATGTGACCCTTTGCTGCTGCCTGCTGGTCGGTTCATGCTTTACGGCAACTTTTACATCATTTGAAAATGAGATGAGACATAAACTAATTAAATATATGAATGTAATTAATATATTTCTTTTTAAAAATTTAGTTGAATTAATTTCGTGCCAAAATGTGTCGTACCTGTTTTTATTTTATGCAGATGAAATTTAATATTGTTAAAAGTCATCGTTTTAAATTATTTCTTGAGTTTCATTAATTTCATGATTGCAAATGAAGCGTAACATGATTGTCAAGAATAACATTATGCTTAAATTTGTTCTGAAAATGAATTGTAGGTAAATTTTAAGGTTAAAGTATCGTCCCTATTTTTGTTGTTGTGCAGATCATGAATTCCTAAATTCATAAAATATATATTCTTGTGATTCTACAACTACAGTTAAGTACGTAAATTGAATAAAAACACTAAAATAATATTAAAAATTGTCTCAATGGATATACTTAAATTTTATATGTAAAATGTGCACAACATTTTTTGTAATATTTCTACGAGTTTGGTGATTTTATGATTACAAAAAAGACAGAAATTGATTAAGAATATCAATAAAATAATTGCATTTTAAATGTATTCTAGTTGAATTTTATGCATAAAATTTGCTGCGATAATTTATTTTGGCAAATGATTTTTTTAATTTATGAAAAAACATTATGTGAAATTTTTTCGAGTTTTGATTAGTTTACAATAAAAAAAAACGTGTTGTGAATTACTCAAATACCAAACAGAATTATTAGAACTCATTTTAAATGCATTATAAATGATTTTTATGATTAAAACATGATCAATGGAATTTCACTCATCATGCATGAACCGACTTGCATACCAAATATTAACCTACGATATTAAGCTATTAACTTATTTAGAAAGTGCAGATTCATTATTTTAAATTAGTAAGTGGACTAATAATAAGGACCGTATGTTGTTGAAATCCTTCAAAAATATTAAGATCAATATATATCTGGTTAATGCGAGTGATATATATATATTTTTTAAAAATGAACTATAAATTATAGATCTACCAATTTTTTCACACAAAATTTCTATTTCCAAAATTTTGAACTGCTCATATGGATGTGATCCACGGATTATTTTTAGGAACCAAAATTTTTTTTTTTTTAGATTTTTTTTTTTGAAAGATAGAAAACATATGTATTAACTTCAAAATGTCTAAACCATCCGACATTAATTACATTCTCCTTATCTTAAATCCTAAAAAAAAAGATGAGGGTTCTAATGCCATGAGTTTTGATTGCCATAAGATGACATCAATTCACTTTTTAATTTATATTTTAGAATTTAAAACTCAAATTTTAAATTAAAACGTTGATTTTGTTAATTTTTATGATAGATGTATGCTTCCCAAATTTCATAAGAGCTCATTTGATACTAGATCAAATGAGAATAAAATGAATACATAAAAAATAATTAATCATAATAAAATAGATTCATTCATTTTGTTATCATTTAAATCAAGTGTGAAATGAGCTCCAAAATTATAAATTTTTGGAAGCATATATCTACCATCACTACGCTAGAAAACCCCTTTTGCAACGGTCCATTTACAGCGGTTTTCAGTTAAAAACTGTTGTAAATGGGTTTACAGCGGTTTTTAAAAAAGTAAATGGGTTTACGCGGTTGTTAAAAGAAAATCGTCGCTAAGTTTACAGCGGTTTTTAGCTAACAACCGTTGTAAACTTAGCAGCGATTTTTAGCTAACAACCGCTGTAAAATCATTTAGCAGCGGTTTTCTTTTAACAACCGCTGTAAACCATTTACAACGGTTTTTAACTGAAAACCGCTGTAAAGTTCCTAATAAGTAATGCTGCCCTAGTTACAGACTCTCTCTCTCCCCCAACCAGCAGCCGCCACCATTAAGTGAGCTCCGAATTTGAGTATTTTTTTGAGCTCGAAATAACACAAAATTCCATCAAATTTGATCAAAATTTCTATTCTCTTCTCTTGCCGTCTCAACAATAAACTTCTCCTCTATCTTCTCTCAAACTAAGTGGGTAATGGAAGCGGATCGGAGCGGGTGATTGGAGAAGGCCCGAGTGGGCAACGACAAGCAGGACCTCGGCAATAGCAAACGATATCGGGCAGTGGCGCGCAGCGGGCTGCGGCGAGTGTTAAACTTAATTTCTGAAATCTGTAATTGATCATTTGCTTAAATAAATTTTTGATTTGATTATGTATTAATTTTGTTAATTTTAAAGCATGTAATTGATGCATTATAATTTAGTAGTATTGTCATGTATGATCAATTCACCGGAACTTGATTATGCATTAATCTTGCATAAAAATTAACAAGATCAACGAATTAGATTTAAAATTTTAGTATTTTAAAATATAAATTAAAAAATAAGTCATTGGTATTTTGTGACAAATAAAATTTATGGTATTGAAACCCACCTGAGAAGAAAATTTTAAAAATGATATTTAATTAAGTTCTTTTCTACTAGATATCTATACGTAAAACATATTTAGCAGATCAAACTTGATCTTTAAATTTTAAAATTAAATATTTAGTAATATAAAACACCGGCCAATCTTACAAATTAAACAGTAAATAGTAAAAACAATACTAGCGTATCTTACTAATCAATCGGCAACTTATATAACCTAGCAGGCGATATATCCTCATTCCCTTTCGTGCTCCTATAGAAAACGCCTGACATTATCCATAACCCTTTTGAATCTTACTTCCACGGCTCTGTAAACGATGGCTACTCCTAAATGTTATTTGCTTCTGCTCTCCATGGCTGCCATGTTTTTTCAAGGTCACATTTTATGTCTTTCAATTACTTACCAGGGTTCTTTATACTGTTTATATTATAAGACCGTAATACATAAACTTGAGCATGAGTTATTTGGGTCAGAGACTCAAAGCAACTAAATTTAATTAGGAAAAGTAAGAGCAAACAATATTTAAGCATGCAGATGTTATGTCAACTTCATTCACATTCCAAAACAACTGCGCTTACACGGTTTGGCCCGGGCTGATATCTAGTGCAAACTCACCTCCTATGCCGAGTACTGGTTTTGAGCTCCAGCATGGAGCGAACCAGACATATGAAGCCCCTGCCAAATGGTCAGGAAATGCATGGGCCCGTACAAACTGTGCAACCGACTCTTCCGGCAAGTTCTCTTGCGCCACTGGCGACTGTTCTGGCCAGGTTTTCAAAGAAACCATCCCCTTAATTTCTTTTTACTAACCGAGTTAACTATATTTTATATCTTTTTGTTAAAAACAGTTCTAAATAATAAACATCGAATTAAAATTCAACCTCAGCTTCAATGCAACAACGTTGGTGGGGTACCACCGAAGACTCTGGCTGAATTTACATTGCAAGGTGATCAAGGAAAAGACTTTTACGACATAAGCAACGTTGACGGATTCAACGTGCCGCTGTCGATCACTCCTCAAGGTGTATCGGGCTGCTCCTCAGTTGCCTGCGCTGCCAACATCAATTCCCTGTGCCCGCAAGAGTTGCAGGACGTTGTCAACGGCGCAGTTGTCGCGTGCAAGAGCGCTTGTCTGGCCTTCAACCAGGACCAGTATTGCTGCCGAGGGACTTACAACGATCCGAAGATATGCAAACCCACAAATTATTCCAAGATTTTCAAAGATGCTTGCCCACAGGCGTATAGTTATGCTTATGACGATTCTAGCAGTACTTTTACTTGTGTTGGAGCAAATTATTTGATTACTTTTTGTCCTTGATTTATTTTTTTTCTTATTTTTTTTCACAAAATAATCGTTTTTCTTGAAACGAAAAATAAATTAGTACTCGAGAACGGGCTTCATATTATTACTGTTATCATTATATATCCTTAATTTTTATTCTTGGATGGGATTTATTGACAACGATTTATCTTGAATATTTAGCCATGCTTTCACAATTTTCATACACTTCTAAAATCATTTGATATTCCATAGAATGTCATTAATGGATCATTGTAAATTTTATATTATTTGATTGATGGTGAAATTTGCATGAAATTCTTAATACATAAACAGTTTAAACTTTCAAATTTTTTAACCATGTCACATCATCACTTTTATCCATAATTGATTTTGTTCAAATATTTTCATCTTTTTGAATCCAAGAGTTCATATAAAATAGTTTCTCTCCTTATTTAAAATAATGTATGTAATGTACATAAGGTGAAACTTAACTTTTAAAATGATTTAATTTTTTATATGATCATTTATAAAATATTATATATTTAATCATATTTATATTAATATAATTATCATTATTACTTAACATTTAAAAATATTATGTCTAATTTTTAATGTAAAATTAAATAAATATATTTAAAATTTTGTATTACTATTTATTTATTTGAGAACTATATTGTCAGGCATAACCCAAGTTACAGCTCTAGTTTCATAAAATTTCACTATAGCATTGCGTACATATAAAGTATATTACATTTTACTCGCCTGATTTGAAAATTATAAGTTATTTTGTCAACAACAACAAAGCTTTTAATCTCAAATAAATTGGGTAGGATAGAAATGAAACCCAATCCAAAAATATAGAGATAAAAAATTTTAAATATAAAAAAATCAATGATAGTAATAATGATGATGATGAGAATAATAAAAAAATAATAATGAGAATGAGAATGTAAATATTCATAATAATAATACATACCTCCGAAATAATAATGGTAATGTTAATAATAATAATAATAATAATAATAATAATAATAATAATAATAATAATATCCTAATAATAATAGTCACAATAAACCTATACTATAAAATATACTCATAAATCCTAAGTTCTATACTCTAAAACGTTAAAAATCTAAAAATAAAAAATCTAAGAATTTGAAGTCTATAAATTTATTACTAGACTCAAACTCCGAAATTATGATTCTGATACATGAGTCATCATTTTTCAGATACTCTATCCAAAACAAACTCTTCATTCCTCCAAATATCTTTTATTTCTTATTTTCATATCAATCTCGGTTGACCTCTATCTCTTCTTGTATTTTCAAGATGACTTATAATACCATTACATATTGGTGTCTCAGGAGATTTTTGTTGGATATGTTCAAACCACCGCAAATAACGTTGGATCAATTTTTTTGAATTGATGCTACCTCAAATTTATCTCATACATCACCATTTTTTATTCGATCTCTTCTTATATGATCACATATCCAATACAATATTTACATTTCGGATACACTCATCCTTTGATTTTGTTATCTTTTTATAGTTCAACATTCTGAATCATACATCATCCTAAATCTAATCGACATTCTGTAAAACTTACCTTTTGTCAAACTAATTAATATGTCAATGAATCTTATCATCATCATCTAGCATCCAACATTTTAACACAAGTCCGCCTTTTTTACATGAAATTACATTATTATAACCATATCTAAATACTATTGTTTTAGGGTTAATTCTTGATTTTCTAAACAAGCTCTTAACATTTAGTCCGAGATGATATTGCAATTCGCCTTTTTCCTTTCCAGCTATTGAAAGCATATCCCCAGATTTTTTTAATTAATTATTTAAATAATTATATTTCTAATAATAAATAATAAGAGTGACTAAATCAAAATTTTAAAAGTATGAATGGCAGGACGATATTGTCAGTGGCGCTGTGTAAGCGCGCCACTCGGACTGACGCGTTTGAGTAAAGACGCCACTTAGAGTTGACATCTTTTTTTTTTAATATTTTCATCCAATCCAATTTAAACTTAACTGAATAGGGAGGCATTAGTGGGATAACGCACCACTCCCACTGGCGCAATTCTGTTTTTTTTTTTAATAATTGAAAAAAAAAAATTAAAGAGCCACCACCGGTGGCGTGTTTGCAAAGTGACACTGATAGTGACGCATTGTTATTCGTATTTTTAAAATTTTAATTTAATCACTCTTACTATTAAAAATTTGATTATTCAAATAAATCTGCATATCCCCTCTCTTCCTTTTGAGTGCCACTAAATCTGTCGCTTGCTCGTTTTCTCTCGAAATTTTCCGAAGATCTTCTGAAATCAACGAATTCATAGGTTTGAACTATTTTTTTTATGTCTGGATTTTGTATATAACAATGGTTGCAGGCCAAACAAAATAAGCAAGGTTGTTCCTTGGTCCCTGTTCTAAAATTGTCTCATTCCTTCACTGCCTTGCCTGAAACTCTGAATGAATGGAAAGAAACTGGAGGGTAAAGAGGGCCAATTAATTCTTGTCAATTTCCCGTTTTGTTTCATTATATTGATTCTTTGTTCTATGTCGTTTCTACAAGATCTCAATTTGAACAGATATATTTCTTATTGATTAGATCTCAGTTTGAGCCAATTCCTGTCATGTTCTTGACTATAATCCATAGTGTGCTTTGCAATTCATCTGCTCCTAAATGCTCGAATTACATTTTAAAATTTATGGTTCTTAAAGAAGTACAAAATTGTGAGCGTCTAATTTCAGTTTCATGGTTTGCAGTAGTTTACAAATTTGATTGGGTTTTATAAATCAAATCACCAATATCGGTACATGATGTATTGATGTATGTACCAGCTTAAGGCTGCATAACTCGGAGCAATACCCTTTTGGCCTTTTGTACCTGGCGCTTCCACCGAACACTTCGCAAAATTTGCGATTTTGCCACAACTCACATAACGAATAGAAAGGTAGACATAGTTAAAAAAATGAACTTATGGATAACTGTAAGATAATATCTCTGTACTCAATATTAACATTAGTTTACTATATTACTAATATAAAATTATTTTGACTTCTTTCGTAGTACGATGATATAGAGTTCTAATTAGATTTTCTCTATAAATATAGCATGAAGATTAGTACTAACCAATTTGCGGCTGAATACAAGAATTTAGTGCTTGAATACTAGAATTTAGTTTGTTTTGAGGAAGCTAACAACAGTACTTACTTAGCATGGGCATGAAATCCGGAGAAGTTTTTCAAAATTGATGGTATCCATTGTACATGGGTAATTCGATCTCGCAATTAGGGAAGATATTTTATCAGATTTCTGACACAATTTTCTGTTCAATGCCTGGTAACAATAGTATTTTATCATTTTTTTTACTTCGGTGCTTTTAGTAAGCAATAATACATATATTCGCAATCATATTCTGGTTTGGGAGAAGATATCAAAAAGGACGTTACAACGTTATTTGGATACTGCTGGTAGCCACATGGAAATGGCCCTCTCTAATGGCTTCCAAACCTCCAGTGTCTCTGAGTGTTTCTTGTGATGACAATCATATTCAAGATCCCAAACCCGAAATTCTTCACCGTGTGTAAGAGGTTCTCTTCTATTGATATTTTTCTTTTGGAAACAGGATGTCTTGTGGCGGTTATGGGGTACCGCGCTGGGGTTTCTGAAGGAAAGGGCGGTGGAAGCAGGCATAAGGCTGATGCAAGGGAGACGATCGAGCTACAAATAAATAGAAGCTTTTCCCTTTTCCTATAGGTACAGTTATAGGTCGGCGATTTTTATCAAAACTTGAATCCAACTGAATTACATGCGCTGCGTTGAAAAAATCCTTTAACTAATTCATATCCATTATCTAGCTTGATCTATATATTTTTTACATACATTTTTTTAGTTATAAGGATTGAAAAAGTTAGTATTTTAATTGAATAAATTATTTTATATTTTTATTACTTTATTAATATTGAACATTATATTAATAACATTAGAACTTAAGGATAAAAAATATGAATAAATAAATATAATTCAACATTATATATAACAAATGAATTAAATATTAAATATTTATTAACTTTCACAAAAAAAATATAAGTAACAATATATAATAAGGAATATATGACATCCATAAAATAAATTAGTATCTTACTGTGCTTTGCTACAGATCATTTTCAAATGAAGTACATTTAATTTCACTTATATATTGATAAAAGTATAATTCAAAATGTAGAACATGAAAATTGGAAGCAAAGGAGTAAACAGAACAAAAAAACGGCTTAGCAAAAAAAATATCTATGAACCATTGAATTGACATTTTTTCCAAGTTCAGTACTTTCAACAGGAAATGAAGAATTATAGTTTTTACAAGAAATTATATTTCTTCTTATCATGTAAAAGGACATTTGTGTAGTTGTATATAGCTAAAAATGTCATCATATTTTGAAGATGTCCATATCCATTTTCATATTCAGGACTATCTACATTCGATTTCATGGTAAAAAAATTTAAATATATATGGATATGATTTTTGACCACTATTCAATCATATTTTGATCCGTCTGCACCCCTAATAAGAGTTGTTTACTTTTTAATCAAGAGACATAATATATACAGTCTTAAAAATAAAAAAATATTTATATGCTCTTGTATTTATATATTTCTAATTTCTAATTTTATATAATTTAAGTATCATTTGATATTTTAGCAATAACTACCAAAATTGAACGAAATTTGAAATGATACAGAATATAACAGAATATGATGGAATATTATATTTTTTTGAATGAGATATTATATTATAATTAGCTTAAACTTTGAAATGCAGTTAATTTATATATCTAAGAATATGATAATAATTTGCTTGTGAGTTTCTAACCTTTTGAATTAAATTAATAAAACTCATTATTATAATTATTGAGTTAATCATTGTAAATGATCAATCAATTCCTAAGTCCTAACATTTTCTATATCATTCACAAGTAGTATAAGCACGACCTTAGCTCACCAAAGAATTCATGAGTTTATCTCAGTAAGTAATAGTCTCGACTTTAAAAACAAAATTGAGTTGTAAATCTTAATCCATTCTTAAAGTGTTTTTTTTTTCAAAACTCCTGTTTTATTTTGAGTTCATTTTGTACATAATTAGGCGGGTGAAAGAAATATTATTTGGATGTAGATCAAATTATTAGAAGAATGTAATTTTAATAAAGCAATTTGCAATTAGATGTATAAAATTACCTCCTTTTAATAGACTATCTAACTTTAAATGAACAAATTAAGATACACTCCATTTGATGAAATAAGAGAAAGAAGATTAATTAGCGAAAATAATCATTGTGTGATTAACAAATAACAATAGTTGGGTATGTTGCATTTCAAACCATTATAGATATGTTGTTTTTCTTATAAAATTTCATTCAATATGGACCATTGTAAATTTTATATTACTTGATTAATGGTGAAACTTGCATGGAATTTTATAAATTTTCACTATATGATGCTTATAAAGTAGATTATATTTTACTCGTCGGGTTTAAAAATGAGAAGGTTTAAATGTCTCTATTTTTTGTGTCTCATGTCTTTAATTTTAAATTTTCTAATAACCCAAAATATAAACTAAAATATCAAACAAAAACAACTAGATTTGATCATATCACTGTATTTATGTATACATAAAAAGTTATGACATTTAAATATTATTATATGTGACATTAAGAGTTTACAAAAAATATACTAATTTGAATATTACTGTTAGCCTTTGGGACTTTTTAATGATATTTTATTTTGAAACGGGACGTCTTGTGGTTTTTGGTGCTGGGATGTTCCTCATAGGCTACTGCCTCCGGGTTTATAGAGGGAAGGGACAACGGCTATATTGACAGTTTTTTCTATAGACATGGTATTTGTGGTTTTTTCTTTATTTATTCCAAATGAAACAAAAAGTTCAGACTACTTCCATTTTATGTATGCTTTGAAAAATTGTGTTTTTCTGGAATTTGATATTAGATACATAACCTTTTTTTGTTTTACTTTTCTTCTTTACGGATTCCGTATAAGTACGATTTCTAACTATTCTTGAATGAGGATGTGATTTTTATTTGGAGAAAAAGAATAGATCTAAATTATGAAATAAGAAAAAATAAAAAATAAATAAAAGAAGAAGAACTGCACATTGAGTGCTGTCCTTTATCTAAATACCGCAGGGTATATTTGTGATGCTTATAACTTTTTCATCAAGTTTTTTAAGTTTAATGTCCTTATCATTTCTGCAAGCTCTTGAAGTGCTTTATAATTTCAATATTTTTATGAATTTTAAAGCTTTCAATTAAAAGAATACAGAAGAGTCATTGATTTTAGAATTCTTACATATTTATATATGCTATTTTACGACTGCAATAATTTTATCTTATACATTATACAAAACTTATTAAGAGCTCTATAATATTAGTGAAGAGTATTGAATTATTTGAATAAAAAATATATAAATGACACCGTAATATCAGAAAGTAAAAAGAAAAAAAAAAAGAAAAATTGGGTGCTCTTGCCGCAGTTGAGAGCGGACGGAGGGAGTCGAAGATAACCGAACTTCACTTTGTTCTCTGCAATTCAACTCCAAAACTGAGCAAAGATACAAAATAAACGTTAACTGAAAGCAGCAAAGATACAAAATAAACGTTAACTAAGAGCTTATTTTGTTATCATCAATAAATACAATTTATATGTGATTGAAAATTGTAGTTAAGAATGGCTTGGAATGGAGTCACAGACTCGATCCAAAGCCTTTCGGACGAGCTCTGGACCGGAAAAATAAAAGTGCATCAAACCAGCCTGAAGGCCATATCTCTTTCTGCTTTTACCGTGTAATTGAATCAATACCAAAATAAATAAAAAAAGGAGGTGAGAACAATAGATGCCGCCTAAAGAAAACAGGTAAAGTACAATGAATAGATAAAACTTGCTTTAGTCTACACAAGTTTCCTAAAATAATTACAAATTAACCATCTACTAACCACTAACAAAAATTATCACAAAGTAACCTAGAAAGAAGCTGCGGTTTCTAAATGATCCAGATTCTGTCCTTGTTGAGTCAGCCTTCTTAATATATCCATTTACACTATTGGCTTACAAATTCAGAAACTCGATTCTAAAAGGATAAGAAGATCTTAATCTCAAAAAGGATAGACAAAATGGAAAAGAACAAAGAAAATGATATATTGTAGCACCATGACTAGAAGGAAATTTGGTTCTAAAAGTAAATCGGGAATCATTTATCAGAATTTCAGGGGTTTTGCAAATCCTCAAACACTCCCAGTAACAAGATCTTCTGAGTTTTTCTCTGGATTGGTGTCACCTATACTTGAATCAACCAGTTCATTCTCACTACTCTCGGCCCTTCTACTCAAATGCATAGACTCCTCAATAGGTTCAGTGCTTAATTGTGTTTCCACAGTGCTGACCTGATTAGGTTCTTCATTGTCAGTATTCTCCAGCAGATCCTTTCTTTCTACTAACTGCTTCACGGGCTCACTTGTATGGTAGGTCTTGGGTTTGACACCAATTCCTTTAGAGAGGGAGATGTACTGCAGGACAAGTCTCTTGTAACAGCTCAAAAGGTCTTCTACATCAGAAACAGTCAGATCACCAGCACGAGCAAACAAGTACGGATAGTCCTGAAAGTACCTTGATAAAGAAAAGGTCCAGTTTATTCTATTGTTGACTTTGGAATACATATTTATTATCAGGCATGGTAGGTTGAGAGAGATACGTACCAAGTGGCACCTAAGCTGTTTCCATGTTTAATTTAAAAGAACAAAAACCTGCTTAAGACTGTTTGGATCATATTCTTACACAATAGAACTTGTAAATGGCATTATGAGTTGAGACAAATGATTGAGGCATGTATCAAGGGCCAGATTAGAACTCTCTCCTCCTATATTTCTCTCCCTCCACCACCAACCCTGCCCCCACCCTCAACATGCATGATTCATACCATTAAAATAACTAAAACTTTCAGTTTTGATCCACACAGAATACTTGTCATCAAAATCATTAAGAACCAACACAAAGAAATAATGCCTAAAGACAAGTGGTGCAATAGACTACTGATGATCATTTTGGTAACATACCTAGATACATCATCCTCCTTGAGAAGCTCAGAGCTCCCTTTTTTCTGTAATTCCGGTGCAGTTGGTTGCTTAATCTCCATCACAACAACTGTCCTACCCTCATTCTCCAAATCCCTGGTGTCATCACCTCTAGAGGGATCATTGAGTTGAGCAGGAGAGTTTTCTGAGTTAACTTTATTGGTATCAGAAGGCCCTGAAGGAAGCGAGAGACTCAGTTTTTGTTCTTGGGCTGCATCCATCTTCCTCTGGAAAGCGGTCTCATCCATCGAGAGAGCCTCCCCGTCAATGTTCCAGACGAAGGACTCAGCAGAAAGGATGTTTGTGAAGAAGTAAGCAGATTCTGAGATGAGCCGGGTACGTCGCCTGAACCGCTGTATGTATTGGAGGTTTGAATGCAATTGTGGAGGGTTTGCCTGACCAAGGAGCAAAATAAGTTTTTTCAGCAATGGTTCTAGAAAATAGTAGTTACCACGGACAAACAGTTGCAAAATGGAGGAATATTGGTTAAACTGCCTAGATTGGGCAATTGAACATTCTTTTCTACAAGTAATTTTCTTTTAAAAAATGAACCTATGACTGCTGTTATTTATTTTAATTCTTTCTTCTCAGAAAAACAAGTCATAAGTTGCTTGCTCCATTGTAAAATGGAAACAACAATGGTCAGGTTGAAACTGATTTGTGAAGATTTTTAAACTCAATGCATCCGTGCGTACATTGCCACAGTAATAACCCATTGCTTGCAGAACTTAAATAAAGCGACTAAAATTTCTTGAAACTACAATGCTTAAATTGGATGAAGCTGAGAAGCTCCAATCATTGACGATCTGAGGTATAAACAGTAGTGTGAAGTATCACTATGGATATGCAAACATTCTACAGTATCATTAATATCTCTTTGAAATTCATAGATGCAAAAAAAAAAATGGATAAGGAAACTACCTTGATAGTGACATAGATGAGAACAGGAAGAAACTCATCAGCTCCAGGTGCATTTTGACCAGAAGCAAAAGAGGCATTTACCAGTAGGTTATTTATCACCTTACAACAATTCAAGATGCACACTAGCTTCTCCCTTGGAGCCTTATACAGGTTTATCTTCTGTAGTTCCTTTTGTGCCAACTATTCAAACAAAGAAAACTGTGAAATGTATCATTACTACAGATGCAGTCAGCTCAAATGCACATGCTAACCAATGTCATTTCCGATCCAAAAAAGGAAAATTCTTTAAATACATGCCGAAAAGATAAGCTAACAGGTACAGGTGCATAGCAATACTAGTTTTACTATCATGGAGGCTTTAACAATAATACCAAGCTTAAGATCAAATTTGTTAGAAAGAACCAAATACAGAAATAAATAATGAAATTCCATGCAACAAGTCTTTAGCTGTTATTGCCAACAACTCCAGTCACATTAATGATGGGTACAAGTTACCTTGGTTTTGTTTTTTTAACTCACCAGCCAGGATGATTCATTCTGAAACTCTGGTTTTATATCCAAATTTTCAGGGCGTATGAATTGTTGTAGCAGGCCCATCTTTTCAAAAAGCTCATCATCACTCCTTGCATCTTCTGGTACAGTTGCAAATACCCGATTGTACAACTTTGTCATGACATACTTCTCAAGACCCTAAATTAAATATATATATATCAGAAACAATAATTGGTGGATATTCAATATATGTTGAAGTAAAGAACCAAGGAAAGCAATCTAGGAAATTGGTATTTAACCAAATCTGTATAGCATGACGTAATTGAACCCAATCTGTGAACTCAAAGCAAATGCTTAAAATGTTAATCTGGAGTTTTCAGGTCCCCTTCCTACATTTATTCTAAAATTTGATCGGCCCTGGACATCTTGGCACCAGATCAGGATGGTGATATTGGAACTCTTACATTGGTTTTCAAAATGCATGAAGTTCAAATATGATAACCAAGATGTTCAACTAGTCAGTTTAAACTGTTGGGTCATGCCTCCATGTCTGTGTCAACATAGACAGCCCAAAGAGAGGATGGGGAACTCAAAATTTTACCTCACCAGCACTCTCGAGCTCTTCCTCTGAACTGCCAGCCCAGAGAGGATGAGCTCTAAAGGCATCTTCCATGCTGGCCAGGAAGTCTTGTACTGCGTTGCTGTCGACTTCAGGATCAGGGGCACTATTGGAAAATGTCACTATAAAGCTGCGAAAAGAGCATAGATCGTTATCAACAGAAAAATCATTCTCAAACCTCAGTGCTTATACTCCAGATAGACATGCTTTGATCAACTGAATGACAGCTTCCCTAGAACTTTGTATTCACTCTGAGAGCTTTCTATTGTCCAAAATATAGGTGATTATGTTATGATCAACCTCCAAATCAGCCTTGATCAACAATTTCATGTTCAAGGCATTCAAATGAGTAAAAAAGAAAATTTTCTTGTATCCAAGACAATGTCTGGTTGCAGAATTTATAGAAGTTGGAAATGGATAATTTGAAATCCAAGTGAAAGTTACTTGCACCCAACTCTTATTGTCTTTGTAGTTCCATTTAATTGCAAAAATAGTAGGAACAATGAGTTAATGAAGCTAATTTCATTTCTGAATGCTAACTTTAACTTCAACCATTACTAAACTTGGTGTTTGGTAATAGTTGTCTTTGTTTTCCTGAAGTAAATGTGTTGTTCATTACAATAAAATTAAGCTAACCCCTACCTCCACGCACCAACCAAATTTCTCAACCAAAAACCACTGTTTTTCTTCATTTTCTTTGTTGAGTGATATGGAATCCGTTTATTTTCACATGTTACCCAAATACCTACCTCTCAGAATTAAAAGATCACCATTACTGATGATGCATTCCAGAGGTCCGTACAAACACGATGTAAGAAATACCTCTTGATAGACTTTACAAATTCTGCGGCGGAGGGGTGCCGCATCCTCTCGAGGAAGTCGTGCCATGTCAGCGGCGCGGTAGCTGACGCAAAGGCGTCTCCGCCGGCGCCACTGCCCTCCATTGGATCTGACGACTGGAGACGAAAGGGCTGGATCTGATCAGCTCTCCGTCCCAGCCAACGAGCAAACGAAGACCTCCTCCTGTAGTTCTATTTAGTTTACTTGAAAAAATTGTCAGATGTTTAATGAGCTTTCATTTTTCTTCCTATGATTTGATGACCGGAGTCTGCAGTTTACTTTGTGCAAGCTTCGGTTGCTCCGTCTGCGCCACGCTAACGCTACGGATTCCGATCCATTACATTTCCAAATGCAAAATGTCCTCCATTGGAAATTTATCCCGTCCCCAGCCAAGGCCCAGAGTCAGTTCCTCAGACGAAACTTCCCAACCTATTTTCTGTACGGGAAACATGATTACTGGATTTTTCGGCCCGTGTTTTAGTTCTTACTAGAGGCCACGCCTCGCGTTGCTTCGGCAGCACAGATTTTAGTAATAATAAGTTTTATTAAATTAATATTATTAAAAATAAGAGTGAGAAACGTAAAATTTCAAATATACGAATGATAATGCGTCGTCTTGGTAGTAGTGACGCTGATTTAAAAACGCGCCACTTTCGTCATTGGCGCGTTTCATTATTTTTAGGAAACGCGCCATCATCGGTGCGCGTTTCGTCAAACCCCGCATTTTGTATATATAAAAAGCAAACGCGCCACTGACAATGACGCGTTTCGTAAAAATAATGAAACGCGCCACTGACTGTGGCACGTTTCAAATGTGCAGTGAATGCGCCACTACCAGTGGCGCGCTGCCATTCGTATATTTGAAATTTTACGTTTCTCATTCTTATTTTTAATAATATTAATTTACTAAAACTTATTATTACTAAAAACTGTCAGCAGCATTTAGTTGATAATAAATTTATTAATAATTTATTATATAGAATTAGGCTATGGTGTTTTGTAAAGTACAAAAGAGTTGTGTGCTTTGCGTTCTATTTTTAATTTTAAGTCAGAAATGATCGATTCAAACTGTTCAATTTAATCTCCATATTAAAATTTATTAGTAAATCAAATTTTATATTTTTTGAAATTTATGACAATTAGTGAAAATAAAGTTAACAAATTACAATTTTCTATCCTAGAGGGCATTACATAAGGCAGCTAAGAAAAGGGAAATGAGATAATTTGACCTGAAGAAAATTGATCGTGGAGTCCATCGACATTTTCATGATGACATCATACTTGTTGTGGTTTTTCTGGACTCGAATCTTGTGAGCAGGTCAACAAGCCCCTTTAGGGTTTCTCTGATCTCAGTTCGAGGTGGTGGAGCCATGTCGGGCAGCATGTACCAAATATTTGATGCAGCGCAACTAGTTTAGCCTGACTTAAAGGCTCTTTTTTTGTTAATCTACCAGATTTATAATCATAAAATTTTTTAGTAGCTCACGTTCTCTACAATTATGCATAATAACATCTCAGTGCAAAATCCTATTTGGTGCTTGAATCTAGAAGTACTGTGGTGAAGCTATGGGATAATTGGATAGAGTGGATCAGGGAACTAAAAATCTTAATCTTAATTTGATGGTGTACAAAAAAAAAATGAAGAAAATGGGGATCTATATTAATCTTCTCCGGTTCCAACCTCTCACCAATCAGATCATTGTCTTTGGGTACGCCCTCAATGATGGAGACAATGAGGGCAAAAACAATATGAGGAAAGAAGTACTGGTTCCGACTTTAATTTTTTTGCAAAGTAGCAGAGCTCTCGAAGAAGGTAGAACAAGAAATTAGAGTAAAAACACAAAGAGAGAGGACTCGCTTCTGCGGTGGAAGAAGAGAAAAAAAAGATGAAAAGACCCTTTATGAATTTTGATATAATTTTTTAGATGTATGCAAAACTATGTAATCTTCGTATACTGAAGCCGACATAACCTAATAACAGCCCTCAGCACTGTAACCACATCATCAACTCAACATAAAATCAAACAAAGGATCTTATATGCACACGTCCAATAATTTTGTACTGGAGATAAACAAAAGCCGAAGCAGAAAATCCAACGGAAGCAAAATTCATTGCTTTAATAGACATGTAAAATCAGAGGAAAATCGAAAAACAATGCGCAAAATCGGAGAAAAATAAAAAAGTTGAGGTAGAGAAGTCTAGAATAGTGTACCGGGTTAATTTTACACGGCGTTTTGATTCTCTATTATTCAATGGATCATATTATTTTATTATTTTTTAAACGAATTTGATCCAACTTATAAAATTTTTTTGACTTGTAATTGATCAGACGGTGACGGATCATGAGTCAATCCGAGTCAAACGTATGATTTACACATATATTACTAAAATTTTATTATTAAATTCTCGTCACGAGTGAATCCGAGTCAAACATAAGATTTACATATATATAACTAATGTTTCATTGTTAAAGGTCGAAAATGCATTTCAGTGAAAATGTAAATCCTCCATAGTACTATACATATACATTAAACAACGGCCACCACATCTTCTATGCGAGGAAGTGTTACTGCAACTAAATCAATGACGGGCAGTATACCGCAGGGAACGCCCACAGCTCAACTCATGACCCAAAGTCCACGTTAACAAGGAACAACAAACATTAAATCCTAAATGAGAGTCAACATTTTACAATGATCAATATGTACTCTAGGCTCATTTAATTAACTCTAGACAGGCTTGTGTTTTTACTTACATTATTGCTATTACTTTCCAACTCTGTAACTCTTCTTCTCTTTCATTAATAAAATCATTATAGTAGACCCTTCGCCTGCTACATCAAAAAAGATAAAGAACAAAAATCAGTTCAGTGATATACCTCCAAAATGTGAACAATTCTAGAAGACTGAAGATCAACAGAATACTTGAAGAATTCACGTTTTCAGAGTATATTGTACATTCATTAACTGTTTAAAATATTCATCGCATGAATTTAATTAAGGAACACTATTGTGATTGTTCTGTTCGAGATTTAAATTTGATGGTCATGATCCCTTGGAAGATTCACAAATTTCTTTCCTTCCACGTTTTCCATGCAGTTGCTGCCCATGCAAGCTGCTTACTCGCTGCACATGCAATAATATTTAAAATTAAGAGAAAATTTTTCATCCCAAGCAAAAATCCTCCAAATTTATTCTCCAACAGTTTTTTCTTCTAACTATTTATTTTCAAATACGTCTCTTATTTATTTTCTCTTCCAATTTTTTATTTTCAATAATATTTTTTGATATATTTGTGTTTCCACGCTCAGATATGAACACCCACAGTAAGTAAGTATGAATACCTCATGTATTAGATATGAACACTATATATTTTAAGTATGAACACTCATATTAGTATTATATTTTTGAATGAGGGGCTAGACACATAAGGTGTAGGGCATTCATCATTCTTAAGAATGATTTTTAGTCTCCTCGAGTACTTGTTATCATGACCATGAGTGTGTCATGCTGAAAATGAAATATATTCATAAATATTATGTGTGTTAAAAATTGAGAGATTTCAGCACATGCTTAATTTTAAAAATATTATTGATTAATTTATACGTGCTTAATTAATTATTAGCGGGATCAAGATGGGTGGTCATCATCTCCAAGAATGAATTTTTATCGGTTCTTGAGTGTTAACTTTTGTAATAAAAAGTATTCATACAACTATCGAAAGATGCTCATACATTTTATAAAAAGGTGATTTTTTTTTTACACAATACAGTTAACACACCTCTAAAATTAAATATGTAAGAAAATCACAAAATGAAAAAAAAATCAGGATATAGGTTTGTTGGGATTTTATTCGACCAGATTTTTTTTTATTTTAGTAAATAAAATAAATAAATATAGCAAACTGGTCATCTCTCTCCTCACTTTTGCATAAATAGCCAGATCCGAGTTTGAAACTCAGGTCCGGGTTTATTTTTTTACACAGAAATGAATTTTTTTTTACCCGGACCTGAGTTTCAAACTCGGGTCCAGGTATTTTTTTTTACTTTTGTGTGTTATATTAAAAATAAAACACAACAGTCAGTAGATTGATCTAAAATATTATAACAAAAATTAAAATAAAGTTTTATAAAGCCAAATATAAGCACGATTAATACATTGTTCTAAAATAGTGTCAAACAAATTGAAATATTACAACAACAATTAAAATTCAATTGTTCTGGTAAATATAACAACAAAAACATAAACACACTGGTAATCTAAATCATGCTCTGTTGGAATGAGCTCGACCTCGAGTTGGCAGCCTGTTAATACGACCCTCCATTTCATCCATAACCATTGGAACACGTATCTTCATTCTCCTTCCTTTGTTGATTTTTGCTGGATCTGGCCTAATGACCGGACCATTATAAATTGGTCAATCTCGTTTATTGCCATAACTACGCCAATAAGCATAGAATATTACCATCTCGATAAGGCCATTTCTGTTGTACTGGGCCGAGTTTCAAACTCAGTTCCAGGTGTACTAGGCCGAGTTTAAAACTCGGTCCAGACACCTGCAATTTTCAAATGTACTGGGTGTGTTTATTTTAATTTTTATTGTAATATTTTAGATCAATCTACCGACCGTTGTGTTTTATTTTTAATATAACACACAAACGTAAAAAAAAAAATTTACCCGGACCCGAGTTTTTTTTCGTTTCTGTGTAAAAAAATAAATTCCGAACCCGAGTTTCAAACTCGGGTCTGGCTAGATGGCCAGTTTGCTATATTTATTTAAAACTCGGATCTGGCTAGATGAGCAGTTTGCTATATTTATTTATTTTATTTACTAAAATAAAA
Organism: Schoenoplectus tabernaemontani; assembly: GCA_037127355.1. NCBI lineage: Eukaryota > Viridiplantae > Streptophyta > Magnoliopsida > Poales > Cyperaceae > Schoenoplectus > Schoenoplectus tabernaemontani. Next base: position 16,494,556 of record CM073743.1, on the reverse strand, counting down.
AATCTCTTATTCGACGGCCCGAGACACTTATTCCCATGCAACAACTGTCTTTTAGAAAAAATATTTTATTATTGCCGATATTTAATTCCGCCATCCGAAATAGGGCCGGTATTTTAAACCCCGGCCGTTGAAATACCTAACAAATAGCAAAATTAACATCATATTAGAATGTAGTGCAAAAAGATAACTCAATATAATGTATAATTCACAGAATTCTAAGACGATGAACAACATTTGACCGAATTTACTACATTTACTATAAGAAATATTATTAACACAATTAATCAATTTTTTCTTTGATTAGAGAGAAAACATAAAAATTAAACCATTAGTTGTTATTGCTAATAAATTTATTCTTGATACATTAAAATAATTAAAACACATTCAATTCTCAGTTAATTCTTTTTATTTATATCAAAGAATTTAAGTTGAATAATCAATTCATTTACATTAGTAATCTTGTTGTTAATTATATACCTTTTGTTCTATGCAATGATTCAGCTAACCTCGTCTCCAACGTTATTGAGTACATAAACAGTTTTTGTCAATTATTCTCAACGCACAAACAAATTAATTCATTTGTGCTTTAATGGCGCAGAGATCATCAGAGACGGAATCAGCTATCGAAAATTTAATTGAATAATAATTATTTTAATAAAATATTAATTATTTAATATAATTATAGAGGTGCCTGATAACTAATATCTTACAAATATTAAAAAAATATAACTTCTATTAATTTAAATAAATTAGTTCCACCTCTGAAGATCACTTGGTCAAAACTTTAAGTCTTTAACTAAGTCAAAGTAAATGAAAATGTAAAGAATTAACCGGCTCTGAAAGATGGAATTCATATTTGATGACGCGCTACACTGTATGAAGCAGCGCGCTATAGTGATCGTCCGATGTGATATTTTTCTTAAATAATTTTTTTCTAGAGATTTAACGGTGGAGAGGCGTGCGAGCACAAGCATGAATATCTGTATTGGTTTGGTTGTCAAAATTAAAATTTTATGTCACATTATAAAATTAATAATTTTTTTAAGAATGATATCTCTGAATAAAATAAAATTATCAAAAAAATATTTTTATAATTAATTTTATGTTTCTTGACTGACGTAATTTGTCAAATAAATTATTAAATTTAGATAATTATTAAATTTTATTAAATTTCTATATCTTTAAAATTAAAATAATAATTATCAAATGAGATTTGACAATCAATTTCTAAATATCAGACTCATGTAATTGCAACATCTAAGACAGATCAGATCACTGTTATTCTCTCGCACTGGGCTCCAAATCTGTTATTATTCTGGTAGAAGAATAGAGTCCCATTATTTATTTCAAAAAATTATAAAAAAAAATTATAGATATGTTCTTTTACTTATAGATTGTTGATCTGCCAAATTACATGTAATTTTATTAATGTTTGATACTTCATCAAAGATTATCAAATTTAACGGTTTTTAACTAATGTTTACAACGGTTATAAATTAATGATCTTTGATGTACTATCAAATATTAATGAAATTGTATAAAATTTAACAAACTATCAATTTATTTTAAAGAACATATTTAAATTTTTATTTATTTTGTAAAATAAATAATAGAACTTTAACAGCAGATTTGGAGGAGCCTTCGCGCTGGCAGCCGTTTCCAAGTCTCCAAAGCACTCGTACAGAATTCACAGCATTGGCGTTGGAGTTTCATATCGGCATTAATGGCGAGAGGTTTCGCAACGATGCATTCCTCTTTAAATCCCAAGAGCTATCGTATTTTGCTTGTCCATCTCTTTCTTCTCCTTCTCCTTCTATATTGTTCGGAATTAAAAAAACCAAATTGAAGGAGAAGGTGGAGAAAGGGATTGGGTCGAAATGAAGGCACGAACCGGTTTAAGCGAGAGAAAGGTCTCCTTCAAGTGCATTATTACTCTCTGTCTTGTTAGCTTTGGGCTTGGCATTTTTTTCATGGATGGGTAAGATAAACTTTTATGCACTATTATAGTCTTTTTGTTTAGCCATTTTAGTCAATGTAATTCAAGTCAAATGGGTTCGACTACTCAAGCTAGATTACTCAAACTTGATTTTGGAGTTTCTCCAACTTAATTTTTTTTTTCAAAAAATAAGCAGCCTTTTGGCCATCTGTTTCATTACTTGAACAAAGTTAATTCTCCTACTCACTCAACCTAATGCAAAAGGTAACTAATAGCGGAGGAGCTTAAACCCAAAATCAGAAAGGCTAAAATAATTTGTATATACGTTCGACACTACATCTCAAATTTTGGGGCTAAAATAAAAAAAATGATAATTATACTATAAAACATCATATATCTTTGATATGTATGCTAATTTTCAAAATTTTTGGCCGTTCTAAGATCCGTCCTCGGTAACTATTATGTTTCTTAGTTAAATGGAAAAAAAGAGAGATGACTTTGGCCCCTACATTGTGAACTTTGTTCGATTAGGCCTCCATTAACTTCTTTTCTTTTGGTTCATGTTACATTAACTATTGTACCCAGTTCAGTCAAGCCTATCTCCTTCTTCATTGATGTGTTAATGAAATGCCATTGGAATGATGTTGTGTTGCTATTTGGTACTGTCAAATTCTCAATAATGCGCTGCACATGAATTTAGTCAATTGATTCTATTTATTTTCACTTCTGCTATTTCTTCTTGTTCTCTTTCTAATAAGATGGATTAGCTACAGGTTTGTGTAGATATAAATAAAAAATTTGCTTTCTACCTTTTTTTCTTACATTTGTACATGGAATGGATTAGGATTGTTCTTATTTTGCACTCCTGTTTAGATCCTTTTACTTTGATTAATAATTGGAGTATTTTATTAGCTCAGTACTGCAGATCGTTGACGTCCTTGTGACAACTGTACTTGTTAAAAGAGATAGAGCCGTCTTGCTATGACTCAAAGATGGTCAAAAAGCTTTCTGTAAATAAATACTCCAGTAATTGTTATAATTAACTGACCATTTTTATCTAACATCAAGTAATTGTTATAATTAGCACCTTGATGGTTGGAGCCATCTCAACTTAGTTTGTTGATGTCTACTAATTATTGGCTAACTTTGTAAACTAGCTTCACGAGAAGCAACTATTCAGGTGGCCATCTAATTATCCATCCATCGCAAGAAAGAGGGCTTCAAGTCGTTTCAGAAGTTTTGAATGCTAAAAAGGTTAGTTTCGCCTATAGATCTGCATCTAGTTATTAAAATTACTGATTGGTAGCTTATGTCTTAATGATTCACATATTTCTACACTTTATTATTTGAAATTATTTTCACATTTTCTACAAAATTCCTTCATCAGCGCCCAACTTTGATGTTTTTATGCTAATAGGTACATATGCAGCCACATTGTTCAATTCCATGAGGACATATATGAAACTGAACTGTTTTTTGGTGTTTAACTGAGCCTTTTCTATTGCTGATTCAATTTTAATTCTAACTGAATTATTCATTTTTGTCAGAAATATGGACAAGAGAAGGATTTTGTTGCGGAAGTTGCCAAGACCCATGAAGCCATAAAGTATGTACTAATCTATTAATGGCCTTGGACTCGTATCACCAGTCTGCAGCTTTGTTACATTTACCAATTGGCAAAATATTAAAACAAGGATTTTACTTTTTGCTATTTAGTTGATGCAGAGCAACAACTGAACACAGCACAGATATCACTGTAAAATACTACAATTCTCCAAAAATATAGTATTAAATCACTGAAAAGCATGAAAAATTCTCTCTTTAGACACCCTTTCCTATTTCCTTGAAAACTTGCCAAAATTAACCTTCTCCATCAGATCATCACTGCTCATCCAATATAAGGAGAGAGGAAAGACAAATTTATTTTGGTATTTCAGAAGAGCACACATGATAACTTTCATGTTTTGAAGAGGCATACAAGATAATTTCTCCTTATGTATTGTTATATGGGTACTCCAATTCAATAAAAATAATCATATTAATTACCAAAACAGGCAAAAACTCTAAGAAGTCGATAAATATACAATTATAAAAACAACATATATTTGAAGCCTATTATCCTGGAAAGTGTTCATGGTTTGGCCATGCTCTGGTACAGCCTATTTTCCTGGAGAAAATTGTTCTAATTTTAATGCTACTATAACTGAATCCAAGTTATACATTTTATGACAGATCACTTCATGAGAAAATGGCCACAATAGAAATGGAGTTGAGAACCCAGGGAAGCCTAAGGAGACTTATCCAGTGGATAGAAAGAAAGCATTTGCAGTGATAGGTGTTAATACTGCCTTCAGTAGCAGGACACGCCGTGATTCTCTTAGAAAAACTTGGGTGCCACAAGGTTGGTTTCTTTGTCTCCCTTTGCCCTTTCATTATCTGATTGTTATATAGGAAATTCTTTCTCAACAATACCCAAATTTCAATCTAATCACAGAGCACCCAACACCTCTCATACTTGCAGCAATACTTAATTACAGAAAAAAATAATTGCAGTAATACTTTCAGTGCTCAGTTATTGAAACTTGTATTGAGTCAAAAGGAAAACATGGTTAATTTCCTTTGGCATTATTTACTTGAGTAAATTAGGTGTATATTTTTCGGATTGACACATATTTTGTTAGAGGCGGCTGTGACAATTGCTTCCATACTATGGAACAATCATTTATCCTGACATGAAAATTTACCAGTGGGGTGTTGTCTGAAAGCTTTCGAACAAGTTGGGTGGTGATTGCCAGTGTGAGAACTTTTACTATGATTTTACAATATCCCCTTAATTTGGATTAACAAAGAATTCTAGATGCTTTGTATTTTAAATGCTCCTCTTCATTACAAGAGCACAGTTGTTAACTTGTACAAAATTTATAATATATTTAAATGTTATCTGTTTCTTTTATATTGAGCATGCTCTTGCCCCCCTGACTTGGTTAAGCAGTTTAAAAGCCCAGAGGAAGCTTTGCCAATGCAGAGCTTTTGGTTTTAAATACATTTTTATTGCCACATTTCCTTGAGTAGGGGCTCTATACATTATCTTATATCTTGTGCCAACAGGCAGAAACCTCCAAGAACTAGAGCGCAAGGAGGGCATTGTCATTCGCTTCATCATCGGACACAGGTTGTCGTTGTATTGTGTTAAATTGAGATCTAGGTTTATTTTTATTTGTTGGTGCTTGCTAGGCATTAGTTCAGCTTTAATAAAAGCCGGCCCCTGTACAAGAACCAAAAATGTTGGGAATCAAAGATCAAAAGAACATAGAAACTCTAAAGTATAAAAAGGCTAGTAATATTGACTCTCTGCATACCCTATTGGAGAACTTACTAGTGTCAGCAAATTGCAACTAAGGACATTTAGTATAACTGATTATGAAGTATTTGAAGTGTAATATAGAAATTTGAGTCCCATAGCTAAATTATGGCTTATTCTTCATATGACACAGTGGTAAACCCAAGAATATTCTTGATCGGGCTATAGATTCAGAGGATGACCAATACAGAGATTTTCTTCGATTGGTATGTGGTCTAACACTCTTAACTGATCTGTGTCTCCTTGGATTTAATTATATCAAACTTTTAAGGTGTTGCACTTATAGTCTGTTTGGTACATTTCTCATATTGAGTGTTGTATTGATGTGTTAGAACTATTATACCTATTCATTTTTTAGATCCCCAACTGTTGCTAATTTTCATTTCTAGCCTACCCCAATTCGTTTGGAACTAAAGGCTTCGTTGTTGTTGTTGCTGCCAAATTGGATTTATGTTTTATCCTCAGAACTTAGAAGTACATATAAAGTATAAACTAATTAATGAAAAGACCAGTGTTTTTACAATGGAATAGAAAGCTTGTTTTAAGTCATTTCCTTGATCGAAGTTGCATTTCAATTTTGACAGCCTCTATAATTTAGATGTAACCCAAATATTATTATTATCAGTTGATATTTGTTGTACTGGGAAATTTGGTCTTACTAGGAAGTGCATGTGTAGTTGTAATTTTGAAAAAGTTGTTTGTATTACCATAGTTGCTGAACTTACCAAAACTATATGGCACCTTGTTTTGAATCCAGGTGACAAGTGAAATTAAGTAATTCCATACACAAAGCCTATGTTTTTCATTATTTGATTGTCTGTTTAGGCCACAAGTGAAATTAAGTAATTTTATGCACAACGCCTATGTTTTTCATTATTTGATTTGTTTGTTTTCCTAAATTTGTTTATGAAGGATCATGTTGAAGGGTACCACAAGCTCACTGCAAAAACAAAGAAGTTTTTCACTACAGCACTCACCTCATACGATGCAGACTTCTATGTAAAAGTTGATGATGATGTGCACGTCAACCTAGGTTTGTGTTCAACTTCGTGTCTGGAATTCTTTTATCTCACATAAACTTTTAATTAATGTTGGTGTCATTATTGTATTGTTCAGATTTTTCTTGACTATTTCAGTGTTTTGGAAAATCACAACTATTTAGCTCTGTGATGTAGGTGTCCTTGCTGAAACTCTAGAACGGTACAGATCAAACCCCAGGACATATATTGGGTGCATGAAGTCTGGTCCAGTTCTTTCTGAAAAGTAATCCTCTTACCTTGAAACTTAAAAGATTTAGTTTTGTTTAATAATGGTATTTCTCTGGTTTTTTGCCTCTAATTCAGTTTCATTTCTAGCCTACACCAATTTATTTGGGATTGAAGTCTTTGTTGTTGTTGTTTAATAATGGGATATTGGACATGTGTCTTCCTGGCTTGCACCAAGTTAATGTGTTTTCAATCATATGTTGTCTTTTCACCCCTATTGAATACATATCTACTGGCTCGTTGTATTCAGTGAGGTCTGAGAATCAGATGTGCTTGTGTGGCTTTAATTGTTTATTTTTTTTTTGAAGTAGTAGGTGAAGTGCCTACTATATGATTTTATTAATGAAATTAGAAAAGAGTGTTACAAGAGTAAAGGAAAAGGAAAAAAACACAGTGAAGACTCTAAGCTATTTTTGGCAAATTGTACCCTAAGTAAATTGTTGCTAGGTCCTATTTGTCATATGCTAGGCTCCATTCGTGGATGTTGTCGTGAATTAGGTCGAGCGTCCTATGCATTGGGTGCTGTTCTCCGCGAAATATATGTTGGTTCCTCTCCTTCCATATCTCCCAGACTGTTGAATCCCATAGCCTTTGCCGGCTGGTTAAGCATGCTGCACTCCATGCGTCCTTCATCGTCGGTTGTCCCTGAGTGTTTCCGGGTATCATTCTTGATAGGAGGTTAGAGGCATACGGGCAGCTGTGGAATAGGTGGAGTCCTGTTTCCAGCGAGCTTGTGGTGCACATGACACAAGTATGATTCGATGGCCATCCTTTTCTTTCTAGGTTGTTTGCGATGTTGAGTTTGTCATGTAGAAGTAACCATAGGAAGGTTTTGATCTTGTTTGGCGCTTTGAGGGCCCATACTTTCTGAAATTCCTTTTGTGCAATGCCTGGGTTATTGTATAGTTTGTATATTGGTTGTACGGCGAAGCTCGTGCTCCATCTGCTGTGTGGGGTCCCATTCGATGAGTAGTTTACTGTGATATCATACATGGGGAGTAGTGTGGTTAGGTCTAGCAAGAAGAAGGATGTGTGGCTGATGTCGGGGGCTGTATTGGTTTGTTTTAGTACGTCCATGGTTATCCCTATTGAGTTGAGCGTGTGCGTCCATAGGCATTGACTGTTGGAGTCTGCCATCCAAAGCCATTTGAGTAGGAGGGTCTTATTTTGAAACTCTATGTCCATGATGTTGAGCCCCCCATTGATCTTTGGCAGGGTAACTTTGGCCACGCCAGAAGGCAGTGCCCCCCTGAGAATGTATCCTTAGTGCCCGTCCAGAGGAAACGTCTCGTGATGTTTTTGATGTGGTTGGTGATCCATTTGGGGAGCAAGAGGGCTTACATGTGATGTAGTGGAATTGCATTGAGGATCAAATTCGTTAGAATTGTTCGCCCCGCCATTGATAGGTGTTTCCATTTATACCCCTCATATCTCTGTTGTACAGCTGTTAGCATGGGCAGGTAAGCCATCTTTGGTGGTTTTTTGATGGTGAGGGGCAGTCCTAGGTATTGCGTAGGTAGCGATATGGTACTGCATTGCAGAATGGCTGATAAGGTTGGCGTGAGCTTAGGGGGGATTGCTATTGGTAGGAACCCGCTTTTGTAGTTGGATTAGTTGCTTTTTTTATTTCCTAATTTTAGTATACTTGTTAATTGTTTCTTTTCTTTAGAACTTCAAAGTACTTTGAGCCAGAATCCTGGAAATTTGGAGAGGATGGGAACAATTATTTCCGCCATGCCGCAGGCCAGATCTATGCTCTTTCAAAGGATCTCGCAAGCTACATATCCACTAATCAGTAAGAAAAAGATATGAAGTTCTTATATTATCAGTGTTGTCAGTTCAGGTTGAATTGGTTTGGCAACTTTTCACTAAGAAAAATAATCCAGCTCAGCCCAAACCAATCCAACCCCTAATGTGTCATGTTAATGAACATATGTTAAATCAGACTCATCCAGTCAGTCAATACCAATAAACTGTCAAATATGGAAAATGCTCTCTAGACACATTTTCAATTTTTATTCTATATTTACTAAATATAATTCAGATCAAACAATATTGAACTGCTAGTAGAAATATTTTCTGCAACAAGTAAGATAAAATAAAATAGAAACCTTGTCAAAGGATCCCACCAATCTACAACATTGGTGGGCCTAAACTCAGTTTGATATGTCCATGTCAACACTTGCACCTTGTCATTGGGAACAGTAATGTTGCATACCCTGGAAAATATTTTAAACTCAGTTTAATATGTTTATGTCAACATTTGCACCATGTAATTGGGAACAGCAATGTCTCATACCCTGGAAATGATAATGAAAAATATCTTGATTAAACTTTTTTCTCTTGCTTTCCGGAAATGACCTATCTTCTACCTTCTTCAGGGTATTCTGGGTGTTTCAGAAGATATGATATATGTAGTTATGGTTGGTAGGAAAGCTACTTGGAGGAATAGTGAGAGTGAAATGAGGCGTTGTAGTTATGGTCAGTAGGAAAGCTAACTAGAGGGCTAGTGGGGTGAAATGGCCCCAACTAAATATGCAAACTTCCATCCATAAATAGTTAATTGGATATTTGCAAACTTCATATAAATTGTATTTAGACATTTTGCAAAAAGCCCCCTTAAAAATGTAGTTAATTGGCGGCTGACAAAAATAAGCTTCAAATACTCCTTTGACAATTTTGATATTTCTAGGGATTCACTTCACAAGTATGCAAATGAGGATGTATCAGTTGGTGCGTGGCTCATTGGTTTGGACGTAAACCATGTAGACGATCATGATATGTGTTGCCAGACCCCAGGTTTTGTTTTATAATTTTCTATTTCTTGTTAGTATATTTGACTTGAATGCCTCAATGTTTTCCTTATTTTGTGTTTTATCAGAGTGCGTATCGAGGGCAAGGAATGGAAAAATTTGCATAGCATCATTTGATTGGAACTGTACTGGGGTGTGTAATTCAGTTGAGAGAATGGAAGGAATTCATCAGCATTGTGGTGAGGCAAACTTGAAGCAGATTTGGATGATGTCTTATGATAATAAAACCAAGGAGTCAGAAAATTTCAAGGAGAGAGTAGATATGTAATGTGATGCTCTGGGAAGATGTGTGGAACTTGCAGATTTTGGTTCCTATAGATTTATTCGTAACAACATCTGTAGCATCATAAAATTGAATTAAATTATTTTGAAATACTGTTTGTTTGAGGAAAGGTTGTCATTAGCAAACCATGAAAGGAGTTACCAATTAAAATTTCATTGCTCTGGAATTTTCGTGCTGATGCAGCTTCTATTTCTATGCTTTGAAATAAGTCGGTCTACACCTTGAGAAATGGTTGCTAAACTTTCAAAGGTCAATTAATTTATGGCATATGCTATAAAATTGCTAAACGAATGCACGCCTCTTATTTTGATCAGTGGGTCCGCTGAGCATTTATTTTTTGATGGTTGACATCTTCAGTTTAATATGTGTTCCCTTGCCCTGTAGAAGACCTTGCATCTGTGTTATGAGCCAAGGATTTGTGAAACTGGATAAAAACCAAAGCGAAAGAAGAAAAGAAATGAAAAGCCAACATAACAGTTCTTATTCAACAACAATTCAATTTACATCTCTCAATGCTATTTATACGCAAGAATTAACAACTACAATCAATTAACAAAATCAACTTCGGAAGGAAAACAGCTCTTTGCATCATCTCCATTCAAACCCGATATCACTGCTGCCTTTTACCCGACAACTGGAGAGGATGTTCTTCAGATAACTATAACTGTCACCCCGCCCCTTTCCGCAATTGAATTGTTTTTCCTCCGCTTCACTCGCTGCCACTCCTTTCTCTCTCACTTTAAGCTCTCCCTCCTCATATTCCACCTCATCCTCCTTGCCTGTCATGTCAACCATACCTGCCACATCAGCAATATCGATTAACAGTGCTGACAGTTCCTTCCTCTCCAAATTGAAGTTGTCCTCAACTACAAAGCCCGCGAATTGCCGCTTCAATTGTAAATAATTTCTCATGTAGCATTCAATTGTAAATAATCTTATCAGAAGTTGTGTTATTGGATCATTTTCTTCTTCTTCTTTAACCAATCTACCGTCTAGGACCGCAGCTGGTTCAACTTCAGGTTGACCAAATTGACCCACCAAATGAAGCTCGGGCGTAATCACTGTCTCAATTTCAACCTTCTTTTAATTGGGAGACATGAAAGACGAGATAAATTTGAGAACCTACTGGTAAATTGATCCGACATACAATAGATAAGGTGCATAATACAAGAGAAAGTGGATAAATCACGAAATGATGCCTCATCTGATGGTATCGATTCACGTATCAATTGTGTTATCCGCGGAACCTTTTCATTCTATACCATTACGGTGATGATCTTCTAGAGTATAATAATTAGGAAAATATTTTGTCCACTCTTATAACTGTTCACACATACACGAGCGGGCCTTCACTTGTCCAGGAGGGATCAGGTGTCCTGAATTTTGAAAAATAATATTTTTGAATTAAGTTTTTGCTAATTTGATTTTTCGAAACTAATTTTTTATCTTTCTAGATTATCTAATTATTTTATTGAGAAAAAATATTTAATATCATGGATAATGAAAATGTTATGTAAAGATTTCAAAAATATGAAATTTAGTTAATAAAAGTTTTCTTCATCGACTTGTTATCTATTATTTTATATTTTACTTTTTATTATTTTTAATATATAAGATATTATTATTATGATAATTTTTTGTTAGGTAAAAATATATGTTAAATTATTAATTTTTTATTTAACTAATGAGTTTAAACCCGATAAGTGATTACAATTTAATTAATAACCCTTTGATCAAAATCTTTCATCCGTCTCTGACACTAATATAATTGTTGGAGACATTATCATGTAGGTAGGCCTATGAGCATTCGGAGAGAGAGAGTAGAGTCACCTAATAATTAATAATGAGTTATTTTGATTAACAAATGAGAATAGAATATGTAGTTAATAGATATAGATATTTATAAAACATATAAAACATGTTATTCGCGGGATTTACACATAACATATAACAGACACTTTTGTGCACTAAGGATAGATTGAATTTAGATATGAACAATTTTGCATATTAACTATATATAGATTAATTTTTTAATCTAGATAAAAGACTAAGAAAGTAGTAATTGAAACCACACTTTGCCTCACAATTACCTCATACGCTGGAATTTGTACTTACTGACTTTTAGATCGGTGATCTGTAAAGCATCCATCACTATAAACGGGCTGCCCGTGGGAAAAATATTTTTAAGGGAAGATATCCTTGACAATAGTTTATTTTGATAATGTTTGTTAATGGATCTTTAAATAAATATGTAAAAAAATATTAAAAATAGAAAACATCTTATAGATATGTTTTTCTTTTTATAAATTGATGGTGATTTAAATTTCATATATTTTTATTATTGTTTGATAGTTCATCAAAAATCATCAAAATATTATGCAATTTATGATTTTAATTTAATGGTCTTTGATGGACTATCAAACGTTAATGAATATATATGAAATTTGAATCACCATCAATTTATAAGTTGAAGATACATATCTATAATTTTTTTCTATTTTTAAGATTTTTTTCGTATTTATTTAAAGATCTATTGATAAGATAGCCATTGACATGTGATTCCTTCCTTATTTTTAAATAGACTGTGTATTTTGGTTGGTCCATCAGATTTGAGTATTTCATGCAATCATTGAGTTTGGAAATTCAGAACAGAAAAATAATAAAAATAATAGATATTTCTATTTGTAAACAATGCATCATTTGCAACATAATATATTGTTAAAAATGTCGTTAAGTTCTGTCTTGATTAATTTAAATATTTAAGAACCTGAGATAATCAATACCTAGAAAAGTATCTCTCATATTTGATAGTTACTGAACAAGTTAAGTTCTGTCTTGATTAATTTAAATATTTAAGAACCTGAGATAACCAATAGCTAGAAAAATATCTCTCATATTTGATAGTTACTGAACATGTTAAGTTCTGTCTTGATTAATTTAAACATTTAAGAACCTGAGATAATCAATACCTAGAAAAGTATCTCTCATATTTGATAGTTACTGAACAAAGCTTTGCAAGTTATTAACAAATGGTGATATTTTCCCATTGCATATATTGGTGGTCTTGTTAGACATAAAAAACAAAATATTCAAAGTGGACACACAGATTGGATATTGCACTGATCGGTACTTTACATTTGGTGTTATGTACAAGGGAAGAGATCACAATGGTTATCTTGATAATTTTGACAATAAATTTTTAAATAAATACAAATAAATATTAAAAATAAAAAACCTTATAAATATGTTATTCTACTTATAAATTAATGATGATTCAAATTTTATATAATTTTATTATCGTTTGGTAGTCTATCAAAGACTGTCAAATCATAATCATTATAAATTGTATAAAATTTTAATAATTCTTGATAGAATATCAAACGATAATGAAATTATATAAAATTTAAATCATCAATAATTTATAAGTAGAAGAATATATTCATAAAGTTTTACTATTTTTAAAATTTTATAGTATTTATTTAAAAATTTATTGTGAAAATTATCAAAATAACCCAATATCATGATCCCACCCTATATATAATATATAATCCATTGATTTCTTATCCACTGCATCCTACAGAGCATAGCTCCCATTCCATGGAGCCCTTGTCCCCTGAACCCATCCTTCTCTTGCTTAGCCTCCTCATCCTCTTCTCTCTCCTTCTCTCCATATGGCAGCGTGCAAAAGACCCAATTGCATACACATCCAGCTTCACGCCTTACCCTCTTTTTGGCCACCTCCCTCAGTACCTTCGAAACCGGCACCGCACTGCAGACTGGCTAGCAGAGGTGCTCGCAGCAGCACCCACAAACACCGTTGTCATGCACCTAGCAGGCGGTTTGCATGGAGTGTTGACCGCCAATCCAGCTAATGTGGAGCATATACTCAGAACAAACTTTGAGAATTATCCCAAAGGCGATAGGTTCTTGACCATCCTACATGACTTCCTTGGCACTGGGATATTCAACGCTGACAGGGAGACATGGAGGGTGCAGAGAAAAACTGCCAGTTTCGAGTTCAACACCCGGTCATTGCGCTCTTTTGTCGTGCAGTGTGTGCAAGAGGAGATTCAGACTAGGCTCTTGCCCTTTTTGACGAGGGTTTCAGCTAATAGACGGGCTGTTGACTTGCAAGATGTATTTGAAAGGTTTGCCTTTGACAACGTTTGTAAAGTTTCATTCGGTCTTGATCCTGGTTACCTTGACCCCGAGTTGGCAGATGGGTCGGCTCAAGATGAGAAGGGGAATTCTTCAACTAGCTTTGCTGAGGCCTTCAGGTTAGTCACATATTTAATTTATTAAATACTTGCTTTTGAGGAACCATACTTTTTTTTTAGATATTTCAATAAAAACTGATCTGATAACAACTCTCAGAGAGTCAGCCAATCTCAGTGCTGGACGGTTCTGGTATGCTATACCTCAATTCTGGAAGATCAAAAAATTTTTTGATGTTGGATCAGAGAGAAGGCTCCGTGAATCGATTGTAAGTGTTCACAACTTTGCTGACCAAATCATCCGGTCTCGAAAGAAGGAGAAACAATCAAATAAGGAACATGACCTCCTCTCCCGGTTTGTCGCTGGCACAGAAAAGTATTCAGACCAATTCCTTCGGGACATCATCATAAGCTTCCTGGTTGCTGGGAGAGAAACCACATCATCTGCCTTATCATGGTTCTTCTGGATTCTCTCATCCAGACCTGATGTAGAGTCAAAGATTTCAGATGAAATCCGTTCAGTCCGTGCCAAGAACGGAGCATCCAAGACATGCTGGTATGATTTCGAGGATCTGAAGGAGATGCATTACATACATGCAGCTATCACAGAGTCAATGCGGCTGTATCCTCCAGTTCCAATAAACTCGGCACAGGCTGTGAAGGACGATATCTTGCCAGATGGGACCCAAATCAGGAAAGGATGGTTTATGTCATACAATGCATATGCAATGGGCAGGATTGAGACGAATTGGGGGGAAGACTGTATGAAGTACCGGCCTGAGCGGTGGCTTGATGCAGATGGCACATTTCGGCAGGAAATCCCGTTTAAGTTCACGGCATTCCATGCAGGACCAAGGATGTGTCTAGGCAAGGAGATGGCATATGTTCAGATGAAGTCCATTGTGGCATGCATTTTGGACAGATTCGTGATGGAGATTGAAGAAAATGGAAGGTGCCCAGAGAAGGTTCTGTCGCTTACGCTCCGCATGAAGGACGGGTTGCCGGTTCGTGTGAAGGAGAGAAACTATTAGAAATTTCTTTTCTCATACATGTGTGTAATATATGGATGCATTATTAATATGTATAAAATGTTATTTAAATCTGGTAATTGCTCTATAACTAGATATGCATTGTATGTTTCTTCTTGTGAATAACAGAATAAGCAGATCAATTGTTACTGTACGGCATCTAACTTCATACTTACAACATACAATTCAAAAGAGGAGACAAAATGCGATCAATCTTCATTCGTCCTGAGTTAGGCAACGAATGAAGGCTGATCTGCATTTTAAAAAGTTGTTTGTAATTGTTCGCAAAAAAATAATAATAAATAAAACAATCAAGTTCAAGCCTTTTCAAATCAGCTTTTTCTCAAGTCAGATTTACCTTGTGGTACTGTTGAAATGAAATACTTGTCTGCCTGTGATGGTAAGATCTAAAAATCACAAGTACTATGTTCTATTGTAACGTCTAGAAGATAATGAAGCCAAAAGACATACACCATATCAACAAAAGAGGGGAGAAAATATAGCGGTCAAGAAGGGGCCATCCAACATCTTGGACAATAATTGAGGCCCCACTAAATGCTACGCTTTGAAATTTCGGACCCGTTGCAGTAAGCTTTTGACTTCTTATGGGCCTTGACATTGGCTTTTAGTTTGCTTCGTTTGTATTAATATTCCTTTGCATATCACTATGAGAAGATGATAATGCTGACATGCATTCTTTGCTGGATTCTCTATGCAACGGAGAAACCTATATTAATATATTAGACAACTTAGGTTTGTGCGCGGGCCAAGGTGATGTGCAAATTCCCAAGAGCATACATGCTTTTTTACTATTATTATGACTTCATATCACTTTTAACAGCCTATTATTTGCCTAATCTAATGTGCCAAAAGCACACCCGAGTGCATTCCACATTTCCGCTAGAAGTTGAAGTGTCTGACAGTGACAGCTTGACTGAATGGTGGCTAAGGGAGTCGTCCATTGCGGTGGTAATGGAGAGGATGAAGTGCCATCGTTGGAGAATGTTGGCAGCTTGAACTTCTGTCAGAAAATCCAACTGCTAAGTAATTTTTGGGACGATCTCCGTCTCGCCATGTGACCCTGCTCACCTTCCCTTACCTAAACATTTTCTTTATTGTAACTTTTTCGGTTTCTGCATTATAGCAATTAGTTTCATTAAATCCTTTTTGAAAGGTTACAAACCTAACCTTATAATTGCTCAAAATATCTCTATCCCTATAATTGTTAATTTATCGAGGTAACAATATCTAATCGATTGAGAAATAAAAATATAACCAATTTTAAAGAAATGGTGATCCTCTAGGCACCCACGCAAAAATTATGCACAGCGATAAATTATATGCAAGCATGCAGTGAAGTCAACCAATAATAGATAAATTCATTCTATATATTAAAGCATAAGACAATCGAGTAAGTGTAAAAACTAGGAATTGGGGAGCAGCGGATATTTGTTGGTGTTCATTGGACTAAATTTCTGGTCCAATTGACAAAGTAATCGCTTGATCGCTCTAAAATTCGCAAAAAGAAATTTTAATCTGATACTTAAAAAGTCATGTGAGATATCAAAATTTGTACGTTAAGCCCATCAAATCAATTTTGTCCTATGTTACCTCGATATTCGGTTCACGCGTCGATCCACTGAATACGCACCAGATAGTATCGAATTATTGTATTTACTTTGAGCTACCGATATGGTCTAAAAAATTTTTAGCTACGGAAAATCCTATGAAATCACTAAGAAAACTTCTCTTTTGTATCGCTATATAATTTCAATTATTTATCTTACTATAACAAATATACTTTTTTTTTTTCAACTTTACTTATAATATCATTTATTTATATATTTTTATTATATAATTTATTATATAACCGCACTCATATTTACGATTTTTTGAAATCGATACATCTGCGTTAAGATATGATATCTACACCCACCCATGCAACGTAGATTTGGTCTGATGGGTATCAGACCACACTGTTCCCCTTAAATTTAATCCAATTACCGGAACGACAAATATAACATGTCACAAATATGAATTAGGAAACGGGACCCCTGTTTGGAACTTGCAAGTTGCAGTTGTGGTAATACCTGCTACACACAATTGAGCATTGCAAATGCTACAGCCTACAGAAATCAATATAGAAAGGGGCAAGTAGTTGCGAGAGGGGCCTGTCAGTGAAGAGTCCCACTTCCCCACCACCCAAAAAAAGAGAAATTAATTAATTATAAACCGGAACTTAATAATTTTAATAATTTAATTCCACGTAAGATCCTCCTAAAAAGGATAGAATTATTCCTCTAAATATTCTCCGGCGCACTTAGCATGGCGTGCTCCTTAGGAACGAAGCGAACTACTAGCTTGTTATGCAGATTTAACGGTGCATCTATTCGTGTGGCGGGTAGTTCAAAATTGTTAACCTTCAACATGCTTGGTAGTCGATGGAGCCGTGAGATACCGGGAGTACAGAGACTCGATCTCAAATCGTGAAGCTAAAGACCTCTACCAAAGGACATGACAAAAGACTCGATCACCTTCACCTTTTCTTCATTTGAATTAGTACCTTTTTTTGGTATTTTGCTTCTTAATTTAGTTTCATTGTTAAATCAGAGATTAACGCCATCAACACCACACTGCTTGTAGGTGACAGATTGCTTCCTTGGACTGATTACTATCACACAATCCACCGATACCTGTTATTCAATAAGAAAATATATCAATATATGTAAGAACGGACAATTTGTTTCTTCAGCAACAATGCTTTGGCGTTACATTAGAATACAGTCAAGAAAAAGCATTGAATGCAGTACAGCAGTGATACGGGTGCCTGCCATGATATGCAACTTCCAAAGATGTCTTAGTGTGGTTGTTTTTGCAAAAAGAAAAAAAAAAAGCAAATTAATACGGGTAACCTATATCAACACTATTAAATGCTGCATATGAAATAAAATAAATGCTCCTTATAATGTATGTATTCTAGCAATTAACAACACAGGTAACATTTCATATAAGCATAATTCTTTAAATTATTCAACTTCAATACTTCAAAGTTATTTCATATAAAAATTAAGAAAATCTATCTGACCTTATCATCTTTATATTCAAAAAACCTAGTACATTATGTAGCTAAAGAAATATACGATTATCAGCTGAACTGCTGAAATGAACCAGAATTTAGGCCACGAATGTTACATGTACGGTCAAGAAACCTCCTCAGTTTTCATAATTTCTATATGAAACTACATTTAATTAAACCATATTTCCATATATACAAAATGCATGTCTAAGGTACTCTACAGTTAGAAATTAACTCACCTGAACCCTAGGAGAAGTGAGCCCAAGCACAAGAATCCTAGCACTGACATCACCAGTGATCCTCAGCTCAACCCGATCACTGACAGTTGCATCCCTCACCAAATCCAGCGCACCGGCCTGAGTCACATCGAAGTGATCTACGCTCACAGTGCTCCTCACCGTCCGAGAACTCTGTGCCGGCTGCTCAAACCCTGGCACAACCGCTACACCGAGCGGCACACCCCGGTACATGACCTCGAAATCAGTCGATCCATACCGGATGCCGACCTTGTTGGGGTTGACGGCAGTGAAGAGGAGGGTGATGTTGAGGGAGAGGTAGGGGTTGGAGGTGGCGGCGGGGGTGGATGAGGCGAGGGAAGCGGAAGGGGCAGCGACGAGGAGGTACTGGACGGAGACCTGGTTGAGATCGAAGGAGGGCTTGTGGGGCTTGACGACGAGGACAACGACGAGAGCTATGGCGACGGCGAGGAGGGCGAGGAGGGTGAGGAGGAGGAAGAGGCAGCAGCAGCAACCCTTGATGGAGGCGGAGGAGGAGGGGGAGGAGTAGTGCGGGTGGCGGAGGGGCCCCTCGTACGGGTTCGATCGGTGCGTCATTTGGGAAAGGTTTTTCGGATTGGGTTGGATTGGTTAAGGCCTAAAGGGGAGAAGAGGAGGAGAAGTGTCACCGTGTCAGATGAAGTAGGGAAGCGTGTGTAGCGTAGGTCACCAGTGCCGCAGTGGCCAGTGGGGAAAAGGAGAAGGAATTAACGGGTTAGAGTTTACTTCTCTGAACAAACTAAGAAAGAGAAGGGAAACCCTGTAGGAATCTTTTTAACTTTCGTGGGGGCTCTTTTAACATTTCAGTCCTTGTACTTTCTAATTTTCTACTGCTATGCTATGTGCTTGCTTAACAGTTGTTGTTTAAATTTAATAAAGAACTACAGGTTACTTCACAAAAAAAAGGAGAGAGGAAAGTACAGGTGCTGTAAGTGGGGACCGGTTAAGGATGACTTTCTAAAAGACGATAGAGGAACTGTCAACTAATATATTAATAAGTTACATTATTAGTATATTACTATTTACAACATTTGCTACGATAAATGTTTTCTTCTGATCTGCATAATAAAACTTGCATTGATCGAATACTGCTCTTACACATTTAAAATGGAAACAAAGTAACCATCGAAGTAGGTAAACATAATCGAAACACAAATACAAATATATTTGAGAAAATTACCAAAAATTAACTACATAAACACCTACTAGCACAAATGTAATAACCTATCTTGTTAACAAAAGTTACAAAACACCAACTCAAGCGTGTTACGTGACTTGGCAACTTTTGTTAAAGTTTGTTCGGGAGTTCTGATACGTAAAAGGAAATATTATAAGGGGATATGTTGAGAGAGACAATGAAGTTAGAGGTAGTAATTGGCATGTCAGGTGGGTTTGAGTTCAGACGGGGTGGATCAGTTAAGTTTGATTAAAAAAATTATCGGGTCACTGATCGAGTTTGGATCGATCTGCTTTATGTTGGATCGAGTTTCAAATCAAACATTATTGATTTTTTAGGTCCCGAGTCATTTGTGGTCGGGTTTTGGATCATTCAGGTCTGGGTCAAGTTAGGTTTCGTGTCATTAATATTGGATAGTCTCGGATTTTGAGTTATTTCGGATCAGGCCGGGCTGAATCATATTCTTTTTTTGCCATATTTTATTTCGGATCATCAGACTTAAATTTTCTTTAGAAATTCATTTTTACCAAATGTTAAGTCTAGATTTTCAATTATGTTCTGATTAATTTGACTTTTAAATAATATAGATATAATTAATTAATTTATGCCTAATTAGATCAATTTTAAGTATGATATTTATTTTATTAACAAACTGAAAATATGCTAATTCTGCTAATTCTGGTTAAAGCCCCCACTACACTCTCGATCCAACCATGATCGGTTTTGATCTTCTCTAACCCAATAATATTTGTCACACCCCAGAATAATTAAATCAGATTAGGGGTGATTAATCCCGCCACGTACGCGCGACGAGACGTGCGTACAGAAGGCTAAATGAATAAAATAACTCAATCACAGGATAAACAAAATAATAATAATAATAATACAAAACAATAACAATCCAGAATATACAGTAAAGTACAACGCCTGACACCGGCGGGGCTAACTCCATCGGAATGGGTAGCAAAAATCTCTCAAATAAAAACCCAAAGAAAGAAACAAAAACCCGATATCCGATAAGTCCTAATCATCTACCTGCCTCACTGTGCTGATGCGGCGAAGCACCTCTGATATCACGCAGGACTGCACCTAGCACTCTCATCAAAAATCAATCTCTCACCTGTAAACCTAGATCCCACAATCACCGTGGAAACGTGAGTAATTTTAAAAATTACTCAGTACGGATTTAGATCCAGCCTTAAGATTTGATCTTCTTTCCTAGACTGGACCCAAATACCGATACCGTATTTCAAATGCAATATAATAAATAAATATATATTAATGTGGAAATAATAATATAATATAAAATATAAAGTACGAAAATCAAACACCCAAAATAAATATCCAGATTTATAATCACCAGATCTATCCCAAGCGGGCGCCACCAGCGTCCCAACTTACGAACTTGGGCCTTGCCTAAGCGGGCGCCACCAACGACCCAACTTACGAACTTAGGACTTTGTGTTTATGCGGCGCCAATGCCACATAAACGGGCCATTCGGGCTCCCGAGGCGATAACGCCCTAGGAGAGTGAGCGTGCATAGGCACGTACTGTCACACCCCAAAATAAATAAAACGGATTAGAGGTGCTTAATCCCGCCACGTACGCACGACGAGACGTGCGTACGGAAGGCTAAATGAATAAAATAAGGCAATCACGTAATAAACAAAATAATAATAATAAGAATACATGACCATACAAATCCGAATGAACAAAGAGAATACAACGCCTACATAGGCGGGGGCTAGCTCCATCGGAATGGGCAGCAATCTCTCAAATAAAAACCCAAAAGAAGAAAATAAGACTCAAAAACCCGATGGATCCTAACTGACTACCCAACTCACATGCCAATGCAGCGAAACATCCATGTCATCGCGCAGGACTGTCCCTAGCCCTCACTCTAGCCAAAAATCCCGAACCTGAAAATACCTGGATCCCACATCCACCGTGGAAACGTGAGTAATTTTATAAATTACTCAGTACGGATTTAGATCCAGCCTTAAGATTTAATCTTCTTTCCTAGACTGGACCCAAAAATCGATACTGATATTTGAACAGCGAAAATAATATTGATAAGTGAATATAATAATATTATTATGCACATTGACCTACATGATATGATATGATATGATAAAGAAACCCGAAATAGAAAATTTTGTGGAAATAATAATATAATATAAAGTATAAGATACGAGAGTCAAACACCCGTAATAAATACCCAGATTGTAAATTTACCAGACTCATCCCGAGCGGGCACTACCAGGGCCCAACTTACTAACTCGGGCCTTACCTAAGCGGGCACTACCAGGGCCCAACTTACTAACTTAGGACTTTATGTTTGTGCAGCGACAACGCCGCACAAACGATAATTCGGGCTCCCGGGGTGATAACGCCCTAGGAGAGTGAACGGCTATAAGCACGTACTCTGGTCTGCTGAATCTGGTAATTCACCTTACAAAATATAAACAAAAGGATATAATATGTCTTCAGTTGCCATATCGTAAAAAGGAGATAACTACCCGTGAATTAACAAATCGAAAACAAATGGGAGCCTACACTGTACCAACCAAGGGTCAGAGGACCGCATCCCGTAAAAGTGTCAAAACGAAATATAACAAAGGGGAGCCTACACTGTACCCACTAAGGCCAGTGGACCGCATCCCGACTTTCTCTGTACCAACTACGGGCCAAAGGAGAAAGCCCTTCGGACAATATTAGGATCCTAAATAAGTCGGATAAATATAATAATATAGTATCACGAACTAGATTCCAGTCTCGGATATGGCCGCCCACACTAAACACCGAAGTACACGTATCCTAAAACGCTCAAATTTGGATTAAAAATTTAATCATATTAAGAATAATAAAAATATAATATTGATCAAAGAAAAACACTCGACACACCGAACCCGCCAAATGACGTGATCGGTGGATAATCCGACGACAGTGCACGACGCTTGCAAAGCGCATATACTGCAGGTAGGTCCCATGGGCCTATGGGTCACCGTACGTAACCACAATGGTCTGGTTATGCAAGGCAACTTAGACTGGGAATTACCCGGTCCGCCTCTCAGCACTCCCATGCATTTAATGCATGATTACTACCTAACTTAATTAATACTTAGTAATAGTAATAATATTTTCCTAATAAATATAATCTACAACTTGAATTATTTAATTCTATCTGATCCTAACTCGGGACTATTTCCCGAATCCTACTCCTATCCCGTCTACGTGCGTATGACATGATATGACATGTGAATGCGGGTATGTCTCAAATATCGGTCAATTTACCTGGGATGCATATGACAGTCGATTTAGTCTCTACAAATTTTGGTCGAGAAAATACCGCAATTCGATTTATTTTAAAAACGGTTTTATTTTCGGTTTGGGTTCCTATTTTCGAAGAAAGAAAATTAAATCCCAGAAACCGTACACTGGGAGTCTTTGGTGAGGATCACGGAGTCGCTCTACTCCGGAGGTAGAACACCGGCCTCGGGGTCGGTGTCTGCGTACGTCTGGTCGGGAGTGACCTCGTACCCCGCGAGTGGATCCGAGTCGACAGTATCACCTATTTTAATTAGACGCTCATTAGCTTTACTTGATTTACTTAACATTTAATAATTAAATTTAGATTGATAATTAATTTAAACGGTTGTTCGGGTTTTATCGTTTTTCCTTGAAAATTTCGGCAGCATTCCTGCTGCATCTATGCGGTGTCGGAAATTTTAGTTGTTCACATATTGATTTTGTTAACTTATGATTATCGTTCTAGATTGCTTTTATACGTTCATTCTTTATTTTAGTTTCGAGTTTATGGATTTAATTTCTAAACCAATTAATTTAAAATAGAGAAATTGATTAATATATATAATTTAAAAATCTAAATTATTATTATAATTTAAGTTATTATTTTATAACTCTTAATTATTTATAATCTATTATTTAATTATGTTTTATTTTAGTTATACTAGTATTATTTTTATAATTTAGAGATTATATTTATTTTGAGTAATGTAACTAATTTAATTTACTTAAATTAAATAAGTTAACTTAATGTTATCCCTTAATTGACTTAATTATAATTAGGATAATTAATTTGTTAAAAATAGAGAAATTGATTAATAGGTTTTATAAGTTAGAAAAATAAATTTTAAAATTAAAAGTAAAATAAAAAGGATTAAAAAGAAATAAATAAAATAAAATAAAGAAAAATGAATAAAACAAAAACAAAATAAAGAAAAAGTTATTATATTAATATGTGTTGGTGTTTTAATGTTCGGGATCATACGCTGACTACCAAATCGTTGGTGCCAATGCACCGATATCCCGAAATCGGGGGCAGTCAGGGAATATAATCATTTCCCGATTATTCAAGTTTACGTTTTAGTCCATGGATACCGCCAACCTTTCGGGGCGGCTTCCAATTAAATAAACCCATTTTTAATTTCAGTCACTTTATTATCTTGAGACATTTTAAATATTGGGCCTTATATTATTTTGCTAATCCTCAACATATTTAAGTTATTTTAAGGCTCGTTTATTGGCCCAATATGATTTCGTTGTAAATCTTGTTTCCATTTATATATATGGGCCCATATTCATTGTCCACCAACTTATCAAATTTAACATTCCAAGTTATAACTTAGCCCATATACCACTTTTAAATTTCTAAATCTATTTTTCTCATATGGCCCACATAACTAATAGAGAGCAACGGGGTTATCTACCAACAAAAGCCCAAGTGATCAAGTAAATTCAAATGTGACAGAGAACAACCCAGCATCGGAAATAATTGACTCAGCTATAATTACAGGAATGACAGACAGCCAACAACAGGACACAACATCCCTAAGACAGATCAAGTATCAGGGCACCAATTTAAATAAGAGGGTCATATGAAATCCAGGCAACTGATTAATACAGATCAAGTCAGAACTCAACCAATTTAATTCAAACATGCATCATAACAGTCAATTTCAGGCCAATTTGCACAAATGGGTATATCAACATCCCCAACCATGGCACAGATCAGAATACCAGAAATAACCCAAAGAACTAAAGATAGGGGAAACCAGACAAGCGATTTAACCAGTACTAACATGCCAAAAGAACATCCAATAAGGTTAATCCAAAGCAAAATTAGCATCCAATCACAGACAGGCCCAGTACCAGAAAATAAGGGCAACTGGTACTAATAAGGTCGGACAAAAATTAATAGGGGTGTTCACAAGGCCAAGTCCAGAAATTGTCATAGCTATCCGACCCTAACCTTACTGGTACCAGTGTACCGAGGGACAGTAACCAAATTTTGCATCAACACACACAGGATAACAAAAAGGGGTATACAATAGCAGTGTATAGGCGACCAAACCGCCAAATCAACATAAACAGGTGATAAGCCTCACTAATCGGCCAATACCAGAATCAGGCCGGGGAACAAGCTCCATTCCTGCGTCACTGGTACCGAGATACCAGTGTACCAGAACTGAAGGCCGGCACAAAAATAACCCAACAAGCAACCAAGCAACAACATTACCCACTGCGAAATCGATCAAGAAAATCACATACAAACTCTTCAACACCGAAAACAAAAGGTTTATATTGTGTTTACCAGAATGAGACAGAGGGTATCACAAGCACAGACCAAGGTCAAAGCTGATCTCCTCCCCCCCGCTTCACAACGCCTCCGGCCTACGACCCTCCTCAAAAATTTTCAAATCTCTTACAAGTATAGCACTGTTCTTGTTAAAAATTGAGTCTAAGTCTCAACGCATGAGTTAATCCAAAGCCAAGAGGGGGAAAAGGGGAGCCAGGGGCGCGTATTTAAAAGGGGAGGCGGGTACCGGGGGTAGGAGGTGAGGTGACGGGGGTTCCTTAGAAGGGGGCGACAAGACAAGAGGGGGTATGAGAGACGGCGAGATCTGGCCTCGCTAAGGGGGCCTCAGAGCAGGTCAGAGAGGGGCGACATAGGGCATCGAGTGCCTCAGCAAGTGGGAAGAAGGGTATCGGGAGAAGAACCCCGAAAAGGGAGACATATCGAGTAGAGGGAGGTGAAAACAAGCCAGGAAGATGAGATCGAGGGAGAGAGACTTCATGAGAGGGGGGGGGGAAACAAGGCTTGATGTGAAAGGGGGAAAATGAGTGAGGGATAAGACGACTGTCGCCGTATCAATCGCAACCCAGAGCGCGCGGGAGAGAGAGAGAGACAAAGGGGGTCGGCGGAAAGAGAAGAAACAAAAAGGCAAGAGGGAAGGAACGGGGCAGAGAGAGGGGGCGAGATCGAGGGAGCAAGAGCGTGTTTTAATGGGATGTGACCGAGCGGATGGGGGGAGAAAACGAGAGAGAGAGAAGGAGAGAGAGTAGGAGAGAGAGTCGGTGGGTATTAAATGAGAGATAGAATTTGCAGTACGGGATTCTCTGTGGCAGACGACTGTGGCCACTGGTGTGGCAATTTGATTAAAACTGGGGAAATTTGAATTCTTTGTTATTGTACAATATATATTTTGAATTTTAAATCAAAATATGGTCAAATTCAGAGGTCGTTTTAAATTTTCCGGTTATATTCATTTATTAAATTAAAATTTTTTGATTTAATAAATTTTACGCGGTTATTTGATTGATCCTTAGATAAAGTCGTAAATAAACTTATCTTTATTTACTCCTTATAATTCATCAATTAATTAAATTAGATCATTATCTTTGTTAATTACTGCGTGGCGTTATTTCTTAATAACATCAAGATATGTGATTGCTACTTTACTGGTTATTACTATTTAACAAATTTTCGTGGTTTAACACGTACTCTGGTCTGCTAAATCTGGTAACTCACCTTACAAAATTGAAAGCAAGCAGATAAGTATGTCTTCAGTTGCCATATCGTCAAAAGGAGATAACTACCCAGGAAATAACAAATCGAAAACTTATACAAATGGGAGCCTACACTACACCAACCAGGGGCCAGAGGACCGCATCCCGAGAAGTAACAAAATAAAATATAATACAGATGGGAGCCTACACTGTACCAACTTGGGGCCAGAGGACCGCATCCCAAATGGGAGCCTACACTGTACCAACCAGGGGCCAGAGGACCGCATCCCGAGAAATGACAAAATGACATATGATACAAATGGGAGCCTACACTGTACCAACTAGGGGCCAGAGGACCGCATCCCGAGAAATAACAAAACATAGTAGAATCCAGACTCGGATATGGCCGCCCACACTAAACACTGAAAGACATGGTATCCTAATTGCTCAAATTTGGATTAAAAATCTTAATCATATTAAGAATAGTAAAAATATAATATTGATAAAAAAACACTCTGGCACGGCCGAACCCGCCAAATGACGAGGTTGATGGATAACCGACAAGCAAAGGTGCACAGTGTATATACAGACCAAGGGAAATGTAATCCGTTGATCTGGTTATACAAGGCAACCTCAGACTGAGATCACCCGGCCCGCCTCTCAACACTCCCATGCATTTTGTATGATTAATTGCCTAACTTAATTAATAATTAGTGATCTTAATAATATTAACCTACTAATTATAATCTATAACTTTATTTATTTAATTCTAACCTAATCCTATCTCGGGACTATTTCCTGAGTCCTACTCCTATCCTGTCTACATGCAGTATGACATGATATGACATGCAAATGCGAGTAGGCCCCAAAAATGTTGGTCAAGTACCGAATGCATATGACAGTTCAAATTTAGCCCCTAATCAATTTTGGTTAGAAAACACCGCAATTCAGATTTATTTAAAAAAATAGTTTTATTTTCGATTTGGGTTCCTAATTTTGAAGAAAGGAAATCAAATCCCAAGAAACCGTACCTGAGAATAATTTGATCAGGTCGGTAGCGTCGAATTGCTTAGTCTCCGGTGACGCTCATGATCTCGTCAACCGTCTCATCCTGATTGTACTCGTTTGTCGGCTCGTCAAGATAAATTCTCGAGAACCTATAGGGTCAAAATAAATTAAATTGGTGAGTATCCTATTCATGTTTGGTCTGGTTAGGTCAGGGTATACCAGACTCTGAATAATGATTATTATTATTTAGTGTTTGTGTTTTGAGATTATATTTATTTCGATTAATGTAACTAACTTAATTTATTTAGATTAATTAAGTTAGATTAATGTTATCACTTAATTAATTTAATTATAATTAGGATAAATAATTATTTAGAAATAGAGAAATTAATTAATATATAATATTACATAATTAATATTATTCTTATTAAAAATAGAAAAATAGATTAATATAGATATATATTTATAAATTTATTAAAATTATTACATTGTTAAATAGATAAATTAATTAATAGGTATTTATATAAATTAATGTTGTTCAATTATTAAAATAGAGAAATTGATTAATATATAATATTGTATATTTAATATTATTCTCACAAATAAAAACATAGAGAAATTAATTAATGTATATTTTATAATGTAAATTATTGTTATATTTTAATTATTATTTTATAAATCTTAGTTATTTTTAATATATTCTTTGATTATGTCTTATTTTATTTATATTAGTATTATTTTCATAATTTATAATTTATTTTTATTAAATGAATGAAATTAGGAAATCTCAACTGAGTTGAACTTAATTTAATTAAACGTTATTATTTTATTAACTATGTTGGTGTATTAAGATTATATTTAGTTTGATTAATGTAACTAGTTTATTTTTTTTAAATTAATTAAATGTTACGTAATTTCATTATTTAATTAAATTAACTACATTTACTTAATTAATATTTCTTGTTAATATCACTTCTTAATTTAATTACAATTACATTAGCAGAAAGATAGGTGCATACTTATGTTAAGATACGTAACAGATGATTAGCTTCATAAATTCCATGATCATGAGAGAATCTGGTTAGCTTTATGTCATCTCATTTCTCCTCATAGATATTCATCTCATTTATCCAAACTTAGGATCACAACATAATCATTTGGTAATATACAAATTGGTGCACCGAAGGAAATAGTATTCAGAACAAATACTATAATCGAAGGGTTATAAAATAAACCCTTAATCATAATTCTTGTCATACATTCTTGTCTGGACTGCAACAAAGATATCAATTCTTATACTTACAGCATCACCAAGTTTTGACTCAAGGAAACAAAAGGGGCAAGGTGAGGGCAGCAAAAATCGAATGTGTGATCGAGCTTACGTGCGGGTCGGACTTAGCACATCTGGGTCGAACTCGAGTCTGACAAATGGCGGTAAGGAGCGAGGTGGGGCCAGATCTGGCTGAAGGGGCTGAGGCTCCATTAGTGCACGATAGTGGTTTGCTCGGCCTCATCCTCATTGGTGCGGTGATCGAGATTTGAGAGGAGAGGAAGGGCTAGCTAAAGGGCTGGCATGGGTCTAGAGCTGATTTGAGTGGCGTCATTGGGGGGGGGGGGCTGACCGGAGGGTGTGGAGGTAGGCTCCCTTTGGACGGGGAGTTATTGCGAGACAACCGGCCATTGCCAACTTAAGGAGTTGAGGCTAAGGTCGGGAAGGAGAAGTGAGTAGCCACCATGATGTGTATTTTGCTAAGCTAATAAATACTCTAATTTATACTCAATTTCAGCCGCAAGCGCACGACCTAGTCAAGTAGTAGTCGGGGTGTCGAACCACAAGAACAAGAGTGAATTACCGGTTCTAGCAAGTTTCACTAATCTAGACAATCAAATGAGAGTTTTGTATTAAACTAATAGTGCATAAGTCTAACAACAACGACTGAAAAATTTATCAAATAGAGGACTCTAGGGGTTTTCGGCTTCACTCTCACTCGTTTGGTCAATTCACTCTATTTGATCTTTTAATATGTTCTAGTGTTTGTCGGGGATTCAATCTCAAATTTAGTACCAAATTTACACTTTCGTGGCTTGATACCGTACCTAAACAATTCGGGTTTCACGATTAAGTACATCACCTTACAAGTCCAAATTCATTAAGATCAGTGAATCACTTTGGCATAACCTAGATTTTGTACTTCGCCTTTCGGTACCTCACACAATTTCTAGGGTTTCCTCGGTATTCCCTTAGGTAATAAGTTTCTCGATTAAGTACTTGGTCTACGACCTAAATCACTGTTTTGGGTCAGAAGATTCAGGTCCACCTTTCGGTTTCCGCTTTCACTTCTAGGATAACATGCAGTTGATTAAAACTAAGCATTCAATTTAGACAAAATAACAATCACAAATAACAAGAACTAAAAGATCAACACACGAGTAAATTAAACCATCCGAGTTATCGAGTTTACACCTAGACCCCTAGAAGGGTGTCTAGCCACAAATCATGTCAAAGATTGTATCAAGATTCATGTTTAAACAACAATACAACATGAGAAAAGAGTAAAGATCTATGATTTCTCGCTCGGTTCTTGAGTTATCCTTCAAATCTCCCTCCAATCGTGTTCTTCCTCTTATTTCTTGCTTTAGATCTGTTCTCCAGATAGTTTAGAGATGTCTGGAATGAAAGGGTGTCAAAATCTATTAATTCCAATGAGAAAACCGCTTTAAAACTACCAATTCGCGCTGCCAAATTTAAACATTACGGTCCGACATTTTAAAATTACGGTCCGTAATTTTTGCACTTTCTTATCAGAGCGAACCAGAGAGCAAATCTCATAATCGCGGTCCGCAATTTGATAATTGCAATCCGCAAATTTTGTCCAGAAGTGCTTTTCACTTGATTTCTTCGTGTAGATTCGATCCATCTCGTTCCAAGCATCATTTCTCATGTTAACATCCTTGTTTTCATTCCATAATCTGCAAAACAATAAGAAATGCAGAAGTATCTCAAACTCGACATAAAAAATGAATAAATTCTTAACAATTAACATAAAATGCATAGTTTTTGAGATAAATCCCTAATTGAATATAATATATAATTGAGGCCTATCACACCGAAGAGAGAGAGGGGTGTGCCGGCCGAATTAGCTGCAGAGAAGGGGAGGCACTTGAAGAATAAAGGGTCGATGAGTGTGAAGCTCGACAGAGAGAAGGAAAAAGGTGAGAGGTGTAAATGAGGGGCTCTCCATCTCTTTCTCTGTTACAAATTAAATGGGATGGGAAGGGAGAAAAGAGTGATGGGAAGGCAGGACACGGGTGTGGGTAGGAAAAGAAATAGATTGGATGGGTTGTAACAAGTCAAGAAGAAAAATGAGAAGATGAGATTCGCGGTTGGTTTAGATTCTCTGTGATAAATTTAATGTGGTCATTTGACTGCTATGATTTAATTAATTTAATTATTTTATTTCAAAAAACTTTATTATAAATATTGGTCTAATTGTGCTTCATATTAGCTTTCGAATAATATTTTATAATTAATTATTTGGTGAATTTAGCCTCATTAATAAATTTGGAATATAATTTAATCGAAATGCTTATTTACATCATTTTTTATGATTTAAATACATGTTCTACTTCAATTTGATCGAGAAAATTTACATGTCTGTTTAAATTATTTATATCTTAATAATTTCTAATTTGATCCTTGAATTTTGTTCTTAATATTAATTTTATCTTCTAAAGTTTTAAAATTTTATTTTATGTATCTCTTCATATCTCATCTTAATAAAGTTTTTTTTTATTATTATTTTCATAATTTGTGGGTTTCACAATATTAATTAGGGGAAATTAGTTTTGTGCCATCCCAAAACATAGAAATTAGCAAAATAACACTCTAAAATTTAAACTTCTCTAAATGCCACTCTAAAATCAGTTTATTTTGTTATTTGCCACATTTGAACAATTCTCATACAACTTTAATTAAAAAAAGAAAAAATCTACCGTAATCCCAAATTACCCTTCCTCTTCCTCCCTTATTAAACCTCCACCCTTATCAGTATTAGTACCAACTCCAGACCCTGTATTACCAGTATCAAAACTAGACCCTCCCTTTTCTTTAATGAAGCCAGAACCCTCTGAATCCCTGATTTTTTCTTGCCGATAATCATTTTTTTTCTTTTCCTGATAATGACCATCCTCATTTTACTGTGCATACATGTCACGATCAAATTCAAGCTCAAAACGGAGAGTCTAAAATATGACTACACCATGCGCAACGTGGAAACTTTAGAAAAATCTCTTATACTCCATTTCAAATTTTCAATAGTCTCCAGCCTAAGAAATCAGTGATTTATATTGGTGAAATGTTACTCAGATCTTGTACTCAAAGCAAAAAAATTATAAATAAATGATTAAAGTCTTTTCATTTACATTTGTTAAAGATCACAGGCCTATATAATTTCATATTCTAACACTATTTGCATCCCCCACCAAAACTACACTCCATGCCAAGTGGATATTACGGATATTCCTCTCCAAGCTGCACTAACCATGTCATAGCAAATACTAGAGAGAGAATGAGAAATAAATAAATAAAAGGAAATCAAAGTTTATACTACAACCGATCCACTAACAAATTGTGTATTTGCTACACTTCCTTCTCTAGTACCATTTTTTGGTTTTTTATTTTGATACAGCTTATATGGGATGAATCTTTTGACGCTAAACTAGAGGCACCACCACGGTAATTGAGTTGGTGGTGGTACGGGCAATAGAACAGTCATTCAACCACTAATTGGGGCATTGCCATCCCTTTTCATTGGTACGTTGATGGGGTCTGGGAGATGCGTCACAGGGGTGAGGGTGGGGTATGGTTAGTGTTGCCTCTCTTAGTAGACTTGAGAAAAAGGAAAGGGTATTTTGGAGATTATAGAAATACATCTCAAAATATAGTAGTTTTTTTTAATTTAAACTATATAAAAATTGTACAAATGTGGCAAATAACAAAATAAAATGAATTTAGAGTGGAATTTAGAGAAGTTCAAACTTTAAAGTGGCATTTTGCTAATTTTTAAATTTTGAAGTGGCACATAACTAATTTTCCCTATTAATTAACTTATCTTCTCGATCAAGATCTTTTCATATCCTTACTTTTTCTCTCTTTTTGCAAAGTTATTCTTATAACTATCATGGTTATTGATATTTTTTTGCTAATCTTAGTTTCTTTTGTCAGATTATTTCTTTGCACTGATTTTTGAAATATTTTTTTAAAAGAATTATGATATTTGTGTTAATTTTGACATATTAAGATTGCTAACTAATTAAGTTTGAATTAAGAGAACTTTTTATAGTTGACAAGAGAGCCACTATTTTCTATACATATTATATCTCTCATTGAATACATTTTGATATTTATAATAAAGGAATCTAAACTATTGTAACTAATGATTTGTAATATATTAAAGTATTTTTTAGTTCAAAATCGGGTCAGGCCGGGTTTCATGGTCGTCTGATTTCGGGTCATATTGGGTTTCAAAGATTTCGGGTTCGGACGGGATTGAATTTCGAATCGTTTGATATCGGGTTTTGGGTCATCTAGGGTTTGGATCGGGTCAGATTTTGAGCACTCTAATCTCAGATGGTTTGGGTCTGCAGACACTCTGATCTCAGACTGTCTTGGATTTTTGGTCATCTCGAGTCAGGTTTAGATCAGTTTTGCTTGTTGAAAAAAATCAAATCGAATTCAAGTCTAAATGAGTTGGATGGTTTTCTCAGATCTGATCACATTTTGTCACCTCCATTGAAAAAAAGTGAAGCACGAAGAATCTTAATCCCACCTACTATCCCCAAAATACATAAATAAATAAATAAATATTCACTAGCTAATTTGTGTACTAATATGTAGCATGCTGCAGTAAGTCTTTATTTAATTTTTAATTTCCATAAGTAACCGAAACATAAAATTGATTATATCGTGTATATCTTCAAATTGAATTACTTTGAATTTGATCGATAAATATTGAACTCTGTGTGTGTATGTTTTTTTCTTTCTTCTTTTAATAGTACAACAAACTATGTGTTGAACATCTTTCTCCCTTGAAATAAGTATAATAAAGTCAAAACAAAGTAAAAATTAAATTATTTTAAAATAATGATGATCGATAGCAGTGAAGTAAATAGATGAAATAATTTATATAAAAAATATTAATTTTTTTAATGTTTTAACTTTAAATCATATATGAAGATATTTTAACTTTACTCCACATTAAATCACTTTCATTTAATAATTTAAAGCGCTTAAAAATATTCACTATATTTTTACTACACGTATCAAACAAGAAAATATAAAATTAATTTAAGATAATTCTGATAAATGTCAAGCAATGATTTAAGATATAAGTAATCAATATGCACTGTAGTTGATCACCGCATCAAGCATAAGCAATACGCAAGTACATCTGTAGTAGATCATACGAACATGTGTCAAAAACTTCTAAACATATGAACGATATATATACACCTACAATTATTAAGAAAATTTTAGTGAAAATAAAAAAATACAATGGATACCAATATATTGGGAGTGATCGTTTGACAGTGAGTTATTTTGACAATTTTGACAATGAATATTTTAAAAATTATGAATTTTTTTAAAAAAATAAAAAAATTATAGATATGTTATTCTACCTATAGTTAATAATGTCTCAAATTTCATATAATTTTATTATCATTTGATAATCCATCAAAGATCGTTAAATATGAACGGATGCAAATTGCATAAAATCTTAATGGTCTTTGATGGAGTATCAAATGATAATGAAATTGGATGAAAAATGAAACACTATCAATCTATAAGTAAAATAACATATTTATATATATTTTTATTTTTAAGATTTTTTATATTTATTTAGAAGTTTATTGTCAAAATTATCAAAATAATTCATTGTCAAGGGATCCCTTCGAGTATTGGTATGCATATTTGTAAGTTATAAAATCCATATCAACAATTTTATAAGTTTAAATAGATGAAAATTGTAGTTCGTTATTGAATATGCAAAAGAGGTTATTGAGTATATTTGTTTTGCAATGCATAAACCTATTTATCTATAGGGATATTCCATAAGAGTCAAGCTCTTAAATCCGGCTTAGTCGATCCGTTGAACAATTTGACTTTTATCCGGCCCTCTTTCAATTCAGCCCGGCTTTTTTTTCTTTGTAAGAGCTAGATTTAATAAGGGCTGAACCTAATCCGAAGAGCCTGAAATTATTAAATTATTTTCAAACTCTTCCAAACTCTTAAATTATTTTCAAACTCGTTCATTTTTAAATATTTTATTCTAATTATATCTAAAAATCTAAAAATTTAAAAATATTTAAAAAATATTATTTTTTATATTTATAGTTATAAAATTTATTTTATTTTTTAATATTTTTATGTTGTATTTTAATTATATTAAAAAAATCTAAAAAAATAATATCCGACTCTCATCCATCCTTTAAGGTCCGAAGAACCTGATAAGAGCTAGGCTCACCTCTAAAAAAAAATAAGAATTTAGAATCCGACCTAATAATTCTTTCAAACCCAACCTTTACTTGACCCGACCATTAAGGAATATGCCTATTTACCAAATATGGTATGGTATGTACATTTAAAAACATTGATCCTAAGTGAGAGTGAAATTCACTAGTGATTGCGCGAGACAAATTTGAAAATTTCATAAATAAATATTCAAAACGTAGAGTAGTTGTTCATTAAACTTATCACATGAATAATTTGTTTAAAAATGTCACGTCAGTTTGCAATTGGTAGTTTGCATGAATAGTAAAAGGAAAATACAAATTAATAAATGCAATTGAAATGACAGGAATATTACAGTTTTTTTTTTGATAGAAAGGTAAGGCTCTATGTCCTTTTTTTCATTGCAATAAACTGTGTAACAATTACATTGGCAAATATAGAAGAAATAAACTGCAAAATAAGATAAAAAATAAAGTACAATATTATTATATGTTAGAAGCGGTGAATATTGAAAATTGATTGTACAAATTTTTTGATGTGATAAAAATGATATTTTTAAGAACAATTTTACGAATGATTGTGCTCTTAGAAAGCAAGTTTACGTGTAAAGAGAATATAAGTATTCTGTTCAGAATTCATCATAAGCGGAAACATATTTACAATTGTAAATTAATTAATAGAAAATAGGGAGGATTAATAGTTTAATACCAATAACAGTAATTTGATAGACTTGATGAAAGATATTAATTCAAATTAATTGGCACCTGGTATTGATTTGCGATTGAATCTCTCTCTACAAAATAGCCTAACGAATGATGACAATGTTTTCCAAGTGAGAAACATATGTTAAAAGTTCAAAATCCAAGTATAAGTTTTTCTTTTTTTATGAATATTTAAGTTAAAAAAATCGATCCTTTTTTTTAATCTCAAAAAGCGATACATGATGATTCCAGAGACGTCAATTATTATCCCTTAAACTGACCAATGCAAATTAAGTATAATGGATACATGACTCGCTGCTTATATGGATTACTACTTTTCACGTCCCAAAAAATATTCTATCTGTTTAGTGCGCATTATACAGCGATTATATCGGAGAACACTAGGATTAAAAAAACAGCCCAAAAAATAGTTAAAATTGGACATTGGAAATAAATTCATATAGATTAAAGGCTTGGCTCTCATTTAAAAAGAAAAAAAGAAAAAAAAAGACACTGAAAAAAGAGAAACAATTTGCATGCATAGAAGACTTTCATTACTGACTTTGACCGCTACCAATGTCATGCCAACTGCTAGATACTTATTATAATTTGCTAAGTGTAATGAATGTTAATTTTAAAATAATTTTGTAAAGTTTAAATTATATATAAATTTAAATCTTTACATGATTCACATTTATGAATAAAATAAGAGGGATGTGACGTGCCCTGAGGAATTAAAAATTGCTCTCCAAATGAAAATGTAATAAATAACTGCTATCATGCTTTTAAACTGAAGAACGCAGGGGATACAAATGAAAAAGGGAGGACTTATTTTTTGCTCAACTTTCTTAAAAGAGTCAAGTTAGTTCTTAAAATTTCCATTTATATGCCGGTCCTTGTCCTTTTAAAAATATCATGTTGGTCTATAAATTTAAAAAAAATCAATTTGGTCCTTGAATTTTAGACTGCATCAAATAAATGTTTGAAATTTTGATATAAAACTATGTTGATCTCAGATCTTTTTTGAAAGATAAATGAGTCCTTGAAATTTTTATTTCAAAGACTAATTTATCATTTTATTTTCAAATCTAAATAAAATAGACATAAAATATTTTATTAAGAACAATAATAAAAAAATAAAAAATACTAAGTAGCATATGGAGACAAAGAATATGTTAGTACATGACATTGACAATTAATATTTATTAATCATTATTGAAAATAATTTTGGTATTTTCTAAAAAGTTTAGATATTTATTTGTTGTAACTTGGTGCCTTTTAAAAAAAAACTAATTTGATGCGAAAAATGAGAGTTAAAAGCTATGCTACCCAGGTACTTCATATACCTAGCCGAACAAGTACCGGGTGCGTATCGGGTACGGGTACGCGTTGGGTACGGTACGGGTACGTACCGGGTACGCCATGTGGCATATTGAATTATTTTAATCGGTTTGACCGGCCGATACGGTCACCGGTACAGCTGGGTGCGGGATCCGGTACGGCTGAGTGCGGTTCCGGTACGGCTGGATGTAGTCAAACTCAAAAAATTCAAAAAATCAAGTGCATAAGTGAGATATGAACCCAAAAAATAAGCTACACCAGTTAATGCATTAGACCGCTACAAAATCTCTTCACTTGTGTTAGTAGTGATTGACATATATATATATTATACTTATCTATTTTTTTTATTTATTATGTATTATATATTTATTTTTATTTAAAAAATATTATATATATTACCGTATCCGTATCCTAAAATATTTAAAATTGACGTACCGCCGTATCCGCACCGTACCCGATACGATACTCGCACCCGCACCCGCACTCGTGCAACACGGGTTAAAAGGCATTTTCCAGAAAAAGTAGGATCGCCGTTTGAATAAAATATGTGTTATGGAAGGGATGAAACACAAGGAGCCAAAAAATGATACTAGGACTGTAATCGGATTCGACCCACACCGTCTGATATCAAATGGACGTTTCAGATCTTCTGGTTCCGGTATCGTACAAGTCGAGATGGCCGCAATCGCAGCCTTACAAGTTACAACCCAGTCTACCTTTTTTCAAGCATCTGGTAAAAAAATAATAAAGAAAAAAATTGGATATATATCCATCAAAACTTAAGCAATTGGATATTTTTCATTCAAACGTCATTTTATCCAATATTTCCCGTATATGTATCTTGTTTCTTAATAATTTAATTAAATGTCTGTTACCTTAGTATTAAGTTTTAAATTTATTAATTTACTCATGTCCCTCTTTCCTGGTAAATGAAGCTCAAAATCGGAGCTCCCTTCGTGCTTCTCTCTCACTTTTATTAAATGACTTCCCAAAATTCGATTTGAACAATAACTTGATATTGATCAGAGTAAATATTTTTTGTTTGTTTTGACACTGAGAAGAATGTTTTACAAAGTAATGATTTTGTTCTTGCCCTTTCTTTTTTCTTTCTATTTACACCTTTGCTTTGTTCTTTTTCTAAATCATTCAAAACTATCAATATTATAATGGAGTTTCATCAATTACAAGAACACAAATTAAATATAAACAACATAATCAAGAACACAACATGACAAAAGAAATATAAAGGACTAAGAGGGTCAATATTATTATTGCTTATTTCAACTCTCTATTATTATTGTTTTTATATGTTGAGTGAAAAGGATTGAAAAAATATACTTCATTTTTTATTACATGTATAGTTTGTACTATCAAAAAATCATTATTTTTTATTATTTTTGATCCCCAACGACCCGAACTCGACCCGATTAAATTGGGTCAAAAAATCTTGACCCATACCCGACCCGTGTAAATTAATTAAATATTTATTAATTATTTTTATTTAATTTTAAGTAATAAAATATTAATTAATTTATAATTAATCTTAATTAGTATATAATTAGTGTATATTTAAGTTTTAATTAGTACTAAATCATAAAATTACTTCAAAAAATATAATTAATCGGGTCGGGTCGAGTTTGACCGAACTCGACCCGATCCGATTCGGGTAAAAAAAATTGAACCCATACCCAACCCATTTATTTTCGGGTCGGATCGGATCGGATCGCATCAAATTAACTCGTCGGATCAGATTAAGAATTAACACTCCTAGTATGTACCATAGCATTTCAATGGAGTTTATAAAGTGGTTAAGAGGGTCAATATAGTCATTTTAATTTCTAACAAAAAATTCAAATTTGTGCTTTTAATTGATCTTATTCTCATTTAAAATATTGTTATGAACAAATAGCCAAATCATAATGTTTGCAGGAATCGGTGGTGTGGGCTTGAAACCAATATTGATTCCAAATCTAGTCTCAACCATTCAATCACCATCTAAATTGAAACAAAATATTTAAATGGAAATGAGTCTTATTAAGATTGGTGAAATAAAATTAATCAGATAGTTGAGATAATACTTGAGACTAATTTTGGTCCTAAGTCTTTGAGAGTTGGGACACCTACAGACCTACTCCATGTTTGAATGGGTAAATATTTAATATCAAAATTTTAATGGGGGGATAACAAATTACAAAACTTTTGATGGGTATACATCTAATTTTCCAATTTTTTTTTTTAAAATTTGAACATTTTTTCAAGGGAAGAATTACTGAAGCAACCTTCATCCAGTATTCAGCACGTCAACGGATTCTTCCATTGCACGGCCTCGCTTTCCTCAATACTGCGAACCCGATCAGAACGAAAGAAAATTTGTGAAAGTAATAATTTCACGCACACTGAAAGATGGTCGGAACGCACGGTGCCATACAGATGGAGGTGGTCGGGGCGGTGATTGAGATGGCTGATGTCGCGTGGCATGCCTTAGAGCAGCGGAAACACCGCGTCAAGGCCTCGCCGGAGGAGGGAGGAGAGGAGGAATTGGAGAGGCTTCGCTCTGAGATCTGAAATCACGGATAGCAGATAATCCAGCTGTGCTACAATCGATTTGTAAAGCTCTAAAGACTGTTCTCTTAATGTGCCCATATTTTTATTAATAACGTAAATAAAATTTAAAAATACGAAAATAACATTTGATGGATAAAAATCATGAAAGTAACAAATTCACATTTATTAAACACGTACTTAGGTCGCATTTGTTAAATTTTTTTATAGATCCGAATTTAAGAGTTAAATATGAATATGAATATGGATATGAATATAAATAATTCGCGTATTAAGAGTTGAATATGAATAATTCATGTATTAAGAGTTGAATATGAATAATTCATGTATTAAGAGTTGAATATGAATAATTCGTGTATTAAAAGTTGAATATAAATGGTTCGTGTATTAAGTTAATAACTAAGTTTATTAATATTTTATTGAAGCTATTAACTAAGTTTATAATTTATTTTTTAGATAAACCGAGATAATAAACTCGCTGAATGCATTTAGTTAATCTCCTAATAACATTAAAAAATACATTCAGTTCAACTTATTTGATGATAAAAATATTATAATTAGCTACATAATAATTTATTAAAAATATAAAGAGTTGCATTACAATACAATACAATACAACCGTTTTAATTTCGGCGATTAGAAGAGCCTCTAAATAACAATATGATTCTTTCAAGAAAAGACTTCCGTGTAGTTTGATTACCGCGTTGACTTGATGATGCATCTATGATAGAAAAAAGTTAGAATTATTTATATGCGTGGTTATATCATAAATTAACTTATATAATTACCTAACTCATTAATGTTATTTTGTACATTCAAAGATATAAGCAGGAGAGACATCGCTAATTGAATGTCGTGTAGCATCAAAAGTAGTATTATTTATATTACTTCTCGATGGTGGAACGGTGATGGAGTGACGGACATATTGACTTACTTGCTGAGTATTCAAATTTTCTATTGTATGAAAATGTATAACAATTCTCGGTTCTATAACTTATTTTGGGTAGGTTATTCAAAGAATCCCCTATATTATCAATTGATAATATTTTCACATACAACTCAACCATTCTCTAATTCATTTCTGTTGTTGCCATTTGAAATATCATTTGTCGCTCAACCTCATCTCGAATAGAAATTAAACAAAAATGATAAGCACTAGTACCTCATGTATTATATCGAGCCTTGATACTAAAAAAATATTGATTATCTAATAATTCGAGTTGTCTTTATATCATAATTCTGACCTCATCAAAACACATATCTTCATTTCCAAGAAAAAAAATCTAAGAGAATTATCATAATTAATACTCGTTGATCCTGTGATGATATTACCACCCGCATAAACCACAATCTAAATCATTCTGTCAAATTATTTATTATTAGTTAATATCTTCAATATGTGTTTAACTTTATTAATATAAAATAAATTAAAATTTTCATTGGCCTTTATTATGTTTGGAGAAAGTCGGAAGTATGAATTTGAAAGAGCTACGGGTTTATAATCGGTCTAAATCCATATTTCTTAAAAGCGGACTTGAGTCCATCTTTCTTAAAAGCGGAGTTGGGTCCATATTTTTTTTTAAAAGCGGATCTGAATTCATATTTCTTAAAAGCGGATCTGAATTTATTAGTACATTATAAGATGATTTGAGTTATATACGTTGAATAAAATTAATTCATATTCAACTCTTAATACACGAATTATTCATATCCATATTCATATTCATATTCATATTCATATTCATATTCATATTCATATTCATATTCATATTCATATTCATATCCATATTTATATCCATATCCATATCCATATTCATATTCAACTCTTAAATTCGGATCTGTAAAAAAAATGCTAGGTCCGCACTTAATAATTACGGACCTGGGTCCACTTTTAACAGACGCGGACCTAGGTACACGTTTAATAAATGTGAATTTGTTACTTTCATGATTTCTGCCCATTAAATGTTATTTTTGTGTTTTTAATTTTTTTTATGTTATTAATAAAAATATCAGCCTGATGTGAGTTCGATTAGATTTCTCAGATTTTTTTCCCAATGCATGTAATTATAAACAGTACTTGTAGAATAACTACATCTACTTGACTTATTAATGCAAACCAGGAATAAGTTTGGCAGATATACATACTGGTAGTAAGTTTGCTGGCATGGTATTCTATTTAGTATCCGATGTTCTTAAGTTTTGTTTGCTTTGTTTTTTGTTCTCAGATTGATTTAGGTATCCCTGATTTTGAGAAAGATTTAACAGGTAGCCAGAGTAAGTCTGAATCAAACAATTTGAAACAAAAAATAACGAAAATAGATTGAGATCAATTAGCCAAGGCTTCTTGAGGGAAGTTATCCAATTTTATGAATTGGGGTTTAATACAACAACGAAACAGCTCAAAGCAGTACTGGACCAACATGAAAGTATGAAGAAATAACAAAATATGCTGAGAACATCTAGGAACAATTTATGTCAATAATTACAGTACCAGCTACATTCTTGATAAAGCTTGTAATAAAGCTTCTGACTGTAACAAATATCTAGCGTGTTACACTGATTGATACATTAAGCCACTGGAGTTATGTGATTTGTTGCATAATTAAGGTTTAAATCTTATGGAACATCCCAAATTTTGAAACATTGTGTTGAATTGATTAATATTTGCATTGGCAGATATATGAGTGCATTATTGCTTCTGTAGATAGTTCAAACTACCTTCAAAAGCTTGAATCACTACACCAAGAGTCTATTATAGATCCAACCAAGCTAGGTTAAGACTTTGATTAAATTTTACACAACATTTTTTTTAGCAAATGACATCAGGGATTTTATATACTCAAATCAGCACTGTATTTACTAACATCCAACACTCCCTGGCAAACTTTGTCTCGATCGATGACTCTATTTCGGGAAAACAGTTACACTCAGTGGATACACACATGAGATTACGGACAATTCAGATGTAATTCGGAGCGAGTCTGGCATCTCACTGCACATTATCCATGCGATTGAGCAGTTGGATAAATTAGAAATAGTTAGGGACTTAGGGGTAGTGAACAAATGCCGTGGTATACCAACTTTACGAATCATCTAGTAGCCGGCATGTTCCCGTTAGAATAGACATCGCAACAAAGGAAGAAATTCAATATAGATTTCAAACACTATTTCATAGTCGAGATTGGCGTAATTTTTCGACGCTACGTCCAGAGAGAGGAAGTATCCGACATAATCTTCCAACGCCACTCATCTGCTTACAGAGGGCATGCATCTTCCTCAAAGACAAAGGTCTTTTAAGTTTGATTTCATTTGACCCATAATTTTTAAGGACGTCCGAGTATTCGTCCTTGCATACGATAAATGTCAAAGAACGGGAAGCATAACTTCACGAAATGAAATGCCCCTGAAACTTATGCAGGTTGAAATTTTTGATATTTAAAGAATTAATTTTATGGAACCATTTCCTTCTTTCAGAGGGAAAAAATATATTTTAGTTGTTATGAATTATATATCAAAGTGGGCAGAGGCAATTGTCTATCAAAGGGCTAATATCAATGTTGTGAAACACCTTTTCAATGATGTCATTTTCCTTGGATTTGGAATGCCAT
The DNA here is from genome assembly GCA_037127355.1 of Schoenoplectus tabernaemontani. Classification (NCBI taxonomy): domain Eukaryota; kingdom Viridiplantae; phylum Streptophyta; class Magnoliopsida; order Poales; family Cyperaceae; genus Schoenoplectus; species Schoenoplectus tabernaemontani. The sequence continues at coordinate 16,451,587 of CM073743.1, read as the reverse complement.
GCATTGTCATCAGTGACAAAGAGAAACACTTCATTAACAGATAGTTTGATCACCTACTGAGCTGTCATGTTGTGAGACACAAAGTTGCTATACCATATCATCCACGGACAAATGGTCTAGCAAAAACTACAAAGGATTGGGCACTCAAAGTCTCAAACTGTGTGATACATTCTAAGCATACCACACAACATACAAAACCCTATTAGAATGAATCCAAGTTGGTCTATGAAAAATCATGTCACCTATCAATAGAGATTGAACACTCTTATTAAATTTCTTTGAATAGCCTGTAGAAGGTGCTTTGAATACTCTATTGATGGCGCTCTAAACACCCTGAAAAAAGTGCTCCAAAACCTCTTGATGTCGCTCTCAATGCTTTCTTAAAGGTGCTTTGAACATCCTTCTATGTTTCTCTAGACAACCCATAAAAGATGCTCTGAACACCCTCTTGATGGCGCTCCGAACATCTTGCTTATGCCTCTCTGAAAAGTCCGTTGATGGTGTACTAAAGGAACTTTGAACGTGATTAATTTAGCGCGGTGATTAATTTAGCACATGTTGAATTAGCGAAATATGAATTTTTCATCCGTGGACGGTCATCATCTTGAAGAATGAATTTTCATTGTCTCTGAGTGTTCATTTTGATGATAAAAGGTATTCATATGTTTTGTATATATATGTTCATACTGCTGATAAGAAGGTGGGTGATTTTTCTAAAAGATTTTTATAAAGAAAGTTGGCTGATTATATATATATATATATATATATATATATATATATATATATATATATATATATATATATATATATATATGATTATGAATTTGTTCTACATTTTATTGTTCATTGAATGATGTGAATTTGTCATGAATTTATTAATCTTTAACGATTGTCGCCGAATGTTGCTTCATGAAATTTGATAGGTTGGTTGTTTGTATGTCGAACGCATACCACATATCTTTTAGTTTTAGTCTAATTTGAGACAACACAAACAAACAACAATAATAAAATTTTTAATCTCAAATAAATTAAATTAGATTAGAAATGAAATTCAATCCGAAATTATAAAGATGAAATATCTCAAATATAAAAAAAATTATTATAATAATAAAGATAATGATAATAATAGTAATGATGACGACGACATACTATATAGCAGACTTGAGTCTTATCGATTATGGATATATTTAGTTTTTACCTAAAGTTGTTGCTGCCTCATCAGTTTATTTGGCTAGAACAGTGTTAATGCGAGTAACCATATTTTATCTTTCTTACTATTCTGATGAAATTCATATAAGGTATTTCAACTTGTTTTGTGTAATGAAATATTGGATAATTGCCTATATATGTGAAATTGTTTCAAAATGAAGAGCTAGCTAAAAGTATGATTTGAAGGTAAGGTGCAAATTTACAAAGATAATATTTGAAACGCATACGATTTGTATCCGAAAATTTACATACGGTTATCCATATTCAAATAATCAGATAAAAAATGGTATGAATATGATTTTTAATCTTAATTATCCATTTTTGAATATCAGATATATAATATTCTCCATTAGTACTATATTTTTAAATAAATAATTATATTAGAAAACTAATTTTACTGTATGTTTCAATAGATTTTATAAAATTTAAGTGAATTTTATATTTATCTTTGATAATATATAAATATTATCTATATTTATATCCAAAATTATTCATATTCATATTCATATATATATCCAAAAAATATTTATATTCATATTTAAAAAATTAAAACAAACACGGATATAATTTGATATGATTTTGATCACTATTTAACCTTATCCGATATGTTTTCACCCCTACTTGAAGGAGTGTACGGTTCTTTCATTTATTTTGTTTCAAAAATTTGTATGTCCACGGTTTAAATGGTAGAGGTCAGTCATCACCGTTAAAATTCAATCTTTTATGTATGGCAAAAAGTTAATTTATTTTATTTACTTATTTATTTATTGAAAGAGAGGGAGAGCTGTAGGGAAGTTCTCAAATTTTACTCGCAAGTGGGGAGTGTTTCTGTACATTAACAAATATATTTTTAAATTAAATATGGTTCTCATAAATTTTGATATATATTATTTTTTATATGTTGCTTTCAGAATTTGAATTTATATCATTCCGTAGAGAGTCAAGACTTATTACCATATGTACTAAGCTTGATGTGGAAAATGTTTTTTTATCCTTTGCATAATGTTCTTTAAAATGCCAAAAAAGGTCTGTTGGATAGTTTTTTGGCCAATACTAAGAAGTGAGGATATTATATTCTCAGAATTTTTCATTAGTGGGTGAGAATAGCTACTATTCTGTAGTGGAGATGAAATAATTATTATTCTTCCTAACTCTCCAATATTTTTTTAAATATACAATTCAAATAATATTTCTATCATTTAAAATAACGTCATTTTTTTTATCATCCTCATTTTTTATTCTCAATTTTTCTATTCTTACACTATTTTTTCCTAACCTATAAGTTTAGCTGAGTGTTAAATTTCCTTCCTTTTAAATCTGAGTTTTTTTTTAGTTGAGTACCCAAGTTTACGGCAATTATAGATTAACATGGTGCCTATGTTACTTTCTCAGGGCAACAACTCCGTCCAGAACTTCTCACTATGATTTTTTTTTTCTGAGTGAAGTTTGAGCAAGGCATGATTTTTTTTTCGGATGTTCATATTTTTATTGTACGTCGTTTTGTTTTGTTGCCATTATTCATTTTATACATCCAGGAAATAAAAATAACAACATCGCTCAATTGCACATCCCAGTTGATAGGAAAGGAGTATTTCAAACCGTGTTTAGTAAGGTTCTTGATATTACAACAAATATGTTTTTAAGAGTTAAAAGCATAAACAGCGGCACAAATCAATTAAAGGAACGTAAATTTAAGAGCCCGCCACATGAGTAAAATGACATACAAGTATACAACTAGCGTAAAAGTTGAAATTATTTAAGATGTTAGAGGACAAAACTGTATCAGCTCTTAACCAATTTTCGATTAGTATTCAATCAACTTAAAAAATTTAGATACCAACAACGGTGATGCTTTGCATAGCCAATGCTGTTTTTAGGAGTTAAATAAAGGAAATATATAAGTTGCTTTAAAATAAAAAAAAATCTCGAAGACAAACTATCTCGCACATCGCGTTGGAGAGCGCTTACAGATGGGACAAGATGGATTCTCTCGAATCCATTTGGCAATGCACGGGACATGGAACACATGGCCACAACAGAGCTGACCTGCTCTCTCTCCATCAGCATAAACATCCTGTCACAAAATGTAAAAAATTCAATTAAATTAGAACCATGAACAAGTGTTCAGACTTTCTTTTATATTTCTGGTTTAACATCATACAGTTTGGTTTCAAGGTCAAGACATTCATTGGTCTATTAAATTAATGACAACAAACATGACAAATCAGAATAGGGTCTAGTAATACCTGACATATAACACAGATCTCATTTTGGTCGCCCATAGAGACTATTTCCTTCACAAACTCGTGCATTTCAGAGGAGCTTATTCCCGTGTTTACATTTCCAACACTCTCCCCAAGGGCAAGCAACTCCTATAATATAAGGGTAAAAATCACCAAGAATCGACTAAAGAAGGATATGTCAGAGCAGTAATTCAAGCTAAGAGAAAACACAATAACTAAAATAAGACTACAATTTAAATTTCCTTTTTGTTACATACAAATATGTTTTCCAGGAAATAAACTAAAGTTTCTTTTTTTGGAAAGCAGTTCACAAATGTCATAACAACCATGCAGATTGACCTATATAAAAACTGACATGAAGCAGATATTTTGTTTTAAATTTGTATCAGGTTCTGCATCAGCTGGACAATTATAGGTGTTCTTTGCATTAATCCCAGGAATGTTTAATTAAAAAACCTAAATAGTACACTAAAACCATCTTTTCTCATAGTGAGCGTATCAATACAATAGTATAGAGAGTAACCTCATATGTAGCGTCTTCGTCCAGATTGACTGGTAATTGCTCATCATCATAGTCATCCTTCAAACAAAGTAAACATTATAAGACAAGAATCATTTCAGAGTGGACCTAGATAGTCTAATGTCATTATAAAAATAAATAAATTTGAAGTCTAGATTTCAAATTTAATGCAAAGAACACCTATAATTGTCCAGCTGATGCAGAACCTGATACAAATTTAAAACAAAATATCTGCTTCATGTCAGTTTTTACTTCACTGGCACAAGCTACTAGCAAATAACCAAAATTTAAGAACCTTATTTGTGTATCACGCCATTCTAAATATCAAGTAAAAACTTCTAGAGTGCACATGGATGTTCTGAAATAGGGCCTACCTCATCAGAGTCATTGTGATCCATGCTGAGATAAGCATCATCATCATAAGAACCATAATCTACATCAGACGTCCAGGTATCCAAGGAGATCCGAATTGACGCCGTGCTGTGCTCCAAACCCGTAAAGAAATCCAATGGAATCCGAATAGCAGCCATGCTGTACTCTAGAACCGATGTGAAATCAGGTGAGCTGGGATCTTCATCACAGGTCAAAGAGGCGGCTCTAGAAGTGCTTGATGGAATCGCCGTGGTAAAATCACTCCTGGAGTTGGGAATGCCCGAGGATAGAGTAAGCTGAGCTTGGAAGGCCCTTCCAGCTGCTGCTGTTGACTCCAAAAGGTTGTGCTGAGGAGTGCCAGGAGCTGAGGTCACCTGGACCGCACTTAACACAGCTGGGAGTAATGTGCTTGATGTCTCCTCTCTGGTAAGACAAGGAGGGTTTGGGGAGCACTGCAGCACATCTTGGTTGATTGATAGCAAGCCATGAGACGAGTGGCTTGATGGATTGCACAACACACTACATATTGGTGAGCTATGGACCAAATTGTGGCTCACTGGTAAGGAAGCATCAGTTTGCTCGCAGAAGCTTTCACTGCCTGACATGACCTGACCAACACTTTGCATAGCAGGAAGTACCGTGCTTGGGACATCTTCATCATGACGAGGACATGGAGGTGGATTCAAAGTATTATGTTGTCCATTTTGGCTGATCCAGAGCTCCCCATGTGGCAACAGGCTCGATGGCTGGCTTGACTGCAGTGTGTTCTGAACCTCATGGCTTATCAAATTGGGGCTTATAGGTAAGTAACCATCAGTTGGCTCAGCAAAAGCTCCTGACACCCGACCCACACTTTGCACAGCAGGAAATACTGTGCTTGGGGTACGTTCATCTTGACAAGGACTTGGAGGTGGAATTGTAGTATGCTGTTCCCCATTTCTGCTGATCCAAAGCACCCCACGTGGCAACGGGCTCGATGGCCGGCTTGAATACTGTGTGTTCTGAAACTCGTGGCTGATCAGATTGGGGCTTACTGGAAAGCAACCACCAGTGGGCTCGCAGAAGCTTTTGCTGCCTTTCATGATTCGACCAGCACTTTGCACAGCAGGAAGTACTGTGCTTGTGGCATCTTCATCTCGATGATATGGTGGAGGTGGAGTGGAAGTACGTTGTTGCCTATTTCGGGTGGTCCAGAGAACCCGTCGTGGCAAGGGGCTCGACAGCCGGCTCGACTGTTGAGTGTTCTCTGGAGTGGTTGGGGAACTATAGAGACGCCGCCGCACACTGCGTGCTGGTGAATTATGACTGGAGCCGGGGATTACTGACGAGGAACAACCAGTAACGTCAAAAAGGCTTTCGACAGGAGCTCTCCGCTTATGTGAAGCTCCCCCTGGGCTCTCCCGCAACTCTGTTGACTCAGACAATAACTGGGAGGCTTGATCCTCTGAACCTAAAAGTGTTAAAAGACAACAGAAAATTAGTCTAATAATTCTAATTAGATATGGTTAATTGGAGTAAGGCCTAAAAGGCATAAGAGTAGAATCTGATGAAACAAAATATTATTTATGCTTACAAGCAAGGAATCCAGCATTCCTGATCTATATATTACCCAAACAGTAAAAAAATAATGCGGGATATTTTAGTAGATGAAAGACCAACTATCTTTTCATTTTAAAAAGATAACAGCATGGGATTGAAGATTTCATATAGAATGAAGAAAAATAGAATCACATGTGCTGCAATACTTTTTCTATGGCACAATGCTGCATAGTTTCTACATGTCTATGCAAGTAGGACCCACAATCAAAAAGCAACCCTTATTGCTAAGATCTGTTCTTTTAAAACAAATCTGATGGGCTAAGTTTCTATATAGTCAAAAGCCTGAAGACCTAAATCTAATATAAAATTATATATCTCAGAACCAAAATCCTTGTTATCCATGCAAAGGTGACACCAACTGAAAAAGTAGCTATGGTTTTGGCAGATCTGAGAAGAGTTTCCTTCAGTATAGACCTGTAGACCTCAAAAGTCAAAATAGAGGAACCCATCAAGGATTTCCTAGCATTGAAGTCAGTGCAGTTGTATTCCAGCAAGCAATTGAGGTCACTGCACAAGGTTGAGGATGGGAATTTGGGCAACTTTTGAGTTGCTCTCTTAGGCAATAGATCACGCAGCTGGTGCAAATTGTGAATCTGACTGAGGCAGAATTGAAAAATGTTCCGGCCATGATATTGCAACTGAGGACAGAGGCGATAGCAGGCTGGATTGAGATGAAGGGAAGGAATCCCTGTCGGACAGTTAGACGGCAGAACAAATGGAAAGGACACAGAAGAGGAGCCAATAGAAGGCCTGGATCTGTCGTTGCGGGTAAACAAAACTATACAGCGCTGGGTTTTACAGAAGTCACAGGAGGAGATAGAAGGAAAGAGGATCCACAGGAGGGAAGGGATGCGAACTGGGAGAAAAAGGGCAAGAAAATAAGGAGACGAGGACGGAGGAGGATTGTTTGCGTTATGAGCAAACATAGCAACACAGACTTGTTACCAAATCCGACTTCTTTTTTCATATTTCAGAATATAAGATTTGAACCTCCAACATTAATTCTCTTTCACGAGATTCATTCAACAAATATTTGGACATCAGATAGAGAACATAATTAAAACCTCAAGTAAGATTGATTGAATTTAACCATTACAGACGGACAATATGATTTTTCAACAAGTATTGTAATGTACTAGGACCAAAAAAAGCCATACCAATTGAGAAAGGATCAGAATAAGTGGCTCTTTCCATTTTGTGGCAGACTCCAGATCATAAGCTATCTCATAAGAAGGTAAAAGAAGACAAATTGATCATTAAAAGATGATAAAAGTAGGAAGATAGAAAGATATACCATTTACTGTGTTAGAAATCATAACTCTGGAGACTTTGGAGACAAGTACTACAAAAGTTCACCGGACCATTTCAATCTTCAAAAGTGGTAATTACTAATCCTATTAATAGCATGCTTGCTGGTATGACATAATAGTGATGTTGTTTCACATTCTCTTATAACCCGAAATTTGTGGTTGGCACCAATAAGTTCAAAACAATGCCTCATTTCTGAGTTCACAATCAAGATTTTCAGAGGTTGTACATTTCATAAAGAAAAAGAAGCAAGTTTGTTGCAGATATTCGACCTTAATCTCTGCCTCATGATTCAATCGTTAATTTACCAGCTAGGTAAGTTAACTCGTTAAAAGCTCATTAATTGACACAGGAACAACTGCAGATTAGTAAACAATTCCATACGACAGTTTTACACAAACATTTAACATAATTTTACACAAGGATCTTGGACACCAAGAACGAGTTATTAAGACTTTATTTTGCGAAAATAAAACACACCTGGATCGGAGGCGGCGGCGAGTTGGCCACCGAATGATAGAACAGGCTTCGTCGACGGGGCGAAAGGTGGCTTCTTCGCACCTTCAGCTTTGGCGGTCGGAATCCGGAACAGTGGATGCTCGTAAATACAGCGTCACTGAGAGAGAGATGAAAGAGGAGGAGAAGAGGGGGTGCAACGGTGAAACGCGCTGAGGGTGAGGCAAGAGGAGAGAGAATAGGAAAGCGAATGACGACGAGGGGTTCAGTTAGATCCGTTGGGTGGAGCCGGTTAACTTACCAATGGCTTTTGGGACCAAAATTTGTCTCAGGCCTCGTTTGATCAATCTTTTTTTACTAATCTCAATGCAAACTCATTTTCCATTATAAACTTTTTCGAATCTCAATGCTAATCCAATGGTTAAAACAAGGCTTAGAACAAATTTTAGTCTCAAGCCATTGGGAAGTTAACCGGTTCCTCGTTGGGTTGGGGGTATAAAGTTAAAAGGGTTATTACTTAATAGAGGTGGTAATAGAGCGGGTCGGGTCGGGTTTGGGTTTAGGTAGGACGGGTCGGGTCAGTTTGACTATTTGAAAGAAATTGGGTCGGACCGGGTCGAGTCGGACCGGATCGGATCGGGTCAATTTACATATTGTATTTTTTCAGATTTTTAATATATTTTGATTTGATTGAAGGTAATTTGATCTTGGGTTAGGTCGGGTTCAGATTTAATCGAGTCAGTTTGAACTTTTTTTAAATATCAAGTCAGATCGGATTCAGATCCGAACGGATCGGATGGGTTTCTCAGATCGGGTCGGGTTCTGCCACCTCTACTTATTAACCTTCAGCTCTTTTTATACGAGCTCTTCTTGTATTTTATATTTATTTCTTAATTGTTTGATATATTTATATTTATCTATCAATTCTTTAATTTTTTATATTTATATATCACTTTTAAAATTTTTATATTTATCCATCAACTCTCTAAATCTTTTTATTTTTATCCATATATTTATTAACATATTTAATTTATCTTTAAACACTTTAATTTTTTCATATTTATTCAAAACTCTCAAGTATATCATTAAATTTTCATATTTATTTTTAATAAAAATTTCATCATTTTATAAATTAAATTATACTTTAAATATATTACACTTATCCATTTTAATTAAGTGAGAAAAAATAATTTTACATGCCATTACATCAAAGTTCATAAAAATTATATAAAATCAACAATGAAGAATATTGAAGATATGATATAGCTCAAAAATCTAGAAGTTTAACTATTTCTATGTATGAATAAATATTAGGATATAATTGATAAATGTTTTAGGTGTTTGACTTATTGTATCGTGATTTTTTAAATGAGCATTAAATAAATTATATTTTTAACAATAAAAATTAAATAATTAAAATTTTAATAATAAACATGACAGTCAGTTCTATTGATGCGTTGTAAACGTATCAGCCACGGTGACGTCTTTTTCACAAATATACGAGTGAAACTGACGTCATTCTTTAAAAATATCTATCTGTAACTTACTCTAAAATAATTTCTCCTCAAAAAAAAAAATATAACAAATGCGTAACTGCAATAAAGCAGAGGGTGAGTTGGAAAAATGTATGGGAGACTGACAAGTTTATATACTCTTATCTGCTTGGAGAATATGTTTAGCAGCGTAAATAATATTTCTTTCTGTGAATACTTCATTTTTGAAAGTTGAAACATCTTTATGACTATCGTCGTCCTAGCTAGTTAGATCATGTGCCAATAAAATGCTAGTACTACACCTCTGCTGGTTCAAGTCATATTAAATTCAAGCGGATTTTAATATGACTTGAAGACATCCCTTCATCATCTCTTATGTCGTCCATTCTTCAAGAACACAAGTTGAAATCGGCAAAATTCGAAACGCAATGGGCACGAGTAGAAGCGTCGCTTCTTACACTCATGAGCATGATACGAGAAAATGAGCGACAAAAAAATTAAGAGTTGGAGATCGAAACAAAGGATGAGTTAGATGACATGTCACATGGCGGGTTTGATGTCAATGAATGTGTAAATTTCAAAGTTGAAGAAAAAGATTAAGATCATACTTAACAAAAAGATCATCATTCTCCTCTCTAAGATGATTAAGATCCTACTCAATAAGAAAATCATCATTCTCCTCCCCAAAATATTCAAGATTTTCCTCAACATGAAAATCAAGATAATCGTCACCACAACATTTTTGTCTCACTCAACACAATTATCCATCATGAGACTCTCATGAAAATTATCCTACAAGACACTTCGTATGATGATCCATTTATATACGTGTGTCATTCATCTCACTCACATGATGAAAAAAATTTGCCTCATCCACTTGAAAATAAAGTCATACCTCCTCTCGATATGGAACAATCATTCTTTGGTCTTATCTTTCTTTGATCAAGAAGACCACCTCTAAAGCATTTTATTTTAATTGTTTATTTTCTTTTCTTTTGGGCTAAGAGACCACCTCCAAAATCTAATATATTTTATTTTATTTTATTTATTGTCAAAATCCTTGAGGATAAGAATTATTTGAAAGGGAGGGAATATCATATTATAGATATATAATAGGATTGAGAAATATTGTAATAGATAATTAATGGGGGATAAATAGTAAAAATAGAAGTAAGATGGGATGATTATCTATATAAATCTCACCTCTCCTATTATAATAATTATGAAAAAAATAAAAAATATTCTAATTTAAATATTCTTAATTTAGTTTCCTCTCATTTCATATCAATAATTCTCTGCAGCCTCTCTGTCGGGGGCAGCTCTGGCTCCCTCTCTCCCCTCAGCGAACTAGATGTTGCTGCTGCCGCACCCAAACCCTAGGCGTCACCAACTGTCTCTCTCTCTCAAGGTCACCGCCATCCGCTGCCTCTCTCTCACTGGTATTGATCGGATCATACAAGCTCGCCACCTTTAATAGCTCTCAAGGTATTTTTTTCGTCTTTACTCTCTCTCTCTCTGCATCTGAGAGTTGATCTTGCAAAACTCCTCTCTATTAGACCATGATAATTCAACTAGATATATTAGCATGTGTTGTTATTATTTCTGTTAGAAGTACTAAATTTTAGCACAGCCTCCAGCAAAATCGAGTTAAGTATCATATATTGTTCTGCTAGCTAGTTTTGGAATGAGATCCTTCTTTCTTTGAATCTGTGAATTTCAAAATCCGAAACTTCATTCCTCTATTAGTTCCAACATATGATCTACGAAACTCGCTCAAGTTTGACACTGAAACTTTTCTAATATGGGAATATGAATGGTCATTGTCAAATTTTGACGTAGCTTCTACTGCCAGTTACTACTGAGGAATAATTATCATTTGATGGGATAAGGCTACATCATTCATCAAAGCTTCACCTTCCAAATTCAAGGTATTATCGATTCCATTTTATCTACATTATCAGTTTATTAAGTTTCTCAGTTTGGCTTACATTTTAAAGTAATTGGTTTAGTCAATGTGAATATCTTTTTTATAAGTAGAAAATGTGGTATAATGCTCTCTCAAAATAAAATTAGTTATTAAAATACATTATAAAAAATGTACAATAAGTAAGAATTATGTAGCATTTTTGATAAATTAAGATTCTGCTTTATATCATGTCAATTCCTTTGGATGTGTTTCAATTTGGAAAGAATCCTAATTTTTTTTTTTCTTTTGTTTTGAGTATTCAGCTCAATAGAAAGTTGTGTGCCTACCTTTTCTATTGTTTGTTTGGTAGTCTATAGTGAAATGCGAGGAACCTGAAAGTTGGATGCTGATGCTGAGAGGGATATTGCAAGATCAACCTATTCTTGGTTCTAACAAGATCAATTCACCATGCATCGGTGTTTATCTCTCTCCTCTTCTATGCTAGGTTTTAGAATTTAAACTTGAAAGCTCCAATGTTTTTTTTTGCAATTATATTTTAAATTTGATTTCTTTCATAAAGAAATTACTGAGTGCATGAGGACAGAAAGCTCATGAGTAATCGTAGATTAAATCGTCCTCTTTAATTTTAATTAGTATATTATTTTCACTTTGAGGTTGTCATTGATTTAGAAATTATTACCTTGACATTTGTGCTCCTGATGAAGATGTCACTACCCTCTCCTACCAAGGTATTTGGATGGCATTAATTATTCTTTTTTCTCTTCTAAAAAATTGAACCTCTTACTTCAAAAATATTTTTTGTTTGAACATTTCCAACTATTAATAATCATACAACTGATAGGCTCGGTCTTTTTTTGAAATAAATTGAAATAAGAGAAGCGTAGACAGATTTAATAAAATTTAGGTGAATTATGTGTATAGATTCTTTGCTTGATATTTGATTGGATTAAAATTTATTTATATATATATTTCTCACTATTTTACAGAATGAGCGAATATGAATTTATTTTCCTTTATTCGAGGAATTTTGCTAATTTCATTGTGAAGCACTATGTGCAGCTAGAAGATTTATATCTGTCCTAATTTCATTGTGAAGCACTCTTTGTAAGATCAAGTACAATGTAGTTTTCACCGTGCTTTAGATTTATTTTGTTGTTGAACTCATGGTTTTACGAGTTTGGGGTTCATCCACCTTCATGATATCTTGAAACTAAAAGAATAGTGTATTTAGTTGGGACCAGAGGTTGTGATTGTATTATTTTTGGGGTTTTAAGGGTTTTTGCTCTGGTTTATTTAAATGATCTTTAATGTTGTTTGGTGGTAATGAACAGAAAATTTAGCTCTACAATTGAATATTTTTCCGTCATCTTTCTTTTTATGCTCTTTAGGTGTTTACGAAGCTCGTCTGTAACTTTTATTTTTCTATATTAGATAGTAATAACTATTACATTCATTTATTGCAGAGCTTTACAACTTAACTGTTAAGCTACTTGCATCATGTTAGAGCTGTAACTGACATAGATATATCTTTTTTCTTTTAGTTTTTCACCTGTGGGTATTCCATTTCATCATAAATGATGGTCTTATCATTTTGTCTGGTTGGCTTATATGACTGGTGGTGTGGTTTGTTTTATCTGTTATAATATGATGGACATAAAAAAAAAACTCAGTTAAAAATGGCATATGCATTTGTGTTATATTTATGCATGAAATTAGTTAAATTCTGAATAAGAGCAGGATGCGAAAGCCTTTTTTCTTGGTTTATAGGTTATCATGTTTTTTTTTTCGGAATCTGATGAGGAAACAACAACAAATAAGAAACTGACCAGAGGATTGGTGAAAAAAATATGTGAGTATATACCTTCTACTATTCAATCTTGGATTTTCTATAGATACCTAGATTACTTTTACAGTGTCTCATAGATTGCATTTATTTTTTTCACTTGTATCAGTTGTTATTATGAAATGTGTACGATGGAGATTCACTGCAGTGCACAGCAGAGTCTGTCAGTTTGATCATGTCTCTACAAGAACTGAACATTATCATTTAGGGTTAAATAGTTATATTTGCTTCATTATGCCTTAGCCTTTAAATTATGCTAAAACTCTATCTTGATAGTACATTCTGTCTTTATCTTTTTATTTGGCTCATGAAAATTAAATCTCAGCATTGTTCATTAGGATTTCACTCTCAGTTCATTTTTTTTGTTTGTTTTACCTTCTAATTAGTTGAAAAATATAATTTGAAACTTCCATATAAAGTTGTACCGCATTAACACATTATTTAAATATTAGTGTCAAATAAATAGACATCAATCCTTACGAGCGTATAACCCTTCGGCGAAGCGTGGGGACAAAACCTAGTTTCTTTCTGGTTGTATACCGACATGCAGCCAAAGGAGTTGGTACAACCTCTAAACTGGTCATGAAGGTGTTATGAACCAAGATAATATAAAAATTGTACAACAGAAACACATTTGTACAGAAAAGGCACAACATTGTGTATTACTGCGCGGCAAAGATACATCTAATCAAACGAATAATTCACTAAGACTTAATTACTAGTAAATTGCATTAACGTCTTCTGAAATTGGATTAGTAGTAAAGCATTACATCATTAAACATGGAGTTAAGAGTCCTCGATAATTAGCTTAAAATTGCGCAATAATTGAAATCTAATATTCTAAAAAAAAAAGATTGTACAACATATCTTAATACTCCTTGGACCTAAAATTTTAACATTTTTCATTTTTGACGCCGCAGAAAAAAAATTGGTTCTGCGATATTTGACATAGCAGACTTGAGTCCTATTGATTATGGATGTATCAAGTTTTTAAATTCATTTGTTGCTGCCTCAGTTTTATTTGGCTAGAACAGTGTTGATGCGAGTACCCTTCCGTGGGTAATTTTCTTTTATCTTTCTTAATATTCTGATGAAATTATATTTAATTTACTGAAATTCATATAAGGTATTTCGAGTTGTTTTGTGTAATGAAATATTGTATACGATTATCCACATCCAAATATGCGGACAAAATAGTATGAATATGATTATAAATCTTAATTATTCATATTCAAATGCTAAATATGTAATATATTATTTAATATATTTCACAAAAATATAATATTTTGACAATTATAATTTACATTCACAAAAATACAATTTACATTCTTCATTATAATTTGATAGATACTGTAAATTTTGGTATTTTAAAATTAGTAATATACTTCTAAATAAACTGTATTGGAAAACTTATTTTATTGCACGTTTCAATAATTTTTATAAAATTTATATTTATCTTTGATAATATGTACACATTATATATATTTATATACAAAGTTATTCATATTCATATTTATATCCAGGAATGAATGTCCGCATTCATCTTTATATTGGGAAAATCAAAACCAACTACGGATACACTATCTGACCTTCTCTAATCTTGTTTGCACCCTAGTTGAAGGATTGCATATACACATTACATAAGGCAGTGGAATAAGAGACTTCGAAAACTACTAAACACAAATACAAGCAAGATTGTGTATGGCTCCTTTCATTTATTCTTGTTTCAAAATTTTGTCTGTCCACGGTTTAAATGGTAGAGGTCAATCATCACCGTTTCTATCTTTTGTGTATGGCCAAAAGTTGATATATTTTATTTACTTATTTATTTATTGAAAGAGAGGAGAGCTGCAGTGAAGTTCCCTAATTTTACTCGCAAGTGGGGAGTGTTTCTGTACATTAACAAAATGTGGGAAAGGATTTTTTTATCATTTGCATGCATAACGTTCTTTTAAATGCAAAAAGAAATACAAAAATAATGTATGCTGGATAGTTTTTTGGCCAATACTACAAGTGTTAATGGGTCGAGTCAGGTCATGTCACATTATTTTATTATTTTTTATTCGATCCGAATCCGATCCGATTAAATTCGGATAAAAAATCTTGATCCATATCCGACTTGACGGGTCACGGATCGACCCAACCCGACCCGTGTAAAATATTTAAATATTTATTAATTTTTTTATATAACCCGACATGATCTGAAGATAAATGAGTCACATATGGGTTTAATTTTTTTGACCCGAATTAGGTCGGATCGGGTTCAGATCTAGTCGGATTGGGTTAATAATTGAAACCACCAATACTGAGAAGCGAAGATTTTTCAGAATTTTTTCATTGGCGAGTGAGAAACTTTGCATTTACTGTAGTCTAATTCACAATAAATTTAACAAAGTGTTAAATTTTTTTCCCTTTAAATCTGAGAGAGTTTTCATTAGTTCAGTACCCCAAGGTTAATGAAATTACATGTGAACATGGTGCATATGTTACTTTCTCAGGGCAACAACTCCGGCCAGCACTTCTCAGTATGATTTTTTTTTCTGAGTGAAGTTTGAGCAAGGCATGAAATTTTTTTCCGGATGTTCACATTTTTATTGTAAGTCATTTTGTTTTATAGCCATTATTCATTTTATGCATCCTGGAAACAAAAATACTAATATTGCTAAATTGCACATACCACTTGATAGGAAATACGAATATTTTAACCCGTGTTTGGTAAGGTTCTTGATATTATAACAAACTAGAAGGAAACCGCCCGTTATGCGGGGCCCCTTTATTATAAAAATAATGGAAGAAGAAAATAGTTACTAAAAAAAAAGAAAATGTTTTTATTTTCAAACTCTTGTGTTCAAGAAAATCTTTCACGTGTTTTTTCTATTCAACGTGACTCCTCATACAACACGACTACTCATACAACGCAACTCCCGTACAGCTCATATGATATTATCATTTTTCTATTTAAATACTCAGCTCTCTTATCTAAATATTTAGTTCACTTATCTAAATACATGAAACATATATATAAATATCTAAGTCATTTTTGTCCCCCTTGTGACTTTATTTTCCGTGATTATTTTTCTCTATCTTACTATCTAAAAACTTAAGTTATATATCTAAATACCTGAACCTCATATCTAAATATCTAAGTTAGATATTTAATATCTAAATCTCATATCTAAATGCTTAAGTTATATATCTAATTACCTCAATTTAGGGATGGCAAAAAAACCCATCGGCCCGTAGGCCTGCACATACCCGCCTGGCCCAAGCCTTTACCTGATTAGCCCGATACAAGAATAAATGTGAGGCCGGGTAAGGTCGAAGCCAAAAAACGGGCCAGGTCAGGCAAATGATTTTGATTTAAACCTGCAGGTAACCTGGACCATTAGATATAACTAAGATTAATCTGATCCGTTGATAGATAGGGTAAACTCAGACCCAAAATCCCAACTCCCAAATCCCAATTCCCAAACCCTGCGTTCTCACTTCTCTCAGCGGCGCGTGCCGCGCGTCGATCTCTCCTCTGGCGAGTGGCGATCGCTCCTCTCTCGCGATCTCTCCACTGGCGATGGCTCCTCTCTCGCGATCTCTCCTCTGGCGATGGCTCCTCTCTCGCGATCTTCTCTGACTCTCTCGCACACGGCAGTCGGCACACTCCACTGCTCCATCGAGGCGCGCGGCTCCATCTCCCTCTGGTACTGGTAGTCTGGTACACTCCATCGAGGCTCGCCGCTCGCACACTCTGGTACACTTCATCTCCCTCTTTTCATTTTTCCCTCTTTTCGTTTAATAGTACAAATTCCGACATTAATTTCGTACATAACTTTTTGGATGGACACAAGTCATCCCCATTATGATCTCCAAATTCCAATAATTTGAGGAATCTGAGAAATGATTGAAATCTGCTGTATTACGTCAAACACCAGCTAGCTTGTTGCTATTTTATGATTTCAGGATAATTGCACAAAAGCATCCAAAATATTTCCTGTGAGATGATTAATAATTGCACAAAAGCACACAAACTATGTCTTGTTAGACAATCATCATCATCATACTATAAAGCCTTTGGCTTTTACATAAAATTTTCAACTAAGTAGTTTCTTTCTTATGTATGCCTTCATATTTGTGATCAAATAATGCATGAATCTTTTTGTGTTGAAATGTGCATTACAATAGTTGAGTTTTCATTTCCATAATATAAATAATAAATTTTGAATTTCAATGATACTAAATTATTTTCAGCCATGAGAACCTTTTTGTCCTTCCATGTGATTGCCTACGAATATCAATTAATATTTACATGGATCACTTCTTCTAACATATCAAATGCTTCATCTTTTTTCAGGCAAAATGGCAACTTCACAGGAACCTATTAATCAAGTATCAATCGAGCAAAACCCTACAACAGAATCTACAAATGTAGAACTCATTAATCAAGAGGGCACAACACCGACATCTATAGAGGGCTCTTCTGCAACACCGATAATAGTTTCTGATGCAACACCAGCATCAACTTCTGATACAACAACAACACCGACATCAAGTTTAGGTGGCGCCCAAGCACCTAGTCAACCTGAAGAAGTAGATACCTCAAAACTAAAATCTGATGTTTGGGCGCACATGACGAAGAAGTTGATTGATGGAAAATTCAAAGCAGTGTGCAAGTATTGTGGTACTAAACTTGTAGCAGGCTCCAATAGTGGTACACGACACATCAAACCCCATATAGAGTCCTGTCTTAGAAAAAAACAGCAAACATTCCCTAAAACTTTTCAAAAAAATGTTAGCAAATAAAAAGTCAGAGGGAAAAACTGCCATAGGAAATTATATTTTTGATCAAGAAGGATCTAGAAAAGATCTTGTGGAGATGGTAGTGTTGCATGAGCACCCTCTCTCGATTGTTGAGCAAGTGGGGTTTAAGATTTTTATCAACAACTTACAACCATTGTTCAAAATACCAACCCGTAACACCGTGCGAAGAGATATTCTCAAACTTTATGTAGATCGAATGAAGAAGACTATGGCCCTCATGGAGAGCAATGAAGGAAGAGTGGCAATTACAACTGAAATGTGGACGACATACAATCAAAAGAAGTCATATATGGCAGTCACTGCACATTTTGTGGATGATTCATGACATTTACAACAGCGACTATTAAGGTATATTTAATATATTATTTTAAATTAATTTTCTGAATATTACTCTAGTTATTGAGATTAAGTTCTTTTAATAATTACGTTATTGTAGATTCCAACATGTACCTTCTCCCCACACCATAGATGTACTTGTTGAACATTTGATGGATGTTCTTTTAGATTGGAATTTAGACAATAAATTTTCTACAATAATAGTTGATAATTGTAGCGTTAATGATGGAGTTGTTGAGACTTTGACCCATAAACTAAATTCTGATCAACTCTTGTTAGGTGGGTCTGTTTTGCACATGCGTTGTTGTGCACATATCTTGAACCTAATCGTAAAGGATGGGTTAGATGTAATTGGTCAAAGTTTAGAAAAATTTGTAATAGTTGTGTATTTTGGTCCTCTACTCCAAAAAAAATTGAAAAATTTGAAGAAACAGCATGACAATTGCGCATCAATAGTACCAAAAAATTATGTTATGATGTTAAAACACGATGGAATTCTACTTATAATATGTTGGAAACAACACTTATATATAAGGATGTTTTCTATCATTTGAAATTACGTGATGCACAATACAAAACCGTGCCTTCTGAGGAAGATTAGGAGAATGCCAAAATTATAAGTGAAAAACTAAAGATTTTTTACACTACAACAAAATTATTTTCTGGTACAAAATACACAACAGCCAACCATTATTTCAAAAATGTTTGTAAAATCAAGTTGGCTTTAACAAATTGGTTGACCAATCCTAACCCAACCATTGCGAGTATGGCATCAAGAATGTTGGAAAAATATGAAAAATATTGGAATAAGATATATCATGTCATGGGTATTGCCATACTTTTGGATCCTAGGTATAAGATGGAACTCTTATTTTATTATTATGAGAAATTTTACGGTGATAATAGTGAGAGTGAAGTTGAAAAATTTGTAGCTTTATGTCGTCAATTATTTCGAGAGTATCAAAGAAGAGTTTCAAAACACCAAGTTGAGGAACCAATCGAAGGGGAAGGTACATGTGATGAGGATACGCCGAATGATTTTGAACAATTTACTCAAAGAAAAAAAAAAGAGAATTGATATAACTATGGAGTTAGATCATTACTTGCAAGAAGAATTGGTTCCAAAGGGTCAAAATTTTAATGTGCTAACTTGGTGGATGTCAATGGACCCAAATTTCCGACTTTACGAAAAATTGCTCGTGACATATATGCAATACCGGCTTCTATCGTTGCCTCCGAATCAGCTTTTAGTATGGGAGGGCGAATAATAAGCCCGCAAAGAAATAAACTTCATCCTCAACTTGTTGAAGCTCTAGCATGCGCACAAAATTGGTTAAATGCTGAATTTGAAGGTAAGATTATCTATTATTTTGTATTATGTTAATTAAATATGAATATATTTTTGTTTAACTTTTACTTGTCTTTTTTTTTCAGATTTTGGAGAGAAAAATCCATTCAAAACATTTATCGATGATGTAGATGAAGAAGAAGATGTAAGTGAATACTCGGTGATCACTAATGAGGTAAACTTTCTTATTTTTCTGCTATTGAGTAGCTGAAATTATATTTTCCATAATATAAATATTTCATGTGAATGCTGTAAAAATACTGTAAATGTTGTAAAAATGCTGTAAAGATGCTGTAAATACCGTAAAAATGTAAATGCTGTAAAAATATTTCATGTAAGTGTTGTAAGTATCTTGCCACATGGTTTTTCTTTCATGTAAATGCTGTAAATACTTTGATTTTGCTTTTAAAGTGCATCTTGACACTCGATTGTGCTTTTAAAGTGCGACATTGACAAGCAGTTTTATTTGTGTGTGTGTGTAGGTTAATGCAAGAGAAACAATGGCTGAATAATCTGTTTAATCTGAACTATTTTTATTTGTGTTAAATTCTGTTGGATTTGTAACTGTTGTATTTGTAGTATTTATTTTGTGTTGGATTTGGAGCTGTTGTATTTCTGTTTAATCTGGACTATTTTTTTTTGATTAAATTGTGTTTTATTTGTAGTATTTATTTTGTGTTGAATTTGGAATTGTTGTCTTCATTTTGTTGTAGTATCTTAGTTGATGGAACTTGAAAATTTTGAAACTGTATGTATATTGTTGTCTAATTGTTTCAAAATGATGTTTATAATGTGTGCTGAATGGGGTGGGCATGGGCGGGTATGGATAGGCAAGGTAGGCCCACGGGTACGGGCATGGACGGGCAGGATAGGCCCATGGGTATGGGCAGAGCAGGGCAGACAGGCACAGTCTAGGATGAAATGCCCATGGGTGGGTCAGGTGTAGAATTTTAGGCCCATTATAGCAGGCTAGGCAGGATAGGCCTAAAATTTTAACAGACAGGTCAGGCGCGGGATTGTTAGAATGCCTGCGGGTAAGGCCCATTGTCATCCCTACCTTAATCTCATATCTAAATAACTAAATCACATATCTAAATACTTAGTTCACCTATCTAAATATCTAAGTCATATATCTAAATATCTAAGTTATATATCTAAATATCTGAACCTCATATCTAAATACCTGAGTCACATATCTAAATACCTGAGTCACATATCTAAATACCTCTTTGGATCTAGTTCACCTATCTAAATACATAATTCACCTATCTAAATACGTAGTTCACCTATCTATATACCTAAGAAATATATATATTACTCAAGTCCTTTTTATTTTCTGAGACTTTTCTTCTCTCATCGGTCACACACATTTTTCCACAACCCATGTGATATTTATCAATTTCTCTCATGTGATTTTATTTCCGAGACTATTTTTCTCTATCTTGCTATTATTTTACTACATAATTGAGTTATATATCTAAATACCTACGTTATATCTCTAAATATTTGAACCTCATATCTAATTACCTGAACCTCATATCTAATATTTAAGTCACATATCTAAATACCTAGCTCACTTATATAAATACCTAACTCACTTATATAAATATCTGGCTTATTTATCCGACTCACTTATGTAAACGCATGTACTTTTTATCAAAAATGAAAAGTTAGTTAAAAAAGATGTATTTTTTTTTTGTCAAAAATAAAAATTAGGTAGTGAAATTTTTTTTGAGAGATTTGCTCTGGGACTGTTAATTGATCCCAAAAAATAATTAGTCGGTTAAAAAATATCCATCATTTCCTTCTCATCTCCTCATCTCCTCATGTCACTTGCACCAAACCCAGATTCTGAAAGCTTACGCATAGTAAAATGATGGACCAACTCTAAGAAAATTAAAATTAAAGATAATTATAGTATGCTTCCACAGGAGCTGCCATACAAACATGATAGACAACTTATACATCCCTCCAGTTACAGTCCAAGTCACCCTTATTCCTTAATCCTTACTATCATTTATATTTGATGAAGTATTTGATGTATACCTGACTTCTTTATAATTTTCATCAATCAGAAAAGAGAGATTAAGAGATACAAATGGGGAAACCTCTCCTCGACTTTCATGTTTTGGACGGAGATTATATGTCACAGCCTATGAATATTTTCTGAATGGTTAACAACGACAAAAGCAATTAAAAATTTCATGCAAAACAAAAGGCACTTCTCGTCATTGCAAATAAACTTCAGTCTTAAACAAATCAGCTCAATAAAATTGACAAAATTGCCCTGATTTCCATTTTGACGGAACAACAATTTTCAATCAAAAGCCAAATATCTAGGTTGAAAATTGTTTATACCCCAAGTTTGAAATTTGAGAAAAATAATATATATTTGTAGGAAGCATGTAAATAAAAAAATTGCAAGTAAATAATATCTCCCCTTGCCTATCACAACACACATATTTGTTGTGTTGAAACTGCATCAACAGAATTTTACAAATAGTCAAAAGAATACATTAAAAATAAAAATATAGTACAAAATAAAACAAACATAGAATAATAATATGTTGAGAACCAAACTTCTCTTAGAGATAATATAATTATTGGTGTCGACCACATCATTTTGGTTTCCCTCACATCGACCTCTAAAAAAATGAAGAATCCGCAAGGGCACATTTTTTTTTAATTTAATAAATGTTATCTTATCAAATAATTAACAAAACTTGAGTGGTGAAAGCTTTGTTAATTAAAAACATATTAATTTTCATAAGGCTAATACAAAGAAATGCCATTGTATTGTCTATCTTCGCCTTGTCTGAAGAAATAAATCACCTCAGCAATTCGAACGAAAGTAATTTAAAGGAACCATAAAGGAGAAAGAAAAAAAAATCGATCACCTCCGAGAGATTCGGTGCGGTGTGCATGGCGTGGCAATTGGGAGGAATAACGACTCTTGGGAGCCTTGTTCATCTGCGAGTGAGAGCCTGCCATGGTTGCAATTAATCTAGAGTTGGTTGTTGCTAGAGGTTTAGGGTTTTTAATGGACATAACTTATGAAGGAACGGTTCGAGCGGTTTGGGGGGTGTTTGTAGGAAAGAGAGGGAGGTGAAAAGGTGGCGGATATGCGGAAAGGTGGTGAAGAGGCGAAGATGCGGAAGAAGGATGGTAGGAGAGAGAGAGAGTGCTGACGGGGTAGAAGAGGTTTTGAGAGGGGAAGTTGATTTTGAAGGGAGAGACGCGATCAGTGAGGCGGTTCTGAAAGGGAAGCGAGCGAGTTAAATCCCAACGAAAAAAAATAGATTGGACTGGAGAGGAGGATATTCTCAATATTGCATCGCAATCATTAGTTTCTAAAATCTTTAATCTGAATCGTTAGATTGAAGGATATATTTGACATTTTACTTATATTAGATATTGAAATACTGGATGTCTTCAATATATACGTTCTTTATTTAATATATAGATAAATATAGATATAGATATGGTTTTAAGAGTTAAAAGCAAAAACATCGGCACAAATCAATTGAAGGAACGTAAATTTAGGAGCCCATCGCATGAGTAAAATGACATACAAGTATAGAAACTAGCGTAAAAGTTGAAATTATTGAAGATGTTAGAGGACAAAACTGTACCAGCTCTTAACCAATTTTCGATTAGTATTCATACCAACAATGGTGATGCTTTGCATAGCCAGTGTTGTTTTTAGGAGTTAAATAAAGCACATATATAAGCTGCTTTACAAATTAAAAAAAAAAAATCTCGAAGACAAACTATCTCGCACATCGCTTTGGAGAGCGCTTACAGATGGGACATGATGGATTATCTCCAATCCATTTGGCAATGCACGAGACATGGAACTCATGGCCACAACTGAGCTGACCTACTCTCTCTCCATCAGCATAAACATCCTGTCACAAAATGTCAAAAATTCAATTAAATTAGAACCATGAACAAGTGTTCAGACTTTCTTTTATATTTCTGGTTTAACATCATACAGTTTGGTTTCAAGGTCAAGACATTCATTGGTCTATTAAATTAATGACAACAAACATGACAAATCAGAATAGGGTCTAGTAATACCTGACATATAACACAGATCTCATTTTGGTCGCCCATAGAGACTATTTCCTTCACAAACTCATGCATTTCAGAGGAGCTTATTCCCGTGTTTACATTTCCGACACTCTCCCCAAGGGCAAGCAACTCCTATAATACAAGGGTAAAAATCACCAAGAATCGACTAAACAAGGACATGTCGGAGCAGTAATTCAAGCTAAGAGAAAACACAATAACCAAAATAAGACTACATTTTAAATTACCTTTTTGTTACACAAAATGTTCTCCAGGAAAATAAAAAGTTCTTTTCGTGGAAAACAGTTTTCAAATGTGATATCAAGCATACAGATTGATTTTCTATATAAAAACTGACATGAAGCAGATATTTTGGTTTTTAAATTTGTATCAAGTTCTGTATCAGCTGGACAATTATAGGTGTTCTTTGCATTGATCCCAAGGAATGTTTAATAAAAGAACCTAAATAGTACCTAAAACTATATTTTTCTATATTGTACATATCAATACAATTGTATAGAGAGTAACCTCATATGTCGTGTCTTCGTCCAGATTGACCGGTAATTGCTCATCATTGTAGTCATCCTACAAATAAAACCAAAATTATAAGATAAGAATAATTACAGAGAGGACCTAGGTAGTTTAATATAATTATAAAGACAATTACATTTGAAGTCTGGATAGGGTGCCCTAAGCTGATAACAGCGTTCACAGAATTATTTTAACTTTCAATTGTTGATGATTTTCAACAACAAAAAACTAAAAAACCTTTAGCCCCAAAAAATTGGGTAGGCTACAAATGAAACCCAACCAGAGTCTCATTTTGGTTGATCCAGAGCTCCCTTCAAAAAAAAAAAAATCTATCAAACTTAGCTATGTTCTAGGTCCAAGCGATGATTGATGCCTGTAATTTTTAGAGTCGCCTTTACTAAGACCCAAATTTTGAAAAGTAAATACACAGCAACTTCACTGGCACAAGCTACCAGCAAATAACCAAAATTTAAGAACCTTATTTGTGTATCACACCATAATATCAAGTAAAATCTTCTAGAGTGCACATGGATGTCCTGAAATAGGGCCTACCTCATCAGAGTCATTGTGATCCATGCTGAGATAAGCATCATCATCATAAGAACCATAATCTACATCAGACGTCCAGGTATCCAAGGAGATCCGAATTGATGCCGTGCTGTGCTCCGAACCCGTAAAGAAATCCAATGGAATCCGAATAGCAGCCATGCTGTACTCTAGAACCGATGTGAAATCAGGTGAGCTGGGATCTTCATCACGGGTCAAAGAGGTGGTTCTAGAAGTGCTTGATGGAATCACCGTGATAAAATCACTCCTGGAGTTGGGAATGCCCGAGGATAGAGTAAGCTGAGCTTGGAAGGCCCTTCCAGCAGCTGCTGTTGACTCCGAAAGGTTGTGCTGAGGAGTGCCAGGAGCTGAGGTCACCTGGACTGCACTTAACACAGCTGGGAGTAATGTGCTTGATGTCTCCTCTCTGGTAAGACAAGGAGGGTTTGGGGAGCACTGCAGCACATCTTGGTTGGTTGATAGCAAGCCATGAGACGAGTGGCTTGATGGATTGCACAACACACTACATATTGGTGAGCTATGGACCAAATTGTGGCTCACTGGTAAGGAAGCATCAGTTTGCTCGCAGAAGCTTTCACTGCCTGACATGACCTGACCAACACTTTGCATAGCAGGAAGTACCGTGCTTGGGACATCTTCATCATGACGAGGACACGGAGGTGGATTCAAAGTATTATGTTGTCCATTTTGGCTGATCCAGAGCTCCCTGTGTGGCAACGGGCTCGATGGCTGGCTTGACTGCTGTGTGTTCCAAACCTCACGGCTTAGCAAATTGGGGCTCACTGGTAAGGAACAATCAGTTGGCTCAGCAAAAGCTTGTGACACCCGTCCCACACTTTGCACAGAAGGAAATACTGTGCTTGGGGCATGTTCATCTTGACAAGGACATGGAGGTGGACTTGTAGTATGCTGTTGCCCATTTCGGCTGATCCAATTCACCCCACTTGGCAACCAGCTCGATGGCCAGCTTGAATGTTGTGTGTTCCGAAATTCATGGCTTATCATATCGGGGCTTAATGGTAAGGAACCACCAGTTGGCTCGCAGAAGCTAATGTTATCTGACATGACTCGATCTGCACTTTGCACAGCAGGAAGTACGATACATGTGGCATCTTCATCTTGACAAAATGGAGGTGGAGTTGGTGTACGCTGTTGCCGATTTGGGGTGATCCAGAGAACCCGTCGTGGCAAAGGGCTTGATGGCCGGCTCGACTGTTGTGAGTTCTCTGGAGTGGGTGGGGAACTATGGAGACGACGACGCACATTGCGTAATGGTGAATTATTACTGGAACCTGAGCATGCTGATGAGGAACCACCAGTAATGCCATAAAGGCTTTCGGCAGGAGCTCTCCACTTATGTGATAGTCCCCCTGGGCTCTCCCGCAACTCCGTTGACCCAGACAATGACTGGAGGACTGGATCCTCTGAACCTAAATTAAAAGACAAATGAAAATTAGTCTAATAATTCTAATTAGATATGGTTAATTGGAGTAAGTTAAGCCCTAAAGAGTATAATCTGATGAAATAAAATATTATTTATGCTTACAAGCAAGGAATCTATCTTTCTTGATCTATATATTACCCAAACAGTAAATTTAACCCAGGATACTTTTAGTAGATGAAAGACCAATTATCTTTTCATTTTAAAAAGAAAACAGAACGGTATTGAAGATTTCATTCAGAATGAAGAAAAATAGAATCACATGTGCTGCAATAACATTTTGTTACGGCACAATGCTGCCATAGTTTCTACGTGTCCATGTGAGTAGGACCCATAATCAAAAAGCAACCCCTATTGCTAAGATCCATCCTGTTTAAACAAATCCAACAGGCCACATTATCTATGGCAGGTTCCTACCATAGTCAAAAGCCTGATGACCTAAATCTATTATAAAATTATACATCTCAAAACCTAAATCCTTGTTATCCCTGCAAAGGTGATACCAACTGAAAAATTAGCTATGGCTGTGGCAGAATTGAAGTGTTCCGGCCATGATGTTGCAATTGAGATCACATATCTTAGACAGAGTGAGATGCCAGGAGGCAAGGTGAGGACAGAGGCGATAGCAGGCTGGATTAAGATGAAGGGAAGGAATCCCTGTGGGACAGTTAGATGGCAGACCGAATGGCGAGGACAAAGAAGAGGAGCCAATAGAAGGCCTGGATCTGTTGTTGGGGGTAAACAACACCATACAGCGCTGGGTTCTAGAGATGTCACAGGAGGAGGTAAGTTGGAGGATGAGGTAGAAGGAAAGAGGATCCACAGAAGGGAAGGGATGCGAACTGGGTAAAAACGGGCATGAAAATAAAGAGACGAGGAGGAAGGAAGATTGTTTGGGGAGTGAGCAAACATAGCAACACAGAATTGTTACAAAATCCAACTTGTTTTCATGTTTCAGAATTTAAGATTTGAACCTCCAACATTAATTCTCTTTCATGAGATACATTCACATAAATATTTGGACATCAGGTACAGAGCATAATTAAACCTCAAGTGAGATTGATTGAATTTAACCATTATGCACAGACAATATGATTTTTCAACAAGTATTAATGTACTAGGACCAAAAAATGCCATACCAATTGAGAATGAATCAGAATAAGTGGATCTTTCCATTTTGTGGCAGACTTGAGATCTTCAGCTATCTCATAAGAAAGTAAAAGAAGACAAATTGACCATTAGATGATGATATAGAAAGATATGCCATTTACTGTGGTAGAATTCATAACCCTGGAGACTCTGGAGACAAACACTACAAAAGTTCACCGGACCATTTCAATACTTCAGCAATGGTAATTACTAATTTTATTAATAGCATGCTTGCTGTACGGACATAATAACTATGTTGTTTCACAGCCACTTATAACCCGAAATTTGTGGTTGGCACCAATATGTTTAAAACAATGCCCCATTTCTGAGTTCACAATCAAGATTTGCGGAGGTTGTAAATTAATTACATAAAGAAAAAGAAGCAACTTCATCGCAGAAATTCGACCTTAAGCTCTGGATCATGATTCAACCGTTAATTTACCAGCTAGCTATGTTAACTTGTTAACAACTCATTAGTAGACACAGGAACAAATGCAAATTAATAAACAATTTCATACGACAGTTTTACACAAACATTTAAAAGAATTTTACACAAAGATCTTGGATACCAAGAACGAGATTATAAGACTTTGTTTTGAGAAAATAAAACGCACCTGGATCGGAGGCGGCGGCGAGTTGGCCTCTGATTGACAGAACAAGCTTCGTCGACGGGGCGAGAGGTTGATTCTTCCCACCTTAAGCTTTGGCGGTCGGAAGTCGGAACAGTCGATGCTCGCAAATACAGCGTCACCGAGAGAGAGATGAAAGAGGAGGAGAAGAGGGGGTGCAGCGGCGAAACGCACCGAGGGTGAGGCAAGAGGAGAGAGGATAGGAAAGGGAATGAGACAAAAGGAGTTCGGTACTTCGGTTGGATCCGTTGGTTGAGTACAAAGCTACAAGGGTTTTTAACCTTCAGCTCGTTTTATAGGAACTCTTCTCGGATTAATTTTTAACGTACCCATTAAAACTTTTTAAATTGTCAACATTCCCATTCAAACATCATAATCTCTACTCCTTATTAAATACGTATGTGTTCTGATTCTGTAACGGTCCAAATTTTTATTGAATTTTTAGAGCTAATATCAATCATCGGATTGAGTTATTCATTAAATAATATTACTATCTCTATAACCATTTGTGTTGAAGTTAGAATTTTCTCTTAATTTTTTTTGTTACACGAAATACTACATAATTTAGGAGTACAATTGCTCTATTTTTTTTTCTTTTTTTTTCTTAGATTATCATCAATTATGAATTTTAACTTTACTTAAACGCTGAATGTTAACTTTCCTCTCAATTTATATTTATTTTGCATTAATATGTATTCATGATTGAAATTTACATTAATTATAAAATTGTCTTCATTTTTACTTTCTTATTTTTCACATGATGATATGAATTTTTATATTTATGAAAAATATCACCGTAGCAATATACGGGTAAGATACTAGTATTTTACATCCCATTCAAATTTTATTTATTTTCTTATACATCCTTTCATGTATGAGAAGGGATCAGTTGACAATGGAACTCTAAAAAAATAGAAAAAAAATTATCGATGTGTTTTTCTACCTTTAGATTGATGCTCATTCAAATTTCATGCAATTTTATTATCGTTTGATAGTCCATCAAAGATAATTAAATTAGAACCGTTGTAAATTATATGAAAATTTGATATATATATATATATATATAGTGCTTTGCAAAACACAGAGGCGTTGTGTACTTTGCATTCTATTTTTAATTTCAAGTCAAAAATAATCGATCAGAACCGTTCAATCTAATATTCATATAAAATCTATTAGTAAACCAAATTTTATATTTTTTAAATTTTTTTTTGCTATTTTTCTGATGAGGAGAAAATGACTTGATCTGAGAATTCTGGTTCATCCAAAAATAATGGTTTTCCCCCTATCCAAAAATATAGCAAATGAATTCCAAAAAATATAAAATTTAATTTACTAATAGATTTTAATAAGAAGATTAGATTGAGTGGTTTGGATCGATCATTTTTTATTTAAAATTAAAAATAGAGCGCAAAGCACACAACGCTTTTTGTACTTTGCAAAACACCATAGCTTAATTATATATATATATATATATATATATATATATATATATATATATATATATATATATAGAGTGGAGATAGCGTGAGCTTAAGCTCACGGAGGCCTTCCGTGAGCTTAACTCAAAAAGCATAATAAATCATCTCGAAATTTTAATTTATCATTCTCATTAAATTATTTATATGAAAATCTCATGGGATGCAAAAATTTGGAGCGTTTTGAGCTTTTTAAGTCACTGTTTTTAATTTTTTAAAATGATGTTCAAGTATTGAATATATTATTATTATTTTTAGAGCTGATTTTCAAAAATTAAAAACGATGACTTAAAAAGCTCAAAACGCTCCAAATTTTTTCATCCCATGAGATTTTCATATAAAGAATTTAATGAGAATGATAAATTAAAATTTTGAAATGATTTAATATGTTTTTTGAGTTAAGCTCACGGAAGGCCTCCGTGAGCTTAAGCTCACGCTATCTCCACTCATATATATATATATATATATATATAGAGAGAGAGAGAGAGAGAGAGAGTGGAGATACCGTGAGCTTAAGCTCACGGAGGCCTTCCGTGAGCTTAACTCAAAAAACATATCAAATCATTTCGAAATTTTAATTTATCATTCTCATTAAATTTTTTATATGAAAATCTCATGGGATGCAAAAATTTGGAGCGTTTTGAGCTTTTTAAGTTGTGGTTTTTAATTTTTGAAAATCAGCTCTAAAAATAATAATAATATATTCAATACTTGAACATCATTTTAAAAAATTAAAAACGGTGACATAAAAAGCTCAAAACACTCCAAATTTTTGCATCCCACAATATTTTTATATAAAGAATTTAATGAGAATGATAAATTAAAATGTCGAGATGATTTAATATGTTTTTTGAGTTAAGCTCACGGAAGGCCTCCGTGAGCTTAAGCTCACGGTATCTCCACTATATATATATAAAACTTATTTTAGATTTATTATAACACTCAAATTGACTATTGTATTCTTTCAAAAATGAATATGTTCACTTTTTTATTGACACGGAATAGAAACAAAAGACTAATTCTTCTTCTCGGCTTCTCTTCAGCTCTTCCATATATATTCCTGCAGTTCATTCTTTCTTCTACTCGTTCCAGCGGTTCCTCTTATTCATATCAATTTTAAAAAAAATCAATAAAAATTCATATGTTTATTTGTTTAGAGACTTCCATTATTGAAAAGAAATTATGTTCTGCTAGCTTTCTATAAATCATTTTAATTATCTGATATATTCTGCTAATGACTATTTTATAAACCTATACTTTTATATTGAATGCATTTCTCTCTTTTTACTTCACTGATGTTGAGAAAATGAAGAGATATATACATATTTTTAAAGGGTATAATAATCAATTTAAGTGTTACAGTAGGTGAAATAATAGGTTATCGTACATAGAAGAGGATATAAAAAAATAAATCAAACTTAGATGGGAATATAAGTTATTATAGTGTTAAGATGAGGATATTGACAATTTAAAAAGTTTTGATGAGTACACCAAAAATTAACCCTTTTATATATATATATTTTTTTAATATATTATATTTATCTATTAACTCTTTAAATTTTTATATTTATCCATCAACTCTTTAAAAAAATTATATTTATCTATATACTTATTAACATATAAAATATATCTTTGAATACATTAAATTCTTTCATATTTATCAATTAACTCTCAAATATATTGTTAAAAATTTCATATTTATCCATCAATGAAAATTTTAATTATATTTATTCATAAAATTAAACTAGTTTTAATAATTTCGAGTAGATATTATTTAATTTTTTGACCCAATCCGATTTGAATCATTTGGTCTGATTTCAGATAAGGCAAAAAAATATTAAATAAGGCCTACTGAATCATATTTAAATAAATTTAATTTATAAATTAATATAGAATGATTTAAAGAATTAAATAATATATGAGATATTCTAAATTATTATTGAGCATATATTTATATATTTAATAAAATACATTTTAATTCATGAATATAAAAAAATTAAGAGTTCAAACGTCTATTAGATGTATTAAAGAATTCATGAATAAACATGAAATGATTCAAATGTGTATTACGAGAATAACAAAACAGACAAATATTCTAGCCTAGCTCATTCCTAACTCACCGCGTGACTTTACGAGAATAACAAAACAGAAAAAGTCAAAACTTCTGAGTTGAAATTAATTGTTTCAAAAACTAGCGAATTGTACGCAAAATGTGTACTATACGCGAGTAAATCGTGTATTATTCAGTCAACTCATGAAAACAGTTTATATGCCCATTAATTTGCTTGGTGCTCAACTACGAATTATTCATGAATAATAATTCTTTTGTTACTATTATTTATCAACTAAGTCGTCATACACATTCATATTTTAATACATAATACAATATTCCTTAGATATATGATCTCATCCGTTCATCATAGTTCAATATATACTAATCTTCTTGAAATCAAAATATCCGACAGAAGAATGGCGACGCAGACGCATAAAACTCTTTTAATAAAGAAGAATTAATTGAAATAAGTATTAATTTCTACTACGGAAGTATTTTAAACAATGTTGACTTGGACTTATTTGTAATTATTGAAAATGCCACGTGTACTCGTTTAATTATGAATAACTACCATAAATACCTACCTGCAAAAGCACGAAACGACTAACATCGAGCTATTTATATTTTTGGATTTTTTATATTGATAAAACTTTTTATTGATACTTCAACAATTATTTTATGAATGATGCTCAATGTCCTATTTTCAGCTATTTACAATTGTTAATTATGTTAAATGGACATGTTACTAACGATTACCATATTTTATTGACTATTTATAGCAACTATGCATGCCAATTTTCCAATGAACAAAATATGAAATCATGATTTCCCTTCTCATGCCAACAACAACAAAAGTCTTTAATATCAAATAAATTGAAGTAGCCTAGAAATAAAACCCAATCCGGAATCATAAATATTAGATATCTCAAATATAATTTTTTTTTGCTTTTCATGCCAATTTTGAAAAATTAAGCAGCTAAGACAGCCTAATAGAACTTTTCCTGATGATCAGTATATTCCAATTCAATAAAATATTAAAATTAAATAGCATATAATCGGCTAATAAAATCAAACAGCCAATCAATACACATCCAGAACTCTTTAGGCTGGTACGGAGAAATAAAATAACACATCATTGGACATAAAATATACCCTCGCTATGTGATAATATAGATCAATCATCTCAAGTTGCACCAGCACGTTTCTGCACATACCGCCTACAAATGGGACAAGATGGATTTTTTTTTTAATCTAATCGGCAATGCACCACAGGTGGTAGTCGTGGCCACAAGTCAGCTGGCAGACCAGGAACACAACAAGGTCCATTTAAAAGTCAAGACATATATTGATCTATTAAACTAAAGACCAGGAACACAAAATAAGAATGGGGTCAGATGGAAATACATCTGTTGCCATACTTGTTTCTGGGGCAACTTGCTGCCGTACTTTTTGTGTCTATAAATGTAAGCCCCACTTAATAAAATAGCCCCCTTGCATCTAATCACTGCCGTTTAAACAAATCCGACGGCTCAAATTCACCGTCATACTTTTGCTGCCATAGTTTTTATGGCAGCAGATAAGGATCCAGGTCAGATACATGGTCATACCTGACAGATGACATATAAGTCATCATGCAAAGGGAAAGAAAAATAAATTGAAAGTTCTTTCTGAATAAAGCAATCTTTAAAATTAAGTCTCAAGTTCCATCCTCTTTGTTACATAGAAAATGTTCTCCAGAAAAATAAACCAAAAATTCTTTTGTGCAAAGCAAAATAAAATTGTCATACCCAAGCAGATATAATGACTCACCTAAAAACCAACCTGAAGCAGATATTTTGGTTTCTAAATTTGTATCACGTTCTGTATAGAATGGATAATATGAGTGTTCTTTACACTGACCATGAAATATTTAATAAACTAACCCAAATAATTTACTGAAACATTCTTTTCCTATATTGAGCATATCAATACAAATTTACAGATAGAATACCTCATATGTAGCATCTTTGTCCAGATCAGGTGCTGCTTGCTCATCATAATAGTTATCCTGCAAATAAAGCAAAGCAACGACATTACAAGATAAGAATCACATCAGCACAGGACCTAGTAGCTTTAATATTCATTATTAGAATAATTAAATTTGAAGTCCAGGTACTGTAGCAACCAACCCACAACAAAGTTCAGTAGGAAGAAGATAACAACAAATTAAAAAAATTAAGAACCTCAAGCAACTCTAAATACCAGTAACAATTCAACTACAACACTGGTGACATCACAACCTTCTAGAGTGCAAACAGATGTATTGAAACATGTCCTACCTCTTCAGCGTCATCGAGCTCCGTGATAAGATGAGAGTCATCGTCGTCAGAACCATAATCCAGTTGTGGGATGGAGGAATCCGAGGAGATGCTCTCTGCAGCCATGTTGTGCTCTGGAACCAATGTGAAATCAGGTGAATGGGGTTCTTCATTGCAGGTTAAAGAGATGGCTTGAGATCTGTTTGGTGAAACCACTGTGTTCAATTACTCCTGGTTATGGGAACACCAGAGGATGAAGTGTGCTGAGCTTGGAAGTCATTTCCAGCAGGCAATAGTGACTCCAAGATGTAGCACTGAGGACTGCAAGGTGGTGAGATGCCCTGGACCACACTTGGCAGAGTTGGAGGTGTTGTGCTACGTGTCTCCTCCTCTCTGATAAGACATGGAGGTGCTGGGGAGCGCTGCTGCATCATCCAGAGCAAGCAACAAGACAAAGGGCTTTGAGAATCCTTCTGAACACTGCATGTTGGTGAGGAAGCACCAGTTCGCTCGTAGAAGCCTTCCCTGCCAGACATGATCTGATCAACACTTTGCACAGCTGGAAGTACTGAAATTGGGGCATCTTCGCATTGTTGATCAAACGGAGGTGCAGTTGGGCTACGTGGTTGTCCATTTTGGTTGATCAAGAGCAACCCACTAGGCAACGGGCTAGATGGCTTGCTTGATTGTTGCGTGTTTCAAACCTCAGGGCCTATCCCTTGAGAGCATGATGAAATATGGAGACGATGCTGCACACTGCGTGTTGGTGAGTTATGATTGGAACCGGAGCTTGAAGATGAGGAACCACCAGAACCATCATTGAGGTCACAAAAGCTTTCACCAGAAGCTCTCCTCTTTCGAGCTCTCACCGGGCTCTTCTCTGAACCTAAAAGTGTTAAAAGACAAATGAAAATTAGTCCATTTTTTTATGGTTGATTGGAGTAAATTGAGGCGCAAATAAACAACTAGATTAGAAAATAGTGCAATAAACTATAATTTATTCTAACATGAATGGATTATAGTTCTCCTGATCGATATTTTACCTAGAAAGCAAACAAAAGCCAAGATTATTTTAATAGGCGAAAGGCCTACAATCTTTTCAAAATAGCATAGCATTGATGCTTTATGATGAGCGAAGAAGTAGAAAGAAACGTTACAAAAATCAAAAGCCTGATTAACTAAATCTAATTAAGATACAATAATGTACCCTAATAATCAAATCCTTCTTACGACCGGAAATTTGATGACAGCGGAAAAGATAACCATGGTCATGGCGGATGTGAGGAGTGTTGCCATTAAGGACCGTCTATTATTGAAGCCGGCACAGTTGTAATACAGAGAGTGGTTGAGGGCACTATACATGGTGGAGGACAGCAATTCGGGTGATGAGTTTCTCTCCGAGGCAATTGATCCTGCAGCTGGTGCACAAAGAAATTGTGAGTGTCATAGAGCCAGAATTGAGATGCTCAGGCCATGGTGTCGCAATTGACTCCACTGAGCATACATAGTATTGAGCTGCCAGTAGACTAAGTGAGGAGAGAGGCGATAGCAGGCTAGAATGAGGTGAAGGGAAGGAATCCCTATGGGTCAGTTAAATGGTAGAATTAAAGGTAAGGAGAAAGAGGCAATAGAAGCCCTGAATCTGTTGTTGGGGATAAAATGCACCATACAATGGTAGGTACAGGAGTCATAGGAGGAGAGGTAGAGAGAAAGACGATCCATTGGAGGGAGGGAGGGGAAGAAAGGTGGATTTAAAATGAAAAGGGCATGAAAATGAGGAGACAGGGAAGGAAGGTTGTTTGCCAAGTCAGCAAACATAGCAACATAGAATATTTACCAAAATCTACCTATTTCATTTTTTAAAACTTCAGATTTCAACCAACATTAATTCTCTATCACAGGATACATTCACATAAATATTTGGACATCAGGTACAGAAAATAATTAAAACCTCAAGTAAGATTGATTGAATTGAACCAATACGGACAGACAATATGATTTTTCAACAAGTATTGTAATGTACTAGGACCAAGCGATGCCATACCAGTTGAGAAAGGATCAGAATAAGTGGCTCTTTCCATTTTGTGGCAGACTCAAGATCTTAAGCTATTCTCATAAGAAGGTAAAAGAAAACAATTTGACCATTAGAAGATGACAAGAGTAGGAATATAGAAATTCGACCTTAATCTCTGGCTCATGATTCAATCGTTAATTTATCAGCTATCTAAGCTAACTCGTTAACAGCTCACTAATAGACATAGGAACAAATGCAGATTAATAAACAATTCCATACGACAGTTTTTACACAGACATTTAACAGAATTTTACACAAAGATCTTGGATACCTAGAACGAGTTTAGAAGACTACGTTTTGTGAAAATAAAACACACCTGAATCGGAGGCGGCAGCAAGTTGGCCTCCGAATGACAGAACAGGCTTCGGCGACGGGGCGAGAGGTGACTTCTTCGCACCTTCAGCTTTGACGGTCGGAAGTCGGAACAGTCGATGCTCGCAAATACACGAAAGAGAGATGAAAGAGAAGGAGAAGAGGGGGTGCAGAGGCTAAATGCACTGAGGGCGAGGCAAGAGGGGAGAGTAGAAAGGGAATGACGAATGAGACGAGGGGTTCGGCATTTTGAACGTGTTCTTTCGAAGAGAGAGAAGGGATCAACCATTCGACCTTCAGCTCTTTTTATACGGACTTTTTCTTTTATTTCATATTCATTTCTTAATTCTTAAGTATATTATATATATACATTAACTCTTTAAATTTTTTTATTTATTCATCGGCTTTTAATTTTTTTTTACATTTATCCATCGAGTATTTAAATTTTTTTATTCTTAACCATATAGTCATTTACATATCTAATATATCTTTGAACACATTAAATTCTTTCATATTTATCCATGAATTAGTTAAAATTTTCATATTTATCCATCAATGAAATATTTAATTATTAAAATAATTTTATATATACTCAATAATTATTTATGATAGTTTATAACTCTAATTTTTAAATTTATTTATAAACTTAAATTGATTTTAATAAGTTTGGGTAGATATTATTTAATTTTTTTTATCCAACCTGATTTGAATTGTTCTGTGTTCCGCCTGATTTCAAATAAGGTCAAGAAAATTAAATAATGCATACTAAATTAGATTTAAATAAATTTAATTTTATGAATAAATATAGAAAGTTATAAAGAGTTAAATATTATAAAAGATATTTATTTTTTTATTGGGCATATATTAATATATTTAATATGATGCATTTCAATTCATGAATATAAAAGAATTGAAAAGTTCAAACGTATATTAGATATATTAAACAGCTTATGAGTAAACATGAAAGGATACAGATGTATATATATGACGAGAATAACCAAAGAGATATTCTAGTTCTAGCTCATTCCTAGGCCCTAGCACATCCGCGTGACTTTACGAGAATAACAAAACAGAGAAATTCAAAACTTCTGATTTGAAATGAAATGTTTCAAGAACTAGTGAATTGTACGCAAAATGTGTATTATACGTGAATAAATAGTGTATTATTATTCACTTAACTCTTGAAACATTTTATATGCGCACTAATTCGTTTTGTTCTCATATATGAATTATTAATGAATAATTCACAAATAACTAAATACTGTTACTATTATTTATCAACCAAGTCATCATACACATTCATATTTTAATACGGAATTCAATATTCTTTAGATATATGGATAATCCGTTCGTCATAGTTCAATGCTAATCTTGTTAAAATCAAACATCCGACAAAAAATTGGCGACCCGACGCTTCCTCTTCCCTCAGCGCATAACACTCTTTTAAGAAAGATGAATTAATTAAAATAACAATTAATATCTACTGCGGCAGTGGCAGATTTATATAGTTCAAATGGGTTCAATGTCCCCATTTATTTATAAAATATTACTACATTTTATAGATTTTTTATTATATATAGTTGATTTTTCTATTTGTCCATGTAAATGAATTTCATTCAATTTTACTTAGAATTACATTATTGATCTCCCTTAT
This sequence comes from Schoenoplectus tabernaemontani, assembly GCA_037127355.1. Lineage (NCBI taxonomy): Eukaryota > Viridiplantae > Streptophyta > Magnoliopsida > Poales > Cyperaceae > Schoenoplectus > Schoenoplectus tabernaemontani. The sequence goes on along the minus strand of CM073743.1, from coordinate 16,413,868 downwards.
CTCAAAATCTTATGAAGTCATTTTGACATTTATGTACACTCAGTATTTAGTTTTTTTTTTTGTCTTCAATGAAGTATTGATATTAATTTTTTTATCAAAAAAGATAACGCTAGAATAAGAATAAAATCAATTAATAAATACTCGCATAATTAAGTTTTTTACCTCCCGTAATTTTGGAATAACTTTGCTTTTTATTTTCTCTTCATCATTTTTTTAAGATCTAACACTTTCGAAATAGACAATTCCAAGAAAAATAAAAGTGTTTGGGTTTACCAATTTATTCTCTCCTCTATTTTCACATTTTTCATAGGCTAGTGTATAAGAGCTAGCCAAAAAAATCAGGAAAGACAATATTTGAAATAATACTTAATGTCTAGGCTCAGGACCAATCGATATTATTTTGGACAAATAGATGGGATGTTGATTGTGCTTTATATAGTATTTATTCTAGGTTATATTCTATAGTACTTAATTCTACTCTTATTGTGGCTCAAGCCTTTAAAACTGGTGTTCTCCATATTAATTTCAAAAGACAATTAGTAGGAATTTACTTACAAAAATGGAATGACCTGTTTAATCACTTTTTCAATTTTTCTCTTTCTCCCAATTTATCAGATACTTGTGTCTGGAGATAGCACCCATCAAGGATATTCTCAGTCCATTTATTTTGTGAAATAGTTAGATTTTGGAGGAGTTATTAATCATGAATATGATATAGTTTGGAAACCCAAAATTCCTTTTAAAATCAAAATTTTCATGTGGTTAGTTAGAAGAAACAAAATTCTTACTAAAGATCAATTGTCCAAAAGGGGCAAGGAGATATATCTTGTGTTTTTGTGGCAATTATGAAGATATTAACTATCTTTTTGTAACTTACAGTGTAGCTCAAAGTATTTGGCAATGGATTGCATCCCATAATTCTTTTTTGTTTCAGAGATAAACTTTGGATGATTTATGGTTAATCGATTGTAGTATTCCTCTCAAAGATAACTTTTTGGTAGAATTGATTAGAAGTGTTGTTTGTTGAATTTTATGGCTTGATAGGAATAATATTATATTTAGGCAACACTCTCCATCTTCACTTAGATCATTAGGATTGAAAATTATTCATTTAACAACTCTTCGGTGTACTATTAGACAAGCTTCACAATTGTTGAAACTATCTCTAATACTTCCACATGGAGTAGAAGATCTTCCTTTTCAGGTCAACGATTCACTAATAGAGGAGGAAAATTGGTGGTGGACGAGGATATACTTTTGATCAATAATTTAACGTCTGGATGAGAAATAACTCCAGTTCTTAGGTGCTGATTGTGGCTTTAGTCTCTTGGTTCTCTAATGTTTTACTGCTATGTGATGTTATTGTTTGTGCTCTACATCGAAAAACTTATATACTACTTTTAGGTGCTTTTGTTCAGTTGCTTTTAGAATTGTTTATTTTGGGTAGATGCTGACTCTGGTTGTATCAGTTCTCTAAGTTATATTTTGTTCCTTTAAGATTCTGTAATTACTGCTATGAAAGAGCAATTACTAGTGGTTTGATATTGCTCTCTCCCAACTTGTTTATGGTTTTAATGAAACCGATGACATTCTTGCCACTTCTCTCAAAAAAAAACTTAATATTATTTAGTGATTTTTATTGTTAAATCAATAAAATTATAATTTAGATTTTTATTGTGATTCTCAATTTCTAATTCGAACTTCTAAGTATTTTCTCTTTCATGATATGATATTATTTTTTGATTCAAACATATAAATTAGCCCCCATTACATTTCATGAATTAAGTAGAAAAATCTTTCTTAAATATGAAACTAGAACAAATTTGTTGCGATGTGAAAAATATTTGAATTATATCTTAATCAAAATTGAATTCATGATGTAACATTAACCTATGATTGGGATTAAAAAAATATGTTAATTTATTATTTTTATTTACCAAAATAAATTTAAATATTAACGAAACTAGAATTGTTATGAACATATTTAAATACTTTCCAGTTATGCAAATGTAATATGAATATAAAATTTTATTTTGTAATTTGGTCTTGATATTTCAATCACATATTGTTATGAATTGAAAATTCTATTTTAAATTGATGCTTATGACTTTTTTATTTATAAATTGAAGAGCTGTTATGTATGTAAAATAATTGATGTATAAATATGTAATGATGCATGAAACATTTCAAATTTAATATAATATTTTTATTTTAAAGAAATTAGTGAACCCGTAGAAAATATTTTTTAATTTCGCCACCATACTATGAAAGAACTTTTAAAAATATGGACTTGGACTTATTTATAGTTATCGAAAATGGTACTTGTACCATAAATACCTTCCTGTAAAAGCACGAAACGACTAACATTGAGCTACTTATATTTTTGGATTGTTTTGTTTATTTGATACAACTTGTTATTAATACTTCAACAATTATTTTATGAATGATGCTCAATGTCCTACTTCAAGTACAATTGTTATTTTTATTAATTGAACATGTTACTAACGATTACCATATTTTTTTTAATTGATGTGGTTCATTTATTTTTGAACTACTTATTATCGACTAATTTTATTGACTATTGATAGCTATTATCATGCCAACATTCCAATGAACAAAATATAAAGTCATGATTTTGCTTTTCATGCCATCTTTGAAAAATTAAACAGCTAAGATAGCCTAAGAGAACTTCCCCTGACGATCAGTATATTCCAATTCAATAAAATATTAAAATTAAACAACCAATACACATCCAGAACTCTTAAGAATATAATCGGCTAATAAAATCAAGAGAAAATTAGTTAAATGTCATTATAAATTTAAATAAATTATTTTTTACCATTATAAGTATATACATAATTTTTTGAATATTCAAAATATAATAATTTATTTAATGACTAAAATACACTTCTTCAACTAGTGTAAATTTCTGCAGTTTCAATTTGAATAATTGCTACAAAGTAAAAAAAAAATCTTCCCAAGTCTTCTACTTGATAATTTTTTTTTTGTCCTTTGGAATTTCTTGAAGATATACTTTATCTAATTCACTTATCTTTTTCAAAACATTGTGTCAGATAATCACTGCCTTTTCCAGCGGAGCATACAGAGTTTGTAGGAAGCTTCCTCCATGGTGTAATTAGCTATATCTCTTCTTTTGTTTTCACTAGTCAAGGCGCGCAGCGGTCAAGCTGCATAGAACACTATATAAGGTACTAGAATGAGACAAGTGTATCGGAATTTTATGTTTATTTCAAAGTTCATAAGGTGTCTTGCCTTATCTGACGAATCTCTCTTGGCTTCTCCGAAGAGCACAAATCTCATGTTTTGAATTTTTCGATTCTTTGAAGGGTTTCATCTCATTTTGCAAATTGGAGGAGAGAAAAAGAATGCACATTATTAATGAGATTCATCGATCGAGCGGTGCTCATTATATTGTCTATTCAGTCTTAAATTGGAACGAATATTATACCATTTGATATCAGTATTACTGTTGATTCATAAACTTAAAGTTTGAAATGAAAATAATAAATTACTACTCATAGAGAATTTCATTTTGCTACTGGAAGAAGGAAGATGACGGGGAGGAGGAGGAGGAGGAGGAGAATAAAAAATGTTTTAGTTATTAAGTGAATTATTATATTTTAATATTAAAGTTATACATTTATATAGTAATAATGATAAAAGATTAATTTACATGAGTTTATAGTGACATTAAACTAAATTTGAAGTTTGAATATTTTTCTAATTTTCTAATTTTAATTTGATATTTAACTAATATTCTCTAAAATCAAACAGCCAATATACATCCAGAACTCTTAGACTGATACAGAGAAATAAACATTATACGGACATAAAATGTATCCTCGCTATGTGATAAAATACATAAATCATCTCAAGTTGTGCCTGCACGTTTCTATAGAGACTGCCTATAAATGGGACGATGGATTTTTTTGATCCAATCGACAATGCACAAGAGGTGGTAGTCATGGCCACAAGTCAGCTGGTTCAACCACCTCTTCATCTTCAAATATGTCCTATATATCATAAAGTATCAAACATTTTGTTAAACTAAAGACATGAATTGATCTATTAAACTAAATACCAGGAACACAGAAATAAGAATGAGATCATATATATATATATATGGTCATACCTTAGCCTGACAGATGACACATATCCTTATTTTGGTCGCCAACACAATTTTTCTTCACATACTCGTGCATCTCATGCAAGCCCATTCCTCTATTGGCATTTCTGATGCTATTTCCCCAATGCATCCAACTCCTGTAATACAAAGAGAGAAAAATAAACTAAAAGTTTTTTAGAGCAAAGCAATGTTTAAATTTAAGTCACGAGTTCAATCCTCTTTCTTACATACGAAAATATTCTCGAGAAAAATAATCAAAAATTCTTTTGTGCAAAGCAAATTAAAATTATATACCCAAAAGCAGATAGATTGACTCACCTAAAAACAAACCTCAAGCGGATATTTTGGTTTCTAAATTTGTATCAAGTTTTGTACATGTGGATTATTATGAGTATTCTTTGCATTGACCATGAAATATTTAATAAAAAAACTCAAATAATTTACTGAAACCATCATTTACTATATTGAGCATATCAATACAAATTTACAGATAGAATACATCATCTATAGCATCTTCGTCCAGATCAGGCGCTGCTTGCTCATCATAATAGTTATCTTGAAATCGACAACATTACAAGATAAGAATCACAAAGTTTATATTTTTTTCAAATTCAATCTCATGGTTACTATAGATAGTATCAATTTTGAATTTTTTTTTTTTTTTCTACTCTAGCATAAGAATTGATAAGTTGTTCAAATATTTTGTCTTTAAAGATAAAAAAAAATACTCAAATAAAATAACTATAATCATCTACAATAACAAGCACAAATATTTTTTTTTAAATACTTAAAATGTTTATTGGATCAAATAAATCTAAATGAATTAATTATAATGGAGTATTAGTGGATGTCATTTCTTTAATTTTGAAACTTAATTTTATATACTTATTTTACATACATACATTACATAAGTTTTGGGCTTATTAGATTCGATAATCTTACGAAAGAGCTCAATGATGGAATTAGTTATATTTTTGGTAGCTATTATGGTCTTCACGTCCATACTGATTGAAATATCTTCCGTCATGATCATGAGTGAGAAATTGATCTCTTGAGATTAAGAACCTTCGTTGTCGGAGTCATTATTGTTATCATTCAAATTCACATCCCATATAACATTCATGGTTTTGGCTTTGCACTTGCCCTTATAGCCATCCTTAGGATATTTGTCCCTCTTCTCTTGACGAGTGTTGTCATCATTGCTCTTGAGATAGAGAAAATAAGAAAGCATGAGTAGATAGTGTGTCATTTCTTATGGTAACCAAAGTAAATGACCTTCTTATCATGTTTTTTCTCTCCTTGTTGAATTTTCTTTCGAAGGTAAGCATATCATGAAACATCTTGGAGATAAACATGACATCTTTGGAGACCTCATGGTCTAAAGTTTGGATGAAATTATCACGGGATGTTAATAGGTCGAAGTATTTCACATTGTTTTGGGTCGGAGATGCGACTTGCTTTGGTTTGATGCGGTAGTCACCCGCTTGCTTTAACTTCTCTTTGAAGCAACGCAAATGAGTGTATAGCTCATCCGGAGTAAATACATCATTAGTGTCTTGCATAACCTCCAATACGGAGACTAATGATTTCCATTGAGGTCTCCTTAGCATCACCCTAAGAAATTTACCTACAACCTTATTGTTAGTCAAATGTTCATCCAAATCTGAAAATTTATTTTGTATCAACAACGAATGATTGTACATTTCTTTAATGGTTTCATGGTCTTTCATTTATTTTTTTTTTTAATTTATCTCAAGACCCATGATCTTTGTTCTTTTAATTTGAGTATTATCTTCAAACCTATTGAGCAAAGCTAACTACATATCCCTAACACTTATTATATTGCCAAAAACTAATATTATGGACTCACTAATTAAATTTAGTATAGCATTTATGGTATAATCGTTGTGTCCCTCCTCAATTTAGGATTAGGTGGTCAAGCAAAAAGTTATAGGGTTGAATTTGAGTTTATTATTATTTTCAACAATAGACCAAACATCTAAGATGTTAAGATAATTAATCATTTATTTCTTCCAATAAAAAAGTTCTTGCATGATGACACAAAAAATCAAGGGTTCCTTTATGTTTCTACTTGGTGTCATATTATTGATAAAATCATAATTTTAGAACTAAAGTTTTGATATCACCGATATTTTAAGGTAATTGCTGATGGTATATACCAAACACAAGTTTACACGAGTTTGGATAAGTTAGAAAAGACCAATTTGGTAGATAGTAAATTTCCTATAAATTCACATAAGAATCGATTTAAAATAAGTAATGAGAGAATGTAACAACTAAGTCGAATGTTAAATGCAAATGTAATGAAAATATATTATGAGAATTCAATCAAGTATAAATTATCAAAAAGAACAATTGATGTAAAATAATGTACCATAACTTTAATAAGAAATAAAACTTTATAGAAAATATAAAATATGAAATGCAAAAAATGTAAGCATAGAAATTTAAAGAAGATGAGATATGTTTACGGAGTTCATTTATAAAAAGCTACTTCTCCGGGTCTCGTCTTACTAACGGAACATCGCTTTATTACTTAAAAATATTTTATAATTAAAAGTTTTAGTTTCTTCACAAAATAAGTGAAAAAAGACTAAAACTAACCTAATAAAATAAAATATAATAATGAGCACTTAAAGTTCAGAAAAATTTAGCTATAAGCTATAGAAGAATTGACCAAAACTAAAAAATAGAAGCTGAACAATACTAAAAAATATATACAAAATTTAATAAATTTAGCTAATTCAAGATCTTAATTTTTTGTGTATGTAAGAAAAAAAATGTAAAAGTTTTTTGAAGGCTTTGGATTTAGTGCTCAGATTGCTTAGAATTATAAAAGTTTGACCAATTTGGGCAATATTGAAGTAGCACCTTAAATATAACTCTTAACATAGAGCAGTTAGTATTCTTACGTAGGAAGCCATTATAACAGTTCAAGAACCATTATTGTATTTTTTGATCTTGAATCTTGAGTTTTCAATAATATCACTTATCATAATTTTTTATAACATTATAATGACTCAGAAATATATAGGAGGAACCATTATAATGATAACATGAACTGTTATTTTATAAAAATATTAACAATAGTTTGACTAGTTTGATCAGACTCTGACAAGGTCTACTGTACTTCGGAAACATTATAACGATTCAATGAATCGTTGAATGTTTCTCAAGCGTTAACGCTTCACATGTAACGTTACATAATGATACTCTATGTTAATTTTGTGATCGCTATGCCTTCGAAAACTTAGAAGATTTTGAGCGTAGAATTATGAAATGTTATAACGGTTGGATAACCGTTATAGTGGTTTACTATGCCAGAGACCATTTTTCTTGTAAATATATGAAGAAACACAAGATTTTAAATTATACCTTTATATAAATATGATCCTCTATCTTCATTGAAGTTTTTTCAATAGTCTTGATCATCTGCATTTGAATTTCTTGAAGCATTCATAAGATCCTACACAAATATCTTAAAAAAATTGTTAAATTCAATTATATTTTGTAAAATAACAAAACTAAAGAAATTATTAAGTACAACACTTATAAATATAAAAAAATTTATAGATATATTATTTTACTTGTATATTGATAGTGTTTTAAATTTCATGTAATTTTATTATCATTTGATATCCATCAAAGACAATCAAAAATTTATATAATTTATAACAATTATATTTCAATGGTCTTTGATTGACTATCAAATGATAATGAAATTGTATGAAATTTGAAACACTATCAATACACAAGTAAAAGATTATATCTATTAAAAATCTAATTTTAAGATTTTTTTAATGTTTAAATAAAAAATTTTGATGTTTAAATGAAAAATTTAATTTATAATATTTTAATATTTAAATAAAAAATTCTGCCGCAACGCGCGGGTATATAGCTAGTAATAAAAAAATTCTTACAATAAATTATAAATACGACAAATATCATTATGATTGTTAGAGAGGATACTGATTTGGGATCTGGATGGGTTGTGTGCGGGGTTAAATGTACGGCTTGGAGTGTTGATTTATTTTTTCTTTGCTTTCTCACACTTGATTTGACTTTTGTATTTATGTTTTGATTGTGATGAGCAATGGTTCCAAAGAGAGCCCAAATTTTGTTTTCCACCATTCGTATTTTCGTGAGGGCTCTTTTTATTGCCTATGTTTATCTTCTTAAAATTAAGAAGTAATTACTTAAGAATTAGGAGTTGTAATTTTAATTTTTAGGGAAAATTAGTCTCATGCTATCTCAAAACTTCAAATTTAACAAAATACCACTCCAAAACTTTAACTCCCTCTAATTTCATCCTAAAATAAATTTATTTAGTCTTTTACCACATGTACTATATAAATCTTTAATTTATACATGAAAATATAATGATTTTATAAAGAGACTAAAATGCCCTCAACTCAAATCATCTCTATCAAATCTAACGATCCTGCTTAACCGAGTCTTTGTCTTTCATACTCAGTTCTGGCGTAACCGAGTCTACCAAATCCTCTCCGCCCATTTCTTCTCTTCTCTCTGTCCTTCCAACCACGGGGAAAGCTCCGACATCGTATTCGCCTGGCAAGCTAATCTAAGAAAAAAATGTATTACCGATCCAACTTCAAAGATCAGGCGACAGTGAATGGCTAAAGGTCTAACAGACGACAATGAATCAAAAGAGAGAGAGAGAAAAAAATTTTAAAGAAGAGGTGATTTTAACAAGGTGATAGAAACAAAGAGAGAGATAAGAGATTCAGTATTGAGTCAACGATTTTAACAGACGAAATTAGTAGGAAAAGATATATCAGACATAAATAAGGATATTTTTGGAATTAAAAAAATACATCCCAAAAATACAGTGATATTTTACTGAACTTAATTAAAAATGAACAAAACAAATATATAAGTGTGACAAAAGACTAAATAAACTTATTTTAGGGTGACATTAGAGGGAGTTTTTGGAGTGACATTTTGCTAAATTTAAAGTTTTGAGGTGGTATGGTACTAATTTTCCCTAATTTTTAATATAGTTTGCCTTTCATTTGGTAGAATACCAGTGTGGCTGCAAACACTTTTATTTAATTTTTTAAATATATTTGTAAATAAAAATTTATATATTAGAATACTGAAATTATTATATAATTATATTTTTACTTATAAAAAGCATATCATTTTTTCAAGAAAAAAAAATATATTGTCTTGTATTATAGGACTCGTTGTAACACATAAGCAATATACTAGTATCTAACCGTTTATTTATTTTAATTAACTAAGCTTCAATTAATTTATTTAAAATCTTTCATTCGTATAACTTGAATATTAATTAACCTTTTTCATTTTATAATGACCCATTAAGCTGCTTGTCTGATAGACTGATACGGAATTTGTCTCGATTGCGTTGATCATTACAATTCTCTTTCTCTCTATGTTTTCTTTTTCTTTTCTTTTCTTTTTTTTTTTAAAAAAAAAAACGATCACCGGTATAGTGCTAAAGTGATTCCAATGCGAGGTTAATGCATTATGAATTGTTTATGCTTATTTGGTAGTTGTCAAATTGTCTCCTTTGATTAATGCACCAATGTTTAAAGGCATAAAGCTGTCGGTTCAACCAGATTTGCTTGCTCCAATTAAAGAAGTTGGTGTTTGGATTAGGCTGCAAACATGTTGAGTTCGAGCGAGCCGAATTTAGTTTAAGCTCGGCTCATAAAAATTGAGTCGAGTCGAGTTGAACTCGTGAAATATTTCGAGCTGAAAAATCTTGCTCAAGTTCGGCTCATTATTATTCGAATTGGTTCATGAGTTAATGAATGTACATTGACTCAGTTTGATATTTAGATTTAGTACATCTACAAACTATAAAATTGATACATTTACAAGTCTGGATATATGAGTTGGTATAATTAAAATTAGTATATCAACAAATTATATTTTCAATGATAACTTTGCTGCACTAATTTGAATGGATGAATCAATAAAAAACTATCGAGTCAGATACATGAGTTGAGTCACGAGCGAGTAAGAGAAATCGTTAAGTCACTGAGATGATAAGATAATGAGAGATAATGAGAGATAAATTATCGGATTAATGTTTGGCAGAAAAAAGAACATATAAATTATTATTATTTGAGCTGATTCGAGTTACGAGCCGAGTCAACCCCAACTCAAACTCAACTCATTTAACTATCGAGCTAGATTAGTTCGATCCGAACCGAATCTAAGCTGAACCACGAGCCCAAACTTTTTTATGCAACCCTAACTTGGATCAGTCAAGTAGCACCTCATTCTGTTCTCTGGAATTTGTTTTCACAATTTTTTTGTGTGCTTTAAAAAAGATAGAATACTAAAATATGTGCGTCTATATATGTAAGATTTAAGTTTATTTTCTTCAATATTCATAACTGCAAAAAATGACGACGCACCAATTTTGATACCAACAATAGATGTATTAGAAATGTTGAAGAAGGAAACTTTTTTTAATTGGCCTGTCATAAACTCAATTTAGACTTGTAAAAAATAAAAAAATAGAAAATGTCATGAGATATTTTTTTACATGATTCACAGTGATTTAAAAATGAAATCGATATTTCTTTTATCAACATACAAATTCATACGTACCAATCATTGGTGTTTATTATCATGCTCTAATGAGGAAAATAAGAAAATATTTCAAGGAAACACGTGAGTGTAATAATGAAATTATTTAACGAGCCTGCTTTTTTATTTTTTTGAGAAAAGTAGGTGAGAGATTATATACTAAACATGTGAAGGACATATTCTCTAATTAATGAACTCATTTTAAATATCTAGAGTGTGACAAAACTATTCAAGCGTTCTTTACACAAAGATAAACTTTTCTAAATTAATTTGTACAAAAGTAAAACTATAATTTCTCTTAATTATATATCTTTAGGTTGGATAATGCAAAAAAAGCACCATGCAATTCATGGTGGATACACTTTGCAGGAATGGGCAGAGCAAGTAATTGTATTATATTTGGTTTTGTGTCACTCTTTCTCTCTACTTTTATCTTTTCTTTATAGCGAAAAGGAACTAAAAGCAGCAATGGTTGTTTTCTCAGAAGTGAGAAGCCAACAAGCTAGGGATTCAATTATTAACATCGTATTATTTTTTAGAGGAATGCTTATGCTTTTGCCAACTCACTTTAGTGTATCAATGTACGTATAAACGCCGTCGTTTACAAGTGTAAATTTTATTCACGTTAAATGAAATTTATGATTCACACGATGCACAAAATAACTTTGACACTTGCTATGACGTGGAGCACACCCAGAAGTGGATGAGTTGGAGACGAGTGAATCTCCCAACGATTATAATTTGTAAGCATCTCTCTCTGTTTTCTTTTTAGTTTATATATTTGTCAGTTGTCACCAATAGTTGTAGTAGAATTCAATTAACCATGTAAAAATCAGATTCCTGACAGGAACCGATAATTAAAAGTGTATCAAATGCATCTAACCAAGTGGAGAAAAACAAAAATAACTACCGAAAGCTCTGATTCTCAAGGTGACTTAAACCAATCAACGCAAAATACTTATGATATTGAAATTATTTTCATAAATAAAAACTTATCGCATAGTAGACATATATAGAAACAATAATTAATCAATCAAAGAAAATTCCATCAGTTAATTAATTCAGAAGGAAAATCTATTTATTTCAATAACAAGGACCTCAATTGGTCAACGAGTACTCGGAATATTGCACTCAAGTATGTAAAGTCAGGGGTCTCAATAGTTACAGTACGGATTATGTGGATATATTTTTATTATCATACTCTTTTGAAATTATTATTATCCATATTCTACTCTTATCCATTAAAATTAGATATATTTATGTCCTATCTTTACCTACTAAAATAAACAAGTAATGAAACAGTAATGAATACTAATATATTAATTAGTTTTATCATCATAAAAACATCCAAACTCATTTATTTCATATAAATGTCTCTATTTTGGTAGTATAAAATCAAAATTAAGTAGTTTTAGTTTTATATTTGAAAAAAAAAGAGAATTAATTTAGAAGACTCAAAGCAATTAATCTTGTATTGGAAAAAGAAGATAATTATTAGATAATATTATTATATCTGAAAATAGAATATATTTTTAATAATTTATCTTATAGGAGAAGAGTAGAAAATAAACTTTATCCATATCTATATCTAATTAATTTATTTAACGAGAAAAAATAAATAAATCTCATATTAATTAAGTTAATGAAAAAAATTGAATCTCTTCATGGATCCTCCAAGCCTATCCAGCTTATTGAATACTCATTTAATTTTATGTAGTAAAAGGATTTTACAGCCCTATGTACAGCATTGGCATCAAGAATTCAAGATGATGGCACAACGTAACAAAATTACAAATCGCAAAGTGTCGCTATTAGTTAGATCAATGCCACGAGATCCATGCACCGCATCAATTTTTGTCTATGTTCATGATTGCTTGCTTTCAAATGTGCAGCAATACTTTGCATTAAGTACTAAATTTCTTTCTTCTTTTTTTTTAAAGAAAAAAAGAAGTGATTATTTCTTCACCTACTTTCATTTCTTTCTAGAAGTATGGATTTTATACAAGATGGAACAGAACAAAACAAAAATGAACGGAAATAAAACTTTGTTGGAATTTGGAAAGAAAAGAAGAGGCTTCCAAAAGTCAGGAGCTAGGGAAAGGCCTGAAATAATTGATCCAACAACTATGAGATGCAAAATAATCGAATATTGTACGTTCATATTCAGAACAACAGTGGAACTTGGACGGAGATATATAGATATTTGAATATGGATATATCGTATATGTACGGTTTTAAGTGAATCTTGATACAAATACGATTTTAATTTTAGAAATGAATACGAAAACGAATGTTTACTTTTCAAATGTCTAGATGTAAAATCAGTGACAAATGTAATTCTTTCCGTGTAAAAAATTACTGGTTCCAAAATCGAAATCCCAATAAGAGGTTTTATGATCAAATTAAAACTTGGACAGCTTATAGACTCTCAATTAATTACTCCAAAAAAAGAAATGTCCAGATGTTTGTTTAAATTCATAATGCATTCTCTACATGAAAAATTATATAATTGATAATATCTCTTTCCTAGAAAAATATCATTTTGCTGAAAATTTTATCAAATTTTAAATTTAATTATATTTTATTAGAAAAACTATGATTACTGCATAAAAGCAATTGATTAATTATATTTATTTCTTACTTTGTTTCTTACTGTATTTTATATTAGAATGGAATGACATTTTGAGATTTTAATATAGAAAAATTATAATATAAAAATCATCCATAGCAAAATACGAGCAATATACTAGTATTGAGTTAATGATATATATTTGAAATTCAATTAGCATCATCTGAGAGGCTGCATGCTTGAAATTTACATAAATTTTTTTTATAAATATTTAAATTTAGATAACTTAGATTTTAACTTTTATCTCACAAAAAAGTTGAATAATTGATATATTAAACAAAGCTTAATTGATATTTTTTTATATAAGACTTACAATCGTGTGAAAAAATTGGCCACAAATTATTCACATGCTTTCCTAGATAAAAAAAATTGAATTGAAATAAATTATTGTGATTCTTTTTTTGTATTCATCATATTTTTCTCGTCTTGGGATAAGTCATAGAAGAAAATTAAAATTTACGAGTGGAACTAACCCAACCTTTATCTTTGGCCTATCGAGTATCAACATATTTCTCGTTACTTAATTTATTAGTATCAACGAAAAGCAATTTAATTCAGTAAAAGAATCGCATAAAATCTTCAAAATTTATGCGAGGTAAATTCTTCCCGTTATATAATATTGGGATAAGTACACAGTAGTGCAAAATTTGCAATCCAAGCATGAACGCACCCAACACGCACCTCTTTAATCCTACACAGACCCACTTTCTCAGCGTGCACTACTTCCAAATTTTGTTCCAATGGACTAGGCACCGGACCTATATAGTACCCTCGTCATTTCGCATTAAGGCTTATTTAATGCCCCCAATTAACCTTATCAAAAGTACTTAAATTCTTATAGCTTTCTTGCTTGCATCATTTGGAAAAAAAGATAGTGCGTTGAGATATATATATATATATATAATTATCCACGTCAATGAAATGGATCATAACAAAAATCTTCTCTGACTAGCGGAGAAAATGGACATGGCCTTTTGACAAATTAAAAAAAAAGGTGATGTTTTTACTTCTGACAAATCTAGTTGAGCACACAATATTTTTTTTATTAATTACATATTCTGACAACAGTTGCCATCTCTCATGATTTCCTGGTTAATTAATTATGCATGTATAAATTTAATATTATCAATTAAATAAAAAGGACATGTCCAGTTTTCCGTAGGACTGAAGAAAACTATTCCCTGGAATTGGCGCATAAGTGCATTCCCTCATACACCCTCTTTACGAATAATAAGATCTAAAAAGGACCTCTTTTTTGATGGATATATCCAATATTAAAGAAATAATTAACCACCAACACTAGCGGATGACTTGCTACTCTTGAACTCTTAGCTCATGTAAATATTGCACTGGGCTAGCTTGCTTATATAAGGAAGTGCATCTGCACTACTAGTGAGCAAACTGAGTGAGTGTACTAATTAAAACTAGCTAGCTAAAGGCAAATACATTATATATATGGATTTGATAAAGTTATGGAGGAGCATAATGCCCTACTGTGCTATGGTTTTCCTGCAGTTCGGCTTTGCCGGGATGTTTATCGTCTCGGTCGCTTCAATGAAACAAGGCATGAGCCACTACGTTCTCGTCGTCTACCGTAATGTGGTGGCCGCAGCTGCCGTTGCGCCATTCGCACTCTTCTTTGAAAGGTCATGCTCTATCTAGCTATAATATCTCTATCTAATTAAGTAAGGAAGTCACTAGACATATATAATTAATTAATTCTATCTAAGATATCCAACTTCAATAATTAAAACTCATATAATATAGGTACGTATCTCATCCAAGGATCCGGGTTATAAACAGGAATATTACTATATTTGTTTTATATTGTTGATTTGTAGCCTCCCACATCACCAATTTACCATTATTAATTCACCAGATGCTAAACTAGAATTTGAGGAAAACGGAATAGTTGGGTCTGGTTTATCCTGTTCGGACCGGCCCGGTTGGTTTATACGACCATATAGGCGGACAACTCCCTCTAGGTTAAACTAATTACTAATTTTACAGGCGGAGAAGAACATTTTATCTCTTTTTTCACTACAAGGTCTTCTAATTTTCTATTAGCTTTTTTATTAAATGGGGAACAAAAAAGTTAAAATCCTCTGACAAGGTTCTTCTGCCACAAAAGTATAACATATACAACCTGATTCGTTCAATATTTTTCATGTACAAAAATTAAAAGAAAGAAATAACGAAATCCACAGCGTTCCGGTGCACATTCAATCTGAACCGGACATTGAAATCACCAGCCCATATACCACCCACCCACAACAGACGCGCACTCGACCCAACCCATGAGTCCATGACGCACCACCGCATTTGTGTATGGGAGAGGGAGATATCACGCACGAGCGCCGTCGCAGAGAAAGAGTGAGAGAGATGTAGAGGAGGGGGATGAAAGAGCCTAGAGGCGTGCCGTGTGCAGTGGGCCCGTTGGGTGTTGAATCCCGCCCGATTTTTTTGGTCTCGTACAGGATCAATGCGCACACAGGCAATACGAGTCGTTTGTGCTTGCGCAAAGGTGGCGGTATATTCTGATGTACATATGTGCAGAGGTGACTGCTTGGTTTAACCTCTAATCTGTGTAGCTTGTAAGAATGACTTTCTTGTTAGTTCTTATGGTTCGATCTGAGTTACGGCCTGGTTAAAATGGTGCGTTCAGCGTTCACTAGTTTGTTGCGATGTATTTTTGTTCAGTGCACGGAAACTGCTTGATGAAATGTTCAGGTGGGAGTTCCGTAGGTTTATAAGATCTAAGATGGGGAAATATCGCATAATTGGAAAATTAAAACAGGGTTGTTGTATAACTCATTTCATCAGGTTTTGGTTATCAACTTCTGGTATGTAGGCAGGCAGATAGTTTAGGTGGTTAAGTAAATTTTTAGACAAGTAATTAAATGGACAGCAGATTATTCCTGATACAACAAAAAAAAAACACAAAATAGGAGCTTAATAATCCTAGAAAGTAAAACAAAGGGATTTTATCTAGCTGTAGCCTTTTCTGTATAACAAAGTTTCCTGGGTACTAACATGAAATTTGTAAGTTGTTTGTTTCAGAGTATATACTTGAAGTTGTAGGTCAGCTGCATAATCAATCAAAATTTAACTTCAAGAGAAGAACACTAAATGAACATGCTTAGGAACTGTAGTCATCTTTGACACTGATTAAAGTACATCCATGGATGCATCTAACTACCCAAATTGGCAACTACTTTTATATAGCTTGACCTCCATAAGCCAGATTACAATTTTAATGTCATATTTGTGGCTGATTTAAAGATTGTAATAACTTTTTAATTACTGATATGCTTATGATTGCATCATCTGATAGCTACTACCAGATAATCTTTTAAAATATCATCTATTGGTGTGTACCAGCATGTAGCCAATTTTGTCCAATATGTTGAACCACAAAGTACCCCCCCCCCCCCCCCCAACAATCAAAGCAGTGTCTTGTTAATTTGTTTATGTTCATTTACATTTTTCAAAAAAAATCTAACTGGAGTCAACATCATTTCTTTTACAGGAAAGTGAGACCGAAAATGACACTTTCTACCTTCCTCAAGGTCATGGCTTTGGGGCTATTAGAGTATGGATCAAATACTTTATTTAATAAAGAACAACATGTTGAGCTTCTAATTTTGAATTTTTAGAGCACTGATTTTTTTTTTATTTTCCATCTCTCAAATATTTCTAGGCCAGTTCTTGATCAGAATTTCTACTATATGGGGACCAACAACACAAATGCAAGCTTTGCTTCAGCCCTGTACAACATTTTACCTGCTATGACCTTTGTAAATGCAATTATTCTTGGGTAGATACTCTCTCTTTGATATTATATTTATTTTTCTTTACAAAATTTGTTCTATTTTTAGACAATAGATAAGAACAAAACATGAAAACAGTATTAGCATTGTATTTAATTTAAGCCTTGTGATGAAGAGACTGAAACAACCTGCCAGGACTCAAGACTGATCAACAGGATTATAATTTTTCTTTTCTTGAGGTACATACTATTTTGGGTAAAAGGCCAATGATAGGCCAGAAGTTGAGGGAGTAAAAAAGTACATGATTGCCCATGTCCAACAAATTCTAGCAACTCTTTTAAACTTATACTGTGCTGCTGCATGAACTCTAAGTGCCATATCAGTAGAAAATATTGTTGCCGTTAATATAAGCATTGCTGTACAAACTGTAATACTTTCAGACCGCTTGCATTGATAGGATTGAGAAAGTAGACATAAAGAGACGGCGTAGCCAAGCAAAGGTTGTGGGAACAATAGTGACCGTAGTAGGAGCTCTGCTCATGATACTTTACAAAGGGCCAGTTGTTGAGTTTATCTGGAACAAAGGTCGTACCAGTCACGAGGCAGACGTGGGAAGCACAAATGCACATCACTGGCTTATGGGAGTGTTCATGCTGTTGTTCAGTTGCTTCTGCTGGTCTGCTTTCTTCTTAGTACAAGTAAGCTCCTAAAAATTACAATACTAATGCAGAAAATAGAAACTTCTGTTCATGAAAGTGACATTTGGGTGCTCATAAAGGATAACCTGTTTTAGGTACTTCCATAAAGGGTAAGTTCTGTTTGCAATGACTAGCTTCATAATATTTTTCATTTTTTTACAAATCAAGCCAAAAAAGAAAAATTAGAAAGAAGTTTACAGACATGTTGTTGGTCTTGTAGATTGAATTTTGTACAGTTAAAGTGTCATTTGATATTATACAAAGGTCATTAAATATGGATGATTGCAATTTCAAGTCAATGATTGGTAAGATTATCAAATTATTCAACCATTTCCTTTGTGTTGAACTTGAAATTAGAACCTCTTTTTGTCAAAATTGTCGAATTAATTCATTGTTGATGGATCTATCACCCTTTCTTAAATAAATTCTGAATATAGTCTTATTATTCTGCAAACATTATAATTTTTTTCTTTTTTTTTAATATGAGTTGCAGGGCACATCTTTCATTTTTTTTAAAAAATAGAAAAATAAAAAATTTTGACATATGACAGCATGAGTAGTCGTTTCTGACATTTACTAGCATGGTCTGGAATTTTTTTTCCAGGCTAGGTATGGTGGCCTGGAAAAAATGTCGGACCAGGGTTTTTTTTTAATGGCTGGACTTGGCCTGGAAAAAATTCCGGACCAGTTTTTTTTTTTTACAGTAGAGGATTACCATTCAAACATTTATTTTTTTCATGTTATCACACTAATTGTATTTATAAGTAAATTAAAATAATTTACATTGTTCTCACACTAAACAAAGTAAACCAATTACCACTAAAAATTAAACACGAAAAGTTCATACAAACATAAAAATTAAGCATGAAAAATTCATACAAACATGACAAGTACATAGAAACAAAATTTAATATTTATGTTTGTATGAACTCTTTGTGTTTAATTTTTAATGGTAATTGGTTTTCTTTGTTTAGTGTTATAACATGGTAATTGTTTAATTTACTTATAAATGCAATTAGTGTGATAACATGAAAAAAAACAAGTGTTTGAATGGTAATTCTCTGCTGTTAAAAAAAAACCTGGTCTGCAATTTTTTCCGGGCCAGGTTCAGCCGTAAAAATAAATAAATAGAAAACTGGTTCGAACGGCCCGGAAAAAATTTTCCGGACCATGCTAGTAGATGTCAAAAACATGAACTTTTTTTTCATTTTTCTATTTTTTTTAAAAAATGCACATTTTTCTATGTAATATGCACTTTTAATTTTTAAATGCAGTGCATCAGTTTGTTACACTATTTTTGTTTTCTTTTTCATTATTACAAACCTTGAGCAATAGTTTGATGAGCATGGCCTTTATTTATGTATGGACTGACAATTTTTGACCTGGCCTGGGGATGTTGGGGTCAGATCCAAGTTTAGCTTCTTCTGACTTGTGGGCCTTGCTTAACCTGTTCTGACCCATTAACCTGAACCAATTAAGAGAGTTTTACATGTTTATGAAGAGTGGGGTGTGGCTTGTAGGGAAGACATAACAAAACAAAACTCATGCTAATCCAGGGGTGAGGACATGGGGTTTGAGCCCAGTAAAATTTGGTACTTGTCCTCTTTGACCTACTCAACTACTTTATCTGTAGTGAATTTAAAGACAATTAATTACAGAAGTTCTATTTTCATACTATGTGGGTCAAGAGATGGCTGGAATCAACCAATGGCAGGTCCAGTCTGGTCCAACCAAATATAATGGAAACAATAGATAATTTGCCAACCTGGGTGGACCCATTGCTACCCCTGTGGGTTTGTCCCTTTGTTATCCAGACTTGCATTAATAACCTGTTGCCTTTGTTTACCTTAGCAAAAAGGTCTTTATTGTTGGTTTGGTTTTCTGATACTTTGGAAATACAATCCAGTCAAGTTTCAGTTCTTTTCTGTTGATGAATTTCAGCAACTTTCCTGCACAAGTGATTTTATTACTGTTGTACATCTGTTAGAGTTTTGATGGACACTTGTAATTTCACTAATTTACAATTTGAGATTATGCTATAATTTTTTTTTATAAATAACTTTCTTTATTTTGGATAAGTGCAGTCACATACACTGAAGACGTACCCTGCAGAACTATCACTGACCACTCTGATATGCATGATGGGTTCAGTGCAGAGCGGGGCAGTTGCCTTAGTAATGGAAAGGGGTATGAAACCATGGGTCATTGGATTTGACATGAGATTATTTACCGTTGTCTACTCTGTAAGTTATCATGCAATTCTTGTGAAATTTCTAATGTGGTGATTTTGAACATTAAAGAAATTAACAATTCACTAGAATGCGGATGCATGTTTAAGCATATTTCTCAAAAACTAAGGTATTATTCAAATAAGAGTGAAAATAAATCTTCAAAAAATTTCATCTTAGTTTTGATCAACGAATACAAATACATAAGTTCACCATATAAACTGTAGCCAGCCTGACAAAATTGCTAACCATAAATTGATTGATAGAGTTCCAATTCATCTGATTGAAACCCTTACCAGATAGATGCTCTACAATTGGGACTCTATTAACTGTAGCCTTGGTTGGCAAGACTTGTTCTAAAAGAGCGCAAAACTTGGGGCATCTACTCCTGTAAAATCCATAAACTTTGCTTGCCCATAAGTTTATTATTGCCCCTTGTAAGCTATAACTCACTCTATACAGATTATATTCCTCTCACCATGAAGTATGTATAAATTAAAATCTATTCTACTAAACCAAAGATTTTAAATGGAATGTGTCTACCTAAATTCATTACTCTAGAGTCGTGCATGAAAATAGAACTTGTAGTGAAGGAAGAGTACGTAATAATTGAAATTTAGATTCCTGCCAGACGGTCACTTCCTGCTTGTTCAGAGATCTTTGACAAGTTGATCTAATGGAAATGTTGTCAAGGACCTCAGT
The DNA here is from genome assembly GCA_037127355.1 of Schoenoplectus tabernaemontani. NCBI lineage: Eukaryota > Viridiplantae > Streptophyta > Magnoliopsida > Poales > Cyperaceae > Schoenoplectus > Schoenoplectus tabernaemontani. The sequence goes on along the minus strand of CM073743.1, from coordinate 16,393,088 downwards.
AACTAAGAGCACTTGCATATTTTTTTATGGAGAGCTCTATCATGTGTGTGTGTGTGTATAATGACCTCTTTTCATATTACAACGGGTATTGCTATATAAATATTTTCACCACCATTTATTTTAATTTATTTTCTTGACTATTATAGGGAGTGATGTGCTCTGGCATAACATATTATGTTCAAGGCCTAGTGATGAAGGAGAGAGGTCCCGTATTTGTTACAGCCTTCAACCCTCTCTGCATGATCATTGTTGCAGTACTTGGCTCCATTATTCTTGGTGATGAAATCACCTTGGGAAGGTACAAATAATATCCATACAAACTCATTTACTTCCCTATTAAATAACATATATGCATACCCATTTACGTTTGATTATACAAATTTTCATTTTCATATTTCAGTAAGTATAGCTGAATAATACATTGATAATTTGAGGCTCAAATAAGATTGGTAATTATAATGGAACAGCTAAGATTACCACGGTAAAAAGCTGAATTTTAAATTTTCTCTTGCATTATGGATGAATCCAACAGGGTGATCGGCGCAATTATCATCGTTATTGGTCTTTACTCATTGATCTGGGGGAAAAGTAAGGATCACCTTGTGCAACCATCGGATGATCTACCAATGACTTGTGATGGAGTGGAGAAATCGAAGGTTCTAGCAGATGCCACCGTTTTAGAGATGCCTTTTGCGAAGAATCCTTGAAAGTCTTCTCACGGCCTTATTTTCTATCAGTGCTGTGTAGTTGTACTGCATGCAACTTCAGCAATGTTTAAGTGTACATTGCCCATTTCCTGGTCTTTCTCTAATTATTAAAGACAATGTATTAATTAATTATGTCACTTATTTGTGACAGTTATGTCTATATAAAATATAGCCTATTATTAGCACTAATCTTGTCATTGTACATGTTATTATAATAACAAGTTTGTTTGGTATATAAGTTATCTTGATGGAACCTAATAAATAAGTCAAATTTTGTTGAAGTCAAATAAGAGATGTTCAGCTCAAAATGGATTTCGATCTCTCCTATTTACAATCGATTCTGGATATCAGAGGGTAGCTACTAGGAGTGATTTGTTTTATGAAATGAAACAGTACAGCTTGCTCCCCTCAAGAAACAAAGCATCGATCTCTTAATTCTTTTATCGGAACGGTTATTTAGGTCATATTACTTCATACTACTTCATGAACGGTTATTTAGATTTTCGAAATTTCTGATTTTATTTTTTATCTTTTATTTTAATTTTTGTTAGCCTTTCATATAACTCCCTCTTTGAGTTTTTCTTTCCTATGTTGTACCAATGACTTTTGGTATTACCAAATTAAATAGGGGCTTTCACCTTTATTTTTCATCAAAAGAAAATCATATTACTAATTTATCCATAGCAGCGAAACCAATGTGACTAGGGGTATCAATTTTTATCCGATCCGATTGAACTTGATCCGATCTAAAAATAAATGGGTTGGGTATGGGTTTAATTTTTTTGATCCGAATCGGGTCGGGTTCGGGTCAGGATCAACTCGACTTGACCCGATTAATTATATTTTTTAAAATAATTTTGCGATTTAGTATTAATTAAAGCTTAAATATACATTAATTAATATTAATTATAAAATAATTAATATTTTATTGCTTAAAATTATATATAAATATTTAATTATTTTACACGAGTTGGGTCGGGTCGGGTATGGGTCAAAAAATTTTTTGATCCGAATTTAATCGGATCGGATCAAAAATAATAATAAAATAATGTGACCCGATCCGAACCCGAACCCGACCCATTGACACCTCTAAATGTGACTAATATTGCTAACATATTTTGCAATCAGAATTTAGTTCATCTTAATTTTTGTGTATAAGTCCACTTATTTATGCATCTTATTGTGTCATTTCCTTGCATTGGTGTCATATAAGCTTCATGGATTTATTATTGATTATTAATTAATAATTTAATACCATAAAGCCGCCAAAGCTTAAGTGTAGTTTGTGACTCATCAGTCACCACGCGGTTAAGCTTTGGGAGACACAAGAGAGTTCCAGCTGGATGCTGGTGGCTTTCACAGGTTGTGGGCCCCCTTGCCTGCCTCCTAAAATTTATTCTATGTTCTCTGTTATCTATTAGATCGCACCCGTTTGCACTTTTTTCAAACGTATATTCATGTACATTTCATATTAAGTAATTATTAAAATATGAAAATTATAAAACAACTAGCGCCAAAAAAAAAGTGCATGCGGGCCTGCAAAATTGTGTGAAAAAAGTTGCAAATCATGATGGTAATGCTAAGGAAGTCATGAGTTAATAATGATTTTCCAAAAAAAAAAAAAAAAGAAGGAATTTCCCTTCGTCGTTTTTTTTAAAAAAATTTGTCATGACAGTAAACAATGACTAATCACTTGCTCTTCTTTTAATTGAAACGGGCTAATATTTCATAACTTCTTGTGTGACGGAATAACTGGGTGGGGCATTTAATTTCTAGGAAACATACGCACCTTGATTTTTATTTTGTTTTGGCCCGGTTGAATTCACATTAGCTGCCATAATTGGTAATTGCAACAATCTGTCATTATTTCTATGTGTGACGAGACTCATCAACATAAAAATTAAAAAAACATTCTTTAGAATTATATCGGACCGTTTAGATGGTATGACAACAAATACAGATCCTAGCACGGTTAATATACTGAATGGAAGGATCTCTTGAAAACTAATTATTTTGATAATTTTTACAGTCAATTTCATATAAATTTATAAAAAATCTTAAAAATAGAAAAATTAGTAAATATATTTTTAATTTTATGAATTAATTATCTCGAGTTTGGTGCTATTTGAGTGATATTTGTTGTTCCATCAAATGTCATAAAAGTTATATGATCACTTTAATAGTTTAAATTTAATATTTTTTATGGAATATCAAATGACACTCAAATTACATGAAATTTGAAATACGATCAATCTAGAAGTTTAAGAATATCTTTATAATTTTTTATTTTAAGGATTTTCTATTAATTTATATGAAGTTGATTATAAGGTTGTCAAAATAAATAGTTGGCAGAGATTTCATCCAATACTAAAAATCTAAAACTTAAGCTTGCACCGGGTATTTTGAATATTCATTGATGAATTTTTAATAGTCAAATGATGTAATATTTAGCGAAAACATATGTAGATATATATTTGTTATAAAAAAGAGAAAAGAATAAGGTATCATTTGTGAGATTTATTAAGATATATTGATGATACATCACAAATTTCGTAATAAATATTGATATTGTTTTTTAGTTTGAACGAACAGATTTCAAAGCTGATGTTTGTAAGCTAATTACTGCTTATATATATTGTAAATATAATTGCATAACCAGAATCATATCTTACAGCTTGTACATTATTAAAAACAATGTGTTGTGGGAACCAAGTATTTTGGACATTGCAGAGGGGATGAGTTTGGCATCTATGGCAAAGCAGCTGGAGCACATGGGACCCAACCTCAGACCTCAGGAGGTGTCGGAATCCTATGCTCTAGTGAACTTTTCAATCTTAGTGTGAAAAAGATTTCATTTAAAGCCTCGCTTTAGTTTCTCTAAACACTCAACTCCGAAAGCTTCCTAGGTTTTGTCTAGATCCTTAATGAAGGGCCCCATTTTGTATGAAGTATGAACTCATTATATTGAGTATTGACTACCCATTAGGAACGAGAAGAAGGTTACTATTTTTTTTTAAAAAAAAATGCAACATGCTTCAAGGATGATTATTGATTATACATTCATGCTTATTTTCATGCCATGGGTTCTGCTGATAATGTGTGATTAGAAGAAACAGTATCAGCAAATAAAAGTATGTGACCATATATAGATAGTCACAAATGTGAAGCCACATTGTGCCAGGCTCTTCATCTGAGATTCTTAAAATATTTATTTCGATTATTAATCATACATTCAGGAGGCGCCACATCACTCGAGTACTTTGGATCATTATTAATCATACACTTCGACAGATATTTTGTTTAGTGAGAATAAAATTCAATGGGTGCGGTTTTAGTGCAGTCAATTGTTGGCTTCCCAGCTGTGTTTCTCTCTTCGGCGAAAAAAAAATTTGATCGGAGAAATTAATATTCTCCCATCAGAATGTGATTTTTTCATCGGAAGGTAATATCCTCCCATCTGAATATGAAGAAAAAGAACGATGGATTTATTTCTAGGATGGTGATATAATATCCCGGTTTTGTTCTGGTATCATCGATGACATGAATTTTATTAGAGAAATGGATCATATGTTACATCTGGTAAAAAAAATTGTACTGGTGAATATTTGATAAATTTAATAAAATAAAGATTTGACAAATTATCGATAAAATAAAAATAACCATAGTTAACAATATGTTAATATTTATTTATCAGTTGCATAGATTTTTAAGTACGAATATTCATTAACTAATAAGTAAAAATAAAATCTATGATATAATGAGTTACATAATTATATCAGTAGTCAACAATAATCATTAATTCAACAAAAAAAAAAAAAGACGACTTTATCGCCGATACATCAATAAACCGAGGGATAAAATTTAAGCATATTATATTTATTCTTATTTCTATTCCATGCAGCTCCAAACCACATGCCCAACGCATCTAGAAAACAAAAATTAATTTTGGACAGTAATACCCGTGATATGCACAGGTTACGAATGGATCCTTAAATCTCTACTACTAGATTTTTTTTTATTAACAAGTAATAAAGTTTTGCAAACTGGTAGCTGCTACCAGTTCTTCGAAAAAAAAAGTTATAAAGTTTGCGTGGTTTACACGTTCAAAAGCATCTGTATAAATGTTGTTCAGAAAATGTAATTGGCGTGTTTGTAATTGTGCCAACCAGGGGCCGCGGATGTACATCATCTGAAGATCAGATCATCTCTAAATTTTAAAAAATAGTATATTTTTATTAAATTTTTATTAACTTGATCTTCTCAAAAGATACTTATAATTAATTCCTTCTCTATCCCTCCTACCTCTTTTAAAATATACTCTTTGACACACATCTCTCATATATTTTTTCTCTATTCACCACTCTCGAAACATTATAATACATTTTCAAAACTCTTTCCTCTCTTTAGATAAATTTTATCTTACATTTGTCTCAATTTTTTCAAATAAAAATTAAAAAAATTGAAAAAAACTATAAAAAAAACATTTATTGATATATTAGAGTAATACTTTAAATTTTCTATATAAGATATATATGAGTGTTAATATAAATATCTCATTGCAACCTAACATAATTTAGAGTTCTTGATCCTTTATATTCTCTAGTCGCATAAGAGCGAAAAATAGGCTAATACGGGTCTTAACTACGTACAATATTATGCATGATAAAACTCTTGTGCAATTCACAGGAAGAGAAGGTCCTTAGCACACGAAGGGATCAAAGAAATGAAAGTCGGTAGCTGGAACTGGATCATAAGCAGATTTTAATTTCTAATCTCTTGGATTTATCTATATTATATTATAAAGAGTGTATGAGCTGAGTTTGTCCACTAATATTATTAAATAATACATAATTATCAAAATATTTATATTTTAATTTATGATTAAAATTATTGATTGATTGATTTTATAAAAATGAGTTTGTCCAACTCATTTTTTCTCTCCATTATGTTTGATATTTTTACTATACATCTATAGGAGGTTTAAATTTTTTTATATATTAAATAAATTAAACATCAATTATTATTTAAGTTTTATTAAAAAAATTATATTTTATACATTATTTTCTATTAAATAATAAACTAATTTTCTTTAAAAATTTAAGAGTCTATGATTGAACGAGATATGAATTTTGTTCAAGTAAAAAATATCATTTATTTATAATAAAATTAATGCTAAATATAAATATTTTATAAAAATAAGTTTTATATCAAATAAATTAAATATCAGCTATTATTAAATTTTATTATAAAAAAATATGTGTTTTACATCTATACTCAGAAAAAAAATATTATATTTTATACATTTACATAATAGATTAATTTTATTTAAAAATTTAAGAGTCTTGAAACTCATTTCAAGATAAATTATATTTAAATAAAATATCTTATTTATTTATAATAAACTTTGTGCTAGATATAAATATTTTAAGTGATCCGCATAACGGATTTTGTATTTAGTATCCAATTAGCTACTGAGTTTAAACTCAATAAATAATTATAATATGATTACTACACCTGGCCAAAATCCAGGATCCATCCCTATTGTCAACTATATAGCAAATTAAATTTAGATAAATTAAAAATGCATCTAATTGAAAAAAATATAGACAATTATTAAATATAGATCTAGAAAACATATAAAAATATTGCATATATATTTTAAACTCATGCAAAAAATTTGGATAAGCTCAGATATATAAACACACTATAACATTTATAATTAATGACTGTCATATTGATACTTGACAAGGCCTTTTGCAACCAATCGTGTAACTTTTCCTGCTGAACTCTATATATAATTAACCTTCCATGTACCCTCTCCTCTCTCCCTTCCGTAGCAAGTCACAGCATTTCCAAGTTAATAACAAGCATGGTGAAGTGCAAGAGCAAAACTCTCCCTTCTAAACATTCACACATAGAAGAAGACAGCACAAACAACAGAAATGGTGTTGCAAAGAGGCCATTCAAGGGAGTGCGGATGCGAAGCTGGGGCTCGTGGGTCTCTGAGATTAGAGCGCCCGGCCACAAAACCAGGATCTGGCTTGGATCGTACTCAACAGCAGAAGCTGCCGCGAGAGCATATGATGCTGCATTGCTCTGCTTGAAGGGTTCAGATGCTTTGTCGGGGCTCAACTTCCCTGTTGCCGCCGAAGCCGACATGCCATCTAATGTTGGTAATTAGTTACTCGGTCGGCTGACCGTGAAGTACTCGTACACATGAATATAACATTAGAAGAAGAGTTTAAACTTTTCATCGTCTGATTGTTTTTGGAAATGCTTATCAAATATCAGTAAAATGCTTATACTCTGAATTTCAATATAGCCAGCTCAAGTGGTCACGCCGTGCATGTGTTACAAATACTCACTCTTGCCAATCGTTGTACATAGAGCTTCATTCCGATATCTAGATAGGGTCATAAAAACATAGTTTAATGCCGAAGAGAGAAGATTTTCCCAGTGGCATTGATTGTGTCCTTTTCCAATTAGTTAGTGAAATTAAATAATTTGTTTAAATTCTTAAGGTGAATTTACAAGTTCTAGTGATATAGAGCTTCATTACTGTCAATGTGACTCCAGCACTGCATAACTTGATTAATTTTATACTAAATTGAACTCATGATTAAGATGATCACATTTTCATGTCATTTTAACAGACAAAAATTCCGGTTCGATGTCTCCAAAATCCATCCAGCGAGTTGCCGCAGCCGCTGCTCATTCCACTACCGCCACCCCGAGTTCATCCTCATCAGTGAACTACCCTGCCACCACATCACCTCCATCTCCATCTATGACAAGCTCGGTCGAGCAAGCATATGATGAGAGCTTGTGGGTCTCCAATGGGTGTCTCCAATCCCCCAAATTCTTTGATGATAGGGCAAGCATGAATTTCTTCCCATGGCCGGAATGGGATGATCAGGATTATGAGGAGAATGGAGATTTCAATCTATGGAGTTTTTCTTAAACTTTAAATATCTTCTTATCATTGATTACGTCATTATTTAAAGGAAATATATAAAATGCCCTCCACATTGTCCCCATCACTTCCCACCGTAAATGAAAAATGAGCCCTTTTAAATACCAGGGCATTTTTGTTTCTTATAATTTTCCTCATTTTTTTCAGCTTTTCTAGGATTTTTAGACTAGACTTTTTTTTACTGACAACGAGAGGGATAATGATTGCATTTTTTTTTTTTTGAGTTCTTTGTTCAATTTGTTTTTTTAGATTAGCATATGTTTTGTTATTTTTGGTGTTATTTTTTGTAAAAGAGAAATAATTTGTGTCTTTAGAATGAAATATGTTTTGTTATCTTTGGCATTATTTTTGTAAAAGAGAAATAGTTTGTATACATATGATTTATATAAATTTTGTTTCAAAGTGGGCTAGTTAGCGACCCTTTTTTGCACATGGTATTGATCAGAGATGCATGTTGATATTCATAACTTACATGAGAAGGAAAGACTGGGCTTGAGGTAGATTGTTCAGCCTTTATTCCTACAAGTAAACTTGGATCTCAAGGAACAAATGATAACAAGTATGGATAGTTCGGAGCACTTTCTCTGCTTGATGATAACATATTTTATGTCTCTAAAATCTAAAGTGTGCTTCGACATAAGTTTGACAAATGGCAACCATGCATTCCTTGATGTTCTAGCAAAACTCCAATGTTGTAAAGAGATAGTTTGACGCATGCAAGGACTGAAGCTAGCAAACTCTAGAGTTGTAGCAAATGCTTCCATTTTTTCATTTAGCAATCAATAGAGAGATGTCTTGACTCTTGAGAAATAGTGTAATTAATTCTGGCTTAGAAGGGGTTTATAGTCTTTAAACCTACAAATTGGCACTTAAATGGGCCTATCTAGTTAAGCGGGTTACTAAAATAAAGCTCAAGTAACGCAATAAAATAGCTTACAACATGAAGTATGGATGCATCTAAAGAGTTATAATATAAAAACACCATAATAGGTGAAATTCTAAATAGAAAATACGGTAGTGATAAATTACTACTTTTTTCTGTTTGGATATTTGAAGAGAAGCAGCTATAGCAACTTCAGAAATTATTTTTTTCCAACAGATTGAGGCAGTTTACAAAAATTATGATTGTTGTTCCTGCTGAAGTCCTGATGTTTCCCTGTTACTATACAAGATTAATATGAATGGAACTTTATGAATTGCAACGCTTGCAATTTGAGGTTCAATGAAACTAGACTAAGGATGTCTATTCCATGAGTCGGCCCATGTATAAAGCCCATCCACCCAAGGAACATTTCCCGGGCTGGACCTGGACCTGGACCTAGAGGGATGAAAATTTGTTGATATGTTTACGGAAATGTAGTCTATGTAGCAAAGGTACTTGGGGGGGGGGGAGCTAAAATTATTCTATCTCATGAACAAATCCTAGGTGAATGTTAAAAAGGACATGCATCATATTTTTACTACGAAATATCTTATTAAACTTAGTCAATTATTTCTTATCCTAGTATATTTTCTCATTTCAATACACTCTTGAATTGCTTAATATATCTTCATATGCCAATTTGTAGGCAGAATTTTATATTATTTAGATGATTAAAAATTACCTGATTTAAACATTATGAATCATTCAAAGAACGTGAAAAATCTGAAGTGAAGAATTAAGACAATATTTAAATTTATAAGTGGAGAATTCAGACAGTATTTAAAATTTGTAAGTGGAGAATTTAGAAAATATTTAAAATTTATTAAATTTAATACAAAAGTAGAGGTATTATTATTTAGCTAGCAAATACAATGGGATTACTCGCGTGCCTCCAAGCTCATTCTATTTTAAAATATTTTTTAACGCCTTATACAATGGGATTTAACCACAAAAATATATTATTTTATATTTTAAATGGGATGATGGAAGAGATTAAATGGTTGGTTCTCTTGACAGAATAAGAGAGGGGATTAAGTTTTTAAGCCTGTTCAATTTAAACTCTTAAGTTAAAAACTAATTTTCTTCTTCTTTGCTTCCCCTCACTCTATTTAAGGTGTGCTTCAGCGACAAAGAGGGGAGGAGACGGAATGTAAGGAAGAAAGGACGGATGAGAAAGAAAGGGTTACCCTCTAAATCAGGGATCCTAATTCACTGATATATTGTACTGTGTGCGTAGCACATGGATCATTGGATAACTTTATAATTTGTATATGCGTATATCACGAAGTGATCCGATCCACATTCTACACAGCATGGTGCAACGCAACATTAAATCATAGTTCTCTAATCAAGTGTAGATATTAGAGAGGAACTCTATTTAATTTTGTACCTTGTCTTCCCTCCTCTCCCATAGATTACCCTCTGAAATTGAAGATTATGGAGCAAGTAAACATAACTTGGGCAGTTTAGTCACCCCTCCTCTCTCATTCCTTTCCCTTTTGTCCCCATTTATGGAGCACGTTGTTAATCTCCTCTACTCAACTCGAGAGCATGTCCTTAGAGTGTTATTGTCAAAATAACTCATTGTCAATTCCTCCCCTAAAAGATTTAATAAGGTTGTCATTTTGTCAATAAAACCCTTTTAGTTGTTTATCTATCTATATTGTATTGATAAGACAGATATACATAAAGATTTGTCATTAATTTATTGGATATAAACATGAGTAAGAAGAAAAATCCGTCAACATATCTTATTATATGTGTAAGAGCTATTTCATACTCATTATACGGTAAATAATATATATCATAATTTTTAATTTGATATTTAATTATAGAGTATATAACTATCATTATTATATACATATCATCATTGTTATTATTATTTTATATACATTACTCTGTATAGTGTAATTTAATTGTAATTTATAACAATATTGATTTATATAAAATTCTAATTTATATTTTTCAATAAATAATAAAATTGATTGATAATCATAATTTCATATATTATTATGTTATGAATATATAGTATGCAAAGTAATACATTTATTTATTTTTTTATTGAACTGTTATTGAATTAAATTAATTGTTAATCTTGGCAGATAAATATAGAATATGAACAAGATAAAATGTAATAAATAAAAATTAAATATAAGTTAAATTAATTTTAAACGAGAATGATTATGAATATAAAAAATATTCAATTCGAGTCTTTGGCACTAAGATTTTATGTTATACCGTACTGGATTTGACTTGTGGACCAAGTGCTTGTAAAGTATATCAGTTTTTCACGGAGAATCCACATCATTTGCGGAATTCAACAGCTTTTAAATTGTCAAATTAACTATTAACTATTCTGATTTAATAATAATAAATTCTTTCATGGATCAAAATTTGTTTGTGTTTAAAGATGCACCCGAAAATCTGCGCAGACGATACGCGTCCTCTTCACCGAACCCACCCTCCCCGCAAAACGCACGAACCGAAAACAGAAAAGACAAAAGAGCCAAATTCAACAAGTAACGCTCTTAGGGTGTCAATGGGTACGGTACAGATCGGATGGAGACATTTTCATTATCATACTCATGTTAAATTATTTTTATCCATATTTTACTCTTACCCATTAAAATTACACTTACTCATACCCTACTTTTACCCGTTAAATAAACGGTTAACGAAACGATAATAGATGCTAACGAATAATATTAATGTATTACTTAATTTATTATTATTTATAAAAAAAATATATGAACTCATTATGTTCATACAAATACATATCTATTTTACTAGTATAAAATAAAAATATAATTATGCAAACAATTCTAATTTGAGTCATTTTAAAATAAATAAATTAAAATAGCACTCATTATGTTCAGATCTTTTCCTGCACGAGGTTGTCCTTCGGCTGATTTTGATAGGGAAGCTAATGGGTGCACGGGGTATCTACAATACCGTTCAATTCCCCATTCGATTGTAATTATTCTTCTTTCCATAATATGCATGTTTTCTATTTGTTTTTTTTTTAAATAACTATAATATGTTGTTTTAATTTTTCAGGCCAAAATCAAGCAGCATTTCGACTGATGGGGGCTCTCCTCCAAAGCGTTAGGAACAGAGTTAGGTTCCATTAGCCAATGTAATTTTACCTGTAGTTCTATTTATAGGTTGGGGATCACTTGACAATGGTTATTTTGACAATCTTGATAACAGATTATTAAAATATATCAAAAAAATTCTTAAAAATGATTTTTTTTAAAGATATGTTTTTCTACCTATAGATTGATGATCATTCAAATTCCATACAATTTCATTATCGCTTGATACTCCATCAAAGACTTAGAATTTTATATAATTTACAACGGTTCTAATTTAACAGTCTTTGATGAAGTATTAAACGATAATGAAATTGCATGAAATTTAAATGATCATCAATCTATAGATAAAAGAAACGTCTATAAACTCTTTTTTTTATTTTTAAGCATTTGTTTATATTTATTTAAGAATTCGTTGTCAAGTGATCCCCGCCCATATATATTATAATCCTAGTGTTTAATTTTGGATAAGAAATATAAAATATTGTGTATATGATTTTGTCTCCATTTATAGAAGTTTTTGTTTATATTGTTATTATCATTTTTTTGTGAAAAAACTTCTTTGCCCAATCTATTTGGTGTGTGTGCACGATCTGTCGCTCAATGACTATTAGACTCATTTTATGTGGCTAGCTGTTTGTATAATGATGAACTAAAGTATGGATCTAAAGACTAATTTCATATGCGGTCATGATAATCCTTTTGTGAAATTAACGATTTTAATCTATACTCCAAATGCAATCTTTATATCGCTTTTCATTCTATAAAAAATTAAAACCAAAAGTATTTGCTCTTCATGATGGTTATCTTGATAATTTTGACAATAAATTTTTAAATCAATACGAAAAAATCTTAAGCATAGAAAAAAAATTATGGATATTTTCTTTTACTTAATAGATTGATGGTGATTCAAATTTTATGCAATTTCATTATTGTTTGATAGTTCATCAAAGATCGTCAAATTATAATTGTTGCAAATTGTATAAAATTTTGATAGTCCTTGATGGAGTATCAAATGATAGTGAAATTATATAAAATTTGAATCAGCGTCAATCTATAAATAGAAGAACATATCCATAAGGTTTTTTCTATTTTAAATTTTTTTTTTACTATTTATTTAAAAATTTATTGTCAAGATTATCAAAATAACTCATTATCAAGTGATCTCCACCCTTTAAGATTTACTTTATTGTATTTAAAATAACATTAGTCTTATTTGTTATGGAATAGATTCAATACAATAACTATTTTTCAAAAAATATATATATATAAATTATAATAAAAAAATTCTTAGTTCAAATATCAAACGATCAAGACATGAAATATATCACATCTTCAAAGGTGACATTATAGGGCAGAAGAGCAGTGATATAATAATCCTGCATTTGCCTCCGGTACTATGTGATATGCTGGAGCTGGATTCATTATTATAATATTTTTTAGGTCAGTCGTTAGCTTTTCAACGATATATAGTATAAAAAATAACTCTCAGAGATGAGGAAGATATTATTGGAGCTTTGGTTCGACCCATGTTTTTTCGTTTTACTTTCAAATCTAAATTGAATAACAGTTAGAAAGCTGTTAAATTAATTAAGATAGTTGAGGTATAGAAATTGAGTAAACTCTTCTCATAAAAGAAATAAAGAAAATATTTTATTAATTATTTTGGAGGGAAAGTAATAGATGTAATATGGAGAAAGGGGAGGAAAGTGCTCATACGAATGTTTAATTGAATAATTTGGTGAGAAGAACGATTTATTTTAACATATCACCTTGATAGGACTAATGATAGCGATAGTCTATAAGAGCTCGGACCTTGAATTCGATCCGGACGATCTTTTAAAAAATCCAATCCTTACTCAGTCCTTAAAAGTCCGAATTGACCTTTTTTAATGTTAAGGGTCGGACTCAATCTTTAAAAAGCTGACTCTTCTAACTCGGTCTTTATCAAACTCGATCATTTCCGACTCTTACCCGATCTTTCTCAAATCATTTCTTTAATATTTTATATTATATAATGATTACACTTAAAAAATAAAAAAACTAAACTAAAATGATAAAATAGAAGAATATAATTTAATATTATTATATTAATATAAATTAACTTTAAAATATATATATATATATATATATATCATTTAAATTATGTTAAGAATTTAGTTATGATATTATTATATGAATAAAAGAATTAATATTTTTTAAATTTATAAATGTGAGCAATATAATTTAATAGACATTTTGGTATATTTTTAGTCATATCGTTTAACTCGAAAATTTAATCAGTACAAGATTAATTTCTCTAAAACCATAATAATTATATCTATCATTTTTTATATTTTGATTTCTTTCAGAAACATAACATATCAATTTCAAAAATTCATATTATGAAGATTAACTGCTGAAAATTTTTAAACATTTAGATAGCTTTTTAATTATAACTTTGTATTAAAAAATCATATTAAGATGAATTAAAAATTTATAGATTCATAACAATAAAATCTACAACTTTGATATTTTAAGTTTTCTCAAATTCATAATCTAAAATGCTTAAAAATATATATTTCTCAACCGATTTTAAAATACCGCACTGTAGGATTGATCTAGACGGGCCAGGTCGGGCCAAAAAAATTAGCCCATAAACAGAATGGGTCAGAATTTTTAGACCCGAAAGTATAAACTGAACATGACGAATTTATAATTTTGATGAACAAAATGAGCCACAAAATTAATATTTACTCGCATACCGGTCCGTTACCGTCTCGCCTGTATATAAACTTCTAGGAAGCTTCTCCGCAGTTCGCACTCCACGGTGCCAGTCTGTCAGATAAGCACTCCGCATAAAATTTCCACAGAAGATCTCGCCCGTCCATTTCCCTAAATCTCCCCCCAAAACCAAAAGCGGAAAGCCCAAACGTCCAAAGGCAAAAGCAAAAGCAAAAGATACAACACAAAATCCCACAACGAAACTTTGGAGAAGGCAAAGCCCCAAACCGAACTCCCAATGCAGTAACTCCTCACTCTCCGCCTCTCCGGCCTCCATGTGTCCCTCCAGTCCCAAAGAGCCCTATCCATTCCCCCTCTCTACGGATACCCTTTCCCCTCCCCGACGAACCAGTCGCCAATTAAAACCAAAATCACAAGCCAATTCAAACAAATCTCGATTTGCGACCTCTCGTCTCACCTCCAACAACAGGAATGGCATTGTTTTCCCCAAGCGGCAGCGGCCCCCGCATCGACGAACCTTTCAAGCCCCTCTTTCTGGCCGTAGAGCAGCTCTTCAAGAGGAGGCCCGAGCTGGAGTGTGTGGAGACGAAGCGGAGAGAGAGAGGAAAGATCGAAATGCACTCGCCGCTCTTCTATGTGGCGTGCACGGTTGGCGGTATGTTGAGTTGCGGTCTCACGCATATGGCGATCACTCCTCTCGACCTGGTCAAGTGCAACATGCAAGTAAGTTTCTAATTTTTTTGTCAAGGGATTTTGTCTTCCCACATTACCTATTTTGTATTTTTGTTTGTTAAAGGATTCGTTCCTGAAGAAAGGAAGGTGAAGTTATCTGAAGATTAGCACTTAAATGGAGCATACTTTTGCTTCTTGATGTTTCTTGGATGTCAACTTAATTTGAAGTAGTGTTTTACTCTAGGAAATTCGTAGACGTAAAGCTTAATCATATTGTCCTTCTTTCCATGGGAAGGTGGTCCTTCCCTAATAGTCGCTAAATTTGGAAATCAAACTATACATGGAAAGAACAAGCGGATTAACTTGCGTACACAAATGTTACTATTTTTACCTCCATTAAACTGTTATTATCCTGATATATAATTTAGCTAAGTTAAAAGAATGATAGAGAAACAAGAATAGAAGGTTGTTACTGGATTAATCAATTCCATGCCATTTCTAATTAAAACTGATCTCCTTACAGATAGATCCTGTTAAATACAACAACATGATCTCAGGCTTTGTCATTCTACTGAGAGAGCAAGGTCTTAACAGTTTCTTTAAGGGCTGGGTCCCCACCCTAGTTGGGTACAGTGCCCAAGGTGCTTGCAAATTTGGCCTTTACGAATTCTTCAAGAAACTATATTCTGACATGGCAAAACATGGCCATCAGAATGTGGTGTACCTGGCGGCGGCAGCTTCTGCAGAGATGCTTGCTGATGTGGCACTCTGCCCTATGGAAGCTGTCAAGATCCGGGTTCAGACACAACCTGGATTTGCTATGGGTCTGTGTGACGGACTTCCCAAGTTCATCAAGTCTGATGGTGCTTTGGGGTAGGGATATCTTCCGAGCTGTGTAATTTTCCTTACATTTCTTCTGGTGTGGTTATTGTTGGTATTATCATATGAATTGAATAGCTAAGCCCATTTTACAGAATTCACAATTTACATTAAGTCTGATGGTGCTTTGGTTAATGGCTATTTTGTATGCTGTGACTTTCATTCAGCATGGCTTGTTCTGGAAATATTTTATAAATTGAAAGGATAAGTATACTGTACAGAATTCAAAGTTCATTTGACCGTATTTGCGAAACTGAACATGCAATGGTGCAAGTGCATTTGGTGTCCCAGCATAGAGGACTGCTGTGCAAATTTTTTTTCCCAATTGGCTCAACCTCTAAAAAAATATATTTTTTTTTGAATAGTCGCAACCACTATTTGCGACTTTGGATAATTGATCTCTGTTATTTTTGCCTTTTTGTTTACGAAACGCTATGTGAGTGAATTTCCATTTTTTGTGCTTCTGATACTAGATATTTGGAAAAAACCTTTTCTTTTCTGTGTATCATAAAATGGGATCATTTTGTTATTTCTTAAGCAATTAGGATCATTTGTACTTATTGCTTGGTCACCTTTTATAATGTAGGCTGTACAAGGGGCTTCTTCCTCTTTGGGGTCGACAAATTCCCTGTAAGTGCAACATTTTTCAATTCATTCATGATGCAGCATTAGTTTACATTCTCATGTAAAGAAATGATAATATCGGCACTGTAATTTTAATACATACACTGTCAAGGATAAGGCA
This sequence comes from Schoenoplectus tabernaemontani, assembly GCA_037127355.1. NCBI lineage: Eukaryota > Viridiplantae > Streptophyta > Magnoliopsida > Poales > Cyperaceae > Schoenoplectus > Schoenoplectus tabernaemontani. The sequence continues at coordinate 16,376,374 of CM073743.1, read as the reverse complement.
GTCAAAAATAAGGAATTAAAGATAGAATCTGATTAATTTGCAATTGGGAAACAATGGATGAGCCACACTTCCCTAATAAAGAGATTTTAAGTGGATAGTTTTATAAAGTGCCCTTCCTTTTGAGAAGTCAAGTCAAAATGCCTGCCTTTTTGTGGTAGATCATTATTAACGTTCAAACTTTCAGTTCTCAAGGGTTGCCCAACACTAAACTTGACGTTTCCTTGGTTCAATGATACATAAATTTTCTGTTGCTGGGGCTTTCTCTTTAGGCTGATGCAATAGAAACCACCTTAGTAACTTCTTTGTAGGAAGAGGACAACTAAGATAGTTATTTGATAAAAGCAAGGGATTGCTGTGTCATTCCAAAACTGATGAAGCCATGGGCTTTCAAGATCTTGAACTTGTGGTTTTGGTAAACCACCCAAGCATACAGATTCTTCTCGTTCCCAAATTTTGTTTGTGCCCCTTCTATAGTTAGATTATGGCTTTGTTGGTTAGGTTTCTGTTGTGCTATCTAATGTTCAGTCTTTACTATTAAATCTATTTTCAAAATCAGCAATCTTAGGGTCTATATCACCAAAACTAAAAGGTCACTATTATGCAAGCCCATTAGATCTCATGAACACTAGATCTGGAAGAACCATTGCTTGGTCACTTGGTTTCTTTGTATATAATTTAAACACTTAATGTCACTTGTTTTGTGTGCTTGACTTCAATGAATTTTCCTTGGTTTTCCTCCCTCATCACTAGAAATTAAAAAGTTTAATCACCCATATTTTGGTTCTTTACTTTAAAAATCAAACTTGTACTTCAAAACACATTTTTAGTCACAAATTAATGTTAGACTTTCAAAGTCATGAACTAATGTTATATTAAACAAAACTGTGAATTTAAGGCTTTGCTCAGTGTTCAGTAATGACCAAGTTAAACACCAGTCATTTGTTTATTAAACACCAAATTTTCTGTTATCAATTATTCTTTGTAGTAATATTGTATTAAAGTTTCCTTCCATTATGATATGCTAATTAGTTAGTTTATTCTTTGCCTTTTGAGTGAAACTGGGACTAGTGTAAACTGTAAAGATATTGAATACTACGATATTAAGAACCATTGTAAGAATAAACTTGTTGAATTTCAAAATGCATGTTTTTGATGATATCACTCGTTCGAAATAATCTAGCAGTTTTTTTTATATTTTAATATATAATTTTATATGTAAAATAGTTTTTTGTTTATGATATTTCTAACATCCTATTATTATTATTAGCATATTATCAGCACTATCATCATTATTATTATCATATTGTCATCATCATTATCATTATCATTTTCATTTATTATTATTTTCATTTATTATTATTATTATTATTATTATTATTATATTTTTTTCTCTCATTATCCTCATTATTATCATTGACATTTGAGATTTTTGATCTTATGCTTTCCTATTGGGTTTTATTTCTAGCCTACCCAAATTTATTTGAGATTAAAGGCTTTGTTGTTGTATATTTCTAACATCCACATATTGCAGAAGATTCTAACAAGTCCCAACATAAAATTAAAACTTGGCAGATACTATGATGAAATTTGCCTCTTTTGAGGCGATAGTGGAGACAATATACAAGCATGTGGTGCCCAAACCAAAAGACAAGTGCAGCAAGCCAGTCCAGCTGGCGGTCAGTTTTGCAGGTGGATATCTAGCAGGTGTCCTCTGTGCGGTTGTCTCGCATCCTGCTGACAACCTCGTCTCCTTCCTCAACAGCAGAAATGGTGCCACCATTCAAGATGTATGTTATCTCTAAGTCATACATTTAGGTTTTAATATGGTATATATGAAAAATTTGGTCCCAACTAGATTTTCATATGAAAAATATTTTGACCGGTTGGATCGACTATTTGTACTTTGAAGACGGAGAAACGGTCCGTAACACACGGGTCATTTGTGCTACGCGTAGCCAAACTCTATATATATATGTGTGTGTTATGGTGCTTTACAAAGTAAAAAATTCATATTGCTTTGGGGTGAGATATTTAATATGTTGAGGTCTCAAAATGGTCAATCTAAGTTGCTCAATAGTTTCGTCATGTCAAAATCATGTGAGATATTAAATCGTTAAGCATAGTAAACTAACTCCAAACACGATAAAAATTAGTATTTTACAAGATTATGATATAAAGATTTTATTGAGCGTATGAAAAATTAAAATTTAGACTAGTAGCGTTTCGGCCAAAGTGTTACCGGAAGCACAATAGACAAACTCTCTCTATATATATATAGAGAGAGATAAATACATTATGGTGTTTTGCAAAGTAAAAAATTTGTATTGCTTTGGCATCAAATTTCATATCCCGATAGTTTAAATGGTCAATCTAAGTTGCTCAATAATTTTTTTTATGTCAAAATCTTTTGGGATACTAAATTTCATGATTTTTTGAGTTTTCTAGCTATTTTTTAAAATAGCCTTGTTTAAGATAAGAAAATGGTTTATTTTATGGCTATTTTTAAAATAAATTAAAAAATAGTTAGAAAGCTTAAAAATCATGAAATTTAGTATCCCATAAGATTTTGACATAAAAAAATTATTGAGCAACTTGAATTGGTCATTTGAGCTATCAAGATATGAAATTTGATGCCAAAACAATAATAGGTTTTTGCTTTGCAAAACACTATAATACATCTCTCTTTAATTACTCATGCTTACAGTTTACATACTTTGGAATTTTAAGTACAAATTTGATGTACTTTGGAATTTTCACATTGATAGGCTGTGAGGAACCTTGGGTTTTGGGGTCTCTTCACGCGTGGCCTTCTGCTTCGAGTCATCATGGTTGGGACACTCACGGGTGCACAGTGGGGCATCTATGATGCTTTCAAAGTCTGTGTTGGACTGTAAGTGCTGATTCTATTGCTCTATGTACCAAACTTCTATTCGTAACTCAAAATGATGTATTCTGTTTTAGGGTAAAGCATTTTAGTTTGCTACTTTCATAACCCATGGCAGATTGCATTAGAGCCCTTAGTTTGAAGTTGATCGAAGTATGGTTATGGTGGCATCTGATGCAATGTGTTAATGAGCATCAATGCAATTTTGCCACCGTTGGGATCCATTGAGCTTGGCATCCTCAAGCTCATCAAAAGTTGTCAAGTAACAGTAAACTAGTCTGACTGTATTGTAACTGGAATAGAAATTGTTGTATAAAATTCTGTTTTATTTCTTTTTCAATCAGATGTACAGGTGTTTGTATATAGCTGTTGTAGACCAAACCCTAATCTAACCATAGTTACACATGAGTTAATTGTGGCTATGATCACCTTCAGGATACGAGAATCTGCCAGTGCATAGCGTTAGTAGTAACGTTAAAACCAGAATTCTGGTAGAGCTTGTTTCAGCCTCTTCTTGTGATCTCAATTTGGTTCTGAACTAAATGTATCTTGTTGTCGTCTAATAAGTATAGATCCAATTAATTGTGTTCTAGGGACAATCAAGAAAATTTTGCTAGAAGCCTAGAAATCTAACATGTAGTTTATTTTTCAGGCCAACAACAGGTGGTGTTCCAGCTGCCATTGGCTGTCCGACAGAGCATGAGGAACAGAATTAGGCTAATTTCAATTCTAATTCATTCTGTAGTCCTAGTTGTAGACATTGATTTGATTCTATTTTTTTTTTTTTGAAGAAGAAATTTTGAATTTGTATATATTCCTCTCTCCATTGATAGCAAGGTAGAGCACAAACTCAATATTTCTTGTCGTTTAGCAACAGTTTTAGCTTCAGTTGCTTCATCTTTTTTTTTTTATGACAATGGAGTACCAAATTTTTTTAGTTCTGCGCTTGGTTTTTTGTAATATTGGATCTCTTTTTGTCAAAAAAGAAAAGAAGAGAATTAATTTTTGTATTTCTTTCAACTATTGGGATTGAGTGCTTTAATCTCAGTTAATGAGTTATCAACTAACATCGAACACTCTTTTAGTGGCAACTTGCAAAATATGCACGAAAGATGGTTAAAACACATTTTATTGTTTATTATTATTACTATTATTGTTATATGTTTTGAAAAATATACCCAACGTCGTTCCTTTTTGCATTTTGTTTTACGTTTTGTCGTTCTCTGGCTTGATCGTCCTTTGAAATAAAATGAACTTCACAGACAAATGAGAAAAGGTATACTTTAGAAAGGATATGGCAATTTTTTTTTCCTTTTGCTTTTCCTATTTCTTCAAAATCCGAATTCTTGCTTGTGTGCGCTTAAGATTATTAATCCATCTGTTCTGTTTTACAGCTGCTTTGTGAAAAGTATTTATCTATTTATCAAATTACTAATTGTAAAATGTACATAATTATCTTACCATCTTCTTAGTAAGCGACTAAGCGGTAACTATATCACGGCAATTTCAGTAAATGATCTTTGAAAAAGTGTCACGTTTCTTTGCAATTATTTTCACAAATGGAATGACATCACTGCTCGTGTAATTATAAAATGTTATTCTGTGAACATTATTTTTTTCGAAATACTCTAAAATTGTTATATATTTCGGAAAATTATATATATATAATGAAGAAATTAATGAACAATTTAGATTGATTATTTGAGACCTCGAGATATGAAATTTCACCTCGAAGTAATAACGGTTTTTTATTTTGCAAAGCACCATACATAAGTTATCTCTCTCTATATATATAGAGAGAGTTTGTCTAGCATGCTTCCGTTAGCATTTCAACTCGAAATGCTAATGAGTTAAATTTTAATTTTTCATACTCAATAAAATCTTTATATGATAATCTTGTAGTATACTAATTTTCATCGTGTTTGGAGTTAGTTTACTATACTTAATAATTTTTAAAAAGTATTTTTTTGACATAATTTTTATTATTTTTCTATTATTTCAGGCTATCTTTTAAAATTCATTAAGCATAGGAAACTAACTCCAAACACGATGAAAATTATTATTCTATAAGATTATGATATAAAGATTTTATTGAGATATTTAAATTAAAATTTTGAATATGAAAAATTAAATTTTGACTCGTTAGCATTTATATATATATAGAGAGAGAGAGAGCTTGTCTATTGCGCTTCTAATAGCACTTCGGTCAAAACGCTATCAGTCCAAATTTTAATTTTTCATACTGAAAATTTTAATTTAAGTATTTCAATAAAAAAATTATATCATAATCTTCTAGAATACTAATTTTTATTGTGTTTGGAGTTAGTTTACTATGCTTAATGATATTTAGAAAGTAAGCATTTTTGACATATAAATTTTATTATTTTATTATTATTTTAGGTTTATCTTTCAAAAAATAATTAAGCATAGTAAACTAATTCCAAACACAATGAAAATTAGTATTCTACAAGATTATGATATAAAAAATTATTGAGCTATTTAAATTAAAATTTGGACTGATAGCATTTCAACCGAGAAAGCACAATAGACAAACTCTCTGTATATAAGAAAATTTGGTATGTAAATTCAGATCTCGTTTTTAGATTCAACTAAAGATTAATTTCGTCAGATTGAGATATATATAGAAGAAAATTTGGTATGTAAATTCAGATCTCGTTTTTAGATCCAACCAAAGATTAATTTCGTCAGATTGAGATTGGAACCAAATACGGTGTTTTTAGACTAAACGCTTTCAAGTGACAAGTACCAACAATTTCGGCGTGGAAGACAGATATTGGATAATAAACGTGTCACTGATTCTACTAGTTTTTTTTTTTTTTGTGTCGATTGTAGATCTTTCGGCCAAATATAGTACCTCTAGAATTTGTCATCTGGAATACTCTAATATAAATCGGATGGACTGTACGTGCTGCACAGAGGATATGAATTTTACATTACAAGAGTAGATGTTATAAAATTGTTGACTTTTTCAATCTATCGATATCCGGCATTAAAATATAGTAGATCAAATTATCCTGGAAAATAATTAGAGTTTTTTTTTTACTCTTTGTAATCTTTTTTGGAGTTTTTTTAATGTATTTTTCTTGTAATTATTTTAATCGACAACAATTGTATTATATTTGAAGGACGCATCTTTATTATGTTATAAAAAATCAGATTTTAATAAATTAATTATTACAGTATAATTTATGAGTCAGCTATAAACAAATCGAACTAAATTAAATTCGAGCTAAATTGAACTCAAACTAAATTGAACTCGAGCTAATTAAACTCTACATGAACTCACTTATTTTAATTTCAATTATAAAAAAATAAAAAAATCAATTTTTTTCACTCTTTTTCTATTCCTCTATTCCATTCAATTGCCCAACGAGCCAAAAGGATGTACTATTGTTTCCGATTCTAGAGGCGAGTATTCTAGATTAATCAGATTAGTTGCTCATTAAAAAAAAGGATGAATTTCTTGTATGCCTTCAACTCTTATCCATTTTCTCATTTCTCCCTCAACACTTTAAAATCTCCTACTTACCCTTCAACTCTTATTAATTTTCTTATTTACCCATCTAATTATTACAATACATTTAATTATAATTATCTTTTTCAAAATTTATGATTAATTATTAATTATTTCTCTAAATACGAAAATATCTTTTTGTACTATTTAAGGTCTATTGACAAATTGTTGATAAATAAAATATAATAAAAATAGTGAAATCATCAACGAAAAAGTCCTTGTTAAGTGTTGACATTAGATACTTGGTACATGAGAACAAACACGCTCCTTCTCAGTTCACTCAGATTTTCGCTCTCTCATGTTCTAGTTGTAGTATAATTCACATCACAGCTAAATAATAGTTCTTACTTTTTTTCAGTTATAGTTCATTCAGGTTTCTTTCTTACTTTTTCATTGATGATTTCACTATTTTTCATTGTATTTTGTTTATCAATAGTATGTCAACATGTCTCAACTGGTACAAAAGGTATTTTTGTTTTTAGAGAAATAATTAACAATTAATTATAAATTTTGAAGAAGATAATTAAATGCATTATAGTAATTAGATGGGCAAATAAGAAAGATTAATAAGAGTTGAAGGATAAAAAATTTTAGGAATATTATTATCATCCCCAGTCTTTTATCCCCATTCGTTGTCCCCAAGCGAAAAATTTTCATTTTAAGCATTCAATTAATTTTTTATATGTTTTCGACTTTCCATTTTTATAACTGCATAGCACATTAATAATTCAAAAAAAATTGAAATTGAAATGGCGTCTTTTTAAGAAAATTAGAGAGAGTTAGCACTTGATAAAAACTATCAAATTTACTTATATCTATTATACTGTGCTATTTATATCAAGTGTTGTGATTATTTATTTGTATAAATGATGGAATTTAACCACCAAAGTCGGTTGATGTATATAGCAAAAATTAATAGATATAAATAAAATTGATAGTTGATGCCAATAGATACAACAATTACCAAAAACGTAGATATAAATAACATGGATATCAAATAACAATATTTTTAGTTATTAGAATTTTAGTAACTGTCACAGTAAATATAAATAGGGACAACTAAAGATATAAATAATGTCGAATGAAAATCAATTGATGGCGCGATGATTTTTTGTGTCAAATTTATTGTTGCTGTAAATAATCCAAACATTTATGGTCAATTAATATAAACTAATGGTTGATTATAAATTAATCGATCAGTTGCCTAGAAACAGAAAAAATAGTGAATCTAATTGATGTCGCTGAGATTGCATGTTATGGTCACAAAAAATAGCATTTTTTTTGTGCAAAATGATTGCAGTTACGGTCAACTCTCGAAGATTCAAAATTTTTATTTGTCTCTGCGATTATGGTCAAATCGCGAAAGACTTTTGGCGTTTCAACTGCTAAATTCGCGGGAGTCAATGTTTGAGAATATTTGTGGGGATAAATGCTTGGGGATTATTATCAGCCTCCAAAATTTTAAAGTGTTGAGAGAGAAATAAGAAAATGAATAAGAGTTGAAAACCATACAAAAAATTAACCCTTAAAAAAAAAGTGGACTGCCCCGGTCGTCGCATGTTTCATCTCCCAGGACTTCAGAGAACAAAGGCGTAGACCAGGAAAGCCCTTTCGGGTGGTGATTGGTGAAATCATGGCTTATGTCGAGAGAGGTACGAGGCTTCTACGACCTTCATTTACTTTTTTTCTGTCAATTTTTTTTCCTTCTTTGTGCATATGAAATTCGTCCTAGTTCTTTCGTAATTGTCGTAATTCGAGATTTCTATCTGATTAGATCTAATTAGAAGATTGAAAGTGTCAATCGCTCAATCTAATTAATTATAGTCTGAATTCATCTTACTTTATCTTTTGAGAAGATAATATTGTACCAATCGCTTGGGATTCCATCGTTTCTTTCTGTGAATTGATTACCGGTTAAAAGCTTGGAGGGATTTAGGAACAGGATAAAAGAATGGAGCGTAGTTAGATAGGAAATTTAGGGCTTATAGAAAGAACTTTTATTCATTTCGTCTGGAAATTCATGGGAAAATTAGGGATACAGAGCTATTCCGTCCTTCTGGAACTCCGAATCTGGAGTCTATTTATTTGCTGAAATCGTTTTATAGTGCTATTCGGAATAAATTTCTCAGGTTATTTATATGTGCGAGAAATCTACTTATTCAGTGAATTCATGCAATTGTGGGGATAAATTGCACAAATTTGTTTCTGGGAGTCAAAAATCTGATCTCATTCTTGGCATCTTAAAATTGAGCCTAGACATTGTACCATTTTGTATAATAATGGAACTTAAATGCAATGATACCCAATACCCTAATAAAAATATCATACTGTATTATTCATTCTTATACTAAACATTTTTATTATTCAGACAGCCTAGTATTTATTGCTTCAGAAATGTAGCAAGTACCAAGGAGCTTTTGTATCTGTTTTAATGTTCTTTTTAAGTATTTCTCTAAACTTCAAAAAGCACCTTGATGCATTTGTGAAATAAATGAATGATAACAATGATCTTTTTTGTGAGGAAAGAGTAGCCAACAGAAGATTGAATTAATTTGTGTTCAAAAAGTATTTTCATGCTATCCATTTAATGGTTTCATAATTTAGACTATACATGTGCTATTATATTGCAGGTGTTATGAAATCAAAGAGATCGATCTGGCGGCTAAGCATAATATCTGATTTTTTCTTGGCTATTTTTGGCTTCATCAAGTTCTTCTTCCTCACCATGTTCTCTGTAAGATTTAATACCCCTTTTGTTTTATTTTTGCTTCGTGTAGTATGACAGCTTCTTGAATTAAACAGGAAGAGAACTGTATCCAAAGTGCTTATTTTTGGCTCCTGACTTGTCCTATATTCCTATATGGCCATTTTAATTATGCTCTATCTCAAGGAGTCAGAATAGCAAGATGCATGGGCAGTATTGCCTGTGGTTTTCTGAATTTTTGTCATAATACAAGTTGAACCCCTCATTTTCATATCTGCAAAAAGCAGCCAATGTTTCTTGAGTTATTGTAATAGGCACTTTATTAATACGATTGACGTTAATTCAGGCCTTTAGTAACTTTGTTTAATGAATTTAGTTCAATCACTTGGTAAAATGTTTGAGCTCATTTTAGCTCAATTTGGCGCTCTAATGAACATCTAATGGAATCTACCACTTCGTAAGACTAGTCTAACAGTTATGGTGAATATGAGAGAAAATTGTGGGTGCTACAAAAAATATGACACCATAATTGGATCTTTTGCAAAATAAGTTTTGTTTTCTGAATAGGATTTGACATGAAAGCAAATTTGTTTCTTTTAGATGGACAAATCAGAAGAGTACAAGAAAGGTTCAGGTGCTAGTAAGAAATGGGATGGTGGGCCTGGAGGGGGTCCAGGAGGTGGCTATGGAAGTGGCCCATATGGAGGCGGTGGCGGCAGTGGTGGATCCCGTGGCCCACGTACTTTGTCTGATCTTCGTTCAAATGACCACAGTAAGTGGCAATTTACTTGAATACCGAAGTTTCACCATCCTGGTTTCTCCGATCATAGGTCATCAAATTCAAATTTCTTGGCCAAGATAAATTGTTAAAAAAGAAGGGTCTCCAAGTCTCGTACACTGTTCTCTGATTCTGGCTAAGTTCAGTATGAAACTGTTGTAGCCTTAATTTGGTGTGTGGTAATTCTTGTTTCTGACAATTTTGACAAGCTGTGTAGGCTTTGTGAAATCCAACCATCAGTTTTCTAACTTTCTAAGAAAAGGCAAAGCTATAAAAATATTTACAAACATGATGGTCTATTGAATTTCAGGTTCTCTTCCCGCCTGCGGGTCTTGCTGTGGTTAGAAGTACTGCCGAAAATGCAGCAGCTTTAGAGCTGTTAACAAATTTTAAGGGGCGACCTTACGTCTGTTGTGCATACTTATTGGGGAAAATTACATCGAATTAACTTGTATTATGAGTCTGTGAGCATGTAGCTCATATTTGACTAGGATTGTGAGTCCATCTCACCTAGTTCAGATGACTTGGTTGTTGTCAGTATAAATAACTGTTTCCTGAGTTCACTTTTCTAATGTTTTCTGATTTGGCAAAACTGTCAATTTGATCTCGGTTACTTCAGTTACTTTTTTCAATGGATGCTTCATAATATCTTTCTAGCAGAGTGACAAGTTTCCTCAATAGCTGATTCACATTCTATATGATAAATGTTAGGAAGAACAATATGTATCACATAATATTTATACAGACATTGATGTTATTTGTTAAAAATAACGAATTGTATTCGAGAATACTTCTGTTATACTTAAGTTACGAATTTAGTTTCTATCACAATCATTTCCGAACTTTGATACTGTTTTCACTGTTGGTCGTCATTTTAACATTCTTTTTCTGAGATAAAGATAGCGTTAATTTTGCAAGTTTAAATATTCATATTAAAAATCTCTCCGTGGACTTCAACATGTGATTTTCACGAAAGACGTCATTTTATTATCAGGCTTGTAACATTTTAACCAGGCTTTCTCCATTTATAGTGGATCATTTGAAATTCTGCACAATTCCACATTTGTCCTAAATCAGAAAAAAGAAAGAGGGTTGTGTTGGATGCAGTGAGTCAAGATGAAAAATAATTTCTTCAGAAAACATGATAACTTTTTTTGCATCCGAATTATCAGAGAAAAAGATGGCTCACGATCTTGCAAATCAGGATAGAAGTTAGTTCTGGTCGATGCATACAAAACTATTAAACTAGGGGTGTATGTAATAGCTGTTAAACAGATGGGTTGTATTTCTATGATGCAAGTCCAGTGGCGGACTCCCAACGTTTGGAGACTAAAAAAAGCTCTTCAGGTAGGATAATTTTTGTCTGATCCGTTTGATTAAAAATTAACAGATCTGATTTAACAATAATAAATCACATGCATCAAAATTTATGTTTAGATTTTTTTTCACGGCCGTTATGATTAAAATGAATTGTTCAAATTAATCTTTGAAAATTCTCCATAGACAAAAAAACTCCAGAGAATAGTTGCTATGTCCCCTCCCCCTAAAGATTGAAAAGTTAATATAGTTAGAATAAAAATATGCATTTATTAAGAAATAAATGAAAGACCGCCCATTTGTGTGTAAATTATTTTTTTTTCAACATAAGAAAAAGTTGAAGATTTAGTTATGACGTATAGCAGGCTAGGTCAATGGCCCCATCTACAACCCAGTTGAAGCTATGTTACTGTGTAAGCCTAGGTATTTTATAACAAAAAAATGATCTCCATACATCTATCATATGTTTGGATGCATACGGAATAAAAAATAGCTCTTATTTTGGGTGTGTTTGGATGATGTAGAATAACATTCTGGAAATAGTAGTATTATTCTCGGGTTAGCAACCATCCAAACACAAAATTGAAATCGAGAATAGCGGCAGAACAGTGCTAATCCGATAACCCATAGAAAACGTTGGGTTAGCGGATTAGCGTCCATGAGGGTAGTGAAAATAATAAAAAAATATTTTTTATTTTATATTAGTATGAAATAGTATTAAATAAATATTATTATTAAATAAAATACTAAAAAATAATTAATTATTTTAACTATTTTCTCCACTGTTCTCACATTTCTATCCAAACAATATTTTACTAATTCGAAATAGTAAAAATTAGTATTATTCTCATATTTCTCAAGATATAACTAATCTCACACTATTCTCAACTATTAACCGAAACAATATTATTCTTATACTAATCCTTTCACCATCCAAACACACCTTTTGAGAACTAGAATAGCAATGAAAAATTCAAATGCAAAATCATTGTTTCGAAATAGTAAGAATAACTATTATTCTACTATTTCAAATGAGGGTTGGAATAACTATTATTCTCATATTTACACCATTAAAACAGTTGCTCTACCCAAAAAATAATTCAAATAATATTTTTACCATTTAGAATAGCACTATCTTTTTAATATCCTCAAGTTAACATAAAAATCATTATTTTTTCATTATCATCATTTATTATTCTCAAATTCTCAATTCATGCGCTATTATTTACACAATCCAAATGTATTTTAGAATAAAGAGAGAAAAAACGGCAGAGTTAAAGTTAAACATTTAATTTAAGTAAGAGGGATCAAATTGAACCAAATTCAATAGTTCAAGAACTATAAATGTACTTTTCTCTATTGATGAAGTTATTAGTTATTATCAGACGCACGGACTTCTCATGCAATTACAGGTAAAATGCAGGGCCTACACTTCCATTTACAATAAGACTAATAATTTCCCAAAAAGATGAAACTCGGAACTGGAAGCCAAAATTTTATATTTAAATAAAAATAAAATCAAAATTACAATTTGGATTAAATTGTAAGTGAATTCAAGATCTATACTCTACGGGTCTAGCATCCAGCACCCATGGGATTGTCATCCGTGTGGCGTGACCGAATTTTAATTTTTCTCTTTTTTTTTTCTTTTGCTTCTTGTCTCTGTGTTCTCACGTTGAATTGAACAAAAATATATATATATATATATATATATATATATATATATATATATATATATATATATTAACTCCATATAAATGACAATCTCATAAAGTGAAAGTGCTCCACCTGAATGATAATTTGTTGAAGTAAAAGTGCTCCACGCATATGCCAAATTCATATATTATAGTTCCTAAATTTTACTTATAATATATTTTAATATTTAATTTAAAATTTATTTTACTAAATATAAAATTTTTGGAACTTTCAGTTCCAAAAAGCTGATGCAACATATGCTGCTGCTTTTTTCAGCTACAAGAGATCCATTGTAATATTGGACACAAATGATGGACTCGTGTGTAGGAAATTTTGTGTTGGCTGTTTGAGGCAGCGTACCACACTGTGTATTTATTTTTTATAGGGTTAATTTTCAGAAATTTTATGTTTATTCATATTTGATCACTGAATTTTTATTTATCTTTTTAGTCACTGAATTTTGATATTTATCTATATTTGATCACTCTTATTAGTTTTTTCATTCAAAAATAATTGAAATGAAATTATATTTGTTGTCAAAACTAATTAAAATTAAAAGTAGATAAATGAAATGAAATTATATTTATTTTTATTAGTTTTTTAATTATTTTTTAATGAAAAAACTAATGAGAGTGATCAAATATGAATAAAAATCAAAGTTCAATGACTAAAAATGAATAAATAAAAATTCAGTGATTACATATGAATAAATATAAAAAATCAGTTAGGTATGAGTAAATTAACCCTTTCTTCCAAATGATTTGTCCGGACTTCTCATGCCTCTGTTGCTGTGGCGATGTTTTGAAAACGCGTCTCCAAGCCCATTGAAAATTTCTCACGAAAAATTCAACCGTAATCTGGATTAAAGGTTTTCAACATTAATTATGTCGAATTGCAATTTATTTGCAATAATTTGATTTAATATTTTTCATAATGTTTTTAAAATAGACAAAATAAGATAGAAAATTATGCTGAAACATTTACTAATCTTATGAATCACTTATTATCAATTTTCGTATGATTTGACTTCTATTATATACTGTTAAAGACGTTTAAAATATGTATTATTAAATAATTCCATTGTTAAAACAATTATTAAGTTATTTGATAAGCAATTTAGCATGTATAATTCACAAGGAGATAAATCTAGAATCACTATTTTTTTGCTAAATATTAAAAGCGCATAGTTATATCAAACATATGGCATATCTATATCTCTCTTAAACATCTTACATTTTGACATTTATAATTGGAATATGAGTAGATAAGATTCGTTTGGCATTAGATGGAATAGTAAAAAAGTATGAATAGAAATACTATTCTAACAAATAAATGTGTCAAACGCATTTAAATTAAGAAAAATGGCGCGGAAGAGCGCTAAATCGGTATTTCAAGTTATAGGTGGAATACTGATTTAGCTTGTAGAATAGTAATTATTATTTAATTATATTATATTATATTATGATTATGAGTATATTATTATTATTATATTATCATATTATGATTATTTATTATTATATTATCATCATTGTTATTATTATTATTATTATAATATTTTTTATTATTATATCATAATTATTATTATTATCAGCATTATTAGCATCATAATTATTAATATTTTTACTATTTTGATTAATAACCATCAAACATATTTTTCGCTCTTTTAAATAGTTAAGAACTCGTTTTTTTACCACTCTTTCAAAACTATCATTTTTATGTCGTTATTCCAAACGGACCTTTAAAACTTAAACTAACCCCATGTGGCAAAAATGGATCAACTGCTTCTTATAGTAATAACGTATAGATTTCAATTTTCAACCGATTACTTGAGAAGTCAGCATAAGTTGATTGATGATTTTCTTAAAACTTGATAGAACTGTTTTTATATGCTTTTCACATAAAACAACAGTATTACTTCTACATATGAGTTACATGATATTGCAAGAATTGTAATAAAGTTAGGAGATTAAAGAAATATATGTTTCATTAACAAAAAAAAACACTCAAATTTGTTAGCAGCCATATTGTAAAGTTCATCAGCTCTCTTTCTTTAAATTGTGGTGTTTTTAATTGCTAAGCGTCGTTTACTCACACTGTAATTGGTCTACGGTACACGCTAATCGCTTTTAAATTGGATGATTGAACTGACAAATATCAAGTAATTTGAAATTATCAATATTTTTTCATATATCTACTAAGTTTATTGTTAGGTCTTGATAACTTAATCAGATATATTTTACATTTATCCATTAAATAAAATAAAAAAACGTTATTCAAATTCAGAAGTAAAATAAAATACATATTTTTTAATTTCCACTTACATTATCCAAATTCTGTATTAATTCGTTTCATCTTTAACTTCGGCTTTATTTTATTTTTATTATATTATTTTAGACTTGTATATTGTACATTTTTCTGTAGGAAGGTTAATACACTAAAAAGTTTACTCGGATTAATTTAATTGTAAAAGATACACTGATTAAATAAAAAAAATAAACCTGCCATTAAATTTGAAACAGCTTTTAACGCCGGGAGGTTTGACTAGATATAGAATTCTAGAAAGGTTGACGCTTGGGACTTGGGAGGATCAAGCCCGCTACAGGAGTAGTTCGCTTGTATCGAAACAGAGAATCCCTGATCTCCTCTGTACCGCAGTCTCTGCGGAGATTCTCTGGTGCGGAGTTCTCCGTAGGGAGATCTGAACAGCTTACTTTAATCACAACGGCTGTGATAAAGTTTAAACACGAATTTTGATGCACGAGTGTTTATCATTGCTAAATCAGAATCGTTTTTTATAGATCGGACGGATAAAAGAAAAATAAGTGCACAGCTCCGCAGAGAACTCTCTCTGGAGGAGGATATTATTTCGCTCTTCCCCTGTAGCTTTCTCACTCCGCACCATCCGACCATCGCCCCCAATTTCCCCCCCTCCTCCTCTCCGCCCAACAATGGCGTTCTTCCAGCAACACAACCTCCAACAGCCGCAGCAACAACAAAATGCGACCCAGTTCAGGTAACCGGACCTCCTCAATTTCCTAATTTCCCTTCTAATTTCTCCTCTCATTGATTAACTTTGTTGTTTTTTGTTGTTTTACTCTTCTCATGCGACTTCAAACGGGAGCAGAAACTTCGTACCGATCGACGGACAAATCTCCGGTCCAATTTCCTTCTTCAATCCCAACTATCAAGATCAGTCGCAACCTCCATGTAATTCCTTTTTTATGCTTAGGTTTTGTATTCATTTAAGACCAACTTAATTTAAACCTCGCTTTATCCACTCATTGGGTACCAAGCTAATTATCTGAGTTTTGTACGGTATTTTCTTTTTAAATTTCTCTCTGGAATGACAATTTATTCTATTTTAGGGTGCTTAGGCCAGAACATTACGAAAATAGAAAATTTAATATTTTGTTCCAAATTGAAGTTTTTTGTTTGCTTTCTTTGAGTCTTTTTAAGGTACTTAAACTTGTATGACAAAATAGAAATGTTTTAGTACCTCATTTATAATTCAAGGGAAGACAAAAGTTTTGCCTAAATGCCCTTTGAATTAAGCTCATTAACTCCAACTATACAGTTAAGTCAATTTGTGCTCAGCGTTACTAGCTTGATGGTTTGTTGGCATGAATATATAATTAACTCTAATAGCAAAATTTTATTGAGATTTAAGTGGCATTTTATATATAAGTTATTTTTAAAGAAAGTAAGCCAAATTATTTTATATAGGTTAATTATATTTGTAGCTAAACTCTACAGTTGAATATCTTGTAACTCATACATGATATTACAGTCTCAATATTCAGTACTGGTACCTGTCACAATATTCAGTACTGGTACCTGTCACACTTGCATTGTATAGTGACAATTGCACTTGAAAAGTTCCCAGATGCAACCAAAATCTGGTGTCTGTGATCAGCTTTTACAACCCTGTTTTTATATTCACAGGAATTTTTTTCCCATTCAAATCTATTGTGTGCCTAACTGGAAACCATTCCTTGTGCCTATTACTCCTACAAGAAACAGATAAACCATTACCCCGCCCCTCCTCCCCTCAGAAAAGGAAAAAGAAAAGCATTATCATCATATAGAAGAAAAAGAGAGAGAGAGAGAGAGAGTATTATAACCGTAAAATGTGGAAATATGTAAATGTGTTACAACATTTTACTTGACATATTATGAATATAATTTGTGGATTGACAGTGGTTGATGCCATTGGACTGGCTCCGGTCTCTATTGGGATGGGATCCAACATGGCGGCAGATGCAGTATCAAATGGATGGGGCAGGAGACCAAAGGAACAGGAATTTCTTGAGAACTCCCAAATCACATCCATTGATTTCCTGCAGACAGGAGGGTCGGCAGTGTCAACAGGCCTGGCACTCTCACTGGATGATCGGCGTGCGGCTGCCTCATCAGGGGAGTCGCCACTGCTTCTTCTCCCAATGGTTGATGAGGAGATTGCCCGGGAAGTGCAGCGTATAGATGCAGAGATGGACCGCTTCATCCGCACCCAGGTCAGAACTTTTGTAGATTGACATTGGCTTGAGTTTGGTCTTTTGCCTATCCTTTCTTTTCTAAATAAAACAACATAGGTTTCTCATATCTGAATGGAAGCACCTGATTTATATTTTTGTGAATGTTCATAGTTTTCAATATGATGAAATTATTGTGATAGAGAAGGTGCATTATTGTGATTATTACTCTGGTTGTTGGGTTCTAGCTTGTATGAACTATGAAGTATGAATTAATCGCGAATTATTGCTTGTGTCAAATTTACAGGACTTTGCTCTTTATGCTTTCTAACCTTCATTTTTCGTAGCAGTTTGTTGTCCTTCTTAATAGTCCATAATGCTGTGCCTCACTCAAATTCAAATGTTGATTGTTTATTCATTTTGGAAAATGTCTAAACTGAAGAAGTTCGGTCTGGTGAATTTCAGGTTTATTGTACAACCTCATTCCAAAGTTAAGTTATTTGGTTGAATTGTACAGTTATGGAAACATGAATCATGTATTGCTCATCCTGTTGTTGATGGTTGGTTATGATTCTCATATGTTACTAAGGAATATATAGTTTCTGAGAAATGTTATTTGTAAATCAGAAAGAAGAAGTATTATATGTTGACGTAAAAAATAGTTTGAAATGTTATAAACAGTAGATGTTGTATGTGTGATTGACAGAGCGAGAGGATGAGGCAGTCCATCCTGGAGAAAGTGCAGGCCAAGCAGTTCCAGGCGCTGTCAGCAGTAGAGGACAAGATCCTTCGAAAAATGCAAGAGAAAGAAGCAGAGGTTGAAATGATCAACAAGAAGAATGCGGATCTCGAGGACCAGATTAAGCAACTAGCCATGGAAGTTGCCGCTTGGCAGCAGCGTGCCAAGTACAATGAGAGCATGGTTAGCGCTCTCAAGTACAACCTTGACCAGGTATACAAACAGATAAATGATGCATTTAGGGATGCCAGCAGATGATGTCAAGTTATGACCTTGTACCTAAGAAAGTCCTTTTGTGTAATCGTCCCTAACAAAGTTAAAAGGGATTATCTAGCAAAGTCACATAACTGCCAACTGGTGTACTTTTGTCTATTATATAGTTAAGAAGAACAAAATTACAAGTGTTAGATTGTGATTATGCATGCTTGCAAGTCCATTGTGATTAGTCATTCATTTCTAGAAAGTAAGTGTAGCGTTGCCTGCTGCCTTAGCAATTATAAAAAAGTGAGCGAGGTAGTACGAGTCAGGAAATGTTTTATTTTCATCATGCAAGGTTTTTCATGCTTTCAGGTTAGGACATCTCTTGCTTGAGTTGGGATTGATTTCCCATATTATGTAAGCTAACCAAAATATTAGGTTGTTGGTGCCTTTTTTGAGGCCAATTAATTTGGCCAAAGAAAGCAGCAGAACGTAAGCATAATATACATTAACCGACTAGAGTTTGTACCACAGCCACTTGGGTACCAGTAGTTATTTAAAGACATTGCATCAATTTTTATGTACTGATGACTGATGAGGTCTTCCAGCTTTTGTACTGTGAAGCTCAATATTTGGTAGTAACAAAGGGCTTGCGAATGTCAGGTGTATACGCACCAGAGCAGAGACAACCGAGAAGGATGCGGCGACAGTGAGGTGGATGATACAGCTTCTTGCTGCAACGGTGCCGGAGGCGGGGTCCAGTTAAACCTGATGTCAAGGGAGACCAAGAATAGCTCTGTTGTGGGGGAAGTTACAGTTTGCAAGGTTTGCAAATCCAACGAGGCATGCATGCTCTTGTTACCATGCCGACATCTTTGTCTCTGCAAGGAGTGCGAGAACAAGCTTGGGTTTTGCCCCCTGTGCCAATCCTCGAAGATTCTGGGCATGGAGATCTATACGTAGCTGTAAGAGTAGTTAGGTGGTGGCTTATCTGATTAGCAACAATGATAAACTTGGTGTGTGGTTAATATATGCTTTGACTTGAATTGTGATAACATGAATATTTGTTGAATGTACTTCAAGCCCTACTTGGATGTTGAGATTATGCTACTCATGTTAATAGCTTTGTTCCACAAGCATACGGAACTCTGTTTTTGTACTTTAGTACTTATTACGCAGTGTGGTATTTGATGAACTTTGCTGTAGTAGAGGCAAACAAAATCATGCTTATAATGGAATCATGGTCTGGATATACGTGTGGAAACCTAGTTGCCAGTGATAGAAATCCTAGAATACATTAAAACCCTCCTGGTGTTTGTACTGCTTTTGTTGCTTGAGATACGTGCAGGTGCATCTAGCATTTCCTGCTAAGTGGAAATGAGAGGGAAATGTTTCTCCCAGACAGTTGAAAGGGGATTTGAGGGGACAGGAGGAGAGTCAAGGCGCCATGTTGGACTGACAGGAATTTTGCAAAAGGATGAAGCGAAATAATTTATGATCTGATCGAGGTGTGCTGATGGTGCAAAAGAAATAGCAGTTAATTTGATTAAGAGACAAAAGTTGCTCTTGTCATTTGTGGCGGAGGTAAGTGTGTGGGCCTTTGTGGTTGGCCTATAAAGGCAAGGATGTTCTGTTAATGTACGAGACTCAAATCTAATTTGATGGTGCATTGATTACTTTGGGAGTACTGGATCTGCGACTACAATTTATAACGTAGTTGCGCGGATTAATTAGACTGGTGATTTTCATTCATTTTCTAATTTAATTTGTCTCGGAACGAAATCATGAAGGCATATGATGATATGAAACGGAGGTCCTGAGAATGCACGATTCCATTCATTTCCTAATTTATATTTATTCTATTATTCTTCAAGAAGTCGGTTCACAATATGAACTAATCGGTTGCTTCGCAACATGCTATCTGCTACCATAATTCATTTATGGCAGATTCCAATCAGCTAGATTCAATTCTAAGCTCCAGATTTGGTTTCATTCATGGTTAATCAACCATGAATCAAACTCCAACTATATTTATCTTTATCATACAGATTTACTTGAATATTAAGTTTATTGACTTAAATACCCAAATAATATAAATACCAAGCTCACTAATCTGAATATTAGGCTCACTAGTTTAAATATAAGATTGATTAACTTGGATAACGAGAAACATAGTGATAGAGGGAGCAAAGAGATTGAGTGGGAGAAACCAATATCACAAAACTTGTTTTTAATACCCTTCATTTAGTAATGATTTTTAAAGATAGTTATTAAATAGGGGTTGATGTGTTGTGAAGAAATGAACATAAGATTTAGTAATAATTTTTAATTAACAACAGTTACAAAAGATGTGTCAAATAAAAAAAAATACAAAGAAAATTAGTAATGATTTTTATGAAAAAATCATTACAGACTGTGGACCCAACCTACGTGTCAGAACCATCTACTAGATGTTTACTTTCAGTAATGATTTTTACATAAAATTGTTACTAAATTAGTTTAGGGGCCATCTATGTCAAAACTCGAACATAATCTTGCCGACTTAATTGTCCGATACCTTCAATAATAATTTTTTCATAAAAATCATTATCGAAGGTAAACCCACAGTAACGATTTTTATGAAAAAAAATAGTTACTAAAGATTAGGATGTCATATGCCATAATTGATGTTAGAACGTCTCTACGTCTATCTTTAGTAATAATTTTATAAAAAAAAAACTATTACTGAACTTCCCAACCAATAGTAATTCAAAAAAGTGACATCTATAAATTTTGAACTCTTATCATATTCATTGTTTATTTTGACTTCATCTGACATTTTTGAATGAACAAACCTCATAATAATATATCACCTCCACTTCTACTTTGTCTCCTCCTCATTTTCAAAACTCATATCTGAAATATTAGAAGAGCCGTTGAGAGACAAAGTCAAAGAAAGAAGAAGAAAAGAGAAAAAAAAGTGTGAAGGCACAACCAAATTTTGAGTACTCAACTTCATCACAAAAGTTCATAATCAGATCTATAAGATTAACCGTTATTGTTGTTATAATAATTTTTAAGACAAAAAAAGCTATTTTGAGGTCTCAAAACACATTTTATAGTTTCAAGTTCTATATTTATTATTATTTTTTATTTTTTAAAAATTGTATATATTTTTCTATTATTGTACGAGCAAGCCGTGTTTATATTTTTTTATTTATATATGTACATATTCTTGGTATATGTATGTTCATTATATATTAGCAGTTATTAAATAAAATAACTAAAAGACCCTTCATAAACTCTCAAAGATATTTTTATAAATTAATTTTTCTGAAAAATAAAGATTTTTAATAACAGTTTTTATATAAAAATCATCACTAAAAATAACTTTCAGTAACGTTTCTTTCATAAAAAATATTATTAAAAATAGACATAAAATGTGTCATGACATGAATTCTGAGGTGGATTAATGATTGTTATAATTTTTATAATTGTATCATCAGTAATAGTTGCACAACGGTTACTAATCCTTTTTATAAAACATAATTTGTTGTTTTCTGCGGTAGTGGAGTGAGAGAGAGAAAAGAGGGAGAGAGCCGGAGAGGGAGGGACAGAGAGAGATGAAGAGAGGGGTGATAGACATAAAGAGAGGCGATAGAGAGATTGGGAGAGTGTGTGAAGAGAGAGATTTCGAGAGAGGAGACAATGGAAAGAGAGAGATCGTTAGAGAATATTATTTAAGTTAATTCATTTTATTTTAAGCAAATAAATTTATTATTCAGATTAATCACCATCACATGATTAAAAATTAAAAGACAAAAATAATCACTATCGAATTTGGCATCGACTCGGTATCGTCCAAACATTTATCTAATATATAAAATATAGCTTCCCCGAGTAAATCCCTTCTTTGCACGTTAATCCCCTCCAAGCCCAAATGAGATACAGATTTTAGTAATAATAGTTTTATTAAATTAATATTATTAAAAATAAGAGTGAGAAACGTAAAATTTCAAATATACGAATGGCAGTGCGCCACTACGCAGTGATAGCGTTTCCGTTTTTTTTTTTTTTTTTTTTGAAACGCTCCACCTTTGGCGTTAAGCGCGTTTACTTATTTATATAGAAACGCGCGCAGCGCGCAAGTGAGATGGAGGCGTTGCAAGTGCGCGCGTTTCATTATTTTTTTTAAGAAGAAACGCGCGCATCGATAATGGCGCGTTTCAAACACGCATAAACGCGCATCGCCTTGTGACGTACCGCCATTCGTATATTTGAAATTTTACGGTTTTCACTCTTATTTTTAACAATATTAATTTAATAATACTTATTAATAATAAAAACTGCCCAAATGACATAGTCTTTTTTCTTAACAACCACAACCATTGTCACTGCGAAGTGCGAACCAATTCGTTAAAGCCTTAAAGGAAAAGAAAGCACTCAAAAGCTCTAGGAAAGCCTACGGTCGAGTAGCTTAACCCAACGAGAGCGAGGAGCCTTTGCTTCTTTGTAAAACAAAAGCGTCTTTCTTCAGATAATAATAATCTCGTAGTTATCTTCAAGTCATATCCCCAGACCCCCATATACATATTAGTTGTCATCTTGTGGGTCACATGACAGCTCATCGCATGCGACCGTTTTGAGATTCTCTCCATTTTGCACAAATGGATTATAGTGGAGGTCAGGATGACAGAATTAAATTTATAATTTAGTTATATATAATAGTCCACATTATGAATATGTCTCTATAGAATTTAAGGTCAACTTTATCGTTATTATCATGTCACCAGGAATTTTTATCCAGGTTTTATGAAGGAGAAGGATCTTTTTAAATCTATTAAGTAAAATAATATTTCTATGATTTTTTTAATATTTATTTAAAAATTCATTATCAAGATCTTCAAAATAAGACATTGTCAAGAATTCCTCCCCTTTTATAAAATATTATACAACTTTAAATTGTAACAAAGTTTAAGGTACAACCGATTTATATGACACATACCTAGAATTTGTTTTATCGTATTTTCTTTACTTCATTAAAAAGATCATCAATATTAATAAGTTGACCCATAATTAATATATATCTTGTTGTTTACCCTTGTCATCAAGTATCATAGCTATGTTGTGGCAAAAGATACACCCTAGAAAATTATTTTCAAAATTTCTCCCATAAAATAAAAAAAATAAAAATATTCAGTTCTATTACAATTACAATGTTATGCCTCAATTCATAAAACAAAACTTGAAATATGTCTTTAAATCTGTACTTTTAAGAATTTTTTTATAATATCTAATTTTGAAATAATTATAAAATTAAGCTTCTCATGAAAATTTGCCCCACTCTAAACTCAGGTCTTCTCTGCCGTTATAATTACGTCTTGAAATATTATTTATAGCCTTCCATTCTTGTTTATATTCCAACAAAGGACTATATTCAGCGCCAGTAAACAAAAAAAAAAAAATCAGGGGAAAGATGAAATTAGTGTCGAACATGCTTGGAATTAGATGTGGATATGTAATCATGCGATAGAAAAAAAAAATTAGTATAAACAAAATTACAATCGGACAATTTAAACTTGCAATTAGATGTTTCATGGTAAGACAAATAATTCATTATATAAAAATAATATAGTGAATAATGAAATATTTCACTGATCTTGGCTTCGGATTGAGTCTACCCGACTTCTCAATTTTCAGATTACTTGGATAGAGTTAGAATTCTATCTATGTTTTTATTCTTTATTTTGTATTTATATTTGAAAAGTCGAATGAATACGCAGAAGATGTCGCGTTTCTGTCGTTAATGACGAGCAACAAATGTTTTTTTTAAATAAATCCACCAAATTAATTTATTTCTCCGTAAGCATCGCATTTTGATATTTTTTATATAACTAGTAATATATCCGCGCGCGTAGCAGTGTACTTTTTTTATTTAAACAAAAAAATATTATAAAATAAAAAAATCACATTGATCTAATATTAAATTATAAATTCATCAAATTATAGAGAAAATCTATAATAAAAATCAGATTTAATCTTGAATGGAATTTTCTGCACAATATGAATTAATGATTCATGGTGTTTATGATAAGAAAAATGAATTATTCTAGCATATATTATCACCATTAATTTCTTATCAAATATGTACAAAATTGTTAATCATAGCGCATACCTTAAGCTTTAAATTATTTTTTTATATCATAACATAAATAGAAAGATATTGAGTATTCTAATTTATAAATTATGTGCATAAATAGAAATAATAGTATAGATGAGAAATAAATGAAGAGAAAGAGGAGATAAATGGACGCGATTACATATGTTTGATAAATTAAAAATAGATATTATTTATTTAATTGAGGGATAAAATTGATATAATAAAAAAAATACCATGATAAAAAATGGACCTCCAATTCTCATGCTTTATATAATATAGTATATAGTATAGATAATTCTCCCAGTTTCCTTAGCAAAGAATAATCAAAGACTTCTGGACTTGAGAAGAGTTAACGAGTTGTACTCGGACGTTTTATTCTTCAAGCAACGCGAGAAATAAAGAAACTGTAAAAATAAAATAAGAAGGTACCTGATAAGAATCCAATGCTGTATGTAAATAAATTGGATCCTCTGTGGCAGTTGTCTAACATGTGATGTATAAGGGATGTCGTTGTACTTTTATATGGATTTTTTTAGTTTTCTTTACATTAAAAAGGACAGGAGGCTTCTGTTTACGGAAGTTATTTTTAATTGCTTAATATTTTTTTTCTATTACTTATTTCAACGAAGCATCGAACATGTCAAATTATAACTGATTATGTCATAACTGTCTAATTAGCACACAAAAAAAATATAAAAAGTTTGATGTATAAACTACAAGATTTTTTTTTTTTTTGCTTTTCTTCCTTTTACCTGTTCTTTTGAAATATATGGTGGATACTCAGGACTTCTTTTGTTAGAAAAAGAAAATGAAAGTATCACGGATATCAATAGTCCATAGATCATAAATTTAAACTATGTAAAATAATTCCATAGTAAACTTTCTTAAAATTTTCCATAATATTTATGCGAGAAGTTCGAGAGTATTTAATATTTTTTTGATACATATAGACAAGAATAAATTCACTTATTAGTTATTAGAGAGAAGGCTACAAAAGAACAGAAACGTTCATGTGGGCCCAGCCAGCAAAGCAAGTATTTGGTTGAATAGATTATTGCTTTTCCGTGCTTACCATAATTAATACCATCATTACAGCTCCCTCTCTCCCCCCTATTGGCTATCGTGATGCTGATCATACAATCAATTTCAAACAACAACCCACCAGAAAATATAAAACAGATATGAAGAAGAAAAACTAAAACGCAAGGAAAACAACTAAAAAGCACCACACTCTCACACCACAGATCACACAGCGCATGCTTCCTATCTTTCTCTTTCTCTTCCAGTTCTAGGCTTCTAGCCACGGATCTCGCATCTTAGTAGAAGTTGAGAACTCAACTGCTGTATACTGGTATTGAGTTCATTATTCATCCCCTTCGACAAAAGGACAGAAGAGAATACCAACGGCGAAGAAGTGCACAGGTCTCGAGTTCTACTTTCCGGCTTTAGCTCTCCAGTCCCTCGCCTCGCCTGAGAGGTAGTATGAACTAACCAAAGCAAAATTTAGAGAAAGAGAGAGAGAGAGGAGGAGGAGGAGGAGGAGGAGGAGACTATGGCGGCAGTGGGGAGGGGCGCGAGGTCAGAGAAGGTTCGACAGATCTTCGAACGGTTCGATCGAAACGGAGATGGCGGCTTGAATCGTGAAGAAATGGCGGCGCTGGTGGTGGCTGTGAATCCACGCGTGAAATTCAGCGACGATCAAATCAGCGCGATTCTGGACGAGGTCTTTCGCACCTATTCGGATTTCATCGAGCCAGGCCGTGGCCTAACCCTAGATGGACTGATTCGAACCTATGACGACGGCGCGGGTGATGTGGATCGTGATTTTGATGCACTTTCGCTCAATACCGGAGAAATTACTCCTGCTGGCGGTGCCAGGTCGGCAGAACTAGGGGCTCCTGCCGCAGGTATCGGTGCGTCCACTTCGTCTCTGTTCGATGATCAACTCTTATCTGCTTCAGCATCTAAGCCGCCACCGTCACGTGTTGTGGTGGCCCCGTGGGCTGCCTCACCAAATCACGGGATTTCTTTTGATTCTTCATGGTCTCTTTTGGATGACTTGGAAGCCCTTGTAAAACGGCTTCGGTCAAAGCAGCTTCAGAAGTCATCAATTTCAGGCACTCACACTGCCGGAAATGATGGAAATAGCAGTAGCAACAATAATACTTTTGATTCCTTCTCGGAAATCGCTTGGTCCCGTGAGATTGCCGGGCCCAACGACTCTTCCTCGTCAGTCATGGAGAGAAGAGTTGTGTGGGATGAAACAAGTCGGGATTACCTTGTATTTGTCAAGGAATTGGCCATCCTGCGGAGCCGTGCTGATGCAGCAAGGTCAAGAGAGGAGGCACTTGACAACCACATGGCCATGGGCCGTTCGTTGTATGAACACCGGCTTTATCATTATGCAATGGTCAGTTTTCGTCGAGCATGTGAACTGGCCCCCACTGATGTTCGGCCCCACTTCCGCCTTGGCAACTCACTGTATGCCCTTGGCCGCCACGCTGAGGCAAAGGAGGAGTTTCTCCTTGCGCTGGAGGCTGCTGAGGCAGGTGGATCCCAGGCGTCAGACATTCTCCCACAGATCCATGTCAACCTTGGGATAGCAATGGAGGCTGAGGGAATGGTTCTGAATGCTTGTGAACACTATCGGGAGGCAGCGATACTTTGTCCAAGCCATTTCCGCGCCCTTAAACTGTTGGGCAGTGCACTTTTTGGGGTTGGTGAGTACCGTGCATCCGAGAAGGCACTGGAAGAAGCAATCTATCTAAAACCAGATTATGCTGATGCACACTGTGATCTAGGATCAGCTCTCCATGCTATGGGAGAGGATGACCGTGCTATACAGGAATTTCAGAAAGCAATTGATTTGAAACCTGGACATGTTGATGCCCTTTATAACCTTGGGGGTTTATACATGGACAAAGAAAGATATGCTAGAGCAGCTGAAATGTATACTAGAGTTTTGAGTGTGCGGCCTGGTAGCTGGCGGGCCCAGCTTAACCGGGCTGTGGCTTTGTTGGGTCAAGGTGAGTCTGAAGAGGGAAAGAAGGCACTTAAAGATGCGTTCAAGATGACAAAGAGGGTTGAATTGTATGATGCTATTTCTCATTTAAAAACTTTGCAAAAAAGGAAGAAAAAGGGGAGCAAAGAGGGGAATGGAAGCAAGACAGAAGTAGATGCTGACTTTGTAATAGTCGAGCCATCCAAGTTCAAGCGGGTCACTGGGAAGACAACACTGAGGCAGGACCTGGCAAATGCACTTGATATTAGGGGTTTCCAGAGGCTAACTCGGCTGAACCGGTGTAATGTGGAGTTGCTACGGAAGGAGATGAATGAGACTGATGTGCCCATATCCTATTCGGGTGCAGGTGTGCCTGAAAAGTCTATCCGCAAGGCTGCTTTGGAGGTAATTTTAAGAAGATTACTCAAGTTTCTCAAGCCTGACACCTTCCAAGGGGCTATCAAGGCGATAAATGAGAGGGTTTTGTCTGTATTAGATGCCTCTGGTTCAGGACGTGTCGATCTTGGCATGCTCTTTGCTATTCTTGCACCTATATGTGCTGGCTCAACTGACCAGCGCAAACGAGTGGTTTTCGATGCGCTGATTTGGCGGCCTGCCAATGAGCCTGGCACAACTGAGGTTCGGCGTAATGATGTGTTGACCTACATCAAGTTTTTGCGTGCTGTATATATACCATCTCATGGTGTCAGTGACATGCTGGAGATGCATGGTGAGTCTGACCCTACAATGGTACCATATCATGAATTTCTTGAGATGTTTAATGACCGTGATTGGGGTTTTGGGATCTTGACAACGTTGGTAAAGCTTGAGGAGGGGGATAGGATTCGGCATGGGCGGCACACATGCTCAATTTGCCGGTACCCAATTATTGGGTCAAGGTTTAAAGAGACGAAGCACCAATTTAGTCTTTGTAACCGATGCTATAGTGAGGGGAAGGTACCATCTGCTTACAAAGTGGAGGAGTATAGGTTCAAGGAGTATGGGAAAGAATCAGAGGCGGTCAAAGATAAGTGTCTCTGCTTTAGTTCGAATTCCAAAAAATTAGATGGTGATCCTTGAGTTTATTTTGTTCTGAATTTTATTTTTGTGGTGTAAGGTTGTGGTATGAGTGGTTGTCTGTAGTTGACCTGGGTTATTGTAAACTTGAGTTTAGTTTAGTTCATTTCACTCTGCTTTGTATATTTTCCGTATCTTTGCATGTGATAATTTGTGGCAAATCCTTCCATAAGTCGATAAAATATTTACTCCACGTATTGTTTAGTTGTATGACCAATTGTTCCGTATATCTTCAAAAAGTTGATCAAAAAAGCAGAAAACAATCAGCAATGCTATCTTGATATACTAGCTATTAGCTAATACTGGCTAATAATGTAATACATGCAATCAATTCTGGATTGAGGTACCGGGGCACGTGTACCTGTGGCAGATTGGTAGGTGCGTTTCCTGTTTTGCTTGTGAGTTCTTACCCACAGGCATACTTCCGAATTCCCAATCGAAAGCCTCAACCCTCAAATATTCACAACAAACCCTAGTTGCATTATTTATTCCTATAGTAATAGTGCTTTATCTTGTTTAGGACCCAATTTACTTCTATTTAGCCAACTTGGCCCAATTAGCCTTAATTGTCAAATTATACCCAAAATTAATAATGAATAAAAGATGAACGTAAAAGAAAGTTAAAAGGCAACCAAGGACAGAAGAAAATGAGGTGGACCATCACTGCTGGTAGCATATGATTTTCTTATTTTCTGATAGTATTATCAGGAAAACCCAACCCGATGCTGATACTTTTGAAATTAAGAGAGGTGTGACGCATCTTGATGTTTCAGTTGGGATTCTGTGTCACAATTATAAGATATTTGATAGCAATATCAGAAGGGAGGATGGGGTTAGTGCCTTTTTGTGGTAAACACTAAACAGGAAGCTGATTATCTGGTGGATTATTTTATTTGATAATATAAATAATCCAATTATTATTAATACTTTGCACGGTTTTGTATTTGTACAATTGAATGAAAATGACGTTAGTTGTAGCAGTCCAGTGGGAGAATATCACTCCCACTGACGCTATTGTATTTTTTTTGTGAAAAGTAAAAAAAGAAAAGAAAAAAAAAATGTCATTGAAAGTGATGTGTTTTTTAGGTCCCATCCGTAGTGGCGTGTTGTTATTTTTATTATTAAAATTTTATTTTTTTAATTATTATTATTAATAATAATTCAATTATTTATATTATTAAATAAAATAATTAGTGGTTGGATCATCTACATAGCATCCAACTGGTAGTGGTCAGTACCCCCACTGATTTGTCAATGTGTGTAAAGGTGTCTTCTGTTCCCAGCTGTAGTGGACAGTACCCCACTGATTTGTCTGTTTTGTTGGAATTTTTCTGACGACGATAATTACCTTTATGTAGTGCTTGGTATCTCATCTTGATAAAATCTACCAAAGATCAGATATTCCTTGGAATTAGATAAGGGTGCAGAAGCAAATGAGACAGAAAAAAAAAGATGTTATATTGGAACAGCAAGATCTAACAATTCAAATATCATTCCAATAGGTACTGCAAGATATATTCTGCTATCGTTACTTTTCAAAATCTATTTGCTGCATGCATCAAATACTGTTGTGTTGCAGATTTGCACAATCTGCCGTAGTAAAATTTGAAGCTTATTATTGCCTCTTTTGCAATATTATTCTCTATTTATTATTATTTTTTTCTTTTTTCTTGTATTCAGAACAGCTTACAGTTCCAGAAATGGGTTTAGTTGCTCATTATATTTATCTATCCAGAATCTATGCTCAAGTTTGAATGTACTATCGAACTCCTGACACTATCGGTCAAATTTTATACCAGCATCTATCTAGCATGTTGGATTGAACTTTATTATAACAGCATCAAATGAAAGATAAGACAAATTCACACTAATAATTAATATAGCATTCATTATTTCAATTGAAAGAGACTAGTACAATAGCTTGTGGGCTGAGCAACTGATAGCATCATTTAGCTAGAAGTCTTATTCATACAAAAATCAGAAAAATCAAGATTCTAGCAGCTTCTTTCCCTCACATGAACTGGCAACCCGCCCTTCATGCGGAGAGTGAGGGACAATCTTTTCTGGGCATCTTCCATTTCCTTCCACCTTGAGCACAAATCGGTCCAAAATGGATGCCACCACAGACTTCATCTGAATATAGGCCATCTCTTTGCCTAGACACATCCTTGGTCCTGCATGAAAAACTGTGAACTTAAATGGGCTTTCCTGCCGAAATGTGCCATCTGCATCAATCCACCGCTCAGGCCGGTACTCCATACAGTCCTTTCCCCAATTCGTCTCCATTTGACCTATTGCATATGCATTGTAAGATATGAACCATCCTTTTCAGATCCTGGTCCCATCTGAGTCTGACAAGACATCATCCTTCAATGCCTGGGCTGAGTTTACTGGTACTGGAGGGTACAGCCGCATCGACTCTGATATAGCTGCATGCAAGTAATGCATCTCCTTCAGCTCCTCAAAATCATACCCGCATGTCTCAGAACCTCCATTCTTGGAGCGGACTGAATGGATTTCTAACCTATCTCAATTTATTTAGGATTAAAAGACGTTGTTATTGTGAATTCTTAGTGGGATATATGGTTCTATTAATAATTAAAGTGTCAGGGTCTAGTGCGCATAATTTTAAAAAAATATTAAAAATTCTAGCCGATTATTTATCATAAATTCCGATGGCTACTGATCTTAGCTTGGATAGCGCTCTGGAAGTATGAATTCAAGCCGTTGAACATTTTAAAAAGGAATTTTGATGGAATTAAGTATCATCGATATGATTTTATCAGATCGATCATGATGCAAAACCTTTACAAATGAGACTAGCTAGCATGTTCTTAACAGCTAGCTTAAGTTTATCAAGATGTTTGGTAATTAAGTTTAATTCTAATTTTTGTTGAATATATAAAAATTAAGCCATTGAAATTAAGTAACTGATCAACGTCATAAGTAATAAATTTACAATACAAATTTATAAAAAAATTAGTTCATTTTGTACAAAGTTCGCATTTTCTCTCTTTGTTAATAAAATTCACTTATTTATATCTGGGCTTTATCCCTAATAATATACTATTACGGCGTATACTGAACAGATTAAAAAAAAACCTCAACAATTTTACTATTATATTGAGTTTATCTATTTTTGCTTCCATAAATATTTCGGCCGAAATACTTACGAGAATCAAAGCGCTGAAGAAAAACGATAACTTAGAAAATTCAAAACACCCTAAATTTTTTAGTCCTATAAAATTTTCATATGAAAAATTTAATGAGCATTATAAATTAAAATTTAGAAATAATTTAATATATTTTTTGAATTAAATTTACGGAGGTTTAAAAAACTCACGCTATATATATATATATATTATCGAAATGAAAGAGAGCAATTTTTTATAAAAAGCTTTTTTTAAAACCCATCAAAATTGTCATGTTTCATGTAGTTCTTACGGTTTACTGCCATGATGCCTCCTTTGTTGTTTCTTTCTCTTGCTTTCCTTCTCTGTGTTATTCCTTGCTCGGCACGTCACATCATCAACATCAATTCCTCCACCGTGCTACAATTTCTCAAGTCTAGCATGGGATGCGGCATCACACCATCTGTTGCTGGATTTGCTGTGGGCCCCACTGTCTATGGAATCCCTGATGACGAGGTTGCCAGGTGCCTCATTTCTCAACCTCCCTCCAACAGCAGCGGTGTTGCAGATGATCACTTACGTCACCGGCTAAAGTTATCATTTATTTCTTATTTTATGTCTCTTATTTTGAATGGATACTATATTTATTTTGTTACCTTTTGGAAGAAATCTCCGATTAGACTTTCTTTAGCTTTAATTTTGATATTTTGAACAAAAAATAGAAAGTTATCTCAGCACATGAGTAAAAAGTTTTAAGAGGCAAATTGGGAATATCCAATTTTTATTGCAATTCTCAGTATTGAATTAGCAAATGAGGGTACAGTGGTATCTGTATTATAAAGGAACAATGGTAGATCCGCTATTTCTCTTTTTTGACTTAACAACGGTTATTAACTAAGAACTATGGTTAAAAGATTATTTAATAACGGTTTTTAACTAAAAACGATTGTTAAAAGATTATTTAACAACGGTTATTAAAGGTCCATTTAACAACGATTCTTAGTTAATAACCGTTGTTAAAAAGTAAAACCCAAATTTTCTCTGACACAAAGGAATCAACCAATAGCAATCCACCTTTTTTACTTTTACGGATTGCTAGGCTTTTTAATCTCACCATTCATTCATCTCGATCCAACGATCAAAAATCAAAATTAAAAAAATAAAATCCCACGGATTGAACCTCTCTTCCTTTTCTATTTTGATATAAAAGAGACCTGAGAGACTGAGAGAGAGAAGAAATAAAAATCGAAATCTGATCATCTTAACTTCAAACGGTCATAATTTTTGATAAAAAAAATCCGATTGAGACGTGCTATGCGGCCACATAAAGCTTACAACGAGAGCTACAAGGTTAACGATTATTGTCGTTACGACCATGTTTTTAAATTCTGTAGCATAGCTATGATGAAATTTTTGCTCATCTTTAAACTAAAAAGCGCATTTATAGTTTTCAAGTTCTGTTTTTTCTGTTTTTTCTTTGATTTTTTCTTAGAAATTGTATAGATTTTTATATTACTACATGATCAAGATGTATGTATTGTTAAGTAAATATTTTTTTATTGGATGAATAATTGTATTTCTTTCATATTAATTATTGAATGAATAATATATAATAATATTTGTTCTTATCTAAACAATCTGACTCCATATTCATTGTTTACTGTTAAATAATATTTATTTATTTGACTCTATATATCAATCTAACATCATATTTCAAGAATGTTATAGCAAAACATTTTTTGTAAAAAAAATTACCTTTAATAATGATTTTTTTTAACTAATAACCGTTGTTAAAGGGTTCTTTAGCAACGGTTATTAGTTAATAACCGTTGTTAAAGGGCCTTTAGCAACGGAGTATTAACTAAAAACCATTACTAAAGTATCATTTAACAACGGTTATTAGTTAAAAATCATTATTAAAGGACCCTTTAATAATAGTTATTAGTTTAGAACGTTGTTAAATGTCTTTCAAGAATGATTTTAACAACACGATTTAACAACGGTTGTTTATACTTTTTTCTAACACCCCCATTCAATAACGGTTGAAGAATCATTGTTAAAGGGCTTTAAAAACCGTTATTAAATCCAAAATGTGTTGTAATATCGGTGAATAATGAATGCAATTCTCAAACTTAAATTCACTCATTCTGAGTGAACGGAGAAATTTGATCGTAATTTCATATTTCACTGAAAAATGATTATTCGTAGCTTATGAAAAACATAAGAAGTTGATGTCCTCGTTACTCGAATTAGTGAAATTAAGGGTTCCTTATATTAGTTAGTTTGTTGAAGATGCACGGTGAACATTTTTTAAACAGGAGAATATCCGTCTTTTTAATTTTAAAAATATTTATATTTAACACTAATTTTATCGATAATAAATGATATATTTTACTTAGATATAATTAATTATATTATTTTTTAATAAGGTTGCAAAATACATATTTTTTTCTTTTTTATAATAAAATATAATAATAATTAATGTTTAATTTATTTGATATATAATTTTTTTGTTATACCTCCCAGCACAAACCCGCCCGCCCGTTGTGAGATAAAACAGAGTCATCATTTACGCAAATTTGACAATGAGGATCGAATTCAGATCGGCATATGTTTGGATTCAAATTATCAATTCATGCCTATGTGGTTCTGTGTCATTGGAAGAGCTCAACTTTTTTTATTTTTAGAAAAATTAAAAAAAAAATTTCGCATGTTCTAGCATTGGTTCTGGTTTTCGCATGTGATAGACCAGGAAAAAAAAATTGGATCCTTTAAAAAAGAGGGCCGTGATTTACTAGACACGCGTAATTTTATATATATCTATAATATACGTCAATACAAATCTATATTTAAAAATGATTTCCTCTCAGGAAACACCTATGTTAATTCTTGTTTTATTGTTTTGGAACTCATCACAGGATCCTGTGTTAAGTTTTCTCTGCTACTTTCGGTAAATATATATTGAACAAAACAAAATTGTATGCTTTTGAGTTTTGGTTCATATTAAATGCAGGTGCTCAAGGGCCTGTGATTGTGAAGCTGAGTGGAAATTGACTTCTTATTAATTGCTTCTCATACAATCACTCCCGGAAATTCTACTGATATCTGGAGAAGGAGAAGTTGAAGGCTTTGATCACTGACGCTCAGCCTTCCATTCATCAAAGAGAACGTTCCTGCCGCTGTTATAGGCTCTGATCTCTCTCTCTCTCTCTCTCTCCTATTGAAGAAGGTGGATTGGAAGAAAGTAGGGGTCCTCGCTGTTTTCAACTCGAACTTGCAAGCAAAATGAAGTTCTAGAGCGCTGTCTCAACGAGTTCGCTATTACACCGCTCAATTTGACGGTGATAACATGAAAAATATAAAAAGAATCATCTCAGTATCATTTAATAAATATATTCTATTATTGACATAATTAACATCAATCAATAAAAAACAGATTATTTCAATATATCAAATATGGATTCCAATAATTTTTTCTATCAATCAAAAATTGCTTCTGAAGTTTTTTTTTATATTTTTTTTTCAGAGGAAACCTTTCTATTTTTATATAGAAAAATATATACATATATTAGACTATATACATATTTATTTTTATGTGAAACTCTTTTTTAATAACTCTTATTAAAATTCTTACATTTCAAGGAATTTATTATTATATTCTATATAAAAATAATAAAAAATAAACATAAATGTATTATTTAAATAAAATAATTCATTAAATACAGAATTGATAAAAAATGATAGATAATATCAAAAGAAATAAAGAAAACATGGGACAAAAAGAAAACACCTTCGAAACAGTTTCTATTCGTGATAAATTATTGTTGAATTAGGTTGACCAAGAAAAAGTATGGAATATAATTTTATTCTATGAATTGATCGATTTATTTGCTCGTAATAAAAAAATAAAATTGATATCATATGTAATGAATGCATTTTTTTTATCGAGCCACTCAACTCTTTGTTTTAGTAATTTGAAACGATCAATTAATCATAAATTTTTCATTGGAACTTATATAATTGATTCTATTCTATGGTTCTTATTACCATCATATTTAGAACTTAGATAAGTACTTTATCAATATATGTAGTAAAAAACATATTAAATTTAGCCTTTTCATGCTTAACTATAGCTAGTTATTTCAGTTTTTTACTGGCCGCTTTAACTATAACTTTAGCTCTATTTATTTGTTTAAGAAATATATAACTTATTTGAAATTAATTGAATGAAAAATTCGGAAAAAAAGTTCTCAAGGATTTCAGGTTTCTATGGTTCTTTCCGCAATATTTGCCAAATTTTTTTTGTCATTAAAATTCATGGATAATTCATATTAATATTTAAAGACAAATCTTAACCTTTTTTTAATATACTCAAATAGAAATGATTGAAGTTTTTCTATTTGAAATTATCTTAGGACTAATTCTTATCACTTTGGCAAGACTATTCATGACTGTATATTTACAATATATACGTGATAATCAGTTCGATCTTTGAAATAATCAAAGATTTTTTATGAACTTTTCTACTTTTTACTGAAAGGTCAAATTTTAGTTTGAATTTCAATTAATTATTTTCTTTTCATAGATGAAATCACACTATGTGTGTGGATTTGTCAATCACACATCAAATCTATATTTAAAAAATAATTTCTTTTCAGAAAAGAAGAAAAATACATGACTTACATCCAAGTAATACCTAGTAAATCCGCTAAATAGCTTTACTATATACGTATTTAATTGTTAATTAAAATAGCTCATTTGTTAATCGAAATGTACGTTCATTCTTTCCAGACACTTGGAGGCTTATCCAGGTGACAATGTATCCGGTTGATGAGGGATGAACAAGTGAACATTGGTGGACATAAACATGTTTTTCATTATTAATAGCGATAGTAGATAGACATAGTGGACAAGGACAATTGTTCGTGAGGAAGATAAATAAGTCTAGGATAACAAAGATACATCCTGATACAGAATTATATATATTCGACCAAGAAAAATATTAGGAACTTAAAAATCATATATTTCGGTATGACGTGTGAATGCATTCACGGAATGCAATATGAAAGTTTATTATTCATTTTTCTTTTAAAAATTATCTGCTGCCACCTTACAAAATTTCAAAATTAGCGGTAAAAAAAAATAAAAATCACTCTGATAATTTTTTCTCTTTTATCACCACATGATTTTAAATACTTCCGTAAAACTGTTATGTAAAATAAATAGTATGGTATAAATTTTTAATTGTACTGTATGTAATCCAAATTTAATATTAAACACTGCTCGCAAAAACGTTTGTGCCTACAAAGTATTGGTTTCAACCGTTCATCGTAATTTTTTTCTATAAATTCTTTTTTTCCAGAAAATACAAAACCCATGGCCATGAAGGAAATAAAAAGAAAATTCTAAGAAAATCCATAGTTCTCTTATGGCGGATGTCAGTAATTAAATTGCAGCAATGTCAGCTAAATCTTAAGAAAATATAAATATCAATTATATAAGTGGTTAAAATAGTTTTATCCTACTAACAATCAAACAAAATTGATGATTGGTGTTGTCGGATTAGTTCGTTAAAAAATTGATTGCTTGAACTTCCTTCGATATCTCCTTCAATTAATTTCCAAACAGACAGGCTACTCCATGCAACATATTTTCAGATACCTCTAATTAGATTTTCGTAATTGCACTGAAAATCAGAAATACTGCAACACATAATGAATTTCTTTAGCATAAAAAGGAAAAAAAAAGTATAATTGCATGCACCGATCTATATTGTGTTGAGAGACAGAGGCCAAGAGAGTGGAACCGAATCTACTGCATGTAGGTAGCAAATTTCTGTCAACATTTGTGTTGGACGTGGACAACAAATTTTTGTCAACGTCTAATTTGTACCAATTATTTCTTCCATTCAGATCAGTGGCGGATGTATGTGAGTCCGAGGGCAGCTGTTCCTTCTGGATTTTGGGAAATAGTATTTTTTAATAATGTTTTCTGTAATTCCCCCCCTGATTTGTCTGATTATTTTCATGGAGAAAAAATACTTAATATCGTGCATAATTAAATAATTATGCACATATATCAAAATATAAAGTTTCGTAGACGAAAACTTTCTTAATCAATTTGATTATCTATTACTTTGAGCTTTATTTTGTTATTATTTTTAATATATAAAATATTATTATTTTAATAATTTTTTTATTAGGTAGGAATAAATATTAAATTATTAATTTTTTATTTAGTACCCGATTAGTTAATGAGTTTGAACCCGATAAACTATTACAATTCGATAATTGTCCCTCTGATCAAAATCTTGCATCCGTTCCAGATTCAGATGATTCAGCTCACTTTAGTATTTTTTTATGTTCCTCATTTTACATATTGGTCCAACACATTTTACAGATTAGTCCAATGTTTTAATTTTAAGTACATATTTGTTGAACAATGATTGGTCCAACTCAGATGTTGGCAAAATTTTGATACCCACAAAGAGAGTATTAGATCGGACTCATCCTCGCTCCCAATTAATGCAGGTAGAAGCCGAAATTCAACAAGACTCTATGGTTCGGGAAAAAGTGTCGTTAATTTATTAATCAACAGTGGTGATTTTTGCTCATCATCCCCCGTTCTTTATACACATCAAAAAAGTTTATTGTAATCATTTAATACTCAAAATTGAATAGTCTAAAATTATTTCAGTAAATAACAGAATCTCCAAGGAATAAATACATGTGCTAAAATTGTCATGCGTCTTCGTTCATAGTGCTAGAAAATAGAAGCTTCCGCCATCAATTTATCCACAGTTAAATTCGAAGTTTTGGGCCCAAAATCAAAAGACAAATTGGTAAAAGTCTAAAAGATACGGAAAAAAATCAGATCCAGAGGACAATCCAATAGGCTTATACCACGTTAATTGAACGCCTCGAGGGCTGCCCCAAATATGTGATGTGTTGCCGATAACCTGTGTAATTTTAATTTATGAAGGAATATGTAACTTTTAATTTAGCTTACCTGGAGCCATGCAGTGGCCAGTGCATCGAAGAGCACCGTTCACGTGCAGTGTAGTGAACTAATGATAAAGTCTAATACATCATTAGTCCTAGGCTCTTCCTCTACCCGTAAAGTATGTTTGGCACTTCACGGAATAGTAAAAAGTAAGAATAAAATTGTTTTTCTGATGAATTAATTTGTCAAATGAATTTTAAAAGAGTGTAAAATAGTGCTAATTCGGTATACTAAGCTATATGTTGTATATCGGATTAACTTTCATCGGAATAATGATTATTATTTGATTATATTATTATATTATGATTATCATTATGATTTATTATTATATTAATTTATGATTATTATTTATTATTATTATATTATGATTATGATTATTATATTATTATCACTGCTAGTATTATTATTATATTATTAATTATATTATTTATTATTATTATATTATAATAATTATGATTTTAGTATTATATTATTATATTATAATTATAAATATAATTATATTATTATATTATTATTATCATATTATAATTATGATTATAATTTTATTATTATATTATTATCATGATTATCTAATTATTATATAATTATGATTATGGCTATGATTATTATTACTTATTATTATTATTATTATTATTATTATTATTATTATTTTATATTATATTATATAATTATATTATAATTATAGTTATGATTCTATTCGAATTAAATGCCATACATCTTTCTTCCCTAGAATAATTTCTTTTTTCTGACAAAAGATAGAAGAAAAAAATGCACATTTTTATTTTACTGTCATTCGTCCAAAATGTGATTCTAATCCACTTCAACATAAATATCTTAGATATCAACAACTAATAAGTGAATTTAATACGTGGCAATTTTATTAACAAGTAAGATGGCAATTGGTATATTGTAACTGTCAACAATTATTTATTTCATTTTACAATTACACATGTATATTGAAATTGTATCAGTTAGTAATTTAGTATTATAAAAAAATGTTTCCATAGCATCTTTAACGGATATCTCGTACTACTCATTAATTATCTATTTCATTCTAAAATATATGATTAAATTTTATTAAATCAACATTATTTCATACAATTTTCTTTTAATAAATAAGATAGGAATAGATTTATGAGCCTTAGACACATCATCACATGCCCATATTAAAAAGCAGACACATCATCACATGTCCATATTAAAAAGCAGCTAGAAATATCATACTCATATCAACTCAGAGGCGGATCTAAACTTTGGTGGCAAAAAATTTTTTGAGAGGATCAAAATTTGAATATTTTTAATAAAAATATATATAATTACAAAAATATTTGTATAAAAAATATTTTTTCTGGGGGGCAGCTGCCCCCCGGCCTCAACCTAGTTAGAAATATAACCGTTATTGTATAGTTGGTGCGTATGTATTTATACCTCTTGTACCGAGTGTAACAAAAAATGGCTTTAGAATATAACAATATTTCAACACTGATGACGGTACAAAATTCGAAACAGAATTCAATGAATTCTGTAATTAAGTTGGATGCTTCGGTAATTAAAATGAGTGTTTCGTTTCTTGTGAAATCAGATGGTCAAGGGGTGTGAATTCAACCATATTTGATTGTGATGCTTTGGTTTTCTCTTTATTTTAAATGCTTTAATTAGTTTTGCTTTAATAGCAGCCTAGAAAATGTAACCAGATTTTACTATTTATACTTCCCTCTTGTTGTAAGAAAGACGTACTTTGAAAATTAAAATTGTGTTTGAGTGTTTCTTTTCTCCTTCCTAGTGTTTCTCTTCTTCCTCTTATTATCTTCTTAAACTATCCCGACGTCAATTGGTATCAGAGCAAGGTCTGCGGAAGCTCCCTACTCCGAATCAAATGGCTGATGAACCGACCCTTCGCGAAATGTTCGAGCACCAACAGTAGCAACATGCGCAAACTATGGAGCTACTCACCCAACTCATCAACCGTCTCACTCCAAACCCTCAGCCGCCGCCGCCCCCTCCATTCACTCCACCTCATAACAATCAACCTCCACCACCCAACCCAAATCCCGTTCGCGAAAATCGATGGGAAGGAGGCTTGCGAGTCGACATCCCAGAATTTTCGGGTAGCCTTAATCCCGATGAATTTTTGGATTGGTGCAACACCGTTGAAGAAATTTTCGAGTTGAAGGAAGTTCCTCCCGACAAACAAGTACCTTTGGTGACTATTCGTTTCAAGGAGAGAGGCGCCGCATGGTGGCAAAATTTTAAAATGCGACGCCGTTTATGACTACATTCCGCCTATCAATCGGTGGGATGATTTGAAGCACGAGATGACGCGTGAGTTTCGCCGCTAAACTATAGGCAAACTATGTATCTAGCGATTACAAGCACTTAATCAAGGAAACCGTAGTGTGGATGAATACATCTATGATTTTTACAAGCTCGAGGCACGCAACCACCTCAATGGGACCGAGGATCAAAGAATTGCTCGCTATATTTCAGGTCTCAAGTTGTCCATCCAAGACGCTCTCGTGGCTCACACATTCTATAATGTGTCAGAAGCACAAGCCAAAGCCAAAGCTGCGGAACAACAACAATCACGCTTTCGAAGTTATCAACCACCCCGAGGTAACTTACAATCCCAAACTACTTCGCAAATTCCAAAAACAGTCCCGAAACCCAACAACCACGCATCCTCCTCTTCTTCGCAACCTACCCGACAACCTGCTCTTCTACCGACACCACCAAACACCATTTCCAATTTCAACAAAGCAAACATCCGATGCCATAATTGTCGAGCCATGGGTCACTATGCTCGTGAATGTCCAAAACCTAAACCCAGTTTGATTAGCAAAGAAGAAGAAGATGAGAATGAAGAAGTAAATGATGAGTTTGTTGCGGCTTTCGACGAGACATTTTGTCAAGCCGACCCTGAAGATGTTGAAGGCGAGAGTTTTGTAACAAGGCGTCTATGCTACTCTCCACCAACAAAAGAAAACTGGAAGCGACACACTATTTTCAAGACGAATTACACTGTTGGCAATAAAAAGTGCAACATCATAATAGACTCGGGAAGCTGGGAAAATATGGTGTCCGAAGAAACGATCGCAAAACTCAATTTGACCACGACGCCCCACCCGCACCCCTACAAACTCGGATGGGTCAGCCGAGAAGTCGAAATCCGAGTCGACAAGAGGTGTCAAATTGCTTTCTCTATCGGGCCTAACTACTCAACAACTATTCGAGTGGACGTCGTGCCTATGGATGCATCACATAACATTCTAGGTCGACCTTGGCAATTCGACAACCATGCCATATATGACGGAAGAGAGCACACCTACACAATCCGACAAGGCCACAAGAAGGTTCTTTTAACACCTATTCAAAAGAATGTGACAAAAGAGGCCACAACAAAACTTTGTGTGCCACAAGATGAGTTCGAGTTTGACATGAAGGAATTCGGTATGTGCTATGCCTTGATCTCCACGACTTTTGCACATACTGAGACAGCTGAAAAACCAATCAGTTCGATTACAACAGTTCTCACGGAGTTCCAAGACGTAATACCTGATGATCTTCCCGAAGGACTGCCACCTCTCCGAGATATCCAGCATCAAATCGACTTGGTGCCAGGTGCTAGCCTCCCCAACAAGGCTCATTATCGCATGACACCGCAGCATCACAAAGAATTGAGGCGACAAGTCGAGGAACTCCTGAACAAAGGCTTTGTACGAGAAAGTATAAGCCCTTGCGCCGTACCTGCCCTTCTCGTCCCGAAGAAAGATGGGTCTTTTCGGATATGTGTTGATAGTCGGGCCGTCAACCGAATTACCGTCAAATATCGGTTCCCGATCCCTCGCTTAGAAGACATGCTTGACAGTTTGAGCGGTGCCACTGTTTTCTCAAAAGTTGATTTGAAGAGCGGTTATCATCAAATCCGAGTCAAGCCGGGTGATGAATGGAAGACGGCGTTCAAAACAAAAGAAGGACTGTTTGAATGGCTTGTCATGCCGTTCGGACTATCTAATGCGCAAAGCACTTTCATGCGCATCATGAACCAAGTATTGCGGCCGTTTCTTAACAAGTTTGTGGTTATCTATTTTGACGACATACTCATCTATAGTCGCAATAAAGAGGAACATGTGGATCACGTGCGACAGATCCTTCAAACACTTCGCCAGAATAGCCTCTACGTCAACCCCAAGAAGTGCATTTGGATGACCGACAAGCTAGTTTTTTTGGGCTTCGTTATAGGCTGCGACGGTATCCGCCCGACACCGACAAAATAAAAGCGATCCAAGAATGGCCAACACCGACAATCGTGGACCGAAGTCCGATCCTTCCTTGGTCTCGCAGGTTTTTACCGACGTTTCATCAAGAATTTTAGTAACATTACTGCTCCCATCACTGAACTCTTGAAGAAAAATTCTTTTGAATGGAACCTAGAGGCCAACCAAGCTTTTGAGAAGTTAAAAGTGTTGCTTACTCGAGCGCCCGTGCTCGCTCTTCCCAACTTTGACAAGATGTTTGAGCTTGATTGCGATGCATCTCGAGTGGGCATCAGAGCTGTCCTTTCCCAAGAGAAGAAGCCTGTGGCCTACTTCAGCGAAAAACTTAGAGGTTCGCGAGTCAAATACCCGGTGTATGACCTTGAGCTATATATGCAGTAGTCAAAGCACTCGAGCATTGAAGACATTACCTACTTCACCGTGAGTTTGTACTATACACCGACCATCAAGCTCTTAAATTCTTGCATGAACAAAGCAAACTCAGTGACCGGCATGCCAAGTGGGTCTCGGCTTTACAGGAGTACACTTTCTCCATTGTACACAAGTCAGGCACAAACAACAAAATAGCCGATGCCCTGAGTCGCCGTCACTCTCTACTCGCCTCAATGAAAGCATTAACTCTTGGTTTCGAGGAGCTACCCCAAACTCTTCGACAAGATTCAGATTTCGGGACCATCATTAATGAAGTCGAACAACAGAAGCGAGATGATTACATCCTTTGTGATGGTTTTCTTTTCCGAGACAAGGCTCTTTGCATCTCGCAAACATCATTGCGACTTCTAATTATCCGTGAGTTGCACACACAAGGTCACTGATGCCGATAATACCGAACTAGTCCTTTCCTTACATTTTTTGTGGCCATAGAGGAGCCGAGAAGACCCTCCAACTCGTTAAGGAGCGTTTTTATTGGCCGGGCATGTACAAGGACATCAAGAATTTCGTGAAGCGTTGCCAAATCTGTCAAGCCGCCAAAGGCACCGACACCAACCAAGGATTGTATGTGCCATTGCCCATTCCAACCAAACCATGGCAAGACATTTCAATGGACTTCGTTGTGGGTCTACCACTGACCCGCAAAAAGCAT
The DNA here is from genome assembly GCA_037127355.1 of Schoenoplectus tabernaemontani. Lineage (NCBI taxonomy): Eukaryota > Viridiplantae > Streptophyta > Magnoliopsida > Poales > Cyperaceae > Schoenoplectus > Schoenoplectus tabernaemontani. The sequence goes on along the minus strand of CM073743.1, from coordinate 16,332,347 downwards.
GATAGTGTCTATGTAGTTGTCGACCGTTTCAGTAAAATGGCAACTTTTATACCATGCAAGACAACCTTGGATGCTAGCAAAGTGGCAGAATTGTTTTTCATCGAAGTGGTGCGCCATCGGGGACTACCGAGTTCCATAGTTTCTGACCGAGATGTTAAATTCATGAGCATATTTTGGAAAGAGTTGTGGAATCGCCTTGGTACCGAGCTCAAGTTTAGCACTACTTGCCACCCGCAGATTGACGGACAAACCGAAGCTTAGGTAACATGCTTCGTGCACAAGTGACATCCTTTGGCACATGGGACGTCTTACTTCCGAAAATTGAGTTTGAATACAATTTGTTCGGTGAACCGTTCGACCGGTTTCTCACCGTTCTACATCATGTATGGCGCTACACCAAAAGGTCCGCTGGACTTAATTCCCATTGCAAGTCCCAATGCAAAGTCCAAAACAGCCGAGGAGCGAGTCAAAGACCTTCAAGATCTTCACCAACAAGTTCGCGCCAATATCAAAATCTCTTATGACAAGTACAAGAAAAGCGTAGATGCAAAGAGGCGTTTTGTTTCATTCGAGGTTGGAGAACTTGTTTGGGTTTATCTCTCTAAAGAATGATATCCCCAAGGGCAATACAACAAGCTTACTCGGCGAAAATTTGGTCCATACAAAGTCTTGGAAAAATTTGGAGACAACGCGTACCGCATCAAACTTCCCGACAACATGTATATCTCCAATATTTTTAATGTGCGTCACCTTCATAAATATCATGGTGATGATTTAAGCTTGGGGACAAGCTTCAACGAACCAGGGGAGCATGATGACGGTACAGAATTCGAAACAGAATTCAATGAATTCTGTAATTAAGTTGGATGCTTCGGTAATTAAAATGGGTGTTTCGTTTCTTGTGAAATCGGATGGTCAAGGGGTGTGAATTCAACCATATTTGATTGTGATGCTTTGGTTTTCTCTTTATTTTAAATGCTTTAATTAGTTTTGCTTTAATAGCAGCCTAGAAAATGTAATCAGATTTTATTATTTATACTTCCCTCTTGTTGTAAGAAAGACATATTTTAGAAATTAAAATTGTATTTGAGTGTTTTTTTTCTCCTTCCTAGTGTTTCTCTTCTTCCTCTTATTATCTTCTTAAACTATCCCGACGTCAAACACAGTATCTCTTTGGTTCAAATTTAATTTCTCCAATGATCCAGGCGGGAATGGTGGGTCATGGCGTTCTCCTTACAAGTCGTGGCAAAGTGTATACGACTATGACATATAAATTACATAATTTGACTAAAGAGGAAGCCGAGAAGGTGTTAGGTGGTGAGGTCACTCTTTGGTCAGAACAGGTAGGCGAGGTGGTGTTGGATGCCAGTAAAACAGCTAGTTGCTAATGAAATTTTGTCCAAAAAAAAACTATCAATTATAGCTAATGCAGAATTCAGAAATTATAAATTTTGGAATTATTAACTACTATATGGATAAACAGATTTTATATTGAAGTATGTAAATTAAGGAAATCCAAACCAACAAACAATTAAAAACCTTAAACCAATTATTTAATTAGAAATTGTAGTTTAAAATCAAATCTAATATATTGCTTCTATTAAAGTGAAATATGAGCCATTTGATTTTGATAATATATATTAAACACTTTGCATTCATGATCGGTACGAATGTATCAAATACAGATTGGGTAGTGGTGAAATCATATCGGCGGTCATTTTAGTTTTTCGGATACGGATATTAAACATGTACAGAGACAAATATGTAAATGAATCGATTTTGGATATGAATATAAAACAATTCTTAAGTTTTAGAAAATGCAACGTACTCGTAAAATAATGTTAGAAACTATCGTCTATAAACAAATATAAAAATTATAAAAATCTATGTTCCCAATTAATAATAATGGTAAAATATTTTTTTTATAATTTATTAAATTAAAGAACATATATTTTGCTAATTAGATATTTATCTTTTTGGAAGATACAAATTAATTATTCGTATCTATATTCACTTTATAAATTCGAAATCATATTTGTATTCATATCTGCATAATTATTCATTATTAAATATCCGTATCTAAATTTACAACGGACAGAGAAAAATGAGGAAGACATAATATACTTTCCTTTTTTTTAAAGTGAAAGGCCCTTAGGCATTTAAAAAGGGAATTTACTTTCCTTTTTTTTTTTTCCTGTAACCTGGTAATTGGTACATAGTTTTCCTTTACTTTTAAGATTTTGAGATATAGCTTTATTTTTAAGACTTATTGTAAGGATATAGACAAGATCCAGGATATTCCACAATTTGCATTATCTGGACAGTGAATTGTGTTTTCTAAAAGTCTGCTAGCGGTTAAATGTAGTTGGCAGCTTATAGGGTTCATTGATTGACTGCTGGGCCAATTCCCTTTTAAAAAAATAATTATGCAGGCCATTTTAATTTAAGGAAGTGTATCATCATCGATTTTGTTATATAATTTAATTTAAATGAGTTTTAATTCAATTTAATGACTTGTTTATTTAACGTTTGTCATGTGTGATACTTTATTATTTAATTCAAATGAGCCACGCAGCTAACATGAATGCTTCTAAAATAATGTGATGACATCTATATTTTCGGTGACGTGGATAATTTCCTTGATGATTGATTTTTTTTTGCACTTAAAAAATTTATTGCATATCTCATGAATATTTTTCTTAAGTCGACAGTAATAGCGATTCTCTTATTATCATTATGGAAATGTTGCAGATTGATTTGATTTATACAACGATTATATATATATATATATATACAACCAATACATTGATCTAATGATTTTCAATTATAACGATTTTATACCCGTCAAAACAATAGCAAAAAATATAAAATTTGGTCTCCAAGCATATATTATTTTGAATGGTTGAATCGGTCTATTGAATTCGGAAATGAAATATACGATACGAAGTACAAAACATATTTTTTACTTCACAACTAATATTAGCATAACTCATATATATATATATATATATATATATTTGGAGTTATGGTGCTATGCATAGCACATATCCCTCTCGTGCTATAGAATGTTTCTTCATTCTCAAAGTCTAAATGATCGATCCAAACCGCTCAAAATAATTTACATACGAAAATCTAGTTGGAACCAAACTTAATATTTTTTTATTTTTTTTTTACTATTTTTAGATAGTTTTAATATCATTTGATTTAATTATTATGAGTCATTCAAAAAAGTATTTTTTTAATAAACTAAAAAATAGTAAATGAATTTTTAAAAAAATGTAAAAATTGGTCTCCAACTAGATTTTTCATATGAAAATTATTTTAGTGGTTCGAATCCATCATTTAGACTTTGAGAATCGAATCAATCATTTAGGCTTTAAAAGCGAAGAAATAATCTATAGCATAGAGATAATTCGTGCTATGCATATCGCCATAGCCCAACTTTCTCTCTCTCTCTATATAGTTGAGTTATAGTGGTATGCATAGTACGGATCACTTATGTGTTAGTGTTCGGATCAACCATTTAGTCCTTAAGTATAAAGAAATGATTTATAATATGAAACCGATCCGTACTATATATAACATCATAATCTAGCTCTTATATATATATATATATATATATATAATACCCTCTTGGATTTAGCGACTTGAAAGAATGAATTAATTATGCATCTTTATAATCATCAGTACACGTTGGTAGAGATCTTTATCATAGCTTTTCACATGAATAATAGTAACAAAATTCTTTGAAGCACGCGCTTATGATCAGAAAGAGGAGAAAATAATTCATATGGCACCAAAAACAGCGAAATTTGTTGCAAGTGCATGATAAATAAAATTCAAACCAATCGTTACTAAACAGTGCTGTATTATATATACGGGAATATATATATATGATCCATGTTCCAACTATGATACAAAAATTTAGAATTGGTCGCTGATTTTCCACGACTAACTTCTTGAATGAGAACTTAACTTTTGTTTTTTGTGTGGAAGTGTACAATAAATTATTTCGATCATATCAGCACAGAAGAATACACAACAACGGCCGCATCATATGTCAACTCAAGGAGGAAACTTTTCCTTTCATGAGTTACTTATTTTATATTTAATTTCCCCCAATTTAAAGTTACAAACTAACACATAAATTGTCTTGTTTTACCAAATATTCTTTACCAACGATTGCAGCACTATACCAATGCATGAATTATATCATACATCTCAAAATCAATTTAATTGCATCACATATTTTGAAACTCTATTAAAATATTTCATTTAGTAGTTTAGCGAGCTGCAAAATATTTCGTATGTTATTACAATCAATTCGTTTTAATTTTGCAATACGCAGCATTACTTAAAAAAAGAAGGGAAAATGTCACAGGGAGGGGTGAAACTTCACACGATAAATCTTAATAAACAAAACAATAATAAATATAAATACATGACCATACAGTCCAGAATGAACAAAGAGAATACAACGCCTACATAGGCGGGGCTAGCTTCATCGGAATGGGCAGCAATCTCTCAAATAAAAACCCAAAAGAAAGAAATAAGACTCAAAAACTCGATGGATCCTATCCAACTACCCGACTCACTTGCAAATACGGCGAAGCATCCATGACATCGCGCAGGACTGCACCTAGCACTCTCATCCACACTCAATCCCGCACCTGTAATACCTGGATCCCACAACCACCGTGGAAACGTGAGTAATTTAAAAATTACTCAGTACGGATTTGTTGGGATTCGGAATGCCCAAATCCCATTAATGCTCAAGCTTCGGAAAGACCGTAGAACAAAAATTTTACTTCTACTTAAGTTAGGGATTAAAGTATGTCGGATAATAACCGAGAGTTACAGACATTTAATCCTTTACAAAAGACGGTAAAATATTATTTTACTTAACTTAAGCTTAGGGTTAAAGTGATGTGTCGGATGATTACCGAGAGATACACACCTCTTTAAACCTTTATTGATCTACTCCATGATTGATTTCTAAAATATTAATCTACTTAACAATTAAATAAATTAATATAAGATGTTATACCTCGCTTCCAAATTTTAATTGGAATGAAAATCGGCTTGTCTCGGAGCACCAAACGTCCGATGCCTCCGTAGGTTATCCACCGGGACTAACCGTAGAGCGGCTTATTTCTTTTGCCGAAATATCAGTAAATCGCGGTTTTCGCAAAAACACTATTCACCCGAGAAAAAGACGAAATAGTACTATTCACGACTCGCAGTAATTCTGTTTCACAAATGTGCAGAAATACCGCAACTTTCGTAAAAACACTATTCACCGATCCCGTGAATTCTGAAACAACCGTATACCGGGAGAGAGAAAGTAGAACTGATTTGGTGGAACTTTTTCTCTCACCCTACCCCTCTATTTATAGAAAAAGTGGAATTGACAAATTACCAAAATGCCCTCGTGAATAGTAGGGAGGTTTCAAAGTGAAAAGACCAAAATACCCTTAAAGTTCATCCAATTTACCAAAACGCCATTGGGCTTTTTGGCCAAATTACCGAAATACCCTTGGGCTTTTGGACAAATTACCAAAATACCCTTGGAGGTCGTCATGGGCTTTTCATGGGCCTTTTTGGGCTTTTCGGATTTTGGGCTTTTCTGATTTTGGGCTTTTTTGGGCTTTTTCGATTTTGGGCTTTTAATTATTAATTAAGACTTTAATTATAAATGGGCTTTGGCCCATAATTCAAATCCATAATTAACATTTAAAATCCAAATCAAATATATATAATTGTCATCTACAATTATATTTTTCTCTATTGTTGTTTTATTAATTTATACGACGTGTCCAACACGTTATAAATTCAATCGATTTTTTCTTCTTGTCATCTCTATGACAAATATAATTATATCATATATAATTAATTATAACCATCTTATTATTAATTATAAACAATTCATAATTAATCAATAAGATTCTCCAATTAACTCCTATACGGTGTGACTTAATTGACAGGATCCGTGTTATGTTGGTAAATAGAGTTAAAACCGTTTTAACTTCTATAATCATAGGAGGCATCCGCGAATGCACTATGACCATCCAATTACACGATGATGATGATGATCTTGTACAATATCATGATCCGAAAGAACTATTTACTTGTGTTTAATTCTTTTGTCTCATATTTATCGATCGGTTTCAAGGTAGGTATGTGTCATCCTTGCAAACTTAATCTTTTCTTGATCCTGAGTAAATTATCAAATATAATTACTCTTGTAATTATACTTGCTAGCGAGATAATCTTACTCTATCAAGGGGCCATTGATGCTTATAACTCGTATAGAAATACGAGGGACAATAGTACTTTTGGCAAACCATCTCTTCCTCCGCATAAGTTATGTATACCGAAGAGCTACCTTTATAGCCACCTTTACGGATAACGTTTGGTAGAAATCACACACATACATATCTTATGTAGGAAAGATGAATACCTCATACTTTAGAATTTAATATTCGAACGAAAACATTAATGACACGAACACAATTCCATTTAATGTTTCATTCGGGGTCTATCAAATACGATGTTCCTAGAACATCTATCTATGTGATTAAAATGACAACTCTTTGTCTATGGTCTGTAAAACTTGACCATCATTTAATCCACATACTAACCTGATAACGGTTAATTAGTGTTCATGCTAATTACCTTGGTTAGTGACTTTTAAGAGTATATTCTATATTATGAAGTTTCACAATTCCAAGTCATGAACTCGGAATGATTCATAAATTCAATAATACTCAAGGAAACAAAATATCGTTTAAATATCCAATTCATGAACAAAGCTTTATATAACCAATTTATCGTATTATTGACTTCAAGATTATTACAAACTAACAATCTCCCACTTAAGCTTGGAGTCAATCATATTGAGTCATGCCTTATACAAATCTATAAATCTCTCGATTTAAAAGATAATCTCACATGCCCAATCTTCTATGTGTCTCAAACCCATAGAAGATGTGTGCAACCTGGTGCTTGGCTTGAGGTAGAGGTTTTGTAAGTGGATCATTTGTGTTGCCAACCGTGTCAATTTTACAAATCTTTACGTCGCTCTATTTATGATTTTTCATATGAGGTGATAACGTTTGTGTAACCACTTACCACGAGCTCCGAGTCAACACCGTAGATGAGAAACATATCCTTAGTTCTTCTTAAGTACTTAAGGATATTCTTTGTTAAAACATTCCAAAGGTGCTCTAGCCTGGATTAGCTCGATATCTACTCGTCATACTCCAAGCATACGAGACATCGTGGCGAGCGCACAACATGGCGTACATGATAGAGCCAATAGCCGAAGCATATGGTACTCTACTCATTATGCTTTGCTCATCGTTGTCAAAGGACACCGAGTCTTGCTAAAAGCCGTGCACCACGATTCATTGATAGAAATTCTTTCTTGAAATTCTACATGCTGAACCGATTCAACACTTTATTAATGTATGTGCTTTGACTTAATCCAATAAGTCTTTTAGATTTATCTCTATAGATCTCTATGCCTAGTATATAGACAAACTTTCGCCCAAATCTTCCATTGAGAACACTTTCTTTAATGAAGATTTGGCTAATTGCAATAAGGGAATATCATTTCCCATTTAGAGTATATCGTCCATATAGAGGATTAAAAAAGCGATGACACTCCCACTAGTTTTCCGTATACACAAGGTTCTTCTTCGCATCTGACGAAGTCAAACTGTTTGACTTCTTCGCCAAATCAAAGATTCCAACTCCATAATGCTTGCTTCAATCCATAATGGATTTGAGAAGCTTGCATACCTTCTCAGCATTCTTTAGATCCTCAAAACTTATGGGCTGTATCATATACACGTCCTCTTCCAAATTTCCATTTAGGAAGACGGTTTTGACATCCATCTGCCATATTTCATAATCATGAAATACGACAATTGTTAGGAGCATCCGAATTGACTTAAACATAGCTACGGGCGAAAAAGTTTCATCATAATCTACGTCGAGAATTTGCTTGAAACCTTTCGCTACTAGCCGTACTTTGTAAACAGTCATATTATCATCCATGCCTGTTTTCTTTTAAAAAACCCACTTGTTAGCTATGGATTTTACCCCAACAAGTGGTGCAACCTGGTTCCAAACCTTGTTGTCATACATGGATCGTATTTCGGATCTCATGGCCTCCACCATTTATCGTAGTCGGGTCATCCATCGCTTCCGCATAGGTCGAGGATCTTCAAGCATCAAACATCGAGACTTCATGCAGTCCCATGTACCTTTCGGTGCACGGATCGTCCTATGTGACCTTCGTAGCACTTGTTCTTCGTGTCGTCGAACTTCATCCACATCAAGATGCGATTTAGTTCTATTTCAACTTGCGTTGAAGTAGATGAGCTCGAACTAGAACTTCTTCCACAACTATTTGTAGATTTGGTTCTTCCAAATGCTCATTAGCCGAAGAATCAAGTGGTGGGTTTATCTGATCAGGATCAGATATTGTATTGTGTGATGTATCTTGAATTTCTTCAAGTATTACATTACTCCCACTACTTCCTTTTGCGAGAAACTCTTTCTCCAAAATATACCATGACGAGCAACAATTATCTTGTTCTCGGACTGATAATAGAAGTAATATCCTTTTGTTTCCTTAGGATACCCTACGAAAAAACATTTGTCAGCTTTGGGTCCAAGTTTGTCAGAAGTCGGACGTTTGACAAATACTTCGCAACCCCAAATTTTAAGATAAGACATATTTGGTACCTTACCAAACCATAACTCATATGGAGTCTTTTTTACTGACTTGGATGGAACCCTATTTATTGTTAGTGCAGCAGTTTCTAGTGCGTGCCCCCAAAACATTTTTGGGAGTGTGGTATTACTCATCATGGAACGAACCATGTCTAACAGAGTTCGATTCCTCCTCTCAGAAACACCATTCCATTGTGGCGTTCCCAGAGGTGTGAGTTGTGAGACTATCCCACATTCTTTTAAGTACATTATAAACTCATAACTTAAGTATTCGCCTTCACGGTCTAACCGTAAGGCCTTAATACTTTTATTCAGTTGATTTTCTACTTCAGTCCTGAATTCTTTGAACTTTTCAAATGATTCAGACTTATGTCTCATCAAGTAGACATAACCATATCTACTGTAATCATCGAAACGTGATAAAGTAGCGATCATCGTTTCTTGTACAAGTACTCATTGGTCCGCATACATCCGTGTGTATAAGGGCTAATAAGTCACTTGTCCTTTCGCCCTTCTTGGAGAAAGGCAATTTGGTCATTTTTCACGTAAACAAGATTCACAATATTAAAATTACCAAGAAGTCCAACTTCATGTAACTTTTGATGTGTTTCTCGTTTATTTGACCAAGGCGATAATGCCATATGAAAGTCATACTTTCATGAGATGTTTTGAGTCGTTTATTGATGTTAAATATAGGTTTATCTATTTCCAGTATATAAAGATCATTCATCATAAAAGAAGATTCATAATATAACTCATCTTTGTATATAGAACAACCATTGTCCTTTATAACAAAAGAGAAACCATTCATTTCTAAACATGATATTGAAATAATGTTTCTGAAAATACTTGGAACAAAATATACATTTTCAAGTTCCATTATAAACCCGCTAGGCAAACACAACTCTATACTTCCGACTGTTACGACTGCAACTTGTGCACCGTTTCCAACTCGGAGTTGTATTTCCTTATTACGTAGTTTTCTCCTATTCTTTAGTGCCTCTATATTTGAACAAATATGAGCACATGATCCAGTATCCAATACCCAATCATGAATAGAGATAACAACGTTAACTTCAACAATAAAAATATCTGAGGTTGAATTCTTGAGAACATTTCTTGTCCTCACAACCTCTAGATACTTATGGCGCTCCTCTTCCAATGACCCTTGCTTTACAATAAAAGCAATCGAGAGGTAGAAGCTTTTGCCTTGGAAGTGTTCGATTATGAACCATCTTCCCTTTGCCTTTGTACTTAGGTGCCATTTTAGGAGTCGCTTTGCGTTTCATCTTTTAATCTTCCTCGCACCTTCTTGGATCACGAGGATAGAAGAACTCTTCTTCATGTCCCCATCGCCGATCCTCAACATCCCTTGGAGCTCCCGCAAGCTCTTGTCCATTCCCTAAAGATATGATAATTCCCGATGAAATTAGAATAGCTAGGAGGGAGAGAGTTCAGATAACATCTATAACAAACTCTTTGCTCAACGGACTGTTAAGCTTCTCCAATCGCTCAACATCGCTCGTCATACGGAGCATGTGAGTGTCAAGAGAGCCGCCTCGCTCATCTTATGACTCAAGCCAGAGATTTTTAGTCACCTTAAATTTCTTGACCAATAAACTTTGTACATCAAGCTCATCCTTTTGTGCTTGTTGTACATGGTGACTTCATTTGTCGTGGGCACCACCGTAGCCGTGTAGGGATTGGTGTGTTAAGGACGTACTCGAGTTTCTCATGTCTTAGTATGAGCGCACGGAACGTATTAGTAAGAGTTTCTTTAGCCATGTGCTACAACGTAAAATGTAAAGATTTTTAGCTTTGTTCATGTAATATTTTATTTCAAATAAAACTCCCACTATAAATTTGTTCTATTCCCGTTTGTAGTTAGGACCAAGATCCCTATTTTTATTGATAATCAAGTTATCGTTGAATAACTCGTTTATTAATTATCTTAGGTAAGCAACTCTTTGCTAATCACATCTCTATGTGATTCTTGGTTTCGCTAAACATCATATGTTTTAACGAAACTTTGCCCCAAGCCCAAAACTGTTTTGGAAATCATTGGTAAGTAACCTCACTCTATTTGATTCGTTATGTCGGACATAACCCTCGAAAACCAAAGGTAAAAGGTGACGCCATCGAGTAGGTCACGTCCGCCAATGAACAATGATATGCGAGGACAGAGTAGGTAGGGCATATTACTTAATTTTTCGGGTTTAACATCGTAAGCCATCGGTTTGTTAAACCGACTTTAAATGTACTTACGAACACGTAAAAGATGTCCGCGTAAAGACCACCGAAAGTTCCTTTTCCAGTCTTTCTTTGACACAACCTTCCTTCACGGTTTCTTAAAAATGATAAATCTAATTTACACATTTATAATTAGTCGAGTTTATTAAGCCGACTTTAAACAGAGACTTATGAACACGTGAAAAGACGTCCGCGCGTAAAGACCATTGAAAGTTCCTTTTCCGTCTTTCTTTGACATAACATTCTTTCACTGTTCCTTAAAATGATAAATCTAATTTACACATTTATAATTAGTCAGTTTATTAAGCCGACTTTAAATGTACTTATGAACACGTGAAAAGACGTCCGCGAAAGACCATTGAAAGTTCCTTTTCAGTCTTTCTTTGACATAACATTCTTTCACGATTCCTTAAAATGATAAATCTAATTTACTCATTTATTATCAAAGCGGTAAATCCAATTTACCAAATTTCATACAAATATTTTGTATATATACATGAATCATCACGTATATAACTACTATCTATCCAATAGAAGTAGCTTTGCATCTATGATAAGATACATTTCATATCAAAGCAAGAATCTAATTTACCTCGCTCATACAAACATTTTGTATATATATATGTGAATCACTCACATATATAACTATCGATTCTCAATTCTTTATTTTGCAACTACATCTTTGTTCTTTATTTATACCGTAAAAAGCATATAAACATTTTATATGATTTCAAAACAGCTTAATTCCTTCGGTACGATAAAGTAATTTGATAACGTGACAAAGTTCCTTTTCGGCCGCTTATCGTGACACGTAAAAGGGGCTCCCAGAAAGATCGGGGTCACGAGGACCACTTTAAATTCAATCTTTCCTGTATTTAACCATCTCTTTCTAAAGTGTGGAGATCAACAAATTTCTTACTCAGGTACTTTATTGCTTCATCACATTCATAGATATACTTTTCATAACCAAAAGTTTTCGAAAAAGCAAAAGAGTTACATTTGCCATGCTTCGAAAGCGTAAAAGTAATTTGGTAACGTGACAAAGTTCCTTTTGGGCCGCTTATCAGACACGTAAAAGGGCATGTCGTAAAGAATACCGAAGGTATCCACTTCCCATCTTTCTTTGACATCACCTTATCTTTTATGTGTGGAGATCAACAAACTCTTACTTAGGTACTTTATTGCTTCATCACATTCTTAGATATACTTTAACACAATCGAAAGTTTTCGAAAAGAAAGCGTAAAGAAAGCATAAAGAAAGCTTAAATCTAATTTAACTTTCTTAGTCGACAGAGCCGAACCAAGAAAATCCAATTTTATTTGGTTTGGACTTTAAGTCGCAAATCTAAGAATTAAACCGATATTTGGGTATATACATCTTATTTGCATAAGATATAACCTTTTAGAAAATCAATCAACGGGAGAGCCTTTGCTCGATACCACCGTTGGGATTCTAATGCCCAAATCCCATTAATGCTCAAGTCATGAAAGACCGTAGAACAAAAATTTTACTTCTACTTAAGTTAGGGATTAAAGTATGTCGGATAATAACCGAGAGTTACGTACATTTAATCCTTTACAAAAGACGGTAAAATATTATTTTACTTCTAACTTAAGCTTAGGGTTAAAGTGATGTGTCGGATGATTACCGAGAGATACACACCTCTTTAAACCTTTATTGATCTACTCCATGATTGATTTCTAAAATATTAATCTACTTAACAATTAAATAAATTAATATAAGATGTTATACCTCGCTCCAAATTTTAATTGGAATGAAAATCGCTTGTCTCGGAGCACCAAACGTCGATGCCTCCGTAGGTTATCCACCAGGACTAACCGAGAGCGCTTATTTCTTTTGCGCGTAAATATCAGTAAATCGCGTTTTTCGCAAAAACACTATTCACCCGAGAAAAAGACGAAATAGTACTATTCACGACTCGATAGAATTCTGTTTCACAAATGTGCGTAAATACCGCAACTTTCGTAAAAACACTATTCACCGATCCCGTGAATTCGAAACAACCGTATACCGGGGAGAGAAAGTAGAACCGATTTGGTGGAACTTTTTCTCTCACCCTACCCCTCTATTTATAGAAAAAGTGGAATTGACAAATTACCAAAATGCCCTCGTGAATAGTAGGGAGGTTTCAAAGTGAAAAGACCAAAATACCCTTAAAGTTCATCCAATTTACCAAAACGCCATTGGGCTTTTTGGCCAAATTACCGAAATACCCTTGGGCTTTTGGACAAATTACCAAAATACCCTTGGAGGTCGTCATGGGCTTTTCATGGGCCTTTTTGGGCTTTTCGGATTTTGGGCTTTTTCAATTTTGGGCTTTTTTGGGCTTTTCTGATTTTGGGCTTTTAATTATTAATTAAGACTTTAATTGTTAAACCGTGAATTTTAATTTAGCATTAATAATAATTGATTTAGATGATGATCACAATTAAAATAATGTAAATTAACATATTATTTAGATCAAAAAATTTAGGAAAGTAATTATATATATATATATATATATAAAATGTATATAATAATTATTGAAGGGATAAATAAATCTTATAATAGATCTTACCAATGACCTATGAAATTTAGTAGGTATGGACCCAAATTTAATTAAACAAATAACATAAACCGACAAGTAAAGAATATATATATATATATATATATATATATATATATGCATAAACGAATAAATAAATGAAAATAACAATAAATGATTAATATGACAAGAACAAATAGTAGATCAATTAAACTAGAAACTGAATAAAATAAAATAATATAATGATATTAACCAAATGGGAACAATAATATGAATTTAATCCAAAAAGGGATTATCGTATCTTAAGACTTTAATTTCCCTCAGAGAATAACCCACCATACCATGGCCACACCACACCAATCGCTATGCTGGTGCGCCACAGAAAATCCTTAGCACATTTTTCTCTCTCTTCATTTATTGTGTCCCTCTCTCTCTCGGTTTCCTCTCCCCCAAAACCCATCCCGTCTCAATTAAATCTCTCTCTCTCTCTGGACTCGCAATTAAGGGGCGACAGGCTCGTCTTTTCTTCTGACCCGCCCCTCTCTCTTGTGCTCTCCGCGGCGCTCTCTCTTCTCACCATTTTCGCTCTGTGACTCTCTGACGAGAGCTACCTGTTCCCCCGTCTAAATCCCGACCTAACCTCACTCGGTTTCGTCACCTCACTTTATCTATCTCCCGACGCTCTCGTCAACCCCTACCGCCCCTCACCCCTCCTCACCGTCCTCCTATTGTTCCATCAGCCGAGCGCTGTCACCTCAGTTGACTGTTGCCCCTCTCGGTTCGTGTCATACACCTGCTCCCACTCTCGCTCACTTGCCCGAGCACACTCCCGACCCCTCTCTATAAGTTCTCGCGTCCGGCTCCTTTCTCCCCTCTTGCTCATTTCTCGTCTCATGTGCCGAGAAGCGTCTCAAAAGGGAAAAGCGATAAGAACAATTCTAGGGTTTTTGGTTGGAAATTCGAAGCGGAAGGGGGGAAAGGAATAAGCCGACGCTCGGTTTGCTGTCTTGCTGATTGAGGTTGTTCCTCGCTCACTGGTAAACACCCCATCTGCCCTTTATTGTTTGTTATTTCCTTGATAATAGATGTTGTTTTCTTATGGTTGGTGATTGGGGTTTGTGACACTAGCTGTACACTGGTACCGACTGGTACCAGTGACGCATGTGCTGTCTTTTGTCTAATTGGTTTGAGCCGGGTTACTTACTTAAATCTGGGATCTGGGTTGTTGCTTGTTGAGTATTGTCTTTTCTGCCCCTTGTTGGTCTCTGTGATTATTCTTGCCTTTTTCTGGTATCTACCCTACTGGTATAACAGCCCCCCCTCCTCTGTGGACTGATACTGGTACGATTTCGGGGTTGGGTTATTTCTTGTGTTGTTGCTGGTAATGGGATTGCTTGATTTTGGTTTGTCAGACTTGCTGAGTTACCTCTGAATGACCTTGGTACACTGGTACCATTCAGTACCAGTGAAGTGAGGCATTTGCCCTGTGCCTTTTTTTTTATCTCCCATGTTGGTTGTACCTCTTGAACTGGTGCTGGTTTGTGTGTTGCATTGAATCGCTGACATGGCCTATTCCTAACTTTACCTTATGACATGATTTTTCTTTGGTAAAAGAAACCCCGATCTGTCTTTGGTTTGATTGATGGTTTTGTTTGTGTTGCTAATTCATCATCGCTACAATCTTTGTCTCCGGTTTTCTTGGCTTATCGACCTTGTTTCATATGAGGGTTCTTGGTGAATGGTTAATCTGCATGCTTGTGGCGTGGGTTTGGCATTGTTGGTTCGTTAGTCGAGTCACCTCTTGATTTCTCGAATTTCATTGTTGATCCTTTCTTTGGAATATCGGTATCACCCATGTTGGTTGCCTCTTGATTTACTGATGCTTTCGATTTGTATAAGTGATTGCCTTAGGTTTCAATTGTGGCCTTATTTAACCCTGACTGAGTTGGGTTGTGAGATCTGATAATGTCCTTGTTTGTTCTGTGATACTCTGTGCGATTTTGGCCTAATGGATCAGTTAGGAAATTAATGAAATTTGGGTTTACGATAGGAAATGAAAAAAAATAAAATTGGGCCAAAGACAGTAACAAGACAAATAAATTCATACCTATTGGGCCGGTAAAAGAAACTTAAAATCACATAAAATCTTAATTAGGATTAATAATATTTAATTAAGACCCAATAATTTTAAAAGTCTCAAGATAATAAAGTGACTAAGGTAAAATGTGACTAATTAATTGGAAGCCGCCCCGAAAGGTTTGGCGGTATCCATGGATTAAAACATAAACTTGAATATACGGGAAATGATTATATTCCCTGACTGCCCCCGATTTCGGGATATCGGTGCATTGGCACCAACGATTTGGTAGTCAGCGTATGATCCCGAACATTAAAACACCAACACATATTAATATAATAATTTTTCTTTATTTTTGTTTTTGTTTTATTCATTTTTCGTTATTTTATTTTATTTATTTCTTTTTAATCCTTTTTATTTTACTTTTAATTTTAAAATTTATTTTTCTAATTTATAAAACCTATTAATCAATTTCTCTAATATAAATAAGAATAATATTAATTATATAATATTATATATTAATCAAATTCTTTATTTTTAACAAATTAATTATCCTATTATAATTAAGTCAATTAAGGGATAACATTAGGGTAACTTATTTAATTTAAGTAAATTAAATTAGTTACGTTACTCGAATAGATATAATCTCTAAATTATAAAAATAATACTAGTATAACTAAAATAAAACATAATTAAATAATAGATTATAAATAATTAAAAGTTATAAAATAATAACTTAAATTATAATAATAATTTAGATTTTTAAATTATATATATTAATCAATTTCTCTATTTTAAATTAATTGGTTTATAAATTAATCCATAAACTCGAAACTAAAATAAAGAATGAACGTATAAAAACGATCTGGAATGAAAATCATAAGTTAACAAAATCACTATGCGAACAACTAAAATTTCCGGCACCGCATAGATGCAGCAGAAATGCTGCCGAAATTTTCAAGAAAAGACGATAAAACCGAACAATACCGTTAATTAAGTATCAATATAATTTAGTTAGTAATGGTTAAGTAAATCAAGTAAAACTAATAAACATCTAATTTAAAATTAAAATAGGTGATACAGTCGACTCGGATCCACTCGCGGAGTACGAGGTCATTCCCGACCCGACGTACGCGGACACCGACCCCGAGGCCGGAGTTCTACCTCCGAGTAGAGCGACTCCGCGATCCACACCAAGACTCCTGTGTGCACGGTTTCTGGGATTCATCTTCTTTCTTCGTAATTAGGAACCCAAACCGAAAATAAAATGTTTTTAAAATAAATCAATTGCGGTGTTGTGTCCAAATTAACTAGAGACTAAATCGACTGTCATTTGCATCCAGGTAAATTGACCAAAGATATTTGAGACATACCCGCATTTACATGTCATATCATGTCATACGCACGTAGACAGGATAGAGTAGGATCTCGGAAATAGTCCCGAGATAGAACAGATAGATTTAAATAATTTAAGTTGTAGATTATAATTATTAGGAAAATATTATTACTATCACTAATTATTAATTAAGTCGATAGTTAATCATGCATTAAATGCATGGGAGGCCGAGAGGCGGACCGGTAATTCTCACTGAGTTGCTTGCATAACTGCATCGTTGTGGTTACGTACGGTGACCCATAGGTTCGTGGGACCCACCTGGCCTCAGATATGCATCGCGCATCCTCGCCTGTCGGGTTATCCACCGATCCCGTCATTTGGCATGTTCTACGTGTTTGAGTGTTTTCTTTTGATCTTTATTATATATCTTATTATTATTCTTTATATGATTAAATTTTCAATCCAAATTTGAGTGATTTAGGATACCGTGTACTTCAAGATTTAGTGTGGCGCCATATCCGAGACTCGGAATCTATATCGTGATACTATATTATTATATTTATCCGCGTATTTAGGATCCTAATATTGTCCGAAGGGCTTTCTCCTTTGGCCCATAGTTGGTACAGAGAAAGTCGGGATGCGGTCCACCGGCCTTAGTGGGTACAACAGTGTAGGCTCCCCTTTGTTATATTTCGTTTTGATACTTTTACGGATGCGTCCTCCGACCCTTGGTTGGTACAAGTTGTAGGCTCCCATTTGTTTCCGATTTGTTAATTCACGGTAGTTATCTCCTTTTACGATATGGCAACCGAAGACATATTATATCCATTTGTTTATATTTTGTAAGGTGAATTACCGTATTCAGCAGACTGCAGTACGTGCTCATACCGTCACTCTCCTAGGGCGATATCGCCCCGGAGCCGACTGTCGTTTGTGCGGCGTTGTCGCCGCACAAACATAAAGTCCTAAGTTAGTAAGTTGGGCCCCGGTTGTGCCCGCTTAGGCAAGGCCCGAGTTAGTAAGTCGGGCCCCGGTTGTGCCCGCTCGGATGAATCTCGGTAAATTTACAAACCGGGTAATTATTATGGGTGTTTGACTCTCGTATCGTATACTTTATATTATATTATTATTTCCACGTAATTTTCTATTTCGGGTTTCTTTACCATATCATATCATAACATGTAGGTTAAATGTGCATAATAACAATTATTATATTTATTCATCAATATTATATTGCATTTCGTACATCGATATTTTTTGGGTCCATCTAGGAAAGAAGATTGAATCTTAAGGTGGATCTAACCGCATCGAGTAATTTATAAAATTACTCACGTTTCCACGGTGGTCATGGGATCCGGTATTTTCGTGTTCGGGATTTTTGGCTAGTGCGAGTGCTGGGGGACGGTCTCGCGCGCGATGACAGGGATGCTTCGCCGCATTGGCATGTGAGCCGGGTAGTCATTAGGATCCATCGGGTTTTTGAGTCTTATTTTCTTCTTTTGGGTTTTTATTTGAGAGATTGCTGCCCATTCCGATGGAGCTAGCCCCCGCCTATGTGGGCGTTGTATTCTCTTTGTTCATTCTGGACTGTATGGTCATGTATTCTTATTATTATTATTTTGTTTATTCTGTGATTGCTTTATTTTATTCATTTAGCCTTTCGTACGCACGTCTCGTCGTGCGTACGTGGCGGGATTAAGCACCCCTAACCCGATTCATTTATTTTGGGGTGTGACATCCTTCGGTGGTATCAGAGCATGGTCATTATAATTCGATTCCATATAAGCCCATGCTTGGGTAACATCTAGGAAATCTCGAGAATATGAATAAAATAAACAAATAATAATATGTACTTGACATAAGTTTGTGAGGGGTATGTCTAGGAAGAAGACGGGGCAAGCGTTACACGCTAGTGTGCGTCGTTTCGCTGTCCCTAGGGATCCCACTACTTGAACGTGAGAAAATTAAAAATTTATAAACACATTTACAAATAGATTAACAAGGTAGAAATTGAAATTTGGAAATTGCCTTTATATTCTGATAGATTTTCATATTTTCGCACGGACCTAATATTATGATAAAATGATAACATAATTAAATATATACTTAATAATAAGATTTGCAACTAATAAGAACAAAAAAAAAATTAATAGGAGCATATTAACAATAACGACTACATAATTCGTTAAAAGTTATTCCTCGTATTTAAACCTTGGTAGTTCATCTGTCGGTGCCATTCTCTCGTAACCTCAATGGAACGAGTCTCTAAGAAATTGGTAATTGTAAATAGTAATATAACTAATAAGAAATTAAAATTTTGAATCGAAGTATAATAATAATACTAAGGGCTATGTATTTCTCTAAAGTAAATCCTCACGTTTTAGCTCACGTAGTTCTGTTATCTATGTTAGTCTCTCATAACTTCAATGGAATGGATCTCCAGACATCAGTTAATGGTAATTGTTCAGTTGATTTAATCCTTGGTCTTAGCTACGGCATTTGAACCTTGGATCACTGACTATAATTAGTAATTGTAAACTTCTTCATAGATGATCTTCATATTCAACTCGGACGCTATTATAATCTTCTTCCTTAATTTTCATCATATGATCCTTTGAGAATTTAGCTAATAGAAATAGCTTTACTTGATCTTGTGTAATTTAGTCTAGATTAAAATTCATTAATGAAAATCTTCTATGCTTCCGCTAAATTGTCCAGTCAGTTCGGTCCAAATTGAATTGATACCAACATAATTGATTTTAGAACGCTGATATATTTTCTTAGCAACTATTGCTATTCGTCGATACCTAATCAACCAATCGATCAATCATGTCAAATTAGTTTCACTCCTGCTTCAAGTTGATTACTCGAACCTCCATTTATCCGCATTTATTTTCTATAAAAGTGCTATCAGCATTGTGCCCGAATTTTCATTTGGACCGTAATTCGACCCTTCGACAGATATCGTATCATCGATTTTTCATCCTCAATGATATCCTTAGTTGTCCTTGGTAATTATATTTAAAAACTTCTGGGTAATTATCTTTGATGTTTGCTTCCGCGTATTAAAAAAAAAAAAAAAAAAAAAAATTGAAACCAACTTGGCCGATTATAATTTAAATAACTTAACTCCTAAATAAAAATATATATATATATATATATAAATTGAAATTAATATCTATATATAAAAGATATGTATATATATAATAAGTAATGGTCATAATATCTAATAAATAATATAATAACATATTTTGATAAAATCTTTAGACTTAAATGGACATAGATGTATATTATTTTGAATTTATATTAACGATAAGTAAGCTACAAATATTTTTAATAGTGTACGATTATAAAATGTAATATGAGATTTTTATTTGGAGCTATAACTATATGCTTAATAGTATATCATAATACAATAAAATCTATAAATATAATGAGATTAATAAGAACATACTAAGTACAACTAACAAATCAATAATATAATCATTCAGAATAAATAACATAATCGGAATAAAACCAAACTTCCACACTTAATTAGCATTTCATCAAAATAAATAAACTCAAATATATTTTAATACGAATGGATTAGGTATGATCACTTGGTTAGATTCCGGTAAGTACTGAGTCAAATATGATGGTAAATGATATAGGAAATAAAATATAATCAATTGTATATGAATAAAGTATAATCATTCTTATTTACACTTTCGTTTCGAGGACGAAACTTCTTTTAAGGGGGGAAGAAATGTTAAACCGTGAATTTTAATTTAGCATTAATAATAATTGATTTAGATGATGATCACAATTAAAATAATGTAAATTAACATATTATTTAGATCAAAAAATTTAGGGAAAGTAATTATATATATATATATATATATAAAATGTATATAATAATTATTGAAGGGATAAATAAATCTTATAATAGATCTTACCAATGACCTATGAAATTTAGTAGGTATGTAAGACCCAAATTTAATTAAACAAATAACATAAACCGACAAGTAAAGAATATATATATATATATATATATATATATATATATATATGCATAAACGAATAAATAAATGAAAATAACAATAAATGATTAATATGACAAGAACAAATAGTAGATCAATTAAACTAGAAACTGAATAAAATAAAATAATATAATGATATTAACCAAATGGGAACAATAATATGAATTTAATCCAAAAAGGGATTATCGTATCTTAAGACTTTAATTTCCCTCAGAGAATAACCCACCATACCATGGCCACACCACACCAATCGCTATGCTGGTGCGCCACAGAAAATCCTTAGCACATTTTTCTCTCTCTTCATTTATTGTGTCCCTCTCTCTCTCGGTTTCCTCTCCCCCAAAACCCATCCCGTCTCAATTAAATCTCTCTCTCTCGGACTCGCAATTAAGCGGGCGACAGTGCCTCGTCTTTTCTTCCGACCCGCCCCTCTCTCTTGTGTGCTCTCTCCGCGCGCTCTCTTCTCACCATTTTCGCTCTGTGACTCTCTGACGAGAGCTACCTGTTCCCCCGTCTAAATCCCGACCTAACCTCACTCGGTTTCGTCACCTCACTTTATCTATCTCCCGACGCTCTCGTCAACCCCTACCGCCCTCACCCTCCTCACCGTCCTCCTATTGTTCCATCGCCCGAGCGCCGTCACCTCGCTGTTCGTTGCCCTCTCGGTTCGTGTCATACACCTCGCTCCCACTCTCGCTCACTTGCCCGAGCACACTCCCTTGACCCCCTCTCTATAAGTTCTCGCGTCGTCGGCTCCTTTCTCCCTCTTGCTCATTTCTCGTCTCATGTGCCGAGAACTCGTCTCAAAAGGGAAAACCGATAAGAACAATTCTAGGGTTTTTGGTTGGAAATTCGAAGCGGAAGGGGGGAAAGGAATAAGCCGACGCTCGGTTTGCTGTCTTGCTGATTGAGGTTGTTCCTCGCTCACTGGTAAACACCCCATCTGCCCTTTATTGTTTGTTATTTCCTTGATAATAGATGTTGTTTTCTTATGGTTGGCTGACTGGGGTTTGTGACACTAGCCCTGGTACACTGGTACCGACTGGTACCAGTGACGCAGGTGCTGTCTTTTGTCTAATTGGTTTGAGCCGGGTTACTTACTTAAATCTGGGATCTGGGTTGTTGCTTGTTGAGTATTGTCTTTTCTGCCCCTTGTTGGTCTCTGTGATTATTCTTGCCTTTTTCTGGTATCTACCCCATCGGTATACGTCACCCCCCCTCCTCTCGTGGATCGACATCGGTACCGATTTCGGGGTCAAGTTATTTCTTGTGTTGTTGCCGGTAATGGGATTGCTTGATTTTGGTTTGTCGACTTGCCGAGTTACCTCTCGAATGACCTTGGTACACCGGTACCATTCGCATACTGGTGTTGAAGTGAGGCATTTGCCCTGTGCCTTTTTTTTTATCTCCCATGTTGGTTGTACCTCTTGAACTGGTGCTGGTTTGTGTGTTGCATTGAATCGCTGACATGGCCTATTCCTAACTTTACCTTATGACATGATTTTTGCTGGTAAAAGAAACCCCAGTCTGTGCTGGTTTGATTGATGGTTTTGTTTGTGTTGCTAATTCATCATGCTGCTGATACTGTCTCTGGTTTTCTTGGCTTATCTGACCTTGTTTCATATGAGGGTTACTGGTGAATGGTTAATCTGGTACTGTGGGCTGTGGGTTTGGCATTGTTGGTTCTGTTAGTCGAGTCACTGCTGATTTACTGAATTTCATTGTTGATCCTTTACTGGAATACTGGTATCACCCATGTTGGTTGCCTCTTGATTTACTGATGCTTTCGATTTGTATAAGTGATTGCCTTAGGTTTCAATTGTGGCCTTATTTAACCCTGACTGAGTTGGGTTGTGAGATCTGATAATGTCCTTGTTTGTTCGTGATACTCGTGCGATTTTGGCCTAATGGATCGCTTAGGAAATTAATGAAATTTGGGTTTACGATAGGAAATGAAAAAAATAAAATTGGGCCAAAGACAAGAACAAGACAAATAAATTCATACCTATTGGGCCGGTAAAAGAAACTTAAAATCACATAAAATCTTAATTAGGATTAATAATATTTAATTAAGACCCAATAATTTTAAAAGTCTCAAGATAATAAAGTGACTAAGGTAAAATGTGACTAATTAATTGGAAGCCGCCCCGAAAGGTTTGGCGGTATCCATGGATTAAAACATAAACTTGAATATACGGGAAATGATTATATTCCCTGACTGCCCCCGATTTCGGGATATCGGTGCATTGGCACCAACGATTTGGTAGTCAGCGTATGATCCCGAACATTAAAACACCAACACATATTAATATAATAATTTTTCTTTATTTTTGTTTTTGTTTTATTCATTTTTCGTTATTTTATTTTATTTATTTCTTTTTAATCCTTTTTATTTTACTTTTAATTTTAAAATTTATTTTTCTAATTTATAAAACCTATTAATCAATTTCTCTAATATAAATAAGAATAATATTAATTATATAATATTATATATTAATCAAATTCTTTATTTTTAACAAATTAATTATCCTATTATAATTAAGTCAATTAAGGGATAACATTAGGGTAACTTATTTAATTTAAGTAAATTAAATTAGTTACGTTACTCGAATAGATATAATCTCTAAATTATAAAAATAATACTAGTATAACTAAAATAAAACATAATTAAATAATAGATTATAAATAATTAAAAGTTATAAAATAATAACTTAAATTATAATAATAATTTAGATTTTTAAATTATATATATTAATCAATTTCTCTATTTTAAATTAATTGGTTTATAAATTAATCCATAAACTCGAAACTAAAATAAAGAATGAACGTATAAAAACGATCTGGAATGAAAATCATAAGTTAACAAAATCACTATGCGAACAACTAAAATTTCCTAAGCATCAAGATAGATGCAAAGATAAATGTCTTGCGAAATTTTCAAGAAAAGACGATAAAACCGGAACGACCGTTAATTAAGTATCAATATAATTTAGTTAGTAATGGTTAAGTAAATCAAGTAAAACTAATAAACATCTAATTTAAAATTAAAATAGGTGATACAGTCGACTCGGATCCACTCGCGGAGTACGAGGTCATTCCCGACCCGACGTACGCGGACACCGACCCCGAGGCCGGAGTTCTACCTCCGGAGTAGAGCGACTCCGCGATCCACACCAAGACTCCTGTGTACGGTTTCGGGATTCATCTTCTTTCTTCGTAATTAGGAACCCAAACCGAAAATAAAATGTTTTTAAAATAAATCTGAATTGCGGTGTTGTGTCCAAATTAACTAGAGACTAAATCTGACCTGTCATTTGCATCCGGTAAATTGACCAGCATATTTGAGACATACCCGCATTTACATGTCATATCATGTCATACTGCACGTAGACAGGATAGGAGTAGGATCTCGGGAAATAGTCCCGAGATAGGAACAGATAGATTTAAATAATTTAAGTTGTAGATTATAATTATTAGGAAAATATTATTACTATCACTAATTATTAATTAAGTCAGATAGTTAATCATGCATTAAATGCATGGGAGTGCTGAGAGGCGGACCGGGTAATTCTCAGTCGGAGTTGCCTTGCATAACTGCATCACCGTTGTGGTTACGTACGGTGACCCATAGGCCGTGGGACCCACCGGTCTGTATATGCACTGCGCATCCTCGCCTGTCGGGTTATCCACCGATCCCGTCATTTGGCGGGTTCGGCTGTGTCGGAGTGTTTTCTTTTGATCTTTATTATATATCTTATTATTATTCTTTATATGATTAAATTTTCAATCCAAATTTGAGTGATTTAGGATACCGTGTACTTCAAGTATTTAGTGTGGGCGCCATATCCGAGACCGGAATCTATATCGTGATACTATATTATTATATTTATCCAGGCGTATTTAGGATCCTAATATTGTCCGAAGGGCTTTCTCCTTTGGCCCATAGTTGGTACAGAGAAAGTCGGGATGCGGTCCACTGGCCTTAGTGGGTACAGTGTAGGCTCCCCTTTGTTATATTTCGTTTTGATACTTTTACGGGATGCGGTCCTCTGACCCTTGGTTGGTACAGTGTAGGCTCCCATTTGTTTCCGAGTTGTTAATTCACGGGTAGTTATCTCCTTTTACGATATGGCAACTGAAGACATATTATATCCATTTGTTTATATTTTGTAAGGTGAATTACCAGATTCAGCAGACCAGAGTACGTGCTCATAGCCGTCACTCTCCTAGGGCGATATCGCCCCGGGAGCCCGAATTGTCGTTTGTGCGGCGTTGTCGCTGCACAAACATAAAGTCCTAAGTTAGTAAGTTGGGCCCTGGTTGTGCCCGCTTAGGCAAGGCCCGAGTTAGTAAGTTGGGCCCTGGTTGTGCCCGCTCGGGATGAATCTGGTAAATTTACAAACTGGGTAATTATTATGGGTGTTTGACTCTCGTATCGTATACTTTATATTATATTATTATTTCCACAGAATTTTCTATTTCGGGTTTCTTTACCATATCATATCATAACATGTAGGTTAAATGTGCATAATAACAATTATTATATTTATTCATCAATATTATATTGCATTTCAGACATCAGTATCGGTTTTTGGGTCCAGTCTAGGAAAGAAGATTGAATCTTAAGGTGGATCTAAACCGCATCGAGTAATTTATAAAATTACTCACGTTTCCACGGTGGTTGTGGGATCCGGGTATTTTCGGGTTCGGGATTTTGGCTAGTGCGAGTGCTGGGACAAATCCCCGCGCGATGATTGGGGATGCTATTTGCATTGGCATGTGAGTGGGTAGTCGATTAGGATCCATCGGGTTTTTGAGTCTTATTTTCTTCTTTTGGGTTTTTATTTGAGAGATTCTTCGCCCATTCCGATGGAGCTAGCCCCCGCTATGTGGGCGTTGTATTCTCTTTGTTCATTACGGACTGTATGGTCATGTATTCTTATTATTATTATTTTGTTTATTCTGTGATTGCTTTATTTTATTCATTTAGCCTTTCGTACGCACGTCTCGTCGTGCGTACGTGGCCGGATTAAGCACCCCTAACCCGATTCATTTATTTTGGGGTGTGACATTAATTATAAATGGGCTTTGGCCCATAATTCAAATCCATAATTAACATTTAAAATCCAAATCAAATATATATAATTGTCATCTACAATTATATTTTTCTCAGTTGTTGTTTTATTAATTTATACGACGTGTCCAACACGTTATAAATTCAATCGATTTTTCTTCTTGTCATCTCTATGACAAATATAATTATATCATATATAATTAATTATAACCATCTTATTATTAATTATAAACAATTCATAATTAATCAATAAGATTCTCCGATTAACTCCTATACGGTGTGACCCGACAGGATCCGTGTTATGTTGGTAAATAGAGTTAAAACCGTTTTAACTTCTATAATCATAGGAGGCATCTGGCAGAATGCACTATGACCATCCAATTACGAGATGATGATGTCTTGTACAATATCATGATCCAAGTAAACTATTTACTTGTGTTTAATTCTTTTGTCTCATAGCTATCAGATCAGTTTCAAGGTAGGTATGTGTCATCCTTGCAAACTTAATCTTTTCTTGATCCTGAGTAAATTATCAAATATAATTACTCTTGTAATTATACCGCTAGCAGATAATCTTACTCTATCAAGGGCCCAATGATGCTATAACTCGTATAGAAATACGAGGGACAATAGTACTTTTGGCAAACCATCTCTTCCTCCGCATAAGTTATGTATACCGAAGAGCTACCTTTATAGCCACCTTTTACGGATAACGTTTGGTAGAAATCACACACATACATATCTTATGTAGGAAAGATGAATACCTCATACTTTAGAATTTACAATTGAACGAAAACATTAATGACACGAACACAATTCCATTTAATGTTTCATTCGGGGTCTATCAAATACGATGTTCCTAGAACATCTATCTATGTGATTAAAATGACAACTCTTTGTCTATGGTCTGTAAAACTTGACCATCATTTAATCCACATACTAACCTGATAACGGTTAATTAGTGTTCCCGCTAATTACCTTGGTTAGTGACTTTTAAGAGTATATTCTATATTATGAAGTTTCACAATTCCAGTCATGAACTCGGAATGATTCATAAATTCAATAATACTCAAGGAAACAAAATATCGTTTAAATATCCAATTCATGAACAAAGCTTTATATAACCAATTTATCGTATTATTGACTTCAAGATTATTACAAACTAACAGGATTTAGATCCAGCCTTAAGATTTTATCTTCTTTCCTAGACTGGACCCAATTACCGATACTGTATTTTAAATGCATTATATTAAATATATATAAATATAACAATATTTTATGCACGTTTGAGAAAACTCCTATATGAATGAGATGAAATGACAAATAAACCCGAAATGAAAAATCTGTGGAAATACTGATATAATATATAATAAATATGTATAAGGTACGAGATTTAAAACACCCGTATAGATATAACCCAGTTGCAGATCATCAGTCCATCCACAAGCGGGCACGTGATCGGACCCTGGACTTGTGACTTATCTAAGCGGGCACGTATTCGGGCCCAACTTACAAACTTAGGATTTTCGAGTAAGCGGGCGCCAATGCCCTGAATACCCTGGGAAAATTCAGCCTCCCGGAGCGATACGCCCTAGGAGAGTGACGGCTAAAAGTATGTACTCGGTATTCTGAATCTGATGATCCACCTCACAATATAATAATAATAATAATATGAATAAAGGGATTTAATATTTATGTTTTCAGTTGCCATATCGCCAAAGGATATAACTACCCGTGAATTGACAAATCGGAAACAAATGGGAGCCTACACCGTACCAACCAAGGGTCGAGGACCGCATCCCGTAAAGTAACAAAACAGAGTATATACAAACAGAGCCTACACCTGTACCCACTAGGGCCGTAGAACCGCATCCCGACTTTCTCTCGTACCAACTAAGGCCAAATGAGAAAGCCTTTGGACAATACCAGGATCCTAAATAAGCCGGATAAATAAAATAATATAATATCTCGGAGTAGATTCCAATCTTGAATATGGCCGCCCACACTAAATACTGAAAAATATGGTATCCTGATCGCTCAAATTTGGATTAACATTCTTAATTATATTAAGAATAATAATAACATAATATTGATAAAAAATTAAACACTCGACACAACCGAACTCGCTAATCGACGGGGTCGGTGGATAAAGATGAGCAAAGATGCACGGTGCATATACGAATAGGTGGGTCCCACGGCCTATGGGTCACCGTACGTAACCACAACGGTCTGGTTATGCAAGGCAACCTCAGACTGAGAATTATCCGGTCCGCCTCTCAACATTCCCATGCATTTAATGCATGATTAACTGCCTGACTTAATTAATAATTAGTGATAGTAATAATATTTTCCTAATAATTATAATCTACGACTGAAATTATTTAATTCTATCTAATCCTATCTCGGGACTATTTCCCGAATCCTACTCCTACCCTATCTACATGAAATATGATATGATATGACATGCGAATGCGGTATGTCTCGAATATCTTGGTCAATTTACCAGATGCAGATGACAGGTCAGATTTTGGTCTCTAATCAAAGTTTGGTCAAAAGTACCGCGGATCAGATTTATTTTAAAAACATTTTATTTTCGGTTTGGGTTCCTAATTCTGAAGAAAGAAGATTAAATCTCGGAAACCGCACTGGAGTCTTTGGTGAGGATCACGGAGTCGCTCTACTCCGGAGGTAGAACACCGACCTCGGTCGTCGGTGTCCGCGTACGTCCTCAGTCGGGAGTGACCTCGTACTCCGCGAGTGGATCCGAGTTGACTATATCACCTATTTAATTTAAATTAGATGCTAATTAGTTTTAACTTGATTTACTAATAAATAATTGAATTAGGTGGATACTTTATTTAAATGTTTGTCCGGGTTTTATCGTCTTTTCTTAAAAATTTCGGCAACATTTCTGCTGCATATAGGCGGTGTCGGAAATTTTAGTTTCTCGCATATCGATCCGTTAAGTTGTGTTTATCGTTCTTGATCGCGTTTATACGTTCATACTTTATTTTAAATTTTGAGTTTATGGATTTAATTATCAAATCATTTAATTTAAAATAGAGAAATTGATTAATATATAATATATAATATATCTAATATTTTATTCTAATATTCTTTTGTTTATTCAAAAATAAAGGATTTAATTAATATATATTATTTTATATATATTCTTTATTTCTAATATTCTTTTAAATCTAAAAATAGAGAAATTGATTAATATATATATATATGTATATATATATACTAATATATATTCATTATATCCTAATTATTATTCTTATTAATTTTGCTTTTATTATTATGTATATATATATATATTTAACATTATATTTTCATAAATTAGAAAAATAGTTTAAAATAAATTAAAAAGGAAAACTTAAAAGAAAATTAAAATAAAAAGAAGTAAACTAATTTAAGAAAATTATTATTGTTTTATTAATGTGTTGGTGTTTTAATGTTCGGGATCATACGCTGACTATCAAATCGTTGGTGCCAATGCACCGATATCCCGAATCCAAAAGTCAGGGAATATAATCATTTCCCGAATATTCAAGTTTACGTTTTAGTCCATGGATACCGCCAAACCTTTCGGGGCGGCCTCCAATTAATTAATCAAATTTAATTATTCACTTTTATAATCTTGAAGATTTTAGTTATGGGCCTTAATTTGCTAACCCTAAGTATCAATTAGTTTGATTAAGTTGATTTATTCCAATAAAATTGATCTTTTCTTGAATCCATGTTGTTAAGTTTTGGGCCTATTCCAATCTCCTCAATATTTACTTCGGGCCCAACAATTCCCTATTTTCAATTTGGCCACATCACCAAGCCCACTTACATATCAGAATCACTAGGCAACAACTCAAGTCAGCATACAACAACAAATCGAGCAAGTGAGACACAGACAACAGACAAGCATTAACCAAACCAGAACTACAAGCAACAGACACGCAACAGAGGTAATACAACCAATCCAAAGATGCATTTAAGTCAACAAGGCAGCATAGCAGGAGAGGGCAGGAAAAATAAGGGCAACCAACAAATCAAACAGATCATTAGTGTACCAGACCGGACAACACAACCGAAAATGACCAAAGAACAGCATCAGTCTTTGGTACCACCAAAGTTTCAACAACCAATCTCAAACAGAAACAGGTGAGGGGCAACCTCACCTCACTAGTACCAACTGGTACCAGTGTACCAAGGTGCTCCCTTATCAACAAGACACCCGACATAACACAACAAATGTACCATACAGTGCACAGGACAACCACAGGCTCAATGACCTTTATGCAAACAAACAACCATTTCTTCAACAAAACCATTTCACAAGTCAGCACAGATGGAACACAACAGTTCATAAGAGGTTCAACAGGATCTCGAATCAGGCAACCAACAGCCCATTCACAGGGTCTTAAAAGGGGCTATCAGTAAAAATCCATATCCGCAAGCAAAACAGTACAAATCTCATCCCGAGACCACACCGTATACTCGGTGGATCTCAGGGGTAGAGGGTACCTCACAGAGAGAAACCAAAAATTAGAATCCCAGATCAAATCAGAAGAGAAAACCAAGCACAAGGGGATCAAACTTACCAGTAGCACTAGGGGTACAAGTCCGGCACCGAGAGGGTTTAGGTTGGGCTCCGCCTCAGGACCAACTCCGCCACCTTCCTCTCTCCTCAACTCGGATCCGGGGTTCTGTTTTTATCGGTTTTCTTTTCCTTTTTGTTTCAAAAATAAAATTCCTCAACGTACGAGAGCACAACGGTGAGAGAGAGGGCGGCTTGGAGTGACCCTTTATAGAGGAAGTCGCATGCCTTAGGTTGGTGGGTGGTGGGCCATACGATAATGGCAATAGCGGTAGCAGTGAGGTGATAGGAGGGTACGAAGGGAGAGTGGCGAGTTCTCTCGTCAGAGAGCAAAGGGAGAAACAAAGGGCGAAAGACAGGAAGAAAGAGGGGAGAGACAGAGAGTCGCGAGAGGAGAGGGGAGAGATCGAGAGGTGAGAGAAGAGTGCTATTAAATGCGCCTCAGAGGGACAGAGAGAACGGAACCCTCGCAGCGGAGTGACGGAATAGAGAGAGACAGAGAGGGTTTTCAGAGAACGGGCGGAAAAGAAAAAAAAAAGAGGAGAGCGGCGCCATCATGTGGAAGAGACAGAGGGAAATGGGGAAATGAGCCATAATAAATTCGGGTGAGAGAGAGGGAGAGAGAGAAAAGATATTTGGGATTGTCGTAGGCCTAAGTTAGGGTGATAATGTTGCAAATCGAATTTTCCAATTAACTCGTCAAATTAATTGTTATTATTATTATATATATATATATATATATATATATATATATATATATATTTATATTGCGTGTTTATATTATTTACTAGTTCGTCTTAAAGCATTTTATTTAGATTGACTGATTCATTGTTTATTTCAATTTTAAAGTTCATCTTTGTTTGATATTTAATTTAATTCTTTTAATTTAATTAAATTTGGGTCTATATTGCTTAATTACGTAGATCGTTGATAAATAGCCAAGATAAAAATTTAAAATTAATTAAAAGATTTATTTATCTATTTATTATATATTATATATATGCACACATATATAAAAAATTTATATCCCCTTAATTATTGGATTAACTAATTTATTTATTTACGTTAATTTAAAATTTGATCATTATCCAAACTAATTTTTTTATTAATGCCTAATTAAAATTCACAGTTTAACAGAAAAACTTCACAATGATTTATTTTGACAAGCTCGATAATAAAATTTCAAATAAAATAAAAAAAATCAAAAATAGGAAAACATTTTTAGACATATTTTTGGACTTCTATAAATTGATTATATTTGAAATTTCATGCAGATTAAGTCTTATTTAATAATCGATCAAAGACCCATTAAATTTTAACTATTGTAAATTGTATAAATTTTTTATGGTCTTGTAATGGATTGTCAAACAATATTTGAATTACATAAAATTTGAAATATTATCAATCTAGATGCCCACAAATACTTCCATAATTTCTTATTTTGTTTAGATTTTTATTTATTATCTTTTTATGTTTTAACTCCTCCCTGCGCCATTTCATTTATAAAATATCTCTTATAATGTATAATATGTTTCTGATTAGTCTTTTACTATGTTTATTATGAGTTTATTTAGAATAATTTTGTCAAAAAGAATAGACGTTCTCTTTTTAAATTGTTTTTGAGATGTTGTTCTTTTTTTATAATGTTGTACTGATTATACATGTTGCTGAAATTTTTACAATCTACATTTGTTCTTGTCAAAATAGATACGTATGTTCATTGAAATTTTATTTCTATAGTTAATATTACTTTACAGCTGAAAAAAAAGACAAAAATTCTCTATCCCGAGTTCCCGACTGTACTATACAGAATTCGTTATCAACTAAATTTGTTTTTTTTTATCCGAAAGATAAAAATCAAACACTTAAATTTTATAATTATTCATATAGACCCTCCATCTGAATTTCAAACCCATAAACTTCTACATCGACTAAATTTGTTACTATGATTTCAGAAATAAACATCATAAATGGAGTTAAAAGTAATGCAAAACTTCAACAAACAGTTTTAATAAAAGTTTAAAAAGGACTAAGCAACTGTTCTCAGCACAACCATTTTAGTTCGATACGTTCATATATGCCATCATCTATGCTGTGCATTACAAGATATTTATGGAAGGTATTTAAGCAACACGAGCATTGGGCCCACGCCCCACGCCGCGCGGATCCGGTTTCGGTCCATGCATGTAAGAATTATTTATATATACTATATAATGCGAAACAGATCCGATCCATCTGTCAATCAATCAGAGGACCTCTATTAGTATTACCCCCTTAATCCTTCTATTATCACTAACCTTTGTATCGTACGGTATAACTACCGTTGCATGCGTGACCAATCTTAGACCGTCGGATCTGAATCCGACAGTTCTGATCTTTCTAGACGACTCAATGAATATTGTACTGAAAGACAGGAGCAGGACCGCTGATGATGGAAACATTCCAACAGGATTATACAGGGAATCAATTATCAATTTATCATTAATCAAAGGTTAATTACACGGTACTCATGTTGTACCCACGACAGTTGCATTATACCAAATGCCTAACTTGGAATTTACATTCCATTTTGTTATCACCAATTTTTTCAGGATTAGCATCTCCATTTTCCCACAGGTAAACAGTAAACAAGATATGTCCATCTGGCCATCTCCAGTACAGCATCATCATTGAAAGGAAAGGAGGACTCCAGTCCTTGATAGAACTGGGGAAGATCAATTTACGACAGCTCAGACCGCCCATCCATCTAGATATCGAGTATCGACAGTTGCGAGTGCCTACAATGGGGACCCATATGAGACCTCCAAACAAATATCATCTCGTCTCTTTGGATTGCTCAAGTACTGCTTGAAATACCATACGGAAATCGAATTAGAATTTCATAAGCGCCTTTTAAAATCGCTCTTTTCCAGCTTTCTTCCCCATTAGCCTACAACAAAACTCCTCTCTCTGGTTTGACCTGCTTACCTCGCTTTATCAGTCTATTTCTCTCCTCTTCTTTCCAATTGAGGGGTAGAAAGCGGCTGAAAAAGCGGATTCAATTTGGAAATTCATCATTTGGTGATTTAAATTCTGAAATTTGGAGTCTTTGAGAGAGCAATGAGGGAAATCATCAGCATTCACATCGGTCAAGCGGGAATTCAGGTCGGAAATTCTTGCTGGGAGTTGTATTGTCTTGAGCATGGCATCCAGCCTGATGGACTTATGCCAAGGTTTGATTTAAACTTTGATATAAACTCTCCTTTTTATGCACAATTTTTTTCTTCTAGGCCTTCTTTTATTGTTACTTGGTCTGATATTTTGTTTCCAACTTTTTTCTTCTGAATTAAAGTTAAATTATCTGCAAATAACTGTTTGATATGCCTAAATTAAGAAAATATGCTATTTAATAATTGTTTAAGTTATTCATTTACCATTTCTTCAATAAAAAGAAAAGTTACAGCACCCACAAACAAGCTGTATTATAGTTGCTTAGGTATGCATACAAAAAAGTTTGCATTGGCTACCTTTTACAACAAAAGAATTCACAATAGATAAAGGGACAATGCACAGAAATGGGTAACTTATAATAGAATCGGCAGTTATACCACTGAATTATATAGTTTAGTAATTACAAGGCTGGGTATATATGAGGATCATTAATGGGCGTGTTAGATAAAATTCAGTCATGTAACTATAATAAAGGAATGTAAAATGTAAATAGAAGATAGGTTATAAGAGATTGTGAGAAGATTCCGTTTCTATCATCCAAATGGGTTTCTTTAATTTTTCTCCCGAACAAAAACAAAGAAAATATGTAAAATTTTGGGAGAATCATGCCAGCTGTTTAGTTATGTTCTGAAGCTTAACCTGGTTGATGTAGGCAATATTTGCAGCAATAAAAGAACTAGACGACATCTGTAATGATCACAGTCAACTTATTAATTACTTTAAGAAAATTAACAATTGATTTGAGTGCCAAGCACTAACTTCTAGTTGGACCCTTTCAAGAGTAATAATTAAAGGGCATGAGCTTTCTCTATCCGGGACAATGGAAAATCATAATTAGTATTTTCTTATAGAGAAATTCTTCAACTTAAATGGAAAATCATAATTAACTGTCTTTCACAATCCAGTTTTTCTTTTTTTAGTTAGGCTACGGTGCTATGCGTAGTACGGATAATCCGTATGGTATTTATTGTTTATCCGTTTTTAAAGTTTAAATGGTCGATCTGATCACTCAATATAATGTTCATATGAAAATCTAGTTGTAAACCAAATTTTATAAATTTTAAAATTTATTTACTATTTTTTTAGATAATTATAAATTCATTCATTTTGAATAGCTCATAATAATTAAATCAAGTGATTTTCTAACTATCTAAACAAGTAGTAAAAAAATCTTAAAAAATATATAATTTGGTCTACAAGATTTTCGTATGAAAATTATTTTGAACAATCGGATCGACCATTTAAATTTTGAAAATAGAGAAATGGTCCGTGACACAAAAACCATACGCGTTACGCATAGCACGTTAACTTTACTTTTTTTATTTTTTTTCTAAGAATTCTTGGATGCCAACTGGCTGGGTTACATGTGCTATCCAATCAACACAACCCAGCCCAACCAATAATTGAGGAGTCCTTCTATGCATGGTAGATTGTTACAGTGCAGGTAACTTTAAGTTTTGTATTATACTGTTTGGGTGCTGTACATTTTTGTGGGCTCGTCTGGAGGATATGAAGTTAATCACAAGGGCATAATTAGGTGTCTTCAGAGTTGATGGCCACTCGTTCTTTTCTTGTTTAAATTATTGAAGAGTCCAAGAGGATTCTTGTTCTTTGATGCATATCTGCAATATTTTTAAAATTTTTTTAGAAGTGTGTTATCAATTATATTATCTGTAAAATAAATTAGTCAATATAATAAATTTGTTTGTCTTTATTGGTTCACAAATGCAATAATTATGTTGAAGTTTTTTCTTACACTTCTAATACATGCAACTCTTGGGTTGGGGCTTCTCAACATATGTAATTATCCGTCCAAAGAACTTGTTTGTTGTGATGATCCGTTTGTTTATTGCTCATGCAGTGACTCTTCGGTTGGAGCAGAGAATGATGCATTTAACACATTCTTCAGCGAAACTAGCTCAGGGAAACATGTGCCAAGGGCTATATTTGTTGATTTGGAACCATCGGTGATAGATGAAGTGAGAACAGGAAAATACCGACAGCTGTTTCACCCTGATCAACTTATTTCTGGCAAGGAAGACGCTGCTAATAATTTTGCTCGGGGACACTATACTGGTATTGTCATTTTCTTTAATTGATGTCTCATAATGGCCTAAGTGCCCCAGTAGCCTTTTCAGGCCTAAAAACAGTGAACAATTTGTCTATATTTTGTTCCTTAATCCAAATTTAATTTTTTCAATATTACTGCAATTTTTTTCAACTACTTTTGCCTGGTAGGTGCAGCACACCAGTATCAATCCCAAACTTGTCTGGTTTCACAAATATTGAAAAATATGGAAGAATTTAATTATGGAACTAGAGATCATGTGTCTAATTTAAAATTTAAGCATTTATCAATGCATAAATCTAGATCAAATTCGAAAGTAAGCGTGAGAACTTAAAAAATTCACATACTGGTGTTCATAGTCTGCAAGGATACAGATACGGTACACTCATATGCAATGTGATGCAGATAAATGTCTATGAAGTCTTTATTTTGATGTTAATCTGATATATTATAAGTTTTGTGCATGAAAAAAATAGTTTTTTTTAAAAACAAACCTTGATTTTTTTTTTTAAAGATGAGAGTCTAAACTACTAAACTTTTGAATGTTAAAAGAACTCCCCATCCAGGTTATGAACTTGCAATCTCCCACATGGAGAGTATTGCCTTTGATACTAGAAAAAAAACCTTAAATTATTACTCTAAAATGAATGTGTAAAATCTAAAGCTATGAACATAGAAAGCCTTTTATTTTCATTCAATGTGCCATCTGCATAATTACAATGGCTGGATTAAATAGCCGACTTGTTAGGAAACCATGAAAGAACAGTTTAACTACATTTAATAAATATAGTATTTACGCTTATTACTGGCTGCATGTGAGAATATTTTACTTAAGAAACACTTAAAAGAAGATTAGACAAATTTGCAAAGAGGGAAATTAAATTTTGCTATTTCAGATAAAAAAAAATGGACTAGGCTCCAGAAGTTCAGTTATGCGATCATTTTTTTCTTTGGTAAAAGGCATCTGCTCTATATAAGGTAGTGCTTCAGTAAGAAGGGTGCTTACCAGTTAGCACAATCTTTTGTTGTGGAACTCTGATATCTTCACACATCTACTAACATATCTCATTTAACTTAAAGTAAATACAGATACACGAGCATAAGTTGTCAGTTTTCTCTGGGACAAGCAACCTGTTTGCCTAATTTGAGTTGAAAGATGGAACTATGGTTATACACGCCATTATATCTGTTTTATGTTATTTTATTATTTAATTCCTCCTTGGTGTAATCTTATTATTATCCAAAACTTGGCTAATTTAGATCCATCAGATTGAGTACATTTTTTTGCTGACTGAATTCACTTTTAAATTTTTTTAGTGGGGAGGGAAGTCATAGATCTATGCCTAGACCGCATTAGGAAGCTTGCTGATAACTGCACAGGCTTGCAAGGGTTTATGGTTTTTAATGCGGTTGGTGGTGGTACTGGGTCTGGACTCGGCTCTTTGTTACTTGAGCGTTTATCTGTTGACTATGGAAGAAAGTCAAAGCTTGGTTTCACTATCTATCCATCACCTCAAGTGAGTTAACCATGATCTTTAATTATACTGCTTGTTTGTAAATTTTTAGTAGTGCTATGCTGTATTCATATCTTAAATCATAATTCTGTTAATAGCAGCACTGTCTTTTTGACAGCATCTCATATATATTAAACTCTAGACATCAGTAGTTCATGGAGAATATCTAAGAACTCAAAATTAACGGAGATTTAAGAATCTCTTTGTTCTTTTTTTTCTTTCAATCTCTTTCTGCAGTAATCTGATTCTCATTTTAACCACATTAAATATTGAAAAGCTTAACAACAACATTATAACATAAGATTTCTTGGCCACAATGCGGTGGATTTGTGGCTATTCAACTTTTACTGCACAACACCTAGTGTTCCTTAATTTTAATTGTATTAACCCTTCCCTTGAATGCAGATCTCAACAGCTGTTGTAGAACCATACAACAGTGTTCTCTCAACTCATTCTCTCATCGAGCACACCGATGTGGCTGTCCTTCTAGACAATGAGGCCATTTATGACATCTGCCGTCGTTCCCTTGACATTGAGCGACCTTCCTACACCAACCTGAACCGCCTTATCTCTCAGACCATCTCCTCTCTCACAACCTCCCTTCGTTTTGACGGAGCCATAAATGTTGACATCACAGAGTTCCAGACCAACCTTGTGCCATACCCACGTATCCACTTCATGCTTTCTTCTTATGCCCCTATAATCTCATCTGAGAAGGCTTACCATGAGCAACATTCAATACCAGAGATCACTAATTCTGTGTTTGAGCCAAATAACATGATGGCTAAATGTGATCCAAGGCACGGGAAGTACATGGCATGTTGCTTGATGTACAGGGGAGATGTTGTGCCAAAGGATGTCAACACTGCTATTGGGGCTATAAAAACTAAGAGGACCGTTCAATTTGTTGACTGGTATGGAGACCTGTTCTCTATGTGTTTCAAATACTTTTCTTATGCCTTGAGAAAATTCAAGTTACTGGTTGGTAAACTGACTTAGGTTATGGTATATAACTAAAGACCATAGATGGAAAATTATAACAGAACTGCTCCTCTGGCTCTCATTTGTAATAAACCTTTCAGTGATTTTAGTTCGCTTCTGTCAAAGATTTTGTATGTTTCTTATTTCATTTGAACTTATGGTTGGTTAAACCATGTAGTTCACCATCTTTAATTTGTACTGCACAGGCATTCTGGTGTAACCTGATACAGGCAATTTCAGGAGTGACATGGTATATATATACCTGTTAACAAATCCTAACCGATCTGTTTTTTGCTCCTATAGGGGTTAATCCTACTTATATTATGCATAAGCTACAGCTAGAAGCAGTGTACTTTCATAATATTTTGGTACTTCTGTTACAATGGAGACTGGCAAAAGATACTATGAAAATTTTAACTTGTTATTCTGAAATAATGCTCTCTGATTAAAGGTGTCCCACTGGATTCAAGTGCGGCATAAATTACCGAGCACCAACTGTAGTGCCAGGTGGAGATCTAGCTGAAGTGAAGCGTGCTGTGTGCATGATCAGCAACAACACTGCTGTGGCAGAAGTCTTCTCACGTATCGACCACAAGTTTGACCTCATGTATGCAAAGCGTGCCTTCGTGCACTGGTATGTAGGCGAGGGCATGGAAGAAGGTGAATTCTCTGAAGCCCGTGAGGACTTGGCTGCTCTTGAACAGGACTATGAAGAGGTCGGTGCAGATGATGAGGCAGGAGAAGAGGATGTGGATGAATATTGAATTTTATAAAGAATGAAGTGGTTTGATATTTTTGAGCTTGGTTTTGTACTCATTTCTGTATTTGTGATGTTATAAGACAGGTCTATCTTTGGAGGTAACAGTTTGTATGGTTTTATTGGTGGTTGCAAGTGCTAAAGTAGTTGGAGCATTCTAACTATTGTGTGTAAAGAAACACGTTTGGTGTTTGTGGACATATGATTTGTAAGTAGTTTTTATGGTAAATAACGTGGGAAAGACCTCACTCAAAACCTTTGATTGAGTTTTTATTTCATAGATTTACGACATTTTATACACGAGTCCACCAAATTGAAGCATTTTAGTCTTGTTGTTAGATTTTTCAGGGCCGTCTAGGTGTTAATTTGTACCTTAAATTTGCAATTGATGTTCTTGAAGGAAAGAAAAAGGAGTTGAAGTTGGGCCTTAATAGCATAGGCACATTGGGCCTGGTGTAGCCCGTTGAATTACCTTCCGTTTTAAACCCTCAAAAGCTGCATCTTTAATTATCGAAAGCGTGTGACGACTGATGAGATAGGAATCACTAATCAAAGTTCCAAATGGACACAACGGAGAAAAAAGAACTGGAGACCATCTCCTCCGGCGGCGGCGGTGCTGCGGAATTGGAGCAAGAAGGGAAAGAAAGCGAACGATACGCTCGCGAGCTCAAGTCTGGACTCCATCCTTTCAAGGTTTTCCTTTCTATTACTTTCTTTCTGGATTTGATTTATCCTTCCCTTTTCTTCTTGCTCGATCTTTGCGAGATCACTTAATGACACTAGGAGGGGACTAAAAGAAATGGGGATGTTGCGTTCTAGTTTCTTGAAATCGTAATTTGATGAAAGGAGTGCGAGTCATTGTTGGAGGTTTCAAGTAACGACACTGAGTCGAGATATTTCTGTAGCTGAAAAGTTACTGGGGTTTGCAAAATTGTTCTTATTGACGTAATATATGGTTCAAATCTGTTTTCGTAAGGTTTTCACCAGGCTCTGCTGTAAGTAGTAATGTGAAATGAGTAAATGACCGAAGTGCTTTTGGATTGGTTTCAACTTTCAAATTGTATCTAAAAGATGTAGTGAACTTAGGAGAAATTTGTAGGTTTCTCGTTTGAATAGTGCATTGGCAGATTTTGATTTCCTTTCACCTAGCTTGTAAATTAAGTGTTTAAGTCCCACTTACAGCTCTTTTAGCAACCTAATTACACATTTGTGGGGGAAAAAATAGAACAGTAGGAGCTTGGAGAAATGAAATAAAACTGGCAAGTGGCACCCTAATTGTTACAGGTACATGTACAGTAGTTCCCTTCCAATTTTGTAACCGATATCCTTTTTTAATAACAATTGCTTTGCTTTACTATTTTCTTCTCAGAACAAGCTTGCATTCTGGTACTCAACAAAAAAACCTGGAGTATCATATGAAGACAATATCAAGAAATTAGTTGAATTTAGTACAGTATGTTTTTCTTCCTTCTTTATTTTTTGTAATAGTTACTTTATTAGTTGTTGTTGTGAAAATTTGTGATGCTACTATGTGTAATTGGAATGGGAATATCAGTGCAAGTACTTTATTTAGATAGCTAGTGCCCCACGATGATTGGCATTTTTACCAGAAATATTGAGATTTGCCCCATGCAAATAACATATAATAGTCCATCTTATTTGCTAAGATGCTCAAGTATTCTTGTACTTCTGATTTAGTATTGGACTGAGATGTTTGTATGTGTTAGTGAACTGTCTCCAATAATGATGTATTATATTGTTATAGGGGAGAAATCTTACCCCTATACTGGGCTAGCCATTTCATATTATTTCAAATTAATTGAAAAGTCAATGTAATTTGATTTAAAGTCAAATATCTGATTAAGATGATTTTTTTTGTTCAGTAATTTAGTCAAAGTTTACTTGATTGCATCTTAGAGTTAGCTTTCTTTTGTTAATTGCAAATATGTTTTCATACTTGGAGATGGCAGTTGCAATAGAAATAAGAAACCAGGATTACTTTTGTGTAACATTAAATAATTGTCATAGGTTGAAGGATTTTGGGTCTGCTACTGCCACTTGGCTCGGCCCACCACTCTCCCCCCTCCTATGGATCTTAGTCTTTTTAAAGATGGAATTCGGCCTCTTTGGGAGGTAATTTTCTTGTAACTGACTATGTCTCTGATCTTTATGTTAATTTCATGTTCTTCTGAATGTTTGAATTGCATACTATAGCAAAACTAGTGTGAAACTATTCTGTCATTAAACCTAGTGATGTTAGAGGAACATATGAGTTGATGAAGTCGGCCATTTCAATGGGTGTATAGGACAGAATACTTTTAAAATTAAGTGTTGTTGTGTAAAATTTCATATTGTAGGATCCAGCAAATTCTAATGGAGGCAAATGGATCATTCGATTTAAGAAAGTTATCTCAGGTCGCTTCTGGGAAGACTTGGTATTTTTCTTAAGAATTTTAATGATAATGTGCTCTTTTATTTTATTTTACAAATAAAATATATACACTTATTCTTATTTGGTTTCTCCCACAATAAGAAAAACCTGTCATATTTCATGATGAACCAGCTCCTTGGTGCCAAGTTCAAGTACTCTATGATCCTTTTATCTTATTTATTTGAAATGTCTCAGTAAGGTTAAATCCTTTAGTTAAGGAACCAAGTTTTCAACTTTCAAGGTTGTAATATAAGAAGCACAAACTTAAGGCTTGTTTCTGAAAAAGTAATGCAGCTTGCAAGCTCAAAGTTTGTGCAACACTGAGGAAAATATTGTCTCCCCATCAAATGGTCTTCTGAGATGTATTATCTCGAGGATCATACTAGGACGACATACATTTCCTTACAATTTGAAAGGGAAGAATATAAAAGAATGAAAGAAAGGAAGTTCTTTACAACAATATTCTTATAAAGGTTGACTGTAATCAGTTACATCTAAGGTCTTATCTTAGTTTAGGGTTTATTGAGCTTAAAGCATGGATAGATGCCTGATATTGATTCCAAAATAAGATGATTTGTGAAATTCTATCACCACGGGTTACATTTGAAATTGGCATATTGTGTTGCTATTGGGTACTTTTAAAAGCAATATTTTGCAAAAGTTAGCAATCTTTACATATTAGATACATTGTTGTTAATTTGCATGTTCTTAAATTTATTCAGTGTTGTTATTAGGTACTTATGATTGACGTCCGAGTACTGAGCAGTTTGCTGTATTGACTTTCGAGTTTTTTTTAATATATATTATTTAATTTTGTTAATCTATTTGCAGGTTCTTGCATTTGTTGGAGACCAGCTTGATTTTGGAGAAGATGTGTGTGGCATTGTACTAACTGTACGTTTTAATGAAGATATTCTGTGTGTTTGGAATCGGAATTCTTCTGACCAGCAGGTTTTTGTTCCTCTGTGAATTTACATTATGGAATACTATACTTTGATGTAAGGCATTCATTACATTGACGCTGGTTCAACTAGTGGGAACTGGTCAGTTCGATGAATTTTAGTTCCAATTGGCACTTCTGTTAGAAAAAAAAGTTGTGAAGTTCATAAATTTTGGCCAGTACCCCAGAAGTTGTGCCAATGCATATATCATTTAAGTTAAACTTGGATGGTTGGGTCTATATGACAGTATAGCATCCCAAATTGGGGAAACAAGGTTGGATAGGGTTTCTTATGCACAGTGGGCAATGTGCTTCTTAGTGATGAATAATATTGACCTGACTTATTATTGGATGAGCTAATTGAAAACTGGTACTCTACCATTAGAAAATATTCTCTCTTTTGACACTTTTTTTTTGGGTGGTGGTTTCCAGGTTATCATGGCTTTGAAAGATTCTATAAAGCGGCACCTGAAACTGCCAAATAGCTATATAATGGAGTACAAGCCTCATGGGGCCTCTATTCGTGACAACTCATCGTATAGGAACACTTGGATAAGGGGTTGATTGAAATTTTCTTAGATTCCTGAGTTCAGAAAGATGTTTATTCCAAATGTGTACTAGTATGTTGTCAGCTTATGCGTGTAGTATCTGAGAAACCATCTCATTCTAGTTTCTAACTGCTCCTCTCTAAATTGTTGCTTCTGGTGCATCCATCTTACAACATATACATGGCTAATACCTGAATGAACCTCTGTCAATGAACCTCTGTGACAGGTTTCTTGTTGCAACTTCTTTCTTTTGGAAGAAAAGGTTGTAAATCTCTTGCTTCTGACTTAAGTATGGACTTCTTGCATTGTCTAACATTTTTCCAAAGAAAAAAAAATGATTTTGAGATGTTCACAGGAACAGATGGACGGATTGGCTCATTTTGTGTTCGGGTCAACAAGTTTGGATCTGACTAATTGGATTAGTCAGGTTGGGTTAGATAAGTTAAATTAATTTTAGTTAGAGGTGGAAAAATCAAATCTGATCTGATCTAACAAATCCATCTTATCTTTTTTTTTTCAATAAGTCAAAACTAATTTGATTTGATCCGTTTGTATCAATCTGAATCGTTTCGAAATTAAATAGTTTGTAATTTAATTAAAATTAATTTAAGATCTAAATAAAATCAACATTCAATTTGATTTGATCCAAGCTGACTTGATTTGATATATTTAAAAATTCAAACTAACCCGATTCAATCTGACATAATTGATTTTGAAAAAAGGCTTATCTTTGTTGATTTCTGACTTGAGTTATATATGCATACAACACACTTTTACAAATATTGATTTTTGACTTGAGTTATATGTGCTTACAACACACTCTTACAAATAACATACTAGATTATTCTATAATGACTTATTTACTCATAGATCTCTATAGATCTTTAGAAATCCCAAAATACCTAAAAAAACGTACAAATAACTAACTATCAACAGACATGATCCAAACCTGACCTATCCGACTTCGAATATTATGAAAAAAAAAAAATCGAGAATTGTCCTCGAAATTTCACGTTGGACAACTACTGCGTCAATTCAAATGGTCCCTCGTAGGATCAACAAAAAGGCCAGGGCTGTAGTGTAATGATTTATGATCTGTTGTGTTGTCCTTGACATTTCTCGTTGTGAGCTTGCAGAACCAGATTTGCTGGGCAAGAAAAGGATATTTGTATTGAGATGCTGTTAGGATTAGCGCAGGCGTTTTTAACCGAAATTGCGGATAATAATTCTATCCTTTTACGGCAGTAAAATTATTAACATAACAAGAAATAATATAGTAAAAAAATATAGGAGGGAATCTATGGTATGATTGATTGGCAAATCCTGGCATGGCGTATAAATTGCATATCCGTAGAGAAACATGTTTAATTTACTAACAAATAATTTATATGTTTGGATAAAAAAACAAATAATTTATATGTACCAGTAGTACTGCACGAAAGGGTGGGTTAATCGACTTACCATTTAATGATTATGAGATGAACTAAATGGCTTGATTTAAAGTAAACTACTTTTTTAATATATAATTTAAATGTGGACCAAATATGACGCAAAAAACCGAAACACTAACATTTGCTGACACTTGATCAATAACAAAAAAAAAAAAAATCCTAGGCAGGTTGAAAACCACACGTGTTTTTTCCATGTTGTGCATCTCTGCATTGAGAATTGAATTCCATGCACCAAGATTTTCCCCTGGCATCTCATCAAAAATCTTGTACGAACTATCAAGAACACATTTTGAGTATAACGAAA
Source organism: Schoenoplectus tabernaemontani (assembly GCA_037127355.1). Lineage (NCBI taxonomy): Eukaryota > Viridiplantae > Streptophyta > Magnoliopsida > Poales > Cyperaceae > Schoenoplectus > Schoenoplectus tabernaemontani. The sequence goes on along the minus strand of CM073743.1, from coordinate 16,287,505 downwards.
CCATAAATAGCACTGCCTATAAAAGGCGATGAGTCGAGGTTGATCTCCACAGAGAGACCTAGCAAAAGGTGGCGGGAGAGGGAGGAGAGGAGAGCGGGCCAGGCGGAGGGGGAGGCTGCAGCGGGAGTAAAAGGTGATGAGATGGTTGGAGAGGAGCGTGTAAGAGGAGGAAGGGAAGGAGCAGGGGATGCAGCCTGACTGCAGGAGGTACGCATGGAGCTGCTGGCCTTGCGAGAGGGAACGAGAGGTCGAGAGAGAGAGAGAGAGAGAGCAGCAGCAGCAGCAGCGATATGAGTGCGCGTGGGTCGCTTGTTGGTGGCAATGGCAATTGCTGTTGCATTGGTTTCAGAGAGAGCGCGGACTATTGACTATTGACAAGAGACCATTGACCATTGAGATGCTGCATTTCCTTCTGTTGTAAGTGAATAATGTGAATTCCATGGCATGAAGTTGGGCAGCAGATACGAGTGCAGAAAATAGCATATTGTGTATCATTGGCTTTGGCAGTTTGGCTCATATATATACGTCTAAGCATTGGCTAAGAAAATTCAAATTGTACTGTATTTATCTGAATAATAATAATTACCAAAATATATGTATGTCCGAAATTACAAAAAACCATATTGTATACTCATTGGAAAATTTTCTAAAAGTGATGGCTCGACTTTAATTTAAGCACTCAGAATTCACAAAATAGTTTTTTTTTTTTTTTTTTAAAAACAGTCATGCATGAGACATGATTCATCATTCATGGAACCTGGAAGCAGAGCAGCTGCTGCTATATATGTCATATGTGGGTCCTGTGGAGTCCTTTCAAGAAAAGAAGGCATTCGGCATGTTGACGGTACCTGAGCTTGATCAAGTTTCCAATGATATGATAGACTGATCTTGATTCCACTCGAATCACAATCGGAAGTCCCTGTTTCGTAGCGAGCAGGTCCTGCATGCCTCGTCCTGCGGCATACATGGGTTTGTTCTTTGCACTGACAAAAAAATGTAATTGTTCTTGACGATTGGTCCGGGATGACGTATGATTCCTCTCTCTACAAGTGAGTAGATAAAAAACAGAATTTGTTTCCAGTTTAATTAGTTTGCAATTGCTTAATTAATTGCTAGCCTAAAACGAATGATATTTTTCCCTGAGCGAATTTGATCAAGCATAGTGCCATAAAAACATGAATTTATCATGAATCATTGGGACAAAGAGAAGTGATTGGCAAAACAGAGATCTGTGCTGGAACCTGTACTGGTTACCATACACAAATTAAACCTATTGTTAAATAGACAACATGACAGATTGAAAGTACTGAAATTCTTATATTGTGATATTTAATTTCAAAGAAATGTTCTAAATACCTCTAGAATATATATATTACTAATTTATTAGCAATGACTCTGTCATTTTAACTAATTATATGGAATTTCATATTGTTTATGCAGAATTAAATCAAATAGTACAAACCTGGGACCTTGCAAATGTCATTTGTTCAAAGACCATTTCCAGTATTGTTGAATCAAGCCGAATACTTTTGAATAGTTTTCAATATATATACGCTGATGGAGCAATTGCAATCCAGAATATTTGTTATTACACCACTATTATCCATTCCTTCTCCAAGGTAAAAGTGCTCTATTTTACGAACCTATAGAGAAAATTATATGTAAATTTTTGTAATTATGAAAATGAAAATTCTGAAGAAAAAAATTATATATACTAATTTGTACATCTATATCATGTACTTATTGCTGTAGATATATTGTTTGTATATTTAATTATTTCATGATCAAGATCAATCCAGATATAATTAGTAGACTGCAAGCTGATATTCCAATTTTAATTCATGATATACACACACACTGGAGATAGTAGAGACGATACCTACTACCTTAAATGAGAAATGTAGCTTAGCAGGCTTGGGCCTGAACATGCACAGATACCACGCTAGTATTGCCCCCCAATCATGACCTACCACAAAAACCTGAATATTGCAATTGACAGATGAAACGGGCAAGGGGAAGCTTGTTAAACAAAAATTTCACTATTTTGTGAACATTAACAAGAGCCAGTTGACACAATTAGAAGAAAATGCACACTTGTACTTGTTGACTTGTTAGTCGTTGCAATAATTTTTTTTTCAATTTTCTGGTAGAGAAAACATTGGATAGATTGCAAAAATTATCAGGTCTGATAAAAGACATCGTTCCATAATTGAACAAAAAGTTTGGACCATGCATACTTGAGGTTGCTCCAGGGCATCCATGAGTGCCACGATGTCTCCTACAAGATGAAGGATAGTATAAGAAGTTGTCTCAGGAGGTGCCGACGAATCACCATAGCCACGCAGATCAGGTGCCACGGCACGGAAGCCGTGCTGGGCCAGCCAGTTAATTGGTACCGCCACCCGCACCAGAACTCCGGGAAACCATGGAGGAGCAGCACCACCGGGCCCTCGCCATTCTCCGCCACGTGCATGTTAATACCGTTCACCTGGAACATCTGGTGCTTTATCCTCAACTCATCCATGTCTCACTTTGTGTGCTCGCGCATGTGTATCTCAGTTCTCTGTTTGGTGTAGTGTGAGAAAACAGGGGGAGTTCTGCTGGGGACACGAGTTCTAATAGAGATGACACGTGTGATTACCAGCAATGACAAATCAAGCGTGTTGATATACATCAGTTGTACTCTTCTTTGTGGGATCAAGGCGGTCGTCATTTTTTCCTTCCCTTTTATCATACCGGGCCGTGGGCACATAATATCGTCAAACCCATTTAGTCTTTATGATAAAAAACTATATAACAGCTAAGAATTTATAAGCCTTACATTGTAAATGTAGATTTTGAATTGTGGAAGCGTGCCTAAAATGTGTTTTTGAAATTTCTGACCTACCTGTAACGTGTGTAGTGTTTTGTTTCAACATTTTATTGAAGTTGCTATTTAAAAATTAAAAAGGTACAAAATAAAAAGGTCAGTTGCATGTATTCGTGCAAAATCTTCTATATAAGCTTCTTTACAAGATGTACATTCACAATGTAGGATGGTGCCTGGTCAACCCAGCCCAGTGAAGAACAACACTTCTGGTTAGTAGGCCGGGTTAAATCGAACGTTCTTTCTGTGATGCCAGAAAAGTGCATGGCACCAATATGCACAATCATTTATCTGCTTCCAAATACACAATACATCTGAAGAAAAGAGGAAAAAAAAAGAATGATACTACTCTATTATGAACTCCTAAGAAATCTCCAAGGTCCAGTTGCTGTCCCTATCCTGCAGAGTGAAAAATAGTCATTTTAGCATTTTGGAAGATAGGAAACAAGAAATACAACATACTTCAAGAACATCCATCCGTTATTCTTTATACATTGTTTCCTCAATTTTGTTTGGCTAAGAAAAATTTATCCTCAAATTTTAACAAAATATCAGGCAGTATTAAGGTTCCCAAAAATAAGTATGCTATGGGACTACCTCAGTAAGCGAATTTGAGACCAATTAGAAACTAAAAATAAAATAAAGCCAAGAAGAGAACAAAATGTTGAGAAGAGAACAAAATGGCCATCAATATTATGATTGTTCACACAGAGAAATTTGATGCTGGTATTTACCTCCAGAAGCCGGCAAACATTCTAAGGCTCATGTAGATTGTTAAAGCAATCCATATTCCAATAAAACCATAACTATGTGATAGTATTAGCACGCAAGAGATGCTAACAACTGCTACAAGAATCTGAAAAAAAAGAAAAAGAATTACTGAAAGTACATAAATTGAACTTCTATATAGCAATGCCACAGACATGAAAAAAAATTGAAATTAAATCAAGGGACAAAAGAACAATAAAAATTATACAGTTCATAATATACATCTTATTTCACTAGGTACTCCAGAAAGAAGAAAACAATTTCCTTTTTTGGTTTCATGTTTCAACTTCAAAGAACTAAGACTGTTCTATATACTAAATGTACATTATGAATGAAGAATGTTTATGCCAAATTATTTTTGTTTAAGCTGGATGCTTGCTTCTTATAGTTTAAGGAATGCCACTAAATGACAGCATCCTGAATAATATCAAGATATGTCTGTTTTATGAACTTTTTCTGCACAGTACATATACTGGAAAAAAAATGATCTGGAGACAAATAAGCGGCATCCATTATTTTTCAGCAGGTACACCATTAATTATTTGCATTCTCAATAACTGGCGGATGCTTTTGTTCTCTAGCATCCATCCCAAATTTCTAGAAGTCAGTTGGCTGGTTCAAATATGTTGATTGGCCACTTGCAGGGATTATAACCAACATAGGGGGGAGTATGCTTCTATATGCTGATCAAGACCTAAGAAAAGGAGTTGCATATGTTACCATTGAATATGCAGAATATGCAAAATCTGACGCGCCATAATTGATGCCATCAAAAACAAATGCCAAAGAGTTGATGGGCTGCGTTAGTGCGACAAACTGCAACAATTGGAAAAATCAATCTTTACGCCCCCAAATCAGATAAATATAGACCAACTGGAAATGTACAATTTTCTTTTTCAGTGTGTGAGAAATTGACAGAGAGAACTCACTTAAGTTTCAATTATATACATGGTTTAACAAGAAAGAATAAATTAATGAAATAAAAAAGGCGTACAATGCATAAATTACATTGCACAAGCCAAAATTTGGAAAAAAAGTATAACCAGTGTTTCTATTACTGAAATGACCTTACTTACCGGAATTCCAATGTAGATTAAATGAAGAACATCAGCATCTTTAGTAAATAATCTTGAAGCAAATTGAAAACCGATGCCGAGAAGCAGGCAGAGGACAAGGCCCAAAACTAAACCCAGCTACAACAGAGGAATTTGGAAAGGAAATTTTTTTACGATGAAAAATAGGAAAAATAAAATACAAACACTTTTTATACTTGATGAGAAAAATAGATGCACTAAGTAAATAAGGACCTGTAACACCCGAGATGCAGTACTTGTTGCTTTCAAATGATCATTTCTAGCAAATGAACTTGCAAGTATTGCCTGAAAAATAATAATAATGAGTGGTAATTAGTAACCCAAGCAGATACTAATCTACAAGTAATTTTTGGGATACACTGGTAATTCTAGACACAGCATGTAAAATGAAACAAATTCCTATCATAGTCATATTTCCTTGTGTTAGTCAGTGTCAGGTCACAGCAGGACCTGTTTCTTTTTAATAAAAAAGGAAGTTATCTAACAATAACCGAACTAGAATATTTTATTTTATGACAAAATAAAATACAAATTAAAAAACTAGCATATCTTGATCAAATGCTTGTTGTACATAGTAATAATTGATCACCTTAAATACAAACACCAAACCTTTAAAACTAAAAAATCAACAGATACCTGACCAGCAACAGCCAACCCATCAGCAAGAAGAGAGGTGGCGAGCCAAACTTGCAAACAGATTTGAAATGCAGCCATCTGTATTGAACCCCGACGTGCAGCCATTGATGCAGACAGTGTTACACAGAAAGTTACTGCTATCACTCTTGCTAACAGCAAAAAGCCTAAAACAACACAGCAAAGCAAATGAGAACTTGTACATAAGAAACCTTCATCGATATGAACCAAATACAATCTGAAATACTCTGCAGAGTTGGTAACATGCACCAATACGGAAAAACAATCTAATGCAAACCAACGAGCAATTAGGTCCAACAGGAACTTAAACAGATGAACCCAAATCAATTTCCTGATCATCTATAACCAATGAAAACAAATTACATACAAGTTCTGCAAGATTTCTTCTACAGAATTGTACAGAGAGCATTTTGATTGTTAAATGTTATAAAGAAATTGAACAATGAACAAAGTACAAGACCAAACCATTTTTCAAGAATCGGCCAAACTGAAGGTCCTTCAGATTTGGAGGCAACACATCAACATGACGAAGTAGTCTCCATAGAAGGATCAAAGAAATGAGATATCTACAGGAACAAAAAGACTTATCACATGTAAGCAAGTATATCTACCATTCTCTAGAACAAAATTGAAAAGAGAACATATGAAGAGTTGGAAAAAAAAATCAAACTTACTGCGATATAACATGTGCAATTGCAGCACCACTGACTCCTAGATGGAATACAAAAATAAAAATGGGATCTAATATAATATTTGTCGCATCTCCAGCCACTGTGCATCAAAAAAAAGATTTGAAATTTCAAACAGTTAAAACAAGTAATGCAGCATCATGTTCATATGCAATCTTCTCTATGCTATAGAGCCTGCCTCTCTATCAAAATTCTCCATAATCAGATATCTTTTGTTTAATTAGCTAATTTAAATAGTGGCTCATGGTCTGACTAAGATCAGTTGCTACAATGCTATGTGTGGGCAAGCTTTCAGGCACAATGTATTGCCCCGCTAAACTCACTGCCTGAAACAATTTTGAGTAGTTTCTATGAAAATCAAACTACATAAGATAAAAAAACAACCAAATAATATTCGAATACCTGTTGCATATAGGGGTGTTTTGGTGTCTTTTAATCCACGAAAAACCCCTTGCATGGCCAAAGACAGAAGAACAGCCGGTGCACCTAGGGATCGCAAAGTAAGGTATTGGCTAGCTGGGGTCATCATAGGGTCATCCTATCCAATGAAAGAACCTTTCTTTAGAATGCAAAACATACAGTAAAGAAGGGACACAAATGGCCTGTCCTGCTCATGTTTAATAATCAGTTGAGGCCTAATAATCAAGTCATGACAAATTAATGGAAATATCTAAAAGTTAACCATACAGATTATGCATATCAGTGATTAAGGTACTATTGACTGGGACCTGTCAGACAAGCCAAATCTGATTTTATCTGAGGTCACTCACAATGTGCACATAGATTCGTGCAAGTACATAACAGCTCCAACCTCTACTCACCAGATAAGAATTCAACTTGCAAGCTCAAAATGCAATTCTGGCAAACATAGCAGTAAACAGAAAAACAAAACAAAAGACAAAATGAAAGAAAACTTACATAATGAATGCCCATATAGCTAAGGATATGTTTTGCACAGAGGACAAGAAGCAGAGCTTGAAGGAGGCCCAGCACACCACCAACCACTAAAGCTGTAGAAACTGATGGTATGTGCTTTCGTTCCTGACACTTGCCCGTACTTGCCTCAGTTTCAAAGGACTCTAAACTGTAGACTGTATTTTGCCGATCTGAGAAGTAAATCAGAGGAAAAAGAGAGTTTGAGAAATATGACCATGTTGCCCTGAGCTCACCCAGCATCCCCACCACACCACTTGTGAACCCTATTTACTGAAAACTACTAAAGCATATATGAGGGTACTTCGCAAATGTATATGATCAGATCCAAATTGAACAATTTAGGGTCTCTTCTTGTGTTGAGTTTGAGATTAGATGAAGCAGAATTGGATCAAATTATGAAAAAAGAAGGAAAACTATAGCTGAATTTTTCATAACTGGGGATATAAGCATGAAGAAAATGATTGTCTTAACACCTATACAACGTACCCACACTCATAATAAATTGATGAGTAGAATCACTAGAGATGTACCTTTACCAGAAATTAATTCTGTCATTTCACTATCACTAGTACAAGGTGGCTCAGCTTCTTCCCCGTTTTCAAGATCATCACTAATAACCTTGTAAGCAGCATCTTCTTCAGCTACAAAGGAAGTAGTGACACTAACAAGAGGAAAAATTGCAATTCTAGATACTTGATTAAAAACTGCAATAGCCACTCCCACAGCTGCTAACTCCACTGGACCTGTCCATGTTCATCAATAAATTTTAATCATTAATATTTTTCAGAAAGAAAATCATATTCATTGGAATGCTATACTGGGAAGCAACATATTCATAATAGTTGTATAACTTTCACCCTTCTTTTACTATTTCCTCAGATTGCAATAACAACTGAAATTGAACATTTTTTGTGAAATGTTGACAGCTGATGTTATTTCTAACAACTGCAATTATTTTGGGGGACGGATGAAAATAAAGGCACAAATAGACCCATGAAACCAGCAAATATGTGGTGTGAATTGCAGAGACACATGACACAAAAGTAGGTGGAGAAATAGTGACCTATATGACCAATAAAAGCGGTGTCAACAAGAGACGCAATGGGATCAGCTGCCAATGCCAGTGCAGCTGGAACAGCAATTTCAGCAATTTCCTTTCCAAGATCATCCAATTTAAAGACCGACCTATGCATGGTTAAAACTGACAAGTCAAGATCACCTATTAAGAAAAGGATAAACTTCATGTTCGGTGTCTACTTTGTAATTAGATTAGTAATTAAACTTTTGAAGGAAAAGTGACCAATCCCAAAGCCAAAATAAAGATTAATCTTAAATTAAGCAACTGCTCTGCAATCGGTCATTAGCCACTTTCCGTAGTTAGCTGTTATAAAACTAGTACACCATTTAGCAGTATGTCTTTTATGGAGTATATTTGCTAAACCTTGATTTTCAACATTTTTTTTCTCCACGGAAGACAATTATTGGGCCTTCACTTCTATTTGCAATCATTCTTCACATGTACCATCCTATATTTAACACCCCCCCCCCCCCCCCCCCCCAAAAAAAAAAAAAAAAAAAAAAAAAAAAAAAAAAAAAAGAAAAAAGAAAGGTTTGTCATATTTGCATGCTTCCTGGAACACCAGCTCCGTATAAAGCATCTTCCAATTTTGGGGTTCAAAAAGTTGAGAGGTGATCAATTGAAAGTCAAGTCTTTGTGTACTAAATTTGCAAAATGACAAAAAATAATCAAGAAGCAGAATAAACCTAAGCTTAAATTCTAAGCTTTTTTTTTCCATTTTAGCGAACAACAAGGCTCGTTTTTTCCCCTATTGAATAAATAAGGCTAATTTTGGAACTCCGTGGTTTAGACAAACAGAGCAAGCACGAATTATTTCATACAATTGAGAGAATTACACAGTTCAAACCCATATCTTAAGCCATTCAATTTTTTTCTTTGAATAAAAAAAAAAGCTCAAATTCGAACTCCTTGGCATTAATAATCAGAAGGTGCGATCTTTTCCATCAGAATGCGCAAGTTGAACAAACAAAGAAAAATACAATAGAATCAAGGCACCAACAAACAATCATAAACTTTCGGGGCTGAACTAGAAAATAATTGGCAACAAATTGGAAGAAGCAAAAAATAAACCTTGCATCTTTGAAGAAGATGCGGAGAGGAGAGATGCTCTGCCCCTGTTCTTCGGACACCATGACGGTGATGCTAGAAGGTTCGAGCAAAGCGCACTCGAGAGAAGCCATATCGAACGACGAATCAAAACGGGCCGGAGGAAAGCTCCGACCAATTCATGGCTAGTCTTTCTATTTCCAAAATTTTTCTCTTTTTTTTTTAATATAAAGGTCGGTTCTTGGCAAAAGCCTAGACGACAGTCTAGACTCGCTTTCGGTGGATCCTGGAAAAAGAGGTTGCTCAAATCTTAATGCTTCAATAGTTTGCGCGCAGGAGCTGAAGGGAAATTAATTTCAGAGCAAGTCTAAGTCTTAGATGGTAATATTTAGAGGTGAGAAATGAGAATTCAGGTGAGAGGGGGAGAGACGAAGGGAGAGAACGCCTGGCTGAGATATACCTTTTGGAGAGGCCGGTTGCAAGTTGCAACATAATGCTACACCACATCATCCATCGTAAATTGCTAAACAAATTAATTATAGTTTTTAAAACCATTGGAATTTTTAACTTGTACTTTTACAAAGCACAAAATATTGTCCACTTGAATTTGCGTTTCTTGTACCGACATTTTTCTAAAATTATCACTTCTCAATAACTACTTTCCTCATGCACTCTGCCATTTTTATGGCAAAATTTGGAAATTTGAATTAGGAAGTGGTCGATTTTAAAACTAGAAAAAATATTTAGAAAGTATAAACGAATAAATAAGTATATGTAATATTACTAGTGTTAAGAGTTAAAATAAGTTTTTTTTCTTTTCTGATCTAGTTCCAATACTGCTCCGAGACACAGTAATATCAAAAGTGAACGTTTAGTATTGAGGAATCATCCAAAAAAATGTGCACTTTTTGTTGGCCAAGGACTACTAGTATTGAGAAATTTCACAATAAAATATTGTAGAATTCATAAATATTTATTCATTTTTAATAAGAAAATAAGGTGTTAAAATAATTAGAAAAAATTGATGGATAAATATTTAAAGTATAAATACAATATTTGTCTTCATCGAACTGTAAGTCTTTTTTTTTTTGGCATTGTCAGGAATATGTCATGCATGAATTTGGGATTATGATCCTCCATTGTGCAACAACGTGCAGCGAACACATGGTTGTTGGATCACTTTAAAATTCACGCGGACTCAAAATAGGAAGAGAAAAAAATCTACATATTGTGCAACAGAAAATAAAGATTCACGAATTCATGGGTCAACGAAAAGCTATGCATTAAAGAAAGTCCCTTCATTTTGTATTGACCTTTTCCTTAGCACTAAAGTTCTTGTATAAAGAAAAAAGAAAAAGAAAACAGAGAAGAAACTAAAATTAGTTGGATCAGACCTAACATGCTGAATATTTGAAAATTGTGTTGGAACTTGATCTAATAGTTCTGACTTCTTGTTTACATAAAAAAAATATTCGTATAAAATCTAACATACCGAGTATTTTTCAGATTTCGTGCTGGATGTTGATCTAAGAAAGTAGAAAGTCTACCGGATGGTCCGGATCAAACAAAAAAGCTAACAATAGTAGGACTAGATCAAATTAGGGGTGTTAATTATTGATCTGATCCGACGGGTTTATTTGATCCGATATGATCTGAAAATAAATTGGATCGAGTATGATCTAATTTTTTTTTGACCCGAATCGGGTCGGGTCGGATCAGGTTGGGTTCGGATCAACCCGACCCGATCCGATTAATTATGTTTTTTAAAGTAATTTTATGATTTAGTACTAATTAAAGTTTAAATATACATTAATTATATACTAATTAAGATTAATTATAAATTAATTAATATTTAATTATTTAAAATAATATAAAAATAATTAATAAAGATTTAATTATTTTACACGGATCGGATCGTATCGGGTATGAGTCAAGATTTTTTATCCGAACATAATCGGGCCAGGTTAAGAAAAATAATAAAATAATATGACCCGACCCGAACCCGAACCCGACCTGAACCCGACCCGATCCGAACCCGACCCGATCCATTTACACCCTAGTAACCAAACATTCTAATTTATTAATTAAAATTGTGGAAATTTTCCCCAACTACTAAGTAGATGTAAGAAAAAAATAAAATCACATTCCAATAAAGTTTATTACACAACCTCTCTGGTATTTTAGAATGAGAAAAAGAAATATAGCATTAATTTACAGTAAAACTAAATCTTCCTGCCTAATCGAAATTGAAATGGAGTCCAAATTCATTTTTTGTATGCAAAAATTTTTGTGCGTCGTTAAGTATATTTTGCAGCCAGGGGGCGGGGGCAACGCCCCCCTGGATTTTGAAAAATAGTGTTTTTCGGTAATATTTTCGGTAGTTTGCCTCCCTGGAAATTTTTTTTGCCCCCTGGATTGTCTGATTAATTTTATTGAGAAAAAAATATTTAATATCATGTATAATGAAATAATTATGCAAAGATATCAAAATATAAAGTTTTATAGACGAAAATTTTCTTCATCAACTTCATTATCTATTACTTTGAGATTTATTTTATTGTTATTTTTAATATATAAAATGTTATTATTCTAATAAATTTTTTATTAGGTAAGAATATATATTAAATTATTATTTTTTTATTTAGTACCCGATTAGTTAATGGATTTAAACCCGATAAGCTATTACAATCCGATATTTGCCCCCCTGACTAAAATCCTGCATCCGCCCATATTTGGAGCAATAATGTTTGTGGGGTAAAAAAATTTGTTCATTTGTTTAAATAATTTGTGGAGTCAAACTTGAAAGACCTGGGTCGCCAAACATGGAAAACAATGAATTCTTTATTCTTTATTAATTCTTCCCCAGTTAGACCTGGGAAGAGGGGAACTAAAACTTAAATTGGCTACAATTGTTTCTTTTTTCCCCATATGCAATACAAATGGCTCCCATTAATTTGGGTCCCAACTCCCAAGGACTGGAGATTTGATTTGTTTGTCGAATAAATAAGCTTTAGAAAAGCACGACAGCAATGCAACTCGAATTTTGTCCACATTCGTTTTGCTTTTTGAAAGAAATCTTAAGATTCTAACTTTGTCCGTTTGTTATTTTGGGCTTATGACTTGCTCCAGAATTTAGATCTTTGATGAGAATCATGTCCCATCCCAAGATTATCAAGTATAAAACGAGTTCAAAACACTAAATTTCTTTTCGAAATTCCGTAGCAATTGACTGAATGCATTTATCCACAATTTTTTTTTCAGTATATTTGTGTTCGTAAAATTGCCTAAGTAAAATTACATTTTGATAACTTTGGCAATGGATTGTTAAATAAGTAAAAAAATTACAAATAGAAAACTTTTACAAAGTTATTTTAAACTTATAAATTGATTGTATTTCAATTGATATAATTTGAGTGTTATTTGATACTCCATAAAACCTCAGTAAGTATAAACTTCTGCAACTAAATGTTATATAATTTCAATGTTCTTTGATGGAATACTAAATGACACTCAAATTATATGAAATTTAAAATATAATCAATTTATAAATTCAAAAAAAAAATATTTGTAAATTTTTTATTTTTATAAATTTTTTTGAATTATTTAAAAATGCTTTTTAAGAGTCTCAACTCAAAAATATATTTGTTATGAAAACTGTTATGGAGATATTTATTGATATCGTCATTAATATGGGCTTTATACACATTAAATGAATTATACATACGAATGACTTTATTATGACTCATTTTGAAAAATATTTCTATTATTCAACTTAAATACTATTAATATGCATAATATATTGCACGTACTTTGCTACAAGTGATTTCTATATTATAATCTTTATAGATTAAAATATAAAAATATCATCTATTCCAATACAAAATATAGTAACAAACAAAATAAGAAGCAAATACAATTAGTAAATTATTTTCATGCAGTAATTATAGTTTTTCTTAAAAATATAATTAAATTTTAAATTTGATAATTTCTTCAGCAAAATAATATTTTTTAGAAAAATAATATCATTAATTGTATAACTTTTAACATAGCGGTTTATGTTCTCTTCAAATAATAATTAATGAATTTCAACCAATCTTTGCTGTTGTAGGATCAGAACACTTATACACTTAATAAGGAGTATAGGTATAAATTTAAGTTGCATGATAACAATACTATACAAAATGAGTTTGCAAACTAAAAACATTAATATACATAATAACACAATAATTATATAACCAAGTTTGTATCGAATAACCGTACATATATATCAGCTCCCATTTATAGACTTTTTATAAAAAAAATAATTTATTTAAAAAATCTGTTCTTAAGATTGTAAACGCATTATTAGACTTGTCCGATTCAGCCAGTTGTTAGGAAGCGGGTCGCATGATTTGGCAGGCAATAAGAACTAACAACAAGTCAAGAACTAACAAGAATCGAACAACCTATCCGAATAAGACTCGTAGCCATGAGCCCATGATGCGATTTACAAACCTTCTCTTCTTTTGGGCCTCTATTAACTACAATACAAAAGAGATGCTACCACCACATACGAATTCTTCATCAGGTTATTCGCTAATTCGTGGACCTCCTATTGATACTGTGAGGCAAATGGATAGCGAGCATATATCCATTGAAAGGGAAGCTCGAAGCGTTTAGAGTGTCGGAAAAGAATACTATTCCCAGAATTCCAACATCATTTGCCAAAACCATAATGTCATCCTATCTTAATTTTCCAACCGAAGGAACTCAAAAAAGCACATGTCAATATGTAAAATTTATCTATTATCGGTATCGAACTTCTTATCGATTTCAGCAAATGCAACTTGAGAGTTACACAAAAGCATCAATTCAAATATAGCTAATTGTCCCCTCAACGCATCATTTTATATCACACAACTGGTACGCAACTTTGATATCTATACTATTATATAAAGTGTTGAGAAATATAATAATTTAAGGGTTAATTTGTAATATTCTATTCATAATGTTGGAAATAAAAGCTATATAAGCCAATAGTAAATAATGCTTGTAATTATGAGAATACTCTCAGTGAAAAATAAATTCATCAATTCTCAACATGGTATCAGAGCAGGTTATCTAATCCTGTTTTTTCCGCAAACAGCAACAAGATTGCAGCACCCATAAACTGGTTCATCGAATCAGAAAACTGAAATATCAAAACCTCACAACACTGGCAAAATATCAGGAGCAGCAAACTGCTAGCAAGAAGATTGCCAGAAAACTACCAGTCAAAATACCAAGCAGCTAACAAGAATTACACTGGTGAGGCAAGGCCATCCGAGCTCAAACAGAGCTATAAAAACGCCAGCAAAAAGGCCAAAATTTCAGATCAATAAGCACTTGTCCTTATCAATAGAACCAGCGAAGATTTTTGTGTTAAAAAAAAAAAACGAGGCAAAGGAGGCCACAGACCCACCATATTAGCAATTACATCAATTCAATAAACACAACAACAACCCAGGAAACGGAGACAAGTATCAGTTTCTCTCATAAACAAACCAACTCGCACTAACCTGGCAATTAGCAAGGTCTCCCCAATTCTTGCAAATCGAAATGATGGGTGGCGCACAGTCAAATATCAGCGAGAAGCACAAAATCCAAACTATCTCTACTAGCATTGAACAACCCAGATCAGAAAATCCTAACTCAATGATGGAAGTACAAGTAGCTCCACCAGCAATTAATTATAGCCACTCCGAGAATGGGGCAAAGCCACTCACACACCTCTCAACAGATACCGACTCAAGGCACGAAATCCGAGCCTCCATCGCCGCAACCTCAACCTCTAGCAACTATAAACCACCCTTCAAGCAAAACCCTAAAAATGGTGCGAAGGAGGAAATATGCTCTAATTGTAAGAAAGCGGGGCACAATCGAGAGGGCTGCTGGTGGTTGCATCCTCAACTCCGGCCAAAGTCGTGGAAATCGATCAAAAAAGGAGGCGGAGGCAATTCACTCCAAGATGGAAGAAAGGGGGAGCACAAAAGGCAAAGAGAAATAACGAGTGGAAAAAGAGAAAGCCAATGTCTCTCTTCTTTAGAGGGGACCCAAAATAAAAGAGGAGATCATGAAGCGGCCACTGGTGAAATGACTCATTCTGACTCGTCCGAGTTTGATATGGATCAAATGAGATGGCTTTACACCCAACTGTCCGTGATGCTTCAAGGAACAAATCAAAAGACCTCTGGTATTGTTACTAATTTTGTTCAGAATTCTCTAAATTCAAAATGGATTTTAGATTCGGGGCAACGGATCACATGACGGGAAATAAATATTTGTTATATAATTTTAGAAAATGTGAGACCAACCAATATGTGACCGTTGCAAATGGTGAAAAAATGAAAATTCTAGGCTATGGCTCAATTAATCTCTTTTCCAAGGAAATATCAAATATCTTGCTTGTCCAAAATTGTGTATCTAATTTGTTATCCATTAATAAAATTACAAATGAGCTAAATTGTGAAGTAATTTTTTCATCGGAAGATGTACTTTTTCAAGAATGGATAAACAAAAAAGTAATTGGTAAAGGTTTTCTTGAGAACGGACTTTATTTCTTGAATGAAGAAAAATATAATTTCAATATAAAAAATGAAGAAGAATTGAGCACTCTTTGGCATAAAAGAATTGGGCATCCATCCGATAAAATTCTAAAATGTATTTTTGATTTTAAAAAGATAGATTCTAGCAATTGTGAAATTTGTAAATTAGGAAAACATACTAGATTACCATTTGATTCCTCAAATTATAAAAGTACGAAACCTTTTGAGTTAATACATTCGGACGTTTGGGGTCCTGCTCCGATTGAATCATTTAATGGTTATAAATATTTTGTTATATTTATAGATGATTTTTCAAAAACTACTTGGTTGTATGTAATGAAAAATAAAAGTGAAGTTTTCTCTCTATTTCAAGAATTCTATAATTTTATAGAAAATCAATTTGATGCAAAAATTAAAATATTTAGAAGTGATAATGGAACGGAATTTGTTAATCAAAATTTTTTAAATTTCTTCAAACAAAAGGGAATTGTTCATCAAACAACTTGTGTTTATACACCCCAACAAAATGGGGTTTCCGAAAGAAAAAACCGACATCTTCTTGAAATAACACGGGTACTTTTATTTCAAAAAAATGTTCCAAAAATTTATTGGTCGGATGCCGTTCTCACCGCCGCATATTTGATAAATAGATTGCCAAGTGCTAATTTAGATTATAAGAGTACATTGGAAATTATCTATCAAAGGAAACTCAATATTAACCATTTGAGAGTGTTTGGATGCACGTGTTATGTACACAACAATAACAAGCAAGACAAATTGGACTACACATCGATTAAGGCAATTTTCTTGGGATATTCATCACAAAAAAAAGGTTATAAATGTTATGATCCAATCAATAAAAAATTTTATATTTCAAGAGATGTAACATTTCAAGAAAGTGAGCCTTATTATAAAATAATGGAAAATGAGATTAATACACAAGGACCAACAAATTCATTTCCACATTTCTATTTTCCGGAAGAACAAAGAATCTCAAATGAAAATGAAATTGAAACCGAGATTGAGGAAATTCCTCACATTCAAGAGGAAGAGAATGAAATTCCTCAACCACAAGAGGAAATTGAAGAAGACGTCGAAGAAATCCCCTTGCGAAGGTCAAACCGAATACCCCAAACTTCAACAAGGTTACGGGACTTTGTAACCTATAAGGTACATTATCCTATACAATCCTTTATTTCTTATGATAATATCACACCCGAATATAAGGTTTTCTTAACCTCAATTGAAAAACAAAAAGAGCCAAACAATTACCATAAAGCCATAACCAATCCGGTATGGTGTAAGGCCATGCACGAAGAACTCGATGCATTAGAAAAAAATGAGACTTGGGAAATAGTCCAACTACCCAAAGACAAAAAACCCGTAGGGTGCAAATGGGTGTACAAAATAAAATACTATAGTAATGGTAAAATTGAACGATACAAGGCGAGGTTAGTGGCCAAAGGATACACTCAAACCTATGGAATTGACTACCAAGAAACATTTGCACCCGTGGCAAAAATGAATACCGTACGGATTTTACTATCCATAGCAGTAAATCAACAATGGAGCCTACATCAAATGGATGTGAAAAACGCTTTTCTTCAAGGCACGCTTGAGGAGGAGGTGTATATGTCATTGCCACCCGGGTATGCTCAAGAGGACAATACCAACTTAGTGTGTAAATTAAGGAAGTCAATTTATGGACTTAAACAATCTCCACGGGCATGGTATGGCAAGCTAAGCTCTCATTTACTTTCTTATGATTTTAAAATTAGCAATTCCGATCACTCTTTATTTTCTAAGAAAAGTAATGGTATTATAATAATAGTATTAGTATATGTTGATGACATAATAATAACCTAGGTAATAATATGGAAGAAATAAAAAAGGTAAAAGCACAATTAAGAGAAAAATTTGACATCAAAGATCTAGGAGTTCTCAAATATTTTTTAGGAATTGAGATTGCACACTCATCTAAAGGAATTTTTATTTCACAAAGAAAATATATTCTAGACTTGTTAAAAGAAACCGGAAAATTAGGGTGCAAACCAACCTCTACCCCAATTGATAGCAAAGTCAAATTAAATACCGAGGACGGTGAACAACTAGAGGATATAAATCAATTTCAAAGGTTGGTTGGGAAGTTAATTTATCTCACAGTGACAAGACCCGATATTTCCTTCTCAATAAGCCAAATTAGTAAGTTTATGCACGCGCCTCGAACACCGCATCTTGAGGCCATAAATCGAATCTTAAGGTATTTAAAAGGTACACCCGGGAAAGGGGTTTGGATGAAAAATAATAATTCTAACGATATATGTGGCTATTCCGATGCAGATTGGGCCGGAAGCTTTGATCGAAAATCAACAACCGGTTTTTGCACATTTGTAGGCGGAAATTTGGTCACATGGAAAAGCAAGAAACAAAGCGTTGTGGCTCGATCAAGCGCCGAAGCGGAATATCGAGCCATGGCGTCAACCGCAAGCGAGTTGATTTGGATCAAGCAACTCCTAGCGGACATAGGCATTGAAATACAAAGTCCAATGAAAATGTTTTGCGACAATCAAGCCGCAAGACATATTGCATCCAATCCAGGTGTTTCACGAACGAACAAAACATATCGAAGTAGATTGTCACTTCGTACGAGAAAAGATACAAGCAAAGGAAATTGAAACACCGTTCGTAAGAAGCAAAAATCAATTGGCGGATATGTTTACAAAGGGATTGGAGCCAAGACCATTTGAAGAAAATTTAGACAAATTAGGGTTGATCGATATTTACAACCCTAATTTGAGGGGGAGTGTTGAGAAATATAATAATTTAAGGGTTAATTTGTAATATTCTATTCATAATAAAGCCGTTAGTTAACCGTTAGTTAGAGACCGTTGGAAATAAAAGCTATATAAGCCAATAGTAAATAATGCTTGTAATTATGAGAATACTCTCAGTGAAAAATAAATTCATCAATTCTCAACATAAAGCATCTAAGAATTGGAGAGTCTATTTTTTGTCATGGTAAATTTTTATTATACCCATTTTATCCCTCAATTAGACGGATAATATTTATTGTTGGTTGATTGAACGTATATGATCGCGTCTATTGATCCCCTATTTCTCTCCATTTCTTTCCCTTATATACTATTATTTTCATAATTTTTGTTTTTTTATTTAGCAACCTTGTGCATATTTGATAAGAAATTAATGGTGATAATATATGTTAGAATAATTTACTTTTCTTGCCATAAAAATCATGAATCATTAACTCATATTGTGCAAAAATCTCATCCAAGATTAAATATAGTCTTTATTATATGTTTTCTCTATAATTTGGTGAATTTATAATTTAATATTAGATAAATGTGAATTTTTTTATCTTATAATATTTTAATATTTAAATAAAAAATTCTGCTACAACATATATCAAAATTATGCTTGATGACAATCGATAAGACAAAATAAAAAGGCAACTATGTTTTTCGAAGGACCCTCATCCATATAAACAATAACGTGCCTGAAAAATGGCCTAAAACTCATTTTCTTCTTGCACCAGAAAAGAAAGGAAAACATGATCTAGAATTTAGTAATAACAATCACAGAATCCTAATTGTCCAATCATCAGCCACACGGACATTAGGTTTCCGAATAGTGAGTGCAACTGGGCTAGACCCAGTTCGAAGACTTAGTGGGCCCAGTTCAATATCCACTTTGTAGTTTCCTGGTTCAATTACTGCCTTCTTTGCATTAGCCGATAAGCCAAGGAGGATTACTCTTTCAACCACACAGTCAGAGGAAAATTTCTTTTTGTTTAAAGTGGTACGTGCCTTGTTAGTTGATACTAGCTTGTTGTCAGAAAAGACAAAATGGCGATGCATAAATGCACCCTCTTCATAATCAAAACTCTTTCCATCATCCATGTAAAGCTCCCCTTCAGCAGATTTTGAGCTGTTCAAAGCAACCACCTGTAGAAGATGTTGCAAGTTTTATATAGTATATACCATCTACAAGTCAACTTTGTAATTTAACAAGGTCTTCCCTCTAGAAATTATTCATGATAACAAGACATATTTCATTTTCAAGGCTTCTGATTGACACAAACATTTATTATTTCCTCACAACTACCACTAATTGCTGGGAAAAAAAGGTCAACCTTAACCTAAAGAGGATCAAATAATATTCCATTGTGTAATTACCTGTCATGCAATAAATTTATTAGGCCGACTTAGTTTCAGTTTGGGCAAGAAAGAAACACCAGGATATATCTAGCAAAACTTGTCAATTTCAGAACTTCGCCATCATTGATCATTCTGACCTAACTGGGTGTTGGCAATATAATATCCAATGCAAAAATGATCAACTCTGTACTCTGGATGCAGTTTGCAGGGAATAAGCTTTACTTTTGCAGAAGACCCTTTACAATTTCCTAAAGAGGCCTATGCGCAGATGTAAGAAGAGATGATACAAGGATTTACCAGAGTATATGGATCATTGACCATTTGCGTAGAGCTTCTCCTGAACCTATCTTTCCTTGGAATAATGGTACCAGCCTTTTGGAAAGCAGGTAAGCCATCTTCAAATACTTCCATTTTATGAGACCTACCTCCCGCATATGTAATACCATTTCTCAAGTAGTACCAGCTTTCTGTCCCTGGCAAGTACACTGAGATCGACTTCTCCCCCTGCTCAACAAAATTAGTCATATCATGGACCAGTCCAACAAGAATTTTACAAATGCACAACAGAATAGAATGCAACTGGCATAACAGGTACAACTAGCAACTAGCCTATTAATCAGTTCGATTGCCAAGTACCATTCAGTATAATTTTCTGCAAATTCACTACTTCCAAGTTCCAATAACTTCAACAAGACTCCATATTTGTTGCACCTAAGGGATTTTGGTTTATTTGCTATAACACACCCAGGAGTTAACAACCAAAGATTTAATTTGTTGCACCTAAGAGATTTTGGTTTATTTGCATACAACACACCCAGGAGTTAAAAACCAAAGATTTAACTTCAGAAAATAAAATAGCCAATTGTACATAACTTTAAATAATAAACTCCATCAAAAATTTCCATAACCAGCTGATTCAAACTAACAACCCATAATTTAACTAGTGCATAATTCAATTTTGGCTAATATCAAGAGAAGTTGCTCACTACAGTATGGGCAAAATTGTCAACACTTAAAATTTATCCTTTAATCTACTTAGGTGTAATATGCAAAAAATAGAAAACTATTGATAGTTGCCGATATGACAATTGTCCTTTTATTTTGTTTTTTCTTGTTTTTTTTTTCCTTTCATTTCTTTGCAGAAAATGTCAGCTATTGCTTGCAAATACAGCAAGTACTTAGCACAAAGGAAGAACAAATACCGCTTGATAAACCCCTTGGGCAAACAATGCAGGCCCCACCATGAAAGCCTCGCCATTGTCAAATGTCTCTTTGTCCTGAGGGAACTCCAGCCAAAGAGGTCGCATAATTGGCATGCCACTTGAGCTGGCCTCTCTAAAGAGAGTATAGAAGTATGGCAGCAGCGAGTACCTCACATGCACAGCCTCCCTTATTAGAGCTGTATTTCTCTCCCTGCATCCAGAGCACATTAAGCACCCAAAAAAAAGCATTTGTTAAATACCAATATAGCGAGTCTTAAATAGAATATGAGAAATGGTATGTTTTGAATATTCATTTAAAAAAAAAAAAGAGAAACAATAACATTAAATCACTTTGACATCACAAATTTGAAATAACAAACATCCAAGTAGTCAACAATAAAAATAAATGAATTTGAAGAAAATCACACACTTCAAGCCAATACAAGTAATACTTTTGCAAATGAAGTATACAATATGAGTTTGAAATAAAAGAAGACAAATGACAGAAACATGAGCTAAGGTTAGCATGATATACAGAAAAGATTGAGCATATTCATTCTTCCTAAATTACACCTAACACCTTCAGAAATACCTTCTGTTTTTTTATTTATTTACAATATATTTTACTGTCAAATATTGAGAATTCCACCCCTCTTCTTATAAGCACTAAGACATTTATGCTAGGCAATTTCATGTAGATTAAACCTTTCTATTGCTTTAATAACTGATGTTAGTTGCGGATAACTGAATTTCTCATGTGTTTCAAAGCAATAGCAAAATAGACTTACCCGAATAGCCATGGTTCTCTTCTCTTGGTGTCAAGATGAGCATGGCCTCTAAAGAAAGGGTAAAAAGCACCGAGCTGGTACCATCTCACCAACAGCTCTGGCTCAGGGTTTCCAAAGAAGCCGCCAACATCAGCACCTGCATCAAACTCAATAGGTAAAATTATAATTTACCATAAAAATAACTTTCTTTCTATCTATATATAGTCATATACAAGTATGTCAACTTAAATGACAAGTAATACCATCTAGGCAGATACTGTGCCTCAATGGTAAGGCAGAGAAATACAACTTTCATCAATTGCAACCATTTCACTCAATTATACCTCAGTAGGTGTCCAGCTCTCCCATCTTTTATTTTTATTTTTTACATCATGTACCTCAATTGTCCAATTATGCTTCTAGATAGTCCCAATTAGAATAAAGTACAAAAAGTTACTCCCAAATTTATGGCTCCGCAGCATCCCAAAGTGTGTGAGATGGTGGTCAAACAAAAGCCTATTTCATACTAGGCATTATCGTAAATTTTTTCCAACAATAAAAAATCAGTGATATACATCATCTTATCTTCATCATTATATTAATTACGGAATAATTTCACTCACCAGAGAAGGTCATCCCAGTGAGGCCAAGTGTGAGAATCATGGGGACAGAAGCCCTCAGGTGGTCCCAATCAGCTGAGTTATCTCCAGTCCAGATTGCCCCATAACGCTGGGTCCCAGCAAAAAAGGACCTTGACAACACAAAAGGCCGGTCCTTCCCTTCTCCTCTCTTTACAAGTCCATTAGATGAGGCCATGTGGAAATAGTACCCATATGCATTGTGCAATTCACGGTGTTCAACATCTCCGTAGTGAACTGCATCCCTTGGCATTGTCACCTGACATTGCAATACATAATGTATGTCAACACACTGATCAGATTCCAATATTCACAAACCAGTCTATGCACATTAAACATCTTTAAAAAAACCTATAAATAGATTTAGTAAGGATGCCTTGTGTGGTTGCATATTGTTCTTTTCCAGCACTTGAGATAGATTTGTTCTACCATTTATAGCAAAAGACATGCAGGAAAAGAGCTTCTTAATTTCATGTAGCAAATTCGAAACGCATACCTCAGGTCCATTAAAAATTGAGGGTTCATTCATATCATTCCAAATGTAAAGTGAAGGTGTTGAACCCTTGTAATGCTCGAACGAAAACTTCTCTGACCACCACTCCCTAATTTCTGGGTTCAGCATATCAGGATAAGATGAAGAGCCCGGCCAGCACCACCCATCAAAATCCCTACCTGATGCATCCTTCACATAGAAACCCTTTTCAGTCGCTTCTTTGTGGAGTGAGAAGGAATCATCCCTCCTGATGTGTGGGTCCACGATTGTCACCATGTGCCTTCCCTTGGCAGCCAGCCGTTTCTGCATCCCTACTGGATCAGGAAACAGTGTCTTGTCCCATGTAAAGTATCGCTTTCCATCAGTGTGCTCTAAATCAAGCCAGAGAACATCATATGGTATATCATGAGAGTCAAAACCAGCATCAACCATGTCAACATCCTCTTCATCCCGGTAGTTCCACCTGCATTGATGGTATCCCACTGCAAAATGCTGTGGCATGGCTGGTGTACCAGTCAGGCTCAAATACTGGCCCAAAACATCTTTCGTCTCAGGTCCCACAAAGAAGAATGCATCTACTACGCCAGCTTCAGCCATCCACAGCGTGTCAATGTGGTTGGGGGATGGGTTTGCAGGGTCATCCCAGCCAGGAGCTAGAACATCAATTTGCATTTCAGCAGCATTCAGCCAGAAGAACCCGGATGAGGATTTAGTACCATGTGACAGCATGAATGGTATAGACCCATAGAGACCAAATGGGGAATCATGGAGGTATTCAAAGACATCTAGGTTGAAGAGACGATATGGCTCGGAGAAGTCAACACCAGGACCCCTGGTTGGGCGGAGTGAAAGCGAGGTTGAGGCATGCTCAGGGATGCCATAGACAAAGTCAGCACCATGGAAAGATACGTCGAAGGAGATTGACTGAGGTCCACGGGGCCGAGTGTCAGTGTGGCTCCTGAACCGTTCCTCCCAGTCTCCCTCATCGGACTTATTTGTGCGCAATTGCTCAAAATCAAAGAGACCATGCGAGTTGAAGGAGAGTATCAACTCTTTATTGGATGCACGCCTCACCTAAAATTCAATCACTGAAATTAGCTTGCATTGAATGCCCCCCTCCAAATTACACTCATATGTTAACCTGCGAGCTAAACCAAAAGCTTTCTTACTTTTAGGAAAGACAGTTCCAAAATCAGTGATATATACATGCAGCTAAATACAATTGTTTGGAGTTTGCTTACAATTGGCATCCAACGGCTGAAATTAAGGCTGGTGAATTGCACTCTTTTTAAAAGCCAACATTAAAATTTACTTAATCTAATCTTGCTTTAACTGCTGTCAGCATTTCATCAAATAGACTCTTTCCATGCATATAATCCATTATCTTACTGGCAATATTTTTAAAGGGAAGATGGCAGTCGCAATGTAAAAATGTTAGAAGGTTTCAGCAAGTGCAGTAAAATATGAGACCATATTAGCAATTACAAAAGATTACACAAACAGGGCCAACATATACCTGGATTTGAAATGGTTCATGGTGCACAACCGCCTCGAAGCCGTAAGGCAGATAGAACGAAGTCACACCAGGCGAGTCAGATGAGATGTGCGGGAGGTGGAGCTTGTGGCGATCATCGATGTCCGGAAGGAGCACATCGGGAACCCGAAACCTCCGATGTGACGGCGCGTTGGAGTCGGAGTAATCCTCGTCGATCTCGAGGCGGAGCGCGCCGGGGGTGTAGACCGAAAGACGGAGGGTCAAGGCGCGAGGGGAGGCAGGAGCGGAATCGGCGGGGGACTGGAGCAACTGGGACGGGATAAGGCGGGCGGAGATCGCGCCGTCGGAGAGGGAGAGGGAGGAGACGGAGAGGGAAGGGATGGAATGAGGAGCTCGCGTGCGGGCCCGCTTGCAGAAGGGAGTCTCGTTGCAGCTTCGGAACTCTTCCTTTTTCCAGGCGGAGATGGGGGAGGTGAAGAGGAGGGAGAAGAAGAGGAGGAGGAGGAGGAGGAGGAGACATGGTGGCGGGAGAGTGCGTGTGAATTATTGATCTGATCTGCGGGTTTACGACGGAGTGGTGGAGTCACTGGGAGGATCGAAGTCCCGGAGCTCCTCCTGGCCTTCAGGGATAGTTTGAACTTTTTGTGTTCTAAGAGATTGACACACCGTGTGGCGTTTAACTGACAGTGGACCATAGTCCATAGTCACAAAGAAAATTTGCTAATTGTCAACTGAGTTGTAGTTGGACCCCGCGAATCCTGGATTTTAATAAATGAACTTCTATATGGAACGTATTCTCTTCCGAGATTTTTCCGTACCGAAATCTTTATAGGAAAATCTGAATAACTCGACTTATTCTATACGGTTGTAAAGAAGTTTAAGAATTTATTATTATTCAATTAGAATCATTAATAGTTAATTTAATGATTAAAAATAAAAAATTACACATGCGAAATAATTTTTAGCGCTGCAAAATTGTGAATTCTTTTGTGACACATATAATACGACATGTTGTAAGAATTTGGAAGACATTTTTAAAAAAAAAATTGGGTAAAATATAAAAGAGAAGGGATCTAATTACCACCATTTTGGTGCCACATCGGTGCCATTAAAATTAAATATCAAATAACTATTATTTAAATTCTTAAATAACAAAACTAATTGAAGGAATATTTTATAAATATCATCTTATATATGTATACAAAAAATTATATCATTTTGATATTATTTGTATAGACATCAAGCGTTAATAAAATCAACGGACCAAATTTTACAATTTAGACACATTACTTGATGGCTATTCAAATAAAGTTAAAAAATTTTGATTTTTCATATACATACAATTGAGATGATATATAATACATCTAACGGTTCACATTTTTAAATTTATACATAAATAAATAAATTGGCACCATGGACACAAAAAAAATGATAATTGAACCCCTTCTCAATATAAAATACGGCTACGTGCGGGAGGTAGGCTTCATTTGAAGAGTATATGTATGTATTTCTAAAGTGAGATAACTTTTTTCAGACAATCTTGATAATTAATTTTATAAAATAATATAAAAAATAAAAAAAAATATATTTATAAATATATATTTTGAATTGATTATGTTTTAAATTTAGCACAATTTAAGCGTCATTTGATATTTCTAAAAATCACTAAAATTATATGATAAATTGAATAATTTAAATTTAATGGTCTTCATAGAATATTAAATAGCACTCAAATCACATGAAACTTGAAACACAATTAATCTATAACTTTAAGAATACGTTTATATTTTTTTATTTTTATGATTTTTTTATAGATTTATATAAAATTAGTTGTGGGTATTATCAAAATAAATAGTTATCAACTGATCCCACACTTTTGTAAAATCCATAAATTTAATATCCTCTTCGATATATATGATGTGTATAAAATATAACTATATTTTACTTTACTTGTCATATTTAAAAAGATACCAGTTTTGAAAAATATAAGTTATTTTTCTAATTTTCGAAACTGGAAACTGATACGACGGATGTTCAGCATTCTCCAACCTTAAAACTGCTAAGACATTTTTTCAGAATTAAATATCAAAGTACTTTAAAAAGTACTCTTGCTATGAGAATATTTTAATTTCTTACGTATTATTTAATTATATAATTGTACTTCATAAACACCATATTATAATGCCGTATCAGTTTTAGCTTCTTATTGGTTTCAAATGAAATGAGGGGAAGTGATATATTTCTTGTTGACAAAAGAGAAGAAACTACAAATTCCACCGCTTACTAAACCCAGCACCCCTCCTCCGTGCACACTGTACAAAACCATGCACTTGATGCACCAAGCTACCTGACCTCTAACTCAAGCGGCTGATGACGAGTCGACTACAACATCCACGCGTCCCTTCACCTCTCCACGTGTCACCAAATCTCTCTCTTCTCTGTCATTTTTAAGTCCCTCGCTTCCTCTTCCATCACTCATCCATTCTATCCTTCTCATTTTCGCTTACTCAAACAGTAACTCATACAAAAAACAAACTAATGGCTGACCGCGCGCAGCACCGTCAGACGCCCGGCACAGTCACCGAAAGCGTGAAGAGCGTCCTCCCTGACAGGGGGCCTTCCAAATCGCAAGCCATTGCTGTCGCCACGCTCTTTCCGACTGGGGGCATCCTTCTCACCCTCTCTGGTCTTGCTCTGGCAGCCAGTGTTATCGGCTTCGGCCTTCTCATTCCGGTCTTCCTTCTCTTCAGCCCAGTTCTTGTCCCGGCTGCACTACTCATGGGCCTTGCTGTCACCGGCTTCCTTACTTCAGGTTGGTGTTTCGACACTCATTTCTTAATATATAATTGATAAGCTACTGTATGATTCAATTCAAATTTCCTTATGATCAACCTATAACTACTCGAGTTAAATTGTCTTATTATGTATATGTGATTTTGTAAATCATAAGGAGCACTTGGTCTGGGAGGGCTTTCCTCTCTAGCTTGGTTTGTGAGGGCAGCAAGGGGCATGGTAACCAAGGTGCCTGATACAATTGAACAGTCAAAGAGGGGGGTGGCGGAGGCAGTTGGAGCTATTGGTCATAAGGCAAAGGAGAGCGGGCAAGCGATACAGATCAAGGCACACGACGCAGCCGGAAAGACTGATAAGTAGGATTAGTTGGGTACTTGGGTGATGTTTAATTAGTGTGTGGTTGCATGCATGGTTTAGCAGGGAGAAAATTGTTCTAATTGTTAATGTACGTGTTGTGTTGGTCTTCCAGTTTGATATCCATTTGTATGTTGTTGTAAAAATGGAGGTTCTCTTTTCTTTTTCCTCTCAGTATGTGTTCTCGTTCCTGTGAGATCGGTACGTACAGAGTTTGTAATGTTAAATGGTGAGTACATATATGAATAAACCATTTCTTTGAAAAGCTGATTACATCGATCGTTGTTGTAATTATCTCGGTAATTGTTCTGAGAAATTTGAATGATACAATTCTCTCTATTTTGCACGGTATTGTCACGACAGAAGAACCGAATCAGCAATTTTCGGAGCACTTATTGTGATCATAATAAATACTATTACGATGCGATTATTAATGGTTTAATTTTTTATGCAAATCAAGTCGGTAAAGCTGTTATGTGTTGCTCAGTGTTTAGCTATGGCCTATCTTGGAAGTTTTTGAGTATTTCTGAAAACTTTTTTTCTTATCTTTAGTCCAGTTTGCTGTCCAGTAGTGGTTTCAATTTATGAGATGTGGCACTAGTTGCTTTTTCTCCCAACAAAAGAAAGTAATAAAGAAGCAGGCAGATGACTATGAAGGACGTTCCATATTGTTCATAGAAAAAATGGGTTGTGATGACTATACCTAATCCGAGGATGGCCCACAGCCCAGTGGCCCGGGGTGAGGAGGGAACCGTCGAAATGGCGACTACGCCGACTAGACAATCTTTAGCAAATAGCCACATAGGGAGTGTCCAACCAACAAATATTTATCAGTTTTAACAAGCAAGTCGGACATAGGGAGTGTCCAACCAACAAATATTTATCAGTTTTAACAAGCAAGTCGGATGTAGGATTTTAATTCGTTATCATATTGTAACAGCATATTTATCAGTTTCATAACAAGCAAGTCGGATGTATGATTTTAATTCGGGGGATAATTATCATATTGTAATAGCGTCTTGTAGGATTTGGATTTTAATTCGGGAGATAATTATTATATTGTAATAGTTTATGGGATTCAAATTTATTAATTAATTGAATACTAAATAAAAAATAATAATTTAATATATTCTTATCTAATAAAAGATTATTAAAATAATAATATTTTACATATTAAAAATAACAATAAATAAAAATCAAAATAATAGATAAATAAGTTGATGAAGAAAATTTCTTTACGGAACTTCATATTTTGATATAATTATTTCATTATACATGATATTAAATATTTTTTCTCAATAAAAATAATCAGATAATTTATAGGAGGAGACAAAAAAAATTTCCCAATAAAAATAATCAGACAATTCATAGGAGGGGACAAAAAAAATTTAGATAAATTATCAAAAATATTATCTAAAAATATTTTTTTCAAAATCCAAAAATACGGCTGCTCCCCCTGACCCTCTAGGCCCCTAATAGCAAGTGCTTCTTCTATATCTGATATGCGCCTGCTGTGACGGGTCAGTGTCTAATTAACTAAAGCACAATGCACACTGATAGTTAAGGGGTTTGGTCTTTACCCGCCGCTAGTTCATTGAAAGAACCTTTTTAATTTGGTACTAATTAAAATCTGGCAATGATGCTTCGGAAAATCTGCTTCTTCCCATTAATTGTCATTAATTTTATAATGCTACCGGAGTATATATGATATTCATGATAATAATAAAATTTCACTAGCTATGATATATAATATCAATGCTGTTCCTTTATGATTCCTGTTCCTCTATGAAGAAAGAAAATATATAGCACATCAATGATGTATACTAATTAGGTCCTGATCATGTAAACAATCAAAATGGAAACCTGTTTATTTTCATATACTATAAATGATTTATTGTAAGAAAAAAATATGTTTATTATACAGATCCCATTTTATCACAAGCATTTTCGCAGGAAAGCCCATGGACCTGATGCTGTTCCCATCCTGTATACAAAAATACAAAATACAATAATTAATCCAAATGATATATTAAACAGAATTCAAGCAAAAGAAAGTATTATTAATTTTCTATTTCTTAGAAATTTTCAAAACTAATTTGAATTGGAACACCTTTACTGTGACTTGACACTGGTACTGTTTACATTACCTCCAGATGCTGGCGAGAGTGCGCAAACTCATGTAGAATGCAAGCGCAACCCAAATCCCAATAAATCCATAATGCGATGAAAGAACTATAATGCAAGGGACACTCATCGCTGCCACACCAACCTAAGAAGCAGAAATTGATTTCATTTTATGAATTGAAAAATACTGAAGAAATTCAATGTAAGTGAAGTATAATAAGATATTTTATTTGAACTGAATGTATGAACCATAGAATATGCAGAGAACGTATAGTCCGATGCTCCAAAATTGATGCCATCAAAGACAAATGCCAAGGAATTAACTGTTTGCAACCCTGCAACAAACTGAAACAGAGAAGCAATTATATATATAATGTAACATTTAAGAACTTAGTTAATGCTAAATTGCATATATAATATATTTTTATAGCATTACCGGAATGGACTGATGAACTACTTTGATGACATCAGCATCCTTGCCAAAAATGCCGGCTCCAAAGCGCAATCCGATCCCAAGCAAAGCAGAGAGGCATAGTCCTAAAACTATGCTAAACTACAAATAATGAAAACCTTGATTAAGAAAGATAGACCGCTTGTGAAAATAAGTCCAGCAAAGAAACATGTGTGTATACAGGATACCTGTAGCACACGGGCTGTAGAGACAGCAACCTTGTAATGATCCGACTTGGCAAATGCCGCTGCAATCATTGCCTGCATGTCAATGTACCTTGGAATCTTAACTTGAAAAAAAATCTCACTAATTAAAATAAAACATGATCAACAGAAATACAGTGATAACTACTAATTACGTACCTGGCCAGCGACAGCAAGTCCATCTGCTAGGAGTGATGTAGACATCCAGACTTGGTTGCTGATCTGAAATGCAGCCATAATAGTGTCTCCATGCCGAGCTGCTAGTGATGCAGCTAGTGTTACGCAACCTGTCACTGCTATTACCCTTGCTAGTAGCATGAATCCTAACAGAAGCACACAAAAAATTAGCCTATTATTGTTTAAAAAACCATACAATTTGTTCAGATTAGGGTAGCTATAATGTCTCTTATGGCAGTCCTGCAGTTGACACTTTAAATCCATTCTTTCTGCTAGTGCATAAAGCAAGAAGACATCATATCAAAATGAATGGTCGGATAATTCAAGTTTACCGCATCCAATAAATCGGCGAAATTTAAGTGATTTGATGCTAGGAGGAATGATATCAACTCGATGTACGAGTCTGAAGACCAATATAAGTGTAATCAGATACCTGAAATGAACAGATGAATGTAAGAAACGAGTAATATTCATTTAAATTAAACAAAGTTACACAATATGACCATATCTTACTGGGAAATGACATGTGCAGTAGCAGCACCAGTAACTCCCATATGGAAAACAAAAACCATTATTGCTTCCAGGATAATGTTCATTAAATCCCCAATAACTGCATGATACCAAATCAAGATAAGTACTTGTTGGTTCATGAAAATGTAATTGCTGAGTTAAATAATAGTACTTTCTTTACCAGTAGCATAAAGAGGAGTTTTTGTGTCCTTAAACCCTCTAAATACTCCTATCATTGCCAATGACAGAAGAACAGCAGGAGATCCAAGTGACCTTATTGTCAAATAACGAAGTGCAAGTTTCCGCATTAGGTGGCTCTGTATTTGATCAAATTTAATACCAATGATGTCATTGAATAATCACATTCAGACTGGATCATAACTTACGAATCAGGTAAAGCCTTAATAATAGCAGGCAAAAGCAATAGTAATCTACTCTCTGTATGAATAATTGTTCACTTGTTATAGTGAAAGTTATGAAAATGAAATATATTCTCTGTATCCTCTAATAATTTTATGGAAAATCAGCATAGCATTAGTTCCAACTGCATGGTTTCTATGTTATAAAGTATAAACTGAAAAGAAAAAGTTACTTACAGGCTTTCCACCCGTCATGAGGAGTATGCTAAATTTGGCAGTAAAGATTAAAAGGAATGCCTGAATAACACCAAGAATTGCTCCAACAATCAGAGCTGAAGTGACTGAAGGGATGTATTTCCTCTTCCTTCCACATTTTGGCAGGCTTTTACAGTTAGTTTTGAACATGTTACCGCAATTTGAATTTTTGGAATCTGCAAACATCAGTTGACATGATCCAAAACTAATAAGAACGAAAAAAATAATCGATTTTTCTGCGAACTCATTAATACAAGATTTTTTTTTACTCAATACTATAATTTTCTCCATGCATCCTATTTGATGAAAACTGAAATCTATAATTCTATGTTGATGATTTTATATGGCTGAGTTTACAATCAGAATTGAAATTCGTGAGGTTAAAAAACAGAAGTACCAATTGAAGGAGGCATCTGTTTTGGTTCAATATGCAGAGTTGATTTTGAAGTTTCCAAATCTCCAACTTTTTGTTCTTGGATACTGCTGTTGATGAGTGCTTCCTCCTCAGCTACAAATGATGTGGTAACACTGACAAGAGGATAGATGAAAACTTTTGAGATTTGGTTGAATATAGCAACTGACACCCCTACTGCTGCCACCTCTGATTTTCCTGCATTTAAAGAAATTTATAAATGTGTAAACATACATCCATAAGCGTATTAACTTCAAAATATATATATAGGAGGGTACATGGCACATTAATTACCAACGGACAAAAGGTTCTGTCAATTATGAAACTGATTGGTCTTTTCTTCTCAAGTTTATTAATATTCAGGAATGTATATATTGCTTGTGTTGTTAATTTTATCGATGACTTGGTGACCTAAGAAGTTGGGACTTGATCAAATTATCAAACCTCCCCTATTTAGTATTCAGCTATAGTTTACATGTGAAATTTGGCACTAGATGATTGTTTGTCTTGCAAATGTTGAAGTGCCAACCTAATTGTCCCATGAATGCAGTGTCGACTAGTGAAGCAATTGGATCAGCTGCCAATGCCAGTGAGGCAGGAATAGCAATGCGCAGTATTTCTGAACCTAGATCATCCAGCTTGAACACACGGCTGCAAGTATATAGCATGCATACAGATTTTGTAAGTCGGTTCTAGTTTTATTTAAGCATATCAAAGTGTGATTACAAGATTCTTACAATAACATGAATTTTCTCTATTCGGTTATCTTGCCATAAACTAAGATAGATTTAATTTAATGAGGAATTAGAGATGTTTTTAAAAAGTAAGCACTTCTGTATGATGATTGAAAGTGACTCGAGTCAGAAAGTTCTAGAAAATCAGATTGGCAAGTACATTTAGTTAATCTTAAGATCAAATATTGAACACATCACCAATTATAAATTTCAAAAGATTGGGTTAGAAAAACCTCAAATATGTTAATTAGACTTTATTTTCGGGTCCTTAGTTAGAGATTTGCTAATCCTTTGGCTCCTGGTCAATCTTCATTCATGCCAAAAATATTCTTGAAATAATTTTTACCCAAAAAGAAGCAAAAAATAAATTAAAGTACCTAAAATTCAGGACAAAAAGGCGAAAACCCGTTTTCCAAGGCAGATCCAAGGAAGGAGATGGAGAAATTTCTTGGCTTGACTCGTGACACTCGTCACCTTTTGTTGCACCAACCTTTTCCATGTCCATGACCACCATCTCCTGTTTTGATGCTTCTATTGCAACCCCTCTTTTTGTTGCCTCTGCTGCCACCTTCTCCTGTTTTGTTACCTCTGTTGCTCCTTTCTCCTGCTCTGGCACCGCCGTCGTCACTGCCTTTACTGATGACTCATGCACAGAACCGTTAATGACCACCATTGATACTTTTTGGCAAGAATTGAAGGTACTCCCACAGTGCTACTGAAAGAGAGAGTACCAATGGATAACTACAGCAGCATGAGATGGATTGATATAGGGGCACTGAATCTTGTCAGTACAAGTACCCTATAAAAATTTAAAATATGACACGTAGCAAAAATGGCCTTGGTTGGTGCAAGGAGTGAAGTTTTCTGAAAGGAAAATGGAAAAATGGTCAATGTCTCTTTAGTCTTTTCACAAAAGAAGTTACAAACAAACAAAAGAGCGAAGACTGAAAAAATGTTGTATCCATTTGGTTGTCAGAACCTTCTCCACCATCTGTTTTATGTGAACTGGATATATCCATCTTACGTAATGTATATGGATGTATGCTAAATGGATTCCAAGTAATGGAAAAACATTCTTACTAGTCCACCTTGAATGGGAATATGTAATTTTAGATTCAGAAGCAAGGTGATGTGCTTGTGCACCATACTTATTAAACCATTTCAGCGAAATAGGTACTCTTGACTTCCCTTTTGTCTTTTATACAACTGAATTGTATTTGGAGATAGATATATTGTCTAATAATTATAACGCTTAGGTAATGTTTTGTGTAATTAAATAGTGGTTAATTCGAATTTACTATTTTTTTTAAAAAAAAAAAACTCTACATAGGACAAATCACTTAGAGATGCTATCATACACCCAGCATGCACACTACGCGCATACGATAAATTAATGGGTTTTAACCCGCATTAAGATAATTGGAAAAATTTCTGTCTCCGCCCTGATGCACACTACGCGCATACAAATTATTTAATTAGCGCGCAGCACGGAGACGAGAATATCATTTTTTTTATAAAAATGAAAAGCTATATACATTTGTTCAAGATTAGAGCCGCGCCCCCAGCCAACATTCCTTTTAATTACTTATCATAGCCAGTTTTTAAATGAATTTACTTAAACACCTTGTTAGCTAGTTATATATAGAAAATCAGTTGGGTTGTGGTGCTATGAATAGTATGGATTCATTTTTAAAATCTGAAAGAATGTTCAAACTAATTTCCATATGAATATATATAAATATTTAGCTCTAGATCAAAATTATATTTTTTAATTTCTTTTGTTATTTTGTGTATAGTTAGAAATCACTTTTTTGGTTGATTCATAGTAACTATAAAATGGTATAAAATTATAAAATTTAATCTACAACTAGTATTCATATAAAATTATTTTGAGCAAAATTTTAGCTAGAGTCTCAGTCATTTCAAACAATATCTAACTCATATTATGGAGCACATTATAAAGATACTTTATTCAGTTTTGTGTGTGTGAATAGAGAGAGAATTATTTTATCGTGAAGTACAAAATATTTTTATATTTTACGTCATATTTTTTATTTCTGAATTTAAAATATTGATTCAATCGTTCAAAATGTTCTTCATATTAAACTATTTTTGGAGAACAAATTTTATATTTTTTGAGAAATTTTTTCTATTTTTTTAAGGGGTAGAAAATGCACTGAGTTTATGATTTTCAATAATAATGATTTTCTAACCATAAAAAAATACAAAAAAAATCCAAACAATGAAAATTTTTGTTCAAAAGTATAATTTCCTTTATAGACGGTCTTTCTATAAATCGAAATTTCGGTGAATAACATCACAGAAAGAGTAAAAAATTTGATTTTAAGTTTCAGTTATTGAAGATATTAAAAGAATATTTGCCACCGTCCTGCATTTCTTTTATGAACTTAAGTACAACATGTATATCCTACCTTCCCTAGATTACTGGCGAACGAACCAGATAAAACCTGCTCAGTGATTCAACTTTGTTTCAAAACCTTCCAAGGAAAGAAAGAGACAGGAAAAAGCATGAGTCAAACAACTCATCTGGGGCCCACAGGTTAGTTCACCAGCATGTTCCTTTATTAAATATGCTGGAGTTTGTCAGTGGCATCATTTGTCTTAGGGTTTCTTTTGCCAAAAAGATGGAGCTAAGTATTGAAAATTATAGTTTAGTAGACAAAGCCTAACACTTAACAAAAAAAAAGTGTGAACTTTCAGAAGGATATTTTATTGGATATTTTACTTAGGGGTCTCAATTTTTGACCTAACCTGATGGGTTAACCCGACTAGAAGATAAATGAGTCGGGTATGGGTTCAATTTTTTGATCCGAATCGGGTTGGGTCGGGTTCGGATTGACCCGAACCCGATTAATTACATTTTTAAAGTATTTTTGTGATAATACTAATTAAAACTTAAATATACACTAATTAAGATTAATTATAAATTAATTAATATTTTATTACTTAAAATTATATAAAAATAATTAATAAATAATTATTTATTTTACACGGGTCGGTCGGGTCGGGTTTGGGTCAAAAAATTTTGACCCGAATTTAATCGGATCGGGTTCAGATTTGTTCAAAAAATGATAAAATAATGTGACCCGACCCATTGACACCCCTACTTTTACTCCACTAAGGAAAAAACAGAGGAATTAGACAAACAAAATTATCGATTTGTGCGACTTTAACAATGAGTTGTAGGGGAATTTTATTTTCAGTCCAGCTAATCAATGCTATTGGACTAGTAAATATGCACAATGGAATTAGTGGGAAAAAAATAACGTTTCTAAATATGCAAAATGGGCATTCATTGTTCTGCAACTTTCTCTTAAATAATAAACATGGAATTTTCAAGGAGAAAAATAAGGTGAACAAGTTTTATTTTAAAATTAGTGAAGCGTGACGATCCAAAAACATAGGACAGAATGAACAATGCCTCCTCTAAATCAACCTACCCCGAGATAAAACCTGTTTGCTTGATCATTATTCTCCTTTTCTCACAAAAAGAACATATTTAAACCTCCCCTCTTTGTGAAGGAATAAAGTACAATTCGTCGCTTACTGGATTCAAAAAACGAGGACTTCACCTGTCGTATGCAAATATGCAATGAATAGAAACATCATTGAAAAGAGCGCAAAGATTTCTCAACGAAGTAAATATATTGGTTTGGTTGAGTTTCTCATAAATTATTAATCTGAATTACTATAATGACTTGTATTAATTTTAATACATTACTAATCATTTAATAATATGAATCATTTATTTGGGTTTTAATTTTGACAGTCGAGTTTTACAGATTCATCGAGTTTTAATTTTTTTTTACAAAATTTAATTAAACTAAGCCATAATAAAAAAAATATACAACAAAATAATCAAAATATACTTACTAAAAATAAAACTAAAATAATTTCAGTAAAAAAATCAATAAAATATTATATTATTTTTATAATTATGTCATTATTAGAATTAGAGAAAAATAATTTATTTGAAATAATATAACATACAATGTTCATGTCAAATTTTATTCATTATTTATACTCCTTATTAAGTACATAAATGTTTCGATTCTGTAATGGTTTAGATTTTTTATTGAGTTTTCAGAGTTATATCAGTCATCGGATTGAGCTATTCATCAAATTATATTACTATCTCTATGGTCATTTGTGTTGAAGTTATAATTTTCTCTCAATATTGATTGTTACATGAAATGCTACATAATTTAAAAGTGCAATTGCTCTTATTTATTTATTTTTTCTTAGATTATTATCGAATTTTAACTTTCCTTAAATTCGAATGTCAATTTTTCTCTAAAGTTTGCATTTATTTTATATTACTTATGTGTTCATAATTAAAATTTATATTAATTACTAAATTATTTTTATTTTTATTTTTATTTTCTTTTTATTCTTATCAAAAATTTTTATATTTTTAAAAAACATCATCTAATAATATACGGATAAGATACTATTTTTTTATAAAATTCATAATAAAATAATAATTGTCAGGTTTCTTAAAATTTAATTCACACTCAACCACTTAAATAAATAAATTCTTATTTTTTTAATCGAATTAGTCAGATTGGTCGAGTCAATCGGATCAAACGGATTGACCCACCTATTCCATCTGAAATTGACAGAAACAGGTTTGCACTGGTGATTGGGCCATTGAGACTTTTTTCTATCCGAAATTGACAGGAACAGGTTTGCACAGGTGATTGGGCCATTCGATATTAACGGATGTAGGGTTGCACAAAAAAATTCGACTCTTAGTTCAATTCAGACTTAAATTAATTTGGCTTCAAACTAATTTGATTCGATAGTTAAATGAATCAAGTTTGAGTTGGGATTGGCTCGATTCGGCTCGAATAATAATAATTTATATATTTTTTCTGTTAAATTATAATCCGATAATCTATCATTATCATCATCTCATCATCTCACCGGCTTAATAATTTCTCGTACTCGCTCGTGACTCGGCTCATATATCTGGCTCGATAGTTTTTTTGTTGGTCCATCCATTCAAATTAGTTCAGCAAAGATTTTATTAAAAATATAATTTATTGATATATCAATTTTGCACCAACTCATGTACTATTTTTATATATATACTGAATTTGCAGTTTACAGATATACTAAATATAAATGTCAAACTGAGTCAACGTACATATATTGGTTCATGAGCTAGCTCGAATAGTAACAAGCTAAGCTTGAGCTAGATTTTTTAGCTCGAAGTGTTTCACAAGCTCGACTCAAATTTTCATGAGCCGAATTTAAGTTAAACCCGGCTCGCTCGAACTCGAATTGTTTGTAGCCCTAAACAGATGTAATATTATCCGACCTTATTCGTCCGTATTCAAGTATTAGGTATTTGATGGATACATATTACCATAGTTGTCATATATAGATAATCTGTATATAAACTCTGATAATTTTCATCGGATACGTACGTGGATATGATTTTCAATTTAGTTTCTATATAAATTGCAAATTTAGTTAAGTCTGTTTTTAATTTGGAGTCATGGTTCATATTTTTGTCTTTATAATTTCTTAGTACAATTTAACTAATAATAATTAGTGATTAATTTTTATAATTAATATTTAATATTTCTAATTTGTGATTTTCTCATAAAATATTATGTAATTATTTTTTAATGATACAGGTGATATTTTTTGTTTTATTTGATATATATTTGAATTCATATTTTTATTCGTTTAAAATTCAATTTGTATCCATATTTATTTAATGTACGATTCTTATATCGGAGACTATTATCCATAGGAACTGAATCTGTTTATGCCTTATAAAAGACTAATATACATTTACTTTTAGGTAATGCTTTCGGTAATTTATCTTCTTGGAAAAAAAATTCTTCCCGAGTTGTCTGATTATTTTTATTAAAAAATATTTAATATCATGCATAATGAAATAACTATGTAAAAATATCAAAATATAAAGTTATGTAGAGGAAAACTTTCTTCATCAACTTGATTATGTATTATTTTAAGTTTTATTTATTGTTATTTTTAATATATAAAATGTTAATATTTTGATAGTTTATTATTAGATAAAAATATATTAAATTTTTATTTAGTACACGATTAGATAATGAATTTGAATCCAATAAATTATTACAATTCGATAATTACCCTAATCAAAATCCTACATCCGGCCTTCATAAGATTCATTTCGGAAGGGAGATTAATATTATTCAGAGTTAAGAGTTATCTCCGTTATACAAAACCGAGTTATTTGACTTATTTCTGAATCATTCATCAATTATTCGCTCTTTAACAGACCTTGAGGTGGTGTGACTAATAAATAATTTATTTCTTTTAACTAAAGGACTAAATAGCAGCCGCTACAAACTGCTATTAGGGCTATCAATGGATATCCATAATCCAAAAATCCGATTCAAATCTGTACAAATGGATCCGTATATGGATCCTTAAAATATAGATTTTAGAAAATGATCCATCTAATATAATGGATCCACATTTGGATCTTATGAATTCGATAAATAAATAAAATTATATCATATGTCAACTAATAAAATAGACATGTCCAATTTAATTTAAATTGAAGAGCAATATTTATATTTTATTTTGTGTTGATTCATAAAGTTGAATAGTAGTTATTATATTAATTAGATAGATTTTATTATATTATTTGATGTTTATTATATATTTTGAAAGTTAGAACAAATAGTTATGATTGTTGTTACCTTTATGATTAGAATAAATAATTTTAAGATTACTATAACAGTAAATGTGAATTATGATTGTTGTTACGTTTAAAATAATTTTAAGATAATTTGATAGTTTTTCTCTTGTCATATATTAATTATGTTATTTTTAATATTATTATAATACAAGATCCGAAATATGATCCAAATCCGATCTGAAATCCTCTATAATAGTAAATATGGATTCACATTTGAATTTTAAAATTTTATTGTATACGGATCCGCATATGATCTTATAACTTTTTAATGAATTCGTATTTGAATCCTCCGGGATCTGATTCAAATCCAATCTATTGACAGCACTAACTGCTACACAGCACTAACTGCTACAGTCTATAGTGTATTTGAATGAAAAATGCGACGACGCTTCGGTTTTTTCCGCTATTTAGTTATTTATACAATAATGACTAAAATAGTGATTATAACCTTATGATTTTGAAAAACACTGTGAGATCTAACACATCACTTTAATTACACATATTTCATCAACATTTTATAAATTAATCGTATTGATAAATAAGAATCAGTTTTCATCTAGACTTGTAACTCACAAAGGAAATATTATATTTTTTTGATAAAAAAATAAGGAAGATGTTATATTAAATATCAAGATAAATAAAAGTTTTTCATTTAGATGAGTATAATATTTTAAATTATATTGCACTTTAATTCTACTTTTGAAGATATATACAAAATCATCTTATTTTGATTATTTTGATAATGAACTATTTGATTCTAAGTATGAAATATAAACTCTAACCAATCAAATTGAAATTAAAGTATCAAATATTTAAACTCTAACCAATCAAATTGAAATTAAAGTATCAAATATTTAAACTCTGACACGCATGAATTATGAAAAAATTAGAAAAATTTTTGCTCATTGATTTATTTTTTGATCCTCAGATAGTAAAACATTTTTTAATTGAACAATTTTTTTATGCTCATGAAGATTTTTTTATTGTTGATAATTATTAGCATTGTCAAACAAATACTATAACTTCATATTCTAATTTTCCATTAAATGAAAGGCACTAGCAAATTAGCAACTATGCTCGCGTGCAATCAGTGGGACTGTCAATGGCACTCTTTTGGCCGTTTATCCGACCCATATCGTACCCGATAAGACTGGTATGAGTAAAGTTTTATTTTCGTTAGGTCATCGAGTATGGGTATGGGTAAGAAAAAAATTTCGTTAACATATCGGGTATGGATATGGGTAAGGGGTTTTCGTTACCCGTTAATCGTTGGGTAAATTATATAAATATATATATCGTTAAATATATATGTATATATACTTATTTATATTTTTAATAAATATATAGTTAAATTATATAAATATATATAGTAATTAGTATATATTTTTTATGACAATTGACATGAAAAAATTATATGATTTTTGTTATATCTTAAATGTTAATTATTATTATACTTTACTAGTATATTTATTTAATGCTATTTATTTGTCTAAATCATATAATTTTTTTCATTAAATTATTTTTTTACCCGTTATCTATCATTATTCGTTCGTTATCCAATTTTTTTAATGAATATAAGTAAAGAAAATTTTAATAGATATAAATAGAATATGCGTAAAAAAATTTTTAATAAATATAAATATGAAAATATCTCTACTCGTACTTTACCTTACCCTTTACAGCCTAGTAATCAGTTATTTCCAAGCTTGAAGTATCGTTATAGGAATAATATATAGCGTCTTCAATAATGGTCTCGAGTTTGCTCCTATGGCTATGTATCAAAGTTCAACTTTTCTAAGCTTGTGTTTGGTCATTTTGGAAAATGTTTTTTTAAACAACGAGGATTAGATTGCATGACTGTTGTCGAATGTGGCGTCCTAATGATGTTAGCATTGGCTTCCCTTTTTGAGTGCCTTCTGTAATTATTTCCATTTAGAAGCACATTTAAGGAAAAAACAAAGTGACCAGTTTTAATAATTAACTGGGTGATGTTTAAGAGACGCTACTGTCCATGGACAAATTGGACAAATAACAACTGGTTATATATTGAACGGGCTTAATTTGGACATGGATCTAAAACTCAATCCAGCTCAAATAGAAGATGTTAAATGGCCTGTATATGGATAAATTATGGTCAAAATATGGATTGATTATGATCTAATCGTGGACAACCCCCAAAAGTCCAAAACTCGTTTGCGCTCCTTTATCATTCTGACATTCTCTTCCTTTCCTCCGACCGTCTCCGACTCACTCAACGTTGTTGCGCCGCCTCTCGACGCCTCTAGATCTCCGTCAATTCTAAAACTATCTCTTCCAAGACCATCCTCTCTCTCTTCGCCTCTCGACGTCTCAATCTATCGTCGTGTGTCGAGCTGGAGAAAGGCTTCGATCAGGTCATTTTTATATTTGATTTTCTTGCAATCGTTCTCTCTTTTTATGTGTCATTTTTTCTGTGCTCCGACCACATTATTTTGGCTTCGGAGCTCGAGAAAACTGAACCCAACGCATTTCTGAACTTGTTCACTTCATTCACAGTCGACTCTATTTTCAATTTAGCTCTCTTGAACTAGTCTAAATCAACCACAGAAGAATTCAATTTAACTACAATTCTTATTCTCTGTAGGTTCCCTCAATTTTAACTGAAGAATTCAATTCTATGCGAGTGCAATATCAAGAGACCTAACCTCTCTGAAAAGTCCAAAATAGAAGGAATTTGCAAAAATAGCGCCAATGCCCCCCCCCCCCCCCCCCCCCCCCCAAAATTTAGATCCAAAAAGAAGCATCTTAATGTCAGATGCAACATCAGTCTCATCTTTCCTTGAGAACCCATCGCCTGAGATGGGTATTGCTACAAAATTGACGTTGTTTGAAGCGGTAGGTTCTGACCAAAAAATAATGTGAGTTTTCTTGTCATCTTTTGTTTTTCTTTTCCATGTAATTAGATACTGGTACCGATCTCGAATATATCAGTAATAGAAGCATATATCTACCATAAAAATTAATAAAAATAAATTTTAAATTTTAAATTTTAAAATATAAATTCAAATATTAAATTTTAAATTTTAAAATATGAA
Source organism: Schoenoplectus tabernaemontani (assembly GCA_037127355.1). Classification (NCBI taxonomy): domain Eukaryota; kingdom Viridiplantae; phylum Streptophyta; class Magnoliopsida; order Poales; family Cyperaceae; genus Schoenoplectus; species Schoenoplectus tabernaemontani. Next base: position 16,244,867 of record CM073743.1, on the reverse strand, counting down.
TTAAAATGTGAGTTAATAATAAATTTATACAACAGCTGAACTACTCTCCAACTAACTCTTCTAAGGAGCTTTTGTCTTGGCGTAGATGTGCGTCCTGTTGGCATAACTGTGCTCGCTCCATTAAAGGTTAATGGTCTGATATATCGCTGAATTCGGATGTTTATTCATATTTAATCCCTCAATTTTTATTTATTTATTTAGTTATTGAACTTTGATGTTTATCCATATTTGATTACTCTCATTAGTTTTTTCATTCGAAAATAATTGAAACGAAATTATATTTCTTACCAAAACTAATTGAAATAAAAAATAGATAAATGAAATGAAATTATATTTATTTTTTCATTAGTTTTTCAATTATTTTTGAATGAAAACTAATGAGAGTGATCAAATATGGATAAATATCAAAATTCAATGACTAAAAACGAATAAATGAAAGTTCATAGATCAAATATGAATAAACATTGAAGTTTAGTGAGCTGTTAGAAGATTAACCCCTCCATTAATTAAGAATTAAGATATGTATTGGAACCGTAATATGACTCTGCTTGAACTATGATGATATTGCAGTTGTGATGACTTGGGACTTGGAGTCAATGATAATCGTTTGATTGCAAAGATGGCGTCTGCAACTCTTGAGTTCTGTTCTAACTTTGAGAATTCAATAAGAAATAAAAATAAAATAAAAAGAAACTGTGCGTCCTATTGTTTATGGGATTGAGGCTGTTCAGAAAAAAGAAAAGGAAAAGAAAACCAACATATTTTTAATGCTACATACATTCTTGTTTCGAAGTTATTGAAAAAGAAGTCCACACAAATATTTTCTTATTTTTTTTAATATATCGACAATAAGTCGATAAGTCGATAAGACATGCATTAGGGCATTAAGCATTACAATACTTTTTTTTTAATTAGTCGCAATTGGATTGCACAGGCTGCAATTGAGCTATCACAGAGGAATTCCAAATTCGAGACATTCAGTCGCGAACTTGAGATTGAATTTTGAAGATGAAAGTGATTAATTATGCACAAGGGTGTGACAATCTATATTTAAAACAGACATAAACTTCAATCGCTCGATGTGTTTATATAAAATCCAAGGTGTCACCAACTTGATATCAATTTATTTTAAATAATTTTGTTAAGTAATTTTGATTCATAAAATGATGCGTTTATTTAATGAAGCTCCAAACTTTTTAAATAGAAGAATATTTCAGCACATCCATATAACCAACCGTAAAGAACGAGCAATATGGACACAAGATAACATATCTCCACTTATGATGGGGCCCGTTGGGACCGTACAAATAAAGGATAGTGTGCACCGAAATACAGGACAAATCCTTCAAACAATTGACTCGTGATTCATAAACCTAATTTGGCCAATTTTATTAAAATTAACAAAGTAAAACGATGGATTTAGTGTAGAGGTGGGTATCCATTTCTAATGGTTTGCCAATCTTGAGAATATTTTTTTTGTTAAAATAAGAAAAACATTTATTCATTTATGAACTTACATTATATTTTATATTTCATGTACTTTAATATAAGTTTCATCTGAAATATATTCCATTAATAATCTTTAAATAACATGAGAGTTGCAACATTCATATTTGTATTAATATTAAATTTTAAACTCAATCAATTTATAAATTAATTAAGGTTGACTATATATATAACTATCTTTTAGCTAAAAATTGAATATATAGCTAAGGGCGTTAGAAATTTGAAGGTGAATGGCCGATTGCGAAAGTTAAATACGGTATAGATTTATGGATCTTTCTAGAGTTGAGAGAAGAATAAACGCTGCAGATATGAGTGAGACGAGATGAACGGATGAATGGACATAATTGAATTACTATTGCACACTATAATATAGTGTTTATAAGTCTTACGAGCAGGTACGAAATCAACCTTTTAATATAAAAGGTTGAAATGTGTATTTACGTCATGACTAGAGTATTAAAATTGATAAAGCAGAGTGAAATATATATCACGAAATAAAAAAATATATGAAAGAGTGGACACCCAGCCCTTGTCTCCGCTTCTACCTATGAGAATTTACATACTGTAGAAAAATTAGGAAAAACAGGATAGAAATGTAGAGAACGAAAAAGAAAAATTATTCAATGGTTGAAATGAATCCAAATGGTGTCCGGACAATTTACATATTGATTTTCTTTTTCAGATTTTAAATTAATTTTGATTGGATTTTAGGTTATTTGATTTCAAAACAGTCGAGTCAGGTTGGATTCAGATGAATTGGGTCAATTTATTTATTTTTTTAAATCGGATATGGTTGGAAATGGATCTGGATGGGTTTTTCGGATCAGATTTCTCAGCTCTTCTCCTCCTTTCAATTTCTATTAATTGTTCAGGTTTTCTTAGACCCATCTTGTTCATTACTTCTGTCAATTTGGTCAAATTATAATTAAGAAATATTACCATTCATGAAAAATTATGTGAAGTTTTATATATTTGATCCATTTGCGTCATTCATGCATTTTTTTTTGTTATATGTGGTAGCTCTAAAAAATTCAATTGTACTCTTGAACTTTGTTTTACTGGATTGAAGTAAAATCTAGCAAACTTTGCATTTCGCTAATTGGTTTTAATAGTTAGAATAATCCTGCATAAATTTTCTTGGGATAGTATTATTAATTTCGATATTAATTTTTATTTATTAAACGGTTCCAAGGAATAAAAGAAGAAGTAATATATAGCTTAATATTTTCAACACTAATAATTTGTAAACGACAATGAAATTATATAAATTTTAAAAAATTACTGATCTATAAATAAAAGAACATACCTATAAAATAATTATTTTTTTATATTTATATAAAAGTCCATTGTCAAAAATATCAAAATAATCAATTATCAAGGAATCCCCACTTTTTTTAATCTTAGGGTAAAAAAAAATAGAGTGCGGGATCTTCTAAAATACGGAAGAAATGAAGTGCGGTAATGGGTTACTTATCAACCTTCTCCCCTCCTTTTCTTTTTGCAAGAAAAAAGAAAGAGGTTTTCGGAATTTAAAAGTGGATATATATATATATATATATATATATATATATATATATATAGAATTAGGCTATGGTATTTTGCAAAGCACAAGAGCGTTGTGTACTTTACGCTCTATTATTAATTTTAAGTCAGAAATGATTGATCCAAACCGCTCAATCTAATCTCCATATTCAAATATATTAGTAAACCAAATTTTATATTTTTTAGAATTTATTTGCTATTTTTTTGGATAGGGGGAAATCATCATTTTTGGATGAACCAGAATTCTCAGATCAAGTCATTTTTCTCCTCACCAGAAAAAAAAAATAGCAAAAAATTTTAAAAAAAATATAAATTTTGGTTTACTAATAGACTTTGATATGAAGATTAGATTGAACGGTTCAGATCGGTCATTTCTGACTTAAAATTAAGAATAGAGCGCAAAGCATCCAGCGCCTCTGTGCTTTGCAAAGCAGCATAGTCGGACTCTCTCTCTCTCTCTCTATATATATATATATATATATATATATTACAGTAAATCTACGGTGAGTTTAATCTCACGAAGACTTTCGTGAGTTTAGCTCAAAAAATATATCAAATGATCTTCAAATTTGATTTTTCAATATCATGAAATTCTTCATATTGAAATCTTATGGAATACAAAATTTTGGGATGTTTCGAGTTTTTGAAATCACTCTTTTCAATTTTTGAAAATAATATACAAATATTGAATATTTTATTATTATTTTTGGAGCTGATTTTCAAAAATTGAAAAGAGTGACTTAGAAAACTTAAAACATCCCAAATTTTTGTACCCCATAATATTTTAATATGAAGAATTTAATGATAGTGAAAAATCAAAATTTGAAGATCATTTGATATATTTTTTGAGCTAAACTACAGAGGTTTTCCGTGAGCTTAAGCTCATCGTAGATTTACTCATATATATTATATGTTATATATATAAAGAGAGAGAGAGAGAGAGAGTTTGACTATGATACTACGTGTAACACGGATAATCTGTGTGCTACGGATTATTTCTTCGTTTTCAAAGTTCAAATAGTCGATCCGACCGGTCAAAATATTTTTTTTATGAAAATTTAGTTGGGACCAAATTTTATATTTTTTTAGAATTTTTTACTATTTTTGAAGATAGCTAGAAAATCACTTGATTTAATTATTATGAGCCATTCAAAAAGAGTTATTTTCTAGCTATCTTAAAAATAGTAAAAAAATTCTAAAAAATATAAAATTTGAACTCCAACTAGATTTTCCTATGAAAAGTATTTTGACCGGCCGGATAGACCATTTAAACTTTGAATATGGAGAAACGGTCTGTAGTACACGAGTCATCCGTGCTACGCGTAGCATCATAGCCAAATTATATATATACATATATAGTAAAACTAACGTGCTCTTATGAATACGGAACCTACCATGATCTTAACTCAAAAAGTATATCAAATTATCTTCAAATTTTGATTTATCACTCTTATTAAATTATTCATATTGAAATTTTATGGGGTACAGAAATTTAGGATGTTTTTTATTGAATATTTTATTATTATTTTTTTAGCTGAATTTTAAAAATTAAAAATAGCGACTTAAAAAATTTAAAATATCTCATTTTTTATAATCCACAAGATTTTTATATGAAGATTTAATTAGAGTGATAAATCAAAATTTAAAGATCATTTGATGTTAACCGTTATCGGGTTAGTATGTGGATTAAATGATGGTCAAGTTTTACGACCATAGACAAAGAGTTGTCATTTTAATCACATAGATAGATGTTTAAGGAACATCGTATTTGATGACCCGAATGAAACATTAAATGGAATTGTGTTCGTGTCATTAATGTTTTCGTTCAAGTATTAAATTCTAAAGTATGAGGTATTCATCTTTCCTACATAAGATATGTATGTGTGTGATTTCTACCAAACGTTATCCAAGTAAAAGGTGGCTATAAAGATAGCTCTTCGGTATACATAACTTATGCGGAGGAAGAGATGGTTTGCCAAAAGTACTATTGTCCCTCGTATTTCTATACGAGTTATAGCATCACTTTGGGCCCTTGATAGAGTAAGATTATCTAGCAAGTATAATTACAAGAGTAATTATATTTTATAATTTACTCGGGATCAAGAAAAGATTAAGTTTGCAAGGATGACACATACCTACCTTGAAACTGATCTCGATATTATGAGACAAAAGAATTAAACACAAGTAAATAGTTCTTGGATCATGATATTGTACACTACATCATCATCTCGTGTAATTGGATGGTCATAGTGCATTCGCCGGTATGCCTCCTATGATTATAGAAGTTAAAACGGTTTTAACTCTATTTACTAACATAACACGGATCCGTCAGTCACACCGTATAGGAGTTAATCGGAGAATCTTATTGATTAATTATGAATTGTTTATAATTAATAATAAGATGGTTATAATTAATTATATATGATATAATTATATTTGTCATAGAGATGACAAGAAGCAAAAATCGATCAATTTATAACGTGTTGGACACGTCGTATAAATTACTAAACAACAACCGAGAAAAATATAATTGTAGATGACAATTATATATATTTGATTTGGATTTTAAATGTTAATTATGGATTTGAATTATGGGCCAAAGCCCATTTATAATTAAAGTCTTAATTAATAATTAAAAGCCCAAAAAAGCCCAAAATTGAAAAAGCCCAAAATCCGAAAATCCCAAAAAGGCCCATGAAAAGCCCATGATGACCTCCAAGGGTATTTTGGTAATTTGTCCAAAAGCCCAAGGGTATTTCGGTAATTTGACCAAAAAGCCCAATGGCGTTTTGGTAAATTGGATAAACTTTAAGGGTATTTTGGTCTTTTCACATTGAAACCTCCCTACTATTCATGAGGGTATTTTGGTAATTTGTCAATTCCACTTTTTCTATAAATAGAGGGGTAGGGTGAGAGAAAAAGTTCCACCAAATCAGTTCTACTTTCTCTCTCTCGGTATACGGTTGTTTCAGAATTCACGGAATCGGTGAATAGTGTTTTTACGAAAGTTGCGGTATTTACGCACATTTGTGAAACAGAATTATCGCGAGTCGTGAATAGTACTATTTCGTCTTTTCTCGGGTGAATAGTGTTTTTGCGAAAAACCGCGGTTTACGTATTTCGGCAAAAGAAATAAGCCGCTCCAGTCGATCCCTGGTCAACATGATGTACCTTTTGAGTTAGAATTACGAAGGGTTTCATACTCCTAACTTTACTCAAAACACCTCAAATTTTTGAGTTATTCTCACGGAAGATCTCTGTGAGCTTAAGAGCACTCTTAATTTTCTATATATGAGTAAATTTAGCGTGCTCTTAAACTCACAGAGACTTTCCGTGAGTTTAACTAAAAAAATATATCAAATCATTTTTAAATTCTTCATATGAAAATCTTGTGGGATACAAAAATTTAAAGTATTTCAAGTTTTTAAAATTTTTATTGTTAATTTTTGAAAATCATCTCTAAAAATAATAATAAAATATTTAATCTTTGTACATTATTTTTAAAAAATGAAAACAGTGAATTAGAAAATATATTTAATAATTTCTGAATTTTAATTTATGTGTCCCAATAAATTATTTATATCAAAATCTCATGGATATAAAAAAATTTCACTTCTAGATTTTCTTAAGTACTTATTTTGATTTTTTTTAAAATGGTTTATTTTTATATCCAAAGATTAATTATTTTATTATTTTTTAATTTTATCTTAAAAAATATAAAATAAATACTTATAAAACTCAAAAAGTAATTAAAATTTATCCCATAAGATTTTGATATAATTAATTTATTGAGAAAAAAAATAAAATTTGAAGATAATTAGATATATTTTTGTCTTAAGAACACAAAAGGACTATGTGTTCCTAACAACATCTTAATTTTACTCTCTCTATATATATACATACATATATATATAATATTATATAGAGTAAAGATACCGTGAGCTTAAGCTCATGGAGGTATTCGTGAGTTTAACTCAAAAGTATATTAAATCGTCTCCAAATTTTAATTTATCATCCTCATGAAATTTTTGATATGAAAATCTTATGGGATGCAAAAATTTGGAGTGTTTTGAACTTTTTAAATCATTATTTTTATTTTTTTAAAATGATGTTCAAGTATTGAATATATTATTATTTTTTTTAGAGTTGATTTTCAAAAATTAAAAATCATGACTTAAAAAGCTCAAAACACTCTAAATTTTTGCATCCCATAAGATTTTCATATAAAGAATTTAATGAGCATGATAAATTAAAATTTGGAGACGGTTTGATATGTTTTTTGAGTTAAGCTCACGGAAGGCCTCCGTGAGCTTAAGCTCACGATATTTTTACTCATATTATATATATATATAATATTTAGTTTGCTTCGTAAAGTATTTATACAATAATAAAAAGGAATCATATTATTTTAAGAATTTTATAACATGTTAATCAAAAGGAGAAATTAGATAATTGTTATTTTAAAACTTAAGATTTTGGAAAAAAATGAATTTTAAATAAATATCGTTCTAAACTCAATAAACTTTTAATTTTGTCACTGCTATACATTTTTTACTAAAAAAAATGTGTGTATTTGAGAATATAATTTGATATTTCCCAAATTAACCCTCAGAACTAATACGTAAACCATCTCAGTTTTATAAACTTCTTCATCTTTTTTTTGAACTTTCAAGACCCTTAGACAATTTTATTAATTAAAAAGAAATATAGGGGTTACAACAAAAAAACATAAGTACAGCCATAACCCTGGCAAACTTGGTTTAAATACCCCCAAACTCTAGTTTCTCTCACTACTTTTCTGCCTCCACAGTTCCCTGGCTCTCTTTCTTTTCTTAACCCCAGATCTAACAAAACTTCCCTTCCCAGCTCAACACACCGGGCTCCCCCTTATTGAGATCATCTCCTCTACACAGTCCCGCTTCCTTCTAATGCTGTGCTCCCAAGTTTAAAAGAAAGGGGATGGAATGAACGACAAACAAAGGGATGGAATGGAGGGTTAATATTTTGATCCTTCAATTTGAATGTGAAAGATTTTGTTCAAATTATATAAAAGAACAAGATTTTGTTCACCCCTCTAACCTTCTTTAACTCGCTACAGTAAAATATCTGGAGCAAGATGATTTCATCTTTTCTCCTCCCCTTCCACCCTGTCACCCTCATTTACTATCTCTGGAGCAGACCTAAGTATCATTATCTCCTGCTATTTAGTAGTGGTGCCGAGTTACCTATCAATTGATCTCAAAATGTAAACTAAATCTGGATTTAATTTTTGAACTTAAATTGCATCGACCAACACTCAGCTGGTATAGTGAGCCTTGCTTTACCCCCAAAATGTTTGACTGACCAAAAGGAACTTCCAAATTCTTCTAATATTTAACCTACATACTCGTGGGTTTCAATTAATTGTTCAGAGAATGCATTAATAATTGGAATTTGAGAGCATGAAAAGAGAAAAAGAGGAAAAATCGGAACGCTTAATTTATGCCATCGTAGGCAACAACCATCCGCCTCTTACACTTTTAAACCAGTAAATTGAATTTCCAGTTAGACGCGATCAACACTTACACTTTCAAACCAGTAAAAAAAAAAATCAAAATAGATGTAAATAAAACCCAAATAAAGTATCCAGGGAACCGTCAAAGCTTCTCCCATGAAATTCTTGTCTGACGATGACCTGCTTTGTTTGGCCATCTCGCATATGTTCTTTTCTATAGGTTGAGCTATTCCAAATACTAGACAAATGACCTACTCTTCTCCAGTTCAGAAGTACTACTCCAGGTCTCCAGCAATTTCCACTTACGTTCTGATTTCGAAGGAAAAATCAGATCGGTACCAAACCAGTACTGATTAAGATGAGATAATTGAGACTTGGTGAGGAGGGTATGTTTGTAATTGACTAATACATTTTTGGTATTTTTAAAAGTTCTGATTTTGTTATTTCTGATTAAATAGGTATAATGATAATTTTAAAAACAAATCAGATTTGTAATGACATTTTTCTTAATTAAAACTTTACAGTGGCAATTTTATAAGTTCTAAATTTTATAGTGGCAAATAAATATTTTCCTAATTAAAATGATGAGAGAAGAAAATAAGGAATGGATTATATTAGACAATATAAATAAGAAAAGAACTAAATCGAATGATTAGATCCAATACAATGTGATATAATTAAGCAAGTCTTAAAACTTAACCAATTATGTGAAGCATAAATGGGATGTTAATGTTGATTTTGGGAGAACTTCGAACCTCATAATTCATTTATTTGATAAGGGCTGTAAGCGATAAAATTGTACTCATAGTTGTTAAAATTTATCATATATGAATTCAAATATACAAATACAAACACATATATGCTTTTAAGTTTTACAAAATTCATTGAAATTTATCATAAGATAATTTTCTTAGTATTAATATATATATTATTGAAAACATTAAAGTTCATCATATGTATTTTATTATAATGGTGAACAACATAATATTTTTTCCACATTAATATATTATATTATGTAATATATTTTTAGCATTCGAATTCAAATAATTAAAGTTCACAACTATACCATATCCGCGCGAATATTCTCATATTGGATAATTGTCTGCATCTGAATTTTCAAAAACGGATATCGCAAACTCGGATGTGAATCAGATACAAATCGGATATTATATGTAACGTTTCACGTTTGTGCCCCTAATTTGAAATAAGTTCCAAATATAATTGTACATTTGTGCTTGTATGTTAATTAGACTGGGCCACTAGGAGAAAACTTGGAGATCCAACTACAAAGAGACAAATTGTCTGATACAGCATTATTGTGGTATATTTCTTTGCTCTTTTTTGCAAAGTACACAAAAAAAAAATGCTACACAGAGAATGCAAAATTAGAACGAAACATCAAACTGACAGTTGAGATTTAATTCATTCGTGCAGTCGATCGATTCAATGGTGAAATTGCCATGGGGACGCGCGCACACAGGGCCACACCTAGTTTGGTTTCAGGATGTCTGATACGATACTGCATGTTATGATATTTCTAAAAAATCATTGACGCAATACAACGACAGACACGGCAAATTAATATAGTTTAAATTATTAGTTGATGATTCGATATAAAAGATATTTTGTTTGAGTTTAACATAAGAAGCAATTTGTACGTTGGTACATCCACCGCCTGTTCCAAATTTGATCACGAATGACGAACCTTTTATGCAATTAATAAAAAACCAAGTTTGCCTCTTATCAGAAAGTTAAGTAGTAGGTTCAGTGGCAAACCTGACATCTGAAAAGAAAGTTGAGTACTAGTAGATTTGTAGGCTTGTGTCCGGTGTGTGTTCAAATAAAGACACGGGTTCAACATGTTGACTGTGTCTTCATAAATAGTTGACCGTGTCTAAAGCATGTTCAGAGGTGTCGGGAAAGTGTTCATGTCAGACGAAATGGTATCCTTTAGGGAGAGATCCTCTACACAGCGTTATTTTATTTTGAACCGTCTAATTATCTATAAATTGTTTTAATTTAATAATAATAAATAACTTCGTGCATTAAAATTTATATTTAGATTTTTTCACATCCGTTCAGATTAAAAGAAAACGTTAGATAAATCGTTTAGATCTTTGTGTGAAGATTTCCGCACCACAACTCTCCGCAAAGGCTATGTAGATGATGATCAACGGCTGAAGCATCCCCTTCTTTAAAATGCTAGAAAAATAGAAGGCGAGTTGTTGATCAAATCAGCTTGGATGAAAATTTAATCCGAAAAGGCAAAAAAAAAAGAGTTAATTAACGACCACAAACACAGCAGTATTCTTAGAGACCACTGGATTTAGACTGGATAAGGGGATATGCCACATGGACAGCTTACATTGGCGCATCACCAAAAAAGATAAGATAACAGACATTGCTCTCTCACAACACAACCGGTTTATCAGTTATCAATCACAATTTCTTCCTTAACTCATTCAATCCAACTCCCCTGACATCAAAATCCATAGGCGACAGGTGAAATCAGAGAGTGCAAATGGCACCCCTTGCAACCATGACCTCCATCGTGGGCAACGCTTATGCTGCTAGCCGTCCGACACTCAACCGCCAGAGCATGGTTGTGGTGGCAAAACAACAAGTTACTGCTGAGGAGAAGGTCAGCGGTCGCCGTGCAATCATGCTTGGAGTGGCGGCAGCAGCGGTCGTTGCCGCTGGATCGATCCAGAGAAGCGCGTTTGCGGATGAGCCCAAGCCAGGTACGCCAGAGGCCAAGAAGAAATACGCTTCCATCTGCGTCACCATGCCAACAGCCAAGATTTGCCGCAACTGAGGGAGATGTTTGTTGGATGTTGTAATAAGGCTGTTGGGTTGTAATGTGTACTTTTTACTCAATGTGTATCCATTTGGTATAAAATGGGGAAATGTCTTTTATTTTGTTTGTAAATGCTTTGATGGGTTGTTTGATGCCATTCATTTGAATTTTAACATCAGTGATTATAATCTCTATCTGGCTTTGATGGGTTGTTGATGCCATTCATTGGAATTTTAACATCAGTGATTATAATCACTAACTGAGACCTCTTTGCCTTATGCAAGGGGTTTAAAACCAACAACACAAATAATAATAAAAAGTATATAAAGGTTGGAAAATATAAAACAGTGTTTTTCTTCCATTGTGTTCTTTAATTCTCCAAGAAAATTGAGGGGACTTCAAATTTATCAGCATAAACCCAACTTATCAGTTTCTCAGTAACATAATTATTATCAGCATTTTACTGATTATTGGAAAATTTTGTTCCAACACAAGAACCACATTACTGAAGCAATGATGGTAATGCCCGATACACAATCCGATGCATACGTGGCCCCATTTCGGCGACTTGTGAGCAGGCGCCAGTGTGACACAAGTGAGCGAGTAAACAATACTAGTTATTCTGAGAAAGTGGCGAATCCAAGAGAATTACCAAGAGGATCAATCTACCAGTAAGTAATTTTTTTGGATAAGAAAAAAGCAGCAAAACCCCCCACCTCGATTAATAGTGTAATGTTTTCATGCTTTTAGGAGACTATGATAAATAATACGGTATTTTTATTTTTGATTCAAGAGTTGTCTAACAGTTACAGCGTAATTTGTGGCGCGCTTTCAAAATATCAGCTAAAACTTTTAGAAGGTAATGTCCCAAATCACAGAGGCCTGGAAAAAGAATAGTCGTTTTAGGCCCAAAAATGTTAGATTCTCAATTGGCAATAATTGCGCACAACTACATACAGCCTTCAAATAAGGCTTCAAATAAATCTAAATCACACAATGTAAAAATTTTGGGCTCCTCTTGGATTTACCCATTGCAGCAAGCTATGAAACTAATCAATACAACCTCAAAACCTCATTGCTCTCATTCTTTTTTCTTTTCTTTTTTTGTTTTTTTTTGCTCGGCGAAAGAAATTATTTTCAAATTCTTTTTTTAGTAATGAAAAAGTGGACACAGCCAATGAGTTTTCTTTTCTAATTTGTTACCGTTATCGATATGAGCTTAATTAATGTTTGTATTATGCAATTCATTTTGTACAAATCCCAATTAACTTAAATACTGCTAAAATCATAATAACTAATTTAATATGCACAATAAAGGTACTATACAAAATGAATTGCATAATAGAGTCATTAATATATATAATAACTCATTTAATGTGCATAATTAAGCCCTTATCAACCACACAACAGTATTAACAACTGTATCAGCTCCCTTTGTACAAATGTCAAACATTCTGGTTAGCATGCATGTGCACAATAATAATTCATTCAAATAATCATTGACTCATTGAGTATTGACCAAGGAAAATCTATCATTCCGGAGATAAACATCATATACATTCACATGTGGTGAATGCATGTTTAGTTTGAAGGGGAGGAAAGGTGTTGTTGAGAAATTGTTTCCTATTTAGTTCTGACAAATGTAGTATATTATTATTTATATAATCTGTATTACGATTCACTTTCTTCTTTCCATTAATTCACCGAATTTCAAACTTTGCAATTTGGGGAAATAACAGAGGATAAGAAACCTCTCCCTCTTCCCCTGTTTTCCCTGTATAAGGCCTCACACCTTCCTTCTATCATCACTAATTAAAGTGTGAAATGTCTATTAAGCTTCTCTTTTTCTCTTTCCTCGTGTTCCTCTTCAACAATGGAGCTTCTTCACATATCCCATCTCAAGATCTAGCATCTAATTCTACATCTCAAGCTCCTTTCTGTACCACCAGACACCATCACAAGCACCATAAGCGAACTGTTTTCAATCTCAAGCATTACGGCGCCAAAGCAGATGGAACTGATGATTATAAGGTTTGATTGATTGACAAAGTTTTTTTCTTAGTTTCCATTTTCCTTATTTGTTTCTCCTTCCTCAATTTTGTATGTGCTCTCAAAAACCCAAAAACCACAGTAAAATGAGGAATATCAAGCAAGCACATCCAAAATGGAAAATATTTGACCGCATTTGCACCTTTAATTCTGTTATTTGTACCAATGTAAAATAATTAAGATACATTGTTGGTTCTTTTCTTTTCCCATCCCATTTATATTTAGGAAAGGAAGAGTTTAGGACTCAATATTCAGTCCCATTTCTCTACAGTGGCCAGTGGGTAATTGAGGGGAATGCATTTTCTGCACATGTCATTATCAGTTATTTTTGGATATATTACTTAATATTTCTCCTTATATTTTAATATAATAATTAGTATTTATATAGGCATTTAAGAGGGCATGGAAAGCAGCTTGCAATTCTACTTCTCACTCCTCTGTTTTCCTTGTTCCTCGAAAGAAGATCTACTTACTAACGCCTATTATTTTTTCTGGCCCTTGTCAAGCAAGAAGTATCACAGTGATGGTAAGGCCAACCTACTTAAATAGTAACTTTTCTTTTATGCCCCTATTGAAACTTCAATTTTCCATACCTATGAAAGCTATAGACAACAGAATAACTGAGAATTAAGAAAAAAGAAGAAGTAACAAGCAAGGTCAGGTATTATATGAAGGGTCTTGATGAAAACATGTATATATATGCTGGGCAATTTTGATGTTTGAGGTCCATGTCATTAAGTTTCCCAAAAAAAGTAAAAGTAAGAATAAAACAAAACGAGAATCAAACTTTTGTGTAATTGTTTAGATAATTCGCCTCTTATATGAGAGAACTAGAAATCAGACTTTGACCTTATATTCGTCTCAAAAGGGAACAATGTAGGTGTTACTATGCCAAAAGAAAAAGTGTGCAAGTGTATAATATAGGCTGTTGACTTTAGGCTATCAAGTGAAGAAGAGTTAGCCAGCCAGCAGGGTATATATGCAATTTATTTCTTGTACTTTTGAAGGATGCACAAACTTCTCATTAATTATGGGCATGAATTGTTAGTTGTGTTTGTGCATGTAAATGTGTTTTAGATAAAAGGAAAGTTAAAAGCTCCCTCAGATAGATCCATTTGGTTAATGCAAGAAGATGTGGATTATTGGATCAAGTTTAAAAATATAAAGCATCTGACAGTCAAAGGTGGGGGAATACTGGACGGTTCTGGTCAACTTTGGTGGCAGAATTCTTGCAAGACTAATGATTCACTGGTACCAATTCAATTTATCTCTCCATCTAAATTTCTAAATAGGTAATTTTTTTTCTTGGCTGCAAAATAACAACACAAATAGTACCACAAGTATGTTGCACTGCACCTCTTCATTTCCATTCTTAGTGATGTTACTTCACTTGAGTAAACTTACCTTTCTTTTGTACTGTTATACTTTGCCTTGACAATTTGACATGCGGTATAAAAATTTTCTTACTTCAGTCAGAAAACTATATTTAATTTGTTTGTTGTTTTTTTAATATGAAATCATTAACCAGTTTTCTTTCATTTTTTTGTCAACAATCATGTTATTATATATTCTTGCAATAAGTGGGATTATTGTTTTTCATTTGCAGCCTTGTGTCCATGGACCTACGGTATGTCTTCTCTCCATTTAATAAAACTATTTTAACATTGTGGTCCCTGGTATCTATCAATTTCAATTTTTTTATTTCATTTTTCTTATGTAACACAACTAATAAGGATAAATGGATAATCATACAACTGATGACGATGTGCTGGTAAATACACAGGCATTGTTCTTCTACAAGTGCAAACAATTGAGAGTCAGTGATCTTACTTTAAGGGACAGCCAGCAAGATCACACTGTATTTTCAAATTGTGATGATGTGGAGGCATCTCATCTCACCATTAGAGCACCTGAATGGAGCCCAAACACTGATGGAATTCACGTCACGAGCACCCGGCAGATGACAATATCTAACTGTTTCATTGGTACTGGTAAGAAACTTGAATACAATGGAGTTTCAGTTCCAACATGCAATACTGATCTTAGTGAATACCAGTACTGAGAATCATCACATTCTACCAAACCCTTCTTTTTGATAAAAACAAATCATATCAAAATGCTAAATAATTAACTCGTAATTTAAACTCCAGGTGATGACTGCATATCAATTGTGAATGGTTCTAAGAATGTTTTTGTGAAAGATATAGTCTGCGGCCCAGGTCATGGTATAAGGTTTGTGCTTTCCATGCATAAATAGATTTAATTGCAACAGGATTTTCCATCATCACTTTAATGATCATACAATTTCATGGTGTCACTTTCGAATAATTATGCGTCCTTTTCCAAAAACAAAAACACAATTCATACCCAAAATTTCACCATTTTATCCCTGATTCTCACTTGTTTACTCAATTGATCTTTAGAAACACGTGTATCATAGTCGATACTGACATTGACCTTAAATCTGTCATCAGTGTGTTAGAGTTACTAGAGGAGTGTACGTAACCCCTCAATACTGAAATTGAATATTAGTCAGTGATTGTGAGCAAATAAAATAAACATGCTTCTAAATTGATCCAAACTTAATTTTTGTGCGTCAATTTGGTATATGCAGCATAGGGAGTTTGGGCGCAAATAATTCCATAGCACATGTTTCCGATGTGTTTGTAGAGAAAGCCACTTTGATTGGAACTACTAATGGAGTGAGAATAAAGACATGGCAGGTACATGAATTAATTATTGATTGATTGATTGATTAGCTTATTTACTTTCCTTTTCGGTGCTTGCATTATTGCATATAACAGCACCGGCATTTCTGGGTTTGATTTCCAAGGGGCCATCCGTTCCATTTCCTCATAAAAAATATTAGAAATTTAGAACACGTCCCTTTAATATCCATGATACATACATCTTCTAGAAACATTATTTATATTAAAAATATTAAAATTGTAAATATATTTGTGACTATTAGATAAAGTACGTATCAATTTGAGTCAATTTTAAAAAAATAGTCATTAATCATTACAAACTCGTTAAACTCCACTATTAAAAGTTTGAAATTATTCAATAGAATACAATTTTTTCTTTCAAATTGTCCATTTTTTTATACTATTATACCCAAATAATAGAGACACGCCTACAATTTTATATTATTTAAAAATAAATATAAAAATTAAATATACAGTAAAAGTTGGATAAACACTACAATTATCTTAAAAAAAGTAAAAGAAAATATTGCTAATACATATTTCTTTAATTTATGAAACCGTGGGAAAAGTTTATTCTGTCTCCTAATAATCAAAACAAACGTAATAGCATTCGCCGGTTTGGTGAAAAGGACATGCAAAAGTTTGGCAATTTACGACCTTGATTAGTTGACTATTGACTCTAATGTTAGTATTGACTAGAATGTGGGCCCAGAATTAGACTAATCAGACATCACTCTCTGCATGTGCATCCCTCTTCTTCAGTTTTTTTGGCAAATTAAAAAATAGTTTTTTGAATGAGTGATAATTTTAAAATAATGATAGAATAACGTTATTTTAGAGAGTGGTATTTTTACTATTTGAGAGCGAAAATATCGTTTGATAGTTATTAATCATAATAGTTAAAATATAAATAATTATATTATTAATGATAATGATGATGATGATGATAATAATAATAAAAATAATAATAATAATAATATAATGATGATATAATAATAATAATAATATAATATAATAATATAATCATAATATAATATAATATAATAAAATAATAATTATAATCATAATAAATAATAATAATCATAGTCATAATCATAATAATATAACCATAATCATAATATAATAATATAATAAAAAAAATTATAATCATAATCACAATAACATAATAATATAATCATGATCATGATCATCATCATGATAATAATAATAATCATAATATAATCATAATCATAATCATGATGATAATCATAATCATAATAATCATAATAATCATAATCATGATGATAACCAAATAACAAAAAATAATAATCAAATAATCATAATCATAATCATAATCTTGATCATGATGATAATAATAATCATAATAATCATTGTCATAATCATAATAATATAATAATAATATAACCATAATCATAATATAATGATATAATATAATCTTAATAATATAATAATATTAAATAATATAATAATAATATAATAATAAACATAATAATAATAATAATAATAATAATAATAAATTATAATTATAATCATAATCATAATACATATAATACAACATAATCAAATAATAATCATTATTCCGATGAGAGCTAAACCGGTATACCACAAATAGCTTGATATACCGGATTAGTATTCTTCTACTTAGTTTAAAATTATTTGACAAATTAATTCGTTGAAATAATAATATTATTTTTATTTTTTGTTATTCCATAAAGTGTCAAACGTGATCTTTTAAGCAAAGTTCACGAACATTCCCCAACCGTTTAGAAATTAGAAAAGGCGTAATTTATTTCATTTTGTTTATATTTCATTATTTTTTCAGTTTTCGATTCAATCCGATAGAACTAAGCATGTCTCTCTCTACTAAAAGTAAATCTACTCCACAATTTCAACCCCCTCCTTAATCTTATCCTTCTACGAATAGTTTATTTTTATTGGTTTAAATAAAGAAAGAGGCTTAATTGAAAAAATAAATGATTGGACAGCAAACTTCCGACAAATCCATAAATTAAAATTTCATTTCAATTTAGTAACAAATTTTCGTTTTAATTTAATAACTCTATTCTACAATTTCCCTTTTTAAGCCCAACAAGAAAGGTTTCAATGTTGTGCGTTTCCAAAAAAAAACAATAAAAACTGTTTGCTCAGAAAAGTTATTGTTCGGTCAAATACGTAAGAATTAAATTTTCCAATTATATGGGTTTGAAAGCTAATGTGATAAATATTTTGGGCTTGACAAGTGCACTTTTATCCATTCTATCTCGTTCCAAGTAAATATACAACACAGGCCTAATTTGAGCTCTTCCCATTAAACGCAACAACTAAATGAAAGCCCCATTTTCACATATTATTAAATCGCAGTTTATGGTGCTTCCTTTTGAAATATTGAATTCGGCCTTTTTTCTGGTACTATTTTATGTATTTTCAATGTACATATACAGTTGCAACTTTGAAATTTAGTTTCTATTTGGTCTTTCTTTGTTTCCATAAACAGGGAGGACATGGGTCTGCCAGAAATATTGTGTTTCGAGATATATCCATGTGTAATGTCTCCAATCCTATAATCATCAACCAAAACTACTGCGATTCCAAGAAACCATGTTACCAGCAAGTAATTATATACTTCTTTTTACATGAATTTTAACATCATTTTGAGAAAATATGAAATGGTAACCAAAATATATACTCTTTGGCAATGCAGAGAGCAGCTGTTGCGGTGAAAGGAGTTGTATACAAGAACATACGAGGAACAAGCGCTACCGATGTCTCGATAAATTTTAATTGCAGTAGCACCGTGCCATGCCAAAGTATAGAACTTGAAGATGTTTCTTTGGTTTCTGCTGATACATTTGCATCAAGTAGCTCATGCATCAATGTTCACTCAGCAGAATCTGGAAGTGTTTTTCCTTCATGCCAGAGAAGGAGAAATTCATAGAAAATATCTTACAAAGATGTGTCAGTGGCCAGTGACCATATACTGTCAATTTTTTTTGAAGATTGTTCATGAAACAATATGTGGACAAATAAAGATATATAATATAATGATAGAAAATATTATTTAATAAGGCAGGTTCTTGAATTTAGTTTCTTAATGCATATGTGAGAAATTGTGGAATTTTAAAACAAGACAACAACTTAATCTGGGAGAAAAATAAAACAAAAGAACTAAAGCAGAGGATTTTCCTCAATGGAACAGGGGGAAATAAACAAATCATTTATTGAAAAAATGTTGTTAAAACCTCATGAATTTACATGGCTATATATCAAGCCTCGTAAATCATTTTTTTACCTTTTTACATGTTAAAACTAATTTGATTTCAAAAAAATTATGCCATATAATTAAGATAAAGCGTACCTTTCGTTTCTCTGATATAACAATTATAACATGAAAACTGGAAGGGACAATTTTTTGTTTGCACACAACCGTACATAAAACAAAATATAGTACCCAGATTTGAACTAAATTGTAGGGCCATGAAACATATATCCAACTAAAATACAAGTAGGATATCTTTGCTATTGTCTTTTCAGATATGATCGTATATATCCAGACAGCCATTTCTGCAAGGTAGCAGTTGAACAAGCAAATTAGTAGGCAATGCAAAAAAAAAAAAAAAAAAAAAATGAACTGAGAAAACAAAACTGCAACAGTGTACAATCGCTTCAAATCATTCCAAAACAGAGCTAAAAGCTATACATATGTAGCCTAACCTGCAACTGTTTTACTGTGCTGGCTGCTGTTGTCCTTTTTGACTTTACTTCATTTTTTTTCTATCCTGGTCAATTTTTAAAATGAAAACCTACTCTTCAACCAAATCAAACATACTGCAAATAATTAATTGTTGAAAAAGTCATTTCATGATTATTTTTAATATGTTCAATTTTTAATTTTTTAATTAATTTTGGAAATTATTTAAATATTTTTTTCTAGCATTTGAAAGCAAAAAAATAATTTTATTAAAGTTTGAACACAGCATCAAGCACCAATGTTACACTTCTAACCACTACACCAAACAATGTATACATATATATAAGAACATATTTACATTTATTAATTTAATCAAGTTGAATGGGATTGATCCTTAAGACATAACCCGTTCAAATTGGATCGCATTCGGAGTTTCAACATGTATCGAATTCGTTCCATTATAGAAATATATATATATATATATTTTTTAACATTAAAGCCTATAGGCAATTTATTACATTCAAAAAAGATGATTACATTCACAAAATAAAGAAAAAAATAGTTTGATCTAAAAAATCAAACAAGATATTAAATTAACTCTAAATTAAGCTATATATTAAAATAGTCTAAATGATTTTGTCTCTGATACATGTAGATAGATAAATTTTAAAGAAGTACAAAATTATTTTTTCAAGTGATGAATACTATTGTGTTTGATTTTTACCGAATCATATAAATTATTAAGCACGCCGTAAAACTATAAATCTTAAATTTATCAAAGCTGAAGTAAAAATATATACGTAATACTTATCCGATACGTAATATCAGATCCAAGATCATTATTACCCAATAAGTTCCTTCCGGGAAATAAAAATGCGTTGACGAAAATTAATTGTTCTCGCATCGCATATTGAGCTCTTTAGACTTAAGTGCACGCCTTTGGTGGGTCGGTTTGATCATGAACGCTTCATTTCTACGGCGTTGACTCTTCATGAAATTATATAAATTCATTGCAGTACTTAATTTGTTACCTTTGGTTTGCTCCTTTTCTATCATCATTCTATTTGATGTGATTTTGATTTTTTTTTTTTTATCCTTTCCTTGTGCCACAATTTTCGCATGTCATTATCATGCATTATCAAGTTGTTGATTTTGAACCCGCCATTTTTCACATCGATATTAAAATGTCTTAGCCTTCAATTAGTCCGTCAAGTTGCAGATATTATATATGGTTTTATGTATTTTTATTTTTACGTGTTTGTCTACTGCTATCTATATAGCATAAAACAAAAGGATAATTCTAGTTCGATTTAAAATATAAAAATATTGTAAGCTCTCTCTTTTTTTCAGTAAAAGGAATATTTTTATAAGTTAAGGTTAATATTGGATACATAGAAAGATAGCATTTATTATATGCCTTGATCTAGGGATCGAGTATCGTAGTAAAATGTTTCTGATATAGAAAATACTCAATTTAACTAATTTATTATTGGAAATCACTTTTCTGCTCGTTGAAAATTAATTATCATTCTAAATTTATACTAATATTGGACGTACCTAAAACTAATGTAAGCTTCCATTAAATGTCATGTGTTTTCTTATGAAAATAATATTGGTCTTTTTTTTAAAAAAAAACAAGACATTCTTTTTTTAGAAAAATTAAAAATTCAAGACATTTTTACAAAAAAAAAAGACATTCTAAAATACCTCTAGCTCCTAACAAAAAAAAACGCAACATCTACTAAAAAATCAATTGAGAATATTTTATTTTGATGATACATAAATTAATATTTAAATTTGAAATTCAATATCGTATGTGTGATATATATTATTTAAATAAACAAATCTAAAGTTAACAATAAAGGAAAATAAAAATTTGAATTTAAATCTGTTAATAAATAAATAAGGATAAAGCGTAATTAACGCCACAAAGGATCCCGTCCCCTCTAAAATTTCTCTCTCTCTCTCTTCATTAAATCCATCATTAATACCCGTACTCTCTCTCTCCTCTCTCCCCTTTCAAATTCTGCCTTCTCTCTCTCCCTTACCGATGGATCAGTCCCCTCTCATTTATGACCCTCTCACTCTCTTCTATCGCGTCTCAGACACGCTCCCCCCCCTCTCTTGCACTTTTCGCCCGTTGTTTCTCTCTTTCCCCGACTTCTCCGCTGTGTCTTTTGACTCCCCTGCGACAACTCTCATATCTCTCTCTCTCCGTTCTGTGAGCTCGCGACAGCTCCCGTATAACCCATCCATCAACCCTTCCCTTACCACTCTCCACTCTCGATCACATCAGTTGTCGGCACCCCACCGGCTCATCACCTCTGTCACAGACTAGGGCTTGTCAGTCTCGTCGATTCCCTCTTGATTGACTTTTGATCGACCTCCCTACCAACTTTCACCTAGCCTCCCCATACCCCTATGCCCTCTATATAGGCCGAGCGCCCCTCTGCCTCCCTCTCTTTGGCTCTCATGTGTTGAGAACTTAGTCAATATACCGATAAGAACATACCCTCTAAGGTTTTCGAATTTTCTTTGTTTCAAAAGGGAAAGAGAGGGAGGGAAGTGGTGGTTGGATTCGGGAAAGAGCAATCTCTACCCTTACTTCCGATCTTGCTAAGACCTTTCGTCTATTTCGCTCGATCAATTTCGATTACGGTAAAAACCCTAGAATCCGATTTAATTTCTTTGTTGGTCGAAATTTCTTGCTAGTTGACATACCTTGGTACACCGAATCTTGTTAGTACCAGTGAAGCGAAAGGCGGACATATGCCTTCCGGTGCTTGCTATATACACTGCTCTTGTTTGATACTATATTGTTGCTTGCTTGATGATTGTGCATGTGATTGATTTGGGGGTTTGATTTTTTTGGTTGCTGCCATACTAGCATAGCTTGTTACCTTTTTCTATTCCTGTACCCCTGCCTCTTTAATCTATCTGCTGAAAAAAAAACCCCAGGTGTTGGCTGAATGACTTTCCCCTGGCTGGTTGATAAATTTGTGGTTGGTTTGTGTGTTTCCTATGTGGTCCCGTGGGTTGATTTGTTTTATTGCCTATGGTGCCTTGGTACCCTGGTACACTGGTACCAGTGAGGTGAGGCTACCCCTACCCCCTCTTTCACTCCTACTGGTTGACTGTCTCACTGTCTTGTTAAAGTTTTGTTGGTTTTTTTGGTTTAAGCTGGATTCTTGTGTCTTGAGCTTGGCTGGTACTAGTCGTTTCACAGGTATAGTTGGTTTTTCCGTTATCGATTTGGTTCCCCTGTGTTGTCTTGTTGCTTTGATTGAGTGCCTTGATTTGATATACACTTGATATGTTGCCTACCTTAGTAGTTGCTGGTAAAATCTGAGACCTGTTGTTATTGTTCGGGTGAGTTTGGAAATTGATACTACACTGGACATTCACCAAAATGATTGTTTGATTTTAGATCTAAATATTGCCATAAATTGGTCCATGTGTGCATGCTTAACCCTTACTATTCTGGGTTGTTAGTCCAATTGACTTTTGTCTCATGCCATGCTAGTTGTGATATTCCTGTTTGTTGATTGTATGACTTGTATGCGGCCATGAGTACTGTTGTCAGCCCTGTGATGCATGTTGTGTGTTGATCTCTAGTGGCCTCTGTTGATTTTTATGCCGTTGAACATGGCTGTTGGGCCAAGATTAAATGGGCCAGGAATTTAGTATTAAGAAGATTAACTTAGAGCTAGGCCCAAATTAAATAATATAGATCTAAAAGATAAGCTAAAATTTTATTAGGTCGATTAATGGATGTTAATTAACTTAGATATAATTAGAAGGTTGTATTAAATTGAAATGGACCAATATTTAAAAGTCTCAAGAAATCAAAAAGGGATTAATTAAGAAGTGCTTAATTAATTGGAGGCCGCCCCGAAAGGTTCGGCGGTATCCATGAATTAATAACGTAAACTTGAACATCGGGAAATGATTATATTCCCCTGACTGCCCCCGTTTCGGGTTGCCAGTGCACAGGCACAATTGGCTCGGTAGTCAGCATATGATCCCGTTCATTTAAAACACCAACACATTAATAATATAATAACTTTTTCTTTATTTTTGTTTTATTTATTTTTCGTTTATTTTATTTTATTTCTTTCTTTTATTTTATTTTATTTCTTTATATTTTACTTTTATTTTTAAAAAATTATTTTCTCTAACTTATAAAAACCTAATAATAATACTTATATATAATAAAGTAAACTGCATAATTTAAAAATATAGTAAAAATAATAATTAGAAGAAATTAATATATATTGGAATATATATGTTAATCAATCTCTTTAATTTAAATAATAAATAAGAGAGTATTAGAATATAATATTATATATATTATATATTATATATTAATCAATTTCTCTATTTTAAATTGATTGAACTAATAATTAAATCCACAAACTCGAAATTTAAAATAAAAAGAATGAACGTATAAAAGCGATCGAGGACGACAAACACAACTTAACGGATCAATATGCGAGCAACTAAAATTTCCGACACCGCATATATGCAGCAGAAATGCTGCCGAATTTTTCAAGAAAAAACGATAAAACCCGAACAAACGTTTAATTAAATTATCAATCTAATTTAATTATTAATTATGAAGTAAAGCAAGTTAAAACTAATAAACATCTAATTTAAATTAAAATAGGTGATATAGTCGACTCGGATCCACTCGTGGAGTACGAGGTCACTCCCGACCAGACGTACGCGGACACCGACCCCGAGGCCGGTGTTTTACCTCCGGAGTAGAGCGACTTCGCGATCCTCGCCAGCACTCCCACGTACGGTTTCCTGGGATTTGATTTCCTTTCTTCAGAATTAGGAACCCGAACCGAAAATAAAATATTTTAAAATAAATCTGAATTGCGGTGTTTTCTGACCAAACATGATTAGAGACTTAATCTGACCTATCATATGCATCCGGCAAATTGACTAGCATATTCGAGACATACCCGCATTCGCATGTCATATCATGTCATATTGCATGTAGACGGGATAGGAGTAGGATTCGGGAAATAGTCCCGAGATAGGATTAGATAGGATTAAATGATTCAAGTTGTAGATTATATTTATTAGGAAAATATTATTACTATTACTAATTATTAATTAAGTCAGGTAGTTAATCATGCATTAAATGAATGGGAAAGTATTGAGAGGCGGACCGGGTAATTCTCAGTCTGAGTTGCCTTGCATAACCAGACCGTTATGGTTACGTACGGTGACCCATAGGCCCGTGGGACCCACCGGTCTGTATATGTACTGCGCATCTTTGCCTGCCGGGTTATCCAATGATCCCGTCATTTGGCGGGTTCGGCTGTGTTAGAGTGTTTTCTTTGATCAATACTATATTTTTATTATTCTTAATATGATTTAATTTTAAAATCCAAATTTGAGCGATTAGGATACTATGTTCTTCAGTGTTTAGTGTGGGCGGCCATATTCGAGACTGAAATCTACTTTGTGATATTATATTATTATATTTATCCGGCTTATTTAGGATCCCGGTATTGTCCGAAGGGCTTACTCCTTTGGCCCTTAGTTAGTACAGAGAAAGTCGGGATGCGGTCCGCTGACCTTAGTGGGTACAGTGTAGGCTCCCATTTGTTTATATTTCGTTCTGATACTTTTACGGGATACGGTCCTCTGACCCTTAGTTGGTACAGTGTAGGCTCCTATTTGTTTCTGTTTTGTTAATTCACGGGTAGTCATCTTCTTTTTACGATATGACAACTGAAGACATACTATATCCATTGGCTTATGTTTTGTAAGGTAAATTACCAGATCCAGCAGACCAGAGTACGTGCTTATAGCCGTTCACTCTCCTAGGGCGTTATCGCCTCGGGAGCCCGAATTGTCGTTTGTGCGGCGTTGTCGCCGCACAAACATAAAGTCCTAAGTTAGTAAGAATATCATGTCTATAAAATAATATGGTAAGACGTCTCGGAGTGGCGTATGTTCTACTCTCTATGGTTATCAATTTGGTACGATGGACTTCTGAGTTCTGATAGGGTCAACATAAATTTATTTCTTAATTTCTTTCCAACCCATTCCTATCTGACGCGAGTAAAAAAATTGTGATTCAGATCCGAGTGGAAACGCGTCACAAATCGTCCCAGCCTCATCCAAATAATTTTATTAAATGCTTATTGATTATGTTTTTATTTTTTAATGTAAAATAATCTCATTTAAAATGTAATTACTATTAATCGATGTATAAGTAATTAACTATATCTTATTCAATGCTAAATTGAAAATAATTCTAGAAAAATTAAAAAAAGTCAACGCAACAGACCTAAGACAGATTATTTATTTTACGGATCATTTCAATTCAAACCGAGTTAAACCTAGACCAAGTTTTTAAAAAAACATTCAACGATATTAACAGTGAGATGATCATTTAACAGTTAAAGATTTTAACGATTTACACGGCCGCTAAATTAAAAAATGATCTATCATTTTTTTATCTATTAATTGATACATATCTGACTTGTACTGGAATGTTCCAGAACAGTACACCTAATTATCCATTGAACCTCAATATTTTTAATATCTATTTTTTTGTCAATTATTGAAGTAATAGAAAGAAGTAGAAGGCGCGCAGGAACTGTGTTTGATATTGAGTAAAACAATAATAAAGATTAAGTAAATGCACATGTATTTTCATGTAAGGTCACTTACAACAGCTGAAGAAAATGCAAATATATTTTCTAACTATATAGATGCGATAGTAGTTCTTGTAGGAAAAGAGCTAGAGGATGAACATCAACAAAATGAAGAACTAGAGGAGTGCTACGCACCATTTTCTTTTGAAAGTACATGTTTCCATACAAAAAAAAAAAACTGCGTTGACAGAGGATTTTAGAAATTTTTCACGTTGCATGAAGGGATGGATTCTCTTTTGAGTTGGCTTTGATCGATTGTTTGGTGTCACGCTATTTACTACTGCCTATTGATTCATTGCATAGGAAAGAAAAATGTCTTGCAGTCTTTGATAAATTTTAAACCGATATGTGCTCAGTGAGAAGAATATATGCACTCAACAAAGTGTCTCTTTTAATGAATGCACTGGAGTCAAAAAGCCTCCTGGCACCATCAAATTCAAATGGGCGCAAGGATGAGAAGATTTATGGGTTTTCAGTTTCTCAAAAGTCAGAGAGAAGGATGATAAGTCCACTTATCTCTTAGCAAATACTAAATTTTGAAATTAACCATTTAAACGTCTATCATATTTAACGGTTTTAAACCATTGAAACCAAGTTCAAATTATTTTTTCGTAGAAAATCCGTGAAATGTATTTCTTTTTTCTAAAAACTTAACATTTAAGCTTACACAATCTGTTTAACATTTTTTACTCCATTTTTTAAAAACTTGATTTAGACGGATAAAAAATGAAACTCGATTAATCTTATATCAAATGACTTGAAATTTGAATTACCGAAAATAATTGTTCTTGATAAATAATATTGCTATTAGGCAGTGCATATGTTGATGAACATAAAGAAGCATAATTTGTTAAATTTAGTTTCTTTTTACATGAAAATCATTATCTACTACCAAGGTTTGTTTTGAGTAACGATCATTATCAAAGATTTTTAAAATAAAATTATCAACTAATCGCTCTTTTCCAAATTCTCCACCACAAATTAAAAGTACTCTGTCAACACAGTTTTTTTGTATATAATAATTATAATAAGTATATTATTAATAGTAAGAGTGATAAAAGCAAATTTTAAAATCTATGAATGGCAGCGCGTCATTAAGTGGCGCTGAACAAACACGCCACTGTCAGTGGCGCATTTGCTCTTGCTCATCCTTATTACGATTCATTACCGTTGGATCAACATCTACTGCCACCAAAGACGTCATTGTTAGTGGTGCATTTACTTAAAGACGTCACCGTCCAGTGACGCGTTTACTTAAAGACGTCATTACTACTTACGCGCTGTCATTTGTAGATTTTAAATTTTACTTTTATCACTTTTATTATTAAAATATAATTATTATATAAAAAAAATCTGTTGTCAACGTTCTCGCCTGGTAAGTGGCAATTTGAATTCACAGCTCTAACAACTAACAGATGTCCATGCGGAGTGATTTGAATTCAATTGAGGAGCAGACACAAGTGACCGTCAAATTTAAATGCCACGCAGGCATATTTATTTTTTTCTGTCAGAAATTATTACATGCATTATACATACGGGAGAGCCCGTCTTTCTCTCTTTTTAATAAACATCCCGTAGGATCTTATTTATTTTTCAGCTAATAAATAATAATAATAATAATAATAATAATAATAATAATAATAATAATAATAATAATAATAATAATAATAATAATAATAATAATAATAATAATAATAATAATAATGTGGTTGGTTGGGACTATTTTACAATCTTGAATTTTGTTTGCATTGGACTCGCTGACACAGCACAAGCATCTCTCCTCTCGTGAAATCCGAGAAGACACGAAGACACAACCAGTGCTGATCCTATGTGTCCAAACATTATACATCTCTCCGTGTGTCCTACAAACCACCAATTAATAGTTTAATTTAATACAATGGAGGTGCAATTCGGGTGTAGAAACTAGAAAATGATAAAAACTATTCTTGTCGGTAATGTCAGTCGCAACTAGGGGCCGCAAGAAAACTTCATAATTTATAATTAGTTCGATATTCGATTTGACTTTAGTTTGAATTCAGTTTGTTTGATTAGATTTTTTCGATAGTTTGATTCGATAATTTTTTTAACGAATTAGTTCGAGTTTGATTCGTAATAGTTCGATATGTAGTTATTTTTATATATTTTAACTATTTAGTCAATAATATATGCAATAACATAATTATTTTATTATAAAATTAAGAAATTATTATTAAATTAATAAATATTAGTATTTTTTATAATTTTAATATAAAATTGATAAAATATTAATCATTTTAGCTTTAATTATTTATGATAATATAAAAATTAAAATAATCGAGTTCGTTTAGAGTTCTATTTCAGTTTGAGTTCGATTTAGATCAAATTCGATTTAGTTCAAAATAATTTTAAATCAAACTCAAATGCTAATGAGTTCGATCAAATTCCATTCGTTTACACCACACAATATGAATCAAATTGACCCGGCACAGAAAAAGATTCAACTGGGATGGCGAACCCAAGAAAAGTGTGTTGTGCGCGCATCACAACACCGCCACATTAACTGCAGCCTGGACGCTGCTGCCTTTTCAAAAAGACAAATTCATTTTTAAATTCTTCTTGTAATTTGTAAATGCTAATTATGCTGCAACACCACAGGCCACAGCCCACGGGTGACAGGTTTCTGCCTCGCGAATTCGAATTCAACTATCCGGAGCAATTTTGCAGTTTTACCCCTCACAGTACAAAGAATGCCTTGCTCTAGAAAATTTTCTTTTTTTAATAATAGAAAATTCATTTCTTTAATTTTCCTTTCTATTCCTTCAAAAAAAAAATCTTTTTTTAAAATATATCAGAATTTTTAAATAATATTATTACTTTAAAAGTATCAATGCAAATAAGTCAGTTCAGTTCAGTTCAATTGGACTGAACAATAATAAGCCTGCGGGTATTCGATTTAAAAAAATGAAATAATAAATAATTCTTTTGAAGTAATAGAAAGGAAATTTTATAGACCATATTTGATGCTGGTGTTGAACAGGAGCGGTTCATTATTCTAAATGTAATAAATTTATAAAGTGTATTTAATTTTTTTTCATCTAATTTCTAAGATAATGACACCCAATATCCATACTTAAAAAATTCTACACAAATGAGAGTTGAAACTATTATATACAATATGTGCAATACAATATCCTTACCTCCCTTCATGATATATTAAATTAAATAGATTACGAATTGATTGGGTAGACATGGAACCGTTTTAAATTCAAAGCAGCCCACCCTCTCTGACGAATTCATTATTTTATTTCTTTTTTTCTTTCACTTTTTGTCGTGAGCCTGCAGTAGAGTATTAAAAACGGGTCGGGTCGGGTTTGCACGGGTCGGCGGGTTTTGGCGGGACGGGTCAACGGGTTTTCACGGGACGGGTCCATTTTGGGGGGTTTGGCCGCGACCCGTCCTAGACCCGTCGGGTCGGACGGGTCAGCGGGGCGGGGCGGGTCGGGTCCAAGGGTGGGGCGGGTCGGGTCGGATCCAAGGTTTTTTTTTTATTTTTTTTCAAAATTCAAAAATAATCCAATAAAATTCAAATAAATTCTCAAAATTTCCGAAAAATTCAAAAATAATTATTAAGAATATTTAAAATATATAATTATTTATATTTTTTACCAAAAAGATTAATTTTTTCCATATTTTTTTGAATTTTTTTGAATTTTCCCGGGTTTGCACGGATTCCCGGGACGGGTCGGGGCGGGGCGGGGGCGGGTTTGCACGGGTCGGGTCGGGACGGGTCCAAAACGGGTCGGGTCTAGCACGGGTTTTTTTGAAATTTTTTTGCCCGCGCCCGTGCTAGACCCGTCGGTTCTAACGGGTCACGGGTTTGACGGGTTGGGTCACAGATCGGGGCGGGACGGGTCGCGGCCACGGGTTCGGCGGGTCGGGTCTGACCCGTCCGGGTTTTTTTATAGCAACCAGTAGCGACACGCCACCTGACAGCAGCTGATTGGATCAATCAGTCCACGCGACGCCACTGCAGATAGAGAATCCCAGTTATGCTATGCGTGGAATACTCGGACAATCAATCATATTCAGATCTAGCTTTCAATCCGCTAGAATCCATATTGATATTTGATCTCCCTATTCACATCATTATCACAGTTCTGCCACTTCATGTACACTGATTTAAGGTGGATCGATGGAACATTTGTCAATTGTCATGTAATGGAGTGAAAAGAATAATCATTGGAAGGATGGAATAGTATTATTGCACATCCTTTCTCTTCGCTCTGCCGCTCTGGTGTGGATAGGTGTTAACTGTTAACACCATAATTGAATTATATCTAATTAATGTCAAATAATGAAATAATGATTATTAAATAACGAGAATAGCGACCTTTAAGAAACAATTAAATTACTTCATTCTACAAGATAATGTCTCAATATCCCTGAACTATTCGTTTGTGATAAATTAGCTCTCAAACTTTTAGTTGGATTGAACATCCCCAGAATTATACCACTTATGACAAATGAGCCCTCAATGTTATTTTTATTTAATAATTAATTATCATTTATGAATGACTAAAATATCCTTATGTAGTGTTCTAAATATGTGTTGCTTTATGTCGTGTTGTGTCGTGTCTAAAATTGATAGAGGGACGGCACAACACGGTTATGGCATGGCACGAATAAGATATGGTGTGCTTAATTATGTCATATCTAATCAAGTCGTGTATAATCATATCATATTTATGCAATATAATATGACTTAATCATGCTAAACACGTCTTAATTATGATAAAAGTATTTTCATAATGTATAATCATAATATTCACTGTTGTACATTTATGGATTTGAGTATCTCGCAAATGAATATTCTTCCTCACATTGCTAGTTCATCTCTGACATCCTTTTACTTGGGTCGGAACTTGATGCAGTAGTAACTTCTTCTCGATCAATTGAGTACATTTACGACTTATTTTAAAGTCTACTTTCTGAATTGTCTCAATTCTTCAACAAAAACAGAGCTTGAAATACTTTCTCATTCAATCTCGTTCTTTTGTCAGCTATAACCTTGTTAGTTGCTCTAAAAAATGATTCAGAAGCTACTATGGACGTCAGAACGATAAAAATATTACATGGATGTTAAAGTTGAGAATATGCTCTTGACTTGATATCAAAATTATGAAATGCTGAAATCATATCGTGTTGTGTGGTATTTTCGTTTCATGTCGTGTCGTGTTTAGATTATGTACCATTATGTGCCGTACCGTGCTAATTTTTTAAAAAATCAAACACGATACGATTAAAATACGGATCCAAAACCGTATCGTACTGCTCTCGGACCGTATCGTTCCATATCGTGCTCAGCCACGGTAGACAGGTATTTAGAACACTATCCTTATATACATATAGGATAATATTTAAAATAATCATGTTTATGAAATTTTAATTTACAGAAATATGTTAATTATTTTGAAAACTATAGGCACTTTATTAAATAATTGCAAAAAATATAAATTTGACATTTTATTTTTATTTTATAAGTTTAATTTTATCCTATAAAAATATGCAGTTTAATGAAAATTAAAATTGATTCAACAAATTTATGCTCATACATCAGAAGGATGCTCGTGACGCTTGTCATGTAATTCAAAGTTGTTTGGAATCAGCACTTATCGTACTGGAGGAACCCTCCTTCAAATCCTCCCCTGCAGTTCGCTTCTTCATTCTAAATTTCTATTTGTGGCTCTGAAGTTGGGGACGATATTCTAGCTCGGCTTCAAAAAGTAATTGCACTATTCTCATATTAGTTGTTGTTGAATAATAAAACTCTATTAAATCCTGGAGTACTGTAGATCCCTTCCTGACCCATATATAATGCTTACAGTTTTCAACATCAGATTTAAAATAATAAACGTGTTTAGTTCATAATATTTGTCACTTACATGTTATTTACAAAATAGTTAATCACTTTAGGAAATTAAATCTTTAAAGAAAATAGATATTTAAAAATTATACTATATGTATATAAAGGTATTTTGGTCATTTATAAATCATAATTAAGTACTAAGTAATAAACTAATAATTGGGGTCATTTATCACGTGTTGTATAGTTTATGGGGGTGTTTAATCAAATGAAAAGTTCGGAGGCTAATTTGTCACAAGTGGATAATTTAAGGACTTATTTGAACATTACTCGTTATTCTAAATAATACAACTTGCTATAGTAAAGGGTAAAAAAATTAATACTGGATAAAAGAGCAATCCTTATTTTTACATGAGATTATCATATTTTTAAGTTAACGGGTCTTTTGATCTCAAGAGATAGATTAGCCATGCAACAAATTTAATGGACAATCTTGATCACCGAGCAAAAAGTGCTAAAAAATAATATCTCAAGTTCGCAACCATTGATCATTAATAAAAGTACTTTAGATGGAGTATAAAGCTTGGTAGAAACTATTTTGTTTATGACGCTCGTTATTCTTACATATCTTGGAAGACTCCATTACAGATTAAGCATCCATTATGGGGAAACTTTGCTATATCAATTACAATAACTAGATTTGTACCCGCGCGTTGCAGCGAATTTTTTTATTTAGATATAGAAAAAAATCACATGATAATATATACGTCATTCTAATATGGAAAAGATCAATTACATATGTTATATCAACTATAATCTCGCATGATTTCTCTCAACCTTTAATTCTCTTCCTTCTATATGGTAAAGAAATGAAGAGGAATACAGAATAATGGACGCTATCGTGTTCGTCTGATTAGTCAAAATTAATGTAATCATTAGATGATGGGTATTTTGGGATATAAAAAATTTGAAAGAAATGACAAAAATGGATCTGTTCAATTATTATTTGCTTTATATAATAGTATAGATATGCTAATTCATTAATTTCCAAATTAAAATTGAGAGATTTTTTTATCATGAAAACCTAATAAGCAACTAATATTATTCAAAAAAATTATGATTACATTCATAATAAAATCAAAAAAGAAAAATTATTTGATCCAAAATTAAATAACACAAAATATCAATTATAACTCCAAAACAAGACAAATAATTTTATCTCCAATACATATAGAAACACAAATTCAAATTTAAAGAAGCACAAATCCTCTATGACTCCATCGTCTCGCCTTTGTTTTTACTTGATCAGATTATTGGTCGAGCATTTCACAAAACTTCAATTCTTAAATCATCATTTGAGACTTTTAAAAGTCGAAACAAAACCCGTATTCTTGAGTAACTCATGAAACAACACAACAACTAAAGTAAATTGACAATTTCTTATTAGGTCAATGAATAAAAAATAAAGAAATAACATACAAAAAAGTTGATGATATATTAGATAAATTTTATAAAACAATCTCTGACCAGTATAAATATACTTGGCAAAAAGATGGACAAAAAAAGTTTAAAGAGCTATTTCCGAAAAAGAAAACTAACAATCTAATTAATTAAATCAAGGCAAAACAAGGAGAAAAAAAATGACTGCATAATTACTCATGAATTGAATTTCTTTTAGTTTTCTTCACTTTTCATTTGTTTGCATTCTAACTTTAAGTTTCTGTTTGTTGTCTTAATTTATATATTTTTTTATAATTATTCATTTTAAATGTTGAGCTCTTCGTACAGCTAACTTTCAATAAATTTATGTTATTTGCATTTCAAGGTTGAATTTTCACTTGAACATAAATACAATATCGTCTCTGTCATTTTGCAACGACGGATTCATACGATGTGAATCATTCGATTAAAATCAGACGATGTAAATAAAAGACGCATCAGAATATCACTGAGGGGCGCCGCCGCCGCTTATCAGTCAAAACGGCTTGAAACGGGAATAACCCGTTGAAGGGTACTTCAGTAATTGCAAATGGATCCTTTCAAATCGTGGCCTTACTTCACAGAAAACGAGGAACACCGCCTCCATTCACTTTCCTCACACCTTTTCTCTCCTTTCCCTTTCACCCCCTTCCCTCATCAAAGACCTCGAAAAGAAAAAGGAAAAAAAGAAAACAAATATACCAGGATCCCTCTCCTCTCTCTCTCCCCATCATTTCCAATCCAACTCATCTAACGATTGTACACCTAAAAAATGGCAGCTCGACGAGGAAAGTGGCATCAACCTCCAGCTCAAACCCCTCGAATCCTTAACCTCCCTCGCAGGAGCCGATCAAGTCGAACCAGTCGAACTAAACCCGACCGAAATCTCATCTCTCTCTTTGAACTAGAAAAGCGAGTTCGTGCTGAGTCTGCCCCCGTGTCCCCGCCACGTCACTGTGATGAGGATTCAGGAGAAGAGAAGTGGCGATTCCAGGCGGAGATGCTTCGAGCTGAATGCAACTTCCTCAGAATGGAGCGTGAGGTCGCTGTACGCAAGCTTGATCGACAGCGTGGCCAGATGGAGACTGCTCTGAAATCGGCTGTGGAGACTCTTGTCTCGGTAAGTACCATAATATCACTAACTACATCGTTTCTCTCTATAAAATGAAATTCGAGATAATTTGTGCATTGATACTATAACAGTGCAAGATGCGATGTGTAGTAATTTTGTAATCAAAATTGAATCATTTTGTGTTAATTAATCCATTGGCAAGCGCTTACAGTGATCTGCACTATTCATATAGGGAAGGAAGAAAATTGATTGCACGGACTTGGATGAAGAAATCCAAGATTTAGAAGAGATGCTGGATGAGTTGCAAGTGGAGAAGGAGGGAGGGAGACAGAGCTTTCGGCAGCTCCAGAGATGCCGAGGGAGGAACTTTGACAGACAGGCCTCAACACTTCGTCGGCGATTGAAGAAGATGCCGGTTAGTGAGGAGGTCTCAATCAAGGAAATACGCGAAATTACTCTGCCGGTTATGAACTGGAAGGAGAAGTCACTGCCCGATTATGAGATCGATAAGATTGTTACTGAAACAGATGATCAGGATGAGAATGAACAGATAGCTGATGTATGTAACTATGTATATTTTGATAATATTTTTGTCTTTTGTTACTCAGAAAAGTTTCGTTCTTTATAGTTTTATTCATCTCTCTTCTTTATAATTTTTGTGTTTCTCTATATTTCTTTATTTCTTGATTTGTAATTTCGAAAATGTGAAGGTGGAGGTGCTGAAGAGGAAAATGGAGGGGCTGTCAAATGGGATGGTGGAGAGGATAGTGGAGTACGGATTCATGCCACGCTGGAGGCAAGAACAGGTTTGATTTGAATTTGACCTTTCCCTATCCATTTCTCATTTCTGAGTAAAATTTTGCCTGTCCCCTGCTGGTTTTAAATTATTCAGTATATTTTGGGAGAGAATAACGGCTCACGGCAGTAGGTCTCACGAATTATTTTTATCACCGTCAAAATAGCAACCTCTTGTGTTTATCCTGTAAGATGTCGTTGACCTTTGTACGGTTCGGTCAACGATATGAGGAAACAATAGTTAAGACTTAAGTGGAGGCTGGTAAGCAATTGTCTTCTTCTGAGTTTCCAATTTTGAATTTTAAAATTGGTGTTGAGGTCAGATGTGGGGCCCACCAAGTGCAGAGCAGGGAAGGCGAGCTAGGTCGCTAACGCATGTAGCCGTTAGTTAAAGTGATGCCTGCCTCCGCCTGCCCCATGTCGACGATCTTGTGGGATTTTTTATTTATTGTTTTTTTCCTTTATTCGGGCATGTTTCTCAAGGGGCTTTTATAGGTGCCTGTGCATCTATGTGATCTCCACACTATCAGGGCGGATCCATGTAGTACCAAAGACAGTTATCCTCTTTGAATTTTGAAAAATAATATATTTTGATAATATTTTCGATAATTTATTTTTTTCTAAATTATCTGATTATTTTTATTGAGAAAAAAATATTTAATATTGTTCATAATGAAATAATTATGTAAAAATATCAAAATATAAAATTTCATAGACAAAACTTTTTCATCAACTTGATTATCTATTACTTTGAGTTTTATTTTGTTGTTATTTTAATATATAAAATATTATTATTTTAATAATCTTTTATTAGGTAAGCATATATATTAAATTATTATTTTTTATTTAGTATCCAA
The DNA here is from genome assembly GCA_037127355.1 of Schoenoplectus tabernaemontani. NCBI lineage: Eukaryota > Viridiplantae > Streptophyta > Magnoliopsida > Poales > Cyperaceae > Schoenoplectus > Schoenoplectus tabernaemontani. The sequence continues at coordinate 16,208,358 of CM073743.1, read as the reverse complement.
TTAATTAATGGGTTTAAACCCGATAAATTTAAATCCGATAATTACCCCTGACCAAAATCCTGCATCCGTCCCTGCACACTATCATACTCACTTTAGGTGCAGACCTGAACTCCTGAATTAGCTTATTTATTACTCATTAGACTGTTGTCTGGCATGATAAGAGATCTGAGCAGCTGATAGCCTGATACCGGTCCTATATACATTAATTGCTCCAGTTTATTAGAAGTCACTCGATTCCTTTACTGGTATACAAAAGACCATTTCAAACGAGTTTGGGATGGATGGTTAATCAGGCAAACGATTTTTTTATTTTAATTTAATAGTAATAATGATAATCGAATCTGGAGTTACAGAAATAATAACAATATTAGAGTTCTGTACTTCACGTGAAAGGTAATGATTAGAGAACTCCCTCCTCGCCCTCCAGACCAAAACAAATTAATTATGGAATTAGTACTCATGAATAATTTTCGAGGATTAGAAGAGCACAAAAGGACGGAATAATCTTTTCTTTTCACATTTTTTATAATCAGCGGTTCATTTGAAAAGCTAAGACACCACTTTTGCAAGCACGTGAATTGCACCTGCCTCTGGCATCTAGTGCAACTTATTTTTCGGAAAAGAGCTCTTAGAACTGAAGTGAAAAGGTTTAATAAACAATACTTACTTTCTCAGGGGACAAAGAAATAAATACAAACCGTTTCCTGACAAAACAAGCGCATGCTCCATGCTGGGCCCTCCTTAGAAACTTTGTAGTACTAGGTAGACCCATGGGCTTAGCCCATGTGCAAACACCTTATCAAGACTTGGTACTGCTGGAGGGACCAACAATACTTTTCAGCATTTTTTTTTCTTTTTGGGTATGTTGCAAGATGCACCTAATAACAACACTTGTTGCAACTGGGCCTTTGATTTCTGATACTAGCATCCAGAATGTTTGTTTGGGTTATCTTGAGATGACATTCAGCTGTAGAAATGGTCTTAAATGGATAACTTCATCCGGCTTTAAATGTCATAATATTTTTTTCCTTTTCTTATATAATTCTTGTTTTGTATAAGAAAAGTAATTTAAGGTTTTCATTTTGAAAATAACTTTCCTCTTCTGGAGATGTACCCTACAATATTTGTACTGCATTTATATGTGCTACTAGATTATGTAAGTTACATGTTCTGCTTGTTATCCAGAATTCAGCCTGTCATTAACTCGAGGCATATGATTTTTCAGTCATATGTGATCAAAATTATCACAAAGAAAATTTAATGAAACCAATTTATTTTGGTGTAAATTAGAAATCTTGACATGAACGACTTTCTCTCTGCCTCAGCAGTATATGCATATGCCAATATTGTGACTTAATCATTAATGGCATCACAAATTTAACTAGATTTTTTTTTTCATTTCTGAGGAGAAACCAGAAAACTTATATTGAATGATTTGTTTGATCATATGTGATGTATGATTTGTTTGATCATATAGAATATATTTTTCATGGCAGGGCAAGGTAGAGGAGCATGGAAAAATAGGTGCAGAGAGCAGCGGCAGGTGTGAGTGCAGGGAAATAGTAGGGAAAATAATGGAGCAGGTGAAGGTGGAGTCAGAGCAATGGACTGAGATGCAAGACATGCTGGAGCAAGTGAGACAGGAAATGCTGGAACTGCAATTATCCCGAGACTTGTGGCAACGCCGAGCCATTGCCTCTGACATCAGTGTTCGCTCCCTACATGCCCAAGTATGTACTGAACCTCCCATTGGTTCTCTTGGGAAAACTTCTTTGTTTCCCGTAGACTCCTTGATTTCTTTGACTTCTTCTTCTTCTTCTTTTCTGCTTTATTTTAAAAACAAAAAAGGAAATTATAGGTGAATCGTAGAACTGTTGCAAATGTACTGCAACCTGAACTTATGAAGTGCAATTCGCCAAAAGACCCAGTTTAACACTGTTTGAACTGAATATTAGTATTGTTATGGAGCGGCGCTCAACCATCCCCTTGAAATTTACTGATACATATAGTATATTTTGCCAATTGTTTATTTTCAATTATTGTTAAACTTATCAATTTATATCTGTGATAGGTACTTGAGTGGAAACATAGAACAAGAGTCTCTGAAAATAGTGTGGAAGAGTTGGAGAAGAAGGTTTCAGAGTTGCAAAACAGGTTGCACAGCCTGAAGATTGAGCATCTAGCTCATAAAACCTCCCAAGAAAATATTGAAACAAGCAAATCCAACATCAAATTAAATGGCCAAAGACAAATAATGACATTAGCTGATCATAGGAAGGAGCATGAAAAGCATAACCTTGCTTGCCAATTGAAGAAGGCACCCAGCTACAGAACTAGGCGAATCCCTTTCACCGAAGTAAGCAACTTCTCGAAGCAATAAATTCAGATGCTACAAGTGAGTATCATCTGACAAAAAGAATCATGCTTCATTTCAAATGAAGAAACTTGTCATGTGAAACCATGAGCAATAAAAATGTACCAGTGAATTGGTGAAAGGAATTAATCAGTTTTGTTATGCTTTATTAGTGAGTACTAACTTTCCTGTTCTGTACAAAGAATGATATCTTTTGGTTAATGACTATTCCAGTTCAAGGGTTCAACTTGTCGGTGCTCATTGGAACTTAAACAGTCAGCACTTCCTTCAGTTTTACATTAAAGACATTGACAGATTAGACGAGTAAGAGAAAATAATGATATCAATTAAATTCCATAACATAATTCTTCATTACAGCGTATGTTGCTGGATGAAGATCCAAGCATCTGGGTGCTGAGTTTTATTCGAAATCCTATAGATGGCACTCTTACAACAATCACCATTGTGCCAAAATATGTACAGAATATACAAAAAAAAATATGTATATATATATATATTAGTAAAGTTAAGTAATTCAACTGTAATTAGGTATGGTTGAGCATGGACATCCAGGCACAGTAGGTGCAGACAATCTGCTGAGACATGTATATATACACCGCGAAGGAAAGGCTCATCAAGACCAAGTCCTTCCAGTCACCTTTCTGTTTTGGACTTAGACATTCTCGCAAGCCCTTTACTCTTTCCACTGCATCTTTGTAGAACTTCACGATGGCAGCCCACTGATCTTTGTTCGGTTCGGTTGGTAGGCAGCACAGACAGACTGAGCGTCTTGGCCTTGATGAGGTTGAGATCGGTCGATATGGTGTAGTTCTGGGAAGTATGCCTAGGATAGAAGCCATAGAAAATGGATCAGCAAAAATGTGCAGATAGGATAAGGAGTTGAAGATCAAGGACAAGGAGATTAGGAGAACCGTTCAAGCTACCCTTTCTGTTGTTCTTTTGGCAGTTACTGATAGGTCTTCTCCATTTGTTTCGTAGCGGGAGAGGCCCTTTTTAAGTTTGAATTATGGATTATTTTTACGAATCTATTTCGGAAATTTGGGTTTTCAGCACAGCCCAGATGAGGCAAACTCTACCGAGCCATGGTTTAGCCCGGCCCATGTCTTTGCCATTTTGTGATCAGTGTCGAACTTTCAATTGAGGCGATCCGATTTTAGCAAAAAAGAAAAGATGTTTTTGGATTTAAGTAGAATAATTTATAATTGTTACCTTATATTAATTCCTCCTAGCAAGGTATGTTGCGCGACTGTGTATTTATTCTTTCTTGCATTCTTACTTTTAGAATGGAAATTCGAAATTTTGTACACTTCTAGCACCGCATAGGTTTGAGCAATCTTTTATACAACATAGTTTGGATTTCCCTGTTTTGACGTTTAACCTGGGAATGTTTAATACAAATGAGTAAACGTATGAACGAGATAGGTATTTGTGAGTATAGGACTTTCTCTTTTCCAGGGAGGCCACCAGTTCTTAGTGCCATACCTTGTTATGTAACGTGCTATATCGCCCAAGAGTAAGAGATGACAGGTGTCGGCAACGTACTTACACAATGGAAAGTGTTCGAACGTTGCAATATATAATCATATTATAATTTTGATGGTACCATATAAATAATGGTATTTGATTTTTTAATATAATAAAATTTGAAGAATAATCTTCGCAAATATGTATAATAATTTGAATCTTGCAAACTGATTTTGTAAATAGTAAAAAGATTTTTGATAATCGTGTCCCATCTAATATCAATGGTTATGAAACATTCGTATGCCCCCACTGAGGACGATTTTGTGATTTCTGATTTTCAGCTAATGCTAAAAAAGAATCTAATCAAATTTGTTCTTTTTGTTGCATCCTTCTGCATTTTGGGGACGCACTGCATTAAAACATAATGCATTATTATTGTATTATAAAAAATAAACTTGCACATATTAAGTTTTAAATGTTTTTTTTTCAGAACTTGAAGCTACATCACTTTGTAGAGAAGTAATATCTATTAACGTAATCCATTCTTACTCCTAAAAGTTCGCAAGATGTATCGTTATTAACATAGTACATGATATATATTTGATCTTTGTATAACATAGTATTTTTTGTTCAGTATTTATTATTATCGAATCTTATAAATTTAAATATCTTTAGAGCAACTCCACTTTTAATTGATTTCACATATAAATTTTTGTTCAGTGGTGATTCATAATACAGCAGAGGAGAGTTTTTCCTTTTGAAAGTTCAATCCATTATTTAGTTTAAGGTGTGTTTGGATGATGGAAGGATTAGTACAAGAATAGTGTCTTTTGGGCTAATAGTTGAGAATAATATGAGATTAATGATATTTCAAAAAACATGAGAAGAGTGCTAAGCTTTACTATTTCGGATTAGTAAAATATTATTTGGATAGTAACTTAAGAATATTGATGGAGGAAATGAATAAAATAATGAATTATTATTTTTTGTTTAATATTAATGATTATTATTTTATTTATTATTATTAATGATTATTATTTTACTTACTATTGTGCATTATTATTTTTTATTAATATTACTTTTTATTATTACTACTATTTTATTTAATTACTTTGTATTATTATTAATTTATTCATTATCTATGATTTTCCTCTTTTGTGATCTTGAGTTGTGGCTAGCAGATATACCGTCTTTCTTTTAATAATAAACTAAAATTAAAGATATAAAATCAACATTTATTAATAAAAACCCCATTTTATGTAAAATATCAGTTTATTTCACTATTTTAGTACTACTAAACATGAAAGTACCAGTACACCCTGTCGGTACCAATAAATAAGAGTTCAACAATCAAAACAAACAAAACCGGTAACAATACATATCGGCTTGATTATTATTTTGTTTACTATCAGCTCTTGTCAAAATTATCACTGTCCATCTGATAATTGGAACCAAAATATCTGATCTCCACCAATTTCGCTTTACCTATCGTTGGTTCTGACTAGATCCCTGGACATGAGATGATGTTGTCTCTTTTGAATGCCTGCATACTATCTTTCCGGTATTATGACCTGTACCAGTAACCAGTATTGCACCTGCGTCACCTGCAACTTCACCACCTGTACCAGTGACATGCCATCATGAAGAAAACCTCCGCCGGACCCACTTGTCATAGTAATTCTGACTGGTACGATTAAGTGTGAAGTTACCTTTCGGTACCACTAGCACTATTTAAGTGCTGTCGTGATACATCAAAATTGAAATTCTAGCTTGTCAATTTCAAAAATTGTAATCTCAAAATTACTAGTGGAAGAATCGGAAGCCCCCAGGATGGTATCCACATCACCACCAATGTCATGATTAACTAAAACAAAAGGTAATTACAATAAATTAACAAATGAGCAGTATAGGAATGACCACATCCTCTTCAAGGAGCTTGACAATTGGATCCATCTGGATAGATATGTGGACCCCCACAGGAAATAGCAGTGCTTAGCCAATCTGAAAACAATAAATAATCTCTATTACAGGGAAAACAAAATTAAAAATGTGAAACGAAGTAACTGACTGAGAAGGAACGGAGCAAGGGGAAGGGCAACAAGAGGTCACCGCAGCTAGCACTCCACACGCAACATTATTCCCATCACGGCCTTGACGATTTTCTAGCCGCCGCCGTCGTCTTCGCACGTCGACAACCCTTCAAGACAGATCTCGATCTAGTGCTTAATCAACGGAGAAGACGGAACTGCAGTTGGTTTCGTCAATTTTGTCGGAAATCTGAGATTAGAGGTGCGCAGGTGAGTTTGTTGTGGGGATATCATGTGCGCTAAATCAACATTTTGATGATTTAGCGGAGTAGCGCTGCTCGATTACTACTCTAAATTGTTCTTTTATGTTTGAATGATTTCACTGTACAGACTAATGCTGCTATTTTGAGAATAACACTAACTTCATGCATCCAAAGTTCCAAACACACCCAAAGTTTGGTAAACGACGCTTCAATGTGCTGTGGCCGAAACATGATAGGGATTTGGTAACAGTTTGTCCGACAAGATCCGTATGGTGGCACGTGTAGCAGATGATACATATGGGTCGCCAACAGGGATGTTTAATTAAACTTAAAAGAATGTAAAACACGAAACATATGGATTTGTCCATGCAATTTTAGTTCAATCTTCAAATTATATAAAAAAATTCGAATAAAATTAAATATCCGTAACTTGATATAAATTTTCATTTTAATTCCAAATTCTGCCTAACAAAAATCCGCTGAATTTTTGTCCCGCGTACTTTTTTAAGATAAAATAAGGATTCAAGTCGGCATTTAAATATGGGAAGCGATCACTTGGCAATGGTTACCTTAACAATCTTGACAATGAGTTTTCATATAAATTCAAAAAATCTTAAAAATAGAATTTTTTTATAGATATGTCCCTTTACTATTAAATAATAATAAAATTATATAAAATTTAAATCACCATTAAATTAATTAGAGAAATATATTTATGAGATTTTTTTCTATTTTTATTTTTTTATATTTATTTGAAAATTCATTATCAAGATTATCAAGGGATCATTCCGTTTAAATATTTATAAATTTATAAATAGTTGCCCGGTGTACGTTGAATGAATTATTTTTTTTTAAATTTTCCTTTTCTACCTGTATGCTCTAATATGATTCCAAAACCTCAGAGAAGCAACAATGTCTAACTTTTTTTATCTTTTGGTCATAATCATCTCGCTTCAGAAACTTTTCGAGAAATTATATAGACTGAGTGTTCATTGAGTTTCGCCCTGAAAAATATATATAAATAATTAAATATTTAAGATAAAAAAATTATAAAATAATTTTTGTTAGAAATTTTTTAAATATAAATATATTTCTTCACCATATTAAAAATATATTTAATGATAAATATTATAATTAGTTATTCAAATAATTTTAGTATTATAAGAATGTAAAGAGTTGTATTATTTAGTATTTAAATTGTATTTTAGAGACAACATATCATCTTTTTAAATGAAGAAAAAAATAATGATATTTGATTAAGATTAAAAAAGAGAGAGAAATAAAATTAATCACAAATATTATGATGTGACATAACTAAAAAAACTAACATTCTTTCTGAATATATAATATACCTATATAAATCTTGAATGTGATTTACTGAAGTTGGAAATAGTACACAAATTTGTACCTACGAGTTTCTCACTTTGTTATGTACAAATTTCTAGAACTCTCTAGCACAAATATGCACCCTTAATTTACTATGAGATTCTCAGCTTTGTTATGTTCAAATTTCTAAAGCTCTCTAGTATGTTAGTTATTTCTGCTATAAAAATTGATATAAATCACATGGAGTTAGCAACGCCTCAATATATATATATATAATATAAAAACTTTATAACGTCATATTATTCTCATGGATGTGGGCGGACCCGGGGTATTATTTTAATATATAAAATGTTATTATTTAATAAAAAAATTATTAGTTAAGTATATATATTAAATTATTATATTTTTTTTATTTAGTACCCAATTAGTTAATGAATTTAAATCCGATAAGCCATTACAATCCGATAATTACCCTCCCTAATCAAAATCCTAGATCCACCACTGCTCATGGAAGAGTTCTTTAAAAGTATAGTGAGTTATCAAATCCACCAGAAATGGAGGTTAATAATCGGATTCAATTTATTCTTAGATTTAGAGAAAGTTTTTGGTAGTTTTGATTGATGATTAAGAATTATTAAATGCTATAATTAAAATAAAATAGTAAATAAAGAAGTATTTTTGGTGCTTTAATTCAAGTGAATAAAGGTTTTTAGGATTTTGATAACTTTTCTATTTATAAAGCACACTTTCATATGTGAGTGTTTTATACAGATTTTCCGTTTTCACGGCCAACTGAATAGAGCATGTGTGGTCCACATGCTTTTTAGATAAATCAACGGTGGCTTGACGGATCAAGTTTTTACCGTCCGTGAAGAATTTGGTTGAGTTCTGATAGTGCCTAATAGATATAAAATGATATTTTAACGCTTATTATAACTCTCCTTAGTCCTCTTAAGGTCAATAAATTATAACATTTGCATGTTGATCTAATTCCTTAAGTTTTAGTGTTGACTTTTTAAAATGTGCTTAATCTAAGCGAGGTTTCACCTTTCTGATATCACTTAGTCTATCATTTTGGCTTTATAACTCATCTTGTGATTCTAATAAAGTTGGTACAATTGAATTTAGCTTAAACAACCTACACTAGATATGTCCACTATCCATAGATTATCCAAATTAATCAAACAATTCGATCAAAACAGCTTAATAATGTACAATAGGTAGAATCACAGAAAAATAATCAAATATCATCATAGTCAAATATCAAGTTTCAAGTCATCATAGCCCTAAAAATTGATAGATCTAGCCGATCATGGCTAAATCACACAAAGGCAAAGATAAAGAGTATCAAAAATATTATAGCAACGGTACAAAATAACAATTCAAATAAGTGATACATCAATAAAAGGGGAGTTATTCTACTATTCCAGTCTTCTAACTTTTTTATTTTTAATAATATTTCTATTTTCAAATCTATCATCTAACTATTTTATCTTCCAACTTCTTATTTTCAGCAATATTTATATTTTTGATAAGTTTTTATATTTCATGATCAGGTAGAAACACCTTGGTAACTAAGTATGAATACCTCATTGATTAGATTTGAACACTGCTCATTTCAAGTATGAACATCCATATTAGTATTTTCATGTTTCTCGGATGAGGGATTAGATGCATAGAATGTAGGACGACATCATTATTAAGAATAGTTTTTAGTTTGCTCGAGATGTTCATATATGTTATCATGGTTATTTGTGCTGAAAATGAAATATGTTCATAATTATTTATTAAAAATCTTGACAATGAATTTCAAATGAATTTATTAAAAATAATATAATAGAATTTTTTTGCAAAACATATTCTTAAAATTATTGATTGATTGTCTTTCAAATTCGATATAATTTGTGTGTTATTTGATATTCTATCAAAGATCATCCATCAAATTTATGATAATTATAATGGTCTAAATTTAATAAATTTTGATAAAATATCAAGTGATCCTCAAATTGCATGAAACTAAAAGCTACAAGTTTAAGAATATGTTTGTAAAAGTTCTTCAATTTTGTGATCTTTTATTATTTTATTTTAAATTGGTTGTCAAATTTATTAAAATGAGTAGGTGTTATATGATCCCTACTCTCATTGTAATGGGATCACACAACAATAGTTTATTTTAACAAACTTCAAAAATAAAGTATTAATTTTATGTTCAATATTCATTTTTAAAAAAATATAAAAACAAAAAAAAATTGCATATAATAATATGAGTGGATCGGTTTTTACATACACTAGCATGGTCCGAAAAAAATTTCAGACAAAGTATGATGGTCCGAAAAAAAATTTCATACCATCTTTTTTAAAAGCTGGTATGTAATACTATTATGGACTAGTTCCTTTTAAAGTTGGTTTGTAATGTTATTATGGATTATGTTTGATTTTTTTAGGCTATAATTCTATTATGATCCATTTTTTTTACTATAGAGCCGTTATTCTAAATTTTTATCTCAGACTAGTAAAATTAGGGTTTCCACCCAATAAAACCCTCATTTATCATTTTCTTCCTCCTTTAGCCATTATTCTTGAATTTTCTTTCTCTCTCATAGCCGTAGTATTTTTAGAGTTTTTTCAGATTCAACATCATGAATGCTCTACTAATCAACTTTTACTATGGAGGTGAGATTCTGAATAAACCAACGGATGTCAATTATACCATTGGTGTGTCTTTCATAATATCTATCTCTGATAACATCAGCTTTGGAAACTTAAGGAAGCATGTTCATACTGGTTTCGGTTTGCTCCCTAGCTAGTACAAGCTGACTATCAAAGCACAAATCAACACGGCTCAACTAGGTTCAGGTGTTTATTATCATAGTTTATTTTATGTTTATTTGGAGGATATATGAAGAATGATCAAAATATTCGCAACTCCAGTTATGGGGTTCCGCATAATGAAATTAGTTGTTAAGTCTGAACCAGTCTTAGATGCCACTGGTTACGACCCATGTCAAAATAGTACTTCTTATAGTAACAACCCAATCTCAGGTGATGTCCCAGCTCAGAGCAACTCACAAATTGTCCAAAATCAAGATGATGAAAATTAACCATGACATCTAATATCACGGATGTTGCGGATGGGGTAAATATGGAGGGATAAATATGAAGAAAATAGATAAAGATATTGATGTTGAAAATGTGATACATGAATGATGACAGTCAATTCTATTAATTAATTGAGAAATGAGGCACCCGTGATCCAGTTCAATGATGGATCCATTTCAGCACACATATTATGGCCATGCTACTAGAAGGAATCATTGTTAAATGATTTTTAGAATTATTGCGGACCTCATAAAATCTCATTTACATGATATCTTGGATATAACCATATCATACTCAAAGGGTTTAGTGAAATAAAAATTTCCCATCATGGATGTGTCATACAATAAGTTATGGAGTAGAGAGAACTTGCAATTACAGATCTTTTTGGGAGTTGGGAGAACTTCCAACCCCTGTATCATAATCTGAACTAGCTGTACTAAAAATAAAATCACTGAAGCCGAGTTACATAAAAGAAAGGTGGACATAATATCTGGATGACGAACTCAATCGGTGGGACATAATGATGACTAATGGCTTAGAGTCGTTGAATAATATCTTCATAATTGCTCGATAACTCCTGATTTATGCTCTAGTGGAGAAAATATTCTACAAATATGTTGAATAGTTCATACAAAGGAGAGGAGTTGGAGCAAAATGGCAAGATCAAAGGTCGAGAATACACTGATGAAATAGCAGAATTGATAAAGTATTATTAAAATAAGGGGAGAACATATAATGTGATACCGCTAACTTAGGGTATCAAAAATTATGATGCATACAACATAATGGTATTCTTGAGGTGATAAATTATTCATTTTATTACATATATTTATCAATATTTAAATTTATAATTTTTACACATTTGTGCTCATTCTAGGGACTCGGGGGTGAGAAAGTGTGAGATCCATTTGATTGGAGAAGGGCAAACCAAATGTTAGTGTCAGAAATTATAACTAATCGGTCTTTCTTGTAATCATGTACTAATTATATATTCATTCAGAATGCTTGATCCAAGAGAGTACATCAATCCATATTATATATTAGAATCATTCATCAACACCTTGTCTGGTGTCTTCAATAAGTATGAAAACCCATGAGATTGGCAGATGTAGCACAATGCAACTATCCGACTAGATTCAACAAAAATCAATAAGGATAGAAAGAGAAAGATAATAATTCCAATGGTAACGGATGAAATAGAAGATCATATTAGTAGATTTTCGAGCCGGGGAAGAGAGCAATCAAGGAAGAGATTATTTATTAATTATGTTTAAGTAGTTGATCAATAAATTTTGTTTAATTTTTATGTTTGTATGAACATCATGTTTAATTTCTATATTTGTATGAATTTTTCATGTTTAATTTCTATATTTGTATGAACTTTTCATGTTTAATTTTCAATGGTAATTGGTTTTCTTTATTTAATGTGATAATATTATAATTATTTAATTTACTTATAAATAAAATTAGTGTGATAACATAAAAAATAAATGTTTGAATAATAATTATCTACCTAAAAAATTAATTGGAATAGAACTGAAAAAAATTGAACCTGAATAGGATTACAGATCGGAATAGAATTATAGTCGTAAAAAAACATAACCCATAATAGTATTATAGACCAGATTTAAATAAAAAATCTGATCAAAAAAGAATTCTGGATCACACTAGTGCATGTAAAAATTGCTCCACTCAAACTACTATATACAATTTTTTTCATTTTTTTGTTTTTAAAAAATTATTCAATATTACTTAATTTGTATAATATAAGGATATTTAATATATATGTTTTACCCTCTATCAACTGAATTCAAAATTTTATAACCACAAATTAAAATGATTATCATTCAATGATAGTTTTTTTTAAGATGAGAATCTAAGTGTAGACATCTAAAATTAACAATTTGGATGACTCCTCCAAAAAATTTAATTTACACTCTTAGGTATGTTATTTTACTCAAGCTAGTCTTGAAATTTTTTTCAAACTCCATGATATCATCCATCATAACGCTCGCATATCTTTGGACAAACATTTCACATATAAATAACATGTCTTGATAAATATGTGTGTCGTTTTAAAAAAATCAAGAAAATTATAACACATATGTTATCTTTTGAGCAAGAACATACAAACATATTGACTAATTATATTCATGGACCCAAAAAAGAATATATTTTTTTACCACAAGTGAATATATTTAAAAATCACCAATATATTTGCACCATAATTAAGTGATAATTTCTATGAAAATATTTTTATCGCTATAATTTTTAAATATTAATGCTCACTTTAAAATTAAAATATAACTAATTTTAATTAATAAAAATTGATCTTGATTACTTTTATAAAATTAAAAGGGGTGTTTTAAAGTCAATATAAGTATATGATCATATATTTTAATCATTGTATTAATTTTAACAACTTACATGTACATATGATCCCATATTTTGGGCAAATAAAAACTTAATCAAGGGAATATATTTTTATTACCACATGTTACACTAAACATCTTCATTGATTTGTCGATTTACAAAACAACCTTGAATTTTACAATCTGCCTTGTTTGAGTTTTGTGCAGGGATTAAAATACAAATGGATTAGTGCACAAGAATCAAAACTAATGATGAGATACAATAGCTTAATCAAGACTGAATTAGACATAAGTTTAGTTAGACTTAAACTGGGTTGAATTGATTAAGATAAATTGAGCTTAAACAACAAAAAAAATATTTCTGCCTAGTGAATCATTATAACGGTATGGTAATCGTTATAACGGTTCATCTCAATACTCAAAAATATTCTAAAACGGAAAAGTTCTCATAAAAATCAAAGCGTATCGTTATGTAATGATTCAGTAATCATTACAACGATTTATGAAACGTATAATGATTCATTGAATCGTTATAACATTTCAGCTCAATCATATCCAACGGCTATTCTTTCTAAGCCGTTATAATGATTTCTAAATCATTATAACAATTCAGGCCGAAATTAGTTTTTTCAGCTATTTTAGAAGATCTATTTTAAAATGATCACCTCTCTCACTTTAAAAAAAATCTGATCCATCTAGCTAAAATCATTACTCCAAAGAGCTTACTAGCCATATACAAAGTGAGAGAGATAATTCAAGAGATATAAACACTCAATTAGCCAAATTTTATTTAAGCTCAATCTAGCTTCTCTCTATTCTTCCAACTTGATCCTTCGTGATCTTCTTGCAATATATTTCTTGAGTTGTAGTGCTCACCTTTCTTGAGTCGTAGTGCTCATCTTTTTATTGAGTGTGTTGTCACTCACTTATTATTTTGAGTGTATTGTCACTCATATTTTTGAGTGTGTTGTCACTCTTATTACCGATAGGTTTGGCAACCCATTTTTGTGTAAGGGATCAAGTTCTACAAGTGTAAAACTATTTTTTTAGTGTTTCGGCTCAACCTTAATTGTTTGAGGTTGAAAGTCCCGGAGACGTAGGCATTTTTAAGTCGAACTCTGTTACATCTTGTGTTCTTGTTTGATCTTTTTCTTTTTTTTCTCACATTTCTTTGATTGTTATATTCTTGTGAGAATTGAATCGAATTGAATTGTATTCCGCTGCCATTACACTTGAACACTAAGTCCCAAATCGGTTTATATATTTCTACCTTAGGTTCTTTATATTCTTGCACTATTTTGACATTTAATACCACCATCCTAGGTCTATCAAAGTGGTATTAGAGTAGGAGCTTAGTTTTAATTACTTTATTTGTGGTATTTTTAGTCCAAGATGATTTCTTTGATGCATGTAAAAGAACCCCTAACTCTAGGTCTTAATTGTAAAAATTTCAATTTTTAGAAAAAATATATGGTGAACTATCTCAACATACTAGACATTTGGGATGTTGTCCAACATGGTTATATACCACATTATGATCCTAGCAACCTCATATTGACATATTAGGTCAAAGAACTGAAATCTCAAAATGATTATGTCATCAATATTATTTTAAATTCGGTTAGTGAAAAAATTGCTATATTATTTGGTGCTATTAAAATTACTAGTGAAATGTGGGAGACCCTATTGAATAGATTTGAGGGCAACTCTCAAATGAAAAGAACAAAACTAATGGGTATAGAATCCGAATTTGAAAATTTTTGTATACAAGAAGGAGAGTCAATTGAGAATATGTATTAAAGATTAATGTATATTCTAAATGAATTTGATGAAGCTGGAGAATCTTTATCTAACTTTAAGATTGTAGGTAAAATTTTTAGGGCAATGATGAAAAGATAAATGATGGGAGAGCATGATAAGCACATGAAGAACTCACACATGAAGAAATATTCACTCGTCTTCTATGTTTTGAGGAGAAGCTACGATAAAATGAAGAACTCACACCAAAGCTCAAAGAAACCACACTTCAAGCTCAAAAGTCTTCATCGCGCTATTATTCGAGCATGACATCATCTAGCTCATCTTCTATGAACGATCAAATCATCACGAAGATGTTTGAAAGAATGCTAAATCTAAAGAAGGAGCACAATAAAGAGCGAGATGAGAAATGAATGACGTGCATATGATTCTCATGCCATAAGGAATGTCACACAACACACGATTGTTCCTTGGTCTTCTCACATAAGAAGAAGCGAAACTTTGAGAGAATTGGTGTTATGCTAGCTACAAGCAACCATGTTGAGAGAAAGAATGATGAAAAAAATTCACTCAACCTTGCCCTAATTGTGGAAGTAGAGGAGAATTCACTCGTGGTGGATGTTGATGAGATTGTAGCAAGAAATAATATCACAAACTTGTACATATTGGAGATTCTACACGACATTGTCATATCCAAGAATATGAAGATGGGCTCATTTGCACCTAAGGTACAATTTTCTCAAGAATTTCAATTGCACAATCAAGTAGTACATTGCACTACATCCATTTGGGATGATAATAATGATGATTTTGTTGAGAATGATGAATTTTATGTTGAAAATATAAATAATTTGGATGATGAGACTGAAATTAAATTTTTTTTAT
The DNA here is from genome assembly GCA_037127355.1 of Schoenoplectus tabernaemontani. NCBI lineage: Eukaryota > Viridiplantae > Streptophyta > Magnoliopsida > Poales > Cyperaceae > Schoenoplectus > Schoenoplectus tabernaemontani. The sequence goes on along the minus strand of CM073743.1, from coordinate 16,192,790 downwards.
CTAGTTTAGAGAGTCTTATTCATGATTTATTCTCTCAAAAAGAGATAATTGAGAGATTTGAAAATAGAATTTCCATATCCAAGAATATGAAGATGGACTCAATTACACCTAAGGTATAATTTTCTCAAGAATTTCAATTGCACAATCAAGTAGTACCTTACACTACATCCACTTGGGATGATAGTGATGATGATTTTGTTGAGAATAATAAATTTTGTGTTAAAAATGTAAATAATTTGGATGATGAGGCTGAAATTGAATCTTTTTTTATCTAGTTTAGAGAGTCTTATTCATAATTCATTCTCTCAAAAAAAAGATAATTGAGAGACTTGAAAATAATTTTTCCGAGTTTGAGTTAAAGGTTCAATCTTATGAGTCTAAATTATAAAATCTGAAAAAGAATTATCAAATGCACTTAGGTGAAGTTGTAATATTAAAAGTAAAAGTGTAAACTTTAGAAATTGAAAATAGAGCACTAAAGTCCTCATGTACTTCAACAAGTATCACTTCAATGGATTTAGACAAGCCTATAGTCAAAGGCCTAGCAACACGTCGGGTCTTGGATATAAGAAATCTTTTAAGACTTCAAATTGCCCTAAATTAAAAGAGAAATAAGGTCAATGGTCAAATGCAAAAATTATGAAACATAGTAATGCAAAATCTTTCAATAAGAAACACAATTATGTATTTCAATATAAGCAATTTGATAAAAAGATTAACAAATGACAAAAATTTTTTGAAAGCAACAATGCTACATTTTTTAATCCTAATTGATCAAATAAATTATAATTTAAAGGACCCGATTGATGGTTTTATGAGTTTAAAAAATAAAAATAATTTTCAAACCAAAACTCAAAGATATGAGCATAAACGGGTTATTTCTCAAAAATATAAAAATATTTCTAAAGAAAAACCCAAGAATAAAGCTCAAGGATTAAAAGAAAACTATCAAAATACTTTTGTTAAAGGTAGTAAGAAATCTCAAACATATATATTTTATAATTATTATTATCATATTGGTCATATCTCACTTGATTATAAACTTAGAAAGAAAAATAATATCATAAATGTTATTTGAGTTCCTAAGATTGAAAATTAGAGACCTCAATGCTTAATCTTCCATTCAAACCATATATGCAACATATTTAGGGGGGTTAGCTAATTTTTTTTTTAATGAATTATATTTTTTTATTATTTTAAAATTATTTTAAAATTCTTTATCTTATACACGGTGCATACATTAAGGGGAGCAATCAATTTAGGGGGGGAGCTAAATTGAAATAAATTCTTTATTCGCGTCATTTTGCCCGATTTCCAAAAAAGGGGGAGAAGTTTTTGGGTGAAATTCACATATCATATGTTATATCTATGTACCCATGTATATTTTGTAAATCGACAAAAGGAGGAGATTGTTACACTAAACATCTTCTTTGATTTGTCGATTTACAAAATAACCTTGAATTTTATAATTTATCTTGTTTGAGTTTGTGCGCAGGATTAAAATGCAAATGGATTAATGCACAAGAACCAAGACTAATGATGGGATATAAGAGCTTAATCAAGGTGAATTAGGCTTAGCTTTAGTTAGACTTAAACTAGGTTGAATTGGTTAAGATAAATTGAGCTTAAACAACAAAAAAAATATTTCTACCCAGTGAATCATTATAATGGTTTGGTAATCGTTATAACGGTTCATCTCAAATACTAAAAAATATTCTACGATAGAAAAGTTCTCATAGAAACCAGAGCGTATCATTATGTAACGATTCAGTAATCATTACAACGATCTATGAAACATATAATTATTCACGGAATCGTTATAACGTTTCAGTTCAATCAGATCCAACGGCTATTCTTTCTAAGCCGTTGTAATGATTTATAAATCGTTATAACGGTTCAGGCCGAAAATAGTTTCTTCAGCTATTTTGGAAGATCTATTTTAAAATGATCACCTCTCATACTTTTAAAAAATTGATCCATCTAGCTAAAATCATTACTCCAAAGAGCTTACTAGCCATATACAAAGTGTGAGAGAGAATTCAAGAGATAGAAACACTTAATTAGCCAAATTCTTGTTTAACCTCAATCTAGCTTCTCTCTATTCTTCCAACTTGATTCTTCGTGATCTTCTTGTAATCTATTTCTTGAGCTGTAGTGTTTCACCTTTTTTGAGCTGTAGTGCTCATATTTTTTTTGAGTGTGTTGTCACTCACTTTTTGTTTTGAGTGTGTTGTCACTCTTGTTACCGATAGACTTGGTAGCCCATTTTTGTGTAAGGGACCAAGTTCTACAAGTGTAAAACTATTTTTTTAGTGTTTAGACTCAACCTTAATTGTTTGAGGTTGAGAGTCCCGGAGACGTAGGCATTTTTAAGCCGAACTCCGTTACATCTTGTGTTCTTGTTTGATCTTTTTCTTTTCTTTTCTCATATTTCTTTGATTGCTATATTCTTGTGAGAATTAAATCGAATTGAATTGTATTACATTACCATTACACTTGAACACTAAGCCCCAAATCGGTTTATATATTTCTACCTTAGGTTCTTTATATTCTTGCACTATTTTAACCTTTAATACCACCATCCTAGATCTATCATCACACAAAATAATTATTTTTTAACATAATATATTTTTATTGCCCCCATTAAATAAGTATTTTCTTAAGAGAATATATTTTTTTACCCAATCAAATAGTTAATCATTTCTAATTTTGACCATATGTTAAACATAAATATATTTTAATGTGCATAATCATAGTTATTAAACCAAGATGATTTAGCAAAATAGTAAGTGTAAGCTTCTCCTTCTTAAGAAAAATATATATTCTTCTTACCTCACATAACAGGTACTTTTTCAAGAGAATATATTCTTATCACCCCATAAAATAATTATGTATATACTAAAATATTTAAAGTAATTGTATTACTATGATGATTAATCAAACTAAGGTGATTTGTTAAAAATAAACAACGCAAGTCTTTTTCTCTTAAGACAAAAGAATATATTCTTCTTACCCCACAAATATACTTCTTGTACTAAAATTTAACCGAATTATATAAGATAAATGCATAATCATGGTAAATAATTAAGCTAAGATTTTATAATAAATTGTAAGATTCATCCATATCATGCATGTATTACCTTAAAGTAATATGTATATTTTAGAATTAATAATATATTAAATAAAATAAATTATCATGAGTAATATAAATTTTGAGTACTATTAAAAAAGAATATTTTTGTATGCTTATACTTATGCTAAAATTAATATGAACACATGATTTATAAATAAAAATGAGTTCACTTACTTCTTCTAAAATTTTAGTAAGTCTTTAAATAAAAAACTTTAGTAAGTGTCCAAATAAAAATAAATTTTTAATAAGTCTTTAAAAATATATTTATTAAACATTTGTAACTATATGTACTTATACTTGCATCTCATCTCATGCGCATATACATCATTTTTAATCATATTTCATGGTGAATTTTCTTATTATTCTATGAAAACTATAAAAAAATTAATCTAAATTACTTTGATAAAATTTCTAATAATTTGTTATTAATAATAATTATTTTAATCAGTGAATATGCTTATAGTAAAATTTTCTTAACTCTCATGTCATGGTAAGTATTTATCAAATAAATATGGTAAAAATTCTTAATTAATCATCTCATGATAAAAAAAAATTGCTCAAATTAAGTTGGTACAAATATGTTCTCTCATGACAAAATTTCTTAATTATTAATCAACTCATGGTAATATTTGATCAAATTAAGAATTTAAGATGGTACAAAGTACCCTTAAATTAAGGAAATATGTTATCTAATGGTAAAAAAATTGGTCAAATTTTTTAAGTTACTTGTCATCTCATGGTAAAGAATCTTAATCAAATTAACAAGTACAAAGTACCCTTAAATAATTTAAGAAGACATAAAGCCCCACAATCATAATGATTATTCCTTTTTCCAACTATAAAAATCCTTTTAATGCATCATTTCATTTTCATAGCTAGTTTGTGTAGAAAAAAATACAAAAGAGTGCATTAGTCATCAAGGAGTTTAAAATATATACAAGTTTTGATCAATATTGATTTCTAAAAAAAATGAGTGAACCATAGAAGGATAAGATGTAGCAAAGCTTCCTTGTTGACGTTGAAATTTTATCAACCCTTCGGTAATGACCGCTTTTCAATTAAAATTCAATCATCCAAGTCGGTAAGTCATTTCTTCCCAAATGTCAGAATGATGCTCAGTGCATGAGGCTTTCTCCGACTAGCCAACATTTTATCATAATTCTAAAACTCTTTATCACTTTCTTTTTCTTTTTCTTTCTATTTATTATCTTTGTAATTTTATTCAAAAAATTCTTAATTTATGTTTTATTTTTATTATTATGTTATTTTATCTAAGGCCAAACTAGTATATACTAATTAAATCAGGTGAGTGAGGTGTTTATCACCTTTCACATACATAACCAATGCATGAATCCAACTTATCCAAGGGTTCAAATAAAAATATTTATTGTATATTTTTTTTGATAAAAATCGGGTGGCGACTCCATAAAAAAACACAAAATCACAAACCATCGGTCGGGTCCTGAGTCATTTTAGCGGGTAGCTACACTAAATTGTTGAATTTTTTAAATGTCTATAAAGAATCATCCAATGATAGTTAAACTTGCATGAAATACAATTGGTAAATTATATGTCCAATAATTTATATATATTGTTTTAGGTAACAGTATTATTTCATTTATTTTCTTGAAAATTAATTATCAGATTGTAAAGTAATTACTGCTCCGCATACATATACAATCAATGTTATTAAAATTTATCGATTGAGCCCCAGAATTCTCAAAATTCTCATTCAATGCCAAGTTTTACAATTTGTTTTGTTAGAGCGTCTAACCACCTCTCCTAATATCTGGGCCAAGACCTACCACAGTTTACATTCTATTTTAGCAAAAGAATACATATATAAGGAATAATATATTTTAATTTTAAGTATGCGTAATTTGTTGTTTTAAATTTTTTGTCCATTTGAAATACATGGCTGACGCCTGACTTAATGATCAAACATTTGAGTTGTTTTCGAAGGGGCGGTTTAAAGCCCCTTTAGATGCTTTTCTTTATTTTAAAAAGATTAAAGTGAATACTTATTTATTTATGTAAAAAAAAAATCATTTCCAGCACTATGTATATTCTTATTATAAAAAGTAAAATACCTTTCATGACCAATCAATAGATTTAAAATAAATGTTAATTTTGCTTTATTTTGGAAATTTATAATCATAATTCTAAAAATTATTAAATTTGACATGTACTTTATTTGATAAATAATATTAAATTTTATCAGATATCGTGATTACGAAATCATCAGACTATTAATAGCAGAGACTCATTAGCCAACATAGAAAAATTTGTAGTACCGGGGGACACGGGTCTACAGCAGTCCTCACCAAGTCACTCGGTCCCCAGATAAATCTGTGTTTTAATTTTGGTGCGCGATAGTGATAACCTTCAATGGTCGACTTAAAAAACCAGGGGTTAGTAGAAGGCATGACGACAATAGTCCGCAGAATTGAACCTTTTTTCTTAAATTTGCAAAGAAAAGAATACAAGAAAAGGACGACCAGAGTAATCGCATGGTGTCACTGTTGTCTGATACGCATGCCGGCCGGGTCAAAAAGGTCAAAATTCGATGCTCCCTATGCGTCAATCCCCTCTGGCACCCCAGTCAAAAGGAACTTCCCCATCTACCCAAACCTCAGACCGGTACCAACTGCATACAGCGCAAAGCTATCTCCCACCGTTCAGTCGTCGCCAAGTCAAAGTTTGGGGGTGTTTTTCCTTACGTGCCTTAATTGTAGAAGATCGGTTTGATGTTGGCTGTTTGGCTCGTTGTATTCAGTGGAGAAAGCGTCAGCGCGCCCTGAGGCGCGCCACCTCCCCCGCACATGCTCGCAAGGGTGAAGCCGAAATAAATAAGAAAATATAAGCGGTACGATCTCGATCGGACAGGGGAGAATTGCTTGGGCCGGATTGTATGAGGCCCAATTAAATACGCACAAGTAACCCTTCGACCAGCATTAATTGATAGGCGTTGACTGGGACAGCAAGGAGAGAAGGTAGCGAAGCGACTCTTTGCAAACCCCGCTTCGCACGCATTTCCTCTCACACGCCAATCTCCATCTCTCTCAACCACTCACCCCTCACCCATTTCTCCATCTCACCTACCAGGAATTTAGTTCAATATTACCTCCTTACGCCTTGAATTGGTGCTAATTATGAAGCGACCATGGTCGTACGATGACGATCTGGACAGAGACGGAGGCGCTGACAGGTCTCGCCGGAGATTCTACTTGAAGCTTGATGAACGGAGACGGCGGGTCGAGTATGAAGGAGATGGTTCTGGCTCCGGTACGGGTTCAGGTTCGGGTTCCAGCTCGGTTTTGGGTCTGGCGTATGACAGGAGGAGATCAGGCGGCTTAGACAAGCATCGAAGTTCTTCTTTAACCTCTGGTTTAAAAAGGAATTTCTTTCCCAAGGGGTTTAGGTCGGAGAGAGGGGATCGTCATAGACGGGATGGCAGTAGCGGCGGTGGCTCGTCTTCTTCATGGCGTCGATTTGGAGGTGGAGGTGATGAAGAATTGGAGTCGCTGAGTAGAGCTAGTAAAACTCGTAGCAAAGAGCTCAGAGAAAACGTTAGATCAAGGGAGATTTGTTCTAGTGGTGAGAGGAGTAGTAAATTGGAGGAGATGAAGGAAGAAGCAAGAAAAGAAAGCTCTAGTGGCAGTGAAATGGAAGAAGGAGAACTTGAGCCTGAGCCGATGCAAGAATCTGTGGCTGAAGCAAAGAAGAGTGCTACAGAGGAGGATGAAAAAAAGGACTGGGAACTTGGTTTAAGGGATGGCCAATCAGAAGCAGTTTCTGATAAGAAAGGTCACTTTTCAGGTGATAATTTGGAAAGTTTTGGAAAAGATACTTGTCAGGTTGAACCTGTGAAAATATTTGGTGACAAGACTGAGCTTGAGAGAGTATCTAGTGAGGAAACTGAGCCTGAGAGAGTATACAGTGAGGAAACTGAGCCTGATAAACTATCTACTGAGGAAACTGAGCGTGATAAAGTATCTAGTGATGAATTAACCAGAGAAGGAGAGGGAGAGAACAAACTGGAGATTGAGTTATTACAGAAGGAAGACACACTGCACATTTCCGATAAAGAATGCTTGTGTGAGAGGGCAAGAGAAGGCAAAAATGCGGCTGTGTTGGCTGCAAATGAAAGGCCAAAAGATGATCAGATGCCAACGCAAACAGAGCAAGCTGGTGCAAATTTGCCAGAGCAAGGTGGTGTGAAGTCGCTAGAGCTATGTGGTACGGATTTGCCAGAAAAATATGCTGCTAATTTGCTGTGCCAAACGGAGGAGGTTGTAGGTGAGAATAATTGTGAAGATAACACACTAAATCTACTTGCCAATAGACCGAGTTACCATGAAAAAGGTAAGGGCTTGGCTGTAGATTTGGACACTGAAGTGGAGGGTCAACTTGTAAGGGCTTTGAGTTGATGTTTCGTCCAGAACCTAGACAAAATGGTAGGGCTGATACCAAAGATGACAATGAGAAGATGAAAATGGATAAGCTTGATCTTTCACTTGGATTACCGGGTATCTCTGTAGATTGCCAAAATTCTAAAATTAAACCTGGCTCACCCCCACCATCCCATATGAAAAGTGTCCAGTCGCTTCCATCTGCATCATTTACAGCTTCTGTATCTTTATCGGGTTCACAGTTTGTTCATAATCCAAGCTGCTCCTTGAACCAGAACTCGTTGGAGAATCTGGAGCAGTCAGTTAAGAGTAGGCCACTGTTTCAGCCAGTTGAACAGATCATTAATGGAGTCCCAACCACTATTTGGCAACCTAAAATCACAGATGATGTCAAGCATGAGACTGGAACTGTTGCGAGAGCACCATTACTCCAAAGAAACAACTCATCACTTAACAAGGCTGCCACCCTTGCTCGAAATTCAAGTTTCTCTAGTCGGTTATCTTCTGATGAGCACAGTAGAGAGAGACGGCAACTTTTGAAGAGTGAGAGCCAGTCATTTAATAACCGGGCAGGTGTAATTGAGAAAGTGATATCAAAAATAGTGTATGAGCCTCTGCATCTTACTGGGAGAATGCTTCAAGAAATGAAGGATAATTCTGTCTCATACCTAAAGCATGCCATCTGTGAAATTGTAGCAAGTGCAGAAAAAAAATCGCATGTAACTGCACTTCAGGAGGCACTTGATAGGAGGTCTGACCTAACAACTGACACCTTATCAAAATGTCCCCGTGTACTTTTAGAAATGCTTCTGGTTCTAAAAACTGGTCTTCCAGACTACATCAAACGGAGCAGTGCTGTTTCCACATCTGATCTGGTGGATATATTCTTAAAAAACAAATGCCGCAACCTTGATTGCCGAAGCATGGTGCCAGTAGATGACTGTGAATGCAAGGTCTGTAAAAGTAGGCATGGTTTTTGTAGTTCATGCATGTGCATGATGTGTGCAAACTTCGATTTGGCATCGAACACGTGCAGCTGGGTTGGGTGTGATGTGTGCCTCCATTGGTGCCACACAGAGTGTGGATTACGGAACTTGCTGATCAGACCAGGAGGAAGCGAGAGCCAGATGCAGTTTTACTGCCTGGCATGTGGGCACCCATCAGAGATGTTTGGGTTTGTGAAGGAAGTTTTTAAGACGTGTGCCAAGGAGTGGAAAGTGGAGGTTCTGGCAAGGGAGCTTCGTTTTGTGAGGAAGATTTTTGGTTCAAGTGAGGATTTGAGGGGTAGAAGGCTCAGGGATTTGGTCGGTCAGATGCTGTCAAGGCTTGAAGATGGGGCTGATCGTGCAGAGGTGGTCAGATTTATTTTAGGCTTCTTTGCTGGTAAGCTAAAAACTTTTATTGTTTTTTGATGATTACCATGTACTTTTGGTCTGATGTGTTCATCAAATTTGCCATGGAGGGGAAGTTGAAAATAGATTCAAATTTTATATAAAAAAAAACTTAAAATGAAAGTACAATGATATGAAAATTAGGAAATAAATGGAGGAAAAGCTTAAATTTCTGAGAATGAAATAAAAGTACAATAAGATAAAAAATACAGCCTCCCTTCAGGATATTATGTATTTCATCTTTCTTGCAATTCATAAGAATTCTTTCCAGTTAAGGCAAAATGCATGTTTATTTACAGAAGATTCTGAAAATTGCAGATGCTGAGTCGAATGCAGCCAAAGTTGGTTCAACTATTGTGCCCCAAAAGGAGTCTCCAAGAATTCTCACTAAAGATGCACCATGGCTTCCCCAAGCAAGTCTCGAGAAAAAAACAGCAACCGATGAACTTGATCGCCTAGTCAAGCTCAAACAAGCAAAAGCAAAGCTGTACCAGGAACGCTCTGATGATGCGCGGAAAGAGGCTGAGGGTTTGAGACAAATCATCATTACCAAAAGCACGAGAATCGATGAAGAGTACTCCAATCGGGTAGCCAAGCTCAAGCTACAGGAGTTAGAACAGAGGCAAAAAAAGAAGCGAGAGGAGATGCAATTAATAGAGGAATCATACAAACAGTTCTTCAGCATGAAAGTTAGAATGGAGAATGAGATAAGAGATCTTATGTTGAAAATGGAGACGGCAAAATGCAATTTTAGGTAGATATTGTATTTTTGTAAGTCTAGCTCCCCTTTTCCTTTTCAGATTCCTGTAATCCAACGCTCTCAAGGCTTCCATGTTGTAAAAATAACATTTCGAGCCTTCTCTGCTTAATATATCAGTATTTTCTTCCTTGTTCAGATTACTTACTGTAGTGGAGGTCTATGGGAAATGTATTATCATGCAGGCGCTCGTAGAAGATTGCAGGAAAAAAATGAGGAATATGATAAAAATAGGAAGAGTAGACCATCTCTTGTATGAAGTATCAACTTTCGATCACACTTAAAATTTCTGAAATTAGTGTGGAAGTTAGAACAGTTAAAGGTACTGGTTTTTAGATTACACCTAAAATAGGGTACTGTATTAACCTGATTCATCATTCATGTCTTGCTGCATGTTGCATCTACAGGCAAAATAGTTTTCACTTCACTTTTGATTTGCAATAGTTGTTTTAATGCGCTGTATTGGAATGCAGTTGCACCTATATTCGTGTGAAATAGTAATTATTAAGTTTGATCTGCATATAAACTACCTCTGATCAACTTGAATTTATCGCCGTCATAAAATAGCAAACACCAACACAGACATTACTTCCCAATTAGACATTTCAGTGTTCCAGTTCGAAGTTATAATATTTCAGCAACTGTTTTTCTTGAGTGAAGGTAGAGACTTCAGCAACTGTTATAATTTATAAATATACAACACCTAATGTAGCTATGAAGTATATATGAAGTGTATTCAGTAGGCTTTATCTTACCAAATTTGGTTTTTGTTCAACTTTGTAAGCATTAGATGACTGCTAAAATGAGAGAATCCAATAATTAGCAAATTTGGACATGTACTAGCCTATAGGAATCATTGGATTCAGACTCTCATTAGCAATATCAAAGGAATAAAAAAATGAAGAAGCACCTCTAAGTTGTATATAAGTTGATGTACTTTATTATGTATCCTGATAAGTGATAGCAAATCAACAATAGAAGGCAGAATCTGTACCTCTTAGCAAAAGAAACAAAAAAGTAAGACAATTCTGCTAGAGTTTATGTTGTAATGCAGGATCACTTCAGTGTTCCAAATGCAGAATATAAAATATGTTGTTTGCTTTTTAAAGGAGTTAAATATGTTGGATAACTCAACACAATCACACCAGTGAAACTTCTCACTTTCTCAGATTTCACCTCCAATATTAATTCTCTAATTGTAAAATAAAAAGGCGCATGAGAATAACGTTGACAAGCAGTGCACGAAAAAAAAAACCCATAAAAGCCCAATAAGCTACATGAGAAAGAAACTCTAAGCCCGATCATGAACTGAAAATTTGGGGAGGTAAAGAAAGAGATCAGGCTACTGTCCAGACGATTGAATTCCAGCGGTAACACTGCTCCTGTCTGGTTTGTGCATGTAATTTTTTAGTGGGGATGATGAATTTGCTAGCGCTGGGAAGTTTTTGGATTGGGGTTTCTGATTAAAATTACAGGTATAGTTTCATCTCTTTAATCACGGTAATGGTCAATTCTGTTTAGTGTTATGGAGTGCACGGAGGGTGTTCGATGAAATGTTTGAGTGAGGATTTCATTTAGAACTAACACCAACGCAGTTGTCCTCAGAGACCTTCGTTTAATTACAGATCAATAGGTCGGGCTAAATCATGTGGTGTCAATAGAAACATAAATTGAACTTAAAAAAGGACAAAAGCAGAAATTGTAGCAAGCCTATATAATATTGTAAGAAAGAAGTACAACGCCAATATATAGAAACCTCTAAAAATAAAACAACTATCATCTCAACTTTAACAACTACGCTGTGTTAACAATTATATGTAGATCTTTAACTATATATAATCCACACACCTTCAAAGCTTTACTCTCTCATGGCAATTTAATTCTTGTGTTATACTCCAGTAATGCCATTAGTATAGATTTATGTTGTGGCATATCAACTTTCAGACTCCATTCTTGCCATTGGACGAGATTTTACTATTTTTCTCAGTCTCTCCATTAAATGTATATTCGTCATCATCAATAAACCGCTTCCAGAACCAGTGCTGCTTCCAAACCCTCTCAGTCATCTCCTCAATCGGCACATTTTTAGTCTCAGGCAGGAAAAATAGAACAAAGATCGACATTATAATAACCCATCCGGAGAAAAATGCAAATATTCCATACTTCATGTGGCAGAGCATGGACAAAAATGCCTGTGCAATGACGAATGTGAAGAGGAGGTTCACACAAACCGTCACACTCTGACCTGCCGACCTTGTTTCCAATGGGAAAGTCTCACTTGGAATAAGCCAGCCGAGTGGTCCCCATGACCACGCGAATGATGACACGAAAGTGCAAACCAGGACAATCACTAGGATTGCCCAACCGTGACTCAAATAATCAGAATGGTCAGTTACTTTGATCCCCAAAATTACAGTAATTATTGCTTGTGACAGGAACATCTGCACGCCAGCCTCCAAGAGGAGCAACCGTCGGCCGACTTTGTCGACTGAGTAGACTGAGACAAGTGTTGAGAGAACATTCACTGCTCCAGTGATTACTGCCGAGTAAAGCGAAGCGTCATTCTTAAACCCGAGCGTATTGAAGAGAACTGGGGCATAGAACATGATTGCATTTATTCCAGTAAATTGTTGGAAGATCTGGATGCAACAGGGTAAGTAGTTGTTAAAAATGATAATTAAAGACAGGATTATACAGCTGACCTATGCTCATACTTGTTGGATTGCTAAGTAGAAAAATGAATGATCTTATGATGTAAACAGTATCTTGCAATTCGACCATTTTGTGGCTCTCTTAATTGGCTAATAGATAAGGTTTGTTACAAATTACTGGTTATTATGACAAACTATTGTCATTTTTGTTTTATGTGTCTATCCCCACTGATTTTCTTTTTGCAAATGTTCCCCTGACAACTTGTCTGTACAATGGTAGTTGCCCAATTAAAGCATATCCATAATGCTTTGGGTTTTTACTTTTGATTAAAATAATGTAATGAAAAATTGATCAGCAGGTGAACTGATATAATTATGTACCTGAAGAAGGACAGCAATGACAAGTGGGGGGCGGTTGCGGTGCAAAAGTAGGTTGCGGAATGGGTGCTTAACCTCGTTGGCAATACGACTAGCCTCCACAATTTCATTGAACTCTGGTTCTACATTATCAGTTCCACGGATCTTCTTTAGAACCGCCTTACCTTCCTCCAGATGGCCACGCTCAATTAAACTGTTTGGTGTATCGGTGACAAAAAGCGCACCGAGTGTGAGCAGCACTGCTGGTATTCCAGCCAGAGAAAGCGATAGCCTCCATCCCCACGGATGAAGCCTGTTTATTTGTTAAGTTTGTTAATAAACATATTTCCAATTCATTGCAAATGGTCTGTGCATTTTACAAAGATAACCAATATCTAACATTATGTTGTTAACTTGTTATCATGATATGTTTCCTACGAGCAAGTGCAGCTGCTTATGCAAGACACCTGCTGGACCAATAACGGGCTGACTAGTTTCTGTCTACCTGGAACTGGTAAAGCGATTTTTGTCTGTTCTGGTTATTATGTTGGGGAAGGAAAGAGATGATTTACTTGGAAGTGCCATAGTTGATGAGCTCTGCAACGAGAATGCCGATGGTGACGTTGAGCTGGAACAGGATGTTGAGGCCGCCTCGGATTCTTGTCGGTGCTATCTCAGAGAGAAACAGAGGAACTGCCTGTCAAAATGGACATCTGTCTTGTCAGAACTTCATTGCCAAGTTCTTTGTAGTTGCAATATTTCATAATTATTATTTACAAAAAATTTATACTTATGAACAAATTTTCCACAGAAAATTTTCCTCCACCTAATTTCTAAATATTGTAATTTCTGAACAAATTTGCAACATATAAGATTCAAATAAAAAATGTTTACTTGTTATTTCTGCAACAATTCAAAGTCTAATTACTGTTGCATATAAATTGGTCGAAGCGTCAGAAATGTTGACCCTATAAAACACGTGGTGTTAGCTCTCGTGTTGGAAGATACCACAAGAATTATAAAAAGAAATTGTCTGGAATGGTTGGTGGATTTCTCTCACGGAGATTCTGTGTAGGAAGGGGGAAAAGGAAGGAAACACTGTTTATTTTTGTCTTTCCAAAAGATAAAGCAGCTGGAAACTGAACGTTTCCTTTCCACGTATGATTCAGTTATGCCATGTAAGACTTTTCAGGACAAGTACTTGCTCGATTGGTCCTTAGTCAATTATTCTGGCAATTTCCTTTTTATCCTTAGAAAATTCTTAAAATATGCTACTCATAAAAGTTCATTAGTTTTTATGCATGACCTTACAATATGCACGGATTCTATCCACTCACGGAGCTCATGTCTTGATGAATATAATAGACACAAATATTAGTTGTCAGATGGAGAAAGAGATTAGGTAGATGAAACGAATCATGTGTGGTCGTTAGTTGTGTGTTTACTTAAGTGTTTATACTAGCAAATCTTTTTTTTCTACTGAAATGGGTGGCCAGTCCCTAATCATAAAGAAAAATATATGATATATATATATATAAAGATATCGTGAGTTTAAACTTACGGAGGTGTTCCGTAAGTTTAACTCAAAAAGTATATTAAATTGTCTCCAAATTTTAATTTATCATCCTCATTAAATTCTTTATATGAAAATCTTATGAGATGCAAAAATTTGGAGTGTTTTGAGTTTTTTAAGTCATCGTTTTTAATTAGTTAAAATGATGTTCAAATATTGAATATATTATTATTATTTTTAGAGCTGATTTTCAAAAATTAAAAACCATAACTTATAAAACTCAAAACACTCCAATTTTTTGCATCCCAAAGATTTTCATATAAAGAATTTAATGAGTATGATAAATTAAAATTTGGAGACGATTTGATATGTTTTTTGAGTTAAGCTCACGGAAGACCTCCGTGAGCTTAAGCTCACGGTATCTTTACTCTATATGTGTGTGTGTGTATATATATATATATATAGTTATGCTATAATTAGTCGTGAAGTACAAAATATTTTTGTACTTCGCATCGTATCTCTTATTTTTAAATTCAAAATATTGATCCGACCATTAAAAATGTTCTCCATATTGAAATATGTTTGAGGACCAAATTTTATATTTTTTAGAATTTTTTTTTATTTTTTTGAGGATTAGAAAATCGTTCTTATTAAAAATCATAAACTCAATACATTTTCATCCCCTCAAAAAAAAAAAATTCTAAAAAATGTAAAATTTGGTCTCCAAACATATTTCAATATGGAGAACACTTTAAACGGACGGATCAGTGTTTTGAATTCGGAAATAAGAGATACGACGTGAAGTATAAAAATATTTTATAGTTCGTGACTAACCCTAACATAACTATATATATATATATATCCCTCTATTTTTTTTTTCAATTGACAAAATACAGACCTGTTGGTAAACGAGAGAGAAGGATTAATAGTCGATTAAATTTGCTTTAAAATTGTAGAAGTATACAGCAAACAATTGTTCACTTTGACGGGTTATGTAAGATGTTTTGTTCTAGCTAGAAGAATATATATATGTCCATTTTTATTTACAAAATTATATATTTAAGTTAATATAATCTTAGAGTTAAGCTAGTGTACAAATATTTATATTTCAGTCAAATATACTTTCTCGGTGTTATAAATATTGATTTATGTTTTTTTATAAATCGTAAATATGTCACGATTGTATTATTTTGAAAATTTTCATTAATATTTTTTAGATTTTTTTAAAAAAAATGGGCCAAGATAAGAAAAAAATAAAAACATTGCACATAGAAGGGTTATTAAAAATCTTGAAAAAAAAAAGTAAATATTTGTTGTGCTATAATTTATTAACAATCCAAATTGAATTTTCGTACAAAGTATACTTTGAGCCATTTATATTTTATATTTTGAATGAAATATAAATATTGTTGTATGCTAAATTTATGAGAAATCTAGAATGTATTTAATTAACAATCTATGACTGCACAAAGTTACTACGATCATATGCGGGTGGGTAAATATATTTGGCTATCTAAATTAAAATTATAAGAATTCTCTCTTCGGGATATCATTAAACTAGCCAATTAAAATGTAAAAGAAGCAATAATTAAACATTTTCCATGTGTCGCCATTCCTTAATTTGATGATCAGTCAGTAATTGAATCTGAATTTCATATATATAATATATAATTTGCTTCAAACTGTTCTTACTTGATTAGCAAAACCGACACCACAGCCAAGGAGAATCCTTCCGATAATCAACATAGCAAGATTTTGTGCAGCCCCGTTAAAAGTAACACCGGTGATGAAAAACATTCCGGCGATGAGCATGGTGAGCCGCCGGCCGAGGTTGCGGGTGGTGTAGGAGGCAAAGAAGGTTGCGGTGAGCCCCGCAAGGTACAGTGAAGACGTGAACAACTGCAGACCCTGGTTGTCATACTTGCAATAGTTGCTCTCTTTATCCTCGTGCTTCTTACGATACACCGCCGGAAAGAACTTTATCAGAAAATCGTCCATTGACGTTACACCACCTTCATGGACAAAAGTGACAAAATTAATTGTTGTTTAATTACTTAGATAAATAAAAAAAAAGGTATTTTATTGTATTTTATTGATGAGTATTTGGAAACCCAAAATTAATCCGAGTGAAAATATTAAGTGTAATTTTATTAATTGGTTCAAGCAACACTTTTTGCTAATGATATAAAGCATTGATGAACTTTAGTGAAGCACTCTCATTTCATAGGCAAGCAGGCAAGATGGTACCAACAGAATCTGAACCAAAGACTCAAATTAAGATGGAAATGTTGAGCCTTTAATTACACATCAAATCATGCCAGTCCAAGTCTTCAAAAGTCAAAACCATGTGGTATGAAAAGATGCCATGGGACCAAATTTGTGATAATATGTATGTCATTGTTGAACTACTTCCACAAAAGATGCACTAAACCGAGGACGGCAAATATGCATTCTGTATCATTTTGCATTGTGATATTCATGAATGAACTGCGTTTTTTTGGTATATATCCCAGTCAAGCAGCCATGCATACTATATATATTTATGTTCATGTAAAGTTAAAACAAGATATAGGAGTTTTGTGAAGAAAATTATCATAGTTTTTTTTAAGATACAAGTCATGATATTTATTGACAACGAGAGCTTTAAAAAATAATATAATACCCATTAGAAGACAAGCGAACTAACATCGTTGATACTTGATAGTGAGTTGTCCAACTGAATTAATTTAAAATAAAAACTATGATATACTAGCACATGCAGCAGTTCTTTAATTTGTCAAAGTAATCTTTTCTCGGGCTACTTAACTTCTAATTAATATGTTAATTAAATAATTAATACTCCAGCTGTCATCTAGCCCATAAAATTGTAACTACCGCTAGCCACGGATGCACTCTAATAGTCCAATTAGTATTAAAAATATCATTCATTCAGTATTCAGACGTCTTCCTAGCAAGTTCCCACAAACTATAATTTAATAGCGTAATCAATAATTACGGGTATTTTATTGTTTCTAATTAAAGAAACAATAAATTTAAGTTCACATGTGCTCTCCTTTTTCTCAGGAATTCTAGTTCGTCAAAATTAATTATAATATTGGCGCACAAATGTTTATATTATCTTAGGAAAATAGAAGTAATAAGAAAATAAGTACGTTATTTTTAATAAAGACAAAATTGTAAAATGGAAGGTGATGTTGGTGATATGATTTTGTAAAAAAATATGTACTACATGTGCAAACAGATATAGGCATTATTTTTTGCTTCTATCAAAAAACAATTAATGGATTTTTGAAATCTTAGTCTAATAGTAAAGATAATGTTCTCCGTATGGCTATCGCATATTCAAAATCTAGATGAGAGATACTTTACTTTACTAATATTTAAAAAGTAAATAGCTTATTAAACTTTCTTCTTTACTAAAAAAATGAAATTTGAAAAATACATCAAGCAACATATATAAGCAACACTTTTTGTGGGGAAAAAAATAGGAATACACAAGTACCTAAAGAATGTCCTATTCGAAGATCTAAAAGTAAATATTTTGTTCGATTCACGTCCTAATCTTTTTTGTGGAACAGAGAAACCTGTGTGTTCCAAAAAATCGGTATGTCTTTTTCTGGAATATATCGAAGTAATCAGAGGTCTAAAAGCCATGATCTTGCGAGAAAAGTTGTTGAAAAATAAGCGGTATCTCAATCATTTCCGTGAGTACAAAACTAATAATTAATTTATGTAGATAAGAGACAAAATTTAGAACTCGTCAATCCTCCAACTGTGCTTTTTCTCAGAAATAAATACTGATTTTAAATATATTTGTTCATCTTTTTCAACGGTTGGTATATCTATAGCTAGATATTGTAGTTTCATTGATACAAGACGCTGCCCCAGAAAAGTATGGGGAAAAATCGAAAGAAAACAAAAAAGAAGAACGATTTTTCAACACTCACGTAATATGATAGCTTAATAATTTTGTGACCTTATTTTCAAAATTCTATCACACGTCGACAGAGACTAGTCATGTTTCCTCTGCAACGATGACCAAAGACTTGGACTTAAATGACCTGACAATTTATTAAGAAAGAGAGAAGAAACCTCATTTATTTCATATCAAACAAAATAAATTCATGTAAGAAAAGCAATATAATTTCTTCAATACATCACAAGTTCACAACCTAGCTAAGTACCTCAGTTTGTGTTTTTATTGTATTTGTATTCAAAAGCTCATGCAAGCATTAACACAACAGAGAGCATGCTCTTAAGATGACTTTTAATATTTATAACAACAAAAGAAAACTAACACGCGCTATTTTCCAGTATAATAGAAATTGATAAATCACATATATCATGCATGCACTTCATGAGAAAAGGAACTATAAATTGATATATATAAAAGCATGCGTATATGTGTATGTGTTTTCAGACCTGAAATGCCAACATCGTAGCCGAACATCAACCCGCCGGTGGCAGCCATGATGCATGATATTATCACGATCGGTGTTATCTTGGCCTCAAACTGCACACCAGCCGGAGCCGCCACCGAGAATCCCCCTGCCGGCATCTTTTACAAGGTTGTAAAATCTTCAGCAATGGAAAACTAATTAAAGGCTCGCCTTTTTAGTTAGTTTTCCGTTGAGGTTTAAGCAAAGATTTCAAAAGAAATTGAACCTCGTCTCCTCTATTTAAATGGTAGGAGTGTGGAAATTTCTGCTCAGTTGGAGCTGTCAGATTTCAACACGTGGATATATAGCGATTCTCTTGGTCGTATTTTAATTAATATTCCAAAATCTTAATGTTGTACAAGTTATATAATTACGATCTCCCATTCGGAGCTTCGGCATATGCATCATGCATGAACGAACTTATATAAATTTTTGGGTATGAAACAAATTATATAATACAAAAATTATTGTGTCAATAGAACAAGAATTATCCACAAAAACTTTTAACATTAAGAAGTTCACGAGAAAGATTAGCTTGATAGCTCCAATTCAAATGGATAAGATTAAGAGGTTAGATAATTGGAGACGAGAGAAAGAAATGGATGTCATATTACTTTAGTGGCAGCCAGTCAAACAACGGCATCTACAGCATCTCTCAAATTAGATACGCTGGAGACCTGGAGTACCTTGTCTTACCATCTGTGTGATTGAAAATAATCTATACTATTATATTATATAAAGCATTTAAGAATTGGATGGTCCATTTTTTATCATGATATTTTTTTATTATACTCATTTTATCCCTCAATTAGACAAATAATATTTATTTTTGGTTGATCGAACGTATGTGATCGCGTCCATTGATCCCCTCTTTCTCTCCATTTCATTCCCATATATACTATTATTTCCATAATATTATTTTTTTTATTTAGCAATCTTGTGCATATTTAGTAAGAAATTAATGGTGATAATATATGTTAGAATAATTTATTTTTCTTGCCATAAAAATTATGAATCATTAACTCATATTGTGTAAAAATCTCATCCAAGATTAAATATAGTCTTTATTATAGGTTTTCTCTATAATTTGGTGAATTTATAATTTAATATTAGATAAATATGAATTTTTTTTTATCTTATAATATTTTAATGTTTAAATAAAAGAGTTTGCTGCAACGCGCGGGTATATAGCTATTTATATAATATGGCAAGTCACTGACATCTTTGAATTAATAAGATATATGGGTCAAACGACCCGCCACATAATTATTGATGCCTGACTACAAGGAAATGTATATTTTCACCCGCTAGTTGGGCTCAGTGCATGAGATATAGGGTATAGGGTATAAACGTAACGTCATTATAATTTTTTAGATAAACGTATCGTCATTATAGTTCGGATATGAAAATGGATCGGATATTTGATGAATATTTGAATACAGATCGGATACAAATACGAATATAGATATATTTCGGATATTAAATAAAATTATTATATATATATATATATTATTGGAAAATAATTATATATTATTTTTTGATAGAATCATTAATTATAAAAAAGAAATATTAGTACTAATTATTATTATATTAATAGTTCAAATATATTAATGAATTATAAAAAATATATTAACACAAATTGGATATAGAATAAATTAGATTTATAATGTACATCAAAAATATAATTAAAAGATATATAATAGAAATGTTTTGGATATTTATTCGGATAAAATCGGATCGGATGCCTTCGGATAGTGTCAGATATTGATGAATAATAGATAAACGGTCGGATACGGATAGGTAATAGTCAAACCATATTATTATCTGTAAAAAGTTTTTGAATATGAATACAGATATGGATCGAATAATTTTCATTATTTTTAGGATCGAATGATGAATAAAATCGGATATTATCCGATTCATTAACAACCCTAATAAGATCAGACAGAGGAAATCATCATTTTTATATCTTTTTTTTTTAAGTTCAGTATCCCAGCATCACAATATCAATATTTTCTAGGGGTGCCAATGGGTCGGGTCGGGTCGGGGTCGGATCGGGTCATATTATTTTATTATCTTTCTTAACCTGAGTCGAACCTGACCCGATTAAATTCGGGTCAAAAAATCTTAACCCATATCCGACCCGATCAGGTCACGGGTTGACCCGACCCGTATAAAATAATTAAATATTTATTAATTATTTTTATATAATTTTAAGCAATTAAATATTAATTAAATTATATTTAATCTTAATTAGTATATAATTAGTGTATATTTAAGTTTTAATTAGTACTAAATCATAAAATTACTTCAAAAAATATAATTAATTGGGTTGACATGAACCCGACCCGATTTGGATAAAAAAATTAAACTCATATCCGACCCATTTATATTCAGATCAAGTCGGGTTGGATCGGATCGAGTTAACCCGTCGGGTCGGGTCGATAATTGACACCCCTAATATTTTCCTTTGATTTTCCTTTGCTTCTTAATCCTAATCTTCTTACTTATCAAAAATCTTTTTATAGTCCAAGATTGCTGCATTTCCCCCTTCCCCAGCTGGGATTTTGACTCTGCAGTATGAATGATTGTAAACTTTTAATACTTAAAGTTTTAACGGTCTTTTTTCTCAGTGGTTTAAATTTTCTATTTGTTTTTTTTTTATTTTATAATAATGCTCAGGCTTTTTCACGGCCAGCTATTCTAAAACAGACTAAAACTGAAATTCAAGTTTCGTTATAATTCGTATCGTACTGTTATCTAGGATTCTAGGGGCTAGGGAAAAAATATTTGTCCATTTATAGTTTTATACACTTATAGTTGGGCTATGAAGCTCCGAACTAATTTCTTGTGAAATGATCATCATGTTGTTCTAATTATAGTTTTGACGCAGTCATCTTATCAGTTCGAGCGGTTCGCAAGTATCCCCTGCAACCCGAGAAGTAAATTTATGTTGTTGTAGTTTTTAATTAATTAGATTTACTTTAATTTCAATTTATGCAATGCCTACGGATTTCTCTCAAAATGAGAAAAAAAAAATCTAGGGATTAGGTCTGAATCGACAAACTTTATCTTTTTCCTCAATTAATTGTAAATATTTTAGTGTTTTCAAATAGAAGTATTCTTCATTCGTTAGTTTATCAGATAAGAAACTCTGCTTTACGGCATGTTTGGTTGCATCCCATCCAATGAAAACAAATAGGAATTTCATACCAATATAACTTGTCCCATTTGATGTTCGGTGTGTAGGATATAAAATCTCATTTGTCAAAAAGTCACATAATGAAAATATATTATGAAAGCAAAATCATGACTTTGTTCGTTTTGTGGGTAACCGTGAAATAAGTTGGGTTGGATGTCGGACAATAGAAAGCGCGTTATATCCAAATTATATTAATATGTAACATGCATTAGAATTTGATTTTAAAAACTCTAAATTAAGGAGCTTCGTCTCTGTTTGTTGGTGGATTACTCCTGCTATGTAATATACTCCTTCTGGACAGAATTTTATGTAATAGTGTATAGGCCAAATATTGATAATAAAAACGAACAAGCATAAAGAAATTCGAAATTACTAATTGAAAATGAGCCAAGTTAATATAAACTTAGCTCACTAACCTCTTTGGTGAGCTTGACTAAAAAATACACTTTAACATCTCCAAAATTTTAATTTATATTATTGAATAAATTTTTTATAACAAAATCTTATGAGATACAGAATTTTTTTCATTTAAAGTATTTTAGGTATATATTACATAATTTTAAAATTATCTATTTTCATATGCAAATATTTATTATTATTATTATTTTAGAGTCGTCATAAAAAATCTGAAATAAATATTTAAAAAAAAACACCAGAAATGAAATATTTTGGTACCCACTAAATTATTAAATAACACAAATCAACATTTGAAGATAATAGAATATATTTTTGGAGTTACGTTTATCAGTCTGATGAGCCGACGAGATTAAACTCTTACTAGCATTGCTCATTGAAAATTCCACAATTTCTCATAATAAAAAGCTTATGATTTTGACTTCGAGGGGTAACGCGTTTACGCTACACGTACAACTAGTCGCCGTACCAAACAACAGGTCAAAATTTGCAAACTAAAATTCTGCATTTTCCATAGTAAATTAATGATTGTGACGGATAAAAAGTCAATAGCACACAAGACCTGCGGTACCAGAATTTTTGTCCTTAATTAGAGTAGGACGCAACTAGCTAATAGCCTATAGTTTGTTTCGTAGTTTAATAAGTTTATATTCTGTGGTAGGCAGGTATTGTATTTGTACACTACACGAATCAGAGAGACGGTCGACTCACCAACTCGCCACATTAGAATTTCGTTATTTTAAAGTCATAGAAATAGAATAGATTGAAAAAGTAGATAAGTGGCTTTATTAGATTTTGTTTTTCACTTCCAGGCCTTTTTGAGTTTATGGGCTCAATATTGGTTGGGCCGTTAAACAAGCAGATAACGCTAAGGCTTTTACTCGAGAAAGCACAGAGTTATTGAAAATACTGGTAACAAGTTTGTTTTGTGAAGGATCCAGAGGTGCCACAGATAGGGAAAGACGTGATGTGAAGTCAAGATCCTGTTATTATCTTGTTCAGATCCTTTTTTGACGAACCATCACATAGATTATATAATTGATATTTGATGTTTAACGAGTCTAAAGGGTAATTGGATAGAATGAAAGCTGAGTGTGATTCCTCCTAAAACAGTACCTTTCTAGGTTCTCAAGCTGAGCAGGTTAATTGCAATTCAGGCAGAGGGGCAGAGAGAATAATTTTCAATGTTCGCACTTTGTAACTTCAGGTACTTATGTTGTCTGATGAAGCTGAATGTCTATTTGTTATATAATCCTGAGGAGAAAAAAAAATAGAATCTTGTACAGGCAAAAAAAGTTAGAGGAATATATATACAATTAAGAAGAAAAAAACAGTTCAGGCTATTCTAAAATCCATAGCGGCATCTCTTATTTAGCAATATTGTGCTTGGCTGCAGCATTTATGCAATATAAAAAAGGAGAACTTAAGCCAGAGAGGATCACAAAATCTCGCTCACTGGTGCTGATTCCATGAGCTCAAAAGCTGTTTGGAAACAATCAGCCGCTTCACTGACTGACCCTTCATTTTGACAAACAAACCCGAGATTTAGCCATGCATCATGACTTGTCGGGCACACCTGCAAAGCACTCCTTGTAAAGCTTCTTGCAACAGACATAGATTCTCCTCCAAGTTTTCTCATAATGGATACTGTTGAAACCATGCTAGGAACGTAGTCAGGGTCGACTGACAGGGAGACATAAAAAGCCATCAGTGCTTCTTTCTCCAGTAACTGTGCCTCAAAAAGTGTGCCTAGAATTGCATGGGATTGTCTGGTTAACTTCTCACCTATTCGGGTTTCAATTTGTAAATTATACTTCAAAGTGGTATTACCTTGCACATGCCAATACTTTGAGGATGATAGCTGGTTGCATTTAGCTTTCTGTAAACAAAGGTTTGCATCTTGCCATGACTCGAGCTTTATGTAGATCGAAGCTAAATCGAGCCATACTTCTGTCTCTATGTTTTTTAATTCTTCGACCTGGTAAAAAAACAAGCACATTTTTTAACCAAAATCAGTAATGAGTGGTATAGTATTATATTGATTCCCAGTACATTAAATTTGATACACAATGGAAATACAGAAAAAACACAAGGAAAATCATCCTTAACCTAACAGATACAGAAAGTGCTCACCTAACTGGCACACTGCTTACAGCTTGATTACAATGTTTTGCTTAAAATTCTGTCAGGAAAGTATTACTATTACATTGAACCTGAGAATTTGAATTATTATGTATACTCAATAAAACCAAGGGGCAATATGCAGCGTAAGGAACTTCTTGTATGCCATTAGAAACACTAAAAACAAATAATACCTGAGCTCTCCATGTTCTTTTTCTAAAAAAGGGGAAAAAAGAATCCTGAATTACTCTTCCTCTAGGTAGTTTAACTCAAAACTAGCTCTTTATAGGTACAGGAAACAGTAAGGGTATCCATGACATTATGAGATCTCTCAAGATGAACATAAAAAGTTTTTACTCCGAACTGACAGAATATAAATTACCTTGGCATCTGAGACTAATATTTGAAGTTCATCCTGTGCTTTAACTCTTGCAAGCAATACACCATATGTATTAATTGCAGCACTAAATTCTCCATTAGAAATCTGAAGCAATGCCTTTAATTTTAGATACTCCAACTTTGTCCATTCATCAGCCTCATCTATGATGAAATCCACTATTTCTTCAGCCTCTTTTCTCTGTTGTTGCGAAGAAACAGCAAGAACTAACGTTTTCCAGCCATCAACTAAGCTACCTTGTACCATGTCAAGAAACTTTTTTCCAAATTGTACAGCCGCCTTAGGTTTTCTTTGCATTAAGTTCTCACATGCGAGACTGAACAATATCTCTGGATTGTGCCTTTCTAATTCTAATGCTCGGCATAACACCTTCAGTGCGCTATGTTGCAACTTTGATTTTTCTGGATTTGAAAGAGATCTAGCACAGTGCCCAAGGCAACAGCCCCAAAAGTGGTATGCAATACCAATTGAATGGTTGTACCTCTTTTCACCTCTCATAAACTCCAAGGCTCGTATTGTCAATTGCATGCCTTCAGGTGCATGGACAGAGTTCTTGTAGCATAGTTTTGCCCCTAACAAAAGGGACTGCACATGTGCCTTTTTCTTCCTCTCCAAAACCTTAGTGGAGATCCTTATAACATGTAATGCATCTTCATTTAATCCAATGGCATGGTAACATAATGCGAGAAGGTACCACCTCTCTTCTCTGCTGTAGGTGCCAGGTAATAGACTTTCAATTTGACTCGCCAAGAGCTTGAATTGGCCAGTTAAGGAAAGTGCGAATTCCAGATGGTTGATTATATCCGGATCATATTTTATTTCTTTCGATATCATCTTTTGCATAAGAGTAAGGAGAAGCAGAACTGCTTCTTCTAGATCATTTGTGCCAGTACTAATACCACTATAGAGAAGAGTTATGGCCAAGTCTTTTTGTATACCAGCATGTGTTGTAGGTGTTAAATTCCAAGGCCTGACCACTGTGTGCCTGTATGCTGAAACGGCCTCCTCAAGGCAACCAATCTTCAGAATCACAATTGGGGGGGGATGAGTTTACATGATTAAATTAAATTGGAAAATTTTAAATAAAAAGGATAGTATCTCTCATTATTAGAAGATACAATCATTTTTTGTAACAGTGAGAATACTGCTGTTTAAGGATCGAAAGTTCGAAACATTATTTGTGCTAGTCAGCTTGTAATAATCAATAGAAAATCAGCTCAAACCACAATGCATAAAGAAGCTCAATGAGGACAAAGAAGCCCAAACAGAATTACAATGATGATAAAAATAAAAATAAAATAATAAACCAGACTAATACTGTAGTCCTTTGCGCGTACCTGAGTCCAAAGTTTGGGAAGAGATACCAAGGCTTTGTGCAACAACTCCAGTAGTTTGCTTTGATCAGCGACACCATCTGGCACGCCATAAGGCCATACCAGTTCCAAAATTTCTATTAAGTTGTTACATTCTAGAGCCGCATCTGTCAAGATTCAAGACCAAGTACAACCATATAAGATATAACTACGAGACGTATGTTAAACTGACAAAAAGCAAGAACAATCAAAACATTGAGTTCTGTGCATGCTCCCGAAATTTTTCAGCACACCAGCGCACATCATTTATACCTATTTGAAATGTTTTCATCAATTACACTTCTTTCAGTTTCATCAGGCATGACTGAATTACTCTCCATTCTCTTTTCCATCAGCTGCACTTCTTTCATTTATACCATTTATTTGAAAAAAAAATCGTCAACTACACTTCTTTCAGTTTCATCAGCATAATTAAATTAATCTCCATTTCTAGTTCTCTTACTTTAGTAAAGGACAATAGAAAGGCAATTTCTGTAATTTTCAGATAGTAAGTGGCGGGACATTTCAGATATTTCAAAAATTTGTAGGGATTGTGAGATATTTCCTGTTTTCAGGTCCTGGATAAACATGCTCTTCTAAAGTTTTGTAGGAGATGACTAAATTATTCCAAAACAAATGACAAGAAAGAAAAGATGAAAGAATTTAATTGCCTCTGATTCGACCGAGCCCCTCAAGGGACTTTGACTTGACCAATATTGCCTCGAGAAGTAGAGTAACTGAATGCACTGACATCAGATTCACTGGAAGTTTCAGTTTTGCCCCCTTTGAACGAACTTTCGAAGATGAAAAACTGGCAGAAATGGATCTGACCATTCTAGGCTTCAGTGCAGTTAAATCGATCCCTTGAAGCACATGAAGAGCTGCCTCATAGTTCCCCTTCTCATACTCGAGTCTTCCTAACAATGCTCTGGCTTCCTGTATTTCACAAAGAAATGAATATTAAAGCACATAAACTGTAACCAAAGGTGAAGTTCCTTTACTCTTTGCTCCGCTTATAGTGCTTGTTTGGGTAAACTGGAAACTTCATCAAGTTCCTCTCTCAGTTTACCAAAATGCCACCCTTATGTTAAAAAAAAAGGTTTTTATTCTAGTTTCTATAGTAGAGGACATAAAAGGGAACTGTCAACAGGGCACATGAATGTTAATTTCAACATATTATGCAAACTTTTTTAGTCTTCACTAACTGAAAAGAAGTCTAAAGGAAAATTAACAATTGGAAATGGCCTCATAGCTCAATATATAGCTCTACCATCCAATGGCTCAAAACAATTCAAACACCCATCATTAGCTGGTTTATCCATACACAAGATCCAACAATATGCAAAAGAAAACCTGAGATCCCATATTTCCATGATTTATTACAAAGATCATCCAACATATAGAAAGCACAAAATCTCGTCTAATAATTTGCAGAAAGAGACATGAAACATTATAGAATCTAATGTTGTGCAAGGCATTTGCATATAGCATTCCAGCATCAAACTAAAGCTAAAGGCTGAAGATAAGCAAAAATAACTACTTTGGTCCTGTATTTTTCTTCCACTAAAAGAGCAAAACCTGAACCAATTTGTGTAAACCTCAGCACGAACAAACAGAAATCCCTAAACCAACATGGTGGCACCACTAGTTAAGTTTATATGAAAGAAAAAGCTCATTACATTAAAGGCAGAAAAGTCAATATGTATTGAAATAGTGAGATACGGAGAATCTGAGAGGTACTTTGTTTATAATAATTTAAGGTGCAAAAATTCATATTTTTTTGTTACTTGCCAAGAGAACCCAGAAAATGTCAATGGTTCACAGACATGATCAGGTACCTCATAATTAAGTGATATGGTATCTCTGAGAGCTGATTCAACTTCATCCACTTGATCATCATCAAATTTCGAATCAAAATCACCAACTCTTGAAGAGCTTGCATTGGCTGAGTAATCCCTTGTTGCAAGAGATTCAGGTGACCTAGGCATCTCTTCCAACTTAAATTGCTCACCACTACATTTGCACAGCATAGCCATTGTATGCTACTTCTAAGATCCTCGATTCTTCAGATATTATGTATGATCTGATAAAAAGAGGGGAAAGAAGAAAAGTTAAACTAATCTCTAATCAAATAGCCTTTCTGATCAGAGCATCGCACAAATATGAATTCTGAGAAAATTTTCAGTACAAATTAAAGAGGGTTAAATGCAATGTACAAGCCTGTGATCAATCAAATGGGATTCAGTAAGAAAAAGACAAGAAAACTATATATAAATGAGCTGCAAAGATGCTATTTCCTACGCTGAGTTGCAAAGAGGTATAGAATAGTTCAAACATATTCCATTTAAAAATCGAAGAAATTTTTTCAAAAATTTCAGCAATAGAATCATTGAAACTCGAGATCGGACAAAACATAATCAAATACAAACAACGAACGAATCAAGCGATGCTTCAACTAAATTGATTTCTTATATTTCTGTCCAAGCTCGCAAAATTCTAGTCATGACCGGAATCTAGGGACTACATCATCAAAATAATTGACCAGAATGTAGTTTTTGAGAAAAATTCAATTAAAAGAGAGCTATAACTTACCTCAAATGGTTTGGAAGCTGTGGAGCAATCAGTCTAGAAATTCAAAATCACAACGCGACAAGAAGGATGGAGAAAGAGCATTACAGATGTAAGATATGTTTAGTGAGACTGTGAAGGTTACAACGCAAGCAGTAGAAAGAAGAATCTTTTACTAGGCTTGTTTGTGTTGTTAAAACTTAAAAGCAGTTCTTCAGTCGTATTGTAGCGAGGAGTGGGGACCAGACTGGATGGACCAGTCAGAGACTGTGAGAGATGAGAGAGAGACAAAGGGGAAGATGTGAATTCGGAAGGAAGGGAGAAGAGGTCAAAGGAGTTCAAATCTTCTGTTGCATATTCTCTAGAATATTTTTCTGTACAAATTACTGAAGAAATGGTCCCACACTAGCAGGTAAGACTAAGAGCCATTACTGAACGAGCACCTGGACCCCACTCATCGGAGACTAATCTCAGGATCCGCTCAGGGAATCTTAAGCAGTGAAACGGGACGAAAAATTGCATAAATCCGAGATACATGATTGTTTGCGGTCAGTATTGGTGTTTAAGTGGTGTTTCTTATACAAAGTTGGCCATGGTAGCGGTTTAAGCGGTATGAGGTTACTTTTTTAACAAAAAGCCTTGATGGGACCAACTTATCAGCTATATGCTACACTGTCAGGATTTGTGGTTGTGGAGCGCAGTAAATTCAATTATGTCAAAAGTTGTTGCATTGTTGTTGGTTACCAGTTGGTACGGGTGTCTGTTGTGCTTTAAATTCTTGATGATAATTGGGACATCTTATATTCTTATAACGTGATTATGTATGTATTTGATAATTATTATTTCAATTCCTCGACTTCAGTACGGTTTTCTCAAATTTACCGTGGATGTAAATAATTAAAAGGTTTACTATTTAATCGAATTTCTGCTATAATTTAAAGAACTTTTTTCTTGTCTATTTCTAAAAATAACAAAATAATAAGTATATCTTTTTGAAAAAAATAAAATTATCTCTATTTTCATGCACCATGTTCACAGATGAAAAATTTTTGAAAAAAAAAAAGAGTTAAGTAGCTGATTGTGACCTCAGTGGTCAGCTGCTGTAGTGACAATCAGATACTTAACATTTTTTTATTTTTTTTCTGAATCTTCATTTAATCACTGCAGTTATTTTGAACTATTAAACGTGACCAAAAAAGATATTTTTTATTTTTACAAAATATTTTTTATCAAAATATCGCATGAATGCAATTTTTTTTTCAATTTACTAGAAATGATTGGGATAAAATTTCGGGCCGTAATCCCTTCTTTTTGGTAACATAATAATAATTCGGACCCTCCAAAAAAAAATTAGAACCCGAGATATTAATTCGGACCTGCAATAAATTTTTCTCCATTTGGGTTTTTCTAATTATGCTTTTTATTAAATTTTTCTAGATTTTCTGATTATATAAACCCATCATTTACCCCTCGAGCTCTATTCTTATTTTCATTTATTTTCCTCCGACCACCATTATCGGACACCTTGAAGAGTTTTTTTTTTCTGAAAGTTATTATTTGAACAGATAAAGAATAGATCTATGTTCACCCACATTCTTCATACCACTCTTGTAAGTTTTATTTTCTCAATTCGTTACTGTTTTCAGAAAAAATGGAAAGAATTTTTTATTAGGTTTTTGCTGATTTTCTGTTTAGAAAAATAAATATGATATTAATAAATATGTACTACGGGGGTGAAATCTCGAACACATCAATGAATGTGGAATTATAGCACTCGTGTCGCATGCACAATTTGTGTCAACGATGGTATTAGTCTTGATGGCTTGAAGAGACAGATTCATATCGAGTTGGAATTGCTCCCTAATCATTTCAATCTTAGTATTATACAAATCAACATAGCACGACTAGGTTTAGGTCCTTACTTCTATATACTATTTTAGATGAATTCTTAAAAAAAATGGACAAAGACAAAATCGACCACGTGTCAAGTGGGTAGGTTTCGAACATTATAGTTAGTTGCAAAAACATAATTAATTACAAGTCATGTTGATTATGACTCACTTTCGAAAAGTATTGTTGGAAGTAGGAATCTTGTATCGATCGAGGTCACAACCCATTTCTTTGTCCGAGATTACTTAGTACCTCATGCCTCAATCCAAGATGAGGAAGAAAAAGAGTGATATCTGGATATCGAAGATGATGATATCCAGGTAGAGAATGATGTAGATGTTCAAAGGGTATTGGACGAATGACATATGTTTATACTATTCATTTATCGGGGATTGCAATACTCTTGTTGACAATCAACTCATGTCAGTTACAGATGAACCATTTTATAGCAAACCACCTATAACTGATTAACCATTTCATATAGGTCAACAATTTGATTTCAAATCAGAACTTAAAACAACACTTGCTGAATTTCATCTTGAATGCGATATGGAATTAGAGGTTCAAAATAGCAACAAAAATATTTACAATGTCAAGTGTAAATATTTGAATTGTCGTTGGAAGTTATATACCAAGATAACTACAACAGATATTTGAGAGATTTTCACAAATTCATTGAAGCACTCATGCTATGAAAGTGCTACAAAAATGAATCATCATCAAATGACTTCATAAATTATTACAGATTTGGAAAAGTCTATTCTTACAGCCTAGAGAAACAAAAGGAGCAGTGAGGCGCGCAATGAAAAATCAATTTTTCTCGTGCCTCAATTGAGAGAGAATTTGGAGATGTGGTATTACGGGATGATATAGCTAATAAATATTCGATACACAGTCCTAGTCACAAACGTACGACTCGAAAAGTATAACTGAGTGTCGAATCCACAGAAATAGAGAAATTAACCGGACTCAATCTACTTCTTCACTAGGGAAACATTTTAGAGGGTTTTGTTGGTTTTGTATAGAAATAACACTAAAAGAGAAATAATAAAAGGGTCTAACTGCAAATGAAATTAGCGTTTTTAGGATTTCAGATAAGATTTCTAACCCGATCCTGTCATGTGTGGTCCGTACACAATACTGATACATTCGAAAGCGGTTGACATCTTATCTCAAGATTCTTTGACATCTAACGGATACTGACATGTCACGCGAAGGTATTTGATTGTTTAATTTTCACTTTCTAAACCTCTAAAGCTACTTTGACCGCACTTTCGTGTTCAAATTAAGTCCTATTAATTTTGATGTTTGCTTTCTAAGACACATTTGATCTCTCGATCTAAGCAAAATTTTACCTTTCAGCTTTTGTTTGGTCAACATATCGGCTATAATCTACCTTGATAGTTCAATCAATTGATACAATTTATTTGACTCAAATAAGACCGGCACTATGTATGTTACTTATCTAAGAGTTATCCAAATCATTGCATATATATAATTAAAAATATAAATAATGCACAGTACAAAAAAAATACACAATAATGAGAATAAAAATTTCAAGTCATGTCAGTAAACATAATATCAAATCATCCTAACCCTAATAACTCATGGATCTAATCGCACATAGCCAGATCTAAATAAACAAAGAGAGATAGTACCGAATATATCATAGCAATTAATGTTTAACAATAAATAAATAATAAAAATAGTGATAAAACTGAAGATCCTTTGCTGCTCCAGCATGTCGCTCGAGTACTCGACTCCTTTCATTGCCATTTTGACCTTGATCTCCTTTGATAACGCACCAAACGATCCCTCGAGAAGGACCTAGTCTGTCTTTTAACCTCTTTTGGACTTAAAATGGCCAAAGATGTTGTGAGAGACAGCTAAAGCAAGCTTCTGTAACCAGGAGACGCTAGAGAAGGCAATTAATTCTTAGTCGGCTGCCATATTTGCTCTTGTGCGGGCCACAAGCCTAGCTCCAATGTCCAAAATATCTCATTTGATGTCTTTGAGTGTGTCTAAGTGTTCTAAAACCTTAAAATAAAGTTAAAACATAGCAATACTAAGAATTAAGAACAAGCTATAACTAAATAAAAGTAAAATATAAGTATAAATAGATAGTTTTAGTGATCAAATCCTATCTAAATATAGGTGCATCAAGATGACAATGAAAGAAGCTAAGGGATTAGTTAAGCAAAAGTTTTCTACAGGAGAGGACGACAACTAGCAATTGCTGATCTTTTCAAAAGTTAAGAAACTACATATGAGATGCCCTCATCATTATTAACTATAATACAAAACATCACATCAGGGATCAAAATTCACATAGAGAATGAACCTTCCACCAAGTTCGATCTTAATATCTTCAATCTTGTGGCTTAAGCATTTGGTTCGTGTATACAAGCATGATTTCACCTCCGACCAGTCATCAATGTTGATGTCGATTTTTTATCAGGTAGGTATGCTGTAAAAATTTTCATGACATATGCTTATGATGCATACCAACTTCTCTTGCCCCTTACATTTATAATGGCTGATGAGGGAACATCATTAAATTGGGGTTGGTTCATGAATTGATTGCAAACGAAGGTTATTGGTCTGAAAAAAAATAATTATTATCTTATACCAGCATCTAGTTATAAAAAATGTGTTTGAACAACTCGATATGGGATGTATGAGACAGTGAATAAAATTATTCATCGCTTTCTGTACACAACACATTGCACAAAATGTGTACAAACATTGCTCCAATAAAAGATTAAAAATTATTTTCAAATTGACAGTCAAGTATAAGAAGCCTTAGAGGTGTGAAGAGTTATTGTAGAAAATCAAGAGAGAGACCAGTTGCATATGCGTACATAATGAAGGCTAGGATAATCCAAAGAATTTCGAATAAAATGTCAAATAGAAATGAAGTTAATATGAGAGGGAGTCGAAATAATAGAAATTGAGACAATTTAGAACATCAAGTACCAGAACCAAAGATACCAATGGAAGAAATTCTAGAGGAGTAATTGGATAAAGAAAGATTGACACAATGTCTCAATGGAGGCTTGAACAGGTTAGGTCTAATGACATTCAACGACTCAAAATCACTCAACAATATATTTAAAATTGCCCGACAACTACTGATATATTCATTGGTAGAAAGAACCTTTTATAAATGTATTGAGTGGTTCGTTGAATGGCGAGCAATCATGGCGGTTGGAAATATAGAGGTCTAGAGTATACGTAGACAGTGACTGAATTGATAAATCATCACGGCGATAAAGAAAGAACTTATGATATCATATCGTTAGATTGAAGTTACAACATGTATGATATTTATAATAGAAATGGACTTTATCGAAGACTTGTGTCTTTTTATTTTCAATATGTGTACCAAATATATCTCATTATGATTTCTAATATATATATACAAACTGTTGGGATAACAGGGTGAAGTTAAGTATGAGATTAAATTAACTGGGGAAGAACTAGCTAAATGTCAATATCAAAAATCTCAAGTAACCGAGCTTCCATGCAGTCATGTGTTTGCTATGTTTCTTCTGAAGGTTGGATCGCCTATGTAAGTCCGTATTACACTTTGAAATATTTCACAAACACATGGTTTGATCATCATTAAAGTTTTGGGAACTAAAAAGATTGACTCTCGTACCATGCTTATCAGACCGGACCCAACAAAGATGAATAAGGGCATGATGAATAAAATAAAATTTTCAATGGTAATAGATGAAGTTGAGGGCTACATCACTAGAATTCCAAGTTAGCCACAAAATCAGAGGCATGAGCGTGGACATGGATATGGGAGGAGGGAACGAAGATTATACTATTTTTATAACTAATTATGTTATCGCTGTCATTATTAGAACTTATTATATTATTATTTTCATAATTAGCTACGTTAGAATTAATTATGTTCTTCATTGATGTTGATCAAATCTTAATGTATATTATTCTATTTTTACTTTAATATTATTTGGAAATTATTGGAAACCAAAATGTGCTCGGTATATCAAAGATTATTTAGTATAATATAATGTAGATTATGTTATCTCGAAATGGGGAAAAACATGGGAAAAAAATAGAGCGCGCGAATTAATATTTCAGGCCCTAAGATTTTTTTTTTCAAGAGTCTTGGTTGTTATTAACTTATTATGGTCTCTAAAATAATGTGTTAATGCGTGAGATTTTATCTGTCCCTTCTAGTCGATCGGAAAAAAAACGATATTTATGTGAGATTCTGATAAAAAAATATTTTTCTAAAAATAAAAAAAATGCAAAAAAGAGAGAGAAAGATAGAACTGTTATTCGTTTTCAAACGAAAACATACTTTTTTTTAGGGGCAGATAAGAGAAATTTCTAATTTAACCGGGTAACTCTAGAGAGCTACATGTAGGCCAGTGGTCCGGGGTTTTCCGTGGTCCAAAACATTAATGTGTCTTTTCGTTCAAAAATTTTACCAAGTCAACACAACTTGGCATATTAAAGTCGAGTAAGAATTTATTAAATGCCGCTTAAATTAATCTTAATGTAAGTGCTTTAAATTCAAACATATGCGACATGTGACCTATGCTCAATATTCAAAGAATAATATGTTAATGGCTTGATGCTTTATTTTTACATAGAAGACATTGTAAGTGCTGTTGGAAACTTGGAATATATCATGTGGCATCACTGGCATGTGAGTATGTGACCTATGCTTAGGCAAGAAAGAGAGTGATTGCGCATGATAGGATGGACAGGAGACAGGCTGCCAGATGGGCTAGATTTGAAAACCTATGCCACCACAGACCGAATTTTTTTCTGTCTAACCCTAACAATTCTATATTTCACAAATATATTATTTCTTTAAAAATATTTGAAAGAAGTAAAACTATCTCTATTTTTCCACGTTTATATGCATAGTTATTAGTAAACGCAGCATTCATAAGTTGAGATTTTGAAAATTATTAAGTATTTGACACTAAACGCATTGTCTGAACGCTGAGTCTGAATGCATAGTTCAATTTAACTTATGAACATAGAGTTCAGACTTTGAATTCCGTTTTCACTAGTTAATAATTTTTCAAAATCTTAACTTTTGAACGTTGCCTTTACTAATAATCAACGTGAACATGAGAAAATTGAGATAATTTTGTGAATCATTTGAAAAGAAGGATACATTTGTAAAACTTAATTTTTTTAGAGTTAAACACACAAAAATTCTCACAGACCACACCATGTTTGACTAACACAAACAATTTCACTCTATCTCTCTTCTCAATTCTCCAAACCAAACTCTTCCTCGTTAATTCGTTAATCGTTAGATATAAGCAATTTTGTAATTATATTATTATAGTAATTTTGTTACATTATCCAAAAAAATCAAAAATATTTAAATTAGTGTTATTTAGTTATTATTGTCAATTTTGCATTCGTTATATTATCTGTCGTTAATTCATTTTAAAGTTTCGGGCTTTCGACAATCTTTCGATTCCGACAAAAAAAGTTAGTTATTAGTATATATTATATTTTATAATTAGTATTTTATAATTAGTTTATATTTTTTGGTAATTAGTTTTTTAAATATATATTTACATTCTTTTTTTGCCATTCGTTTCTTTTAATTAGTTTTTATTAGATTCTTTATTTTTTCGTTACAAATTTTAAATTATTTCATTACTATTTTTTTTTTCAACGTGTACCATGATTTTGAGAATATAGATCTTCGTCGAATCGCGAAGGATGTGCACGGTGACTCGCCTCTGTCACCGATTATAGAAGTCATGAGATAGAAATTCCTAAAATATTGGGACGAAGTTCCTCTCATTATAATTATTGTCAATTGTATCCATCCTTCATTCAAGGAGAAGTATACTATAAGATTGCTTGAACGGTATACAAAAAATCTAAATTTACCACATATCGGGGAGGAACAACGTGTGACATCCGCATTGGAAGAAATGTTCAACCTATACAACACCCAACTTCATGCAAACCAAACGAATCAACCATCTTCTTCAAATCCTCGTAATATTAGGTACTAAAATCTAACATATTTATAATATTTGAACTCGTTATATTATTATAATATTATGAGACTAATATTTTTTATTTTTGAAATATGTCAGGAGCAATAGTCGGTCTGCATTATTGCGAGACTTGGAGGAAGATGGCGACTCAAAAATGCAAATCAATATGAATGAATTAGTTAGCTATTGTTTAGGAAGTATGTAACCCGACAGTATTGATATTCTCGATTATTGGAAGAGGAATGAAACCGCATATCCAACTCTCGCCATGATGGCACGTGATATATTTGTCGTGCCCGTGTCAACTGTCCCTTCCGAATTCTGTTTTAGTTCAGCAAACAGGATACTAACAGATAAACACAACAGATTGGATGCAAAGACATTCGAACGACTCGTATGCTTAAAAGATTGGTTTGATGCAGAACAACGTAATCAACATGCACCTGTAGAACAATCATCCGGTGAATTTATAACAGAAACGGATGGAGACTCAGATGATATGCCAGAAAATGATCTATGGTATATGAACTCGAATTTTTAGATGGTATTTTTAAACATTTATATTCTTTATTTTTTTCTCATTTTTATTATTTTTCTAGCATTTACAATCCTTATTTGATTTTTTTTTTCAATAAACTTTACTAACCAAAAAAAAAGTTAGAACTCCGCCTATGTATTATATAGCCGGTCCCAAGTCCGAAATAAAGGAGGAGGGTAACTTTATTTTTAACCCATTTATTTTAATTTTTATGATATTAAAAAAAATTCTCACTTTTTTTAAGTTCTATCATTTTATTCCAATTCTTTAAGATTTTGTTTAATTTTTTACTTAAATTATTTCATTTAAAATTTTATTTCAGTTTATTTTAAGTCATATCATTTAAGATTATATTTAATTTTAAATAAATATTTTCGGATTTTATAATTATTTAGAATTTATTTGAATTTTTTGATTATTTTTGAATTTTGAACAAAAATGATAAAAAAATAAAATTTTTTTTGGTCAAGAATATAAGTTGTTATATATATATTAAATATTTTAAATAATTATTTTTTAATTTTTCAGAATTTTAAAAAAATTTGAGAATTTATTTGAGAATTTTTTAATTTTTCAGAATTTTAGAAAAAAAAAATTAGACCCGCCGACCCGTCCCACCCGACCCGACCCGTCCCGCCCTTAGACTCGACCCGTCTCGATCCACCGACCCGACGGATCTAGCACGGCACTATGTTTGACTAACCGCACGGTCCGCACCGGAATGCATTAGCTGAGGATCTGGATTTGATGCGGCATAAGCGGATGCGCCGATTGTGCGTGTACTTTCTGATAAAATTGTTCTCTGAACTCTGATTTATGAAATCAACACTCGAATCTAGCTGGTCATTGACAAATTTTGTTGTCTGACAGTCCGAGTGAGTTTATTTTGAAGTAATATATGTACCGCGTAGAACGAACAGGTGAAAATTTTGAAATGATCACGTCGTTCTACAAAATTCACATATGATTTTTCAGGGTGCGGATGGCTTTGAAAATTTTCAGAGCAAGTCCTGAGAAGGCTTTGTGCGGGAGCAAAACTCAAAAAGCTTAAATTTCTGATTTTCACAAGATGTGGCTAACAAATTCTCGCTCTGTAATTTAAAAGAATAATACATTTCTACAATATAATCTCCTAGCTCAATGCTCAGGTTTTTTAATAGTGATGTCTTGACTCTCGGTGGATTAGTTTGGCTGAATAAATTTAAATTGGTATTTTTATTTCTTGTGTCTGCTTTTTATGCAATGATAAAGTCACTTTAGAAAAAGAAAAAGTAGGTCAACCATCCTCGTTGTTCCACCCAATGAACGCAATTGCGCAGAGAGAGTACGCGTAATAAAATATGAATGAGCATTTATCATTTATCAACAGTCAATAATTTGGCAACCACCACCGCAATAACTGTAAAATAAAATTTATATTATTAGAAATATAACGAGAACTTCATGCCTAAAATATATGATAATAGCGAAGTGATGCAGTTTTAAATCACGATAATGATATATGAAAAAAATATATATGTTGGGTTCATGAGAATCTTATATTTTAAGAAATCCAACAAATAAAATATTTACTAATATTTATATTCTAAACCTATCATGTATATGAAAAGTGAAAGTTTTACAGTTCATCAGATGACATGAAATTTACGACATTTCATATTTAATTATATTTGATAAAGTATCAAATAATTTTTAACTTTCACGGAAATTGATGCAAAATCAATCTATAAGGAGATTAACACGTCTATAATTCGGTTTCTATTTTTTTATTTTTAATAATATGTATTTAGAACGTATTATTGTGGTTGTTAAAAAAATTAGTTTTCAAATGATCGCCACTCATAAAATGTAATCTGAGAATACATTTGAGATTTTTAAAAAGATATATTGAGTTTCACTTGTTATCGATACAAAGAAATGAACTAAAAAACCACGTTCTTGCAAGTGATTTAAACGGTATAGATTAGATTCAGAGGGATTTATTATTAGATGGGGCCGCTCTCATAACATCATCCGTCTGTTTTAATCAATATTAGCCAGTGTCGTATATGTTCTCATCAAACTTTTTTGCCATTAGAGTTACGAACGTCAAATGTTTTATGGTGGAGACATTTGTTAAAGGAAACATGTTTATACTGACTATAGATTCATTTTAACAAGCATATCAAATAATTAATTAAACAAATAGTAAGAATGATGGGGGAATAAGACACTACGCCAAAATATATATCTCTCTTTTGCAACGCACCATTTACAGCGGTTTTTAACTGAAAACCCTTTGTAAAGTTGTTAATAACTATCTTGTTGCCCTAGTTACGAATTACTCTCTCTCTCTCCCCAACCTGAAAGCACCGCCACCATTAAATGAGTTCCGAATTTGAGCATTTTTTTGAGCTCGAAATAACACAAAATTTCACAAAATTTGATCAAAATTTCTATTCTCTTCTCTTGTTGTCTCAACAACGAATTTTTTCTATCTTCTCTCAAACGAAGTGGAAGCGGATCGGAGCGGGTGATTGGAGAGGGTTCGGAGTGGGCAACGGCAAGCAAGACCTCGACAGCAGCAAACGATACCGGGCAGTGGTGCGCAGCGGGCTGCGGCGAGTGTTAAGGTTAAATAAATTTTTGATTTGATTATGCATTAAATTTATTAGTTTTGAGCATGTAATTGATGCATTATAATTTAATAGTATTGTCATGTATGACCAATTCACCGGAACTTGAGCTAATTTACGTCGGTACCCATTCGAGCTAATTTAGGTCGCTCAAATAAGTTGCTTGATCAGCGAATTTTCAATTTTCCAGCGAAACTGGATATGTCCAGTTTTTCTCTTTATTTCTCTTTTGCACTCGGAAACGTTATAACGATTCATAAATCGTTATAACGTTTCATAATGAAAGTCTTGAATTTCCAAGAATACCCTTTGTCAGAATTATATTGAAACGTTATAACGATTCAAAAATGAATAGGATGAATCGTTATAACGTTCTAAAGAGACGTTGAACGATTTACAGAACCGTTACAACGTTTTGACTTGTTTGACTAACCTTCTGACAAGTCTAATGATCTTCAGAAATGTTATAACGATTCAGTTAATCGTTATACGTTTCATTAATCGTTGAACGCTTTATGAAGCGTTACATAACTATACACTATGTTAATTTTAACTTATTTCTGCTCACAAAGAACTTAGAATATTTTCAATAAGTGTATTGAATCGTTTTAACGATTTATGAAGCGTTACATAACGATACAATCTGTTAACTTTTGGCTAATTTCTACGCACAAAGAACTTAAAAAAATTTGAGATATGTATTGAATCGTTATAACGATTAGGGAATCGTTATAACGGTTCTCGCGACAGAGTCTCTTCCTAAGGTGAGTAGGAATTTAATATATATATATATATATAATTAAATTTATTAGTTTTTTAATATATATTTACGTACTAATCATTTTTTTTTTAAATATCAAAACCTACAATCTTTTAACATCGACCGAGTATGAGGAAGTAAAAAAACTTTGGATTGAGTTTGTGATTTTCTTGTTTTGATATTTTTTATCAAGTTTTAATATTTTGTAAATATTTATTATATTTTGTTGTATTATGTGTGTATGTTAGATACATTAGTTAATTAGATGTAGTTAATTAATAATTAAATATAGTTATTAATGTTTTTGTGAAAATGCATGTGATGAAAATATTATATATGGCTAGCATATATGGGCTAGTCACAGAAATAAAAAGAACAATTTGAAAAAATATATTTTTACAGCGGTTTTTACGAAGAAACCGCGCAAAACAATTTAAAAAAAATTAATTAAGTATTTTACAAACGGTTTTTACCTAAAAAAAACCGTAAAATGTGATGTTTACAACGATTTTTAATTAAAAATGTCATTGTATTTTTAGCGCGGTTGTTATATAAGAACCTTGTAAATAATTTGTAGCGATTTTCAACAAAACCATTTGTAAAACTTTAGTAGCGCTTCCCAATAAAGCGGTTGTATAACCGCTGCTAACTGAGAAAATAACCGTTGTAAAACCTATTTGTGGTGTAGTGAGAACACTTGACTTTGGTAAGTTGTGTTATTAAATATTGTACAACTTGAAATTAGTTTTTTTTTTTTTGACAAAAAGGCAATTAGCCCGTTTCATTTCTGAAACATTAAGCTACAACCAAAAATTTTAGCACAACTTGAAATTTGTTATTCATTTATAAAATGATTTTAAATATTAATAATTTTATTTTATTAGTACGTGATCAGAGAAACGATATATTTTCAAATTATACGAAAATTTCATATATGACATACCTAAAGTATGTTTACTTTCTATAATTTGTCAACCGTGGCAGTTGTCAGGTGATAATAATGATGAAATCAACAGTATTATTGAAAAGCATTTTGGTATCACATAAGCACTGTCATGCGAGACAAAAATGAGAGTTCTCAAGTGCATGTCCCTACGTATAAAGTCCAGTGCATTGCTTTATTATACAACAAAAAAACCAGATATTACCACGTGACAAGCAACAGAAGAAATAAGCGTGTGAGATGATCTACTCGCGCCTTTGTGGCGTATCCGAACAAATGACAAATCATGTAATGATATAAGGCAAAGAATTTAGCTAGTGAAGGTCCATTGCTCACTCGTTATCAGGCTTAATCATTAGTCAGCTAGCACGAGAGCAGCACAGAATGGAACACCGGAGGAGGCACCACGCTGTTCAACTCTTTAGTCTTTAATTATGGTAGGGTTTTGCACGGATCTCACCACAAAAGCTCCCCTTTTGATTGCTTCAAATGATTTGAATCTATCACGGAACAAGGAATTATAGCATAGTATCAGTGTCGACATGCTGCAACAACCTGGCTTTTATGGCAGAATGCATATCACCAACGAGTAAAAGGTTGCTTTCTCTTTCTTTGCTTTTCAGATAAACACTAAAGACCCTTTTTGTATTAAAGAAAAAAAGAAGTATCCAGTCATCAAGGTTCATTTTTTGTATTGCTGCTCCTTTCTTTGAAGATATATACGTGGCGCTCACATAAAAAGTAGGAGTTCATCATAAAAGGTCATCTCAACAAATGAAACTAAATTAATTCTCCTTTGGGTTGCTCTGGTAATTACAGTAGTATATTTTGAGCCACAACAAGCAAAAACATTATGGCCTCTAGTCTCTACAAAGGGGAGAATGTAATAAGAGAAAAAAAAAACGCTCCTTCTCTACCACTATCTAAGATTAGTACAAAACTTTATCAGGAAACCAAAATACTAGACTAACATCAAAGACGTAAGCAAATCATAAGCATGACCATGGAAAATTGTGGCATTTATTAAAGAAAGGAGCTCTGAAGATTTCTTCAACTGAAAAACAATTCATTGATTCAAGCATTTGAAACTAGATATCCAGTTATTGGCAAACTTTTTTTGCCTTGATCCTCTTCATGGCCATGATTGTAACAGCAGCAGAGAGAGCGTACCTAACAACAAAAATATAGGAAACACGAGCTTTTTTTGCATCAATTGCACAAAGGGTAAATACAGAGTAACTAGGTTAAAATTAACTGCACAAAACCTTTTAGGCCAAATTGTGGCCGCTGGCTAGATAGCATATTAAGGGTGTGTTTGGATGGTGAAAGGATTAGTGAAAGAATAGCACTGTTTGGGTTAGTAGTTGAGAATAGTGTAAGGTTAGTGATATCTCGGGAAATGTGAGAACAGTGCAAATTTTTACTATTCCGGGTTAGTAAAATGTTGTTTGGATGGTAATTTGAGAACAATGGAGAAAATAGTTAAAATAATTAATTATTTTTTAGTATTTTATTTAATAATGATTATTATTTAATACTACTCCATACTAATATCAAAGAAAAAATATTTTTTTTATTATTTTCACTACCCTCATGGACGCTAATCCGCTAACCCTAACGTTTTCTATGGGTTAGCTGATTAGCACAGTTCTGCTGCTATTTTTGATTTTAATTTTGTGTTTGGATGGTTGTTAACCCGAGAACAGTATCGCTATTCACAGAACAATGCTATTCTACACCATCCAAACACACCCTAAAGAATTAATTCTATCAAAATTTAGAAATTTTGAGGATTTAACTAGGCTGAATGAGGTTGAGGTTAAACTGGCTAGAACCAAAGTTGAACCAAAATAGAGGGTTAATGGAGAGTTAACTGAGGTTTAGATTGGATTAATAAAGACTTGAGGTAAGTTTACATTCAATGAAGTTTTAGTTGCTCGATCTAATGTGAATACCAAAGCAATATGACTCACCATGTGTCACAATTTAAAAAAAAAAACTCACCAGGTAGCAGTGTAGTTAAGATGGTCCTGTGGCATGACTGAGTAGCGAACCAAACTGTTAATATCCTTCGGAACAGGATAAGGGCTCTTTGCATTCACAGTATGTTCATCTTCTATCTCCTTGATCTGAAGTTTTATAATATTAATCATTTTTCTAAACCTAAGTTACAAGTATACAATCATCAATTGTAGTATTTTAGATGTCGAATTCAGGGACAAATTGATTTATTAACTCTAAACCTAGTAATTTGATCCTAAGTATGTGAAAAGATTGATTGTTTGGTTGATAGTTTGATTAAAAGACTAATTGACTGGAAAGTAAATAAAAACAAGGTGCAATTCTAAGTGTTCAGATCAAGAAAGAAGGACCTAGGGTTTTTCGGTTTTTGTACTCCACTTGTAATAAGAATATTTTGGTTGATATTTGATAAAAAAATGTTTACGGATTTTGAACAATTCAATTATAATATTGAAGATCAATTTCTTGGTTCAATACCCTACTTAGACTAATTTGGGCTTAAACTTAGATTAAACTGTCACCAATCTAAGACCTAAGACGCAATTATGATCAAATCATACCAAAACATCATACATAACGGTTAGATATTTAATAAATACTTTAGCACAATTCAATTTTAATCCCCTAAGTAATTAATCATTCTTTTCAAATTTTAATTATTTACTTGATTGTTTTCCTTGATTTCCGGCTCAAGTCATCAATTTTTGCAATCTCAAACACAAACCCTAAAGTTTTCTTTTAAGCAATTAACTTAAGGGTTTGTTCATTTTTGCGGAAAATATTTGGAATA
The DNA here is from genome assembly GCA_037127355.1 of Schoenoplectus tabernaemontani. Classification (NCBI taxonomy): domain Eukaryota; kingdom Viridiplantae; phylum Streptophyta; class Magnoliopsida; order Poales; family Cyperaceae; genus Schoenoplectus; species Schoenoplectus tabernaemontani. Next base: position 16,148,508 of record CM073743.1, on the reverse strand, counting down.
TCATTTTCATCAGAAAATAAAAATCTCAAAGAAAAATATTTTTTTTTTGTGTTCATTTGTACAGAAAAGAAAATACTATTTTCTTTCCATTTGTTCAGTTGAAAGGAAAAGAAAATTCTATTTTCTTTTCACTTGTTTTTGTTTAGTTGAAAGGAAAAAAAACTGAAAAGAAAATGTTTTCACTTGTTTAGTTGAAAGGAAAAAAATGAAAAGAAAAATTTTATCTCTTAAATATTCATAATTTTGCTCTTCTTCTAAATCTACTAATTCATTATCATTTCTATCATCAAATGAATAAAAAATAATTAAAATATAAACATTATTTCAAATAAACCCAAAACAACAAATTGTATAAAAAACAGACAAAACTAATGAAATATAATCTCAAAGCATAAAATTATACAATCAATTTTGTTTGAACTCTTCGCTACGTGCTAAGAACAAATCCGCTTCGGTCTCATTTTGCAGTAAATGCTTATATGCTGCTAACAAGATCTCTTCCGAAAGATTGCTAATTGTTGGGTGGAATTTTGATTTATTAATTTGATTTTTTTTTGCAAAGGGGACAACAAATTAGAAGCAGACAATATTTGAATGAAATTTGGGATAATAAATTCAATTACAACCTATTATTTTTTCTTCCCAGATATCTTGAATTAAAAGCAGACAATGTTTGATTGATGACTGCTCAGAATGCATACGTCATCTTACCTGATGTTTTTGTGTCAGTCAGGCAGCTGCTGGTCACAGGTTAAACTTAAAACCTAAAAGCAAGCAAATAGTAATAAGAGTAATTGGCTCAGTAGGCACAGTCATTTAATATTTTAATCCCTACCTGCTGCTATATCTTCTCCTCATAATTCTTGATTCTGGCACCTGTGGTCTATACAAGCACTTAACTACTTGCTTAATTATAGAAACTACTTAATTATACAAGCACTTAACAAATCTATTGGCATTGCAACTACTGGTATTGCAACTATATATATGCGAAGTGATGATGTAAAAAACTATATGCGAAAGTGATGATGCAACTATACAGTAGCGGAGCTTGAGGCTCAAATAAGGAGTCAATTAAAGTAAGAATTAAAAAATACACTACAAAATTATTTAGAAGGGGCCATTTTGTGATGCAAAGAACAATTAGAACATAAAATATATAGATTGTGAATGAAATTTTGGATTGAAAGAGAGGGCCATAGCTCAATTTCTCAAGGAGAAGCCCCGCCTCTGCAACTATATATCTACTGGTATTTCAACTTCAGTACCTTCTTACCTTGAGCAGTGGAGTGCCTCTTTCGATCGAGGCCTAACTTCCAATCTGTCCAACCGTAAGAAGGCTTCTTCACAGCGGGAAGGATATTGTGCTTGCGCTAGGCCCTCCTTTAGAGAAGAGATTACAGCGAGAGATAGTGCAGTCAACAACGATAGCGAGAATGTAATTAAACTTGGGCAGCGCGCGAGAGATAGTGCAGTCAACAATCAAGGGCGGAGCCAGGAATTTTTTCAGGGTGTAGCCCCAATCGGATTGAATATCTTAGCGGGTTAAAACCCATTAATTTATCGGTATAAAAAAAATTTCAACATGCATTTTTAATAAATCAAAGACCAATCCAGAGTCGGACTCAGAGGGTAACACAAAAATTTTTCAGGGTGTGACTTAGTGGATCTATTACCCTTTATTCTATTGGTTTTTAATTTTCCAGGGGGTAACACTTGTACCCCCCTGGGGTTATATGGCTCCGCCCCTGTCAACAACGATAGCGAGAATGGGATTATGGAGGAAGCGCGCGGGAACGGAGATTATGAAGTGAGGCAACGCACGAGAGGAGTTTTCAGTGATATATTGAGGCAGCGCGCGAGAGTTGAGCGACTTTGTCGATTTTCATTTTCATTTTCCATTGAAAAAAAGCGGAAAACGAAAATAGCCCTTTTTCAGCTATATATGAAAGGAGTTTTCTACAGAATTTGCATTTCATACAGAAAATTATTTTCTGAACAGTTTTAATAGGAAGTGAACAGACTCTAAGGGTGTGTTTGGATGGTGAAAGGATTAGTAAAAGAATAGCACTGTTTGAGTTAGTAGTTGAGAATAGTGTGAGGTTAGTGATATTTCGGGAAATATGAGAACAATGCTATTTTTTACTATTTCGGGTTAATAAAATGTTGTTTGGATAGAAACTTGAGAACAGTAAAGAGAATAGTTAAAATAATTAATTATATTTTAGTATTTTATTTAATAATAATTATTATTTAATACTACTCCATACTAATATAAAAGAAAAAATAATTTATTATTATTTTCCCTATCTTCGTGGACGCTAATCCGCTAACCCAACGTTTTTTATGGGTTAGCAGATTAGCACTGTTCTACTGCTATTCTTGATTTCAATTTTGTGTTTGGATAGTTGCTAACCCGAGAATAGTACTGCTATTCCCAAAACAGTACTATTCTACACCATCCAAACACACCCTAAAAAAACAATAGATAAAGAAAATAAGTAAATAAGAGATAATAAAAACAAATAATCAACTAAGATGAGTAAGCAAGTTTCATTGTACAACCTAAATCCTAGATGAGGTTTTTAGTCTCTCATGATAAAAATAAATACAAGAGAAAGCATGAAAAACATGAAGAAAAGAAAGAGAAGAATAAACCGAAGATCTTCAATAATGCACGACCTATTTTCTTCTCCTCCCTTCTCTCTTTAGGTCAAGACCTATTTTGTCTCTCTAAAACTGTCTAATATTGTCTAACCTCTCTATTTTTCTGATTCCCCCTCATTATCAGGAGCAAAACGAGCCCAAGAACGTCCAAAAACTCCTAACGGATCTCTTAAAAACTACAAATAACCGTTAGGAGGTCAGGCTAAAATCGTTTGTCTGTCTGCGATTTGCAACTGATCTTTTGTTGTCCGCAGGTACTGACTCTATTACCCGATTTCATTGTTTTGCTTGTAACTTCCTCGTCTGATATCCGTTTTGCCCCAAATTTACGTCGTTCTTCTTCGTTTTTTATGGGCTTCCATCTAATCCTAAAAAAATAATAAAATCTAAACAATAACTTGAACTTCATAATTTAAATCCTAATTAAACTAAATTAAACCTAATTAAACCTTAAAAAGCTAAATTGTGAGACTAAACCACATCCAAAATATAGTACTTAAATCATCCTATCACTCTTTATATAAATGGTATATTCTGGAACACCACAAGCACGTGCAATCATGGGACATCAATAAAAAACCATTGCCCGTTGTCTCGGATCATTGGTCGGGACAAAAATGCTGCAGATTTTTTTAGTAAATAAAAATAAATAAATAAATGGAAATTATAAGATTATGCTGAAAATTAGCTTATATAGCCTGAACCGAGTTTGAAACTCGATCCTAGATTTTTTTTACGTTTGTGTATTATATTAAAAACAAAATACAATAGTTAGTAGATTGATCTAAAATATTACAACAAAAATTAAACTCAGTCCCAGCATTTGAAAATTACAACGTTTGTGTGTATTTGAAGATTGCAGGTGATTGGACCGAGTTTAAAACTCGATCTAGACATCTGGGACCGAGTTTTAAACTCAGTCCCAACATTCTGCTATTATATAGCACACCCAGCACATTTCTCCTTCATCTTCCTTCAGCCAATCATTTCTTCAAAATCGTCATTGTTACTGTTGCAAGAGCTTCCAACTGAAAATTTATTTTTCGACAGATCCAGAGTCGATCCGTATTCACCACTCTCGTCTCATCAGCATTGTAATTTTTTTTCTATTTCAACTATTAATTTTTGCTGTAAAATTAAAATACACTAACAGTAGGGTTATCGTTCATACTATAGAGACAAAAATGTTACTGATCAATGTGTATCACGGAGGTCAAATCCTGAACACTTCAACCGGCATGAGTTACGATATTCATTATGCGTGCACATTTTCTGTCGACGAGACAATCAATCTTCGTGACTTGAAGAGACAGATTCATTCTGGTTTGGAGCTGCTCCCTAGCCAATTCAACATTAGTATTAGAGCACGGATAAACATTGCACTAGTAGGTTCAGGTGATTTTTTTATAGCTTATTTGGGGTTGTTTCTGATGAAATTTGGGGAATGATTAAAACAACAGCTCCGTACCAATTACCCGGGTATAAAACACTGGAGCTAGTAGTTATATCTGAACCAATATTCAGTTCTGATAACTATGATCCGACTAGTATTCCTGAAAGTAGTAATCCAGTAATGGCTGAGGAAAGAACCCACTCCCGAGCTCGGGAGCAGCAACCATCTCGTATTCCAGTATAAAATGTGGATGTGGATGAGGATGATGAAGAGGAAGAGTGGCAATTGGATGTCGAGGAGGATGATGAAGAGGAAGAGTGACACTTGGATGTCGAGGAGGATGACATCCATGATGCAACAGATATAAATATGGATGAAATTGAAGATGCGGTAGATGTCGAAGAAATAATAAAAGAGTGGCAAATGTCTGTTCCGTTTATTAATCGGGGAATGAAGCACCCGTGTGCACAATTTGCTAATAATACGCCAATGTCATATGCAGACGAGCCTTATTTTCGCAAACCACCTAGAATTGATGAACAATTTGGTGTCGGTCAGTAGTTCAGTACAAAATCAGAGTTGAAAATGAAAATCGCTGATTTTCATGTTTCAACGAAATATATAATTGGAGGTAACAAATAGCAGCAAATCAAAATTAGTGATAATATGTAAAGATTCTAACTGTCCATGGAGGATGTATGCCACCCTCAATATAACGGGTATTTGGGAGATCAGAACAAATCCGCTCGAGCACTCTTATTTTGGCAGTGCTACTAGGGCGGACCACAGTCAGATGACTTCCATAATGATAGCAGATATTGTTAAGAATCGGTTAAGAGACAACTTAGAAATGACAGGTTAAAGAAGTAAGGGGTTTGATTAAACAAAAGTTCCCACAGAACAACCGAGTTATAATAAATTATGGAGAGGAAAAAAACTGACAATTGCAGACATATTTGGTAGTTGGGAGATGTCATACGAAATGTTTCTGTCTCTGCTAACAACCATACAAAATTCCACATATGGCACAAAATATATCAGAGAGACAACGCCCTCAACAAAATTCGGTGTTGAAATTTTCGATCGTGTTGCATGGACATTTGGTCCGTGTATTACAGCATGGCCTTACTTACGACCAGTCTTAACTATCAATGTTGGATTTTTATCGGGTCGGTATGCTGGTAAACTATTTATGACATGTGATTATGATACGGAGCAACAACTACTATCACTTACATTTGTTGTTGTAGTAGGCGAAAAAAGTGTGGCAAACTAGGGTTGGTTCATGCAGTGATTGCGTAAAGAGGTTGTCGGTCCTGATAAAATTACCGTGATCTCATATCAACATCTGGACATTAGGGGAGTATTTGAGAGACCAGATTTTGGATGACAGGAATCAACAGGCGAGCCTATTCACCGTTATTGTACTCAACACATTGCACAAAATGTGTATAAAGACTATCATATGAAAAGAGTAAAGACTCTTTTCAAACAAGCTGCAAGACATAAGAAACCATGGAGGTGTGAGGAATATCTAAAAAGAATTAACAACATTAGACCGATATCCCATAAGTTCATAAAAAAAATTGGAATCATGCAAGGAAATCTCCCAACAGATCAAGTATCCAATAGAAGGACATGAAATAACAGAAACCAACCCGCTGCAGCTGAGAAAGTGTCAGCCTAGGAATTCCATTATGAGGAGTTAACCCTAGAGCAAGTGACCGCATTGCATCAAGAAAGATGGGTACAATATCTAGACGGAGGTCTCAATCGGTGGGAAATAATGACAAGCAACAGTTCAGAATCACTGAACAACGTGTTCAAGATCGCTAGACAACTTTCGGTATGTGCTATCGTCGAGAATACGTGGCACAAATGTGTTGATGGTTCTATAAGCGTCGAAAAATTGCAGCAGCTTGGGAAACCCAATGTCTAATGTTCTCCCAAAATGTCACCGAACTAATAAAACATCGCGGTGATAAAAAGAGAACTTATGATGCCATACCACTGGATTGGAGTATCAACAACTACGATGTTTACAACATAAATGGACTTATAGAGACGGTAATATTCGATACTTATATAATTTTTTATTCAACTTCAAAATTTAAGCAATAATTTGTAATTTCTATTTGAAATAATAAGGACGAAGGGGTGAAATGAAATATGAGGTTGAATTAGCGATGACGGGAATTGGTAATTGTTGGTGTCAGAAACCGCAATTGACCGGCATCCCATGCGACCACTTGTTTGCTGTTTGTTCATTCAGAAGGCTAGATTACACTCAGTACGTTAGTCCATATTATACCATCCAGTACTACATTAACACATGGAGGTCGAGCTCGTTCCAACAGAGCATGAAATGGAGGATCGTATCAACAGGCTGCCAAATCGAGGTCGAGCTCGTTCCAACAGAGCATGATTTAGATTATCAGTGTGTTTATGTTTTTTGTTGTTATATTTACCAGAACAATTGAATTTCAATTGTTGTTGTAATATTTCTATTTGTTTGATACTATTTTAGAACAATGTATTAATCGTGCTTATATTTGGGTTTATAAAACTTTATTTTAATTTTTGTTGTAATATTTTAGATCAATCTACTGACTGTTGTATTTTGTTTTTAATATAACACACAAACGTAAAAAAAAAAAATCTGGGACCGAATTTGAAACTCGGTCCAGACTATATAGGCTAATTTTCAGGATAATCTTACCATTTCTATTTATTTATTTTTTTATTTACTAAAATAAAATAAATCTGAAAATGCTGGGCTTCTCACTTCCATGAATTACACCTACTACTTTTACAGGTGGCAGAGCTACTGCCCCTTTAGCCAAGAATCAAATAACATGCAACACTGAGAGAGATTACTTAGCCAATGTACATTATAAAGAACAGTTTCCTTGGTTGTCTTGTTGCATAAGAAAGAGAGATTTTTCTGTGCATACTGTCAAAACCTCAAAATAGACATTGTGTGAAACCTTTACACCTAAGTGCTATGTGCTAAAGATATTTTGCCCAGCCAGCTACTACTACAAAGTAATGGACATTGGAAGCTGTTTTCAAAGGTAAAAGACTAAGGTACAAGAAGAGGCAACATGCATTTTCAAAAAAAATCAGGAGAGGGGAAATGATATCTGATATTTTCCCTCTTTTAGTAAATTATCATAGATAATTAGGTATCTCGTCATTGAAAGGATATGCATGATATGTTGACATCTTGTAGCATGCATCAAGTTATGCACATTAACCAGAATTCATTTAAATGACATTTAAATAAATAATTTAACTAGAGAGAAAATTGTGGCACACTACTAACCATGTGAGAAGTTTTCTTTGACCAGCTATTCCTCCAGGAAGCAGCTCTCTCATCCTTCATATTATTACTGGCAACTGGTGGACTTGAAGCTCTGTTTAGATCCACTTCTTCACTCATTTTCTTGTCACGCCACCCTCGTGGGACCCATGACAAGGACAGGCGTCTGCACACTGACAAGAAATTTATTGATCTTGCTATAAGTTGGCATATCTGCTTTATAAAGTAATGTCCAAAATGTTAATAAAGTTTCACCAAAATTACAGATTTGCATTAAATATTAGAATAGATACATCAACATTTGACAGATTCATAAAAAATAATTAATTGAATGGACGATCTCTTTCATAACAATCATAATTTTAGTAATTTCGTTTATACCGACAAAATTCATAAACATCCATTTATTTATGGGAAACAAAGTGCTAGAATACATAATAACATAAAACTAACTCCCAGATGAAGAAGTAATTGATATTCATGTTACTTACTCACCAGGTGCTGTTTCTCTTGGAATGAGAGTTATGACATAATAACCATTCTCTGTCACCCCAGAAATACTTCTAGAACGCGGGCCCACAAAAATAGACTTCTTCTCGTCAAAGTCTCCATCACACACAATCCTTCTGAACTTCAATGAATCCATGCTATTACTCAAGAAAGGCAGCTCAGCGCAGGTTATAGGTTCCATGTCCAGCCTTCGCCTACTGTAATCCAGCATTTCTATCTGAGAAAAGATAGATCCATAAAATTATTTTCTGAATAATTCAAGAAGAAATACTTTTATATCTGTTTGCTCATTTATTTATCTGTTTATTCAAGGGAGGGACCTTTTTACTTGTGGATTTTAACAAGAGAGTAAGAGGATGTCATTGCAGCTCCCTATATGGTGCCAATCGAAATATGATGGATTGCATAAAAACTAAAAAGAACCTGCTGCTTCACATGCACAAATTGCATGAGAATGCATACAATTTTTGTCCGCACCACAAAAAGTTACAATACTCCATGTATTACTATTAATACCAACCATATAAATATAATTGATATTTTTCCTTTATAAAATTACATTGTCCTGTCTCCGGAAAAGCTGCCATGTACCAAGGCCAAAAATGATTGCTCCCAGAAGAAAGAGCAGCAGCTTAGAAAATGTCCCACATTTCTTTTCTGTTAACTGAAATATATGAACAAAATGCATTAACAGAAACACCTAAGTAAACTCCAAGAAATATTTTACAATCAAACAGATCATATCATGTATGAAAAAGAGAGTTGGTATCTCTAATGTACCTGCGTAACTGTACCATTACCACTATCGTAACTATCACCTATGTAGCAACTTAAATATTAGTAAAGTGAACCAAATCCCCCAACAAAATTTACTGTGATTATAGTTCACATAACAAAGCAACAATCAGAAATGGACAGAAGCTTTGTAATATGCCAACAACCAAGAAGTTAAGAACAATGTGCAAGTCAAAACTTCACACCAGAAAAAGCTCGGTTCTCCCACCTCTGTGCTATAGTTTGGTAAAACATTCTAAATGATGTGCAAATAGGCAAATAAACTCATTGTCTAGTTCACCAAAGGAATTACCGATTATTATGCTTATCAGAACTGTCAGCTGAATGCTTCATTTTGCACAGAAAAGCCAGACAGTCGAAATAATAATCCAAACAATAGATAATGGATGAACCTTATTTCAGACAGCGACGCGCACAGAACTAGAGAGAGGGGGAGAGAGGGAAACCTTCGGATTGAGACAGAGCAGGAGAAGGGGTTGACTGGCTAGTGACGAAGAAGAGAGAGAAGCAGCAGAAGTGGAGAAAGCAGCGAGGCGAGAGTTCAGCAGTCGAGAAGTGGGGAGAAGGTGGCGGAGCTTGAGGGATTTGGAGAGCGAGGCCACCATTTGAACAGTGAGGTGGTCGCCTGGCCAACGCAGTGATCTGTTGACCTCTCTCCGCTGGTCTTCTCCGGGTTACTCGAGAGGTGGCAATCGAGCGGATCGGATGGGTTGGGTTTGGGTTCGGATTGAGGACAAATTGGGTCGGATTAATTTGACTCAGTAAGATTATCGAGTTATGGGTCTGATCGGGTTGATTATCGGGTCATCTAACGTCATGTCATTTTAGGTTTCAGGTCATGTCGATTATCAGGTCATCTAATGTCAGGTCAGTTAGGGTTTCGGGTCATATCAGATCGGGTCAGGTCGAATCAGTTATCGGATCATCTAGTATTAGATTATTTCGGGTTCTAGTCATATCAAGTCGGGTCAAGTCGGATCAGTTATCGGGTTATTTTGGGTTTTTACTTTTGAGTCATATCAGACTAGATCAGATCGAATCAGATTTCGTCATCTCTATATGTCTAATCTAGTCATGTCAGATGAATCAGATTGAATTGAATTTCTAAGTGATACATGTTTGAGTCATACATGTTTCACCATTGAATTAATTTTTTTTTATATTAATCTCATCAATCCTCATCATCCATACAATATAAATTTCATTTAAAAAAATATATTGAATTATTGATAAAGAATATTTAATAGATATCATAGTTAATGTTAACTTATTGTTAAAATTAAATAAGTTATGATTCACAATAATAATTAAATTATTCAATTTGTTTTATATTTTATAATATTTTACTATTATATTTTTATAGTAATTATTTTATATTATATTTTATTAAATTATTCAACAAGAATTTTAGATGCATCATTAATGATTTATTCCGCTCACAATTTAAATAAATATGTCAACTATATATCAGATAAATTTCATCAAGTTCAAAGCTCGAGACGACGTCAATCAACTAACTTTAAAAATACATAATTGGATGATCATGAATTGTCCATGACCGATCGATGAATTAAATTAAATAAAATATCTTATAATCATCATAATCACGTTCTCCATACTTTTTTGATCTTATACCAAAAATTTAACAATGATGGTCCAATATTTTACAGCTGTGAATTTTAGTTGAAATAAGATTAAACGTAGTTAAAGCACAACTTTACATTCGGAATAGGTTAAGCTGACATCAAAGCCATAATCAAAGCTAAATACTATGTGCAATACTTAGTTTAGTCAATCGGGCATGGCTACTATATGAAAAATAATAATAGGTCAATAGGCTTCATGAGAAAGTTACATTGAAAGCATGGTGTCCAAGTATAAACATGGTAGTATAATTGAATACATAAGAAATACGCAAGACACAGTTCTTTTGGATCTCAAAGATATAAGGCGAAGTCAAGCCAATTATGAATCCGATGACATGGACCAAAACCTGACAATAACAGTACCAAATCATGCCTTGACTCAGGCCCTAAACTAAATCAAATAGGAACTTTGGATGAATATTATTGGCTCAGTAAAAACTCCATAAAATATAATTGAAAGGATGGATAAAGGGAATGGTCAGAATTTGAAACTTCCAAGTTTATCAGAACCGTTACAAAAGAAAACAAAACAATATTAGCTTTATATTGTGTTCAAAACAAAAAATATATAAAAATATATATAAATCACATTAGGCCGTAAATCAATAAGAATTAAAGGAATTATGGTTGGACCAAGATTCACGAAGATAGAAATTTTGTGTCTAGGCCCAAGGCCGAAGGTGGTCAGTAAGAAATATATTTGACCCGTCATGATTAACCCAAAACTAAAATAAATATAAAGAAATGAACATGGTCCAAAACAGAAAATTTCAGAATTAATATAATAATGATGAAAATAATTCATTTGGATGCATTCCTAAGGTCCAAATTAACACAAATTTATTTCTAAAGATTCTATATTTTTCATATTATTTTTCAGTATAAAAATATTTTATTCAAAACCCAAGACAACATATATATATATATATATATATATATATATAGAGAGTGGAGATAGCGTGAGCTTAAGCTCGCGGAGGCTTTCGTGAGCTTAACTCAAAAAAACATATTAAATGATCTTAAAATTTTAATTTATCATTCTCATTAAATTCTTTATATGAAAATCTCATGGGATGCAAAAATTTGGAGCGTTTTGAGCTTTTTAAGTCGTCGTTTTTAATTTTTGAAAATAATAATAATAATATATTCAATACTTGAACATCATTTTCAAAAATTAAAAACGGCGACTTAAAAAGCTCAAAACGCTCCAAATTTTTGCATCCCATGAGATTTTCATATAAAGAATTTAATGAGAATGATAAATTAAAATTTTAAGATCATTTAATATGTTTTTTGAGTTAGCTATATATATATATATATATATATATATTAATATATATTTCATATTTCGACTTTAGGATTCCATATAATAAAATGTATCTAGATATAATATAAAAATTATAAGATGTTAAATAACATTCTCTATATATGTTTCATATATATTAATATGCATATCGATGAGAAATAATATAGAGATATATACACCTCTTTATAAGAATAAAAATATATAAATACATGATATACAATAATAATATGATGATGAATAATAATGTAATATGACTATATGATATAATATATAAAATGATCATGATATAATAAAATGATATAATATATTAATATAATATGATAATAAAATAAATAAATATATATGATATATTATATAATATAATATGATAATATGATATAGAATGATAATATGACTTAATAATATGATATATAATATAATATAATATAATAAAAAATATACTATAACATGATAATATAATAATATAATAATATGATATATGATATGATAATAGTATATTATATTATGATAATATTATTTAATATGATATTGCATGATATGCTATATAATATAATACGATAATGTGATATATATAATCAGTTACAATATGATATAATATAATATTATGTAATAACATAATAATATGGTAACATATTTTAATATAAATAATATTACAAGATAATAATAATAATATGGTATAATAATATAATATCATGATATGATATAAAAGAACAATATGATGTGATAACATGACATAATACATAATATGATATAGTATAATAATATGATATAATAGCATGATATAATATGATATGTCATAATAATATGATATAACATAACGACCTAATGTGATATGATATTATTATATATGGTATGAATATGACATAACATAGTATGATATGATAATAATATGATATAACATGATATATTATATAACATAATATGATAGATGGTCTGAATGATAGTATGTTTAAATATAATATGATATGATATAGAATGAGTATGATAAACACCCATAGTATGATATAGTATGAACATGATATGCTATGACATGACAATATGAAACAAATGAAATCCAAGTTCATGAGTTGGCATAGTACTCAAATTCATAGCTTGAAAGATCAGTTAAGATGATTATATAGTTTATGTCCATCTTCTGATAAACTAGCCTCAATATCAAACTGGTTCAGTATTTCATATTTGACGTTGTGTGTTTAGATAGGTCATGTCGCCTTTAAAATAAAGGACACACCTAGGTTTATGAACTGGCTCGGTATTTTAGGTTCATAGTCTAAAAGATCAGTAAGGTGATCAAGTGAAGCCAATTTCCTCCACCTTCTGATATACCAACCTCAATGATTAAACTGACAGAACACTTTAGCTTTAACTTTGTGTGTTTGGATAAGTTGTGTCGCATTTGAAATAAATAGCACACCTAGGTTAATGAATTGGTCTAGAGTTTCAGATTCATAATCTAGAAGATTAGTCAAGATGATTATACGGTCCTCCGTCCATCCACTGATAAACTAAGCCTTGATGTCGAACTGATATAATATTTTATGTTCGACATCGTACGCTTAGATGGGTACTTGTCGCCCTCAAATTAAAAGACATTCAGGTGCAGGCTACCTCATATAAGCCCATACATCATATCTTCAGGTGTAGACTACCTTATACAGACCCATATATATGTTCTTCAGGTATTAGCTACCTTATACAAACTTTTTATAATAAACTCATGCATGCATCCTTTTCCCATATCTTTAATGACCACTTAATTAGTGCTTGACTATTATATTTATATTTTCCTTTCTGAATCCAGAGGTTCATAGCCCAGGGTAATTAACAATGAGGGCTTACATCCATTGGAATCTAAAAGATCTCGCAATCTCTAAAAAAATTTTAAATGTGCATTATACATCCATATAAATATTCTTCAATGCACAATTAGAGAGATCTCTGTATCATTCTTCCATAATTCATCGCCTAATCCCTTTTTAGGGCGGTGAGAAGTGCGAAAAAATGGTCGCACAGTGGTGTCTCTTGAACTTCTTCAAGAGATGCCTCACTCCTACTACTTTCTCTTGAGAGAAACTCTTTCTCCAAGGATACCGCATGACGAGCAATAATAATTTTAGTCTCGGATGGGTAATAAAAATAGTAGCCTCTAGTCTCCTTTGGATAACCTATAAAGAATCATTTGTCCGATTTGGATTCTAGCTTGTCAAACATCAACCTCTTGACATAACACTCGTAACCCTAAATTTTAAGAAAAGATAAATTTAGAACCTTTTCAAACCATATCTCATATGGTGTCTTTTCAATAGATTTTGATGGAACTATGTTAATTAGAAATGCAGCAGTTTTAAGTGCATAGCATTAAAGATTAGAAGGTAACTTTATTTGACTCATCATAGAATGAACCATGTCAAGCAAGGTTTTGTTCCTGCTCTTGGACAAGCCATTCCACTATGGCGTTCTTGGAGGAGTGAGTTTAAAATAATTTCACTCTCTAAGATAAGTCTGAAACTGTAGACTCAAATACTCACCTCCACTATCCGTTCGTAAGACTTTTATTTTCTTATTGAGTTGGTTTTCTACTTCATTCTTGAACTCTTTGAATTTTTTAAAAGATTCAGACTTTTACTTCATTAAGTAGACAATCATATCTACTTAATTTGTCAGTAAAAGTGATGAAGTATTTAAAATCTCATCTCGCATAAGTACTCATAGATCCACATACATCACTATATATTAGACCTAACAAGTCACTTGCCCTTTCACCTACCTTGGTGAAAGGTGTCTTGGTCATCTTTCTAATTAAACAAGATTCGCATGTGTCCAATGACTCAAAGTCAAGGTCATCAAGAAGTCCCACTTCTTATAATTTTTTAATGTTATTCTCATTTATATGACCTAAGCAGTGATGCCACATGTGATTCATACTCTCATGGGAGGTCTTGAGTCTCTTATTATTGATATTATACATGGGATTTTCTAAATCAAGTAAATATAGACCATTCTTGATCAAAATTGATCCATAAAATATATTATCTTTATAGATAGAACAACACTTATTCTTTATGATAAAATCATAACCATCCATGTCCAAACATAAAATAGAGATAATATTCTTTGAAATAGAGGGTACAAAATAATCATCTTTCAGTTTAAGCAAAAGCCCACTAGGTAAATACAACTTTACGAATCCTATGGCAATGGCCGCAACACTTGCTCTCTTCCTTACCCGAAGTTGTACTTCACCTCTATTCAGCATTCTCCTCTCACTTAGTGCTTGTATATTTGAACAAATATGAGCACACGATCCAGTATCCAATATCTAATCGAAAAGAGAGGTAGCCAAATTAATTTCAATAATAAATATACTTAAAGACACAGATAGAACCTTTCCAGCCTTATTGTCCTCCAAGTACTTGGGACAACTTCTCTTTCAATGACCCTTGTCATGGCAATAGAAGCACTTAGCATTGTCGGCAACCTTTGCCCTCTTTGTTGGAGGTTGGCCCTGAGTCTCCACTCGGGTCTTCCCCTTCCCTTTTGCCTTATTGGCCTTGTGCTTCCCCTTGTTCCTCCTTTGGGCCTTCCCCGGTCCCTGAGACACCACCAAGACTGATGAAGAACTCTTTTTGATATCAATCTCAGTGGTCTTAAGCATGACATGAAGTTCTTGGAGACTCTTATCCTAGCCATTTATATTGTAGTTCATTTTGAACCTTGAATAGCTAGGAGGAAGATAACCCAAGATAAAGTCTATGGCCAACTGTTTGGTCACGGGAGAGTCTAACATCTCCAGTTGCGCAATCATGCTCATCATCTTGAGCACATGCACGGGACCGAGCTTCATTCCCGCATCTTGCAAGAGATGAGATCCATGGTCGCTTTGTGCCTCTCAAAACGAGCCTGCTCTTGGAATATTTCCTTGATCCTGCTCATGATAAAGTACGAAGTGTTCTGCAGAAACTATTTCTGCAGCTCACCATCCATTATGACGACCATGAGAGTATTTACCTCATGCTCATCGTCAAGGTGTTTAATATAAGTCTTGACCTCATCTGTCTTATCAGGCTCAGTTTTAAGGATTGGAAGGTCCAGAACGTATTTCCTACGCTTATGTTTGAGAACAATTCTCAAGTTACGGTCCCAATCGATAAAATTGGTTCCATCAGCGCGCAAATGTTCCTTTTCAAGGAGAGAACGAAGAAAAGAGTTTTGTGAATTTGATGAAGTCATGATCTACAATATTTAAAGGTTTAGAGTTTAGTCTATGAAAAAATTTATTAAAATATTTTTAATAAAAACTCGCTACTACAAAAATAATGACCTGTCCCTATTTGTGATAGGACTGAAATCCATATTTTCACTAAATCTTAAGCCAGTGTTGGTATGAAACTTAAGACTTAGTTATTTTTAATAAGCAACTCCTTACTAATTAAATCTCCATATAAGTTTCGGCTTATTAACACATCTCTATATGCTAGTAATTTTTTTCTCAAGGCCCTAAACCGTTTAGGTCCCTTGTTAAGCCAACCTCACTCTATTTCGACATGACCGTCATGCCCCATGATTTCTAAAGATTGAAAAATGACGCTCACTAGGATGAAACTCGTCACTTAACGATCAATAGTTTATCACGGATAGAGTAGGGAGGGAAAATTGTCTAATATTAATTTGAGACTTAAATGTGACTTTTATTTGGTGATCATGTAAGTATGCACCCATACTTAACCTATGACACAATCATAATAAATAAATATCACATTTCAAACATTCACAACATATGGTTGCGAGTTTGTATGGCCTTTGTAAAACTCCTTTCGCTTAGCTTACTCCATCTTTCATCTCCATGATAGATGCACCATTTATCAAATAAAATACCCCCGATTCCTATTTAGAACTAATTCTAAAATAATTGAAAGTAAATTACACAAAAGAATTTTAATTCTTTGATAGTTGGCATGCAAGCCGTAAATGAATACATGAAAGGCAAACTAACACCACTGGCTTAATTAATTAATCTAATTAATTTTATAGGGCACTTTAGGCTATATTACATGCATCCACATTAAATCAATTAAAACACAAAAGACATTGGATTCTTGAAGGTCATACAAACCCACATAAATTCCTACAAAACAATGTTAGCACAATTTCATATAATATTTGCACTTTATGCCATTACATGAACAATTCATACTTTCTTAAATTAATTAATCCTAAATTATCAAATATATAGCCTTCAGAGTTTAAGTTTTCAAAACTTAAAAGTACCATCCAAGGTTAGATTAACATTTAATCCCAAGATGTTTGCTTAAAAGTTCACAACCGTCAAGCAATCACAACCATAGACTTCACAATTTTATAAAAATTATTTGACACTCAAATAAAATTTATTAGGTCATAAAAAGTATCTTTATAAGTTATATATTTAATTCCTTAGGTATTTATCACATAAACAATTTATATAAAATATATATACCCAACATACTTTCTGTTATTGAAAAATTTGAAATCTGTTTGGTACCTCTTGCAACAGAAATTAAAATTATCTAAGAATACAATAAAAATCAAACCATCACATGGATTGACTCATAATATAGTCCTCTAACTCTCTTTAAAATTTTATACACAAATTCGAAATAAAACAAAAGATATAGCTTAAACAAAACACAAAGGCCAAGTTCCATCTCTCTAGAAAAAACAGAAACGTTTTTTTTTCTAATTTTATTTGGCCTAGTACTGACTAATTTTGACTCTCAAAATTAATTTTTTTAGGTTCTAGACATAACAACTTACATCTAAAAATATTATGTGTTATCTCAACTTCAAAGGAAATAGGAGAAATAAATTCGTTTTCCCAAAAGTTTCTGTGCAGAAAATTTTCAGATCCAAGACTATTGTGTTTAGCAATCAACTAATCAACTATTAGGCACTAAACTTGTTCAAAACCACTCCTAACACAACCATAGTTCTTATACCACTGTTGAAAAATGATTGTTACTTAAGAGAAATAATTTTAAATTTTTTCTAAAGTTCAATCAATAGACCTAGTGTCAAGAGTGTTTCCAAACAGGTTTGCTTAAGCGCCTAACTAACAAGGAAGAGGAATAAACCTTTGAGTTGATCTCTAAATCAACTTAGAAGGGAGATAGATCGATCTACGACTCTTTTTCTTGTCTTTCTCTTCCAATGATGGTGGTGATAAGTTTTTCACTTATGAAGCCTCTAAGGTATCCACCAAAGATTAAAGAGATACTAATCAACCTCAGCTGGAAGGTTTACTATTAGTAAATATTTAATCTTAGCTTAACTCTCTTACAAAATCTAAAAATTTTGAGAATTATTTGTCTCTCAATACATGAGAGGAGAGGAAAAGACAAAGAATGAGAGGAAGAGACAAATAACACTTTTAATTTTCGTTCATAATGGAAAAAGAGAGAGAGAAAGTCACACATATAGTAATAAAATATCTCTTTAAATAGCTTAGCACTTAGAGCATCCAATGTCATCTATCCCTAGCCTGTCATGGGCCATCAAATGGTCTAATTTTGGGCTTCAATGTTATTTAAATGATGTTTACTTATTTTTTTCTCATTCCATAAATCCCAATATCCAATTTATATCACATATAAATATATGAGCTTCATTTCTCTTCTTATGTGTTGATTTAATTCATAATCATGTCACACATATTATAAATTATACTAAAATTATTTTATAATATCTAATAGTATAAAATTGCTCATATATTAATATCATATGACTTACTAAAATTAATTATAATATTTATAATTAATTTAGACTACGTCATATGTATATCTGATATGCTATATTAATATATTCTCTTTCAATCTTTTATGGTGTGACCCTTTGGGATCCCATCATGTTAGCAATAAAATTAAACCATTTAATTTCATTGATCAATAGTACAACTAGCCAAGGTACATTGATTATCCAAATGATGTAGACGAACATGCCAACTAATTCATGATCCCTGAAACATAAGAATATATTTTGTATCAATTCTTTACCACATAATATCTTAATAATTGTAAAGTAGAAATGTGTCATCATTTGCCAATTATTCTTTTTTGATTTCCTGAAGATTAATTATAATATGATTAACCGTTAATCATATTGCATGCACATAATTTATCTTAATCAGGGGCTCAAAGATATCATCATCTATATCATATATATATAGCAATGGTATCTTATTGTGTATTATTCCTCCGCACAAGTCATATACACTGCAGTAACTGTTTGTATAACTCCCGATTAGAGTAAGCATTGAATAATACCAACAATGCATGTGTCTCATGTAGGAATAATAAATATCTCAATCTTAGAATTCAAGACACAATGAAATATCAATGACACACAACACAATCTATATGATAATTCATTTTGGGTTTGTCTAGTGTTATACAACTCCTTATATATACTTGTGTGATTAGACCCGATAACTTCTTAACGAGTGACCTGTAGAACTTGGTCAGCATCTACCTCACACATTGATCTTATAATGGTCAATTAGTGTTTCTTACTAATTACCAAGAACAGAAACATTTAGAGTAGTCATATTTATTTCATTAGTGGAGTTCTATAATTCAAATCATCAACACGAATGTTCCATAAAAATATGTTAACTCAAAGAATAAAATGATATAATCATCCATTAATAAACTAAATAAGTCATCTAATGATTGGGTCTAGCACACATATCACTATTATATTAGACTTTCTCGGCAAAGTTAATTTGACATGGGGTTCGTATGATTTTTAAAAAATTAAATATGAAATCCTTTATAAATTAATCAAATGACCGGATTATTTCTCGAAAGAAAAAGAAATAAATGTGGAGGATAGAATGTACATTGTGTACTCTAAAAAAAGTTAACTTCGAACTCTATTTATAATAAAGTAAAAGCAATTTTTCTATTTTATTTTTATTTTTTTACTATATATTTTTTAAAGGGTCGAGCGATTGTGTCCTTGCCTTGTATTGGAACAATACACAGTGGCTTAATTTACCCAGACTGTTTAAGATGTATATTGCATACATTCACTCTTAGCTTCATTATTATATGTACAAATAAGCCAACGGAGTGTCGATCACTCATTTTTTTTTGATGCTTCATACTTAATTCTTAATAAAATTTATAACTCTTAAACCGACTAAACTTTCAAAAAAGAAGAAATAAGATTATGTAAAAATTATTAGAGGGAGATAAAAGAAAATTTTCCAAGAAAAAGTTGAATTGTTTGTCAAAATTATAAATATTTTTTTTCATATTTAACCCTGAAAAATATCAATAAAATCTTTATCTAATTATCTCTTTCAAAATTATTTTTTTGCTTGGTTTTGGCTTTGATAGTTTTTTAAAAAGTGTACCCTCAAAAAATCCCTTAAGAAATCGCTTATCTTTATTTCTGAATTTCTTATCTCAGAAAATTTTTCTAAATAATTTCAAAATTACCACTATATGCTATTAAAATACAATTTCTAAATGCAATTAAACTAAAAATTACTATGCAACTATATGTCATGATGCAATCCTAGATACAATTTCTATTGTGTTCCCCCAAGCTTGAATATTGCATTGCTCTTAATGTAATATTCATTGGAAATTAAAAAAAAAATACAAAAGGAATAAAGATAGCTCCCAATGTGTCAAGTCTCGGGAGAGTCTGATGATGAACGCTCATTTTGTCTCGTTTGCTTGTCTCCATTTGACGAAGTATGCATCCATAATTTTTTTTTATCTTCGCTTTGTGGCTTGTGATTTGATCGCTCTTACCATAGATTTCATATTGATATTGTCTTTTGACAGCGAAGGCTCTTGCTTGCTCTATTTTCTATTTATGTGCCTTTGCCTTTGTCTTAGCCTTAGGTCTGAGAATAGTCACCTCGCTCACATCGTGTCTCCCTACTTGATACATCCTTGCTTTAGATTTTTCAGATCGGAGAAGATTGTCCAGTGTTCCTACAGAAAAAAACTAAAGACAAATAATGTAAAATGGAAAAATAAAAGTTTAGTCTAATTTACTAAGTGAAAATCTAGTATAAAGTGCAAGATTCTAAGATAGTTCTTCAGCGGTCCCCGACAATGGCACCAAAAATCTTGACATGTGTAAGGTAATACACCTAAAATGTTGGGTTTATAAGCGTATAAACCTAGCAATTACAGTATAATCAGGGGTCGATCCACAGGGACATTTTTTGATACTAATAAATTCAAAGTTCAATTATCTAAATAATAACAAATGGAGTTGGTAATTTAAAATAAATATAATCCTAAATTTAAAGAAGTAAATTAGGAAAATACAGAAATATAAAAATTCTAGAGCTTTCGGGCTATAATTAATGTTATTTTAATTTTAAATCAATTTGTTATTTTCTCATACAATTGCAATTGAGAGTTTCTCAATCCTAATTTAGAATCTGCCCACTTTCGTGGTGTAGTCCCCTATCTAGCATAAATTCCGTTTTGTAGCATACTCTAAACACATTAATTTTTGTAATTGGCCGGGTTGTATACTCAAGCCGTCAAATCCCCTAATGGACTCAACAACATTATTCAAACCTGGGTCCCCGAAGGTAATAAGGCATCTATCCAAAACGTTTTCCTAAGTCTTGGTTTGGGTCAGAAAATCAACGTCTCCTTTCGGTACTCAGTCTCAAACCTAGGGTTTTGCATACAATCAATAAGTTGGTCAATTTCTACATAGATTTAAGTATTTGCAACTACTCAAACATACAATTCATCATCCAATTATTAGATCATACATAAATAAATCATAAATAAAGATCAAAGCAAAGCAATTATTAAAATAATGACATAATTCGAACTAAAATAACATAAGTATCAATTACATCCCTTAAACCTTAGAAGAGGGTAATTTAGCCTTCTATGAGGTAATAAACAACGAGAGAATCAAAGAAAAAGGTAAATATGAGAGAGAAAGAACAGGAGAGAAAGGTTGGAGAAGTTTTTAGCCTCTAATTATGAACCCTCCAGGTCTCCTCTATTTTGATATATTCTGGTTGTGAGCCCCTAAGGGTTGTGTTCTCCTCGTTGTCAGGAGCAAAACGAGTCCAAAAACGATAAAAAACTCCAAGTGATTCTCTCAGAAAATGCAAATAATTATCATGTCATTGGGCTGAAACCGCTCTGTCCCAGGCCGCATGCGGCCTTGAATAGGGGTCCGCACGATGCTCCAGATGGCCTGAAAAGTTCGTATTTTCACCGTTTCTCATCCGTTCTTGCTCCAAATCGCATCTAATTCGCTCTATTTCTCTTTTCCTACATTAAACATCCAATATTGGACAGTAAATTGATCTTTAACCATATTTTAACGAAATTAAAAAAATTTGATCAAATTTTCTAAGTTTAACCATACAAAATTCTCAAATAATTATATATCGATTTGGCTCTTATCAAGTCATATCGGGTCCGGACGAGTCAAATAATTATATGTCAATTTGGCTCTTATCAAGTCATATCGGGTCCGAGTGAGTCAGACAGATTTCTCTGATCAGGTCGAGTTCCACCACCTCTTGTCTACTCTAGTTACCGGTTTTTTGGGTTTGACAGGTTAGGAGTCTACAATAGGATCCACACCGGAAATCCAACGTCTTGTTATTGGATTGTATTTCGCTCTGTATCGGGTCAGGTCAAATGTAGTTACCTGCAGCAAGGATCATTTGGGCTAAGATACTTAAAACTGGTGGGCCTATATTTGTGGTCATGAATGTCTCTCTATGGCACAACGATTTATCATTCAATTCATTTCATGCAAAGTTGAACTATTTAAAACTTTTCAATAGAAATAAACACTTGTATATGATCTTCAAATTTCGATACAGAGAAAAAAAAATGAATAAATTACGTTAAAGTGAATTCACAACAATAGCAAGCTCATACAGAAGCAGCTCTCTTTTCAAAAATTCGCAATTCAGACAACGTGAAAATGCACACAATAGTTTCACATGAATTGACTCCATTATAAAAAGGAAAAAAAAAGTCCCAGTGCCAAAAATTTATACAACACTAAGAACACATGCACGTGAAACACGCATCAAGATAATCTGCAAAGTAACAAATCGATGGCAGAGTTGGAGTCGGATTAGTTCTTCTTTTTGGAGTGCTTCACTAGCCAATCTATAACTGAGTCAATATTTGTAGAGTTCTTGCATGATATCATGAAACATCCAACCTCTCTATCAGTGATGGTCACTAGGTTCCTACAGAACAACAACATATTAACAACTTGACTCCCAAATTATCATAAACCATAGGTATCTGTATCCCTCTAAGATAGCAAAATCAATGTGCATTCCTTGTATTGATCATATCTGCAATGTTGGATGTTTCTACAAGAGTCATTTCCAAAAATAAGCCCAGATATTGGTAAACTGACTTAAATGAAAGGAAGTCGATTCTGTGGAAAGAAAAAAGAAAAAAAAATCCCCACTTAGTGTTGGGACCAACTTACATTGCATCCACCAGTTCATCCTTGGACAAAGCTTCGGACTTGTCAATTTTATTCCCAAGGACCAACAAGGGGATGCCACTCAATGATTGCTTGCACAGGAGATCATGCAATTCACTTTTTGAGATCAGTAAATTGTCTCGATCGGCCACATCAACAACATACCTACACTCAAGAAACATAAGTTATTAATGTAACAGCCTTGGAAACCTTAAGTGCCAGTAATTGAAACTTGACTGCAACAAAGTTGACCAAGCTGCTTATATTAAGAAGTGACAAGTTACAATTATGTTATGATGGGTAATATTGTGTAAAAAAAAATATCTAAAGTGGTTATAAAAAGTTTTGATCGTGCAAGGTTGCATTGTTCTTCTTTCATAAGTTAACTCATCTCTCTTTACTCATGTCCTGTCATGGTAGAGTTCCCTTCACATGAAAGGTTTATCCTATCAAACTCCAATGCAGCAAAGACTTCATACAGAAAACCCATTTTTTTTTGGCAAAACAATTGTAAATAAAATAGGAATTCACATACACAATTGCAGAAACAGAACGGCAATATCTCTCCCACATACTACGAAATCTAGGTTGGCCGCCAAGATCCCATAGTTTTATTGTCACATTTCCTTTGGCAACTTTTCTCATATTAAACCCGACCTATATGTAGAATTACAATAGAGTAACATCACTATTTTGGTTTTTGAAATCTCTTGGAGGTATAAAAAATCAGCACGTTTAATACAATCATGCAGTATTTTGATTTTTGAGGAAAACTATATTTGCAAATGATAATCAATATTTCTCATATCAGAAAGCCGACACATAATCAGGTTTGCAAGACTAGATTGGTACTGACCAGAGAAATAAACCCACTTGACAACATCTCATCAGAGAAAATTGAGGAAAACTATATTTGCAAATGATAATCAATATTTCTCATATCAGAAAACCGACACATAATCAGGTTTGCAAGACTAGATTGGTACTGACCAGAGAAATAAACCCACTTGACAACATCTCATCAGAGAAAATTTGCTATTTGTTTGATTAGCTCAATTTGGTTTCACTCCAGCAAAGGAAAAGTAGATAAATTTCTTTTCAGTAGCCAGTTTTCAATGAATGTATCAAGGTCAAGGTTGCTGCTATTTGCAAATAACCTAAAAAGTTTAGACATTGACTACAAGCATAAGAAATATTTGGGTTCATTCGGCAAATGAAAAATGCTGGGTATGATTGAAAAAAAAAAGATGCACAAATCTTTGTTTTCCCTCAAAGGAAGAATGAATAAACTTACAGTAGGAATCATATCCTCACTGTATCCACCAGTCTGCACAAGCAAGATAAAAATATGAGTAATGTAACAAATAATCTTAGAAATGATCATTTTTCAAAAATACTATCTTTTACCAAGGTGACAAAAGATCAATAAAGAAATCTTTGATTGTATTTTTCAATCAAAAATCTTAATACTCTTCCAAAAAAAATAGTAGTACTTTACAGTTTCTCGTTGGAAATGGACATAAAACACATCATATTACTTTATCTAGCACCCTATCAAAATAATTCCCCTGGTTGGCAAATGTGAAAGCGAATCAAAGAGCGGCACCTCAACTTCAATTGGTGGGATTTCACAAGGAAAAAGGAGCTAGAGAAAAACCCTACAAAAAACTCAAAAGGACTTCATCTACTTAACTGCTCTCCTCCTTGCTTCCATCTCCTTCGCACTCAGTCTCATATCTCATATCTCTTAGTTTGCTTTGTCAAACCTTACATTCATGGTTTTAGTGGCATGTCAAGCAAATTAGGAGAAGTAGGGGGGGGGGGGGGTTGTTTCCAGCTTATTATTGGTAACGAAGTCCTAAAAAATATTTTGTTCAATCAATGTCCATTCAGCATATTACTCATTAATATATTACCCGTGCCCATAATCATATAACCTGTATCAGCATCTGAATCAAATTTCACATAATAATGCAGATAGATTCGAATCATGGATAAGAGTAGAAACAAATAAGGCCAACTATATGCGATGAGTTTCTTATCAAAGGAGATGTCAAATTATCAAAAGTTCTTTTTATGCATCTCAAATTCAAAATCTTTTTTCTTTTCTGTTGAAATACCCACAATTCTATATACCCTCACTTGCAGTTTCTATCAATTTTGTAATTTGTTGTTTTAAATTGTTTTATTATTCTAAAATTCATACTTTTCTTATACTTGCATATTTGTTAGTAGTATCCATTAATTATCAATTTTCGAATAAGCATGTCAATTTTGTTCTGCTCAATAGAACTTTCCATAAGAAAAGGAAAATTTCAAATCCAAATCATCTCTATTGAACTCTTTTCTGCTAAATCATATGAACTCTCGCAATGACTGAATACTGAACACAGTAAATGTCTGTGGATTTGGACTTCCACCGAGTCACTTGCATTCTCACACCAATGTTTATGTGTTAGTTTTTTTTTTTTTTTTACTAACATAGTTTTCTTTGAAATTGACTAGTGAAGATACAATGGCCCCTCATACAGCAACCTACAAATAAATTGGATGATGCCTGATATTCTAGTGCATCTGTATTATCTGGGAATAACTGGGATTAAGACAGCAATAAGTACATACACTTGATGCCAAATATGGAAACAAGAGCCGAGAAGTCATGAGGCAGCAAAGTAATTTACAAAAGAGCATAAACTTCCTGTACACAAATCAACTAGGTGCTGAGTTTTCATAGGTTGATTAATAGCCAATTTGTCCTAGAGGATATGCTTTAATAAGTTGAAAATACAACAAGTTTCATGGCTGCATTTTTTTTAACAATTCGACCAATATTAATATGCACCATTCGCAAATTATGCATCTGAACTCATCTTTTGAAAATGTTAAAACGTTAACTCAGCTGGTGTTTTCATAAAGTATACGAACAACAACAAAGCCTTTAATCCCAAATATATTGTGTTTTCATAAAGTATCTTTGGAAGGAAAAAAATGAAGTATCATTTCATACGTACAGCAATGACATTGACCAATGATGTTTTCCCAGCATTCTGAAGCCCGATTAAGGAAATCTCCATCTCTTGCTTGAAGAAAAGGCTATATTTCAGAAAAAAAAATGACAAAAAAATATCAGTTTGTATCCCGGGCGGCACCAAGGTAGGTGCCAGCTAGCGCTCGGGCACCCCTTGGTTCACTGAAAAATAAAACTCACGTAGTAAAAAATAATTTTTTTTTGACCCGAACATTCTATTTTCTTGATCCGGGCACCATCTACCGATTGTTTCTGGTTCCTCCCATGCTTATATCCGTCTTCCAAAAACAACAAGAGGATGATCACTAGAGAACATTACACATTTTCTCTAAATAATGACAAAACAAAACGACAGCAACCAACTCTGAGTATATCCAACGGCAATATATAAAATGTATGGCTATCCCAATTCTCTGTCACACTCCTAATTAGAATTAGAGTGTGATTTAGGGAAATTGGTTGGAATTATTAGATAGAATTGGGATTTTGAGTAAATGGGGTGATTTGGGATACAAGAAATGGTAAGCCACTGGTGTAACCAGGAAATTAATAACTAATAACCAATCTTTATTTTATTTTTCAATATATCAAGATTACAATGAGGGATGGGTTTATAAAGACAATTATTCCACCTAACATCGTAATATTGCTAATTATCCCTGCTAATTGCCTTTAGTAATATCTCCTATACAAATATTCTAGAGTATAACATTCTCAACTCGTCTAGCAGCTGTTATCTCTGTTAAAAATGATTGAGGTATGATCTTCTTTCTTAATTACAATTGCCTGATGTCCAAATGTTGCAGTTACTCGGTACAACAATTATGTCAGGGCGCGCTTAAATTGAGTGTACTCACAACAAAAAAGGCCATTTTCAACTCAAACCACAATGTAACAAAATTCTGAACAAAAAATCAAGAATTCGGCCATGAAAATTACCTTCTCAGCCAATTGAGGAAAGCTTCCCACAAGTTCATGGCGAGAAGAGCGCAGTGGCGATCCGAGAAGAATAATGCCTGTTAGCGACAGAGGAAGAGAGAAAGGAGATTGAACCTTTTCCGGTCAAATTCGCTCTCGCGTTTACCTTGATCCCGATTTTGAGACCAATAAGCAGCGGAGGCGCCGGAGAAGGTCGGAATTGGAGAATAAGCCAAGGTCTCTTTGTATTTGTCGGCTGTCGCAATGTTGACAAGGTTCCTCTCCAGTTGTATTACAACCAGACCGACTTCATTGCCTAATAAAAACTAGTTGACGGTATTTAGGAATGAGAAGGGTTCAATTATCATTTTTTTTTGTTCATGGTATTTATTTATTTATTTATTTATGTATAAATTTTAAAATATAAACAGTTAGATGTATTCTATATCATCTCAATTGTATGTATATGAAAAATCATAAAATTTTAATTTCATTTGAATAGCCATCAAGTAACATGTCTAAATTGTAAAATTTGGTCCGTTGATTTTATTAACGCTTGATGCCTATATAAATAATATCGAAATAATATAATTTTTTGTATACATATATAAGATGATATTTATAAAATATTTCTTCAATTAGTTTTATTATTTAATAATTTAAATAATAGTTATTTGATATTTAATTTTAATGGCACCGATGTGGTACCAAAATGATGATAATTGGATCCTTCTCTTTAGGAATTAGGGTACTAGTACATTTGGATACTTAGCATTTGTCAATGCACGAGTTTCGGAATTAATCATCTATGGTATTTAGGAATTAAGGTACTAGTACATTTGGATACTTAACATTTGGCAATGCACGAGTTTCAGAATTGATCATCTACTAAATTTCAAGTTTTATTCTTTTCTTGAAATTTTTGTGAATGAACAAATTATTAATCATCTAGGGTTTGTTTAGCAATGCATGGAATAGTAAAAAATAAGAATAGAATTGCTATTCCGACGAAATAATTTGCCAAATAAATTTTTGACAAGTAGAAGAGTGCGGAAGAGTACTAATCCGGTATACCAAGTTATAGATGGTATATCAGATTAGCTCTCATCGGAATAGCAATTATTGTTTGATTAGGTTGTATTATATTATTTTATTATGATTATGATTTATTATTATTATATTATTATATTATGATTATAATTTATTATTATTATTATTATTATTATTATATTATATTATATTATAATTATAATTTATTATTATATTAATATTATTATTATTTATTATTATTATATTTAATATTATTATGATTATTATTATATTATTAAATTATGATTATGATTATGATTATATTATATTATATTATAATGATTGTTATTATTATACATTATTATTACACTTAACATCTTATTTGATTTGTCGATTTGCAAAACAATCTTGAATTTTACAATTTGCCTTGTTTGAGTTTTTGTGCAGGGATTGAAATGCAAATGGATTAGTGCACAAGAACCAAGACTAATGATGGAATACACGAGCTTCATAAAGACTGCATTAGGCTTAGGTTTAGTTAGATTCAAACTTGGTTGAATTGGTCAAGATAAATTAAGCTTAAAACAACAAATAAAAGTGCTTCTGCCCAGTGAATCGTTATAATGATTCAGTAATCGTTATAACGGTTCATCTCAATACTCAAAAATATTCTAAGACAGAAAATTCTCAAAGAAACCAGAGTGTATCGTTATGTAACGATTCAGTAATCACTACAACGGTTACTAAACCGTTATAACGATTCCCAAACTGTTATAACAGTTCAGGCCGAAAAATAGTTTCTTCAGCTGTTTCAGAAAATTTATTTTTTAAAAGGATCACATCTCTCACTGAAAAATTAAGAAGTACAAGATCTATCTAGCAAAATCATTACTCCAGAGAGCTTACTAGCGATATACAAAATGAGAGAGATAATTCAAGAAATTGAAACGCTCATTAAATTGTGAATTCTTTTTTGAGAAGTCATTTAATCTTAGAATTATTAACATTTTTAAGAGAATAATAATGACAAGGACAATAAATATTTCAAACTCAATTTCTAACATGATAAATTTGTCGCAACACCAAACTAATTCCAGAAGGAACAAGTTATATTGATACACTGGCTGACTCCAATATTGGTTGCTAATTTTCGTTGCTCACGTGTCATAATGGAAGTTTTTAATCTTACTCAAGAATTTACTATTTAATATACTTAATTTATAAACTTCTCAAATTTCACTTCATCCCTTGATGTCAAATATGGCGCAAATAAAATAAAATATCGCTTTTGTTTCACGTGGATAGTTATGTAGAATGTATTATGTAAAATTATTTAGGAAATATGGAGCAACAAGATATATACATATAAAAATAATTCAGGCTTATCGATCACAAATAGAGAAGATGCAATAAATTCCATACAAAAATCAACTAAAATATTTGTGTTTGATCGTGAGATCCTCTCATGTGCTTCTGTTGATAAAAAGTCAAAAATAAAATATTCGTAAGTATAACGTGGAACAATCTAAAGTGAGTTATATTGCCTTGTAGATTTGTCTAGTAAAGTAGTAATATCTCTATTGCTAAAAAAACATCTTAAATTCCTTGGATGGGATTTATACGTCATTTTATATCTAAAAATAACAACAAAATAAAGCTCCTCCCATTTTATTTGATCCTCTCCAGTCGAAAACTTGTGTCCATTTGCTTCACATAATCAGAAATAGAAATCAAATGATGGAAGTTCTGTTCTGTCTACTTGTCCGTCATCGACAGCGTCAAACTGTCAATGCGGAGCAGGAGAGATGGTCGGAAAGTGTAATGGCCTTCTCGTGATCTCGTCAATTGAAATAAGCAACGTGGTCGTCTCAAATTATAAATTTACAATGAAACAATCAAGCAAAAACAATTCCTTCTCTGTTGCATTCGGCCTTTGACAAGAAGAGGTGTTGAAAGGATGCTATGGACCTATACAAGCTGGCTTATAGAATGTGTTGTTATACATGTTTTATGGGCTTCCCTTTTGTCTAGCCCATAAAGATCAACTGGTTCATCATAACTTCTTTTGCCAAGATGGCAAGATGAAATACTAAAGCCAGCGCTAATTTTGATTTGTGAAGCACGGATTTTGGTGTGCGGTACTACTGTATTAATAAAAGAGGATATATTTTTGAATCTTTCATTATTTCAGCATTTTTTTAATATCCTAAACGTCTCCAATCGAATGATGTGAATCAATATTTTAAAAATCTAACGGTTAAAATTTTAGTCAATATCATTTTTTTCTATTTCGTTTTATATATATTTTTATCATATAATAATGGAAGATCTAAAAAAAATCATCCATCAAATAAATTAATGATCTACTATTTTTTTAAGTTTTAAAAAAATATATATATCTACTATGCAGCTTTATTTAAAATCAAAATTTGATATATTTTGTAAATAGTATTTTATTTAAAAGTTTTTGTAATTGATTTAGACATAAACTAAAAGAGTTCGGTACAATGGGTGGACTTTTCTAATAGAAAAAAAATCTAGGAGCAAATTGATGAGTTTATAGAGTGTGAATTGTGCATTTTTCCGTGTCAATTAAGTCTATGTCTGTTGATGCTTGTATTTAAATTTTTATACATGTTTATCTAGTGATGTAAATAATGGAATACACTTAGCGTTAAGTGATTAATCATTATGCGACCAATTAATCAGATTTTACAAACAATTTGGTGCTCATATTTATTATAGAAAATACTAATAATTCTAACAAAAATCAGTTATTTATACACTTGATAATATTTTTATTTTACAAGTTATAAATTAAAATTAAGTTATCAAATCCATAGTATTTTAGTCATTTAAAAAAATAATTTCGTTTTTGTCCAATTGAGTAAAAAAAATAAAATAAAATTATACTAATGAAGTCTAATTTATATAAAGTCCTTACTTATTAAAATTAGAGTTCAAATGAAATTTATAAAATCTAAATGTATAAAAATATGTAGGCTGAAAAAAATAATTAGTCAATTACTATACGTGGTGACTTATTCACTGGTTACAATTAATTGACCGACTAATTGATTTTGATGGTCTTTTGTACAACATTATGTTTAACTGCAAAAATCGTATATATTTTAGTCTATTAATTTTGGATCTATAAAATTTTAATTTTTACAAAATTTATGCTATTGGCCAGAACATCATGCGTGTATCAAAATTCACGCCAACAACCAATACTCAATACTCAGTGCATTCCGGAGATAATTTGTGGTGAGCTGTTATAATAGATATGCGTGTTGATAGTGTTATAGGATATGAGCTTAATTATGCATATTTTACGAATTATTATGTATGTTGATACTTTCATTGTATCACTCATTTTATATACTACTATACTAGAATGGAATTCGAACCCTTTTAATTTTAAAAGTTTTTACATTGAGTATTAATTTTATTATAAATAAATAATATATTTCACTTAGATATAATTTATTTAAAAAAATTAATTACAAAGAGTCTTAAATTTATAAATAAAATATTATTATTTAATAAAATACTATTTACAAAACATAATATTTTTTATTTTTAAATAAAGCTATATAAAATAATTTCTTTTTTTTAATAGTTTATTATTAATTTATTTGATGAATATTTTTTTAGACCTTCCATTAAGGCATGGTAAAAAAGAAAAGAAAATAAAATGGAGAGAAAAATGATATTGATCAAAATCTAAATCATTAATTTTTTAAAATATTGATCGCACCATTCAATTAGGGTCATTTCAGTCATTAAGAAAAAACTTAAATTATGGACGCCTCCAGTACATATAGTATAGATTAGACATATTAAATGCTATATATATAGTAATAGTATATGAGTTAAAAAAATAGAAATACTATATAAAATAAGTGTCATTATAAAATCATCAAGGTAATAATAACTAGTTTAATGTACATAATTAAATCTGTACGGATGATACATCAATAAGTGCATCTCCCTGGCATTTTTCTTTGTGAAATGTCATCTTTTTCCTTCTTGACAAGTTGTTTTCAGTTCTGACACTATTAAAAAAGGGAAGTACAAAATCTGATCCATCAAATTGCTCAGAATGCAATAAAAGCCTCCAAAAACCCTTTTATGAATTTATCCTTCCGTACATCATGCGGCAGAGAATTCGCACTTATTTCTCTGTCTCTCTATCTCTCTCTCTTTTTTTGTGAACCGCAAAACCTCACCACGGAGTAATTGTTTCGGAAAACAAATATGCTCTCATGATTGATCGATAACCATCTGCTATCACCTCGTTTTTGGGACCAGGCTTACCACATATGCAATTAGCCAATTATGCATGGTCTCTTGAGGAAAGAGGATCGACATGAAGACAGTTTCTGTTACTAGTGCACTGGCAAATTAACTAATAATTACTTTGGTCCAGTTCACGGATCTGGATCTGTACCTGCAAGTGGTATGGGAGGCCCCACAGGCCACAGACCCCTCCAGAGAGCCCAAGTTATCTATCTTTCATTCTTTCGACTACACCAATTCATCATTGATTAATGAGAAAAAGAAACGGAGGCGCTTTTTTATTGTTTTTCTCTTTCTTTCTTGCCTTGCCTTGAGATCTAGACAGCTTTGTTGTGTTGTGTCGTGTTCTTTAATCCCAAGCTTACAGTACACATCGAGTCCTGACCCCAACCCCCACTCAATCGATCAAACATTCAAACCTCACCAATCACCAATCAACACCACTAACCTAAACTTAAAAACGACACATGATCCTTCCAGAAGCGCATCGCACTTACACGAGCCACGTTTTCACTACGAATTTTCATCGTTCAACCACTGTTGCTGTTGCCCTGTGAAAATGTTTGTTTTCTGGACAGATTGTCAGAGGATTCTTTGATAGTACACTAGATAATAGAGCTAGAGAGAGAGTAGAGAGAGACTTGTCTAGAGGTGATTACTGTGATATTGACTAATTTCTTTTGAAGTTGAGGCTAATTCGCAGTTATTAATTGTACTTTTTGTTCCTCTCGACGAATGGTTGAACTAGGAATTCGGCTTCAGGATTTCGCCAGGTACTATTTCATAAGTAATATCTCTTTATTGATTCAATAAAACATGGATATCTTTGCTGATTTACTTGTTTAACTGTTGATTGTTTTCTTAATCTGGTTCGGAAAT
The DNA here is from genome assembly GCA_037127355.1 of Schoenoplectus tabernaemontani. NCBI lineage: Eukaryota > Viridiplantae > Streptophyta > Magnoliopsida > Poales > Cyperaceae > Schoenoplectus > Schoenoplectus tabernaemontani. The sequence continues at coordinate 16,115,220 of CM073743.1, read as the reverse complement.
TTGCTACTCTCTTCATCTGATTGATCAATCTCTTGCTGTCCTTTCTCCCCTTTTGAATTCTTTGAGGAATACGCTAGGAATTGATCTTTTTTTTTATTATTATTTTTATTTTTTATCTTTGTTCCCCAATTGAGAATTGATATGTGATTGAAGTGTTCTAGTTTCAGCTATTTGATTTAAACAACTGTTACTCTCTTGATTTAGGAACTTGGGGTCATCTTATAATTATCCTCTGAATTCCTGAGAACTTCAAAATACAACCTCAGGATGGAAAACTGTTAGATCTCAATCAGATTGGTAATATTAACATCATCTCTACATTGATAACTTGATACTACCTATCCCCAGATTAAGAACTATAAAATATATTTCTTCTGATTGTTTGTTCATGTATGCAGGCTAGTAATTAAAACCAAATGAGGTTTCGACACAAGCACCTCAGACCTGTAAAGAGATGCACTCCATCTCGGCTCATTTTGTCTATTATCGGCATAGTTTTATTATTCCATTTCTACACACTAAACCAAATCCCATCAAACCAAATTCAAACACAAATATACTATTCTGATGAAAATTCAAACACAAAAGAGTTGGAAACAGTAGAAGATGAACCACTTCACGTGACAACAGCCAGGAGCCGACGCAACCCTCGAGCTGTTAGAAGAAAAGGCTCGCAAAAACCACCAACAATTATTGATGAGTTTTTGGATGCAAAATCAGAAGTGCATGAATTGTTCTTTCCTGACATGAGGAGAGCGATCAATCCCCGGGCTGAGGGGAATGACAGTTGGGGTTATTTCTATCCAGGTCGGGTTTGGCTGGACACGGATGGGAAACCAATCCAGGCGCATGGAGGGGGCATTATGTATGATGAGGGGACAGGAACATATTATTGGTATGGGGAGAATAAGGATGGTCCCACATATCTGGCTCATCAGAATGCAGCTGCACGGGTATGAAGAATTTGCCTACTTTTGTTTAGTTTATTGTGTTACAGTAATTTTGCTGTTTATGATGTTGACGGACATTGTAATTGTGTTACAATAGTTACTAGGACTGATACCAATTCCGCCGGATCGTGTACCTGTCTCTCTGTTGATTTTTGTTTTCCCCATGTTTGCTTATTTTTGCTGATCTGATTTTATTGTGTGTTTTGCTAGAGTTGATGAGTTATTTTGGAACCAACTAGGATAGAAATTAAGAAATAGCAAAAAAAAAACAATAACGTTTTGAATGCTGATAACAAGTTTCAATTCTGGCATGTCCATGCCATGCCTGATTCCTCCCTTTTTGGTACAGCACATTGGAGCCTCAATTGTTTCTTAAATGGACAAAAGCCAAATTAACAAGTTGCTGGTAGTGTTTCTCATCCCATTTTCAGTTGCGCTGCTTTAGGGCTCCAGAGTTCTCCTCCCATTTGTTCTTGTGACCATCTCAATTTGCAGAATTCCATTCTTAAAAATTGTTTTCTCAGTACAAAAACAGGCTGAAGTCTGACCAATTCTGATGTCGAATAGATCATTCGTTTCATTAGATCCAACAATTAGTTATCTGATGATAATAGATTGAATTGTAGTTATCAGTATTCTGGTATTGGTGGTCATATTCTCTCCTCTGAGATATCTGGCAAAAGGATTCACACTGAATGAGCTTGAAGAGATTCTTTTCTAGTTATGAAAAGGTGGCCAAAATGGTATACCAGTTGAAATGTTTAAGTATCATATGGAGCTTCATATTTTATGGACCAAATTGGGATACCTGCCATACTTATGGGACCAGTAACCCAAAGAATTACAGAATTAAAAGCAGCAATTTTACATTCCCCGTATTTTGTAGAACTTGTGGCATGTAATTTATTGTTGTTAACTTCATCTGTACTTGTGAGCCTACCCCAATTTATTTTGGGATTAAAGGCTTTGTTGTTGTTGTTGTTGTAACTTCATCTGTACTTATGACTCCCAATTGTCTCACATCAGTAAACAAATAGTGTAGACTGAATGTCTAATTGATCTACCTATTAGTATTAACCAATACAAACTTCATTTTTTTGCCAGGTAGATATAGTTGGTGTCAGCTGCTACTCATCCAAGGATCTGTGGTCCTGGATGAATGAAGGAGTTGTTCTTCGTGGTGAAAAAAAGGATGAGACTTATGATCTCCACAAATCAAATGTGCTAGAGCGCCCCAAAGTAATATACAATGACGTAACAAAAAGCTATGTCATGTGGATGCACATAGATAATGCAAATTACTCCAAGGCCTCAGTTGGTGTTGCCACGAGCCAAAGCCCTACAGGTCCATTTCAGTACTTGTACAGTATGCAACCACATGGCTGCGAAAGTCGTGATATGACCATCTTTAAAGATGACAATGGAAAGGCCTACTTGATTTATTCGTCAGAGGATAATACCGAGTTGCATGTGAGTCCACTCACCGATGACTATCTCAATGTAACTAACGAGTTCAAAAGGATTTTTGTAAGAAGGCACAGAGAGGCGCCAGCCTTATTTAAATTTGAAGGTATATATTACATGATCACGTCTGGGTGCACTGGTTGGGCTCCAAATAGTGCCCTGGCTCATGCAGCCGAATCTATGATGGGTCCATGGGAAACCCTAGGAAACCCTTGTATGGGAGGGAATGTAATTTTTCGTCATTCAACTTATTTTTCACAGAGCACTTTTGTACTCCCGCTTCCTGGATTACCGGGTCTGTTCATTTTCATGGCAGACCGGTGGAACCCAGCTGATTTGAAGGATTCTAGGTATGTGTGGTTGCCTTTGGCTATAGGAGGGGTATCAGACGAGACCTTGGAGTATAGCTTTGGGTTCCCTTGGTGGCCAAGGGTTTCAATTTATTGGCATAAAATGTGGCGGTTGCCTGACGGATGGAGAGATTTGTGAAGGTGTGTTAAATACTTCTGTAAACATATATACATCATTTGTACGCGTAGTAGTCCCAATAAAGTGTTCATATTAGACTTATTTTTTTAGATTGTACATGTAGGAAATTTTGCCTGAATAAAGGAGCTTACAATAGGAATTTACTATGTAAAACAATATTCACGAGAAGGTGGTTTATGCTTATTTACACGGCCAATTTATGGGTTTCAGCCTCTTGAGGTGTACACACTATGAGGATTGGTGTTTGCTCTCAGGTGCACTGGAGTAATCGTTGCTGTGTAGATTCGGAGATCTATTTTATGAAATCATCTGGATATGTATGTTCATTTTTATTATTTATGTCGATTTATGCTAAGGAAATAGAAAGGCCATTGTACCTGTTAGAACCATGAAAGTATTAAGTTTTGTGTTCTCTCAATCATGCCACATCATATTTGTTTAAAATCGTCTAATTCATTTCAGTTTCTCTAAACTTCATCATCCAACCGACGGTTGAAGATGTATTTTTGAGAATTAATTATTTTCTCCGCGTCTCTTCGTTTCCTGCAATATTTAAATCATTTAATGCATAGGTTTCCTGTTCTTGCAATCATGCCACATCATACTTGTTTAGAACCGTCTGATTTATTTCAGTTCCTCTAAACTTCATCATCCAAGGAATCCTTGAAAATATATTATTTTTCTCCTCGCGTATCTTCATTTCCTGTTATATTTAATGCATCTGTGACATGTTATTGAATTTATATAAAATAAGAAAAGTGCACGTCAGTTCAGAATATGAACTGTTCGTATATTCGTTAAGGTGGTGTTTGGCACACCATTTTTCTTCCGAAATAAGTCGGAAAAGAGGAAGTTCCGGAAAAAAAGTCCCAATAATGTTGAGAATTAAGTGGGACATACAAAAAATATTTTGGAAGTGCTTCTTCCGACAATTTGGTGGAAGATTGTTACTTCCGGAAGACCGAAAACCCATAACAGCTCCCATTCCATACTTAAAGTACATTAATTTATTATTTCTCTTTCCTTACTTTAACGACTTCTTCTAAAACATTATTACCACATCAATACAAAATTTTAGAATAAAGTAAAATAAAAGATCTTCTAAAATATCATTCTTCTGCCCTATTTCGGAAGAAAAGTGTGATGTCAAACATAGCCTCTAAATTTTTCTCGTCTTTTTTTAAGTTTGATCGATCATTTGTATATTAGGTTTCTTCTCACTTAGTGCATTGATCGACTGGATAACTTCCTAGCTAGATAAATTTTACTTTTCCATTACTATTTGCTATTGTTATAATATATTATTTTATTTAATAGAAGATCACATAATTGACATGTATAATTATGAAATTTTTGTCACAAATCAAACCGACCCGGTGGTCCACCAAATATAAGGAAAATTACATTTTTTTTCCACATAGAAGAAAATTGAAAGAGATATTAAATATTCTAACTCCATCCTTTCTTTTTTCTTTTTCTTTTTTGAAATGGTTGACACTGAATGTCAACGTTGTAATAATCAGTCTATATTAGACATACAAACATATCAAAACGCCTATCCAAAGCACACAAAAATACTTGGACCTTGTGGTCTCTCTAATCTAGCTAATCCATGGGGGAAAAAAGAGACTGCAACATGCAGTGTTGTTTCCCTCAACGAAATTTTGCCCATGGGCCGACTTCCAAAATAATTATTCCCGCCAACGCCGCTGATGCGATGTCTCTCTGGCCCTGGAATATTTTGTTATTTCATTCCTTCCAGATCGCCCAGCAGGCCGCCAGAAACAGAGTTTCCCAGGTCGAGGTGAACCCTGCAACTTAGCATGCCGCCTAGATGCTGATATGATACCGTGCATATCTCCATTTGCCCTGACTACCTGTCTTTTGTAATGTGTACCGAAGCAGCATCATACGTGTATAGCGTATGGGCAAAGGAAGAAAAGGTGAATTGCTGATTCTGTTGGGCAGTTTCGGCACATGACACAGTGCATGTCGCAATGTATGTTCTTCTTTGCCAGCATATCATGCGTTAGTAGCCATCTCATCAGGTGAATTTCATTCTTTCTTCATAGAATTATTTTTCTGGGGTGAAGCCCGACACACAGCTCTAGTGGAAATAATGAATGAAATTGATGTGGACTTATGTTGTCCCTGACCACACTGTCAAGCCAACTAATTCTAATTTTGCACACCGAAACATAATTGTTGATAGCGCTTTCAAAGGACAGCAGAGAGGTAGAGGTTGCACTTACCGACTACTACAATATCCTGATAGTCTATCCAGTTTTATTTTCTATAGCAATCCAATAGTTATATTGTGCATTATTCAATGGACAGATAACCAACTTTATTCTCCCCACATGCCACAACAGACAGCACTCCATGTTTCTCGTCATTGACATAAGAAATTTTGGGCATCTTACCAAAATAGTTCCTTTCTACTTCCGGACACTTTAACGCTCGCTAAAAGACCAGAATATTGAACTCATCATGTATTCGCTTTTAAGAAGAAATAAAAGCAATCAAATTAATTGCGCAACCTGTGCAGTCATGAAAGTAGCAAAGCCTAACAAATTAAGAACGTACTATACAAGATATACACTAAAACGTCGATTCCCCATGCAGCATTGATCCACCACATGTTTAGAGAAACAAGGAAGGTTTTTCACCGGCGACAAGACGAAAAGAAAGATTTGGACAATGTCGATTCCCAATGCAGCATTGATATCCGATCTTGAAGAAACTTTTCAGAAAGTTCTCTCCTCTCTCCGTCAGGTCTCATCATCACAGTCTATTACTTCATTTATCCCGTCTAAACATGGTCCAGCTGCACCATCCATCAACGACACCGGAAATTCAAGAAAAAAACCCAGAAACACCGGGTATGTATACAACTCTTACCAAAATGTCCGATATTTAGCGGATAAGATCACATAACCTTTTGTTAAACGACCCGTTGTTTCTCACCTACCAACCCGCCCCACTACGGAAACGAAGTCATCTGTTTCCATAACAACCAACACTATACCTCCTCAGACTCACAGATGTACAGAACGATCAATCCGGAAACTCAATCAGATCAAAATAGATCAAAAGAAAAGAATCATTACCTGTTGTCGCTGTGGAGAATGCAACCATCGATGGAGTGTCGAAACTAGGGGCGGATGCACAGTGTATCAGGGGTCCTCTCTGGATTTTGAAAAACAGTGTTTTTCAGTAATATTTTCGGTAGTTTGTTCTCTCTGAAAATTTTTTTTTTGCCTCCCTTAAATTGTCTGATTAATTTTATTGAAAAAAAAACATTTAATATTATATATAATGAAATAATTATGCAAAGATATCAAAATATAAAGTTTTATAGATGAAAATTTTCTTCATCAACTTGATTATCTATTACTTTGAGATTTATTTTATTGTTATTTTTAATATATAAAATGTTATTATTCTAATAAATTTTTTATTAGATAAGAATATATATTAAATTATTATTTTTTTATTTAGTACCCGATTAGTTAATGAATTTAAACCCGATAAGCTATTACAATCCGATATTTGCCCCCCTTGACTAAACGCCCACGGTCGAAACTCGGTGGTTTGTTTTGAGTGTGGAAGACTGGGTCACAGATCAAACCAGTGTAGAGCTATTACTCTCAAACCAGCTCCTAATTACCTATTAATCCTCCAATTCATCTTCCACCTTTGAAACATCAATCTCTTATACCTAATCCTACTCATTCCAAGCAAATGGCCTACCTCAGCACCTACGACGAATTCACTGTTCTCCAACTCACCTCTAACGATGTAAACAGATCATTCCAGGAACTTCTCTCACGCAGCATTGTCCTTCACGATAAGCAAAGAATGGGAGCTCTTTATATCCAAGCACATCTCGAGAAATGATTTTCCATTCAAGGTTTTCAATGGGTGGCTCGGGCGATCCCCCAAGACCGTTTCTTGATCGATCCTCCAAACCCTTTGTGTAGAGCAACTACCATAGAATTCGGTGAACTTGACTTAGGTGGCGTCCGATTTCAAGTGGAAGCTTACAATAAACATAAACACAATCACATAGGTCATCCTCCAATCCCATTCTGGATCAGAATTGAAGGAATGCCATATCGTCTTTTCAAACCTGACGAACAAAAACGCCTAGCAAATGACCTTGGCGGAGGAATCCTTCTAGATGTTGATCCTCGTTCAGGTTACCACCTAGACTTTACTTATTTGGTGGCAGTCTTATCCTACTGTAATGAACTAAAGAAATTTATTCTGGCAAGAGCTAAATATAATTAGAACTTTTTCAAATGTAGTATGGTTAATAGGTGGGGATTTTAATGTAGTTAGATATAGGTCTGAAAGAAAAAGTAGAACTTTTAATCATTCCATTAGTAACAAATTTAACTCATTTATTAATAATCATAATCTAATTGATCTTAAAGCGACAGATAGGAAGTTTACATGGTCTAATGTGATAAATACACCATATTTTGCTTGTTTGGATAGATTTCTATATACAACATCATGGGAGTCTGAATTTCCACACTAGCAGCAAATCCTTACCAAAATTTCAATCTGATCATAATGCACTTATTTTAGTTAGTAGCATCAAATCCTTACCAAAATTTCAATCTGATCATAATGCACTTATTTTAGTTAGTCTCTGCCTTACATACACATAGTAATCAATTAATTAAATTTGATTCCAATTGGGCTTCATAGGAAAGATTTAGTGAATTACTTATAATTTGGTGGCAGTCTTATCTATTAGATACCAATATTGTAGGACATAGTTGGAAGATTAAAATGCAAATACTTAGAAGAAAATTTAGAGGATGAAAAATCATAAAGGTAAAACTAAAAAAGAAAAGACCGAACTTTTAAGTTCTATCAATCATTTTGAAAAAAATTAAGGAGTTTAGAGATTTAGATCATTCAAAATTTAGAATTTGAAAAGACTATAAACTTACATTAGATAATATATATAGTGAAGAGGATGCTTATTGGCAACAAAGAATAAATTTTCAATGGTTATTAGAAAGAGATCTGAATACAATTTTTTTTCACTCAATAGCTAATAATAGAAAAAGAAAAAATCATATTTTTTCATTAGAAATTAACAATGAAATTATTTTTTATCAGAAAAAAAATAAGAGATTTTATTTATTTCTATTATAAAGACTTGTTAGGAACATTAGAGAATAGACTTATTACATTGAACTTAAACTTATGGCCTACAATGAACAATTAACATCAGACATGCAAATAGCTTTAGAACAACCTTTCACACTAGAAGAAATTAAAATAGCAATATTTGATGCAAATGGTAGGAAGTCCCCAGGCCCTGATGGTGTCTCTTTTGCCTTTTATCAAATATATTGGGAAATCATAAAAGATGATATTTTTCAACTGGTTCAATCTTTTGCAAATAATACATTAGAATTATCAAAACTTAATCATACATCTATAGTTTTAATTCCTAAAACTTCAGAGTCTACTATACATCAATATAGACCAATAAGTTTAATAAATTATAGTTATAAAATAATATCTAAGGTTTTAGCTAATAGACTAGCAACAATAATGAATTATTTAATAGATTATTCTCAAACAATATTTATTAAAGGTAGAAGTATTTTTGATAATATAATTAGTGCACAAGAGATCTTTTTTAAGTAAAACAAACTAAATCAAAAGTAATACTTATTAAATTAGATTTTAAAAAACCTTTTGATAAAGTTAATTGGGATTTTCTCATCGAAATTTTGAGAGCCAGAGGGTTTGGAGATAAATGGATATCATGGATCCAAAATTTACTAAATAGTGGACAGACTTGTATAAATATAAATGAAACTTTAACATCATATTTTAAATGTAAGAAAGGGTTAAAGCAAGGGGATCCTATATCTCATTTTCTTTTTTATTTAGTAGCTGATTCATTGACTAAAATTTTATCTAAAAGAAAGGATTTAGGATATTTACAGGGATTAGGAAATTTTACTGATTACACACTTATTTTTTTTAAAAGCAGATTTTAAAATGATGGAAGCATTTAAACTTTTAATGCAAGGGTTTGAGAATATGTCAGGTTTAAAAATTAATTATACCAAAAGTGAACTCATACCTCTTAATATATCTCATCAAGAAGGTATTCAGTTAGCTAATATGTTAGGATGTAAATTAGGATCTTTACCTATCACATATTTAGGTACTCTTTGCATTGGGGAAAATTAAAACTCCATGACTGAGATTTTTTAATTAATAAAGTTGAAAAAAAATTAAATAATTGGAAAGGTAATTATTGTCATTAGGTGGAAGACTAATTTTAATAAAATACGTGTTAGGAGCTATTCTTATATATTGGATGTCAATTTACAGATTACCAACCAAGGTGAGATTAAGATTAGAACAATTAGGTAGAAGATTCCTTTGGTTTGGAGGAAATTCAGTTAGAAAAAAAGGTATCTGTTTAGTCTCATGGAAAATTATATGCACTAATATTGAGCAAGGAGGATTAGGGGTTCTAAATTTAAAATCAATGAATAAAGCACTTCTAAGTAAATGGCTGTGGAGATATTATAATCCAGATGAATATGGTTTATGGAAATTTATTATACAGGCAAGATATAAAAATAGAAGATCTTTTTCAAATGTTTCAACTTTTTGGTAAGAAGTTAATAAAGAATCTGTTGTTTTTAATGTAAATATTAACAAACAAGTGGGGAATGGTAATAATATCTTATTTTCGAAGGATAGATGGTTACTAGAATGTTCATTACAAACACAATATCCATTGTTATATGAATTATCATCAAATAAAGATATCAAGGTTTCTCAGGCTATTGGGTTTAATAGATTTTATCTTTCATTTAATAGAATACTTGATTCAGTACTTAGTTCTAAATTATATTCACTCTATCAGTCTTTAGCTGAGATAACTTTTAATCATAATCAAGATAAATTAATTTGGAGATGGAACTCTACAGGTCTCTTAACAACAAAAAGTTGCTATGAATTTATAGAGTATAGGGGTGTTTCTGAATTTACATATCAAAAGACTTGGTCAGCTAAAATACCTCTTAAAATATTTTTTTTATGGTTAATCCAAATGAATAAAATCTTAACGAAGGACAATTTAATCAAAAAGGTTGGATTGGTAATAGAAATTGTATTTTTTGTAATTTAGATGAATCAATCGAACATCTTTTTATTCACTGCCCGGTGGCATCTGGTATTTGGCATTGGTTAGCAAGTTATAATAATTTTATTTTTTCCATTCATTGCACTTCAATAGTAGATTTATGATATCTGGATAATTATATTCCACATAAGGATACTAATATATGTGAAATGATGAGGGGAGCTGTATTATGGGTATTATGGAATGAAAGAAATAGATTGATTTTTGAAAAGGTGGTACTGTTAAAAGTTTGAGAACATTAGGAGGTGATATTATTTCTCTTATTAAATACTGGAGTCATCTTAATTATAAAGACAATTTAGATATAACTCATTCTATTATACCTCCTAATGTAAATTCATTGCCACTACAGCTCACTTTAGAAAATTTAAATATAGTGCTAATAGAGGAAGATGTTGGGTCTGGAAGCGACTGAATTAAATGTTTTCAGATCTTCTTCTCGTTATGGACATCGTTTTGTTTTGTTTGTCGTTTTTGTGCTTTTCAGCTGGATATGAGAAGATGGAATTGCAATGAAATATTCATTTGAGTTTGAAGAGGAGACTTAATAGTATTAAGTATCAAAAGTAGTAAAATTTTAGTTCAGTTTGGACTGTTTAGCTTGAAAATTTACTCTTAAATGTTTTGTTGCTAAGAGATGATCTGTTTTGGGGTTGTATTAATTTTATTGCATGCAGAAAGAATTTATAAGGTACTATATAATCGTATAAGGTAATAAATATTTTTCTTTAGTATTACCTTACAGTACCGAGGTGCGATATCCAAACTCTAAATTTTAGTTTCGTTAATGAAACAGGTGGTTTAACCATTTTTTTCAAAAAAAAAAAGAAATAAAAGTAGAGACGAAAGTGTTTTGCGGTATTTTAGTTGCAACATACGATATGCACAGCCTTGGAGGCGGGGAGTCGCAATCCATAATGCGATTGCATTGGGTATCAGGTCGCTAAAATAGCCCCCACATAGCAGCCTTTTTTAGGGAGTTAACCCATTTGTCTGTGCATTAATTAATAACACCCAGGGCCCGGACACCGGTGAGATGGAATCATATAATTAAAATTTACAGAAGATGTGAACTCACCACCTTTCGCAGAAAGAACAGTTAATACTAGTACTTTCAGCTGTCTTGAATTACGCTTTTGATATCGAAACAACATGAAAATTAAGATGTTAACTTCTTCATTACAACAACATACAAAGAATGAGATGAGTACAAAACTCAAAGTTGAACTGCATAAAAATTAATGCTGCATTTTACATGGCTGACAGGACAAAAACTTGAAAACTCAGCTTCTTAGTACACACACCATTTAATATTAATGGCACGTTTGAAGTTACATTTCCCTACCTGAAAAGGTATATTTAAGAAATCAGCATAAAGTTCATTACCTTTTAAAGTACTTGAGATGGAAAAAATTATAAATTAAAAAGACTAAACAAATAATCACATAGGTAGATGCAGAGAAGAAATTTTACCCAGTAAAAATCTGGCTCCACAATCTACAGTCTACTCAAGTTCTTTGCAGTTCCAAACCCATTTGCATTGGCTGCTCAGAACCTTCGCAATCCAACTTGGAAGGGAAAGAGAAGGTAATTTTGTATACATGTTTCTCCTTACCACCCTGAGAAGTCATTAAAATCACCAACTTTTCTTTTCTTGCTCGATTTATCTACAGCTACTGCCACATCATCTCCGGTAGCAGCCTCCACTTTAGAAGTATTACGAGATTTTAAATATTTTCCAACCCCGCCTTTGTTGGCAGTGGCTACTGTGCCCGTGTTGCTTAGCCATAATCCAACATTAACCTAAAAGTACATAAGAAAATTTTTTATTCTTAAAATCTAAGCTAGACAAGAAATAAACACAACCAAGACTCAAGTTAAAGAAGCACAGGTGTTTCCCAGCCAGGAATTAATTATTGTTACCCAGTTGGTAATTCAGCAATGCTTGAAAAAACAGGTCAATACTTTCAAAATGTCGACACTTGCTGACTCAAAACCATTCAGTTCTTACCTTTGTCTGGCCTAACTTCCATTAGAAAATTGGATCCTATATTAGGAATCAGCAACTTATTTGGGATTTGGACATTCTTTATTGCTAAGCAATATATATGAAAAGAACATCAGGCACTATTGGGTACTACAGTACTGGTAAACGTCAGCATAAAATATGTTGGATGCAAGAAATTACATTGTCTTCCTCTACATTTTTATTCTTTTCCTCCTCTTCCTTTGCCTTCTCTTCCTCTTCATCAGGTTCTGTATAAGGGTTCACAAACACCGTAACACCTGATATTTTTATCTCTTCCTGAAAACAAAAAGAAAAGTTGGAAAGTGCAGATATTAGGACTAGGAAATTGTTGATCACTAAATTAAAGGAAGATTTCCAATAATCTCTATTATTTTTACAGTGAGTTTCAACTGGTTAGAAAATTAAAGAAATGCTAGATCCTCTTATTTGCTTAGATACAACAAAGAGTCCTTGTGTTTAGGCATAAGAAGATGTTCAAGTTACAAAAAAATTGTTATAAAAGAGGTCATAATCATAAACAGATTACCACCAGTAAATATTATGCTATCAACACTGGGTTTGAATACTCTTCCAGCAAATACCAACAGTAAGCCTGGTAATCAACAAAAACACACTACTCACCAATGGACGATCATCATCGTCAGTAGGCACCTTCTCCATGGTGGCAAGAGTTGTCAGACCACCAACAACCATGCCAAAAACAGTATGCTTGAAATTAAGATGACTAGCTGACTTGTAAAGGATGAAGAACTGTGACCCATTGCTGTGGGGCCCGCTGTTAGCCATGCTGACAACACCTCGTCCTGAATGGACCAGCTTCGAGTTCAGTTCATCTTTAAACGGCTTTCCCCATATTGATTCTCCTCCTTTACCAGTGCCTGTTGGATCACCTCCTTGAATCATGAAATTCCTGTGAGCCAAAAAAAGGGGTCTCTTGGGTAAGGCACAACAATTCGTATCCAACAGCATGCCATCTTTTGCTATATCTTTATTTGGTACTTGTTAACTGACGTCTAATTAACACTTTTTCTTCTCTTCTTTTTCTTATGATGTATTTTCTTCTCTTTTTCCTTGTGTTACACATAACCAATGAGTACAAACTCAGATTACTCAAAGAGGTTGCAATAATATAGATCAGTGCTATAAGAACTTGAGAGCTCTACAAAGAATAAGATGGTGAAGATTATACAAAGCATGTAAATCACTGCTCATGGTGTTTCTATCAAGAAGGCTTATTATATTTGGAGATGCACAGTGCTAGTTAAGCAAATGAGCAATTATTTTCTCTTCAAAAGTGAGTATAAAAGAAAAGGAGGAACAAAAAGTTGGTCTCAAGTAGTACCTAATACTGCGATGAAAAATGACCCCATTATAATACCCATTTTCACAATGAGTGATAAAATTCTCACAAGTCCTTGGAGTAATATCACAGTGGAGTTCTATGTTCAGATCCCCATGCGTTGTATGCAGCTGAACGTAACCTTTCTTTTTTGGGTTCTTTTCAACCTTGATGTACTCAAAATCATTTCTTGTCACAGGAGTAAAAGCAGTAGATGTGAAAGAACGTGAGGCTGCTCCAGTGGTATAACGACTTTGAACCTGAAATGTTTAACTGATATTGTAATTTACTACAATTAATAAAATTTGTCATGAAAGTTCAGTTGCATTTGTTTTTTAACTGTCAGATTAAAGGTTTCTCCGGTATATTTATTTTTATGCAAATTAAATTTTAATGTGTTTGCAAACAAAGCATGTCACAATTATATTAAGAACAGACGGTTAAAAATCTAAAAAAGTAGACCAAACCACATTTGACTTTCCCTATCAACTCCAAAATCTAGTCACAAGCACATAACAGCGAATTTGCTTAGTTCATTTTTCAAATTGGACTAACAAAAGAATATTACCATGTGGACAACAATGCAAAGTTCAATATACCTTCAGGACCATCAAACTAATCTAAAAATTAGGTGCCTTGTAGTAAATATATTGCAAAATGCAGCCAGATGGTAACTAAAGTACAACTCCTAAATGTTATTCCCAGACTTCCAGAAACATAATTGTTCATTGAAAGATTTGAAGCACCAAATGAGATTAGCAAAACTTGAACCTCAGTTGTACCATAAAATATGTTAAAGTCAAATTTTAACCATACCAACTTTGCATTGACTGGTGCACGATCTCCAGCCATGTGCAAGGCAATTCTGGCAGCCGTCTTCTCACTAGCTCCTGCCTTAGCTGCAGCTGCACTCCGGCCATGAACAGAAGCTGAAGCAGCATCCACGATGCTAAAACCTTGGGCAGGTTTATTCTCACTTGATTTTGATTTTTTGTCCTCAGATTCAGATTTAGATGCCGCAATAGCAGCTAAAGCAGCAGCTCTTTCCTTCTGAGCCTTGAGGCCACCGCCTCCATGTAGCAAAGCAAGTTTGGCCTTCTCGGTCCCAAGATCCTTCAGCATTTGTTTCAGGTCACCTGATACATTTATGTTGTAGGTTGGATCTTCCTTCATTTTCTGTAAATCTGAGAGAAAATGTTAATTATAGTAAATTGCTGTCCAAATTAAATAGTAGCAGAACCAAAAGCAAAAATGAAACAAAGATCCTTCAAAAACTATGCAAGCATTCTTAGTTTCTACTCCTTCCCATGATTTTTCATCTAAAAACAACTTTTATTCCTCTTTCAATGGAACTTGACTTGTGTTTAGAAGATTCTACTTAAATATTGTTTTGCACGACACTACAGAACAGGATTGTTGTTGGTTTTTTGTATTATAAAGAAATAAAATCAAACATGGCAATAAAAAATGATAACAATCAGGCTGAACTGGACAATGGTATTATAAGCATACAAAACCTGACAAGTCAATGTTTTGTTTGCCAATCCATTGAACACCAACTAAATCATAGAAAAAAGCAGGAACATAGGCCTTCACCTTCTTCATCTAGCTTTAGTCCCTTCTTAACATGATCAAACTCCACAAGAACCTTGCTATCTAGCTCATTTGGATTCTGCCAAAGGTTGAAAATTTATATATGTCAAACACTTTACATAATAAGGGATATTGGGCATCTGGACCCAGAGATACCAAGACTATAAAGCTCTATTGCCCAAAACACACAACAGTTCTGGTCTTGAATGACACGCTAGCACCGAAGTTCCAGAGCTGCAAGTGTGCCTCACTAGAAATCAATTTGGAAAAAAGAAGAAGCTCACAAGTAGCTTGCTTGATCGAACTTTTTAAGTTCAACACGAGTCAAGCTACAAGGATATGGCTAATTTCTGTATTTGTATTTGACCAAGTTAAAAACAAATAGATGCTACCTAGTTACCTGAATAGTTATGAGATCATCTTTTGTGAAGAGCTCATCAGTAAGCAACTCTCTCCAATTTTTTGTTTTGATGTTGAGTTCTTTAATTGCCTGTATAGCAAATCAGCCAAAATAAAAGAAAATTAGCTAATTATCTATCATACTTTCTCATATTGGAAAAGCAACTGCAGACCAGCCAAAACAATATGTCATGACTGTAAACCAAACTTTATATTGATACTCTAGTCCTCAACTTGAATCACAACTAATCTTTAATTGTTTTTTTTTTCATTTACTTGTATGTTGAGATTAAACTGACATCTATTCAGGCCTTACCTCATAACAGAACACATTTCCAGTAGTCTTCACAGCAACAATATGGGTGAACTCCGTAAATACTTTGTTCAAAACAGGGCAATGAAACTCTCCTGAAACATAATGGAACTGTAAAATCTGAACTATACAGAATTATCAGTCAGAGTGGTGTTAACCTGAAGAAATTGACACCATACAGAAGGAAGTCAATGTTTAGCTGAATGCACAAAAATCCAAGTTTAGAAAGCACAAAAAGAAGCTTAAACAGATATAATTTCACAACCTGGCCAACTATAGGTTGATTGGACTAGGTCTTGACAAATTAGAAACAAGTACGACAACAAATGAATTTAATTGTAGAACTGTATCAACAACCACAAGTTACTACATATACAAAATAGAAAAATCAGCAAAGATATTTAAAAAGTTTTTGAAAACCATGAAAGTTCAGTTAAGGTAAATACCAGTTCCAAAATGAACTCCTAGGAGTTAAGAAGCCTGAATAGGAGGAAGATAATTGACTTACCGTCTGCATTTTTGTGAAAGACGAGAGGAACGAGATCTTCAAACTTGAGAGGAGCTCCGGTAACTGGATGTCTCCCAAATTTCTTAATGTATGACATGATATTCCTATACAGACAATTAAATGGAAGTTTAATAAGGCTTGTTCTTTTTTCACTGCTTCTTTAAGAGCAAAATGTAATGCTTGAGAGTTGAGAGAGCAGGTTTACAAGATCTTACATCATATCGAAGACATTTCCATCAGCAGTACACACCGGATCCTCAAATGGTGTAAAAGTTAACCTGCACGACCATTCAGAACATAGATGAGCATACGGAACCTCAAATTTGGTGTAGATGAAACAAGATAGCCGATAAGTACATGTTCCATTTTACAAGGTTCATGTTTATTGCAAAGTCTATTTTGAAGGTTCTACAGGTCCCATTTTACATGGTTCATGTATTAACACTCAAATGTATTCTCTCAGTTGGGAGTTTTAGGTTAATTATGCCGCCCCTTAAAATTAGTAAAAGGTTTGTCTACAAAATAGGGATACAAACAAAACTCAACATTAGGAATAATTCCAATTTTCTTTTCAGCCCCTGAAATATCATATCAATGAATTATACAATTTGCACCCATAAACCAAATTATAATGCGCTGTGCACGTATAGGAAAACTGAGAAACTAAGAATTGAAGAAGAGAGAGAGGGGAAAGGAAGGTACGAGCAGCAGTAAAAGGGTAAGCGCTTGAAAGGGGTGCCAGCATCCTTGGCCTTAGCGCCGCCCCACTCCGTCTTCCATTCTGTCTGAGTTATGAACATGCGATCCTTGCTGTGCTGCTTCTTCCCCATCTCCGGTTGCCACGCAAAAGAAACCCTAGAGAGGGACGTGAAGGGGTGGTATACTAGTAGCAGATCGAGCTAGGGTTTCTACTTTGTAGCTAATAGCTTCAAGTTGGTAGTATTTTCGACAATTTGTCTTTTTCTTCAATTGCTCTTGCGGTTCGCTTCCGGTTTCGGGTGATCGGGTCAAATTGATAGGGCTCGTGCGAATGGAGTTCAGGCTTCTGGGAGCGAGTCGCGAGTCGGGACTCGGGAGAAGGAGCGAGCAGTCTGAGTTTTTTCTATGCGGAGACATTTTTAAGAGCGAGATTTGAACGATTTATTTTAATTATAATAATTATGAAAAAGTTTAAATATAAATTTTAATATACAGAAATTTATTATTATTAAGTCAGAATTATTGATGAGTGATCGGATAGTTCGTAAAAGAAATTACATAGATTCGCACAAAGAGCTCTTTGAGAGAACTAGCTATATACCCGCGCGTTGCAGCAAAATTTTTTATTTAAACATTAAAATATTATAAAATAAAAAATTCACATTTATCTAATATTAAATTATAAATTCACCAAATTATAGAGAAAACATATAATAAAGACTATATTTAATCTTGGATGAGATTTTTGCACAATATGAGTTAATGATTCATGATTTTTATGGCAAGAAAAGTAAATTATTCTAACATATATTATCATCATTAATTTCTTACCAAATATGCACAAGGTTGCTAAATAAAAAAACAAAAATTATGGAAATAATAGTATATAAGGGAAAGAAATGGAGAGAAAGAGGGGATCAATGGACGCGATCACATACGTTCGATCAACCAACAATAAATATTATCCGTCTAATTGAGGGATAAAATGGGAATAATAAAAATTTACCATGACAAAAAATGGACCCTCCAATTCTTAAATGCTTTATATAATAGTATAGATATCGTTTTTGAGAGGAAGTGTTTTAATTTTGAATTCAACTATTTTTATTAAGGAGACCGATAACAGTCTCCAACGAATTGTCCCTGTGCAAAATCCGCAAAGAGTTGAGTGGTGTCAACTGTGTGTGATTTCTCTGACGCGCGGTAAAAAGTTACACCCCGCTCAACTGTTGGATTTTTAAGCATTTTTTTGGAAAATGCAATACATCAAACTGACCATGTTACGCGCTGCAATGGTGCAGCGCGTCACAAGATGTGAATTCGTGTCAACTAATGACTTTGACTTTCATGTAACGGTGAGTTGGCGCTTGGCTAGCTAGTTGTTTATACGAATTACATAAATTTCTATTTCTATTTAATTAATGAATTATTCTTTTTGCTATAGTTGACACCTTTGTTTTCATATAAATAGTTATATCGTGAAAAAAACTATTTTGTTTTCATCCAATTAGTTATTTAAGTTCTTTTTTATTATGACAATGATTTTATTAAAAAAAATTGTTCTCACGTTATATCTCAAATATTGACCACATACAGTCAATTTGATGCGCTAGTATAAAATTCAACAGTTATCATTATTAAATGTTGACATTATTTACATCAAGTAAATAATTTACTAATATATACTAGATGATATTTAACAATTTGATATGAAGCCATTTTAAGTATAATATTCCATTATTTATATTTTATATTACTTATATTATTATTTACACTTAATATAATAATTCATTTTAAATGAATCAGGTCGATTGGTGTATAAGACGTAACTTTTATTGTTGTTAGTAACTATATAAAAGTCTTATTTATATTTATACAGTAAGTTATTAATATATATTTCAACAATAATAGATGAAGAGTCTCGACCACAATCCATAATTAAAGCCAAGTATTTATGACCTAATTAGTTTTTTTGTAGTAGTTATTTTATTATTTATAATAAAGTCAAAGGATACAAAAGTATTGATGAAAAGACATAAAACACATACTTTTTATTATTTATACTAATTTATTTAATTACTAATAGTTAGTGTGCAAGCGTGTTTAGATATCATTAACTTTATAGTCTTTTTAACATTATACTTTTATTTTTAGCTATTTAAAATTATTTTTTTATTTCATGTGATATCTGTTAATATCTAATGTTGAATGATGTTTGACGACGTGTTTGAAATAATTTGTTAAATCTAAAGAAATGATCGATTTTAGATTTGAACTATTTATACACATTGAACATGTTATCTATGTAACTTTAATCGTTTATTCATATATATTATAATATTTTTCTAAATGATGTATAATAACAACAAAGTTTTTAATCCCAAATAAATTGGGATAAATTAGAAACTAAATCCAATCCGAAAGTATAGAGATTATAGATCTCAAATAAAAGAAAAATAATAATGAAAATGATGATGATGATAATGAAAATAATGATGATGATAATAAAAATGATGATGATGATGATAATGAAAATAATAAAGATGATGATAGTACTAATAATAACACAAATATCTATAATAATAATAATAATAATAATAATAATAATATAGATATCCATAATAATAATAAATAATGATAATAATAATAATAATAATAATAATAATAATAATAATAATAATAATAATAACAATAATGATCTTCTTGTATTTTCAGAATGACTTAGAATATCACTATATACTAGTGTCTCATGAGGTCTTCGTTGGATATGACCAAACTACCGTAAATGGTGTTGGATCAACTTCTCTTAAATCTGTGCTACGCTAAGTTTTTCTCGTATATCATCATTTCTGATTCGATCTCTCCTTGTATGGCCACATGTCCAATGCAACATCTGCGTATTTCGGCTATATTCATCTTCTGGATGCGTTGTCCTTTTGTTGCCCAGTATTCTGCACCATATATCATCGCAAGTATAACCGTCATCATGTAGAATTTACATTTTAGTTTATTTGAGACTTTTCTTCACAAAGAATGTTTGATGCTTGTCGCCATTTCACCCATCCTGCCCTTATTCTATGGCTTACATCTTCCTCGATCCCTCCATCACTTTGCAACATCAATCTCAAATATCAAAATATATCATTCACGGGTACTAATTATTCGTCTAGCCTAACATCTCCATCATCTGAGCTGTCATCGTTGAACTGGCACCTCATATATTCGATTTTAGTCCTACTAAGTTTAAAACCTTTCAACTCTAAAGTGCGTCTTCATAACTAGTTTCTGATCACTTCTGATCCTATTCTCGTCAATCAACACCATATCATCAGCAAAGAGTATACCTCAAGGGATGTCTTCTTATATGTCATTCGCAACCTCATCCATCACTAAGGTGAAAATATATAGACTCAATGTTGATCCTTCATGTAATCATATCTTAATAGAAAATACATTGGACTCGCCATCACATGCTATGACGCTAGTCATAACATTTGTGTACATATCCTTAATAAGGGTAACGTATTTTATTGAAACTTTTTTGAAGCATCTAACACATGATATTTCTTAGTATTTTGTCATATGCTTTCTTCATACATCTCTCGATAAATTATCGTAACAAGAAAATCATCTCCGTAGTGAATCTCTCAAGTATAAAACCAAAATGATTTTTGGAGACGGTTGTCAATTTTCTTAAATGATGCTTGTTTACCCTTGAAAAATCTCAAAGATAAAACAACTAAACAATTAAGGATGAATATCAATTATCAGTGATAAATCATAAGAAAAAAAGGGAGAAAGGCAATAGAGAGGGTCCACCAGCCAGAAGAAGTCGTTGTTGAGCTCCGAAAAAGTCTATTTATCCCATAAGGAAATTAGGG
Source organism: Schoenoplectus tabernaemontani (assembly GCA_037127355.1). NCBI lineage: Eukaryota > Viridiplantae > Streptophyta > Magnoliopsida > Poales > Cyperaceae > Schoenoplectus > Schoenoplectus tabernaemontani. The sequence goes on along the minus strand of CM073743.1, from coordinate 16,094,358 downwards.
ATAAAAGACAAGGATATAAATTTACCACCATCCACTGTCCACTCGGTGTGGGTGACAGCCAAGAGACTCAAGAGAGAAGGGAGATCTCTTGGGTGTCACCCATGTGATCATTTTTCTCTGACAAGTGGGACCTACTTGACAGTCCCACACAGGTAGCTTCAACAGCCTAAACCTAGCCTATCAACTAAATCTAATCAAGCCGGAACAAGGATTAAGCATTAATCCCACAAGGAAATTCTAGACAAGGGTCAGATATATAAAAGCCCTACCACCTCTTGTTCATTTGAGGTGGATGACCCTCAGGAGATTCAGGAGAGAGATCTCCTAAGGGGTCATCCATTTGATTATTCTTCACTGACAGGTGGGTCCCACACCTCAGTGATAGACAATAAGGAAAGACAAGATCAAATCCCAAATCAAACCCTCAGAGCAAACCCTAAGAAGGACTGAAGCAGTACAATCCATGTACAACAAGAACTGTGTCAATGCCAAGCCAGTATTTTGATACAGCCAATCATAAGAAATTTCAATGTGATTTTGCTTTCAAGGCTGACCAGGTGCCAATGTTGCAAACACCTGATCAAGCCAAGATTTATGTCAATTGTTGACAAGTAATCAGTTGTTGACTAAATCACCTTCATGAACATGGATTGAAAGTCAATTTCACAAGACTGACCAGATGCCAATGTTGCAAACATCTGATCAAGTCTAGATTTGTATCAATTATTGATATGTAATCAACTGTTGATCAAATTAAACCCTAATAAACATTAATAAAAGACTAATTGGTGCTTAAATAGGGTGGTTTCTACAAGGAAATTTTATTTGGCAGAGACACTGAGCTATAATTGAAAATTAGAATTAATCCAAAGAGGGAAATAAGGTTTTCTGAGCAAAATAATTATTAGAATAAGGAGTTAGGGGAAAAAGTGGAATTAAAAATTACAGGGACAATTATCATGAATTTAAGGATTTTTGGTGAAAATTTTATAATTTTTGGACAAGTGGAGCTATCAGAATAAAATCAGATAAGAAAACAGATTAATCAAGGGCTGAGATTCAATCAAAGACTTGTCTGGGTGCAACTTGGGGGCAACTGCTGGGTGCAAACTGGAGATCTCAAACATACACACACAAAATCAGAGAAGAGAGAGGGTGCCACGTGGCAGCACCTCATTGGGCACCTCAGCATGTCAGTGTCACGTGGCAGCACCTCATTGGATCACCTCACCCATGCGGATCCCATATACCTGACAGGTGGGTCCCACTTATGCCACGTGGCAGCATCACACTAAGCCATGTCAGTAGGCAGTTAACATATCATTAAGCTTAAGGGATGGGGTTTGGTTAAATGGACCTATCACAGCATGCCACCTCAGCCTAATTAATACTAAGCAGAAGGCTAAGCAATGGATGACTGGACTTGTGAACCTAGACTCACAGATCTTACATGTGGGGCCCACATGTCAGCAATTCAATAGAGAATTCATTCATTAACCCATGCACCAAGCCTACACAGCATTAAACATAGATTTAAATCAAAAGAAAAAAAGGAGTGTGTACCTGGCCCATGTGTGTTGTGCCTCTGACGGTGGGCCCCACCTTGCTGTGGATCATGTGCGCCGAGCTCAGCCTCCCTGGAGCTCTCTCCTTCTCCCCTCCCTCTCTTTCTTCTTCTCCTCGATGAAACTGAAAGCGCCATTAGAGGTGATCAAGCTATCTACAACTCCAAACTTTGAGTTTTTCTAGCCAGAACTAGCTTACACATAAGAGAAGATGTGTGAATGATCAAAATTGAAAAGTAGCAAGTGAATAGAGTGATTGAGAGAGATGAACACCTCGGGTGATCAATGAGGCACTTCAATCATTGCTTCAAACTTTAAAATTGATAGTGCAAATCTCTTCTACTCACTTAGGCGACACTGTAGATGAAAAAGGGAGCAACAATTGTGAGTTGAATTGAAGCAATTGAGTCAAAGTATTGAAATAGGGAAAATTAAGGAAAGTTGAAACCTTGCACTTTGAACTCGAATTGGCAATGCATATAGGCTCTACACACTCACACGATGCCGCTAGAGTAATCAATAATGGTAATTGAGTAAAGGAGATATAGTTTTGATCAAAGATTAAACTCGGGTGAGTGAGCTAGAATTTTGGAGAAGAGCGATAATGGCAGAGAGGAAATAGGCAACCTTGGTGCGTTGAAGTGGGTATAAATAGCATCTAGAAAGGCATAGAAGATTCTGTAAATGAAGAGAAGTGAGAGGGAGAGGTCAAATTCAGTCAACAATCAAAGAACCCACCTTGGATCCGTTCAAATGGGGCCCACACTATAACAAAATGACTAACAGAAAATGAAGACCATGTTCATAGGCCAGGGCAACTCAATTGTTGGTGTTTGTGTGGTATATGGCCTTAGCTCCCTTGTGCACCCCTTTTATTGCCTATATAAACCCCTAATTGATGAAGATATACAGAGAGAGAGAAAAAGGAAAAAAACACAGAGATAACACTCAGAGATTGAATATAGAACTCAAAAAAAGAGAGATAGCAATTGAGAAGCAAGAAACAGGAAGACAAGTCGGTATAATCAATTGATCTCAGTTTTAAACTTGAGAATTCGATTCATTCATCTCAATTACTCAATTAGAGGTGAGTTCTAAGCTCTGTGTATTGTTAATTGAGAGTTTGCAAGCTTAATTCTTGAAAATTAGAGTTTGATAGTGCAATCGAAATTGAATTTGTGAATAACAATATAATATCGTGTCATTTTAAATTTCCTTGATTTCTATCGATTCTTCTTTTGATTTTGTTCTTTCTTTCATAAGCTACAAGCTCAGAGAGTGTGAATATTTTATTTTCTTTCATGAATTTTGTTTAAAGATCAGTAAACAACACTGTTACATCGATTGATCTCAGTGTTCCACTTGAGAACTCGATAACAGTCAAATATTTAACTTGATTTCTTGTTTTGAAGTCGAGATTACCTTGATTCTTGTTTATGCTATGTGTATTGAGGTTTATAGCATCGTTTGAAGTTGATTGTTCTCAGCTATAAGCTTGAGAACTCGACTGATTTGAAATTCCAATATTGTTATCGCGTTCAGTTGTCAGAATTGAGCTTCAGATCGGAAATTAAAAGAAATTGCATGCGTAATTGAGTATGTTTTGATTGAGATAGATGTTATGAAGCCTGTTGAGTGCATAAGTAGCATTACAAATGAATGAATAATAGGAATTTGGCGTGAATTGTGACCGGTACTGATCGGAGTTGCATAATATTAGTTCATACACTACTTTAACACGATTTTAATCGATTTAAACATCTGATGCCACACAATTACACAAGAACGATGCAGTATAAGTCATGAATTGTTAAGATAATTGTTGAATTTGATCGCAACTCACAATTATAACTCTCGGTACCGAATCGTACCAATTCATCTCAACTGGTACTAGCGCACGACGCTCGCCACCGTACCGATCTCCGATTAGCCACCGTAGAAAGATTTCCAGCGGTGATACAATGCTGAGGTACATGTCTGATCAAAGAGTCATGGCCCCAATCGCCGGCGGCGCTGCTAGCACGAATCTCGGTAAGGCAATCAATAGGGGAGTCAAAGAATCGAGGGTGCACGATTCTTGACATACAAACACGAGTCTTGGCGCATCAGAGTGAATCTTGAGGGAGATCCGACGCATCCAGTAAATCGCAGAGTAAAAGGAAATGAAAAGTGAATCTGGGCCGTTCATCACTTAATAGGTTAATCTCAGAATAAATCCAACGACCCACATTAAAAAACAGAATAAAAATGAAGATGGCCGGCCCAGCTACTATAATTGGCCCATTCGAAAAAAAAAAAATAATAAATAAACTTGGCCCAATCAATTAAGCCCAATAGTCGATTAATAACAGAAATTAAAAATAAAGAGTAAATAAATTATTTAAAAATGTTTCCAAATTTCAAATTGATTCAAATTTATTTCTAGAATTTTTTTTGTTTTTCATAGTATTTTTTCATATAAAAACATTTCAGTTTTAAGAATAATACTATATAAAAATAATTTAAAAGTAAAATGACATTGTTTGCTTTTTCTCCTGTCGACCAAGTTTTGACTTGTTATTTTGGCTATTATAAAAATCCAAAAAAATCAAATAAAATCCTAAATAATAGCCAATTTATTTCCTATTATTTTGTAAGTAATTTCCTACAGAAATAAATAGAGTTTAAAAATAATAAAAATGAAATTCTATCATTTTGGCTATTATAAAAATCCCTAAAAATTCAAATAAAATCTTGAATAATAGCCAACTCATTTTCTACAAAAATAAGTAGAGTTTGAAATAAAAAAATAATAATAAAATAAAATTTAAAAAATAAGGAATTGTTGTAACGATTCCTTGAATCGTTATACGATTCACCAAAGCGTTAAACACTTCACAAGACGTTAGCAACGCTTTGACCATTCTCTGACAAGTCAATGTGTTCGAAGGAATCGTTGTCTCGATTCCTTGAATCGTTATAACGATTCATCAAAACGTTGAACGCTTTACATAACGTTAGCAACGTTTTGACTGTTTGACCAACTTTCTGACAAGTCTGCTATCTTCTGAAAGCGTTATAACGATTTGTTGAAGTGTTATAACGGTTTGTTGAATCGTTATATGATTCCTAAGGTGATGAATGATTAATAAGGTGGTGATACACTTTGTTGACTACTGATGAGTCATCACAATATGATAGCTTCTGAACTAGCTTGTCTAGGAGCTCATTCTCTAACAAACTTGTCTCAATATTACACTAGCCATGAGCTCCAAGTCTAATTTTGTGCGCAAGTTAACCCTGAATCCATAAATCGGCTAGGTGCTCAGGATTCATGATTTAGCGACCCCGATCACCGAAGCACGTGACCACTTGACCATCATTTAACTATAATATTTGCTTCCCCCTTTTTAAGATCCAGAGATGCCTCGAGGTTAATAACCCAGGGTAATTAACGGTGGGGGCTTGCGCCCTTCGGAATCTACAAGTACTCACAATAAATGAAAACCCCCCTGAATGTGCATTCCAATGGGTCTAAACGGTAGAATTAACCGGTGTCAAATAAATGTACGCTTAGGAGGGATCTCCGTATCCTTCCTCCGCATCCCATCGCCCCCCCAAAGCGGCGGTGCAGAGCGCGCGAGAAAGGGTCGCACAATGCTCTCCCTAAGTTTCATGATATGACTCATGAGCTTAATTCCTCTGTTTAAATATCTCATTTCTTCTTAAATATTGGTACTAATGAATTTAATTCCTTTGTAATTAGTACAGGTTTGAATATCTCCTTTATAGTTTAACATAAACCATCATTTTATCCACTGTTCTATTTATCTTATATAAAAATATATTATAACTTTATCCAAGATTTTTCAAAATATTGCATCCGCACCTTATCGGATATAATACCCATACCCATGTACCATAGATCAAAACCTAACTTTAAGACTTTTCTGTAACAAGATGCCACAAATGTAGCAGTAGAAACTCACAAAAACTCGAATGAGGTTACAAATGATACAAAACTCGAATAAACTGAATAATATTTTAATGCAATTGTGTTATTATTCCAATGCTATTCATGTCATAAAGGTTTGATAACACAATGATTATAATCTAAGGGTTTGTTTGGTACTCCATGGAATAACAAAAATTAGGAATAGAATTGCTATTCTGACGAATTAACTTGCAAAACGAATTTTAGACTAAGTAGAAGAGTGCGGAAGAGTGCTAATCCGGTATACCTACTTATAGGTGGAATATCGGATTAGCTCTCATCTGAATAACGATTATTATTTGATTATATTATATTATGATTATGATTTATTATTATATTATTATTGTTACACTAAATATCTTCTTTGATTTTTCAATTTATAAAATAATCTTGAATTTTATAATTTGTCTTGTTTGAGTTTTGTGCAGGGATTGAAATATAAAATACACAAGAACTAAGACTAATGATGGGATGCAAGAGTTTAATCAAGATTGTATTAGATTTAGGTTTAGTTGGACATAAACTTGGTTGAATTGGTTAAGTTAAATTGAGCTTAAACTGTAAGAAAACAAGAAAAATAGACCAAATAGTTATAACAGTTAATGAACAGTTATAATAACTCGTGAAGAGTTATAACGATTCAAATAGTTATAACGATTCATGAAGAGTTATAACGATTCATGAAGAGTTATAACGATTCAAAGAATTATAATGATTCATGAAGAGTTATAACGATTCATATTGTTTAGCCAAAAATTTAGAAGTTCTTTTTATTTGTAAAATTCCAGAGCGTAACGTTGTGTAACGATTCATGAAGAGTTATAATGGTTCATGAAGAGTTATAATAGTTCATTGAAGAGTTATAACGATTCATTGAAGAGTTATAACGGTTCATCAAGAGTTATAACGATTCATGAAGAGTTATAACGGTTCATCAAGAGTTATAACGGTTCATTGAACAATTATAACGATTCAGGCCGAAAGTTGATTTTGATCAGCTTCAGGAGGTCTATATAAATGGGTTACTCTCTCACTTTAAAAGTGATCTGATTTGTCTAGCTAAATCATTACTCCAAAGAGCTTACTAGCTATATACAAAGTGAGAGAGATAATCCAAGAGATAAAAATACTCAATTAGCCAAATTCTTATTTAAGCTCAATCTAGCTTCTCTCTATTCTCCCAATTTGATCCTTCGTGATCTTCTTGTAAACATTTTCTTGAGTTGTAGTGCTCACCTTTCTTGAGCTATAGTGCTCACCTTTTTGAGTGTGTTGTCACTCAACCCTTTTTTAGTGTGTTGTCACTCTTATTACCGATAGACTTGGCATCCCATTTTTATGTAAGGGACCAAGTTCTACAAGTCTAAAATTATTTTTTAGTATTTCTTTGGTCGTGCCTGTTCTGGCCAATATTTATAGGAGTTTGTGGGGTTTGACATCTTCACATGACCCTTCTCATTGCAGAGAGTTTGTGCCTTAGCATTTCATTAGTGGGTGGCTGCACATGCATTAGTCTAGTATGTATCATCCTTTCTTATCATCAGACTTGATGGCCAGTTTGCCCATATTGAGTGACCTGGCTGGCACTGAGCTGACTTCCCTGACTCCCGAGGATGCTCGCTTTAGATTTTACCACAGCCATGATCATTTGAGGTTATCCCACACTAGACTGGTTACTCATCATTCAGCCGTGACTACTTACAGATTTGTGACTAATGTGATATCTTCTTCTAGAGATCCTTCTTCCATGAGAGACCAACCTAATGACTTGGACTATTTCATTAGCCTTCGCCATGGATTCTTATCACTCCATATTGGTGATTATGCTTTCATAGAGCCATATTCTCCACACAGATGTGCTCACCAGTTCGGTTTGGATTAGGACATATCCGCTCCTCTTTTCCGTCCTGAGTCTTTGGCAACTGACTTTGAGGGTCTCAGATGGTGTTATTCGCATCTCTTCCGCTTGGAGACTGGTTCTCGCTTTCAGATGGTACCTGCTTCTCATGTACCCACCTTCTCGCGTCATTATATTTGGTGGTATTATGGTGCTATTCGCTCATACCAATCGTACACCCCTTCGGTGATGGTACGTAGCACATGTCCTCAAGGTAGAGGTAGTTCACCATCCGACCCCGTTTGTGATGACCTTATCCTTTTCCCATCCATCTCTTCAGAGGCAGTGAACTTTTAGGGGTTGGACAATAGCTTTCCTTGCTCGTCTACCAGGACTCGTCTCACTGGTATACTTCAAACTCATTTCCTTTTTTCTCAAGTTTTAGCTAGACTCTGACCGGTTTTCTTTTGATTAGATTTTTCTTATGAGTATGACACGACGGAGCCAGGCTTCTCAGTCCCTCATTCTTGAGTTAGCAGGAGTTCTATTTAGTCTATTCCCGAGCCACCTGCCTTGGCTACTATAGATAGAGATCAGAGTGGCCCTTCTCGACCACCTTCTCCATTCTTTCTTACTTCTCCTACTCCGGTTAATTTTCTTTTGGATTCACACATGTCAATCTTATCTCACTTAAGTTTGCTTAGATTGTAGTTCTAATTTGTGTGTGTACTTCTTATCCAACTTACGAGACCTCTCCTCATGAGCCCGTATCAGATGATATTTTTGCGGTTTACCGACATTGGATGGCACCTCCCTCCCGGGGTCCCATGTCAACCTCCCTCCCGACATTGGATGACACCTCCCTCCCAGGGTCCATTTTCATATCCTTATGTTGTTTTGTGTTTGTATTGCTGTGTTAACACACAGGTTGTACAGACTTTGCGACCGATGACATTGACATGACATCTCCACATCGATCCGAGTCATTTACTCATATTAGGGGCATGTCTACTTCTCCCCCCATATTGTTGGTGCCCATCGGGAATGGAGATTCTTATGAGGTGGTACCCGGGCCCATTTTCACTACCTTAGAGCCTGAGGAGGTCGCCCATGAGATGTCATATGAGCAGGAATACCCACTTCCTATTAAGCCCACGAGCCATGGGCTGGCCTTGATTGAGATGGAGTCATCTCCCGCTTCTACGCTTATTGACGAGCCACATCTTCACATTACTGATCATGAGGCTACACCCGAGCTTAGAGATAGCTGGGTGGAGGAGATGACTGAGAAAGCTATGGCAGGTTATGATTTGAAGCCTGTAGAGAGCTGGTTAGAGGAACGATTGTCTGATAGCTCAGATGTGGAGATCCCATCGAGAGAGATCCCTATTACGATTCACGATTCTCCTGGTATTCCTTACTTTGTTATTTTATCTCAACCTCCCTTTTTATTACATTCATGCTTTTGCTTTTGTAGTTGAGTCTAGCACACCTACGGATCTTCCTGAGGCAGCAGATGTGACCGCTTCCACTCCAGTCTCGTCGGCCCCTGACGGTGAGGCACCGGGTTTTTTTCTTTATTTTTCACTTTCTTTCTTTTATCGTACTAGATTGTGTGACTTGCTCTTTGTTATGCAGATATCACTTTAAGAGATGTTAGATTGGCTCTGGCGGAGTTGGAGGAATCGCTTCAGAGCACCTTCTTCAGAGACTACTCGCTGGACCTCGAGGTTCTGGACTTCCTGCCAGAGGATGTCTCCTTCGACTGGCATGGACTTTATGCGGGACGCTATTACGCCAGCTCTACTCATCACTCCTCATCTCTCGAGCGGTCCCATTGCCAGGAGGTGTGAGGAGCTGCTCAAGATCTACCAGGACGCGAGCTCCTTGGTGTATCAGTGCGAGCTAGAGATTCATGAGATCCGCAATCATTTGGAGGCTGCTCGACTCCGCTACGTTCAGCAGCTATCTTCATGTATCACCCTCTGCTCGATGGGAGTTAGCGGCAGGCCTGCTCGACTGCTCGTGTAGGAGACAGAGGATATGCGACAGTCAGTTGAGGGTTTCTCCCAGTATCTGTTGGGACATCTACCGACTTTCTAAGCTTATACAGATGCCCGGGACAGGGCCTTCTCTAGGTTCTTGAACTTTGAGGCGGCTGCGGAGGATGACAGACACACTCTCCATGACCACTTAGATATGATTAGCGCCACGTTGTTCGAGCTTGAGTCTCGATTTTTAGACTCTTAGGTTGCACCTTTGTATCTCTTTTTGCTCTTTTATTTTCTCCTTTATTTATCATGTATGTGGTTGTATACATGATGTATTAGTGGATATTGCATATTGATTTACACTTGTTATGCCTTATTTTCTTTATGTTGTGAATGATGATTGCCTTTCTTATCATTTCCTCGACACCTCTTCCGCATTGCAGGGAAATATTCCACCAACTCTTCTTTACACTTTTCAAATTTCTATTGTAAAGCGCCTAATTATAACATACTTTCTATCACTAGGCATCTAAGCACAACAACAAAAATCTTTTATAATGTTCTATTGCACTTGTCCTATACATCACTTCTTTTTATCTATCTAGAACAGGACTTAAGTAACCGTGGTATTTTATGAATATTGAACATGTCTGTATTGACCTCGAGATCGGGTATAGAATAAACTCATTTATCTTTTTATTACTTATGGATAAACTTACCAATATCAATTGGATTGTGGATGCAATTGATAACATAATTTTGTGGATGCTCCTTGTATATTCGCTTGATATTTGTTCTGGAGGCTCACACACTCTCCCCTCATTTGTGCACCTTTGCATGCTAAAATGAAAACTCACCGTCGCTTGTCTCCGCTCAATTTGCTTGGTGGGGATCCTACTCTCAAACATTCATCACGCATCCCTACGAGACAGACTTTCATTGGGTAGGTTCGCTCTTCATGACCAGAGTCACTTCTTTAAGTGAACCACTTTGTTTGGCATATAAATGCTAGGTAAAAGCATAAACCCTTTATTCTGACCCCTCCATCATCTGTTATGAGATTGTAACAGGCCATTTCCTTAGGCGTACGGTGTTTTTGCGGATAAATGCACCCAACCTGACTTTGTATAATACTCGTGGTGTTGGGGACAAAGGTGACAACCCCTTATTAAAATATTTTATTTTTTATGTTGATTAAAAAATATAAAAAATATTTTTATTATTTTATATGTATATCCCGTATTATTTATATTTGAGGAGAAGGAATTTTGTTATTATTGTTACCTGTTATTAATAAGTACGAGAGTTTATTTATTTATGTGCCCTTGAAAGCGACTATTATTAGCCACCAATTTGCTCGACCTATCTCTTGGTTTGCACAGTGGGCGACCAATATGAGCAACTTTTGTCATTGGGCAACAGATAGTTTGAGGGACAAACTGCAAACCCTGTTGATTTTTGTGTTTATCCTGTATCAAATGGATAAACCCAGTGGTATTTGTATTATGAGCTCAAACACCAAAGCTCTCGCCTTCTATTTCCGCATGGTTTGGGTCCAAGTTTTCATGTTTTGCGCTCACGGACTCATTTACGGCAGTACCGACGGTGTCGGGTCCCGTTTTCATGTTTTACGATACCGGACTAGTTTTGGGCGGTACGATGGCGTCGGGTCCTGTTTTCATGTTTTGCCCTCCCGAACGAGGGCGCCGGGTCCAGTTTTCATGTTTTGCGCTCACAGACTCATTTTCAGCGGTACCGAGGGTGTCGGGTCCCATTTTCATGTTTTGCGATACCAGACTCATTTTTGGCGGTACCGAGGGCGCCGAGACCCGTTTTCATGTTTTGTGCTCCCGGACTCGTTTTCGGCGGTATCGAAGGCGTCGAGTCCCATTTTCATGTTATCCGCTCCCGAACTCATTTTGGGCAGAACCGATGGCGCCGGGTCCCATTTTGATGTTTTTCCCTCCGGACTCATTTTGGGCGGTACCGAGGGCGTCAGGTCCAGTTTTCATGTTTTGCGCTCACGTACTCATTTTCGGCGGTACCAAGGGTGTCGGGTCCCGTTTTCATGTATTGCGATACTAGACTCATTTTGGGCGGTACCGAGGGTGTCGTGACCCGTTTTCAAGTTTTGCGCTCCCGGACTCATTTTCGGTGATACCGAGGGCGTCGGGTCTTATGTTCATGTTTTGCGCTCCCGGACTCATTTTGGGCAGTACCAATGGCGTCAGGTCCCATTTTTATATTTTGCCATCCTGGACTCATTTTGCGCGGTACCGAGGGCGCCGAGTCCAGTTTTCATGTTTTGCGCTCACGTACTCGTTTTCAGCGGTACAGATGGCGCCGAGTCCAGTTTTTATGTTTTGCGCTCCCGGACTCGTTTTGGGCGGTACCGAGGGCGCCGAGTCTAGTTTTTATGTTTTGCGCTCACGGACTCGTTTTCGACGGTATCGAGGGTGTCAGGTCCCTTTTTCATGTATTGCGATACAAGACTCATTTTGGGCGGTGTCGTGGGCGTCAGGTCCTGTTTTCATGTTTTGTGCTCTCAGACTCATTTTCTACGGTACCGAGGGCTTCGGGTCTCGTTTTCATGTTTTGCGCTCTCGGACTCATTTTCTACGGTACCGAGGGCGTCGGGTCCCGTTTTCATGTTTTGCGCTCCCAGAATCATTTTCGGTGGTACCGAGGGCGTCAAGTTCCGTTTTCAAGTTTTGCGCCCCAAATTCATTTTGGGCGGTACTGTGGGCGTCGGGTCTAGTTTTGATGTTTTGCGCTCTCGGACTTGTTTTCGACGGTACCAAGTGCGTCGTGTCCCGTTCTCATGTTTTGCGCTCGCAGATTCATTTTGTGGGGGTACCGAGTGCGTCGGGTCCCGTTTTCATGTTCTACGCTCCCAGACTTGTTTTGGGCGGTACCGAGGGCGCCAAGTCCAGTTTTCATGTTTTGCGCTCCCGTACTCATTTTCGGCGGTACCGAGGGCGTCGGATCCTAATTTCATGTTTTGCGCACCCAGACTCGTTTTGGGCGGTACCGAGTGCGTCGGGTCCCGTTTTCATGTTTTGCGCTCTTAGACTCATTTTGGGCGGTACCGAGGGCGCCGAGTCCAGTTTTCATGTTTTGCGCTCCCGTACTCATTTTCGGTGGTACCGAGGGCGTCGGGTCCCATTTTCATGTTTTGCGCACCCGGACTCGTTTTGGGCGGTACCGATAGCTCTGGGTCCCGTTTTCATGTTTTGCGCTCTTTGACTCGTTTTGGGAGGTACCGAGGGTGTTGGGTCTAGTTTTCATGTTTTGCGCTCACGAACTAGTTTTCGGCGGTACCAAGGGTGTCGGGTCTCGTTTTCATGTTTTGCGATACCGAGGGTGTCCGGACTCGTTTGGGGTGATACCGAGGGCGCAGGGTCCAGTTTTCATGTTTTGCGATCTTAGACTCATTTACGGCGGTACCGACGACGTCGGGTCTCATCTTTTTTTTTGCGCTCCCGGACTCGTTTTAGGCGGTACCGGGGGCGTCGGGTCAAGTTTCATGTTTTGTACTCCCGGACTCTGTCTCGGAGGTACAGGAGGCGTCGCTTCCCATTTTCATGTTTTGCGCCCAGGTCTCATTTTCTGGGGTACTGAAGGCGCGGGTTTCGTTTCCATGTTTTGCGCTCCCGTACTAGTTTTGGGTGGTACTGAGGGCGTCGGGTCTCGTTTGCATGTTTGGCGCTCCTGAACTCATTTTTGGCAGTACCGAGGGCATTGGGTCCTATTTTCAAGTTTTGTGCTCCCGTACTCATTTTCAGCGGTATTGTAGGTGCCGGGTCCCATTTTCATGTTTTGCGCAACAAGACTCGTTTTAGGCGGTACCAAGGGCGTCCGGTCCATTTTTCATGTTTTGCGCTCTCGTCCTCATTTTTGGCGGTATCGTACGCGCCGGGTCCCATTTTCATGTTTTGCGCTCCCGGACTTATTTTAGGCGGTAGCGTGGGCGTCGGGTCCCTTTTTCTTGTTTTGCGCTCACGTGCTCATTTTCGGTGGTGCCGTGGGCGTCAGGTCCCGTTTTCATGTTTTGCGTTCTGGGCTCATTTTGGGCGGTACCGAGGGCGTCGGGTCTTATTTTCATGTTTTGCTCTCCCGGACTCGTTTTGGGCGGTATCGAGGGCGCCGGGTCCGTTTTCATGTTTTGCGCTCCCGGACTCATTTTGGGCAGTACCGAGGGCGTCCCTTTTTCTTGTTTTACACTCACATGCTCGTTTTCGACGGTACCGTGGGCGTCGGGTCCCGTTTTCATGTGTTGGGCTGCGGAATCGTTTTGGGCGGTATGGAGGGCGTCAGGTGCCTTTTTCATGTTTCACGCTCCCGGACTCGTTTTGGGCGGTACCGAGGGCGTCGGGTCGAGTTTTCATGTTTTGCGATCCCATACTCGTTTTCGGCGATATCGAGGGCGCCGGGTTTCATTTTCATGTTTTGCGGTCCCAGACTCGTTTTCGACCTTATCGACGGCGTCGGGTCCCGTTTTCATGGATTACGCTCCTGGACTCATTTTAGGCGGTACCGAGGCGTCGGGTCCAGTTTTCATGTTTTGTGGTCTCGGACACGTTTTCGACGATACCGTGGGCGTCGAGTCCCGTTTTCATGTTTTGCGCTGCCGGAATTGTTTTGGGCGGTATCGAAGGTGTCGGGTACCGTTTTCATGTTTTGCGCTCCCGAAGTCATTTTAGGCGGTACCGAGGGCGACGGGTCCAGTTTTCAAGTTTTGTGCTCTCGGACCTGTTTTTGGACGTAACTGAGGGCGTCGGGTCCCGTTTTCATGTTTTGCCCTAACAAACTCATTTTGGGCGGTACCATGGGCGCCGGGTCCAATAAAGCGCTCTCGGACCCGTTTTGGGCGTAACCGAGGGCGTAGGGTCCCGTTTTCATGTTTTGCCCTAACGAACTCATTTTGGGCGGTACCGTGGTCGTCGGGTCGAGTTTTCAAGTTTTGCGCCCCCACTCATTTTTGATGGTACCGAGCGCGCGCGTGTCCCATATTCATGTTTTGCTCTCTCGGACTCATTTTCATCGGTACCGAGGCCGCCTGGTTTCGTCTTCATGTTTTGTGCTCCCGGACTCATTTTGGGCGGTAACGAGTGAGTTGAGTCCCATTTTCTTGTTTTTCGCTCCCGGACTCGTTTTGGGCGGTACCGAGGGCGTCCAGCCATGTTTTAATATTTTGCCCTCCCGGACTCTGTTTCGACGGTATAGAGGGCGTTGTTTCCCGTTTTCATGTTTTGCGGCTTGTCCCGTTTTCGGCGGTACCGAGGGCTCGTGAGTCCCATTTTCATGTTTTGCGCTCCCGGACTCATTTTTGGCGGTACCGAGGGCGTCGGGTCCTATTTTGAGGTTTTGTGCTCATGTACTAGTATTCGGCGGTACCGTTGGCGTCGGGTCCCGTTTTAATGTTTTGCACTCCCAGACTCGTTAGGGGCGGTACCAAGGGCGCCGGGTCCCGTTTTCATTTTTGGCGCTCCCATACTCGTTTCCGTCGGTTCTGAGGGCGTCGGGTCCCATTTTCATGTTTTGCGCTCCCGAACTCATTTTAGGAGGTAGTGAGGGCGTCGGGTCCCGTTTTCATGTTTTGCACTCCCGAACTCGTTTAAGGCGGTACCGTGGGCGCCAAGTATAATTTTCTTGTTTTGCGCGCCCAGAATCATTTTCTGGGGTACCGAGGGCGTCAGATCCCGTTTTCATGTTTTGCGCCCCCAAACAAGTTTTCGGCGGTATCAAGGGCTTCGGGTCCCGTTTTCATATTTTGTGCTCCCGGACTCGTTTTGGGCGATTTCGAGGGCGACAAGTCAAGTTTTCATGTTTAGCGCGCTCAAACCCATTTTGGGCGGTACCGAGGGCGTCGGGTCCCGTTTTAATGTGTTGCCCTAACGAAATTGTGCGACCCTTTTTCGCGCGCTCCGCACCGCCGGATTGGTGGCGATGGGATGCGGAAGGACACGGAGATCCCTCCTTAACGTGCACTTTCTTGGTGTCGACGCCGGCTGGTGCCGCCGTCTTAGGCTCGTGGGAATGCACATTTAGGGGGTTTTTAGTGATTGTGAGTTCTTGTAGATTCCGGTGCGCGCAAGCCCCACCGTTAATTACCCTAGGCTGTTAACCCTGAGGAACCTCTAGATCTTGAAATGGGGAAGCAAATAGTATAGCTAAATAATGGTCAAGTGGTCGCGCATCCTCATGATCGGGGATCATTAGGGCACCCTGGATTCGCCAGAAGGTTGATCCAGTGAGATATGGGATGAAAGACGAACCTACTACTGATCGGTTCAGTCTTTACCGCTCCGAGAGATAACCTTACTACAGGTCAGATTAATCTCTACGGAGGTGTTCGAGGTGAGTCTACTACAGAACGACTCGACCTCAGTTGATCTAGAAGATAAACCTACTATAGAACGGTTCAATCTTAACTAGTCAACGACCAATCGCACAAAATACAACTCGAAGCACTAAGCCGGTTGATCTTGAGGTTGGTGAATCAGGAGAAGGGCGGATATGGCCCACATGGTACTTCTCTCGATCTTCTAGATCATGGATTCCAGGCACTAAGCGGACCCATAAACCTAGGAACACAACCGCACACAAGGTCAAACCCGAAGCACTAAGCCAGCTTGACGTTGAGGCGTGTGTCAGTGAAAGAACCTACTACTGAACAGTTCATTCCACTATTGGAGGATGAATCAACTACAGAACGATTCGATCCTCCAGACTAGAAGACAAAACTCATCAACAAGGTGGTTTAGTCTTGCCAGCCTGTTTGGTCATGGATTACTTGTCCACGACACAGGGCCATCATGATATCATCTCCCCGGACACCGCGATGCTCTCCCTCTTGTCTTGTTGTCATAGTCTTAGTCATTCTCCGACGTACGTCAAGATGTTCTTGTCTCAACTGACTATATTGGATGTTGCATTACTTGTGCAAGAATCATTGTGTTACTCCTCATCATCTTATGTGAGCATATTTGATCACCTCTAAATCATGGGTTCTGAATATTTAACTGATTCACAGATTCGGAGTTATCTTGTGTACAAAATTAGACTCGGGGCTCATGGCTGGTCTAACATTGAGACAAGTTTATTATAGGATGAGCTTAAAAACTATCATACATGTTATGTCTCATTAATCAGGCAATCAAGATATATCATCACCTCATTGATCATTCACATTCTAGAAATCGTGTAACGATTCAACAAACACTTCAACAAATCGTTATAGCGTTTCCACAAACCGTTATAACGCTTTTATAAGATATCAGACTTGTCAGAAAATTGGTCAATAGGGGTCAAAACGTTGCAAACGCTTTGCATATCGTTCAACGTTTTAGAAAGTCGTTACAACGATTCTCTAATATATGTTGACTTGTCAGAGAGTGGTCAAAGCGTTGCTAACGTCCTGTGAAGCATTATAACGATTTGATGAATCATATAACGATTTAGATAATCATTACAACGATTCCTCAGAACATATTGACTTATCAGAGAGTCAAAGCGTTGCCAACGCCTTATGAAACGTTCAACAATTTGGTAAATCGTATAACGATTCTTTATTTATTATTTATTATTATTATCATTCTTTTGTTCTATTTTGAATTTTATTTATAAGATGATTTAACACTTATTATATCTTTATTTGGATTTTGGGCTTTTTATGATAGCTAAAAGAATAAGATTTATTTTATTATTATATTTTTATTTGAATTTTAGACTTTCTTTTTATAATGACCAAAAGAATATACTTTGTTTATCATGTAGTTTTATTTCGGATTTTTATATGATGATCAATAGGGTAAGGTATATTTATTATTTATTTTGTTTTTATATGAAAAGATTATTCAAAATAATATCTAACTATTATTTATGAATTTTATTGTTATTTATTCTCTTTTTTTAATAGCTAAAGGATAGTATTTATTTTATTATTATTTATTGAATTTCATTATTATTATTTATTTTATGAAAAATCACATGAAAACATAGTAAAAACATATCTAATAATGATTTATGATTTTATTTGGATTTTTAGAATATTTTTATATTTTTTTATAATAGCTAAAATGACAAGTCAAAGCTAAGTCAAATGGAAAAATTCAATATAATGTCTTTTACTTTTAAATTGTTTTTATATAATAATATTTACAAAATTGAAATATTTTATACAGAAAAATATTATGGAAAATAAAGAATTTTTAGAAACAAATTTGAGTTAATTTAGAGTCTAGGAATATTTTCAAATGATTTATTTACTCTTTGTTCTAATTTTTTGTTATTAATTGAATATACTAGGCTTAACCTAAGGCCTTTGGATTTGTGTTGAGATTAGTACAAATCTTTTATTTAACTTTCATTCTTATTTGGCGTCGCCAGATTGAATTGAGATTGGCGTTAAATGGATCAAAGGCCCAGATTGGTTTGTGCTTTAATTTTTTAAATGTCTGATGGCCCAGATCCCTTGGATTCGCCCCAATATTCATGTGATTATCTGAGATTGGTATTGAGGTCGTTCTCTTCTGTCTCTCTCTCCCGTGCTTTGAGATGCGCACTGGAGGGATGATCTCATTGCTCCGGTGGCCTGATCGGAGATCAACCACCACCTTTAGCATCGCCTTGATGTGATGAGTCGATTGGTATATTCCGATCATAGATCAGTACGGTGGATCGTCGGCATTGACTCCTCTTTTCACTGGTTCTGTACAGGTTGGTACCGATTGCATTCTTTTCTCAAATTGAGTTATTTCGATCACAATTTCTTACCATTATTGGTTCAATTGCATAGTTCTAAGTCCTAATCATACCCAAAAGTGATTCAATTGTTGTAATCACTTCTGTTATTGAGTGAATCACGATTAAACAGTAACTGTGATTGGTACCGGTCGTGAATTCAGTATCAATCATTACATTTCCAATCAATTGTCAAGATTCCTTTGATCTCTAAGGCACATAACTCATCGCCTATGCAATGCGCATCAATTAAAGTGATTAACTTAATCAATTATAATATTTAGATGTACAATTGCTGTATCAACTCGGATCACAGCGATGAATTTCAAGAATTTGAATCAATTACTCGATTCAAAACTGAAATCTTGACACAATTGTTTGGAAACATAAGGATTGAGAGGTCAGTGACCTTCGATCAATCAATTACTACAATTTGAGCTAGGAGATCACTCGGTCTTCGACTAGCTTTACTGACAATCACGATTCAATCGCCATTCACTCGGTTCAATCAAGAAAAAAGCAAAGAAACATCAAAGAAATGATTTAGACAGCAAGGCGACAGTGTATTGAAAAGATTTAATCAAAGAAATCAAGAAATTCGACAGAATTAAAAAAAAAAGAAATTGCGAGTAACTGATAACAGTACCGAATTTTATTGAAATTGATCAAAATTGAGTACAACTACATCTCAAGCTCTTAGCTTTCATCGATTACACTCACCTATCCTTCTTCTCTGTAGCTCTAGACCCTTGAAATGATCGTTAATGGTGGAGAGAGATGGTTATTTGCCAAGTTCTCAATACTTGTTGAGATCAATTGGCCAATCGGTTTCTCACTTGCTCTCTAGGCTTCTTGAATGATCTTGAGGGGTTATAGGCTCTGTATATATCTGCTTGCTTCTTTTCTCTCTTTTCTCCTTCTTGTTGTTCTCCTCTTCTTTTGATGTTGAATTGCAGTATATATAGAGATTGGGTTGGTTTGACCGAATTTGACTCCATACTCCAATTACACTTGGTCTAGCATATCACTCATTCAAATTGCTTCCCCCGTGCCTTATGGTTCACTGAACCAAGTTCCTAATTGCTAAAGTCGTGTGCAACTGCCTGGAGGTTGTTAAGCTTTCCACTTATTTACTGATTTGCCACTAATCGGCTCTCACACCTCCTCAGGTTCTTCTAGCCTCTTCTGGACCCTTCTAGACATTATATCATGCCTATATAAACTACTCATATGCTCCCTTAACTCAATTTCACAGCAATTGTTCAAATTTTCTTTCTTCTCCCTTTAGAAGCTCATAACCAAGTCTCAGCCTTTCTCTTTGATTTTTTGCTTGTTCTTTGCAATTCAAAGCTTCAATACCACTCTCTTAGTGCCAGACAACTCCCTGTGTACTTCCTTTGTCGATTTGATAACTCTATCACAGTGTTCAACCAACTCATTTCTAGGCCGAGTTGTGAGCTAGTGCATCTCTCACTTCCAACATTCAATTCTTTTCAATTCTTATTCTAACATCATCGTCTTAGGTCTAGGAAGCTCTCCCAGCCATTAATTATAAGTTTCAAGCTTCAATTTGTAAATTCCAAGTTTTGGACCGAGGTGTTTCTCTCTGCCATATCTTTCCCTTTACTGCATTATTTCAAAATCGAACTTTATATACCTTCTCTCCTTTGCATAGAGTAGCCAGGGTTAGAAGCAATTGATTTGAAGTTGTGTGCTTTGCTTGATCTCCATTGATGGCGCCATCGACTGTGGAGATGATCGGGAAGAAGAAGAGAAGGAGAGGGAAGAAGGAATGGGCTTCCTCTAGTGTGGTTGCACCTGGCGCATGTGAACCAAAGCAGAGGAAGAGAAGGGCACAGAGAAGCGGCTCACCAGCGCGGACACATGCATTCTTCTCTCTCTCATTTAAATTTCAGTTAGTATATCTATGTAGACTTGGCTTGCTATTTTCTTGTGTGCCATAGACTCATAAACCTGACTAGTGGGCCCTACTTGTAAGTTCTCTATACCTAGGCTCACAGGGGTAATTATCAGTTGATTAGTTCACAGATTAGAGTTAATTGAGTTGAGTTGGCATGTTGTGATTGGTTGTTAGCTTAAACATATCTTTTAGCACTAATGATCTGGTTAATAGTTACTGAGGTGGCCCTGTAGTATAATGCCATGTGGCATGAGCTGAGTGAGTTGGCTTTCTGTGGTTGTGCCATGTGGCATAAACTGAGTAAGGTGGCACAATAATGTGATGCCATGTGGCATCATCTTGATGAGGTGGCATTCTATGGCTGTGCCATGTGGCATAAATTGGGATGAGGTGGACCACTGGTTGACTGCCACGTGGCATAAGTGGGACCCACTTATCAGATATGTGGGACCCACATGGGTAAGGTGGACCAATGAGGTGCTGACACGTGACACTAACATGCCGAGGTGGTCCAATGAGGTGCTGACACGTGGCACCCTCTCTCTCTTCTCTGATTCTGTATGTGTATGTTTGAGATCCCCAATTTACACCCAGCAGTGTATCTATCCCCAAGTTGCACCCAGATAAGTCCTTGATTGAATCTCAGCCCTTGATATGCTTATTTAATCTGTTTTATCTTCTCTGATTTTATTCTGATAGCTCCACTTGTCCAAAAATCATGAAATTTTCACCAAAAATCTCTAAATTCATGATGATCACCCTTGTAATTTTAAATTCCCATTTTTCCCCTGTTTGCTTGTGCTCAAAAATTCATTGATCGAGAAAACCTTGTTTCCTTCTGAATAAATCTCTAATTTCTTAGTTGTAGCTCAGTGTCTCTGCCAAATGAATTCTCCTCGCAGAAACTCCCTCTAATCAAATACCAATTAGACTTGTATTGATGTTCACTAGGGTTTGATTTGATCAAAAGCTGATTACTTGTCAACAATTGATACAAATCTAGACTTGATCAGATGGTTGCTCTCAGCTTTGGTATCTGATCAGTCTTGTGAAATTGACTTTCAATCCCCTAACATGAGGGTGATTTGGTTAAAACCTGATTACTTGTCAGCAATTAATACAAATCATGGTCTGATCAGGTGGTTGCTCACAGCTTTGGCACCTGGTCAGCCTTGAAAGCAAAATCACATTGAGATTCCTTGTAATTGGTTGCATCAAAATGCTAGTTTGGCATTGTCACAGCTCCTTGTTGTACATAGATTGTATTAGTTCAACTCATAGGGTTTGCTTTGAAGATCAATATCTAGGGTTTGATCTTGACTTTCTTAATGTCCATCACTGAGGTGTGGGACCCACCTGTCAGAAAAGTGTGATTACATGGGTGACACCCGAGAGATCTCCTTTCCCTCTTGAGTCTCTCGGCTGTCACCCACACCGAGTGGACAATGGATGATGGGATATTTATACCCTCTGTTTTGTGCTCAAGATTTCTTTGTGGGACAAATAGAATTGTTCCGTAATTCGGCAACGATCTCTTCTGACTGGTGGCCCCTCTCCTTCTTGCCTTTTCTTTCCCCTTCTTATGATTTATTACTGATAATTGACTTTTATCTTTAATTATTCAGCTGTTTTATCCTTGAGATTTTTCAAGGGTAAACAGAAATCATTTTGGGCGGTATCGTGGGCGCCGGGTACAATTTTCAAGTTTTGTGCTCCCAGACTCATTTTCGACGGTACTGAGGGCGTCGAGTCCCGTTTTCATGTTTTGCGCCCCTACTCATTTTCGGCGGTTCCGAGGGCGCGGGGTCCCATTTTCATGTTTTGCGCTCCCGGACTCATTTTCGGCGGTACCGAGGGCGTCTGGTGTTGTGTGTTCATGTTTTGTGCTCCCGTACTCATTTTGGGCGGTAACGAGTGATCCGGGTCCCATTTTCTTATTTTTCGCTCCCGGACTCATTTTGGGCGGAACCAAGGGCGCCCGATTAAGTTTTCATGTTTTGCGCTCCCGGACTCTATTTCGGCGGTACAAAGGGCGTCACTTCCCGTTTTCATGTTTTGCGCCCTTGTCCCGTTTTATGCGGTACCGAGGGCACGCGAGTCCCGTTTTCATGTTTTGCTCTCCCGGAATCGTTTTTAGCAGGACCGAGGGCGTCAAGTCCCATTTTGAGGTTTTGTGCTCCCGTACTAGTATTCGGTGGTACCGTAGGTGCCGGGTCCCGTTTTCATGTTTTGCACTCCCAAACTCGTTGGCGGCGGTATCGAGGGTGCCGGGTCCTGTTTTCATGTTTTGCACTCCCGTACTCACTTCGGCGGTGCCGTTGGCGTCGGGTCCCATTTTCATGTTTTGCGTTCTCGGACTCATTTTGGGCGGTAGTGAGGGCGTCAGGTCCCGTTTTCAAGTTTTGCGCTCCCGGACTCGTTTTAGGTGGTACCGTGGGCGCAGGGTACAATTTTGATGTTTTGCGCTCCCGGACTCATTTTGGGTGGTACCGAAGGCAACGGGTCAAGTTTTCATGTTTTGCGCTCCCGGTCTCGTTTTGGGCGGTACCGAGGGCGTTGGGTCCTGTTTTCATATTTTGCCCTAACAAACTCATTTTGGGTGGTAACGTGGGCGCCGTGTCTAGTTTCCATATTTTGCGCTCCCGGACTCATTTTTTGCGGTACCGAGGGCGTCGAGTCTCGTTTTCATATTTTGCACTTCCGGACTCGTTTTTAGCGGTAACGAGGGAGCCGGGTCTCGTTTTCTTATTTTGCGCTCCAGGACTCATTTTGGGCAGTACCGAGGGCGCCGGGTCAAGTTTTCATGTTTTGCGCCCCTGGACTCTATTTCGGCGATTCAGAGGGCATTGCTTCCCATTTTCATGTTTTACTCCCCGGTCTCATTTTCGACGGTATCGAGGACGCGTGGGTCCCGTTTTCTTATTTTACACTCATGTGCTCATTTTGGGCGGGATCGAGGGCGTCGGATCCCATTTTCATGTTTTGCGCTCCTGGCCTCATTTTGGGTAGTATCGAGGGCGTCGGGTCAAGTTTTCATGTTTTCTGCTCCCAGACTCGTTTTCGGCCTTACCGATGGCGCCGATTCCCGTTTTCATGTTTTACGCTCCAGGGCTCATTTTGGACAGTACCGTGGGCGCCGGGCCAAGTTTTCATGTTTTACGCTCCCGGACTATATTTCGACGGTACAAAAGGCATCTCTTCCCGTTTTTATGTTTTGTGCCCCAGTCTCGTTTTCGGCGATACCGAGGGCGCGCAGGTCCATTTTCATGTTTTGCGTTCTCGGACTCGTTTTTGGCGGTACCGAGGGTGCTGGGTCGTATTTTTAGGTTTTGCGCTCCCATACTCATTTTCGGCAGTACCGTAGGCGTTGGGTCCCGTTTTCATATTTTAAGCTCTCAGACTCATTTTTGGTGGTACGAGGGCGCCGGGTCCCTTGTTCTTATTTTGCGCTCACATGATCGTTTTCGACGGTAGCGTGGGCGTCGGGTCTTGTTTTTAAGTTTTGCGCTCACAAACTCATTTTCGGCGGTACCATTGGTGCCGGGTCCAGTTTTCATGTTTTGCGCTCTCAGACCCGTTTTGCGTAGTACCGACGGTGCCGGGTCCCTTTTTCTTGTTTTGCACTAACGTGCTCATTTTTGGCGGTACCGTGGGCGCCGACTCCCATTTTCATGTGTTGTGCTCCGGACTCGTTTTGGCCGGTATCGAGGGCGCCAAGTCCTTTTTTCATGTTTTACGCTCCTAGAGTCGTTTTGGCCAGTACCGTGGGCGTCGGGTCCCATTTTCATGTTTTGCGCTCCCGGACTTGTTTTGGCCTGTACGAGGGCGCCAGGTCTAGTTTTCATGTTTTGCGCTCCCGTACTCGTTTTCGGCGGTACCGAGGGCATCATGTCCCATTTTCATGTTTTGCGCTCCTGGACTTGTTTCGGCCTTACCGATGGCGTCGGGTCCTGTTTCATGTTTTACGCTCCGAGACTCATTTTGGGTGGTACCGAGGGCGCCGGTTCTAGTTTTCATATTTGCGCTCCTAGAATTGTTTTCGACGGTACTGTGGCTGTCGGATCCCGTTTTCATGTTTTGCGCTCCCGGACTCTTTTTGGGTTGTACTGTGGGCGCTGGGTACAATTTTCATGTTTTGCGCTCTCAGAATTGTTTTTTGCGGTATCGAGAGCGTCGGGTCCAGTTTTCATGTTTTACGCTCACAGACTCATTTTCGGCGGTCTCGAGGATGTCAGTTCCTGTTTTCATGTTTTGCGCTCCCGAACTCGTTTTGGGTGGTTCCGAGGATGACAGGTCTAGTTTCAATATTTTGCACTCCCGGACCCGTTTTGGGCGGTATCGAGGGCGTCGGGTCCCATTTTCATGTTTTGCCCTAACAAACTCATTTTGGGCGGTACCGTATGCATCGGGTCTAGTTTTTATGTTTTGCGCTCCGGGACTAGTTTTGGCCGGTACCAAGGGCGTCAGGTGCAGTTTTCATGTTTTGCGCCTCGGACTCGTTTTCGGCGGTAGCGAGGGCGCGCAAGTCCCATTTTCATGTTTTGCGTTCCCAAACTCGTTTATGGCGATATCGACGGCGTCGGGTCTCATCTTCTTGTTTTGCGCTCCCAAACTCATTTTGGGCGGTACCACGGGCGCCAGGTCATGTTTACATGTTATGCACTGCCGGACTCTGTCTCGGTGGTAACGTAGGCGTCGGGTCATGTTTTCAGTTTTGCGCTCTCGGACTCATTTTGGGCGGTACCGAGGGCGTTGGGGTCCATTTTTCTTATTTTGCACTCACGTGCTCATTTTCGACGGTACCGTGGGTGCTAGGTCGCGTTTTCATATTTTGTGTTCCCGTCCTCGTTTTCGGCGACACCGTACGCGCTGGGTCCCGTTTTCATGTTTTGCGCTCCCAGACTCGTTCTGGGGGCGGCAACGTGGGCGTTGGGTCCCTTTTTTTTGTTTTACGCTCACGTGCTCATGTTCGGCAATACATGGGCGTCGGGTCCTGATTTCATGTTTTGCTCTCTTGACTCATGTTGGGTGGTAGCGAGGGCGCTGGGTCCTTTTTCATGTTTTGCGCTCTCAGAGTCGTTTTGGGCGGTACCGAGGGCGTCGAGTCCTATTTTCATGTTTTGCGCTCCCGGATTCGTTTTGGGCTGTACCGAGGGTGCCGGGCCCCGTTTTCATGTTTTGCGCTCCCGGACTCGTTTTGGGCTGTACCGAGGGCGTCGTGTCCCTTTTTCTTGTTTTACACTCCCGTACTCGTTTTTGGCGGTATCGAGGGCGTCGGGTCCCATTTTCATGTTTTGCGATCCCGGACTCATTTTCGGCCTTAACGAGGGCGTCGGGTCCAGATTTCATATTAAACGGTCCCGGACACATTTTCGACGGTACCGTGGGCGTCGGGTCCCGTTTTCATGTTTTGCGCTCGGAATCATTTTGCACGGAACTGAGGGCGTCGAGTACCGTTTTCATGTTTTGCGCTCCCGAACTCATTTTGGGCGGTACCGTGGGAGCCGGGTAAAGTTTCCATGTTTTACGATCCCGGAATCGTTTTCTACGGTATCGAGGGCGTCGTGTCCCGTTTTGATGTTTTGCACCCCCGAACTCGTCTTCGGCGGTACCGTAGGCGACGGGTCCCGTTTTCATGTTTTGCGCTCCCTAACTCGTTTTGGGTGGTACTGAGGGCACTGAGTCCCTTTTTATTGTTGAGCACTCTCGTGCTCATTTTCGGAGGTAGCGTGGGCGCCGAGACCCGTTTTCATGTTTTGCGCTCCGGACTCATTTTGGACGGTATCAAGGGCGTCAGGTCCCTTTTTCATGTTTTGCGCTCTCAAACTCGTTTTGAGCGGTATTGAGGGCGTCGGGTCCCATTTTCATGTTTTGCACTCTAGGACTCGTTTTGGGCGGTAGCGAGGGCGTCTGGTCCAGTTTTCATATTTTACGCTCCTGTACTCATTTTTGACGGTACCGATGGCATCGGGTCCCATTTTCATGTTTTGCGCTCAGGGACTCGTTTTGGGCGGTACAAAGGGCGTCACTTCTCATTTTAATGTTTTGCTCCCCGGTCTCATTTTCAGCAGGACCGAGGGCGCGCGTGTCCCATTTTCATGTTTTGCGTTCCCAGTCTCGTGTTTGGCAGAACCGATGACACCAGGTCCCATTTTTAGGTTTTGCGCTCCAGTACTCGTTTTCGGCGGTAGCGTAGGCGCTGAGTCCCGTTTTCATGTTTTGCGCCCCCGGACTCATTTTAGGCGGTACCGAGGGCGCCGGGTCCCTTGTCCTTGTTTTGCGCTCATGTGCTCGTTTTCGGCGGTAGCGTGAGGGTCGAGTCCTGTTTTCAAGTTTTGCGCTCCCGGACTCATTTTCGGCGGTACGATAGGCACCGGGTGCAGTTTTCATGTTTTGCGCTATAGGACTCGTTTTGGGTGGTACCGACGGTGCCAGGTCCCTTTTTCTCGTTTTGCACTCACGTGCTCATTTTCGACGGTACCGTGGGCGTCGGGTCCCGTTTTGATGTTTTGCGCTCCCGGACTCATTTTGGGCGGTACCGAGGGCGCATAGTCCTTTTTTCTTGTTTTGCACTCATGTTCTCGTTTTCGGCGGTATCGATGGCATTGGGTCCCATTTTCATGTTTTGCGCTCCCGGACTCGTTTTGGGCAGTACCATGGGCGTCGGGTCAAGTTTTCATGTTTTGCGCTCCCGTCCTCATTTTCGACAATACCGTACGCGTTGGGTCCCGTTTTCATGTTTTGCGATCCCAAACTCGATTTGGCGGTACCGCAGCGTCAGGTCCCTTTTCTTGTTATGCGCTCACGTGCTCATGTTTGACGTTACCATGAGCGCGGGGTCCCGTTTTCATGTTTTGCTCTCCTGACTCATTTTGGGCGGTAGCGAGGGCGCTAGGTCTCTTTTTCATGTTTTGCGCTCTCGGAGTCGTTTTGGGCGGTATCGAGGGTGTCAGGTCCTATTTTCATGTTTTGCTCTCCCGGACTCGTTTTGGGCGGTACCGAGGGCGACAAGTCCTATTTTCATGTTTTGCGCTCCCGGACTTATTTTGGGATGTACCGAGGGCGTGGGGTCCCTTTTTCTTGTTTTAAACTCCCATACTCGTTTTGGGTGGTACCGAGGGTGATGAGTTTCGTTTTCATATTTTGCGCTCCCGAAATCATTTTGGGCGCTGCACGAGGCGTCCGGCCCCGTTTACATGTTTTACTCACGACTCGTTTCGGCGGTGCAGTGGGCGTCCCGGGTCGCGTTTTCATGTTTTGCGCTCCCGTCCTTGTTTTCGGCGATACCGTACGCGCCGGGTCCCATTTTCATGTTTTGCGATCGCGGACTCATTTTGGGCGGTACCGTGGGCGTCAGGTCCCTTTTTCTTGTTTTGCGCTCACGTGCTCATGTTCGGTGGTACCGTGAGCGACGTCTCTTGTTTTTATGTTTTGCTCTCCTGACTCATTTTGGGCGGTAGTGAGGGCGATGGCTCCCTTTTTTATGTTTTGCGCTCTCGGAGTCGTTTTGGGCGGTACCGAGGGTGTCGGGTCCTATTTTCATGTTTTTCTCTCCCGGACTCGTTTTCGGCCTTATCGATGGCGTCAGGTCCCGTTTTCATGGATTACGCTCCTGGACTCATTTTTGGCGGTACCGAGGGCGTCGGGTCCAGATTTCATGTTTTGTGGTCCCGGACACGTTATCGACAGTAGCAAGGACGTCGAGTCCCGTTTTCATGTTTTGCGCTGTCGAAATCATTTTGGGTAGAACCGAGGGCGTCGGGTACCGTTTTCATGTTTTCCGCTCCCGAACTCGTTTTGGGCGGTATCGTGGGCGCCGGGTACAGTTTCCATGTTTTGAGCTCCCGGAATCATTTTCTGCGGTACCGAGGGCATCGGGTCCCGTTTTTATGTTTTGCGCCCCCAGACACGTTTTCGACGGAATTGAGGGCGTCGGGTCCCGTTTTCATGTTTTTCGCTCCCGGACTCGTTTTAGGCGATTACGAGGGCGACAGGTCCAATTTTCATGTTTTGTGTTATCGGACCCATTTTGGGCGGTACCGAGGTCGTCGGGTCCCATTTTCATGTTTTTCCCTGACGAACTCATTTTGGGCGGTACCGTGGGCGCCAGGTCCAGTTTTCAAGTTTTGTGCTCTCGGACTCGTTTTCGGCGGTAGCGAGGGCGTCGTGTCCCATATTCGTGTTCGCACCCAACTTATTTTGGGCGGCACCGCGGGCGCGCGGGTCTTGTTTTCATGTTTTGTGCTCCCAGACTCGTTTTCGGCGGTACCGAGGGCGCTTGGGCTCGTCTTCATGTTTTGCGCTCCCGGGCTAATTTTGGGCAGTAACGAGTGAGCTGGGTCCCATTTTCTTGTTTTTCGCTCCCTGATTCCTTTTGGGCGGAACCGTGGGCGGTCAGTCAAGTTTTCATGTTGTGCGCTCCCGGACTATGTTTCGACGGTACAAAGGGCGTTGTTTCCCATTTTCTTATTTTGCGCCCCGGTCCCATTTTTGGCTGTACCGCAGGCGCGCTAGTCCCATTTTAATGTTTTGCGTTCCCGGACTAGTTTTGGCCTGTACCGAGCGCGTCGGGTCCTATTTTCATGTTTTGCGCTCCCGGACTCGTTTTTGGTGGTAACGAGGGCGTCAGGTCCCATTTTCAGGTTTTGTGCTCCCGAACTAATATTCGGCGGTGCCGTGGGCGTTGGGACCCGTTTTCATGTTTTGCGCTCCTTCACTCGTTGGGGGCGGTATCGAGGTCGCCGAGTCCTTTGTTCATTTTTTGCGCTCCCGTAATCATTTTGGGCGGTATTGAGGGCGCCGAGTTTAGTTTTCATGTTCCGCGATCCCGTGCTCGTTTTCGCCGATACCAAGGGCGTCGGGTCCCATTTTCATATTTTGCGCTCCCAGACTCATTTTGGGCGGTAGCGAGGGCGTCAGGTCCCGTTTTCATGTTTTGCGCTTCGGGACTCATTTTGGGCGGTACTGAGGGCGTCAGGTCCATTTTTCTTGTTTATAACTCTCGAGCTCATTTTTGGAGGTACCGTGGGCGCCGGATCCTGTTTTCATGTTTTGCGCTCCTGACTCGTTTTGGGCGGTATCGAGGGCGTCAGGTCCCTTTTCCATGTTTTGCGCTCCCGAACTCATTTTCGGCTGTATCGAGGGCGTCGGGTCCCATTTTCATGTTTTGCACTCTTGGACTCGTTTTGGGTGGTACCGAGGGCGTCGGGTCCCTTTTTCTTGTTTTACACTCCCGGACACGTTTTCGACGGTATCGAGGGCGTCGGGTCCCATTTTCATGTTTTGCGCTCGTTTACTCGTTTTGGGCGATTTCGAGGGCGACGGGTCCAGTTTTCATGTTTTGCACTACCAGACCCGTTTTGGGCGGTACCGAGGGCGTCGGGTCCGGTTTTCATGTTTTGCCAAACCGACTCATTTTGGGCGGTACAGTTAGCTTTAGGACCAGTTTTCAAGTTTTGCGCTGCCGGACTCATTTTCGGTGGTACCGAGGGTGTCGAGTTCCGTATTCATGTTCGCACCCCTCTCATTTTCGGCGGCATCGCGGGCGCGTGGGTCCCGTTTTCATGTTTTGCGCTCCCGGACTCGTTTTCGGCGGTACCGAGGGCGCGTGGACTCGTCTTTATGTTTTGCGCTCCCGTACTCATTTTGGGCGGTAAAGACTGAGCCGGGTCCCATTTTCTTGTTTTTCGCTCCCGGATTCGTTTTGGGCAGTACTGAGGGCGCTAAGTCAAGTTTTCATGTAGTGCGCTCTCAGACTTTGTTTCGGCGGTGCAGTGGGCGTTGTTTCCAATTTTCATGTTTTGCACCCCGGTCCCATTTTCGGCGGTGCAGTGGACTGTTTTAATGTTTTGCGTTCCCGGACTAGTTTTGGCCTGTACCGGGGGCGTCAGATCCCATTTTCATGTTTTGCGCTCCCGGCTCGTTTTTAGCGATACCGAGGGCGCCGGGTCCCATTTTTAGGTTTTGTGCTCCCATACTAATATTCGGCGTTGCCGTGGGCGCCGGGTCCCATTGTCATGTTTTGCGCTCCCAGTCTCATTTTGGGTGGTACCGTGGGTACCGAAAATGCCGGTTCTTGTTTTCATGTTTTACGCTCCGGACTCGTTTTGGGCGGTATCGAGGTCGCCGAGTCCTTTTTTTATTTTTTGCGCTCTTGGACTCATTTTGGGTGATACCGGGGGCGTCGAGTCCCATTTTCATGTTTTTTGCTCCCGTACTCATTTTGGGCGGTATCGAGGGCGTCGAGTTCAGTTTTCATGTTTCACGCTTCCGTACTCGTTTTCGGCGGTAGCGAGGGCGTGGGTCCCATTTTCATGTTTTGCGCTCCCAGACTCATTTTGGGCAGTAGCGAGGGCGTCAGGTCCCGTTTTCATGTTTTGCGCTCTCGGACTCGTTTTAGGCGGTAGCGAGGGCGTCGAGTCCCGTTTTCATGTTTTGCGCTCACGGACTCATTTTAGGCGGTACCGAGGGCGTCAGATCCTGTTTTCAAGTTTTGCGCTCCCGTTCTCGTTTTCGCCGTTATCGAGGACGTCGGGTCCTGTTTTCATGTTTTGCGCTCCCGAACTCATTTTGGGCGGTTTCGAAGTCGATGGGTCCAGTTTTCTTGTTTTGCGCTCCCGGACCCGTTTTGGGCGGTACTGAGGGCGTCGGGTCCCGGTTTCATGTTTTGCCCTAACAAACTCATTTTGGGTGGTAACGTGGGCGCCGTGTCCAGTTTCCATGTTCTGCGCTCCCGGACTCATTTTCTGCGGTAGCGAGGGCATCAAATCTAGTTTTCATGTTTTGCCCTCCCGGAATCGTTTTGGGCGGTACCGAGGGCGCAAGGTCAAGTTTTCATGTTTTGCGCTTCAGGACTCAAATTTGGCGGTACAGAGGGCGTCACTTCCCGTTTTCATGTTTTGCGCCCCGGTCTCGTTTTCTATGGTACCGAGGGCGCGCGGGTCTCGTTTTCATGTTTTGCGCACCGTACTAGTTTTGGGATGTACCGAGGGCGCCTGGTCCCGTTTTCATGTTTTGCTTTCCCGTACTCGTTTTGGGCAGTACCGTGGGCGCCGGGTGAAGTTTTCACGTTTTGCGCTCCTGGACTCTTTTTCAGCGGTACAGAGGCGTCACTTCTCATTTTAATGTTTTGCGCCTCGGTCTCATTTTCAGCGGTACCGAGGGCGCGCGGGTCCCGTTTTCATGTTTTGCGTTCCCGGACTCATTTTTGGTGGAGCCGAGGTCACCATGTCCCAATTTTAGGTTTTGCGCTCCAGTACTCGTTTTCGGCGGTAGCGTAGGCGTTGGGTCCCGTTTTCATGTTTTGCGCACCCCGGACTCGTTTCGGGTGGTACCGCGGGACCCTTGTCCTTGTTTTGCGCTCTCGCATTCGTTTTCAAGTTTTGCGCTCCCGGACTCCTTTTCGGCGGTACCATAGGCGCGGGGTCCAGTTTTCATGATTTGCGCTCTCGGACCCATTTTGGGTGGTACCGACGGCGCCGACGCCCTCGGTAGCGCCGAAAATGAGTCCGTGTGCGCAAAACATGAAAACGAGAACCGACGCCCTCGCATGCGCCGAAACGAGTCCGGGAGCGCAAAACATGAAAACGAGAGCCGACGCCCTCGTGCACCGCCGAAAATGAGTCCGGGCGCAAAACATGAAAACGGGACCCAATGCCCGCAGTACCGCCAAAAATGTGTTTGGGAGTGCAAAACTTGAAAACGGGACCCGACGCCCTCGATACCGCGGGAAATGACTCTGAGAGCGCAAAACATGAAAACGTGATCAGACACACTCCGTACCGCCGAAAATGTGTTCGGGAGCGCAAAACAAGAAAACGGGACCCGATTCCCTCGGTACCGCCAAAAAAGAGTCCCGGTGCGCTAAGCATGAAAATGGAACCCGACGCCCTTGGTACCGCTGAAAACGAGTCCAGAAGCGCAAAACATGAAAACGGGAGCCGACGACCTCGGTACAGCCGAAAATAAAATGAGACCACAAGCACTCGACACCGCAAAAAACATATCCACGAGTGCAATATATGAAAACGGGACCACACACCCTCGATACCGCCGAAAATGAGTCTGGGGACGTAGAACATGAAAACGAAAGCCGACGCCTTTGGTACCGCTGAAAATGAGTATGGGAGCGCAAAACAAGAAAACAGGAGCTAACTCGGTATTGTCGAAAATGAGTCCGGGATCGCAAAATATGAAATCGGGACCCGATGCCCGCGGTACCGCCGAAAATGAGTTCGAGAGCGCAAAATTTCAAAACGAGACCCGACGCCCTCAGTATCGCGGGAAACGAATTCGGGAGCGCAAAACATGAAAATGGTACCCGGCACCCTCGTTTCTGCCAAAAATGAGTCTAGGCGCGCAAAACATGAAAACGAGACCCGACGCCCTCGGTACCGCCAAAAATGAGTCTTGGCGCGCAAAACATGAAAACGGGACACGACGCCATCGGTACCGCCGAAAACGAGTCCGAGAGCACAAAACATGAAAACGGAGCCGACGCCCTCGATCTGCGAAAATGAGTCCGGGGGGGGGGGCAAAACTTGATAACAGGACACGACGCCCTTGGTATCGCCCAAAATGAGTCTGGGAGCGCAAAACATGAAAACGGGACCTGATACCCTTTCTCCGTCGAAAACGAGTCAGGGCACCCAAAACAAGAAAACGGGACCCGATGCCCGCATTACCGCCAAAAACGTGTCCGGGAGTGCAAAACTTGAAAACGGGACCCGACGCCCGTGGTACCGTGGGAAACGACTCCGGGAGCGCAAAGCATGAAAACGGGACTCAATACCCTTGTTTCCGCCGAAAACGAGTCAGGGCGCCCAAAATAAGAAAACGGGAGCCGACGCCCTCCGTTCCGCCGAAAACGTGTTCGGGAGCGCAAAATAAGAAAACAGGACACGACGCCCTCGGTACCGCCAAAAACTAGTCACGGCGCGCTAAGCATTAAAATGGGAACCGACGCCTCGGTACTGCCGATAACGAGTCCGGGCGCGCAGATGATGAAAATGGGAGCCGACGCCCTCGGTACCGCCAAAAACGAGTCCGGGAGCGCAAAACATGAAAAGAGGACCCGACGCCCTCGGTACAGTACCGAAAACGAGTCCGGGAGCGCAAAACATGAAATCGGGAGCCGATGCCGCGACCGCCGTAGAAAACGAGTCCGGCGTGCAAAACATAAAAACGGAGTCGACGCCCTCGCACCGCCGAAAACGGTCCGGGAGCGCAAAACATGAAATCGGGACGATGCGCAGTGATCGCCGAAACGAGTCCGAGCGTGTAAAACATGAAAACGGGAGCTGACGACCTCGGTACCGCCGAAAACATGTCCGGGTGCGCAAAACATGAAATCGGGACCCGATGTCCGCGGTACCATTGAAAAAGAGTCCGAAAGCGCAAAACTTGAAAACGGGACCCGTTGCCCTCGGTACCGAGGGTAACGACTCCAAGAGCGCAAAACATGAAATCGGGACCCGACGCCCTCCGTACCGCTGAAAACGTGTCCGTGAGCGCAAAACTTGTAAACGAGACCCGATGCCCGCAGTACCGCCAAAAACGTGTCCGGGAGTGCAAAACCTGAAAACGGGACCTAACGCCCTTGGTACCGCGGTAAACGACAATAGGAGCGCAAAACCTGAAAACGGGACCCGGCACCCTCGTTTTCGCCGAAAACGAGTCCGGGAGCACAAAAGATGAAAACGGGAGCCGACGCCCTCGGTACCGCCGAAAACAAGTCCAGGAGCGCAAAACATGAAATGGGACCCGATGCCCGCGGTACCATCGAAAACGAGCCCAAGAGCGCAAAACTTGAAAACGGGACCCGATGCCCTTGGTACCGAGGGTAACGACTCCGAGAGCGCAAAACATGAAAACGGGACGCGACGCCCTCGGTACCACCAAAAACTAGTTCCGGCGCGCAAAAAAAGAAAACGGGACCCGTCGCCCTCGGAACCGCCGAAAATAAGTACGGTTGCACAAAACATGAAAACAGGACCCGACGCACTCGGCACCGCAAAAAACATGTCCAGGAGTGCAAAATATGAAAACAGGACCCGACGCCCTCGGTACCGCCGATAACGAGTCCGGGCGTACAGAACATGAAAACGAGAGCCCACGCCCTTAGTACCGCCGAAAATGTGTCTGGGAGCACATAACAAGAAAACAGGAGCCGACGCCCTCGGTACTATCGAAAACGAGTCTGGGCGCGCATAACATGTAAACGGGACCCGACGCCCTCATTACCGCCGAAAACGAGTTCGGGAGCGCAAAACATGAAATCGGGACACGATGCCCGCGGTACCGCCGAAAACGAGTTCGAGAGTGCAAAACTTGAAAACGAGACCCGATGCCCTCAGTACTGCGGGAAACGAATTCAGAAGCGCAAAACATGAAAATGGTACCCGGCACCCTCGTTTCCGCCAAAAACGAGTCCGGCCGCGCAAAACATGAAAACGGGACCCGACGTCCTCGGTACCGCCGAAAATGAGTCTTGGCACGCAAAACATGAAAACGGGACACGACACCCTCGGTACCGTCGAAAACGAGTCAAGGAGGACAAAACATGAAAACGGGAGCTGACACCCTCGGTAATGCCGAAAATGAGTCTGGGGCGCAAAACTTGAAAATGAGACACGACGCCCTCGGTACAGCCCAAAATGAGTTTGGGGGCGCAAAACATGAAAACGAGACCTGACACCCTTGTTTCTGCCGAAAACGAGTTAGGGGGCCCAAAACAAGAAAACGGGACCCGATGCCCGCAGTACCGCCAAAAACGTGTCCGGGTGTGCAAAACTTGAAAACGAAACCCGACGCCCTTGGTACCGCGGAAAACGACTCCGGGAGCGCAAAACATGAAAACGGGATTCGACACCCTCGTTTCCGCCGAAAACGAGTCAGGGCGCCCAAAACAAGAAAACGGGAGCCGACGCCCTCCGTTCTGCCGAAAATGTGTTCGGGAGCGCAAAGCAAGAAAAAGGGACACGACGCCCTCGGTATTGCCAAAAATGAGTCCGGGCGCGTGTTTACCCTTGAAAAATCTCAAAGATAAACAGCTGAATAAATGAAAATGAATATCAATTGTTGATAATAAAACATAAGAAAGGGGAAAGAGAAAGGGCCCACTGATCAGAAAAGGTCACTAACGGACTCCGGAGCAACTCTATCTGTCCCACAAGGAAATTCTAAAATACGAAGCAAGGGTATAAGTATCCCGTCATCCACTGTTCATTTGATGTGGATGACGCTCAGGAGATTCAGAAGAGAGGAAGAGATCTCCTCATGGGTCATCCATGTAATCATTTTTCTGACAAGTGGGACCAAGGAAATTCTAAAACACGAAGCAAGGGTATAAATATCCCGTCATCCACTGTTCATTTGATGTGGATGACGCTTAGGAGATTCAGAAGAGAGGAAGAGATCTCCTGATGGGTCATCCATGTAATCATTTTTCACTGACAGGTATTATAAAATCCCAAAAATCTAAATAAAATTCTAGATAATAGCTAACCCATTTCCTATTATTTTTGTAAATAATCTTCTACAGAAATAAATAGAGTTTAAAAAATAAAAAAATAAATTCACCTTTGTAATAGAGATAATAATGAAAGATATTATCTTAATAATAAAAAAATCAATAAAATGTAATAATCTTTTTACATTTTAGAGGTGAATAAATACGCTCACACAAAGGGGTGTAGAGTAACACAGTGATCTTGCACAAGCAATGCAACATTCAGAACAATTAGTCAGGACAAGAACATCTTGACGCTCGTTGAAGAATAACCAAGACTGCGACATCAACATGAAGAGATATGTCGACTTTAAGAGAGAAGAACATTACGATGTTCGAAAGAAGTGACATCTTAATGACTCGGTGTCATGAACAAGTAATTCATGACTAGTTGAGCTAGTAAAAGGCCGAACTCATCCGTCGATAAGTTTGTCTTACGGTTCATCTCCGAGATTGTGAGATTGAATCGTTACGTAGTTGATTCATCCACAAAACGGTGAATGTGAACCGTTACGTAGTAGGTTCCTTCACCGACACACGCCTCGATGTCAAGGCGGCTTAGTGCTTCGGGTTTGACTTTGTGTGCGGTTGTGTTCCTAGGTTTATGAATCGGCTTAGTGCTTGGAATTCATGATCTAGAAGATCGGTGAGAAGAAACACGTGGGCCAAATCCACCCTTCTCCGATTCACCAACCTCAAGATCAACCGGCTTAGTGCTTCGAGTTGTATTTTGTGTGATTGGTTGTTGACTAGTTAAGAATGAACGGTTACGTAGTAGGTTTATCTTCTAGATCAAGCGAGGTTGAGTCGTTACGTAGTAGACTTACCTCGAACCCCTCTGAAGAGATTAATCTGATCAGTAGTAAGGTTATCTCTCGAGGCGGTAAAGATTGAACCGATATGTAGTAGGTTCGTCTTTTACTGGATTAACCTTCTGGTGAATCTAGACGACCACTTGACCATTATTTAGCTATATTATTTGCTTCTCCCTTTTAAAGATCCAGAGGTGCCTCGAGGTTAACAGCTCAGGGTAATTAACGGTGGGGGCTTGCGCCCACCGGAATCTACAAGAACTCACAATCACTAAAAACCCCCTAAATGTGCATTCAAATTGGTCTAAACGGTAGAATTAACCGGCATTAAACAGATGCACTCTTGGGAGGGATCTCCGTATCCTTCTTTCGCATCCCATCGCCCAGAGGCGGTGCGGAGCGCGCGAAAAAGGGTCGCACAGGATCTGGCACGCCCGGTGGGACCTAGATTCTCCTCTTATCTTTATAAGAGAGAAGCAAATAGAATAGTTAAAAGATACAAGTGGTCCTCTATGCGTT
This sequence comes from Schoenoplectus tabernaemontani, assembly GCA_037127355.1. NCBI lineage: Eukaryota > Viridiplantae > Streptophyta > Magnoliopsida > Poales > Cyperaceae > Schoenoplectus > Schoenoplectus tabernaemontani. The sequence goes on along the minus strand of CM073743.1, from coordinate 16,057,487 downwards.
AAAAATGACTAATGATTTTCAAGTATTTTCGTTTTTGCAGGAAATGACATACTTCGGAAACTTCAACCTTGCTCCTTACGCCGTCACACCTGCCCAGAGCCCAGACGGCAAACTCTTCATGTTCTTCGGGACCATCCCGCAAGAACTCACCTTCTACGGCCCAGCTCCGGTGGCCACATTCACTCCCGTAACCGTCCGGATCTCTATCCCGGACGAGGAAGAGGACTCAATCACCCTGACTCCCAAGGGCATCTCCAACAATGTCATGGCCTCTCCCACTACCTCTCCAAAGAGGAGAAGGCGACCGTCTAAGAAGACTGCCCCAACGGCCGCGACCCAAGTTACCCACAACTCTCAAGCGTCCAGGAAGAGGGCCCTGGATGCATACCAAAACCAACTGGTGGCTAGGCCAGCTATCCCAGTCTCCAACAAATTCACGGCTCTCCGTATAGTGGCCAAGAACTCGGCCACAGGCCAGCTCCGCCAGGCATGGGAGGTGCCTAAGCCCACACCTCGCCCGACTCAAAGGCCTCAGCGCCGCCAGTGCAAGTCTCAAGCCCCTGCAGAAGCCATCTACAAGGCTCACAGGGCCCTCAAACAGAGGAAAAGCGTCAAGAACGCTAGGTCGAGACAATACGTCTCCCACCCCAATCAAACTCAAGATATGGCTCAGCCGCAAGCCATTATCCTGACTCCGCACCCAAGGAGGTTTACATCAAAGGCAACACCTAGCACCCAGCAGGTGTGGGTCCCAAAGGGTTCTCAAAATGTGCTATATTACTTAAGTCGCATGATGGTAGGGGCAGAACACGGATATTCGCCGATCGAGAAGCATTGTTTAGCCCTAATCTTTGCGGTAAAGAAATTAAGACACTACATGCTAGCACATAAAATCATCTTAATTTCTAAAGTGGATCCACTCAAATACCTAATGACTCGGCCAATGCTGACGGGAAGACTGACCAAGTGGACGATCATTCTTACTGAGTTTGATATCACCTACACACCGCAAAAGGCGATCAAGGGGCAGGCATTGGCAGACTTTTTAGCTGCACACCCAATTCAAGATGACTCTCCACTAAAATGTGACTTTCCCGACGAGGAAACTCTACATATTGAAGAAGGAAAACCTATATGGGAGTTATACTTTGATGGTGCCTCGTCAATCAAGCCGATCGCGGGCCCGGGAGTTCCAACTGTGCGAGCTGGCGTGGGGCTAGTCTTCGTGACCCCGGAAGGCGGGATAATACGACATTCTCTAGCTTTAGCAGAGCCATGCACAAATAACGAAGCGAGTATGAAGCGCTTATTGCCGGACTAGAGCTATCGCTTGAATTAGAAATCAAAGCTGTGCGCATTTTTGGAGACTCCCAGCTGATCATAAATCAAATAATTGGCGAATACAAGGTCCTAAAGCCGGAGCTAATACAATATCATCAAAAGGCCATAGAACTAATGAAGAAAATTCCGTATGTGTCCATTGAGAAGGTCACAAGGGCTATAAACGGTGAAGCAGATGCGTTGGCCAAACTCGCTAAGGAGCTGGGTGAACCAACAGAACCGGAAATCCACATCATCGTCCGCAATAGAAGGCCATTATCATTGTGTCAGACAACAGATGATGCAAATAATGAAGATATTGGACCAGAAAGGGTAGAATGTCAAGAAGCAATGATAACTGAAGAAGACGATGATTGGAGACAGCCGTTCATCGAATATTTCCGGCATGGTACCCTCCCCAAAGACAAAAGAACAACTGATCAACTAAGAAAGCGGGTACTATGGTATGCGTATGTGGGCAATACGCTATACCGTAGGTCTTATGATCAATTATGGCTGAGATGTGTATCAGGGCCTGAAGCCGAGCAGGTTATGAAAGAAATTCACTCCGGGCTATGTGAGGCACATCAGTTTGGGCCAAAGATGAAATTAAAGATCAAGCGAATGGGGTATTATTGGCCCACAATGGTGGCTGATTGTGAAGCTCACGCAAAGAAGTGCCGCATGTGCCAGATACACGGCCCTTTCATACATCAAGCGCCAAGCCCGTTGCACCCCACAATAGCATCCTGGCCATTCAATATGTGGGGCACAGACATAGTGGGACCCATAGACCCTCCTACGTCGAGAGGTCACCGGTTCATTTTGGCGGCAACGGATTACTTTACTAAATGGGCCGAAGCCGTTCCACTCAAAGAAGTCAAAGCAACTGACGTGGTTAAGTTCTTTAAGACGCACATCCTTTACCGATTCGGCACCCCACAACGGATAATATCCGATAACGGGACGACCTTCAAAAGCTCTAAAGTTTATGCTTTGGCGGAGCAATTCAATATTGATTGGAGATTCTCATCCATTTACAACCCAAGAGCCAACGGCCTGGCCGAAGCCTTTAATAAAACCCTAATCAATATCATGAAGAAGACGAGTGGGACGCAACCAACGAGCGGGATAATCGTCTACAGGAGGCATTATGGGCTTACCGAACCACATACCGAACACCTACGCAAGCCACCCCGTATTCTCTGGCTTTTGGGGTTGAAGCCGTTCTCCCTCTCGAGGTGGAGTTACCATCGTTGCGGGTGGCTATGCAAAATGACATGACCACGGATGAATGCCAACAACTCAGATTGGACGAATTGGATGCCATGGACGAAAAGAGACTGATAGCCCAGCAGAATCTCGAAATATATCAGGCAAAAATGGCAAGGGCTTATGATAAAATGGCACGAGTTAGGGCATTCCAACAAGGGGAGCTTGTTCTTGTCCTTAAGAGGCCGATCATTGGCCGGCACGTCGGCCCAAAATTTTCTCCAAATTGGGAGGGACCATATGTAATTGAGAAGGTATACGGGGGCGGCGCATACCAACTCATAGACCACGAAGGTGAAAGGCCCATGCCACCAATTAACGGGCGATATCTGAAGAAATACTACACATAGCCCGAATCAAGGCCGATCGAGTAGTATCTATTGTAAATAAATAAGGAGGAAATAAGCGTTCACTTACACACACGTGCACGAATCACAAACCCATGTCTAACCTCCACTTTGCATAAAAATCCCAAAAACCTTACTTGTGCATTTGTAAATAGAATGCATCCAAAAATCCAAAACCACACAAACACATTTAGCCCTACAACAAAATAAAAAAGAAATAAGAATAAAAGAATTCAATGCCAAAACCACACGAGAGTGTAAGGCGAGAGCTTTGGTGTTTGGGCTCGCAATACAAATACCACTGGGTTTGTCCATTTGATACAGAATAAACACAGAAATGGGTAGGGTTTGCAGTTTGTCCCTCAAACTATCTGTCGCCCAATGACGAAAGTTGCTCACATTGGTCGCCCGCGACGCAAGCCAAAGGATAGGTCGAGCAAATTGGTGGCTAGTAAGTAGTCGCTTCCGAGGGCATATAAATAAATAACTCTCGTACTATTAGTAACATGTATCACTAATAACAAAAAAAATCTACTCTCTTCAGATAAAATAAAAGGGATATCTAAGTAAAACAATAAAATCTATTTTTCCTTATTCCTCAATTAAAAATAAAAATAAAATCTTTTCAATAAGGGGTTGCCACCTTTGTCCCCGACACCATGTGTGTTGTACAAAGCCAGGTGGGGTGCATTCATCCGCAAAAGCACCACACGCCCGAAGAAATGGTGTGTCATAATCCCACGGCACATCATGGAGGGGTCAGATCAAGGGTTTACGCTTGTACCCGACATTTTATGTTAAACAAAGCGGCTCGCTTAAAGAAGTGACTTAGGTCATGGAGAGCGGACCTACCCGATGAAAGCCTGTCTCGCAGGGATGCGTGATGGATGTTTGAGGGTAGCAAAAACACAAAAAACCAGGTTGGGTACATTCATCCGTAAAAGCACCACACGCCCAAGGAAGTGGCCTGTTACAATCCCACACGGATCATGGAGGGATCTCCGTGTCCTTCTTCCGCATCCCATCGCCCAGAGGCGGTGCGGAGCGCGCGAAAAAGGGTCGCACAGCGCGCAGAAGATGAAAATGGGTGCCGACGCCCTCGATACTGCCAAAAACGAGTCCGGAGGCACAAAACATGAAAATAGGACCCGACGCCCTCGGTACCGCCGAAAACGAGACCGGGATCGCAAAACAGGAAATCGGGACCTAATGCCTGCGGTACCGCCGAAAACGAGCTCGGGCGTGCAAAACATGAAAACGTGAGCCGACGCCCTCGGTACCGCCCAAAATGAGTCCGAAAGCGCAAAACATGAAATCGGGTCCTGATGCCCGCGGTACCGCCGAAAATGAGTCCGGGCGTGCAAAACATGAAAACGGGAGCTGAAGCCGTCGGTACCGTCGAAAACATGTCCGGGAGCGTAAAACATGAAATCGGGACCCGATGCCCGCGGTACCATTGAAAATGAGTCCGGGAGCGCAAAACTTGAAAACGGGACCCGATACCCTCGGTACCGAGGGTAACGACTCCAAGAGCGCAAAACATGAAAACGGGACCCGACTCTGTCCGTACCGCCGAAAACGTGTCCGTGGGCGCAAAACATGTAAACGAAACCTGATGCCCGCAGTAGCGCCAAAAACGTGCCCGGGAGTACAAAACTTTAAAACGGGACCCGACACCCTCGTTTCCGCCGAAAATGAGTCAGGGCGCCCAAAACATGAAAACGGGACCCGAGTCGTCCGTAACGCCAAAAACTAGTCCTGTCACACGAAACATGAAAATGGGACCCGACGCTTCAGTGCGCAGAGATAACGAGTCTGTGCGCGCAGAAAATGAAAACGGGAGCCGACGCCCTCGATACCGCCAAAAAAGGAGTCCGGGAGCGCAAAACATGAAAAAGGGACCGGACGCCCTCGGTAATGCCGAAAATAATTCCGGGCGCACAAAACATGAAAACGGGACCCGACACTCTCGGTACTGTCGAAAACGTGTCCGAGCGTGCAAAACATGAAAACGGGAGCCGATGTCCTCGATACCGCCGAAAACGAGTCCGGGAGCACAAAACATAAAAACGGGAGCCGACGCCCTCGGTACCAGCGAAAACAAGTCCGGGAGCGCAAACACATGAAATCGGGACCCGATGCCCGCGACAACATTGAAAACGAGTCCGGGAGCGGAAAACTTGAAATCAGGACTTGAAAAACAGCACCCGATGTCCTCGGTACCGAGGGTAACAACTCTAAGAGCGCAAAACATGAAAACGGGACCCGACGCCCTCCGTACCGCCGAAAACGTGTCCGTGGGCGCAAAACATGAAAACGGGACCTGGCGCCCTCGGTACCCTAAAAAACTAGTTTCGGCGCGCGAAAAAAGAAAACGACACCCGTCGCCCTTGGAACACTTAGAAACATGTCCGGGCCGACAAAACCTAAAAAAGGTACTCGACGCACTCGGCACCGCAAAAAACATGTCCAGGAGCGCAAAACATGAAAACGAGACCGGACGCCCTCGGTACCGCCGAAAATGAGTCCGGGCGCCCAAAACTTGAAAACGGGACCTGACGCCCTCGATACCGTCGATAACATGAAATCGATAACATGAACTCGACGCTCGCGGACTCATTTTCGCCGTTACCGAGGGCGTCGACACCCGTTTTCATGTTTTCCGCGCCCGGACTCGTTTTCGACGGTACCGAGGGCGTCGTTTCCCGTTTTCATGTTTTCGCGCCCAGGCTCATTTTCGGCGGACATGAGGGTGCCGGGTACCGTTTTAATGTTTTGCGCTCCCAGAGTAATTTCCCGCGATATCTAGGGCGTTGGGTCTCGTTTTTAAGTTTTGCGCTCCCGAACTCATTTTCAGAGTATCGCGGGCATCGGGTCCCGATTTCAAGTCCTGCGCTCCTAGACTCATTTTCGCCGATACCGAGGGCGTCGGCACCCGTTTTCATGTTTTGATCGCCCAGAATCGTTTTCGATGGTAGCGAGGGTGTCGAGTCCTGTTTACAAGTTTTGCGCTCTTGGACTCATTTTCGTCGGAACCGAGAGCGCCCGGTCCCGTTTTCATGTTTCGCGCTCCCGAACATAGTTTCCGCAATGCCGAGTGCGTCGGGTCCCGTTTTAATGTTTTACGCTCCCGGAGTCGTTTCCCGAGGTACCAAGGGCGCCGTGTGCCGTTTTTCACGACCGAACTCATTTTCAGTGGTACTGAGGGCGTCCGGTCCCGTTTTCATGTTTTGCGCTCCCGGACATGTTTTTTGCGGTGTCGAGTGTGTCGGGTCCCGTTTTCATGTTTGTGCTCCTCGACTCGTTTTTGACATTACGGAGGGCAACGCGTCCTTTTTCATGTTTTGTGCGCCCAAACTCCTCTTCGGCGGTACCGGGGGCGTTAGCTCCCGTTTTCTTATTTTGCGCTCCTTGACTCGTTTTCGGTGGTACCGAGGGCGTCGGTTCCCGTTTTCATGTTTTGTGCCACCAACTCATTTTTAGCTGTACCGAGGGCGACATGTCCCGTTTTCATGTTTTGCGCGCCAGGACTAGTTTTTGGCAGTACCGAGGGCATCGGGTCTCGTTTTCATGTTTTGCGCTCCCGGACACGTTTTCTGCTTTACGGAGGGCGTCGGCTCCCGTTTTCATGTTTTGGGCGCAGTGACTCATTTTCGGCGGAAACGGGGGTGTCGGGTCCCGTTTACATGTTTTGCGCTCGTTTTCGGCGGTACCGAGGGTGTCGGCTCCCGATTTCATGTTTTGCGCTCCTAGACTCGCTTTCGACGGTAGCGAGGGCGTCGGCACCCGTTTTCATGTTTTGCGCGCCCGGATTCGTTTTCGGCGGTAGCGAGGGCATCGGGTCCTGATTTCTTGTTGCGCTCCTGGACATGTTTTCGGCGGTACGGAAGGAGTCGGGGCCCGTTTTCATGTTTTGCGCGCCTAGACTCGTTTTCGGCGGTACCGGGGGCGTCGGCTCCAATTTTAATGTTTTGCGCTTTCGGACTCATTATCGGCGGTACCAAGGGAGTCGGCTCCCGTTTTAAAGTTTTGCGCTCTCGGGCTCATTTTCGGCGGTAGCGAGTGCGTCGGCTCCCGGTTTCATGTTTTGCGCTCGCGGACTCATTTTCACCGTTACCGAGGGCGTGGACATCCGTTTTCATGTTTTGCGCGCCCGGACTCGTTTTCGACGGTGCCGAGGGCGTCGAGTCCGGTTTTCAAGTCCTGCGCGCCCGGTCTCATTTTCATCGGAACCGAGGGCGTCGGTTCCCGTTTTCATGTTTTCGCGCCCAGGCTCATTTTCGGCGGACATGAGGGTGCCGGGTACCGTTTTAATGTTTTGCGCTCCCAGAGTAATTTCCCGCGATATCGAGGGCGTTGGGTCTCGTTTTCAAGTTTTGCGCTCCCGGACTCATTTTCAGCGGTATCGCGGGCATCGGGTCCCGATTTCAAGTCCTGCTCTCCCAGACTCATTTTCGCCGATACCGAGGGCGTCGGCACCCGTTTTCATGTTTTGATCGCCCGAACTCGTTTTCGACGGTACCGAGGGCGTTGAGTCCTGTTTATAAGTTTTGCGCTCTCGGACTCATTTTCGTCGAAACCGAGGGCACCCGGTCCCGTTTTCATGTTTCGCGCTCCCGAACATGGTTTCCGCAATGCCGAGTGCGTCGGGTCCCGTTTTCATGTTTTGCGCGTCGGGACTAGTTTTTGGCGATGCGAGGGCGTCGGGTCCGTTTTCGTGTTTTACGCTCCGGAGTCGTTTCCGAGGTGCGGGGCGCGCCGTGTCTTGCGTTTTTCGTGACCGAACTCATTTTCAGTGGTACTGAGGGCGTCCGGTCCAGTTTTCATGTTTTGCGCTCCCGGATATGTTGTTTGCGGTGTCGAGTGTGTCGGGTCCGTTTTCATGTTTGTGCTCCTCGACTCGTTTATGACATTACGGAGGGCATCGCGTCCTTTTTTCATGTTTTGTGCGCCCGAACTCCTCTTCGGTGGTACCGAGGGCGTCGGCTCCCGTTTTCTTGTTTTGCGCTCCTTGACTCATTTTCGATGGTACCGAGGGCGTCGGTTCCCGTTTTCATGTTTTGCGCCACCAACTCATTTTTAGCTGTACCGAGGGCGACATGTCCCGTTTTCATGTTTTGCGCGCCAGGACTAGTTTTTGGCGGTACCGAGGGCGTCGGGTCTCGTTTTCATGTTTTGCGCTCCCGGACACGTTTTCTGCTGTACGAAGGGCGTCGGCTCTCGTTTTCATGTTTTGGGCGCAGTGACTCATTTTCGGAGGAAACGAGGGTGTCGGGTCCCGTTTACATATTTTGCGCTCGTTTTCGGCAGTACCGAGGGTGTCGGCTCACGATTTCATGTTTTGCGCTCCTAGACTCATTTTCGACGGTACCGAGGGCGTCGGCTCCCGTTTTCATGTTTTGCGCGCCCGGATTCGTTTTCGGCGGTAGCGCGGGCATCGGGTCCCGATTTCATGTTTTGCGCTCACGGACTCATTTTCGCCGTTACCGAGGGCGTGGACAACCGTTTTCATGTTTTGCGCGCCCGGACTCGTTTTCGACGGTACCGAGGGCGTTGAGTCCGGTTTTCAAGTCTGCGCGCCGATCTCATTTTCGTCGGAGCAGGGGCGTCGGTTCCGTTTTCATGTTTTCGCGCCCGGAGCTCATTTTCGGCGGACATGAGGGTGCGGTGCCGTTTTAATGTTTTGCGCTCCCGAGTAATTTCCGCGATATCGAGGGCGTTGGGTCTCGTTTTCAAGTTTTGCGCTCCCGGACTCATTTTCAGCGGTATCGCGGGCATCGGGTCCCGATTTCAAGTCCTGCGCTCCCAGACTCATTTTCGCCGATACCGAGGACGTCGGCACCCGTTTTCATGTTTTGATCGCCCGGACTCGTTTTCGACGGTAGCGAGGGCGTTGAGTCCTGTTTCCAAGTTTTGCGCTCTCGGACACATTTTCGTCGGAACCGAGTGCGTCGGGTCCCGTTTTCATGTTTTGCGCGTCGGGACTAGTTTTTGGCGATGCGAGGGGCGCGGGTCCGTTTTTCATGTTTTGCGCGCCAGGACTAGTTTTTGGCGGTGCAGGGCGTCGGGTCTCGTTTTCATGTTTTGCGCTCCCGGACACGTTTTCTGCTGTACGGAGGGCGTCGGCGCCCGTTTTCATGTTTTGGGCGTAGTGACTCGTTTTCGGCGGAAACGAGGGTGTCGGGTCCCGTTTACATGTTTTGTGCTCGTTTTCAGCGGTACCGAGGGTGTCGGCTCCCGATTTCATGTTTTGCGCTCCTAGACTCATTTTCGACGGTAGCGAGGGCGTCGGCTCCCGTTTTCATGTTTTGCGCGCCCGGATTCATTTTCGACAGTACCGCGGGCATCGGGTCCCGATTTCATGTTTTGCGCTCCCGGACTAGTTTTCGGCGGTACGGAAGTTGTCGGGGCCTGTTTTCATGTTTTGCGCGCCTAGACTCATTTTCGGCGGTAGCGAGGGCGTCGGCTCCCATTTTAATGTTTTGCGCTCTCGGACTCATTTTCGGCGGTACCACGGGCGTCGGCTCCCGTTTTAAAGTTTTGCGCTCCCGGACTCATTTTCGGCGGTACCGAGTGCGTCGGCTCCCGGTTTCATGTTTTGCGCTCGCGGACTCATTTTCGCCGTTACTAAGGGCGTCGACACCCGTTTTCATGTTTTGCGCGCCCGGAGTCGTTTTCGACGGTAGCGAGGGCGTCGAGTCCGGTTTTCAAGTCTTGCGCGCCCGGTCTCATTTTCATCGGAACCGAGGGCGTCGGTTCCCGTTTTCATGTTTTCACGCCCAGGCTCATTTTCGGCGGACATGAGGGTGCCGGGTACAGTTTTAATGTTTTGCGCTCCCAGAGTAATTTCCCGCGATATCGAGGGCGTTGTGTCTCGTTTTCATGCTTTGCGCTCCCGGACTCATTTTCAGCGGTATCGCGGGCATCGGGTCCCGATTTCAAGTCCTGCGCTCCCAGACTCATTTTCGCCGATGCCGAGGGCGTCGGCACCCGTTTTCATGTTTTGATCGCCCGGACTCATTTTCGACGGTAGCGAGGGCGTCGAGTCCTGTTTATAAGTTTTGCGCTCTCGGACTCATTTTCGTCGGAACCGAGGGCGTCCGGTCCCGTTTTCATGTTTCACGCTCCCGAACATGGTTTCCGCAATGCCGAGTGCGTCGGGTCCCGTTTTCATGTTTTGCGCGTCGGGGCTAGTTTTTGGCAGTACCGAGGGCGTCGGGTCCCGTTTTCGTGTTTTACGCTCCCGGAGTCGTTTCCCGAGGTACCGAGGGCGCTCTGTGCCGTTTTTCGCGACCGAACTCATTTTCAGTGGTACTGAGGGCGTCCGGTCCCGTTTTCATGTTTTGCGCTCCCGGACATGTTTTTTGCGGTGTCGAGTGTGTCGGGTCCTGTTTTCATATTTGTGCTCCTCGACTCGTTTATGATGACATTCGGAGGGCACGCGTCCTTTTTTTCATGTTTTGTGCGCCGAACTCTCTTCGGCGATGCAGAGGCGTCGGCTCCCATTTTCTTCTTTTTGCGCTCCTTGACTCGTTTTCGGTGGTACGGAGGGCGTCGGTTCCCGTTTTCATGTTTTGCGCCACCAACTCATTTTTAGGCATGCAGGGGCGACATGTCCCGTTTTCATGTTTTGCGCGCCTGGACTAGTTTTTGGCGTGCAGAGGGCGTCGGGTCTCGTTTTCATGTTTTATGCTCCCGGACACGTTTTCTGTTGTAAGGAAGGCGTCGGCTCCCGTTTTCATGTTTTGGGCGCAGGGACTCCTTTTCGGCGGAAACGAGGGTTTCGGGTCCCGTTTACATGTTTTGCGCTCGTTTCGGAGGTGCACCGAGGGTGTCGGCTCCCGATTTCTTGTTTTACGCTCCTAGACTCATTTTCGACGGTACCGAGGGCGTCGGCTCCCGTTTTCATGTTTTGCGCGCCGTATTCGTTTTCGGCGGTACCGCGGTCATCGGGTCCCGATTTCATGTTTTGCGCTCCCGGACATGTTTTCGGCGGTACGGAAGGAGTCGGCGCCCGTTTTCATGTTTTGCGCGCCTAGACTTGTTTTCGGCGGTACCGAGGGCGTCGGCTCCCATTTTAATGTTTTGCGCTCTCGGACTCATTTTCGGCGGTACCAAGGGCGTCGGCTCCCGTTTTAAAGTTTTGCGCTCCCGGACTCATTTTCGGCGGTAGCGAGTGCGTCGGCTCCCGGTTTCATGTTTTGCGCTCGCAGACTCATTTTCGCAGATTACGAGGGCGTCGACACCCGTTTTCATGTTTTGCGCGCCCGGACTCGTTTTCGACGGTGCCGAGGGCGTCGAGTCCGGTTTTCCAGTCTTGCGCGCCGATCTCATTTTCATCGGAACCAGGGCGTCGGTTCCGTTTTCATGTTTTCGCGCCCAGGCTCATTTTCGGCGGACATGAGGGTGCCGGGTACCGTTTTAATGTTTTGCGCTCCCAGAGTAATTTCCCGCGATATCGAGGGCGTTGGGTCTCGTTTTCAAGTTTTGCGCTCTCGGACTCATTTTCAGCGGTATCGCGGGCATCGGGTCTCGATTTTAAGTTCTGCGCTCCCAGACTCATTTTCGCCGATTCCGAGGGCGTCGGCACCCGTTTTCATGTTTTGATCGCCCAGACTCGTTTTCAACGGTAGCGAGGGCGTCGGCTCTCGTTTTCATGTTTTGCGCGCCCGGATTCGTTTTCGGCGGTAACAAGGGCGTCGGCTCCCATTTTAATGTTTTGCGCTCTCGGACTCATTTTCGGCGGTACCAAGGGCGTCGGCTCCCGTTTTAAAGTTTTGCGCTCCCTGACTCATTTTCGGCGGTAGCGAGTGCGTCGGCTCCCGGTTTCATGTTTTGCGCTCGCGGACTCATTATCACCGTTACCGAGGGTGTCGACACCCGTTTTCATGTTTTGCGCGCCCGGACATTGTTTCCGCAATGCCGAGTGCGTCAGGTTCTGTTTTCATGTTTTGCGCGTTGGGACTAGTTTTTGGCAGAACCGAGGGCGTCGGGTCCCGTTTTCATGTTTTACGCTCCCGGAGTCGTTTCCGAGGTACCGAGGGCGCCGTGTGCCGTTTTTCGCGACCGAACTCATTTTCAGTGGTACTGAGGGCGTCCGGTCCCGTTTTCATGTTTTGCGCTCCCGAACATGTTTTTTGCGATGTCGAGTGTGTCGGGTCCCGTTTTCATGTTTGTGCAAAACTTGAAAACGGGACTCGACGCCCTCGGTACCGCCGAAAACGATTCTGCTCGCGCAAAACATGAAAACGGGACCTAAGGCCTTCGGAGCCGCCGAAAACGAGTTCGGGAGCGCAAAACATGAAAACGTGACCCGACGCACGCGGTACCGCCGAAAACGAGTCCGGGAGCGCAAAACTTGAAAACAGGACCCGACGCCCTCGGTACCGCAGGAAAAAACTCTGGAAGCGCAAAACATGACAACGGTACCCGGCACCCTTGTTGCCGCCAAAAATGAGTCCGGGCGCGCAAAACATGAAAACGGAAACCGACGCCCTCGGTACCGCCGAAAACGAGTCCGGGAGCGTAAAACATGAAAATGGGAGTCGACGCCCTCGGTACCGCCGACAATGAGTTTGGGAGCGCAAAACATTAAAACGGCACCCGGCATCCTCGGTACTGCGGGAAACGACTCCGGGAGCCGACGCCCTCCGTACCGCCGAAAACGTGTCCGGGAGCGCAAAATAAGAAATGAGATCCGGCACTCTCGGTACCTCCGAAAACGAGTCCGGTCGCGCAAAACATGAAAACGGGACTCGTCGCCCTCGGTACCGCCGAAAATGAGTCCGGGCGCACGAAACATAAATACATGATCTGATGCCCGCGGTACATCCGGAAACGAGTCCGGGAGCGCAAAACATGAAAAACATGAAAATGACCTGACGCCCTCGGTATCGCGGGAAATTACTCTAGGACAGCAAAACATGAAAATGGTACCTGGCACCTTCGCTTCCGCCGAAAATGAGTATGGCGCGCAAAACATGATAAACGGGAACCGACGCCCTCGGTTCCGACGAAAATGAATCCGGGAGCGCAAAACATGAAAACGGGACCTGACGCCCTCGGTATCGCCGAAAATGAGTCCGGGGGTGCAAAACTTGAAAACGGGACCCGACGCCTTCAGGACCGCCGAAAACATATCTGGGAGGGCAAAACATGAAATCGGGACTTGATGCCCGCGGTACCGCCTAAACCAAGTACGGGCGCACAAAACATAAAAACGGGGGCCAACGAACTCGGCACCGCAAAAAACATTTCCGGGAGCGCAAAACATGAAAACGAGTCCAGGAGCAGAAAACATGAAAACGGGACCCGACGCACTCGGCACCGCAAAAAAACATGTTCGGAATCGCAAAACATTAAAAAGGGACCGGACGCCCTCGGTACCGCCGAAAATGAGTCTAGGAGCGCAAAACCTTAAAACGGGACCCGACGTCCTCAGTACCGCTGAAAACGTTTCCGGGAGAGCAAAACATGAAATCGGAACCTGATGCCCGTGATATCGCCAAAAATGAGTCCGGGAGCGCAAAACATGAAAACGGGACCCGACGCCCTCGGTACCGCGGGAAATGACTTCAGGAGCGCAAAACATGAAAACAGGACCTAGCACCCTCTGTACCGCCGAAAACGAGTTCGAGCATGCGAAAAAAATGGGACCCGACGCCATCCGTTCTGCCGAAAACGTGTCCGGGAGCTAAAAACATGGAAACGGGACCCGACGCCATTGGTACCATCGAAAACGAGTCCGGGCGAATAAAACATGAAACGAGAGCCGACGCCCTCGGTACCGCCGAAAACGAGTCCGGGAGCGCAAAACATGAAAACGTGAGCCGACGCCTTCGGTACCGTTGAAACGATTCGGGGCGCGCAAAACATGAAAATGGAACCTGATTCCCTCATTACCGTCGAAATCGAGTCTGGGAGCGCAAAACATGAAATCTTGACCCGATGCTCGCGGTACCATCGAAAACGAGTCCGGGTGCACAAAACTTGAAAACGGGACCCGACGCCCTCGGTACCGCCGAAAACGAGTCCGAGCGCGCAAAACATGAAAACGGTACCTGACACTCTCGTATCCGCCGAAAAATAGTCCGGGCGCGCAAAACATAAAAACGGGACTCGACGCCCTCGGTACCGTTTAAAATGGGTTCGGGCGCACAAAACTTGAACATGGGAACCGACGCACTCGGCATCGTAGAAAACATGTCTGGGAGCGCAAAACATGAAAATGGGACCAGGGGCCCTCGGTTCCGACAAAAATGAGTCCGGGCGCGCAAAACATGAAAATGAGACTCGACGCCCTCGGTACCGTCGAAAATGAGTCCGGGTGCGCAAAACATGACAACGGGTGTCACGCCCTCGGTACCGGTGTAAACGAGTCCGGGAGCGCAAAACTTGAAATCGGGACCCGATGCCCGCGGTACCGCCGTAAATGAGTATGGGAGTGCAAAACTTTAAAACGGGAGTCGTCGCCCTCGATATCGCGGAAAATAACTCCGATAGCGCAAAACCTGGAAACGGTACCCGACACCCTCATATCCGCCGAAAACGAGTCTGGGCGCGCAAAACATGAAAACGGGAACCGACCCCCTCGGTTCCGATGAAATGAGTTCGGGCGCGCAAAACTTGAAAATGGGACTTGACGCCCTCGATACCGTCGAAAACGAATACGGGCGCAAAAAATGAAAACTTGTGTCGACTCCCTCTGTACCGATGAAAATGAGTCCGGCAGCGCAAAACATGAAAATGTGTGCCGACGCCCTCGGTACCGTCGAAAATGAGTCCGGGAGCGCAAAACATTAAAACTGGAGCCGACACCCTCGGTACCGCCGAAAAAGAGTCTGGGCGCGCAAAATATGAAAACGGGACCCGACGCCTTCAATACCGCCGAAAACATGTCCGGGAGCACAAAATATGAAATCGGGACCCGATGCCCGCGGTACCGCCGAAAATGAGTCTGGGCGCGCAAAACATGAAAACGGGAACCGACGCCCGCGGAACCGTCGAAAACGGGTCCGGGAGCGCAAAACATTAAAATGAAACGCGACGCCTCGGTACCGCCGAAAACGAGTTCTGGAGCGCAAAACATGAAAATGGGACCCGGCATCATATGTACTGTGGGAAACGACTCCGGGAGCGCAAAATATGGAAACGGGACCCGGCACTCTCGGAACTGCCAAAAACGAATCCGGCCACGCAAAACTTGAAAACAAGACACGACGCCCTCGGTAGCGCGGTAAACGACTCCGGGAGCCCAAAACATGAAAACAGGACCCGTGCCCTCTCATTTCCGCCGAAAACGAGTCAGGGCGCCCAAAACATGAAAACGGGAGCCGACGCGCTCCGTACCACCGAAAATGTGTCCTGGAGCGCAAAACATGAAAACGGTACCCGGCACGCTCGTTTTCGTCGAAAACGAGTCTAGGTGAGCGAAACATGAAAACGGGAATCGGCGCCCTCGGTTTCTACGAAAATGAGTTCGGGCGCGTAAAACTTGAAAACGGGACTCGACGCCCTCGGTACCGCCGAAAATGAGTTCGGGTGCGCAAAACATGAAAACGGGTGTCGATGCTCTCGGTACCGGTGAAAATGAGTCCCGAAGCGTAAAACATCAAAACGGGAGTGGATACCCACGGTACCGCTGAAAATGAGTCCGGGAGCGCAAAACATTAAAAAGGGACACGATTCCCTCGGTATCGCCGAAAATGAGTCTGACGCGCAAAACATGAAAGTGGGACCCGACGTCTTCGATACCGCCGAAGATGAGTCCGGAGCGCAAAACATGAAAACGTGACCCGACGCACTCGGCACCGCCGAAAACATGTCCGGGTGCGCAAATCTTGAAACGGTACCTGGCACCCTTGTTGCCGCCGAAAACAAGTCCTGGCTTGCAAAACATGAAAACGGGAGCTGACGCCCTCGGTAGCGCCGGAAACGAGTCCTGGCTTGCAAAACATGAAAACGGGAGCCGACATCCTCGGTACAGCGGGAAATGACTCTGGGAGCGCAAAAAATGAAAAAGGGTCCCGGCACCCTCAATACCGCCAAAAACGAGTCAGGGAACGCAAAACCTGAAAATAGGACCCGACGCCCTCGGTACCGCGGGAAACGACTCCGGGAGCGCAAAACAAGAAAACGGGACCCGGCACCCTCATTTCTGTCGAAAAAGAGTAAGGGCGCCCAAAACATGAAAACGGGACCCGATGCCCACAATACCGCTGAATACATGTTCGGGAGCGCAAAACATGAAAATGAGACCCGACGCCCTCGGTATCGCGAAAAACTAGTCCCGGCGCGGAAAACATGAAAACGGGACGCGTCGCACTCGGGACCCCCGAAAACGAGTCCGGGCGAACGAAACATGAAAACGGGACCCGATGCCCGCGATACGGCCGGAAACGAGTCCGGGAGCGCAAAACTTCAAAACGGGACGCGGCAGCCTCGTTTCCGCCGAAAACGAGTCTAGGCGCGCAAAACATGAAAACGGGTACCGACGCCCTCTGTACCGCCGAAAATGTGCCCGGGCGCGCAAAACATGAAAAAGGGACACAATTCCCTCGGTACCGCCGAAAATGAGTTTAGGCACGCAAAACATGAAAACGGGACCCAATGCCCTCGATACCACCGAAAACTAGTCTGGGAGGGCAAAACATGAAATCGGGACCCGGTGCCCGCGGAACCGCCGAAAACGAGTCATGAAGCGCAAAACTTGAATACGGGACCCGACGCCCTCGGTAGCGCCGGAAACGACTCCGGGAGCGCAAAACATGAAATTGGTACCCAGCACCCTCGTTTCCGTCGAAAACGAGTCCGTGCGCGCAAAACATGAAAACGGGACACGATGCCCTCAGTACCGCCGAAAATAAGTCTGGGAGCGCAAAACTTTAAAACTGGACCCGGCGCCCTCGGTAGCGCCGAAAACGAGTCCGGGCGAGAAAAACATGAAAACGGGAGCCGACGCCCTCGATACCGCCGAAAATGAGTCCGGGAGCGCAAAACATGAATCGAGACACGATACCCGCAGTATCGCCGAAAATGAGTCCGAGAGCGCAAAACTTGAAAACGAGACCAAACGCCCTCGGTACCGCGGGAAACGGCGTCGGGAGCGCAAAACATGAAAACGATACCCGGCACCCCCGTTTCCGCCGAAAATGAGTCTGGGCGCGCAAAACATGCAAACAGGAACTGACTCCCTCGGTACAGCCGAAAATGAGTCCGGGCGCACGAAACATGAAAACGGGACCCGATGCCCGCGATTCCGCCGAAAATGAGTCCGCGAGCGCAAAACTTGAAAACGGGACCCGACAGCCTCGTTTCCGCCGAAAATGAGTCTGGATGCGCAAAACATGAAAACAGGAACCGAGGCCCTCGATACCGCCGAATACGTGTCCGGGAGCACAAAACATGAAAACGGGACCAGATGCACTCGGCACTACAAAAAACATGTTCGGGAGCGCAAAACATGAAAAAGGAACCGAACGCCCTCGGATGTACGAAAATGAGTGCAGGCTCACAAAACATGAAAACGGGAGCCGACGCCCTCGGTTCGCCGAAAATGGGACCCGATGCACTCGGCACCACAAAAAACATGTCCAGAAGCGCAAAACATGAAAATAGGACCGGAAGCCCTCGGTAATGCCGAAAACGAGTCCGGGAGCATAAAACATGAAAACGGCACCCGACGCCCTCGGTACCGCGGGAAACGACTACGGGAGCGAAAGACATGAAAACGGGACTCGACGCCCTCGGTACCGCCAAAAACTAATACCGGCGCGCAAAACATGAAAACGGGACCCGACGCACTCGGTAATGTCGAAAATGAGTTCCGGCGCGCAAAAAGTGAAAACGTGTCACGACCCCCTCGGTACCGCCGAAAATGAGTCCGGGAGCGCAAAACTTGAAAACAGGACCCGATGCCCTCTGTACCACCGAAAACGATTTCGGGCGCGAAAAGCATGAAAATGGGAGCCGACACCCTCGGTACCATGCAAAAAGTGTCCAGGAGCGCAAAACATGAAAACTGGAGCCCACGCCCTCGGTAATGCCGAAAATGAGTCCGGGGGCGCAAAAAGTGAAATCGGTTCCCGATGCCCGCGGTATCGCCGAAAACGAGTCTGGGAGCGCAAAACATCAAAATCGGGACTATATGCCCGCAGGATCGCCGAAAACGAGTCCGAGAGTGCAAAACATAAAAACGAGACCCGACGCCCTCAGTACCCGGCACCCTAATTTCAGCAGAAAAAGAGTTCGGGCGCGCAAATGAGTCCGGAAGCACAAAACATGAAAACGCGACACAACGCCCTCGGTACCGCCGAAAATGAGTAATGGAGCGCAAGACTTGAAAACGGGACCCGACGACCCGGTACCGCCGAAAATGTGTCCGGGCGCGCAAAACATGAAAACGGGACCTGACGCCCTCGCTACCACCAAAAATGAGTCCGGGAGCGCAAAACAAGAAAACGGGAGCCGACGCTATTGGTACCGCGAAAATGAGTCCGAGCGCGCAAAACATGAAAACAGGACCTGACGCCCTCGATATCCTCAAAAACGAGTCTGGGAGCGCAAAACATGAATATGGGACCCGACGCCCACGGTACCGCCGAAAATGTGTCCGGGAGTGTAATACAATAAAATGGTACCCGACGCCCCCGATATCGCTGAAAAAGGGTCCGGGACTACAAAACATGAAAACGGGACGCGACGCCATCCGTTCCGCTAACAATGTGTCTGGGAGCGCAAAACATGGAATTGGGACCCGACACCATCGGTATCGCCGAAAACGAGTCCGGGCACACAAAACATGAAAACGGGAGCTGACGCCATGGGTACCGCCGAAAAAAAATCTGTAAGACCAAAATATGAAAACGAATTGGGGCGCGCAAAATATGAAAACAAGACCTGACGCCCTTTGTAACGCCGAAAATGAGTTATGGAGCGCAAAACATGAAATTTGGACTTGATGCCCGTGGTACCGCCGAAAACGAGTCCGGGTGCGCAAAACATGAAAATGGGACCCAACGCCGTCGGTACCGTTGAAAATTAGTCCGAGCGTGAAAAACTTGAAAACGTGACACGACGCCCTCGGTACCGCCGAAAATGAGTCCGGGAGCGCAAAACATGAAATCGGTTCCCGATGCCCGCGGTATTACGAAAAACGAGTCCGGGAGCACAAAACTTGAAATCGGGACCCGATGCCCGCAGTATTGCCGAAAACGAGTCTAGGAGCGCAAAATTTGAAAACGGTACCCGACGCCCTCGGTACCGCGGAAACGACGCCTTGAGCGCAAAACATGAAAACGAAACTCGTCACCCTCGGTACCGCCGAAAATGAGTTCGGGCACGCAAAACATGAAAACGAGAGCCGACGCCCTGGGTACTGCCGAAAACGAGTTTGGGAGAGCAAAACTTGAAAACGTGAGCCGACGCCCTCGATACCGTGGGAAACGACTCGTGGCGCGCAAAACATGAAAACGGGACCCGATGCCCGCGGCACCGCAAAAGAAGAGTCTGGGAGCGCAAAATATGAAAACGGGACCCGATGCCCGCGGTACCGCAAAGGAAGAGTCCGGGAGAGCAAAACATGAAAACGGGACCCGGCACCCTCGGTAAAGCCAAAAACGACTCCAGGCACACAAAAAAAAACGGGACCCGACGCCATCCGTTCCGCCGAAAATGTGTCCGGGAGCGCAAAACATGGAAATGGGACCCGACGCCCTCGGTACCGCCGAAAACGAGTCCGGGCGGCAAAACATGAAAAGGGGAGTCGACACCTTGGTACCGCCGGAACTGAGTACGGGAACGCAAAACATGAAAACGTGAGCCGACACCCCTGCACGCCGAAAACGAGTCGGGGCGCGCAAAATTTGAAAACGAGACCCGACGCCCTCGGTACTGCGGGAAATGACTCCGGGAGCGCAAAACATGAAAACGGGACCCGGTGCCCTTGGTACCGTCGAACGCAAAACGAGTCCGGGCGCGCAAAACATGAAAATGGGAGCCGACGCTATGGGTACTGCCGAAATCGAGTCCGGGAGAGCAAAACTTGAAAACGTGAGCCGACGCCCTCGATACCGCCGAAAACGAATCGGGGCGCGCAAAACATGAAAACGGGACCCGGCACCCTCGTATCCGCTGAAAAAGGAGTCCGGGCGCGCAAAACTTGAAAACGGGATCGGACGCCCTCGGTACCGCCGAAAACGTGTCCGGGCGCGCAAAACATGAAAACGGGAGACGACGCCCTCGGTAATGTTGAAAACGAGTCCGAGAGCACAAAACATGAAAATGGGACCCGACGCACTCGGCACCGCAAAAAAACTTGTCCGGGAACGCAGAGCATGAAAACGGGACCGGACGCCCTCGGTAGCGTCGAAAATGAGTCCGGGTGCACTAAACTTGAATACATGACCCGACGCCCTCGGTAACGCCGAAAATGAGTCCAGGCGCGTAATACATGAAAACGGGAGCCGACGCCATCGGTACCATCGAAAATGAGTCCCGAAGCGCAAAACATGAAAACGGGACCCGACGCACTCGGTACAGCAGAAAACGAGACCGGGAGCGCAAAACATGAAAACAGTTCCTGATGCCCGCGATATCGCCGAAAACGAGTCAGGGAGCGCAAAACTTGAAAATGGGACCCGACGCCCTCGGTACAGCGGTAAACAAGTCCGGGCGCGCAAAACATGAAAAAAGAACCCGACGCAAATGAGTTCGGAATCGCAAAACATGAAAACGCGACACGACGCCCTCGGTAAGGCCGAAAATGAGTAAGGGAGCGCAAAACTTGAAAACGGGACCCGACGCCCCGGTACCGCCAAAAATGAGTTCGGGCGTGCAAAACTTGAAAACGGGACCTGACGCGCTACCACCGAAAACGAGTCCGGGAGCGCAAAACAAGAAAACGGGAACCAACGTTCTTGGTATCGCCGAAAACGAGTCAGGGCGCGCCAAACATGAAAACGGGACCCGACGCCCTCGGTACCGTTGAAAATGAGTCTCGGCGCGCAAAACTTGAAAACGCGACACGATGCCCTCGGTACCGCCAAAAATGAGCACGGGCGCGCAAAACTTGAAAACGGGACCCGACGCCCTTGTTACCAACGAAAACGAGTCCGGGATAGCAAAACTTGAAAACGTGAGCCGACGCCCTCGGTACCGTCGAAAAATAATTGGGGCGCGCAAAACATGAAAACATGACCTAACGCCCTCGGTAACGTCGAATACGAGTTCTAGAGTGCAAAACATGAAATTGGGACCCGATGTCCGCATTACTGCCAAAAATGAGTTCGGGTGCGCAAAACATTAAAATGGGACTCAACGACGTCGGTACCGTTGAAAATGAATCCGAGCGCGCAAAACTTGACACGACGCCCTCGGTACAGCCCAAAATAAGTCCGGGAGCGCAAAACTTGATAACAGGACCTGACGCCCTCTGTACCGCCGAAAAAGAGTCATGGCGCAAAAAACATAAAAACGGGACCCGACACCCTTGGTACCGCGGGAAACGGCGCCTTGAGCGCAAAACATGAAAACGGTAGCCGACACCCTCGTTTCCGTCGAAAATGAGTCCGGGCACGCAAAACATGAAAACAATACCCGACGCCCTCGGTACAGTTGAAAATGAGTCTGGGCGCAAAACATGAAAACGCGAAAAAACGCCCTCAGTACCGCCGAAAATAAGTACGGGATCGCAAAACTTGAAAACGGGACCCGACGCCCTCCGTACCGCCGAAAATGAATCTGGGCGCGTAAAACAAGAAAATGAGAGCCGACACCCTCGGTACCGCCGAAAATGAGTTCGGGAGCACGAAACATGAAAACCGGACCCGACGCCCTCGGTAATGCCGAAAACGAGTCCGGGAGCGCAAAACAAAAAAACGGGACCCGACGCCCTCAGTACCGCCGAAAATGAGTCCGGGCGTGCAAAACATGAAAATAGGACCCGACGCTCTCGATACAGTCGAAAATGAGTCCGGGTGCGCAAAACATGAAAGCGCGACACTACTTGAAAACGGCACCCGACGCCCTCGGTACTGGCGAAAACGAGTCCGGGCGCGCAAAATAAGAAAATAGGAGCCGACACCCTCAGTACCGTCGAAAATGAGTCCAGGAGCGCAAAACAAAAAAAAACGGGAGGTGGCGCCCTCGGTACCGCTGAAAACGAGTTCGGGAGCGCAAAACGTGAAATCGATACCCGGCACCCTCGTTTCCGCCGATGTCCGTGGTATCACGAAAAACGAGTCTGGGAGCGCAAAACAAGAAATCGGGACCCGATGCCCGCGGTATCGCCGAAAATGAGTCCGAGAGCACAAAAATTGAAAACGGGACCCGACGCCCTCGGTACCTCGGGAAACGACGCTAGGAGCGCAAAACATTAAAACGGGACCCGATGCACTCGGAACCGCATAAAACATGTCCGGGAGCGCAAAACATGAAAACGGAACCGAACGCCCTCGGTACCACCGAAAATTAGTCTGGGCGCACAAAACATGAAAACGGGAGCCGACGCCCTCGGTATCTGTCACACCCCAGAAATAATAAAACGGGTTAAGGGTGCTTAATCCCGCCACGTACGCACGACGAGACGTGCGTACGAAAGGCTATGTGAATAAAAATTAAAGTAAATCCCAGAATAAACAAAATAATAATAATAATACAAAACAAAACAGTCCAGAATATACAGATAAATACAACGCCAGACACCGGCGGGGCTAACTCCATCGGAATGGATAGCAAAATCTCTCAAATAAAGCCCAAAGAAAGAAACCAAAAACCGATACCCGATAAGCCCTAATCAACTACCCGCCTCATCGTCTTGATGCGGCGAAGCACCTACGATATCACGCAGATCATTGCACCTAGCACTCTCATCAAAACTCGAGCCCATACCTGTAAACCTGGATCCCACAACCACCGTGGAAACGTGAGTAATTTTTAAAAATTACTCAGTACGGATTTAGATCCAGCCTTAAGATTTGATCTTCTTTCCTAGACTTGACCCAAACACCGATACCGAGTTTAAATGCATTGAATTATTTAAATATATGTTAATGTATCATTATTTTATACATTTCGAGAACACCTCTACATGAATGACATGAAATGACAATTAACCCTGAAATAGAAAATCTGAGGAAATAGTAATACAATAATAAATATAAGGTACGAGTAAACAAACACCGAAATAAATATCCCAATTTGCAAATCACGAGATCTATCCCCAGCGGGCGCCGCGGCGTCCCGACTTACGAACTTGGGCCTTGCCTAAGCGGGCGCCACCGGCGACCCAACTTACGAACTTAGGACTTTATGTTTATGCGGCGCCAATGCCGCATAAACGACAATTCGGCTCCCGAGGCGATAACGCCCTAGGAGAGTGAGCATGCATAAGCACGTACTGCAGTCGCTAAATACGGTAATTCACCTTACAAAATAAAAACAAACGGATAATTATGTCTTCGGTTGCCATACCGCCAAAGGAGATAACTACTCGTGAATTAACAAATCGAAATCAAATGGGAGCCTACTTGTACCAACCAAGGGTCGAGAGGACCGCATCCCGTAAAAGTATCAAAACGAAATATAACAAATGGGAGCCTACACTGTACCCGCTAAGGCCGAGTGGACCGCATCCCGACTTTCTCTGTACCAACTACGGGCCAAAGGAGAAAGCCCTTCGGACAAATATTAGGATCCTAAATAAGCGGATAAATATAATAATATAGTATCACGAACTAGATTCCGATCTCGGATATGGCGCCCACACTAAACAACCGAAGTACACGGTATCCTAATCGCTCAATTTGGATTAAAAATTTAATCATATTAATAATAATAAAAATATAATATTGATCAAAGAAAAACACTCCGACACAGCCGAAACCGCCAAATGACGGGATCGGTGGATAATCCGACAGGCACAGATGCGCAATACATATACATACCGGTGGGTCCCACGGGCCTATGGGTCACCGTACGTAACCACAACGGTCTGGTTATGCAAGGCAACTCAGACTGGGAATTACCCGGTCCGCCTCTCAGCACTCCCATGCATTTAATGCATGATTAACCTACCTGACTTAATTAATAATTAGTGATAGTAATAATATTTTCCTAATAATTATAATCTACAACTTGAATTATTTAAATCTAAGCATTCTATCTCGGGACTATTTCCGAGATCCTACTCCTATCCTGTCTACGTGCAGTATGACATGATATGACAGTAAATGCGGGTATGTCTCAAATATCGTTGGTCAATTTTACCGGATGCATATGACAGGGTCGATTTAGACTCTACAACTTTTTGGTCAAAAAATACCGCAATTCAGATATATTTTAAAAACGGTTTTATTTTCGGTTTGGGTTCCTATTTCGAAGAAAGAAAATTAAATCCCAGGAAACCGCACAGGAGTTGGTGAGGATCGTGGAGTCGCTCTACTCGGAGGTAGAACACCGCCTCGGGGTCGGTGTCCGCGTACGTCGGGTCGGGAATGACCTCGTACTCGCGAGAGGATCCGAGTCGGCTTGTATCACCTAATTAATTTAAATTAGATGTTTATTAGTTTTACTTGATTTACTTAACAATTACTAACTAAATTAGATTGATAATTAATTACACGGTTGTTCGGTTTTATCGTCTTTTCTTGAAAATTTCGGCGACATTTAATTCTGCATACGTCTTGATAGGAATTTTCGTTGTTCGCATACTTGATTTTGTTAACTTATGTTTATCGTTCTAGATCATTTTTATACGTTTAATCTTCATTTTAGTTTCAAGTTTACGGATTTAATTTCTAAACCAATTAATTTAAAATAGAGAAATTGATTAATATATATAGTTTAAAAATCTAAATTATTATTCTAATTTAAGTTATTATTTTATAACTCTTAATTATTTATAATCTATTAATTGATTATGTTTTATTTTAGTTATACTAGTATTATTTTTATAATTTAGAGATTATATTTATTTGAGTAACGTAACTAATTTAATTTACTTAAATTAAATAAATTAACTTAATGTTATCCTTAATTGACTTGATTATAATTAGGATAATTAATATGTTAGAAATAGAGAAATTAATTAATATATAATATTATATAATTAATATTGTTCTTATTTATAATAGATAAATTGATTATTAGGTTTTATAAGTTAGAAAAATAATTTTAAAATTAAAAGTAAAATAAAAAGGGTTAAAGAAGAAATAAATAAAATAAAATAAAGAAAAATGAATAAACAAAAACAAAATAAAGAAAGTTATTATATTAATATGTGTTGGTGTTTTAATGTTCGGGATCATACGCTGACTACCAAATCATTGGTGCCAATGCACCGATATCCCGAAATCGGGGGCAGTCAGGGAATATAATCATTTCCCAATATTCAAGTTTACGTTTTAGCCCATGGATACCGCCAAACCTTTCGGGGCGGCCTCCAATTATTTAGTCACATTTTTAATTTAATCACTTTTATTATCTTGATACTTTTAAGCATTGAGCCTTATTTATTCCTAATATTATTCTTAATTTAAATTAAATTAATTTATTAATCCGATCATTGGCCCAATGAATCCCTTTACATTCTGAAATCCAGATTATTAGAAATCGGGTTGACTTCTAATTATATTTTATTTTATTATCTATTCAGCCCTTAATTGAGTCTCAGTATCCCTTAAACCCAATCTCAGTTATTTATATATGTATATATCTGGTCCATTCCCTAATTCTCTTGCCCAATTAATTTATTCTTTAGTTAAAATCAGCACCACCCAAATTCCGACAGAGGCAAAAAGGGCAAGCAACCATCCACAGAAATATCAGAATCGGCCACAGAAAGGAGGTCAGGGGGCAACCATACCAGACAAGTCAGAAATGGCACAAGCAACCCCAATTTAAGCCAAACCACAACATAACAGTTAAATAAACCCGAAACAACACATGCAAATCAACTGTTAAGCTAATGACAGCACTGGAAATCAGACAGAACGACAGAATACAACATGGAGAGAGGGGGGGCTGTTACCAGCTCAGATGGTACCAGTAAATGCATCAGACAAGAGAGGCAACAAAAAAAAAACATCCACCACAGCAAATTGGGTAACTACACTCAATAAGACAGCCATACCAGTCAACATAACCCAAGGAAGCAAATCAACAACAGGATTAGCCAGTAACAGGTGCAACAGGGTCAAGTCATAGGAAACAACATGCACCATCAATTCAACAACCAAATCAGACTATAGAGAGGGCAAATGGCTAGGTAAGTGTAGTAACAATTCAATTACGAAGACACAATACAGTTAGGGATATACCATAACCCAGCAGCAGAATCAGATAAGCCAAAGCCAGTACAAGGCAACCAATCATCTAACAAAACAAGCAACCCAGCAACTAGGGTTCACAACAAAGCCAGTAAATCAGGTCATCACATAACCAGGCAAACGAAGGCACAAATTTCTGTGCCAAGTACTAGGAACAAGTATAGTTCGCGAGCGAAAGTTTCATTACTGGTCAGAGAATAGAGTCACACATACCAGACCAGCACCAGATAACAACTACCACAAGAAAGGTATGCTAGTACCCCAGCCGGCACAGGGACAAAATTTGGCCAACAATAGAACCCCTCACTAGCTCCGCCTCACTGGTACTAGTAGGTACCAGGGTACCAGAGCTAAGAATAGCAACCATCAAGGAGATCAACAACCCAATCGACAAGTTACAAGGCAACCCATTAGCAAAAACAAAACCAAACAGCAATCACAACCGATAGCAAAAATAACAAGCCTCAAACAGATCGCACAAGCACAGAAATTTCCACAAAGGAAAAAAAATGAGTGTAGGGTTACCAGTAATTTGGGGAACACTTTTGAGTGACGGGTGAGTTCCTCCTCCGCCAGCGCTCGTGGCTCCTCCCCCTATTTTTCTTTTCTTTTGCTTGATATTTCGGGCTCTAGATCAAGATATCTGAAGGTTTTGTTATCAAAGCAATAGCTAAAGCTCAACTCATGAGACAACTAACCAGCCAACGGGGCAACAAAGCAGAGGGATTAATATATATAGGGGAGCGGGGAGGAGGTTTGAGCGCCGACGTCAGAACAATGACCTAGGGTTGGTAATTCGGGCAGTGACAAGTCAGTCTGGCAGTGCCAGTCGTCCCGACGGGACAGCCAAGTGGGAGGGCAGTTGGCGACTTTGGGGATATAGAAGGGTACAAAGAGGATGAGGCTCTCGTCAAAGAGAGAGCGAGAGAGAGAGAGAGAGACGATTCGGTGGGTGGTGAGAGTGACAGAGAGAGAACAAGGGTGAGCGGTGTCGCCAAGAGAGAGAGACCGAGCGGAAGAAGGAAGAAAAAAAATAAAAGGACGGAGGGGAAAGAAAAGACCGAGCGAGTGGTATCAGAGAGAGAGTGCAAGGAAAGGACATGAGCATTTAATGAGGAATTAAATGAAGAGAGAGGGGTTATGGGGTGGGTTTTTCTGTGGCCAGGACTGTCACCATTGGTGTGGCAATTTGATTTAAATTTGGAAAATTTGAATTCTTTATTATTGTACAACTTTTATTTCGAATTTAAATAATAATAAAAAAAAAAATATGGTTAAATTCAGATGTCGTTTTAAATTTTCCGGTTACATTTATTTATTAATTTAAATTCTTTGATTTAATTAATTTTAAGCGGTTATTTAGTTCATCCTTAGATAAAAATCGTAAATAAACTTATCTTTATTTATTTCTTATAATTCATAAATTAATTAAATTAGATAATTATCTTTGTTAATTACTGTGTGGCGTTATCTCTTAATTGACATCAAGATCTGTGATTACTACTTTACTTGTTATTACTAGTTAACAATTTTCGTGGTTTAACAGTATCGTCCAAAACGGGACCCGATTCACTCGGCACCGCAAAAAATATGTCAAGAAGCGCAAAACATGAAAACGGGACCGGACGCCCTCGGTAATGCCTAAAACGTGTCCGGGAGCACAGAAAAATGAAAATAGGACCCGACGCCCTCGGTACCGTCGAAAATGAGTCTGGGCGCGAAAACATGAAAATGGGAGCCGACGCCCTCGGTAGCGTCGAAAATGAGTCCGGGAGCGCAAAACATGAAAACAGGACCCGATGATCTCCGTACGGCCGAAAACGAGTCCGGGCGCGAAAACATGAAAATGGGAGCCGACGCCCTCCGTACCGTGGAAAAAGAGTCTAGGAGCGCAAAACATGAAAACTGGAGCCCACGCCCTCGGTACAACCGAAAATGTGTCCGGGGGCGCAAAACGTGAAATCGGTTCCGATGCCCGCAAAATCGCCGAAAACGAATCCAGGAGCGCAAAACATCAAAATCGGGACTCGATACCCGCGGTATCGCCGAAAACGAGTCCGAGAGTTCAAAACTTGAAAACGGACCCGACGCCCTCTGTACCGCGGGAAACGACGCCAAGAGCGCAAAACATGAAAACAGGACGCGACGCCCTCGGTACAGCCGAAAATGAGTCCGGGCGCGCAAAACATGAAAACGCGACACAACGACTTGGTACCGCTGAAAATGAGTACGGGGGCGCAAAACTTGAAAACGGGACCCGACGCCCACGGTACCACCGAAAATGAGTCCGGGCGCGCAAAACATGAAAACGGGAGCCGACGCCCTCGGTACCTCGGGAAACGACTCCAGGAGCGTAAAACATGAAAACGGGACCCGGCACCCTCGGTACCGCCGAAAACGAGTCCGGTTGCGCAAAACATGAAAAAGGGAGCCGACGCCATGGGTACTGCTGAAAACAAGTCCGGGAGAGCAAAACTTGAAAACGTGAGCCGACGCCCTCGATACCGCCGAATACGAATCAGGGCGCGCAAACACATGAAAACGGGACCCGACGCCCTCGGTAACGTCGAAAACGAGTTCGGGAGGGCAAAACATGAAATCGGGACCGATGCCCGCGGTACCGCCGAAAATGAATCCTGTTGCGCGAAACTTAAAAACGGATCCCGATGCCCTCGTTACCGCGGGAAACGACTCCGGGAGCGCAAAACATGAAAACGGTACCCGGCACCCTCGTATCCGCTGAAAATGAGTCCGGGCGCATAAAACATGAAAACGGGACCCGACGCCCTCGGTACCACCGAAAACATGTCCGGGCGCGCAAAACATAAAAACGGGAGCCGACGCCCTTGGTAATGTCGAAATCGAGTCGGGAGCACAAAACATGAAAATGGGACCCGACGCACTCGGCACCGCAAAAAACATGTCCGGGAGCGCAAAAGCATGAAAACGAGACCGGACGCCCTCGGTACCGTCGAAAATGAGTCCGGGAGCGCTAAACTTGAATATAGGACCCGACGCCCTCGGTAGCGCTGAAAACGAGTCCAGGAGCGCAAAACTTGAAAATGGGACCCGACGCCCTCGGTACCACGGGAAACAAGTCCGGGTGCACAAAACATGAAAAGGACCTGACGCCCTCGGTAACGTCGAAAATGAGTTCGGAAGCGCAAAACATGAAAACACGACACAAAACATGAAAATGAGACCTGACGCCCTCGCTACAACCAAAAATGAGTCCGGGAGCGCAAAATAAGAAAACGGGAGCCGACGCTCTTGGTACCACCGAAAATGAGTCCGGGCGCGCAAAACTTGAAAATAGGACCTGAAGCCCTCGATACCCCCGGAAACGAGTCTGGGATCGCAAAACATGAAAACGGGACTCGACGCCCTCAGTACCGCCGAAAATGAGTCGGGAGTGCAATACAAGAAAATGGTACCCGACGCCCCCGATACCGCCGAAAAAGGGTCCGGGAGCGCCAAAAATGAAAACGGGACCCGACACCCTCGGTACCGTGGGAAACGGCTCCGGGAGCACAAAACATAAAAATGGGACCCGGCACCCTCGGTACCGCCGAAAACGAATCCGAGCAAGCAAAAATAGAAAATGGGACCCGACGCCATCCGTTCCGCTGACAATGTGTCTGGGAGCGCAAAACATGGAATTAGGACCCGATGCCATCAGTATTGCCGAAAATGAGTCCGGGCGCGCAAAACATTAAAACGGGAGCTGACGCCATGGGTACCGCCGAAAACAAATCCGTAAGACCAAAACATGAAAAGGTGAGCTGACGCCCTCGATACCGTCAAAAAACAATTGGGGGCGCAAAACATGAAAACATGACCTGACGCCCTCGATAACGTCGAAAATGAGTTCGGGAGCGCAAAACATGAAATTGGGACCTAATGCCCGCGGTACCGCCGAAAACGAGTCCGGGTGCGTAAAACATGAAAATGGGACCCGGCACCCTCGTATCCGTCGAAAACGAGTCAAGATGCCCCAAACATGAAAACGGGACCTCACGCCGTCGGTGCCGTTGAAAATGAGTCCGAGCGCGCCAAACTTGAAAACGTGACACGACACCCTCGGTACAGCCAAAAATGAGTCCGGGAGCGCAAAACTTGATAACAAGACCGACGCCCTCGGTACCGCCGAAAAAGAGTCCTAGCGCAAAAAAAATGAAAACGGGAGCCGACGCCCTCGGTACCATCGAAACCGATTCCAAGAGCGCAAAACATGAAAACGGGAGCCGACGCCCATGGTACCGCCGAAAACGAGTCCGGGAGCGCAAAACATGAAATCTATTAGAAGATTATCCAATTAATACTTCGATATGAGTATTCTACGACACTTAGTTTGCACAAAACATAAGTAAGATGCATTAAAAAACAACAATTTAAACTAGTTGATTGAGTTTCTCAAACTTTTTGCCGCATAACTACATATAATTTCGTGCAAATTAATGTAATTACTCCTAATCATGTCTATTAGAAGATTATCAATTAATACTTCGATATGAGTATTCTACGACACTTAGTCTGCATAAAACATAAGTAAGATGCATTAAAAACTGCTGTTTAAACAAGTTGTTTGACTTTTTTTTTAAATTTTCCCCGTAGATACACATAGTTCCGTGCAAATTAACATAATTACTCCTAATTATGCCTATTATAAGATTGTTCAATTAACACTTCGATATGAATATGCTACGACTCTATTTTCTCCCAAAACATAAGTAAGGTGCATTAGAAACACTATTTGAGTATTTCAAAAATTTTGGCCCAATAACTACACATAATTTAGTGAAAGTTAAAGTAATCACACCTAATTACGCCTATTAAAATATTGTCTAATTAACACTTCAATATGAACATTCTACAACATTAATTTTGCACAAAACATAAGTATGAGGCTTTAAAAACATTTGTTTGAGTTTTTTAATATTTTTGGCCGCATAATTATACATAATTTATTATAAATTAATATAATTACTCCAAATCATGCCTATTATATGATCTTCTAATTAAAACTTCGATATGAATATTCTACGACGCTAATTTTGCACAAAACATAAGTAAGATTCACTAAAAACATTTGTTGAAACAAGTTATTTGAGTTTTTTAAAATTTTTGACTGCATAGATACACAAAATTTCTTATAAGTTAATACAATTACTCCTAGATATGCCTATTGTAAGATTATTTAATTAAAACTTCGATATGAATATTCTACAATGCTAATTTTGCGTAAAATATAAGTAAGATGGATTAAAAACTGCAATTTAAACGAGTTGTTTGAGTTTTTAAAAGTTTTTGTCCGCATAGCTACATATAATTTCATAAAAATTAATACAATTACTCCGATTACGCTTATTATAAAATTATCCAATAAAAACATCGATATGAACATTCTATAACGCAAAAATCGCACAAAACATAAGTAAGACGCGTTAAAAACTGCTGTTTAAACAAGTTGTTTGCCTTTATGAAAATTTTTGGCCGCATAACTACACATAATTTGGTGCAAATTAATATAATTACTCATAATTATGCTAGGTTATAAGATTATGCAGTTAACACATCAAATTAAATATTTTAGAGCACTATATTTTCTCAAAACATAAGTGAGATGCATTAGAAACTGTTATTTAAAAAAGTTAAGTTTTTCAACATTTTTTGCCTCATGACTACATATAATTTCGTAAAAATTAATATAATTACTCCTAATTATGCCCATTAAAATATTAGCCAATTAACACTTCGATATGAACATTCTACGACACTAATTTTACACAGGACATAAGTAGGATGCATTAAAAGCATGTTATTTGCGTTTTTCAAAAAAATTGGCCGCATAAGTACTCATAATTTCGTACAAATTAATATAATTACTCCTAATTATACCTATTATAATATTTTCCAATTAACCCTTCGATATGAATATCTTACGATACTAATTTTTCATAAAACAAAAGTAAGATATATTAGAAACTGCTGTTTAAACAAGTTGTTTAAGATTTTTTATATTTTTTGACTCATAACTATACATAATTTCGTAAAAATTAAAATAATTACTCTTAATTATACCTAATAGAAGATTATTCAATTAACACTTCGATATGAACATTGTACGACACAAATTTTGCAGAAAACATAAATAAGATGCAAAAAAATTGGCGCATAAGTACTCATAATTTCGTACAAATTAATATAATTACTCCTAATTATACCTATTATAATATTTTCCAATTAACCCTTCGATATGAATATCTTACGATTCTAATTTTTCATAAAACAAAAGTAAGATATATTAGAAACTTGTTTAAACAAGTTGTTTAAGATTTTTTATATTTTTTGACTCATAACTATACATAATTTCGTAAAAATTAAAATAATTACTCCTAATTATACCTATTAGAAGATTATTCAATTAACACTTCGATATGAACATTGTACGACACAAATTTTACACAAAACATAAATAAGATGCATTGAAAACTGTTGTTTAAACAAGTTGTTTGAGTTTTTGAAAATTATTGGCCGCATTACCTACATGTAATTTCTTAAAAATTAAAACAATTACTCCTAATTATGCCTATTATAAGATTGTGGAAATAAAACTTAGATATGAATATTCAATGACGCTAATTTTGCACAAAATATTAGTAAGACGCATTCAAAACTGTTTTTTAAACAAGTTGTTTAAGATTTTCAACATTTTTTGCATCAAAACTACACATAATTTCGAGCGAATTAATATAATTACTCCTAACTATGTCTATTATTAGATTGTTAAATTAAAACTTCAATATGAATATCATAGGACACTAATTTTACATAAAACATAAGTATGATACATTAGAAATTGTTGTTTAAACAAGTTGTTTCAGATTTTCAACATTTATTGCTTCATAACGATAAATAATTTCGTGAAAATTAATATAATTACTCGTAATTATGCCTATTAGAAGATTATCCAATTATCACATCGATGTTAACATTATACGACGCGAATTTTGCATAAAAAATAAGTAAGATGCATTAAAAACAGCAGTTTAAACAAGTTGTTTGAGTTTTTTAAATTTTTTGCTGCATACCTACATATAACTTCGCGTAAATTAATATAATTACTACTAATTATGTCTATTATATAATTATCCAATTAACACTCCGATATGAATATCCTATAACAGTAATTTTTCATAAAACATAAATAAGATACATTTAAAACTGCTGATTAAACAAGTTGTTTAAGATTTTTAAAATTTATTGTCTCATAACTACTTATAATTTCGTGAAAATTAATATAATTACTCCTAATCATGTCTATTAGAAGATTATCCAATTAATACTTCGATATGAGTATTCTACGACACTTAGTTTGCACAAAACATAAGTAAGATGCATTAAAAAACAACAATTTAAACTAGTTGATTGAGTTTCTCAAACTTTTTGCCGCATAACTACATATAATTTCGTGCAAATTAATGTAATTACTCCTAATCATGCCTATTAGAAGATTATCAATTAATACTTCGATATGAGTATTCTACGACACTTAGTCTGCATAAAACATAAGTAAGATGCATTAAAAAAAACTGCTGTTTAAACAAGTTGTTTGACTTTTTTTTTAAATTTTCCCCCGTAGATACACATAGTTCCGTGCAAATTAACATAATTACTCCTAATTATGCCTATTATAAGATTGTTCAATTAACACTTCGATATGAATATGCTACGACTCTATTTTCTCCCAAAACATAAGTAAGGTGCATTAGAAACAGCTATTTGAGTATTTCAAAAATTTTGGCCCAATAACTACACATAATTTAGTGAAAGTTAAAGTAATCACACCTAATTACGCCTATTAAAATATTGTCTAATTAACACTTCAATATGAACATTCTACAACACTAATTTTGCACAAAACATAAGTATGAGGCTTTAAAAACATTTGTTTGAGTTTTTTAATATTTTTGGCCGCATAATTATACATAATTTATTATAAATTAATATAATTACTCCAAATCATGCCTATTATATGATCTTCTAATTAAAACTTCGATATGAATATTCTACGACGCTAATTTTGCACAAAACATAAGTAAGATTCACTAAAAACAGCTGTTGAAACAAGTTATTTGAGTTTTTTAAAATTTTTGACTGCATAGATACACAAAATTTCTTATAAGTTAATACAATTACTCCTAGATATGCCTATTGTAAGATTATTTAATTAAAACTTCGATATGAATATTCTACAATGCTAATTTTGCGTAAAATATAAGTAAGATGGATTAAAAACTGCAATTTAAACGAGTTGTTTGAGTTTTTAAAAGTTTTTGTCCGCATAGCTACATATAATTTCATAAAAATTAATACAATTACTCCTGATTACGCTTATTATAAAATTATCCAATAAAAACATCGATATGAACATTCTATAACGCAAAAATCGCACAAAACATAAGTAAGACGCGTTAAAAACTGCTGTTTAAACAAGTTGTTTGCCTTTATGAAAATTTTTGGCCGCATAACTACACATAATTTGGTGCAAATTAATATAATTACTCATAATTATGCTAGGTTATAAGATTATGCAGTTAACACATCAAATTAAATATTTTAGAGCACTATTTTTTCTCAAAACATAAGTGAGATGCATTAGAAACTGTTATTTAAAAAAGTTAAGTTTTTCAACATTTTTTGCCTCATGACTACATATAATTTCGTAAAAATTAATATAATTACTCCTAATTATGCCCATTAAAATATTAGCCAATTAACACTTCGATATGAACATTCTACGACACTAATTTTACACAGGACATAAGTAGGATGCATTAAAAGCAGCTGTTTAAACAAGTTATTTGCGTTTCTCAAAAAAATTGGCCGCATAAGTACTCATAATTTCGTACAAATTAATATAATTACTCCTAATTATACCTATTATAATATTTTCCAATTAACCCTTCGATATGAATATCTTACGATACTAATTTTTCATAAAACAAAAGTAAGATATATTAGAAACTGCTGTTTAAACAAGTTGTTTAAGATTTTTTATATTTTTTGACTCATAACTATACATAATTTCGTAAAAATTAAAATAATTACTCTTAATTATACCTATTAGAAGATTATTCAATTAACACTTCGATATGAACATTGTACGACACAAATTTTGCAGAAAACATAAATAAGATGCAAAAAAAATTGGCCGCATAAGTACTCATAATTTCGTACAAATTAATATAATTACTCCTAATTATACCTATTATAATATTTTCCAATTAACCCTTCGATATGAATATCTTACGATACTAATTTTTCATAAAACAAAAGTAAGATATATTAGAAACTGCTGTTTAAACAAGTTGTTTAAGATTTTTTATATTTTTTGACTCATAACTATACATAATTTCGTAAAAATTAAAATAATTACTCCTAATTATACCTATTAGAAGATTATTCAATTAACACTTCGATATGAACATTGTACGACACAAATTTTACAGAAAACATAAATAAGATGCAAAAAAAATTGGCCGCATAAGTACTCATAATTTCGTACAAATTAATATAATTACTCCTAATTATACCTATTATAATATTTTCCAATTAACCCTTCGATATGAATATCTTATGATACTAATTTTTCATAAAACAAAAGTAAGATATATTAGAAACTGCTGTTTAAACAAGTTGTTTAAGATTTTTTATATTTTTTGACTCATAACTATACATAATTTCGTAAAAATTAAAATAATTACTCCTAATTATACCTATTAGAAGATTATTCAATTAACACTTCGATATGAACATTGTACGACACAAATTTTACACAAAACATAAATAAGATGCATTGAAAACTGTTGTTTAAACAAGTTGTTTGAGTTTTTGAAAATTATTGGCCGCATTACCTACATGTAATTTCTTAAAAATTAAAACAATTACTCCTAATTATGCCTATTATAAGATTGTGGAAATAAAACTTAGATATGAATATTCAATGACGCTAATTTTGCACAAAATATTAGTAAGACGCATTCAAAACTGTTTTTTAAACAAGTTGTTTAAGATTTTCAACATTTTTTGCATCAAAACTACACATAATTTCGAGCGAATTAATATAATTACTCCTAACTATGTCTATTATTAGATTGTTAAATTAAAACTTCAATATGAATATCATAGGACACTAATTTTACATAAAACATAAGTATGATACATTAGAAATTGTTGTTTAAACAAGTTGTTTCAGATTTTCAACATTTATTGCTTCATAACGATAAATAATTTCGTGAAAATTAATATAATTACTCGTAATTATGCCTATTAGAAGATTATCCAATTATCACATCGATGTTAACATTATACGACGCGAATTTTGCATAAAAAATAAGTAAGATGCATTAAAAACAGCAGTTTAAACAAGTTGTTTGAGTTTTTTAAATTTTTTGCTGCATACCTACATATAACTTCGCGTAAATTAATATAATTACTACTAATTATGTCTATTATATAATTATCCAATTAACACTCCGATATGAATATCCTATAACAGTAATTTTTCATAAAACATAAATAAGATACATTTAAAACTGCTGATTAAACAAGTTGTTTAAGATTTTTAAAATTTATTGTCTCATAACTACTTATAATTTCGTGAAAATTAATATAATTACTCCTAATCATGTCTATTAGAAGATTATCCAATTAATACTTCGATATGAGTATTCTACGACACTTAGTTTGCACAAAACATAAGTAAGATGCATTAAAAAACAACAATTTAAACTAGTTGATTGAGTTTCTCAAACTTTTTGCCGCATAACTACATATAATTTCGTGCAAATTAATGTAATTACTCCTAATCATGCCTATTAGAAGATTATCAATTAATACTTCGATATGAGTATTCTACGACACTTAGTCTGCATAAAACATAAGTAAGATGCATTAAAAACTGCTGTTTAAACAAGTTGTTTGACTTTTTTTTTTAAATTTTCCCCCGTAGATACACATAGTTCCGTGCAAATTAACATAATTACTCCTAATTATGCCTATTATAAGATTGTTCAATTAACACTTCGATATGAATATGCTACGACTCTATTTTCTCCCAAAACATAAGTAAGGTGCATTAGAAACAGCTATTTGAGTATTTCAAAAATTTTGGCCCAATAACTACACATAATTTAGTGAAAGTTAAAGTAATCACACCTAATTACGCCTATTAAAATATTGTCTAATTAACACTTCAATATGAACATTCTACAACACTAATTTTGCACAAAACATAAGTATGAGGCTTTAAAAACATTTGTTTGAGTTTTTTAATATTTTTGGCCGCATAATTATACATAATTTATTATAAATTAATATAATTACTCCAAATCATGCCTATTATATGATCTTCTAATTAAAACTTCGATATGAATATTCTACGACGCTAATTTTGCACAAAACATAAGTAAGATTCACTAAAAACAGCTGTTGAAACATGTTATTTGAGTTTTTTAAAATTTTTGACTGCATAGATACACAAAATTTCTTATAAGTTAATACAATTACTCCTAGATATGCCTATTGTAAGATTATTTAATTAAAACTTCGATATGAATATTCTACAATGCTAATTTTGCGTAAAATATAAGTAAGATGGATTAAAAACTGCAATTTAAACGAGTTGTTTGAGTTTTTAAAAGTTTTTGTCCGCATAGCTACATATAATTTCATAAAAATTAATACAATTACTCCTGATTACGCTTATTATAAAATTATCCAATAAAAACATCGATATGAACATTCTATAACGCAAAAATCGCACAAAACATAAGTAAGACGCGTTAAAAACTGCTGTTTAAACAAGTTGTTTGCCTTTATGAAAATTTTTGGCCGCATAACTACACATAATTTGGTGCAAATTAATATAATTACTCATAATTATGCTAGGTTATAAGATTATGCAGTTAACACATCAAATTAAATATTTTAGAGCACTATTTTTTCTCAAAACATAAGTGAGATGCATTAGAAACTGTTATTTAAAAAAGTTAAGTTTTTCAACATTTTTTGCCTCATGACTACATATAATTTCGTAAAAATTAATATAATTACTCCTAATTATGCCCATTAAAATATTAGCCAATTAACACTTCGATATGAACATTCTACGACACTAATTTTACACAGGACATAAGTAGGATGCATTAAAAGCAGCTGTTTAAACAAGTTATTTGCGTTTTCAAAAAAATTGGCCGCATAAGTACTCATAATTTCGTACAAATTAATATAATTACTCCTAATTATACCTATTATAATATTTTCCAATTAACCCTTCGATATGAATATCTTACGATACTAATTTTTCATAAAACAAAAGTAAGATATATTAGAAACTGCTGTTTAAACAAGTTGTTTAAGATTTTTTATATTTTTTGACTCATAACTATACATAATTTCGTAAAAATTAAAATAATTACTCTTAATTATACCTATTAGAAGATTATTCAATTAACACTTCGATATGAACATTGTACGACACAAATTTTGCAGAAAACATAAATAAGATGCAAAAAAATTGGCCGCATAAGTACTCATAATTTCGTACAAATTAATATAATTACTCCTAATTATACCTATTATAATATTTTCCAATTAACCCTTCGATATGAATATCTTACGATACTAATTTTTCATAAAACAAAAGTAAGATATATTAGAAACTGCTGTTTAAACAAGTTGTTTAAGATTTTTTATATTTTTTGACTCATAACTAT
This sequence comes from Schoenoplectus tabernaemontani, assembly GCA_037127355.1. Classification (NCBI taxonomy): domain Eukaryota; kingdom Viridiplantae; phylum Streptophyta; class Magnoliopsida; order Poales; family Cyperaceae; genus Schoenoplectus; species Schoenoplectus tabernaemontani. The sequence goes on along the minus strand of CM073743.1, from coordinate 16,018,445 downwards.
ACATAATTTCGTAAAAATTAAAATAATTACTCCTAATTATACCTATTAGAAGATTATTCAATTAACACTTCGATATGAACATTGTACGACACAAATTTTACACAAAACATAAATAAGATGCATTGAAAACTGTTGTTTAAACAAGTTGTTTGAGTTTTTGAAAATTATTGGCCGCATTACCTACATGTAATTTCTTAAAAATTAAAACAATTACTCCTAATTATGCCTATTATAAGATTGTGGAAATAAAACTTAGATATGAATATTCAATGACGCTAATTTTGCACAAAATATTAGTAAGACGCATTCAAAACTGTTTTTTAAACAAGTTGTTTAAGATTTTCAACATTTTTTGCATCAAAACTACACATAATTTCGAGCGAATTAATATAATTACTCCTAACTATGTCTATTATTAGATTGTTAAATTAAAACTTCAATATGAATATCATAGGACACTAATTTTACATAAAACATAAGTATGATACATTAGAAATTGTTGTTTAAACAAGTTGTTTCAGATTTTCAACATTTATTGCTTCATAACGATAAATAATTTCGTGAAAATTAATATAATTACTCGTAATTATGCCTATTAGAAGATTATCCAATTATCACATCGATGTTAACATTATACGACGCGAATTTTGCATAAAAAATAAGTAAGATGCATTAAAAACAGCAGTTTAAACAAGTTGTTTGAGTTTTTTAAATTTTTTGCTGCATACCTACATATAACTTCGCGTAAATTAATATAATTACTACTAATTATGTCTATTATATAATTATCCAATTAACACTCCGATATGAATATCCTATAACAGTAATTTTTCATAAAACATAAATAAGATACATTTAAAACTGCTGATTAAACAAGTTGTTTAAGATTTTTAAAATTTATTGTCTCATAACTACTTATAATTTCGTGAAAATTAATATAATTACTCCTAATCATGTCTATTAGAAGATTATCCAATTAATACTTCGATATGAGTATTCTACGACACTTAGTTTGCACAAAACATAAGTAAGATGCATTAAAAAACAACAATTTAAACTAGTTGATTGAGTTTCTCAAACTTTTTGCCGCATAACTACATATAATTTCGTGCAAATTAATGTAATTACTCCTAATCATGCCTATTAGAAGATTATCAATTAATACTTCGATATGAGTATTCTACGACACTTAGTCTGCATAAAACATAAGTAAGATGCATTAAAAACTGCTGTTTAAACAAGTTGTTTGACTTTTTTTTTAAATTTTCCCCCGTAGATACACATAGTTCCGTGCAAATTAACATAATTACTCCTAATTATGCCTATTATAAGATTGTTCAATTAACACTTCGATATGAATATGCTACGACTCTATTTTCTCCCAAAACATAAGTAAGGTGCATTAGAAACAGCTATTTGAGTATTTCAAAAATTTTGGCCCAATAACTACACATAATTTAGTGAAAGTTAAAGTAATCACACCTAATTACGCCTATTAAAATATTGTCTAATTAACACTTCAATATGAACATTCTACAACACTAATTTTGCACAAAACATAAGTATGAGGCTTTAAAAACATTTGTTTGAGTTTTTTAATATTTTTGGCCGCATAATTATACATAATTTATTATAAATTAATATAATTACTCCAAATCATGCCTATTATATGATCTTCTAATTAAAACTTCGATATGAATATTCTACGACGCTAATTTTGCACAAAACATAAGTAAGATTCACTAAAAACAGCTGTTGAAACATGTTATTTGAGTTTTTAAAATTTTTGACTGCATAGATACACAAAATTTCTTATAAGTTAATACAATTACTCCTAGATATGCCTATTGTAAGATTATTTAATTAAAACTTCGATATGAATATTCTACAATGCTAATTTTGCGTAAAATATAAGTAAGATGGATTAAAAACTGCAATTTAAACGAGTTGTTTGAGTTTTTAAAAGTTTTTGTCCGCATAGCTACATATAATTTCATAAAAATTAATACAATTACTCCTGATTACGCTTATTATAAAATTATCCAATAAAAACATCGATATGAACATTCTATAACGCAAAAATCGCACAAAACATAAGTAAGACGCGTTAAAAACTGCTGTTTAAACAAGTTGTTTGCCTTTATGAAAATTTTTGGCCGCATAACTACACATAATTTGGTGCAAATTAATATAATTACTCATAATTATGCTAGGTTATAAGATTATGCAGTTAACACATCAAATTAAATATTTTAGAGCACTATTTTTTCTCAAAACATAAGTGAGATGCATTAGAAACTGTTATTTAAAAAAGTTAAGTTTTTCAACATTTTTTGCCTCATGACTACATATAATTTCGTAAAAATTAATATAATTACTCCTAATTATGCCCATTAAAATATTAGCCAATTAACACTTCGATATGAACATTCTACGACACTAATTTTACACAGGACATAAGTAGGATGCATTAAAAGCAGCTGTTTAAACAAGTTATTTGCGTTTCTCAAAAAAATTGGCCGCATAAGTACTCATAATTTCGTACAAATTAATATAATTACTCCTAATTATACCTATTATAATATTTTCCAATTAACCCTTCGATATGAATATCTTACGATACTAATTTTTCATAAAACAAAAGTAAGATATATTAGAAACTGCTGTTTAAACAAGTTGTTTAAGATTTTTTATATTTTTTGACTCATAACTATACATAATTTCGTAAAAATTAAAATAATTACTCTTAATTATACCTATTAGAAGATTATTCAATTAACACTTCGATATGAACATTGTACGACACAAATTTTGCAGAAAACATAAATAAGATGCAAAAAAATTGGCCGCATAAGTACTCATAATTTCGTACAAATTAATATAATTACTCCTAATTATACCTATTATAATATTTTCCAATTAACCCTTCGATATGAATATCTTACGATACTAATTTTTCATAAAACAAAAGTAAGATATATTAGAAACTGCTGTTTAAACAAGTTGTTTAAGATTTTTTATATTTTTTGACTCATAACTATACATAATTTCGTAAAAATTAAAATAATTACTCCTAATTATACCTATTAGAAGATTATTCAATTAACACTTCGATATGAACATTGTACGACACAAATTTTACACAAAACATAAATAAGATGCATTGAAAACTGTTGTTTAAACAAGTTGTTTGAGTTTTTGAAAATTATTGGCCGCATTACCTACATGTAATTTCTTGAAAATTAAAACAATTACTCCTAATTATGCCTATTATAAGATTGTGGAAATAAAACTTAGATATGAATATTCAATGACGCTAATTTTGCACAAAATATTAGTAAGACGCATTCAAAACTGTTTTTTAAACAAGTTGTTTAAGATTTTCAACATTTTTTGCATCAAAACTACACATAATTTCGAGCGAATTAATATAATTACTCCTAACTATGTCTATTATTAGATTGTTAAATTAAAACTTCAATATGAATATCATAGGACACTAATTTTACATAAAACATAAGTATGATACATTAGAAATTGTTGTTTAAACAAGTTGTTTCAGATTTTCAACATTTATTGCTTCATAACGATAAATAATTTCGTGAAAATTAATATAATTACTCGTAATTATGCCTATTAGAAGATTATCCAATTATCACATCGATGTTAACATTATACGACGCGAATTTTGCATAAAAAATAAGTAAGATGCATTAAAAACAGCAGTTTAAACAAGTTGTTTGAGTTTTTTAAATTTTTTGCTGCATACCTACATATATCTTCGCGTAAATTAATATAATTACTACTAATTATGTCTATTATATAATTATCCAATTAACACTCCGATATGAATATCCTATAACAGTAATTTTTCATAAAACATAAATAAGATACATTTAAAACTGCTGTTTAAACAAGTTGTTTAAGATTTTTAAAATTTATTGTCTCATAACTACTTATAATTTCGTGAAAATTAATATAATTACTCCTAATCATGTCTATTAGAATATTATCCAATTAATACTTCGATATGAGTATTCTACGACACTTAGTTTGCACAAAACATAAGTAAGATGCATTAAAAACAACAATTTAAACTAGTTCATTGAGTTTCTCAAACTTTTTGCCGCATAACTACATATAATTTCGTCCAAATTAATATAATTACTCCTAATCATGCCTATTAGAAGATTATCAATTAATACTTCGATATGAGTATTCTACGACACTTAGTTTGCATAAAATATAAGTAAGATGCATTAAAAACTGCTGTTTAAACAAGTTGTTTGACTTTTTTTTTAAATTTTCCCCGTAGATACACATAGTTCCGTGCAAATTAACATAATTACTCCTAATTATGCCTATTATAAGATTGTTCAATTAACACTTCGATATGAATATGCTACGACTCTATTTTCTCCCAAAACATAAGTAAGGTGCATTAGAAACAGCTATTTGAGTATTTCAAAAATTTTGGCCCAATAACTACAAATAATTTAGTGAAAGTTAAAGTAATCACACCTAATTACGCCTATTAAAATATTGTCTAATTAACACTTCAATATGAACATTCTACAACACTAATTTTGCACAAAACATAAGTATGAGGCTTTAAAAACAGTTGTTTGAGTTTTTTAATATTTTTGGCCGCATAATTATACATAATTTATTATAAATTAATATAATTACTCCAAATCATGCCTATTATATGATCTTCTAATTAAAACTTCGATATGAATATTCTACGACGCTAATTTTGCACAAAACATAAGTAAGATTCACTAAAAACAGCTGTTGAAACAAGTTATTTGAGTTTTTAAAATTTTTGACTGCATAGATACACAAAATTTCTTATAAGTTAATACAATTACTCCTAAATATGCCTATTGTAAGATTATTTAATTAAAACTTCGATATGAATATTCTACAATGCTAATTTTGCGTAAAATATAAGTAAGATGCATTAAAAACTGCAATTTAAACGAGTTGTTTGAGTTTTTAAAAGTTTTTGTCCGCATAACTACATATAATTTCATAAAAATTAATACAATTACTCCTGATTACGCTTATTATAAAATTATCCAATAAAAACATCGATATGAACATTCTATAACGCAAAAATCGCACAAAACATAAGTAAGACGCGTTAAAAACTGCTGTTTAAACAAGTTGTTTGCCTTTATGAAAATTTTTGGCCGCATAACTACACATAATTTGGTGCAAATTAATATAATTACTCATAATTATGCTAGGTTATAAGATTATGCAGTTAACACATCAAATTAAATATTTTAGAGCACTATTTTTTCTCAAAACATAAGTGAGATGCATTAGAAACTGTTATTTAAAAAAGTTAAGTTTTTCAACATTTTTTGCCTCATGACTACATATAATTTCGTAAAAATTAATATAATTACTCCTAATTATGCCCATTAAAATATTAGCCAATTAACACTTCGATATGAACATTCTACGACACTAATTTTACACAGGACATAAGTAGGATGCATTAAAAGCAGCTGTTTAAACAAGTTATTTGCGTTTTTCAAAAAAATTGGCCGCATAAGTACTCATAATTTCGTACAAATTAATATAATTACTCCTAATTATGCCTATTATAATATTTTCCAATTAACCCTTCGATATGAATATCTTACGATACTAATTTTTCATAAAACAAAAGTAAGATATATTAGAAACTGCTGTTTAAACAAGTTGTTTAAGATTTTTTATATTTTTTGACTCATAACTATACATAATTTCGTAAAAATTAAAATAATTACTCTTAATTATACCTATTAGAAGATTATTCAATTAACACTTCGATATGAACATTGTACGACACAAATTTTGCAGAAAACATAAATAAGATGCAAAAAAATTGGCCGCATAAGTACTCATAATTTCGTACAAATTAATATAATTACTCCTAATTATACCTATTATAATATTTTCCAATTAACCCTTCGATATGAATATCTTACGATACTAATTTTTCATAAAACAAAAGTAAGATATATTAGAAACTGCTGTTTAAACAAGTTGTTTAAGATTTTTTATATTTTTTGACTCATAACTATACATAATTTCGTAAAAATTAAAATAATTACTCCTAATTATACCTATTAGAAGATTATTCAATTAACACTTCGATATGAACATTGTACGACACAAATTTTACAGAAAAACATAAATAAGATGCAAAAAAAAATTACGCATATAAGTACTCATAATTTCGTACAAATTAATATAATTACTCCTAATTATACCTATTATAATATTTTCCAATTCGATATGAATATTTTTCATAAAACAAAAGTAAGATATATTAGAAACTGCTGTTTAAACAAGTTGTTTCAGATTTTTTATATTTTTTGACTCATAACTATACATAATTTCGTAAAAATTAAAATAATTACTCCTAATTATACCTATTAGAAGATTATTCAATTAACACTTCGATATGAACATTGTACGACACAAATTTTGCACAAAACATAAATAAGATGCATTGAAAACTGTTGTTTAAACAAGTTGTTTGAGTTTTTGAAAATTGTTGGCCGCATTACCTACATGTAATTTCTTGAAAATTAAAACAATTACTCCTAATTATGCCTATTATAAGATTGTGGAAATAAAACTTAGATATGAATATTCAATGACGCTAATTTTGCACAAAATATTAGTAAGACGCATTCAAAACTGTTTTTTAAACAAGTTGTTTAAGATTTTCAACATTTTTTGCATCAAAACTACACATAATTTCGAGCGAATTAATATAATTACTCCTAACTATGTCTATTATTAGATTGTTAAATTAAAACTTCAATATGAATATCATAGGACACTAATTTTACATAAAACATAAGTATGATACATTAGAAATTGTTGTTAATACAAGTTGTTTCAGATTTTCAACATTTATTGCTTCATAACGATAAATAATTTCGTGAAAATTAATATAATTACTCGTAATTATGCCTATTAGAAGATTATCCAATTATCACATCGATGTTAACATTATACGACGCGAATTTTGCATAAAAAATAAGTAAGATGCATTAAAAACAGCAGTTTAAACAAGTTGTTTGAGTTTTTTAAATTTTTTGCTGCATACCTACATATATCTTCGCGCAAATTAATATAATTACTACTAATTATGTCTATTATATAATTATCCAATTAACACTCCGATATGAATATCCTATAACAGTAATTTTTCATAAAACATAAATAAGATACATTTAAAACTGCTGTTTAAACAAGTTGTTTAAGATTTTTAAAATTTATTGTCTCATAACTACTTATAATTTCGTGAAAATTAATATAATTACTCCTAATCATGTCTATTAGAATATTATCCAATTAATACTTCGATATGAGTATTCTACGACACTTAGTTTGCACAAAACATAAGTAAGATGCATTAAAAACAACAATTTAAACTAGTTCATTGAGTTTCTCAAACTTTTTGCCGCATAACTACATATAATTTCGTCCAAATTAATATAATTACTCCTAATCATGCCTATTAGAAGATTATCAATTAATACTTCGATATGAGTATTCTACGACACTTAGTTTGCATAAAATATAAGTAAGATGCATTAAAAACTGCTGTTTAGACAAGTTGTTTGACTTTTTTTTTTAAATTTTCCCCCGTAGATACACATAGTTCCGTGCAAATTAACATAATTACTCCTAATTATGCCTATTATAAGATTGTTCAATTAACACTTCGATATGAATATGCTACGACTCTATTTTCTCCCAAAACATAAGTAAGGCGCATTAGAAACAGCTATTTGAGTATTTCAAAAATTTTGGCCCAATAACTACAAATAATTTAGTGAAAGTTAAAGTAATCACACCTAATTACGCCTATTAAAATATTGTCTAATTAACACTTCAATATGAACATTCTACAACACTAATTTTGCACAAAACATAAGTAGGAGGCTTTAAAAACAGTTGTTTGAGTTTTTTAATATTTTTGGCCGCATAATTATACATAATTTATTATAAATTAATATAATTACTCCAAATCATGCCTATTATATGATCTTCTAATTAAAACTTCGATATGAATATTCTACGACGCTAATTTTGCACAAAACATAAGTAAGATTCACTAAAAACAGCTGTTGAAACAAGTTATTTGAGTTTTTAAAAAAAATTGACTGCATAGCTACACAAAATTTCTTATAAGTTAATACAATTACTCCTAAATATGCCTATTGTAAGATTCTTTATTTAAAACATCGATATGAATATTCTACAATGCTAATTTTGCGTAAAATATAAGTAAGATGCATTAAAAACTGCAATTTAAACCAGTTGTTTGAGTTTTTAAAAGTTTTTGTCCGCATAACTACATATAATTTCGTAAAAATTAATACAATTACTCCTGATTACGCTTATTATAAAATTATCCAATAAAAACATCGATATGAACATTCTATAACGCTAAAATCGCACAAAACATAAGTAAGACGCGTTAAAAACTGCTGTTTAAACAAGTTGTTTGCCTTTATGAAATTTTTGGCCGCATAACTACACATAATTTGGTGCAAATTAATATAATTACTCATAATTATGCTAGGTTATAAGATTATGCAGTTAACACATCAAATTAAATATTTTAGAGCACTATTTTTTCTCAAAACATAAGTGAGATGCATTAGAAACTGTTATTTAAAAAAGTTAAGTTTTTCAACATTTTTTGCCTCATGACTACATATAATTTCGTAAAAATTAATATAATTACTCCTAATTATGCCCATTAAAATATTAGCCAATTAACACTTCGATATGAACATTCTACGACACTAATTTTACACAGGACATAAGTAGGATGCATTAAAAGCAGCTGTTTAAACAAGTTATTTGCGTTTTCAAAAAAATTGGCCGCATAAGCATAAGTACTCATAATTTCGTACAAATTAATATAATTACTCCTAATTATGCCTATTATAATATTTTCCAATTAACCCCTTCGATATGAATATCTTACGATACTAATTTTTCATAAAACAAAAGTAAGATATATTAGAAACTGCTGTTTAAACAAGTTGTTTCAGATTTTTTATATTTTTTGACTCATAACTATACATAATTTCGTAAAAATTAAAATAATTACTCCTAATTATACCTATTAGAAGATTATTCAATTAACACTTCGATATGAACATTGTACGACACAAATTTTGCACAAAACATAAATAAGATGCATTGAAAACTGTTGTTTAAACAAGTTGTTTGAGTTTTTGAAAATTGTTGGCCGCATTACCTACATGTAATTTCTTGAAAATTAAAACAATTACTCCTAATTATGCCTATTATAAGATTGTGGAAATAAAACTTAGATATGAATATTCAATGACGCTAATTTTGCACAAAATATTAGTAAGACGCATTCAAAACTGTTTTTTAAACAAGTTGTTTAAGATTTTCAACATTTTTTGCATCAAAACTACACATAATTTCGAGCGAATTAATATAATTACTCCTAACTATGTCTATTATTAGATTGTTAAATTAAAACTTCAATATGAATATCATAGGACACTAATTTTACATAAAACATAAGTATGATACATTAGAAATTGTTGTTAATACAAGTTGTTTCAGATTTTCAACATTTATTGCTTCATAACGATAAATAATTTCGTGAAAATTAATATAATTACTCGTAATTATGCCTATTAGAAGATTATCCAATTATCACATCGATGTTAACATTATACGACGCGAATTTTGCATAAAAAATAAGTAAGATGCATTAAAAACAGCAGTTTAAACAAGTTGTTTGAGTTTTTTAAATTTTTTGCTGCATACCTACATATATCTTCGCGCAAATTAATATAATTACTACTAATTATGTCTATTATATAATTATCCAATTAACACTCCGATATGAATATCCTATAACAGTAATTTTTCATAAAACATAAATAAGATACATTTAAAACTGCTGTTTAAACAAGTTGTTTAAGATTTTTAAAATTTATTGTCTCATAACTACTTATAATTTCGTGAAAATTAATATAATTACTCCTAATCATGTCTATTAGAATATTATCCAATTAATACTTCGATATGAGTATTCTACGACACTTAGTTTGCACAAAACATAAGTAAGATGCATTAAAAACAACAATTTAAACTAGTTCATTGAGTTTCTCAAACTTTTTGCCGCATAACTACATATAATTTCGTCCAAATTAATATAATTACTCCTAATCATGCCTATTAGAAGATTATCAATTAATACTTCGATATGAGTATTCTACGACACTTAGTTTGCATAAAATATAAGTAAGATGCATTAAAAACTGCTGTTTAGACAAGTTGTTTGACTTTTTTTTTAAATTTTCCCCGTAGATACACATAGTTCCGTGCAAATTAACATAATTACTCCTAATTATGCCTATTATAAGATTGTTCAATTAACACTTCGATATGAATATGCTACGACTCTATTTTCTCCCAAAACATAAGTAAGGCGCATTAGAAACAGCTATTTGAGTATTTCAAAAATTTTGGCCCAATAACTACAAATAATTTAGTGAAAGTTAAAGTAATCACACCTAATTACGCCTATTAAAATATTGTCTAATTAACACTTCAATATGAACATTCTACAACACTAATTTTGCACAAAACATAAGTATGAGGCTTTAAAAACAGTTGTTTGAGTTTTTTAATATTTTTGGCCGCATAATTATACATAATTTATTATAAATTAATATAATTACTCCAAATCATGCCTATTATATGATCTTCTAATTAAAACTTCGATATGAATATTCTACGACGCTAATTTTGCACAAAACATAAGTAAGATTCACTAAAAACAGCTGTTGAAACAAGTTATTTGAGTTTTTAAAAAAATTGACTGCATAGCTACACAAAATTTCTTATAAGTTAATACAATTACTCCTAAATATGCCTATTGTAAGATTCTTTATTTAAAACATCGATATGAATATTCTACAATGCTAATTTTGCGTAAAATATAAGTAAGATGCATTAAAAACTGCAATTTAAACCAGTTGTTTGAGTTTTTAAAAGTTTTTGTCCGCATAACTACATATAATTTCGTAAAAATTAATACAATTACTCCTGATTACGCTTATTATAAAATTATCCAATAAAAACATCGATATGAACATTCTATAACGCTAAAATCGCACAAAACATAAGTAAGACGCGTTAAAAACTGCTGTTTAAACAAGTTGTTTGCCTTTATGAAAATTTTTGGCCGCATAACTACACATAATTTGGTGCAAATTAATATAATTACTCATAATTATGCTAGGTTATAAGATTATGCAGTTAACACATCAAATTAAATATTTTAGAGCACTATTTTTTCTCAAAACATAAGTGAGATGCATTAGAAACTGTTATTTAAAAAAGTTAAGTTTTTCAACATTTTTTGCCTCATGACTACATATAATTTCGTAAAAATTAATATAATTACTCCTAATTATGCCCATTAAAATATTAGCCAATTAACACTTCGATATGAACATTCTACGACACTAATTTTACACAGGACATAAGTAGGATGCATTAAAAGCAACTGTTTAAACATGTTATTTGCGTTTTTCAAAAAAAAATGGCCGCATAAGTACTCATAATTTCGTACAAATTAATATAATTACTCCTAATTATGCCTATTATAATATTTTCCAATTAACCCTTCGATATGAATATCTTACGATACTAATTTTTCATAAAACAAAAGTAAGATATATTAGAAACTGCTGTTTAAACAAGTTGTTTCAGATTTTTTATATTTTTTGACTCATAACTATACATAATTTCGTAAAAATTAAAATAATTACTCCTAATTATACCTATTAGAAGATTATTCAATTAACACTTCGATATGAACATTGTACGACACAAATTTTGCACAAAACATAAATAAGATGCATTGAAAACTGTTGTTTAAACAAGTTGTTTGAGTTTTTGAAAATTGTTGGCCGCATTACCTACATGTAATTTCTTGAAAATTAAAACAATTACTCCTAATTATGCCTATTATAAGATTGTGGAAATAAAACTTAGATATGAATATTCAATGACGCTAATTTTGCACAAAATATTAGTAAGACGCATAAAACTGTTTTTTAAACAAGTTGTTTAAGATTTTCAACATTTTTTGCATCAAAACTACACATAATTTCGAGCGAATTAATATAATTACTCCTAACTATGTCTATTATTAGATTGTTAAATTAAAACTTCAATATGAATATCATAGGACACTAATTTTACATAAAACATAAGTATGATACATTAGAAATTGTTGTTAATACAAGTTGTTTCAGATTTTCAACATTTATTGCTTCATAACGATAAATAATTTCGTGAAAATTAATATAATTACTCGTAATTATGCCTATTAGAAGATTATCCAATTATCACATCGATGTTAACATTATACGACGCGAATTTTGCATAAAAAATAAGTAAGATGCATTAAAAACAGCAGTTTAAACAAGTTGTTTGAGTTTTTTAAATTTTTTGCTGCATACCTACATATATCTTCGCAAATTAATATAATTACTACTAATTATGTCTATTATATAATTATCCAATTAACACTCCGATATGAATATCCTATAACAGTAATTTTTCATAAAACATAAATAAGATACATTTAAAACTGCTGTTTAAACAAGTTGTTTAAGATTTTTAAAATTTATTGTCTCATAACTACTTATAATTTCGTGAAAATTAATATAATTACTCCTAATCATGTCTATTAGAATATTATCCAATTAATACTTCGATATGAGTATTCTACGACACTTAGTTTGCACAAAACATAAGTAAGATGCATTAAAAACAACAATTTAAACTAGTTCATTGAGTTTCTCAAACTTTTTGCCGCATAACTACATATAATTTCGTCCAAATTAATATAATTACTCCTAATCATGCCTATTAGAAGATTATCAATTAATACTTCGATATGAGTATTCTACGACACTTAGTTTGCATAAAATATAAGTAAGATGCATTAAAAACTGCTGTTTAGACAAGTTGTTTGACTTTTTTTTTAAATTTTCCCCCGTAGATACACATAGTTCCGTGCAAATTAACATAATTACTCCTAATTATGCCTATTATAAGATTGTTCAATTAACACTTCGATATGAATATGCTACGACTCTATTTTCTCCCAAAACATAAGTAAGGTGCATTAGAAACAGCTATTTGAGTATTTCAAAAATTTTGGCCCAATAACTACAAATAATTTAGTGAAAGTTAAAGTAATCACACCTAATTACGCCTATTAAAATATTGTCTAATTAACACTTCAATATGAACATTCTACAACACTAATTTTGCACAAAACATAAGTAGGAGGCTTTAAAAACAGTTGTTTGAGTTTTTTAATATTTTTGGCCGCATAATTATACATAATTTATTATAAATTAATATAATTACTCCAAATCATGCCTATTATATGATCTTCTAATTAAAACTTCGATATGAATATTCTACGACGCTAATTTTGCACAAAACATAAGTAAGATTCACTAAAAACAGCTGTTGAAACAAGTTATTTGAGTTTTAAAAAAAATTGACTGCATAGCTACACAAAATTTCTTATAAGTTAATACAATTACTCCTAAATATGCCTATTGTAAGATTCTTTATTTAAAACATCGATATGAATATTCTACAATGCTAATTTTGCGTAAAATATAAGTAAGATGCATTAAAAACTGCAATTTAAACCAGTTGTTTGAGTTTTTAAAAGTTTTTGTCCGCATAACTACATATAATTTCGTAAAAATTAATACAATTACTCCTGATTACGCTTATTATAAAATTATCCAATAAAAACATCGATATGAACATTCTATAACGCTAAAATCGCACAAAACATAAGTAAGACGCGTTAAAAACTGCTGTTTAAACAAGTTGTTTGCCTTTATGAAATTTTTTGGCCGCATAACTACACATAATTTGGTGCAAATTAATATAATTACTCATAATTATGCTAGGTTATAAGATTATGCAGTTAACACATCAAATTAAATATTTTAGAGCACTATTTTTTCTCAAAACATAAGTGAGATGCATTAGAAACTGTTATTTAAAAAAGTTAAGTTTTTCAACATTTTTTGCCTCATGACTACATATAATTTCGTAAAAATTAATATAATTACTCCTAATTATGCCCATTAAAATATTAGCCAATTAACACTTCGATATGAACATTCTACGACACTAATTTTACACAGGACATAAGTAGGATGCATTAAAAGCAGCTGTTTAAACAAGTTATTTGCGTTTTTCAAAAAAATTGGCCGCATAAGTACTCATAATTTCGTACAAATTAATATAATTACTCCTAATTATGCCTATTATAATATTTTCCAATTAACCCTTCGATATGAATATCTTACGATACTAATTTTTCATAAAACAAAAGTAAGATATATTAGAAACTGCTGTTTAAACAAGTTGTTTCAGATTTTTTATATTTTTTGACTCATAACTATACATAATTTCGTAAAAATTAAAATAATTACTCCTAATTATACCTATTAGAAGATTATTCAATTAACACTTCGATATGAACATTGTACGACACAAATTTTGCACAAAACATAAATAAGATGCATTGAAAACTGTTGTTTAAACAAGTTGTTTGAGTTTTTGAAAATTGTTGGCCGCATTACCTACATGTAATTTCTTGAAAATTAAAACAATTACTCCTAATTATGCCTATTATAAGATTGTGGAAATAAAACTTAGATATGAATATTCAATGACGCTAATTTTGCACAAAATATTAGTAAGACGCATTCAAAACTGTTTTTTAAACAAGTTGTTTAAGATTTTCAACATTTTTTGCATCAAAACTACACATAATTTCGAGCGAATTAATATAATTACTCCTAACTATGTCTATTATTAGATTGTCAAATTAAAACTTCAATATGAATATCATAGGACACTAATTTTACATAAAACATAAGTATGATACATTAGAAATTGTTGTTTAAACAAGTTGTTTCAGATTTTCAACATTTATTGCCTCATAACGATAAATAATTTCGTGAAAATTAATATAATTACTCGTAATTATGCCTATTAGAAGATTATCCAATTATCACATCGATGTTAACATTATACGACGCGAATTTTGCATAAAAAATAAGTAAGATGCATTAAAAACAGCAGTTTAAACAAGTTGTTTGAGTTTTTTTATTTTTTTGCTGCATACCTACATATAACTTCGCGTAAATTAATATAATTACTACTAATTATGTCTATTATATAATTATCCAATTAACACTCCGATATGAATATCCCATAACAGTAATTTTTCATAAAACATAAATAAGATACATTTAAAACTGCTGTTTAAACAAGTTGTTTAAGATTTTTAAAATTTATTGTCTCATAACTACTTATAATTTCGTGAAAATTAATATAATTACTCCTAATCATGTCTATTAGAAGATTATCCAATTAATACCTATACATAAGTAAGATGCACAAAACATAAGTAAGATGCATTAAAAACTGCTGATATGAGTCATTTAAACAAGTTGTTTGAGACAAGTTGTTTTTTTTTTAAATTTGCCCCCGTAGATACACATAGTTCCGTGCAAATTAACATAATTACTCCTAATTATGCCTATTATAAGATTGTTCAATTAACACTTCGATATGAATATGCTACGACTCTATTTTCTCCCAAAACATAAGTAAGGTGCATTAGAAACAGCTATTTGAGTATTTCAAAAATTTTGGCCCAATAACTACACATAATTTAGTGAAAGTTAAAGTAATCACACCTAATTACGCCTATTAAAATATTGTCTAATTAACACTTCAATATGAACATTCTACAACACTAATTTTGCACAAAACATAAGTAGGAGGCTTTAAAAATAGTTGTTTGAGTTTTTTAATATTTTTGGCCGCATAATTATACATAATTTATTATAAATTAATATAATTACTCCTAATCATGCCTATTATATGATCTTCTAATTAAAACTTCGATATGAATATTCTACGACGCTAATTTTGCACAAAACATAAGTAAGATTCACTAAAAATAGCTGTTGAAACAAGTTATTTGAGTTTTTTAAAATTTTTGACTGCATAGATACACAAAATTTCTTATAAGTTAATACAATTACTCCTAAATATGCCTATTGTAAGATTATTTAATTAAAACTTCGATATGAATATTCTACAATGCTAATTTTGCGTAAAATATAAGTAAGATGCATTAAAAACTGCAATTTAAACGAGTTGTTTGAGTTTTTAAAAGTTTTTGTCCGCATAACTACATATAATTTCGTAAAAATTAATACAATTACTCCTGATTACGCTTATTATAAAATTATCCAATAAAAACATCGATATGAACATTCTATAACGCTAAAATCGCACAAAACATAAGTAAGACGCGTTAAAAACTGCTGTTTAAACAAGTTGTTTGCCTTTATGAAAATTTTTGGCCGCATAACTACACATAATTTGGTGCAAATTAATATAATTACTCATAATTATGCTAGGTTATAAGATTATGCAGTTAACACATCAAATTAAATATTTTAGAGCACTATTTTTTCTCAAAACATAAGTGAGATGCATTAGAAACTGTTATTTAAAAAAGTTAAGTTTTTCAACATTTTTTGCCTCATGACTACATATAATTTCGTAAAAATTAATATAATTACTCCTAATTATGCCCATTAAAATATTAGCCAATTAACACTTCGATATGAACATTCTACGACACTAATTTTACACAGGACATAAGTAGGATGCATTAAAAGCAGCTGTTTAAACATGTTATTTGCGTTTTTCAAAAAAATTGGCCGCATACTCTTCTTTCTCCTTAGGCTATGTAATACCAGCTGAGTTCTCAAGTTTCCAATTCACCGAGATCAATCAGCTAGTAAATCAGGTGAGAGGAGGAGATGGAGAAAGATTATGGATTTCAGTTGGAGAGAGAGATCATGAATCGGGGGGGGGCGATCAATTGCTTCTCTCATGCTTATATAGACTCAATTATACTTCAATTGTGTTTCTTTATGCACAAATTGTGTTTCCTTGATCCCACGGATCGATGATATGGCTGCATCTCGACCTTTGATCCAATTGTTGAACGGTGTAGATTGATATCAATTGTGTTTCTTTGCAATTAAATTGATCACCCGAATTGCCAACGTGGCATTGCGATCACAACTCAGCTCTTCCTTGCTCCCACTCCTTCAAACACCAAGTGAATTAATGCAATTTCATTACCTTCGGTTCTGTACACCCACTCTATCATGAAAACATGCATAAAGGGAGTCAATTTGTGCCAGCAACGGTCTCAACCGCATCGTGGGACCCACATATTACTTTCTAAACCGCCAATTTATCTCATCTCCCTCTTGGTCGGCCAATTTCATTTCTAACCCAATCTTCTTCTCCTTTGATGCGAGTGATACACAGTGCACTATTTTCAAAAATAATCATTTCAATGAACTCTCCTTAGTTAGAGCTTTCCAACAGTATAAAATTTGTAAATTTTCGTCGCCATTTGAGTTATATCCCATTTTCGATTTGCTTCTGTTAGGAAAATCGAGTAGACAGAAGAGAGGAGCTCGCATGGGGGAGGAGATCAGCTTTCTCCCTCTGTGGGCCCCCCTTGGCAGCGAAAGGAGTGAAGGAGAAGGATGGTGTAAGTCGGATAGACTCGGTTCACTCAACTTGACCCCACATGTCATGTATAATGAGACACAGTAAAGGTGCGCCGGGTTCATATAAACATTTACTCCTTCAAAAATCATCTCCAGCGCCAAACTCGGTTCTATTGTGCTTAGTGTCTCCCATTTGCACACAGAACGCTCTCAGTCCCTATATTGTACCCAGAGATATCTTTGATCAAATCTCAGCCTTCTGATTAGTCTCATTTTCTTCCCTGAATTTATTCTAATAGATCCCTTCACTCAAAAATTATGAAATTTTCACCAAAATTCTCTAAATTCATGATGATCATCTCTGTACTTTTAAATCCCCATTTTACCCCTGCTTGCTTGTCCTAAAATTTCCTTGATCAATAAAACCTATTTTCTTCTCAATTAATCCCAATTTCTCACAGCTGTAGCTCAGTGTCTCTGCTAAATAAATCCTCTTTGCAAAAACTCCCCCCAATTAAACACCAATACTGATGTTCATTAGGGTTTGATCTGATCAAAAGCTGATTACTTGTCAACAATTGATGCAAATCTATACTTGATCAGATGGTTGCTCCCAGCTTTGGCACCTGATCATTCTTGTGAAATTGACTTTCAATCCATTCTCATGAAGGTGATTTGGTCAAAAGCTGATTACTTGTCAACAATTGGCACAAAATCATGACATGATTAGGTGGTTGCTCACAGCTTTGGCACCTGATCAGCCTTGAAAGCAAAATCACATTGAGATTTCTTGTGATTGGTTGTATCAAAATACTGGATTGGCATTGACACCATTCCTTGTTGTATAGGGATTGTATTGGTTCAGCTCATAGGGTTTGATCTTGGATTTTCTCTTGTATTTCTTCCTTCGACCTTTCAGGGGTAAACAATAACGTTTCAGATCAGTTGATCCAACGGCTATTCTTTCTAAACCGTTATAACGATTCGTAAACCGTTATAACGGTTCAGGCCGAAAAATAGTTTCTTCAGAAAATCTATTTTAAAAGGATCACCTCTCTCACTGAAACTAGCTGATGAGTTGAAACTGATCTAGCATAATCATTACTCCAAAGAGCTTACTAGCCATATACAAAGTGAGAGAGATAATCCAAGAGATAGAAACACTCAATTAGCCAAATTCTTGTTTAAGCTCAACCTAGCTTCTCTCTATTCTCCCAACTTGATCCTTCGTGATCTTCTTGAAAACATTCTTTTGAGCTGTAGTGCTCACCTTTTCTTGAGTGTGTTGTCACTCACATTTTGAGTGTGTTGTCACTCACATTTTTTTGAGTGTGTTGTCACTCACCCTTTTTGAGTGTGTTGTCACTCTTGTTACCGATAGGCTTGGCAGCCCATTTTTGTAAGGGACCAAGTTCTACAAGTGTAAAAACCCTTTTTAAATATATCGGCTCAACCTCAATTGTTAGAGGTTGAGGGTCCCGGAGACGTAGGCATTGTTAAAGCCGAACTCCGTTACATTTTGTGTTATTGCTTTATCTTTACTTTCTATTCCCACATTTCTTTGATTGCTATATTCTTGTGAGAATTGAATTGATTTAAATCGTATTCCGCTGCCATTACACTTGAACATTAAGCCCCAAACCGGTTTATACATTTCTACCTTAGGTTCTTTACATTCTTGCACAATCTTGACCTTTCAATACCTACATCCTAGGGCTTCAAAGGGCTATCAAAGTGGTATCAGAGCAGGAGTTTAGTTTTAATTGATTTATTTGTGGTATTTTTGGTCCAAGATGACTTCTTTAATGCATGTAAAAGAACCCCAAACTACCTCAACATTTTAGGCCTTTGGGATGTTGTCCAACATGATTATGTACCGCATTATGATCCTAGCAACCTCACAATGACACAAAAGGCCAAAGAACTGAAATCTCAAAATGATTATGCCATCAATGTTATCTTAAATTCGGTTAGTGAAAAGATTGCTATACTATTTGGTACTACCGAAATTGCTAGTGAAATGTGGGAGACTCTATTGAATAGATTTGAGGGCAACACTCAAATGAAAAGAACAAAACTAATGGGTCTAGAGTCCGAATTTGAAAATTTTTGTATACAAGAAGGAGAATCAATTGAGAATATGTATTCAAGATTAATGCATATTCTTAATGAATTTGATAAAGTTGGAGAATCCTTGTCTAATTCTAAGATCGTAGACAAGATATTTAGGGCAATGATGAGAAGACCAAGATGGCCCAGACTCATTTTCGGCGGAACTGAGGGCCTCGACTCTCGTTTAAATATTATGCGTTCCCGGACTCATTTTCGGTTGTACCGAAGGCATCGGGTCCCGTTTTCATGTTTTGCGATATGGGGACCATTTTTGGCGATACGGAGGGCGTCGAGTCTCGATTTCATGCTTTGCGCTACCGGACTCGTTTTTGGCGGTATTGAGGGTGTCGGGTCCCATTTTCATCTTTTGCGCGCTCGGACTCGTTTTCGGCGATACCGAGGGCGTCGGGTGACGTTTTCATGTTTTGCGCTCTTGGTCTCATTTTCGGGCCTTTCGGCCTTACCGAGGGCGTCGGGTCCCGTTTTCGTGTTTTGTGCTCCCGAACTAATCTTCGGCGGTTCCGAGGTCGACGTGTACTATTTTCGTTTTTTGCGCACCTGGACATGTCTTCGGCGGTCCCGAGGGCGACGGGTCTCATTTTCATATTTTGCACTCCCGGACTCGTTTTTGGCGGTACGGAGGGCATCAGATCCCGTTTTCATGTTTTGCGCTTCCGGACTCATTTTCGGCCGTTCCGAGGGCGTCGGGTCCCACTTTCATGTTTTGCGCGCCCGGACTCATTTTCGGCGATACCGAGGTCGTCCTATCCCGTTTTCATGTTTTCTGCTCCAGGACACGTTTTCGGCGGTACCGAGGGCGTCGGGTGCCGTTTTCATGTTTTGCACGCCCAGACTCGTTTTCGGCGGATCCGAGGGCGTCCGCTCTCGTTTTCATGTTTTGTGTTCCTGGACTAGTTTTTTGTGGTATGGAGGGTGCTGGGTCCCGTTTTCATGTTTTGCGCTCGAACTCATTTTCGACGGTACGTCCCGTTTTCATTTTTTGCGCTCCTGGACTCTTTTTCGGCGGGGCCGAGTGCGCCTAGTCCCGTTTTCATGTTTTGCGCGCCCGGACTCTTTTCGCCGGTTTCGAGGTCGTCCGATCCTGTTTTCATATTTTCAGCTCTCGGACATGTTTTTGGCGGTGTAGAGGGCATCGGGTCCCGTTTTAATGTTTTGCGCTCCCGGACACGTTTTCAGCGATACCGAGGGAGTCGGGTCCCGTTTTCATGTTTTGCATGCCCGGACTAATTTTCGACGGAACCGAGGGCCTCGGCTCCCATTTTAATATTTTGCGTTCCCGAACTCGTTTTTGGCGGTACAGAGGGTGTCGAGTCCCATTTTAATGTTTTGCGCGCCGGACACATTTTCGGAGGTACCAGAGGGCATCGGGTCTCGTTTTCATGTTTTTCGATCCCGGGGACGTTTTCGACGATATGGAGGGCGTTGGGTCTCGATTTCATGTTTTGCGCTCCCGAACTTGTTTTTCGCAGTACCGAGGGCGTTGTGTCCCGTTTTCTTGTTTTTCGCGCCCAGACTCATTTTCGGCGGTAGCGAGGGCGTCGGGTGATGTTTTCACGTTGTGCGCTCCCTGACTCGTTTTCGGCGGTACCGAGGGCGTTAGGTTCCATTTTCGTGTTTTGCGCTCCCGAACTCGTCTTCGGCGGTTCCGAGGTCAACGTGTACTGTTTTCTTTCTTTGCGCACCCGGACACGTCTTCGGTGGTCCCGAGGGCGACGGGTCCCGTTTTCATGTTTTGCCCTCCCGGACTCATTTTAGGCGGTAGCGAGGGCGTCGGATCCCGTTTTCATGTTTTGCGCGCCCAGACTCGTTTTGGTCAGGACTAACGGCTTCGGGTCTCGTTTTCATGTTTTGCGCTCCCAGACTCATTTTCGGCTGTTCCGAGGGCGTCGGGTCTGTTTTTCATGTTTTGCGCGCCCGAACTCATTTTCGACAGTACCGAGGGCGTCGGTCCCGTTTTCATGTTTTGCGCATTCAGACATGTTTTTAGCGGTGCCCAGTGCGTCGGGTCCCGTTATCATGTTTTCTGCGTCCGGACTCTTTTTCGGCCGTCTCGAGGGCGTCGTGTCCCGTTTTCATGTTTTGCGCACCCGGACTCGTTTTCGGCGGTACCGAGGTCGTCCGATCCCGTATTATTGTTTTCCGCTCCCGGACTTGTTTTTAGCGGTGCGGAGGGCATCGGGTCCTGTTTTCATGTTTTGCGCTCTCGGACACGTTTTCAGTGGTACTGATGGCATCGGGTCCCGTTTTCATCTTTTGCACGCGGACTCATTTTCGGCTGAATCGAGGGCGTCTGCTCCCATTTTAATGTTTTGTTTTCCCGGACTCGTTTTCGACGGTCCGGAGGGTGCCGGTCCGTTTTTTTTTATTTTGCTCGCCCGGACTCATTTTCGGCGGTACCGAGGGCATCAGGTCCAGTTTTCATGTTTTACGATCCCGGGTACGTTTTCGGCGATACGGAGGCGTCGGGTCTCGATTTCATGTTTTGCGCTCCCTACTCATTTTTGGCAGGACGGAGGACGTCGGGTCCCATTTTCATATTTTTCGTGCCCGAACATATTTTCGGCGATACCGAGGGCGTCAGGTGACATTTTCGTGTTTTGCGCTCCTGAACTCATCTTCGGCGGTCCCGAGGGCGACGAGTCCCGTATTCATGTTTTGCACTCCCGGACTCATTTTAGGCGGTACCGAGGGCGTCAGGTCACGTTTTCATGTTTTGCGCGCCGGGACTCGTTTTCGGCGGTACTGAGGGCGTCGGGTCCCGTTTTCATGTTTTGCGCTCCCTGACTCATTTTCGACGGTTCCGAGGGCGTCGGGTCCCGTTTTCATGTTTTGCGCGCTCGGACTCATTTTCGGCGGTAGCGAGGGCGTCCGGTCTCGTTTTCATGTTTTGCGCTCCCGGACATGTTTTTAGCGGTGTCGAGTGTGTCGGGTCCCGTTTTCATGTTTTGTGCGTCCGGACTCCTTTTCGGCCGTCCTGAGGGCTACAGGTCCCGCTTTCATGTTTTGCGCGCCCGGACTCGTTGTCGGCGGTGCCGAGTGCGTCGGGTCTCGTTTTCATGTTTTGCGCGCCTGGACTCGTTTTCGGCGGTTTAGAGGGCGTCCAATCCTGTTTTCATTTTTTCCGCTCCCAGACATGTTTTTGGCGGTATAGAGGGCATCGGGTCCTGTATTTATGTTTTGCGCTCCGGACATGTTTTCAGCTAGAGCCGGGCAAATAACTCGTAACTCCTAACTCGCTCGTAACTCGCTCGGATTATAGCTCGTCATAACTCGAGTTAAATCTGACTCGAGTTAAACTGGCTCGAGTTGACTAACTCGGATAGTTTTTTATACGAGTACGAGTCAAGGGAAACTCGCTCGGTGACTCGTCAACTCGCTCGGTGACTCGTTAACTCGGATAGGTTATTTAGTTATTGGTGCAATTTGGAAACTTGTAATGTTAATCTGTTACAAATTTATAATGTTACTATGTTAGCATTAGACACTAGCATTACACAAACACTTGATATTTATTAAATTCGAGTCAAAATCGCGAGTTGTGAGCTGACTCGAGTTAGCACCGAGTGAGCTCGAGTTCGATATTTAGCTCGGATGATGTTAGCTATTCGAGTCAGTCCAACTCGAGTTACTTATGATCTGAGTTCGAGTTGCTATGAACTCGCTCGAATAACAACCCTATTTTCAGCGGTACCGATGGCGTCGAGTCCTGTTTTCATGTTTTGCACGCCCGGACTCATTTTCGACGGAACCGAGGGCCTCGGCTCCCATTTAAATATTTTGCGTTACCGAACTCGTTTTCGGCGGTACGGAGGGTGCCGAGTCCCGTTTTCATGTTTTGCGCGCCGGACACGATTTTGTAGGTACCGAGGGCATCAGGTCTCGTTTTCATGTTTTGCGATCATGGGCACGTTGTCGGCGATATGAAGGGCGTCGGGTCTCGATTTCATGTTTTACGCTCCCGAACTCGTTTTTGGCGGTACTGAGGGCGTCGAGTCCCATTTTCATGTTTTGCGCGCACTGACTCGTTTTAGGCGGTACCGAGGGTGTCGGGTCCCGTTTTCATGTTTTGCGCGCCGGACTCGTTTTGGACGGTACTAAGGGCGTCGGGTCCCGTTTTCATGTTTTGCGCTCCTGGACTCATTTCGGCCGTTCCGAGGGCGTCAGGTCCGTTTTTCATGTTTTGCGTGCCCGGACTCTTTTTAGCGGTACTGAGGGCGTCCGGTTCCGTTTTCATGTTTTACACATTCAAACATGTTTTTAGCGGTGCCGAGTGCGTCGGATCCCGTTTTCATGTTTTGTGCGTCCGGACTCATTTTCAGCCGTCTCGAGGGCGACAGGGCTTGTTTTCTTGTTTTGCGCACGCGAACTCATTTTCGACGGTACCGAGGTCGTCCGATTTCGTTTTCTTATTTTCCGCTCCGGGACTTATTTTTGGCGGTGCAGAGGGATTCGGGTCTCGTTTTCATGTTTTGATCTCTCGGACAAGTTTTCAGTGGTACTGTGGGGGTCTGCTCCCATTTTAATGTTTAGCTTTTCGGACTCGTTTTCAACGGTACGGAGGGTGCCGGGTCCCGTTTTCATGTTTTGCGCGCCCAGACTCGTTTTCAGCGGTACCGAGGGCATCGAGTCCCGTTTTAATGTTTTGCGATCCCAAGCACATTTTCGACGATACAGAGGGCGTCGGGTCTCGATTTCATGTTTTGCGCTCCCGGGCTCGTTTTTCGGCGATACCAAGGGTGTAGGGTCCCGTTTTCATGTTTTGCACGCTCGGACTCGTTTTCGGCGGTAGCGAGGGCATCAGGTCACGTTTTCACGTGTTATGCTCCCGGACTCGTTTTCGACTGTACCGAGGGCGCCGTGTGCCGTTTTCGTGTTTTTCTCTCCCGAACTCATCTTCGGCGATTCCGAGGTCAACGTGTAATGTTTTCTTTCTTTGCGCACTTGGACACGTCTTCGGCGGTCCCGAGGGCGACGGGTCCCGTTTTCATGTTTTGCGCTCCTGGACTCGTTTTAGGCGGTACCGAGGGCGTCGGATCCCGTTTTCATTTTTTGCGCGCCTAGACTCATTTTCAGTGGTAATGAGGGTGTATGTTTCTGTTTTCATGTTTTGCGCTCCCTAACTCATTTTAGGCGGTACCGAGGGCATCTGGTCCCGTTTTCATGTTTTGTATTTTTTTTGACTCATAACTATATATAATTTCATAAAAATTAAAATAATTACTCCTAATTATACCTATTAGAAGATTATTCAATTAACACTTCGACATGAACATTGTACGTCATAAATTTTACAAAAAACATAAATAAGATGCATTGAAAATAGTTGTTTAAACAAGTTGTTTGAACAAGTTGTTTGAGTTTTTGAAAATTGTTGGCCGCATTACCTACATGTAATTTCTTGAAAATTAATATAATTACTCCAAATTATGCCTATTATATGATTGTGAAAATAAAACTTAGATATGAATATTCTATAACGCTAATTTTGCACAAAATATAAGTAAGATGCATTCAAAACTATTTTTTAAACAAGTTGTTTAAGATTTTCAATATTTTTTGCATCAAAACTACACATAATTTCGAGCGAATTATTATAATTACTCATAACTATGTCTATTATAAGATTGTGAAATTAACACTTCAATATGAATATCATAGTACACTAATTTTACATAAAATATAAGTATGATACATTAGAAATTGCTGTTTAAAGAAGTTATTTCAGATTTTCAACATTTATTGCCTCATAATGATAAATAATTTCATCAAAATTAATATAATTACTCATAATTATGCCTATTAGAAGATTATCTAATTGACACTTCGATATGAACATTCTACGATACGAATTTTGCATAAAAAATAAGTAAGATGCATTAAAAATAGTAGTTTAAACAAGTTGTTTGAGTTTTTTTATATTTCTTGCTGCATACCAACTCATAACTTCACGCAAATTAATATAATTACTACTAATTATGTCTATTATATAATTATCTAATTAATATTCCGATTGAATATCCTATTACAGTAATTTTTCATAAAACATAAATAAAATACATTTAAAACTATTGTTTAAACAAGTTATTTAAGATTTTCAAAATGTATTATCTCATAACTACTTATAATTTCGTGAAAATTAATATAATTATTCCTAATCATGCCTATTAGAAAATTATCCAATTAATACTTCGATATGAGTATTCTACGACACTAAGTTTGCACAAAACAATTTATACTAGTTGATTGAGTTTCTCAAACTTTTTGCCGCATAACTATATATAATTTCATGCAAATTAATATAATTACTCTAATTATACCTATTATAAGATTATCTAATTAAAACATCGATATGAATATTTTATGACGCTAATTTGGCACAAAACATAAGTAAGATGCATTAAAAACTGCTGTTTAAACAAGTTATTTGACTTTTTAAAAAAAATTGGCCCCATAAATACACATAGTTTCGTGCAAAATTAATATAATTACTCCTAATTATGCCTATTATAATATTGTTCAATTAACACTTCGATATGAATATTCTGCGACTCTATTTTCTCCCAAAACATAAGTAAGATGCATTAGAAACAGCTATTTGAAAAAGTTATTTGAGTATTTTAAATTTGTTTTATGATTTAACTCCAATGAAAGATTATGTATACACTAATAATATTTATTATATATTAATTATGATTAAATTACTTAAAAAATATATAAAAATAATTTATATATATATACTGATTTATTTTCTTCGAGTCGGATTAGGTCAAAGAAAATTTAATCAGATTTTAAACGGATCGGGTTGGGTTAAAAAAATAATAAAATAATGATGATCCGATCTTAACCGAACTGACCCATTAACACCCTTAAGATTATTATTCAATTTATCACTTTTTATTGATTAAAGCACCAACCTCTTTTCAACATAGAGAATCCGCTCATTCTTATTTGTAATGCATGCACATTTAACTCTCGTTCTGCCTAATAAGAGAGCATGGATATTTTTGTCTTTTGTTTTAACAAAGATTGAACCATCATTTTTAAAGAGAATATAATAAATTAGCCCATCTAATTAATTTGAGTGGTATAAAAGAAATATTTATAAGATTTAAGTGATATATAAAATAAATTAAAAAGTAAAGGGAGAAATAAGAAAATTAAGAATAGATGAAAGGTAGAGGAGAAATTAACCTAATTTATTATGTACATGACGATCGGCACTTACGATGACATGGCGCGCAAATTATTGATGGATGAGCTTAGAGAGACGCAGTTCCGTTATATTTAAGGGCTATTATGCTATTTAAATAATGAAATTATAATTTAAATGGGATCAACGGATCCCATTTCTTTTTCCTAAAATTTTATATTAGTTTGTTTATCTGAAGGAAAAAATGCAACAGGTGCTCTAAAATCTTTCAAAACTTTAAAAATGGATTTTGTACTGAAACCTTCATACTCCCGATCTATAATTGTTACAGGTTTGGAGAATCAATTAATATAGGAACTCTGCTGGTACTTCTTGATTCAGGAAGAATTACTAAAATTTCCAAAAATAATTCATTGGAATAAACTAATCTTTTTTCTACACTTGAGTCTTGACATTAGTTCAATGTTCACCTTTTGTCCCTGATCGGGTTGCTTTGGGAGATATCATAAAGATGCAGTGAGAATACAAAAAAATTGTGTACTGGTGCATGAATTGATTCATCTTTTGATCCTATAATAATTTTGTATGTTGAAAAAAAATATGGGTGGAGGGAGACATGCACACATGCACGCACAGATAGAGAATTTAAAAGAGAGAGAGAAAGAAGTTAGGTTGGAACAAGAGATGCACTGCTAAGGTTTCAAAACAAATTAAGAGAGAGAAATCCAGAAATAAACGATAAGTCAAAACATGCTTTATTTTCTATACCGGCAAAGCCTTTCTTTATATAATATCAAGGCTCGGCCTAATAATTGAGCAGACGAATTATATTATTGTCTACTAGATACATCAAGTCATACTTAACTATTCATATATTTTCAATTCTTCTGTATTAACCAATATATATGCCTTTCCAGTCAAGTTAAAAGGCAAAATGTTAAGCTCCCAGCTCGTACTCAGTGCTTAATCTCCAATTTGTGTGAAGGAGTCTTAGGAGTGACAGTGACGTTGTGCGTTGAAGTGGTATTTTTGGACGGGTGGGTCACGGTGACTTGGTAATCTCCATGAGCAAGGTCTGCTTTAAAGGAACCGTCAGCCCGGTTGTCCCTGTGGCATGGGTCTTCCATTCTTTGATCAATTTATCTACTGTATCTCCAACTGGGAAGTTCTTGAACTGATTGTCGGTGAGACACATCCTATAACAACCCTTTGGAGTCCATGAAGCCCACATAACTATGCCTTGAACTGCTGGATGTGCGTATCCTTCTCTCAAGATATCTTCTAGATAACGAGCCTGTTGGTTATGTGCACAAAAATATGAAGTTAGCGATTTGAATACTTCAATCTTCCTATTCTTGTTCATATTAGTTTTATTTCTGAATTACGCTGTGCTAGTTAATATTATTGCTGATGAAGAGAAACCAAATCAGGGAAATAACATTTGGTTCATATTGATACCACCCTCTTGAGAAAGTTAAACAGGAGAGAAAGCAGTTACAGAGCATGACTGGTGTAATACTTAATTCATCTACATGTCATGTACCTGATTTGCATCTGTACCAGCCACATCAACCTCAGTTAGCCAAATAGGCACGCCAGCTGTAGCCATCTTATCCAGCACTGCTCTCATGTGGGGGATGTTTGGTACTTCAAAATGTGACTCCAATCCAATTGCCATTTTTGCGTTCGGATTACCAGCTCTTATCTGATGGAACTTCTTGAGATATCTATCGGGCGCGGCATTCCAGTCACCTGGCTGCTCGAGAGTGTTGTAGTCATTGAGAAAGAGAATTACATTGGGGTCGAGCTGGTGCACCTGCTGGAAGATTTTTGTGGAGGCATCAGGGCCGAACTTGGTCTCGAAGAAGTTGAAGTGCACATTCTCGTTATTCACATCCCAGTGAATCACCTGGCCCTTGTATTTGTTCACCACAGATTTCAAACGCTTATCCATTGCTTGCTGAAGTTGTGCCTTATTTAGTTTGTTCACCCATCCCATCTGAGAACTGTCGGCACAAATGTCATGATTAAAATTTGGAGCCAAGGACTTAATTTGGTTGTTTATAGTGTGCTTCTAATACTTTTTCTTTATCTGTTGAGAGCACGACTTAACATTTTGATCTAACTAACGTTGGAATATAACTATATAAATATTAATTCTCAAATAACGTTGGAATATAACTATATAAATATTAATTCTCAAAACTCCGTCTATGTTGACTAGTTTCTGCACAATCTGTCCCAAGCCAGGATAAAAGAATAGAGTTACGGAGGATGTGACGAACCCGCACTAAAATAACTTATTTTTATAAAAATGAAACCTAGACAAATTATATTGGGGTGTCACCCTCTTAGCAACGCGCCATATTGGAACATGGACATGGTGATAAGAGAATAAGGGTCAGGTCATCACCGCCTTAGTGGCGCGCCATTTCGGAACCGAATGTGATGATAAGCAAACAAAGGCCGGATGGTCATCAACTTAGTGACGTGCTGCATTGGCGGCCGGATGTAGTGTGAAATGAATAAGGTTCTTCGCACTTGAATCAACGAGTGCGAGGGGTAAGGAATCTAGTCGGGGAAAGTAGAATTCATTTAGATAGTTAAAATGTAAGGTCCTTAACAGGTAAGATAAGAGATGTGAATATCTTATGCATTCATGAGACTAAAGGTTTAGACTTAGTAGTGGGATCTTATGCATTCAAAAGGTGATGCACTGCTAAAGGTTTTGATACTGTAAACTAGAGTTGTGGAAATAAACTCTAGAATCAAAATGTTTTAGACTTAGTAAGATAAAAACTGAATATATGAGGTGTCAGTTCAGTGGAGATAACTCATATGATGAAAATGTTAGTTTGGACAGACAAATAGTGCCTATGAATGATACATTTTGATATTTGAGATCAATATTGTAGAGCGATAGAGGGATCGATAAATATGTTAGTCATAGAATAAGAGCCTGATGGATGAAATAGAGACAAGTATATGGTATTCTCTGTGATAAGGTCTCAGATAAATTAAAAGATAAGTTTTACAAGACAGTGATTAGTCCCTCGATAATGTATGGCGCAAAATGATGGGATACAAAAGGATAACACATTCAGAAGATGAGTGTAACTGAAATACGAATATTGCGTTAGATATGCTGCCACATAAGGAGAGATGAAATCAGAAATGATGATATATGAGACAAACTTGGGGTAGCATCAATTCAAAAAAAGCTAGTTCGACATTGTTTACAATGGTTTGGTCATATCCAATGAAGCCCTCCTGAGACATCAGTACGCAGTGATATTCTAAGTCGTCCTGAAAACACAAAAAGAGGAAGAGATCGACTGAGACTGATATGAGTGGAAGCAATAAAAAGAGATTTGAAGGAATAAAATATATTCAAAGAGCTTGCTATGGATAGAAGTGCTTGGAAGACGACGATTCATGTATCAAAATCATGATTTAAGAGTTTGAGTCTAGTAGTAGAATTATAGATTTCAGGTTCATAGTTTTTCAGTTCTTAGATTTTAGGATTTTAAAGTTTAGAATTAAGAATTTAGAAATATGATTTATAAAGTAGGTTTATTATACTATATTATTATTATTATTATTATTATTATTATTATTATTATTATTATTATTATTATTATTATTATTATTATTATTATTAGCATCATTATAATTATTATTATCATATTATCATCATTATTTATTTATCAACAAGGAGGGGTAGTGATGCAACAGGTTAACATAACAGACGTGAAGCACAATCAACAAGAACATAGTGCGGCGCCACCATAAGCCACTAGTGTCGATAATGGAGGTTGATTCATTCGAAAATGAGAAGGGCGGGTTAGAGCTTGTTGAGCTGGCAACTCTCTGAACTCGACTCCCCTCTTGCTGCCTTGAGCAAATCCGGTAATACCCTTTTATTTTCGGCCGTGTGGGCCATGTGCCAGGGCCGAGCCCTGTGTCTTGCAAGTCTTGGCTAATTCCGACTTGTGTTGTCTTCTTCTTGTATGTTGAGCTTTGTTCTTGTGCTGATCTGTGATGGTAACAATATTGGTACCGACCCAGTAAATGCGATAGGGGCTGCTTTTGCTGTGTACCGATCTGGTACTGATTTCTATGTGTTGTTAGGCCTTATATGGCTTTGTCCCAATTGGTGTGGGTTCCTTGTAGGTTGTTGAATGTGTTGTTCTTACCTTGATGATTTACTGTCTTGTTGGTTTGCTTAATGCTTTTGGTTTGGCTCATGCCAACCATGTTCTTGTTGATTGTGCTTCACATCTGTTATGTTAACCTGTTGCATCACTACCCCTCCTTGTTTATTTATTTATTATTATTAATATTTTTTCATCATCATCATTATTATCATTGTTATCATTGATATTTGAGATATCTGATCTTATACTTTCAGATTGGATTTTATTTCTAACCTACCCCAAATTATTTGAGATTAAAGACTTGTTGTTGTAAATAATAATTCTCAAAAGAGTTCAAAAGAGGGAAAACATATGTTACAAACACTAAAGTTTATTTGAAAAATATGTTTATATAGTACTTACGCTGGGTCATCCCAGAAAACATTGTGTCCTCTGACTTGGACATCGTTCTTCTTGACAAATGCTAACATAGCATCAGCCACTGAGTAGTCTTCATGTCCTTCGGTGAATTCGGTGCCGTACCATTTCATCTCATTCTCAAATGTGGTAACCGTAAAGCGCGATGCGAACCACTTTTGATAGTCTGTGTTATTTATGATAGCCTGGTTGATTGCATTGCCGAAAGGGAATCCAGCCCGAACTGGATCTACTGAGACTTTCGCGCCAGAAACTGGTTTTCCATTTTCATCTACAGCTTTGACATTAGCTGTCAACTTGCGTCCCTGGGAGATAGTGCAAAATTTTCAATAAGCCCTTACAATGATCTATTCGAAAAGGTATAAAGCTTGGTATGGTAATGTGGCAAACCTTGTTGATGGTATCGTTATGGTGACTTCTCCATTCCTCTAGAGTAAATGGTTGTAAGGACACATTATCGACCCATATCTCGCCGGTGAAGTTGTTTCCCTGTTTTCAAGATTTAACATATTAATATATGTGCAATTGATGAAATGGCTATATTTTTTTTTGATAAATAAGATCCCTTAATTACTGTTGAAAAATAAACTTAATTTTAGTATTAAAGTTAAATAAATTAAGAAATAAAGGGAGACTCTTTGGCTTCAGCACTTTGGCAGAATTTTAAGGCTGATTAAGGATAGCATTTGAAGGGGCAAATGGATGTGGAATTTAGTGTATGACCTATGGATGGAAAGCTATTGAAGTCTAGTTTCCAATGGGTCAAATTTCAAGTCGTTTGGAGTTCCCTACAGAGAGTTATGACGAATTTAGTGGACAGACGTCAGCTGAAAGGGTGCTGTTTAGAATTCTGTTTAGAATTCTGTTTTTATTATATGTTTTTATTACGAATTTTAAGAGTCATTTCTAAGGCTATAAATAGACTTGTATTCTGTTGTAAGAAAGTAAGAGAGAAGAAAATAGTGTAAGAGAAATAGAAAATATAGTTTGAATAGAAAGAAATTTCAGAATTATTCTCTCTTCCCTCTACCGAGATATTTCATATTATAACAATTACCTCAAAAAATATTTCAGCTGGACCAGAAGTGTTAATAGATATGCCTCCTTTAAGCATCGACCAACAAGATGCATTAGCCGTGACCGTACCTGCAGCCACAAAACCGTTCGCAGTCTTTACTGATAGTCTGACATCTGCACTCCCCTTGTCCATTTGCAGCCAGGCTGAAACACCACCAATAATAATTATAAACAATCATGTGCATATGTGTTATGTTGTTCTATTATTACTGGATCAAAATTAGAACTAGTTTGTCTTACCAGAGAGAGAGTAGAGCTTATCTTTGTCTAATTGTACTTTCTGAGAGATGCTGTGGTGCGGCTTGCTGCTGTCAACAGCAACACCGTACTTGTTCCCTGATTTAGAAACTTTGTGCATCACTGTATTGGCGAATGATGTCCAGCCATCAAGGTCTTTGTTGAAGTCTGGATTCACTAAAATGCCTCCTCCATATAGGGGCTTCAATGGTTCAGCCAAGCACTGTGAACAAAATAAATTGTTAAACTTAAGTTATAGAAAATGTAGGTAACAGAGAGATATTTTGTCTAGAAGTTACTCAGTTTTTATTACCTTCTGTTAATCATGCTTGCCAATTAGTTAAGATTGTCAAAAATAAAAGGATGGAATTAAATTTGATGGTATTTATTATTGACAGAAATATTGTTATTTGCAGAAATATTAAAGCAAAGTATTCTTTTAAAAAAAGTTTTTTTTAAATCATCAAGAAGGTGATGTATCATGGAATTATAATTTAAGTAAGAAGCCTATTATATAATTCTACGAGATCTGTTTTGTGGGTCAAGCACGAAGGATAACCAATTTTAGAGCAAATATGTTCCAACAGTAGTGATCTAATTCAGTGTAGTTTGATTGATATTTTGTGGATAATGTCTTTGGTTGTGTTTGGATCTTATTTGTGTGTCTTTTGTGATGATTGATCCTGAAAATAGAAGATGGCCATCTAGTTTTATATTGTATGCTTTACAAACATTAAGTAGTACTTTTATGTTTAAATCCCCAGAGTACCGATATGTGGTACTCAAACACTAAACTTTTGTTTCTAATAGAAACAGATTGTATAACCATTTTTCTTAAAAAAAAAAATTCTTCAAGATAGTAAGAAATCTTTCCTCAAAAGATGCGGAATAATCATATGGAACAGACTTCACTATGGTTGCTTGACCTGAAAATACAGATATAATTGCATTATTAGTGCTTTCTATATTTGAACTTAATTATCCCATTGTAAAAAAAATCTTTAGTTTCCGAGCTTAATTATCCTTGAACACCTAATAAAAGCTAGAAATTATTTTAAAAGAGATTTCCATGAAGATTAATTAAAAGATGCATGACCTGTATAGTTTCAGTGAAAATAATGGTTATAACTTTCATCAAATTAAATTCAAAAGTTGTTTACACAATGGCGATTAAGGTCTCTATAGATAATAGAATTATGCAATGGCGATTAAGGTCTCTATAGATAATAGAATTATGCAGAAGCAAATATTATTAAATTAAAAAAAGAAGATATTTTCACCTAAAAGGGCAACAAAGAGAAACATAAGCATTGCTTTCTCCTCAGGGGACCTCATCTATGTTTTCTGAGCAGATGTACACAATCCATCAAATTAGCATGAATCATCTCAATGAGCATGAAGTAAGTACAATAATAAGTAAATACATATAATTGAAATAATGCAACAATAAGGAAAGATCAGACAGATAGAGAGATTAGGACCTACAGTATAAGTTTTGTACTTTTCGGAAGAAGTTTATGACTAGATCTTGATACAATATGTTAATTGGTAAAAGATAAAGAAGATACACTATTTCTTTTTTCTTTTTGTTTTAATGGTTTGCCAAAAGAGAGGAAAAGTATTTATAAGGAGGTGAAGCCTAGCTAGTGTGGGGGAGAGCGATCCAAGGAGGGGAAGGCGGGGGGTTATAGCTGGACTGATAAGAAATAAATGCTATTTTTTATCCACTTATTTGATTATTTACTAAATTTTAACCTTTCTATACTATGTTATCGGAAGGATAACAAAAAATGACTTATTTTAAATCATTTTACCAAACTTTATTTCTTATTAGCCACTAGAAAATAATACTCAATTATCAAACACTATCAATATACTACCATCAGAATCCTATTTGGATGAGTAAAAAGCCTCTGTCTACGAATCACAACATATACCAATACTTGCATACGTAAATGTGCATAAAAAATTTAAAAATTGATTATATATATATATATATATTATCAATTGACCCTGATAATTTATTTTAATCATTCAAAATTTTGAATTCCTCCAATCCAGTTCTCCATATTCAAATTTTAGTTCTACCTCTTAATTGATTAAGCATATATCTAAGTTAGGCAGTGGTTCACCGCTCTAGTAGAAATGAGATAAGGGATGACAATGAGCCAGGTCGAGCCGGGTTTATGTCAAACCCGTAACTCGGTCCGTCTTTTAAAATCCTCGACTCGGCCTACTCGGTCCTTACCTCTGGTTCTAAATTTGATGACCTGGTTCGCCTATGATGCTTGACGGGCCTACCTGTCCGTAGCCGTCCTAGTCCGACTTTATCAATGATATTTTGCTGCTATATTTTTTTAATTAAATTATTGTATAATTAATTAATAATTTTTTTGATTAATAATTTCTCTCTTCTATATATTATATATTTAGAGAATGATTATTGTATTTAAACTAAAATGTTATTACATATTTTCACTATCATAGTATAAATTATTTTTTTAAGTCTAAAAATTATTAAATATTTGCACCAACTCAAGTACTCAATTTATAAATTATGATATTTAATTAAAAGAATTAATTTAAATAAATATTATATTAGTTAAATTATTAATTTAATACAATTTGATAAATTACTTATATACAATTATACAATTATACATAACACATATAAATACATATTACATGTTATTGATATTACGGGTCGGGCGGACGGGTCTCACTCTAAACCCGTAACCACCCGACCTGTCCTTTGACCTGACCTGTCCTTTGACCCGGCCCGACCTTACCTATTTGACCTCAAGGCCGGGCGGGTCAACCGTCAGTCGGCGAGTCCGAATATAATAGGCCGGACGGACCATGAACTTTATTGTTATCCCTAAATGGAATCAATGAATCCCATTTCTTTCTCCTAAAATTTTATTTTAGTATGTTTCATTTGAAGGGGAAAAAACAACAGACTCTAATTGACAACTATAATACAGGATGTTGCTTATGATAACTATTATTATGACATAATGATATGAATCATACTTGGTTACACCATAAGAGTTTGCAACAATTTAAAAAAGAAATTTTTGATGTATTACAAAATGAACTGGCAAATGATATTAAAATTTATTCAATCAAAATAAATTTATAATGATATAACTTAATTCAGAATATAAAAATACAAGCAAAATAATTATTATGAATAATTAAGATAAGCATTGATAAGAATAGAATAGAGCTTTTGAATTCAGTCCAAGACCTTGTGCACATCTATAGAGAGAGTGTAAATGAGAGTGGTCAGTTAGTAGTTTTCTTGTGGTAGGAGGGAGTAGAGTGGATTCAATGGAGATGTTTATTAGATGTGATCAAAGAGTAGATCTCACCAAAGCTGCTCAATCCCATCCATTTAACCATTTATTTGAGGGTAAGTTGGTAATTTAAAGCTAGAGCTAATGGCAACCCCTTGTGTCTATTTATATTAAAGGAATTTTTTGTTAGAAATGTCTCATTATCTCATCATTATCTAATTAGTTATATTTCTAAGGTTATATTAGTAAGTTTTCTTATTAAGTCTATAAAACTCCCCAATCGTAATTGATCATGAGAGAGTATTATTCTATTTTTAAATAGTATCTCTTTGTCTTCTCATCTTCTTCTGCATTTTTCTCTCTACATTGCGGGATCTAGTTTGGACATGGGTTATCCTCTTGATTCGCACTAACAAATTGGTATCAGAGCTTGGCCGCCATTTAGGTTGTTCGATAGATTCGACAATATCAAGCGAGAGATCGAGGTTGCATCAGATCTTTTGGTTTATCGCATCAATTTGTTCCTTCGTGCACAACATCAGCTACTTTAGTTTTCCCAAGACGTGCACAGTCAATATCAAACTATGAGCCGTGATAGCAGATCGTGACAGTCTCTGTAATCTAATCTGTCATGATGAGTTTGAATTGATCCAAATTTGATATTGAGAAGTTTGATGGCACAACTAGTTTTACACTTTGACAAGTACGAATGAAGGCTATCTTATCAAATTTGGGTGTAAGGGTTATCATAATTGGGCGACCAGAGGAACTTGCGGGTGATGATAATAACAAGGACTGGGAAGAAATGGATGAAATGGCTTTGTCAACCATTCAGTTGTGTGTTAGTGATTCAACCCTACAAGATATTTTGATAAAAACTACAGCAGCAGGTGCTTGGAATAAGTTAGAGGAGACCTTTATGAAAAAGATGGTTACGAACCGGTTATAATTGAAACAACAGTTTTATTCTTTAAGATTCACTGAAGGTACTACTCTTAAGTCTCATATTTTAGAATATACTGCCTTGTTGAATGACTTGGAAATGATTGGTATGAGGATAAAGCCATGATTTTATTGTGTTCATTACCTAATTCGTATAAGAGTTTCAAAGAGATAATTCTCCACAGTAGAGACTCTCTTACTCTTGAGGATGTGAAAAATAATTTGTTGATAAAATCTGATATTGATTTGGACTCTAACAAAGATACTAATCATGAGAATGTCAGGTTATTTATTGAAAGAGATAGAGAAAATAAAAGAAACCAGAATTCTGATAGAAGTCTTTCGAAATCCAGACACAAGAATTTGATATGCAATTTTTGCAAGAACAAGGGGCACATAAAGGCTAACTGTTTCAAATTAAAAGAGAAACAAGAAGCAAATCAAAAGGGTCCCAACGAAGAGGCTAATGTTGTTGAATCAGAGTCGGGTGATGTTCTTTTTGTGTCAGATGAAAAAGATAATTTTGAGAAGAATTGGGTAATGGATACATGGGTCTCTCAGCATATGATCCCGAATAGAGAGCGATTTGTGACTTATGAGCCATCTGATGAAGGAGTTCTTTTGGGAATGATCACTTATGCAAGATTGCTGGTGTTGGCACAGTAATGATCAAGATGTATGATGATATTATCCGTACTTTGACGGGTGTAAGGCATATCCTAGATTTGACCAGGAATATAATCTCTTTGGGTTCTCTTGAAGATGCTGGTTGTAAATTTCAAAGTGATGGTGGAGTTCTAAAAGTTTCAAAAGGAACTCTTACTTTAATGAAAGCTAAGAAAGTTGGCACATTGTACTTTCTGGAGGGTACCTCAATTGTAGGCACTACTGCCATTGTGAACTCTACATCAGATTCTGACAATAACAAGGTCTGTTGTGTGGTCAGAGTACCGATAAGCTAGATTTTTGTGAAAATTATATTTTTGGCGAGCATACAAGGCTTAGTTTCAGCACAAGTGTGCATAGTACTAAAGGGACTCCATACTACATTCATTCTGATTTATGGGGACCTTCGCCTATACCTTCTTAAGATAATGGCTCTCGTTACAAACTGACTTTTATTGATGATTTCTTACGAAAGGTTTGGGTCTTTTTCTTAAAAGAGAAAAGTAAATTATTTACTATATTTAAGCAATGGAAGCATCTGATTGAGAATCAAACTGGCAAGAAGATCAAGCGGTTAAAAACCGATAATGGTTTGGAGTTATGCAATGAGGAGTTCAACAAGTTTTGTAAGAATGAAGAGATTATTATACATCGAACAGTTATCGATACACCTCAGCAAAATGTTATGACTAAAAAGGATGAACAGAACATTGCTAGAGAATGCTCGATGTATGCTTTCACGTGTAGGTTTAGGCAAGGAGTTATGGATAAAAGTCATTAATACAACTTGTCATTTGGTGAATCATTCTCCTCACACTACCATAAAGTACAAGACTCCTGAAGAGGTTTAGTCGAGTAATCCAACTGATTATTATAATTTATGGGTTTTTTATTGTCCCGCATATGCACATGTGAATGAAGGCAAGCTTGAGCCTAGGGCGAAGAAGTGTATCTTTCTTGGTATGCTTCAGGTGTGAAAGAGTATCGTTTATGGTGTCCAGATTCAAAAGGATCAAAATTTCTCATTTCTAGATATGTGATTTTGATGATACAGAAATGCTGAAAGAAAAGGATTCTCAACCGGCAAAAGAGCCGATTAAAGAAGCAGAAACAATCAAGGAGAAGGTGAATTTTAAAATTTTAGACTCCAATGTTTAGTCTCCACAAGTACAACCTGATGGTTCTCAAGTTTCTAGCGATTCTGATGTGTCAGATGATGAGAATGTTTCATATTCTCTTGCAAGAGATCGATCAAGGTATGGTCATTCTGACTTTACTTATTGTTTAGCAATAACAGAAGAGATGGAGTTTGGTGAGCCTTCAAACTACAAGGAAGCAGTTGCTTCATCTGATGCAGCAAAGTCGCAGATTGAGTAGCCTAAAGATAAGAAAGTTGTTGGTTGTAAGTGGGTGTTTAAGAAAATAAATTATGCTAAAGGTGTTCGCTATAAGATAAGATTGGTGGCTAAGGGTTATAGTCAAGTTGAAGATGTGGATTTCAATGAAGTCTTTTTCACCCATGGTAAAACACACTTCTATTCGAGTTTTATTGTCTCTGGTGACTATGAAAAACTATGAGTTGGAGCAGCTAGATGTGAAAACATCTTTTCTGCATGGTGACCTTGAGGAGAAGATTTACATGTAGCAACTTGAAGGTTATATAATTACAGATAAAGAGAATCATATGTGTTTGCTAAAGAAATCTTTGTTTGGCCTTAAATAATCTCCTAGACAGTGGTACAGGGGGTTCAATTCATTTATGGAGAGTATTGGTTTTGATAGGTTACAATATGATAATTATGTCTACTTTAAGAAGTTAGTTGATGGCGGTACATGTATCTACTACTTTATGTGGATGACATATTTATTGCATGTTTGAATAAGGAGGAGATTAAAAGGGTGAAAGAACAATTAAGTTTAGAATTTAAAATGAAAGAGTTAGGACCAGCCAAGAAAATTCTCGGGATGGAAATCACAAGAGATAGGTCAAATGAAAAATTATATCTTTCTCAAAAGGGTTTTGTTGAGAAAGTGTTGGATCGCTTTAAGATGAAAGAAGCAAAGCCCGTTTCTACTCCTCTTGCTGGAAAATTTAGATTGTCAAGACATTTGAGCCCTAAAAGCGAAAAGGAGAAGAGCTACATGGTGAAGTTATGAATTCTAGTGCCATTGGGAGCATTATGTACCTAATTATTTGCACCCGACTTGATATAGCTCATCTTTGTTAGTGTTGTAAGTCATTATCTATCATGTCCCGATAGAGTGCATTGGGAGAAAGTGAAGTGGATTCTTCGCTACTTGAAAGACACCACAAATGCTCATTTAGAGTTTGGAAGAAGTGATTCAAAACTGATAGGTTATGTTGATTCTGATTTTATGGGAGCTCTTGATAAAAAGCGGTCTTTGACTGTATATGTTTTTTATCTTGGGAGGATGTGTAATTAGTTAGAAACCTACTCTGCAATCCACTATTGCATTATCAACAACAGAAGCTAAATATATGGTAATTATTGAAGGTGTTAAAGAGGCAATTTGGTTTAAAGGCTCGTTTGAAGAGATTTCAGCATAAATTAGTTCTATTTCTGTTTTCTATAATAGTCAGAGTGCTATTATCTAAGGATCAGATGTATAATAATAGAAGCAAGCATATCGATGTCAAATTTTATTTTATTTGTCAGGTAACTTCAAAGGGCATAGTAGAGATAAAGAAAATCCCTACAGCTCATAATCCAATGGACATGATGACAAATCTTATTCCAACCGTAAAGTTCAACTATTGTGCTGAGTTTTTTTTAGTTTGTTCTTAGTTATCTTCTGTGTGTTTTATTTTATGTTATTCTGCTTTTGAGTCAAGGTGGAGATTGTTAGAAATATCTCATTATCTCACCATTATCTAATTAGTTATATTTCTAAGGTTATATTTATAAGTTTTTTTTATTAAGTTTATAAAATTCCCCAATCGTAATTGAACAGTGAGTGTGTATTATTCTATTTTAAAATAGTGTGTCTTTGTCTTCTCATCTTCTTCTCTATTTTTCTCTCTACATTGCGAGATCCAGCTTGGACCTAGAATTATTCTCTTTAGGACTGTTATTGTCTTATTTAGTTCTTATTCGCACTAACATCTTTCAATTATATCTAGACATTTTTGCCCATGTCATTTCTCTCCACTCTCCTCTTCTCTCTCCTCACCCCTTTCCTTATCTGAACCAAGGTCGATTGACCTCAAGGGTGTGCGCCACCACATTGGTCGAACCCCCTCCTCTTTAATCTCCTCACTATCTAGTCAAGTGTTGAGCCTTCGAATCATGCATTAAAATAGTTTAAATGATTGAAAGGAGGTTGATTGAAGAAGAAGAAGAAGATCAACTCTTCATCCTTGTCATTGGATAGTTGAAGAAGCTTAAGAAAAATATTGGTGGATTGGAGTGGAACATTTTGGTGTTTTTTGAAGAAAAAGGTATAGAAGAGGAAGAAGGATCTTAAAGCTTCATCTAGTGCCATTAAGGATAAAGAATTAGCTTATGAATGTATAATTTCTTTAATACACTAATTATGTACTTGAATAAGCATCTTGAGTTAAATTTTGTTATCTCTCACACAATTATCCTACACTAAGAGCCATGCTTCCCCTCTCCATGCTCACTACGTCACGATGACTATGAAGAAACACCTCCATTGAAACCTCTAGCGAGCCAGTACTGTAGCAGTGTTAATATCATAGGGTTTTCATTAGTGTTGATGAATGAGTTTATATAGAATACACAACTTACAGATAAGTCTTTAGACTATTACATAATTCTTAACTCAAACTCATTTTTCAACGAACAATCATAAATTACATTACATTTATGCATTAAAACTTTTACAATCACTACAACAAAACTGAGCTTTACTAACGGTTTTTAAAGTAATTTACTAACGGCTTTGCAATCGATAGTAATAGAGGCGTTAGAAAAAGTATAAGCAACCGTTAGGATAAGAGAAGCGCTGGACGGACATTTGCTAACGGTTTTTAGATAAAAACCGTTAGCAAAGGGTGCAATGAGTTTTTTTTTATGTTTTGCTAATGGTTTTTTTAGCAAAAACCATTAGCAAAGGGTGTTGAAATTTTTTTTTAATTTTTCCTAATAAACCGATAGCAAAGAATTTTTTTTTGAATTTTTGCTAACTGATTTTGCTAATAAACCATTAGCAAAGTTTTTTTTTTACAAATTTAACTTTCTATACAGATGAAAAAAAAACTAAGAACAATAAATTATATAAGAACAGATGAAAAATAATAAACATTGTGACATACATCATATTATTAATTTAATAATTAATATAAAATAAATACAATTATTCATACAATGAAAAAAATATTTACTGAACAATACATCTTGATTACTCAATATTATGAAAACCTATACAAATTCTAAGAAAAAACTGAACTAAAAACTTCAAATAAACTTCAAATGTGTTTTTGAGGGCAAGACGATGTTTTTTGGCCCCAAAAATGGCGGTACAGACGATAGCAGTTAACCCTATAGATCTCGTCATAAGATTTCTGTGGCCGCATAGCACGTCTCAATCGGAGTTTCCTATCAAAAGTTATAGTCGTTTGAAGTTGAGATGGTCGGATTTTGAATTTTATTTCTTCTATCTGATCTCTTCTTTCTCTCTCTGTCTCTCATCTCTCTTTTTATATATAAAAACAGATGAAAAATTGGTTAGTAATCTGTGGGATTTTTGTTTTTGAATTTTGATTTTTGGATCGTTGGATTGGGATGAACGAACGGTGAGATGTGCAATCCATGAGAGCAAATGTTATTGGTGAGATGAGATATATATTAGATTTCTTTTTGCGCATGAACTTTTGCTCGAACTCTCTCCTTAGCGACAAGGAACTTATTGTTAGAATATAACACTTGTTGAACTATTGTCACAATGTATCTTAAGTGGTAATTTAATAGTATCCATAATACGCACCCTATGATAAAATTCTATAGCCATATTTCATGATTTGATGTCTCAAAATACGCAATGAATTTGATTTGTCATGGTAGAAGAGGTAATCATGGTTTGTTTTACACTCCTCCAAGAAATAGTTCCTCCGACCAACATAAAAATATAACCTAATATTGACTTTAAGCTATTCACACAACCTGCAAAGTCATAATTAGTATACCCAATGACTTCAAACTTGTCTGATCGCCGATATGTCAACATATAATTTTTCGTTCTTTATAAATATCTTAATATTTTTTTAGCTATTTTCCAGTGATTCATATCAGAATTACTGAGATAGCGATCAGTGATATACTCAATATTCAGACATGTATACACTTGAGCATACATAAGAATTATGCAGAATGCAGACAAATAATTCAGAATGCAGAAATTATTAAATTAGAAAATTTGTATCATCACCTAAAATGGCAACAAAGAGAAACAGAATAATTTCTTTCTCCCAAGGGGACTTCGTCTCTGTTTCATGAGCAGATGTACAATTCATCAAATTAGCATGAGTAGTTTCAATATGCATGAATAAAGCACACCGATAAGCTATCTCAAAAAAAAAGTACAACAATAAGGAAGACATGTAATTCGGAATGATGCAACAATAAGGAAAGATCAGGCAGAGAGAGATTAGGACCTATAGTAATTTTATGACTAGATTAAGTATGACTAGATAAAATGTCAACTGGCAAAAAGCAAGAGTATTTGTAAGGAGGTGAGCTTACTGG
This sequence comes from Schoenoplectus tabernaemontani, assembly GCA_037127355.1. Taxonomy (NCBI): domain Eukaryota; kingdom Viridiplantae; phylum Streptophyta; class Magnoliopsida; order Poales; family Cyperaceae; genus Schoenoplectus; species Schoenoplectus tabernaemontani. Next base: position 15,974,954 of record CM073743.1, on the reverse strand, counting down.
TTTACACTATTTCTTTTTCTTTTTTTTACTGGTTTGCTTGCCAAGAAAAAGCAACAGTATTTGTAAGGAGGTGAGCTTACTGTGAGAGAGAGCAATCGAGGGAGGGGAAGTGGGTGTTACAGCTGAACTGGCAAGAAACAAATGCTATTTTTTCATCCACTTATTTGATTATTTACTAAAATTTAACCTTCCAATACAATATTATGTTATCAAAAAGATAAAAAAACAAATAACATGTGTTAAATCATTTTACTATACTCATGATATCCTACGACTAGAACACAATATTTCATTACCAATAGTCAATCTTATAAATAGAATCTGATTTGGAGAAGTAAAGCTTCTATCAACGAATCCCAACATACCAATTCTTGGATAAGCATCTGTAAGTTTGTTTTTACTTGAAAGGGATCAACGAATCCCATTCCTTCTTTCCTAAAATTTCATATTAGTTTGTTTTTATTTGAAGGGAAAAGAGTACTAGCCAATAGGTGCTCTAAAAGCCCTCAAAACTTTAAAAATTGAATTTATAGTAATACTTCCATTCTCCCCATTAATAATTATTACTTAATATAGATTTGAAGGATAAATTAATCTAGGAACTCTTATGATCCTTGATTCAGAAAGAGTTACAAAATTTCTCACAAAAATCATTGAAATAGAGTACTTATTGTACAGTTGGCCTTCGTAGTTCCGTGTTCTGCTTTCACCTGATCAGGTAACTTTGGGAGATTCGTAAAGATGCAGTCAGAATGCAAAAAAAAATAATAAAAAAATAATAAATTTGAGAATCAGGTCATGAATTCATTCATATTTTGTTCCTATAATGATTTTGTACGTTCAAAAAAATGCGGTGGGAAGAGAGATGCACACATGCACGCACAGAAACAGAGAGTTTGAAAAAGAGAGAGGTCAGGCCGGAGCACGAGAGAGGCACCGTCAAGGTTTCAAAAACACACACAGATGGAAAGATAAAGAAGCCAGAAATACATGACATCTACCACAGGTACCACTGGATCAGGTACAACTTCTGGTATTTATAGCGATCCAGGAATAACAGGAATAATTGGCGTAGGAGTTTACGGTTTTTATCATTATTCAGTAATTGAATATTGAACAAGAAAGGATACAAGAGGCAAAAGAGAGAGGAAGTGCAATCTTATTTCTTTTCTCTACACTAACTGGATTATAAACTTAACTGGGGGTTTTAATTATTTTACTAAATAGACCCTACTAACTATCATAATTATATTTATTCATCAAAACCCCTATAATTTTCTATATCTCAATACACACAATTGACTACTACAACATTCTATATGGCACAGACTTTCCTTGTGATGTATCAAGGCTCGGCCAAATAGTTGAGAAGACAATCGTCTGCAGATGCATAAACATCTTTAACTAATAGTATACTTTCAATTCTTCTATATCCAACTCCCAGATTGTACTCAGTGGTGAATCTCCAACTTGTGTGCAGGAGTAGTAGGATCGACTTTGATTTTGTGCACCGAGGTGATATTTTTAGTCGGGTGGCTTATAGTGACTTTGTAATCTCCATGAGCGAGGTTTGCTTGAAAGGAACCGTCTGCTCCAGTTGTCCCTGTGGCATGAGTCTTCCATTCATTGATCAAATTGTCTACTGTATTTCCAACAGGGAAGTTTCGGAATTGATTATTGGTCAGACACATCCTATAACAGCCCCTTGGGGTCCATGAAGCCCACATAACTATGCCTTGAACTGCTGGATGTGAGTACCCTTCTCTCAAGATTTCTTCCAGATAACGAGCCTGTTAGTTATGTACACAAAAAATCAACTTACCAATTTAATTACTTCAATCTTCCTGTTGTAGTTCATATTAATTTTCATTCTGAATTAAGCTGTGTAAGTTAATATTACCGCTGATGATAAGAAGCGTAATCAGTGGAACAAAAAGTATTTGGTTCATGCTGGTACAACCCCTTTGTAAGTGAAAAGATTGAAAAGAAGGAAAAATAAAAACAGTTACAGAATATGACTGGTATAATACTGAAATCCTGCAAACATCATGTACCTGATTTGGGTCAGTACCGGCCACATCAAGCTCAGTGAGCCAAATGGGCACTCCAGCACTAGCCATCTTATCCAGCACTGCTCTCATGTAGGGGATGTTTGGTACGTCAAAATGTGACTCTAATCCAATTCCCATCTTTACATTTGGGTTACCAGATCTGATCTGATGGAACCTCTGGAGATACCTATCGGGCACCGCATTCCAGTCACCTGGCTGCTCGAGAGTGTTGTAGTCATTAAGAAAGAGAACTGCGTTGGGGTCGATCTTGTTCACCTGCTGGAAGATTTTTGTCGAGGCACCAGGGCCAAACTTGGTCTCAAAAAAGTTGAAGTGCACATTCTCATTATTCACATCCCAGTGAATCACCTGGCCCTTGTATCTGTTCACCACAGAGTTTAAGCGCCTATGCATTGCTTGCTGGAGTTGTGCATTGTTGAGTGATTCCACCCATCCCATCTGAGTACTGTCAGCATAAATTGCATCATTAAAATTTGGAGCCAAGGATTTAATTTGGGTGTTTATAGTATGCTTATAATTCTTGTTTTCTAATATTTTATATCTGCCAAGAGCATCACTTAACATTTTTGTTGTAATTATTATTGGAATATAACTCTATACGAGAATTAATTTTTGAAAGAGCAGAAAACGAGGAAAAAAGTAGGTTACAAACACTAGTAAATTTATTTGAGAAGTATATCTTAACATAGTACTTACTTTGGGTCGTCCCAGAAAACATTGTGTCCTCTGACTTGGATGCCGTACTTTTTGACAAATGCTAGCATGGCATCAGCTGCAGAGTAGTCTTCATGTCCTGGGGTGTATTCGGTGCTGTACCATTTCATCTCATTCTCAAATGTGGTCACAGTGAAGCGGGATGCGAACCACTTCTGATAGACTGGGTCATTGATGATAGCCTGGTTGATTGCTGTTCCCAAAGGGAATCGAGGCCGAATTGGATCTACTGAGAATTTCGCGCCAGAAACTGGATTTCCATTTGCATCTACCGCCTTGACATTAACTGTCAACTTGCGCCCCTGAGTTACGGTGCCAATTTCAAATGAACTTTTACTGTTCTACAATGATTTATGTAGAAAGGTATACGAGGAGACTTGGTATAATAATGTGGCGAACCTTGTTGATGGTATCGTTATGGTGGCTTCTCCATTCATCTAGAGTAAATGGTTGGAAAGATACATTGTCCACCCATATCTCGCCTGTAAAATTGTTGTTGCTCTGTTTTGAAGATTTAACATGTTAATATCCGTGCAATTGACATAACCCCTATTTATTTATTTATTTATTTTTGAAATAAAAGCCCTTAATTACCTCAAAATATATTTCAGCTGGACCAGAACTTTTAGCGGTGATGCCTCCTTTAAGGAATGACCAACATGATTCCTTTGCCATAACTGAACCCGCTGCCACGAACCCACTTACAGTCTTTACTGACAGTCTGATATCTGCACTCCCCTTGTTCACTTGCAGCCAGGCTGAAATACCACAAACATATTTACAACATATACATCTTGTTTCTTTTATCTAATAGATATCTACTGTCACAATAATTTGCAGTCCTGTTCTAGTACCACTTTGGTTTTGACAATTGCAGTATCGTTGGGATCACCTATATTAAATTGACAAGTCTACAACTTATGTACTAGTTACTGGGAAAACAACGATCATGCTCTATCTAGTATATTGTACTCTATTATTGATAGATCAAATTTGGATTTAGATTGTCTTACCAGAAAGAGAGTAGTGCTTGTCCTTTTCTAATCGGACTTTCTGAGAGATGCTGTGATGTGGCACTCTCCGTTCAAAAACAACACCGTACATGTTCCCTGATTTAGAAACTTTGTGCATCACATTTGCATAGCCGAACGACGTCCAGCCGTCAAGGTTTTTATTGAAGTCTGGATTCACTAAAATGCCTCCTCCGTATTGTGGCTTCAGTGGTTCAGCCAGGCACTGTGAACAAAACAATTGTTAAAATTAAGTTATAAACGACGCTGATAAAAGAGAGATATTTTATCTAGATATTACTCAATTTTAAATTAATTTCCTTAATTACGCTTACCTATTAATTAATATGGTTAAAAATAAGAGGAAAGGAATGACATTGGATAGTAGTTATGTTTGGCAGGAATACTGGGACAGAGAATTGATATGTTCTGTTTATTGACTAATGTTAACAAAAAGGTACACTAGGAAGTCATGTTTGGTCAAGGTATAAAATTAGTCAAACTGGTTTGTTGAAATTGGGTCTGTTATATAACTAATTTTTAACAAGTGAAAAGGGAGAGAGAAGGTTTTAAAAGAGAAGCTAATATGACCTTTTCAAATAGATGGTCTCGATTACCTCCGAAGATTTCAGTTTGGTTGAAAAGCACTCTATAGATGCTATACTATGGTACATTTTTTGACAATGCAATTACATCAAGAAAGTCAATACGAACTCAAAATTCTTCACTTCCTCCTAATTCCTAAAATTTCAAATAGTTTGGGGGCATGACAATTTTGTTGTTTAGTTGACCAAGATTCATCCATTCTTTTTTTATACATTAATGGTCAACACTTTTGGTTGACCTTTGCTTTATTAAGGTGCTTATTTACGGCGCATTCAAAGGAAACTTGAGGTCATGTTCTAAGTAGCTAAGCATTATTAAATTGAATACTGTACTTCTTACTATAAATATCAAATTTTCTTTTTTGGATTATATATAAGACCAAACTTTTCTAAAGTTTTATTTTTCAGACATTGATATTAAAGAAAGATATTTATAAAAAAAAAAAAATTTATTTTATCAAAAAGATTCTGTATCTTGGAATTAGTACATAACTAAGAAAACATATTATATTATTCTACGAGATAGAAAGATAGAATAAGAAATCTTGCCTCAAAAGATGCAGAATAATCATATGGAACAGACTTCACTATGATTGCCTGACCTGAAAATACAAATATAATAGAAGTGTTAGCATTTTCTATATCTAAAGTTACTTAATTACTCCACTTGGCAAAATGCTCTTTAATTTTTTTTTTAATTTCGATCTTAATGATCACTTAGCACCTAACGAAAGCTAGAAATTGTCTTAATTAATAGAGAATTTACTTGAATATTGATTAAAAGATGCATGATGCATATTTTGAGCAAAAACAATGGTTAAATCGTTCATCGAAATAAACAATGGCGATTAAGGTCTTTATTGACTATAGTATTGTGCACAATGAAAAAATAAAAAAATATATCATCACCTAAAATGGCAACAAAGAGAAACAGAAGCATTGATTTCTTCCTAGGGGACTTCATCTCTGTTTCCTGAGCAGATGTACAATTCTTCAAATTAGCATGACTAGTCTCAACATAAATTAGCATGACTAGTCTCAACAAGGCATGCAACCAAAAGCACGCCTATAGTCAACAACAAATAAGAAAGAGACGAAGTAAGAGACGGAGCTATATGCAATACCAACCAACTATTGCACGCGCGTTTAGAGAGATGGAGAGAACAGAGAACAGAGCTGCAGTTGCTGAAAACAGAACAAATGGCGAGCAGTTGACAAATTGTAGAGAGAAAAGGAAGTTCGTGTGTTATGTTGTGAAACTTGGGAGTCTATTGTGATCTTTTTGTGATGTGCATGCGACCATATATATAGGTGATTTGTGAATGGGGAAGGTAAGATATTGTGTGTATCTTTTTTTTTTCTTTATTTCCATGATGAAACCCCATGATGTGGATACGTATACGCTTAATTATCTCAGGCGTACTAGGAAAAACGGTAATTACTATTAGTGTTATTGGGTCGGGTTTTTATTGCTTCGACCTGAATTGGCATCCATTAGCCTTCCAGAAAACATAACTTGCTTCAGAAGTCATTAGTCTATAATTTTAATTTCTTATATGCATGTTGTTCAAATAATTAATGCCAAGTTGTAACACCCCATGCGATTTTTTTCTTTTTCAAATTCTAAATACATAAATACATAATAAGAAGAGTTAAACTTTTAAGTTTTTCAAACATGTCACATCATCGTTTTTCTTTATCATTGATTTTGTTTAAGTTTTTCATTTAGTTGAATTTAAGAATTTATATAAAATAATTTATCTCTCCTCATTTAAAGTAATTTAACTCGTAAAATGATCCAACTTTTTATATGATCCTTTATAAATTATTATGTATTTAATTATTATTATTATTATTATTATTATTATTATTATTATTATTATTATTATTATTATTATTTAATATTTAAATATATTTTTTCTAATTTTTTATAATGTGAAAATTTATTAAATATATTTAAAATTTTATATTATTAATTATTTATTTGAGAACTATATTATTGGACGAATCTATAACCTAGTGTTTTTTAATAGACATTCTTATATCTCGCATTACCAACGCTAGCATAGATCATATGACTTCAAATTGACAACTATTGATATTGAACGATATTTAGTGAATGAATTACTAAATTACATCCAAAATTTTCGAAATTGATGCACTGCCTAGTTATAAAATAAAGAGATGTGTCTATAATCTTCATTTTTTTTTGTTTTAACTGGCTTTACTTAATTTGAGAAAGAGTAATCAGTGTATTCGAGTTTTATCCATTGACAATTGATCAACATGAAAATCTTGATATATAAATGTAAAACTTAGTTTTTAATTTGATGAAATCAGACAATATTTTATGCATTGTACATGTCATTCACATTAAAATCATAAATCTGCAACGATGATGGACGTCGAACTTCGTACACATTTACTCCTTGATCAGACAATCTATAACGAGATACTAAAATCCATGGCATATATAAAACCTCAATATTTTCTAACACAATAAAACTTAATTAGCAAGCACAGATTTTATATCATTTTCACATTCAACATACGAAATGTACCCACCATGATTTAAAAATAAATCCAAAGTCATCGTTTTATTAACACGCCGGCAAAAGTATTGATATTGAGAATAACTTAGAGCTGGCAAAAATTTTAATGTGAGAAATTTTTCTGATTGATTTAGATTCAAATTAAATTTGATTTGAATTAGAAAAAAATCAAACTGATCCAATCTGAATCCAAACCGGACTTAATCTAACTCGATCCGAAATCAAATTACTTACAATCCAGTCGGAATTAATCTAAGATTTTAAAAAAATCAACAAATAAATTAATCCAATCTGATTTCTTTCAAAATGTCAAACTAATGTAACTTGATTCGTCCAAGTCCAAACCTGAACCCAATCCGACCGCTCGATTGCCATCTTTAGAGGACATAAAGAAATCTTCATATGTTTGTCAACCCCCAAATATCAAGCTTATTGTCGTCTCAAATGCTAAAAAGGATGACAAAAAATAGTGTAATATAATCTAAATATAAAGACAACTAAACTAAAATTAGATTAATTTTGTCTTAATTGATCGTCAAATGTGAAGATCAAAGAAATTCATAATATGTATACATCCATCCAATGTTAGTAGAGAAAGCAACGATGACTAAGGTGCAGAATGATCAGAACAATCTTAGAAGAAAGAAAGAATTTTACTCCAATAATTCCACCTGATATAATAATTTTAGAATTTTACTCCAATGATCCCACTCAATATAATCATTTAAATTTTTTATTCCAATGATCTCACTTAATATAATAATTTTGAATTAAATTTATAAATGAATGATTGTGATTTATTTATTTTTTTAATTTTTAGTGGTATCATGAAGCATATCCCACAATTTTAAATTAAACTTATCAAAATAATGATTGCGAATTAATTTTTCAATTTTCAATGGGATCACGCCATCACGGGAGCGCACACCGAAAAGAAATGTTGGAGGCAACCTTCAAATGAAACTGTGAATTAAAATTGGTGTATTAAAATTGGTGTGTTAAAATTGGTGTAATTTTTTTTAAGGTCAGTTGGCGATTGCCAACCAACAAGTATATTAATTAAAAAATTGAAGAAATTGTGAATGCTTTATAAAATAAAAGATAATTTTGGAAAACTTGAACTTTGAGAAATACAGTAAATTACGTGCACAAAAGTCAAATATGTTACCCATTACTAATGTATTTAAGTTTTCATAACAAAGTGTCAATGATTTTATGATAAATGACTACATACATTTTAAATTAACTCAAATTTGATACGTGTGCTATTTAAATAATTCATAAAACATCTAAATTTTAATATTTAATTTAAAAATACTTTTCAAGATATCAAGAGGCCTTATAATTAGGATATATGCAATTAGTAGGGATAGTCCATAAAGGCTCGGTTCTTGAACCCGTTCGATCGGCCCTTTAAAATTTTTTGACTCTTATCCAGTCCTCAAAAGTCCAGCCCAACCCTTTCTAATAGTAAGGGCCAGAGCTTCTCAAGGATTCGGCTCAATTTTAAAAATCATGTCCTTTTCAAGTCTTTTTTTAATATTTTATATTGTATATTCATTACAATTAAAAAATATGAAAAAACAAAACTAAATAAAATAAAATGTGAAAACTAAAAAAATTAATATTATTATAAAAATATAACTTAGCATTACAAAATATATAATCAGTAATATGAGTTAGGCTATGGTACTACGCATAGCTAATGATTAAATTTTCTACGGATAAAAAATATAATTAAATCATCTTCAAATCTTGATTCATGGGTTTCAAACTTTCAATAAATTCTTTGTATCAAAATATGATGGGATATGAAAAAATTTATTTTTCAAAATTTCTAAGTATTAATTTTAAAATTTTGAAAATGTACTAGAAAATATGTATTATCTTATTATTATTATTGAATCAATTTGTTTTTTATATCCCATTATATTTTGATATGAAAATTTTATTGAGATCCATAAATCAATATTTGGGGATAATTTACCTATATTTTTTAGTCTGTAGTAAATTTGATCATTAACTACGCGTAGCATCATAGTCAAATTCTATATATAGAGAGATAGAATAGGGTGCTCCATGGAGCACCATACTTTTTGTACTTCACATTCGTATCTCGAATTTAAAATTTCAAATGGCCGATCAAACTGTTGAACATGATCTTCATGTTAAAATATCTTTCGATATCAAATTTTATATTTTTTTATGTTTTTGCTATTTTTTAGATGTATATAAAATCACTAGTTTTGGATAGTATAAAAATCGCTAGATCAACAAACTTTGTACCCATCTAAAAAATAGCAAAAATTTTCAAAAATTTTAATCTCAAAAAATATTTTAATATGAAGATCATATTCAACGGTTTGGATTGGTCATTTAAGCTTTTAAATTCGAGATACGGACGTGAAGCACAAAAGGTTTGATGCTCCATAAAGCACCCTAGCCTATATATCAAGCTCTTATCTGTTAACTCTTAGAGTCCGAAGGACTTGATAAAGATCGAACTTTTCAAGGGTCAAACTCACTTTTTAAAAATCAAATATTTTAAATCCGTCCTTTAAAAATCCTTATCAAATGTTCCTCGGTCCTTTCGTAGATCCGCTTGACCTGGTCCTTAAAAAAGCCCGAAGATGTCTAGCAATTAGCCAACACAATGTGTTATCATCCGGGTCAGTTACATTGTTATGTTTTTCCTAGAACTTCACTTTAACATAATTGTTCTTAATATACATTTACGTGGTTCGTATAAAGGAAGAACTTGCTATCCAAATTCAATGTGTTCGTTTCCGATTTTTTTTTTTTAAAAAAAAAAAGAAGCTGACGAGAGAACCCGTACCAGTGAGCACTGAGCTCTGATACTTAAAAAGAGAGGTTTTATCTAATAGTTCATTTATGAAAATCCGATACAAAATGTGGGTTCTAATTTGGCTCTCGTTTTTTTTTAATTACCTTGCTAACCATTTGATAAGTTCTCCGCCGAAAAAATATCATTTATGAATCTGCCTTTTTTTGTGATACAATACCGCAACCCTCTTTTTCATTGTTATTTTGAACTATGAATATTCTTTTCGTTATTTTCTTTAATTAATTGAGCACGCTACTCGGGACAAACTCACTTTTTATGGGTACTTGTCATATGACTTTAGTTGTTTTGTTTCTCGATGCACCTTAATTTCTACATGTTTACTGGACTAATTCCGTGAAGTCAGTACATGATCCAATAATTTACTTGCTAACGGGTTGTGGGTTTTATTTGACAAATGCGACTACAAAATTAAATAAGCAACGTGTTCCTTTGACTTATGCCACCTCAAAACCGAAGATATCACACCTTATTAGAGTATTTCATTTTTGTCTGTGCCAAATATGTCCTTATTTGTGGAGTTCAGAATTTGGTGAAAAACATGACTTGTAAAATCTTTTTGCTTTACTTGGAAACATTTACCCGTATTGATTGCGTACATATCACACATAATCACATAGATAAATCTCTTTTCGTGGGTTTTGTCGCATAACACATGTCATGTAGTCAGTTGCTATCAGGACTACTTATAACATTTTCATTGGCCTGATTTCAGGAAAGCAATTATTTTATTTTATTTTTCATTGTTAAGGGGAAACCGCTGTGCACATGCATTCATTATCCATCCCACTTCTTATTACGGTCGAAATGGCGATGAATTCACAACTTCATTGTACACGTTATTGTTCTTTACATATTATTTGTGTTAAATAGAGGGTCAAAAGTGATAAATTGCAGACCTACCGTATTTTCTTAATCTTCAAAAAGCAAAAATCTTTCTGCTTTGATATAGGGCTGGACAAATAACTCGCGGCTCGTGATTCGCTTGTAAATCATTCGAATTTTAGCATGTCATAACTGGAACTAAAACTGGCTCGAGCTAAATCTAACTCGAGCTGACTGGCTCATATACTTTCTGACTCAAGTATGAGTCAGGGTTGGCTCGCTCGGCAACTCGTCAACTGGCTCGTATACTTGGGTCTGTCATATTTCATACTTCTATTTAAGTATAATTTTAATATTTAAACTTATTTAATTATGTAATATATTTGTTTTTATGTAATTTATTTATTTGTTATTTATTTTAATTTATCAGTTTTGATTTCAGTTTCTATTTTGAAATCAACTGACAAATCAAAACATTAAAACGAGTCAACTCGATGAGCTCACGATCTGACTCGAGCCAAAGACGAGCCGAGTTTGAATTAGACTTCTAGTTCAGATTAATCTTGTTGATTCGAATCGGCTCGACTCGTATAACTATTAGCTCGAGTTTAAGTTGCCTCTGACTCTGCTCGATTGTTTGAACAGCCCCAGTTTGGTATGCTCAAAAGGCCATATATGGATTGGAACCAGTCAAACTCGGTTTGAATAATATATTTTCAGTAAGAAATAGTACTGTTAGCAAAGGGTTCATTTGATATTCCATGAAATAATAAAAAAGTAAAAATAGTATTATTTTTCTAAAAATTAATTTGTCAAATGAATTTTAGATTAAGTAAAATAATATAGAAGAGTACTAATCCGGGATACCAAGCTATAGGTGGTATATCGGTTTAGTTCTTGTTGGTATAGCGATTAATGTTTGATTATATTGTATTATATTATTATAATTATGATTATAATTTATTATCATTATATTATAATGATTATTGTTTTTTATTATTGTATTATTTTATATTATTATATTAAATTATTATTATAATTTATTATTATATTATCATCACTATTAGTATTATTATTATAATTTATTATTATATTATCATCACTTTGTTAGTATTATTATTATTATTATTATTATTATTATTATTATTATTTTATAATAATTATTATTATTATCATCATTGTTAGTATCATAATTATTCATTTTTTAACTATTCTGATTAACAACTGTCAAATGATATTTTTGCTCTTCCGAATAGTCAAGAATATCACTCTTTTACCACTCTTTTACAACTCTTCCAAAATAATATTATTCAATCACTCTTCTTAAATTACCACTCTTCCAACATTATTTCTTGATTTGCTAAACAAACCCAAAAATGTTTAAATTTTCTTTTTCTAACTTCTGTCATTAATGAATTTTTTAGCTTGTTAATAACGGTAATATTTTTAATTTTAGGAATAATCATAAACATTACTAAAATTGCCAAATAATTTCATGATTAAGAAATTACATTTTTTTCCAATATTTTCTTACGTTCTCTTTTATTTTATAGCTATTTTTCCTTGCCACTTTCTGTGCCTTATGAAAAAAATTCTCTTATTGGAGATTTTAAAAATCAAGAAGAAACGGAAATAAAAGATAAAATTCTAGTAATATTAAATGATGCTTCCAGACCGAACTTTGATACTGTTTCCAATTCTCTCCAAAGCTGACGTGGCACAGAAATCTGAAAACGTCATTCTTGCTTTGTGTTGTGCAAAATCTAATATATTCTGTTCATCACATGAAACCATTTTGCAGAATAAAATACTCAGGCCGTATATATACAAGCAATTCCTCTGTTTTTCCTTCCTTTGCGTGGGAGCAAACTAATATTTTTCCTTGTTTCTTTTCCTTTGTGCACATATGTAATTTTATAATCTTATTGGATCACAGCTAATTGGGATTGCATATTTTGTGGGTCATGTTAAGTGGAATTTATTATAACTGTATCCTAGTTCAATGCACGATACAGTTGTCTGTTTGGTCTAAAACCCATTGTTTGTTCCTTGATTTTAGTTATTTCTGTTAACAAACTACTTGTGTACACAAAGTCAAAAACTGTCGTCATGTTCTTAATTACATCGCTGATTGAGCGCTCCAAGTTTGCGTACCTTCCAAGTAGTGTTCCTGAATGCTTTTGGTTCGTTCAACACTCATGTTGTAAAATGTTTACCATTTTTTATATTTTTGTACGGCCTGCAGACTATTAATTAATTATGATCTAATTTGGAGTTCAAATTTTGATAAGTTTTTTTTTCTCATCCAGGCGAATTAATTGTGTTGTAGGTGAAAATTGATGTCAAAAACGCATAATTGGGGATGCTGCAACAAAGCCATTAATTTTATGTTTATGAATATGTTAATGGAAATTATGTTTTGGTAACATGGCTCTGTATAGGGTGGAATGAAGGAAAATTCTATATTTATACTTTTATACTATTATATAAAGCAGTTAAGAATTAGAGGGTTCATTTTTTATCATGATTTTTTTATTATACTTATTTTATCCCTCAATTAGATGGATAATATCTATTTTTGATTGATCGAACGTATGTAATTATATCCATTGATCCCCTCTTCCTCTTCATTTCTTTCCCATCTATACTATTATTTTCATTTATGCACATGATTTACAAATTAGAATACTCAATATCTTTCTATTTATGTTATGATATAAAAATTTAATTTAAGACTTAAGTATGTGTTATGATTAGCAACCTTGTACATATTTGGTAAGAAATTAATGGTAATAATATATACTGGAATAATTCACTTTTCTTACCATAAACACACTGAATCATTAACTCATATTGTGCAGAAAATTCCATCCAAGATTAAATCTGATTTTTATTATAGATTTTCTCTATAATTTGGTGAATTTATAATTTAATATTAGTTCAATGTGAATTTTTTTATCTTATAATGTTTTCATGTTTAAATAAAAGAGTCGGCTGCAACGTACAGGTATATTGCTAGTTCCTAAAAATACAAGCAATAATTGAGTAATATATGAGAAACAAAATTCTATTGCAATGATACACATGGATAGAACTATGAAATATGAAATAAGTTCAATTAAATGATCTTATTAACAAAATTAATATTACTTGATAATTATTGTTTAATGGTCAACTCTGCACCGACATCTTTGGTTTTCTATCTGGTTTTACATCAAAAGAATTTTCTCACATTTCTATAAGATAAATACTTATCTATCAGTAACATATATCATTACTTTTTTAGATAATGATGAGGAACAAATCTAATTATTAGATACCTATAGAAAACACTTATTAAGGACATTCTTTGCCAAATATAGATCAAGTCTAGTTTCACTTGTCATTTAAGTTATTAAAATAATGTAAAAATGCAAAGTTAATAAATAGTATATATCTATTTTTTATTGTAATATAAAAAATATTTACTTCTGGATTGTCTATCCTACCAATTGTTAAATCACAGTAATGTAAAGTTGATTATATCCTATGCATGGTTGTTTATCATATTTGTAATATCATTGGAGCTAGCTTGTGAATAGCCTGTGGGAGACGCGGTTAATTTCCCTCAAATAAAATATGATAAATACATTCTTCTACTGGCTTAATTATAAAATTTGCACCGACCTACACAGCCTAAAACATGTGAGCTTGCTTAGTTATTTCTGTTCTGCATAGATCTGCTCGAGAAAAAAAAAATGTATACAATTATTGTCTTTATGTGTGCAAACCAATGAAACCATGGATCCTTGTTTCTACACGTATTACCAAATTAATTAACGAATCAAAATCTGTTGCGGCTTTACTTTCTACCTCTTCTTCTTGTCAGTATATATGTAACATGTGGGCTTAACTCCGTCTGTCAATCCGTAATTCAGCCGGAGAAGCTCATTATTTTCTGGTACTTCTGTAAATAAATAAAAAATGAATTATATGGAACAGCACTTTTTGACTTAACATAGAAAATATATTTAAATATTGACAAACTATTAAACGAGTTAATTCAGTACGAAGTTGAACTTACCAAAGTGGTTTGTGAGAATAAAAACAATGAAATTTATCTTCAGTGTTGGTCCCAATTAGTTCAAATAATCTATTTTAGAGTTAAACCGGTACAGTTACATTTCAGAGTTTTAAGTTTGCATATCCATTTAGCACAAAATGAAGCAATAAAATACATTATATAAACTTCCAACATCTCAATTTTTTGACGGCTGACTTTTACTAAATGAATGAAAATAATCGTAATCCTTTATATTAGTAACTCACTCTAGTGTAGATTTGAACCGTTTGAATACATTCTGTGAGCATAATTCAATAAGTACTAGGAATTATAGCCATACGCACAAGTAAAATTAAAGAGTAACTTTAAGCAACTTAAAATTGTAAATTTTGATAATTTTCAAAATTAAAGCTCTGAATTTGTATCAATATTATGGCATAATATGTATCATCTACATATGATGTCCATAAAATATGATAAGATTTTGTGTATATTTCACCAAGCACCAAATCACTTGGAAGATGAATGTACCAAAATTAACACCATTTCATGCATCATCAAACAATACTTACTTTAATTTACACTTAATATAATATTTTGTATAATACTTACTTTAATTTACATGTAATATAACATGATACAATATGTCTAAAAAATACCAATAAAAATAATTTCCAATTATCAACTTTATTTATTTTTTTTGGAAATTCACTGTGAAAATTGTCTAAATAAACATTTAAAATTAAAACTCATACTAAATATATTTTTTTTAAGCAGCATACTAACTTAATATTAAACAACATATTACTAAAGCACATATAACTTCAAGAAATGAATTTCGTTACAAGTCAGATATGACGCAATTAAGCTCCCCGAAATTCTCAAACAAATTATCCTCAAATAATAAATATCCTTTTTGACCGCCTAGTGTTTGACTAAAACACAATTAATTCCTGGCATGAAATGCGAGGAAAGAAGAGAATAATTCCGCAATCCAAACTCAGCATCTTATCTATTCTTTCTTTTTTTCTCCTTTCTCTATGGATAAATAGTCTAATTTCTCTATGGATAAATAGTCTACATTGATGAGACTGAGAACAAACTTCTCAGGAATTAAGAGCACTGTTGTTTGTTAGGCGGTTAATTTGGTGCAAACAAGAAATCAGAGAACCTTGCATGCACCTATCATCGGTGAACAACAACAGAAAAAACAAATTCAACACCAGACTTGCGGATTAAATCTATTGCAAATTGACACCATCCAATAGCAATTAACAGCGGCGGCCTATTTAATATAATTAACCTTCTGCTAATTGTGCAATAAATAAGCAATGCAGAGTATAGTCATGAAACGGGTTTTAATTGAACTCCGATCCGCTAGTCCACCATGAATCAATGCACCTGTTGAGATTAATTGGGGATTAGTCTCAGATTAATACTCATCATAGGATAAGGTTAAGATTAGAGCCATCCAATCTTTTTAATTGATTTAATTAAAAAGGGTTACTATTAATCTCATTTTTTATTCTTAGAAATAGGACAGTACCAACGGCACTATTTGATACCAACGGTATTCTTTTATTTTTTCCGTTACTTATACAGCTCCATATAAATACAGCTTGTTAGCCACTGTAATGAATAATTCAGTTACTTCAATAAATGAAACAATCAATCATCACATTCCTCTTTCAAATTTTACATGATATCAGAGCAAAGATCCACACAAAGGGTCAAGCAATCAGTGAGTAAATCAACAAGAATTGCACAAGCACAAACCAAGGATTGTCACCGACCGGTACGAGGTAATCAGCGCTTGGTGATCAACAACTCAAACACCAGCAGAAATCAACACTAGTATAGCAAGTGTCAGTATTTGTCTCACACCAACAAGTAATAAGTATTTGTTCTTTACCAAAAATTACCACAAAACCAAAAATCCAGTATTTGTTCTTTACCAGTAAAGAAAAACAAACAACCAAAGAGCATATTTTCATTACCAAGAACCGGTACAATGACAGAAAGCATCACAGAGAAAATCACAAGTACTGGTACAGTGGCAAAGCCACGCCCAGACTTCAATTCTACTCAAAAACTATCTCACCTTCTACTAAATGGCAAAAATTACCTCAGTTAGTGAAAAGTACAAGCGTTAAATTGCAATTTTAATAAGTTCTATAACAATCAAGCACAAGCAATTTCTAAAACAAAGATATGAAATAAAGTAAAGAGAAAGAGTTCAGAAATGCTCAATCAAAGGATTGAGTTGACACACGATGTAACGAGATTCGGCGTTATGCGCCTACTTCTCGGGTCCCCGGCTTCCCGTCTAACGGTAACAAAGCCGGTCCGATCTATTCAACCAAATACGAGTCTTGTATAAGTTCGAACTCTGCCCTCTTACACACAAATGATGAGAGACAAATCCTAAAGTTAATGAAGTAGCAAAAACTAGGAGTAGATTTAGCAATGGAGCAAATCACTCAAATCTCACAAGTATTTAGAACAAGTTTAGATCAAAGATCTTGAGCTTTAGCTAGGTATAGCAAAGTTTTCTCAAAGCTCTTTAATGGTGGTTGTAAGAATGTATTTTGCAAATATATTCAACAACAGGAGGAGAAGGGAGATTGTGCCCCTTTTATAAAGAGCTGAAAACCAAGCATAACTTACTTTTTCGGCTCGAACTGTTATAATGATTTATCAATCGTTATAACGGTTTACAAAATCGTTACAACGGTTTACAAATCGTTATAACGGATTAAGTTTCAAACGGTAGGATTGTCAGAGAAATTTGCCCGTTGTTCTGCCGTATAGCCGTTGGATCAACTGAGCAGAAACGTTATACGATTTATCAAATCGTTATACATTTCATGAATCGTTGTAATGATTACAGAATCGTTATACGTTTTACAAATTGTTGTAACGGTTCGGTAATCGTTACATAACGATTCACTCTGGTTTCTTTGAGAGTGTTTCTGCCTTAGAGTATTTTTGAGTATCGAGATGAACCGTTATATAAGTTCTTCGAACCGTTATAACGATTCACTCAGCGAAGCATTTTTTTATTGTTTAAGCTCAATTTCTCTTGACCAATTCAACCCGGTTTGAGTTTTTGAACCTAAGCCTAGTGCGGTCTTGATTAAGCTCTTGTATCCCAGTACTAGTCTTGGTTCTTGTGCACTAGTTCATTTGCATATTAATCCCTGCAAAAAACTCAACAAGGCAAATTATAAAATTCAAGATTGTTTTGCAAATCGACAAATCAAAGAAGATGTTAAGTGTAACAATCTCCCCCTTTTGTCGATTTACAAAACACGCATGGGTGCATAGATATAACATGTGATGTGGAATGCATCCAAAAACTTCTCCCCCTTTTTAAAAATCGGGCAAAAGGGTGCGATTAAAGAATTTATTTCAATTTAGCTCCCCCTAAATTGATTGCTCCCCCTTAATATATGCACCGTGTATAAGATAAGGAATTGAAAATACTTCCAAGATAATAAAAGTATAATACATTAGCTAACTCCCCCTCAATATGTTGTACGTTTCAAGATTTAGAGTTAACAATGCTTTCCCTTAGTTAGTGCATAATTCAGAAAAAAATTTGATCATCGCTCCCCCTCAATTTAGCAATTTAGATCAATTTGATTGTTTGGAGATGATTTTGAAGATGGGATCGATAGAAATTTTGTTGCTATGCTTGAGATACATGTCAATTTATATTTTTGAGACTTCATATGCATCTAAATTTATCCCTTAAATTCTAACATCCCTAATTTAAACCTAAGTTCATGATGTTGTTCGGTTTGAAGGGGTTTTATGAAGATATCGGCAATTTGATTTTTGGTATCAACATGAATGAGTTCGATATCTCCTTTTTAAACATGATTATGAATGAAATGATGTCGAATTTCAATATGCTTGGTTCGTGAATGGAAAACCGGATTTTTGAAAATTTGGATGGCGCTAGTGTTGTCACACATAATTAGTACTTTGCGGAAGCGTAAATCATAGTCATTTAGTGTGTGAATCATCCAAAGAATTTGTGTGGTGCAACTACCGGCCGCCATGTACTCGGCTTCCGCGGTGGATTGAGCCACGGAAGTTTGTTTTCGACTTGACCAAGACACAAGCGATCCACCAAGGAATTGGCATGTCCCGCTTGTGCTTTTCCTATCTACTCGGTTTCCCACGAAATCCGCATCGGTATATCCTATCAAGTTTAATTCGGATTATCGACCATACAATAACCCTAAACTCAAGGTACCCTTAATATATTTTAATATACATTTGACGGCTTTGAGGTGGGATTCTTTAGGGTTAGATTGAAACCTATCACAAAGACAAATGGAAAACATTATATCTGGCCGACTAGCCGTTAAATAAAGTAGACTACCTATCATAGCTCGGTATTGAGAGATGTCCACCAGTTTTCCGTTTTCATCCGCGTCAAGATTGATGTTGGTAGCCATAGGAGTTTTGCTCATATTGCTATCCTCAACACCAAATTTCTTCATCAATTCCTTGGCATATTTCTCTTAGTTCACAAAAGTCTCTTCTGGTGTTAGTCTAAGGAAATAGTTGAGTTCACCCATCATGCTCATTTCAAATTCACTACTCATCAAAATTGAAAATTCTTCGGCAAGTGCCGCATTAGTTGAACCAAAAATGATATCATCAACATAAATTTGAACTAATAATAGATCATTGTCTCTTTTCTTAGTGAATAGAGTTGTGTCATTTATTCCTCTTGTGAACCTATTTTCAATTAGAAAGGAACTAAGTCTACCATACCATACCTTAGGAGCTTGTTTTAAACCATATAAAGCTTTATCAAGTTTATAGACATGGTTAGGAAATGTTGGATTAACAAAGCCCATAGGTTGATGTACATAAACCTCCTCCTCTATGACTCCATTAAGAAAAGTACTCTTAACATCCATTTGGAATAGTTTAAATCCTTTGTAAGAGGCATATGCTAAGAGCATCCTAATGGACTCAAGACGAGCAACCAGGGTAAATGTTTCATCATAATCTAATCCTTCTCTTTGCCTAAACTCTTCTGCAACCAATCTTGCTTTGTTTCTCACAATATTTCCTTCTTGATCTTTTTTGTTTCTAAAAACCCATTTTGTACCAATAATACCCCTATTCTTTGGCTTAGGTACAAGTTTCCAAACTTTGTTCCTTTCAAATTGGTTGAGTTCAAGTTGCATAGCAATGATCCAATCGGGATCCATGTTGGCTTGTTCAAATTTAGTTGGTTCAATTTGAGAGATAAATGCACAATGAGCAATCATAAGGTTGACACCCGACCTAGTCCTAACACCTTCTCTAGGGTTGCCAATAACATTAGAGAGAGGGTGAGAGGATACTTCCCTTAGATTTTTCGGAGGTTGATAAGAAGTCGATTGTGCATTTGAGCTTCCCTCTTGATTTATTCCACCAATCTATGGAGCTTCATTTGTTGTTGGTTGGTTTGGAGCATCTTGAGGTGGATCTTGAATTTCAATCACAATTCGTCTTCTCTCATGCCCATCATCTAGCATGTCTTCTTGTGAGTCACCTTGACCTACATCATTAACACTACCATTCTTGACCGGTGCATTAGCATTTTCATCGAATTTTACATGCATGGATTCTTTAATAGTGTTAGAAGTGGGTAGGTAGATTTTATATGCTTTGTTTGTTATGGAGTAACCAACAAAAACACCTTCAATAGATTTTGAATCAAACTTGGTTACTTTTGGCATTTCATCAATAACAAAGTATTTTGACCCGAATGCTCGAAAGTATGATATATTAGGTTTGTGCCCCATCCATAGCTCATATGGAGTTTTTAATAAGATTGGTTTTAGGTTTACTCGGTTAATTACGTAACACGCCGTGTTAACCGTCTCGGCCCAAAGTGATGTTGGTAGTTTGGACTCATTGAGCATGGTTCGGGCTAACTCTTGTAATGTTCTATTTTTTCTTTCTACGACCCCATTTTGTTGTGGTGTTCTAGGGGCCGAGTATTCATGTCGATATCCTATTTTAGAACATAGGTCATCAAATTGAGCATTTTCAAATTCACCACCATGGTCACTTCTAATGGTATTGATTTTCAAACCCTTTTCATTTTCAACCCTATTGCAATATTCAACAAAGTTGGCATATGTATCACTCTTTTGACTCAAGAATATGACCCAAGTGTATCTACTATAGTCATCAACTATTACACACACAAATCTCTTTTTACCTAAACTTGGCACATTTATGGGTCCAAACAAGTCAATATGAATTAATTGTAAGGGTTGAGAAGTTGATACCATATCATTAGCCTTCAAGCTTGATTTGGTTTGTTTTTCCTTCACACATGCATCACATAGATGATCCAACTCCATCTTTTTGATGGGTAGACCTCTCACCGCCTCAAGCTTGATTACATTCTTGATTGTGTCTACACTTAGGTGAGCTAAACGTCTATGCCAAAGCCAAGAATGGTTAATAGAGGCACTCAAGTAAGTTTCACCTTGTTTGAAGTGATGGAGATATAAATGGTACATATCATCAATTCTACTATCTTTATATTATATTTCATTTATTTTGGCATTTATCAAGTAGCAAGGCTCAACATCAAATTTCACATAGAACCCGGCATCACAAAGTTGGCTTATGCTTAACAAATTAAAGTTTAACACATCAACTAAGTACAAATTTAAAATGGTTAAGTTCTTAACACCTATCTTACTCTTTCTTTTGTTATTACCAAATGTGACCGTTCCACCATCATATGGCTCCAAAGAGCTAAAGTTTGAATTAAACCCGATCATATGATGTGAGCATCCACTATCGAGGATCCAAGCATTTTCTTTATGAGAAAATACCAAGCAAACCTATAACATTATACGTTAGTAATTAAAGCAAACTAATATATAATATTATTGCAAACCTCCCCCTAAATATTTTATAATTGGACTCTTGGGGGAATAACTACCCGACACTTCATTTCTTGATTTTAGGAACCCAAACAACATTGCTCATATTGCTTCCCTTCCTAAATTTGCATTCCAATGAGATGTGCCCATGTTTACAACAATAATTGCAAAAGGCACTAGTTGGGGGATTAACCACAACCTTCACGAAACGGTTGTGATAGTCATCTTTTAACCTTTGAACTTGAGTCTTAAGTTTAGAATCTTTGTCTTTATTTGAAGAATTTATTTGTTGGGAAACAATTCTTTATTTTTCATCTAATTGAGAACCAAATTGGGCTACATGCTTACCTTTAACCTCATACCTCCAACCGGTTGGTGTCCTATGGTAAGTATTTTTAGACCAAGCCGAGTTGTATCTAAAAACATGATATGGTGCATTTCTAGGGTTTTGAGTTTTTTTATGCATGCCCTTTTCAATTTGAGTTTGTTTCCCTTTTTCTTTTGGACTTTTAGGATTTTTGGATGATTGTAAAGAAGGTTAAATCTTCTTGTATCCTAGACCCGTTTTGTCATGTGATTGTTGCCCCTTATACAAGTTAGTTGAATCCATCCTAGTGCCACTACTAGATGCACTAGTGGATTTCAAAGTTCAATTTTCAAGATCCAATAATTGCTTGTCAATCTTTAAGTTACTAATTTGTTGAATAAAATTTTTTTGTTCTTTTTTAAAAATAATTTTCTTTGTTTCATACTCGTTTACTTTAGACTCAAGCTCAAGTATCTTTTTGGTTAATCCCTCAATGGTACCTTCACTTCTCAACAACGCTTGGTTTGTTTCATTGAGAAGTTTGTTTGCCCTAGCAAGTTCAAATTTTAATATTCTTTCATTAGTGGAAATACTTGCATCCTCAATGTCATCATAATCATCATCTGAATCACTTATGGATGCACAATATGAAACATGGATGGGTTCATCCTCAAAAATAGGGTTTAAGCATACCTTGGCCTCCTTGGGTGGAGGTGAAGAGCTAGCTTCTACCTTGTTTTCTCCTTGCACCTCCTTAGTGCTTGATGAACTCGTCTCATCTTTCTCTTCTTCCTTGGTGACTTCCTCTTGAGTCGTCACCTTGCTTGGCTCTCCCACTTTCTTTTTGGCCAAGTGGAGTTTCCTTAGATATTCGATGATGATTGGGTCGGTGAGTTCTTTTTTGGCAATAATAGCCTCAAAGTCTTCTTCCTCTTCTTCACCAGTGTCTCCAAGGTTCACTTGAGTCATGAAGCAAAAAGGTGAATGTCCCTCGTTGCTATGACCAATCTCACTCTCACCGTCTTCTTTCTCATCCTCATCCCAAGTGTCGGAGTGCATAGTCTTGGGATTCTTCTTCCCCTTGAAGCCATCCCTTTTGAAATTTTACTTTTGGTCTTGCTTCTCACCTCCTTCTACACTTCTCATTTGAGGGAAGAGTTTGTAGCAAGTGTGAATTATGTGACATTCCTTCTCACAATTGATGCACACCACTCTTTTGTCTTCTTCCTCTCTTTTGTTGTTCACCCTTTTTTCAAAGGCAAACATGGCTTGCATGAGCTTGGTGAGAATGAGAATTTCTTTGGATTGGTCATTCCCAAAATTGTGGAAATATGGTTCATTTGAGGATCTAGGTTGAGAAGAGGATGGGTTGAAGATGTTTGGGGAAGAATGGTTTGATGGGTTTGAGGAGTTATAGGGTTTTAAGTTTTGTGCGGCAAAGGCCATGGTTTTGTGTGAGGAGTTTACACTTTCGGCTTGTCGGAGGATTTCCTCATAGCATTTGAGATGAGCATACATTTCCTCCGGTGTGAATTGCTCACGCTCTTGCACGGCTTGCAAAGCCCCCACATACCCTCTCCAACTAGGTCTTACCATCATCACTCTTATAAGTTTTGTAACTATTTTGTTTGTAGGCAAAGGATCACCTACATTAATAAACTCATTAATTAGAATTGTGAATCTAGTGTACATATCTTCAATAGATTCATACTCATCAATTCTAAAACATTCAAACATAGATTGCAATGTTTCCTCTTTAGCCTTTTTGAGCATATCATTTCCTTCATACTTTCTAATTAACGCTATCCACATATCATGGGCATTAATTGTTTCCCCAAAAGTTGGTGCAATTGATTCATGGACGGAAGCAAGTATGGCATTAACCGCTTGGTCATTTTGCTTGACTTTCATAAGACAAGCAATATCAATTTTATCATTTGCATCTTTGGTAATGGTAAAACCGTTTTCAACTATATCCCACAAATCAATAATTTTTAGGTAGTTGGTCATGCATTTCTTTCAATAGACAAAGTCTTTACAATCGGACCCAAAATTGGTGGTTCCTTGATATGCCTTGTGCTCGACATAGTGAGGACCTTGGCTTGTAATTAAGTGTTCCTTAATTATCAAACTCAACGTGCTCTGATACCACTTTCTAACCCTTGATTACCCCTTATAATACTAATTTGGTCAGTTAGTGAAAAGTACAAGGGTTAAATTGTAATTTTAACAAGTTCTACAACAATCAAGCACAAGCAATTTCTAAACCAAAGATATGAAATAAAGTAAAGAGAAAGAGTTCAGAAATGTTCAATCAAAGGATTGAGTTGACACATGATGTAACGAGGTTCGACGTTATGCGCCTACTCCTCGGATCCCCGGCTTCCCGTCTAACGGTAACAAAGCCGGTCCGATCTATTCAACCAAATACGAGTCTTGTACAAGGTCGAACTCTACCCTATTACACACAAAGGATGAGAGACAAAGCCTAAATTTAATGAAATAGCAAAAGCTAGGAGTAGATTTAGCAATGGAGCAAATCACTCAAATCTCACAAGTATTTAGAACAAGTTTAGATCAAAGATCTTGAGCTTTAGCTAGGTATAGCAAGATTTTCTCAAATCTCTTTAATGGTGGCTGTAAGAATGTATTTTGCAAGTATATTCAACAACAGGAGGAGAAGGGAAATTGTCTCCCTTTTATAAAGAGCTGAAAACCAAGCATAACTTACTTTTTCGGCTCGAACCGTTATAACGATTTATCAATCGTTATAACGGTTTACAAAATCATTACAACGGTTTACAAATCGTTATAACGGATTAAGTTTCCAATGGTAGGATTGTCAGAGAAATTTGTCCGTTGTTCTGTCGTATAGCCGTTGGATCAACTGAGCAGAAACGTTATACGATTTATCAAATCGTTATACGTTTCATGAATCGTTGTAATGATTACATAATCGTTATACGTTTTACAAATCGTTGTAACGGTTCGGTAATCGTTACATAACGATTCACTCTAGTTTCTTTGAGAGTGTTTCTGCCTTAGAGTATTTTTTAGTATCTAGATGGACCGTTATAACGGTTACTGAACTGTTATAACGATTCACTGGGCAGAAGCATTTTTCTTATTGTTTAAGCTCAATTTCTCTTGACCAATTCAACCCAGTTTGAGTTTTACTGAACCTAAGCCTAGTGCAGTCTTGATTAAGCTCTTGTATCTCAGTACTAGTCTTGGTTCTTGTGCACTAGTTCATTTGCATATTAATCCCTGCACAAAACTCAACAAGGAAAATTATAAAATTCAAGATTATTTTACAAATCGACAAATCAAAGAAGATGTTAAGTGTAACATACATGACCATTCTCCCGGGACACAAGATAGAAGGTACTTCTAATCTTGTGTGTAGGTTAAACAAATCTATTTATGGATTAAAGCAAGAGATTGGTATGGAAAACATAGTCATTTTTAACATCTTACAACTTCAAGGTTAGTGGTTCCGACTCCTCTTTATTTACTAGACATAATACCAATAGAACAACGATAATATTAGTCTATATTGACGATATAATTATAACCGGCAATAATTCAATGGAGATTGATTGCGTAAAAAATGACCTCAAATAAAAATTTGAAATTAAAGATTTGGGAAAATTAAAATATTTTCTTGGGATAGAAATTTTCCATTCACAAAAATGGCTATTTATATCTCAAAGAAAATATGTACTCGATCTACTTAAAGATACCGGCAAAAACACCAATAGAAACTAATGTAAAATTTAATAATGAAGATGGTGAACCATTAAAAGATATAAATCATTTTCAAAAACTTATAGAAAAATTGATCTATTTGACCGTGACTAGGCCGGATTTATCGTTTATCGTAAGCCAAATTAGTCAATTTATGCATGCACCAAGAACCCCGCACTTGGAAGCCATTGATAGGATATTAAAGTACTTAAAAATTATCTCGGGAAAGGTTTTGGATGAAAAATAATAGTACTAATGATATATGTGGCTATTTCTATGCAGATTGGGCCGGAAGATTCGATAGAAAGTCAACAACCAATTTTTGCACATTTGTAGACGGAAATTTAGTCACATGGAAAAGTAAAAAATAAGGTGTCATAGCACGATCGAGTGCGGAAGCCGAATATCGAGCCATGGCATCCACCGCTAGCGAATTAACATGGATTAAACAAGTTCTAGCCGATTTAAATATTATTATCAAGGAACCGATGAAAATGTATTGTGGCAGTCAATCTGCTCGACACATTGCGGCGAACCCCGTGTTCCATGACCGAACGAAACACATTGAAATTGATTGCCACTTCATTAGAGAAAAGGTTCAATCGAAGAAAATTGAAACTTCATTCGTAAAAAGTTAAGATCAATTGGCTGACATTCTTACAAAAGGGTTGAGCATAAAAGTTTTCGAAAATATTGTATGCAAGATAAGATTATTCGATCTCTACCAATTTTAACTTGAGGGGGAGTGTTGAGATTAATTGGGAATTAGTCTCAAATTAATATTCATCATAGGCTAAGGTTAAGATTAAAGTCATCCAATCTTTTTAATTGATTTAATTAAAAATGGGTTACTATTAATCTTATTTTTTATTCTTAGAAATAGGGTCAGTACCAACGACACTATTTAGTACTAACGGTATTCTTTTATTTTTCCGTTACTTGTACAACTCCATATAAATACGGTTTGTTAGCCACTGTAATAAATAATTCAGTTACTTCAATAAATAAAACAATAAATTATCACATTCCTCTCTCAAATTTCTCAGCACCAGAGTCCAAGCGGAATTGAGGAATTAGTATTACTAGAAGCTTGTTGCGATTGCGAACAGTTGTGCAATGTCGCATAGCGAGCATCCAAACAGGGAGCGTGCTAGAAGGAAGCGCTCTGAAATCAGGCGCTCTCTCATCAGATCAGACGCTGTCATTTGTCAATGGCTCAATGCATCTCACTGTCTCAGACTCTCTCAGAGCACGCCTCTGCCTCACGTGCGTCGCTCCGGTTTTGTGTTTTCACGGTGCATTATTATTTTGTTAAAAATTTGCAATTGTCTGATTTCTTTTAGGTGGAGGCGCCGATTGGCTGATTTATAGAAAAAGATAACAAATAATGTCGCACGTGAGACAACATTTCGGTTATGGTTGGGTCGAATTTAGACTTTATAATTCCTTTACTTCTTTTTGAGGATTGAGTCAAGCGGGCATTGGAAATGGGGAAGAGAGAATCAAACTTCACAAACATAAATTAAAAAAAAATTGTAACAGCTGAAATGGTCGGTATTTATTTCGTCTCATGAAAATTTTTGTGAGGCATTCTAAAGATGCGTCCTTAAAAAGTTTTTTCCTCTTGTAAAGCTTAAATTAGATGTGGCAATCAGTATTTGTTTGTCTTTTGAGAAAAAAATAGGTCGAATCGAGTTGTATCAATTTATGTATTCATTTTTTTTCAGATTGATTTTGATTGGATTGTACATTATTTAATTTCGGATTGAATCGAGTTCTATCAATTTATGTGTTCCCTTTTTTCAGATTGATTTTAATTGGATTGTAGATTATTTAATTTCAGATCGAATCGAGTCAAATCGGATGTAGTCTGACGGGTTTGAGTTAGATCATATTAATTTGATTTTTTTTAAATAATTTGATCAAATCGAATTCATATGTGAATAAATCGAATGGATTTTTAGACTCAGATTAGGTTTTTCCACCAATGCCTTCAATCATTATTTTTGTCTTGAAGTTATGTACAAAAAAAAAGAGTTCTTACAAGGATGTATTCTAATATTTTTAAGGGAGAAAAATATTTGACCACTTACATTTAAATATTTAAAACATGTTTTACTATACTAAATTTTATTTGGATAACTGTTCGGGTTTTAAAAAAGCACCTTTTACATTTGGAATCACATTTAAAGACCACAAAAGAGCTTTTAAAGATCCGATCCGTTTAAAGTTTAGCCCACTTCAGCCCAAACATGGTTGAAATAACAAATAACTAATAAGAAATCTAAAAATGAGAGAACACTATTCTGACACTCTCCTCTCATGCCATTCACGTCATCCTCCCCTCTTATCCCCTCCATTAGGGCCATCAGTGATACCATTTTGGTCGTTTATCTGACTCGTATCATATCCCATAAAATAGATATGGATAAAATTTTATTTTCGTTAGGTCATCAGATATGAGTATGGATAAGAAAAAAATTTCATTAACTTATCGAATATAGATATGGATAAGAGGTTTTCGTTACCCGTTATCTATTATTTCATTAGGTAAATTATATAAATATATATAACTATAATTATTTTATATTTTTAATAAATATATATAATTAAATTATATAAATATATATATAGTAATTAGCATATATTTTTTATGACAATTGACATAAAAAAATTATATGATTTTTATTATATCTAAAATATTAATTATTATTGTACTTTATTAGTATATTTATTTAATGCTATTTATTTGTCTAAATTATATATTTTTTCATTCAATTATTTTTATTTTTATCCGTTATCTACTGTTATTCGTTCGTTACCTGAAATTTTAAATGGGTAAGAGTAGGGGATGGATAAAGAAAATTTTAATGGGTATACAAAATTGTCAAATACAGATAATGGTGGTTGTTTGGTGTCACTGTTGCCAAACATTTTCTTGTCAAGATCTGTGGCTTGGAAAAAGTAGTCTCTTAAGCTCCAAAAATGCTTTTAGTTCTCATATTTCATATCCCATCCACTGAGATATAGTTTAAGGTTCCCTGTTCTTATTTTTCTTCACATTATATCTTTTTTACTAATATTTTAATTATGCGTTACTAATAAGATTGCAATTATCCAATAGTTCATTAAGATTAGCTGGAAATACATGAATACCAAATCTCTTTTTACCTTTTTTGATTTTGTCATCTGGCACTTGTGCATTAATTAAAAATACAAAATAGTTGTTCAGTACTTCATCACATTCGGTGGAAGTTTGTGGGATACTATAATCGAGTCACTGATGTAACATGAAACGTTTAGGACCCCAAATCAGGGATCCTGTACCATGCAGTCCACGCTTAATGGACACTGTTATTATTATTATTTTCTATTTTATCTAAACTAATTAAAGCGATTTTAATTATTGAGTTTCTTGTGCCAAATATCTCTACTAGATGGAGCTTTTACCACTCTCTTGAAACTCTTTTTTTTTTTCATATTTCATTGGGCATTGATTTGCTATTTTCTCTTGTGGCAAAAATTATCAGAAATTTTGCAGTATTTTGGATCAGTTTGTAAATCTATATCTAACTTAGCATTAAAGCTGAAACTAAAAAAAAAAATCTTTATTTTCAATAAATTCTTGTGTCCCTTTTATTTATTCATTACTCCCCTAATAGGCTCCAATTTCCATCATATTCCGTGTTCTGGCAATTGATACAAATAAATTGTAGTCTGTTCAACCAAAAGAAAACAATACAATTTTTTAATAAAACATAATCAACATTGAATGCAAAACATACACAATAACTTGCATCCGTGCATAAAAGTATTGACAAAGTAAACAACACACTTAGCTTGCCAGAGAATCAAGAAAACTTCTCATATTCAAATCCGCCTCTGACTCGCCTAATCCGAGCATTGCTCCAAATATTGACACCACACTGAAACGTTGGGTCCTTGTCTTTTCTACGGTTCTGGCAGGGGTCATGCTGCCATCATCTTCCTCAGGGGAACCGAGATGATGAACCCGATCCCAGTAACGGACCATCATCTCTCTAATGCATGTGATATGAAATTGTATGTTTGGCTTGCTTCGCACAACATATGACCATGTCCTAGTGCCGCCCAATTCTCTCTCTCGGCACATGTAACACCGTTTGTTTATGGTTTTTTTCAGATCCAGTAACATACCGTCATCACGAACCTTGAGAACATTGGGCAGAGCAGCGCAGCTGGGGTGGAGTCGTGTTGTGCAGCCCTCATCCGCACAGGAATAGACATAGCCATTGATTGCATCATCACAGATGGCGCAGGTCGTGGGCTTTTCTGGCGGTTCTCTCAGATGAAGGAAATTGCACTTGAATTGTCGAAGACGAATATATGTACCAAACTTTTCAGTACACGGGGGGTGTAATTGAAAGTCACACTTCTCAGAGCAACTGTATCCAATGTTGTACCCAAATTGCTGGCATCCATCGCATTTGAACGGTGCAAGGTCTGCTTTCTGAAGGAGAATGTGCTCGTGGTGCGTGTGGTCAGAAATTGATTTTAGTTTTGGCATTTGGTCGTGTTGATCTTGGTTCAAATCTCCTTGATCTGATTCAACCTGAAAATAAGAGAAGGATTATGTTTAACGCATTACATAACAGATGTAGTCGGCTATTATATGCAATAATTTCTTTAATAAGTTTGTTGGATGAAATGCAAAAGGAGAGGTATATATATATACAACTGAAAAAAAAAATGTATTTTACCTAGACCTTTGCAGTGCTCATGTACTCTTATTTCTGTTTTTCTTACAGGAAATGAAAATGAAAATGTACACATGCTCCGGATTAACACCTGGAGGACAGTGACTTTGACAATTCCAAAGAAAAACTTGTATTATTCTATATAGGGCTCGGTTGACAAATTAAGGAATAGATTTGAAAGAATGATAATTTTAGAAGAGTGATAAAATAGTATATTTTTGGAAGAGTAGTAGAAAAGTGATATTCTTGACTATTCGAAGATTGAAAATATCATTTGACGAGTTACTAATTAGAATAGTTAAAATATGAATAATTATGATACTAACAATGATGATGATGATAATAATAAAATAATTATAATAAAATAATAATAATAGTAATAATAATAAAAATAAAAATAAAATAATGGTCATAATCCATAATCATAATCATAATAAAAAATAATATTCATAGTTATAATCATAATAATATAATAGAAATATGAACATAATCATAATATAATAATAATAATCATAATTAATATAATTCTAATTAATAATAATATAATTATCAAATAATAATAAAATAATACAAGTCATAATCAAATAAATAATAATATAATAAAAAAAATTATAATTATAATCATAATCATAATGTAATAATAATAAAAAATAATTACAATCATAATAATATAATTATAATATAATCATAGCTATAATCATAATATAATAGTAATAAATAATTACAATCATAATAAATAATAATAATAATAATAAATAATAATAAGTAATCATCATAATATTAATATAATAATAAATCATAATCATAATATTAAAATAATAAGAAATTATAATTATAATTATAATCATAATATAATAATATAATACAACATAATTAAATAATAATCGTTATTCCGACGAGAGCTAATCCGCATACCACCTATAATTTGATATACTGGATTAGCACTCTACTTAGTCTAAAATTCGTTTGATAAATTAATTCGTCGGGATAGCTATTTTATTCTAACTTTTTATTATTCTACTATGTCCCAGACAAACCCATATATAATCCGTCAGTTGGATCCAAAATGAAATTAAATAAACTTGTCCGGCAGGCACAATATATAATAGTTATCATGTATGAGTGGTATTCCCAGGTGGCCTTCTTCTATACTGTGATCCACGTTGAAAGCGCCCACCCCTTTCTTGCTGAGTTCTTGTTCTCCTTTTGAAAATTTAATGTTAACTTCTTTTATAATTGTTTTTAAGACATCAATGTGTCCTTTTAGTGTTCGCTCAGGAATTAATGACGACAGTCTCACTGACCATTTATACCGGACACCACGTTCATTTATAATTTTAAGAATTTCAACATTTCCTTATAACGATAAATGCTTGAAGAAGATCTATCAGATCAATTTGGTACTTGTAACGATAAATATAGATAAATCGAACCAGCTAGTAGAGAAAATTGTTTAACATTTACCTACGTATAATTTTTTTTCAAAAAAATGAAGAATTTAATTTTTAGTTTCTTCAGCAGAAAGTAAGTAGACGAACTTTTATTTGGCAATTATTAAATTTAATAGATAGGAAAAATTTCTAACATCGACATCAAATTAGAAATTCAGTTTTTTAATAATTTTAATAATCTCCATTTCAAGAGAACGAGCTATTGTATGATAGGTAGCTTTGTTGGAACTAATTGGTCTAAAATCTGAATAGCTGCAACATAAAATGAAATAGATTAGAATAAAATAAATCAAACAATTACAATTTTATTACCCGGATCGTGAGATCACTGTCGTGCAAGACTTTGGAATTGCCAAAATAATCAAACAATTAGAATGTTGCTTCTTAAGGCCGTACGATGATGAAAACGACTAATGATAGCTCCATATACCCAGCAAAATATTATTTAGAAATCAAATTAATAAAAATGTTATGTGGGAATTTTACTGGTAATTTGGAGAACACAGCCTTATCGGGGTAGTGCTATTGTATTTCCTTTTTTTCCGCTATGTGATATTTCTGTTGCTTGATGAAGATTAACATATATAGCATGACAAAGGGAGGCCTTGACAACGGCTAGTCAAAATTATAATCAATATGATGGTTTAATTATAATCAATATCATGTTTCAAAACTGATGACGACAATGGAATAAAGCACAATAGTTACGATGAAATTGTTTCTATTGATTTTATGTCATTGAATGAGAATTAAACAATTGGCCCGGTCGAAGGAAATTAATGGTAGAATTAATAAAATTGATGAATGATATTACGGGTCATTAATATAATGGAGTGTGATTAGAAGATTATATATTGGACTGTATACATGGAATATGCATCAATCTAATTTTTTTAGTTTTTCAATATATATTCAACTATCCTTATAAAACTCAAAATTTATGAATATCAAATATTGGATTTTTTTATGCAAGCAAAGGATAGGAACAAATTACTAATATCATAAAAGCTTTGGATTTTATACAAGTCATATTAGCAAATGATGGATTGAATTCAACTACATTTATGAGTTATATGGAATCAAATGGCCATAAAAAAATCAATTTCATAGAAGCAAGTCATCAATTAAATAGAAACAAAGCGATTTTTTTGGAAGCACGTTGTAAAGTTCACAGAAACAAAATTGTGAACGCAAATCGGATTTATAGATCAAATGTATAAGAAAATTACGAGTTCTACATTATCATGGAAATAAACAAGTGACAAATTGCTGAATATTTATATTGTGCATTGTCAAAAAGGGTTTGAAATCTTGAACTTATCTAGCGTTAATGGCTCTAATTTGAAGTAGTTAAGACATAATTTTATATTAAACTCGCTCCTTTGATTCAAATATTACGATCACACACAGAATATAGAGTTTTTCATCGCAATTTGTGCACTAATAGTCTTGTAAATATATCTTGAATTTCATGATCGTCTTATCTATCCATAGACGTATGTAAAGTAGAGGTAGGAGAATTTAATCCGAGATGAGAAATATGTTTTATTCTATTGGATTTAAATCTGATTCGATTCGATCTGAATTTTTAGGAAAATTAAACTGATTCGATTTGATTCAAACTCGATCCGATTCAATCCAATCAAAATTAAATAACTTGTAATTCAATTGAAATCAATCAAATATTAAAAAAAAACAATATATAAATTAACCCAACCTAATTCGATTTGATTTCTTTTAAAAAAATCAAATTGATATGATCTAGTATGTCCGAGTCCGAACCCAATCAGATCTTATCCGCAGGATTATCACATCTAGTGTAAAGTCATATACTGAGAACAAAACCGTCTCAGTTCCCAATAAAAGCTAAAACACATCTTTTACCTGACATAAAAGATAAAACACACTCAGCAGTCAGCATCAAAGATGGGGTAAAAATCTACGCTCCTAAAAAATGTATTCTTGTTCAATGGAGGTGGGGAGGTTCATGAAGCTGAGCGTGTCCCGGTTTGTTCCGTTTCCAAATTTTTTAAATTGAGACCATTAAAGTTTTTACCCACGGATCTACCCCGGACGGTCCGGAACGGATGAGCGACGCGGATTTACACGGGGAGGATCTACCCATTCGGATTTTTTCAAACCTCTAATGTAAAGTCACATATTTGAAATTTAGTTTTATTGAAAATATAAATGCTCATCTTTTACCTCACGAAAAACACGCTCAGCATAAAAGATGGGGTAAAAATCTACGCTCCTAAAATGTGAATTCTTGTTCAATCATATCAATTTGTTGTTATACATTGGATCTCTTTCAAGAAATTGCCTATCAAAGATTGGGTTGCCACTGCAAGAAGACCCATCATTACATTACATTACATATCCCGTCGGTGTTGTGGCGTTCGATTAATCGAATCATCGTTCGAGTCTGCATTAGTTTTTCTCCTGCCGTAAAAGCTTGCAACAGAAAATTCTCCAAATCATTTCTCATATTAATGTCAAACCTCATTTCACAATATAACTTAATGGTCTACCGATAAATTTCTTTATGCAATTTCAATCAGGTACAAAACTAAAATAAATGTGAATTGTCAATATTATATAATAACCCGCACATTTATTTTTTATTATTATTTCAATGACCATATGACCATATTATATTTGTCTATATTATATAAATAGTTTTCATCTTAACTTCTATAACAATCTACTGAACCGATTGCAAAGATAATGACACTTATTATAGATCTATTTAATTATTAAATAATATAATAATTGA
This sequence comes from Schoenoplectus tabernaemontani, assembly GCA_037127355.1. NCBI lineage: Eukaryota > Viridiplantae > Streptophyta > Magnoliopsida > Poales > Cyperaceae > Schoenoplectus > Schoenoplectus tabernaemontani. The sequence continues at coordinate 15,940,337 of CM073743.1, read as the reverse complement.
TAATTACAACTTTTAAGGCCCAACAGTGATAATTAATTATTTTCCTTTACGTTATTGACATTTACGTCTAATTATTTAATCGTAGAAACGATATCACTAAGCATTTTAATTTTCTTAAATGCAATTCAGTTTAGTCTTGAGTCTTCAGACTTCACATTATATCTGCTGCTATTGATTTTTAGTTGACGAATTCAAGGTGTAACGGAAAGATTCAAATGACAAAACTGATGACAGCAATTGGATTAAAGCATAACAGTTATGATGAAATTATTTGTGTTAATTTTGTTATTGAATGAGAAATGGATTAAACAATTGACCCGGTCAAAAATTAATGGTAATTAATTATAAATTTGTTGAATGATATTACGGGTCATTAGTAGAAAAATAATGGAAGTTAATTACAAGATATGGTGGATTTTGAGGTGTCAATTATTGACCGATCTGCTAACTTGACATGATATGAAAATAAATAGATTGGATATGGGTATAATTTCTTTAATCCAAATCGGGTTGGGTTTGGATATGGATCAACCCAACCGTTTAATTATATTTTTTGAAAGTAATTTTATGATTTGATAATTAAAGCTTAAATATATACTAATTATATATTAATTAAGATTAATTATAAATTAATTAATATTTAGTTATTTAAATTATATAAAATAATTAATAAATATTTAATTATTTTATATGACTCGGGTTGAAAAAAAATAATAAAATAATAATGACCCACTGATCTCACCCTTGGGTGGACTGTACGCATGTAATTATCGTCAATCTAAACTTTTGTGTTGATCAATTGACACCCTTGGATGACTGTACACATGGAATTATCGTCAATCTAAACTTTTGAGTTGTCAAATATATATTCAACAAGCTCCCATCGTGGGACTAAAATCGATAATCCTGTATATTTTAAAGAAGTTTGACTAATTAATTAAGATTTATCAGGGAATTGGAATAATAGATATAGATACATCAATCCGTCAAGTGCAAAGATGTATATATTTTGCCTCCTAATTTAAATCTGTTCTTTTTCCTTTTTTGATGTAGTAGGAACATCATTCTTTTTTTTTCTGAAAATGAAGTATATATATATTGTCAGTTTTGCTCCCTAAAAAGAAATAATTACATGGACTAATCCATGCATACTTAAAACATTGTATTTCAAATAGCCTCTTTTGTTTAATTGACTATTATATAGAATAAAATATCTTTTAGTTTGCTATAATAAATTCTCTTGATGACAAAATAAGCTTGGAGGTAATAACTAAATGAATATTCAATCGATAAATCAAACTTCATATGCAAGAATAACAATACATGAGAACTGCAGATATCATTTACAATAGAAGTACATAGAATAGACATTAATATTATATATGTATAAAAATAATAATTTTATTTACTTGAATACACTATAATTTATAAAATTTCAGAGGGCTTTATAAAAAAGATGCTCATCTTTTTTAAAAATTTGTAGACGGTGTGTTTTCGTGTGTAATGATTTTTTTTATAAGAGTGGATATATATTTACGGATTTAAATTCATTTAAATCGAGTAAATTTACAAATTAATATGCCTTAAGATATCCTGGTACCAAGACAGCAGTACTAAAAAACATCCAGAAATAATAACCAAAACAGCATCTATCAAAAGTTTACCAACAACCCTTAAAAACTTCCAAAATTATAACTATTAACAGAAGCATTATAACTGAAGTGCTCAAGCTATAAGGAGCTGTTCCAGATTGAGAATTACAACCAAATCTGCAAAAAAAAAAATATTGAGTTCATCTCACCAGTACAGTACTAGATATCGTGTGTAATGATTTGAATACATAGTTTAAAACATTCTGAGGGCTTTTCTGAAAGGTGTGGCATTTTAATTTTGAGAGCGTTCTTTTGTGCAATGCAACTATACAATAATTCAATTTCAATACTATTTATATAAAACATTCTCCACAGAAAATCCTACCGATAAAAATTGCATTTTTTTGAGGGAAAAAATTGCATTTTTTTGAGGGAAAAAAATTGCATTTTTTTGAGGAAAAAAATTGCATTTACAATTAGCCTTTTTTAAAAATTTCGTATCTCTTTTAGGAATAACCTTTATAAATATATTACGAAAAAGACTTGTCAGGTAAATGGTACGAACACATCTTACCTTTTATAATCTTATCATCACCCTTTAGTAAGATAGAATTGTTGTGTCCATCTAAAATATAAAGCATCATAAACATTGAAATCCAACCAGATAATCACATAGATAGCTACAAATCTACACCAACGAAAATCGTATGCAACAGAAAAAAAACAGATGAAAGAAAAAACAAAACTATGCTTTAACAAGCATGCGAAAGCTAAGAAAAATTCATTAGATCTTTCAAAAGGCAAAGTCAGACATAATTTAGTATTATTTAGCGTCTTTGGTGTTAAACCAATAAAGTTATAATTACACTTTTATTGTAATTCATAATTTCTAATTTAGATCTCCAAATCTTTTTCTCTTTGACAAAGTGGTATTTACTATTAATCTGAAATTAGAAAATCTTTTGATTCAAATATATAATTAGCTCACATTGCATTTTTAATGAATTAAATAGATCAATCATCCCAAATTATGAAACTAGAACATATTTGTTGTGATGTGGAAAATATTTTAATTATATCTTAATCAAAATTAAATTCTGAGTTCTGCCAATGATTGATATTGATAATATTAGGTGTTAATTATTCCTTTCAATAAACACACCTAATATGGAAGACATGTATGTACTTCAAAGTAAATCAACATGTAATGCTCCACATATTACATATTTTCATCAGTATTGTGTTGAGATATTTTTGTGCAATTCTAGAGAAAAAATGTAAGAGCTTAATAATAGATTTTGTGAGATAAATTCAGAATTAGTGCTTTATGTAGCTTGTTTTAATTAAAAAAAATTTCAAATTTTTCAATCTTTTGACAAAGAACAACTAATCAAGTTGGCTTTTTTTAGCCTTTGTGAATTTTCTAGTTCTAGCCTCTTAGCTTTCAAATCAGTTAGAAAATTGGTTAAGACTTATAAGCATTGGAACATCCATGAGTGTATTTGTTATTAAAACTAGCATTGATCTTATCAATTACAACTGCATCAATTGAGAGGATTTTTTTTATCAGTGTTGAACTACATCAATAATGATTAAAAAATAAAATGTGTAATCAATGGATGAATAACTATTTAATGACTTATGTTGGGAGAGATTTTTGATGAAATTACTAATGATATCATCTTACGTCGGTTTCAAAAGATGAGATCTTGAAGAGTCAATTAGATGATTATTAATAAATTTAGCTAGAATATATCAATGAACAATATGCTAATTTTTAAACTTTAATTTTTTCATTCATTGTTTGTTTAAACTAGTTTTTATGGGTTTTTTCATTCATAAATTGATAATTTGTAAGATAATTGATGTATGAAATGATGAATGTGTCATTATTTATGAAAATTTTTGAATAAATATAATATAATTATTTTAAAAAATTAATAAACCACATATGAAATATTTCTGGCTCCGCTGAGTACGATTAAGCAAAAATCTACTCGGCTGATGGTATTAGAAGGGGTACATGTAGATACAACTCAAGGGTCAGCTGAACCCTGAATTTTAAAAAATAATATTTTTAGATTAGATTTTTATTAATTTGAGTCCCCCTAGAACTAATTTCTAATATCTTGAATTGTTTGATTACTTTTAATGAGAAAACATATTTAATATTGTGGACAATGAAAAAATTATGTAAAAGTTCTAAAATATGAAGTTTTGTAAAGAAAAATTTTCTTCATCAACTATACTATCTAGTATTTGTGTTTTATTTTTTGTTATTTTGTATGTAAAAAAATATTATTTAAATAGTTTTTTATTAGATAAGAATATATGTTTAATTGTTGATTTTTTTATTTAGTGTCTGATTAACTTATAGATTTAAACCCGATAAATTATTATAATTTAATTAATGACACCTAATCAAAATTCTACATTACCCCAGATATTAGAGGTGAATTCATGGAGAACGAGCAAGATTAAATAGACTAAACATGAATACGAAATTGTTCCATTTGGTGGCTTCTCATTATAAGCGTATCAACAACGTCGCTCAAATTGAAAGCGGGTGAAGAATTGTAAAAGATCAACAAGGGTAAAGCAAAAGTTTCTTTTTAATTATTATTACAATTCTCTAATGGGCGCATAATCTGTTGTCAACTTGTCATATCGTACATCAATTAGGCCTGCTTTATGGTGATTCACCAACAAATTTAGAAATTGCTGAGCCCATTTCCATAGAGGAAATTATAGAAGTCATTCAAAAATGGCTCAATAATATAAGTCCAGGATCTGATGGATCCACAGGTGAGTAAATATTTTACTTTCAATTACAAGAGCTTGGTCCAGTTACATATAACTAAGAAGGAACAATTTTTGTGCTTAGCCACCTTCGTCATTGTGCTGGCGCAAGCTGAAATTGACAGCATTTTGTGTATAGCATTTTTTATCAAATAAAAATTCAGACTTCAAGATTAGATAAATTGAGGCCCCGTTGCAGTGAAGACAAACTGCTGCACCCAGCTTATAAATAAAGAAAAATCTGACCTAGCAATAGATGGAACTAAACTATACTGACAAATAATGACATACGGCTGACGTCATCAAAAGGAGACCATATATTCATCAGAAAGAAATGCTATGCAGATCTGATGGCACGTAGAGGACATGGCAACGTTCAAATAAATAGTGCCATCATTTTGAATTGAAGTTGGTAATTCTTCAAAAAGAAAAAGAATTGAAGTTATTTAGTATGTGTACAGATTTTTTTTTAAAAATACATAGAGGCAGAAGTGTATGTAGCAACCGTGACATGAACTAATTACAAGTTTCATCATGCTTCAGTCAATGAGGAATTTATTCACTAGCACTGGAGTCTAGTACAGAGTAAACTACAAAATTAGTTATTAAAATTAGCTATTTTATCTTCTTCTTTTTTCTGGTAAAAATAGCTGCTTGCCCGAAAGAAACCAGAGAGAACAGGGTTCGAATGTCATTAATCCATTGAATGTACCCACGCTTCATGAACTCGCCCATATATATACTGGTAAACAATTTAATAATTGTTAAACAATTTAATAATTGTTAATAGAAACTCAAATTAAGAAAGATCTGACCTCGCAATAGATGAAACTAAACTAAACTGACAAATTGTGACATATGGCTGACGTCATTAAATAGAGACCATATATTCATCATAAAGAAATGCGATGCAGATCTCATGGCAAGTTTGGAGGACATGGCAACGTTCAAATGAACAGCGCCATCATTTTGAATTGAAGTTATTTTTGCTTATAAAAAAAGAATTGATGTTATTTAGTATGTGTGCCGATTCAAAAAAAAATATGGAGAGGCCAACGTGTATGTAGCAACAGAGACATGAACTAATTACAAGTTTCGGCAAATAAGTTGCACAGAAGATCAAAATTATCAAAAAGGTGTTGACAGCTTCAGTCAATGAGAATTTTCTACCGTCCATCTAAAATATAATTAAAGCGTCACAAAACATAATAAAGCCAGCCGACACCGAAAATCATATCAAGAGAACCAACAGATCAAAGAAGGAAGGAAAAGTATGCTTTCACTACCGTGTAAAAGCTGAGAAAAAAATGAAGGAATTTGTCCACTAGCACTGTAGTCTAGTACAGGGTGAATTACAGCATTAGTTATTAAAATTAGCTATTTTATCATTTCTTCGCTAAAGAAACTGGAGAGAGCAGAATTCGAATGTCATTAATCCATGGTATGTACCCACCTTCCAGCTTCATGAACTCGCCAATATATATACTGGTAAACAATTTCATAATTGTTAATACAAACTCAAATTGCAAATCAAGCTTCATTCAACTTTACTTTGGAGTTTTTGACTTGAAAGGACTGGAAGGGGGAGGCTGAGGCTCTCTACTTTTAGAAATTCTTTGTAAAACGCATTTAGTACAAATATTATTTAAACTTAATATTGTTATTAAGCATGAGTTCACCAATCTCTGAATAATAATTCATATTAGAGAACTAACTCTAGTTTTATGGCTGAGACATTATTCATGTATTGCGTATGTGCAAAATCATTTTACATGATCATTTCAATTGGCCTCTAAATACAATTGGGAAAAAAATTAAATAAGCTTCGAAATTGGAATAATGATAGATTAAGCTTCTCTGTAAAGAGAGGTTGAAGCAATCTAACAAATATTTAGTAGTGTGCATATACTTTTCTTGATTCCCTTCTCTTTTTTTCCCATAAAAGAGAGAACCCATCAGTGAGAAAACTTACGGGTCAAGTCCAACTTTCCAAGTCAATCAGTCAATACCGAGATGACTGGACAGGAGGTGAGGCTTCTGCATGCGTGTTGACAAATTAAGGACTAACATTAGAATACTCTTAATTGTCCTTTTCTTTTGGTCCACCACTTACAGAAAAAATCAACAAAAAGGCTCTTCACTGCTCTGTTGCATCCATGTAATTTAGAGGTCGCACTACTTGTTATGTCTTATGTGGTCCACCTGATTAATAGCTCATCATCCATTATGCTCCATACAATAATGTAACAATTCATTAAGTAAAAGAGAGGCACAATCCACCAGAATTAGAATTGCTCTGCTTCCTGTCACATTCAACATGTAAATAAATAAAGATGCAATTCCAGCGAAAGGCTGAGTCACCATGGAAAAGTCCGGTGCAAGTCATTGTCAAGATTTTTTTTTCTTTGATCAAAATTCGAAAGATTCTGTTGAAAAATTGAGCAACACACGCAGATACACAGCTTAGCCAAGTCTATAAATTTGATGACAATTGAGTGATTTATTCAAAAAGCTGTTAGCTTTGTAAAATCAGTCTGAAAGGCAAGAAAATAAAAGAGATCGAGAACATGAAATTTCTTCTTGCAGTTCTTCTATCTCTGCTCGTTACAATAAATACTCCTATCATAGCAAATGGATGCTTTGAAGAGGAGAGGGATGCCCTTCTCACCTTCAAAACTGGCTTAGACGATCCCGGTAACCTTATGTCTTCATGGCACGGCCAAAATTGCTGCAAATGGAGTGGTGTCATGTGCAACGAATTAACAGAACATGTTGTGAGGCTTAACCTTAGAAATCCATATGATAGGGATGATTTCGGTGGTCAATACGATTGGGCATCTTATGCCTTGACTGGTAAGATAAATCCAAGTTTACTTTCTCTCCGACATCTGACTCATCTTGATCTTAGTAATCATAATTTCTCAAACTTTGTTATTCCAAAATTCATTGGTTCCTTTGAGAATTTGGTTTATCTCAACCTCTCTTTATCTGAATTCGAAGGTGTCATACCTTATGAACTTGGAAATCTATCACGACTTGAATTTCTTGACCTTGGTAATTATCAGCTTACTGGCATGGTACCATCTCAACTTGGGAATCTCTCTAACCTTTGATATCTGAGCTTAGGCAAGTCATATTCTTTATTAGCCACTAACAGTCACTCATGGCTTTATCATTTATCTAATCTGAAGTATCTTGATATGTTAGATGTTGAAGTAAGCAATACATTTGATTGGTCCACAATTACTAACAAGCATATGCTAAAAACCTTGATTTTATCCAACTGTTATCTACCAAATATACCCAATGATCTATCTCATATCAATTTAACATTTTTAACCGAACTCGATCTTTCATTTAATCCATTTAATACTACACTGCCGAATTGGTTGTGGAACCTCACTAGCCTTTTATATCTCAATCTAGAATATTCTGAATTTCATGGAAGCATCCCTCGTGCTCTTGCGAATTTGGCTTCGTTGAATTACCTTTATTTGGGAAGTAATAACTTTGAACACGTTCTTCTTGAACCAATGAGCAAATTATATAATCTAAGAAGCCTAGACTTGAGTTGGTTGAATATAGAAGGGGATATTGTCAATTTGATCAATGGGTTGGGTCATGTGTGGTATAATCTGGAAAGGGTGAATTTAAGACTCAACAACCTTTCAGGAAATATATCTAGCTGGATTGCACAAATGAAAAATCTTTTATTTATTGATTTGGGATCTAATTTGTTCTCCGGCAATAATACTTGTGAGATAGGAACACTTACCCAACTAGAAGTGCTATATCTTTATAATAATTCCCTATCTGGTGATATCACTGAAGCTCATTTTGATAGTCTTTCAAATTTAAAGAAGTTAGATTTGTCCAAAAATATGTTAACAATGAATATAAAAGACAAGTGGGTGCCACCATTTCAACTTGAGGTTCTTATTTTAGGCTCGTGCAAGGTAGGGACAAAGTTCCCTGATTGGCTCCAAGGCCAAGCACAAATTTCATATTTGGATTTAACAAACTCAAGCATCATTGGAGTCATACCCAGCTGGTTCTGGAATATGTCATCTCTAAAACTTATTATCCTGTCTAACAATAATATCAGTGGCAATCTACCTACATCCTTTCAGTTTAGCAAGCTACAAGTATTGACTCTGAGATCTAATAACATCAGTGGTCCGATACCAAATATTCCGAGTACACTGCAACATTTGGATCTCTCAAAAAATCAAATTAATGGTAACTTCTCTCATGAGACAAGTAACATGACATATTTAGAATTCTTGGATTTGTCAAGTAATACTATATCAGGGGAAATCCCTAATAATTTTTGGCATAACATGTTGAATTCAAAATATATTAATTTAGCCAACAATCAGATTACTGGAGAGCTTCCTGCTTTCATTGGATCGTTGCAACTTCTAAAGTCTTTGAATCTGTATAATAATAATCTCTATGGTAAAATTCCATCAAGCTTACAACAGTGCCAGAGTTTAGGTTTTCTTTCACTGGGCAGGAACAATTTCTCGGGAAGAATTCCATCATGGATCGGTAAACAATTGAAACAACTTGTAGTTCTTCAACTAGGATCAAACCAATTCACCGGTTTCATCCCTCGAGAGCTTGGAGAGCTCTCGAACTTGCGTATTTTGGATCTTTCTCACAATTCTCTAGTTGGTCTCATACCTAGTTCAATCGGTAACTTCTCTAGTATGAAGAATTCATCACAATGCGGAGACGGAAACTATTATGTTTTCACTGCAGAATAGTTCTAAAGTCTCAAAATTATTAATTGACCCCTTTAGATATATATAGAGCATACATTATTCACTCGAGTCTCTATGATTACTCTATATTCTCAATTCACTAATAAGTCCCTAAACTTATAACAAATACCAACACTCCCCCTCAAGATGAGCCTATGGACGAAAGATATCCATTAGACTCATCTTGTCACAAAACCTTGACAAATCCAACGAACTAAGTCCTTTGATGAGATAGTCAGCTACTTGCTCACTAGTAGCTACATATCCCAACTCAAGTAATCCGTTGTTCAATTTCTCTTTGATGAAGAACCTGTCGATCTCCACGTGCTTGGTCCGATCATGTTGCACGGGGTTATTGGCAATGCTAATGGCCGACTTGCTGTCGCACCACAGCTTCATTTTGCCCCCTTGGTCCATCTTGAGCTCCACCAGTAAAGCTCTCAACCACAACAATTCCGCTACACTCAGTGCCATGGCCCTGTACTCTGTCTCGGCTGTGGACCTAGCAACCACCGACTGCTTCTTGCTCTTCCAGGAAATCAAATTTCCTCCCACAAACATGCAATACCCAGACGTGGACTTTCTATCATCGCACAACTAGCCGGTCTCGAATCACAATAGCCTTCAATGTTCAAATGCCCGTTCTTTCTTAAGATCAACCCCTTCCCTGGTGCACTCTTCAGGAACCTCAAGATCTGGTACACGGCATTCATGTGACCCTCCCTAGGATCATGCATGTAGCGACTCACCACACTCACCACAAAATAAATGTCGGGGCGGGTGTGACTCAAATAGATCAAGCGACCCACTAACCTCTGGTACATGTCCTTGTCAATCGGCTCTCTGCCTCAAAGACTCGCCTTAGCCTTTTGATCAATGGGGGCACCCGCAGCTTGCATCCTAGCATACCTGTCTCTGTAAGCAAATCCAGCACATATTTCCTCTGAGATAAAACTATCCCCTCTGCACCATGAGCTATTTCAATCCCAAGAAAGTATTTAAGCTGCCCCAAGTCCTTCACCTCAAACTCCTTACCCAATCTCTTCTTTAGCCGAGCAATCTCACTCTCATCGTCCCCGGTGATAATCATGTCGTCCACATATACCGCAAGCATCGTAATGTGAACTCCATGCCGCCTAAAGAACACTGTATGGTCCGCATTGGTCTGCCGATACCCCATGCCTACCATAGCCCTCCTAAACCTGTCAAACCAGGCTCGAGGAGATTGCTTCAACCCATAAAGAGATTTCACAAGTCTGCACACCTTCCCCTCCGTCTGCTTTGTGCCAAAACCGGGTGGGACCTCCATATATACCTCCTCCAACAAATCACCATGAAGGAAGGCATTCTTCACATCGAGCTGGTGCAACTTCCAACCCCCATTCGCTGCCAAGGAAACAAGCGTTCTCACTGTGCTCATCTTCGCCACAGGTGCAAAGGTCTCATCATAGTCGATGCCATAAGTCTGACTGTACCCCTTTGCCACCAATCTGGCCTTGTAGCGCTCAACCCGACCCTCTGGGTTTTGCTTCACAGTAAAGACCCACTTGCACCCAACCGCCTTCTTGCCTGCTGGTAGTGACACAAGCTCCCAAGTTTTGTTTTTCACCAAGGCCTCAAGTTCCTCAATCATGGCAGCTTTCCATTTTGGGTCCTCCTTAGCAACCTGCCAAGACTTAGGAAAAGAGATAATGTCCAAAGATGTAATGAATGCTCCATGTGCAGGTGATATGCTCCATGTGCAATGAATGCTCAATGCGGGAGTTCCCCCAGATCGATATGGGATCTGGAGGAGTAGAGAGAGGAATCATATCACCTGAGTATTCTGAATCTGTGGTGGATGGTGTAGGTGTCTCAAGAGTCGGAGAAGACGGGGACAAAGGACTTGGCACAAGCGGCATTGTAGGCATGATTCCCTCATTCTGCTTCATTCTCCTCGTGTACACTCTCAGCTCCCCCTGAGCCTGAGTTCCACCAATTCCAGAATTATTCCCCTCCTGTTCCTGTTCCTGTTCCGGCACAACGGCCGACTTCTCCACATCCACAACCGGACATGGAACAGTCCTCACACTCGCCATCCTCTCACTACCAGTGCTACTCTCCCCCTCTCGCCTCATACCCCCTGTATCGAGCGAGTCTCCAAATGGTGATGTAACCTGAGAGGAATAATATGGTTCGTGCTCTCGAAATGTGACATCCATACTGGTGAACAACCTCCTCTCCACAGGGCTCAAACACACATAGCCCTTTTGGGTGGCCGAGTATCCCACAAAGATACATTTGACCGCTCTCGGATCCAGTTTGCCCACATTCAGTCTATAGTCCTGCACGAAGCACACACAACCAAATATCTTCAAAGGAAGAATATCACAATTTTCACCTTTTAACATCTCAAACGGGGATTTCCACTCTAGCACTCGTGAGGGCCTCCTGTTTATCAACATCGCAACTGTCAGGACCGCTTGCCCCCACAAGTACTTTGGCACATTCATCGAGATCATCATACTCCTTGCCACCTCAAGGATATGTCTATTCTTCCTTTCTGCAACCCCATTCTGCTCTGGTGTGTATGGACACGTGGTTTGATGCTGGATTCCCTGAGATGATAGGTACTCTCTGAATGCAATATTCATGTACTCTGTCCCATTATCAGACCTCAAAACCTTCACTACAGCCCCGTATTGAGTCTGAACCCCTTTGTGGAAATCTTTAAAACAAGCAAACACATCATTCTTGTTTTTCATCAAATAAATCCAAGTCACACGAGAGAAGCAATCAATAAAAGTCACAAAATATCTAAATCCATTCACAGAAGTTATAGGACAAGGTCCCCATACATCAGAATGTATCAACTCAAAAATACAGGAGCTCCTACTACCAGAACTAACATATGAACTCCTGGTGTGCTTGCCAAACTCACAAGCATCACAAACAAGTATTTCTTTATTAGCCTTTTCAACCAAAGAGGGATACAATCGACTCAAAAGACTAAAAGAAGGATGACCCATACGCCTGTGGTGAAGCAATAGCAAGTCCTCCACACTACTCCCAACTCCTCCAGATCTCTCGACCATAGATGAAAGGGCTAAGTCCATCCCCTCTCTATCCAGGTACTATAAGCCGCTATGCCACGTGCCAGTCCCAAGCCTCATGCCCGTCCCCTTCTCTTGGAAGATCACCTTGGGAATATCAAAAGACACAACGCATTTTAGTTGGAGAATAATAGCACTGATGGATAAGAGATTCACAGGAAAAGAAGGAGCATGCAAAACATTGGACAAAGTCAGAGAATTAGTACATCGCACAGTACCCTTACCCACCACGGGCTGAGCCGTTCCATCGGCTGTCTGAATACTCTCAGGGACTGCCAGGTGAGTATAGGAAGAGAACTCCCTAGCAGTACCCGTCACATGTCTAGAAGCACTAGAATCAACGATCCAATGTGATCTAATGGTGGGTATAGAGGCAAGAGCGTGAGTGTCACAAGTACCTGTGGCAGAATGAGCATAAGAAGCAATATTACCCGAGGTGGATGCATCCCCTACTGCGCCTCCCTGCCTCATCTTAAGCAACTGGGAGTACTGTCTCAAGAGCTCCTGATCCTCCGCAGAAAGATCATCTTCTCGCTCACCCTCTTCTTCCTCATCATCTGCTACCATCAGGTTTGCCCGGTAGCCCCCTCTTCCACCTCCTCTGCGACCACGACCGCGACCTCCAGACTGACCACGTCCTCCTAAGTTTTTCACCTTCGGTGGCCTAGTGCAAGCCGACTTCAGGTGACCTACCTCTCCACAATTGTAGCACTCCCGGGTCTCACCCTTAGACCTGGAGTTGCCCGGATTGGAGGCAGCTAGGGCTGACTTCACTCCGGAAAGTCCCCCTGGCCCAGCCTGTAGCCTCAATCGGGTCTCCTCCTGTATCATCGCGGACACTGCCTCCTCAAGTGAGGGAATCTTTGGCTGTGCGAGCAACATCGCAGCTCTCGACTCGAAGACTGGAGCCAATCTCCTAAGAAATCCCATGGTCCTGACACGCATGCAAAGCTCACTCTTCTTGCAGGCAGGCTCAGGGCAAGAGAATGACCTCGTGCAGTAATCATGATCCAGCCATAGGCGATCCAACTCTATAGAATACTCCTGCACCGTCCTCTCCCCCTGTACACAAGCCTCGATATCATTCAGAATCTGATAGAATCTCATATTGTCCCCCACTCCATCATACGTCTTCCTCAGTTTCTCCCAGACACACTTCACATCCTCGATGCCATCTACATTGGTTGCGATCGGCGGAGTCATCGAGCTCAGAAGCCAGATGTATACTAGCATGTGGGTAGACCTCCATTCCTCCCATGCCGGGGTGCCCTCGTCTGGCTCAATAATCGCCCCAGTCAGGTACCCCTCTAGTCTCCTCCCTACCAGAGTATACCTCACCCGACGCGACCAGCTCAGATACGAAGCTGGACCATCGAGTTTCACATCAATCGGTGGAAGCTCCACCCTTGGTGCCGGTGCTGGCTTCGACGCATTCACACTGGAGGCTGCGCTGAATGCACGCATAAAAGCTGCAATCTCATCACCACTCAGCTTCGCAAATGCCTCCTTCATGAGATCTGGATCCTTATTCTTGCTCGCATCTCCTTCCATTTTTGACCCGGCTCTGATCTACACAATCCCGAGATAAATCCTCTTCAAGACCGGATCTTGCACCCTCAAGATCAAGTCCTCATCAAGATTCGAGCTCTGATCACCCTGATCAATCCATCCTAACCCCGCTTCTCAGGTATCGTGGGGTAACGGCCCCCCACGCCGGCCAAAACAATCACACTAACAGAGCTACAGTAATTTCACAGAGCTACAGTAACTTCACGGTGCTACAGTACCCGCGTGCTACAGTATTTTCACGGCGCTACGCAGCCCGCGTGCTACGCACTTCGCATTCTCGAAACAATGAAGCCCCGGCGGTGGAGCTCCCGCCGCCGATAACCGAGCCGAACAAGGAGGCGGAGCTCCCCTGGCGGTGGCAGAACCACCAGATCACTGGTGGAGCCCCTGCAGGGCTGGCGGAGCCCCCTGCACTCACATCGGGTGGAGCCCCGCACTCACTGGTGGAGCCCCTGCAGGGCTGGCGGCGGTCGGGCGGAGGTCAGGCGGGGTTGTGGTGGAGCTGGCGGAGCTCTGGTGGCTGTGCACGATTTTCGATGTAAGAAACCCTAGGTTAACCTGGCTCTGATACCAACTGGAGAATAGTTCTAAAGTCTCAAATTTATTAATTGACCCCTTTGGGTATATATAGAGCATACATCATTCACTCGAGTCCCTATGATTACTCTATATTCTCAATTCGCTAATAAGTCCCTAAACTTATAACAAATACCAACATTTTCCAAATCTTATATATAGATATCAACAGACAAAATGTGTACACATCTTTGCCTCTTATATGCCTCACAAATATAGATTTATCGGGAAACAAAATAAATGGACAGATTCCGAATGTAATATGGTCACTCCAAGCCGTGACCAACTTAAACTTATCTGAAAATTATATCACAGGAGAAATCCCAGAAATCATTGGTCACATGCAATCTTTAGAATCACTGGATCTTTCATTTAACAACCTCTCAGGTTTAATTCCACAAGGATTGTCAAACTTATCCTCATTGCACAATTTGAATTTATCTTATAACAACTTCTTGGGAAAAATTCCCACCGGAAGACAATTAGATACTATAAGTGATTCATCAATCTATGTGGGCAACTCTTATCTTTGTGGGCCTCCGATTGACAAAAATTGTTCTCAATGGCAACCATCTATAGATATCGATTCTGGTCACGGTGACAGAAGGGCAATGGTATGGTTTTATTTGGTATTAGCTGCAGGTTTCATCTTGGGATTTTGGTCTGTTTGGGGTGTCCTACTATTCAAAAATACTTGGGAGTGTGCTTATTTTCATGTGATTGATAGATTATTTGTTATAATGATTGAATAAGGGTGAGGGACTGGGGGTGATGTTCAATGCAGGCATATAATACGATGTCTTGGTCTGTCAATTGGTTTTTTTTTTCTGTTGTATTTGCCAGTAATTAAATTTTACATTTCATTGTTTTGTATCATCTCATGAAGCATGTCTAATATTTTATTATGTCAAGAAGCGTCAAAATGTACAACCATCACTATAATTAATTCTTACAAAGTTTTTTTGTTATTAATTTGTCTCATCTGTTTTATCCATAAGCAATGAAAAGAGTGAAGCAAAAGCTTTTCTGCGACATTTTTCAAGCTATTATCTGATAATAAAATCATTTCAATTTTGTTTTAAATACTTTGTCATTCGATATTTATAATCTTTTTTTCTTTATTTTTACATTTGTTCAGTTTTTTTGTTTTAATTATCTTCATCTTTTGACAGAAGTGTGGCTAGATAATTAATGTCACTATATAGCTAGGATAGCTAAGATTAGATTGATTGTATAGGATTGCAGATGCATTAATGACACCGAGCATTATAAATAGAGGAGTAATGTAAAGAGAGATAAGAGAGAAAACACTTTGTAAACAAATTGAGTTATAAAGAAAATAGATTTCATAGCACTTTTTTTCTTCTTCCCGATCTAGGAACTTATTTTTATTCTCATTTAATTCAGTTCTTCGTCTGTTCTTATTTGTCGGAGTGAACATTTGTGTCAAACGTCGAGATAGTATTTCAAGTTCAAAGAGTTCGAGATAGATTTCGAGATAATCCATTTCGGGATAAATAGACAAGAAGGTCAATAAATTGGTATCAAAGCTGATGGTTGGTTTCAAGAATAGTTCACTCAACATATTAGTGCCTAAGTTGACGAAGTCGAACGACGACAACTGGAGCATCCAGATCAAAGTCTGCTAGGAGCTCTTGATGGTGAGATATTGAGATGCGAGTATGTTGAACCCGAGAATGTCGCACTTCGACCGTGCAATAGCTGAACTCGTTGAATGAGAAGAAAGTAGCAGACAAGAGTCAAGGAGTAGATGAAGCCGGGTTCGAAGTAACAATATGGAGACTCCAAGTAGCCTACAAAGGAGTCGACCGGGTAAAACAGATAAGACTCCAAACTCTACGATGTGAGTTTGAGATGCGAGGATGAACAGCACAGAGGGAGTCTTGGACTATATCACCAGAGTACAGACAATAACGAATCAACTGAAGAGAAATGGAGAAAGCCTCTCGGAGCAGAGGGTGGTGGAGAAGATCTTGAGGTCGCTAACCGACACATTCGAAAACGTGGTATGTGCGAAGAGGAGTCAAAGGACTTAGCAGAGTTAATCGTTGATGAACTCGCCGACTCGCTCTTAGCACACGAGCAGAGATAGAACCTCAAGAAGAAAGAAACTCTCGAGGAGGCCCTTCAAGCTAAAGTGGTTCTCGAAGAGAAAGCGTTGTACGTGTAGATAACACAACAGACACACGGCAGAGGAGGTCGTGGATGACGTTACCGAGGTTAATCGAGCCAGTAGGGGCTGTCAAGCCCAACCTCGCGAGGATGAGGAAGAAGCCAAGAAGATAGAAGAAAACCCAATGTAGATTGCTACAATTATGGTAAGCGTTAGCATTACGCTCAAAATTATTAGGCAGAGAAGAAAGTAGAAGGAAAAATCAACTACGCCTGAAGTGATCAAAGATGAGAAAGTGTTGTTGATGGCACAAACTCTGTCGACTTCGAAATGTGATATCGTGTGGCCTCAGAGATTTAGTGAAGAAACAGTAAATGCAAGGACTGCCGAAGCTCGACTTCGAGAATAAGTTCTGCGAAGGGTGCGTGATAGGGAAATAGATGAGAAGACAATTCAGAAAGTCTAAGTTTTCGGCAACTAGATCTCTCGAGTTGATCCATACCGACATTTGTGGTCCGATCACCCCATGCTCATTTAGTGGGAAGGAGTATTTCATCACTTTCATCGATGACTATTCAAGAAAGTGTTGGGTGTACTTTCTCGAGAAGAAATCCGAGGCATTCGAGACCTTCAAGAAGTTCAAGGTTATGATTGAGAAAACGATGGGAAAGAAGATTCGATCTCTAAGATCGGATAGAGGCGGTGAGTATTTGTCCAACCATTTCAAGTCATACCGTGAGAAACACGAGATCCACAGGTTTTTGATAGCACCTTACACACCACAGCAGAATGGCATCGCTGAGAAAAAGAACAGGACAATCCTCGACATGGTGAGATCAATGATCAAAACCAAGGAAATGTCGAAAGAATTTTGGGTCGAAGCTGTGCAATGTGCGGTGTACATACAGAACCGATGTTCGCATGTATTTCTTAATAATAGAGCCCCCCAAGAACTCTGGAGCGGTCACAAACCCAATGTTACACATCTCAAAGTATTCAGGAGCATAGCATACGGGAAAATCCTAGACCTAAAGAGATCCAAGCTCGAAGATAAAAGTAAGAAGTATGTCTTCGTTGGATATAGTGAGAAATTCAAGGCATACAAACTCTATGATCCGATCGAGAAGAAACTCATGATTAGTAGAGATGTCGAGCTAAATGAAGAAGCTTGATGGGACTAGAAGAACCATCATGAAAAGCTATCAACTGAGGAAGTCGAGATGAGACACCTAGTTCGAGATGATGGAGCCTCGAGCTTGAGAAGCTCAGATGAAGGACTCCAGTTCGGGAAGCTCAGATGAAACTGAGGTGAATCAAGAAACCTAAGAGTTTGGGATCTTCGAGATCTCTATGAGACAACCGGTGAGATGCACCTAGTATGTTTGCTAGCCGATGTCGAGATAATCTCATTCGAGGAAGCGGTTTGAGATCCAAAATGGAAAGCTGCGATGGAGAAGAGATGAAGGCAATCGAGAATAATGAAACTTGGGAGATGACAGATATGCCCAAAGGGTACAAACTAATTGGAGTCAAGTGGGTGTACAAGAAGAAAATGACCCCACAAGGCACAATTGAGAGATATAAGATGAGACTTGTAGTCAAACATTATCGGCAGAAGGCCGGGATCGACTACGATGAGGTGTTTGCCCCAGTAGCATGATTGAAGATAATTCGGCTGCTGATCTCGGTAAGCTGCACAAAATGAATGGTCGGTACATCAGATGGATGTGAAGTCGGCATTCCTGAATGGTGTGCTCGAAGAGGAGGTGTATGTCGAACAACCGCTCGGGTACATGAAGCTCGGGAAGGAGCACAAGGTGCTCAGATTGAAGAAGACAATGTACGGGTTAAAATAAGTCCCGAGAGAGTGGAACACTAGGATTGATAGCTACTTCAAAGAGAATGGTTTCAAACAATGTCCCTTCGAAGCGGCCATCTACGTGAAGGCACGCAAAGATGAACTCTTGATCGTCGCACTGTATGTGAATGATCTGATATTCATGGGCAACAGCCACAGGCTTATTGATGAGTTCAAGAGAGAAATGAAGCTCAAATTCGAGATGACAAATCTCGGGATGATGAGGTATTTTCTCGGTCTCGAGATCAAGCAAGAGAAGTCGGAAATATTTGTATCTCAAGGAGCATACGCCCGGAAAATTTCTTAAAAGTTCGAGATGAGTGATTGCAACTCGATAGCGACACCGATGGAACTCGGTGCCAAGCTCTCAAAACTTGAAGGAGGAGAAGCTATAGACTTGAACACCTACCAGAGTATGATTGTTAGTCTGAGGTACTTGACTTGCACAAGGCCCGACATAGCATTTGTCGTGGGGGTCGCAAGTTGATTCATGGAGGACTCGAGATACCTCACTTGCAAGCAGTGAAGAGGATTCTCAGATATGTCAAGGAAACAAAGGACCTCGGGTTGTTCTACCAAAAGACTAATATTTTTGAACTTGCAGGTTATGTGGAGAGTGACTGGTGCGATGACATTGATGATCGTAAGAGCACCTCGGGATATGTATTCTACATGAGAGGCACAACCTTCACATGGTTGTCAAAGAAGCAGCACATCGTCACACTATCCACCTGTGAGGCCGAGTATGTCGCAGCATTACTCGGTGTGAGCCATGCAATTTGGCTCATAAGATTGTTGTAGGAGCTAAAGTGTATGTAACTTGAATCAACCGAGATTCGAGTTGATAACAAGTCGGCTATTGAATTAGCCAAGAACCTGGTACATCATGAAAGGAGCAAGCACATAGATGTGAGGTTCCACTCAATCCGGGAACATATCAAAGATGGGGAGGTTCGAGTTGTTCATGTGCAAAGTAATGATCAAGTTGCAGATATTTTCAAAAAGGCTTTGCCAAAGCCACTATTTGAAAACTGCAAGCAGATGCTCGGGATGATCAAGGTGCGAGACTTGAGTTTAAGGGAGGATGTTGAGAGTAGTAAACTTTAAGTCCCAATCCTGAAGAACTAAGAGTTCGAGAACCCGACCACCTCGAGATACCCCATGCCGAACCCGAAGAAGCAACAACACCAAGGACGAGCACAAGCCAAACGCAAAACTCGAGATGGATGAGAGCCTAACAACTCGAGAACATCATGGAGCTCGGGATGAAACCCTTGCCCCGATGAAGAATAAGACACTTTTGACATATGTCGTATGTGTTAGAGACAGTTTATGGGAGCAGCAGTGGAAGTGATATAAGTGTGGCTAGGCAATTAATGTCACTGTATAGCTAGGATTAAATTGATTATATAGGATTGTATGTGCATTAATTACACCGAGCATTATAAATAGAAGAGTAGTGTAAAGAGAGATAAGAGAGAGAAAACACTTTGTAAATAAGTTAAGTTATAAAGAAAATAGTTTTCAGAGCACTCTCTTAGGGTCCGTTTGGCAAATTAAGGAATAGTTTTGGAAGAGTGGTAATTTTGGAAGAGTGATAGAATAGTGTTTTTTTTAAGAGTAGTAGAAGAGTGGTATTCTTGACTATTCGGAAGAGTAAAAATATCGTTTGACAGTTGTTACTCAAAATAGTTAAAATATGAATAATTATGATACTAATAATGATGATGATAATAATATTAATAGTAAAATAATAATCATAATAGTAAGATAATAATAATAATAAAGTAATAAAAAAATAATCATAATAAATAATAATATTATAATAGTAATATAATAAAAATATAAACATAATCAAAATATAGTAATATAATAATAATAAATTATAATTACAATCATAATTATAATAATATAGTAATAATAAGTAATCATAATTTTAATAATATAATCATAATATAATAATAATATAATAATCATAATCATAATCATGATAATAATAATTATAGTCATAATCATAATAATATAACCATAATCATAATAATAAAAATATAATCATAATCATAAAAATAATTATAAATAATTATAATTATAATAATATAATAATAAATTAATCATAACTATAATCAACATATAATAATATAATACAACATAATAAAATAATAATAAGTAATAATAATCATAATCATAATCATCATAATATAATAATATAATAATAAAATATTTATATTTATATTCATAATATAATAATATAATATTAAAATTATATTTATAATAATACTAATGGTAACGATAATATAATAACAATAATGATAATAATAATTTAATAATAATAATATAATGATAATAATAATAATAAATAATAATTATAATATTAATATAATTATAAATTATAATCATAAATATAATATAATAATATAATAATACTAAATCTTAATCATAATCATAATATAATAATATAATATAATACAATCAAACAATAATCGTTATTCCGACGAGCTAATCCCGTATTCCACCTATAAGTTGGTATACCGGATTAGTACTATTTCGCACTCTTCTACTTAGTCTAAAATTTGTTTGGCAAATTATTTTGTTGGAATAGCAATTCT
This sequence comes from Schoenoplectus tabernaemontani, assembly GCA_037127355.1. Taxonomy (NCBI): domain Eukaryota; kingdom Viridiplantae; phylum Streptophyta; class Magnoliopsida; order Poales; family Cyperaceae; genus Schoenoplectus; species Schoenoplectus tabernaemontani. Next base: position 15,919,345 of record CM073743.1, on the reverse strand, counting down.
ATTCTTACTTTTTGCTATTCCATGGTATGCCAAATAAATTCTTACTTCCCTATGATCTAGGAACTTATTTTTATTTTCATTTGATTCAGTTTTTCGTCTATTTTTGTTTGTCGGAGTGAACATATGTGTCAGACTTCGAGATTATATTTTGAATTTAAAGAATTTGAGATAGACTTCGAGATAATTTATTTCGGAATAAATAAACAAGAAGTTCAACAAATACTGCCTGCCTAAAGTCAGAAAGAAGTAACAGCCCATAGATGTCCGATTTTTCAATGTAATGATAAATAATACGTAATTAAATATTTAGATTGCATACTTCTCTCTCTATACGATAATCTATCCTGCTCGGCGTGGGAACATTTTTTTACAGTTAGTTAAGCGGCACCCACTTTCCAAGCAATGTATCATTCGATCTGCGAACGAAACCAGGGGAGGGACTTAAGGACCTGGGTCAACATTTCAACTGCAGAAACATTACTTTGAACTGTTCTTAGCCGAACTATCAACTGTTCTTATCCGATTTGTTTGTGCTTACACCAACATATTAATCAACAAATAGCATTTCCCTTGGTTTGCATGTTTACAAAATAACTTGTGCAAAGTTCATTCGATGAGAGTAAATATAAGAATATAAATATGTAATAGAAATAATGTTCATTTAGAATTTTCGATAAGCCAAATAGATTAACTACGATATTCATTCAAAAGTTTTGAGCGTTGCATCGGCATCACTAGCATCTTTTTATGATGGACTAAACTAAACCTTCCATTGCAGGATTTTGAACTTCATTAACATCACTCAAATTATATATCTCTGAGAGCGAAGGTTCTTTTTTGAATGTCAATGCTTTGGCAATACGATGTTAATAATAATTATCGTTGCCAAACTATAGGTTGACATTTTCAGTGACGATCATTACCAAAAAATGCTGAACAAAGCTTTCAGTTTGAGAAAACAGAAAATTGTCAGTACCGAAATTGGACCCAAAAAAAAGATCAGCAAGAATCTTCGTATCTTGTGAAATTGCAGTTGCAAAAATCTGCCAGACCAGAAACAGTGCACTAATTGAACCCACCAGAAAAATTTGGTACATCTACCAGAGGCCTAATTACCTCAATAATAATCAACGAAACTGAAAAAACAAAAAAATTAAACCTCCCAAACCTACGAGGGTTAGCCCACAATAACAAAGCTCAAAAAATTAATGGTTTGTGGAACAAATTTATTGTAACCCTGATCATATTTGAAAAGAAACTGAACTCAGGAATCAAAAATATATCAAGGTTTGAGCAGAAGGGCGAGGCCGAATTTCGGGGCCCGATCCAAGGCCTTTGTGTCAAATTCACCAGAGAGAGTAAGGAAAGACTTGGGCTTGACCTCATGCTGAAGGAGAGTGGCAAGCTTTCCAGTGTTGTTAAGTCGGGCTTTAAATGTCGTCTGAGGGTCAACCGCGCATGCGCACCCCACTGTCAGAGAATTCTCATTTGTGGAGAGACGCCTTGTGATTTCAACTACAGCTGAGGCTCTACGGGACTCACCCAAGTAGTGCAGATATGCAGCTTTGAGAGTGTCTCCCTTGTCAGCCCTGCATGATATGATGCGTCAGTTCCAAGCCTAATTAAATTGAATGAGGATACAGCTGGATAGTTGGTAAATCTACTATACCAAAAGAGAATTTTATAAAGATTCATGTATCACTGACTCAAATGAGCCTGGGGCACAACAGAACAACAACCACATACAACTTGCAAAAGGCATAACTGACAAACCAACATCTTACCAGCAAAGAATTCCTACCCTCCAAACAAAAGCTGGAAAAATTAAATTCTAAGACACCATCCTTCATCAAATACTTGGCCAGATTTAGCAAGATTTTAAATCAATCTGGCAGGGATATCAGCTGACTTACTAGAGGGACATAAATCTGACCAAACCAAAGTGTAATCAAACCCCAAGTCGGTGAACCCAAATCAAATAATACCAAGCCCCAAATATAGTTGGGCATGAAATCACATTTTTCTCTGATTCTGAACATAAGAAAATAACATCATCGTTTAATGTGTTAACAGCTAAGAATAAAAAAATCATTATTTAATGTGTTAACTGTTTAAGTATAAGAAAATAATCATGGTCACTGCTTCAATTTGATGGGTCTTGTAGTACAAAAAAAGAAAAAAAAAAAAGAGCCCATAGTATAAGCTGACTCATAGCAAAAAAGGATTGATCCCAAAAAAGATTAATGAAAAGAGTAAAACTTACAGAATGACAGAGGTGCTATAATCAGGCTTCGTCAGACCAAAACCAGCAGTGTACTTAGCGAAACTTCCACTGGCTGTGTCATATGAGGCTTCACCCCCGATGGAAATCTCTTTGGTCCCAAAAGTTGTAGAAAATTCCACAAGAGGGTTTTGCTTTAGACTAAAAGCAGCAGTGAGACTCACATGATCATGGAAATATTGCACCTCCAGCTACATGAACAAAATAAGAAAATCTTAGTTAGCCCACTATATTCTATATAGTTTCACTTTAGCAAATCCCTGTGCCTCCTCTCAACCTTTCAGTTTTCTACTTTCCTTTTTCTCGTAGTTCTCTTGCTAAACCCTGAACCCTAGTTGTCCTTTAAAGCAGTGTTTATATCAACCTCACATTGGTGCAATTTAGAGACCAAAATCTTTATCTGCTCAACAACATATGCAAGAACTAATTCACGTTGTACGACTTCTAAACCAGAGGTCCAAAATCAATATATTAGAAGGTGGGAAATTTTTTGCTTAATCTGCTTCATAATGGTGAGTGTAATTTGATGTCCATCAAAGAGGTTCACATGAACTGCCCTAGTAACTATCACCATCACCAAAATCAGTAGGACATTGTTCAAAAACTCTAGTTATATCATAATCAAAACAATGCAATTCACAGAACAGTCAAAAGACAAAGTAACTTGATGAAGTTATATTAATCACACCTTGCCAGAATTCACATCAGGAAGCTTGAGAGAAGTAATAGCCTTCGTGGAAGGAAAAATCTCAGGGATAGTTAAAGTCGTGGCAATCTACAACAAGATAAATAAAAAGGATCAGAATTTTAGAATTAATTAGTTGAGATCAAAAAAATATATAACAGCCTTAGTAGGTGAAAACTCACATTTGAGTCTGTGTCAACTTTCACATCCAGAATGGCATTCTTGTACTTGTAATGTGAACCAATGTCAAGAGCATAGACATTGCCTTTCTTCACAGCAGTAGATGTTAAGCCCTAGAGAATAAAAAGGGGTTGAAGGAGCCTATGTTACTTCATCATTTAGACTGTACATGATCTTGGTCATTAAAGAAGTATTAACAGAATCACTACTAGTCAAGTCAACATTTCAGAGACATTAACTTCGTTATTCAGCATAAGTAGTTAAGGTACAAAGGCAGTACACCTTATACTTCAGTAAAATTAAGGTGTTGCATAATTAGATAAAAGAAACCGCAATTGATACAAAGAATGCAAAAAAAAAAATCTAACAAGCGTTTGGTATTAAGACCTAATACTAAGGCAATTTCACGATGAAGATTCTTCCTGATCCATAATAATAATTAGTTACAATTAGGCATCTTGCAATATAGTATAAAATCTCCAATTAGAGGAAGATGACAGTTAATTGAGACAATGGCATAATGCTATCAACAAGATGTATGTGAGTTAAATTTAACTAAAAAGAAAATTCACATACTAATGACAAAAGTATGAGCAAAATAGCTCTTAAACTTCAAATTTAATGTCCCATTCTAATGTAGACAGAGATAATAGAACAAAGCAGGCATAATTGGTAATAGATGTTACTTCCTCCAAATAATGCAAGATTCAAAATGCACCTCTAATAAAAACATACTTCACATCATATCAAATAATTTTAAGAACCTACCAAAAGATGTTAAACTATGAGGGTTATTAATTTTCACAGGGGTCACTTTTTGCACCTATCTATGCAAAAGAGTGACAAACAGGATCTATGCAATAGTGCCAAACAGGACTAGTAAACCTCAGGCCTCTAGATGCTTCAGTAAATGGTTTATTCAAATCAACCATAAGTAAAATAAAATTATTTTTTAAGGGAGACATAAACTGAACCTAGTAAAAACTAAAAGATCATTGAATAGCGAGTCCTTGTGCTGCACAGTAAGTAGGTTCACATTTCAGTATACACGACTCAATTGACATCTATGATAAAATGCTGCTACAGACCTACAGTTACAAATAAAGAGAGGAGCGAGCAAAAGGAAAGAAGAGAATAAGGTCAGCTTCAAGATCCCGTACAGATAGGAAATTACAATAGGAATAAATATATCTTTCAATTAGACCGAAAGCAAGGAATTGTAACATTCGCTGAAGAAGAGCCGTTGATTGTAGTTAGTCCGAGGTACAATCACAAAACGAATCGCACCGAACTTTATAAAATCGAAATATGAGAATTGAAAAAGGGAGATCGAGGGTTTTACCACGCCAGAGGCGCTGAGAGTAGCGATGGTAAACTTGTGGTCGTAGCTGTAGTCCTTGTTGAGCAGATCTGAATCGAAAAAACAAAAATAAGACTAGAGATTACTACTAGTAGTGAATCAAACACTTAAGAACGAAAATTTCTTTTTTAAAAGAGGATTTTCGTTCTACCTTTTGCTTTTTTTCCGATATCGGAGAAAAGCCCAGGACCATTCATCGTCGCCGCGTAGAGAGAGAGCGGCAGCTAACTGAGAGAAAGAGAGTGAGAGAGACGAGGGGGGGTTGGGGGGTCGGCTGCCACGAAATTGTTGGAGGTGAAGAGTCCTTTTGTTTTCTCTTTCTTTTTCGGAGAGAGTAATTTATCACAAATGTACAGCTCAAAATGTTCCTCTTCAAACATTAAATCGCACATATTTACATGTGGAGCTCGCATCCTGATTTAATGTTCCTCTTCGAACATTAAATCACTGTTTGATAAGCGATTAACATTTTTAATTTAATAATAATATAAATTTCTATTCACAATAATTTTCTACAGCCGTTATAATTTAATCGTGCCGTCTAAATTCATCTTTACACACTACGAACTTAAAAAACTCCGGATAGCGGTCTTATGAGATTGAGATCTTGGATGATACTTTATTTTGTAAAGAGTCTACCCATTTAAATTTAATTGGATTATATTCTATGGATGAATTTCAAAGCTATCCGTGGTGTAAATTTTCAATACAAAATCCTTATATGGTGACTTTCCTGACGGATGTTTTCAGTTTTAAATTTGTGTTTCAAATTGTAAGCGGTAGTATGATACATAGAATTTTGTGAGCACTGAGCAGATGAAATTTTTTTAAGAGCAGCTCTTTTTTTTGAATTCATTTTTAGGAGTAGATCAACTATCACTAGGGCCGTAAGAAAGATAGTAATTCATAATTCATTCGGTGTTTGATTCGATTTTAATTCGAATTCGGTGTTTGATTCGATTTTAATTCGAATTCGGTTCGTTCAATTAAACTTTTTGTTAGTTCGATTCGATTTCGATTCGATAAATTTTCTAATGAACTAGTTCGAGTTCGATTCATAATAGTTCAATATGTAGTTATTTGTATATATTTTTAACTATTTAATCAATAATATATGCAATAACATAATTATTTTATTATAAAATTAACAAAATATTATCAATTTATTATTAAATTAATAAATATTAGTTCTTTTTTATTTTGATATAAAATTGATAAAATATTAATTATTTTATCTCTAGTTATTTATAATGATATAATAATAAATACAAAAATTAGAATAATTGAGTTCGTTTAGAGTTTGATTTCAGTTCGAATTTGATTTAGCTTAAGTTTAATTTAGTTCGAATTAGTTCAGTTTGATTTAGTTCGAAATAGTTTCAAATCAAACTCAAACACTAATGAGTTTGATCGAATTCGATTCATTTGTTGCCCTAACTAATGAGTTTGATCGAATTCGATTCATTTGTTGCCCTAACTATCTCTATCAATTTCCAGGGGTAGATGAAGTGGTTTTTAAGGACGTCAGCTAGGCTGCGTAATTTCCATCTTCAAATGTCATATTAGTATAGACACATTATAAAATACAAACTCGTAAGGCTTTGAACATAAATTGCAATTTTTCTTTCAATAACCGGTTTGAATTTGACTGGCCTGTTTTTTAAGGGGGGGGGGGGGGACATCGGCCCCGTTCACGACTATTCACACCGGACTCCAGAGGCATTTGAGCTGTCCACATGGTAGGTGTTGCATTAGACAAATTCCAATATAATTTGATGAAAATCTAAAATAATTTCGTTCTCTTATTTTGAGGAAGATATCAGGCAACACAGAGTATTATATTTATTAACATTGCAAAGGTATTTTGAGCTGTTTCCATTTCTAATTTCGATTTCATAAGTCTTTTTTTTCCTGCCCAGTAAAGGATCATTTATGGACAACACATGCTTTAAAAATCTTGGAGGATCCAATTTTCAAATATATAGTATATTTTTAAAACTTATTAACTACAAAATATATATATATATATATATATATATATATTAAGAAACTTTAATCGATATACAAGACACGTCGCGTGATCTTAAGTTAATTAAATGATGGAATCATTTTGATGGTTAAGCGATTTCCTTTACTAGTTAAAACATCTTTCAACCCCTAGGATATGAGATGAGGAAAAGAAATAGTTGAAGGTTGGATAGTGAATAAAATTGGGCTGGAGTTTTTGGAGTCAACAAGACAACAACTAAAAATAATAATGCCTAAAAAAACAATAGCATAGACAAAAATTAGGAGCCCCTTGAATGATTTACAGAATTGAGGGAAGCTCTCCCAGTTTCTTTCATACAAATACTATGTTGTTGTACATTCAAGGGTTGACTATATATATATATATATATATTGATATATCGATATATATACAGCGAGTAATATTACCGCGAGTTTAAGCTCACGGAGGTATTTCGTGAGCTTAACTCAAAAATTATATCAAATCGTCTTTAAATTTTAATTTATCATGCTCATTAAATTATTTATATGAAAATCTTATGAGATACAAAAATTTAAAGTGTTTTGAACTTTTTAATTCATAGTTTTTAATTTTTAAAAATCAGCTCTAAAAATAATTATAATATATTCAATACTTGAATATCATTTTAAAAAATTAAAAATAATGACTTAAAAACTCAAAACACTCAAATTTTTACATCCCACAAAATTTTCATATAAAAAAATTTAATAAGCATGATAAATTAAAATTTGAAGACGATTTAATAAATGTTTTTTGAGTTAAATTCACGGAATACCTCTATGAACTTAAAATCAAAACAATAGTACGACCCATTGCATTAACAATAGTACGACCCCATCAAAACCAAAAATACAATTTGCTTCTGCTGGATCAGATGTGAAGGTCCTCTATATCGGTTAGAAGGCTTGCACCCCCAGCTGCTCTCTGCTCAGAAAGGTTAACCACCAACTGGCCACATGCACCACTTATATCATGACCCATTTGTTGCCTGATTGTAGTTCTGATGTTATAGATGCCTCTTAATATCGTCTGAAATTTCTTCACATTTTGATCCTTGCTTGTTTTGTAGTTACTGGAAGTTCCAATTGGGTTGAATGGTATCAAATTCACAACCTGTGAATATAAACTAATCAACATAAATACTGGGTAAGTTTCAGATTTATACAGTACCAAGGAAAAAGAAAATAACCCACCGATTTAAGATTTTCTAGAAGCTTCCCAAGCTGATGGGCATGCTCCTCTTGGTCATTCACCCCATCAAGCATTATATACTCCACAAGTACTGTTTGATTGCTGCAATATGAAAGAATAAAACTGAAGTCAATTTTTCAAATAGATTATTAGAAGTATTTCCTTTATGTATATTGTGACCATATACGAGTTAGTTTGGGTCAACAGAAAAATATTTGAAATAAATACAGCCCCGAGTTGATATATACTTCACTCAATAGGTAAAAGTTTTGATATACTTGAGAGGTTTAAATAAGTTTCTAGAACTTCTGACCAGGAGACAAAATTGTAAGTCAGACCATTTGACCATTTGATAAAACAAGCCCATTTACAAAGTTCCAACAATTAATACAAAAATGCGCCTATTTATAAGGCAACTTTTACTTATTAGTCGTGAAATACAAAGGCAAATTGGCCTTGTATTTCTTCTCTCAGTAAAAACCTAATTGGTCATCATTTTAAGGCATTTTTATAAGAAAATAAAAGTTCGTGAAATACAAAGGAAAATTGGTATTTTTGAAAACCTAACCAAGGATTGACAAGTACCATACATAACTGTGAGCATGACAAATTCACCTGCTAGCCTGGTAGGACAGTAAAGCATCCATAAGTTTTGACAGAGGAAAAGCTCTAGCAGCTGGCATTATCTGACAACGTACTTTCTGATCAGGTGCATGGAGTGAAACAGCAAGGTTCACATTTGGCAGGTCATCATTAAATTTTTTAATGGCATGGATGATTCCCACCTAAATTAAAAGACAAATGCACAAAGTGAGAGTTCTGTTGTTAGACCAGGGATCACCAATGGGATTCTATAAAAAAAATGAAACAGTATAAGTTGAATAATACAAGTACATACCAAAAGTTAATTCTCAATATTACAATAAAAAAAAAAGACGAGAAGTTTTTACTGACAAAAACAAAAACTCTGTTAGTTACTATCCGGTATATATCATGAACTGCAATTAGTTTAGTACCACTCACGAAGTAACTTGACAGTACAAACAGTGATTAAAAATTTTAAATTTACCACAGTTTGTTTTAATCAACTTACAGTTGATACAGTAATTCTCTTAGGTGAGAGTTGGAAAGGAGGTCCTGTGATTATCTGTATTGCTTCTACCAAAGCATTGTAGTTGTTAAATGGTTCTCCCATTCCCTGATAAGAAAAGAAACAAACATACAGCAATCAACAACAGTAGCACCATCTTGTGCAAAAAACATTTTATTCTAAGGTTCTGGAAACAACAAAAAAATTACCTGTTATGAATCGTTAACCAGACTATAATAAGAATTGCATAAAAAATTAAATCAAAGTCTACAACCATTCACAAAGAAAACTGCACAGGTGATTCTTACAGTTATAATCTGCTTGATAGTTTAATATCAACCATCCTTCTTCATAACAAAAAGATCACTATGAATCTAGCATAAGATGGTGTCAGAAAGACTAATTGCATCAGAACCACAATCAAGGCTAAAAGAAAGTTATTACCATGAAGACCACATTTCGGATTTTTGAGAACTGGTTTGCATGCACCAGCTGTTCTACAATTTCTCCTGATGAAAGATTATTCTTAAAGCCCATACTCCCTGTAGCACAGAATTTGCAACCCATCTTGCAACCTACCTGAATAAAAATGCAAATGGGAGGAGTTTACAGAAGGCACTGATACAGTGAATTTACTCTATTTTGTGCTTACTTTTGTACTGTATAATCAACTTCATATTACATGAAAGTAACATACCTACAGAACAAGGAAAGACATTAGTTTGTGTACCTACATAACAAGGAAAGTAACATACCTTCACCAATTTTTGTCAGGCCTGACACCAAGACATGCCACATAAGAGAAAACATTCTGTTTCCATACAACTAAATAAAATTTACTCAATTCTTGCGCAAGTTGATTCAATGTGACTTTACTAATTGCTATTACATTAATACTCACTGCCCTTTATTTTCCAAAGCAGCCATTCAAGAACATGATACAGTAAAGTTACAAAATACTATCAATGTAAAAAAATTAGATACAATAATAAAAATATATATAAAACATATACCTGAGAAGAAATGCAAAGGGTAGATCTGATGCCTCCTGGTCGTGGCTTCCCATCATACTTGCCAAGTCTAGTATCATATCTCATGATTACAGCTTCCACGGAATTACCATTCTAACAATACGATATGATAATTATCACCTCAACTTATTAAGAGAGAGAAATGGGCACTAGATATGCATAAAATCCAATATAAGTTAAACATCATAGATCCTCACAGATATCTTGCATTCAATTTGAATGTGAACTAATTGATTCAAAAGAATAACACACAAGCCAAAAATCCAGACATAACAATAACATATATTTGCTGTTGTGATTTTCTAAGATGTTAAATTATTAAGCCTCAAAAAAATAAAGAAAGTGAGAAGTTAAGAAGACAAATCGAGATAGGGATGTGATGCATTTAATTATAGAGCTAATATGAGAAGATTAAATCAAGCTCAGTCTGACAAGCTTAATAGAGCTATGGCACACAAGAGTTTCAAGATTTAAGCAAAGAAAACATGACCAAACGGGCACATTACATCTATTTCACAACCAGAAAACCCTGCAAATCAAAAGAAACACAATACAAAATAGAAAAGATAGAAGAGTACCTGGAGGTTAATTAGAAGCTTGGTGGTAACCCGATCGTTTGAATCAACGGCCGAGGAAACAGTTGAGGTCAGGAAGCGAAACTTGGACCGAAGAAGGGGGTATGCTGCCGAGGGAGAGAAGCGATGCTATCAATGTCGTCGCTAGGGTTTTGGAGTACATGCCTGGGAAACATTTATAGATGAGCAAAACCCTAGGTTTGGTCAGAGAGAACGTGAGATAGAGTAAGGAAACATACTTCCAGATGACAGGGATGAAGTGATCACTGATGCCAGATTTTTTGAACTCCGCACGAAGAGTTTCATGATCAAAAATCGAGTGAATCACCATGAGTGAAGAGCGGCGGTCAGTTGCTACAGGACTCTGGAGCAGAGATTGGAGGCCGTCGTTAGTGGTGCGCAATCAGTCGTTTTTTTAATTTGTTAAATTATAAACCGATTTAAATTTTTAAAAATATCAACTGAATAAATTAAAAAATCAAATAAATTAAAATTTATTTAATTTATTTGATTAAATCAAAATTATACTAATTAAACAGAAATGAAAAATATCAATAATTAAAAAATTTATAGAAAAAATAAATAGTTTAGAAAATAAAATAAATAACTAAATCAAAACCTATAGAATATAAATAAATTTAGATTATTTTTTATATAATTCTTATTTATATGAAGTAAAATTAATTTGCTTGATAAAATTTAGATTAGGTTTATTCGATTTATCCGATTTAAAAAAATATAAACCGAATTAAAGACCAAAATCAAGTTAACTAAAATTTTCAACTAAATTGAAAATATTAAACTAATAAATCAAATCAAATAGTCCAAAATTTGATGGTTTGATTCAAAATCTATTAAACTGATCTGTTTGCACACCCCTAGCCATTATTACGGAATTCATGTTTGAAGTACTTTACAGCTTAAAGTATATATTTTTAATAGCCTCGCAAATCTAAGCCATTCCCGTTGTGATCGCGGACAATAGTTACATTGATCCAACGATTATAGATCACAAACAATTACTTTAAGCCAGCATCGCTATGAAGGAATGTAATTTTGGTTGGGGAAAGAGAATCAATCCAACGTTGATTGCTTGTTTACGATTAGCTTGTAGTTTATAAATACTTTTCGAATTTTGTGCGAGGGCCCCTCGGATGCTCGGCCTTGACCTCACCCTACTTGTAACACTTTTGAATAAGATTCAAGAGTGTTTACTGATCAATTTCAAAAAAAATAGTGTTTACTCATTCTTCCACCTCAAAGGGCCCATAATATTTAGGTGCAAGTTCCTGATTCTTCTCTTTAGAGATAGAGATTTGACGATATGATTGTAATTTGACATATATCCAATCACTCTGATTGAATTTCCATTCGGTACGGTTAAGGTTGGCATATTTCTTCATGCAACTTTGGGTTTCAGCCAAATTGTCACGTAATTGGGTAAGAGTTTTGTGATTTTCTCGTCTGACCGTCAGTTTGAGGGTTGGCATAATTCTCTAAACATTGGTTCACCCTCTCGGTCTGACCATCAGTTTGAGGGTGATAATCAGTCAACATGTTCAATTGAATGCCTAGAAATTTTAATAACTCCTTCCAAAAAGAGTTAGTAAACATTGGATCTCATTAGAAACAATAGAGGTGGGTAGGCCATGGATTTGTAGATGTTATCCAAAAAAAAGTATGAGCTACCTCCTTGGCAGTATAAGGGTGAGAGAGGTATGAAATTATTATATTTAGTTAACCTATCAACTATGATTAGTATGACATTTTTGCCCTCAGATTTGGACAAACTAGTAATAAAGTCTATATTGATGCTAGTTCATGCTTGATCGGGTATAGGTAATAGTTATAGAAGCCCAGGAGATGATACATGCTCAGGTTTGACCATTTGATAATTGAGATAAGATCTAACTTATTGAATGACATCTTATTTCATTTTTTGCCAATAAAAAAACTGCTTCAGTCTATGATAAGTCACATCAAGACCAAAATAACCCCCTTTTGGATAATCATGAACTTCTTTGAGCAAAATTTAGCGTCAATTATCAGATTGCCCTACACAGATTCTTCCTTTTAACCTAATTATGCCTTGATGCATGGTGAGAGAATTGTTCTGTGAAGGTTGAGTGTGAAATTTGCTCTTAAAAAAAGTCTCTCAATGGACTAACAACAAAATATGGGAGATAAAGATGCCATCAAAAATATGGGACTCAGAAAAATTATGGATATCTAATTGCCATAAAAAATGAGGGACTAAAAAATACATGATATATATATTATATATGAGTGTTAAAAATCGATGACAAGATTAACCTATAAAAGACCAAAGGATATTTTCTATGGTTAATCCGTAAGGGCATCGATTTTTAACACTCATATATAATATATATATCATGTATTTTTTTAGAGTCCCTCATTTTTTATGGCAATTAGATATCCATAATTTTCTTGAGTCCCATATTTTTTATGGCATCTTTATCTCTCACATTTTGTTGTTAGTCCATTGAGGGACTTTATAGAAAATCAATCTAGAGATTAGTATCATAACTTAGTTGTACATCTTGATCCACTGTGGTACCAATTCGGAAAAAACAAATAAAACAATTGACCATCATATCATTTCTCTTCTAGAGAGTGCATCAGCAACTTTATTCTCCATTCTTTTTTTTTATATTCAATTTTATAATGGAGACCCAACAATTTAGTCAAACCCCTATGTTGAAGGTTTAAATTAATTTTTTATTCAAGTAAATGTTTGAAATTGATTTGATCAGTCTTAATAGTAAATTATTGCCTAATAAGATAATATTTCTATTTAGTAACTGCAGTAATTAGAACAAACAATTTTTTTATAAGTTAAAATGCCTTGAGCGTTAGTTAAGCCAAAAGGTATGATCTTAAACTCAAAAAGACCGTTATGAGTTCTAAAAGCAGTTAGTTGAATATCCTTGTCATACATCCTAATTTAATGGTAGCTAGAACATAAATCTATCTTAGAAAAGTAAGTGGCACCATATAATTTATCAAAAAAATTATCAATAATAGGAATTAAGAATTTATTCTTGATGGTCATGTAATTTAATTTTCTATAGTCTACACACATTCTCCAAAATTATCTTTTTTTCTTGACTAATAGAACATGAGATGCAAAGAGATTAACTGAAGGTTGAATAAAGTTATTATTAAGCAATTCATCTAATTTTTTTTTCATCTTTTGAGCATAATAGAATCTTAAGGGCGTATGAAAATAGAGTACTATTGGGAGCAAGGGTAATTCTGTTATCACATGACCTAAAAGGAGGCAGTAATGTAGGTTCAGTAAATACTTGAGAAAATTGAATAAGAATTGATTGAATATCAGAAGCAATTCAATAGGAGAATGAACTGAAGTATCAGTCATAAAAGATAATTGAGCAACCAAAAACTGACCTCCATTGTGGTGTTCTTTAGCATGATCAATAGATGGGTCATAAAGATGCAATTCAGCAGAAACCGGCTAAGAACACAACAAGACTTTGTACCCTTAAGTAATAATTTAATTTTACCCAGTTTTCAATTAATTTTCATAGGACTGTTATTAGATAACCAATCAATGCCCAAAATGACATCATAATCAATAATATATAAAACTCTCAAATCAACCTGAAATAGATGCCCTTGTATGTAAAATTCCAAGTCAGCACATAAATGAAATAGATGCCCTTGTAGTGACAATAAGTGTTGGGCAATATGTAGTAGGGAGAGAGAGAGATTGTGTACAAGAGTGGGGTTGATTAAAGAATATGTGCTCATACTATCTATCATCACTAAAACTGTAACATATTGAATAAAGTCTGGTAATTTAATGTTTTTATGATTGGAAACACTGTTGGATGCACGAAGAGTAATAGTTGCTAGTTCATGGTCAGAAATAAGAATTTGATGATTTAAATTAGGAATATTTTCATTAGGCCACTTTCAATTTCACTTAATTCATCACCTTCAGGAATATGCAATCCTTACGATTTACATCTATGCCCTTGATAATATTTTTCATTACATTTGTAACAAAGGCTTATAGAACATTTTTTATCCACAGTAAGAGTCTTAGAGGAAGGCTGGTCATTAGATGAATTAGTAACATGAGTAGAACCAAATTTATCAAAATCTTTGAATTTGATAAGTTTAGGAGGTAGAGAGACAGCATATTTGAATGTAGGTCTCGATACTTTGGTTTGACTATTTAAGGATTTTTCTACCTTCTTTGTAATTTTAATAGCATATTTTAAAGATGTTGGTTCATATAAAATCACAGCATCTATAATTTCTTCCTTTAACCCACTCAAAAATCCTAATAAATAAAATTCTTCATCAGAATAATACTTTGCCGGTCCACGAGCTTTAATTCTTTCATATTTTTTTGGCAAATTCATCAATGTGCTGATTTGGTGAACCCTTTTAAATTTATCAACTGGATCTTTGGAATCAATATCAAAACGATCAAATAATTCATCTTTAAATTGTACCCAAGGGGATCATAATTATTCATTTTGAAATATCGGTACCACTCCCTTGCATCACCTATTAAGTAAGAAATAAATATTTTTACTTTGAACTGTTCAGCAGTATTATAGATATCAAAGTAAAACTCACAATCCACAAGCCAGTCAATAATACCAGCGCCATCAAATTTATTAAGTTCAGCACGAGGTGGATGCCATTTAGGAGAAGATTCATATTGACGCACTCGTCATCTTTGCGTGACCCATCATGTTCAAATTGATGATCATGAGCCTGCTGCTTAGAAATCTTGTGATCTTGAAATCAGAAATTGGAATGACGCTGAGAATTGGGCTTGTAACCAGAAGGTGACACATGAATAGGTGTAGTGGAAGGTGTGGGTTGAGACATGGTAGGTGGTACCGAAGTCAATTCTGACCGAAGTTGCTCTAAGTTTTTCTGAATGGTCTCTGTGGTGAGAAATCCCATCCGTTGTTCTTGGGCAGCAAAACATTGATCCAACTGAGAAAACATGTCGCAATGAAGAAGGTGGCTAGTAACCCCATCGTCAGTACTGGTACATGTACCGGAGGTGGTCTTCATCGGTTTGGCCATCTTGGTACAATCTTGAAATCAAGAATTACCCTAGATGCAATCAGAAGGTTCTGAATACCACTTGTAACACTTAAATAAGATTCAAAAGTGTTTACTAATCAATTTTAAAGAATTGGATCAGCAATGGCAAACAGTCACGAGAGAGGGGAATGAGATAACTGAAAAACTCAATTGAACTATTTTATTCATCAATGTCATAAGTTTTAACATCAATTACATAGTCTATTTATAGGCGGAAATATCTAAAAAAGAACAACTGAATTACATTCTAAATCGAATTTAATATATAGTGAATTCACTATGGGTTCGTTTGGCAAATTAAGGAATAGCTTTGGAAGAGTAATAATTTTGGAAGAGTGATATAATAGTATTTTTTTTTAAGAGTAGTAGAAAAGTGGTATTCTTGACTATTCGGAAGAGCGAAAATATTGTTTGGCGGTTTGTTACTCAGAATAGTTAAAATATGAATAATTATGATAATAATGATGATGATAATAATAATAATCATAATAGTAAGATAATAATAATAATAATAAAGTAATAAAAAATAATCATAATAAATAATAATATTATGATAGTAATATAATAAAAATATAAACATAATCATAATATAGTAATATAATAATAAAAAATTATAATTACAATCATAATTATAATAATATAATAATAATAAGTAATCATAATATAATAATCATAATCATGATAATAATAAATATAGTCATAATCATAATAATATAACCATAATCATAATAATATAATAATAAAAATATAATCATAATCATAAAAATAATTATAAATAATTATAATTATAATAATATAATAATAAATTAATCATCACTATAATCAACATATAATAATATAATACAACATAATAAAATAATAATAAGTAATAATAATCATAATAATAATCATCATAATATAATAATATAATAATAAATAATCTTGATTATAATAATATAATAATAAAATAATTATATTTATATTCATAATATAATAATATAATATTAAAATTATATTTATAACAATAATAAATAATATAATAATACTAATGATAACGATAATATAATGATAATAATAATTTAATAATAATAATATAATGATCATAATAATAATAATAAATAATAATCATAATATTAAATAATAAATTATAATCATAAATATAATATAATAATATAATAGTACTAAATCTTAATCATAATCATAATATAATAATATAATATAATATAATCAAAGTTTGAACTATAAGTTGTCCGATGCTTGTATCTAAAATTCATTTGGCAAATTAATTCGTCAGAATAGCTATTTTATTCCAATTTTTTGCTATTCCATTGAGTGCCAAACACTCCCTATGATACGCCATGTCAGCTGAAGTTTGAACTAGAGTTGTCCGATGCTTGTAAGTTCGTTGGAGTCGCTGGTTTGCCCACGATCAACTCCTTTGGTTGAGGTGTCTCCTTGCGATTGGGCTTTAATTCATTTGACCCCTGCCCATGTTTTAAATTCTTTCTGCCTTGTATTTTATTTCCTTCTTTGCATTCCTTCCTTCCTGTCTTCTTTGTCTGAAAATATCAGTATTTCTGTTGCTGACACAACCTCCCATTGGTGACATCAAATTACCAAAAACAATGCAAGATTAAAACATTATTCTAGTATTGTCGTAATATTCTCTAATTAACAACATTCTTACAAAATTCTCGTTAACTAATATAAATAGAAATATTTGCATGAGGAATAAGGAATCTTTGTTCTAAGAATTGTAAGAATTGAAATAACAACTGACGATTTAAAATAAAATCATTGTTTTGAAATAGTGAAATAACTATTATTTTGCTAGAAGTTAAAATAAATATTATTCTCATATTTTTATTTATTAAAAAATTATTATTCTCAACAAATAATTTAAATAATATTTTTATTATTTATAACAACATCATTTTTTTTACTATTTTCATACTAATCTATAAATTATTATTTTCACTATCTTCATTTATTATTTTCAAATTCTCCGCTCCTGTACTATTCATGATCCAAACATACCTCAGAATCGACGAAACAATGAGATCCGAAAAAAGCCCAAACTTACCATAGAGGGACCTAAACTTTACGAGCTCGCATATGACAACAAGATGCCATATCATTTCTTGACACCAACATCCGCACAGCAGTTGCGTAGCTCAACCCCGTGAGCAAACTTAACTAATCACTACAATGAATGGATGGATGGATGGATGGATGGATGGAATGGGAGGGAAAATATTAAAATAGAGGAAAAAGAGAACTTTGTACCTCCTCTATCCTTCAAATAAAAGAGAATTTGTCAAAATATCATCATAAAGTTTTTAATTTAATAAAATGTCATCTCAAAACTAACTTTTATTCTAATATCACTCTAAAACCTGTATAACTGTTAAAATATCACTAATTATGTATTTTTTTTATTTTTAAAAATTTTAAAATATATAAAATTTAAACTATATTTTTGTATTTCCAGTTATACTTTTCCTTCTAACTGGTAAGTAAAAAGATCTGATCCTTTTTCTTTGTCACTTCTTTCTCCGATTCATCACTTAAACTCTGATTATGAATCTCGATTAATTCATTGAGGTTTTATAAGGTACAGCTGTACATGTTGACAAATACCCTACTGGAATAAATAAGGATATTTGGAAATGGAACTTCGTTGAGATTTGGAAAGCTCCTCGCAATATATATACTTCTATTACAGGATGCAACCCCACCCCTGCCCTTTCAAAATCAATTGCATGCCACAGCAGACGTCACTTTATTGCCCATTTCTTCATCCCATTCCGAGTTCCATTTCCATGTTCATTATTCAATTCTAGATCTCCTGTTAACAATAAGTAATCATTGTCAAAAACCTGAAAAGGCGCACACTTCCTGTCATTTTCATTCTCTCTGTCGTGACATAAGTGGCTTCTTCTGAGTTTTTATCAACCTGATTCCATCTGAGGGAAGAAGAAATCCACTCAGTATAAATGCTGAGAAAATTTGACTAAAAAATAACAGCTACCAGTATAAACAAATTGATTTAAGTCCCCACGAACCATGAGAAAATATGATCAAAATAATTTAAAGAAACATGCCAAGAAATAGACATAGATTATTTAAAAGAATTCACAAGAAAAACAACACACCGATCCCATGATAAAATCTAAATCGAATAGAAGTTAGAGTCACTACAACATAGATCAACCTTTTACAACGGTTATTTGAGATCATTAGCAGCGGTTCTACAACCGTTGTTGTTAGTCATGCTGAATATAATTACTTATATTCAGAAATGTAAATTACACCATCATTGCATGAATATAATCCTAAATTGTATAATCACTTGTCAATAATATATAATTTTGCTCAAAACTGCTCCATCTTTAGAAGTGTATATTTGAGACATAAAAATTAACTATATCCTCTTGCTTATACTATAGCCGGTCTGCCCTCAGATCAGTAGATAGTGCATTCATTTTTTAAAAAATAATAGTTAAAAAGAAGTGCTGAAATGTAAATTACTTATAGCTCAAGGATAAATAAAAAATCTAGAAATTTTTTTTTCTCAATACACTGGTAGTCCTGATATTAAAAAAAACTTTTCAGATGACAAGTTTCACATCATTAAGTCTCAAATTAGCAAATGCATACCTTGAATTATCTTATTTCAGGTGACTGTTAAATGCATCATCCATCATAAGAAAGCCGCCACTTCTACTAAAATCTGAAATCAAAATAATTAATTAATTAAATTAAAAAAACCTCAAGTGAAATACAAAGAACAAGAAATATGCAGAAATCGAGTTTCAATAGGACCTAACTCGACAATAAAACCCAAATAAGAAAATCATAATAAGAAATAAGGTTGCATTCAAGTTGAACAAAAAAAATAAAAAGAATTTGATACCTGAGATGTGCAGTTGAACTTGGTGGAATTGAAGGCCTGGACTTCAGGAAGGAGAGCCACTTTGCGGCACGTCTCACAAAACTCGAATCTTCTCTCACCACTACTAGAGTGTCGGTGAAAAAGCGAGGGCGCATTGCCAAAGTCCACCTATGACTGAGAATGGAGCTTTAGATCCATTGCATTTTCTGATTAGAGAGAGAGAGAGAGATTCAGAGTGGGGATCAGAGGAGAACGGGAGATGAGATGAAGAAATGAATTGGGATTTGGGGTGGCAACAGGAGAGAGATCATGCGATCAGCGCTAAAGATGGAGGGGAGAGAGAAAATAAGGAGGCTCTAGGTGGAACGATATTTTTTGGAGAGCAAAAAAACTTTTCGGATATTTTATATCTGATTCGTTCAATCAGAGTTAATGATTTTGATCTAATAACAATAAATCTTCACTGCATTAAAATTCATGTTTAAATTTTTCCATAGCTAATGTAATTAAAACTAAAAAAATTATCTTTACAGGATAGTTATCCGTTGTAGGTTGGGTTGAGGGGGAGAGATGCTCTCGCTAGCCAATGCTCAACAGTGAAAATGTGGTTTGAGTGTTGTTACACTTTGTGTAACGATTGTGATTTTAAGGAATTGAAACTTCAACATATTCTTTGCATATGTTGTAAATAATCTTATGAAATAACTTCATCCAATGGTCCATATTAATTCGAAAAAGTAAAAATAAAAATCCTAACGTTACAGAATCAAAACACTTACGTACATAATGAGTAGAGATTAGTGGCATTGATAATTACACAAAATTTAGAATGACATTAGAACAATAATTAGTTCTAAGGTGATATTTGATAAACTAAAATTTTTTGTGGTGATATTTTGATAAATCCCCTCAAATAAACTATTTTCATCCCCTCAAATTGAAATATTTGATGAAAACTTTTAGCACATTTTCATTTGTTCCTTTCGTTCCATTATTTTCCGTACCTTCCAAATTAATCAAAATTATTTTGTGTTCCACAGTATAGTTCTGAACTAATTTCATACTTGTAGGATCCAGCCAACCAGGAGCTACTATGGAAACTATACAGAAGTCAAGATTGTCATTGTATACGCAATCATCATTCCCAGGGTAAGAACAAGGAAATGAAAAAGATAAATAGTTATCCTTAGAAGAATCTTGAAGGGAGTACCATAAAAAACTTTAACACAGCATTGCAAAAGCTCGATGGTAATTGCAAGAAACTTCACGCAACAAAACTTAGAGCTAATATTTGCGATGAAACCATGACAACAAGAACAAAGTTCCAAATACATTGGCACCAAAATCATAATCACAATGCAAGCAATTCTTCAATTTTTGCAATCTGCTCGTTTTCATTAGTCGGGCTCTGGTTCGCCTCTTCATACTTATCATGCTTCCACCTGTCAGTCTGTGCCCCAATTGTCTGTTGCAGCTGATTTCCGCCTCTGAATCTTGCACCACTGAATCTCTCCCGGCCCCTAGGTGGGCCCCGACCCCTAAACCTGTCCCTCTGGTCACTCCTGGGTAGCCAATTCCCGTTCCTGTTCCCGTCTCTGTTAAATCCTACATCCCGCCTACCAAGCCTATCATCCCACCTGGGCCTAGATACATCGTCTCTGGAAGCAACTCTGTCATCCCTCCTGCCAAATGTATCATCCCTGCCGTCCAGTTTTTTCTCATCACTTTTTACTGAATTTGATGAATCGTGTTCTTTGTTCAGCTTGTTCAAACCCAAGTCAGGTTCTGGTGGCATTTTCTTTTCAGATGGCGGGGCAGAGTCCTTCTTGGAAAAACCATCATGACCACATCCAGAATCACCTTTTTTCTTAGTGGTGTATTTCATATCAATATCAGTGTTGTCATTCGATTTCTCACCAGATTTATGCTCTTTGAGATTGCTCCTTGTGTCATCTTTTAAACAAAGAAAAAATTCAGTATGGCGCCATAGAGAAACAGGATATGCTATAATATGTAAATACTACATGCAATTCACGCCAAATTCTGTATGCAAGTATCTATAGTGTTCCAGTAGTATTGGTAATTTTGAATGAATGGATTTGTTTAAGTTATACAAGCTTACAAATGATATGATAATTTCCAAGTTAATATATTTTCTTTATGATCTTTTTAGTTATTCTAAGCCCAGTCTGCAGCTAGAGATGAATGGTCTGAGGCGTAGTTGCATAAAATATATTGGAAGGGACTCATGTGGTCAGTTTACATTTATTATCCAATTGACTTACACAAGTCATTTACCAGTATCAGGTATGGATCATCCACATCGACATGTCAAACAAATTGTTAATACAGAGTATTCTCAGGGGCAGTTTCATATGTTACTCTTAATATTATCCAATATACTACTAACATCCCTGAAGAATACTAAATATCATGCACAACACCCCCAGTCATTGGGAACATCGTACATGGTGCCCAAAATAAAAAGGAACACTAAATTTCTCTGTTTCTCATTTTTTTTTTCTCAACATGTCAATGCTCTCCTCTCCAACGTATATGCTTTATGAAACTGAGAAAGGATCTAGGTAAAGTTTTTTTGGTACATTTTGAATAAACTCAAGGTCTATCAGATATTTCTCAAACTTCGATATACAAAATTTTTCAATTAATTTCAGTGTATACATGTGATATGAGGTTTTGTAGAGAAGATACATACTTCTCATCCTCATGAAGAGTTATGATTGTTACCGTACCAGCATCATGTCGAACATGGATCTGAACAACTTGCCCAGAACTCCCGCCGTCATCATGCTGTATATACACAAGCATAGGCAGTACAAAACATTTCTTTTAATTACAACAATGCACTTGAGGCACACAAATCACATAGTATCCCACTACATGATTTTTTTATCTCACGACATAATTAGTTACTAAAAATTGAGACACATAATGCAGTCTTGGCAATAAGAAAATGAAAGGAATGGTAATCCAGGTAAGTGTATGAACAAATAAGTTATGTAACACAAAGGAAACACCGTCTAGCACAAACAATGAACTATTATATTATCCAACTAACTTAACATCGTACTGTTAAAAAAACAGCTTAAATCCTTGCTGACGGGATCATGAAGATAGGTAATCATATAAATAGCAGTGGTACAGAAAATGGGCTCTCATTTACCCTTTAATTAGGCCACCAGCAGGTACTACAATGGTCTTTGTTTATCCAATTGGGAATTTCAAATTGCACGTACATGCATTTTTGTGTCAACAAAAAATAAAAAAATATATTAAGCCTCTTTTAGTGCCAAAAGATAACAACAGACAATAACACTATTTCTAATAATTCCAAAAGATTGCATAAGAGAAGCAAGTTAGAAACCTGCAAATAGATCTTGGACCGAGCAAACTCTCTGGGGTCAGGACGTAATCTGTTCTCATCAGGACAACTGTTGTTTTTTGTTTCACTGCTATCTTTTAAACCATGAGTAGACCTCTTTGCCTCAGTGCTTTTTATATCTCTCGTTCGGTCGACCTCTCTTGCACTATTCCTATACCTCGAGTCACGACCAGACAAATCAGCACTACTGAAATCTGGAAGTCTTTTTTCATCTCCTTCTGGGTCTCTTCTCAACTTCTTTGGACTATCTCTTTCTCTGTCTCTTCTCAACTTCTTTGGACTACAAGATCATATAAATTAAGAACGAACAACAAGGATTGCACCAAGTGATACTGTCAGGTCAGGTACAGTGCAATAGTTCAGTCAGATTGGATTTCAGTTCGTGTCAAAATGCAAGCATACTATATACACTTCCACTACAAGATTTGACTGTACTGTCTCCACTATTCAAAAAAGTACGAAGAAACTGTTAAAGTGCTAGTTCTACCTAGTTCAAAATCGATGAAATGGAGCCACATTCACAGGTACGATCGAATTAACCAAACAGATAAAAAAGAGTAGAACCTGGGCTCTCTCTCCCGCCGAGAATTACGGCGCCTGGAGTAAGAGTCTCGATCGTCACTCCGATCCATTCCACGCTTTCTCTCCTCTCTCACCACCATCGGAAAATCCTAATCGGTTTAGGGTTTGGTACCGAGACTTGGTGAAAATAAAACTTAAAAAGCCAATAGCAGAATCCTTTCGTTTCTTGTTCCTCTCCAGTCTCCATCATTATTTCTCATCTCCATCAATATCTGATCCGTGGGTCCCGGAAGACAGCCTGCGGGCTGCAACCTGCAAGCCCAAACAATTTTTTCGACATAAAAGTACGGGAGCGGATATATACAGAGTAGTAAAAAGGTAGTTTTTCATGACTTAATTTAGAAATGAATTAAATTATTTTTAAATTTTAATTTATATTGCTCAATAAATTCATTATATCAAAATTTTATAGGGTACAAAAAAATTATATTTTGAGATTTTTTAAGTGTTTATTTTGAATTTTTTAAATATAACCTACTTTAAAAAAAATATTAATATTTTAGAGTCATTTTAAAAAAACAAATTCGGTGTGTTTGGACGGGTGAAGGATTAGTGTAAAAATAATGTATTTTGGGTTAGTTATTGAGAATAGTGTGAGGTTAGGGATATCTCGAGAAATATGAGAAGAGTGTTAATTTTTACTATTTCGGATTAGTAAAATATTATTTGAATATAACTTAAGAATAGTGATTGAGGGAATGAATAAAATAATGATGATTATTATTTTATTTATTATTTTTATTTAATATTATTAAAGAAATGAGTAAAAGATGACCGGAGAATTTTTTTATTAATTATGCTATTTTTATGGGAGTGCTAACCTACTAAACCATCAAATGGTTGGTTTAGCAAAATAGCACTAACCCGACACTATTTCAAATAATAAATTTATGTTTGGATAGCTTGGAATTCAGAATAGCATCACAATTTTCAAAATAATGTTATTCTCAAACAATCCAAACACAGCAAGTTTCAAAAAATAAAAGTTTTTTGTATTTCAAAAAAAATTGATATGAAAATTTTATTAAACGATATAAATAAAAATTTGAAGATAATTTAATATATTTTTTGAGTTAAACTCATCTTTACTCATATATATAGGTATTATAGTTGAAGTAAATATAGCGAGAACTTATAGTGACTAATTCGATAAGCATATCAAATTATTTTGAATTTTGAATTATGTTGTTTGATAAATTATTTATAACAAAATATTATCTGACAAAAAGATTTTCATATTGTCTAAAATTTCTTAAATATTTATTTTAGATTTTTTTTTTAAAGGACGGGGATCGGTTGACAATGAATTATCTTGTTAATTTTGACAATGGATGTTCAAATAAAACAAAAAGAATTTTAAAAATGGAAAAAAAATGCAAATATGTTATTTTACGTATAGATTAATGGTCATTCAAATTTCATGCAATTTCATTATCATTTGATAGTCCATCAAATACCATTAAATTAAAACCGTTATAAATTATATGAAAATTTGATGGACTATCAAATGATAATGAAATTACATGAAATTTAAATGACCATCAATATATAGATAAAAGAATTTGGCAATGCATGACATTAATTTGTTATTCCGACGAATTAATTTGTCAAACCAATTTTAGACTAAGTAGAAGAGTGCGGAAGAGTGCTAATCCGGTATACCAAGTTATAGGTGGTATATCAGATTAGCTCTCGTCGAAATAGCGATTATTATTTGATTATGTTGTATTATATTATTATATTATGATTATGATTTATTATTATTTTATTATGATCATAATTTATTATTATATTAATACTATGATTATTATATTATTTAATATTATTAAATTATGATTATTATTATTATTATATTATCATCACTATTAGTATTATTATATTATATTATTATAATGATTGTTATTATTATACATTATCATCATTGTTAGTATTATAATATTATTTATTTCTTTATTATTTATTATTATTATATTACTATGATTATAATTATAATTTTATTATTATTATTATATTATGATTATGACTGTGATTATTATTATTATTTTATTATATTATATTATATTATTATATTATGATTATGGTTATATTATTATATTATTATGATTACGACTATGATTATGATTATTATTTGATTATGTTGTATTATATTATTATATAATGATTATATTGTTAAAATTATGATTTATTATTATTATTATTATTATCATTATTAATATTTTTATTATTATATTATTATATTATGATTATGTTTAAATTTTTAATATATTATTATGATTATAAATATGAAGAGTAAAGATACCGTGAGCTCACGGAGGCCTTCCGTGAGCTTAACTCAAAAAATATATCAAATCATCTCAAAATTTTAATTTATCATTCTTATTAAAATTTTTAAGTCATGGTTTTAATTTTTGATGTTCAAGTATTAAATTTGGAGTGTTTTGAAATTTTTAAGTCATGGTTTTAATTTTTGAAAATCAGCTCTAAAAATAATAATAAAATATTTAATACTTGAACATCATTTTAAAAAAATAAAAACGGTGACTTAAAAAGCTCAAAACACTCCAAATTTTTGCATCCCACAAGATTTTCATATAAAAAATTTAATGAGGATGATAAATTAAAATTTGAAAATGATTTGATGTAATTTTTGAGTTAAATTCACGGAAGGGCTCTGTGAACTTAAGCTCACGGTATCTTTACTCTAAATATGAATATTATTATTTATTATGATTCTGGATTATAATTATAATAATTATTATTATTATTATTATACTATTATTTTTATTATCATCATCATTGTTAGTATCATAATTATTCATATTTTAACTATTCTAATTAACAACTGTCAAATAATATTTTCACTTTTTCAAATAATCAAAAATATCACTCTTCTATCAATCTTCTAAAAAAATATTATTCTATCACTCTTCCAAAATTAACACTCTTATGTGGGTGAAATGAAGGAACGGTATCAGAGGCACTGTCAGTGTCCATTGGAAGTTGGTAAATTGGCAATCACCAAATGGAATCACATCCGTATTCTCTTTAATCCTTTGAAAAACACCTAATGGAATTGAACCCCCACCATTTAAGAAATAACCCAAGCATTTTATCACTAGACTAATCATTTAAGTTGAGCCCTCTAACAAACAGAGAGTGAGGGTCGTGTTACAATTAAATGAGGGAGGTTATCGGGCCCACAAAGGCGCTTAGAGATTATTCAAGCTTCCTGCAATAAGTTTCTGAACCGTGAAGGGAATGTCGTCCCACTTGATGAAGCTACTGTAAACCAACTTACAGGAACAATTGAGACTTACGCCAATGAGGTACTGAGAACTCTCTGTCTGGGCTACATAGAACTAGAAGGTGGTTTCTCAGCAAAACAACCATACCAGAAAATGGGTACACTTGTATTGGGATAGTTGGTATTAAGGATCCTGTACGTCCTGGTGTTAAAGAGTCAGTTGCCATTTGTCGGTCAGATGACATTACTGTCAGAATGGTAACAGGAGATAATATTAAGAGAATGGATCGTTGACAATGGTTTATTTTGATAACTTTGACAATGAATCTTTAAATAAATATATAAAAAATCTTAAAAATAGAAAAAAGTTTATAAGTGTGTTCTTCTACTTTTAGATTGATGGTCATTCAAATTTTATATAATTTTATTATCATTTGATAGTCCATCAAAAACCATTAAATTGAAACTATTGCAAATTGCATGAAAATTTGATGGTCTTTGGAGGACTAACAAACAATAATAAAATTATATGAAATTTAAATGACAATCAACCTAAAGGTAGAAAAACACATCTATAAATATTTTTCTAATTTTAATTTTTTTTTTAATATTTATTTAGAAATTCATTGTCAAAATTATCAAAATAACTCATTGTCAATGCATCCCACTCTAATATTAATACTGCAAAGGCAATTGCAAGAGAATGTGGTATATTGACTGATCATGGGCTTGCAATCGAGGGCCCAGATTTCAGGACCAAGACTGAAGAGGAATGACAGCTCTAGTCCCAATGCTCCAGGTATTTTTTTTGTTATTATCAATAAGTTGGAATTTTATTTCAACTGCTACAAGTTCTCTGCTCATTTATCATTATCTCTTCTCCTAAGTCGCATTAAATTAGATTTAAAACAAGAAGATCATGTTGGGTTTTCGGTTTGCAAAATTTCCATATGGCTAATTAAATTATATATTTATATTTGCTCCATATATATGAAATACTTGGCAACTTGATCATAACTGTTTGTGAGCTTAAATATCAACCTTGTGTTAATTTACAAATATCTCGCCTGATTTAGAGTTTGGCAGCATTTTGACAACTTTTTTTAATCAAAAAAATTAGCACATTAGCATTAGCTCTTTGGCAGGTACCATACTTGATGCAGCTTTTATTTGACTTGTTTTATTGACATGATAGGTTATGGCTAGGTCCTCACATTAGACAAGCACATATTAGTCAAGCATCTTCGCCACCAATCTTAATGAAGTTGTGGCTGTGACTGGTGATGGTACAAATGATGCGCCAGCTCTCCATGAGGCTGATATTGGGCTTGCCATGGGTATTGCAGGGACGGAGGTATAATCACATATAATTTGACTTTATATGCTCCTGTAACAGGAACCATATCACCTGCGGAGCTGAAAAAGCTCCGCAGGTGCGGTTCTTTTGATTTGAGCGTTCCGATCATTTATAAACGGTTATGATTTAACAGTAATAAACAGCCCCGTGTATCAAAATTGTGTTTAGAAGCCGTTGTGATTTTCTTGAACCGTTGTGAAGACAGTGAAAAAATATCAGACACTGTTCGCCCCCTGTAACATGCCCTTTTTTTTGGTATTGTAAGTACCCAGAAGACCAAAGTATCTTTTAAAGTATGTATTGTAAATTGACTAGTAACAATTTATGTGGTAGAGAGTTTATTCAATCTAAAGTTACCCTAGAAATCAATTAAGCCGAGTACTATCTGTAATCTATAGAAATTTTCTTTTTCTTTTTGGGTATGTGATACAGGTAGGAAAATAATCAGGCTACAATGTGGGTTTTGCATAACCTTTTTTGTTTTTCAAATTCTCATAAAGGTGGCGAAAGAGAGCGCTGATGTCATCATTTTAGATGATAACTTCTCGACCATCGTGACAGTTGCAAAGTGGGGCCGATCAGTGTACATCAACATTCAAAAGTTCGTGCAGTTCCAATTGACTGTCAACGTAGTTGCACTAATAGTTAATTTTACTTCAGCTTGCATTACTGGTAAAACACCAACCCTCATCTCTACTAACAATGATTTGCTCTTATGATTCTTATCTAATTATGAAATCCTCCTCCTATAGTACCAACTTCTGATAATATCAATTTGGCCTTTATGGATATATCTAAGAAGATATCTCTTAATTTTTGGTATGGGATAGGTATCAGTGTAGTAGTTGGATTTATGGGATGAGATGGATGTGTCTAAGAATACAAAGTATATATCATCTGAACGAGTTTGTTTTTGGTACATTTATCCTGAATTATCAAAATGAGGCTTATTAATGAGTTAAAAATATTAAAAAAAATTCCACGAAGTGTTTTATCTCTTGGAGGAAATTCTGGAGGTCTTTTATAATTGGAATTACCCAAAAAGGCCCCTTTAGTGACTGCATGATATTCTATGCCGTCAAGTCACCTCAAATGTTGACTCCTGTTGAGTTTTTGGTTCTCAATCTATTAGTTACTTCAGAATAGGGTTCATTATCAATTTATGGAAGTTAAGGTTTTCATGATAGAGCATCAAACTCTGATACTAAGTATTTGCAGTCAGTAACAACAAATATTTTGCCATATGGAATATTACAGTCTAAATTAAGCTTTTATTTTTCACACACACTTTATGATGTTGCAATCTATACTCTCCCATAGCTTAATAGTCAATCCTATTTAATTTTTTTGTTCTCCACAGGGAGTGCACCTCTAACTGCTGTGCAATTACTTTGGGTTAACATAATCATGGACACACTTGGTGCTCTCGCACTAGCAACGGAGCCGCCACACAATGACCTGATGAAGCAGGCCCCAGTAGGCAGGGGTGGTAACTTCATTAGTAATGTGATGTGGCGAAATATTTTTGGCCAGTCATTTTATCAGTTCGTTGTAATTTGGTATCTACAGGCTGATGGAAAGTCGATGTTTGGCCTTGAGGGCCCTACTGCTGATGTGGCACTCAACACTTTGATCTTCAACTCCTTTGTCTTCTGCCAGATAAAGTCCCACTTTTTGTTATTACATCTCAAGTACTGATAAATATATGGACCAATTAAATTCATAATTTTCGCAGTTGTCTTCTGCTTGAGCATTTCTGTAGACAGAATATGAGAAGTAAATTAAATATGTCAGGAAAACATCATTAACATGAAAAAACAAATATTTCAGGAGTAAAAATAAACATTCCATGGCTGGCTTCCAAATGGCAGCTGCCCCTTGTTTATCAGTGTTTATATCTGAATAAAGTATTTACTATGCATTAGTTATATTTGAATCAATGTTCATAATGATTTTAGATTCCTTCTTATTTCTTTGATGTTGTGATTATAATATAGGTGTTCAACGAGATAAGCTCAAGAGAGATGGAGAAGATTAATGTGTTCAAGGGCATTTTGGACAATTACGTTTTTGTGGCTGTTATTTCCAGCACTGTCATTTTACAATATATAATTGTGCAATTCCTTGGTGAGTTTGCCAACACAATCCCGCTCTCATATTCTCAATGGTTTGCATGCATTTTGCTGGGGTTCCTTAGGATGCCCATTGCTGCACTGGTCAAGCTTATCCCAGTTAGTTCAGCTAAAAATGCAGCACCCCAAAGACCCAACCAAGACAGGTCGTCAATTTTCCTGAGGATCCGACTGATTTAATGTACAAATGGCTTACTAAATAAGTTAAATATATATATATATATAGAGAGAGAGAGAGATAGTCTTGATGAGTGAAACAGCTGCGACCGATCAGCTTTTGGTCTGAGGGAAACATCACAGGTAGAAAATATCTCTTTGGTAGTTAATTAGCTCAAAATTCTTTCGGTTTATCCAGTTCTTTTTCATTCTTTGCTTTAATTTGTAGATGCTTGTTTGGGAATGTTTAGGTGTAGTCACAAGATGGGTGTAAATTTCGTATTCCACAATCTGTCTTTTCTATTTTATAATTTTGGACTAGCTGGTTCAATACTCGATTTGAACAGCTAGAAAGATAATGGAACCTCTGAAAAACATCTGAAGGTATGACTGTTCCGTGTTATTAGATTCAATGTTGGACAAAATGGTTCATGTATTGACTGCTATCAAACTAATCTTGACCGAGAAGATTTACATTAGTTACTGATACACTTAATTGTACTGATTACTATACCAAACTGGAGCAAAAACATGTGTGCTAGTCGCAGTTCTTTGGTAATGTTGTTGTTTTTCTGAGTCTGTTGTGTGGATTTGGTTAGTTTATCTACTGGTGTTGCCTGTTCTCAATGTTTTGAACATCTCCAGTCCTTGGAAATGGATATGTCCTTTCCATGCATAACCCGGAAAAGATAATCATGGGTATGATGTGCTTCATATCTCCGAATAGAGCGTCTTGGTTTTTACATTTTGTCTCTCTTATTTAAACCTTTTTTCTAATATATATATAGTTAAATATATATATATATATATATATTATATATTTTTTGTTCATCCTATTTGGGTGTGTTGTAGACTTAAATAGTAAGCCAATCAGAATTTGGCAAATTAATTATCTGAGTGACCGAGTCAGAGAGCAATTGGGTATGTGTTGTCACGTGTCCAATGGAGAGGACCCAAATCCAGTAAAATTAGAAATTACAAAGCTTGGCTTAATTTATACATTTGTCTCTAAGAAAGATACACCAAACATACTCGTACATTCTACCTCTACGGATGGCAGCTAACAGGCTGGAAGGGTACACTTTATTTGTAGTGTAGGTAACATACAAGTGAGATAGTAGTATAATGTTTCAAGGAGGTATATTTTATCTGGAGCGGAGAGAAATTAATTTCTTATGAAGTTATTAAAAATTATTATGTTCATGTACATCAAATGGGTTAATTAATGGACCTAAGTGCTAGCTAGCATTCTCTATGATTTAATGGTTTAGCTTACGATAAATTTAAGACCCAGAAATCTCTTGAATCATCACGATTGTGACGCCCCAATTTCCTCATTCTCAGATTAAATAATCATTTAAATGCATCTTACTATTAAATGAAATCATAATCAATCATGCAACAAATTTTAAATACCGAATACTAAAAATATCATGCAAATTTCCTTTTAAAATCCATGATATCACAGTATCCTGTGCACTCACAGCACGTTTTCAAAATCACATCATATGCAATTCTTTTCAAATGAAATCCTACCATGCATTCAAACATCAATATAAAATCATGCCAGTTTAAAATACATATCTCGTGCATTCATAACACGTCCCCTGCACTTTACAAATCCCCAAAGCTTGAAATTAATCCTTCCATATCACTACGGTACCCCTCCTGCCAATATCTCTATCCAGGTACATATTCCAAAACCATATTCAAATCCAAACCAATTCCATAAACATATCCAACATGCATAAGAGTTTTCAAATCCTTTTTATATCAGAACATGCAAATCAATAATTCCGTGCATCACCGCAGACACCATGCATAACAATACCGAATCCTTTTTATTTATTAAACATACAATTCAATGATCCTTTGTATCCAAACGATATTCAATCAAACACATATCAAAATGCATCACAATTTAGTTATTAAAATCTAATCAATTCAAATAACTCAGATTATTGACTCTTATCACAAGTCACAAAGATCAAGTCAATAATCCAAGCAACACAGAAAAATCAAGGGAAAATTAATCATTTGATGCCTAAACTTTCACAAAAAAAAAGTTAGTCCTTAAGGTTTTAATTATTTCAAATTAGTTCTTGAACTTTTTAAAAAATACTAATGGACCTTGAACTACTTCAAAAAAAATAAATTGGTCCGTATACTTTAAAATACATCAAATAAATCCTTAAATTTTCAATATAATTAACTTAGTCCCTGGACTTTTGGACAAAAAATTATATTGATCCTTGAACTTTTAAAAATAAATATTTTTTTTTTTTTTTATGTTTAAATAAAATAGCAACAATATATTTTATTAAAAAATATCAGTATCAACCTTTTTTGTATCTTGGGTTAGTTTGAGTCGGGTTCCGCATTCGTCCAAGCTCGATCGTCTTAGATTTTGGACGTCTTGGGTTTAGATCGGATTAGGTATCAAGTTATCTTATGTTGGTTACCCTCATATAATGGATTGAATGGGTTTATGGACCAAATTAGTTCTTCTATTTAAAGTTTAAGGATCTATTTTGTGAATTTAGTTTTTCTAAAGTAGTTCAAAGATTGACTTGATATTTTTTAAAAATTTCTGGACCAACTTGATATAATTAAAAATATAAGGACTGATTTGATTTTTTTATCAAATGATGAAATTTACCAAAAATTAAATACAAAACGATTTCATTTCCTAATATGAAACGATTACCTCATATAAAATGTTTTGAATGTAGATTTTGTGCTTGGGAATTTCATTGATAACGTATATATAATATATTGTAAAATAAATTCAAATAAACTAACTATCCATGAACCTATAACTATGAATGTCAATAGGTGGCTCAATATACGCTAATATTTATGATCTATCAATTCATCACAAACAAGCAAGAAAACCGTTAGTTCTAAAATGCGTCATTATTTAATTTTAAAAAAAAAACATGCTTTATGACTTTTTGTCTATATATAGTGAATGTGAGAGAGGTAAGATGTGATGTTAATTTTAATCATTACCCTTAGTAGAGATCAGAGAATAAAACCGAGAATCTGTGATTCGCTACATATGTGGAAGCACCAACATTGCAATATAATAAAAAAAATCGGTTTACAGAAAATTTTAACCCTTTTTTTGCCCCCTTTTGGATAAATGCACCTGAACAGTAAAGACTTCCATCTTGAAGCCTTAAAGCTAGTGAAAACCGGAGCACACTGCACATGCTAGCACCGGGCAGGCGGGCACCAACCGAGAATAGCTTAAAAGAAACTTGGTTACAGCTGGGGTTAAGAGGGTAAACCCTGAAAAGGTAATATCATTTTTTTAATGGACCTGTTTTTTCCTTTATGGGTCTGTTATTAACTTTATATTATCTATGTTAACCTACTGAGTCCTGACTTTTATTGCTAGTTGGCATGACCTACTTGTTATGATTGTGTATCAAGTCAGAATAATACACACTTCCTCTCCATTGTGTAACACTGTAACTTTGAGATCCTGCTCTTTTCTCGTCTAAAATAAAATTATTGCAAAATTAAGGAAGCCAACCCAACTTTGATCATTAGAAAATTCTATATAGTGATTTAGAATTTATTAGATGTAGTCTAGTAATAATTTTCTTAACCATAAACTATTATAATAACAATGATTTAGTATTTTTAAAGCACATATCCGCAAATGACCTAATAGTTCAAATGATAACTAACTAGAATTATCTCAAAAATATCATAGATTCAAACCTTCATAGATACAAAATAAAATTTATAAGCTACATCTCTTCTCTCAAAAAGAAAAAAAAGGCGCCTAACCTATACATTACTTTCCGGAACAATAAGAAAATTAAATTACTCCACTCCCAAGTCCCAAACAAATAAGATTAAAGTAGTTCTGTATACTCGAACCTAAAGCAACAAATATTATTTCTAATTATCCTAGATGCTTAATTTAATTTCGTCTAAATAAAATCCTTCAAGTCAATACAACATTTGACCATTTTAAGAAAGAAAACATAATTTTATCTATGTTGCTACAGAGCTGTTCTTAGTTCTTAGTACTGAAGTGGTCTATCCTCTATTTGATTCCTTGTTACTTGCTAAAAGGCCCGTTTGCCTCAGTTCTATTTAGGGATTGCAATTTAGCCCGCAGTTTAGTGGATTCGTCCGGATTTATTCCGGCTCGACGTCAATCTGTTCGGCCCGGTCAATGAACGGGTAAGAGCGGGCCGGGTCATCCTATGGGTCAGGATGGATATGGGTTTGAGGTTAACCCCGTCCGTCCGGTCCGGAGTAGTTATATATATATATATATAATTTATCTATATTTATACTTATATTATATTTTTTATACATATTATATATCAATATATTCTAAAAATTATGTAGAATCTTAATATAACATTAATATCATTTAAAATATATTAAGTATTTAGTTATAATATTATTATATGCAATAGAAGCATTAATATTTTTGAAATGTATAAATATGAACAATGTAATTTAATAGACATCTTGGTACATTTTTAGTCATATCTTTTAACTCAAAAATTCAATTAGTACAAAATTAATTTCTCTAAAACTATGACAACTATATCTATTATTTTTATATTTTAAGCTCTTTAAAAAATAAAATATATCAATCTCAAAAATTCGTATTATAAAGGTTAACTACTGAAAAATTTTAGACCTCTAGATACCTTTTAATTATAACTTTGTACTGAAAGATCATATTAAGATGAAGTATAATTCTATAAATTCATAACAATAAAATCTATAACTTTAATATTTTAGATTTTTTTCAAATTCAAAATCTAGGATGCTCAAAAAAATATGTTTCTCATCTTATTTTGTAAAATGCACTGCACGACGAGCCAGGCCGGTCAAGACCAGAAAAAATTGGCCCGCGGGCAGGACAGGTCAGGATTTTCAGATTCGGAGGTATGGACCAGATATGATGAATACGTGATTTTGATGGACGGGCCGGTCTACGAAATTGACGTTTTACCCGCCTATCCGGCCCGTTTTGCCATCCCTAATCCTATTTCCTTACATTGAATCCAGGACAATTCCATTTTTAGCAGAACTGGAGGAGAGCTAAGTTAACAAAACTAAAGAGAATGCTCACGGGCTGACAAAATTTATCTATCTCTATAATTATATTTGTATTATATTATCAATAGTGTTCAGTGTTGTGAAATGTCAAATATACTTTTTACAAAAATAAAGAGTGTAATGATTAAAATACATTTTAATTTTGAAATTCTAATTGTTCTTCCATGGAAAAAAAAAGTAAATATTAAAGTTTCTCAAAAACTGCACCAAAATAAAATTAATTAAGTAACAAAATCATAAAGAATGAAAAAGATATAAGATACAAATATACTAATTAATTGTAAATATTTGTCATGTTAAGATTCTTTACTAGTTAATAATAGAGTTCGCTAATGTATATAATCATCATTCGGAAGAAAAAGATTAAGAAAAGAAGACCGCTAGATATATAATTATCAAAATAGAACTATCTGAAATTATTTCATCAAAATTGAATTGTCTAAAATTATTCTGATCCGTACAGAATGTCTCAAAACAAAATATCAGAAGTCAGAACTATGACAATCAATTTTAGAAATTTAACCATAATATCAACTGGGGAAATTGTCATTGTTACTCTTCTCGAATGATAAGTTCCGTATATAAAAAAAATACCCCAGTACCTTCTCCATACATTTTGCTTGATACCTACAATCCAAATTAACCTTCTTTCTACCAAGTTCTCTCACTCTAACTTGATTCGGTCCTAAAATCCCAATCAACCTTGTTTCTGGCACATTTATTTGTTCTCTAACTTGATTTTTCTATCTAAACAAAAAGTATGTCATGGAAAATGATAAATTTCTTCGCACTACTAAGAAACATGTTTATATTCAATGAAATCATCAAAAACTTAATGGATGCTATAACATTAACAAAAAAAAAAACCTTGTGTCCAAAAAAAAAATATACGCCATACTTTCTGATTTTGTTTATTTGTTACAAACGAAAATAAGGTATGAATGAATACCAATAGGAAACACCAAGGATACAAGGATACATCAGATTACCTATTTCAAAAATATTTAACGCAATAAATTAAATATTACACATTCTCTTAGTCTCCAATCAAAATCATCCTCCACAGGATACACAAATAAACCTGAGTCCCAAGATGCTGCAACCCCATTTGCATGCAATTGTTGACTCCTCTCATTGCTTCAGTCCTTTCATGGACCAGCACAAGCACTCACCATGCCAAAAGGGTAGAGCACTCTGTGCTGTACCAACCAAAACCCTAAACAAGACAAATGGGTCTACCAACTGAGCCCCATTTCCACAAAATCTAAAACAAAATTACAACAACTACTTGACACTTTTTTTTTCTTTTTTAACTTCCTAATAAAAAGTACCAATCTTTTTATCATCTTATTCACAAATCTCAAAGAATCTCCACCATCCAATTTGCCCATTGTCAGCCTTTGCTTCTTACTTTTCCTCCTTTTTAGTTCTTACCCAAAAACCTCTTTCTACATTTAGGAAAGATCTCTCAAACAACACTTTCCCAGATTATATTACTCAAGAAAAGAGAAATGATAAACAAAAAAAATGGAACTATGCGATTAAAATATCAAAATTTTGTTTACTCATCAGTCATCATTAGGGAATTGAAGCCTTCTTCTCTTAGAGAATGGATTCTCTAAGGTGGTCCGGCTGGTACCGATTGCACTTATACCAGAGGCAGGAATACTGTCTGAGGAATTAGTTTTATCCTTATTTGCTTCTTGAATCATGGTGGAATAGCAGGAGTACACATGCTCCTGACAAGAGAATAATAGCACTGCATTTACAATTTTATTCCCCTTTTGTCCATACCTATCCAAAAATAAAGAATAGCTAAAGAAAGATAAAAATTCAGTAAAATTGGGACGTACATTGTCTAATAGCCCTGATGAAGATAAGGAAGAGAGCTTCAATTTAACTAATTGTTGTGATAATTTCTCATTTGAAGAGGCAAAGATAGATGCACAAGCAATAACTGATGGTCGATGATCTACTGAACTAATCACTGAAATATTAGAACATAAAATTTTAACAACAAAGTTCAAAGACAATATCTGCAATCCAAAATAATCTCAAAGAATATAAAACTTCGACCTCTAATATATGAGAAGATAAACCCAATAGCCCTTTTGATCAACTCATTTGTGCTGCGCTCATGCAATTTCGAGGCGAAATAGCTGAGATAAGCAAAAGGGGTGATAACAATCATGCGCCATTGCAATGTAGCTAGAACAAGAAGCTCCATCCGCCGTATTGTCTCGCATCTGAATAGGTAATCCTCGAATTGAAAATCGGTTAAGGTAATGGCTTTGTTTTCCTCCATTTTTGCGGCTAGAGAAAGACATGCAATGCTCAGCAGCCGCACAGCCCAAGCTTTGCCTCTCTGTAAAAAAAAAATTATAACTAAGACATATCACATAGAAAACAAAAATAAAAGGAAAAACAAATGAAAAGATAAAATTTTTCCTTACATCGATTATTCTGTGAAGGAAAAACCGATCAAAATAAACAACAGCGATATAAGCAGTCTTGAGACCAAAACCCAAGCGCTTATTAGTCTGCATACACAAAACCCCAATAAAAAAAATTGACAAACAATTAACACAGAAAATACGAAAATGGGAGAAACCTGATCACAAACCCACTTTGAGAATCCATACAACAGCATCGGTACGAGCTGGTACGGGCTGGTTCTCAGACGATTGCTCTTGGTTTGTGCTCTCAAAGCTGCTCTCTTTGGATACCAACAAGCCAATATACTCGTCATCTGATTCGGATAAGTCAAAAAAATCACCAAACGAGCTTAGATTGTCCATGTCACATTCTAATCTATGTTCTTCCTCTTTTTCTAGCAGAGAAGCTCCGTCTTCTTGACAAATGAGAGAAGAAGAAGAAAAATGGGCATCCGCCATTAGAGATGGAAAAGAGAGAGAGAAAAAGAGAGGCGATTGGCTTTCTCTTTTGTGTTTACAAATTTATTTTGCAGCTTAAGAATGGTAGGTGTGC
This sequence comes from Schoenoplectus tabernaemontani, assembly GCA_037127355.1. Classification (NCBI taxonomy): domain Eukaryota; kingdom Viridiplantae; phylum Streptophyta; class Magnoliopsida; order Poales; family Cyperaceae; genus Schoenoplectus; species Schoenoplectus tabernaemontani. The sequence continues at coordinate 15,880,972 of CM073743.1, read as the reverse complement.
GTAATGGGGGGGAGGAGGAAGTCCATTTCCGAGAGGATTAAAACCGCGCCGTACTTGTGTTGTTGTGTGTGTGTTGGTCGAATAAGGAAGCGAAGAGGGATTGGGGCGGGGTGTTTTTTCTCTCGAGATTTAGCTGATTAATTAATGGGAGGAATTCTTGATAACGGGTTATTTTAATAATTAGAACGGTAACTCAGGTTTCTTTTTCTTAAATAAATAAATAATAATATAAAATTTTAAATATATTTAATAAAATTTTATATTATAGAAAATTTAGACACAATATTTTAGTAATAATGATAATTATAATAATAAATTATTATAATAATAAATTATATAATTAAAAACATAATAATCTATAAATGATCATCTAAAAAATTAGATCATTTTAAGAGTTAAATTTCACCTTAGTATATTACACATATTATTTTAAATGAGAAGAGAGAAACTATTTTATATGAACCCTTGAATTTAAGAAGATTAAAAGATTTAAACAAAATTAATGATGAAAAAAATGATGATGTGACATACTTAAAAAGTTTAAAAGTTTAATTCTCTTTATGTATTAAGAATTTTAACAATGAGTTTTAAAATAAATATTAAAAAATTAAAAATATATAGATATATTTTTTTTACTTTTAAATTAATTTTTTTCATTTGTTATTATCATTTGTTACTTTTTAAAAAACCATTAAATTCATCATAAATTATATAAAATTTTGATAATTTTTAATGGACTATCAAATAATAATGAAATTATATAAAATATAAAATAATATCAATCTATAAGTAAAATTATCAAAATAAATCATTGTTGGAGATCCTCCCTTAATTAATACAGCGAACCACACATAAAATGAGAGATTGTGAGGGGAGAAGGGTGGTGTTCTCTGTTTTTTCCTTAATTGTACAAATATACAATTTGTGTGTTGATCATCTGCCACGCGGTATCTAACCACATGGAGTTCTTTTTAGACAATTACATTAATATTTTATCAAAATTTAGAAAGTTAAAAAAATATATTCATTAGAATCCCATGCAATGCACATGTTAAGTGATAAAAAAAAATCAACGTCTAAATAAATTTCATAACGAGCTTTTTCAAAAGGAATTTGATAAGGAATTTGTAATGTAATTTTAATTTAGCATGGCTTTTAACTATTACAAATTCTAGTATATGTCAAGAAATTATTTCTATAACGTGTGTGTTTGCTTTTTATATGATATTAATTTATTGTATGAGATTTGTTCAATCAAAATTTGCTTACAGGTGTAAAACATGATAAAAATAATAACATAACACACATAATAATGAAAGAAATTCAATGATAATTTATCCAATCATAAGAAATGAGTTGAATAAGATTTTTCTATATTCAACATATATAACATTGTTATTAGATTCAATATCTGACGACATCAACAATTTTAGCTTCTTATTTAATATGTTAAAATAAAATAAATAAGTTTGATACATACAAATGAAAGGAATACTGACTTTGTAATTTACATTGTACCTCTAATTTCGTATGAGAAGAGATTAAATTACCATAATTATTGATGTCCATGATGTCTATTTATTTATTCATACATAAATTTAAAAATGTGAATCATTGGATGTATTCCATATCATATTAATTATATGTATTAAAAAATCATAAAATTTTAACTTTATTTTAATAGCCATCAAGTAATGAGTCTAAATTATAAAATTTAATTCGTTGATTTTATTAATGCTTGATGCATATATAAATAATATTAAAATGATATAATTTTTTGTATACATATATAAAATGTTATTTATAAAATATGTTTTTAATTAGTTTTATTATTTAAGAATTTAAATAATAATTATTTAATATATAGTTTTAATAATATTGACGCTAGCATCAAAATTGTGATAATTAAATCTTTTTCTCATTTTGCACACTGACATCATAAAACTAGTAAAAATTATATTGTATACATGTGCTTTGACAACTATAACAGATGATACAAGAGTTGGGAGAGAAGTGAGAGAGAGGCACCGCTAAAGGCTGACCAATGACCAATGTGGGAAATGGTGGTGAGCTGTTCCTCTGTAGCAAGCTTTTTATGGAAGGGGTTCTTTTTGTGTTCTCGCTACAAAAAAAAAGTCACTTTAAGTAGAGATTGTAAAAGTGTGTGTCAGTTTGGGTTGGATTTAGATTTGGAAAGATTAAGTCCGATAAATTTATTTTTTTTCAAAAAAAATAGATCGAGTTGGAGTCGGATTGGATCGGATTAATTTATATATATATTTTTTTAAATTTTAGACTGATTTTAATTAGATTATTAGTTATTTGATCTCAAATTCAGACAGATCATATCAGATTAATTTCAAATCTAAATAAATCAGATAAATTTCTCGAATGGAATTGAATTTTAGCATCTATGAACAAATATTTTTACCTTTAAGAGACCCTCGTAGTCGTATGATGGATCCTTTGCTCTCTATTTGGTTCAACCCAATTACCCATTAGTCGTATTGTATACTTGTATAGTTGTATACTGTGGCTGTGTGTGTGTTGTTAATTTAATGTTTTATAATTCCCTTACTTTGTTTTTTTTTTCTTTCCGAGATTTAGTGTGTAGCATGCAAGTCTAACCGTAAAATATAAGCATTCAGCATTTCTAGACAAGGATTCATTTATTTTCTTTCTATTTACAATTGTTAGGGTGTCTTGATTTGCTCTTTGACTAGATTCGATGATCATAGTATTTCTTGGATATCATCAACCAAAACTGAGGTGCCAAATTGCAGGGTTCGTAACCCGATATATTGAAAAGATTTGTTTAATTTAATATTCTGTGTTCCCGAGCAGCACCAGAGGCGGATGGAAACAAAATTTATGTTTTCATCCAGTGTCCGCTTGGTAGTAGGGTGTATGAGTATTTGTTATAATATAAAATACGGTACATTAGTATTTTTTATAATATAAAAGATACTTGTTAAACTGAAATATTATATATTAATTTTAAATATTATTACTATAATAAATTTTATATTGCCAAATTTTTGTATGTGTCCTTAAAACTGAAAAAAAAAATCGTCAGTTCATTTGTTGAATGAAGAAAATATATTCTCATGGTGAATTAATAATTAATTAAAGATCGAAAAAAACGGAAGAAGAGGGGGAAACAAACTATTTGATTAGTCACCTGACCTTGTAAATAGTGCATATTCTTCAAAAACTTGTTGTTATGATTGATTTGGTATATATATTAGCATGAACTTATTATGCTTTTACATCTATGGATCACTTGATAATGGTTATCTTGACAACCTTAACAACAAGATATCTAATAAATTTAAAAAATCTGTAAAAAATCTAAAAATATTTAGACGTATGGTTGAAATTATAGATTGATTATGCTTCAAATTATATGCAATTTAAATATCTTGATAGTCCATCAAAGACTAATTAAATTTGAAAATTATAAATTATATAAAATTTTGATGTTCTTTGTTAGGCTACTAAATAACACTTAAATTGCATAATTTGAAACACTATATATATGTACAAGAATGTATCTATATTTTTTTTATTAATTTATTTGAAATTCTATTGTTATGTTTTTCATTGTCAAGTGATCCTTCTTCTTTATATATACTTATTGATAATGTGAATTGGGATTGATGAAGTTGGACTTCGCTTAATTAGTGCTGGAAACGAAAATGCTTTGGGAAATAATTCATTTTATTTATAGTATAAAGTAATGAATGAACTCAAAATTGAAACATATACATTTACAAAAAATATTATTATTATTGATCCTGTACATAAAAAAATCATGCAAGTTAAATTAAAATGAATATAAGGACTACAACATTTAGTGCAATAGAAAGGTTCCTAGACCGCTTCCAAGGGTGATTTTTATTTAAAAAAAAATAAAAATCTCTAATTATAAAATGAGAAAATATTTTTAAAAATCGACAAAACAAAAAGCCGCACCCTGGGATGTGGCATACAATAGGTCGCACCACGGGATAACATATACGAATTACTAATATGAGGAAAAAAATAATGTTAAAAATACTGTTAATAATATAATTATAGTATTTGAATATATCATGACAAATCCGTCAAATAATTTTTCGGGTCGAATAGACAAAAATACAAGGCACAACAATATCAAGAAATGAAAAAAAAAAAGAAAATAAAAATCGAGCTTAAAAGGGCATACTTTTTTTTTTATAGAAAAGTCTTTTATCGGGTATATGATTTTCCACGGAAAGCTTGTCAAAAGATGTACGTTGCCGTTATCAAAACAAAATGGAAAAAATAAATAATTAAGCCATATCCTTAAGTGCGTTTTTTTTTTCATTTTTTTAAATATTTTCTCATTTTATAGTTAGGTTTTTTATTTTTTTTAATAAAAATAATCCGGCTCCAAGTTGAGGCTGTATAAAAAAGTTCAAGATCAACTCGAGCTCGAGCTAATCTGACTTGATAGTTAAATGAGTTGAGTTTGAGTTGAAGTTGATTCGGCTCATGACTCGACTTAACTCAAATAACAATAGTTTATATTCTCTTTTTTTTCGTCAAACTCTAATCCGATAATCTCTCTTTCATTATTCTCATCATCTCAATGAGTTAGCCGCACCTTTTACTCATTCGTGACTCGACTTATATATTTGACTCAATATTTTTTTCACTTGTCCATCAATTTAAATTAGTGCATTCAATATGTCATAAAAATATTTATTGATATATCACTTTGGTATCAACTCTTGTACCAACATTATAATTTATAAATATAACAAACTTAAATATCAAATCGAGTCAACACACATACATTGACTCGTGAGCCAGCTCGTAAGATAGCTCAAAATGTGACGATATGATGTTGAGCTGAATTTTTTAGCTCGTAATATTTCACAAGCTCAGTTCAACTCGTATTTTCATGAACTAAACTTGAGCCAAACCGAATCCACTCTAATTTAACTAATTTGCAGTAGCCATACACCTAGTACTCAGTCATAGTCACATGCTCACGTTATAGGTTTGTTATTTACATGCCCATTATTTTTTTTATATTTTAGTTCTCCGTCAAAATAAATAAATTTGCTTCAGAAGATGACACTGAATGGTTTAATCGACTATTTAAACTGTAAAAATGAAGATATTGATCCATATCACCAACTAACTTATCCATAATACGCATATTATCATAGAAGCATTACATATGTGTGGTTCAATTATTAAATAAATGGACAAACTAACCTTGATTTTTTATAATAAATGTTTGTTTTACTCCCTACAAGACAGAACCATAAAAAAAGCAAAAGAAACAAATAAATCCGAGAACTGAGCCTAACCAGCCACATTGCACAAGGTTAAGACAAATTTCCTTGACCACTCAACTCGTAAGCACGAGCAAGTCTAACCAGCACATTGCACATGTAGCTTGCTTTTCCATTTTTTCTTCGTTAAAGAAATAAATCAGTGCATGGTTGTAGGTTCCATTTGTAAATTAAGGAATAGTTTTGGAAGAGTAGTAATTTTGGAAGAGTTATAGAATAGTATTTTTTTTAGAAGAGTGGTAGAAGAGTGGTATTCTTGACTATTCGGAAGAGCAAAAATATCGTTTGGTAGTTGTTACTCAGAATAGTTAAAATATGAATAATTATGATACTAATAATGATGATGATAATAATAATAATAGTAAAATAATAATCATAATAGTAAATAATAATAATAATAATAAAGTAATAAAAAATAATCATAATAAATAATAATATTATAATAGTAATATAATAAAAATATAAACATAATCATAATATAGTAATTTAATAATAAAAAATATAATTAATTAAATAATATAATTATAATCATAAATATAATAATAATAATAATAATCATAATTTTAATAATATAATCATAATCATAATCATGATAATAATAATTATAGTTATAATCATAATAATATAACCATAATCATAATCATAATAATATAATAATAAAAATATAATCATAATCATAAGAATAATTATAAATAATAATAATAATTATAATAATATAATAATAAATTAATAATCACTATAATCAACATATAATAATATAATACAACATAATAAAATAATAATAAGTATTAATAATCATAATCTTCATAATATAATAATATAATAATAAATAATCTTGATCATAATAATATAATAATAAAATAATTATATTTATATTCATAATATAATAATATAATATTAAAATTATATTTATAATAATAATAAATAATATAATAATACTAATGGTAAGGATAATATAATTATAATAATAATTTAATAATAATATAATGATAATAATAATATTAATAAATAATAATAATCATAATATTAATATAATAATAAATTATAATCATAAATATAATATAATAATATAATAATACTAAATCTTAATCATAATCATAATATAATAATATAATATAATATAATCAAACAATAATCATATTAGAGTTAGTATTCCACCTATAAGTTAGTATACCGGATTAGCACTACTCCGCACTCTTCTACTTTGTATAAAATTCGTTTGGCAAATTTTTCGTCGGAATAGCTATTCTATTCTAACTTTTTGCTATTCCATTGAGTGCCAAACACTCCCGTAGTGAATACCGAAATACTGAACGTACCATATGACTTTTTAGTAATTTTAGTAAAAAGTTTTATTTTAGTAATTTATTTATTTATTTTGATGATAGATGAATATGAGAGTCCCCAAAGTTATTAGGGTTAATCTTTTATCAGTCACTGAACTTCTAATTATCTATTTTTCATCACTTAATTTAATGTTTATCTATATTTGATCACCCATCAATTTTTTCTTTCAAAAATAATTGAAAAAGTAATAAAAATAATTTCATTTCATTTATCTATTTTTATTTCAATTATTTTTGACAACATATACAATATTATTTCAATTATTTTTTAATGAAAAAACAATTGGGATTGACCAAAATATATAATCATCAAAATTCAGTGACTAAAAATGGATAAATGAAAATTCAATGATTAAATATAAATAAATATCAAAATTCAGTGACATGTCAAAAAATTAATCTAATTTATTAATTAGCGGGCTACACATGACGTGTCGACACTATTATTTTTACAACATAAGTTTATATCTGTTGAATAATTAGGTTAATAAATATTTTTTTTTTCGGGCCGAAAAACTAGTAGCTAGCTTCATCATTGGCTCATTTAGAAATATAGAGGTGCAACCCATTCGGTCACTTCTACTCTACAGTTTTTTTATTTTTTTCTAACCATTACTTCACCATTATAAACACACTATGTATATATTGCTTATTCGGCAGTTGTAAAGAGATTGTCAGAAAAGCAAATAATAAAATTACTTTTCATTATCAATCAATTCCCAATTCATAAATCTCGACATGGTATCAAAGCGGGATATTTAATCTTGTTCCATCAATTCTACAAGAAACAAAGAACTGCAGCAATACTCAAACTGATTCAAGGAATCAGGAAAACCCACAAGCTAAAAATCAGAGGCAACAACCAAGATAGTATTTGTTCAGCAAAGGGCGGTATCTATTCTTACAGCAATACTGTACTCAGTTTTTTAGCTAAGATCAAGTGTAGCATCTATTCAAATATCAAAACAAAAAATTGAACAGTCAAAGAATTGCATCAGTTCACAAGCAAATCAACAAAGAACCAAGACTGAGTAACAACTCACTCAACACCATAAAAATCGAACACTGATTTGCAATATCAGAATTAGCAAAGAGGAGCAACAAAGACTAGCAAACCCTAATTTCCGATCAGAGAAAAGGGGAGCGTTCAAAACCAGTAGGTGCACCAACTGTAAGAAAGCGGGGCACGAGCGGACCAACTACCGGTTCCTCTACCCATGGCTCCGGCCTGAAGGGAGAAGAAGCAACCGTGATAATTGAAAGGGGCGTACAATCGAGAAAATTGGGAGAATCGCACTGAGACCGCTCACAGTCACATAAACTCTCTAATAAAGCGGGTGGTTGATGCACTGAAGGAGTCAAATCCAATGTGGTTGCTGGCCCAGCAGCTAATTGTGTTGCTTCAACAAAACACTCAAAAATATTCTGGTATGGCTTCTAATTTAAGTTTAAATCCTTCTCAAACAAAGTGGATGTTAGATTCCGAGGCAACGGATCATATAACGAAAAATAAAAATTTATTATATAATTTTAGAAAATATGAGATCAATCAATTTATCACCGTTGCCAATGGGGAAAAAATAAAAATTCTTAGTTGTGAATCTATTAATTTATTCTTCAAAGAAATACCAAATGTCTTATTTATTCAAAATTTCCCATCCAATTTGTTATCAATTAGCAAAATTATAAATCAATTAAATTATGAAATTATCGTTTCAAATAAAGTGATTTTTGAAGAATTGATAACAAAGAGACTAATTAGTGAAGGTTTTTTTTTTTTTAAATGAACTCTATTATTTGAATAAAGAAAATATAGTTTCAATACATAAAAGGAAAAAAAAATTGTGCAATCTTTTACATAAGAGAATTGAACATCCGTCCGACAAAATATTGAGATATATTTTTATTTTAAAAATCTAGATTATAGTAATTGTGAGATTTATAAATTAGAAAAAGATACTAGATTACCATTTGATTTGTCAAATTATAAGAGTAACAAACCATTTGAGTTAATACTCGGATGTTTGGAGAACCGCTCCAATTGAATCATTTAATGGTTATAGATATTTTATTATATTAATAGATGATTTTTCAAAAACCACATGGTTATATGTGATGAAAATTAAGAGTGAAGTGTTTTCTTGATTTAAATTTTTTTATAATTTTATAGAAAATCAATTCGATACAAAAATTAAAGTATTTAGAAGCGATAATGGAATGGTATAAGGCTAAGTTAGTAATCAAAGATTACATCTAAATGTATGAAATTGACTACGAAGAAACCTTTGACCCGTAGCCAAAAATAAATACCGTACGAATTTTACTTTCCATTATGGTAAATCAAAAATGGACCTTATATGAAATGGACATAAAAAATACATTCCTTCAAGAAACACTTGAAGAAGAGATATACACGTCTCTACTATATACAAGAAAGCACTTTTAATCTTGTTTGTAGACTTAATAAGTCAATTGATGGGCTCAAGCAATCACTGTGCGCATGATATGACAAACTAAGCTCTCATTTACTTTTGTATAATTTTAAAATGAGTAATGTTGATCACTCATTATTTTCAAAAAGAAGTGTTAATTTTATAATTATTGTGTTAGTATATGTTGATGACACAATAATAACCGAAAATGATTTGAAAGAATTAAAAAGAGTCAAATGCAATTAAAAGAAAAAAATGATATCAAAGACTTGAGACTCTTAAAGTATTTTTAGGGATAGAAATTGCACACTCACTCAAGGATCTTTTTATCTCACAAAGAAAATATACCTTAAATTTATTGAGGGAAATCGGAAAAATAGAATGTAAAATAACTTTTACCTCAATGGTTAGTAGGAAAATTAATCTATTTAACGGTGACCCGACCGGATATTTCTTTTTTCATAAACCAAATTAGTAGGTTTATGCATTCTTCAAGAACCTCGCACTTGGATGTAATAAATAAAATACTTAGATATTTAATGATATATCATCGGGAATGGTGTTTGGATGAAAAATAATAATACTAATGATATATTTGGCTATTTTGATGTAGTTTGGGCCAAAAGTTTTGATCGAAAAATAACATCAAGTATCGAAGTTAAATATCGAGTCATGACATCAATGAAAAGTGAGTTGATATGGATCAAGCAACTCCTTATAGATCTCGAGATAAAAAAATTTAAGAACCAATGAAGATGTATTGTGACAATCAAACCACACGTCACATTGCATCCAACTCGGTGTTTCACGAGCGAACAAAATATATAGAAGTGCATTGTCATTTCATACGAAAAAAATACAAGCCAAAGATTTTGAAACAATGTTCGTTATAAACGATGACCAACTTGAGAAAGTGTTCACTAAATGATTGAATTCAAAATTATTTCAAGAAAATATAGACAAGTTAGATATGATCAATGTTTTCTCACCAAGATAAAAGCTGCAAAGAGGATAAAGAAGCTTGCAAAGAGAATGGAGAGTCAAATTTGTAAGATAGAAGTTGCAAAAAAAGGGTTGGATGAAAGAAAATTGTAAAACTAACTCTTTCAAGTTAGGGATGATAAATGATTTTCTTTTTTTTTTTTTTCTAGCCATTACTCTACCGTTACAAACACACTATGTATATATACTACTTATTCGGCAGTTGTAAAGAGATTATCAGAAAAGTAAATAATAAAATCACTTTTTATCATCAATCAATTCTCAATTTATAAATCTCAACGTTATAAAAAAAATGAGAGATGGGATGAAGCTAGTAGGTTTGGAGAGGTAGGCTATGTCATGATCTGCATTGAGATGCTGTCACTTAGAACTACTCACCATTTGAGTAAGCTTCAGACCAATATTTTATATCATCCAAAACTATCGTGGCTACATGATTTGTATCCATATATTTCTCCGTGAATATTTTTGTAATTTAATCCAATGTTGTTGAATTGCAGATTATCTCATGAATCATTGTATTTCGTATTGTATTGTTAAGCTAGACTAAATTTATCTTAAAATTAGTAAAATATTAAAATTAGTGAAAATTTTATTGAAAACTTATTATAATATAATTTTCTATCATATTTATATTGTATAATAACACCATATGCATTGTGTAAATGATACATATAATAAGTCAATTAACATGATAATTTAAATATTAATAAAAACTATTTTATTATTTGATATATCATAAGAATTGAACCACATATAATGTTTATAAATTCAATAAAGATAATTTTTTTACTAAACTAATATATTTGATAAAATATTTTAGTTTTATTCAATATTTTCTCTCTTGTCATTAATTATTATCACAAATGAAGAATATTTTTAGTTTCATCCGTGTGCAATTATTTATAGAATTTAATGGTTATGGATCATATCCTTGAAAACATGTTGGATAAAAAGTCAAATAAATTACCTCTATATAGCTAATTTCTAACCAAAATGTTGAATAGTCAACTCGAAAGACACCTTACAAGAGACCTAGACCCACTCTGATTCATCATGAAATATACTAAAATTTTAAATTATTTTTACTAGAAACTTATGAACCAACTGAAGGATTTCATGATGTGAATTGGGTAAAAATTTAAAAAATTTGGTCCAATAAACATCTAGGATCGATTTATCATTACTAACTTTTTCATATTTATTTGCATCATAAATCACAATCACACATGTACCTACAAGAGAGATTATGATACCATACCTATGGTCTTTAACGTAGCTTTATTCCTCTTCAGTTCACCTTGAATCCGAAACAAAAAAAAAATGGCGTCGAGTTCGTGCTAGTGTCTTGTTCTTCCGCTTTATTTGTTTAATAATTATGATCTCTTCTCTATGGCCATAATTATGATCTCTTCTCTATCTCTTTATTTGTTTAATAAATTATATTGGCCTTTAAATAAATTTATATCTCATAATAATATTTTTCATATTATTATAATATATGAAATTTATATTATACTCATAATATGCACATGTTAATAAATTTATTTTCCCGCTAGGAAGTCATGTTATATGACGTAATATTTTAACAACTCTTATATGTACCTATAATTCATTCAATATGAAATCTTATACATATTGAATATATTAAAATATTTATTCTTATTTCCCGTTTAATTGGTGTGACCTATGTCAAGGATCTATGTTATGTTGGTAATGAAATAAAATATTTTATTTCATAAACTGTAAGCGGTATTCTAACTATACATTACAGTTACCCAAATAACAAAGATGTTTGGCAAACGCTTACAAAACCCGATCATTTAAGTAATATTATTATTAATATTACTTGTGTCCATTTCTTGTCTTATGATATTATAATTATTATACAAAGTAGGATTGTGCCATCTTTGTATTATAATTATTTCTTGGTATCCATTAAGTAAATTATAAAATTATAACTGTACTTCGGTTATATTAGATCCATAAAATATCATTTCTCATTACTAATGAGTGACAATGATACTATTGACATATACCTTTTCCCGGCACAAATTATATATAAAGAACTATTACTTTTATTAATGTTTGTTGCAAGTAGCTTTTAATAATAATTACGTTATATATTTCTCATGTAAAAAAGATACATGTCTTAATCTTAGAATCAAAGACACGATAAAATATTAATAACACAAACATAACCTTATAATGTTTTATCTATTAGGTATGTTTAATATATGAAATATTTTATATATTCGTGTTATTAAACGATAATTTTTTATCAACGTTATAAAACTACAACGTACTTTAATCAACACGACGGTCTTATATGGTATATTAGTGTTCCTGCTAATATCCAAAACCTATAAACATTTTAGAGTTATATATTCATCTTATTTAGAGTTCTGTTGTTCAAGACCAAGCGCATCTTTTTGAACATGTCTAAATATGAATATTGAACTCATGAAACAAAAATATTAATAATATTCAATTCATAAATATAACATAAAGTAATCATCAAAGATAACTTTTAGAACACAATTCTAACACCAACTCTATCCAAGCACATGACTTTATATTTCTTTCTTCCCTTTTTGTTTGCATCATTTGTTGCTCTTGTTCGTTCTCTGTCTCTATCAATTGGTTCTCTTTTTTCTTTATCGATCATGCTCGTTCTCCCTCGCTTGACGGGCTAAAATTTGATATCAAAGGGTGAAAACTATAAAGAAGCTTTGCACATAAAAAAAATTGGGTGCAAGAGAACTAGATTTGATTTTCATCGTTAGCATTTAGTAGTTTGAAATCTTGAATCGTAAATCAATTTTAAATGGTGAATCACAAACGATACATGACGATTCACAACCTCTTTGATATATCTTCTTCACGATTTGTATCGAAAAACTATTAAATTGTATCGAATCGTGAATTGTATGATATATCTTCACGATTTAGTCCTATATATAGTATGAATTGTTTACAAGAGTTGATATTTTCTTCTTTTGTTTTGTTCAAAGAAAAAAATATTTTTTATTTATACAGGAAGAGTAAATTAGTCAATATGATTTTAATAAGAGAAGGGATCACTTGGCAATGCCTATCTTGACAATCTTGATAATGAATTTTCAAATAAATACGAAAAAAAATCTTAAAAATAGAAAAAAAAAAAACTTTTAGATATGTTCTTCTACTTATGGATTGATGGTGATTCAAATTTTATGAAATATTATTATCGTTTGATAGTCCATCAAAGACCGTTAAATTAGAAATGTTACAAATTACATAATATTTTGATGATCTTTGATGTAGTATCAAACGATAATAAAATTACATGAAATTTGAATCACTATCAATCTATAAGTAGAGGGACATATATATAAAAAATTAATTTTTTTATATTTATTTAAAAATCCATTATCAAAATTATTAAGATAATCCATTGTCAAGGGATCCTTCCCTTTTACTAAAGACCAATCTAATGAAGCAAATGAGATAAAAAGAATCAAAGGCTGTACAGCTTGAATGAAAAAAAATGAATTATTTCACTCTTTTCACGAAGAAGCTTGAAAACTCGAGAATTTAATTGAACATGTGAGTAATTATCCATAAATATGTTTTCTTTAAGTGTTTAGAAAATATTAACAGAAGACTCTTTTCTTGTATTTTCATTTGTCATTTTAGCTCGGTATTTTGTATGTGCATGTATGTACGAAACGTCCGCATTGATTGACTGAGGTTAAAGTGCTGAGTCAATGAATTAAAGGATTCCACATCATTTTGTGGTCAGTAGGGCTATATTTAGAGGTGGTAATCGGGCGGGGCGGGTCGGGTTTGGGTTCGGGACGGACGGATCGGATCAGTTTGACTTTTGGAAGAAATCGGATTCGAGTCAGATCAATTTACATTTTTTTCTGATCTTTAATAGATTTCAATTGAATTGAAGGTCATTTGGTCTCAGATCGGGTCGGGTTAGTTTGACTTTTTAAAAAAATCCATTCGGATCGGATCTAGACAGGTCGGACGGGTTTCTCGGATCGGATCGAGTTCTGTCACCTCTAGCTATATTAAATGTGGAACAGGAAGACTCTATGTAGATTGTAATATAATACATTTAAAAAAAAAAAGAGAAGGGATTAGTTGATAATGGGTTATTTTGACAATTTTGAAGATAGATCTCTAAAAAAAATAGAAAAAAATCTTAAAAATAGAAAAAAGTTTATAGATGTGTTTTTCTACTTTTAGATTGATGATCATTCAAATTTCATATAATGTCATTACCATTTGTTAATTCATCAAAAACCATCAAATTTTCATATAATTTACAACGTTTCCAATTTAATAATTTTTTATGGACTACAAACGATAATAAAATTGCATGAAATTTGAATGACCATCAATCTAAAGGTATAAGAACACATCTATAAATTTTTTTCTATTTTTAAGATTTATTTTATATTTTTTTAGAGATCTATTATCAAAATTATCAAAATAACCCATTGTGAAATGATCCCTTCTCTTTTTTAAATTATAAGCAACTTTTATACTGTATAGATTCCATTATCACAAACTTATGATGTTACGAAAGTTGTCCAAAGTCCAAACTTTCTTCCCCATTATCCCGCTAAAACTTGACATTAAACAAAAAATAAATATGAGCAATTACATTTATATTCCCAAACAAGACGTGTGTGCATTTATATAAATGAAGGTACATACTTGTCATTCATGATAAATTTAATTATACTAATGCATTGGTCTCTTAGCGTTGCAGATATTTTAATATATACTTATGATTGAGAATCAGTCTTTGATTTACGAATAAAAGCAATGAACTTCATATACATCGAAGGCGTTCAAAATACAGATGACAATTTTTTTTATAGATATTTAAAGTTGGATAATTTAATTACATCTTTATCTTAAAAGTTTATATACTCTCGTGACTAATTATTCTAAGTTGAAAATTTCAGTGCCTAAGATATTTAATCTTTTGTATTCAAAATCAGACGTGCACATTGAGGGCGAAATCATGCATTTTCTTTCTACCTCTGTTTTATGTTCAAAATTTGCTTAAATCTTTGTCATTGAATATTAGTTATACATGAACCACAGTCACATCTAAAGATCATAATTGTTTAATCAAGAACGGTATTTGAATTTGCATAAGGTTCTATGAAATAGATATTTTAATCATGTTTACGTTTACCATTTACTTACATATTATAGAATACTTCATAAATATAGTTATGAATTTTAAAAATGTGGTTCAAAAGTAGAGTATCATATTTTTTTATGGGATTCAAATAATGTAATTTATATTTAAAAATGAAATCCTAATTGAAAATTCTATGTAGTAGATATATCATTAAAATTCCCATCATTTTTTTTAATTTACCAGTTACGGTGTTCTCCTACAAAGAAATGAGAAGCTGCTGAAAAAATATTAATTTTTTTCCGTAAACAAAAGGTACATATCACTATTTTTTTTTTGCACATGAACCTTTCTTTGAACACATTATGTAGTAGATATAGGGTTAAACTTTTTATCCATGAACTATCATTTAATTAGTAATGATAAACCACATTTTTTTATATATGTATTGGAGACTCGCATTCACTTACAAATATAGATTTATGTGTTTGTCAGACAATTGAGATTTACCAAACCATGTCATACCTACTATTCGCCTTAAGCTCTGCTTGCTTAGAGTAGATATATAGCTGACAACTGTCGATTAGAATTTAAAAGGCAGAATTAATATGGTAAATTAATTATTTAACTGACAACTTCATGTGCTTAATTTTTGTTAATCCCGAGCCTCTATCTCATTAATACCTACTCTGCTAGCCTCTGTTTTCTCTGTCTCTTTTACATGGAGATCTTATTTAGAACAAAATATGTTGGTATTTTATTTTTACAACATGAAGTTTGGACGTTCTACACATAGATTCTCTACTCGAGTTAATTAAGATATTATTTTTTAAAAGTAATAATTAAGATATTATTATTTATTAACATGCAATTTTGATTTTTTTTTTTTTTGCCTTTGCACTGCCAAATTCAAAATTAGTAGAGATCTGCAAATTAATTACAAATGTCATGAAAATTCTATAGGATGTAAAAAAGTATTCACTACTGTTCATTTCACTGAAAAGAGTACCTGACAGTGTTTTCGACACTATATCCCTTTAGTTTAAAAAAAACTAAATAAAAAGAAGGCATTCATTAATTCAGCTTGTTTGGTCGATATCAAAAGAATTAAATTCACATATGAACAGAAAAACTGTATTGCTGTGCATTTTTAGAGAGGTGCATTATATTTATATATAACGAAATTATGTTTCACTATGCCATATTGCCACATAAGGATAGATGAGGCATTAAACAAATGTGTAATTTCTAAAGTTATTTCGTCATAACAGAGCTGATTGCATGACATTGATTATTTGATCAACGCAACAAAGAAGTTCTATAACAATGGAAGTAAGTTTTAATTATTTATAATTTGGAGAGTTGAGAGAAAAGAACACGATGTGTCCTATTCTATTGCAACACTTGAGAACATGCATGGTTCTTGGATCACGAATTGTGTGGAATTGGTTCCAATAATCATTCTCCTTCAATGATATGATAAGAATATGATGTATTAGACGTGCTAGGGCTTGAAGTAGGTCTAATCTAAATTGTTGAGAATGATGATTTATGAACGATGTCCTGCAATGGTGTGTAACGCCCCTTATATTATTCTAAAAAGTTATCCAAAGAAAAATAAATTTAAATAACATATATAAATATGGGAAGGGATCACTTATAATGGTTATTTTGACAATCTTAAAATCTTCAAATAAATATAAAAAATTCTTAAAAATAAAAAACTTATAACTAGATACATTTTTTTACTTATAGATTGATGGTGATTTAAATTTCATATAATTTTATTACCGTTTGATAGTCCATCAAATACTGTTAAATTAAAATCATTGTAAATTATATAATATTTTAATGGTCTTTCATGGACTAACAAATAATAATGAAATTATACGAAATTTGAATCACAATCAATCTATAAGCAGAAGAACATATCTATAAGGTTTTTTTATTTTTAATTTTTTTTTCATATTTATTTAAAGATCCATTGTCAAGATAAACCCATTTTCAAGGGATCCATTCCCTATAAATATATCTCATATTTATGATAGATAAATAGTACGTGTTGCAGGGAACTTAACGTCTATAACTAATTATTAAAAAAATACACATAATTCGGAACCAAAGGAAGTGACCTTTAATTCTAAAAAAAGAAAAATCACATGCCCGTTCATTTCGGTGACTAATTTTATTTTCAATTCCGCACAATTTAGGTACATAAATTTGTGTACTTGTGCGCATGGTGCACTATAGATTCATGCCGAGAGATTCTTCACTAGATTTGGATTCTATCAAGCCAATTGAGGAGATGGCATGTGCTGCTTTTGGTAGTGAGCTAGATAGTGCGTGCTTACATGGAGGGAGCCAATGTAGGATAAGCTAGCCTTAAATGAATAAATAAATAAGGTAGGTTTCTTAGTCATTGTTCTGTCGATGTGATATGCTATTTAAATTGGGGCATGGAATGGACTGTGGAGACTGGAGACTAATATATTTATGAAATATTATTAATTATATGAGGAGTACGACATAATTAATATCACATTCCATTAAGTATCGCTAAATGATAGCTTTACAACTGATACTTTGTTGGAAACACTGTAATTAAATCACCAAATCAAATTGGTAAATATGGAATATTATAATAGACTAACACGAACCGTCTATTGTGTGGACCCTCTTAATTTTAAAAGTATTTGTATCTAGCACTAATATTATCATAAATAAATGATATATTTTACTTAAATATAATTTGTGTTTAAATCAATTACAAAAAGACATATATTTAAAATATATATATATATTTTAGTTCATTTTAATATATTAAATATAAAACTTTTTTAGACCTATAAATACATAATAAAAATAGCACATCCAATGAAAATAAAAAATAGATTTGCCTGAAATATGAACCATAACTTTTATAAAATAAATCAATCTCAATTGTATTGGTCATTACACAATATGTAACAATATTAATGGACAGATCTAGTTTATACGCTCTTAAAAATATTTATATTTTTATTATAAATAAAAAATATATTTTATGCCTAAACCAATTATAAAAACTCTTAAATTTATAAATAAAATAAAATTATTATTTAATAAAATATAATTTATAAAACATAATAATTGTTTTTTTTAATAAAGCTCTATAGTACAGAGTTTCTTTTTTTAGAAAATAAAAATAGTTTATTACTAAATTATTTGATGAATAATTTTTTTTAAGCCTCACATTAATGTATGGTAAAAAAACAAAATGAAGAGATAAAATGACATTGATCAAAATTTGAACCGTTAGTTTTTAAAAATATTAATGTACGTCATTCAATTAGAGCGTTTTGCTCATTAAAAAAACAAAAAGACTGAATGTTAATGAATAAATTTATTTATAATATAGTATAGATACTTCTTTTCTTTGACTGATTTTTATATGCTTAAAACTAGCTAGTCCCTTGCTTACATTTTCTTTCATTTTATTTTTATTTTTGGGATAACTCGCCTTCACTTTGAGCCTTTTAGGACGGTCGGAAAATTTTAAATAGAAGAAAAATATAAACTACAACTATTGTATCATAACGGAATAACTTTACATAAAAATATGGGGATCGAAGATAATGTTTTTAAGAAAAATGAATCAATAATATGAAAAAAATCAATGTATTTGTATAATTAACCAAATAAACGGAGGCACTGCAACCCCATTCTCCACACAGATCCACCAATGCTTCACTGTAGTTTTTTTTTTTTTTTTTTGATAAAAAGATGAGGATCTAGCATTCTAGCCTCAATTTTCATTAATTAATTAATTAACGTACAAGAAGAACAGCAATCAGCATAGTTGATTACTGGGATATATATTATGTTACATCGAAAAGAGTAGATAGATGGGATATAAAGAAAGAAGGAGAGGGATAATGTCGTCAGAAGAAGTGTGCTTGCATTTGGAACCATGCTCTTCTCTGAAGTGTTTTCTCTGATGAACACAAGCGCCTGCTTACATTATTGAGTCGGATACCTACTGTTTCAGATGAGAAAACAAATTTAGGCCCTCGATTTAAAATCAAACGAATCAGATCGGTCAATTTAAAATTTATCAGGCTCATTTTATAAGAACAAGATCCACATAATTTAATAGTACAGTCCAATATGGACTGGTAAAGCTTTTAAGTTTTAGTTTTCTCTTTGCAAAAAATAGATGGTACTAACTCCACTTTTAGACAAAGGTCAGAGAAGAACTGGATGATCTTCCTTTTTAATGTTTTTCAAAAGAAAAAGAGAAGATTCTTTAGGCAACTCTCCCCTCTCCACCATATATTATCCCTCATTTATATCTGCAAAAGATTAAAAGCAAGGCATCTCAGTACACTAATTCCCTTTTTTTGATGAGGCAGTTACAGTACATGGATAAAGTCAAATAACCTTTACTTGGTAATTACCAAATTCTAATTTCTAATTATCAAACCCTGTAATCTCGTGAATCATTTAGGAACTGGCTTCAGTATGTTTTTGGCATTAATGCCAACTTCTTGCATTTGGTGAGAGTGCAGAGTGACCAGTGAATGAGGCAACCAGACATACTAATAGACTGGTTTTAGCCTTTGTGACTTGTCTCTTTGCCTATGGCTTCAATCCAATTCAATAGAATCTAAACCTCTGATATTAAATATTGTTCGCCAGTTTGGTCTTTATGTTGTTTCCGTTTTGGAAATGTGTTTTGACCAGAGAAAGAGATCAGCTGCAGGAAGTCCTTTTTCCTTCACCTTTTTATTTTTTCTGAAAATATCAACATTAATTGATTCCTACACAACATTATGGATAGAACACAACCTTTTCTTTAAAGTAATTAATAAGAAAGTTGTTTGATACCTTTTTATTATTATTTCGACAACTTTCTGTGTACCACTTTTATCAAAAAAAGAAAATAAAAGATTGTGTACCAGTATACTCGATTGACGATCGACGCATGGGAACATCAATGTGACGGTGCATGTGTTTCTCATTTTTAGGGGGTTCGTAAACAAATAAAATACGATATATTAATTCATTCATGAACTCTCCAAGTATAAATTAAGCAATTGATATACAAATATGCAATTGCAACCATATGGTTAAAAAAAAAAGCAATCACCATTACATGTCTCAGAAGGCAATCACTACTAAAAAGGCGGTACGTGTATAAATTTCAGCTTCTCGCTAGAGGCTCATGAATTGCTTAAGTGATAAACGATCCTTTACATGTCTCAGAAAACACATGTATGAAATAAATTATTTAGATAGTAAATAGTCCAATAGACAACTATCATAATTTTAAAGGAGTTGTCCCATGCCATCGTGTTTTTGCTCTTTATTTAGTCTCATAATTTGTTCAACTTGATTAGTTCAATCCTTTGACTTGTTTTTTTCAACCATTGCATGATTGGTACTCACGAGTCTACTTGAGTTATTATAAATTTAATTTACAGTAATTCGAATACTTTAAACGGGTAGGGTTACCCAATAATTAGAAACATGTTACAGAGCTTATGATGTAATTAATGTGAAAGATGCCATGCAATTAATATATATTGAGAGAGACTTCTAATAGTATTGACTAATGACTAAGGAGAAGCAACGGTTTTCTCTCTTAATTATAGCTCTTTTGCTAGTGTGAGCACCTTGTTTAATGGGAGTTAAACATATTTAAGAGGTGCACAAACGGTGTGCAATTTACTATATATTATATAATATGTCTTGAAGAGAGGAAACATGAATAAAGTAAAATGTTTAATTGAAGGGATCGTGTACCATGTGTGTATGTGCGTGCGCTAAATTTAGATTTGAAGTTACATTTAATTTAATTAGTATTTAAGATATTATTCTCCATATAAAAAAAATGTTCAGAACTGTTTTTTAGACAAAGATATGGATCTAGTTCACTCAAATTTAAATATGAGAATATTTTATCCGTATTTTGAACACGCTATCTTCTACATCGAGTACCTTGCATTTCCTATACATATTTAACACTTAGTATTCGTCTTCGGAGATGAAGATAAAAAAAAAGTCTTTAATCTGTATCTCATTCTAAAAAAAACAGAATGAAGAAAAAAAGGAAAAAAAAAAAGAAGAAAAGAAGAAAAATTGCATGGCAAATCAGCTTGCTTTGGTTTTTAAAGAAATATGATCGATTAGAATCCATTAGAAACACCTTTGGAAGTTGGTTTGTGGATTGTCTATAAAATGTAAGAGAGAGTACATTTTTATTGTTCAAGGACGCAGTATTGCAAGGATTATAGAGTTTACCCTTTACTCTCATTTTTAGTGTTTTAAATAGAAGTGATTTACGATCAAGTTGAAGTACCTTTTCAAACTGAAGTGATTTAAGATCAAGAAAGTTAAAGTCCTTATGGGGATAATTTAAATCACTAAATATTTTTCTTTAACACTTTTTATTTAAACTAAGGCTGTAATTCAAATTTTGCCCCGATAATATAGTTCTCAAATAAATAATTAACAATATAAAATTTTAAATATATTTAATAAAATTTTATATTATAAAAATTTTAAATATAATATTTTTAAATGCTAAGTAATAATAATAATTATTATAATAATAAATAATATAATTAAACACATAATAATCTATAAATGATCATATAAAAAGTTAGATCATTTTAAGAGCTAATTTTCACCTTATTATTTTAAATAAGGGGAGATAAATTATTTTATATGAACTCTTATATTCAAAAAAATAAAAAAAATTTAAACAAAATTAATGATAGAGAACAATGATGATGTGACATACTTGAAAACCTTAAAATCTTAACCATCTTTATATATTAAGAATTAAGAATTAATTCATCTATTTATTTTACCATCAATGCTTATTTACAAGACAAGTATAAGAGATTAAAAACTATAAAAGAAATAAACATCAAATTGAGCACTCAAGACTCAGAAAAATATGAGAAACAAACTCCAAAGAGAATGAGCACAAATAGCTCAAGATAGAAAAAAAAAGTACAAAAGCTCAAAATTACAACAAGATCTTCTTTAAGAATATTGCTAGATTCAATAGCGCTTGAATATTAGTTATTAGCGCGCCAAGAATACCCTCAAGAAACCTTCAAGAATAGTTATAACTATTTGCAAAGAAGAGTTAAGCCATTATAACAATGCAGGAAAACAGTATAACGTTTTGAAGAAATGTTACAACGTTTTGACTGCACTGACTGACTAATTCTTGAGGTCTGACAAGCCCACCTAAGGCGTTATAACGGTTCACTGAACTGTTATAACGGCTCAAACCATTCAATAATTCCCAATCGTTAAATAATGATAACTTCTAGTAATTTTTGAAGCTTTATGTCTTAAAAAAATTTGAGTAGAAACATTGAACCATTATAACGGTTGGTAAACCATTATAATGTTTTATTTCCGACAAAAAACTTTCCCTTGCTTATTAATATAGAAACTTTATTGAATCATCCTTATATATTTTGATCCTAATTCTTCATAAGGCTTCTTCGAGTAGTTTTTAGCAACATTAATCTTGTTTAACACATCAACTCTTAAAACCTTCAAAGGATTCTACAAAAATCTAAAAAAAAATTATAAAATTCAAGTATATTTTGTAAAATAATAAATTAATAAAAATTATTTAGTACAACAACAGCAACAAAGCCTTTAATCCCAAATAAATTGGTATATACTAGAAATGAAACTCAATCCAAAAGCATAGTGATCATCGATCTCAAATGAAAAAAAATATGATAATGATGATGATAATAATGAAAGTAATGATTATTATGATAATAATAGTACTAATAATAATAGAAATATCCATAATAATACTAAAAACATCACTAATAGTAATAATACTATTAATAGTAATGCTAATAATAAAAATAATAATCCTAATAATAATAATCATACTAAACTTATACTATGACATATACTTTTAAATTCTAAAAATCATAAGTCATAAATTTCAACCCTGAAATCCTGGAATCTAAAAATAAAAATATAATCTAAAAACCTAAAGTTTATACTCTACTGTTAGACTCTTAACTCCTAAATCATGATTCTGATACATGGAACATCATCTTTCAGGTACTCATATTCAAAGCAAGTTTTTTAGATATACATTATTCTTTCAAATTTTTTTTTATTACTTCTCTCATGTTAGTCTCGGTCAATCTCTACCTCTTCTTGTGTTTTTAGGATGACCTAGAATATCACTACGTATCGATGCCTCAGGAGGCCTTCATTGGATATAACTAAATCATTACAAACGATGTTGAACCAAATTCTCTTGAATTGATGCTAGCCCAAGTTTATCCCGTATATCATCATTTTTTATTCGATCTCTCCTTATATGGTCACATATCTAACACAACATCCGTATTTCGACTACACTCATCATCTGAATGTGTTGTCCTTTTATAGCTCAACATTCTACATCATATATGATAGCATGTCTAATCGTCGTCCTGTAGAATTTATCTTTTAGTTTATTTGATACTTTTTCATCACAGAGAATGTCAGATGTCTATTGTCATTTCTCCATCTTACTCTTATTCTATAGCTGACATCATCATCTTCATCCATCCCTCTGCAACATCGATCCCAAATTTCAAAATATCTCATTCATGAGTACTACTTATCCGTCGAAACTAACGTCTCCATCATCTGAGCTGTCACCGCTGAACTTGTTAGTTTGTAATAATCTTGAAGTCAATAATACGATAAATTTATTATATAAAGCTTTGTTCATGAATTGAATATTTAAATGATATTTTGTTTTCTTGAGTATTATTGAATATATGAATCATTCCGAGTTCATGACTGGAATTGTGAAACATTATAATATAAAATATACTCTTAAAAGTCACTAACCAAGATAATTAGCATGAACACTAATTAACCGCTATCAGGTTAGTATGTGGATTAAATGTTGGTCAAGTTTTACAGACCATAGACAAAGAGTTGTCATTTTAATCACATAGATAGATGTTCTAGCAACATCGTATTTGACTGACCCCGAATGAAATATTAAATGAAATTATGTTTGTGTTATTAATACTTTCATTCAGTGTTAAATTTTAAAGTATAAAGTATTCATCTTTTCTACATAAGATATGTATGTGTGTGATTTCTACCAAACGTTATCCGTAAAATGTGGCTATAAATGTAGCTCTTCGGTATACATAATTTATGCAGAGGAAGAGATGGTTTGTCAAAAGTACTATTGTCCCTTGTATCTCTATACGAGTTATAGCATCACTGGGCCCCTTGATAGAGTAAGATTATATGCTAGCAGTATAATTACAAGAGTAATTATATTTGATAATTTACTCAGGATCAAAAAAAGATTAAGTTTGCAAGGATGATACATACCTACCTTGAAACTGATCTGATAGCTATGAGACAAAAGAATTAAATACAAGTAAATAGTTTACTAGATCATGATATTATACAGTGCATTCTGCCTGATGTCTCCTATGATTATAGAGGTTCAAATGGTTTTAACTCTATTTACTAACATAACACGGATCCTGTCGGGTCACACCGTATATAAGTTAATCGAAGAATCTTATTGATTAATTATAAATTGTTTATAATTAATAATAAGATGGTTATAATTAATTATATATGATATAATTAAATTATATTTGTCATAGAGATGACAAGAAGTAAAAATCAGATTGAATTTAGAACGTGTTGGACACGTCGTATAAATTTACCAAAACAACAACCGAGAGAAATATAATTGTACATGAAAATTATATATATATTTGATTTGGATTTTAAATATTAATTATGGATTTAAATTTTGGGTTAAAAGCCCATTTATAATTAAAGACTTAATTAATAATTAAAAGCCCAAAATAAAAAAAGCCCAAAAAGGCCCATGAAAAGCCCATGCCGACCTCAAAAGAGTATTTTAGTAATTTGGCCAAAAGCCCAAGGGTATTTCGGTAATTTGGCCAAAAGCCCAATGACATTTTGGTAAATTGGATGAACTTTAAGGGTATTTTGGTCTTTTCACTTTGAAACCTCCCTACTATTCATGAGAGTATTTTGGTAATTTGGCAATCCCATATTTTCTATAAATAGAGGGGTGGGGTGAGAGAGAAAGCTATACCAAATCAGTTCTACTTTCTCTCTCTCTCGGTATACGGTTATTTCAGAATTCACGGGATAATGAATAGTATTTTTACGAAAATTGCGGTATTTCTGAACATTTGTCAAACAGAATAACTGCGAGTCATGAATAGTACTATTTTGTTTTTTTCTTGGTGAATAGTGTTTTTGCGAGAAACCGCGGTTTACGGTATTTTTGGCAAAAGAAATATGCCGCTCTCTAGTCAGTCCTAGTGGATAACCTTCAGAGGCATCAGACGTTTGGTGCTCCGAGACAAGCCGATTTTCAATCCAATTGAAATTTGGAAGCGAGGTATAACATCTTATATTAATCTATTTAATTCTTAAGTAGATTAATATTTTAGAAATCAATCATGGAGTAGATCAATAAAGGTTTAAAGATGTGTGTATCTCTCGGTAATCATCCGACATATCACTTTAACCCTAAACTTATGTTAGAAGTAAAATAATATTTTGTTGTCTTTTGTAAAGGATTAAATGTGTGTATCTCTCGGTAATCATCCGATATACTTTAATCCCTAACTTAAGTAGAAGTAATTTTTTGTTCTACGGTCTTTCCGCAGCTTGAGCATTAACGGAATTTGGACATTTCAAAACCCTACAGAACGGACATTTCATATATTCAATTTTAGTCCTACTAAGACTAAAATATGTTGATTCTAAAGTACGTCTTCACAATTCTAATTTCTTATCGACTTTGATCCTACTACCATCAATCAGCACCGCATCATCAACAAATAGCATGCATCAAAAGATATTTTCTTGTATGTTCTTCATAATCTCGCCTAACACTAAGGTGAAAATATATAAACTCTTATCTTAATAGAAAATGCATTGGACTTGTCATTACATAATCTGATGGTTTAGTACAACTACATCCAAATTTTATAGTATATTCAATGTGTACGATACATCTTTTGAAGAATATTGATCAGATGTAAGATCTAAACCATAGGTGTGTTTCTAATGACTTAGAAGGTTGTATATCAAATTTAAAATAATATAGAAATTAGTCGGTCATTTATCACAATGTCAATGAAACTCCACCATTTAAAATTTAAGATTGTATGATAATTTACAAATTGACTAAAATTTTATACACATTTTATCTAAACCATTAGAAATATATCAATAATTTTAAATTTTCTATTTGAGCAGTATTTTTTAAAAAGATGTAGCAATTTTTTTTTGATTTATCATAAAATTTGAATGTACATTAAAAATTACTCTTTAAATTTTATCTCTTAATCTCACGGTAATTCAGATTCTGTGCAATTCTAATTTGCAGGCATTACTTACAATGAAGGTATCCGTGGGGAATTTAATTAACCATATGAATTCCAATTAAAAAAAAAACTAAAAGGTAAATTATCTACTAGTTCAAATAATAACTAGCTAAAATGATCTACAAAATTCAACCCCAATAGACAATAAAAAAAGGTCCTGAGTCTTCACTTAGGGAAGGAAAAAAACTAATAAAACTAAAATATTTGTAAAATCCTGATATGACAGCATACTATGTAGTAGTAGTCATGGATGGATTTATACACAAGTATAAACCAAGTCCATTTATGTTTGTCAATGGGCCATAGTTCACCCCTAAAACCAGCTTTAATTGTGGGTTAAGAACCGATGTAAAGGCCATCAAATAGTGACCCCATTGCCTCAACCCGGTTTTGGTTTCATTAGTACTACCAGGCACCAGCTTTTTGTCCTTGTCAACTTTAGAATCAATCTCCTGAAAAAGGTACACAGAAATTGGGTGAGAATCAGCTACTCTTAAAAAAACGAACTAAAAAATGCTTGTAAATTCGACGACGAAGAACATCTCGAAAAATACGTATATGAATTTCAAAAAAATCAAATAAACTCGTGACGTCCAATCCCGATGAGCAGGATCATACTCGTTATTTTTATGAGCAGCGGATCTCGCACAGAAATTGTCCCCAACTTTTAAGTCACTATATTACTGATATGTGAGTCTCAGCAATGCAGCTCCAGCAGAGGTTGTTGGGTCTTGCTCCAATAACCCGTTTTTATTTTGGCTTATAAATCTTAGAAGTGACTGCAATGCATGAAATAGTTAAGAGTCATATCTGTAGCGATGCGATTCAATTCAGTCATTAATCTAAAAATAAAATAAAATAAATGCATGTTGTCATGTACAGATAATAATTCTAATATAATATTACGTAATCCTGCAACAATATGTAAAATTTGATCCTTTATTGGGAAAAAATAACATTTTTTAGATGCAACAATTTTGGAATGGCGGGTTTTACAATTTTCTAGATTTAATTCCTAACAAAATTAAAAAAAATAGCATTTTGAGTTGAACAAAAAACCAATAGTACGTCATCACAGTCATGCCAGAAAATACCAGAGTTATTATGACGAGTATTTTTGACACCACACCTGTGAGTGAGGCCGTGACAAAAACTGGCTGCTGGGTTTCTGGCAATAGCAGAATTAATTAACAGGCCATAATTCTGTCTGAGCAACCATACGGACCATGCAAAGTGCAAAAAATAAATTAATTGAAAGGAATGTTCAGTGAGTGTGTTTCGTTTTTTCATTTTATCCGGGACAATTTGGGTAACATCTGATCCATGAAATTCTGGGATCAAAGCTGAACAATACATACAAATTAAAGCAAACAATTCTCTCTGTCTTTTTCTTCTGGTACAGTGACCATATGAAAATCTTTTTTTTTTCTTTGGCTGATTTGCTTGCAGAATTCTAGTGTTCTATCCAAATCAGCAACATAAATAGTAAAATAATATGTTCTTCTGATTAATACGGACAGCCAAACATTCTTTAAGGACCGTGGACCATGTTGATTCTTGCAGGGGAACAAACAGGACTGGATTTCAATTTTATAATTTTTTTCATAATATAACATTTTTATTATGAAAAATTATTATTGCATTTAGAGATTTGTGTCCCCTATTTATTTTGCACTTTGAAAGCTTTTGTCTTAGCACAAAAGTTATCAATATCTCGTTTTTGAAATTGTTTATATCTAGCATTTAAACTATAAGCATCTCTTATAAAATATAAATACTTTATAAATATAATTGGCACTCTATGCATTAGCAAAAAATAAGAATAATATTATTATTCCGACGAATTAATTTGCTAAATAAATTTTAGACTAAGTAGAAGAGTGTGGAAGAGTGTTAATCCAGTATACCAAGCTATAGGTGGTATATCGAATTAGCTCTCGTCGGAATAGTGATTATTGTTTGATTATATTGTATTATAATTATGATTATGATTTATTATTATTAAATTATTATGATTATTACTATTATTATTATATTATTATTAAATTATTATTATACTTTTGATTATATTATTATATCATGATTATGATCATTATTATATTATCATCACTATGAGCATTATATCATCATCATCATCATCATCATTATTATATTATGATTATGATTATATTATTATAATTACGTCTATTATTATTAACAGCATTATCATTGTTAGTATCATAATTATTCATATTTTAACTATTCTGATTAATAACTGTCAAATAATAATTTTGTTCTTTCATATAGTTAATAATATCACTCTTCTAAAATGATACTATTCCATCATTCTTCTAAAATTATAACTCAAAACTATTCTTTAATTTGCCAAATAAACACATATTCTTCTTTATCTTTTTTATACTTATTGAACTGACCTTTCTAATTCCTATTCTTTTTCCAAATTTCTGTTCCTATTCCAATCTCCAGAGAACTTCCATGAGCTAAGAGTCAGTAGGCCTGGTCAAGTCAAGGGGACCTCTCCATGCCATTGGCATTTGAAAAATAAAAGGGAGTGCAAAAGACTCCCTATCAATTTCCAAAATTTGTACCAATAATTCTTCTGGTTTTCTGGATTGAACAATGTCAGAAGAATCTTGATTGTTGTCAATGAGATACCTCTAAAATCCGTACTACTGCACTGTGGTTCATGGAATTTTCATGTCTCTTTGATAAAATGGAGAGTTGATTTATTTATTATGCACAAATTCTGAGACTCTGCTATCAACAATGGAATAAGAACTGTGCTATTTATTATGCAAAAGCATTTATTTGAAATTTTCATGTCTCTCTGTTCACCTTGCTAAGAAAGTCATATATATCATGCTTTGATGTAATATTTTTAAATACAGATTTTTTCAAACATGTGAAAGATCATTGTATATTGTATATACGGAATGCGATCGCATATGTAATTTTTTATACAATTCTATATATACAGTTGTATATGAAGATCTGAAGGGAATAAGTGCAATGATAGTGGAGTGATAACGAAAGGAGTTGGTGTATTAGAATGTCACATGGAGAATACTGAGAAGGCCTAAGTTCGAACCAAACTTCAAGCAAAATGCTCCATTTTTCTTAGTAAAATTTGTAATGGTAGTGTTCTGATCTTCTGTGGCGCAGAGAGTACAAGTGAAATTTGATGCAACCAATGATCTGATCTTCTGTGGTAAATGTTGAACAACCTCTATATATAAATTTAGAGGTGGCAATCAATCGGGTTCGGGTCAGTTTGACTTTTTGGAAGAAATCGGATCGGATCAGGTCAATTTACATGTTGTATTTTTTTCAGATCTTTGATCGATTTTGATTAGATTGAAGATCATTTAATCTCGGGTCAAGTCGGGTTCAGATCGAGTTTGTTTGATTTTTTTTAAAATCAAATCGGATCGATTTTAAATCCGGACGGATCGGATGAATTTCTCGGATCAAGTTCTGTCACCTCTATATAAATCACATGAACACTACTACATGATATTACTATGGTCAAACCACCACATACACATAACACTGCTTTGATGTCGGTCTGAGACTGAGAGAATGGAATAAGAGCCGACTAACCGTACTCAGATCCACTGTCGAACAGTATAATTTGGCACACAATTTGATCCATCCCAATTAGGGAAGCAAATGAACGTTCGCATTAATTTGAATTCAAATATCAATATAGTTCGAATATAAATATGCGTTTCTTTATTTTATATTTGCATCAAATTTATTATATAATATTTTTTCAATATCACTATCTATAAAAAAATATTAATATAGAAAAATAAAAAATCATATTATATCTAACTATTTTCATAATTATAGTATGATAAAACTATATTTTTTTCATAAAAAGTATTTAAATTTTCAAGTATATGTATATTATTAATTGGATATTTGTATTTTCATTGAACGTGGATACGAATATTCGAACAGAGCATATGAGATATCTGCTTTATAAATTCAACATTACATCCACAACCATATACACGCAGTTATCAAAATGGAATATTTTCATCTAAATTTGCAGATACGAAATAATTTTGAAACGGATAATATCCATTCTATTTGCATTCCTAATTCAAATGTGGAAAATTTGTGTATATAAATCTTTTAAACCCTTGCCTTACAAATTCACTCAGTCCATTTTGCAGCAGTAGCAAAGATTCAGGAATCAGGATGCTAATTGCTAGAGATTGGGGAACCTGATAAAGATGGATCATGCAGAGATGTTAGATAAAACATATAAAACTGTGCGCTTGCTGTCTTTCTGATTAAATTACCAGAATATATATAATATATTGTTTGGGCTTACCTCTCATTAAAATCCAGCCCTAGGCCTGTCATGGGACAATTCTGTGAATAACAGATAATTGATTGAACTTGAGACCAGTACTCAACATCGCTTCAATTTATGGGCCAAAGGCCCAAACTTGATTCTTATTTCCTAGGCTGAAATTCATTACTCGCTTCTAAGGCTTTTGGTTTTAAATTTGTAATGTTTGTTTGTTTCTGATAAGAGAAAATGGGCTTTTTTTCATGACCCAATAAAATTGCTTGACGAGATCAAATAAGAAATCATTATAAATTACGAATGTTGGTAGGATTCTTTATGCAAAAATCACCGACAGCATAATATGAAGCACATGTTTGCTATTGCTAGTTGCTGCCACTGTTCTCTGGTAAGAAATACCCTTATGGACAATATAATTATCATCATGAAGCATGTTTCGTTTGAACAAAAATATATTGATTTGCTTGTGGCTGAGGAACTTGAGCAATTTCGTTCCAAAATTAGAATATTTCCGAATTTCGCTTCGAGAAAAAAACAATTTTTATAAAAAATATTTTCAAATTAGTATTTTTTTATACAAATATATATCTAAAAAACAAAATGTGTATTCTGAAAAATAAAAGATTTGCTGATAGCCTTTTGTAATAAACTAGCATAGAATTTGTGCGTTGTGCGAACCCTCTCAATTTAAAAATATGTATATCCTAATTTTATTATAATTAAATGATATATTTTACTTAAATATAATTAACATCTAAATTAATCACAAAGACTCTTAAATTATTAATAAATTTAATTCATTATTTAATAAAAGATAATATATAAAATATAATAATTTTCTTTTCTGAGTAAGTCATACAATTGTATTTTTTTATAATAAAATGTAGTAGTTGATATTTAATTATTTGTTATACAACTTTTTTTTATAAAATATTATATTTAACATTAATTTTATTATAAAAAATATTTTACTTTAATATAATTTATATCTAAAATAATTACAAAAGCTCTTAAATTTAAAAAAAAAATATTTATTATTTAATAAAAGATAATATATAAAATATAATATTTTTTTTTTCTGAGTAACCAGATAAAATTAATGGGTGCTTCCAAGCAATACATACGCTGAAATTATATCCAAGTAAATGACTCAACATGAGCTGAAATTGCAGTGCTACTTTTAGTAGATTGGTAGGCAGCGTAGGCCTTGAAGTAGCACTGCCGTAGTCAATTGTCACAGTTCTATTGGATCCTATAATTCCCTCATGCTAAGAAAGGAAAAGATCATCATCATAACTTGAGGTCTTGAGCACTACTATATGGGGTCCCACCTAGATATAAGCGTGCATCCAAATCATAACCTTCATTTGCTAAAAACTGATTTTAATTTGGAGGTTTCCATCAATATTCGATCTGACATGGATTTAATCCAATCCGTGATATAAAATTTCCTGCTGCTTATCCTTCACCCAACAACAGGAAGCATGATTGATGTACCAGTACCAGTTGGTAACTTTGTATGGCTAATTAACTTGGATCTATTTTGTGATTTGCTACAATGGTTCAAAGTCTAAATATATGCATGCTTTTTAGATTGATCAATTAATACTCTTTGTCTTTGGGCTGTTCATTCAATTATTCTCTGTGGTGTGGTGTGGTGTGGCGCTCCTGCCGTATCCAATTAATGAAAAATGACAATTGCTTATCGTTTTTCACGCTGCGTGCATTGTACAACGTTTCGGAGTTCAGATTGTGCTGATTCATTTGATAATACAGTTCCACCGCAGCAGAGAATGTGATTTAATTTCAGGAGGATCTCCACAAGTCTAACATTTTTGTGTGATATATATGCATAGTATTCAACTACTTTATAAAGTAAGCCAAAGACAACACTCTCTGAATGAGAGTTCGTGGGTTCGAAACTCACATGGGGTTCTTATAGACAATTATGAAATTTGAGAGCTTGACTCTCATCTTTCCGATAAAAAAAAAAACTAATTTATAGAGTAAAGTATTCTAGAGGAAGTGAATTCTATTATGTCCACTGTTCGCTGCAAATGCAATAAGCGATAAGTGATTCAAATTTTTACCTTCATTAGTACTCCCTGCAGGATGTCCATTATTTATCCAAACAAAAACAATCCTTCAAAAAAAGTAAAACTTTCCATCTGGATTGGGTTCAGATCAACTCGTTTAATTATATTTTTGTTATTTTGAAATTTAGTTTAGTTAAGACTTTTTATACAATAATTAAGACTTATTTTGAAATTTACATTAATTAAGACTTTTTGTGCAGTAATTAAGAATAAATTGATCCAAAAATTAAAAAAAAAAACTAGTTATTGTTGGATGTGCCTCTCATCTCATCATCTATTTGTGGCAGACTAATTTTGTCAAGTTGTCATAAATAGCAAGCTAAAATCTGCATGTTATATTAAGGAGGAAGAACTTTTGTATTTTAGGAAATATGATGTTTTTGGAAGTTTATTTTTAGCTGCTGCAAATTAGAATTGTTGTAATTTAGGAAATAGGTTGTTGAAATTAGTATTGCTCTTTTCAATTAGATACTAATTTTAGATGTTATGTTTGTTATAAAAGAATTATAATAGAGGTGGTTGTAAGTACTCTTCAGAATTCAGATTAATACACTTCAGTTGTCATCATCTCGTGTCTTCAATTTTCATTTTAATGTAGCAGTTACTGTGTATTGTAGCATTATTAAAGGCCATTCGATCCTAACAGTTATTAAATGCTTAACCAATTCATTCCTCTCAAATAGGGTACGACAAATTATGAAAGCATTTGGCGCAAAAGAAATATATACAATTGAAAAGAACTTTAAAAGAAACCTATTGATTAAAGGTTGATCTCTTTTTCAATTATATGGATTTCATTGCAAAGATTTATGCAGATCTTAATTATTGCTATCAAATTCCATATTGTAAGCAAACTCGGATAAAAATATCTGTTTTTGATCGATTTTATTAGCATAAAATTTCAACCAAATTTAGTTCCTCCAATTAAAACTGCATAATCCTAATCCGTCCAGGACTTCCGTACAAATTGACGTAGAGTCAAATTTATTGTTGTACGAGAATAAATGCACAGGAAATTACAAAAAGACTGAAATAGTGAGATCCTCATAAATTCTAGTACGGTCCAAACTCAACACGGCAACTCTCTCTCTCTCTCTCTCTCTCTTTCTCTCTCTCTCTTTCAATAAAAAAAAACATCCATCCGTAGAAATACTAGAAGTGGAGATTGGATCTAAAGCAAGCAAATCCAAAGATCTAGATACCTTAATTGATGAGGATGAGTTTGACAATAATCTAGAGTTTAAAGATAATAATTCGAGAAAAAAATTCTTTTAGGTTATATTCCAAAATTTGATATGAATGTTTGATAGCTATCAGGAAGAAAAATATCAAAAGAAGATAAGGGTTAAGAGATTTTTTTTCCTAATATTTTTAAGAGATCTTGCACTATTTTTATGAAAAATAAATTTCATATTTCTTCTGCCTTATTCTAGTTGCATTTGATGCCTTTCTTCTTTGAGTCGCCAAAATATTCTAATCGCAAAATTTGCATCGGCAAAAGTGATGTATGGTACAATGATGTGTGATGGGTGTACAGCAGGGACGGTCCGAAACAGTGGCCGGCTGGCCTCATTTAGTAATAATAATTATTATTAAATTAATACTATTAAAAATAAGAGTGAGAATAGTAAAATTTCAAATATATAAATGACAGTGTGCTTTAATAAAACGTGCACTGGCAGTGGTGCGTTTCAATTATTTTTATGAAAAGCGTCAGTGTCAGTGACACGTTTGCTTCTTATATATACTAAACGTGCAGCGCCTCTCTATCTCACTTACGCGGGGTTTGGACAAAACGCGCTACTGGCAGTGGCGCGTTTCATTATTTTTATGAAACGCGTCACTGGCAGTGGCGCGCTGCCATTCGTATATTTGAAAATTTACGGTCACTCTTATTTTTAATTATATTAATTTAATATTAATTAATAATAATAATAATTGCTCATACCATCATACATTATTCACACGAGCACCATTCTCTCTGCATGCAACCATCATTTACAGATGTTTCAACTTTTTATGTTCTTTTATTTTTCAAAAAGAAAATGTAGATATATAATTTACATACTTTTGTATTATATTTTGAATATTTTTTAGTTAGAAAATAAAAATTCTATGTGTGTTCTTCATTTTCTAAAAAATGTTTATATTTATCATTCTATTGAAAAAGATAGAACTTTGATCTGTAGCGTTTTAATAATTTTATGAAAATGGATCAAATAAATTTGAAGTAAACTCAAATTTGTATCTAAATACTGAGACACAATTTTATATTTTTTGTAAGTTGAATATATTTTTTAAAATATTAAGTGGAGGTATAAATATATATTTATATATATATAGAATTAGGTTACGGTGCTTTGTAAATTACAAGTGCGTTGTGTGTTTTGCACTTTATTATTAATTTTAAGTTAGAAATAATCGATCCAAACCACTCAATCTAATCTCCATATCAAAATCTATTAGTAAACCAAATTTTATATTTTTTGGAATCCATTTGCTATTTTTTGGATAGGGGGAAAACCGTCATTTTTGGATGAACCAGAATTCTCATATAAAATCATTTTCTCCTCGGCAGAAAAAAATATAAAATTTGGTTTACTAATAGACTTTGATATGAAAATTAGATTGAACGGTTCGGATCGATTATTTCTGACTTGAAATTAAAAATAGAGCGCAAAGCACACAACGCCTCTGTACTTTGCAAAGCACCATAGTCGAACTCTATATATATATATATATAGTTGAGAAGCCGAATTTTTTTATATTGTTAATATTATTAAAAATTAAATATTTAGAAAAAATTTGAAAATTCTAAATCTACTTCGAAAGGTAATGTGGGGTCACAAGTGGGGTTGCGTGCTTAGCTCCCAAGCAAGCACAGGTTGCGCTTCTGCAATTTATTTATTTTTTTTTTTTTTCAAAATGAAAATTTAGCTGGGAGTGCAATGGGGTCAGATTTTTTTTTCAAAATATTTATTTTAAATATTATCAATAATATTAAAAAAAAAGATCGGTTGAGAAGGGATTAATGATAGCTTTTTTCTTATACATCACCACTTTACATTACAATGATGATTTGCATTTCAAATCTTAAAATTAAAAGCTGTATCACTGATGTCGTTTCATATCACATTAAGTATTCTGTTACACAAAATTTACAATATTACAGATCATTTAATGATACGTAAAACGATAAAAAATGAAAGTGGAGGTTCAAATCACTTTGAACCAAAAAATTAATTCAAAGCTTTCTAAAACCATTGATTTTGCATCGAGATTCATATTTTTAATAAAATTTAAATTCAAAATTCATACTTTCAATCATCATTATGAATCTCGATGCAAAATCAACGGTTATAAAAAATTTTGAACCATTTTTTTGGTTCAAAGTGTTTTGAACCTCCCCATCTCCTAAAAAAATATGAATGAATGAAATTAATTTAAGCTAGCTTTTGATGCTTCCAGTTTCCACCTCCTCGTGATCTTTTACTAAAGAAATCCTTTGCAGTATTTTTTTTGGGCATATGTTCTTTTAGAAGGAAAAATTGGTCAATCCCCTAAATATTGAATTCTTTTTTTGGCATAAGTTTTATTTATAATGTCGAACAAAGTCCAAGGTGTACTTTGTGATTTAATTTGAAATCATAAAATTATATTATCGATACAATAATTAAAAATTGTATTTTGACGTGTAATAAAAGAAGTTGTTAGTGATTTCGTCCTCATCTTAAAAAATAAAAGTACACCGAGGTCCTACTCGGAGGGCACCTATAAACAATTTCACCCCGTTTGAAACTAAAATTGATATAAAACTCGAATAAACTTTATATCATTTTAATATATTTCCGATCTTTCAATATTATTCTTATCATAAAAATTTGAGAATATAGTGATTATAATGTAAATAAATAGAGAACATCATTTAAAATTACTTTATATATATTGATTATTTTATGAGTTGCAATGAGGTAACAAATGATATAAAGTTCGAATAAACGATATATCGTTTTAATGAATTTGTGTTAGTCTTTCAAAGTTATTTGTGTCACAAAGTTTTAATAACACAATGATTATAATGCAAATGAATATGGTACATCATTCAAAAATACTCTGTGTATTTTGGTTATTTTATGAGTAAATGAGGATACAAATGATACAAAATTCGAATAAAATAAAAATATTTTAATATATTTGTGTTAAGTTTTCCACGTTGTTCGTCTTATGAAGAATCGAGAACAAAACGATTATAGTGCAAACCAATAGGGGACATCAATCAAAACTATTTTGTGTATTATGATTATTTTATGAGCAGAAAGGAGGCTATAATTGATACAAAACTCGAATCAACGAAATATAGTTGTAATGCAGTTGTATTAATCTTTCAACGCTTTTGTATCATAAAGATTTAAGAACAAACTGATTATAACCTAAATGAATAAGGAATATAATTTGAAACATTTTTTGTGTATTTTAGATTGATTGAGTAACATGAGGCTACAAATGATACAAAATGAGAATAAATTGAATATCATTTCAATGCATTTGTGTTATTTTTAAGCTATTTGTATCACAAAGGTTAGAGAACACGGTAATTATAATATAAACGAATAGAGAATATCATTCAAAACTACTTTGTGTACTTCGATTATTTTATGAGTTGAAATGAGGCTACAAATGATACAAAACTTGAATATACTGAATAGTATTTTAATGTATTTGTGTTAATCTTTCAAAACTATTCGTGTCATAAAGTTCAAAAAAAATGATTACAATGTAAACCAATATTATACATCATTCAAAACTATTTCGTATATTTTGGTTATTTTATGAGTTAAAATGGAGCTACAATGGATATAAAACTCGAATGAACTCAATACTATTTTAATATATTTGTGATCTTTCAATGATATTTGTCTCATAAAAGTTTGATAACATAATGATTATAATATAAATAAAAAGAAAACATTATTCAAAACTTTTTATATATATTAGTTATTTTATGAGTTGTAATGAGGCTATAAATAATACAAAACTCAAATAAATAACATATCATTTTAATGCATTTATGTTAATTATTCAAAGCAATTTGTGTCATAAAGTTTTGAGAATACAATAATTATAATGTAAACAAATAAGGAACATCATTCAAAACTATTATGCATACTTTAATTATTTTATGAGTTAAAAGGAGACTACAAATGATATAAAATTTGAATAAACCGAATAATATTTTAATGTATTTGTGTTATTCTTTCAATGTAATTCATGTCATAAAAGTTTAAGAACACAATGGTTATAATCTAAATAAATTGGGTATATATCATTCAAAATATCTTTGGGTAATATAGTGATTTTGTGTGTTGAAGTGAGATAACAGATAATACAAAACATGAATAAACTTAATATTATTTTAATACATTGTGTTAATCTTTCAACGCTATTTGTGTCATAAATATTTGGGAACATAATGATTATAATGTAAATGAATAGGGGTTATCATTCAAATCTATTATATGTATTTTGGATATTTTATGAGTTAATATGAGGCTCCAAATGATAAAAACTAGAATAAACTGAATAATATTTTAATGCATTTATGTTAATATTTAAAATATAATTCTTATGAAGGTTCGAGAACATAATGATTATAATGTAAATGAATATGAGACACCATTCGAAATTACTTTGTGTATTTTGGGTATTTTATGAGTTAAAATGAGGCTATAAATGATACAAAACTCAAATATACTAAATAACATTTTAATGCATTTGTGTTAAGCTTTCAATATTATTCGTGTCATAAGGGATCAAGAACCAAATGATTATAGTGTAAACCAATATTATTCGTGTCATATGTGTTTTAATTATTTTATGAGTTAAAATGAAGCGACAATTGAAATAAAATTTGAATAAATTTAATACCATTTTAATGCATTTATGATCTTTCAATGCTATTCGTACCATAAATGTTTAGAATATAATGATTATAATATAAATGAATAGAGACATCATTCAAAACTACTTTATATATATATTGGTTATTTTATGAGTTGCAATGAAGCTACAAATGATACAAAACTCGAATAAACTGCATACCGTTTTAATACATTTGTGTTAATCTTTTAAAACTATTTGTTTCATAAAGTTTTGAAACACAATGATTCTAATGAAAACGAAAAGAACACATCAATCAAAAGTATTTTGTGTATTTTGGTTATTTTATAATCTGAAATAAGGCGATAAATGATATAAAATTGGAATAAACTGCATACAGTTTTAAAGCATTTGAGTTAATCATTTAATGTTATTCGTGTCACAAAGGTTCGATAATATAATTATTATAATGTAAATGAATAGAGGACTTCATTCAAAACTATTTTGTATATTTTGGTTATTTTATGAGTTAAAATGAGGTTATAAATAATACAAAACTAGAATAATCTGTATATTATTTTAATATATTTGTGTAAATCTTTTAGTATTATTCATGTCATAAAGGTTCGATAACATCAATGATTATAAAAAAAATGAACATGGGGCATTATCCAAAACTATTTTGTGTACTTCGGTTATTTTATGAGTTGAAATAAGACTACAAATGATATAAAACTCGAATAAACTGAATTATATTTTAATACATTTGTATATTCTTTCAAAGTTATTCATGTCATAAAGGTTTAAGAACATATTTTGGTTATTTTATGAGTTAAAATGAGGTTATAAATAATACAAAATTAGAATAATCTGTATGTTATTTTAATATATTTGTGTAAATCTTTTAGTATTATTCATGTCATAAAGGTTCGATAACATCAACGATTATAAAAAAAATGAACATGGGACATCATCCAAAACTATTTTGTGTACTTCGGTTATTTTATGAGTTGAAATAAGACTACAAATAATATAAAACTCGAATAAACTGAATTATATTTTAATACATTTGTATATTCTTTCAAAGTTATTCATGTCATAAAGGTTTAAGAACACAATGATTATAATCTGAATGAATTGGGTATATCATTCAAAACATCTTTGGATATTATTGTGATTATATGTGTTGAAGTAATGCAACATATGATACAAAATATGAATAAACTGAATATGGTTTTAATATATTTGTGTTAATCTTCCAACGATATGTGTCATAAACATTCGAAAGCACAACGATTATAATGTAAATGAATATGACACATCATTCAAAACTATTTTGTGTATTTTGAATATTTTATGAGTTAAAATGAGGGTCCAAATGATACAAAACGTGAATAAATTAAATAATATTTTAATATATTTGTGTTAATATTTAAAACGTTATTCTCATGAAGATTCGAGAACATGATGATTATATTATAGATAAATAGGGGACATCATTCAAAACTACTATGTGTATTTTGGGTATTTTATGAGTTGAAATGAGGCTACAAATGATATAAAACTCGAATAAAGTGAATAACATTTTAATGCATTTGTGTTAATCTTTACATGTTATTCATGTCATAAAGATAGAGAATAAAATGATTACAGTGTAATCCAATAGGGAACATCATTCAAAACTATTTTGTGTATTTTAGTTATTTTATGAATTAAAATGAAGCTACAAATGATATAAAACTCGAATAAACTAAATTAGATTTTAATGTACTTGTGTTTTTTTTGACGTTACTCATGTCATAAAGGTTTAAGAACACAATGATTATAACATAAATTAATAGACAATATCATTCAAAACTACTTTGTGTATTTTAAATATTTTATGAGTTAAAATGAGAATCCAAATGACTCAAAACGAATAATAAAACTGAATAACATTTTAATGCATTTGTGTTAATATTTAAAACGTTATTGTCATGAAGGTTCAACAATAGGACAATTATTTTGTAAATGAATAGGGGATATAATTCAAAACTATTTTGTGTATTTTGGGCAATTTATGAGTTGAAATGAGGTTATAAATGAAACAAAACTCGAATATACTGAAGAAAATTTTAATACATTTGTGTTAATATTTCAATACTATTTATATCATAAAGGTTCGAAAACAAATGATTACAACATAAGCCAATAGGGGACAACATTCAAAAATAGTTTGTGTATTCTGATTATTTTATGAGTTGAAATGAAGCTACAATTGATACAAAACTCGAATAAACTTAATACTATTTTAATGCATTTGTGATCTCTCAATGTTATTCGTATTATAAAATTTTGAGAATGTAATGATTATAATGTAAATGAATATGTGCACATCATTCAAAAGTTCTTTGTATATTTTGATTATTTCATTAGTTGAAATGATGTACAAATGATACAAAACTCGAATAAACTGAATAACGTTCTAGTACATTTATGTTAATCTTTTCACATTTTTCGTGTTATAAAGGTTCAAGAACAAAATAATTATAATCTAAATGAATAATGTATATAATTTGAAATAATTTTGTGTATTTTGATGATTTTATGAGTTAAAATATGGTCACAAGTGATACAAAATGCGAATAAATTGAATATAGTTTCGATATATTTGTGTTAATCATTCAACGTTATTTATGTCGTAAAGGATCAAAAACACAATGATTATATTCTAAATGAATAAGAGATATTATTCAAAATATTTTTGTATATTTCAGTGATTTTGTGAGTTCAAATTAGGCTACAAATGATATAAAATGTGAATAAATTGAATACCATTTTAATACATTTGTGTTAATCTTTAAATAATATTTGTGTCACAAAGATTCGAAAACATAATTATTATAATATAAATGAATAGAAGACATCATTCAAAACTATTTTGTGAGTTGATATGAGCCTACAAATGATACAAAATTCGAATAAATTGAATAGTGTTTTAATACATTTGTGTTATTCCTTCAAACGTTATTTTTGTCATAAATGTTTAAGAACACACTAGTTATAATCTAAATGAATTGGGTATATCATTCAAAATATCTTTGTATATTATTGTGATTTTATGTGTTAAAATGAAGCAACATATGATACAAAACACTAATAAACTGAATACTATTTTAATGTATTTGTGTCAAAAAACATTCGAGAACACTGATTATAACGTAAATGAATAATGAACATCATTCAAAACTACTTTGAGAATTCTAGAAATTTTATGAGTTAAAATGAGACTTCAAATGATACAAAACTCGAATAAACTTAATAACATTTTAATGCACTTTTGTTAATATTTCAAACGCTATTCTCATGAAGGTTTGAGAAAACAACGACTATAAAGTAAATGAATAGGACACATCAATCATAATTATTTTGTATATTTTAGTTATTTTATGAGTTGAAATGAAGCTACAATTGATAAGAAACTCGAATAAACAGAATACTATTTTAATGCAAGTGTGTTAATCTTTTAGCGTTATTCATATCATACAGGTTTACGCACACAATGATTATAATGTAAATGAATAAGAGATATCATTCAAAATATCTTTGTGTATTTTGATAATTTATGTGTTTAAATAAAGAAATAAATGATTCAAAAATAAATAAACTTAATATTGTTTTAATACTTTTGTGTTAATCATTTAATGTTATTTGTGTCACAAAGATTCGAGAACACAATGATTATAACGTAAATGAATAGAGAATATTATTCAAAATATCTTTCTATATTTTAGTTATTTTATAAGCTAAAATAAGGCTGCAAATGATATGAAACTGGAATAAATAACATATTATTTTAAGGCATTTGAGTTAATCTTTTAGTGTTATTCGTGTCAAAAAGGTTCGAGAATACAATGATTACAACACAAATAAATAGAGGAACTCATTCAAAACTAATTTGTGTATTTTGATTATATTTTGAGTTAAAATGAGGTTACAAATAATATAAAACTTGAATAATCTGCATATCATTTTAATTTATTTGTGTAAATTTTTTAACACTATTTTTGCCTAAAGGTTCGATAACATCAACGATTATAATATAAATAAATAGGGAACATCATTCAAAACTATTTTGTGTACGGAGGTTATTTTATGAGTTGAAATATGACTATAAATGATAAAAAAAACTTGAATAAAATGAATAACATTAATTCTAATGCATTTATATTATTCTTTCAATGTTATTTATGTCATAATGGTTTAAGAGTATATTGGTTATATTCTAAATGAATTGGGTATATCATTCAAAAATTTTTGTGTATTATTGTGATTTTGTGTATTGAAACGAAGTAACGGATGATACAAAACATGAATCAATGGAATAACCTTTTAATATTTTTGTATTAATCATTCAACGCTATTTGTGTCATAAATGTTCTTGAACATAATGATTATAATATAAATAAATAGAGTACATCATTCAAAACTAGTTTGTGTATTTTTATTATTTTATGAGTTGAAATGAGGCTACACATATACAAAACTCAAATCAAATATAATTTTATTGCATTTGTGTTAATTTTTCAATGCTATTCGGGTACAAAGGTCAACACAATGATTATTATCTAAATAAATAGAGGATATCATTCAAAATATATTTGTGTATTTTGATTATTTTATAAACTGAAATAAGGCTACAAATTATATAAAACTGGAGTAAAGTGCATACCGTTTTAAGGCATTTGAGTTAATCTTTCAACACTATTTTTATCACAAACGTTTGAAAATACAATGATTGTAATTTAAATAAAAAGAAATATCATTCAAAATATTTGTTTGTATTTTGATAATTTGTATGTATTGAAATGAGACAATAAATGATACAAAAAAA
Source organism: Schoenoplectus tabernaemontani (assembly GCA_037127355.1). NCBI lineage: Eukaryota > Viridiplantae > Streptophyta > Magnoliopsida > Poales > Cyperaceae > Schoenoplectus > Schoenoplectus tabernaemontani. Next base: position 15,837,117 of record CM073743.1, on the reverse strand, counting down.
TGAATAAACTTAATTAATAGTGGACATCATTCAAAACTATTTTTTGATTATTTTATGAGTTAAAATGAGCTACAAATGATACAAAATTGGAATGAAATGAATAGTGTTTTAATATATTTGTGCTATTCTTTCAAAGTTATTCATATAATAAAGGTTTAAGTAACACAATGTTTATAATCTAAATGAATTGAGTATATCATTCAAAATATTTTTGTATATTATTGTGATTTTATATGTTGAAATGAAGCAACGAGATGATATAAAACACGAATAAACTAAAAACTGATTTAATATATTTGTGTTAATCTTCCAACTGTATTTTTGTCGTAAACGTTCAAGAACACAATGATTATAATGTAAATGAATAGGAACATTATTCAGAACTACTTTGTGTATTTTAGATATTTCATGAGTGATAATGAGGGTCCAAATGATACAAAATGCGAATAAATTTAATAACATTTTAATGTGTTTGTTTGAATATATAAAACGCTATTCTCATGATGATTCGAGAACACAATGATTATAATGTAATTTAGTAGGGGACATCATTCAAAAATATTTTGTACATTTTGGGTATTTTATGAGTTGAAATGAGGCTATAAATTATACAAAATTCAATAAACTGAATAGCGTTTCAATGAATTTGTGTTAATATTTCCACGTTGTTGACATGTAAAGGTTCGATAACAAAATGATTTACAGTGTAAACCAATAGAGGACATCATTCAAAACTACTTTGTGTATTTTGGTTATTTTATGAGTTAAAATGAAGCTACAAATTATATAAAACTCGAATAAACTAAATTATATTTTAATTCATTTTTGTTATGTTTCAACCCTGCTCTTGTCATAAAAGTTCAAGAACACAATGATTGTTACATAGACTAATTGGGAACATCATTTAAAATATTTTTGTGTATTTTATGAGATAAAATGAAACTATAAATGACGCAAAACTTGAATAAATTAAATACTATTTTTTATTCATTTGGGTTAATCTTCCAACACTTTGCATATCATAAAGGTTCTTGAACACAATTATAAAGCTCGAATAAACTGCATATAGTTGTAATGCAGTTGTGTTAATATTTCAATGCTTTTAGTTTCATAATGATTTTGAGAATAATGATTATTATCTAAATAAATAGTGATATAATTCATTTTTTTGTGATTTTGGTTATTTTATAAGATGAAATAAGGCTATTAATGATACAAAATTAAAACAAATTGCATACTCTTTTAAGACATTTGACTTAACCTTTCAAAGTTATTGGTGTCACAAAGGTTCGAGAATATAATGATTACAATGTAAACGAATAGATGACTTCATTCAAAACTATTTTGTGTATTTTAGTTACTTTATGAGTTGAAATGATGCTGTAAATAATACAAAACTTGAATAATCCGCGTATCATTTTAATATATTTATGTAAATCTTTCAATGTTATTCATATCATAAAGGTTCGATAACATCAATGATTATAATATAAATGAATTAGGAACATCATTCAAAACTATTTTGTGTACTTTATTTATTTTATGAGTTAAAATGAGGCTATAAATGATACAAAATTAGAATAAATTGAATAACATTTTTATACATTTATGTTATTCTTTTAATGTTATTCTTATCATAATAGTTTAAGAACACAATGGTTATAATCTAAATAAATTGGATATATCATTCAAAATATATTTGTGTATTATTGTGATTTTATGTGTTAAAATAAAATAACATATGATACAAAATACGAATAATATGATTACCATTTTAATGTATTTGTGTTAATCTTCCAACGATATGTGTTATAATATGTGTCATTCAAAACTATTATGAGTATTTTAAATATTTTATGAGTTAAAATGTGGCTCAAAATGATACAAAACTCGAGTAATTTTTATATTATGTTTTAATACATTTGTGTTAATATTTCAAATGCTATTCTCATGAAGGTTCGAGAATAAATGATTATAATGTAAATGAATATGAAACATCATTCATAACTACTATGTGTATTTTATTTTTTTATGAGTTGAAATAAAGCTACAATTGATACGAAATTCAAATAAACTAAATATCATTTTAATACAACTGTGTTAATCTTTCAGCATTATTCATATCACGAGAGATTCAAGAATATAATGATTATAATGTAAACGAATAAAGTATATCACTCAAAACTATTTTGTATATTTTAGTTATTTTATATGTTAAAATGAAGCTATAAATAATACAAAACTCGAATAAACTAAATTATGTTTGAATACATTTGTGTTATCTTTCAACGTTACTAATGTCATAAAGATTGAATAACACAATAATTTAATGTAAACTGATAAGGAACATCATTTCAATTTTTTTTTGTGTATTTTGATTATTTTATGAGTTGAAATGAGATTGATACAAAACTCGAATAAATTATGTACTATTTTTATGCATTTGTGTTAATCCTTGTTTGAGAACAAAATGATTATATTATAAATTTTTTAATTAAAAATGGTTTTAATTTTAAATAATAGACTATTCACAAATAAATAGTATTATAGTTACCAACTATTTAAAAATGAAAATGAAGTTGCCCGCGATTGTTCTCAAGATGGAACTTCTTTTAAGCAAGGGTTGAGCGCGATTGTTATATTCATTTTTTATATCATATTATTTATTTTTTGATCTCTCCTCTTATGATCAAAATATCCATATTTTCATTCGGTTTTTTAATATCTAGAACATATTATATGATTGAAATTCATGATATTTTGTGAAATAATAATTTTTGGAGTATATTCCAAAGAAAATGTCACGTCATACGAATCGTTATTCATATTGCTAATTAATTAAGCAGTTAATGATTTATATTTTAATCATTTTTTATTGTCTTTGTGGTGTTTACGATGATTTTATTTTGCTCAATTTCTAATAAATAAAATTTTTATTTATATAATAAAAATAATATGAAAAATATGAAAAAATTATATTTACATCAATCCTTTGAAATTAAATAAATTATTAAACATTTTACCGACTAATTGAAAAATTAAATACAATTACTAAAAAAATGATACACGCAGTTCAAACTTCAAAGGCAAAATTTGTAGTGGCAAAGAAAAGTAATCGAAACACGCCAAATGTACGGAAGTTCCATACCACGCGCGCAGGGAGCACGCCAAACCGCAAGTCACGTCGTAGTCTTGGTGCTTGTTCTCTGGAGAATACACGAACCCGGCTTTAGTAGCCGCACCACCGACAGATGAATTGTCTCTCAACTCTGTGTTCCACTCATTCCATCACCGTCTGTGTAGCGGGTGCCTGTCCACGGTGGCAGAGGCAGAAATGTTAACTTATATATTTTAAAAATTATTATAAATAATAATTATTAAATATATAAATTTATATGATAATTTTTCTAAATTTAATGGTATCAATTGATATTATTATTGTCAATGTGGCTTCGCCACTACCTGTCCATCCTTTGCAAATTAAAATGGAGTAATGAACTATTCATAGGCCATCTAATTTTCTATGGTACTGAATTAATATTTAGTTCACATATTGTTATATGCTAATTAAACACTAAACTTACAGTTTTCTTGTTTTGATACAAGGTCCTTGTAAGGCTACAGCTTACAAACGAGTCGAGTTCGGACAAGTTGTGCTTAGCTCAAATTCGTGAAATATTTTGAACTGAAAAATCTAACTCAAATTTGGCTCATTACTATTAGAGTTGGCTCGTGATTTAGCTCACGAGCCAATACATGTAAATTGACTCGGTTTGATATGTAGATTTAGTACATCTACAAGCTATAATGTTAGTACATCTACAAAATTAGTACATGAGTTCATACAAAATTGATATATCAATAAATTATATTTTCAATGACATCTTTAATTAGCAGCCTAGCATACTATAATTAATTGTAGCATCACCTCTCATTCATTAGTGTCAACATCACATAATATTCTCTTATTTTCTTTTATGGATTGTACTCAATTAGTAGATTACACTCGATTCCTTCATTAATATATTAGTAATTAGCTATGTACTGGATTCATAGTAAACTGCTAAAATAAAAAGAAGTATGATTTTTAGTTTTTTTACAAGTTGAAACTCATAACTGGTTAGCTTCCATATTATATATTGAAACCATAATTTTATTAATTTTAATGCTCGTGATAGAGTTGTGTTTTCGAAGATTTGATAAACCTTCAACTACGGTCCAAAACATGCAGTTCTAAATAGATAGAAAATATCACTTATATGAAAGGTCACAAACATAAAATGACAGAAATATGATAAGTCTTTAGGAGCTCTATTTATATCCTTAAAAACCATGAGATAAGGGGATGCATATATCCTCTCTTCTTGGGAGTTAATCTATTATTAATAACATTGTTAATAATAACCATAAACATGATCTTCTATAAATTGCTCGTATTGTTAAAAAAATAAAAAGAATACAAAATCATCATATTCCTCTAGATTTATGTCAATGGTCAAGAAAATAGTTATATTCTCATTACTGAATATCTTTAATCAGGGCCGCAGGCAGTATATGGCAGAGGGGCCAACTGTCGACCCCTGTTATTTTTTTCAAATATAAGCTTGAAGTTCATTTTTTTTAAAAATATACTTGATTTTTAAGAAAAACAGAATAATACGTCTTACCCTGAAAAATATTTATAAAAATATGTCTTTAAAACTATACTTGTACTATAAAAAATTATATAAATATGCTTCATTTAAAAAAAATTATAATATTATATTTGACAAAAAAAAATTGTTCATTTTATTTTAGATGCTGGCTCTCCCTCTGTCTTTAGTTACATGCTCATCATTGAATATCTTGTCTGTCGGTTGATCTCCTTGAATCCATCTCACCTCATCCATTATAAAAATATTATTAATATATTTTATTTTTTATAACTTATTGGATAAGGCATAAATAACGTTAGAAGGAAGCAATTTGAAATAGAAGATATAGAGCACTGTTAATATTCTCATAATATATTTGGAGTAGCAACCCTCCGACTTATTTATTGGGGTTTTAGGATAGCTAATTAATTATTGTACATTTTTATTTTTATTGCGACTTAAATTATCTTAAGGCTACAACGCATTTACTTTTTTTTTTCGTTGTCCCAGTGACTTCAAAGATATACTTATTTTATGCAATGAATATGTCAGGGATAAAATTCTCATCCATTATTTTTCCAGTTATATCCGGGCTTAACATTTTGATGCATTTAATCTACGAGGTGATGAAGAAAATTTTAACTTCGGACGATTGACATAGAAAAAAGAGAGGAAAAAAAATGGTACCTTAAGCTGTTCCGAAGGGACAACGAACGCAATGGGGGACCACCCCTTGTGGCAAAACAGTAAAATTTGCGTGTGGTATTAGTGGTTTGAAATGGACCGGACCGTCCAACCCGTCCCAGACAGGACCGGACTGTGGCCGGACCGTGGACCGTTCTGTACCCTATCACGGTCCGGTCCAACGGTGGGTCGGTCCTCTCTTCACCCGAAAATGGACCGTGCCGATCCGTCCTGTGCGGACCCATGGACCGAACCGTGGACCGTGGACCGGACCGTTTCGGACCGGACCCCGGTATATTTATAATTTTTTAGTATTATTTGATTTTTAAATTATTAAAAAATATATAATTAATTCGATGAAAATTATTATTTAAAAATTAATAAATTTATTTTTGAACTTTTATTATTTTTTTATAATTTTCTGAAAATTTATTTTTTTTGGATTTTTTTTTATTTTTTAGTACTATTAGATTTTTAAATAATTAAAAATAATAATTCGAATTAGTTAAATTTTATTATTAAAAAAAAAATGGACTGTGTCGGTCCCGTCCCATGGGGATCCGGCCGCCGAAGCCAACGGTAGGACGTGTTTGATTTTTTTGAATTTGGATTGTTTAGGGGATCGGCCGTGTAGTGAACCGTGTGGGGCCAAGTGAACCGTCTGGGAATAATGGGCCGATCTGGGCCGTGAACCGTCGGTTTTGGACCGGACCGGCCCGGACGAAACCGTTTTCAAATCACTATGTGGTATGTTCTTTGTTCTATTTCTCATTTCTCAATTCTCAGTTTCTCTCACGACTTTACTACACGTGACACAGCCAAAAGAGGTGCTAGACGTGCGAAATATAAAATTCGCGCAAGGCTCCAAAAGAGAAGAAATCTGCAAGAAGTAAATTGAGTTTGAGCCTTTAGCGCGTGTACTTTTGCGCTGCGGGCCCTATTCAATTTATAATCCCCACCAGGGTCCACGATCATGTCTTACTTTATTTTAATTATTAAATTATTGTTAACGACATTTTTCATATCCATCCCTGTGATTAAACGTTTTTAAATGAGAAATTATATTGGTTGTAAAATTTGCATCGTCAAAAAGTTGGGAAGGTTTTACTCAACAAAAGATTGGGAAGGTATTTTAGTTTTTCATATTACATTTTAGTAATCTTGTTAATCGTTATTCTATCAATTTATGCTTGGTTATAGTTGCATCAGTGTTTAGACCATTTGCAGTTCTGTATGTATACCAGAATTTATAAGAAAGTTCATGTACTAAATAAGTACTTGTATTTTCTGATATGTTTTGAGGTGTATGGCTGCATGCAAATTGAAAATGATTAAGTACCTACATTATTAAATTTAATTTCTATTATTTTATATAAGACATTTATTTGGCAAGAAGGTTCAAAATTTTCTCAAGGAATTTGTCACTTGCTAATAGAAGGTAATATGTTATTAAGCATTTTTTTTGTCTTTGTAAAATTTGAGTTGGGAAAATATTACATTAAGAATTTTTTTGGACCGTAGTTTATTAAAGAGCGCTTGGAAGAAATGCTTGAATGTAAAGTTATAATGATATCTCTTTTTATCCCATGTAAAAAAAATAAAACATATAGAACTTCTTTATAATTCATTTTGTTTATACTTTTGTACTAAGCTATAATGTATTGCCTATGCAAAATATAGAATTATTAACTTTATAAATTTAAGAAATAATATTCTTCATTTAAATTGTATTGTAATACGTGATATTAAACAATGGCATGACATGACACGATAAGACAATATGAGTTAAGAGCAATCATTATTTGAATAAATATTACAATTTTTCTGAACAAGAAATGTTACAAGTTTTTTCAACAAGAAATATTACAATTTACTGTGGAAGCTATAAAGGTCTTGTTATTCGAATAATTAGAGATTTTACGGTGCTATTACCACAAAAACTGCATATCTATGTCGAGTTTTCTATACTCCAGTATTATTTTATCCCACATTGCAGTTTATTAAATTGAAAAGAGTTGGATTTCTACCCAAGACCAAGAGGAGAAGCAAAGTATTTTAGCATCGGATCAGAAGAGAATGACAGGAAAGTGGCCCCCCAAAAGTGCACATTATTCTGTATTCACTCTTCAACTTTACAAATCATTGCTCACTGTCCAACGTGGCATCTTTTTAATAGGTGTGTAACGTGTGTTTGAGTGTTTCCACCGAAAACATCGTACGTAAGTATTTGTAGAAATAAGAGGTGATAAGAAGATCTTTAGAAAAGAAAAAGAAAAAGATATAACAAGGAGAGAAAAGCGGATTCGCTGCCACGTGTAACAGTCCATTGCATAGAAGAAAATAAAATGGCGGCTCTCTCTCTGACGTCACTTTTCTGAGTTTCTCAGTAAGCACCTCCCTCCTTCCTCTCTTTTGCTCTCCTCACTCTCTCTCTCTTTTTTTTTTTGAGAAACTTGGCAGTAGCTAGTAGCTACTAGCTCTTTCTCTCTCTCACTGCAACGATGAGAGAACCATTCAGGAAAAATGGCGATAATCTCCTTGCTAGGCACCTACCATCTCTATCTTTTCTCCTATTACTACTCTGTTCTCCATCACTCGCAAAACGAGAAAGGCTCCTACACGAGCCCTTGTTTCCCATCCAGTGGACCCCTCCGCCACCTTCGCCGGAGTTCTCCGACCCAGCAGTACCCACTTCGCCGGACTTATTCTTCCCTCCTTCGCCTCCTTCCCAAACCGCAACTTTCCCCACTCCCACCACCGCTGCCAATGTATCATCCCAATCCGCAACGCACCCCTCCAGTAGCAAAGGCAGTGTCAATGTTGCCAAAACAGTTGCCATTGCCACCACAGTCTCAGTCGCCGCATTGTTTCTGGTCTCTCTATCTTGCTTCATTGTGTACAAAAAGAAAAATAACAGAGAGGCAGAGTCGAGGAAGCTTATTGGTGGCGAGGGAGGTGGGGTCGGGAGATTGAGGTCGACACACCAGGAAACAGCATCCGATTTGCTGTACTTAGGCACAGTCGAGCCGGGCTCCAACGGGAGAGGCGGGGACCATGGAACTGAACTGAACGGGTCCCCTTATAGGAAGCTAGGAAAGGAGAGAGCAGAGAGGGTTTTGGATGTACACGTGCCGAGCCCCGAATTGCGGCCACTACCGCCACTAAGGCGCACCTCAGCAGGTACACTGCCAAGGTTGAAGTCAAGCACAGCATCCTCTGATGAAGACACGTCATTCTACTACACGCCAAATCAGCGATCAGTCGAGTCACCTTGGAGTGGCGGGAGCAGCCCGGCTGGTACTGCCTCTCGCCGGAGTCTTCCAAGTATGGGAGGTGCTGAAAAAGAGGTTGTTATCGACTCCACTCCTGGGCTGGTGGCAGCAGTGCCACTGCCTCCAGCTGCACGGTCCCGGCGAACCCCACCAAGAACTAGATTCTCTACTAGTTCTGTACCAGATGTCAAACAGATGATTGCTCCCCCACCACCTCCACCGCCACCTCCGGCTCCACTTGCACAAACATTTCCAAAGATGGATAAAACATCCGAAGTTACACCACCGCCGCTGCCGCCACCACCACCACCACCTCCTCCTCCACCACCTGCTGTATTTAAAAATGTTGAAGAGAGGAGGGAGACAACTGCTGTACCATCCAATTTCACACCGAGGCGGCGGTTGTTAAAGCCTCTGCCGGCCGAAGGAACACGAATAGACATGCAGAGTTCTTTAAATGCCGAGACTAATAATGGGAATGGAATCTCCACTGGTACCAGCTCAAACGGAGAGGTTTTAATGGAATTAGGTGAAGAAAAACCAAAATTGAAACCGCTTCACTGGGACAAGGTCAAGGCGAGCTCTGACCGAGCGATGGTGTGGGATCAGTTGAAATCTAGTTCATTCCAGTAAGTACTAGGTTTTTCTTAATTCTTTTACTGTATATCTAGGTTTTTACCCAATTGTGATTAGTTTTGTGGTTCTTATATATATGCAGTTGAACAAATTACTGTGTTACATTGGTTTAGTTTTTAACCGCCTACTGTTTTCTAATTGTATTTTTGGTCGATCAAAATCATTCCTCTTACTTTCTCCTCTATTAAGGTAATAATTCAAAGAGGAAAAGGGTCAAACTCAAACATCATATTAATAGTAAACAAATAGCGATGAAATGGTGCTGAGATGCAATCCTGAGAAAAGTATAGGTGGTTCAAGTACGATTTGTGCAATTAACATTATATAATTAATACTGCCTTAATTGTAACTTAATTGCACTCGATTTTATAGGTTAAATGAGGATATGATTGAGACTCTATTTGTGAACAACAAAACCATAGCTGCTCCTAAAGAAATAAGTAAAAAAGCTGCAGTTGCACCATATAAGCAAGAAGAAAGAGTATTGGACCCAAAGAAATCACAAAATATTGCAATTCTGTTAAGGGCTTTGAATGTGACAATTGAGGAGGTGACAGAAGCTTTATTGGATGGTATGTGTTTTAGTTCAAGTCTTTTTATTTTTCCTATTCTTAAATGACATATAAATTTTTAGTTAGGCTTTCCATTTCAAGTTCACTTTATTTTCAAATTGTTGCTTTTTAAGTGATAGAGATAGAACTACTGTTTCTCTAGTCAGCATTTTTTCTCAATGGTTAGTAAAAATCTTTGAAGTGGTTTCTGGTAGGAAGTTGTTTTCACACCAATTGACTCCTGTTCTATATTCATCAAATTGCTTCATGATTATTGGAAGCTAGCAACTTTATATTAGCAAGTTTTATTCAGTAGCCATCATAATTTAAATTGCAAAACACTAATTAATTAGTTAGTTAGTTAATTAACTAATTAATTAATATTACAGATACATACAAGAAAGATCATAATGGATCTCAACTTTCATAAATAATTATAGCAAATGATCTCAAGTGTGAGAGGAAAGATTGATTACATTTAATTTTGTCAACTAGTACCATAAACCTGCAATTTATATGTGATCAGCACTACCGAAGTTGTTATGAAAGGACTTTGTGTAAGTCATATGGTTTCTATGCACATTGATTTCAAGAAACAAAGTTTAAAAGTGGTTCGAGAAGGTCATAGTAATTGATAGTGAAACCATGTAACATCACAGGCCACCTTCAAAGTGAAATTTTTGAGTTACGAGAGTAGAAGATTTGAAAAGATTGGAGTGGAAGGTTAGACTGAGGCATACACAAAGGAAAGAAAATAGTTCATTTGGTTCAAAAGATTTAGCGAAGTGGGATAAAGTTGATTCTATAAATATATGGACATCATAGGGTTCTCTTATTAACAGCTATTAGGGAAACATGTAATATACTTATGGATCAAACTGCAGTCAAATTATGTAATCACTCTAATGGCTAATTTAAAAAACCTGTAATTGAATTTGAGTGTCTTTAACTTAAAAGATTCACAGCTTTCATATACTGTCTAGCATGTAACTCCGCTTGCATGATAGCATACATTCACTAATGTTTTCTTCATTCATTGTAAAAGAGGATATGGAAAAGACAAATAAGATCATGGGCAGAATAATCAAGGGCCTCCTATTTTTCTCCTCTTTAACACTTCTTTTTTCGTGTTCTCGTATTGTTGGAAGAGAAGTTGTCTTTCAATTTCCTAAAAAAATGTGAGAATTTAATTGCAATCTTCAATAAAAGCAATTTGCAATAAAAATGCGATTAGTAGAAAAAAAATACTTTCCCCTACTTTAAAGTCTCTCTTGTAAACAGGGAATCCAGAATACTTGGGAACAGAGCTTCTGGAAACCTTAGTGAAGATGGCACCTACTAAAGAGGAAGAATTAAAACTGAGGAACTTTTCTGGTGACTTGTCAAAACTTGGTTCCGCGGAGCGCTTTCTGAAGGCTGTGCTTGATATTCCTTTTGCTTTCAAAAGGGTTGACGCGATGCTGTACTGGGCCAATTTTGAAACAGAGATTAATTATCTCCAAAACTCGTTTCAAACTCTTGAGGTAATATTTCTTTTTATTTTTGCAAAAAAATTCTAGTTGGAGTTCCAGTGCACTGTTATCATGAGCCAAGTCCTGCAGTGGTTGCAAACTGCACCAAATGCCACTGTTCTCTATCATGCCGATCTGTTTAATTTTGGGTTTTAACTGTATTCCAGTTGGAGCATAATTTGGGACAGTTAAAAATATTCTAAGTTGATTTTTGTCATGCCCCTAATATTCCATCACGAAGAGGCAACTGTCTCCTATTGATGAAAGAATTGTTATGATTTAAACCCTATTCATAGATGTACCGATGGCATGCTGAAGAGACAACTGTGCCCTATTGGATATGTATCTGGTGCTGGTACCCTGTACTTTCTGCAATACTCATGCATGTATCAATGGCATGTTGCTTTAGTTGAAGTCATTTTGACTCGTAAATATTGTAGTATGTATATTTCTGTGCATTCATGCATTAAAAAAAATTCATACCTAGTATAACTTACATGTACTATACATATATCCTTTAGTGTTACATCTTTTTTGTCCATATTTTTAAAGAAAATAATAATGGTGTATATTTTTAGCTAACGTATTCTTATTTCTAGAAATGGAAAAATGTTTTTGGAAAGTCCGGAATTAAATTTAATGCACAAAAGAAGTAATAGAATAAACGTACATAGGACATATTGTATCACTAAAGTTTTTTTTTTAAAAAAAATATGGCTGTATTCATGTCCATGTAACATACTTCAACCCTTTCTGTTCCGGTGCATTGCCTACCAGTAGAGAAATCCAAACTAATATTAGCCAACCATTATTTCTTATTAGGCTGCTTGCGAGGATGTGAAAAAGAGCAAACTATTTCTGAAAGTTCTAGAAGCAGTTCTTCGTACCGGCAACCGCATGAACGTGGGCACAAATCGAGGTGAAGCCAGGGCTTTCAAACTGGACACCCTCCTAAAACTTGCTGATGTTAAAGGAACTGATGGCAAAACCACACTTCTCCATTTTGTTGTACAAGAGATAATTCGTTCAGAAGAGACAAACGCGGAACAGAATATGCAGAGCAACTCTCAAGAACTATTTCAGAAACAAGGTATCAGAATTGTATCGGGATTAAGTAATGAGCTTAGTAATGTGAGAAAGGCAGCTGGAATGGATTCTGATGTGCTAAGTGGTTACATTTCAAAATTAGAAACTGGACTGGAGAGGACCAAGTCAGTGATACAAGTAGAGAGGCAGGGGACGGAGGGAAATAAATTTTTTGAATCTTTTAGGAATTTTCTGAGGGTGGCAGAGGGAGAGATAAAGAGAGTCAGGGAGGAGGAGAGACGGGTCATGGAGTGTGTCAAGGAGACTACTGAGTATTTTCATGGGGACGCTGCCAAAGAAGGGGCGCATCCCTTGAGAATTTTCATGGTGGTAAGGGATTTCCTACTGATACTAGATAATGTGTGCAAGGAGGTTGGGAGGATGCAAGATAGAACTTTTGTGGGATCCGCCAGGTCTTTTAGGATTTCAGCAACTGTGGCTATACCAGCATCGAATAGGTATGATAGGAGGAGAGAGAATGGTTTTGATGATGATAGTTCCTCCTCTTAGAAAAATCAACAGGAAGTGTTGAGGATAATTTAGTTTTACTTTCTTGAGCAAGTAAATAGATTTATGTAATGATAGTTTGTTTCGTCTTTGGTGGTTCATTTTTGTACAAATGAATAAGTGGATTGTTATAAGTTAAAATTGAGGTATAGAATAATGATATTTCTTCAGTAGAAATCAAATATATTTATTTACATTCTTTCTCACTGTGTAAATGGGCTTACATGACAATAATGGTTCCTTAAGTCATCATTCGTAAAAAAAAAAAAAAAAAAAAAAAAAAAAAAAAAATCATATTTGGACCTTGAACCTGTGATATCATATACCGAGAGTTGACTTAGTCACTATTAAAAAGTAGGTTCACAGATGGGCATATATTTATTTGTATTCGGAAAATTAATCGAATAAAATTAACAGTGGACCTAATAGTTCTTCCTAGTTATAGGAGCTAAATCCTGTTTATGTATTAATTGTGTGCAAGTATTCTTGTGCGATTTTCTCACAAAAAGGAAAGTGTGTGGAAATGGGGTGAATATCCTTTGTAGTACTGTATGTTTAGAATTACGAGGCCCTTTGAATTAAAAGCACAAACAATACTGTGAGTTTTACAGTAAGGATGTTGATTCATGGAAACAACGCATGTTTCGAAAGTAAATATGAAATCAGATGTAGCCGTGTAGGAAACGAGAAAAGCCGAGGATCCATTGGATGTATAAAACGAAATCAGGTTGTGGGCTATTTTCCTCGAGCCTGAGCAGTGATTGGAGCCGGTCCAGGCCTGGGCATTAAGATGCTGGTCTTCTTCTCATAACTCGGATCGATCTCAAAGAATTGGTGAGTGCAGATTTGTAATTGACCGATTTCTATTTAAATTCTTTCAAAAGCGAATTTAAACTTAGTGAAGCTCGTGTCCAACAATATAGCCTTTAATTTCCATAGAGATTTATTCCGTTTATCTATATGACTATATATAAATTTCAATTAGAGATTATCTGTTGTACCAGCTGTGGTATAAATGAGCGGAGATAATAGAACTGTTGTTTCTCACATCACATGAATGAGCTGATGCCTCAGCCGAATTGTGTACCAGCTGAAGCCGAATGTTTTAAAAGAGGAAATCAGATATTGCATTACTGCTTTACACTCGCGTTTAGCAAGCTTTCAGGTTTTATCGGCACAAACGTTTTTGGGTAGAGAAGTTGACTCGGATTTACATGCATTATAAAGAAACGGAAGGTGCTAAAAACAAATTACAACTTAGCTCTATAATTTTAATAACGACTACTACTTTTAAAAATAACAGCACGCTATGAACTATGAACTAATCACAATGAACTATTGTAAATTTTCATTATCAAGCCCCAAAAAGAGAACATCCCTCTTCAAGCACATTCCATCTCAGCCACCCTTTTCATTACATACAACTTACTGAAGCTCTTCAACAGCCTAAAAAACTCCCAAATTTGATAGCGCCAACAGCAAAAATCCAAATTCCAGAATATATCTGTAGATGGAAACCCAGAGAAAACATGCAAACTCCAGGAAAAAAAAATGGAATATTCCGGAGGATAGCTGTCAAAGAGAAGCCCGGAGAAAACATGTAAAGTCCAACTATTGCCCACCCAACCCTGCAAAATGCTTCTTCATTGCCCGATCCTTCCTATAATGGTTTCTACCCCCTCTTCGTCCCCCAATTCCCCTGCCCCTTCCCCTCCCAAAACCATCCGCTGTATCTGCTCCCAAATCATCACCCTCCACTTTGCTGGCAGTCAGTTCCCTTACTGCTCCAAGTGGTAAATTACCACCTTGTCCCAGACCATGTATTGTTTCTCTCTGCACCTGGTTCACAATAGCAGCCTCTTTCGCATTACCAACTGCCACAGAACCAGATACTTTGTAACTGTAGTTTTTCCCATCTTTAACATAAAACTGTGGCTTCTTATTGGAGCTCCATTTAGCAGATGAGCTAGAACCAGAAGCATTATCAGAAGTTGCCGCGCTGTCAATTTTTTCTGTCTCCTCATAGCTCGACTCTACTATGTTCAACCCTAACTCATCAAAAGAATCATCATATTCATCTTCATATTCTTTTTCATTTCCATATTCATTTTCAGCAGCTAGTACAGCTGATTTTATTGGCATTTTATCTTTTTCTGAATCCAGAACTGTCGCATCAGGGGCTAAAATATCAGATTTCCTGGTGAACCTTCCCTCCGTAGGTGTTCTACTCGCTGAACTAGATGAAGTAGAGGAGCTATTTTCAACTATCACGCCCTTCATTTTTAAATCTGATTTAGCCGGGACACTGCCTCGAGATTCAGATTCTTGTACCAACACTGCCTTTCCCTTGTCTTTTCTGTTGGTGCTGGGGATATGATCCCTTGGATGAATCTCTTCTAGAGAGGTATCCAGGAAAGAGAGATCTTGGTGTAGAGTGCCTTCTAAAATATGTTGAATAACTTGCTCCGGGTTATAATCATAGATTTCAAGACAAGCAGCAAGAAAACCCTTGCCATAATCTGGGAACAAATCTTTTATCTGGGTGATCTTAGATTCTAGCATGACAGTTTCTTCAGCCTTTTCTGGCTCGATGCTGAGGGAAGAGATGGAGGATGCTTTTGGAAATACTTTTTGAAGCATGAAAGTGTGTGATGCTCCAGTCAGTTGGGATAAATATTGCAAATGAGCAGCTTCCAAGTAAATCCAACCTGTAACAGGAGAGAGATTGTTTATTTAAATATCGTGCTCACTGAATGATTTTAATTATAAAAGTGAATGTGCATACTTAAAATGACATTAAACACTAAAACTGTGATCTTCCTGTAGATTCCTCATAAAACCTCAAACTATCCATCCTGATTCAATCATCTATGTAGTGGGAAAGGCAGGGCGGAGAAAAAGATTTGAAATCTTTCCAAGAAAAAGGGAAGGAAGACGCATTAGATAAATCCAACCCAAGCTCTTTAGGTGCATAGACTAGTAGATTGTCCCCCCCCCATATTTTGTAGTATATTCAAGAAATTAAAAGACCAGCTCTGCTAATTGTAAATAAATGTGACAAATTATCTAAACTTACCATTACTATAAAGACTATTGACTCGAGTCAACAAATTAAAATCTTTCTGAAGACTCTGAAGAAACGTCTTGCTACTAAGGTTCTCATTAAAAGCATAACTAGCCTCTCCATGTATTTCTTTCAGCTTTTGCAAAAGTATCTCCCCCCTTATTATGGGTCATCAACCTGGGCCGGTAACATAGCTGCAGTTAAATGCAACTCATCTCGTGGTAGAAGGTCATTCAGGTAGCAGTAGTCTAGCAAAATCCAACCAAATTTCACAATTCGTTTAGATAAGATTTTGGCGCTTAAAAGGAAGTTTTCATCAGAAGTAGAACTGGAGATGATTTTTAAACTTTGGAGCATAGATGGTAGCAAATAGTCATGTAATCTAGCAAGTGTGTTTAGCAACTCATCCATTCCATAACTGAAAATCATATGATAAACAATTCAATAGATAAAGAGTAGACCATACAAAAAATAATGAAGTATTTCGAACAGTATTGATCCATCATTTCATGCATGGAATTTGTTTTCAACTGTTCTCTATATTTCTTTTATATTCACCTTTCAGATTTCTGAGAATTTTTTTTATGTTCATTCTTATTACTCCATTATCCATTCTAGGTTCATCCTCAGTTACAATGTTGCACAGAAACCTACAGGTCATATGTTCACAAGGAAAATGAAAAGTGAACTGAACTTTTCCCTGCGTACCTCATTTCAAAAGAAGCACAGATTGATAAAGAAGCAGGTCTATATGCCTCCACAAAAGCATCCAGAGTTGCAACAGCATCATTAATAAAATCAAGTACCTGGAGATAAAATTTGTTCTACTACAAGTTCGAGAAAATACAACCTTAAAGGTGGTGATATATTAAGAATATCCTTAACTAAACAAACAACACTTGCCTCTAAGAAATCCTTATGGAGTCGGTTGAATCCATTAATATTATGATTCTTAGAAGATGACAGCATCTGCACAAAACACACCATAAGTACATGATATTATATTATTATGAAACATAATATATGGCCTTCTGGACATAAAAACAAGAAAAAATTTAGGGAAAGAAAACATATAAATGAAATGAAAACCAACCTCTAATGATGACATGCATCGATCATGCATTGTGTGAACAATACTCAGAAATTGGGAGGCAATGGAACTAATGTCGCCAGAAGATATTTTCTGGGCTTTAATAGCATTCGTCACCTAAAAGACACAATAAAGATTTGTATTTCCATGGTCACCATTTGACCAATGACAGCATCTTGCGTGTATAATTTAGAAGCAAAAAGTTGAAACCCAAGTAAATCACAAACAATAATGATATTATTTTATTTGAAAGCCCTAAATGAGAACAAACAAATGATGTGCAGATGTTAAAAGAAAAGAAGAATTTTCTGGATTATGAAAGAAAAGAAAAAAAATATATATTGCATACCAGAGAACTAGTCAACTCAGCATTGTCGTGGCCATAAATTGCACATATATCAAACAGCTTAGGCAGGTCAAGTAACTTCTTTTCCTGTAATATGGCTATAAACAAGAAATTTTACATCTTTGATATCAGTGTGTCGATGCCATACCAGTCTGAACAAAGTTAATGCACTTGTGCACAAAACAAAATAGCCATTGGCGTCCATATTACCTGTGTGATCCTTCATGCTAAGAGAGGCACTGGAAGCCACACCGGGATCCTTGTTAGAAGATCTACACCAAAAAAAGAACAAGAAATGAGGCAAAAAATATCCAATTGATCCCTCTTTTCTTCATTGATAATATATGTTAGTGCAAGGAGCAAGTGCAAGTTCCAATAGTTTCGTAGTATAAGTGCAAACGGGATGATGCTTTTCATGCTTTTACTAGTGTATGAAACTTCCCCCTTCTCAGGAACATTCTTAATGTTTTACCTTTCTCAAGATTACAAGTGTAACTTGGTTTGTCAACCTAAATGACCAAATAGTTCAATGTTAAACAAGTAAATTACATTCGATAAAGCACCATAAAGACACGCCGACACAGATTTGTTTCTCCAACAACCACACCAGCAACTATCTGTTTCAGGCCCCGATGTGGCAGATCATACCACCTGTATCGAGATTTTAGGTAACTGTCCAGAAATGCATGCAATGATGAATTTCTTGCCACTGTATAAAGAAATCAGAAAAAAATAATAGGAGGCGATAACATAACATTACATGAGATTTTATTTAATTTTCCTCAAGTTTTCATAAGCTATACAATTCAGAAATTCAAATATCTCACTTACAATCGTATACATTCCATTGCCCGAATGATTTCTCAAAATAGGCATATTTACTGAGCACTAAGCAGACAATACAAGTGAAAGGGCAATGCAATTTTTTTGTAACACTCCTAACTTGTAATTAAGAGTGTGATCATGGATTTGATGGAAATGGTTAGATGGAAGATGGGATCTTGGGTGTCTTTGGAGAATTTGGGATGAAATTGAGGAATTTTTGGTATTTTTGAGGGAAATGGGATAAAGAAAAGAAGGATAAGAGAGAAGCAAGTCTCAACACAATCTAATTCATTTTTATTTCTTTCATAATGATTACAATGGGAGGGGTGAGTTTATATAGGCAACTACCCCACCTAACTTTCTAATTTTACTAATTGCCCCCACGACCCCACTAATTGTCTATCATAATATCTCCTAATACAATATCTAGATTGTGACATTCCCTCCCCCTTCAGACAATCCTTGTCCTCAAGGATTTCAAGGACAAACAAAAGATAAAAAGATATTAGGCTTTGGAGGTGGTCTCCTAGCTCAAAAAAAGAGAAAATGAACAATCAAAATATTAGGCTTTGGAGGTCTTTTTGGCCAAAAGAAAGATGGAACCCGATAATGCATGTCGCGCATCGAAACGGGGGTGCTTCCTTATCGTTGAGTAGGTGAGGCAATTTTCTGTTGTGCGAGTGTGATGAATGACACACGTATAGAAATTGGCCATTATACGAAGTGTCTTATAGGATAATTTTGATGAGAGGCTCTTGGTGGATAATTGTGTCGAGTAAGACAAGATCGTCGTGATGAGGATTGTTTTGATCTTCTTGAGTATGAGTCTTGATCTTTTTAGCGAGTAGAACGTGACAAATTGTTGAATTTCATGTCGAGTGAGTTTTGATCGTCTTGGAGAGAAGAGTCTTCATCTTCTAGGTGAGGAGAGTTCTTCATCTTGGTGAGAAGACTCTTCATCTTCGTGCTCGAATTTGAAATCCTCAATTGTCTTGACTTCAAATTCCACACATGAGTCGACTTTGAAATCAGCACGTTCTTTGACTTCAAACTCGTCATTTGACATGCCATTTAGCTCATCATTCATTATGATCCACAACATCGCATTCAGTCATGTATCGATTTGTCACATAAAGACCATAATCTTTGTATAATTGGCGAGGTTTTGTTCGAGAGTGCAAGGTGGTGAAGTGGTGTCTTTGATTCTTGTTATGGTTGTCATTCGATTCTTGTTGTCTTGAATATAGAAATCAAGCCTAGATGCAATCTTGAAGGCTCTTGATACCATTTATAACACTCCTAACTTGTAATTAAGAGTGTGATCAAAAGAGCCTAGCGAAAAGCGATCGCGAAGGGGAAAAATACCCGAGTGAAACCCTAGGCGGGGAGGTGGCGCCGTCCACCTCCCCCCGCCTCCCTGACCCTTTCCCCTCTTCTCCTCTTCTCTCTGCCTCACCTCCTTGACCATTTCCCCTCCTCTCCTCCTCTCTCCGCCTCACCTCCTCTTTCCTCTGTTCCTCCCTTATTTTTTTCTTCTTGGGTCTCTGAAATACAAGCAGCGGCCTCAGGGTTAGGGTACGAGCAGCCACACCGCAACACAGGACCGTCATGCGACGGTGGTCGCTCCACCACTGGGTTCAAGACCGAGTTCAGATCTAGGGTTTAGATCTGACCAACGACCATGACAGATCTAGGGTTTTGCGGTTGACATCGTCTCCACCACGTCACCGACTACACCAGATCTACCACTGTCACCACATCATCTACACCACATTGGGTCCCCCTCTCCCTCCCTCCCTTTTCAGGTTAACAGTCGACAAACAACCGATAAACAGATCTGTGCCCCCCTTACACAAAAATGGACTGCCAAACCTATCGGTAACAAGAGTGACAACACACTCAAAATAAAAGATGAGTGACAACACACTCAAGAAAAAGGTGAGCACTACAGCTCAAGAAAGATAACAAGGAGAGTAGATCACAAATGATCAAGTTAGAAGAATTGATAGAAGCTAGATTGAGTTTAAATAAGGATTTGGCTAATTAAGTGTTCTATCTCTTGGCTTATCTCTCTCACATAATATATGGCTAGTAAGCTCTATGAAGTAATGATTTAGCTAGATGGATTAGATTCTTTATTAAATTAGTGAGAGATGTGATCCTTTTAAAATAGATCTTCTAAAACAGTTGAAGAAACTATTTTCGGTCTGAATTAATATAGCAATTTGGGAATTATTATAACGGCTTAGAAAGAATAGCCATTGGATCTGATTGAGTTGAAACGTTATAACGATTCACTGAATCGTTATACATTTCATAAAGCATTGCAATGATTACCGAATCGTTACATAACGATACGCTATGGCTTCTTTGAGAACTTTTCTGTCTTAGAATATTTTTGAGTATTGAGATGAATCGTTATAACGATTCATTGGGCTGAAACATTTTTCTTTGTTGTTTAAGCTCAATTTATCTTAAATAATTCAACCCAGTTTGAGTCTAACTAAACCTAACTCTAATGCAGTCTTGATTAAGCTCTTGTATCCCATCATTAGTCTTGGTTCTTGTGCACTAATCCATTTGTATTTTAATCCCCGCACAAAACTCAAAACAAGATAAATTATAAAATTCAAGGTTATTTTGTAAATCGACAAATCAAAGAAGATATTTAGTATAACATAACAATTATAATAGTTGAGTGTAACGTTGTAACGCTTGATAAATCATTATAACATTTTAATCAAGTTTGACTGCATTGACTTAGTGTCTGACAATGTGCTATCATCAAAGAAACGCTATAACGTTTCATTATAACATTATGACATCTTGAAATGTTATAACATTTATTGAAACGTTAGATAACGATCTATTCTGTTAAATTTTCATATTTCTGTCTTTAGTGAATTTAAGATTTTTGAGAGTGTATAAAACGTTATAACGGTTTAGGAACCGTTAAACGGTTCACCGCAGCAGAAATCTTTCTATGTAATTTTTATGAAGAACCTTAAGAATTTGAATTAAGCCTTACAATATTTGATCATATTTCTTCTTTTGATTTCTTCTGGCCATCTTCAGCAGCCTAGATAATGAGTAATCGATGAAGTCTCCATAGGATCCTACAAAATATCTCAAAAGACTTGTTTAAATTCAAGTAAATTTTGCAAAATGAAAGAAATTATTAAGTGTAATATGGACAATATATTAAAGGCAAAATTAGGTATATACCCTTCAACACATCTCAATTTAGATATATATCCATTTAAATTTGAGTATTGAGTATTTATCCTTTAAAATGTCAAATTCTTGAATATTTATCCTGAACTATTATTATCCTCATAAAAAATAAATTATTAATTAATTAAAATTATAAATTGACAAAAATTCCCTCCTTACATCCCTTCGCTTGGATCTGGACCTTTTGGGCAAAAATCTTACTTATTTTTTCTGTTTTCCCAGACATGATTCTTAGCTACCCTAGTGAACTTCGAAGTCGAGATTTCCTAGTTCCTTCGTCCTTTTCACTCAGTACTTCTCAATAATTTCGCATTTCGCTAAGAGCAAGCAAATGAGAAGCAAAATCTTGATCCCTTGTGCCGAGCAACGTTAATTTCACAAGCATATGGTAGGTCTCGATGCAGCTGGTAAGATCACATCCTTTACAAGCTTAAGCTGGGTGAGATCGTCACCACCATCCTTACTATTGGTAAGGAATTTGATATATATTTTTCATGTAATGGAGGGTACTTTTACAAGTTGGTCAACGGAGGAGAATTGTGTCAACTGTGGCTAAATTGGGTTGAGACAAGAGATGTTGCACCAATGTTGATTAGTCAAATGCTTTAATAAAAAAACTTATTTTATTTAACTCTGTAGTAAGGCATCTGTCTATAATAATTTTTAGTGATATAATAATTTTTACATCACTAAATTGTTGTCAATGTGTTGTTTGTTGTAGGATTTAATATAGAGATTGTGGAGTACAAGAACGTTAGTTTCATTGTCTGGAATATCAGGGGTCAGGACAAGGTATTCTTGCACTTGTGTAATATTTCATAATTCACTGCATCTACTCGTGTAGTATTACCCCTTGTGCCGAATTAACATAGATTCACAAGTATTCAACACAAATTTATTGTCAAATTGGTCAAGGGTGTTTAATGAAAGCTTAATTTAACAAACATCTAACTCAAAAACAAAGCAAATTAACATCTAATTGAAAAACAATAAGTTTCAAATAAATATATCAGAACCTATCTACTACACAAGGAAGCATCAAAAGCACAAGGAAAAATAAAACAACTAGATGTTTTCTTCTTGGAGAAGTTTGAAGATGGTTGATGAGCATGCTTTTTTCTTTGATCGAGTATTGCTTTTATGTGCATCTCTGTGAGAAAATTTTAAAATTAGTTTTATGATTATCAAATAGCTAGCAATTGAATTAAAAAAAATGACATGACAAACCTTTTAGTTTTTGACGCTTGTGTCACTAAGGCACGAGGAACTTCAATGTTTTGGTTGCCTTGTAATGAAGTAATATTTTTACATGTGATCCTATAATGACCATACAAACCATAACGAGTACATTTATTAGATCTCTTTTTTGGTTCATCAAAAGATTTTATTCGATTCTTTCTAGGCCTGTCCACCGGTCATTTGAGTGTTGGTGGAAGTATCTTGTAATTCAAATCAACTTCTAAACATTCATTTTTGCTTGGCATCGGAGCTATGCCGATAGCATATGCTGTCTTGAACCGGTCTACAGAGGAAGGGTATTTTTGTTAATTTATAATTTTAATTAATTATTAATTTATTTTTATGAGGATAATAGTAGTTAGAGGCAAATATCTAAGAATTTGACATTTTAGAGGATAAATATCTAATTTTTGAAATTTAGATGGATAAATATTCAAATTGAGATGTGTTGAAGGGTATATACTCGATTTTGCCTATATTAAAATACTTTTTGATTGAGGGTGTCTTTGCCATCGTTAGATTGATGAATTTTCCCAAATCTGAATGCAACCCATTCAACACATATAAATTTTTATTTGCTGATTTCGTGAGTTATACGAGTTAAAAATGATTTTTAATGTTGATTTAGCTTTTATAATATTTTTAATGTTGATTTAGTACTAAAGTCAATAGCTCCACGACCATGAAATGTAAAACAATTTAAAGACTTCCACCTCCCACGAGGCCACGACAAATCGTTGAATCTTCAGAATTAACAATTTAACATTAAATACCAAAAAATCGTTAAAAGCCTGGTCTCGAAGATATTTAAATCTGATGTATCGCTCTCACTGTTAGTGTATTGACAAACGTGTGTGTCGTGCGTGTCATGTACGAGCACGTGACGTGTTCGACATGGAACGTGTCGTGTCAACACGTGTTTATAAGTTTGAACGTGCGTGTTTTAACGTGTCAAAAACTTAAAATCCGAACACACACGTCTAGCACGCTGTGTTAGACGCGTTCGTGTTTATACATGTTTGACACGTGTCAACACTTGTAGCACGTATAAATTCAATAAAATTCAAATAAGATAAATATATAAGAAAAATCATGAAAAATTATAAAATGATAAAAAAATTGGTAAAATGACAAAAAATTATAAACTAAAATCTTTTTTTAGAGTGACATCAAATCCTTTAGACACGTCTTCACGTATTCTGGTTTGCTCCCTTTTATTAAAAGCCCTTGAATTTATATAAGATATTATAAGGATTGCCATTCAAAATTGCTTCTTTTCTTTAATTGTGTCGTGCGGTGTCCCGTCAGCTGAACCATCCATGTGCCTGAGATCCACTCGTGACAGTTTTGGTTATATCGATAAAAATTGAGGATGTTAATAGACGTGTCAGACGTGCTGCACGTGCTACATATGTATAGGTATTAGACACGCGTATTCGTGTTAAACGTGCGTGTTCGTGTTAAATGTACGTATTTAGCTGTATCAAAATTATTTATATATTACTCACGCACGTTTAACACTACCAAATATATGACATATGACATATGAAAACGTGACGTTTATCGTTACCCTACTCACTCTCACTCTCCGGTCGATCTAAACCTTAATCCGATCGCCGCAAGTTATACTGCCAATTAATCTGCTGAGGTCCTTAAATGGGGAGATCGAGGTTTTTCAACCTAGGGTTTTTGATTCTTAATCTTCTCTGTCTCTCAGCTGAGGCGAGGTTCGTAGTCGAGAAGAACAGTTTAATGGTGATTGCGCCACAGAATATGAGGGGCAAGCACGACAGCGCCATTGGTAACTTTGGGATACCCCAGTACGGAGGTAGCATGGCTGGTACTGTGGTGTATCCAAAGAGTAACTCGCACGCTTGCGACGAATTTAGTGAGTCATTTCGTTCCAAGGCCGGCGCGCTTCCCAATTTCCTCCTGATCGATCGTGGTGGTAAGCATTTGTTAATTTTTGTGTGTGGCTTTGTTTACTTATTTTCTTACCTTTAATGTAGCATATTATTCCTGTAGGTTATTACTTATCAGTAAATCACAAAAATACACTCTGAAGCAGTAGCATTAAACGTTTTGATCTAGTGATCTATGGTATTGCATGACAGGCTGGTATGCCATTGCCTCACACAAACTAAATTAAGGAACAATAGTTGTTCTATGTTTAACCAAAGTGGTGTCAATGCCATGGCAGGCCATTGTGTATCATTGCTTTGAATAATTCTTGACAGAACGAGCTTTTGAAAGAATGGTACCAATGTTTTAATCTGAACTCCACTCGAAAGCTTAAACCCGGAATGTTACTGATATTCTGGTAATTCTGCAATAGACGGTTCAGAAGCAACCTGAGTGGTCCTATGCATTTGGACTCTTAAGCACTAATTCTTCTTTTTCATTTACAGAATGCCTCTTTGCGAAAAAGGTATGGAACGCTCAAGTTGCTGGTGCCTCAGCTGTTCTAGTAGCCGACGACAAGGATGAGCCATTGATAACCATGGATCTCCCAAGAGAAGATGATGAGGCAGCTATATACATCCAAAATATTACCATCCCCTCAGCTCTGATTACCCAGAAATTTGGTGAGATGTTGAAGAAGGCGGTGAAGGATGGGGAGATGGTGAATGTTAATCTCGACTGGCGTGAATCTGTCCCACATCCTGATGATAGGGTGGAGTATGAGTTATGGACAAATAGTAATGATGAGTGTGGTGCCAAGTGTGATGTGCTGATGAACTTTTTGAAGAATTTCAAGGGTTCTGCTCAGCTGCTTGAACAGGTAATGTTAATGCAATTTGGGGTTTTTTTACTGGCTTCTGGAACAGGATTATGCAGTTAGTTATTAGTAGAATCGGCTTATATGTAGGCAATCTTGCTAGTGCTTCAGTGCAAAATTGGTTATCAATTTTTTGGCTCACTAATAGGTGGTATAATTAGTTGATTAGTGCAAAAGTTTGTCCTTAATTTTTTTTCCCTGCAGTGCTGAATAATATATTTGTGAAGATGTGCTATATCTGAGCACAGTATAGACTGTTGGACCAGGACTACTCATGAGGTGTATTTATACTGACTAATACTCCACAACTTGTATAACCTTAAAGAGCACTTTCTCACAGTACTGTTTAAAGTTAAAAATATTGAAAAAAAATTTCAATATTAAATCTGAGATTTTCTTCTTCTTCATTCACTTAAATAGGGAGGGTACAGTCAGTTCACACCACACTACATAACCTGGTACTGTCCTAAGGCATTTGTTCTCAGCAAACAATGCAAGAGTCAATGTATAAACCATGGGAGGTACTGTGCGCCGGATCCAGAACAAGATTTCAGCACAGGTTATGAAGGGAAGAATGTGGTGGTTGAGAATCTGAGACAGTTGTGTATTTTTAAAATTGCAAAAGAGAGTAAGCGGCCATGGGTATGGTGGGACTATGTCACCGATTTCCACATTAGATGCCCCATGAAGGAGAAAAAGTATAACAAACAGTGTGCTGGTGAAGTTATCAAATCTCTAGGTTGGTTTCTGGACTTTTTTTTTTCCAAAAGTCATGATACTTTATAAACCTTCCACTTTTGTCCCCATGCCGGTCCTGCAAAATGGCATGTGTACTCTTGTACATGAGAAATCTTTGCATGTGACCACAGAATCATGGGATGTATCAATTTGTAACCTCGGCTCCTACTTTATTGACGTACTGTTTGTTTCATTATTTGTCTCCTCCTTTATATGCAAGGGTGAGATAATTTGGGCAATTTACAAAGCAGAAAGGCAAGGGATGTGTTCAGAGAATACTTTTAATTTGTCATATATCTTTTGTTAGTTTTTGGATGGTATTATTCCTTTGTGGAGTGTATGTGACAATTTTGAAGTTTTGTAGATGTACATATAACATTCTTCTATTTCAAATGGTTCACATATAAATATTCAGGGTTAGATTTGAGGAAAATTGAGAAATGCATGGGAGATCCTGATGCTGATACTGACAATCTAGTTTTGAAGATGGAGCAAAATGCTCAGGTTTAAATAATATTTCAAAAGTGCTACTTTACTTGTACTCCAATTTAGTGTTGCTAATTTTTAAATATTATTTCAATAGATTGGGACAGGGTCAAGGGGAGATGTCACCATATTACCTACGCTTGTGGTTAATAACAGACAGTACCGAGGTAACTTGCAATTAGAGATAATTATTGCAACTAGCAAGTTGTTATTCTTGTTTATATCCTGACTGTTTTGAGAATAATTGCAGGGAAGCTAGAAAGAAAAGCTGTACTGAAGGCTATTTGTGCTGGTTTTGAAGAAACCACTGAACCTGCTGTTTGTTTGGATGATCGTACTCATTCTCATCTTTTCTAATTTAGTAGTTTATTATTTCATCCAAGAACTTCAATCAAATGCTAACACCGCTTCGATTTGTTTACTTTTAATACAGATATTGAGACCAATGAATGCTTGAAAGGTAATGGTGGTTGCTGGCAAGATAAAGCTGCTAATGTCACAGCATGCAAGGTATTGTTGTCAAAATAACAAGCAAGTACAAAACATAAACTTACGTACAGTCATGGTGTTTTGAAATGTCTTTATGTTATTTCATAGGACACTTTCCGAGGTAGAGTCTGTGAATGCCCTGTATTTGATGGTGTACAATTCAAAGGGGATGGCTATAGCTCTTGCCAAGGTACTTCCTTTTTCTCCTCAATTTTGTAGTATGTGCTTGTACGCAGATCTGACTGGCTTGCTATGAACTAAAAGCAAATATATGTTTATGACTGAACCTGTTGAATTCTCAATTATTTTATGCTTGCCTTCTGTCATTGTTTTTTTTTTATAGCTACCGGAGTAGGAAGGTGTAAGATAAACAATGGAGGTTGTTGGTACCATAGTCATGATGGCAAATTCTTCTCTGCCTGTCAGGTTAGTTATACAGTCTTGACTTTTGCTTTCATTCAGTCCCAGTTCTCTTCTGAAAGCTTGTTACAATGTTACTTGATTTGGTGCTTTGGCTCTTCAAGAACACACCTTCGCCTCTTTCTCTAATTTCAAGGAAACTTGAACCTCTGCATGGAGCATATTGGTAGAAATTCTAGTTTTTTTTTTTACGAAAATCATTTCCGTTTAACATGTGTATTTATGTGCAAGCACACATAGAAGTTCCAGAGGTCTGTTGCCTAGGCAAGCCACTTATTTTTTAACTTGATAGTATAAAAATGACTTATAAGAACACTGTGAAATTGCATATGTTTAAAATTAGGAAGTTCACATTCATTGTTTGCGAACTAGTTTTTTTGGTTTGCATTCATTGTTTGTGAAGTGGTTTTTATTCACATTTCTTATCAGCAAATTTATCAAATGCAATACATAGGTGCATTCACAGACATTGTCCATGGAACAAAAGTGTGATATGCAGACATTGTCCGCAAAACTTCCTATTTTATAAAATTCTCAATTTTGGTTCCTGTTCATGTTGATTCACCTTTTGAGTTTCCTTTTTGAAGGGAAAAAAAATGTAGACAAGAGGGGGACTTTTGAGGGTACTACAGCAAGTATCATCATATGAAGCAATTATTACAAGCATCCATCTAAGAAGTTATTGATTTGTGTAACTTTTTTTTTCAGGAGTTTGGAGATAACAAATGCCAGTGTCCACCTGGATTCAAAGGGAATGGAACTGAGACATGTGAAGGTAAAATATTTAGTATCTATTTATTTATTAGGTCCTTTTGCATTGTTTTCTAATTCTATAATTTCATAACTGCAGAGGTTGACGAATGCAAGGAGAAGAAAACATGTCAGTGCCCAGAATGTAACTGCAAAAACACTTATGGTAGCTATGACTGCACATGTAGTGGCAACCTCTTGTACATGAGAGAGCAAGATGCTTGCATAAGTGAGTTTTTCTTCCAAGGGATGACCTTTATTGCTACATTTGTTTAGTACAGTACAGATGGTCTGCACTTTCCTTTCCCGTGTTTTTCATCTTCAAAGAGTATTTATGACTCATACCTGCACAATGTGATTATTGCTTTATTGTTATAATTGGTAGGTAAGAGTGATAACCAGGTGAGAGGTGCACGGTTTGCAATTGTTGTGGTGCTTGCCGTATTGGCTGTTGTTGCTGTTGGTGGCTACGTTATTTACAAGTACCGACTAAGGGTATGTTTGTCTATTCTTTTATACCACGAAATCACAATTTCTCTCAATTGTACTGGTTAATGACTGTTATCCTTCTTTTTACGTGCAATTCTTTTCTGTGTTTTGGATGTTCCCCCATTTTTACATGCAATACAATTTTTAACTCTTGACTTGACAATTTGTTTTGAAATGATTTACTCTTCTTGTGCCTGTCCATCTGATCTCCTATACTCATTTAACTTTGGCGATACAAATTTCAACTCTGAGCACTAAAGTAGATTGATATGTTTCTTATTCATAGATGATGCTTAAAAGAAACAGCAAAATCTAGTTTATTTATGATACTAGTACTGCCTGACTGGTGTTGATGGCCTTGTTTAAAGCCCAATTCAAAATTGGGACCACAACTGCTGGGAATTCATATCCACTGCTGCGCAGCACGTGGTCCGTTCGATCACTTCGAGATTCGTGCTAACTTGAATCTCGAAGTGTTAGCACGAATCTCGAAGTGATCGAACAAACCATGTGCTGCCCTGCACGGTGCTGCGCAGCAGTGGATCAGCACTCAACTGCTGGACCAAGGAAACTGTGGAAATATTCCTGAACACGAGGATTTGACATTAATAGTTACCAGGCTTGTACATATTTAAGGCTGTTGTAAAATTCATATATGAGTTTTATTCTTTTGTAGTGGCCTATAATGTTATTATCAAAGTCTTAATAGTTCAAATACTTCTATTTTGTCCAGTCGTACATGGACTCAGAGATAAGAGCTATCATGGCACAATACATGCCCCTTGACAACCAAGCCGAAGTCCTGAACCACTCGCAAGATGAGGATCATGCTTAAAAAGAAGTTCAAATAGGTCAAGATCCCGAACTACAAATTTCAAATTTGAATTTATTTCAGCTCCGGGTACATGGCGAATAATGTGGTATATCAACTTAAGCAAAAGGTGGAATTATCGTAGAGGTTTTTTTGGAGCTATATGGTGAGTTGGTGACAAAAGCCACACAAAGGAGGGGTTCCAACTTGAAATGTGAAGGCTCCATTATTGTAATTGTACAGTGCTTTAGATTATTTTGCATTTTTAGGTGAAAACTAGTTATTGGGATGAGAGCCTTTATTTTATTTTATTTTTGTTAACCTCCAATATGTTTCATATGTGTGCCCAATAGTTTCACATTTGAGGAGGTAATTTATAAAGAAAAACTGAAGAGAGGAGAGTAATTTTTAGGCGTGGCCAGTGGATATTTTAACCCTACATGGCTACATCTTACATGACTTTTACTTTTAAAATTTTGTCATA
Source organism: Schoenoplectus tabernaemontani (assembly GCA_037127355.1). Classification (NCBI taxonomy): domain Eukaryota; kingdom Viridiplantae; phylum Streptophyta; class Magnoliopsida; order Poales; family Cyperaceae; genus Schoenoplectus; species Schoenoplectus tabernaemontani. The sequence continues at coordinate 15,806,992 of CM073743.1, read as the reverse complement.
TATCTATTATTATTGTTTATGAAACAATAGCTTGGTAGGCCTTCGGTTCTCTTGTAGCTCTTAGCTTTTCTGGGCTGGCCAACTATTAGTCTTGGGAACTTGATAAATACAAACAATTGCACTGAAATATTTCATCAAATATCTAGTGTACTGAAATTATAGTGCAAAGAAATATGCAAAAATCAAAGAGAAATAAGTTGGGTTTTTGTTTAACGAAGAAATTATAATATGAGAAAACCTCCAAAGCTATCTTTATCATTTTTACACATTGATGGAGGCTAAAGCTAAACAACAACTCATCTTTGCATCCCCTCTATATTTCATAGAAGCTAATTGTATACCGCATCGCACATCGAGGGATTTCATAAAAGACAGAGGATTACCTTAAAGGTAGGGGAGAGTCAGAATTTTAGCATAAAGAAGTTAGATATGAATTTATGTCGTTAAAGAATTAAAATTGATAAATTAAAAAAAAAGAGGCGATACACTGCACGAAATCTAATATGCAACTTACAGAGAATTAGAGGAGAGGCGGACCCCTTCAGCCCCCTAAATCCGCCCCTGCTTGAAGGGATCAAAATCTGTACAAAGTTGCACCACACACTGCTCGTTGGATTCCATCACTCCAACCACAACTGCCTTCTTTCTCATCTCTCTCTCATTCTCACTTTGGCAGGGCAGTAACAAGGAGTTGTTGCTCGTCTTTTATGTGCTCTGTGGCACTCTTTTTTTCTCCATCCATAACCCACTTGGCTGTGCTCTTTCTTTGGGCTGACCCTTAATTGGGAAAACCCCAAAACTGCCCCTTCCAACTTATGAGTCGAATCCGTGCTAGCTCACTCACCGAAAATCACTAGCATCGACAACACCCATATCTCCCCATGATTAGCCACATATGGAGGATTTATCATGTTTCTTGTTTCACTTGAATCATATCTCACATTTATGGCATACAGATTAACCAATCATGAATTTCAAATAGAGGCACAAATCTAGGGATTGGTTAAACTATGATACTATTGTCTGGGAACTTGATAAACACAATTAGTTCCACTAAAACAACTATCATTATCATCCTTACATCACATGTGCAAAGACTCCACTCCTTCCATCCATGGAGGCTAAATGACGACGTATTATTTTTGCATCTCGCAAAGGATCAACAAATCAACCCTTTCTACATTCCATAGAAACTAATCATATATCCCCCCCCTACCATTGTCATATACCAGCAGATTTCATGAGAGACATGAGGATTACTTTAAAGAAAATAGATCAAAATTTCATCACTCCGACCACAGCTGCCTTTTTCCTCTTCTATCTCTCACTCTCGCTTTGGTGGGACAGTAACAAGAAAGAAGAATGGCGCTCTCGATGAAGAAGAATGGTACTCCTCTCTTTTCTCTCTCTATCCATGATCCACTTGAGCTGGGCTCTTTAATTAAGTTGGGGAAACAAACATAGAGTTAGCCTTAACTATCTCTACAAGTGTGTACTAATAATAGATGTGTGTTTCTGAGCAGTTAAATGCCGTCCGACAGACTATTACCGAAATCTAAGGACACAATTTGAGATAATTTCAGAAGATAACAAATTCGAGCAAGTCATACGCTGAGGAAGATGGATAAACCAGGTATCTTGCATTTAGATATAAAACTTGAGGAACTTCAAATCCATATAACTAAATTCGGCAAATTCGACCGTGACTTTTTTTTTATAATAAGAATTATTTAATTTCTAATTTAATAATAAGCATTATTTAATCAAAATTTTAATAATAAGAATGATAGGGTAGTGACAGTACGCTTTGCAAACGCATCAATCGGAGTGACGCTTGTATAAAGACGTCACTGTTAATGACGCCTTTTCACTAAAATTTTCAGTTACTTTAAAAAAATAATAATAATATAGCAACATCGGTGTGAGTGACATTCTCTCACTAACAGCTGATACAAAGCGAGATTTTTCAAATTTAAGTTTGAAAAGTGCATTTGCAAAGTAAAAAAACAGAAAGACGTCAATGAGAGTGATATTTTTGTAAAGCGTCAGTGGGATTAACGTATTTGCAAAGCGCCACTATCACTGATGCACTGTTATTTTTATTATTAAAATTTTGATTAAATAATATTTATTATTAAAAATATAATTAATTATATTATTATTGAAAAAAATCACGGTAAATTCTGGACCTTTGGCGCTTGGTAATGAAGATAAACTGTGTCAACGTGTGTATCATAGATACATGGAGCTGTGTGATCCCTCATCTAATACAAAATCATCGCCATCAAAATGTAGATATCGCGCTTTTACAAAATAACAAGTGGCAAATTTAGATTCTTTTGAAACTTTTAATAATCTATATTATTCTTCTGGTATAATAGAATTGGGTTATGGTGTTATATATAGTACGAACTTTTTTGTGCTATAGATCATTTTTTCATTCTCAAAACATAAATAGTCGATCCAAACTGTTCAAAATAATTTTCATATGAAAATCTAGTTAGAGCCAAATTTTATACTTTTTAAAATTTTAACTATTTTTTAGATAGTTAGAAAATCAGTCGATTTAATCATTATGAGCCGTTCAAAAGAAATAATTTGCTAACTATCTAAAAAAATAGTTAAAAATATAAAATTTGATTCTCAACTAGATTTTTATATGGATATCATTTTGAAACCATTCTCAATGAAAAAAATAATATATAACATGAGAGCGATTCTACTATACATAACATCATTGCTCAACTCCCGGTATAATATATTGATCTCGGTTGATATATATTTCTCTCAACCACTGATACGTCATGTAAATTACAAAAACTCATGTAAATTTATAAAGACGGTTCAAATACCTCTATTTTTTAGTATTTATATCATGCCTCCACTTTTAAATTTTAATAACTTGAAATTTAAAATCACAATATCGAAATAAAACAGTTATATTTGATCTATTTCACTTTATTATGTATAAATTAAAATTATAATATTTAAACATTATTTTATGTGACATCAAGAGCTTATAAGAAATGCCCTAATATGATTAATTTTTTAACTTATTGATTCATACAAAATAAAAATGAAAAATGAAAAATTTTTATATATAAGAAGAAAAATATAATATGGATCAAATATAATGATTTTATTTTGATATTTTGGTCTTAAACTTTGAGTTATTAGAAATTTAAAAAGTAGAGGCATGATGGAGGTATTAAAAAAAATGAAGGCATTTGTACCCCAAATTAATAAAGAGGAGGCTTCAAATAACTTTATATTTTGTGCCTCCATCATACCTCCACTTTTTTATATTTCTATATTTCATATAACTCAAAATTTAAAACTAAAATATTAAATTAAAAATCGTTAGATTTAACCTATATCACTTTATTTATGTGGCATCAAGAGCTTACAAAAAGTACATTAATATGAATAAATTGTAGATGTTAATTTTTGAACTTATTGATTTATATGAAATGAAATTAAAAAAATGAATAATTTTTATATATAAGAATATAATACAATATGGATCAAATCTAATAATTTTATTTTAAAATTATCTTATTCAAAAATAAGAAAAATAAAGACACAATGCAGGCACAAAAAATGAAAGCATTTGAACCCTCTCATTAATAAGTGTACTATATCCATATATTTAAAAATATCAAGTTAGAAGATGAACTTACAAATAAATTAGCCTCATATTGACATCCGTAATTTAGAAGATGAACTTACAAATAAATTAGTTTATCATATCATGGATTTAGAACATAATAGTCCAAGATCCCAAACTCAGCAGAATAAATGCAACACTATAATTTGCTAGGATAAAGGATTTCAATCTCAATTATGAGAAACTATATATATATATATATATATATATAAATATATATATATATATAAATATATATATATATATATATATAAATATATATATATATATATAAATATATATATATATATAAATATATATATATATATATATAGTAAAGATACATGAGCTTAACTTAAAAAGTACATCAAATAACCTCCAAATTTTAATTTTTCACTCTCATTAAATTTTTTATATGAAAATCTTATGGGATGCAAAAATTTGGAGTGTTTTGAGTTTTTTAAGTCATGATTTTTAATTTTTAAAAATAAGCTCTAAAAATAATAATAAAATATTCAATGTTTGAACTAATTTCAAACTTTATATATATATATATATATATATATATATATATAGTGGAGATACTGTGAGCTTAAGCTCACGGAGGCCTTCTGTGAGCTTAACTCAAAAAGTATATCAAATCATCTTCAAATTTTAATTTTTCACTTTCATTAAATTTTTCATATTGAAATCTTGTGGAGTACAAAATTTTAGGATATTTCGAGTTTTCTATGTCGCTCTTTTTAATTTTCGAAAATAATGTACAAACATTGAATATTTTATTATTATTTTTAGAGCCGATTTTCAAAAATTAAAAAGAGTGACTTAGAAAACTCGAAACATCCCAAAATTTTGTACCCCATAAGATTTCAATATGAAGAATTTAATGAGAGTGAAAAAAAATCAAATTTGGAGATGATTGGTATACTTTTTGAGTTAAGCTCACGGAAAGCCTCCGTGAGTTTAAGCTCACGGTATATCCACTCTCTCTCTCTCTCTCTCTCTATATATATATATATATATATATATATATACCGCGAGCTTAAGCTCACGGAGGCCTTCCGTGAGCTTAACTCAAAAATCATATCAAAATATCTCTAAATTTTAATTTATCATGCTCATTAAATTAAGCTATGGTACTTTGCAAAACATAAGAGCATTGTGTGCTTTGCGCTCTATTATTAATTTTAAGTCAGAAATGATCGATCCAAACTGCTCAATCTAATCTTCATATCAAAATCTATTAGTAAACCAAATTTTATATTTTTTATAATTTATTTGCTATTTTTTTGGATAGGGGGAAAACTGTCATTTTTGGATGAATCAGAATTCTCATATCAAGCCATTTTGTCCTCATCGGAAAAAATAGCAAAAAAATATAAAAAATATAAAATTTGGTTTAATAATAGATTTTTATATGAAAATTAGATTGAACGGTTCAGATCGATTATTTCTGACTTAAAATTAAAAACAGAGTGCAAAGCACATAATACTTCTGTGGTTTACAAAGCATCATAGTCGGACTATATATATATAGAGAGAGAAAGAGAGAGAGAATGAGAGAGAGATGTGTGCTAATGTGCTTTATAAAGCACAAAATATTTCGTACTTCACGCTTATATCTCATATTATAAAATTTAAATGGAAGATCCAAATCGTTAAATATGATCTTCATATCAAAATCTACTTGGCGATCAAATTTTATATTTTTTGGAATTTATTTGCTATTTATTTAAAGGGATAGAAAATTATTGATATTAAATGGTTTAGATAACGTCAGATCAATGAATTTTGTAGTCCTTCAAAAAAATAGTAAAAAAATTCCAAAAAATATAAAATTTGATCACCAAGGAGATTTTGATATGAAAATCATATTTAACAGTTTGAATCGTCCATTTTATTTTTAAAATATGAGATATAAGCGTGAAGTATTTTATACTTTATAAAACACATTAGCACACCTCTCTCTCTATATATATACAAGTATGATATTACTTTGCATTAGTGTCTGTCTGACAGTATAGAGCTCAATAAATATATGGAGCATTACAAAGACCGGAAAGAAATTCGTCCGTTATCGGAACTCTTTTACTTTTAAAAATATTTTTATATTTTAATTATACATAAATAAACTACTTTATTTAGATTTTTTTTATCTAAATTAATTATAAAGACTCTTAAAATTTATAAATAAAATTAATTTATTATTTAATAAAATATAATTTGTAGAAATATAATATTTTTTTAACACTATAACAAAAATGATCTTAGACAACACTCATTTAACAACAATATATATCAAATTCGTTGTTAAAATAGCTCAGTGACATTATTGAAATATTGAGAACTTTTTAAATAATAATTTTTAATGAAAAAATATTATTAAAATAGAGTCTTAGAACAACAAAAAGCAAAGCAACCATTTACCAATGATTACTTAAAGGAAACGTTGTTAAAAACCCTTTAACAATGATTGTTTTGCTTTTTGGCTCTCCACGATTGTTAGATTTTTTCATCTCACCATTCGTTCTCATCCTCCAACAATCCAAAAACTAAAATCCAAAAATAAAAATCCTACATATCACCATCTCATTTGTCATCTTTTTTCATATATAAAGAGAGCTAAGAGAGAGAGAAAGATGAAAGAAAAAAGAAACAAAAATTGATAGAAAACTTGATTGAGACAGTTTTACGTGGCCATGGAAAGTTTATAAGGTGATTTACAAGATTAAGTGCTTATGCCATTTCGATGATTTTTAGGGCCAAAAAAGCTCGTATTGACCCTAAAATATGCATTTAAAGTTCTTAGTTCTATTTTTTAGTTTTTTTTTTATTTTTCTTAGAAATTATATAGATTTTCATATTATTGCATGAGCAAGGGATGTATTATTGAGTAAATATATTTTTTCAATATATGAATAATTATATTTTTTTCATATTAATTATTAAATGAATGAATAATATGTCATAATGCTGTTCTTAGTTTGTTCTTATTATTACTCTATCTATCTTCTATTCATATTATTATTCTTAGTTAAAGAATGTTAAAATTAATTTTTTTAAAAAGACATTTAGCAATGGTTCTGTACTAAAATCATTGTTAGATACCCCTTTAACAACGACTCTAGCACAAGGCCGTTGCTAAAGGTCTCTTTTAAAAAAAATCAAATACCTATGATTTGAAAATGAATTTGGCAATAATTATTTAAAGGTTTTTCTAATAGCTTGTTTAATAACAGTTCAAAAACTATTGTTAATGCCAAATATTTTTTTGTTATAGTGTAAAGTTGTACAGTGATAGTTTCTGCTTTTTAAAAAATTTAAAAATAGTTGATTATTAATTTATTTGATGGATAAGTTTTCTTTGTGAATCTTCTATTAATGTATGGTAAAAAAATAGTAAATGAAAAAAAAGTACTAATCAAAATATAAATCATTAATTTTTAAAAATATTAATCTACTCCATTCAATTATGGATACTTTATCATCAAAAAGAACTAAACACTGAAAATTACAGAAGGTGTCTAGTAGATTTGTTTTTTTATTATATAGTATAGATAAGATAAATAGATAACACAATTTCTATTTCATAAAAAGTTCTGTATAATTCTCCTGTATTCCTTTATTAGGATACACTTTTCTGTTTCTGTAATGGAAAAAAAGAGAGTAAAAGTTGGTAAAGGAAAGGAAAAATGGGAAGCTATGAATAACAAACAATACAGACAGCCGAGTAGTTCTCTTAGTGGAACTTGAATACAACTCTCCTATATACTCCAAAATTTCAGTACTGTTGTGGTGGCGAGATTTTTAGATCTAGCCCAATGTTGATCCCATTATAAGAAATCGGTGCATACATCCATAGGTCGTCTGAGCTCAAGAGCTGTAATTTTAAATATTTAACAAAAAGATCAATAAAAAAAATTCAATTATTCCACCATTTTTTTTTCTCGAAGGAAACGTGTTCGTTCATTTAATTGTGCGAACAAATAGTACTAATGAATGCTTCACTATTTATTTTTCCCAGATGATACCATTATTAGTGCAACCAAATATTAATTGTATTGTTGTGGCATGCTTGCAATTAAGAAAATAATGATATCACCAGTATTTTCCAGTTCCACTATAAAAAAATTTCCGTTCTACTTCAGAAATTATTTTGAGGAATTAAGAAAAGGACCTACCTTAATTTGGACCTGCATGAACTTGACATAATGAACAGCTTCCTCAAGCATAGTGCTAATGTCAACCTGAGACACATTAATTTGTTGATTTCCGCAAGCATTAGCATTAATCAAATAAAAATATCTAGGAAAAAAATAATGAAGTAAATGAGAAAACGTAAGGAAATTAACAGGAAAAACTCACCTTAGTCCCGTTTGGAACCAAATTCTGCAGTATCCTCAACCTCTCATTGATCCTTTCTCTTCTTTTCTGTTGAAAAATAATCCAAGCAAAAAAAGAAAAAGAAAAACTCAGAATCTGACCAAAAGAAGAGCCAAGAACATGGCCGAAAGAAAATAATTAATTATGAATTTAATTTCAAAGCAATTGTGTGTTCCACAATTTAAACAAAAAAGTTTGGACAGTAATTCAACTTACCCTTGCATAAAGGCTCTGAGGATCAGTAGCCGAACCCCGGCCTGCTCTAGACTTTCCATTCTGACTAGTCGAATCAGATTTCTTTGAATTCGATGCCCTGTTGCCTCCATTAATCTCTGGTGATTCATTTGAGTCATCGTCTGAGCTATAAGTGCTTGAGCTATTACCGTTTAATTCACCATTGCCTTCCTCGTCATCCTTGCTGTTCCCTTTCTTTTGGGCCTTCTTTGATTGTGAGTTCTTAGCTCTCTTTGATGTCTGAGAAAGGAAACGACCATTTAAATTAGCACATGGGTTGAACTTCAAATGGCAAGATTAATGTCTTCATGATTATGGGGTTATACACTTTTGGAATTACGTGCTTGTTCATGGTAGTTTAAAATTTGTAAATCTAACTATACCTTTGCTTTTATTTCAGGGTCATCTGTAATTATTTACATAAATAGCATACAAAATTTTCTTTCTATTGCGACATGAATGCAAGTTGGCATCTTTTGCGTACCAGCAGAGAGGAGCGAGTTTTCTTCTTGGAAAAAACAGTAGAAGTCTCATCCTTGTTGTTTTCACCGGAGTTATGCTTCCTCTTGTACCATAGTGCCTTCTCTTCACTGCTTGGATCCTCATTCAAAGAAATCATTTGTTTATCGAAGTTATTAACTAAACCAATATTGAGGGAGGAATTTGCAATTGCGTCGTCATTGATCAATGAAACTGCATTCGGATCGTTCAAGTAGTACCCATCATAACTAGAACTCGAATAGAAGAAACTACTTGCACTAGTGCTAGAACTCGATCCGGCACCAACACTTGGCTGAGGCCAATAGTTTGAGCTATAGTTATTGTTAAAGTCGGTTGAATCATGATTGGAGTCGGAGTCGTTGCTCGGCCAAAACATTGTCGTTCTTTGTTCTTCTATACTTGAGAAATATTGAGGCCCAAGCAATTGAGCCATTACGTCAGAATCCTCTACCGAGACTGTTGGATCGAATGATCCCCAGGTTGCCTCAGTGACCATGGCCTCATTCTCCATTTTGGCCTTGAGCTCCTTATGGGGATCAAGTGTCTAGGTTATGGATTATTGTACAAGTAGTTCTAATTTCTCTGAATGGCTTATTATGTGAGCAGTGCTAAGGAGTATATATACGGAGTAACATTCAATACCGCGGTTTACAAGGAGGATATTGGGTATATCATCTGATTTTTGACTAGCATTTAATTAAATTTTTTAGTGGTTGGTGGAAAATTAAACTGCTAAAAATCCAGTTGTGGAATAGTACAACTCAGCAAAAGAATGAAATTGGACAATCATGCAAATAAATAATTATTAAAAATGAGAAACCGAATTCATTTTGCAAGAAAGAATTATATATTTTGTGATGATTTTGTCTGATGCTTTTTTCTTATGTGACGCAATTAATGAAAGTCTAAGAGTCCAAAGCACATTAGTCGATTATTGAAGTTCAAAAGCTAGCACTGAGAGATTGATGTGATAATTAAATGTAAAGGGTAGATAATAAGAGTGTTTAGCAAGAGGAGAGAGGTGCATATGTCAATTGGTAGAACGTGGGAGTGGTGAACGTCGTTATATTATATGAATCCTGGTTTGATAATCATGTCAGATTGTAATAAAGTACATGTTAGTTAGAGGAAAATAATACTTTAATTTACGGACGAGTGTGCTCCAAATTTAGTATTGTTTATGGTTTGGTCCCTTAATTGGAATTTTGTTAAAATGTCCTAAATTTAATATTTTCATCTTCCTAAAGTTGAATCATATAATTAAAGTAGTCTTAGTTAACTGTTTTTTTTATGAAGTAGGCTTAGACCACTTAATGATTTTATTAAGCAAAGAAAAAACCGGTCAATTTACATGATATATAGTGGTACTTATATGTATAGTATTATATAAGTACCACTATCATGTAGAGATAGTGCAGAACAGAAAAGATAAAATATGCTAGTTTTATACATGGACTTGCCATATTGAGTGTACCCCTCCCTCGTATGAGTCTCTGTATTTCCAGAACCCACTGTTCTGTGGATTGAAAAATGCGTCTGTGCCCGACTCGATGTGAGGCTCGCTCTGTTCAGCATCCAGTGATTGTAAGCTGTTGCACCAATTGCTGGTACTGTTGGTAGCGAAATAGTTCGTGCAACCCGGCAGTGCAGGAATAGGTGATCTGACGATTCGATGGTGTGCATTTTGTACATCACTTAACTGTTACATACCATACGTATCTATATACCAAAATACGAGCCCATCATCGTGAGAAATTGAAGTGTTCAAGCCGAATTTCTATTACCTTATGCCAAAGTTCATATCTCTAGGACATTTGAGTGAGTGAATGTGTTTCTCATTTCATCAAGCGTGTATAAATTAAGCAAAATTGTATATGTATATATAATATATGGACTTGTTTGGCAGATCGAAAGTACTAAAATATATATCTTTCCGATAGTAAACTAATTAGAGTTAGGAAATCACTACTTGAATTAAGATAGAAGTGTACTATGTTGGAATTAATTATTATTAATTATAACATATATGAACTTATATATAATAAATATATATTATATAATGGACTGTTAAATTATATTCATTATGAAGTGATCAAATTTTATATCAGATTTAATATATGTCATGAGATGTGGGCTCTTTATAATTTAGTGATGGTCTAAATTATATAAAGTTTAATAATAATATAATTATGCTATTGATCCTTGGAGAACACAACTATAAACAGTTTTCTGATTAAGCAGCGAATCCATTAGAAGAGAATTTGGATTTGATATGAACCCGCTAAGATATAACCGCTCTCAGTTATGTGCGTCCATTATATATAGAGATAATGTTGATTTTCGAAATAACTCTCCATTCTCCATTTTCTGGCACTTTTCGTTTTCTAACAAAATTCAATTATTCTCTCAAGACAAAGTTTAAGAAGAGAAGAAACTGTATATGCCGGTCCTCTCAATCGCTCCATCGGATTAGAAAAAAATCGCTGGAAGGCTAAAATAGTCTGGTGATCAACGAGGTTGTGTCTATCTGGAAGATCGATAGTATAAATCAAGATAATCTAATTAATGATTAGTTGTTCACTAGAGGGTCACAACATAAAAATATTCTAATATACTATTATTTTTTATATTATTTAGAATTTTGATAGTAAAATGTTTGAGGGTTTGGAAACATTTTTTTTTTTTTAAAAAAAATGTCCTTTTATTATATCTTGTTATTTATATGGCTCTTGAGACATGAATGTGGTTGTTCAGAACCAGGGCACACATATATTTTTATTATAACATGTTCTGCATGAAATAAACTTACTGATTCTGAAAATTGGTACGCACTATTACAAATATCAGGACATATATAATATTAAATTACTGAAAACAACTCAAATTAATTTTGAAAGAGAAGGAAAAAGAAAACACACATACTGTGCATTGGGTGGAATAATTTGTCCCCATGACATATTCATTGTTTCACGACGAAAAAGAGGCCGTGAATAAGGAACAGTAGACAAATAAAAAAAAAATATATATATATATATACTAGAATTAATCAAATATGTACTAATTATGAGGAATAGATGCGTCTTAATTTCAGGATGGTACTACTAGTCCTATCCCTCATCGGCGCTAGTGTAATTTTTGTAGGCCATCTTCCATGAATTCGTAATATGAATTCATTGTTCTTCGATTAATATAAGTGTATGTGAGAGAGAGACTTATTTAATTTGGTCCACTAATCTTAATAATATTACTCCTTCCTTCGAGATTAAAAAAAAAATGGAATTTGAACCATATAATATACAAGTTTAAACTTTCATAAAATTTCTCTGTTTGAGTTTTAAGTCTGCAACCTTTATAATTTCACTCTTCGAATTTTAAACACATAATTTTGTACTTCTCTTTTTATGTAAATTCCAATTTTGTAGATTATTTTTATAGTTTATGAAAATTAGATGACTTTTCACGTTGCTACCTAAAAAGAAAACATATCGTCAATTAACAAATAGATGTTTGTATTTCATATTACTTCTCATATATAAATTGCTCTCTGTAATTTTTTACTTGGTTCATAAAAAATAGTAGGTTTTTCTCTCACTACTTAATTTTTTTGATTGTATACATCTGGATTTTGTACTTTTGTCTTCCCATGCAAATTTTTATCTTGTACGTCTTTTTGTTAAGTTAATGGAAACATGATATGTTTTCCGTCCACCACGTGAAAAAAAATTATAGCGTACGGACTTATACTCTTATGGTTTAACTTGAAATTTTAAAAAATATTGTTCAATTAAAATGTACAAAATTATATATGAATTATCTAAAAAATAATTTATTAATTGAAAATTTACTTGGTTTTCATCAAAAAGTTCTTGAACATTATCATTAAAAACTTTATATAGTTGGATGGAAGACAGCTTCTTTCTGAGTAGATCGAAGATTGATATATGTGCTATTTATGAAATGTAATAATACACTTATTATTTTTACTTCTATAATTGGAAAAACTTTTTAAAATTGAATAGATGTGGAATATACGCCAAAGTTATCCTATATATGCATTATTGGACGGTATAATTACAATAATAATAAGATTAGGTGTGGCCTTGAAAAAATATTCTTGAATAAAATAATCACATATAGAACATCATGTACGAGTTCAAGCACCAAATTTATTCTACCCATCCTTTTTTTTTTTTTTGGAACAAACGGCTATTAATCTATACCCAGGTTAGCTTTCCTTCACCTTGCCACATCAGAAATCTTTTTTTTTTAAAGAAGATTTTAAATGTATCATTTATTATTATGTGCATTATCCGTTTCTATCTCTTCAACTATCCTCAAATAAATAGTTGTTGCTGTCCTTTCTAGGATTAACTAATTGTTGCCCAGAATATGAAACATTGTACTTTCTATTTTAACATTTTTATTACTTAAAGTTTTTTTTGCACCACAATTTACAACAATCCTTCTACTACAGTCATTTCATCCTTCGTTATTTTTTTGTACATCAATTTTTTATTTTCTTTCTTTCTTTGCAAATGACTTACCTCAAAATTGCACAATTGGAAAAAGGATATTATTCACCTACCTTTGATGGGTAGATGAGTCACGACTGCACATATATAGCGTGTAAGCCGGCCATTATAATTTTGAAATTCAATTTTGAAAATTTGAAAAAATTCAAAATTTCAATAATTTTGAAATTCAATTTGTACACAATAATATATATTCACCTGTACCATTCTAATTTGTTTGATTCCTAATACAATTAATCCCTCACAGGTTCACAACACCTCGCACTTTACTTCAATTTCCGGGGAGAGAGCATACAACGAATGAGTGCGCACTGATTATTCTAACAACATTCCAAGTGAGGCCAATATTGATCTACACTCTACCGCTAATCGCTACAAGTTGTCTTTTAATTGCGGTATACTTCAATAAAAATGATTTTTTTTTGTCTTTTTTAACAATTTGATATATATATATATATATATATATGCTATTCTTAAAGAAAAAAATAAATAAATAGATCTATAGTTATATACAATATATTAGTGCACTGGAACAAAGATCACTCCTTGACCGGATCGTCTTTAAAAAAAAGACATTGATTGACCTTCAAAACTGAGGTAAAATCTGATTATAGAATAATTTGCAGCACCCCATTTATATATTTTAAACAGAATATAGAGCTTGAAGAATAAAATCATCAAAATTTAATTAAAAGTTCAAAATTCACTTTTTAATCAGAAGATATTTTTTTTATTTTGTATATACGCACAAATATAGAGTAAACCAATGATACCAAATCATTAACTATGTATATTTGCTAACTTCCCATATCTTTACTATTTAAATAAAAAATATATGCTCCACACTTTCAAAATTAATGTTTATAAATAAGTAGTTTCATTTCCGAGGCAAAGCCCGGATTACATCCTTAGTCGGTTTAATTTACGAACCTTGTATCGACATATTGCGCTAATACAAAGAATTACGGATAAAAAAATGGTTGTTGGTTGCGATCGTGGAGAGGGGTTCTAAACTTCTAATCATACTTAACTGCAAGAAAAAAAATGAGAAATTAATGACGACATGGAATCTGATTCTTTGCCTCCCTTTGTCAGTGCAAACTACAAACCACACCAATGTTTCTTCGCCTACAAATTATTGAGATTTCTCTGAATCCCTGTCAGAAACAAAACAGTCCTCTTTCATGCGCACATCTTATAATTAATTAGCTCCGAACTAATTAATCTTTCCCTTTGTATGCATGCACAAGTACAACTTCTAGTAAACAGCCATGCCGAAATTTGCCAAATTAGTGATTAATACATGTGATCTCAATATTTTAGGAATAAGATTAGTTTTGCATGTGAAACATCAACTATAATATTTATTGTGAAACATCAATATAAAGTTTTTATTATGTTAGTAATTTAATCATACGAGCAGAATCACAAAAATGAACTATCGATATGTTCAATTTTACAAAACAAAACACATATATTAGAAAATTACTGCATTAGTAGTTGCCTGGTAAATTTTAAGACGTCAAAAGTTTAACGGCTGATTAATTAATTAGCTTAATTTTGTTCGTTGATCTTTTCCTCATGATTTAGTGTCAAATTGTCTCTAAGTTCTATATTTTGAAAAAAAAATTGTTGTGTATGATATTGGACTTTTTCGATAGTTTTAACATGCATTATAAGATTTAAATTAAATTATCAAGGTAATATAACGTATGTTTGTGTCAATTTTTTTTATGGTGATCAATAATAAGAATAGTAAACAATTTGAAGACCATGTCGATATCTAACTTCATAATATTATCATTTTTCCATAAAAAAAGATTTGCAAGCATATTAACAGCCAATACTCTTAAAAAAAAGTTCGAGGTCAATTTACATTCATTCGTGTACACATTTCTAGAGAATTCATGAAACATTGAGCTTATTTTTTTCTATTAAGTTAAATTAATTGTTCGGACTTGAATGGTTGAACAAAATCTAGAATCATTAAGAGCACAGCTGACATTAAAGTAATTTATTTATACTATCATACCCTTTAAAAAGCACAATATGTATTTCTTAACGATAATATTATATATAACAAATTAAATATGCCCTGCGGTCTTGTAGTCTCATTCTCTGTCTCTTTGGGCCCACAGTGCCAGATCGCCCCAGGTTTTTGCCCCATTCTATGGTTCTCTGACTTGGTCCCATCTAAAAAGAAAATAGTAACGATAAGTCTCAATTACAGTTTGAGGTGATAAAATCAAGTTCATCTGGTAAATCGGTTTCCCTTTTATGTTATTTAAGAATAAGAATAATTAAGAAATACTTAAAATCAATCTATTCTAATCGAATCGAGATCGAAAAAAAACATATTGAGCCGAAATGACTTTTAACCACAGGAAATATCACTCCTCACTATTCCAAGCTGGTTTATCTAAAACTGGTTAAGGAAATCTGACTAATTAAGTATAAAGCCTATGGTCTGAACAATAAAGATTCCTTTATTGTTTAGTCGAGCAAGACTTCCCCCTTTACAAGTAAGAGTTTTAGTTCATGAAAAAAAAAAAATGATTTAGATAGTTCTCGTTGTAATTAACCTAAGTCAACAAGTATAATATATTATTAATGTATATCAAACGAAGCGATAAGCTGCTTTACAATTTTTAAGCAAGGTAACATCAGACAATTCTCCTTTAGTTAGAATTTAGAAATGAAGCCACTGAAATCTGACCGACATCTCATGAATTGCTCTTTTCTGGAATGAAAATTTTGTTTTTTTTTTCTGGAAAGTCAATGAGAAACATACCTTAAATTAGCTATCCATCCATTTATGGTTAAGTTCAATGAATAATTCTTTTTGTTAAAGTTATATATCTTATATATTAATTTCCAAAAATTGTAAGTACGTGAGACGCATTAAAGGACTTCTCCGAAATTCATATATTAAATTTATAAGACTAAATAGTCAGCCACACACTCATAACAAAACAAGTTAGTTAGTTGAATTATGTTTGAACGATTTCATAATTAGTTCAAATATAACCATGAACTCGTTTGATGAAAATACAAGTAGTGATTGAATTGCCACTTTGCCAGCGTTTTCTTGCATTCGGCTTCCTAATCTGGTGTTGTTTAAAATTAGAAATTATTAGTTGGAATAGTTATATATAAAATAGCAAAATTTTTATTATAACCAATAATGAGAATTCATAGAGTAAAAACTAGAACAAAAAATATTTTATAAATATTTAAGATTGAGATTTGACTCTTCATTTATTGACTCTTCATTTAGGATCGGGTCGGGTAATCATTATTTTATTATTTTTTTTGACCCGATCTGACTCCGACCCGATTACATTCGGATTAAATTTTTTTGATCCATATCTGACCGGACCTGTGTAAAATAATTAAATATTTTTATATTATTTTAAGTTATTAAATATTAATTAGTTTATAATTAATCTTAACTAATATATAATTATGATTTAATTACTACTAAATCATAAAATTATTCTAAAAAACACATTTAATCTAATCGGATCAGATTGACCTGAACTTGACTCGATCCGATTCATATAAAAAAATTAAATTCATATCCAACTCATTTATTTTCGAATCATGTTAGATCAGATCGACCTGTCGGGTAAATGATTGACACCCTTCTATAAAAGAAATCAAAATAAATGTCTGATTAGCTGTGGTGCATTCATCTAAGTGACTCTCGCAAAAATGCCCCTGTAACACATTGCATCACACTTTTTTTCCTTATTATTTTGAAGCAGTAGACATGTTATGTTAATACACTTCTGAAAGTACAGAATTGTACCATCAAAATATTTTAAGGTAATTAAATTTTCATTGTTTCATAGTTTTGAGTACTACAAAGACTTATTTACAAAAAAAAAGCTAAACAAACGAAGGAATAAATAATTATTAATAATTATAAAACAGGAACAAGTATACATCCAAAATATATTACTTAATATTATAAAGCTATAATTAAAATAAAATATAAATTTTATAAATATTTTAAAATAATAATTCAAAATCTAGAAGAGGATACTAATTTTTTTTTTCTTTTTTTTTCTCTGTTCTATCGTGTTGATTCTTATTCTTTTCATTCCCTTTTCACCTATCAATTTCGGATCTTATTTCATCTATTTAATTTTCTTTCATGTGACCTCTTTTTCCTGTTCCTTCACTTTTTATTATCAATTGGAGCTGTATGTTGGATTTCGTTCCGATAAAATAGTTTTTGTTTAAATAATTAATAATATAAGAAATAAATATATTCAATAAAGTTTCACATTAATTTCTTTGAACTTAATTCTTTTAAATACTAAAAATGTACATAATAATATAATTAATCATAAAAATCTTTATAGTTTAATATTAAAAAATAGATCATGTTAAGAATTAAATTTCATCTAAAGTATATCATACTCATCTATTTTAAATGAGGAGGGAGAAAAACTACATATAAGTTATTGGATTCAAGTAGATGAAAATGTTTAACAAAATCAATGATAGAAAAAAGTGATATTGTGACATATTTGAGAGGTTAAAAACTTAATATTTTTTGGAGTATAATTCTTTTTCTCTAGAAATGGCAATCGAGTGGAGTAAGTCGGATAAGGGGTGGATCAGATTGAGTCAATTTATATATTGATTTTTTAGATCTCAAATGAATTTCAATTGGATAAAGTCGAGTTTGAATTGGATTGGATTCATTTGACTTAAAAAAAATTAGATCGGATGAATCAAGTTGGATTCAAAACTAAATGGATTGAAAATAATTTTTCGGATGAAGTCAAGGGTCTCACCCCTCTTTCTGGTTCTTGCCTGATCCACACACGGCAGCCCAATTGCCTCGCCCTGCCAAAGCCTGTCTCACCTCCGAGGGTGAATTAATTACTAAATATAATCTTGACAGGACCTCCGACTTCACCTGCCCTTAATTACTAATATAACTTGAACTTGATTTTCTTTCTTTTTCCTCCGGCTCCGGCAGTATATGCCATCTGATTGGCCGGGGCTGAGCCATGTGCTGTGGTTTGTGATTGGCTTACTGTTGTTCTCAAGAGCGGTTGCAAGATTTTAATTAGGGATCAGTAATTAAATTATAATAATTTATTGAATTTAAACTCATTAACTAATCAGATACTAAATAAAAAAAATCAATAAATCAATATATATTTTTGGAATATTAAAAAACTATAAAATAATATCTTTTTATATATTAAAAATAATAAAAAATAAATAATTATATCGATGAAGAAACCTTTCCTCTACGGGACTATAAATTTTGAAATATTTGTATAATTATTTCATTATTCACGATATTAAATATTTTTTTCTCAATGAAATATAATCAGATAATCCTACGAGAGTCAAAAATTAGATTAAAAGAGAATCATATTAATAAAATATTAATTTAAAAACACTATTTTCAGAATTTAGAGGTCGTCCCTGATTGTTCTGGTATGTCTTGCTCATTGCAATTGGTGATAAAATATCAGTATCAAGTGGGGAGCACAATTTTCAGTCTCTTCCACTGTTGCCCTTAATTACTAATATAACCTTGAACTGGGTTGAGAGCTCATTTTTTCATCAAAAAAAGAGAAGGGATCCAATTACCATTTTTTTTTGTGTGCCCATGGTGTCTATTTATTTATTTATGTATAAATTTAAAAATATGAGCCGTTAGATGTATTCTATATCATCTCAATTGTATGTATATGAAAAATCAAATTTTTTTAACTTTATTTGAATAGCCATCAAATAACGTGTCTAAATTGTAAAATTTGGTCCGTTGATTTTATTAACGCTTGATGCCTATATAAATAATATCGAAATGATATAATTTTTTTTATACATATATAAGATGATATTTACAAAATATTCTTTCAATTAGTTTTGTTATTTAAGAATTTAAATAATACTTATTTAATATTTAATTTTAATGACACCGATGTGGCACCAAAATATTGGTAATTGGATCCCTTCTCCCCAAAAAATAACCTTGAACTTGGTTTCTGATTGGCCGGAGCAGAGCCATGTGCCGTGGTTTGTGATTGGCTCTACTGTTGTTCTGGTATGTCTTGTTCACTGTAGTTGGTGATAAAAAAATTCAGTACCAAGTCGGGGTACAAATTGGGGGATTTAATCTTTCGTATAATTTTCATTGTAACTCATAATCAATTTCTATGTAATAATTACTTAATTTATAATTGACTAGTATGAATCATATAAAGTAACATAAGAATAATATAAAAATTATATTTCAATAAAACAAAGAAAAATCAAGTTAATGAATATCATTGCGATTCATATAGATATCATAGTTGGAGTTCTTAATCGAGGACATCGTAGCAAATTTAAGTATCGTTCTAAATCAAGTTATAAATCAAAATCATATATGTATCAAATAATCAAACTTCTAAATAATTTTTATCTTATTTTTACCAGTTTGTTTAGATTGATTGATTCGTGATTTGTGATATTGGATCAGTAATCTGAATTATCCGAATTACTAATTGTCATTTACACATATTGAATATCGATTGATGTATCTTTTAATTCTCCATCATATGTATAACACAATGAATGAATGCGAATGTGTCATTTTCTTTAATATTTAAATTAATTTCATAATTGAACTTTTTGAATGAAATGAAAATGTGGAGTCACTAAATAAATTTTATTTGCATACTGAAATTGTTCTCTTATTATAGACAATAGTCCACTATTAGTTGAGCAAGAGAGTTATATTACTTTTTGGATCTATGCATGTCATAAATTTACTTCAGTAGATTTTGGCAACCTATGCTTCACACGCATCCCAAAACTTTTATGTAATTCATTTTCAACATCTGGCATGTTCCCGGATCAACTGACTTGAAATGTTTGAATCTATTTTGCTTGAACTTAATGTGTTTGATTAATTGTGCAATTGAATTAATTTGAACTGAAATAAAATTAGACTATTAAATGGTATAAGTTCAAATACAACTGTGGATTGTAAAGCCTGAGCACAACCGTTGTATGTTTACAAAACTTGATAAATTGAGTTAAGTCACCAAATATCTCTCATATGTGTAGTTTCATTTCTCAATTGTTTTTGTGAGTTGATATTAACTTGAATTCTGCTATAGTTCATGTGCGTGCATTACTAATTAATTTAATTTGTTAATTAAAAAATAATAGATTTTATATATTTTTTTATCAAATAATGAAAACATGCATAGTATTTTTAATATTAGTATAAATAATATTAAGTAAACATTAATATTAAATAAAATAATAAAAAAAAATTATTTTAGTTATCTTCTTGACTATTCTAAACTTATCATCTAAATAATATTTTAGTATTTTACTAACTTGAACAATAAAAAAATAGCTTTATTCTCTACTTTCTAAAGATATCACTAATCCATACTATTTTCAATTACTAATTAAAAAAATACTATTCTTACATTAATATTTTCACCCTCAAACACACTCATTATGAAAATCAACACTGATCGAAATCCATTTAAAGAAAACTAATTTGTCATTTTTTTCCTTATATAAAAAAAGAAGAAATGAGAATCTGTCTTTGGTTTAATAGCAAAGACATGTAAAAAATAGTAGGTTCCAAATTCAGATAAAAATTCTTTATGAACAACTAAACTTTGTAGCTTAAAATTTCCATCTTTATTTAAAAAAAAAAAAAAGAGAGAAAAAAAAAAAAAAAAGAGAGAAGAAAAATGTGAACGTGGCTTCCTTGCAGCTCCTCCGTGATAAGAGGCGACACAAATAAAGCAAATTAAAGGGCCAAAAACCGCTAAAGTAACGGAACAAAATTAAGGAAAGCAAAATTAAACGGAATCGAGAAAACTGCAGGGAAAAAAGTGGTTCATACATTACAACTCTCTCTCTCTATCATTATATTGTACCTTGCCAAAATCCCCCTTCCTCTTCCCATCGTTCTGCATCACTGAGAGGACAAAAAGAGAGTAGTATAATGTGTGTGAAGTGTGTTCAGAATCGTGAATGTGAGCTGAATTCGCCACCAAATGCGTAAGCCGTTGACAGCTTCTCTAGCATCTAGTATGCCACTAAAGCATGTAATTTGTCAATTTAATTTTCTGAAATGTGTTATAAACTAAGAAGAGAGATTAATCCATCCCTATGTCACTTTTTCACTGATTTAAAAATTATTGTGATGATCTGTGATATGGTATGGTGCTTCTGATTGAATTAATTTTGGGTGATTAATTCCTACCATTAAAGATCGTCTCACTGAATTAGGGAATTCATGCTAAGAATTGAATCATCATGTAAATTTCATAAAGTAGCCAATTGCATGTCAATACATTAATTCATTAAAAAAATATAAACTAGATAATTGAGTAATTGGGATGTTTTACTATAAATAGAAGGATTTTCATTCATCCATGAGATCATGACCATACCAACTAACACATATTCATAGCACTATAGTTGCAATAAGATCCAAATTAAATCACAATGCTACTGTTGCACTGGCCTCTGCTGTTATCTGTTTTTCTCTTTATCACTGCTCTAATAGCTGATGCACAACATCCACGGTCTCCACTGCCTCAGCCCCTGAGAAGCCCACCGCCTCCACCTTTGAGAAATCCACCGCCTCCACCCCTGAGCAGCCCACCACCTCCACCCTTGAGAAACCCACCGCCTCCACCCCTGAGCAGCCCACCACCTCCATCCCCTTTGCAAAGCCCACCGCCGCCAACCAGGACAAAGAGGGTGAGATGCTCAAATGGACAAAATGTAAACCCTGTCTGCAGAGGTGTTCAAGCCAACTGTCCGTTGAGATGCCCTCAATCATGCACCATGGACTGCGACATCACTTGCTTACCTGTCTGTGGTTAGTTCATCTATGAATACCAAATTAATTATCACAAAAATTAAAAAAAAAATGAAGAATGACAATGTATAACAATTGTTAGCCATTGTCTGCTATTAACAATTGCGTACATGTCAATTCTAATCGGTGTAAATTAACCTCTGATCTATAGCTAGCATGACGTGAGCAAGTGTAATATAATTTATGGTTCAGCACATTGATAGTTTGATATAGTGGTTAATGCATATGATATTGGGAAAAAATGTTTTAATGATAAATTTTGACTTTTGAGTTTGTAATTACTAACTGCATGAACTGAGCATTAATTTATACTAACTAGTAATGATCTCATAATTATTTCTATACACAATTGCATGCAGTGTGTGACAGGGCTGGTGCATGTGGTGATCCACGTTTTATCGGTGGTGACGGTAATGCTTTCTACTTCCATGGCTACAAGGACCATGATTTCTGCATTGTTTCAGACTCTGATTTACACATCAACGCACACTTCATTGGCAAGAGAAGTCCCACCATGACCCGTGACTTCACTTTTATCCAAGCAATTGGTGTCCTCTTTGGCGAACACCATCTCTACGTTGGGGCAAAGAAGACTGCCACATGGGATGATGATAGTGACCATCTCGAGATCTCCTTTGATGGCAAGAACATACACTTACCTAAAGCTGATAATGCCGAGTGGAAATCTCTATACATATCTGGATTGAAAATCTCACGGACATCAGCTGTTAACATAATAAAAATTAAACTTAAAGGCAAATTTAATATCATTGCAAATGCGGTGCCTATCACTAAGGAGGATTCTAGGATTCACAAATATGGTGTTACGCCAGATGACTGTCTCGCGCACCTCGATCTTCAATTCAAGTTCGACGTGCTCACCAGTGATGTTCATGGTGTGGTCGGCCAAACCTACAGGCCGGACTATGTTAATAAATTTGATGTACGCAAAAAGATGCCAGTGTTAGGTGGTGCAAGCAACTTTTTTACATCCAGTTTATTTGCCACAGACTGTGCTGTTGCACAATTCGGGCGCTGGGTAGGGGAAGCTGAGCTAATCTCTGATCTGGCAGATGTCAAGTGTGCCGGTGGCATGGATGGCTCCAGAATAATATGCAAGAAGTGATTGATCACGAACCAATTAATTAATGTTTCGATACATCATCTCGTCAGTAAATTATTATGTATTTGCGTTGTGTAAGAGATCAGCTATTTCAGTGTCAAATCAATTAGTAATATTATATATGTGTGATGTATTCAACTTTACCATGGACAATAGAAAAATACTAAGTGCATATTAAGCTTTGAATGGTACAATCTATCAACTTTCCTGGGTTGTAATTATATCAAAGTCCTTTGCAGTTTGCACAATCTCCTTCAAAAAAGCTTATTGAACATCGTTTGGTTCCTGTTTGCATAATATAAATTTTGAATTAGTGATGAGAAGTTTGTTGGGTCCTTATTCATTCCTCTTCATTTCCTATGTATTTTTTGTTATTTATAATAATTAAAGTTTGTAGGGTCTTATTTATAAAATTTATAAAGACTAATAAAAAATAGAAAAGTGAAAAATGGGATAAGCTTTCATGACAAAAACACTCTCATCTTTCTCTTTGTTATCCGATTCGCTACTACTGTAGCAAGAGAACCCTACCTATGCATCGTCAGTTTCGTGATCCAACTTGAGCACGATATTGTCCTCTTTAAGGCGATCTTTGTCCTATTTAGGGTGTTCGAGCACCCAACAAATGATATCAGAACTGAGGTTTGTTCTTCTACGATTTCATTCTGGTGCGTCGCTTGATCGATCCATTCGTGCATCTCATCGTGTGACTATTGTGAGGTGTGCGCTGCGCAAACACCATGATATGTGAGCCACTTGAACTAGCATCTCTCCCATTCTTCATTTGTTGCCTTATGAGCCGACAATACCACGCAAGAGCAAAGTCTCCAATTTAATTATTTTTTGCTCTTAGTCAGTGACTTGGAGTTTCATTTGGAGTCATGTTTGGAGTTATTATGGTGATTGTTACTTGTTGGTTTGATTGAAATTTCTTAACCGGTGTTGTTTAGTTAAGAATTGAGGAGAGTAACAGTGATACCATGATTAAACTCACCTCGTCTAATTACGGTGTTTAAAAGTCTCGTATGGAGGATTTGTTATATTGTAAAGATGCTTATGCACCTTTTACGATTACGAAACTCGCTGATATCTCCGATGAGACTTGAAAAGTCTCTAACCGGAAGATAATTGCCATAATTAGACAATGGGTTGATGATTCCGTGTACCACCATATTTCAACCGAAACCAATGTCAAAGTCTTGTGGGAGAAAATTGAGAGTTTGTATGAGCATAAGACCACTCAAAATAAGGCATTATATATTAGAAAATTGATAAACATGAAATACCAAGAGGGGTCCTTGGTGTCAGATCATTTCAGTCGATTTTAAGATTGTATAAACTGTTTATCTACCATGAAAATGGTTTTGGATGAAAAGTTACAAGGTTTAATTTTGTTGAGTTCTTTACTCGATAGTTGAGAAACTTTGGTGGTATATTTGAGCAATTTGAGACAAATGGTGTTGTGACCCTAACCATAGTTAAAGATAGCATGCTCAATGAGGAGTTGAGGCGTAAGGAGTTAGAGATCACTAGTGAGTTTTCAGCTCTTGTTATCGAAAATTAGGGAAGGAGTACTTATAGAAACTCTCATGATATTGACAAACAGAATAAATCAAAGAGGTGATCAAAGTCTAGAAAGGGGATCATTTATTATTATTGTAAGAAATCTGGTCATATGAAGAATGAATGTCAAAAATTAAAAGCCAAAAATGATGATCTAAAAAGAGATCAATCTAGGGATAGAGGCTGTGATGATGAGAATGAACATACCACCGTCATTGTTTTCGATGGAGAAGTATTTATTGCTTGTGATGAATGATTTGTGAACCTTACTTGTCATGATTCCACTTAGATAGTTGACTCCGCGACCTCATTTCATGTCACATCTGGACGTGACTTGTTCTCTTCCTACAAGGAGGGAGATTATGGTGTTGTAAGGATGGAGGATAATAAAATTTATAAAATCTCTAGCATTGGAGAGGTGAATGTGGAGACAAGTCTAGGATGCAAGCTTATTCTCAAGAATGTTCAGCATGTGCCAAACATGAGGCTTCATCTCATTTCAGTTGGTATCTTTGATGATGATAGGTATCAAAGTCACTTCTTTAGAGGAAAATGGAAGTTGTTGAAATAGTTTTTGGTTGTTGCTCACGGAATCAAATCCTGATCGCTTTATGCGACTCAAGTCAAAATATGTGGTGATGTGAATGTGTCGGAATATAACTCAATCGATTTGTGACATTTGTGATTGGGTCACATGAATGAGAAGAGCATTGAAATTCTTTCCAAGAAAAATTATGTGTCTAGTGATGACACTTCTCTCACCTCTTGTACACATTCTTTGACGGACAAATAACATCGTATAACATTCAAAAGAAATATGACAAGTAAAAAATCAAGTTTGTTAGATTTGATGCATATCGATCTTTGTTCAATGGGAGATAGAACCATTAGTGATGCTTTTTATTTTGTGACTTTTGTGGATGACCATTCTAGAAAATTATGGGCATATTCCCTTACGATAAAGAATCAAGTGTTGAATGTGTTCAAGTAATGAGTTGTGGAGGTTGAAAGAGAAATTAGAAAAAATTTAAAGTATATTTGGTCGGATAACGGAGGAGAATAACGTGGTCCTTTTGAGATATTTTGTAAGATCAATGATATTAAACTTGAGAAAATCGTTCTAAAACTTCACAACAAAATGGTGTAGCCGAACAAATGAACTGCACAATTTGTGAGAGAATTCGATGTATGCTCTCTCATTCTAAGATCTCAAAAGAATTTTGATCAACCGTTCTCCTTCACATGCGTTGGATAGTGATATACCGGAAATGATTTGAAAAGATAAGGACATATCTTATGATCATCTTAGAGTATTTTGTTGTAGGGTTTTTGTGCACATACGCAAGGATGAAAGGTCAAAACTTGATAGTAAGACCAATGAGTGCATTTTCATGGGGTATGGAAATTATGAATTCGGGTATAGGTTATGAGATCCTATTGAGAAGAAGTTAGCGAGGAGTTGAGATGTGGTATTTTTTGAGTAAAAAACCATTGAGAATGTGTAAAAACTCGACAATGTCAAAACATCTTTAAGAAATTTTGTTGATCTAACTCATATCTCAACCAATAATCTAAATACCGAAACAAATTAGTCAAGTTCAAGCCATTTAACTGAACCAAATGTCCCACGAGAGGAGGAGAATGAACCCAAAATTAAAATCCCTTCAAATGAGGTTTCTCAAGCACAAGAATTAAGAAGGTTAACTTAAGATAGGTGGTCTAATAAATCATAGACAAAATGATTCCTCCTTAGAGTTGAGCGCTCCCTCCTTTAATCTGGCCTATACGTAGTGTATCGGCGCCTGCTAAACGTAGTATAAGGTATTCATCTAATGAATTTATTTTGCTTGTAGATGGTGGTGAGCCCGAATGCTTTGAAGAAGCCATTGTATTGGAGCACAAGGATAATGGTTGGAAGCCATACAAGATGAGATGACATCCTTACATGAGAACAACACGATCGAATTTGTGGAATTACCGAGAGACAAGAATGTATTGGGTGAAATTCAAAGGTCAAGAGGCAAAACCGAGGTATAAAGCTCGATTAGTTGTGAAGTGATTTGATCAAAAGAAGGGAGTTAATTTTGAAAAAAATCTTCTAGTCCATTGTCAAGATGTCATCCATTTGGGTTGTGCTCGGTATGACGGCTAGTTTAGATTTAGAGATTGAACAACTAGATATCAAGACCGCATTCCTCCATGGTGACTTGAAGGAGGAGCTCTACATGGAGCAACCCGATGGCTTTGAGAAAAAAGGATAAGAGCACTTGGTATGTAAGTTGTGGATGAACCTTTATGACTTGAAACAAATACCTCAAAATTGCTATAAAATATTTGAATCTTTTATGTGTGATAATAAGTTTAAAAAAATTAATTCCAATAGTTGTGTTTTTGTGAAAATGTATTCTAATGGTGATTTCATTATTATCTTGCTTTATATTGACGATATATTGGTCGTTGGAAGTGATTTGAAAAAAATTAAAACATTGAAAGAGAGACTTGAGAGTCAATTTACCATGAAAGATTTGGGTGCGGCAAGACAAATTTTTGGAATGAGAATCATTAGAAACCGTAAGGATCAGAAGATTTGGTTGTCACAAGAAAAGTACACTGAGAAGATACTTCAAAGATTCAACATGTAAACCGATAATTTCTTCTCTTGCTAGTCATTTAAAGTTGTCACATGATGGTTGCTCTAAAGATGACAAAGAGGTAGAGGACATGAAAAATATGTCATATGCCTCAGTTGTAAGCTCCTTGATGTATGCAATAGTGTGCACGAGATCAGATATTGCTCATGCGGTTGGTGTTGTTAGCCATTTTTTTTAATCCGAGTAAGGTGCATTGGAATACTGCTAAGTGAATACTTAGGTATTTAAAGGGGACAATTAACCATTATATTTATTTTGGTGGCACAACCAATCCGGTATTGGAGACATATACATATGTTGATTGGGCTAGTGACATAGACTTGAGGAAGTTTACATCCGAATATTTGATTTGTTTTGGAAACAGAGCCATGTCATGCAATCTAAGTTGCAAAAGTACGTTGCACTCTCTATTACCGAAGCCGAGTACATAACCATTACGCAAGGAGTTAATTGAATGAAAAAGTTATTGCATGAGTTAGGTGTTCGACAAGAGGGATATGTATTATTTTGTGATAGTCAAAGTGTAATTCACTTGAGCAAGAATCCGATGTTTCACTCTCGGTCCAAGCACATTGAGTTGAGATATCATTGGATATGCGTGATGTGCTTGAGAGTAAGGAATTGGTGTTGGAAAAAAAATCCACACGAGTGAGAATGATTCGGATATGTTTATAAAGCCAATACCGCCATTGAAGCTTAAAACTTATTGTGAGAATGCGGGTTTAGTTGGAGGACACACTCCATGAGTCGGGAGGAGTTTGTTGGGTCTCTTACTCATTCCTCTTTATTTTCTATTTATTTTTTATTATTTATAATAATTGAAGTTTATATGATCTTATTTATAAAATTTATAAAGACTAATAAGAAACAGAAAAATGAAAAATGAACAACAAAAATACTCTTCTCTTTCTCTTTGTTCTCCGATTCACGACGACTGTAGCATCATAACCCTAGCTATACGTCGCCAATTTCATGATTCAACTTGAGCGCGGGATTATCGTTCTTAAGACAATCTTTGTCCTGTTTAGGATGTTTGAGCCGCTAACACAGGTGGACCCGCACAATGCACGAGGCTAGGAAATTGATGTTGGCGCTTTGAGAACAAAAACTTGAATCCAATTCATTGAAGTTTCTACATGATCTCAATAAGACACAATTTGATTTCCTTTGTTTTTCGGCGGAAAATATAGAATTTCAGTAATATTTTTCAATTGGTTTGAACTAAGAGTTAGATAAGTACGAAAGTACAAATAAATTTTAATAAGAGTGGAGTAATTAATTGACTCGGTGTAAAGTGGAAAAGCTAGTTAATTTGCCCTTATTTGATTTCTTGATTCATGTTTACAACCATAAGCAATTAGGAGAAGTAATGGCGACTTCCAGTTACATGTGAACTGCATTATATACAAGTTTGAAGCATGATATGTATTATAACAATATCATGTAATTAAGACTATATATAAACTGTCCAGAGGCATAAATTTATATATGACGCACTAAAAACCATAGCGTTTGTAAACAATAAATATTATGATAAAATTCATAATAATTGGTACGTACTATATATATAATTGAATGGTTCGATCGATAAAGACCTTGAAAATGAATAACTCAGAAACGATTTATGGTGTGCATAACATCGCCGGTGAGAGCAATTATATATTTTTGCCTTTGTTTGAAAATTTTGAAATAAACTGCTCTGTCCTCTAAAATATTCAATAAAATATTATTGTGGGGCGTTTTCCTCTCATCTCTTCCCTTTCATCCACATGACTTCCCTTTTATTTTTTCCCTCCAAAATGATCAACAAAATATTTTGTTTAATTTTATTTATTTTCCATCATTTATTAGTGGATGCGATATAATTTTTTATATAAAATAATCTCTTACTTTTTAAAATATTTACATTTCTCATTATTTATTCTTTTTAATACTGACGGAGAATAAAAGAAAAATATCTCAATCTTTCCGATATATTTTACAATGATAATAGAAAAGTTATAGAAAAAAGTAAACCAATATTTCCATTTCTTGCATGCATAATATTGAAATATTTATTTTCCTTTTTAATGTGGTCATGAAATTCTTTTTATAAGATTAATAATAAAATATATATTCCAAATGCAATTTTTATATCTCTATTTTTTTTAAAAAATAATATAAGCAAAGATTTCTAGAACTCTTAGTTCAATTAAATAATACTCGAGAGACACGTCAAATCGGTGACATTATAAGTCGGAGATATAATTATTTCACCAGCATATATATATATATATAATAATAATTTTAATTATTTTCATGATAGAAATATAGGAAACACAAATAATGACCTACATGTATCATATCAGATGGTATTTTTTTTTTCTATTGTACAGCTTGACATCTTAAAAGAACATCCAATTCTTTTAAGATGTAAATGTGCCCTCTCAGATTACGCTGAGATTTGAATTTATGATTTTAATGATAACGGTAGTGTTGCTGATCAAATTCATAATGTCTGCCACGCTGCACCGTACAGCGCGACTTAAAGACAGTTCGATCGCGTGAAGATTTGTATTTCATCCCATCTCACAGTCACCTCTATGAATCCAACAACGTACGCGCGTTCTGCCCTTGTGCCGCGCAGCAGCCAATACAAATCCGTTGCTGATCATATGTGTTGGACACATCATTCAGATATTATCTTCTGTACCAAATTATTATTTTCCTTTAATTATATTACATCCCCGGTTAAACTTCTAATTTCATTTTATTCCTTTTGCCGACTATTCTTATGCAAGTTAATTCGTTGATTAAATAACTACTCCCAATATTTTCCATATAAATTAAGCAGCTTATGTAGAGGACGCACATGCACATGCGATTGAAAGCGTGAAGGAGCGAAAGGGGCAAAATCATGTGCAAATTAATCCTTAATTCAACCAAGCTTTAGCTGGTCATGAAATTCCAATGTACGACACTTTGAACTGCAATAAAAGTAAAAGTACATGAGAATTAATGTGTTACGTTCACTAAGTCAACTAAACTGCAATATGCACGTCTCTACTATAAATAGAGCTCTCCGATGGACGATCAAACCATCCAAAACAAAAACCCTATACATAATCAGGGATCAATCCAACGAGATATATATAAACGAACTCACAGTTCAGAGGTCGGCCGTAAACCAAAATGGCACGGTCACATTTGATCATCCTGGTTGCCGCGCTCCTCCTTGCAGCAGCCGTAACAACTTTTGCACAACCAAACGGCCCGAAGAACCCGAAGGTGGTGAGGTGCCCGAACGGCGGCCCAAATGTCAACATATATTGCAGAGGTGTTCGAGGAACCTGCCCAAGCAGATGCCCTCAATCATGTACCATGGATTGCATGGACACTTGCAAACCAGTTTGTGGTGAGTGTACACTGCACACATATATGCACGTACTTGTTTATTGAAATGGGATGGAACAAAATAATGATATTACTGTTTGATATATGTTGTTCTCATTTTTCATTATTTTAATTTTATTTACACTATAGTGTGCGACAAACCCGGTGCATGCGGTGATCCACGTTTCATCGGTGGTGATGGCAACTCTTTCTACTTCCATGGCCGCAAGAATCGTGATTTCTGCATTGTTTCAGACTCTGATCTTCACATCAACGCTCACTTCATTGGCAAGCGAAATCCCTCCATGACCCGTGACTTCACTTGGATCCAAGCAATCGCTGTCCTCTTCGGTGAACACCATCTCTATGTCGGGGCAAGAAAGACTGTCACATGGGATGATGAAAGCGACCACCTCGAGATCTCCTTTGATGGCGAGAACATAGAGTTGCTAGAAGCCGATGGTGCTGAGTGGAAGTCTCTTTATGTTCCCACACTGAAAATCACTCGCACGAAAGCTATTAACACTGTGATGGTAGAGCTGAAGGGAAGGTTCAAGATCATAGCAAATGTCATTCCTATCACCAAAGAGGATTCTAGAATCCACAACTACGGCGTGGAATCAAACGACTGCCTGGCCCACCTGGACCTGGCATTCAAGTTCGATGTGCTCACGAGCGATGTGCACGGTGTGGTTGGCCAAACCTACAGACCGGATTATGTGAACAGATTTGATGTCCGGACAAAAATGCCAGTTTTGGGTGGTGAAAGCAAGTACTCCACCTCTGGTTTGTTTGCTACCGACTGTGCCGTTGCACGATTTGGTCGTGGTGGAGAAACAGCAGAGCTGATCTCTGATCCTGCTGGTATCAAGTGCGCCAGTGGTATGGATGGCCCCGGAGTTGTATGCAAGAAGTGATCGACCGATGCATCGTTTGCTGTTTTAATTAACAAGTTTAATTTATATAAGAGTCAACAGAATCTATTGTAATGGTGAAGTAAAATATAAATAAATGACAAGAAAAGCTCGATTCAGAGCTTCGTTTGTACTGGTATGTAGCTGGTCTTGTACGTTACGAATCAAACATTATTAATTGGTTGATAACGTTGTAATATCTTTCGCTGAACTGTGTTTTATTTGGAGAACGTACGCTAAGCAAAACTATTAATTACAAAAAGTCCTAACATTTTCTTTAATTTTTCTTTCACTTGCGTTTTTAACTCGGGATCAGCTAACTGCTAGCTGAGGTCAAGTCCAAATTGATTTTCTGTTAAGTATGCAGACAGCAACTAAATATATACCCCCATTTGTTTAGTGTAAGTAAAAGTGTTTTAAGCACTTTAAAACACTTTAAAATATCAAACAGAAGTAATTTAAAGTCACATAAAATTAAAGCATAAATACTTTAAAATTAAGTCATCAATTTTTTTATTTTAATATTTTTTATATAAATTATTTCATCTATTTACTTCAATACTATTAAACATTATTATTTTAAGATGATTTAATTTTTATTTATCTTTAACTTTACTACGCTTGCCAAACAGGGATAGAGCGAGTATTTATTAGAAGTTGTTGTCAAAATGACCTGTTTTATGTGTGACTCTTTTTTTCTCGAAATGTTGATTATCTGGACCAAAACTCTTACAAATCAACATCGTTCGAAACCAAAATGAAAATAAGTAATTTTACTATTTAGGGACCAAAGTGGAAATTGGTATTAGATAGAGGAAAATTTTGTGATTTCTCAGTTTTCAACTTTTCATTATAAATAGATAATTTATTTATGTACATTTTCATGTATATGTTTTTAGTCTTTCTAGAGGGGTAAATACAGTGGCGGATCTAGGATTTTGATTAGGGGGGGTAATTATCGGATTGTAATGGTTTATCGGGTTCAAATCCATTAACTAATCGGGTACTAAATAAAAAAAATAATAATTTAATATATATACTTAACTAATAATTTTTTTATTAAATAATAACATTTTATATATTAAAATAATAATAAAATAAAGCTCAAAGTAATAGATAATCAAGTTGATGAAGAAAGTTTTCGACTAAGTAACTTTATATTTTGATATCTTTGCATAATTATTTCATTATGCACGTATTAAATATTTTTTTCTCAATAAAAATAACCAGACAATTCCGGGGGGGGGAGGGCAAAAATAATTTCCAGGAGGGGGCACGTGCCGAAAACATTACCAAAAAACACTATCCCCCTGGATTAACCTGAGTCCGCCCCTGGGTAAATAGGAAGATGTTGTCAAAATGACCTGTTTAATTTTACGTATCAAATGCTTAATGCTTTTAATTTTTACTGACTCTTTTTTCTAAGAATGTTTGATTAGCAGGATCAAAAGTCTTAATTACAAAACAAAATCGTTCGAAATCAAAATGCAAAATTGTACTTTTATGGACCAAAATGTGGAAACTGGGTATTACTTAGGGAACCATTAATGTGTCATTTTTCATTTTTCGTTATAATTTGATACTTTTTCTGTACATTTTCGTTTATAATGGTATTCTGTTTTTTTGTACTAAAATGGAATGTTAATATATGTGAATATTTAAAATTTTTTTGTAATGAAAAATGAAATTAATCGTCAACGAGCTGGTGGGTAGTTGAAGTTTCATTAAATTTCTGATTCAAACACGGTCAATGTACGTAATAACGTGTGGCGTCTAGTCAAATCAAAGTTTCATTAATGTAATCTGCATAGATATATAATACTGTGCATCTCGGTTTTGTAGATCAAAATCTAACACGTACATATACTTATGTTATTCAATGTTTTATAACAATGGCGGAGGGAGAAAAAAAATGCTGAATGGTGTTATTACATATATTTAATATTATTTTTAAAAAATACTACGTCTATTTCAGATACTAATTTGATTTTCTGATGTATGCGGACAACAACTTAACATATAGGCCGAGTGGTTGTGGGAACGACTATTCATGCAGATTGTAGCGGGCAGCTTGTTATGGGAACACATCTAATACACGACGGTAGAGGAGAGGATAAGATAGCTTATAGTACTTAAAACACCTCTATAGACTGTGTAATAAGTTTCCAGTCTTTTCATTTTCTTTTTTCTATTTTCCGAAAAATTTGATTTAGAACCATCTATTTATAATCGATTTTTTAAAAAACAGCTGCTAAAAGTTCAGAGTGGCAGATTTGTAAATTTTATTGAAATTATTAGAACCAGTTTTGTAAAACAACCAGTTACAAGTTTTTTTATTATAACCGGTTATTATATAACTGACTCTATTTGATTGAATTAAAATCGGTTATTTATAACCGGTTCTAAAATTTTTATTTTATAACCGGTTCTAAAAAATTTTTTATTTTAAAACCGGTTTTGTTAAAACCGGTTTAAAATGTTTATGTTAAAACCGATTTTAACAAAAACTAGTTCTAAATTCAAGAACAATTAAATCCGATTTTATTGAAACCGGTTCTAAATTAACTCCCAAAATCGGTTATTTAAAAAACTAACTCTATAATATTTAAATAAATTTATTGTTAATAAAAATCGGCTCTAATTTAGGGTTATTTATCACACTTCCTCTCACAGCACCGCTCCTTCATCTTCATTTTCACTATTCACCATTAGAAAGTTGATCTTTGTTCCTTCTAATCAGCGGCAACAATAGCCACAATATTCATCACAGCTACAGTAACGACTAATATTTTTAGATCTCTTAAAGGTAATTCTTCTGTACATAATTTAAATTTAAGTATATTTTTTTATTTTTTATTTAAGTACATACTTGTTAATCTTAAAAACCATTAATTTGTATAATTATTGTATAAATTGATTACATATATATAAATAAAATTATATATGTGTAATTGATAATATTATCATATAAGACCAAACTATCAGAATTTTTATTAATTTAGGTTCATACTTGTTCGGGATTAATCCAATAGGGATTAATCCCGAATAGTCCCCGATTTGGGACTGCTTTTTGAATACTTTTTCGGAGCTATTCTGCTACGATGGTGATGCTTATGTATACGTGATGGATATCATCGAGATTTTCAAGGATGAATGGCTCAATATTTTCTGCATGTAAGAATAGAAGCATAATATTTCTTTTAGAATTTTAATAATTTGAGGAATAATTATTGTATATATTGTAGGGTTTTCCACGATACGTGCAAGAGTTTCTTAATTGAGAACTGTAAATTTATCGATCCATATTTTTGCACGGAAATACAAGTTCAAAGTGATATCGAGTGCACGGTCAATTATTTGGGGTAATGCTTTGTTAAATACGAGAATCCAAATTCTTATATGTTTCTTCCGTACATTGAAAATTAGAACTTCAAAACTTAATTAATTTGCTTATTTATCTATTGCTTAAAATACGAGAATCCAAATTCTCAATGTTACTTCTTTTGATTCTGTGGCTCAAACCCTATGTTGTTTATGTCGTGGACTCATTGAATCGTGAAGATGAAACATATATTATCCAACCAACATTAAATACGTAAGTTTTTTTTTATTTTTGACAATTTAGTATGTATTGTAATTGATAACTCATATCATTGTTATATAAGGGCCTTACGCTATTATTGGATTGAAAAATAATTCGTCAAGAAAAAAAAATCTCAAGTTCACTTGAAAAACGATTCAGGTGTGTAATTCCAAACTTTAAATGATAATTAGACATGATATTAATAATTTATTTTAATTAAGGTTAGGTTTGATTTTGATTTTTTTCTTACAAAATTTTAGAGTCCAAACCAGCCAAGCAGTAAAGAGTACGGTTATTATGTTATGAAATCGATGCATAATATAATAACTATATATTCTAGCAACAAAAATTTGCCACAGGTATAAAAAATAAAATTCATATTAGTCATTAATTCTTTTACATATTTGCTTGATTAATCAAACTAATGAAATTTTAATTTTTTAATAGACTATCAAATCAGCTCCTCGATCTTATTCACAAGAAGATATCGAAAAAATTAAGGAGATTGTTATAAATTATATTGTATCTAATATTTGATAATTTATTTTATGTTTTTTTCTGTTATTTGTAAATATTTTTTGCTAAATTGTTTAGTTACTTATATATTTATTTGTGTTATTCAGTTATTTGGTGAGTTATGTCAGTTTATTTGTGTTATATTTCTATATGTGTTTGTTTATATATTTGGTTTGGTATATCGACTGGTCACCGAAAATAGAAAGTTTATTTAAAAATATATATATATATATATATATATATATATTTAGAGCCGGTTATTTAATGAAACCGGTTTTAATTAGAACCGGTTATTTGAAAAACCGGTTTTAATAGAAAAGTTGATTAGAACTGGTTATTCAAATAACCGGTTTTAATTGTTGGAATAAATTAGAACCGGTTTTATAAAATCGGTTCTAAAGCTTTTATTTTAACACCGGTTATAAAACATTTAACACCGCTTACTTTTAAAATCGATTGTATAACCGGTGCTAAATTATTTATAAAACCGATTCTAATTTTTTTTTTTCTGATAGTGAATCCATAGCTGACTGGTAGGGTGTTCCCTTTCTTGGGTAGCGGCAATGTACATATTTTTTAATTCCTTTTTAATGAAAAATTAGTAGGCTTTTTGCCTACTACTAAATATATATATAGGCCGAGTATTTATTGGAAGATTTTGTCAAAATGACCTCTTTTACTTATTAGTAACAATTGCTTGAATTATCTAGACAAAAGCTCGTGCCTTCTTGCGAGTCAAAATCGTTCGAAACCAAAATTAAAATCTGTAATTCTAGGCACCAAACTACCAAGTAGAAAGTGAGGATTAGATGAGACATAGCACCCTTGTGTGATGTCTCCGTTAAATTTCAGGATAACTTGATGATTTGTTTTTTTGGTACATTTTCGTTTATACGGATTATTCTTTTTTTTTCCTGTTCATTTTCGTATTTTAGGGGCCAAATTGTAATGTTAATGTGTGATTTTTTTATTTTGTAATGAAAAATAAAAATTATCCGTCAATGGCATGTATAGTGAGTTAGTGACCTTACATGTGGTATATGGTTAAAATCAGTTTTTATTATATATAATAATTATAATAATTATATTATTAATAATAAGAGTGATTAAAGTAAATTTTGAAATCTACAAATGAAAACGCGCCACTGATAGTGGCGTCTTTAAGTAAACGCGCCACTGATAGTGACGTCTTTATAAACGCGCCACTGACAATGACGTCTTTAGTGGCAGTAGATGTTGATCCAACGGTAATGGATCATGATCAGGATGAGCAAGAGCAAACGCATCACTGTCAGTGGCGTGTTTACACTGTTTTATACAAAGACGCCGCTGACAGTGGCGCGCTGCCATTCGTAGATTTCAAATTTTACTTTTATCACTCTTATTATTAATAATATAATTATTATAATTATTATATACAATAAAAACTGTGGTTAAAATACTCAAATTAAATTTTCATTATGATCTCTACTATTTATTAGTCTATTGCAAATATTCAAAACAATAATATATACTGTGGTTGAAGCTACATTGCAAATCTATCATATAATACAGATGATGCCACTGTTCAACATATGTTAATCTAAAAAGATGGATCCCAGCTAATTAATTGCTTCGACATTAATTAGGCAATAATCTCCTTTAATTGTGTGTCATTCTTTTAATTTCAGCATAAGAATCATGAACAACATTGAGTTTGAGTATGGACTAGGTTTCATTAAATAAATTGAACCTCGAGAAGTTTACATTTGGAATCTGAACCAATCAGAAGTTAATTTTTTTATTATATATATTTTTTATATTAGAGATCGGATCTGATATCTAACTTTTTCAAAGTGTCAATATTCTCTCTAAAAAAATTGCTGAGATTTAAAAGTACTACTCAATTATTTAATAACTAATCAATTTAATTAATATTTTGAGAAGGTGAGGGTCGGTCTTTGGTCGTCCACCCCTCGCTCCGTCCTTCATAAATATCTCAGTGAGGTTTATATTATCTGGCAACCAAATTTATGTTTAAATCTTCGTGTATATATTTTAATGACAAATTCAAGATTTGTATTACTCTTTAATTATAAATAAGCACAAGCAAGTATAGCATAACAAATACATTTAAATAAAACACAGCGTATAAGAAAATATATTCATAACAAAACTATATATGCTTTGATAAACAAAAAAAAAACTATATATGCGAATGGATTTTGATCCCAGCCGGCATTACTAATTTTCTACGCGTCCATTTAACATTTTTTTTTATGAATGAACATGAAAAACATGCAATTTATTGGGCATCAGCATAGATCAATAAACATAGTCAGAAATGCCAAAATCATTCATCAGGTTAATTATCATAATCATTCAAATTTTGCTCACACAAAAGGTGATGCACGTACTGGAACAAGACTCAATAATTACAGGACTCAGCAAGCAGCTGGAAATTGGAATATTCCCTACATACTAAAATAATTT
The DNA here is from genome assembly GCA_037127355.1 of Schoenoplectus tabernaemontani. Taxonomy (NCBI): domain Eukaryota; kingdom Viridiplantae; phylum Streptophyta; class Magnoliopsida; order Poales; family Cyperaceae; genus Schoenoplectus; species Schoenoplectus tabernaemontani. Next base: position 15,768,627 of record CM073743.1, on the reverse strand, counting down.
AAAATAGAAAGGAAAAGAAAAAATATAAATATAAGTCCACCGTTAGATTTTGGACCAGAATATGGATTGTGCGCAGAATTTATTTATTTGATTCCATTTTTTTTACATCAACAGGACAAGTGGACAATGGTGGAAGTATAATTTTATATACCTTCCATAAATAATTAGTTCAATATAAATTTTCACGAGCTGTTAATGCACCCCAACTCAAGAAGCTCATTTTTTATGGAGATTGAAAAGCAGGTAATATCTTTGGCCCCATCAGTTTTTTTTATGGAGATTCTTCTGTAGATCAGAACAATTTTGGACCGTTTAATTTGAGTATCGCATGGTTAATATATACTTTTTTTTTCGCGTGACTAGAAATGAAATGTTGATAAGTAAAATCATTGTCATTGGATAATATTAACGGCATTCATTCCGATCTATAGCAAAATGTACTCTTTTTTTCTCAATAACAAATATGTTTGAAAAACACTTAAAGCTAAGGCAATTATTTTAAAAACCTTTTTCAGTTCCGTGATTTTTTTTTTGCACTACTGTTAACATGAGACGATCAAAATTAAGAGCATTTAAATCACTCTAGCGTGCCATTAAATCCAACGTACAACAAGGAGGTAATGCATTACAACTGTACCTTTAGTACCCAATTTGTCATTATAAAAATTTTAGTAATTAAAGATTCTAGCTAACAAGAACAATATTTATAATCTAGGTTTGCCTTGAGATGATGTATATATTTAAACAGCAGAGTTGTGTTATAATATTTTGTAAAGTAAGGGGTTATTATTTTTGACTCAAATCTTCAAAAATCAAATTACAAATGACCGACATCTAAATTACTCAACACAATCTACGTATTGAAATATTATAGAATACCAAATTTTATTTGTTTTGAATATTTTTATTATTTTTTCATATTTTTAAAAAATAACTCAAAAATAATAACTAAATAATACTGTTTGCAACTTAATTTGAGTCATTTAACAAAAATTTCAAACACATATTTGAAATTGGGTGGGAATCAGTTGACAAAGAGTTATCTTGACAACTTTGATAATGGATGTTCAAATAAATAAATAAATAAATCTCAAAAATGAAAAATATTTATAGATATATTTTTTCTACCTATAGATTGATGATCATTCAAATTTTATATAATTTCATTATTATTTGATAGTCCATCAAAAACTGTTAAATTGGAACCATTGCAAATTATATAAAAATTTAATGATCTTTGATGGACTATCAAGTAATAATAAAATTGCATAAAATTTGAATGTCCATCAATCTATAGGTAGTAAAACATATTTAAATTTTTTTTTCATTTTTAATATTTTTTTGTATTTATTTGAATATTCATTATCAAGATTATCAATATAAATTATTGTCAACCAATCTCTTCTCTTTGATATTTCATAAGATTTCAATATGTAAATTGTATTGAGCAAATTAAATTGATTTGAATAAACAAGGGTTTTTAAATTAAAACAGGATTTTATTTGAATTGAATAAACAAGGACTTTTTAAATTAAAACAGGATTTTATTTGAAGGGATTTTTAAATTAAAACAGGATTTTATTTGAAAAAGTGAATACTTAATGGACCCATATATCTTTTTATATCGGTACACGTACAGACACATCAATGCCCGCGATACTCCCAAATTAAACTACTCTTATTTTTATTAATCAATACGCGATTCAATTATTTAATTTAGATAAGAGAATCAATTGAAAATGAAAGCTAGTTCAAGTTAGATAATGCACCTACTCCTACCTTCATAATATTTTATTTTATTAATGCGATACAATACACCGGTTTGGTTTTCTGTATATATATATTCTCTATCTCTTCTTTGCTTTTATTAAATGCCTAAATATTCTGATCGTATAACAGTGCAGTTTTTTTTTATTTTTTTTTCGGATTAAATAATTGACTGAAGTTACTTTTCAATTTGTACTACCGAATATGGGGAGTTAAAGTATTGCCGTGTACTACAGATCGTTTCTTTGTTTTTAAAATTAAAATTGTCAATCCAATCATTCAAAATGATTTTTATATAAAAATATAATTGTAGATCAAATTTTATATAATTTTTAATTTTTTACTATATTTTTAGATAGTTAGAAATTACTTCCTTGAATAGCTCATAATAATTAAATCAAGTGATTTTCTAATTATCTAAAAAATAATAAAAGTTTTTAAAAAATATAAAATTTGATCTACATCTAGCTAGATTTTTGTATAAAATCATTTTAAACAGTCGGATTGACCATTGAAATTTTAGAAATGAAAAGTAATGGATAACACACGGATCATTCGCACTATGAATAAAAGTGTAGCACACCATTCTATTGGCACATGATAACAACAGATAAACGTTATTATTTTTAAATCTAAGAAATGATAGACTTGTCCACTAATAACGTATCTAAATGTAATATTCCAACTTCTTAGCATATTTTGTATTCGTATTGTTTCTTCGGAGTTGTTTGGGAGGTATTCAATTTCAATGATGGTGTAGAATTGTGATGGATCATGTGACGAATAAGAGGTTTGAGAGCCGTTGCGAACGATATCTAATGTTTGGGAGTTGTTTGCAACCTAAATTTATTTATTGCAAAAAGACGAGAAATTTCAAAGAAGTTTACAAAATATTAAAGAGTTTTTTTTTCTTGATAGTTCACAGTTTCAAGTTTCAATCCAGATTGAGATAATGGCTTATCGGGTTCAAACTCATTAACTAATCGGGTACTAAATAAAAAAATTAATAATTTAATATATATACTTAACTAATAATTTTTTTATTAAATAATAACATTTTATATATTAAAATAACAATAAAATAAAGCTCAAAGTAATAGATAATCAAGTTGATGAAGAAAGTTTTCGACTAAGGAACTTTATATTTTGATATCTTTGCATAATTATTTCATTATGCACGGTATTAAATATTTTTTTCTCAATAAAAATAACCAGACAATTCAGGCGGGGACAAAAAAAAATTCCAGGGGGGAGCAAATAACCGAAAACATTACCGAAAAATATTATTTTTCAAAATCCAGGATGGCCTGGATCCGCCCCTGGATTGAGATCGCAAGAACAAAATTCTTTATAGATAATTAAAAAATAAATAGTTTAGACTCCATCTTTAATCCAAAAAAAGTGTCAGTCCAGATTTTGTTTTCCACGTCCGTCGTATGATTACATAAATCTACACAAGTATATTGGGCTTATTAATTGGGCCTGATAGTCCAAAACACAAGCGGCTGGATAAGAAATGACTTGGAATTCTCATAAGATAAACTAGAAGGAGAAACCCTATTGGGCTTCCTCGACCCTTCCCTTCGAAATTCGAATCGCCACAAAATAAAGAGATGTATGAGACAAATAAATGATACCATCCATCATCGCTTCGCTTCCATTCAGAGCTAGCTCTTTTCGGATCTTTGTTGACGGAGCGCGCTCTCTCACGCTCTTTCTCTCATCGAAGGTCAGCTCCTCTTTCAATACAATCAGTTTGCAACCAAATTATACAACTTCCATTGCAATATGCAGCATCAATGCATTTCCTGCCAAGCATAGGTCAATCTATATGTGTTTTAGTTTTAATTATTTATTTTGGTTACCTTTTAGGCATTTTTTTCAACAAAAATGGCGTAGTACAGTTCTATCTTTTTTTTTTTATTTTCCGTCCCCTATTATGATAAGAAACTTTCTTTTTTAATTTTTGTGTTTTCTTATTTTATTCAGGATATTGATTATATCCTTGGATCGTCACTCTTTTAAGGAAATGGAAGCAAAGCACTCGAGCGAAACTCTAATGTAATTTTTTATCATTAAAATTGTATCACCTCAAATTTTTATTGATTCATTATACTGTTGTGAGTGGTGTGCTGAAACGTTGTGTCATTATGTAGGCATCTCGAGAAACAAAATGAGTGTTTGATAGACACATGCCGTGCAATGTCACATGACCTACATCGACTTCAGGTTCAAATTTGCACTCTATTTGTAGATTAGATTGGCTGATTTTGATTTATACAAAGTGTGAGAATTAGTACCATGTTCTTGATTCTTCTATTATAAATCAGTTCCAAAGCCTTTTGGTATTTTCTTGGTTAGAAATTAGTATAATGCTTTGTCAGGCCTTAAAATTATACAAAAAATAACTAAACAAGCGAAGAAAAACCAAGATATTTGAAATTTTTACTTGCACCATCAAGTAATTCAATAAATGGATTCCTTTGGTCATGATGTCATTAAAACATTTCTTGGTGAAGTTTCTTTCTGAATCTAGTCGATTTGTAGTCAAGTAATTATTAATGGCCAAGAATATGTTGTGATACACATCTTGTATGTGCTTACATAACAGTTGACTTGAGCTGAGATTGATATCCATTTCTTCCATAGTAGAGATTGATCAATTTTGTATTTAATTGCATCAAACTAGTTATTTTTGTCTTGTTACCTTCTTCAATGTCATTCAATTTTGTTGTTATTTAGTTCTTAGATTTTTAAATAAAGGTAATTTTCTGGTTCCCTGATTGTAATTCTATAGGGAAGTTGATTGTTATTTGTAATTCAATGAGTGCTGAGCAGTTAATCGGGGCATATTGTGCCAATCAATATGTTAGATAATTTAACAGTAAGATGATAGAATATGCCCAATTTTCCAATTCAAAAGATAACCATTGGCACAGTTCAATTGGTCTGTAGATTGGTTGCACAAAGCTTTCAGTAATGAAAGCAAATTCCAGAGTTGGGAGTGTCTTCATTTTTTGAATTTTCATGTGAGCCTCTCCATAGCCCTCTGTGCTTCGATTTTTTGAATATCTCCTTTAATTCCCTCTCTTTCTGTTACTAAATATTAACTTCCTCCAAAGTCCTATGTGCTTCGATTTAGATTCTTCACTAGGTCAAATCAGTTTCAACCTTTTTGGTCTCTTTTTCTGATCATTTAGCACTTATATTTTAGATTATTTCATGTTTATAGTGAGGTACCAGTCCTTAGGTTGAAACTTTTATGCGTTAAAGTGATCTTGGGTCTTCTTGGCTTGTATGTTTGATTTTCGTCGTAGAGTCAAGTTTTGGCTAGGTCAAGTTGGTGATTCATGTCATTTCAGGTGAGGTGTCATACATGTCAACTCGATGTCAGTTCTGCTGGTCTATATGAGGATGGTTTGTTCACAGTTGATTTGATATAGCCATATAGGTATTATCTTTGAAAAGTGAAGAAAAAAAGAAAGAAATATGGAAGTTTGATTATGCTAGATACGCTTGTTTGGTTTCTGCACTTGTATTGTTGCATTAGACCAGATCAGTTTGTTTGGTTTTCGCACTTGTGTGTTACATCATACAAGGGAATGTAGTGTTGTAACAATGGGGATTCAGAACACTTATCCTCTTCGTTTGGTGGCCAGCTAAGATATTATATTTCACTGAACTTTCTTATTCTATGAAGGTTGAGGAACAAATGCTGATGCACAAGTTATATGAGGTCATGTGTGCAGAGGGTCTGCTTGGAAAGGTATTTTCAAATTCTAATTATCATTAGGAATTGAATGTCTGTACCATACTGACATGCACATCTGATAGGTCTTTATTAGTTATGGGTATTGGCTCCTTATTTACTGAGAAATACCAGTTTTATCACAGCTTGTTCATGGTATTGGTACTCATCACCTAGTTGGTACCTCAGTGAGACTGAGCTCAATGACCTTTTAGTTGAAAGCCTTTCTTTGTTTTACCTTTAATTTCATTGGTGATTTGCCTCATGGTATAGCTTTCTGTGTTTCTCTTTGGAGCAAAAACCTAATGGTAGAATGTATATAAAAATATACTTCTGCTTTTACAGTTTGCTTAAAAATAAATTAAAGTTCATTTTGGAGATCATGTCATGTGTTGTGCCATAAAATTGTTGTTTCATCTTCTTCTTTACCTTTTTTCATATAGGAAAAGGGCAAGGTTCAGCTATCAAGGGAGAACACATCTGGCAATGTTGATTCATCAGGGAACCACAATTTATGAATACAGTGCCCAACATAACTGAAGCAATCTAAATCTTGTAGTTTCTGAAGATGATCTGTTGAAACTGAACTATGATCATACATTGCAGTCCAGTGAAATGTTGCAAAGAACCAAGGAATATGGACAGGCAGTTGATGCATTTTTTTTGTAGTGCTGCGAGAGAAATAATGGAAGTTTTTTGTATTTGGATTAGACAGTTTGTAAGCTAGTGTTTTGGTATTAACAACGGGCAATGCATATCAAATGTTGAAGTAGATGTACATATCAAAGTGTAAACTCTTGAAAATCAGTGGTGCCAATTATGACATCATCATAAATGTATGTTCCTAAAGTTTGTCTTGTAATTTCTAAGAAATGGGAAATTTCATACTGACATGAAGAGCTGACGCTTAATAATTTGGAAATTAAAATTTATTTAGGCTCTTTTCTAAGCTTTTTATACGTATTTAAGTTCCTGAATTTGGTTGTTCATTTTTTTGTTAGTATTTTCATTTTAAATCTTTTTTAATTTTCCAGAAAATGTAAATTCGATTTAGGTATTATGCATAAACCGAAAGAAGTGGAGAAAATACAATGTAGAAGATAAGTTCTATTGATTTTATGCTTAGACAAAAAAAAAAACTTGTCAAGAAGAAAATTTATCCTAGATTATGCATCGGCCATATTTTCCTTGTGATTTATAAGATGATCTTGAGATAACCTCGCTAAAACCTCTGGTAGTGGATACATTTTTTTTTTAATGAGGGATTCTATGTTTTCTTTCCTTACAACGGGTCAGCTCTCAGCTGTATACATTGCGCTCTTTTGGTTCAAAATGGAAGCTTTTTGCAGCTCGGCCTATTTGGGTCCGTAACTTGAATTATTTCTGTTCAATATTCAATCAGGCAAACCAGTGTTCGTTATGCTATGTACCATGGAAGATTGTTGGATAATTAGGCCATGGAAGATCATTGGGGTACGAAACGGGTTTCCAGCCATTCTCAGCTTCGGGTCACCAGAGATTTCAGCTCATTTGGGTTGAGTTGCAATACAGGGGACGGAGGCAGGATATCAAATAGGATGGAGCAAAAATTTCACGATAGGACATAATTTCATAAATATTTTAATTTGCAAGTATATTTTTATAATTCTTATAATAAATACACAAATAATAATTTATTTATTAATTTTTTTGAGTGACGAGTAGGCAAATGTCCACCCTGTTTACATGTGCCTCCGTCACTGGATGCATTATGATACGTCCTAGATCAAGTTTGATTTTTCAAGTCCTAAACTAAAGTCTTTGAATACAGAATTTTGATCAGGAATCATTAATTGGATTATAAAATTTATTGGGTTTAAACTCATTAGCTAACTGAGTATGAAATAAAAAATTAACAATTCAACATACATTCTTATCTAATAAAAACTATAAAATAATATAATTTTATAGATTAAAAATAATAAAAATAAAATTATAATAAATAATTAATTCGATGAAGAAAACTTTCATTTACAGGATATTTCGAAATTTTGCATAATTTTTTCATTATTCATGATATTAAATAGTTTTTCTCAATGAAAGTAATTAGATAATCCGGGATCAAAAATTTGTTCCAGAGAGATTATATTAATAAAAATTTAATCTAAAAATACTATTTTTTAAAAATCTAAGAGACGAGCAAGTGCGGATCTGCCCTGCCTACACTTTTAGACAAGTAATGTTTGAATTATATATCCGGAGTTCGAGTTGGATCTTCTTCATATATATAGATGATTTGAGTTCGGGTAGAGTCACATTTGAGATCATTCAGTGTCGAGCCATATGGGATTCTGGATTGATGTGGGGTTTAAATAGGGTGTCAGTGGATACGATATGGATCGAATGGAGATATTTTTATTATTATATTAATTTAAAATTACTTTTATTCATATTTTATTCATATCTATTAAAATTAATCTTATTCACATCCTACACTTCACTTGATTAAAATAAATGGTTAACAATGGTAACGAATGCTAACAAATATATTAATATATTAATTTATTTATCATTATTTATAAGAAAAAAATATTGAAACTCATTACTTTCATACAAATACATTTCTATTTTACTAGATGAAAATAAAACATGAGTGTAATAAATTCCTACTTAAATTATTTTAAAACAAATAAATAAAAAAATACAAGCATATCTTGTCAAATTTTTTAACTAGAAAATAAAATGTATTAAAAATAAAAATAGCATATTTGTCTAAAATAAAATCTTATATTATCTCATCCCATCATTTTAAAAAAATACTCCACTAAATATTATTTAAACATTATAATTTATCAGATGGTGACATTTTAAGATAATAATAATTATAATTCATAATCTACAGTAACTAACTCATACAACTCGAAACAATAAACATAACGAATAAATATACAAGACATAATTATATTGAAAATAATAATTTGTTTTTTAATAATTTACTCTATAGAACAAATGTGCACGGAATGATCTTTACTCATACCCTTACCTATTTACTCAATGAAAAATTTCTTATTCTTAATCATATCAAATAAGTTAACGAATTTTATTTTATCCATACTCATCTTATCGAATACGATACGAATCAAATAAATGGATAAAAGGGTATCGGTTATTGACACCCCTAGTTTCAAACTAGGTCGATTTTGGAAATTTTAAATGTATCAGTGGTATACTGGCACATTTATTCAACATGAATTGTTCTGATGTAGATAACTTGTTTTAGAGGCATCTAACATCTTGTTGGATTCAATAGTATAGAATTTTATCATTCATCATATTATATTATATTTATAATAATTCTGTATATTTAGGAAATTTGATTAAATATCAAAGATATTCAAATTGTATGATACATGCTACACATCCAATTTTAAGGGGAAAATATATATGTGTAGAAGTTTATATTTAATTTTTTTAAATTAACACTAGCATTAATGTTCATATATTTATAAAATAAATTAAAATATATTTATATATGTTTTGTTATAAATATCATAATATGTAGCATTATCTTACAACTCCGAAACTATTTTCATAAATTTAAGTGAGTTGCGTTAACTGTATGACTAATTTGTTGCAAATCGAAATTTTTAAGACTAAAATAAGTGAGAACAATTAACGGATTATAGCAATACTCACTGAAACTTTACAAATAAAAATAATAATAAGGTTAAATTTAATATTATTAAAATGCAAAGATCAAAATAATAAATAACGGATTAACGGATTATAGTAATACTCTGGAACTTGCTAAAATTTATGCCAACTATTCGATTTTTTTTGGAGATAATTTGTTCTGATGTACGCAATATATATATATATAGAGAGAGAGAGAGAGTAGAAATACCGTGAGCTTAAGCTCACGGAGGCCTTCCGTGAGCTTAACTCAAAAAACATATTAAATCATCTCGAAATTTTAATTTATCATTCTCATTAAATTCTTTATATGAAAATCTCAAAAATTTGGAGCGTTTTGAGCTTTTTAAGTTATGGTTTTTATTTTTTGAAAATCAGCTCTAAAAATAATAATAATATATTCAATACTTGAATATCATTTTAAAAAATTAAAAACGGTGACTTAAAAAGCTCAAAACACTCCAAATTTTTGCATCCCACAAGATTTTTATATAAAGAATTTAATGACAATGATAAATTAAAATTTCGAGATGATTTATATATATATATAAAGAGAAGTGATTCAATTATCATTTTTTTTTGTGCCCATGATATCTATTTATTTATTTATGTATAAATTTAAAAATGTGAACAGTTAGATGAATTCTATATCATCTCAATTGTATGTATATGAAAAATATTTTTTTTTTTAACTTTATTTGCATAGCCATTAAGTAATGTGTCTAAATTGTAAAATTTGGTCTGTTGATTTTATTAACGCTTGATGCCTATATAAATAATATCGAAATGATATAATTTTTTGTATACATATATAAAATGATATTTACAAAATATTCCTTCAATTAGTTTTGTTATTTAAGAATTTAAATAATAATTATTTGACATTTAATTTTAATGACACGGATGTGGCACCAAAATAGTATTAATTGGATCCTTCTCATATATAAATAGCTGTCTTCGACGAAAGAAGAGAACGACAAAGATACTCGTTGGTGTTATATGAAGACACTGTCACACTGCCAATACCCAATGGTCACACGGAGGCTTCCAAAATACATCGAGATGTGCATTTGGCTCGATCCATTTCTGTTCATCTCACAGTCATGAGTCATAACTCATAAATGAGGACTGATACTGTGATACCTCTCACATCCCACACTCAGGATAAAAATCATAAAAGGTGGCCCAATAAGGAAAAGCCACGTGGTTTCTGTGTAACAAAAGGATATGGACACAGATATGAACAGGATTGTAGCTTGCGCCATTCCTTCCACGATGCATATATCTAAATAGATAGCCTTAATTTCATTGGACTGCTCACTGGAACCTGGTTGCAAATTTGCAATTTGATACAATGATCCAACTTACATGGCGGTGGCAGGCCTTGAGTCCTCGAGCCGTACCAATCTGATACACATAGTCACTTGCTTCAGCCTTCACTTGGTCAGTGCTTTTGAGCTGTTTTTCACACTGTAGCATACAGCTTACTGGATCAGGACAGAACCCACATCAGCACATCCAACTTGTATGTCAAAATTAATATCACACAGAACACCAAACTCCCTTGAATTCCCTCCCTCCCTTATTTTATTAATCAAGCTTAATATTACAAGCAAGGTTTCTCTTTTTACTTGTCCTCAAACAGAGACGCACCTCCTCTGGTTATATCCATCTCAGAATGAAAATAAAGCAACACTCATCTAGATATAGTAAATAAATATTGACCACCTATACATAGCTAAACATAACAAATAAAAAAGATAATAATGGATGCCAATCTTCTGGAAACATCTCTCTGGATCTTGCGTATCAACTTGCCAAATCCAACATTGATCTCACAAAAGGCATTTTGATGACTTTCGCATCTAACTTCTCTTTGATGAAGTGTCTATCAATTTCAATATGCTTTGTCCTATCATGTTGGACCGGGTTATGAGAAATATCTATGGCTGCCTTGTTATCACAGTAGAGATTCATTTCGGTTTGTGGCCCATATCCTAATTCCTTGAGCAATCTTCTTAACCATAGCAACTCACAGATGCACTTCACCATTCCTCTGAATTCGGCTTCAGCACTTGAAAGTGCCACCACGTTTTGTTTTTTACTTCGCCATGTCACTAGATTTCCTCCCACAAAGGTAAAGTACCCTGCAGTCGATTTTCGATCTACCACACAGCCAGCCCAGTCAGCATCACTGTAACCACTCACTTCTAAATGTTTGTTTTTTCGGAACACAATTCCTCTTCCTGGAGCCCCCTTCAAGTACCTAATAATTCTCATAACTGCTTCCATATGCTCATCACTTGGTGAGTGCATGAATTGACTCACAACACTTACTGCATGAGCGATGTCAGGTCTGGTATGTGATAGGTAAATTAATTTTCCTACCAACTTTTGGTATCTTTCTTTGTTAACTGGTGTTTGATTTGGGCTCACATCTAGTTTTACATTTTGAACCATGGGTGTATCAGCTGGTTTACACTCTAGCATCCCGACTTCGGCAAGAAAATCAAGTACATATTTTCTTTGGGAGAGAAATATACCTTCTTTGTTGCGAGATACTTCGATTCCAAGAAAGTACTTCAGTCCACCTAGGTTTTTCATCTCAAATTCTTTTGACAATTTCTTTTCTAATTCTTCAATTTCATTACGATCATTACCTGTTATGATCATATCATCAACATAAATAATTAAAACAGCAATTCTTCCCTGATTCTTTTTGTAGAACATAGTATGGTCCGATTCACTTTGAGTGTATTCACATCCCTTCATTACTTGACAAAACCGACCAAACCATGCCCTTGGTGACTGCTTTAATCCGTACAAAGCCTTCTCTAGTTTGCACACCTTTTCTTTTCTTCCCAATTGTTCATAGCCAGGTGGAATATCCATATATATTTCCTCCTTTAAGTTTCCGTGCAAGAAAGCATTCTTCACGTCAAATTGATGTAGAGGCCAGTCTAAGTTTGTTGCAAGGGATAAAAGAACTCGAACAGAATTTAATTTAGCAACTGGTGAGAAAGTTTCTTGAAAGTCAATTCCATAGGTTTGAGTATATCCTTTCGCAACTAACCTTGCTTTATATCTTTCGATTTTCCCTTCTGCATTATATTTTAGAGTATAGACCCACTTACACCCAACTGTTTTCTTACCCTCTGGTAAGTCAACTAAGGTCCATGTACGATTTTTCTTTAATGCATCCATTTCGGATTGCATTGCCTCAATCCACATTGGATCCTTTAATGCTTCTTCTAGTTTTTCCGGTACTATGACCGATGATATTTGGTTCACAAATGTTTTGAGTGGTTCACACAAATTTTTAGTGGTGGTAAAATTAGCAATTGGATACTTGACTTCTTCACTTGTTCCATCCTCTGGAACATAGCGTTTTGGTGGTTTACCTCGATTAGTCCTAAATGGTAAATTAAAACCAGGCTTAGCACGACTTACCTCATGATCATCCTCAGGAGTCATTAGCCTTTGTGGTACTTCGGATTGTAACTCTTCATTTGACGTGGCTACCTCAGGCACCACCCTATCCGGGCCAATATCTTCTTGTGGCGTGTGTTCATCATGAAATGAGCTTTCCAAATTTTGCTCATCCAAAATTAAATTCGGGCCTTCACACAATTCGGAAATAATTGAATTTTGGATGGGAGCAATCAAATCTGTGGCTTGATATGGTTGCATTAAAAAATCCAAATCTTGTGAATAATTAAATTCGTACTCAAGTTCCTCCTGAATTGAATTATTCCCCTTGAAAAAATATTCACTTTCCAAAAAAATAATATCCATGGTTGTAAAAAATTTCCTTGTATTGGGATTGTAACATTTGTATCCTTTTTGATGCATCCCAAATCCTAAGAATACACACTTCTCGGCACGGGGTTCAAGCTTTGATCGGGAAGGTTTTTGAAGATGAACATATGCAACACAACCAAATATTTTTGGAGGTAAGTTGAGAATAGAAGGAATCCTAACATGACTGGATAATATTTGGAGTGGTGTTTTGAAATTATTGACTCGTGTTGGAGTTCTATTATTAAGGTACACAGCAAAAGATACTGCATTATCCCAAAAAATCGAAGGCATATGACTCTCAAACATGATCGATCGGACAGTTTCAAGAATATGTCTATTTTTCCTTTCGGCAATCCCATTTTGTTGAGGAGTACCAACACACGTGGTTTCGTGCAAAATGCCATTTTCCTTAAAAAAAGCTTGTAATTTTTTATTGACATATTCTGTTCCATTATCACTTCTCAAAATCTTAATCCTTTTCTCAAACTGATTTTGTACCATTTTTAAAAAATTTTGAAACACATTTGTTACCTCATCTTTGGTTTTTAATAAATAAACCCATGTCATCCGGGTACAATCATCAGTAAAAGTTGTAAACCACCTACATCCCGATTTAGAGACAACTGGGGATGGTCCCCATACATCAGTATGAACCAAATCAAATGGAACCAAACTTCTTTTATCACTATCAAAATAAGATGTTCTATGGCTTTTAGCCTTAATACATGTTTCACACACAAATTGTTCATTCTCTAAACCAACAAATAAATGAGGGGAAAGTTTTTTTAAATACCCAAACGAGGGATGTCCTAGCCTCTTATGCCATAAAAGAATTGTTTCTCTCGAGTTATTAGGTTTCGTGCTTGACAGATAGGTTTTTCCAATCTTCACTTCATCAAGATAATACAATCCGTCTCGTTTAGTACCACGGCCAATGACCTCCTTCGTGAGGATATCCTGAAAGATAACATAATTCGGAAACATAAGCGCTACACAATTCTTTTCTTTTGTTAATTGTCCGATTGAGATCAATTTGGTTGATAAGGATGGAACAAATAGTGTATTTTTAAGGGTGATATTTCCTGACACGGGCACATCCCCTGCCCCTTCTACCGGGTAAGTCACCCCATTTGCATTAAAAATACCATTTTTCTTTGTTTTCCTATTGGTCACAAAATCTCCTTTTGAATAGGTCATATGGTCCGTGGCCCCAGAGTCTATTATCCATTCATCTGGTTTTTTATATTCGGGATAATTAGAGAAGTGAGTTTTACCTGGGTCTTCACATGTACCATATGTACCTGTTGCATGTAAGGCAGCTGATCTTGTCCCTTGACCCGTTTCATGACTCATTCTTAACTCTTGTTCTTGGTTTGAACCGGCCCAGGAGCTCTCTTCTTGACCCGACATCTGGCCCCTAGGTGGCATTTGCTTTAGCTGGAGTTGTTGATTCGGCACCAGATGAGTCATTGGGTTGACTGTTCCTTGGGCTTGATGCGGCACAAGATGGGTTTCGGCTGTTGCAAGTGCTGCCTTACCCTTTGACATTTGTTGCTTATTTTTTCTCCTTTCTATATACCACTCAGGATATCCCACAATTTGAAAACATTGCTCCTTCACATGTCTAGTTCCTCCACAGTGTGAACACTTCAATTTAGATTTATCAACAGAGTTATTTTTATTGACAGTGAGCCTTACCTCTGCGGATTTAAACCCTTTAGAGACCATCGCCATTGTATTCTGATATCCTCCATCTCCTTTGATCATAACCTCCTGCCTAATGTTCTCACGCCTTACGTGCCCATACGCCTGTTCTATTGTGGGGAACGGGTTGAGTTTGAGAACTTCGGCTCTGACCTGATCTAGCCTGTCATCAAGGCCATCAAGAAATGCATACACTCTATTCTTCCTGATATATGTGTTGAATGCTTCTATGTCATTAACACACACCATCGGATTAGGACACCGAAAGTCTATTTCTTGCCACAGTTTTTGCAAGTCATCGTAGTATTCTTCTATGGCCCTGCCTCCCTGTTTAAGGTGAGATATTTGCCGGTTGAGTGCAAAAATTTGTGCTTCATCACATCCATCATAGAAGGTCGTAGCTATCGCCTCCCACACACCTCTTGCTGTAGGATATCGGATGTAGCTCCCCCTCAGCCTTGGTTCGAGAGAGTTGATTAACCACCCTTTGACAATGACATCATCGACTAGCCATTTTTGATACAGAGGTCCGGTTATGTCCGGTGGTTGAGGTATGCCCGTGAGATGCTTCATTCTCTCGCGTCCTTTTACGTACATCTCAACTGCTTGACACCAAAACGCATAATTGGTGCCGTCCATCTTTATGTCAATAGGATTGGGATGTATAGATCCATCAGTCACAGCAAATGGTTGGTTTATGGGCTGTGGTGGTGTTTGTGGTAATGAAACAAGCGTATTCTGCATTGTTATCATTTGGTTTTGTTGTAAGGTAATTAGGTGAGTTAATTTCTCAAGCAAGGTAGCTGTTTCAGAGGTGATTAATATCACACAGAACACCAAACTCCCTTGAATTCCCTCCCTCCCTTATTTTATTAATCAAGCTTAATATTACAAGCAAGGTTTCTCTTTTTACTTGTCCTCAAACAGAGACGCACCTCCTCTGGTTATATCCATCTCAGAATGAAAATAAAGCAACACTCATCTAGATATAGTAAATAAATATTGACCACCTATACATAGCTAAACATAACAAATAAAAAAGATAATAATGGATGCCAATCTTCTGGAAACATCTCTCTGGATCTTGCGTATCAACTTGCCAAATCCAACATTGTATATATTTTTTTTGAATGAAATCCAACATGTATATTTACTGACATAGTGACATGCGTTTGCTTGTCCTATGACGCGCTGCACGCACTTTCCACCTTCAGATTTCTAGGGGGGATTTTTTTGTTTGAAAAATACAACACATCCGACGCAGACCGACGTCACATAATATGAATTCGACTCGGAAACTATGCTTTTGAGTACCTTAGGAATTTAACAGTTTTTTTTTATATATATTTGTGTGTGTATTTTCTATTTTGCATCTGCGTTCAGTTGCTCGCCTTAGTTACGTGAATAAGTAGAGCCTTAGAGGATACTATTTTGGGCTTGCATTTGATTTTGCCCTTCTATGGACAAATATTAAATTAACATGGCAATTTTATGTTCAAAAAAAAAGAAAAAGAATTATATCCAACATGGTTAATTATTAATTAGTAAATTTGCTCAGATTAAAATGGCAAATAATCAAAGTATGCCAGAAGTGAATGGCTCAGAATGTTTCTACGTAATCATTTCTGACAGTAGAAACAATTAGTCGACCAGTATCAAAATTGGGATAGGTTTCTACGTAATCATTCAATGCTTTTTTTCTTTGAAGTAATAATAAATGCTCTTAATTACTCCATTTTTTTCTTTTCCTTTTATTTTTTAAGAGAAGACCTTCTGAATCTTTTTCTCAACAACAACAACAAAGTCTTTATTTAAATTGGGATATATTAAAAATAAAATTCAATCCGACAACATAGAAATCAGGGATCTCAAAAGTAAAATAAATGATGATGATAATAATGACAATAGTAATGATGATGATGATAATCACAATTATAATAATAATACTAATAATAGTAAAGATATTGATAATAACAATAGTAATAGTAATAGTAATAATAATAATGGTACTAATAATAATATAAATATCCATAATACTAATAATAGTAATGTTAATAATAATAATTCTAATAACAATTATCACACTAAATCTATACTATAAAATATACTTCTAAATTATAAACCTTAAAATCTTAGAATCTAAAAATTAAAAATTTTAAAAACCTAAAGTGTATAATTCTACTGTTAAGATTCTAACTTTTAGATCATAATTTTAATACGTGAATCATTATTTTCTATGCACTCCTATTCAAAACAAACTTTTTAGATATATTTCATTCCTTCAAACTTTTTTTATTGTTCCTCCCATATTAATTTTAGTCGATATCTGTTTCTTCAAACAGAAAAAAAAATCATGCTACATCGATCCAAAAAGATATTGGGATACCAAATCAGTAAAGCCCGAGCTAAAAGCCTAAAATGAATCCTTTTGTTTCAAAGGGTGCGGCAAGATTTTATTTACTTCACTTTCAAATAATTATCGTTTGACAAGCGAAGTAAAAATGACTACGTCTTCAAGTATTTTTAATGTACCAAAGGAAAACAATTTAAATTTTTTAATCTTGACGTAAAATATTTTCTAGGAGGAATAAAGTTAAAACAATCATTTTTAAATTTTTTTGTTCTTACTACTTTATTTTAAACACGGTACAAATAAATAATTTAACTTGTCCCACATATTTCATCTACTATCAATTTTCTTTGCTACTGTAAAATGATCAAGGAAATAATTTAACTTGTCCCAAAGCAACTTTTTTAAGACTCAAATACACCCTTATTCAAAACATAATAATAACAATAATAACTATAATTATTACTGCTAGTATTGATAAATTATTAATATAATTAAATTATAGTTATGGTATTGTTATTCCTTCACCTTTGCACTCCTTTATTATTATCTTCATGTTTTGGCACATTTACTTCATCACCAAAAATTATAAATTTAAAATATAATGTGTGGAATATCCTTCACTTGACTTTTATTATATTATACAAGCCAAACAGGAAGATAACATGGGATAAATAGTAGAAGATGAGATATGATAATACAAATAAACACTTGTACCAGCAAAACCAAATGGAATGAGAATATTTGAGTCCACGTTCTCAATAGCTATTCTTCTAATTTGGTGGGAATATACAATGAGAAAAGATTCAGTTATCATCATTTTAGTGTTTTATCGGTACCATTAAAATTAAATATCAAATAACTATTATTTAAATTTTTAAATAAAAAACTAATTGAAGAGATATTTTATAAATATAATCTTAATTATATATATATACAAAGAAATATATTATTTCAATATTATTTATATATGCATCAAGAGTTAATAAAATTAACGGATCAAAATTTACTATTTAGACTCATTACTTGATAACTATTTAAATGAAAATAAAATTTTATGTTTTTTCATATACATATAATTGGGATGATATAGAATACATCCAACGGTTTAAATTTTTAAATTTATACATAAATAAATAAATAGATACTATGAGTACCAATAATGATGATAATTGAAAACTTCTCATATATAATTTATAGTTAAAGTGAAAAGATATTAATTATCATTATTAGGTGATAATACTAATAATTTAAAACAAAATAAGCAATTAGTTTATCACAATTGAAGATCATATTTGATTATTCTTTTCAGATCGTATACAAATTTACCCATTCACATTAGTTTTTATCCATACCGTCGTGGCTTCATTCACAGCCCAAGTCTCCACTGCTGTGGGGTCGGCAGTTCTGCCTGATGCATAGGCGCATAGCCCACCTCGCATGGATTGCTCCCATCCACCAGGAAGACCTCTGTAGCGACCGGTACAAGACAACCCTCCTGCTGCTGTACCGGACGCAACTCGCTCCTGTATCGGGGGTCATTCCATCACACTAGCCTGCTTAACCACTGCCACCGGGTTGTACCTTTTTTCCCTCTGTTACCTCTGAATTACAAGCCTTGGGCAGAAACTGCTGCCCCAATTTGGTTGCGAGATGCAATAAAGCCTCCTGAAAATTAATGGGATATCCTCTACCCTTATTTGATACTCCATCAAACTTTATTAAATTTTGAAACGTTAAAATATCATATAATTTTGATGATCTTTGATAATATACTAATGACAATCAAATTAAATAAAATTTAAAATGCAAACAATCTATAGATTCAATAACATATTTAGAAAATAAAGTTGTCAGTCTTTAGTTGTCTAAGGGATCCCTTCAAAAGATATATCTATAATTTTTTTCTCTTTTTTTTTCAAATTCATTTAAAAATTCATTATCAAAATAGTCATAGTCAAGTAGGGTTGGTAATGGGTAGTGTAGAGTATGGATGAAGTTATTTTTATATTCATATCTGTTAAAATTTTTTTTATCCATACTCTATCTTTATCCGTTAAAAATTATTTTACCAACACCCTACCCTTACATGTTAAGAATTTCGGATAATGAAAGAGTGACGGTAGATAAAGAGTAATAATAATAATAATTTAATACAAAAATATATATGATTTGGATAAATAAATAACATCAAATAAATATACTAATAAAGTGAAACAATGAATAAATCTATAACAAAAATCTTATAATTTCTTCATATCAATTGTCATTACAAGCATATACTAATTTCAATTTAATTTGATTATTGTTAAATATGAATTAAGTTATTATACTTATATATATTTATATAATTGACTCTATAGATAACTATAGATAACGGATATGAAATAACTTTTATCTATATCCTTATCTGACAAATTAATGAATTTCTTTTCTACTCATACTCATACCTAAGTTAATGAAAATAAAATTTTATTCATATCCATCTTATCGGATATGATACGAATTGATGTTTTTCTATAGCAACAATAAAAAAAGAGATACAATACAATACATATTCTTTTATAATTTTCATAATATCGGAGCAGATTTTATTTGATCATCTCATCATATACCCATTCCATACTATACCAAAAATTAGTACAGAGCAACAACTCACGATATAGTGAAGAGTTCCATACCAGAAAACCAGTAATATATATTCATACTAGAAAAGAATCTGTACCAGAAAACCCACAAGTCCATAACAAGCATCTATTTTTCAGATTCTTATACCAAAAACAAAAACCAGCACAACAATATATCAGAAGCTGGTACAGACTACAATCACAGTAATTTGGAGCACAATACCAAATACTCATATCATAAATTATACTTTTCACACCGATATCCATATCCATACCTCTTATCAGAGAAACATCCATAAATACAAGTATAGCATCTGTTCTTATATGAAAATCATAATCAGAACCAGAAAATGGTTTCTAGTCATACCGATACCAGAAAGAAGAAATCCTAGATAATGAAAAATACCCATACCAAAAAAGCGCAGTTTTTTTTTTATATATAATATTTATAATAATTATATTATTAATAATAAAAGTGATGAAATAGAAATTTTAAAAATACGAATGTCAGTGGAGCGTTGCAAAGACGTCACTGTCAGTGGCGTCTTTACTTTTTTTTTTTTTTTACTTTTCAGTTTTAAAAAAAAAAAAACTGAAAGACGCCAGTGGGATCGGCGTTTTTCCACTGGCGTTAAACTCATATAAGAGGCCAAGGAGATGACTTAAAAAACACTAAAAGGTGCAAATGAACCACTCCTAGTTGCGCATTTACATCGCGCCACTGCCAGTGGCGCGTTCGTCATTCGTATTTTTAAAATTTAGAATTCATCACTCTTATTATTAATAATATAATTATTATGAATATTATATATAAAAAAAAACTGAAAAAAGCGAGATCAGAGTAGCATATGTTCTTATCAGTTTATATCCCAAAAACATACCAAAACTCCATATATGTTCTTATAAGAGAGCAAAACTCCGTACCTATTCTTTTAGTGTTTTAAATCTAATGAAATTTCATTATCATATGATAATTCACTAAAAATCATTAAATTATACTATTGCAAATTATATAAAATCTCGATGATTTTTGATGGACTACCAAATGATAATAAAATTATATAAATTTTGAAACACTGTCAATCTATAAGTAAAAAACATATTTATAAAATTATTTGATTTTAAGATTTTATCGTATTTATTTATAAATTCATTGCTATGTTTGTGAAAATAACCTATTGTTAAGGATCTCACCCTTTTGAATAATATAGAAGTATTAGCCAAAGTTGAAGATGATATTTGATTTTTTTTTTCCGAATTCAAAACAAATGTACTCATTTGGGGTCCAAATCTGCTATTATTCTAGTAGGGTCCTAATTTTAAATCTAAAAATAGAAAAAAAATTGTGAATATGTTCTTTTACTTATAGATTGATATCTTATAAATTTTCATGTAATTTCATTAATATTTGATAGTTCATCAAAGATTATCAAATTTAACGATTTTCACTAATGTTTGCAATGGTTCTAAATTAAAGGTTTTTAATGGACTATCAAACGTTAATGAAATTACGTGAAATATGACAAGTTGTTAATCTACAAGTAAAAAAAAATATTTCTATAAATTTTTTTCTATTTTTTTTTTTTATTTAAAAATAGGACCCTACCATTATCCAAGAATAATAGCAGATTTGGATCCTACTCATTTGCATTAGTGTATACCGTAAAATAAAATAAACACGCTCTCAGTTCATTCTTGACAATTGAAATGTTTGCAAAGGGTACAAAATGCCAATATTTCAAATATACTAGAGAACATTTTTTTTATAATGACTACTATGATCTCGTATAAACACAAAATATTTTTTAAATAATTTCCAAATTATTTTTAAATAAGCACTTTTTATAATGACTATTATGATCTGATATAAGCATATTTTTTTTGTAGTGACTACTATGATCTGGTATAAACACAGATTATTATTAAAAAATAAGCATTTTTAATTAACACTTTTGCAGATTAACCGGTGATCTTTAAGATTATTTTACTATGGATGGAGCTAGCCAGCGTAAATAACACGGCAGACAATTCTTCGAAATATATAAATTTAATTTTCTTTTCGGCCCAAAAAGCCTGTATTCCGTAGCAAAAATATGGTTTTTCTTTTAATATATATGGTTTGGTGGGCCTCTTTCATGTCAGATACTAACGCTATGCTCCAGAGAAGGTAAACCTGGGTGAGATGGTGGAAAGGAAATGAGGAGATATTTTAAAATTCTGTTTCTGACTTTGTCAGTGAGTTAATGTGTAGAAATAAATGGATAAAAAAGGTTTCTGACAGCAATTTTTTCTCAAAATTTGTCACCCCGATTTGGGGTGTAAACCTGATGAATTAAAATTTATATCAAGTTTATCCTTATTACTGTCTTTCTATGACAATGGTCCCCACCACTAGTTCATTTCCCTCCAAAATTTCTACGGACCCGCCAAATAACTAGATTTATTTTACTTTCTATGCATCTTTCTCTCTATTTCCTCTTTTTTCTGCTATCCGGTGGTGCCTTTTTCATCTGTCTTCTCCATTGTGTTACTTTTTTTTTTCCTAAAGTTGGTTCCTTTCCACGTCTTCTTCAGAAGATCGTTGGATTTTCTCTTTTATTTATGGATTGAGATGTTGTGGTAATTTTTCATTAAAAGAGAAAAAAATGAAAGTAATATAGCGATATTACCTAAAAGAATAAAACTTGAAATTTTGAATGAAAATTAGATTTTGTTGCTTAGCCTAGTTGTGTCATCAGTGAGTTGGCTCAACTCAATTTTATCATTTCTAATTTTTTCATATTATTTAGACTTTTCTCAACTATCAACTTCTGAATTGTTATTCACAATTTTCGATATCTAAAATTTAAACGGATATCATGAGTTGCAAGTATAAGTAATTGTATATGTTATTGTGCATAGAATATTAAAAGAGTATTTACAATTATATTAAAATTCTTTGTAGATGGAGGATGAACATAATCATAGATGGCAATTTTTGGCTTTGGTAAATCACTTGAATCATTTGGCTGTTGTGCATCTTAGTTGTGCCGTACTCTATCATGTAATGTTGGCTAAATTAGAAACAAATGGTACTCGAATGACAGAGAAGGAAAAAAAACAAGAAGAAACAATTAGATGAAGTATTCGAACTACAAGAGATAAACTAATATCTGATTTGATAAATAGCACAAATATGTCGAGATATAATTAGAATGGACCATAGAGCTTTCTTTATTTTGTGTCAAAAATTGCAAATTGAAGGGGGGGCTTAAGCCGAGTCAGCGACTCAGCGTCGAAGAAAAGTTGCTAGATTTCTGTATATTTTGGGACACTATACAAAACATCGAGTGATGAGTTTCTTCTTTTATCGAGGGGGAGGGACAATTAGTCGTGATTTCCATAGGGTCATGAGAGCCATAATAGAGTTAGAAGCAACATTTCTCAAGCAACCTGATGGATTAAGCATTCCAATGGAGATAAGCAATAATCCTAGATTTAATCCTTATTTCAAGGTACTTCATACCATACTACTAATTTATTAAAATAATGAACAAAATACAACAAATAAATCTAAAAAATATTTTTCATTGGCAGGATTGTGTTGGTTCAATTGATGGTACACATTTTAGAGTGAAAGTTTCTTCTAAAGAAGCTCCTAAGCACCGTGGTAGAAAAGATATTCCAACAATGAATGTGCTAGCTGCATGCACTCCAAACTTAAAATTCACATATGTCTTAGCAGGATGGGAAGGCACAAGATCAGACTCAACAATTCTAAAGAATGCACTAAAAAGAAAATACCCACTTAAAATCCCACAAGGTATAGAAATAAATAGATTAACATAATTACTTTCATTATATATATATATTATTTTATTTAAAATAATTGAAATATTAATTATTATTTTGTTAATTTTTTAGGAAAATTTTATCTTGTTGATGGGGTTTCATGATAAAGAGTGGGCTAATTACACCTTATAGAGGCGAGCGATATCATTTGAAATAATATTCTAGAAATCCACCACAAAATCACCGCTAGTTGTTCAATCTTCGTCACGCTTCTTTATGTAACTCAATTGAACGAGCTCTTGGTGTTTTGAAAAAATGCTTTCCTATAATTGTAACTGGAACAGAACCACATTACAAGGATGAAACACAGAAACTCATAATTCTGACATGTTTTATTTTGCACAACTTTTAAATGGATGTGGATTCAGATAATGAGATTCTTGCTCAGGTTGATCGGGAATTGGTCAGTGCAATACCAGTCTCTCCCAGACCACTGACTGATCCTAATGATGTTGTTAATGATACAAGATTAGGAGAAATGATTAGAGTTAGAATTGCAATCCAGATATGGAATGATTATGTTAGAATTAGGAGAAATGATTAGAAATAATGTATTCTGATTTCTATCACTAGAGAACCAGTGTATTTTGAATTCTGTATATGATGCTCATATATATATTTTGCTATTGTAGTTTGGAGATGGGAAAAAGAAACAATTCTCGGAATTTTAATGCTAGTAAAGATGATTCAATCATATGGACTCCTCATATGGATGATCCTTTAATTGATGCATATGTATATCAAAATAATGTTGGAGGAACCTTCACTTCCAAAGCTCATGATCTCATACTACAAGAATTATCTGAAAAATTCTCAGATGTACACTTTGACAAAGAGAAAATAAAGAACCGTATGAAGTATATCAAAAGGGTTTTTGGACCTTGCTATGATATCTTCAAGAATGGTTTAAGTGGCTTTGCTTGGAACTCTGCAACTAGTACATAGTGTGCTCAACCTGAAGTTTGGCAAAAAATACTTGAGGTAAAAATTAAATTATAAAAAATCATCAAAGTCATCTTCAAATTTATTTTTCTTCATGAAATAAACATAAATATGTGCAGCACTAGTCCTTTCAAACCATTTACTGGTAAGTGAAAAGTTATTTTTCAATATTAATTAATATATATATTTTATTGTGATTAATGAGTTATTGTGAATAGGTTCATCTAAAAGTTGCTCCATGGATGAACAAACTTGTTTGCAACTATAACAAATTAGCATCTTTGTTTGATAATAATCGGGCAACATGAGAGAAGGCCGAAGCACCAACAGATGTAAGGGAAAGATTTGCTCATATGAATCAACCAATAGAGAAAGAAACATGCATGAATGAAGAATGTGCAGCTGATACTATTGAAGAAATCGACCTTTAAGTATTAGAAAATCGTGCAACACTAGAAGGATGTAATTTTAATGATGCATCACTAATGTGCAATCAACCAACGAGAGAAGTGAGCACTTCTAAGAAGAAACGAAAGACTAGTGAATTAAATGATGATGATATTGTCATGTTGAAAGAATCTTTTAAATCCGTAGTTGATGCAATTAAAGAATTAACTGCTGAATTAGTGAAGAGCCATCAAAGACTTCAAATTCCTGAAAGTGAGATATGGACCCACCTTGAAGAATTAAAACTTAGTGAGGAAATTAAGAACAATGCATATCTTTACCTTACTGAGAATCCTTCTAAGTTGGGAGGTTTTTTGGGTTGTCCAATGTCAACACGAAAGATCATCCTTATAAAAATGCTTGACAGTTTTTAGAAATAGTGAACTAGTTATAATATTTTGTTATTATGTGGATATTTCGGGACTAAATGACATGAAGTATATTTTGTGAATATTTTGGGACCAAATTAAATGGAGTAAATTTTGTGATAGTAAACTGTAAAAGAATGTAGCTTCTTAATGACAATGTAAAATTATTGTGAACTCTTAATTCAGAAGTATATCTAGTTGTGTTTAGACATCATTAATTGGTTTGATATTTGTGGTTTTACTTCAGTGTGAAACCAATATGTAATAGTACTATTATGAATGTTTCAATCATTGAACTTGCATACAACTCTTATGAATTTTTAGTTGTTGTCTTAGAATGACACATATTTGTATAAGTATTTTTAGTGTTTGAGAACAAGATAAAATTATATTAATATTGTAGTTGAAGAATTACAAATTTTAGATATTGTCAGAGCAAATAAAATAGAGTCAAATTAATATTTAAATAAAAGGTCATCCGCACTCTTCAGGGCGATTATTGTGACAAAAAAATCTAATTCTATTCAAAAATAGCTACAAACTCAATATCGTGACAAAAAATAATAAGAAATCAGAAGTATTATTACTATGATTATAACTAGTGATTTCAAAACGGGCCGGGCCGAGCCGGTCCAAACCCGGACGGTCCATGATCCCGCACGGTCCACACGGGCCGGTCCTAGACGGTCAAATTTGAAAAAATCGAACCCGTCCCACCGTTGACCCCCGGGGGCCGGACCCCCACGGGACGCGCATGGTCCGGTCCGATTTTTTTTATGAATTGGGAAAAATAATAATTTATCATATTTTTTTAATAATAAAATTTAACTAATTCGAATTATTAATTTTAATTATTTAAAAATCTAATAGTACTAAAAAATTAAAAAAATTCCAAATTTTTTTTCATAAAATCGTAACAAATAATAAAAGTTCAAAAATAAATTTTTAAATTTTTAAATAATAATTTTCATCGAATTAATTATATATTTTTTAATTATTTAAAAATCAAATAATACTAAAAAAATTATAAAAATACCGGGGGTCCGGTCCGGGACGGGACGGTCCAGTCCACGGTCTCGCACGGTCCGGTCCGGTCCATGGGTCCGCACGGGACGGATCGGCACGGTCCATTTTCAGGTGAAGGGAGGACCGACCCACCGTTGACCGGACCGTGATAGGCACGGGACGGTTCACTGTCCGGCCACGGTCCGGTCCACAGTCACGGTCCGGTCCGGAACGGGTTGGACTATCCGGTCAATTTCAAACCACTAATTATAACTCAACAAATACAGTAAACAAATTAAAAAAACGAGAGAGAATTAAAAATAAAATAATAAAAAAAATATTATATGACATCATACACTTTTTTATGTAGGCTTCGTCATCACATAAATACTGTTCGTAAGAATCAGTAATCTAATATTTTACTCACAACATATAAAAAAAACTATTAAAGTCTTTTAACATGTTATAAACAAAGTTATAAATGTTAACACACTCGGGAGCAAAAAATAAATTTAACATTTTATTTCTATATCATTCCTTCAACTTTTTTTTCATGTCTTTCCTGTCCTTTCCATCCCGTCATCTCTCCATAAGACTTAGGAGCACAGAGTAAGTCGGCATAGGCCTCAAAATATTGAAAAAAAAGAAGAGATGTCATCCAAATAAAATAAATCCAATGACCCCATTAGAAAAGGTTGACATGACGGCTCCTTTGTTATTTACTTCTTTTATTTTTATCTTCTTCTGAGCAACTGAGACTGAGTGATCCAATTAATAACGACTGTTTCTCTTTCTCTCTTTCTCTCTTTCTCTCTTTCTCTCTTTCTCTGTCTGAATGCTTGTATGTGATTTATGATGAGAGAGAGAAAAACAGCGACAACACAAGGATATACCCTAATTAAACTACAGACAATTTCCACTACGGTCTCTTCATCCCTTTGTTTGATATCTAAAGTCTAAACCGTCTCTTAATTTCTCCCTCCTCTGCCATGCCATGCCATCTTATAAAATATGTATAAAGTATTATCCCTTTCCTCACGTTCAGAAAAAAATTGGGACGACTAAGACGTGGTAACAAACTAGCATAACAATAAATAACCTGATTGCAAAAGTGGTATGACTGTGCGAGAAGATTGATCTCTTGTTCTCTAAACTTGCAATTTGGTTTAATTTTTTTTTTTTTTGGTAATTAGCAGGTAAAATGGCAATTCGCTTTCAATTGTGAAATTGAAAATAACAAGCCTTTTCTCAAAACTAAAAAAATGAAAAGCATAAAGAAAAGAGACCAGTAAAACAGTAAAAAAGAATTGTCAGTAAAAGGAAAAAATAGTAAAAAGAGAGAATACTGTAACAGTATTAATGGGTTGATCAGACAGCAAATCAGAGGTACCCTGCCGCCAACTGTTAAGCGCCGGCGCAATCTTTGTCGCAGGAGATATTGTTTGGTCTATCTTTTGACTGTTTTACTGAAGTTTTTTTGTTGGGACCTCTTTCCAATAGCAAAACAAGTTTATTGAATTATGTGTGAAGTGCGAAGCACATTTGCCAATTTTGCCAGCATCAGCATACAATCCATCTGCTGTGATAAAAGCCTACTGCAGAAAAGTGTTATACTCAAACTCAATACGGCTCGTTGGATTAATTTAAATGATCGAGATTTTAAAAAATAAGTAGTGCTTTTTAATATGAGTCCCACTTTCATGCTCACACTCAAACTATGATACATTTGTGCCGTCAAAAAAAGTATAACAGCGAATGTGCTTCCTGCCAGCATATATTACATGGTAAAATTTGCGGAGCATGCGACACAGGGGACGGTCAGGCCAGAGTTGATTTTGTGTGGATTAAAATTTCATTTAAGAAAAAAATACCTCAAATTGTCATAATAATACTAGACTCCTCTGGTGCAAAATCAATTTCGGTGTATATATGGATCCCTGACAACGGGTTATTTTGACAAAAAATGAAAAAAAGTTTGCCGATATATTTTTCTACTTATACGTTCATAATATTTAAATTTTTATATAATTTAGTTATTATTTGATGATCCATCAAAGATCTTTAAAACTTTATATATTTTGTATTGTAATTAAACAGTCTTTTGATGAATCATAAGATAAAAATAAAAATTAAAACACTACCTATCCATAAGTTGAAAATTATGTTTATAATTTTTTTTAAATATTTTATGTGTCATTATCAAGATTAAATAACTTGTATCCCCATATACATTTGGAGTATCTTTAAGTCTTGCAAAGAGAACACGTTTTGCACTACGAGAACAAAGATTTTTTTTGCAATGGCTATTGAACAAGTTTAATAATGATTTTTAAACTATTATTTAAGGAGGTGTTAAAAAAGCTTTTAAATAACCTTTTACAAAATATACTTAAATTTGATAAGTTTTCTTGAGATTTTTGTAGGATCTTTTGAAAGCTTCATTAATTGATGTGCTAAACAAGATAGATGCTATGGAAGACTGCTAAAGAAGGCTTGAAAAGGCTTAGGATCAATATATGTAATATTTGATGTACTAATTTTGAGTTTCAATGTATAAAAATGAGGAATTAGTTTTCTGCGTAGTAATTGTAAGTTTTTCATAGCCGCATAGAACATCTTAATCGGAGTTTCCTATCAAAAATGATGATCCTTTTAAGTTAAGATGGTCAGATTTTGATTTTTATTTCTTCTTTCTTTTATATGTTTCTTTCTCTCATCTCTTTTATATATAAAACATATGACAAAGGAGATGATAATCCATGAAATTTTAGTTTTTTAATTTTTAGTTTTTAGATCGTTAGATTGGGATGAACAAACGATGAGATGAAAAAAAGCTAGCAAATGTCATTAATGAATTTCTTTTCTGTTAGAGCCAAAAAATTGTATAAACATTTATCAACGGTTCCTTCAAGGAGCCGTTGTTAAATAAACCCTTTAACAATTATTTTTTGCCTAAAATAATTATTAAATGGTGTATTTACCAATGGTTTTTTAAGGAATAATTGCTAAATGTCTATACAACTTTTGGTGTTCTGGACTATTTTAATAAATGTTTTTTATTAAAAACCATCATTAAAGAAATTCTCAATATTTTCATAATGCCACTGTCCTCTTATAACAATGGAATAAACATATAACTGTTGTTAAATGTGTTATTTAAGGTCATTTTTATTGTAGTGTTTGATCACTATTGTCATTCTCATAGAGCTGATATGATAAAAAAATACGTGGCTCGAGACTTGTTTGAGATTGGCTCGCTCGTTAATGAATATTAATGAGTCAGCTCCCCTAAAAAAACAAAATAGGATTCTGCAGTTTGTTAATTAGTGGATACAAAAACGAGAAACCTCAGGAATTCAGTTTGTTAATTAGTGTGTTACGAGGCTGCTAATTACTAGCCTTGGGCCTTCATCTGTAATTATAAGTTTATATATCACGAGCAGATTAAGGCTTTCATTATTCTACAGTTCAACATATAATTAATCTGCTATGTATCTTAGAAATAACATGCACGGTGCCAAGGCCTTGAGCCCATGATAAATGCACAAGATAAGTTTCTGGTTTCCACAGTTAGGCTCCACTTTCATCTAGTACATAAACATTACTTTGTATTTTGTATCGTAAGTTTTATCATAATTATTTAAATGTTCTTACGTCAGCTTTCCTGCGACAATCTCTCCTTAATTAAGCCCAGAGTTTCTAACGACGAATCACCGTTTTCGACAATATTACATATATTAAATATCAAATTGTAAGTACAAACCCATATGCAACAAGCCAACAACCCCTAGTCTTGTACAACTATTATATATTTTCTTTCTGTAAAAAACTGTACAGCTATGCCGTGGTAATTTCGAAACAACTGCTAAAAAATATAAATATTTTTGGGGTGAACTTTGATATTTATTCATATTTGATCACTGAACTTTTATTTATTCATTTTTAATCACCGAACTTTGATGTTTATCCATATTTGCTCACTCTAATTAGTTTTTTCATACAAAAATAATTAAAATAAAATTATATTTATTGTCAAAATTAATTGGAATGAAAAATAGATAAATAAAATAAAATAATATTTTTTTCATTAGTTTTTCAATTATTTTTGAGTGAAAAAATTAATTGGAGTGATCAAATATGGATAAAAATCAAAGTTCAGTGACTAAAAATAGATAAATAAAAGTTCAATGATCAAATATGGATAAACATCAAAATTTAGTGATCTACCAGAAGATTAATCCATATTTTTGTTAAACATATTTAACAGTCACACAGGACTCGCGTTTTACTGTTCTGCACATATGAGAAATTGAGAGTTCAAACTAAATCAAGTCTGGTATTTTCCGTAGCTTTTTAATTCTGATTTGCATGTGAAAATTAAATTCAAAATATAATGCTTCATTGCCAAGAAAATAAAACCTTCTAGAGGGTTTAATTTCTTTTTCACGAAAAAAAATCCTTCTATTTTTTTTTAATAAATAAGCAATAGACAAATATACTCTTCTAGAAGATTAATGATTCAACTTAATTGTTTTCTTTTTCTTCGATTACAACTTTCATTTTTAATATAAACCTATGCACGCAGTTTGCAAGTTTCCCCAGTTTTTGTGGGAATGCACATGGAATTCAAGTACAACTTACGACTCACATATGTTATATAAAACTCCACTTTCGAGTTTAAGCATGCACCAAGTCAAGAGTTACTTGTGATTGGAAAGACACCATGTCCACTATTAGAATAAAATAATATAAAAAGCTAAAGATAATATCCATCTTGGATTGCTCTGATCTGCATACAGCCCCAAACAAATATTGTGTGTTAATCAATTCCACGCGCTGTTAGCGTTTAAGAAGATCCTTGTTATATTTTGACTCAATTCCACCATAGCTAGTATGGAAAATATATATTGCCTCAAATTCAATGCTAGATGACTAGATCGGACAAACATACTACATTGAATTTAAGGCTAGTTGGATAAGGTTTGAAGTACCAGTAACCTTTGTTAGGCATATTAATGAACTTGTAAATTCATTTAATTGTTAACTAACTAAGTCATTTTCTTAACCTAGTTAACCAAAGAATGATGCCTGGTCAATTCATGGTCTCGATTCTGCTAACTGCCAATAATTTTTTAGACCCCAGTTGACAGGTTCTTAATTACTCCGCACGAATGGTCTGAATACATTACATTTTTCAATTAGACAATATAATGGACATTTCTCAGTTGGAGGGAATTTAATATGTATACTTGTTATATTATTTTTCTTATTGGGACACCAATCTGTTGAGGTACTTTAACATAAACTAGAAAAAATTATCCGGAACTCTTTTAATTTATATTAAATCATTTAACAAGACTCTTAAATTTATAAATAAAATTAGTTAATTATTTAATAAAATAGTATTTAGAACATAATATTTTTATAATAAAGTTGTATAGTAGATAGTTTTTTTTATAAAAAAACTTTAAAATAGTTGATTATAATTTATTTAATAGATAAATTCTCTTTTTACACCTCCTATTATTGTATAGTAAAAAATAAAAAATGAAATGAAGAGAGAATAATATTGGCCAAAATATGAACCGTTAGTTTTTAAAAATATTGATCAATACCGTTTGATTAGGCATGTTTTGATCATTAGAAAAGGCTAAAATAATGGACAAATCTAGTACATATGTTCTTTATAATATATTATAGATGATGATGATAATAATAATAATAAATATTAACTACAAATGACTACAGTAAGAGAGCATTACCCGACTTACCAAAATACAATTGAACATTAATACTTAATTTTAGGGGAGGGATCACTTCACAATGTTAATTCAATTTAAATAATGAGATCTTAAAGTTCGAAAATTTCTTAAAAATAAGAAATAATATACAATATATTTTTGAACTGTACATTAGTATTTCAAATATCATGTAATTTAAATTTCATTTGATATATAGTAAATCAATTATCAAAGATCAATAAAATTTTATGTAATTTAATGATCGATGATAGAGTATCAAATAATACTTAAATTATAATAGATTTAAAATATAATCAATCAACAAGTTGAACAATATGTATATAAATATATTCCTATTTTAAAAAAATCAGAATTTATTTCAAATCATATTGCCATAATTATTAATATACTCCCTCCCTGCTAATTTTGGCCACTCCTATCGTCAGGCCAAATAATTAATTTATTTCAATCGTTGATGGCAGGATTACGAAATAGTCACGATATTTTTGTATTTCTTTTATCTTTCTGTCGATGAGAGTCTATCACAAAATTTATTTCGTGTGCATAATATTTTTTAGAGATCACCCTAATTATTTATCACTTACAATATTATACAATAAAAAATCAAAGACGATGCTATTACGTATTAACCCAAACATCTTTAGTCATACGTCCTAACAAGAACTTCTTGGTTTTATTTTACTAACTGCATATCCGGCGCATTGCGATAAATATTTTTATTTAGATACATAAAAAAAAGACAATAGATTATTTTGACAACTGGATATATAAAATAAAAATTATTCACCTCTATCTTCTAAAATATCTTGATGAAAGACGTGATTAATATTTTTAAGAGAAAAAATATTAGAATTTATTTTTAATTCTCTCATCTATCTTTATACAACTATGATAGTCAATTTATCATGCATTTTTTTTATCTTTTCAGTTATAGAAATGATGTATGTCGTATCATTAATAAAAAAACACATACCAATGAACAAACTATTTTTTCCGTCAAAAATACGTAACATGATTGTCATTTTATCTTTAATATTTGCAGGTTTTTTAAATATAAAATTGTGAGATATACCATTAGAGAGAACTTCTATAAAAGATAAAACAAAAAGGAAATAATTAAAAATAAAATAATTATTATAGAAAATCACCCAATAATAGAAGTCAATTTAGGAAATAATTACTATAAAAACTAAGATGATCAGAAAATCTCTGTCAATTATCAGGAAAGATACAATATCATATTGTTTCGGTTGATTGATATCAATTTTTAATCAAATCTTTACATTTTCAAAAAATATCATTTCCGAATAGATAGAAAATTGAAAAACTAAAAACGATATCTGCCGCCGAACTTAATCAAATTGAATCTCAACCGTTGCATAACCGTTGCATGAAAGATAAAATAAGTATTATGAAAGTTTGAATACCATGATAAAAAATGGACGCCTCCAGTACTTAGCTACTTTATATAATAGTGTATAGATTATTGATTGACGTTATACATACTTGTTTTAGTGTTAACAATTGAGCAAAATTCTATACTTCTATATTGTGGCGGATACAGATGTTTCAAATGAGGTTCAATGTCCTCTAATTATTTCCCAAAAATAATTATTTTCTAAAAATAAATTTATCATATACAAATACAATTGATATTGTTATATGTCCTTATAAATGGACCGCATTGAAACTACACGAAATTTCACTCATGAACCCATTATGTTTTAATATTTAGTCTCTTTTTTTTTTTAAAAATAGTACTTCCTTACTTTTCGACTAAAGTTACAACTTGTAATCATCGAGAACTATTTTATATTTTATTTTCCCGACTCTAGCACTTCCCAGGAAAAAATTGAATTCAAATTTCTTCTTCATTTAAGATAAGTTATAAATCTAAAAATATATTTAATATTATTTTTGATTGAAAGTTACACCTTACAAAGGCACTCATCAGAAAAGTTATTTTATTTTTTATTCTTAATTTATATTCTAACTTTGATATAATATTAAATATTGATTTTTAATTTGAATTAGAAAAACATGATTCAAATAAATATAAATATTAGCTCCTAATCAGTTTACAAATCAAATAGATTTCTTTTTAATTTAATGTAGATGTGTGATAGTGCATGATTATTTTTAAATTTAATATAATGAATTTTGTTTTTGAAGTTAGTGTAACTGGATATATTGTTATTAAAATCTATGATATATTTTAATTATAGTATTTTATTTTACCTGACTGAATAAAAAGATCAAATTTAACAATAAAAATATCTTTAATATTATTTTTGCGAATCTCACCTGTCATTAATTAAATGACAGCATCCCACCCTAATAGATTATGTGAATTTAGTGAACCCCTGAAATTTTTTTGACTCCGCCCGCCAGGGCTTCTATATATTGCAACCATAATAAAACTCCGCCTGCCAGGGCTTCCATATATTGCAACCATAATAAATTGAGGTGGATCCAAACTTTGGTTCAGAAGATAAAAATAAAATAAAATAAATAAAATAAATATATATATTTTTTAATTTTTCTCTAAAAATATACATGTTAATTAGAAGGATATTCGTCGAATTTTTTTCGGAGCAGCTGTCCTGAATACAGCTGGGTCCGTCCCTAATAACAAAATAACGATATATATATATATATTTATATCGATGATTGTTACGGTACAATAATAATAAATCCCTCCTATCAGAAGATGCATATATAATTTAATGTCATATCTTCATTGTGCATTGTGATGAGGCAGTGACTTATCATTCTCGCCCCGTCAATAGCGGTTTTGTTTTTCGTGTCAGTTACTGCTTGGTTGCGTAAATAATATCCCAAAAAACTTATGTACACTTCCTTTAAAGTTAATAAGGGATACATTTCTTTTATATCTTCCGCTATCAAATTATCTGACCTTCTTTATTTGCCAACTTGTTTAGTACTCGATCTAAATAACATGCAAGATATTTAGTTAAAAAATGCGTATATAAGATCCGCCGACTATTTAACCGATTAAACTGTTCACTCGATAAATGATCAGAATGAATGCATCTGTCGTAATATTAGTTTGATTATTTTTTTAAAGAACAAACGGGATTTTACAACCGGGGGCATCTATGGCAGTACTATGGCAGAGAAAATTCGATTCGGCCAGAAAACAAGCAGAATAATAAAAATGAGCAATTTATGCAGAGAAAATTTGATTAGAACAAAAAAAAGAGAAGTTAAATTATGATTTCTTTTTGTTAATCATAAAATACATTATATCTCTATCTCTATCTCTTACCTCTAATATATGTTTTACAAATGAATAGAAGGACAAGAAGTAGAAGATGAGAAGATTATATATTGAAATGTCCGTTTGATCGACATCGTCGGATGTAGTAGAGAATGAATGATGAATATGATAAAAGTTCACAATCCGTCTGTGTCAAACAAACAAGTAAGGGTTTGTTTGGCACTCAATGGATAGTAAAAAGTTAGAATAAAATTGATATTCCGACAAATTAATTTGCCAAACTAATTTTAGACTAAGTAGAAGAGTGCTAATCCGGTATACCAACTTATAGGTGGAATACTGGGATTAGATCTCGTCGAATAGCGATTATTATTTGATTATATTATATTATATTATTATATTATGATTATGATTATGATTATGGTTATGATTTATTAGTATTATATTATATTATGATTTATTATTATCTTAATATTATAATTATTATTTTTTATCATCTTGTTAGTATTATAATATTATTTATTATCATTATATTATAATAATATAATTTTAGTATTATATTATTATATTATGAATATAAATTTGATTATTTGATTATTATATTATTATAATTATGATTATTTATTATTATATTATTATATTTTGATTGTGATTATATTATCATTATATTATTATGATATATGATCATTATGCATATTATTATTATTATTATTATTATTATTATTATTATTATTATTATTATTATTATTATTATTATTTTATTTTATTTTATTATGATTATAGTGATGATTATATTATAATGATTATAAATATTTATTATTATTTTTTTTATTATATTATTTTAATTATGATTATGATTATTATTTAATTATTATATGATATTATTATATTATGATTATATTATTAAAATTAAAATTATTTATTAATATTATTATTATATTTTTTATTATAACAAATTAAAATATTACAACAACAATTAAAATTCAATTGTTCTAGTAAATATAACAACAAAAAATATAAACACACTAGTAATCTAAATCATGCTCTGTTGGAACGAGCTCAATCTCGAGTTGGCAGCCTGTTGATACGACCCTTCATTTCATCCATAATCATTGGAATGCGTATCTTCCTTCTCCTTCCTTTGTTGACTTATGTTCATCCATAATCATCGTACCGTTGTACATTGGCCAATCTCGTTTATTGCCATAACTACGCCAATGGGCAAGTGATCGCATGGGATGCTGGTCAATTGTGTTTTCTGACACCAATAATTACCAATTTCGTCATCACTAATTAAACCTCATATTTCATTTCACCCTTTGTCCCTATTATTTTAAATAGAAATTACAACAACAAATGCAAGTGGTAGTAGTTATTGTTCCGCATCATAACCACATGTCATAAATAGTTTAACGGCATACCGACTCGATAAAAATCCAGTATCGATAGTTAAGACTGGTCATAAGTAAGGTCATGCTGCTATACATGGACCAAATGCCCATGCAACACGATCGAAAATTTCAACACCGAATTTTATTGAGGGCGCTGTTTCTATGATGTATTTTGTGTCATATGTGGAATTTTGTATGGCTGCTAGCTAGCAGAGACGGAAGCATTTCGTATGACCTATCCCAACTACCAAATAGGTCTGTAATTGTCAGTTCTTTTCCTCTCCATAATTTATTATAACTCGGTTGTACTGTGGGGAACTTTTGTTTAACCAAACCTCTTGCTTCTTTAACTGTCATTTCTAAGTTGTCTCTCAACCAATTCTTAACAAAATCTGCTATCATTCTGAAAGTAATCTGACTGTGGTCCGCCCTAGTAACACTGTCAAAATAAGAGTGCTCGAGCAGATTTCTACTGATCTCCCAAATATCCGTTATATTGGGTGTGACATACATCATCCATGAACAGTTAGAATCTTTACATTTTATCACTAATTTTGATTTACTGTTATTTGTAGCCTCAATTCTATATTCCGTTGAACATGAAAATCAGCGATTTTCACTTTCAACTCTGATTTCGTACTGAACTGTTGACCGACACCAAATTGTTCACCAAATTATTGTAATATTAGATCAATCTCCCAACGGAACAAGTGTCGAGACACTTGCAATTTTCAAAATGTAAAAAAAAAATCCCGGACCTGAGTTTCAAACTCGAGCCAGGGAGCTGGACCCGAGTTTCAAACTCGGGTCTGGCTATGTGGGCAAAAGTTGGAGGCGATTTGGTCAATTTCATATATTTGTTTTTTTTATTTACTAAAATAAAAAAAATCTGATTCTCAGGTGGTTTCAAGTGGTCTCGTGCTTTCAGATTGCAAAGAAGCCAATTCGAGTTCTGAGTTCTGAGCCAAAAACAATGGCTTGAGAAATTGAAACTTGTCTGAGCTAAATTAAACATGCAAGTATGACATGTTTCAAACTTGTCCGAGCTAAATTAAACGTACATGTATGGCATGTTTTTAAATAAAATTCTACCAAGATAAACACATCAATTGTAATTGTAATTTCTTCAAAACTAACGGAATGTCTCAAAATATTTTTTGTGTCTATAAATAAATTGGAGCTAAAGAAATTACTATTGTCATCATGTTTGCTTGTCTGAAATGATTATCTTTAATATGACAAATAAGATTTTATTTCTAATGAAGACAATCATGCTAATGCTGTAATGCATGCAGATAATGGAAGGTACAAATTAATTTCAGAAAATGCGATAAATAATTGCTGACAGTTGCTGATATCACACTAACGCGAGCGGTGATTTGCGAATTCTTTCTTAGCGCTAAAAAAGTACCTCTTGCTTCAACAAACAAGTAAATGTACCAATTTAACTAAAATATGGCATCTAGAAGACTAGAATCCAATTGCTTATGAATAATTTTTTTATTGAATTCATCTCGATTCTCGAATCTAGCAACCTCCTATTGCACCGGAGTCCGGAGGGGTCGAATGTGCTGCTTAATTTAATAATTTAGAATTAGCGTTCTTCGTAGCTGGAATCAGATGTGCATTTGTGCAGTAAATCAACTATTCGTCAAGTAATGATGCTTGCAGATTCGGTTCCTACAGGATTTAAGTTAATGCTTCGAGAGAAGGAAAAAAAATGATATACTTTTTTTGAAGATGATTTAGTAATTAAATCACCACAGGAAAGTGTCGCATTTGCATCCGAAAATGGTCAATTGCATCTGCATTTTTTTATTAGCATCAGCAAAAAAAAAATTAACCTTAAAATTTTGATTTGAACATATTACATTAGAAAAACTGATGTAAATGCTGATGCACATCAGTTTACCGGATGCAAATATGGATGCACATCAGTTTAGCAGATGCAAATAAATATACTAATTTTATTTTTGAACAATCAGAGTAAATATTTAAAGTATATAATTCTACTCGATATCAAAGTATATAATTCATATTTTTTTCTCTGCGACTCGCAAACAGATCCAAACCTAACCCTAAATCCTCTTCCCTGCCGCTCTCTCTCAACTCTTCTCCTCACTCTTCACTCCTCAACCCGATCGCCACTTCTCCTCACTCCTCAACTCTAAATTCCTCTGACGATCTCACACTCTCAGTTTCTCACTACTTTGGTGCCTTTCCTCTTGCCTCTCTCCAAGCGCACCTTGCGACCCTTTGTTACAATGGCCGCCTCCAGTTCCAACAGCCCTCTCTCCAGGTCTCAGCAAATGAGGCTATCAGTTCTCCTCTTTGACGTGATGGACACGATCGTGCAGGACCCATTCTATCACCTGGCAGAAATAACACAAGATAATATCATAATACCTCATCAATACGTCCTTCCTCAAATTTAGCTCATGCAGTTGGATGCTTGATTTCTAGCAATTTCTTCATGGACATTCTGCCAAACCGTAGAAAAAAAAATAAAACTACAAGCTCAGTACCATTCCTTTTTTCATGAAAATAGTCCAACTAGTCCAAATTTGTTCCTGCTCGTCAACAAATCTAGTTAAGACATCATGGCTCGACTTAAATTTGTGTTGTATCTTGCAATTTTCAAAATCATTAACATTATTTGTAAACAGGCAATGCTTCTTTGACGTCCGCTATTAATAAGGTTAATGATGTTAATCTGGAAATTATCTGATACTTCCTAATAGTCAACACTTCCTGACTTGATGTTCCATATATGTTAATTAGGTTAGTGTTGTTAATACATGTTGTATAAATAAATACAATATATGATTAACTTCTATGTGCTATTTTATAATTTTAGCCATAGACATTAATAGAAAATATTAACTTTTCTGATTCTCTTTGTGTTTGTGCATTTAACAGCAAATAAAAGATGTTAGAGGCTTATATGAGGACTTTGTGCATTTGTTCAGACTAGGATTCGGTAAACTAGTTTATCTTCTAAATTTACTGCTCTTTA
The DNA here is from genome assembly GCA_037127355.1 of Schoenoplectus tabernaemontani. Classification (NCBI taxonomy): domain Eukaryota; kingdom Viridiplantae; phylum Streptophyta; class Magnoliopsida; order Poales; family Cyperaceae; genus Schoenoplectus; species Schoenoplectus tabernaemontani. The sequence goes on along the minus strand of CM073743.1, from coordinate 15,728,955 downwards.
TAATTAACCATTGTGCATTTGTTCAGCGATCTGTTATTAATATTGGTGTATGCTTTAATTGTAGGATGAGATGAGTACAAGCCGTTTCAGTTTCATCATTTAAAGTTGTTTGTGATTTGACCTGCTATTTTATTTATGATTTTATGGGATTGTGAGAAGTTAAAAATTGTCATTTAATTAGGAGCTGTTTGGGTTTATTTTGGAGAATTTTGGTTATGGGGTGTAATATTTTGGGAAATTTTGGAATGTTGCGATGAATTTATGAATGTTGGTACGAATGTTAATTGTTTGTGTGAATATTTTGAGAAATCTTGGTATGAATGACATGAGATCTATTGGGTTTAAATCGTGATATGAATGTTGATAAATTATCATCATATTAATAGATGCTAATATCAATAATTACACCAACAATTAAGTATCAAATACATTAGATTTAGAAAGGCGGATGCTAATGCATATAGTTCCATCAGTAATATGCTTGTAAAAAACTAATATTTGTTTCAGGGAACAAATGAAAATGATAGTAAATTTTGCATTTGTCTATCCTGATGTAATAAAATGCTGATGCAAATAAAAAATCGGATGCAATTGATTATCACCATCAAGCGTATTTACATCTGCGTTTTGCATCAGCTTTCGAATGCTAAAGATTTTTAGCATAAGCCTACCGATGTAAATAGTGTTTATTGCATTTGATCTGTCAGATGTTAGTGCGACGCTCTCGTGTAGTGAATACATTTTGACATTGTCACTACACTACTTCAGAATGATGATTCATTACCGTCAATTTAGTGTTGGAGGATAACAATACGTGACTTGATAATGTCTGTACCGGTTATTTAAAAAAACTAATATTGATCTCTATAGATTTATGTACTTTTTTTGAATATACATCGTTGGATGATAACAATACGTGACTTGATAATGTCTGTATCGGTTATTTAAAAAAACTAACATTGATCTCTATAGATTTATGTAGACTTTTTTTTGAATATACATCACTTACATCAGATGATAAAATTTGTATCGTTTGTTCTTGGTGGCCGACACAGAAGATTTAATATTCAGTGTCAGCCATTCTCAATTGTGACAATTGTATATATTAAAATCAAAACTACTTAATTACGTCAATGTCATATTTTTTTATGTATGATACAAATGATTTAATATTCAAAATCGTTCATTCTCGATGTGCGACACTAATATGCATGGAAATTGAACATACTTACGTCAGTGTCATTTTTTTTACGTGCGAGACTGATAAGTTTGATTAATTTATAAACTTTATATCCTCAGAGTCATTTTATTCTCATATATTCATTATCCTCCACTAATAAAACTCTGATAGTTTTATTTTCATAAATTAAGAAGTCATTAGCCTGTTGTTTACCCTTAAAAATCTCAAGTATGAAGCAGTTGGACAATTAAAGATAAATATCAATTATCTATGGCAAAACATGAGAAAGGGGGACCACCAGTCAGAAGAAGTCGCTGTTAAACTCCGGAGCAAATATATTTGTCCCACAAAGAAATTCTAGACAATGGTCAGAGGTATAAAACCTCTGCCACCTCATGTTCATTCGAGATGGATGACCTTTAGGAGATTCAAGAGAGAGATCTCTTGAGGGGTCATCCATTTAATTTTTTTCACTGACAGGTGGGTTTCACACCTCAGTGATAGACATAAAAAAAGTCAAGATCAAACCTTAAAAAATCAACCCTCATAACTGATGCAGTACAATCCATGTACAACGAGAACTGTGTCAATGTCAAGCCAGTATTTTGATACAGCCAATCATATGAAATTGCAATGTGATTTTGCTTTCAAGGCTGACTAGGTGTCAATGTTCTAAACACCTGATCAAGCCAAGATTTGTGTCAACTGTTGACAAGTAATCAACTATTGGCCAAATCACATTCATGAACATGGATTGAAAATCAATTTCAGAAGACTAATCAGATGCCAATGTTGCAAACATCTGATCAAGTCTAGATTTGTATCAATTATTGACATGTAATCAACTGTTGATCAAGTAAAACCCTAATGAGGCATCAATATAAGTCTAATTGGTATTTAATTAGGGGGTTCCTGCAAGAGAATTTTATTTGGCAGAGACACTGAGCTACAATTGAAAATTAGGATTAATTCAGAGGAGAAAATAGGGTTTTCTTGGAAAAAGAATTTTTAACACAAGGAGGCAGGGACAAAGGTGGAATTAAAAATAACAGTAGTGATCAACATGAATTTAGAGATTTTTGGTGAAAATTTTATAATTTTTGGACAAGATGAGCTATTAAAATAAAACAGATTAAATGAATTGATCAATAGTTGAGATTTGATCATAAGCTTCTCCGGGTACAATTTGGGGACAGAGACCTTTCTGGGTACAATTTGGAGATTAGGAGGGGCGCTAGTTCAAAAATCCAATTACTATTGCAGTGCCATATGGCAGTTCCTACACCTCAGCAACCGAGTGTCACGTGGCACTCTCCCATTGGTCCAAGTCAGCAGGTGGGCCTCACTCCGACACAAGCACCTGACAAGTGGGCCCCACATGGATGTCACGTGGCAGGCCATGACAGGGCCACCTCACTCAGCCCATGCCATGTGGCAGGCCACCATTCAACTATGTCACACCATTCAGAGACACATGGCCAGATCTGATTGGGCCACATCACAGGCCACACCAGCGCTGCTGCCACTTGGCAGTGTGTGAGTGGTGCACAACCGTGAGAAGAAGTGCCAAATGTCAACACACAGAGAAGTCACCTCAGCTCTACATGCCATATGACAGTCTGCTATTGATCCACCTCACTACCATGCGACGTGGCAGGCACAGACTGGTGCCATGTCATCACACTGTGTACACAAAGATTACATGTGGCCTTATCTGATTGGTACAGGTCAGCACAGTCAGCACACATGGCACCATTAGTCAGAGATACCTCAACCAGCCATTAACCATATCATTAGTGCTAAAGAGTTATTTATTAAGCATTCAACCAATTAGACAGAGCCACCTCAGCACATTAACACTAATAAATTGTTAATCAAACCCACAGTTCTAAGCTCTTAAACCTTCCACGTGGGACCCAATAGTCAGATTAATGAGAGTAGGTGTATGAGCTAAGGTCATAAACCAAGTTTATTTTACTTACTTGCTCAATTCAAATCAGGCCGATTTAAAAGGAAAATAAGAGTAGAATGAACCTGGCGTATGGGTTTCAAGTCATTGCTCATCTTTTCTCCTGCACTTTGGCTCATGTGCGCTAGATGCATCCACACGCGAGAAGGAACACTCTCCCTCATTCTTCTTATCGCCATTACCCGATTCGAGCACAGCTCGCGCCTTTCTCTTCCCTTGGCGCCTCACCATAGCTAGAATTGATCTGAAAGATGACAGTGATTAGACGATGAGGTAGGAAGTGCTATTAAGTCAGTTGAGAAGATAAGATGAATAGAAGGTGAGATTGAGTTAGTACCCGAAGATGAGTTGAAGGGGATAAGGTGAATTAGCTCTTGAAATATCAAATTGAGTCGCAAGACGGCTTCTTTGAGGTAAGACGATGCTAATGGAGGTGAATTAGTGAGTCAATCGGATGTATAAGCTGTTAATTTGGCTAAAGGTTGAGAAAGGGACAGAAGTGAGTTTGGAGAAATTGAAGTGAACAAAGGAATGAAACAGCGTTCAAGCTAGTCGTGGAGGGTTTAAATAGTACCCGAAGATTATCTGAAGGGGAGAAGGTGAATTAGCTCTTGAAAGATCTAATTGAGTCGCATGGTGGCTTCTTTGATGTAAGGCGATGCCAATGGAGGTGAATTAGTGAGTCAATCGGATGTATAAGCTGTTAATTTGGCTAAAGGTTGAGAAAGGGACAAAAGTGAGTTTGGAGAAATTAAAGTGAACAAAGGAATGAAATAATGTTCAAGATAAACGTGGAGGGTTTAAATAGGAGTTGGCAACTCAGGGCCCACTCACCAGTCGAAGAGCACAAGTAGATGAGAGCTGGAGTCAATTAGAGTCGCGGCACAATCAAAGCTATAATGGAAAACAGTTAGAGGACAAACACAAATCGATCACAACCGTTCAAATAATTAAAATGAAGGTCAGAGATCTGTCTAAGTTGGCAATTCGACTCAAGGGTGATCGACCAATCATAATTAAGCAGGCAATCGACTGAAGATTATATAAACCCGACAGCCAACAAAAAAGAAAAGAGGGAGACAAAGGGAGAGATAGGGATAAAAAGGGACAAAAAAAAGGAGAAAAGGGAGAAAAAAAGTGGAAAATATTGAATTGCTGCCAGTACATACACACTCACTATTGATCACCCAGTGCAGAGAAAGAGAGATTACAAGAGTTAAAAAGAAGAATTTGGTTGATTTATATTTCTATTGAGAATTCAAGATAATCAATCATGTAAATCGATTCAATTGGCATTTTTGTGCATTTTTTCTCTGAAATTGAGTTCTAAGAATCTAATTTGTGCTTGTTAGATAGTCAATTTGGTTTTTTCTTGTTCTTGCTTTTTCTTTCGAGAATTTATTACTTTCTTCTATTTCTCTACCATTTCTTCTTTAAATAATCTCAATTAGCACTAATTGTCTGAATTTAGTGAGCCACTGTCCCAATCACAAGGTGATTGGTGAGCCTTTAGGCCTGGATCAGTTATAAATATCAAGAATCTGTGATTCAATTACTGTTGTATCAATTTCCTTTGTGACTTTGGATTCTTAATCGATTTCTTTGTCTCTTCCTGCATAGTAGATGAAAGATAAAATCTTTATACTTTCTAATCATCTTAACTGCATGATTTTGATTGATTAGATTAGTTAATTCTTTACGATTTTGAATGAATATACTGATTCTGACACAAATTAGTATATCGCCAAGATTTTAGAAGTGAATCAATCCTAATTATTATAATCTTAGTGAGTCACTAGACCTAGCAATGTCTGGGTGAGCCCTTAGGCCTGGGAGTCATCAATTGAGTGCAATAATTTAGTGAATGTCAGAGATTTCGATGAATTCAGAACTGATGCCGATCAGTTTCATGCACAGCCAATTGGTATTGTGCTTCAACACCTTGTAACTCAGTGAGCCACTGGCCCTAGCTAAATCTGGGTGAGCCTTTAGGCCCGAGGGGTGTCAATTGAGTATGCAAGTTCAATAAGCATCTCGAATTGAAAGGAATTGAGACCGGTACTGATCGGTACCGTGCACTTCTAAGTTGTCAGTACTTCAGCAAGACTGTTAGTGAGCAAGAACACTCACATTCACCTTAGATCACATCTATGCCAAGACGATGCTTATTGATCTTGCAATTATCGATGACATTGAGTGAATTCATAGAATTTGACAAAGAATTCAACTCGGTACCAATTCTGATTGGTACACCTCGGTTGGTATCCTAATACAGCCCCTACTACCACATGGATCTCCGATCAGACATCACAGGGAGATTCCATGTGTTGAGACGATGCCAGGGCACATGTCTGATCGGAGGAGAAGAGCTTCGGCCGTCGGGAACACCACCCAGCTTGAATCCTGAAGCATCGATAAGTCAGAGATGTAGGAGAGTTCATCAGCACGACTCTTGAAGCGCTGCGCGAATATTGAGATCCATCAACGCATGAAATCTGTTGAGAGTTTAGAAAATTAAAGCCAGAGAGAGGATCTGGGCCTTAGATCTGTTAAACGTGCATCTCAACTAAATCCAGCGACCTAAGTACAATTAAGCATTTAAATAAAACATCCACGCCAATCTTCGAACAATCCAACGGCCCAGATTAAAGGCAGCATTTAAACTACGACCCAGTTGAGAGCAAACCCAACTGTGAGAATAAAGGAAGAAAATGAAACGGGCCTAATTCGCAGAATTAAAAGGAAAATAAATTTCGGCCCAACTCAATTAAGCCCAATAGTCAAATAATAATAGAAAATTAAAAATAAAAAGTAAATAAATCATTTGGAGGTCTTTCCAAACTCCAAATTAACTCAAATTTATTTCTATTTTTTTTTATTTTTCATAATATTTTTTTATATAAAAACATTTCAATTTAAAGAATTTTACTGTACTAAAACAATTTAAAACTAAAAGGACTTTGTTTGCTTTTTCTGTTTGATCAAGTTTTGACTTGCTATTTTGGCTATTATAAAAATCCTAAAAATTCAAATAAAAATTATGAATAATAGCCAAACTATTTTCTATTATTTTTTTAAGTAATTTTCTACAAAAATAAAGAGATTTAAAAATAAATTTACCTTTATAATTGAGATAATAATAAAGGGTATTATCTTATTAATAAAAGTCAATAATAATGCAATAATTCTTTTACATTTTAGAGGTGATTAAATAAGCTCACACAAGGGGTGTAGAGTAACATAATATTTTGCATAAGTAATGCAACATCCAGAACAGTCATTTAATGACATTTAGGATAAGAACATCCTGACGCCTGCTAAGGAGACAACTAAGGCTGCAACATCACAGATTGGTTCAATTTTACTGTTTAGAAGATGAACCTACTACAGATCGGTTCAATCTTATGGCTTGAGAGATGAACTTACAAATAGATCAGTTTGATCTCATAGACTAGAAGATAAATTTACAAACAGATCAGTTTAGTCTTACTAGAATGTCAAGTCATGAACAGTCGTTCAAGACACAAGATCAGTAGACAGTGGACAGAGTCCTTACATTTGTCTTGTTCGACCTCCTAAATCATGAATTATGAGCACCTAACTGATTCATGAATTCAGGGTTACCTTGTACACAAAATTAGACTCGGAGCTCCTAGCTGGTCTAATATTGAGATAGGTTTGTTAGAGAGTGAGATTCTAGACAAACTAGTTCAGAAGTTGCCATACTATGATGACTCATCAATAGTCAACAAAGTGTATCACCACTTTATTAATCATTCATCACTTTAGGAATCGTATAACGATTCAACGAATCGTTATAACACTTTAATGAATTGTTATAACGCTTCGGAGGATAACAGACCTGTCAGAGATTTGGTCAAATGAAAAACGTTGCTAACGACATTCTGTAAAGTGTTCAATATTTTAATGAATCATTGTAACGATTCAAGGAACCATTATAATAATTTCTTAGAACACATAGACTTATCAGAGAGCAGTCAAAACGTTGCTGACATCTTGAAAAGCGTTCAATATTTTGATGAATATGTTTGTAAGTTCATTCACTAACACACATGCCTCAATGTTGAACTAGCTCAGCGCTTCATGTTTGACTTTATGTGCATATGTGTTCCTAGGTCTATGAATCCATTCAGTGTCTGAAATTCATGATCTAGAAGATCAGCAAGATAAACAAGTGAGCCATATCCATCTATCTTCTGATTCACCACCCTCAAGATCAATCAGCTCAGTGCTTCGAGTTGTATTTTGTGTGATTAGTCATTGATTAGTTAAGATTGAACTGATCTGTTAGTAAGTTCATCTTGTAGATCAATTAAGATTGAGTCGATCTATTAGTAGATTCATCTTCTATCTCTCCGTAGAGATTGATCTGATATGTTTGTAAGGTCATCTCTCGGAGCTGTAAAGATTGAACTGATCTGTAGTAAGTTCATCTTTCTCTATCACAGAATGAACTGATCTATTAGTAAGTTCATCTGTATCTATCATCAATCAGCGAACTGATCTGTATTAAGTTCGTCTGTCTACACTCCACGTAGGTTGAATCGATCTGTTAGTAGATTCAGTTTACACTGTATTTGTATCTGTGAACTGATCTGTAGTAAGTTCACCTGTATCTTTTTACCCACATCCATGAACTGATATGTAGTAAGTTCATCTATACCTTTATTATTTGCATTCATGAACTGATATGTAGTAAGTTCATCTATACCTCTGTTATCTATTTTAATGAACTAATCTGTAATAAGTTCACATGTGTTTGTATCTGCATCTATCATCTGTTTTGAATTTGAACTGATCTGTTTGTAAGTTCATTTTCATCTGTTTCTGAAAACTCCGAACAGATCTGTAGTAAGTTCGTCTGTCAATACTCTATGTAAGTTGAATTGATCTATTTGTCGATTCAATTTACACTGTACCTCGAAGATAGAACTGATCTGTTAGTAACTTCATCTTCTTTGTCATTCCTGCCTCACTGGCCTGATCTGTTAGTAAGTCCAGATTATTTTAGTGATCTCCATCACCGAAGCACTTGACCACTCGACCACTTGATTATCATTTAGCTATAGTATTTACTTCCCCTTTCGAGATGCAGAAGTGTCTCGAGATTAGTAGCCTAGGGTAATTAACGGTGGGGGCTTGCGCCCACCGGAATCTAAAAGGATCTCCAATTAATAAAAACCTCCTGAATGTGCATCCCAATGGTTTGAGCGGTGAGTTCAACCGGCACTAAATAAATGCACGCTCGGGAGAGATTTTCGTGTCCTTCTTTCGCATCTCATCGCTCACAGCGGTGCGGAACACGCGAAAAAGGGTCACACACCTGCACCACTCATATATTTTACCTTGAAAAAGACACCATTGTTACTATCCAAATACTTTCTCTCGAATCATGTTGAAAATTAATCATCCTAAAATATTTGTGTTAAGGTTCCTCGTTGAAAACATCGAAAATGATGAACTACTAACTGAACTTAAGAAGAGGTCAAGGTTTTTTAGGCCAAAAAGAATTAACTTGATTTATTGATATCAATGATTGAGGAGCATTACAGAGTAGCAGAAAATTTAAAGAAAAAATGAGGAGGAAGCTAGTTAGGGTTGTGCTCGAGGTAGTTTAGGCCAAAAACTTTTTGATGTTGTATTGATTTCAGCGATTGATGAGAACTATGAAACAATAATGAGTTTGCATGATATTTTGAATGGAAAAGTGATAGAGTTGGAACATCGAGTGTCACGGAGGATTGTTGGAGCTAGTTTAAATTCTTAAATAGGGATTTTTTATTTTATGTTAGTTGTTTGTTTTTTAATGAGAAGGTTGATCGGGTGTTAGTTTATTTGTGTTATCTATTATTTTGTTGTACTTTTTAAGTTATATTTGTTATTTGTAGAGGTGGTAATCGGGCGGGGCGGGTTCCGGTTCCGGTTGGATGGGTCGGGTCAGTTTGACTTTTTAGAAGAAATTCGGTTGGGCCGGGTCGGGTCAGGGTCGGATCGGACCGGGTCAATTTATATGTTGTGTTTTTTCAGATCGTTGATAGATTTCGATTGGATTAAAGGCTATTTGATCTCGGGTCGGGTCAGTTTGACTTTCTTAAAAAATTGGATCGGGTCAGGTTTGGGTCAGGTTCAGGTCCGGATGGGTCAGGCGGGTTTCTCAGGTCGGGTCGGTTCTGCCACCTCTAGTTATTTGACACTAGTGATTTTTATTTTTATAAATTATGAATTAATTATTTTTTATTTGTCTGAATGATATGCAAATTGTACTCATAAGTAAAAGCTTACAGATACTTAAAATAATATTTGCAATAACAGTGGTAAAATTAAAGGGGCGCCCTTAAAAATAATTTCTCAGAATGGAGATTGGTGTCAGATTTTTATCAAATTTTCGATACTAAACTCTATTTCAGAAAGTGAATCGCAACATTAGTATCGGATATAAAAAAAAGCGACATTGAATAAAACTGGATCGGTTGTTTATATATGCTCAGTGTCATTTTATTCAGAAATCCGATACTCAATTATTTATCGCCCTCCACCAACCCAAGTTAATTATCCAAACAACCTCTAATAGTCTACCCCACATAAATCGCATCCTTATATTTATGAAAATCTCATTTTTTTCTCATGTTACTCCCCACTCTTCAGATACCACATCTTGAGTCATGTCGACATCGTATAATGTTCATAAGCAAGTAGTGTTCAATCTCATCGATGAAATCTTTGGAAAATGTTTTGATAACTAAACTTCAGTAGAACATCGAGGTTCTTGAGGCTAAGGAGAGTTATCTTGATTTTATATTGATGCTAGTGATTCAGGAGAAACATACATCAGTTGAAATTTTAAAGGAAAAAATGAGAGGGAGAGCTCTTGATGCATCCGGGGCAGTCATGTCTAAGATAAACTTTCTTGATTTTGTACTGATGTCAGCGATTTTGCAGAACTATGAAATAATGAAGAGTTTGTAGAAAGCTTTGACTGAATTGAGTGATGAATCTGAGACATCGGGTGTGGGAGCTTAGATATCAAGTGAGGAAGCTTTGAATGAAGGGAGAAGAGATGGAGCTAGGACATCGGATGTTAAGGAGGAGTGATTGAGCTGTTAGTTTTTGTGTAAATATTTAAATACCTAAGATAAAGATATATAGAAGTCTAAAGAACTTTCAATCTGACTTAGAACCTGTAACCTCCCACGGAGAGAGCATTTAGTGATATTTAAGTTATATAATAAAATATTATACAATATAAGTCACAGTAACATTATTAAATATATATAATAACTCATTTAATATATATATATATAATAATGTTTGTATGTATCTATTATATATAATATATAATGATATCTTAGATATACATCTAAGGTACAATACTTTTTAGTTAGTACTAAGTACAAAAATTAGATTAATATAAAGAGAAAAAAAAATTATCTTCCGCTCCTTCATCCTTTAAGGAAATTCCCACACATTTTTTCGTACAACACATTTGTTTATATATTTAATGTGATATCATCGTTTTTTCTATCTAATTACTTGATTCGCTTATTTAAATACATGATTCATCTATCAAAATATCTAGTTCACATATCGAAATACATGATTTACCTATCTAAATACCTTATTCACTTATGGTGTTTCTAAATATCTAATTCACTTATGATGTTTGTCACTTCACATCTAAATATCTAATTCATCTATCTAAATATCTGATTCACCTATCTAAATATCTTGTTCACTTATCTAAATATCTTAGTTCATCTATTTAAATACATAATTCACCTATCTAAATACCTAGTTCAAATATCAAAATACCTAGATTATTTATCTAAATATCCGATTCACTTGTGATATTTATTGTTTCCTATTTAAATACCTAATTCAATTACCTATATATATTGTTCATCTATTTAAATACCTGAGACATATATAAATATTCAAGTCTTTTTTTATTTTTTGAGACTTTTTCTATCATCTGTTACACATATTTTTTTTCATTTTTTTTCATAAAATCTATATGATGTTTGTCAATTTCTCTCAAGTGATTTCATTTCTTGAGACTATTTTTCTCTCTCTTGTTTTTTTTACTAAATAACTGAGTCACATGTCTAAATATTTAAGTCACGTATATAAATTTCTAACTCATATATCTAAATATATAGATCTCATATCTAAATATCTAAGTCATGTATCTAAATGTCTGAGTTACATATCTAAATATCTGAGTCTCATATCTAAATATATGAATCATTTATATAAAAACATATTTCACTTATATAAATATTTGTTTTGTTTATCTAATCTATTTATGTAGATGGACGTTTTTTTATTAAAAATATAAAGTTAGTTACAAAATATATACGTTTTGACATTTTCATGGGGGTTGCTATGGATCGATCCCTAATATAAAAAAACTAGCATGCTATTAGTGCTCAAAAAAATAATTGTAACTAAATTAAGTACATAGTGACAAGATAACCCGGTGAGCTGGCTCCTTAATTATTGCGCGCAGCTTAACTAGTAATTAGTCGCATGCATATGCATCAAGTTTACGTCTCCAAGTCTTACTTTTACTCGCAATTCATTCGTTAACTAGTCAATTAATCTTTTTCGAAGAAGGAAGTCTACAAAAAAATTGGAGTCTTGGGTTCTTAACCCGTTGATTAATTGTTGGAGAAGGGAGGGAGAAGGTGCAAGTTTTCTTTCACATTTAGTGTTCCAAGTTCTTTAATTATAGAGGTGGATATATAATAAATTATTTAAAGGAAAGCTTTCACTTTTGTTTCTCACTAGTCACTATGACTATATATACTATGTATACAACTTTGTACACCCAGACGGAGCAACTATTTGTGAAGTTACGCTGAAAATGTTAGTTAATTTACTAATTAATTTACATATTTCAGACAAGCGTTTTTTTTTAACTAAAATGATAGCAATGCTAGATATATAATAGCAAATTTCACAAAGTTCCTTTTTTTTAAGAAATAAAGACTGAGAAAATGGATAGAGAACGTATTAGCTGTTCATGAATTAAATAGCAAATTAGCAAATAATTATTTGTCCACATTAGCTGTTCGTGCGTGACTCGTATAAAATTGTTATAAAAAATTAAAAATGCGTCGAGAAAAGACATTTGATGGTTTAATATATATTAGCTAGATTTCTTCGACAATGACTTTTCTGACTATTAATATATGCAATATGCCAATACTCTCATTCCTATGCAGCTTGATCCTCCAATGTAGAAAAATTAATTAAATGATTTATTGCATTCGAAGGTATTTCCAGTTCTAAATAATTTATTGTATTTTATGATCCTGGAATTTGAATAACGACTTTTCAAAATATTCATATAAATTGTGCAAATGATATGCTCATCTTTCTGCCACTCGATCCTCTAATAATATACAAACTTTAAGACGATTTGTTGGGTACGAAAGATTTTCTAGCTAATATATATATATATAATAGTGAGGCTATGGTACTTTATGAAATATAAATTGTTTCGTACTTTGTATCTGTATCTCAAATTTAAAAGTTAAAATGACTGATTCAAACTATTGAACATAATATTCATATTGAAATATCTTTAGAGATCAAATTTTATATATATATTTTTTAAAAAATCTATTTTTTAGATGAATAAAAAATTATTAGTATTGGATGGTACATAAATCATTAGATCAATAAACTTTTTATCCATCTAAAAAATAGCAAACAGTTTTAAAAAAATATAAAATTTGATTTCCGAAGATATTTCAATATGAAGACAATGTTCAATGGTTTGGATCAGTCATTTGGATTTTTAAATTTGAGATACGGATGCAAAGTTCGGGAAATTTTGTGATTTGCAAAGCACCAGAGCCTCACTGCTTGGTAACTAAATTTTACAATTTTTGAATTTTTTTCTATTTTTCTTTTTTGAGGGGTAGAAAATACATTGAGTTTATGATTTCCAATAATAAAGATTTTCTAATAGTAGTACAAAAGATATTTTTTTTAATGGTTGGATCGGTATTTTGAATTCAAGACTGAGAGATACAACGCGAAGTACAAAAGATATTTTATACTTCACGACTAACAGTAGTATAATATATATATATATATATATATATATATATATATATGAGCTATTATGAAGACGTTTACATCTCAAAATGCACGTGGCTCAAATTTTATCGTAACATATCCGAAATTTAAAATTATCATTCTCTTTATATTTTTCATTATCAAAATATTAAGGAATAAAAAAATTAGGATTTTTAGAGTTTCATAAGTATTTATTTTAGATTTTTAAAAATCAACTCTAAAATAATAATAATGTATTATATTTTATAGATATTTTTTAAAAATCCAAAATAAATACTTATAAAACTCTAAACACCTCAATTTTTTGTTTCTCTAATATTTTGATATGAAGAATTTAATGAGAATGATAATTTTAAATTTTGGATATGTTACGATAAAATTTAAGCCACGTGCACTTCAGCTCAAAATACAAACGTTTTCACAATAATCTAACTATATATATATATATGATTGTGGTTAATATTTTTATGTTTTTTTCTTAGGTTCTATTCTTCACTAGCATCGTCGACCCCTCGAAATCAATGATCTTTTTTAATTAAATTATTTTTTATAAAGAAGTAGAATTTGAACGTTTCTTTAACAACTAGCTAGTTGCGTGGAAATTTTTACAAAGAAATACAATTATACGTACAGACACATGTTCTCTCTTAAGGGAGTGTTTGGCACTCAATGGAATAGCAAAAAGTTGGAATAGAATAGCTATTTCGACGAATTAATTTGCCAAACGAATTTTAGACTAAGTAGAAGAGTGCGGAATAGTGCTAATCCGGTATACCAACTTATAGATGGAATACCGGATTAGCTCTTGTCGGAATAGTGATTATTGTTTTATTATATTATATTATATTATTATATTATGATTATGATTAAGATTTAGTATTATTATATTATTCTATTATATTTATGATTATAATTTATTATTATATTAATATTATGATTATTATTTATTATTATTATCATTATATTATTATTATCATTATTGTTATTATATTATCGTTATCATTAGTATTATTATATTATTTATTATTATTATAAATATAATTTTAATATTATATTATTATATTATGAATATAAATATAATTATTTTATTAATATATTATTATGATCAAGATTATTTATTATTATATTATTATATTATGATGAATATGATTATGATTATTATTACTTATTATTATTTTATTATGTTGTATTATATTATTATATGTTGATTATAGTGATGATTAATTTATTATTATATTATTATAATTATAATTATTTATAATTATTTTTATGATTATTTATAATTATTTTTATGATTATGATTATATTTTTATTATTATATTATTATGATTATGATTATGGTTATATTATTATGATTATGACTATAATTATTATTATCATGATTATGATTATGATTATTATATTATGATTATATTATTAAAATTATGATTACTTATTATTATTATATTATTATAATTATGATTATAATTATAATTTTTTATTATTATATTACTATATTATGATTATGTTTATATTTTTATTATATTACTATTATAATATTATTATTTATTATGATTATTTTTTATTATTTTATTATTATTTTATTATGTTGTATTATATTATTATATGTTGATTATAGTTATGATTAATTTATTATTATATTATAATAATTATAATTATTTTTATGATTATGATTATATTTTTATTATTATATTATTATGATTATGATTATGGTTATATTATTATGATTATGACTATAATTATTATTATCATGATTATGATTATTATATTATGATTATATTATTAAAATTATGTTTACTTATTATTATTATATTATTATAATTATGATTGTAATTATATTTTTTATTATTATATTACTATATTATGATTATGTTTATATTTTTATTATATTACTATTATAATATTATTATTTATTATGATTATTTTTTATTACTTTATTATTATTATTATTATCTTACTATTATGATTATTATTTTACTATTATTATTATTATCATCATCATTATTAGTATCATAATTATTCATATTTTAACTATTCTGAGTAACAACTGCCAAACGATATTTTTACTCTTCCGAATAGTCAAGAATACCACTCTTCCAAAAAAAATACTATTCTATCACTCTTACAAAATTACCACTCTTCCAAAACTATTCCTTGATTTGCCAAACGAACCCTAAATGAGTAACAACTAAAGCATGGCATTCATGCGGAATGAGAACCGTTGATAATTAAGTATAGCATATATACATTTTCTTAATGTACTGCGTAGTATATCATCCTATAAATCAAAATCAATTTCTTTATTCGTGCAGAATCTATAGGTGCTCAGCACCAGATTTTGTTTGATTATTTTATTTAACTTGAAACGCTATCTCTGATAACCCTACTTTCACGCCGATTTCCTATGAATACCGTATGATTTTTAAAAATTTTCTTCAACAAGTCGAAGCTCGTGATCTTATTTTAAATTCCAATTACACCACTTAAAATCGGATAAGACCAACTGAAAAGCTAATAACAAATTTTCTAGCAAGTAAAAGGGTACACGTGTACGCGGGACGAAGAATTGGTTATTTAATCTATATTTTAGTTGGGGTAGGAAATCGTCATAGAAATCATATCATTTTCTTTATTTCCAGCTCAGTACCAGACTAGTTTTCTGTCATTAATTATTAATTCAAATTGCTTTCATCAAGAACGGTGCTACTAGACAGCAATATATACAACTTTGTACATCTGTTCAACACTAAAAGTGTTATATTTCTTCGTCAAAAGAAGCATACCGTGCAAGTTTTAAAAAGATAAAAATGAGTTTTAACTTTATTTAAACTGTTAAAATATTATGAGATGTTAAGTATTTGTGAACCAACATATTTAATGCTTTTATCAATGTTTAATAATACGTTAAAATTTGTATTTTTGAGGTGTTTAAACATCGTTAAAATAGATTGGTGTTCTAAGTGGTTTAAGCTCCAATATTTTTTTATAGCCCATATTAACAATTAAGAACTCTATACTCTTTCTCACTATTATCTAAACTTTTTTTTCTTTTTAATCTTTTGTATGTATCAATTAACCGTATTTTAAGATTTATTTCTAAATATTTAATTAGTATCATAATTGTAATTCTTTTCTTAATTCTTAACTACTACTGTATGAGAGTGCATGTCTAAGGGCACTGATAACAGTCCCCAGAGGTTTATCCACACTAAATCCCCAAAGTTAACCACTCTTAGTCAAATAGCGATAATCTGACCATTTAATTCAGCGCTTGATTAAATAGTTGTTCATACTTTGAACGCTACTAATACTAAATATTCTTATTTATTTATATCAAACTGATAACAACTAGTATGTCTATATTGCGATCTATAATTATTAATTCTTTTATTTATATTAATTGATTGTGCATTCTATTGACAGAAGGACTAATATGTTAGTTTAAATTACTCATAAATAGCATTGACTGTCGGTTTCAATGAAAAAACATTATTTCTTGCACTTTTATTTCAGTTATTAATGTGTGTAATTATATTTGTTCTCAACAAAAATATCTGAAGTTTGATTTAGAAGAAAAAATACTACTACGAAAAGGCACGAAATTATCAGCAAAAAGAAAAAACACATCATTTTGACTATTAATACTTGTTGCATAAATATTTATATCAATTCAACTAATTATTAATAGCTACTACACAAATATAAATAAATTTAAATATCTATTTATAGTTGGGAGTTACATTATTTATATCAATCCAAATAGTTATTAATGTTCATTGCAAAAATATATGTATAACAAATGCTTTTCAAAGTATTACTTTAAGTTCTAAATGTCTTATTTATAGTTGTTGAATTTATATCTGAATGTTTTCTTAACCAAAAGTCATGGTTATTTCACCGTAGTTGAATTTGGAATCAAGAAAATCAAACAGAAACAATATGAACAATAATATATTTATCTATTTCATAAAAAAATTAAATTAAAAGATAAATATTGTGTTTGTTTATACTTAAGTAATTAATCTTGGCTTCTTAAAGAAAAAAATTCATCCTACTATCCAGTGTATATATGTTAATATAAAAAATCAGAAGCAATAGACTACATGAATTAAATTATAAATAAATGGAAGAAAACAAACTATTAAAAATTTATTGATCTCTAACGCACAACTAACAAAGCAGATTCAACATAAATTATGATCCAAAGAATTTGCAAATGGTTCCTGTGAGAATGATTATTCAAAAAATATCTTAATTAACAATAATTGTTCAAATCAAATGGTGCCATACAATTTTAAACTATGCAAATTATATAAAATAATCAAGAATATTTATTACAGCGATGTCAATCATCAATCAACAAAGCATCGTCTAGGCATTCATAAAAGAAATAAAATATAACAAAAGAAGAATAAGCGTGAGAAGACAAATCCAGAATTTTCACGTTATACGAATAATAATTTCTTCTTTTTCACAGAGCAATTGGAAGAACATCCAAAATCGCTTTTCTTGTAAGTCTGAAAAGGATATTCACTCAGAGAAGATATGACGGAAAATGAAGATTAATAGTTTCTTTCAGTTTTTATTAATAATAATTATTATTAAATTAATATTATTAAAAATAAGAGTGAGAACCGTAAAATTTTAAATATACGAATGGCGGCGGCAATACACTTGCGCGTTGGCGAATGAAACGCGCCACTACCAGTGGCACATTTCGTCCAAACCCCGCGCAAATGAGATGGAGAGGCGCTACGCATTTTGTATATATAAGAAACAAACGCGCCACTGGCAGTGACGCGTTTCATAAAAATAATGAAACGCGCCACTGGCAGTGGCGCGCTGCCATTCGTATATTTGAAATTTTACGGTTCTCACTCTTATTTTTAATAATATTAATTTAATAATAATTATTATTACTAAAAACTGAGTTTCTTTTTGATATGGTTCTTCATTTGGAGCGCTGAATGTCGAATGAGAGAGAGTTATTGTATAAATGAATTTGTAGAAGAGATCTGAAATTTAAATATTAAATTATGTTTCAAATGAAAAGGTGTCAGCCTATTGAAAGCAGTTTGACCAAAATAAATAAAAGAAGAATATTTAGAGTGGTTATCGTTTTTTTTTTTTGTAAAAAAGGAAAACACTGACAGTTAGAATTTTGATGACAAATTATGGGGACGGAAGTGTGGGGATTATAATATTTATCCAATATATAATTGTCTTTATTATAATCAAATGCCCGTGTAATTTTTATAGGAATATTATATTTATCCCCATCCATCCATCCCCAACTTTCATCCCCATTGACTAATTACCCAAATTGACTACAGTTATATATTTTTTTGTCAACAAAAATTTGAGACATCTTTTCGTAAACCAATTTTAAATTTTAAAATAATTTAATCATTCACGTTCTTATCACTCATTTCTCCCTCTCTCCTATTTTGCCGAATCAAAATATAAATGGTCATTTTCGACCCATGTCCGTATTTTTCATATATATTAGACAATTTTCCCCAAGAAATATGTTCATTGTTATGCATATCAGAAAAATCATAGTTGGCCTCCATGGTACATGCAGCGATTACTAGCATTTGGTTTTGTTTCTACTCAATTGAAATATGTATTCAACTCTCTTCCATAAGAATCATAAAAGAAAGATTGACTTGTTTTGATGTCGATTTTTTCTCTTTCTTGTGCATTTTTTTTTGTTTTTTTTAAGAAAAGATGGTCAGACCTCCAAATTTCATTAATTTGATCACTCAGTTGTGATCTTAGGTATAATTTACATTAGGTATGTAAGAAAGTAGAGAAAAAAATAGAAGGAAAACTGTACAGCTTCTCTGGTTTAGTACTTCAGCTACTCTTGTGCATTTTTTATGTGCGTTTTACCCTCTTTTGTCGTATTGTTTATGATATTTATTTTATCTTCTCCTCAGCGTGATACCTATTTATTATGTGTTTATGTACTGTATTTTGAATTCTCTATTCGACAGTTCTCCATTGTATAACACATCCCTCTTTCTTTCTTTATTTCTTTCTTTTTGTCTTTTAGTAAAGTTTTTTTTTTCAAAACTCATTTTTGTAGCAGTGTGGTTTAATGTTTTTTAAAGTTTATATTATTATAAATTATTAAATCATTTATGGTCCTTTAGAGTTGATGATCTATCTTGGTAATATCCATCTGATAGTTTATTATAGGGAAGTTGTTTTTGTTTATAAAATCAGATTTTGTTTTATTTGTTTAAATTATTTTCTTTCTTTATTTGGCTCTTTAGTATTTAGATCGTTTTTTCTTATTACAACAACTATGGTATTCTTAATAGTTACAATAAAATATTTTTATTATCAATATGATTAATTATTCAATCATATATAAATAATTTTAATGATTGTTGTAAATAGATAAAAAAAAAGCAATTAAGATAATGTGCTATTGTATTAATATAAATAGACGGAATGATTGCTGTAAATAGAAATGGACATAATAGCAAATGCTTTAGCAATATTGTGCTTTTATTATAAATAAAAAGAGTGCATTCAATAAATATAAATATACAACTGATTGATAGAAATTGCATTGAAATGGAGTAAAAGACACTTAAGCAATAACGCAAATCATTGCTATTTTTGTATGTAGGCTGCGATTATAACAGTTGTGCTTTTAAAATAAATATAAATAGTTAGTTAAAAAATATAAATAAATAGAACTTATTGATATAAATTGTATATGAGCGAAGTAAGGGGTGTTTTAGCAAGTCACAAGGCATATTGTTGTCTATATGTAGGTTGTAAAGATAAATTGTTTGTAAATTATACATTTGATTGATGTAAATAGTATCAGAGCAATAGCACGCGAAACACCGGTAACTATTTGTGTTGACGTATTGAAGTTATTACAATATAATTTTATAATAAATATAAATAGTTCGTTAGAGAATATAAATAGTACATTTGATGGATATCAATAGCTCAGAACAAGATCTATTAGTATAAGAATAAGAATAACCGATCAATTAAAAATAAATAATCACAATTTTTATTATAAATAGGTCCTTGTCAAGGGAATAGCGAGGTTCAAACACCTTTGAACTAACTTTTGAATTCAAAGCTTCTCTCAGCTGTTGATTTTGCATCGAGATTCATAACAATTATTGTATGAAATTAGAAAAAATTAAAAATATGAATCTCGATGTAAAATCAACGGCTGAGAGAAATTTAAACTCAAAAATTGATTTAAAGAGTTTGAACCTCCCGTTCCCATTGTCAAACCATATTAGTTTAAATTAACCAATCAATTAAATATAAATAATCATAACTTTCATTGTAAATAGGTCAATGTCAAATCACCTGAGCAGATAAAGATAAGTATTTCTATGGTCGTGACTAAAGGCCTCGTAGAAATAAATAGCAATGTAACATCAGAGACACTTTTCATCTGGATGAGCACCTCACCAATGCATGAAGATTAAAGCACCTTTTGACTTTAATTTCAGCACACACCGTTGCGGTCAAATATTAGGGATAACTTTTGGGGATAAATGCATGGAGACGGTTAACAGACTATTTTTTTTAAAGTAAAACCACTAAATATCAGCGTCACTGTTACGGGATTTTAAACATTTTTTATGAGCTTGATAATGTGTAAACACAATGTTACTTACATGGAGTATTTCTCGAACAATTTTTCTAGAGAAAATGCGCAACTTGAAATATGAAATTTAAATGATCGATTACCGAGAACTTTAATTTTCTAGAGGAATTTGGATTTGTTATGATATTATAATTTACAAACGTTTCCTATTTGATAATTTAAGTTTCCAGAACGATCCATCAACTGACATTTTGACAGATAAATCTGCTCTATTTCTTGGCATGTTATACAACAGAACTTCCGGCACGGGGACGGTATTGCAATTTTACAAGAAAATTATCGTAACTTTTTACCTTGTGGTATAAATTAATCTGCAAAAGAATAATTTAATTTAAAATAAAATATAATTTAAATTATGTAAAGAATAAAAATGATCTAATATATATATATATAGTAAATATAATGTGAGTTTAACTTTAGCCTCACATAGATTTTTTATTAATTTAACTCAAAAAATATAATAAATCATCTCTAAATTTTAATTTATCATGCTCATTAAATTTTTCATATGGCAATCTTATGGGATATAAAAATTTAATGTATTTCGAGTTTTCTAAGTCATTCTTTCAATTTAAAAAAAATAGCTCTAAAAATAATAATAAAATATTTAATGTTTGTACATCATTTTCAAAAATTCAAAATAGTGACATAGAAAATCTGAAACACCATAATTTTTTGTACCCATAAGGTTTTCATATGAAGAATTTTATGAGTATGATAAATTAAAATTTAGATATAATTTAATGTATTTTTTGAGTTAAACTCACGAAAAACATATATAAGCTAAGCTCACGCTATCTTTACTCCATATATACATATTCATTTGTTGTAGTTAATTTCATTCCTTGTATTTGGTAATATCTTTAAGCAATAAAAAAAACGCTTAAAAAATTATATGCATCTAGAATCATCTTTTATGTCTTGTTTGTCATAATATTCCATGATCCATTGTGCTTATTATTATAAAGAATTAATATTTCTTGATAATTAATTTTATAGTCCCATATGACTAAATTGTTTCTTCATAACTTATATTGAATTTTTTATATATCTTATGTTGGTAAATCCAATTTAATAAGTATGTAACTGTTTCATTTTATTGTCCCTCCTTTATAATTTTTCTAGGAGAAGTAAATTCTGGGGCATTATTTTTGTTCATTATCATCTTAAATATATAGTACTGTTATAGAAACATATGGATGATGATGATGATGATGATGATGATGATGATAGTAACTGTAATTATAATCGTAGTAGTCGTGGTGGTATATCATGCTAATTTTTGGGAATTTTTTTATTTTAATATTTCTAAAAGAAAGCCCCAAACAATGGGCAACTTGGCGTCTTGCTGCACGAAATGGCTATTTGTATCCGCAGCATTGCACCCGGTGCTGCGCACTCATACTAATTCCAGTTCATTTTAATAACTTATATATATCTGATTAATTCGTATAGATACCATAACTGATAATGACAAATGCCAGCTAAAACTTAGCTACTAACATTATGGAAAGCACTACAGAAGATTTAATTTGGATATTTTGAAAATGATAGTTAGGGTGGAAAGTGCACCTCCCTCAAATCAATTTATTCAGGGTAACTAATTAACTTAGGTTCTTGGCGTAGGTACAGTTGTTTCAATATCGCTAATACATGTATTTATTTTCATCAAAGGACTAAACACAATTCAAAAAAATTAAATTACTTAGCCTTATATATTTACTTTTATTTTGGACAAGTGGATGGAAGAGAACTGAAAATAAAAATATTACAATTTTCAATTTCTCACCCTATTTATTTTCCACGCTAGGAAAATGGTCATCTCCAGTGAACAATGAATGGAGAAGATAATCACAGGGAGGTTGGCTTTAAGCGACCAAAATGGCACGGCTACACATGGCAAAGACTAAAGAGTAAAGAGGCACAGCCAGAGTGATAGGGGTGCGACACATGCCCTCTTGGATGGGGCTCGATGCCGCCTAGCTTGCCGTGGCCAGTAGTGCTATGCTCCCGAACTCCAATCGCGGAGGCGGTGGTTGTACACTCGGGCTCGGCCCCTCCATGAGCCATGCCATGTCACATCACACCGGCGCTCCGCCTCTGCGCTCATCACACATTCCCCTCCATGTCACGTTGTCACATGCTTCGGAATTGGTTTCTGAGATTATGTTATCAGATTAAATGATTAATGGCTTGGCTAATTCTGAGGCCGTGATGCTCTCCGGTCTCATTCAAACTGTACACGTCCATTTTACTAATTTTGTGTCCACCACTTTTTTTAGATTCAGCCGCCTTCAAGAAATCAGTCTTTTGAAAAAAAAAAAAAGTAAAATTTTAATTGAAAGTTTCAGAAATGTAGCATGTGTTTTTTTTTTTAATTACTACGTTAAAATGCAACTACTAGAATTGTTGTTATTACCGTGGAAGAAAAACGCTTATTCCGTGGACTCAAGCACGGAAAAGACGTCATTTCCGTGAATTACCCACGGAAAGACTTTCACGGTACTTTCATCGCCAGAACAAATATTATTTTCATAGAATACCACGGAGATAATCTTTTCCGAGGAATTAAGCACATAAATGATTCTACGGAAATAGTTTCACGTCTCATGGTTCTTACTTCCACGGAAATAACTTTAATAAGTCACGGAATAATTCTATTCATCCACATTATTATTTTTCTATTATTAATTAATTTATGCATATTTTAAGAAAAATTATAATAGGTGAACCCATTATTTCTGTCAGTAAAAGCACATTATTTCTAGCAGTAACACCACATTATTTGTTCAGTAACACCACATTGTTCAGTAACTTTTGATTATTGCTGTCAGTAACATGAATTATTTTGTTTTCAATTGTCAACTGATGACAAATTAAAATAATTAAGCATTGAAAATAACTTCAGAAAAATAATGTAGCATATAAAAACATCAATTGGAAGTACATCAAATCAGAAAATACAGGTATTGAACTGCCAAAATATAAACCCTTATATCAACTACTATATTGCTATAATTGAAAAGCATATGATGTCCTTGAGTTGGGTGAGAAATGAGATTATGACCCTACAGGCACAACATACAATGAACAATAAAAATTAGTATTGTGAAACATCAAAATCTTATTTGTCTGCATATAATTCTCACTATAGAAAACTAAAAAATCACCTGAGTTAAAGCTACATGCATCCTCATAACTCTTTGAAATGACTGAGGAATGGGACCATGATGATCCTATGAGTGAAATTAGTATGTTATCAACAAAGCAGTGCCTCTCAATAATTGTCTTAAATTCAGTCTTTGTTACCTGAAAAGTAGGATGTTCAACTCCTAACAAAGCAGTACCTCCTAATATCAAATTTAAGAAGAATAGGTTTTCGCATGTTTGATTTGGACAAGGAAGAAAAATTAGAGCTGTAACAAGATAGAGATAGAAGAGTCAATAAATATTAATTACCTGATTTATTTCTTCTATTAGAAGAATAAATATGACACCAACTGTAAAAATAAAATTAGAGTCATTATTTTTATGAGTAATGTCAATATTCCTGTGAGTAATGTCAATAATTCTGTAAGAAATATTGAAGTTCTGTAGTAATACCAATATAGATACCCAATATAGATAGAATTAGGACTTTGATGACTTTAACAAGATAAAATTAATGAATAAATCATTATCATAAAAAATAATTTGCAATTAAGAATTTGACATCTCTAATAGCAGTACCCAAAGCAACCAGGACAACATTTTTCTTCTAACCTTGAAAAGAAGTTAATCTTTGAATCATAATTGAGGTTCATCAAAATTTTACTGAGAGAAGAAAATATCATCACAAGTACCTTCTTTCTTCCATTAGAGCACGCAATGCAAGAGTAGACGGCAACTGAGTCGGGATCCTTCCAATAAGCCACGATTTCTCCAGAGCTCGTATCCCATACCTAAAAATTAAAGAATATTAAACAAATTTCAGAAAATTACAGTCAAATTAAGCACAAATTTGAAACGAATTGTGGAAAAAAAAACAAAGCTCGCACCTTTAAGGTTGATTCGGGAGAGAGAGTGGCGAAGTATCAACCGTTCGGCGAGAAAGAGTTGGATTGTTTCGTGTTCTTGAGAAAGGGAGAGGAAGAGGACGGAGGAGGTGGAGGGTTTGGTTTTGGTTAGAGAACGGAGGAGGTGAGGAGAGGACGATGAAAGAGGCGACATCTCTAAATTTTGGGTTAACTAAAAAAAACAGGATCCAATCAATCCTTAAAAAGGATTGGAGTAAAACATGCGGCATCTCCAATTTTTTTGGCGGAGATTGAAATTTCATTTAGGTTAAAGAAAGAAATTGTTATGGCTGAAAATGAAAGAGGCGGGAAAATGAATCGGAAAAGAATGGGTGTGACAGAGTAGAGTATTTTCGTGAAAGACTGTACTTATTTCCGTGAAATAGAGAGTTCTGAAGTATTTTCGTGAAAAGGTAGACTATATTCCGTGGATTTTATTTCCGTGCAATTTTTTTCCTTGGACTTGTCTACATAAATGATAAGCGTCACGCGTCAGTCTCCTTATTTCCGTAGAATCCAGATTTATCACGGAAAAAATATCAACTAACCATGGTAATAACTCAAATTCTAGTAGTGTTAATGTAATGACACAATGTAATGACATGCTAGGAAAAGATACTATCTTTAAATCAAAATGCTACTATTGCATTTTCTGTAATTATACCAATAAATAATTAGAAAAAAAAAAAGACTAAAAGCATGACCTCACATATGTGGAAATTAATGAACAACTTTAAAGATTTATACGGGGTAAATACAGAAGATGATTAAATACATATGGAAGCTTTATATCATGATCAGCTGAAATGTCAGAAAAATATTATTCCTATCAAATTTTAAGGTTGCATCCAGCAAATATATTTTTTGACCGAGTATCATATTGTAATTTAAGTCCCAATACAAACAGAATTTTTGGACTTAAAGATATATGTGTCATTTTCTGACCGGTAAAACAATTTATAAATAACTCAATAAATAAATATAATAGACAGTACACGTTGGATAGATATGCGTCCTTTTCTCTTATACCTTTTCATCCCTACAGAGGATGATTCACATCTTTAAAGAAAAAGTCTTATATGCTTCTAAATTTCAATTTATTTACTACATATAAGTTTTACTAAAATATTTGTGTTTATCGCGTCATAAGCTTTATTTAAATGGGACGGATCACTTGACAATTGCTATTTAATTCGATCAGTGTGAGTTTTTGAATAAATTAAAAAATTCTTGAAAATAAAAAATATATTTATAGATATATTAATTTACTTATAAATTGATAGTATTTCAAACTACGTGCAATTTCATTATCATGATAGTTCATCAATGACCCTCAAATTTTATGCAACTTGCAACGGTAATGAAATTAGAAACACTATCAATTCATAAATAAAAGATCATATCTATATTTTTTTTTTTTTTTTTAAATTTATTTGAAAACACATTATCAAGATTACCAAATAGTCATTATCAATTGATACCTCCCCTTATTTAAAAGCACTTATTTTTGGATAAACTCAATTACTGTTAAAAAAAATGGATCGCTTATCCCCTCAATTTTATCTAAAAAAAAACTTAGTTGTTCTTATAATATTAAGATATATTTTCATACAAAATGTTATCATATAAAATTTCATATCAATTTCATCAATTTTCTTATTGATTTTAACAAGATTAATTCAAATCGCGTTCAAGAAGTCCTACGCTACCAACAATAGTAACTGTGACATATATACCAAATTTAGAAAGAAAGAAAGAAAAAATTAGATCGCCATGGAAAACTATACTAAGATAAAATAATATTCACAGCACACCAGCTAGAAAATAAAAACAACACTATCTTTGATGCTACTACTACTGCCGTTATTTATGTTTGATCATTCAAATACCTCTCAATCATGCAATATTTCGGCGGTCTCTTACTTACTAACATTCCTATCATCTTGCGACCAAAAAATTTGGCATCAATCATCGAAAAAATCAGGTTAATTATTAGTTATTCTAGGATATCTGGTGGATTTCTCAATCCATTTACTGGTATAAATTAAATCAGAAGGCTTATGCAAACGATCTTCTTGAAAGACACCTGTGCATTTATCTATACATGTAAACAAGAGAGACCTTTAAATTAATGTATAGCTTAAGCAAGGTTTGCAATTTAACTTTAACGTACTAATATGTGTCACATGCATATTAAGTCAAACATGCGTGGTATCATAACATATATAATGCTAGTGTACCGGACACGCGCCCAACGAGCTTGCTCTCTTTTTAGATGGATCTACATTGCTTGTATTTCAAAAAAAAAAAAGTAATTGCATAAACACTTGTTTTTGCATATGATACTTCTTCAATGACATTTTTGTAAAGGGCAAAGCGTAAATTTAACTAGGACATATTGTGTTGTTATAGTTTATCTGATTATTGTATTAAAAAAATGTTTGACGTGCCATACACAATGCTAGAATTATTCAAAGAAGCTTCTTACAAAAATGGTTATGTCATAATTGTCGTACTCTTTTTTTTTAAAAAAAAAGGGTTAGGTCCTTTAAATATTGCAAAATTTTGGAAGCAAATTATATGGAGAACATTACCAATACGAAAAAAACAAAGATACATACGTGATACGTCTATAACAATTCTGGAATCCAGATAGGATGAGAGAGATATCATCTCATTGGGGCTTTCCTTGAATGTTCTTTTGTATAATAAAAATTTGGGCACATTTCCCTCTCCTCTTTGTACAAAAAAGGAAACACCAATATTTCTGGATGCATAATTCCATAAAAGCGAGAATTTAGAAGGACATATATAGGGATCTAGGAGCAGTAGCACAGCCGCCGGCCAGGTCATGCCCCTTCCCCTCTCTCCTCAGTTTCACCTCTCCGGTGCTTTCACTAACAAAGATATTTCCACAAGAAGCGCAATGAATGAAATTAATGGACACGTCCAGTTCGTGGAGACGTTCGTTGCTAATATTTAACGGTTACCCAGGTCACTGCGTCTACCATGGATTGGTTCTTAATTTAGCTCTTTCTAAAATTATTAACCTTTCTTCTTCTGTGTATTACATTGTTCGGCAGGCCCCATCTCTCGAAGGGCACTGATGATTGGGTTATAAATACCCCTCTCCTTGTTCTTCCCAACAAACCTTCTTTAAACCCAATCATCATCCCTTTCATTTTACTCGCTCTTTCTCTCCTTCTCTCCCCTCTCTCTTTCGGCTCTTTTCTATCCAACTCTGACATTCTCTATCTTCAAACTCGCGGTTATAACACACAAATTGAGAAGAGAAGAACATTAAGCTCACAAACTGAAGACAATATGTCTGTAGTTGTAAGAGCATATGACCCATCAACCGATCGGCTCAGCGCCGAAGAGGTTGACCGTGTCTGTGAAGTGGGTCCCAGTGGCACCATGTCCCTGTACACCGATCACCTCGGCGACCCATTGGCCCGTATCCGCAATTCTCCTGCTTATCACATGCTGGTGTGCACTTGTGCTATCATTTTTCTTTATGCCATTGTTATTTTACTCCCTGAATTTCAAGTGGCTTATAACCAAATGCATATACTTGTTTTTGTTTATATTTTAGGTTGCCGAGACTACAGGTCCCATGAAGCAGATTGTCGGGCTGGTACGCGGTACGGTTAAAATGGCCACTTGTGGTAAGAAGACTCACCGTGGAAGTAAAATGTGTAGCCCTATCTACACAAAGGTCGGTTACATCCTCGGCTTGCGCATCTGCCCTTCACACCGGTAAGTTAAACCGCCTACAACTTCACTTGCTTCCTTGACATTTCAAGTTGCAATTTGGTTTCCTAAGAAATAACATGGAACTAATGCGCTTCTTTGTGTGTCAGGAGGATGGGTATTGGCCTGCTGCTGGTGCAACAAATGGAGGAATGGTTCAAGGAAAAAGGTGCCGAATATTCTTACATGGCAACCGAAAAGGACAATGAGGCATCAGTACGCCTCTTTACCAGACGGTGTGGCTATTCCAAGTTTCGCACTCCTTCAATTTTGGTACACCCAGTGTATGCACATCGTCGCCGCACATCGCGTCACACTTCGATCATCCAACTATCTGTTTCTGATGCTGAAGTTCTGTACAGAGCCCGCTTTGCTCTGACTGAATTCTTCCCTCGTGACATTGACAAGGTTCTCACAAACCCTCTTTCTCTCGGTACATTTCTTGCTGTATCAGAGGTGGATTACAAGTGGCCTGGTATCCAGGCATTCCTAAAGAACCCACCGGAGAGTTGGGCTGTCGTCAGTGTGTGGGACCTCGACAGTGTGTTCAGATTGGAGCTGCGTGGCGCACCTGCTCTCTGGAGAGGTGTTTCAGCTCTAAGTAGAAAAGTTGATCGGCTGGCGCCATGGTTGAATGTACCAGCTGTACCGAACATATTTAAATCATTCGGTGCGTGGTTCATGTATGGTTTGGGAGGAGAAGGAAGCCAGAAGGGAAGAATGGTACAGTCTCTTTGTGCCTATGTGCACAACAAGGCGAGAGGAAAGACTTCGGTGCTCGCAACCGAGGTTGCGGCTAGCGACCCAGTCCGGAAAGTGGTACCAAAATGGAGGAGACTGTCTTGCGACGAGGACTTGTGGTGTGTAAAAAGGCTTGGGGGGGAGTACAGTGATGGAGAGGTAGGGGACTGGACCAAGTCAACGCCAGGGTCCACCATTTTTGTTGACCCCAGAGAGGTATGACCGTATGAGAAGTTTAGAGCAGACTTGGTTTATTGTCTTCAAGACCTGCCCCGGATACTTTCTTTGAGGAAATTTACTGGGCCTTTAGTTATGTGTCTATTGCTTTCGGGCCCAGGAAATTTTCACTTTATATTAGTACCATATGGAAGGAATTTACAGAAATCATGGTACCGGTACCAGTACCAGTACCAGTCTATAATTTCCACCGTGTGTAACTAATATCTTGTTTAGTATTCTGTGTGGTATGAACTTCAGGATTGATCACAATAGACCAAATCTATCTTTGAACTTTCTATGTACATATTTGGCATGTTTAAAAGTTCTTTAATGGGGGTATAAGAAGTAAAAACATCCAGAAAATATGCGAGAAAAGGAAGGGGAAGCGGCTGCAGTTTCATTGGGTTTTGGTTACTGGAAGGGGATATGACATCTGTTTTTTTTTTCCTATTTTGTGTTTTTTGGGTGAACTTTGGGTTGACAAATTTTGTGAAGATTATAGAGAAGATTACACATGTGGTATGTGGATGTTAACCCAAAAGAAAAGTGTAATGGAGAGCTCACTATTTCTGGCAAAATTAATACTGCAACTTTCTTCTGATTATTACGATTTGCTCTATATTTTTTTTTTCTTTTGTCAATTAATTATCCACTTGAACAAATGTCATCTTAGGGTAATACAAATGAGGTCTGCTTATATTTTTCTCATGAATTTTGATCTTCCAAACAAAACCTTAATTATCCTTAATACAAAAAAAAATGATGAATATATATAGTTGTGCTTGAACATTTCCTCAAAAAAATTATGATGGAACTATAAGAAAGAAAAAGAGTACACGGAAAATTTAGAAATTTCAATTAGTAAATCAAGATTCTTCTTCTTTTTTGGACCTAAGTCTAAAAGTATAGCTACCCAACATTCTGCCAAACAAATGTCTCTGGAGCTTATATTCATGATCCATATTGTTTGCAATAGTTCCGACAAGCCAGTTCAAATAGCATTTTGAACGGTTCTATAAAATTAGCTGTCACTGTTTTTTTGGGGTTAATAGAACTGGTTGCTTGTGTGAGAGGATCTAATTTCCCAAATCATACTGTGTGGAAGTCGGTCAAGCCGCTATGAGCCCATGACTAGTGAAGCTGATAGCAACGGTTGTACACAACATATATATTCCAAGTTATGGGGAAAAGATTCTACACATTTTTTTTTAATTCACTGTATCATTCTATTGCAATTCTTTTATTCACAAACCCATCTGTTTATTGACTTTTATTCTAGTCTTGCTGCTTTCTGCATTTATTCCTATTTATTGTAACCCAACCAAAATTCTATTTTGGAGATGCACGTGGTGATCAACAGTTGTTCCTCTTTGAGTCACTTGGGAAAATAATATTACAACCAGACATTATAATTCTATTGGGTGAAGCATTAAATTGAATCACTATGTACGGAATAATATTTAATCCAGTTGGCTGTGTATTATAATTGAATGCGAAAATCGCAAGTTCAACAACCATAAAGACCGGTGCTCACTAGTGTAGGTAACACCGTAACAATTACTATTAAGTAGAATTTGGTTGTGCAAAAGTGCAGTTACAAAATTGTAACAATTCAAATAAATTAAATTGGATGGTTATAATTAATTTAATTAGAGAAATTCCATTATGAGTATGGAGACCATATTGTAGAGAAAATATTTACACAAGTTATGATTGTCTTCAAATATAATGAAGACCAATTTGTGGAGAAAAATATTTACACAATATATGTACATCTAAAAAAATACACAAAATAAATATTTTGACAATGGCTACAACAATTTTTCAAAATAACAAACCCTTTGATCAAAATAGATTCGTGCGGGGACAAACGCCAATCGGAAATGGAAATCATGTCCAGAACATGATCGGAAGGGAAGAAAAGATGAGAGATAAATTCACTCAGCATGATTTGAGGAGGGTGAAATCGCGTGATCAATTTCAAGTTAAAATCACAAGTATTTGACGAGAATCTTACGGAAACAAGTGAAGAGACGTCACCTTTGTTCTTCGCCTCCTTCATGCTCCTCTCCGCTACAAAATCAGCAAAAACACTTCTATTTTTTATAAGAGAAAGATGAGAGTCTAGCTCTTAAATTTTATTGTGTCTATAAAAACTTAAACTTATGATCTTTTATATATCATTTTAGTTAGTTACTACTTGAATTACTAGTTCATTTACAGAACACTCTCTATAATTTCTCTTCCGACAAATTGAAATTTTCCTTTTCCTCCTTCAATATATGACGATATGTATATTTTTTTAATCAATAATTATCGATAAAATAATAATCCTAATGATCGGCATGTGAAGTAAATTTCTGATAATGAATTCTTTTCTGTTAGTTTTCTTTATGATCAAGAAATCTAGAATTCGATTTTCTCTATTTTTCTCTCTTATATTCTATCCCTTTTTTTATTTTGGATATGGTATGTGTACATCAGGCCACATACCGTGTATGTCATGCAATAACAGTTAGCTTGTTTTTTTAAGAAATAGGTGGGACAGTTAGCGTGGAAGTTTAAAAAAGGAAAAAAGAAAACAAAAATGGTGCGCCAGTTGGCATCAGTTTGTGTGGGCATTGCACAGTTGACTAGTTCGTATTATGAGAGGTTCGGAAAAACCGAAAAAGTCCATGACATCTATTGAGTTAAAAATGCATTTGGGTGTGATAAAATTGTTGGACAGCTATAAAAAAATGTTTTTTTAATGGTAAACGTGTGTTCGTCAAATGTTTATTAGATTAGTTCACATTTTTATTACTTGATTCAGCACCAAAAAAATCTAAAAACAGTAAGAAATTACAGGCATACATTTTTCATGAAATATCCATTTACCATTTCTCTGAAGTCGTTCTAATTCTTAGCAAGATGGCTGTTACCACTTACCATTTAAAATATCCATGTGATGTTTAGCAAAGATCAAGTGCGGTTTTGCAAATTTGCAACCGGAGAAATCAAGTGATTCAACAGGGAACAGGAAAAATATATAAATAGTTCTTTTGGAGGGGCGTGCAATTTCATGCCTAATTCTGCCAAAGCAGGAGGATGTTTCATGTTTGTACCTAAACGCGCTTGTTGATGAAGTTTTTAGTGTCTTCTGATAATTAAATCTATTTTTTCATTATCTAATGTATGTAATTATAAAAATAGAAAAAAAATTATACTTCATTCTATACCCCAACTATTTTAACTAATCTAACTACTTTCTAACTATTATTCACTATAAATTTGAAAGAAAAAAAAAACACGGATCTCGTATTTAACATGTTTGAATCAAAACTTTAATTATATATCTCTTATCTTTCAGATTTACCATTTGTGCTATATATCATTGGAAAGCTAGTGACGATGAGAACTTAATGAGTTAAATTACACATGAAATGGATCAACGGTTTGAGAGAAATCAAAAGAGAAGATATCTTAGTTAGAAATTTGATTAGAGTGATCTAGTGCAAGTGAGTCTCAATTGATTAATTAAATATTTTCTCGAGATCAAAAAAATGATATGTGAAGGTTTAAACAAATACTCTAATGTTTCAAGTGTTTGGATCATTATTTTGCTTCTCATGCATAAAGAGAATGTATTGAAACTCACATTTTGAAGTTTAATTGATTAAGAAGTAGAGCTAAACTAATTTTTGAGAGTAAGAAGATAAAATTTGATTATCTATTTGAATGAATTGGTTGAGAAATAGGAGAGAATACAAAAAGGATATTTTGTTACACTAAATAAATGTGTGTCAGATTTAGTATAATAAATATGAAGACTTAATTGTACTAAGTATGAAGTTTTATTGTACAAAATATAAAGTTTTTTATTTTCTTAATGTTTGATTATGTATGTGTGTTGTCTTTTTATTTTTTATTATCTAAACTTATTGGAAAAATATTCTTTTATTTTTTTTCTATAGATAACATTGGAAGGAAATGTCTGTTCTTGGGTATAAGGTTCTTACTCATGAGTCGAATGATTAATCTATTTTAGTGGGACTACTAATTTGAGGTATTAAAACTTATAATTTATGGTATTGAGACGTATAATTTTTGATGAAATATATCAGAGTTAATTATGGTATTGAGACTTTAGACTTATTATTTGTGATATTGATAGTGAGACATGTAATTTGTGAGATTGATTGATTGTAAGATTGATTGTTTGTGAGATTGGTTGTAAGGACTTATAATATTAGATATTAAGATATAATTTTTTGCGCGTTAAGACTTGAGATATTCAGTATTAAGACATTAAAGTTTAGGTATATAAATCTTCTCATATCCTGATAACCGCTTAAATATAAATTCAAAATATGACTTATAATATTAGATATTAAAACGTCATATTTTTTGTACTAAGATTTGAGACATTCTGTTTTAAGACATTGAGGTTTAGGTATACAAACCTACTCATATATATTCTTATGACTGTCAAAATAAAAAATTCAAGTTTAAAATATGATTTATAATATTAGATATTAAGATGTCAAATTTCTAATATAAAGATTTGAGATATTCGATTTTAAGACATTAAGGTTTAGATATATGGACTTTCCATATTCTAATGGTCGTCCAAATATAAATTTTAAGTTCAAAATATGATTTGTAATATTAGATACTGAGACATCAAATTTCTCGTGTTAAGACTTGAGACTTTTAATTTTAAGATATTGAAGTTTAAATATAAATGCTTGCCCATATCTTGATTTTGTCCAAATATAAATTTTGAGTTCAAAATATAACTTGATTTAAAGACTTAGGACAATCCGGTCAAAAGTTGATGTACAGGAACGTGGTCAATGTGGTTAATGATTTTTTCAGTTGGGATTAATTGATTAATAAGTATTAAGACATATTAAGAGTATAGCTCTTAGTTATAAAGAGTTCACAGTCGAGACTACCTAGTTTGCCAAGTAATCATGCCACATCTCCTTTTCAAAAAAAATATTTTTTCTGATCATAACTATGTATAAAGCATGTGAGTATTAAGACTAGTGGTGTCAATTATTGACCTGACCCGTCCCGACATGATCGAAGATAAATGGGTCGGGTATGGATCTAATTTTTTTAATCCGAATCGGATCGGGTCGTATAACTTATGAGCCGATTAATTATGTTTTTTAAAGTAATTTTAGGATTTAGTACTAATTAAAATTTAAATATATATTAATTATACACTAATTAAGATTAACTATTAATTAATATTTAAATACTTACAATAATATTAAAATATTTAATTATTTTATATAGGTCGGGTCGGGTCGACACGTATTCCGTCGGGTCGGGTATTGGTCAAGATTTTTTTATCCGAATGTAATCGAGTCGGATCAAGAAAAATAATAAAATAATGATGATCTGACCCGAATCCGACCTTACCCATTAACACCCCTAATTAAGGCAAATAAAGTCAGATATGAAAAAAATACTTATATTAATAACTATTAAGCCATATGATATTCAGTTTTTTATTATAATTATTCAAATAATCTTAATTTTAATAATAAGAGTGATAAAATCAAAATTTTAAAAATACGAATGGCAGTGGCGTCTTTCTTTTTTTTTTTACTTTTCAATTTTTTTTTCTAAAAAAACTGAAAGACGCTAGTGGGAGTGGCAGTTTTTCCCACTGGCGTCAACACCAGCCTACGCAACTCTAACTTAAAAAAAAAACCGAAAGGTGTAAACGCGCCACTAGTACTGACGTGTTTACATCGCGCCACTAGTAGTGGCACGCTGCCATTCGTATTCTCATTTTTTTTATTTTATCACTCTTATTATTAAAAATAGGATTATTTAAATAATTATTATAAAAAAAAGCTGTATGATATTAAGTATTAAGAGTAAAGTTGTTAGATATAAAGACATTGTGGTTTAGGACGGTTAGGATGTTTCAGAATGTGAAATGTCTTCAAAAGCTATTTTAGTTCGTGATCAACGCATTTGAGTTGAGGTATTTGATGGGATATTGATTTTGAAATACAATTATCAGATTCCCTATAAAAAGGCTAATTGCAAGCTTTGACTCTGGATCTTTACCTAATAGCCATATAGTATCCATAAAATATTATTATGTAGCTTTACTACGCGCAGGCATCTGCTTTTCTGGCATTGAATTACCTGTATATTATAGTTACATAAAAAGGCTAATTGCAAGCTTTTCTGGCCATTCGAAAAAAAAAAGAATTACCTGTATATTATACTATAAAATTTACATCCAAATCAAATGTGATTATGAGGGAAAGGCGCGTGCTAGCGTTTTCCATGAAATTGATTTGGAACATTCCATAGAAACTCAATTTTGTCTCTAATTTTAAGAAAAAAAATTATGACATAATTACCATTATTTTTTTCTGCCAAAAATTGATAAATTTAACGAGCTATAATTATGATTTTCCTAAGAGCGATTAAGTTACATTTTGTTGTGCTTCATACTGTCGAAGTGCCGATACAAAATTGTGAGTCAAAATCCATTTTATAGTACTAGCTAACATGCAATGGACAACAATTTTAATTTAGACTTTCAAATCTTCATCATGACAAGACAATCAGAACGGTGTGTAATTTAGATTCACGTGGCTGCCTGATACACCCGTAAAGTGCTACGGGGATATATACGAACTCCAAAATTGTCTAGAATTTAAATTAATTTAACTTATCATAACGTAAATCCAGTATTTGAACTCATAACATATACATGAAAATTGGCTGCTTGAACAATCATACCTGACAAGAAGATCTTTTCTCTTCTTGTAATTAACTTCTTTCAAAATTATATAAATAAATCTCGGCCCGAATCACGCTAATACATTTTTTAACATAAACAATTATTCTAGGATTGCAACAGGGTGGTACCTAGGTTAATTGACGGCCAATTACACAATGATATGACTATTTTTTTTTTTTTTTTGGAAATTGATGTGACTGATTAACTAGTAGTATTACTTGAGGCTCTTTTAGCTGGACCAATCTTATGTGGTTGGATATCTTTACCAAGACAATTTTAATGTTAATTGTAAAGTTTCTTCCATATAATTATTTTTATTTAAATAAGAATTCCATATCTCATCACCTATTTCCCTTTTAATATTTTTTGTTAAATTTGAATCCGCATCTCTTCATAGTTCATGTGAGTCAAAATTCATCATCCTCTTCTAGACAATTAGAATCGATTCTTTATTTAAGTCTCGCCCTCCGATTACTCCTACAACTCGTAAAATCTATCTTCTTTTTTTTCCTTTCTTTAATGTAAAAAGCTTCCTTCGTGCAAGGTTCATATTAGTGTTGTAAATAACATAATGCACTTGATGGACCGTTGGGATACCATCAAGCTCTGATTAATCATTTTTTTACGGATGATTTGGCATTCATAATTTATTATATAAAAATATTATTTAGTCTAACAAAATTAAGTTATTTACATACTTTATTGTATCTATGTCTTGATTTTATTTTAAAAATGAAAAATATAGGCCTAAATATATAATAATATATAACTTGAAAATAATCAGTCTATTACAAAATATAACGATTTATCTATCAATTATGATTAATCGGCCAACTAATCCACGTTGGCGGCCATTTTTTATAACAATGGTTTATATCTACCTAAAAGATTTGAAGACCCAAAAGAAGAGATGGGCTGTCAAATTTTCATAAATTTGAAAAAAAAAATGTATTACCTATCTTGAATATGCACCTTTCTAACGAAACATTATGGCTAATTCTACTATAGATTAAGATTATCAAAAAAATTGTATTGGAGATGTAGAGATGAAGTTGATATCAATGATTGTGATTTACTCAAATTTGATAGCCGTTAAATTTTGATTCAAAAAAGAATCACTAAGAAGCGTTGTCTAAAACTCTCAATTGCCATATGCACAGTTTTTTTATATAATAATTATAATAATTATATTATTAATAATAAGAGTGATAAAAGAAAATTTTGAAATCTACGAATGACAGCACGTCATTGCCAGTGGCGCGGAGCAAACGCGTCACTTTGTCGGTGTATGAGCAAACACGTCACTGTCAGTGATGTCTTTTGTGTAAAACAGTGTAAACACGTCATTGCTAGTGATGCATTTGCTCTTACTCACGATCCATTACCATTGGATTAACATTACTACTGCCGATCAACCACCAAAGATGTCACTGTCAGTAGCGCGTTTACAAAGACGTCACTGCTAGTGGTACGTTGTTATTTGTAGATTTTAAAATTTACTTTTATTACTCTTATTATTAATAATATAATTATTATAATTATTATATACAAAAAAACTGCCATATGCAAGACAGGTTCTTCATAATTAATTACACATTTTCGTCCGGTCACGGTTTCACCGGGTAGTCTAATCATTCGAAAATATTGGGTTTACCAATCAGTTATTCTACTAATTAATACTTTGATTAAAAAAAAGCACCCTCTTAGCATAACTTTGAAGAACAATCTTCATGGAGTTTAATGGGATAATTATTTGGAGTTGGATATTGAAATTAGATGAAGTTGAGCGGGATATAAAGTTCAGAAGAAGGCTTTTACTTTGACCGATCACTTTTTATTTTATTATCTTCACTTGTTTATCTTTGAGATCTGAATTACAAAGAAAAAACTTAATTTGTTTGATTTGAATTTTCATTTAAAGTTTGACTTCAGTGACTTGGTGCATTTTCATGGACTATACGGTTCTCCTTGTGGGGTTGAAACGAAAAAAACAAAACAAGACTTTGGTTAACATGTTGTCTAGCTTTTTTGTGTCCCAACGTGAGAATTCTGACGGAGTTTTCCATACCGTTCTTTGGAAATTCTGACGGACTTTTCAATACCGTTCTTTGGGAATTCTGATTTCTGAAGGACTTTGAATAATGAATGGGAGATATTTGTCGCACAATTTGTGCCTTTTAGTTGGCGGAAGTAACACCGTCCATTAATTTATTATTATTATCATCATCATCATCATCATATTATGTGACAGTTTAATTCATTTTTCTTACAAATAGTTGTGTTGATATCTATCTATACTATTATATAAAACATCTAAAAATTAGAGGGACCATTTTTTGTCATGGTATTTTTTTGTTATACCAATTTTATCCTTCAATTAGACGGATAATATTTATTTTTTGTTGATCGAACGTATATAATCGCGTCCATTGATCTTTTTTTCTCTTCATTTATTTCTCATCTATACTGTTATTTTCATAATATATATTTTTTATTTAGCAACCTTGTGCATGTTTGGTAAGAAATTAATGGTGATAATATATATTAGAATAATTCACTTTTCTTATCATAAACCCATGAATTATTAACTCATACTGTGTAGAAAATCTCATCAATATGAATTTTTTATCTTATAATATTTTAATGTTTAAATAAAAGAGTCTGCTGCAACGCATGGGTATATAGCTAGTTATAAAAATATTTGCGATTCAAATAAAATTAATTTATTAAGTTATGCGAGAAGATATTTTTTACCCTTCTCTATTTATGGGGAAAATATATCAAAATATGCACTTCAACTTTCAAACGAGGAACTAGGATTCGAAATAGGATATAATCGCTATAAAGTAGAACGACGCTAATTTTTTTATTTGATGATCATATTCAATAGAATTTTTTATATTTATACTGAAAATATACAAAAAATATTTTTTACAATAATTTGAGCTGGCAAAAGTCGGTACAAGTCATTCGAAAAGAGAACCAAATTTATAGGCAAAAACAAAGAAAATAACGATTTTTTTAAGACAATTGATGTCGTAATTCAATGTCTTCTCCTTCTGTTAAGTTGTCTATTCTTATATTTTTTTTTCATAATTGATTTCGTTAAAAAAAACAATTTGTAAATTTAACATACATGTATTTAAAAACGTTTTTTTAAAGTCAATTGACGTCGTAATTCAATGTCTTCTCCTTCTGTTAGGTTGTCTATTCTTATCTTTTTTTAGAATGATTTCGTTAAAAAAAATTGTAGCACATTTAACATACAAGTATTTTTATTTATTTAAAAAAATGTACAAAATATTTTTCATAAAAGAGAAGGTATTTAATTTCATTGAAAATCTTGTAAAATATTTTAAGGCTGTAAGATTCGACTATATTAAAATACCAAAAATAAAAGAAACAATAGCAAAAGAGACTATTTTTTTTTAATTACGGAAACAATCGCGAAATAGGCTATTTTATCGTCACCAATTGATACATAAAAGAAATTATTTTGCTATATACGTCATAACGTGTTCGATTAAACTGAACAACTCTTATTACGCCTTTAGCAAATAAAAAAAAGTTCTACGGTGACAAAAAAACAGTGTTTTTATTCTTATATAATATAAGAGGATGTACTTCAAGCTGCCACGACAGTCTTACAAAAAAATAATTCTTTAAAATTCTATTTACAAACAGGGTTTGGATTTGGGGACCAAACTAATCCTCAAATTCAAGAACCCCTCTTTCTTTTAACACCTCTTTACCAACCCCTGGTTTCATGCTTCACACCTGAAGTACAAATATACAGTATCTACTGACATGTAGGCATGTAGTGGGGCCATCTTGTACTAACAAAGAACAAGCTCTTTTATTTGATAACTTTCCAAACAACATTTAATCCTAACTTTCTCTATTTTTAAATTCTTGTTCGCTTGGCTATGAAAAGGAGAGAACAATCAGTCCCCACAAAATGGGCCCCAACTCAGAAGTCAGC
Source organism: Schoenoplectus tabernaemontani (assembly GCA_037127355.1). Lineage (NCBI taxonomy): Eukaryota > Viridiplantae > Streptophyta > Magnoliopsida > Poales > Cyperaceae > Schoenoplectus > Schoenoplectus tabernaemontani. The sequence continues at coordinate 15,688,532 of CM073743.1, read as the reverse complement.
AAAACCCTATTAAACCCTTTTTATACTTTTGGAATTGGACCCTTGAATCTGGATCTTGCATTTCAGTTATATTTAATTATTCCTCTGATACGTGGCGGTGGCACTCGCCATTTGCATATATCAATTTTCATTTCTCTCTATGGGAACTGTATATTGTGAAACTTGTAATATGTTCATGAGATCTATTGAAGATATTATTGAAGATATTTAACACATGCTATTGAGGATTAAAAATTGGAGCTATTTGGACCACCTTTAGCGCTTCTGGATTAGACCTAAGACATTCTTCATTTTCTCTTCCTATAACTTGCCTTATAAACATAGACGAAGTAACTTGTACATTTGTGAATATCTTATTCTTCTCATTTTAAATTTTTATATGATTGGTCCTCTAGACTTTTGTTCTATCCTATTTCTGCTCCATATTCAAAGATTGTTAATAACAAAATAACAAGCCATTTATCTCGAAATATCAGACAAATAATATCATTTCCTCTTTTATAATTCAACCGAGAATATATCTAACTCTATATGAGCAAAACGGTAGTTATTGCTTTTTTTGGGTGGTGTCCTTGACAGCTATTTATTTTGATCATTTTGACAACCAATCTCAAATGAATTCTTAAAAAATCTTGAAAATAATTTTTTTTACTAATATATTCTTATTATTACGGATTGATTGTGTTTCAAATTTCATACAATTTAAGTATAATTTGTTATTCCATCAAAAAAAATATTAGAATTATATAACAATTATACTATTTGAATTTAATGGTCTTTATTTAAGTATCAAATGAAACTCAAATTGAAATTATTTATCACCTCTGTCAAAATAAATAGTTAAGGAATCCTACACTTTTATTTATATATTTATTTTGCTTTACTGTTTCCGCGTTATTCACAATAATTTAAACCCCGCGTAGCCAATATGCATCAAGAAATGCACCCATAAACAGTAAAACGCTATGGAATGCTATTTTTTTTTTTGTCAATGGGAGCAACTTTGGTCCTTTATAAAGAAAATTATCAAACAACCGTCAATAGTCCATACACAACCAGGACATTTCATATTAGCGTATGACACATCTTCTCACATTTTCACTAATTAAGGGTACAACTTTGGAGCCCCATAAGATATCCTCCAGACAAGGATTCCAGCCGGACAGACCATCGGGGCCCACCATGCAGAACCCAAACCCGAAATGGGCCCCCAGATATGTCGGTTAGCCGGTGGTCAGAGCCATTTCAAAGACACAAGTGGGCCTATAAATGGGCCCCGTGTAAAAAGCACTTGATGTTGCTCACCTCACCTACGCTCACTAGTCACTGCCCCTCTATGATTTCAAGCTGTTTGACCAACCTCATAACCTGCCAAATACACACCCCACCAATTTTTGGGCTTCCCGCTCTTCACACACACACTGTTTCTTTGAGAGCAAAGCGCCGTCACCGCGTATTTTGAATTGTACTGTCGTTCTCTGCATTTCTTGAAAATAATGGTATCCTTTCTCACCTTGTTCTCTCATAAATTCAATTGTAGCTTTCATGAGTGTCTAGACAGTAGTGAACACACAAAAGGGTGATTCACCGTGAAAGAATACCATATTAACACGTGAAAGGTTGCATTCACAGCAAAGTTGACTATGCAACAAGTTAAATGTTCATAGGTCGAGGTTCCCATATATATATATATATATCGGCTATTATATTCATTGAAAGTTTCAATGAAAGGGATCTTGATTTCATAATAGATTTCATGGAAATTTCTACTTTATGTCGGAGCTTAGTGTAAACAAAATAAGCTGTGGCCCCCTTACAATCCAAAAATACATGCAAAGTCCTTTATTTTATTGATAAAAAATGTACTATGACCAATGATATATAATGGTCGGCCCCTTAAAATCCAAAATATGTTTGTCAAGTTCGGTTACTGCGCCGGAGACTCGGAGGCAATTTTTTCCCACATAGTTACTGCTGAAAACTTTTAAACGTATGTGTCAATTTCATGCTATTAATTATTTGTAATACTATATTACTATTTCTGTAATGGAAATCAAAATAGCATGTACTATTTTTCATAGCAAATTTCTGATAGTTTAGCTTGAAATTAATAACACCGATGATCTAGATTTTTAATCGAAATAGAACTATAGAAGCATGAAAGTTTTACTGTACTGTATTGAATTAGTAACTATTATATTTTAAATTGAACAGACTGATTTTTAAATGCTCGTTTCTAAATTGTTACAAAATTTTCTCCTACATATGCATTCCAAAAAGTACTTAATTTTGGTAAAGTTGATTTAATTTTGATCCAGCTGCTTTCGTACCGATTAAACATTTATTATATGATATTAGGTTTTAGGACTTCACCCCGTAAAAGCAAGTTATTGAATAAATAATTAGATATATAAATGTTCAGAATATTTATAATAAAAAGTCTCGATCAAGAAAAAAAATTAATCAAATTGTAGTAGTAATAATAATAATATAATATAATATATAATTAATTTGTACTGAATGACGTAACAAAGTTGAAACATTTTAAGTATTAAATTATATGTTAGATATGTCACACTCAAACATTTTAAATAAGGAGAGAATGACTAATTAAATGCATTAGTCATTGGATAAAGATAGACGGGAGATATTTAAATAAAAATCAATAGTAAAAAATATTGATATGTGATATAGCTAGTAAACTTTAAAAAAATTCAACCCGCTTTTGAGTATTATAATATACTAGAAGAAAAATCTTGTCCGTTGGGCAAACTCTTTTAATTTAAAAAAAAACATCATATGTAGTTATATATTTTTTTAAATGATATTTATGAAGACTTTTAATTTTTTAAGTAAGATCGATTCATTATTTAATAAAGATGATTTACAAAATATAATATTTTTTAAGTAAGATTGTACGGTGGATAGTTTTTTTATAATAAAAAATAATAATAGTTGGTGTTTAAAGTATTTAATGTACAATTTTTTTTAGACCTCATATTAATGCATGGTAAAAAAAATAATGAAATAGAAAAAAAAAAAGTGGATTTGATCAAAATCCGAACCGTTCGTCCTTATAGATAAATGATCCTCATCGTTACAAGAATTCAATTTATATTTTTTATATATATATATAATAAATAGTACCATCGAATCCATGACCACAAAATCTTATGCTTACAGCCTTACACCAAGCAGACTCCAGAAACCCCAAAAATTAAAAAAGGGCCGGATCACTTGACAATGGGTTATTTTGACAATTTTGATACTAAATTTTCAAATAAATATTAAAAAATCTTAAAAATAGAAAAATATTTATGGATATGTTCTTCTACTTATAGATTGATGGTGATTCAAATTTCATGCAATTTCATTATCGTTTGATACTCCATCAAAGATCATCAAAATTTTATACAATTTATAACGGTTATAATTTAATGGTCATTAATGGACTACCAAATGATAATGAAATTATATTAAATTGATTCACCATCAATCTATAAGTAGAAGAACATATTCATATTTTTTTCTATTTTTAAGATTTATTTCATATTTATTTAAAAATTCATTGTTAAAATTGACAAAAAAATATGATCCCTTCGGACTCTTCCCATACTAAAATCCCCAGTGGGCCAGTTCTCACTTGCACTCCTTGATTCTATCAATTTGGGCCTCATGTGCAATCATGGCTTTTCCTAATAAGAGACCTAAGGAGCTGATATAATGTTAATAGAATTCAATTTTCTGGCTTACCGACCCAGTTATACACACAGAGGTTTCATGGAAATGGTCCTAAGCATTTCATTGCCCAGCTTTGATAATCCACTGGTATGAGATGATCCTATTATACACAAGGACAACAAACAAAATTTAGGAAAACAGTTTTCTCATTCAAAAGGACATAAGATTTTAAGGATGCTTTAAATGAAAACAGATTATTTTAATTTTAACAAGCTAACAAGCAAGGTAAACTACCACAAGGACCTTCTAAAGTCGTAACAGTTCTTTAATTCCATCATGCCTGCTGTCTAACCATCTTTAAGAAACACAAAAAAAAAAAAAAAAAAAGAAGGATAATCAACTACAACACTAGGCTACCCCCTAAACCTAAACCTTAATACTGATGATAACCTTCACTAGGAAGTTAGTACCGGATATTCCTTGCTGGTGCGGCCTTTGCAAACCGTTCCTGACTTGCCATTCCCGACCCAGGACTTCCTGACAATTCGGACCCACTACTCACAAGCACACTGTTCCCATCACCTTTCACAGGCAAAATATTTCCCAGTACTTTCTTAGGTGTCGCATTTGCCTTCACCTTGACAGTATTTACACCACCATTGATTGCATGGCACTTGTTTCCATCTTCAATAGATGGAATTGAACCATCCCAACTGTCATCCTCAGTGGTGGTGGTGGTGGTGGTGGTGGTAGTTGTTAGAGTGGTGGCAGCAGAGCGGGAACTTCCATAGGAGGTCACAGCACTGGAGTTGTCGGCTCTGTTGCTGCCACTAGAGACAGAGGCAGAACCAGAAGCACGAGATTGCTCATGGAAAAGAACTTGAACAACGAGGCGGAGAGGCAGCCTGTCATTTTGAACAGCATGTGCACATGCATCGGCAGAGAACCTCCTGCAGTCGAGCAGCGAGCAAAGCTTCTTCTTCTCACCTTTACTTACGTTTGGGTGCTCCTGTTTGAATTTCAAATTGTTAGCATTAATTTATAGTAATCAGTTGCAGCCAAAAAACTTCAGTGCCTTTCTTATTTGTTCAATTTAAGATCTGATTGGTTGAATGGTTGTGCTTAATATCATATCATATCATATGCCTTTATTCTAAAAACTAGTTTTTTACTTATTTATACAATAATCTGACAGATGGTAATATACTGATATTTTGTGTGCAAACTACTGTGGTGAACTTCGTAAAATATACTCAGATCTTCACCACACAAAGAAACAATTATTGTAAGTTTGTAACAATCATTTAATTCAGAATATCAGTACCTTGAGATATGTATCAACAGCACGGTAGAACCCGTCATGCACCAGTCTTGATTTGCTTGGAATCATCTCAGCCAAATCTAGAAACTTTGAGAGAGGCATATTTGTATCTTTTGCCACTTCAGCAAGATATCCATCAATCAATTTTGCCACTGTGCTTTTTGCATTGCAGAAAATCATGCCTGACCTCTCCATTTCCTTGCCACCACCCTTGTCAGTATCTTGCATCAAGAATTCTTCTACTATGTTAAGAACCATATCTATGTCATATATGGTTCTCTCTCCTGTGGTAGGAATTAAGAGATCATTCACTGAAGCCTCTTCCAACTGCTTGCCAACTCTCTTCACCAGTTCATTTTTGCATGCTTTTCCACAACTTAACATGCATGCAGCTCTTAGCAGTTTGAGAAGGAAACTACAAGAAACTGAACCTTTTTCACCCGGCAACAACCATGTAACAGTTTCTACAAGAGATTTTACTTTTGTGTCTCCTTGAATAACTGATGCCTTGCTCAAACCAGGGACTCGCTTGTATGTGTAAGTCTTTACCACCTCACCTATCACTTGGTACGAAACCCTCCCCTTGGTTTTTATTGTATCAATTATCTGTTTGAACTGATCCAACTCAATTTCAGACAAATCATCAACCCACCAATCTTTTGGTACCACTGCTGGAGCAAGCTTCTTTCGTTTGTACGTGTATGACCACTCGACCTTTGACACATCAACAGAAGCCTTATTTGCAATACACTCCATGCAGCGAGCCACGAGTTTCAAATCTTCGCACCATGATATGAGGGTTTTCATGGTCTGAAGGGCAATAATAGAATCTTTCCAGCTACGAAAAACACTGGTAGATAGAAAAACATCAATTTTGTAGACCAGGTTGCCTTTTACAATAGATTCATGCATTTCAAGGTATTCAGCCGCACACATAGTAGAGATGACATTATGAGGGTTGAGAGTCACAATCATGCCATAACAGAACTTTGCACAAATCTCAAAAGAGGTGGCCCCTCCAGGAACATCATTGAGATGGATGTCATTGGCTGATTCGTTGGAGGATGCAAGGAGGTTTTGGATTCGCCCACTTTTTGAGAGTAGCGGAAACTGCATTAAGAGGCGTTGAATTGTTTGAGAGCATGACTAACCATAATAGATGCCCACATCTTATTAGCTTGGTGTGGAATTTGTGATTTACTTAGAAGGGAAAATTTCGACAACAGAAGAAGGATCTTGGGTTTTTTTGGTAAAGTAATAGAAAAAATCATTAAATAATAGTACTTATTGTTGCAAGATTTGACAGTAACAAAGATAAATATTAATCTCAAATCTTTTGAGTAATAGAAAAGAAAACCTTCTGCAGATGGAACTTGACTTCTCCTACATGAATTGTGATGTCAGTTGCAAATTCGGTCCCCACTATCCTGCAATGGGTTGAAAATAACTTCAGCATAATTAAATAAATTGCACTCATCAATTCGGCTTTGAAAGTTCAGTAGCCCACAATCTATCCAAAAACTAATTTCAGATTTATGAGTGGAATCAATTGCAACAGAACTGACAAATATAGACCAACCAAAGTCAGTTTATTTTTATCGCAGCTTCTGCAGCAATCCAGGTGCTGTAATATACTGGCAATCACCACATGAATTACTAAAGTCTGGAGCATAAGTGAACATTAGCTTCTTATGTAGAAATCCATGACAGCAAGAACCAGATAGTAAGGAAAACCCAAGTACAAAGAAGAAAAAAGAACAAGAAATTCTCTAAAATTTGCAACATATCACAACACGATGAAAATGATACTAAAGAAAGGTAAAAGTAGATCAAATCACCTAACGTCATTCCCATCTGTCTGGAAGGAGTCAGGTTTTGATCCAAGCTTCATGAACTTCATTTTGGACCTTCAAAAGCTTCCAGTTTTAAATTGCAACTCTTACAAACCCAGTGCTTTTTGATATACAGCAGTACAAAGCCCACAGAGCAAATTGACAACTATTCCCAAATGTTTCCGTCAAAATGAGAAAAAAATAGTAACTTGTATTACGTCCTTAATTTTATATCTTTTCCTGCTTAGACAACAGACCAAGAGACAATATAAAATAACACCCTTCTCCTCGTTGTTTCATCCACTGGTACGACGCCCTATGGACTCACAAAGCACTAAACTGACATTATATGACACCCTTCTCCTTGATTTATTTTATTATGTGTTTTATACTTCCTTCCGCAAAGCTTCACTATAGATGATAAGATCTAGTGCAAGTTGTTGCAGTGAAATAACTTGCCCTGAAATTACACAAGGAATTAATGAATGAATGTTAGTGATATATGCATAAGAGAGGGAATAGTAATTTTTACTCAAGAGGTTTTGGATGCTGCAGAAAGTATATAAAAATGCATTGAGAGAATCTGGCAAAACTAACAAACGTGAGTAGGGGTGTCTAACGTGGGTAATGACCACGAAACATAATTATTTCGTTAATCGTTGCGCGAATAGAATGAAATGAAAATAAATTGTTAACCGTTCCGTTTAACAAACGAAACAGAAAATTATTTCATCAACCATTTTGTTTACCACGAAATGAAACGAAATTAGAAATTTTGTGTATTTTATATTAAAATACCCTTAACGAAATGAAAAATACCGTTTCGTTAATTGTTTTATTATTTGCACAAAATAGAAAACAGTTTTGTTAACCATTTCGTTTAATAAACGAAATAGAAAATCATTTCATCAACCGTTTCATTTACCACGAAACAAAACACGGTCGAAACGCATTTCGTTGACACCTCTAAATGTTAGTATCGTGAGAGAAACATTAATTATATAATCAATAGTAGAGACATTTTACCACAGAGCATACATGTGATGCTGTTATATATTGTAGTGTACTATGAGAACAGAAGTTGAAAAGAAGTACCAACTTGGAGAAATCAAAATAAATGGAGATATCAAGAATTTTTGCTGTACTTAGTGTACAGAAATAAGAAAAGGCATTCTATGAACCGTTATTTTAAGATGACCCATGGCATTATATAAAAATGAGAGTTAGACAGAAGAGTTTACTAATGGAGTGTACAATGAGAACAAGAGCAGCAAAACACTCAGCTGTTGGAGAAAAAATACTAAATTAAATGGGGAAATATGAAGAAAATAATCCGTTAATTGATTCTGACTAACAAAATTTTGTTTTACTTGCTAGTTAAATTAGTGATACACTACTAATATATGCGTAAGTGATTAGATGAGAAAATATAAAGAATAAAAGACAATATGGGATATTTTGGAAAAAAAACATGCCAAAGTGATCAATGACGCTAACAATAGATTGGCACCACAAAGGACCTACGACACACATTAAGAAATGCATTACCAATCCACATGAACAAAAATGAAGTAAAAGAGTAATGACAAGCTTACTTGGTTTTTGATAACTAAACTACGAATGCCAAGAGAAGAAACACCAGATTCCTTTGAGCGTGTCTGTGTGTGTTTTGAGGGAGAGAAAGCAAGAGGGAAGAAAGTGATGTGGACTGTGTAATAAATTATAACAAAATAAAGAGAGAAAAAAAGAAACACGATAGGCGTGTCAGGTGTCCTCTAATATGCCACTACATAGCAACAACAGAGGCCCATCATGCCACCTCCCATGCCCAACATCTCTTTTCTCTTTCTCTCTCCTATTTTTTCTTCTTTTTCAAAGAATTTGAAAGATTAGCATGTAGAGTTTTACCTCTGTCAATCGGTAGAATCCAACCATATACTCATCAAAGCTACCACTTTTCTCTCTCTCTTTCTCTTTAAACAGAGAAGAATTCTCCAATGTGAGAGTGCTCTGCTATGCCTACGGGCTTTCACCCTCGAAAAAAAAAAGAGTGCTCTGCTTTTCTTCTTCCTTTCTCTCCTTTTTATTACCATTAATTAGTGGTATTTACTATCTCATTCGCTTTTTCTGTCTAGGGGCTCGGAGAGTGTCGGGTAAAGAGAGATGTTTTTTTCAGCAAAAAAAGAGAACTGTTTCTTTGTCTGCTCAATTGTGAGATTAAGAGGTAAAGTTGCTTTAAAGGCCTGCTATTCCTGGAATATTGCTAAAAGAGCCCCTTCACCATAGTTGTCTTGAGAAGAACAAAATACGAGATAAAACCAAACGACGGATTTTCTATTCTTCTCTTTTCCGGTAGAAAGACGTAAATTCTACGTGAAAAATCTTCATTGGATTAAGAGAGGAAGGTACTCTCTTTTCTCGTGTGTTTGGATAGTGAAAGGATTAGTATAAGAATATTACTGTTTGGGTTTATTTGGGTTAGTAGTTAATAATAGTGTGAAATTAGTAATATTTTGGAAAATATGAAAAAAATGTTAATTTTTACTATTTCCGATTAGTAAAATATTTTTTGAATAGAAATGTGAGAATACCGAAGAAAATGATTAAAATAATTAATTATTTTTTAGTATTTTATTTAATAATAATATTTATTTAATACTACTCTATACTAATATAAAGAAAAAAATATTTTTTTTATTTTCACTACTCTAATGGATGCTAATTCGTTAAATCAATATTTTCTATGAATTAACGAATTAGCATTGTTCAGCTGCTATTTTCGATTTCAATTTTGTATTTAAATAGTTGCTAACTTAAGAACAGTACTATTATTTCTAAAACAGTGTTATTCTACATCATCCAAACACCTGAAAAAACAAAAAAAATACTAAAAGATGGTATTTTTGCATTTACGCCCCTAACAAAAATAAAGATTATGACAAATGCCGCATTATGAAATTTCAATTGCGCTACAATGTTCTATGCCCCCATCCACTTGAGGCATGATATTCTTTTTTTTTTACAAAAGCCCGATCTTGATTTATTGACGGATCTTACAACTTTTACTAAAAAAAAAGTTAAAAACCATCTTGCAAATTTGTATGAAGAGAAATCGAGGTCACGTTGAACTGGTCAAAGAATGTCAAATTGTTATTAGATCTTTTTCACTCAAAAGTGTTGTAGATCTTACTGTTTACTTGTCCAAACCCCAAAAATCAGAAACAAATATATTTCATAGGGGCTTTTCTTAACTTCTGTTCATGGATCAAAGTTAAAACCCCGAAAAGGTGGCTTTTTAAGATTAAATTAGCAGCACGCGCACCTCCTCAATCTCAAGATTATCCTTGATCTTTTACGGTCTTGCATTGTTATTTCCATGTTATTTTCTTCTAAATTAAACTTATTATGTTTGTTTAAGAGGAAGCGATAACAATTTTTTTAGTAAATAAAATAAAAAAATTGGGAAGTGGTATGATTTCAATGAAAATATATACTCATAGTCAAATCCGAGCTGGGGCCAAATTTGAAACTCAGTCGTAATTTTTTTTACAAATTTTTAAAGTTTTGATTAAATTTTTTTGAAACTTTTCCAAACACTTCAACATAGTCCATATCACATATATATTAGTGAGAAAATTAACACGTAAGGCCCAGTTACACAATAAAAATTATTACAAACGAATACATATTGTGGATACTATTATTTTTATTATGTATGTAATTTATTATTTCAATATGATATAAATATATTTTAAAAATTATTTTCTTATTTTTATTATATAAATAATATAATAAAAATATTAGTATTTTAATAACAAAATAAAATGTATAATTTTCATGAATAATATAAAAAATACCATATTATTTCAAAAATTCAGCAAAACCAAAAATAAGACAGAAAGATGGGCATTTTATCTTGATACTATGGATTAAAATGAGTAGAAAGAAGTAGAAACAGGCATCCCTTGATCAGGAATTTTTTTAAAATCATCATTATAATTATGAATAATTTCAAAAACAAAAAATATTTATTGGTACAATTGTATTATCTATGAAATACTTATTTATATTTGATCGACAAATGTACTTATATTTATATGTTCTTCAACCATATGTTTAAAATTAAAAATTATATTAATAAATTATAATTTTTATTAGTCAGCCCTCTAGCTTAATTTATTAACGATAATTCGCTCCATCCTTGCTTGGATGACTTGACCATTGCTTTGCTATAAGAAAAAAATATAAATACACTAATTAACCATTATACAATCTATATATAGCAATATTAAAAATTATTAAGAAGAACCATAGATTTTTTAATTAATTATTAAATATATAATAATATGCTTGAATCCTATATAACATATGTTTGAAAAAGTTTCAAAAAAAAATTAGTCAAAACTTTAAAATTTTATTAAAAAAACTGAGACTGAATTTGAAACTCAGATCTAGCTATGAGTGCATATTTTTACTGAAATAATATCACTTCCCTATTTTTTTTATATAAAAAAAATTGAAGCATAACAACATTTCTCAACTATACTCAATCTTAACTCCAAATGTGTTTTATATTTTTGTCTTGATATTCATGTTGTTATGGGATCTGTATCCAATGCCATACTTTTTATGGCAGAAAAAATATAATATGTGTTTTCAGCCATCGGATGGATTTAAACGATTCAAATAAAATTGAGAGATTTATTATTGAGTGGATATGACCCACAGTCTCAAATGACAATCATAATTTCAACTATGACAGCAAATATATTTCTGTTGTTATGATCTCGCCAACCATATGGATCCACATTAGACTCATATTCACCTCATTGTTACACAATGACACTTTTGTTTGTCACATTGTCTAAACTACTCTAATAGGACAGGTGATTTTTCCGGGACTGATTATTTTCCGAAATTTAATAAAAGAATATTTTTAGACGATCAAAATCATAACGATACTTATTTTGAATAAAATAAAGTATATAGACTGTTGTTATGCGGATTTTTTTAAAAGGGTTGGAATTTTTTTGATAATTATTTCTTTTAACAATCTTGATAAGTAATTTCATATAAATTCATAAAATAAATTATAAATATATTTTAAATTATAGATTGATTGTGTTTCAAGTTTCATGAAATTGAATGTCATTTGATATTCTATCAAAAACCATTAAATTAAAAAAGATAAAATTGTTATCTAATTTCAATGGTCTTTGACGGAATATTAAATGATACTCGTATTGCATCAAATTTAAAACATAATCAATTCATAAATTTAAAAAATATATTTATATTTTTTTATTTTTAAATTTTATATAAATATATATAAAACTAGTTGTAAAAAATATAAAAATAAAGTAAATTCTGCAATGAATCGGAAAAAAATTGAATTTTCAACTTATCGCATTAGATGGTTAAGTTACGTTATTTTGACATTGATAAATTTAAGGTCCAGAGAAGATAAATAAGCAACAATTCAAGTGCTATATTTTCCTTGTAATTTTCGTTTTTCAATGGCTCAGATACTATCTCAAGACAATCATAAGAACAATTCACATAATGCAAGATAGTAACAAAAAAAGTAAGAGAGATACAACAACAAAACAACAAAGCCTTTAATCCCAAATAAATTGGGGTAGGCTAGAAATGAAACCCAATCGGAAAACATAAGATCAAAGATCTCAAATATCAGTGATAATAATGAATATGATGGAAGAAAAAGAAAATAAATAAAATAATAATAATATATAAATAAAGATGATAATGATAATGTTAATATGCTAATAATAGTAGCAATAATAACAATAATAATAATAGTATAATAAACCTCTATTATAAAATCTATTTTTCAATCCTAAAATTCTATTTTAAAAATCTAATTCTAAATTATAAATCCTAAAATTCTATCTAAACCTCTATTTCTGAAATCTATTTCTAAATTCTAAATTCTGAAATCCTAAAAAATCTAAGAATATAAAGTCTATAACTCTACTATTAAACTCTAACTCCTAAATCATGGTTCAGGTATTAAGAGAGGGTGATCGGCAAAGTAAGAGAGATAGAGAAGAGATATTAAGAGAGAGAGAGTGGTTGGCAATGTAATAGAGTTCGACATAAGTCTACGTTTTTAGAACCCACAAACACAAACTTCAAGATAGTGTGCAGCACTAAAGCAATACAACTTATATTTAGCTCTTTTGTAATAAAAGTAATCAAGAGACTTAGTCAAAAAAAAATTATAAGCATTCAAGTCTTGAAAATGCAGTTACGCAACACAAGATTGAATCACTCAATATAAAGATTTAGCTATTCTTAGCTAGATGTACTTGATTTTTCTTTGAATGTTTTTGCAAGGAAAAATGTTTTCTCTCTGTTGGAAATAAGACTACTCAGTTAATGCTAGAATATTTTTGACGTTAGACGTTATTAATGGCTTTCGAGTCGTTATAATAGCTTAAGAAAATATTATCATTATTTTTCCAAAAATATCCTTAATTGATTAAAAAAGCTTCTTAATGATGAGACGTTCTAACTATTCATAACGAGTCATAAGTCGTTACACAATAAGTCGTCTGATATTTTCCTTGAATCATCTTTCATATTTTGACTTCAAAGTCAAGCCTTCATTAGAGCTATCGTAACGTTTTCTGAGCCACTGTAATGGCTCTAGAGCCATTATAATGCTTCTAAGACATTATACAATGATTAACTCCATTAATTTTTTAAGTTTTTATGATTTTGTTCTTTTATATATTCATCATGTGTTGTTATAATGGTTTATATCACATAACTACTTTTCCTTATTGTTTTACTGATAAATTCAAGTTTATTTTTTCAAAATGTACATCTTATATCCTAATAATCCTAAATTTCTTCCAGCTTTTTTTCTGCATCAATCTTGATATGTATAAACCTTTAAATGATCCTATAAAATATCTCACAAAAAAAATTATAAAATTTTAATCAGCGAAAATATATCACGTTGATTGATAAATAACGGAAGTAGTTCTGATTCTTAACGGTCTATTTCAAAAAATATGAGGGATTCACGTCCTTTAAAGAAACAGCGGGAAAAAATCGGACTCTTCTGAAAATGTGCATATTTTTTATAAGACTGTAAATTTTACAGTGGACAGCACCTCTCACATGAACAATACTACGATAAAAAAAATACTACATACGATGTTTAGATTCAAAATTATTTACTATTTAAATCCGAACAACTGTAAAATTTATGAACTCCTGAAAAATGGTCCTTAACGCACAACATCCAAAAACCTACAAAAATCAGGCAACTTTAATTAATTGAGCTAAATTAACAATTTAAGAGTTTTATCTTTTTGACTTGAGTCAATCAACAATAATAAATTCAACAACTACCTAGTAAAGCTGTTTTTACATTGAGAACCTATTATAGCTTTTCTAGGGCTGTCAATGGGTAGGTAGAGTATGGATGGATGTATTTTCATATACATATCCATTAAAAAAAATTATCCATACCCTATACATACTCATTAAAAAAAATTATCCATATCCTACTCTTACCCATTAAAAATTTCGGATAACAAATGAGTAATGGTAGATAACGGATAAAAATAAAAATAATTCAATGAAAAAAATATGATTAAGACAAATAAATAATATTAAATAAATATAATAATAAAGTACAATAATAATTAATATTTTAGATATAACAAAAATGATATAATTTTTTTCATTTTAATTGTCATAAAAAATATATACTAATTACTATATATATTTATATAATTTAATTATATATTTATTAAAAATTTAAAATAATTGTATTTATATATATTTATATAATTTACCTAATGGATAACAGATAATGAAAACACTTTATCCATATTCATACCCGATAAGTTAACGAAATTTATTTTTTATCCATATCTATACTTGATGATCTAATAAAAATAAAATTGTATTTATATTCATCTTATTAAATACGATAATGATAGGCTAAACGGACAAAATAGTTTCTTTTGCAGCTTTGCTTTTCTCAAAAAAAAAAAGAAGAGAACCTATTATAGCTTGACAAGTGCCTAGCAGTACTGCAACCTAAAAGAGACCAAAGAGTTCATTCAATTGGTAGAAAATAGAAATACATTCAAGTGGCGTGTCAGAGCGTAATTTTGCACGGAGGCTGACCGTATCATAGCATCCTCTTCTTTTAAGATCTACCTATGCTTTGGAAACCTGAACTTCATCATACTTACCGCTGACCGCACCACTCTTATTTCTTTTTACCACAGAAAAATAGATGAATGAGAAAATAATAAAAAGAATGAAGTAAAATATTAAGAGAAGGGATCAGTTGATAATAGGTTATTTTGATGACTTTGATAATGAATTCTAAAAAAATAGAAAAAAAAATTAAAAATAAAAAAGTTTATAGATATATTTTTCTGCTTTTAGATTGATGATTATTCAAATTTCATGCAATTTCATTATCGTTTGATAGTCCATCAAAAATCATTAAATTGAAACATTATAAATTACATAAAAATTTGATGATCTTTGATGGACTAGCAAATTATAATGAAAGTACATTAAATTTGAATGACTATCAATTAGAAGGTAGAAAAACACATCTATAAACTTTTTTCTATTTTTAATTTTTTTTTTTGTAATTTTTTAGAGATCCATTATCAAAATTATCAAAATAACCCATTGTGAACTGATCCCTTCTCAAATATTAATACCTCTAAGAACTTTTTTTTTTTCCTTGTGATGTGATCATGCCTTTGAAAAAAAAAAAAGCGAGTTGTGACGAGACAGGAATAATTCAATATTCAAAATCAAAGGCATTCTTTTAAAATGGGATTAAATTAATTTGACAATTATAGCCATCATCAAAAGTAATTTATAATTTTAACATCGGATGGGTAAAATGTAATTATAATTTATAAACATTATATACAAAAATGATGAAACTTTTCTGTAAATTTAAATTTCATTGAA
Source organism: Schoenoplectus tabernaemontani (assembly GCA_037127355.1). Classification (NCBI taxonomy): domain Eukaryota; kingdom Viridiplantae; phylum Streptophyta; class Magnoliopsida; order Poales; family Cyperaceae; genus Schoenoplectus; species Schoenoplectus tabernaemontani. The sequence continues at coordinate 15,672,716 of CM073743.1, read as the reverse complement.
TAACATGGCACATTTGAAAAAAACTAATGACATTAGTTGAATATCAAATGATTTTAGAAATTATGAAAGTTAAATACAGCCAATTTAATTATATGGAAAATTACCTCTCTGTAAAATTTATTGCCTTTTCTTATTTTTGACATATTTGAGGAAGCATCGTTAATCTTTTGCCATAAAATTTAATTTATTCGACTATTGAGCTATAAAAAGAATTGATTTTTTTTTATTTAGAAGCACTTTAGCTGCAGACCAAAAATGAATTATTTGAAAATGCTAATTTTCAATTATCATATTAGGAAGAATGCAAAGAATCACAAAATGCGATAGTCTGTTATTTTATGATAGCGGACTAAAGAGTTTGGTTATTAAGTTCATAATAAGGTAATAGTAATAATAATAATTACTATAAAAAAATATGTGATGAAGAAATTTAAATACTCAAGTAAGAAGATAAATGCCGCAGAATAAGCATGATCGGTGTACAATATACGAAATAATAAATAAACTCATACTTGATCGGAAGAACTCGTCTGTGTAAACTAGTTTATGCATAGTCTGTCCCATGCCAGAATAAATGAGGTTGCGGTGGGTGTGACGAACCCTGCACTAACACAGTCGATTTTTATAGAAATGAAATCCAATCAAATTTCGTTAGGGCGTCACCCTCTTAGCGACGCGCCATATTGGAACCCGGATATGGTGATAAATGAGTGAGGGTTGGATCGTCATCACCTTAGCGACGCGCTGCATCGATGTCCGGATGTAGTGTCAAATAAACAAGGGTCTTCGCACTAGACTCGACGAGTGCGAGGGGCAAGGAAGCTAGTCGGGGAAAGTAAGATTTGTTTAGGTAGTTGGAATGCAGAGTTCTTAATAGATAAGGTAAGAGAGTTAGTTGATACTGCGATTAGGAGACGCGTGAATATCTTATGTGTTCAGAAGACTAAATGGACAGGTTAGAAGGCTAAGGAGGTGGAGAATACGGAGTTCAAATTGTAATGCATAGAAAAAGAACGAAGTATAAATGGTGTAGGCATCTTAATTGATAAGAGTTTCAAGAATGAAGTTGTCGCAGTTAGGAGACAAGGGGACGGGATCATCATGATCAAATCGGCTTTTGGAGATTTGGTCTTGAACATCATCAGTGTGTATGCCCCACAAGTAGGTTTGAGCGATGATGTCAAGAGATAATTCTTGAAAGACTTAGAGGACATGATTAGAGGAATATCTAGCAATGAAAAATTCTTCATTTGAGAAGATCTTAATGGTTATGTTGGCACAGCTAGAGGGGGTTTGAGAAGTACATGAGGGTTTTGGATATGGCGAACAGAATCAAAAGGGAGAAGAAATCTTAAACTTCGCTATAGCTTACGACTTCATGGTAACGAACACCTTCTTTAAAAAGAAAAAAAAAATATCATTTAATTACATTCAACAGTGGCCAACACTCGAGGCAGATCGATTTTGTCCTGATTAGAAAGGAGAAAAGACTAAACTGCATGAATTATAAAGTTATATTACCATGCGAGTGTGTCGTCACACAACACAAAGTTTTGGTGGTTGGATTTTTATTTTTAGGTATGCGTCCGGCGAGATAGAAGCATGAAAAATCACAAGAACGAAATAGTAGAAACTCAAATGAGACGTTTCTCAAGTGTTTAAGAATAGAGTTATTACGGAAGGGTCGTGGAACGAAAGTGAGGATGCGAATAATATGTGAAAAGAGATGACGACTCATATTCGAAAGGTGGCTATAGAAGTGTTTGGAGTAACCAGAGAAAATAAACATGAACTTAAAGACACTTTGTGGTGGAATGATGATGTACAAAAAGTGATTAGTGAGAAGAAAGAATGCTACAAACGTTTACATCACAATAGAGTGATGAAAACATACAGAATTACAAAAAAATCAAAAGAAACACAAAGAAAACTGTGAGCGAAGAAAGAGGTCAGGCATACGCGGAACTTTATCGGAAATTAGATATGAAAGAGGGCGAAAATATTATCTACAAGATGACTAAACTTCGAGAAAAGAAGACAAGAGACTTAAACCAAGTTAAATATATTAAGAATGAGGCTGATAGACTTTTGGTGAATGATGATGAGATTAAGAACAGATGGAGATAATACTTCGACAAGCTATTCAACGACGAGAGTGAGAAAACTGCGATAGAGTTGGACGACTCAGTTGACACCAACAGACGATTTGTTGAGAGAATTCAAAAGTCTGATGTGAAACTTTAAAAAAATGAAAACAGATGAGGCGTTAGAACCTGATGACATCCCAATTGAGGTATGGAGATGTCTTGGAGATATAACAATAGTGTGGCTCACTAAACTATTTAATATCATTTTCGATCCAATAAGATGCCTAATGAGTGGAGAAGAAGTATATTAGTACCAATCTTCAAGAATAAAAGCGATATTCAAAGTTGTACTAATTACAGAGAAATTAAACTCATGAGTCGTACCATGAACCTTTAAGAGAGCGCGATCGAGTATCGTTTAAGAAAACTAACAACCGTCTCTAAAAATTAGTTTGGTTTTATACCTAAGAGGTCCACCATGGAGGTAATTTTCTTAATAAGACAACTAATGGAGAGACATCGAGAACAGAATAATGACATACATATGATATTTATTGATTTAGAGAAAGCGTGTGATAAAGTACAAGAAATATCATGTGATGGGCGCTTGAAAAAAAATGAGTCCCAACAAAGTATGTTACCCTTATTAAGGATATGTAATAAATGTTGTGACTTGTGTCAGAGCATGTGACGGTGAGTCCGATGTATTTTCTATTAAGATAGGATTACATTAAGGATTAAAATTTAGCTCATATATTTTCACCTTAGTGATGGATGAGATCACAAATGACATATAAGGAGATTTTCTTCGTGTATGCTATTTGCTAATGATGTGGTGCTGATTGACGAGAGCATAATTGGAGTCGATAGAAACTAAAGTTGTGGAAATAAACTTTAGAATCAAAATGTTTTAGACTTAGTAGGACCAAAACCAAATATATAAGGTATCAATTCATCGAGAAAAACTCAGATGATGGAGATATTAGATTGGACGGACGAGTAGTACCAATAAATGACATATTTCATTATTTGGGATTGATGTTGTAGAGTGACGGAGAGATCGATGAAGATGTTAGTCATAGAATAAGAGCCGGATGGATGAAATGAAGACAAGCATCTGGTATTCTCTGTGACAAGAAAGGTCCCAAACAAACTAAAAAGCAAGTTCTATATGACGGCGATTAGACCCGCGATGATGTATGACACATAATGTTGGGCTACAAAAGGACAACACATCCGAATATGAGTGTACCTGAAATGTGAATGTTGCATTGAATATGTGGCCATACAAGAAAAGATCGAATCAGAAATGATGATATTCGGGACAAATTTGGGGTAACACATATTCAAGAGAAGCTAGTCCAACATCCTTTGTGATGGTTTAGTCATATCCAACAAAGGCCTCTTGAAGCGCCAGTACGTAGTGAGTATTCTAAGTCGTCCTGAAAACACAAGAAGAGAAAAAGGTCAACCGAGACTGACATGGGAGGAAACAATAAAAAGAGATTTGAAAGAATTGAATATATTATCCAAAGAGCTTACTTTGAATAGGAGTGCTTGAAAGATGGTGATTCATGTAACTGAACCATGATTTATGAGTTAGAGTCTAATAGTAGAGTTATAAACTTCAAGTTTTTAGATTTTTAGGATTTTTAGGTTTAAAATTTATGATTTAGAAATAGATTTCATAATAAAGGTTTATTGTATTATTATTATTATTATTAGCATATTATCATCATCATTATCATCATTATTATTATCATATTGTCATCACCATTATCATTATCATTATTTTATTTTTATTACTATTATTTTTTTTTCATCATCCTCATTATTATCATTGATATTTAAGATCTTTGATCTTATGCATTCCGATGGGTTTCATTTCTAGTCTACCCTAATTTATTTGAGATTAAAAGTTTTATTGTTGTTGTTTTGAGAAAACAAATACAATGTTTTTCTACAGTGTCAATCTATTAATCAAGAAGATGAAGTATTAATTGTTCTGGTCCATTCATACTCCTCGATTTATTAATTACTCTAAAGTATCTTTCAATCTCCAGCTGATTCTTCAAATAAATAGAGATTAAAAGTCGGTGATTTAATCAATCTTTTCTTGCATGAAGGAACTTAAATGCATCACTTTTATTTCTGATTTTCAGGCCCTGGTATGCATTAGGGCTGTGAATGGTAGGGTAAGGCAAAGTATAGTATAACTCTTATCCGCATCCTTATTGATAAATTAATAAAATTCTTATTTATATATATATCTATAACTTAATGAAAATAAAATCTTATTCATACTAGTCTTATCGGATATAATACGGGTCGGGTCAATGCCAAATGACTTTCAAAATGAAAAAAATATAATATAATTAGTAATAAAAATATTATAATATAATTATTAATATCCGTTATCTATACTTCATTATATAGATAACGGATACGGAATAACTCTTATCCAGATGTTTATATGATAAATTAACAAAAAAAATTTTATTCATATTCATGTCCAATAACTTAATAAAAATAAAACCTTACTTATACTCATCTTATCGGATACGATATAGATCGAATATACAACCAATCGGCTTTCATTGACAGCCCCACATGTGATCTTTTTTTTTATCGGAAAGATGAGAGTCAAGCTCTTAAATTTCATAATTATTTATAGGGATCCCATCCGGATTTCAAACTCACGACCTCCCACACATAGGGTGTTGCATTTTACCACTAAACCAAAAGTTGATTCTCCCACGTGTTATCTTTCAAGCACTGTTCAGTATTTTTTTTTAGCGGATTGTTAATTGACTCCATTATAAATTAAAATTTCTTCAAAACATTTTGCCATATATTCATACGGCGTAACGAGGAATTTCCATAACTAAAAGCCCCCATGATTAGTAATTAAGCATCGGACAGCCGAAATTACATCAATAACCGCGTATAATAAATGAACGGCTCGAAAAGCTAGCTGTGCAATTTTTGTAGCAGGCAATACCTACTATTTTTTTATAAAATAGGCAATTTAGCCCTCGTACTTGCTTTAAAAAAAAATGACAACTTAATAGTGTTACCACAATTTGAATATTAAATAGTTAATTAATTTTTTTATTGTGAATTGCCTCAATTTAGAGCAGGCGTGCCAACGGATTGGGTCAATATTCTTTTATTACTTTTTTTGTCCCAATCGGATTTAATTCAATTTAAATCTTTTTATATTCATTCTTCTATAAAGCGAGATAATATGTTTGATGAATTAAACATTTCTTTCTGGTTTGGAAAAAAGAAAGAATATGGCATTTTACTAAGATTTTTTTTATTTCTTTTAAATAAAAGAAAAGTTCTTAGAATAAATGAATAAATTTCATTTTCGAATTTAAATTCTGCTTTAATATATTTTATTTTTCTTTATATGAAAGAAATAATGCAAAAACTGTTTTTAAATATTTTACTTATATCAAATCAGTTTTAATTAGAAAAGTTAATTGTAGTTAATACTCTCTAATGTAGAAATCGTCTCTGAATTTTATTTATGTCTAGGTCAGTTTAGCGAAAATAGAAAAGAAAAAATAGATTTAGTAAAAATAATCTCTAATGTTAAATTAAGTGAGTTTCTAATCTGACGTGATAATTAATTGAGTTGCTAAATTAAAAGCTGTGATTAAAATTTTTAAGTTCCAAACTGTTTCTTCAATGCTGAAACAAATATAAACAGTGATACATAAAAATAAAAATTTTGAATGAAGATGTTGTAAACTTGCCGATCTATTGATACATTCGTATTAGAAGTAGCATCGGTGTGTATTCTATATTTCTATTTCAATTGGCCATCTGGACTGGACGCAGAAAAAACATTGGGAATCTTCTCATAACAAAACAAGCAACAAAGAAGAGACATGAGAGTGTGCCTCTTGCAAGCACAAGGGCTAGTGTTTGGCGCATTCCACCTCCACATGCATGCTTTCAAGGACAATATCACAAATCCCTCACGCACCTCTCTTATCTAAAAACAACATGGAAAATAAAAATAGATAGAAGCGCGAAAGGGAAAATCAAAACGCCTGCTTTTTTTTCTTTCTCACAACGGAAACTTTTACATCATTTTCTTGTAAAATTGTTTCTTCGAGCAGTTAACAAGCCGGATTGTTATGTTCGTTAAATTAAGAGGTCGAGCTTGAGTTTTTATTGACTTGTCTTGTTTGGCTCGGCAAATTATTAATATTCATTATTTTTAGTATAGTGAGCAGTTTATAGTATGAAATATACTTAAATTATTATATAAAATTTAATGAAATATATTGACATTAATTATTTTATTAATGTTTGTATAAATTTTGATATAAAATATAATAAAAAATATTATTAACTAATAAATAAGTCTTAACGAGTCATCCCGGTTAGCTCGTTAATTTAACGAGTCAATCTCAAGTCAAAGTTGTTGGCTCGGAAGTAATTAATGAGCCAGCTCAACTCAGCTGTAGAGCTAATGAGCTAAGTACGAGCTTGACTCAGTTTGACTCGACTCAACTCGGCTCATTTACGGCTCTATTGATTCTAGATTCGAGATCCCACAATATATTAAGATAATTTAAACTATAATTATTTATTTTGTGTTCAAAAAATTATAAATAAGCCACATATAAATATACCTGAAATTATATTAGTACTCTTATGCCAGGACAGGTTTCTTTTCTTTTTCTTTTTATGCCTCAACTAGTCGGGGTGAATACCTAGAATTTATGCGTTAATTTACCACACTTTTAATAGAAAAATAAATAATTGTAATATATATACAACTACGATGCATATATCTAAAAGTATTATTTCAATTTGCAAAAATAATATACATCCAATTGTACTGATACACTACAACAGAAAGAAATAGGCTTAGCCAACACTCATTTAATAATGATTACTGATGAATTTCATTGTTAAAATGGATTATTGATATAATTAAAATATTAAAAAAATAATAATAATTTTTAATAAAAAATATTATTAAAAATAGAGGCTGAAAATGTCAAAAGTTGGACTGAGTCTTTAGCAACAGTTCTAATAAAAAATCATTGCTAATTAAATACCATTTAGCAACAATTCATTAAAAAAATTATCATTGAAGACAACATTTAACATCTATTTTTATAAAGAATCGTTGTTAAAGTATGAGATTTGAATTTTATAATGAACACCAATAGTATTTTATTTTATGTACTCCCACATATTTCTATATACTCAAATGTGATCATTCATTCAACTCGATCACACGATCCAAAAATTAAAATCCCATGGTTCACTAGTCTCTTCCTCAACTGTTTCAAATATAAATAGAGATGAGAGAAAGAGAGAGAAATAAGAAAAAAAAATTTAAATCAAAATTCAATCATCTTAACTTCAATAGCAAACTCTAATTGAGATATTCTATGCGGTCACTAAAAATTTGGACAAGATCTACAATGTTAAATCAGTTTTTTTTTGGTAAATAAAATAATAAGTAATTGAGATTTAGTGAGATTATTTTGAAAATTAGACGGACTAGCCTGAACTGAGTTTCAAACTCAATCCTAGCACCTTGGACCGAGTTTGAAACTCGATCCCAATTTTTTTTTCTAATTTTATATGTTTTTTTAATTGTTTGTCTATTATTTTTATTGTTTATTTAGTTATTTTAGTATGTTTAATTATTTATTGAATTGCTTAGAAAAAAATTAGAAATACGATATAAACATAATAGTATGTTAAATATAATATTATTATGTTTCAATAATAATATATATTTTAGAAAATCATAAGAGAAGATTATTAAAATAATAAACTAGATAAATAGATATCTTTATACATGTTTATTATGAATCAGAATAAATATATATTTATAGTTTTTAATAATTTACTTAGTTCTTTATTATGTTTAATTATTTATCTAATGATTTAGTTTATTTTTAATTGATTGTTGAATTTTCATAATATTTAATTTATCTGACACTCTTGATCAAACAGGCAGAGATGAGATCGAAATCCGAATACATCATCTTCGAACGGTCATAACTTTTGATAGAAAACTCCGATCGAAACGTGCTATACTGTCACAAAATGCTCACAACAAGATCTACAGGGCTAATGTTTATGCCGTTACGATCATTTTTAAGGTCTAAAAACCTCATCTTCAAGCTCAAAAACCCGTTTGAAGTTTTGAACATCTATTTTTTTATATTTTAGATTTATAAGTAAAAATTATATATATTCTAGTTCATTATGTATCGTATATTGTTATTATTGTATACATAATAAAATATATATATATATATATATATATTTAATTCATAATAAATATGCTTGTCAAATACATAATAAAAAAATAATATAAACATGTGTATTTACTCTAATTTATTATTTTTTATAATTTTTACATATTATTCTTGAATACACAACAATATCATACTTCTAATTATATATATTTCTAAACTATTCAATAAATAATTAAATATATTAAAATTACTAAACAAATAATTAATCAAAATATAAAAATTTATAAGAAAAAATTAGGACCGAGTTTCAAACTCGGTTCAGGCTAGTCCGTTTAATTTATAAAAAATATTACCAAATATTAATTTTTAATTATTTTAATTACTAAAAAATCTGAGGAAAAAAGCCCGTTTGATGCCTAAAAAACACGTTTGAAGTTTCAATACCTACTTTTTTTGTTCTTTTTGGATTCCCCCCCCCCCTGATAAATGGTGTGAATTTCTATATCATTGATGAAGAGGATGTATTTTGTGGAATAAATCCAATTTTTATTATTTTTTATATTTTTTAATTTTTTTCTTAGAAATTATATTTCTTTTTATATTAATTATTGAATGAATATAACTATACTTGTTCTTATAGACATATATTTTTTATATATATTCATAATCATTAAAGAAATTAAATAAAGTTAAAAAATATATTTTTTTAAAAATGACCTTTAGTGACAATTTTTAACTAAAAATAATTACTAAAAGACCTTTTAACAATGATTTTTAGTTAAAAAATATTCATAAATGCCACTCTAATAATGACTCTTGGTTAAAAATCATTGTTAAATATCTCTTTAATAATGATACATAGTTAAAAATCATCGCTAAAGGCTCCCTTAATAATAATTTCTTAGTTAAAAAATATTGTTAAGGGTCTTTCAAGAACGATTTTAACAACACAATTTGATAATAATTGTTTATATTTTTTTTAACACTTTTTTGAATGAAGATTGGAGAATCATTATTAAAAGTATTTCAAAATAGTTGTTGAATCTTTTGTGAGGTAATGATACATTTTTGGTTGTGAAACCATTAAAACTCTACAGTTAGAGATAGTTTATAGGTGACTAAATATCTTAAAAGTCGAACTAAAGTACATCCTATATATAGTTCTAAGGTCGAACTATAAAAAAATCTATGTTTTTAATTAGTGGTGAAGTCATGTACTGGGTTAACTATGGGTCAAATATGACTTTAATATTATACTTCTAGGCGAGAGGTTGCAGATTTAAAATATGAATGAGGTTTTTTTATGGATAATTAAAAATTAAAAATTTGGTTGAATTAGACTCTCATCTTTACTAAAAAAATCTACTTCAAAAATCATTTTCAGGTCCTGTCCTGAATTTTTTTTTTCTCTTCATCGCTACTTGTTGATGTCTAGGTTAAATAATATTTTAAATATATATGTATCATAAAAAAATCAGATGTACTCTACACCAGTCATTAAAAAAAAACTCTTGCCAGATGTTAAAAATGAAAAATGGAATATATTTTTCTTTGATTTTTTATATGCGTTTGAAAGAAACATACATAACTATGATACATGCATTTATCTCCACAACAAGTTCTGAAAGAAAACTAAGATAATTAACTTGTAGAAGGAAACACCAAATATATCATTCCCGAGTCCCGAGTTATATGAAAATAATTTCTTTTATCTGGCAACTTTAAAATTTGTTTATTTGCTAGAAAAAAAACTTTAAAATTTGTTAAGTGAGATTGGTGAACTAAAAAACAAAATAAAAAATTCAGCCTTAGAGTACTATTATTCTCTATTAGCGTTTTTTTTTTAACTTTCAGAATTAATCAGGTGCACCTATTTCTCTCATATATACATCTGGAATTTTCATTTTCACATATGAAAAATCATATTCATATGCCAGCTTGGCAGTTCTCTTTTAGCAGTTGATCCAGCTACCATGCATCATCCAATACGTAATGCGTTATGTCATTGAAAGGTCTCGAATAAACTCAAGTCGCCGTTCAAGGAATAAACTAGTACGAATTCATATCCTCTGACGCGCTGCACGGCAACACATAAACCGTTAAATATTTTCATAATTTGAGTCAGTACATATCTCAAAATGATCTAACGATTCACGTGTTGTACCGCATGGTGCTACACAGCAGAGCGCAGCAGAGAAACAAGACTCAACTAGTACTAGTATGCTTATTGACAAAACCAACAAATAGAAAAAGAAAAACAAAAAAATCAATATATATATATATATATATATATATATATATATATATATATATATATATCCTGGACAGTTGATCAGGCAAGTTGACACATGTTGTGAGATCAAAGTAAAAGCGTAAAAATGAACGCAAAATATCGGACCTGATGCCTCGTGACGCGTGCTTGCTCCCCATTCTTCTCTTGTCGGTTTGACTCCATGCCAAATGGCCCAAATCCATCGTGCTCTGCTCTGCTCATGTGAAAATTTGCATCTCTTCATGGAATCCAATAGAGAGGCAGTTCAAATCTTCTGTGGCCATTGTACTCTGCAACTCGGGTGTGGTGAATCAATCGGTCACATCAGGCCCTCCACGTCAACGACGATAGTAATTTTTCCATTTCTTTTTCTCTGAGATAAAAAAGTTTGGTACAACCCTTCCACTTATGAGTACTCATAAAGGATTTCTAACTGAATTTCGAATATCGAATATGGGATATATATATCAGTTGTCATATTTTTTTATGACAGAAATAATATAGTATATTTTTTTTACTGTCAGATAAAATTACACGGTTCAAATTAAAATTAGAGGGGAGTCATTATTAAGTGAGTCTCACTCACATACTCACATGACAGCCGACAGCTATAGTTGAGTATGACAACGAATATGTTTTTCCGAATGTGTGATCATTAAATACTTTTAGTTGAATAGATAGATATGATGTGTTCTAAGCACTTGTTATATCAGAATAATATTGCTATTATTAATTATTCCATGCTCGTTGATCCATGTGTTCAAAATTGAAATGCATGGTTGCATAACTTGATCGCACTTGACAAATCATAGGTATATGTACATCACATTTCAAGTTCTATCTATTATTTAGGAGGAGAAGTCAAGTGATAACTAACTAGCTCTTCCGACTTGGTTTCATCCAGAATGAATGGATCCAACTATACTCAAATTTGCTTCCTTGGGTCATCATTGAAGGATTTCATGTAAAACAAACATTCTTTTTTTTTTAGTTATTTTCATAATTTCAGGTCTGAAACAATCTTTTGGTTGAAACTGAAAATCGTATGTATTAATTTTAACAATAATATATTATATTTAATTGTATATTAGTATATTTATGTCATTAGACAGAATTTTTATTTATTAAAAGAAAAAAATTGTCAGGATGAATTAATTAATCATTGATTGAAAGAACGGTAGACAAGAAATAGAAGAGAGAAAAATCGATTATATAATTAATCACATGATCTCATAAATAATGTTTACTTCTTCAATAATTTTATTATTATAATTAATTTAATATATATTTATGTTACCTTGTTCTATATTAAACTTATACACATTTATTGATAACATAAATTTAAAGGTGATGCGGATAAACACCATAGGGATAGACTCTCAATGCTCTTTAAATTACTCCAATTGAAAACACAACCTGACAATTTACAACATATATTAAGATCCACCATCAAATAGAATATCCAATAATACAACTGCAACGGAGACTGAGACTCTAGGATGATATCGCCATAGTAATAAATTCGTGATTCGGAAAACGTTATGTGAGGTTAAAAATTCAATATTCGGGTATAATACGGATATAATTTGGGAATAATTTGTTTCATATAATGTAAATAAAATATATATTATAATGATAAACTACTAAAAATATAAATTCCATTTAAAATAATATATAATATATTTTTTGTCGAATAATTCACGAATAAAATATTTTTTTTATCAAAAAATATATTATATATAAAACTGATGAATTATTTATGAAATACTGAAAAATGAATTATTCATTACGAATATATGACAACTAATTTGCATCGAGCACGTTGGTCGCGCACTTTCACCAACCATGTATGAATCATGCAAAGTTACAAAGATGGTCCATAGCTTCTACAAACATTATTTATTTATTTTTTATTTTTTTTGCTTTTAACACTTCAGACAGCAGATGCAACCAAAGGCAGTGGAGCCGCTTGTGTTAGAAGTTAGATATATTGATGTTCTCGCCCAATTCGTTACAGATACATCACTCAGATCCTCTATCTAGACACTAGAGATTATCCAGAGCAATTGACCTGTACAAGGAAAATCAGAGAAATCTGATCGGAAATTACCATCTATCAGACAACCAGCCTTTTATTTATTACCTGGTACACCTGCATGCGTTTAACACTTGAAATGAAAGGATTAAATCTTAGATAAATATGAAAGGATTAAATTTTGAAGTCCTTTATTGAATTGAATATTTATTATCATTGCGATTAATGCCAATAAAATATACTGAACACTTATCAAGTATTTTTTTATATATATTTTAGACAGAAAAAATGTTTAAGTCATCTCTCCGCAGACTTGATAATTCGGATGAACTAAATTTTCTGCGATATAAATGGATAAATCTATGCATCCTTTCCCTTTATTCCCATTTTCATTTTTTTTTTCAAGAACTTACATAAATGCTCACGTTGAGCTCACATAAAATGGAGATAAGTTGATGATGATCACAGTTCACAGCCTCATAGCATTAATCCCTTTTCGCTCGCAATTTAAATCTGTTGAGCCCAAAATACGCTAGGCCCAATATTTAAAGCCCATGTAAAACCTCTCTTTTTCTTCTCTCCTCGGCTCCTTGCTCGACTTCTTCAATCAGCACTGAGCCGGCGAGCAGTCTTGCTCGATCGCCACAATACAAGAACCTGTCGACGCGGGAAGAAGTCCGATCCACTTCGCCTAGGTGCTGACGTGATCGTTCTCGTTGAAGCACAGTCTTGGAGCTTGATTTGCTGTCGCTGGTCGCTGGTCGCTGGCGAAGCTTGTGACTGTGCTGAGGTGGCAAATGCGATAGCAACAGTAGCCTTTGCGTTGAGAGGTAGCAAAGGTACGATATAGATGATTATCGTACTGTGTTGGTTGCTAATTGAAAGTGACAGATGTGATCAAATTGCTTCCGAGAAGAAGAAATTGGAGCTGGATCGATTTTCTTGTTTGGAATAGATGCTGATTAGTATTAACACACAGGTGAATGAAAACAGAGGCCCATATGGGTGGCTCTGATACCACTTCTCACTATAAAATGGCAGGATTTTCGAGGAAATTTGGGTAAATTTCAGGGATTTTTGATATTTTAGGGTAAAATTGGATAAAAATATAAAAGGGAAAACATGTCTCAATTCAATTGAACTCATTTTATTTCATTTCTCATTTCTAATTACAATGATAAAAACAAACAAGGATGTTAAGAAATCAGTTAATAAGTCTTTATTAGTCTACATCAGCATTGTTCCTTACTTTTAAATTAACTAAAATATATATACTATTATATAAGCTGCTAAAAAAATATGTATTATAATTTATAAACAATTAAAAAAATAGAAGTCTTAAACTTGTTACTAATTAGGCAGCCTCCAGTTGAACCAAGTAGGGTTTTGAGAGACAGAGAATGGCATCGATGAGCGGTGCTCGGAGAGCACTTCAAGGCCTCCATCTGTCTTCGAGAAACTTCTCCATCAGTGGTGGTAGATCTTCAGTTCTTCACCATCTTCTTACTCGACCTTTTGTAGGGTTCCTGGTTTTATGCCTCCCACTCCATTCTTCAGGTACTTATTTCGTGAACAAAAGCTTTGTGAATCTTTATTAGTTCTTGTTAGATGTACCACTCACGACTATAATGAAATCTCAACTAGGTTTCATTTGGTCGATTGGATTTGAAATGGCAATGAAAATCAATAGTCTCAACCCTCAACTCGCAACTATTGAAAATTTAAATGTGGGGTATTGATATTAACACTACTAATTATTTTATTAACACAACAGTTTCAACTCCGATTGCATAAACGAATTTACCCTGCTTTTGCTCTGTCCATGATGCCGTCACTTTCTTTTTTATTAATATTCTTATTGATTTCATAACTAAAATGTCTCTCTAAAACATTTTCTTTTTAAAGAGCAATGGTAAGAAAATAATAAGACCTTTGCTTATGAATAGAATCTATTATCAAACATCTAAGATAAAAAGTTTTGTTTCAGTGCAAAGTTAATATTTCAAACAGAGTTTTCACCGTTTTTTAATTCAATTATTGTAGAATATTATGAATTTGTTTATATTCAAGCTCAATTGTATATAATCTGTACAAATTATCTACCAAAATGAATAGTTAGTAAACTTGTAATAGATAAATTAAAATCACAGCAATGAACGGATGAGGTATATAGTTGTTCAATATCGTGACATAAATTTTTCAATATATTAATTTTAGATTGGCTCTGACAAAGCTTGGCCAATTATCTAATTATAAATAATTGCTTGACATATTATTGTAGCTAAACTTTTTTAATATAAGAAAAACAAACCTCTTCAAGTATGTTTTTGAAGAATTAACTCAGTCATTTCAGTTACAGTAATAAACAGTTAATGACTGTTAATTACAATAAGCAGGGACAAATTTGCCCAGACAATTGAAATTTTGAATTTGTTGCATTAATATTAGCCTCCCTTAAATGCAATACCACTGCTAAATCCCAAAATTATTGATTACTAATAGAACCTTGTTGCATTGAATTTATAGGCTGCCTGTAGAATTGGGCTGTGCTCAGTCATTGATGCCACTTCACAGTGCTACAGCCTCGGCATTGATCACTTCAATGCTATCTCAGAAGCCTGGAACCTGGGCCTGGCTTTCTGAAGGTATCCTATTTTTTCTGTTATATTCTGTTCTTTCTTTCTGAGGGTTCAAATATTTTACTATGGCTAAAATGTCACTACCAAGAGCGACTTCACTGTGCCATTGCTTCCTTGTGTAAAATCATACCAGCATGGCATATGGGTTAGTTGGCTTTATATAACATGCGATATGTATGATTTTTTTCTGTGATAAAGATTGAAGTCAATTTCCCTACTTTAAATATCTAGAAGGGATCCCCTGTTGGATTTTAAATATTTGATTATTATATGAATATAAATGTATATACCTTGTTTGGGTTGACACCAGGTTACAAGTTTGAATGATTGATTCAATAAATTCAAATATGACTAATTTCTGAGTTGATTAGACATTTATTTGACCAGGGGATTGTATTTTATTCTGATTTGCAGTTGGCATTGACAGCATAAGATAATTGACAGATATTATTGTTTATGAGTGACAAAAGGAGAAAATTTATGTAGGATGCTTGCATTACACTCATATACAAAATTCCAGAAGCAAATTTTGTAGGATTTTAAGCTGAATTAGACCTTTTTGTGAGGTAATGTTACGTTTGTACGAGTTCTCTTTACCAGATAGAAATCATGTGAAATTGAGACAGTCTGATTATGTCAAATTAAGTTTATAAGGTTAACTATTGAACCTCACATGATGCCAAACTGTATAAATACACTTGAATCAATTTACAGACTGATATTTTCTTCACTGATTTTTTTTTTTGAATAATGTGACATATGCTATGCTACAGGATTTGCAACTCCTCTATAGCATGATGGAAATGTGGAACATGAAAGAAGGCAGCTTTTATTTTAGTTTTTCTGTTTTCTTTTTAATTTTTAGTGACGCAATTCTTTTAGTAAGCAGTATTGTTCTAGATTATACTTACAATGTTGTTAATTCTCTGATGCTCAAGCTCGCTGATGATATTTGACAGCTTCTTATGCTCATTTCAGACTTGGTTTTTGTTACTTCCATCAACTAATGAAAATTCTTTTGAATTTGCCATTTATCATTTTCTCTGTATGGAGTTATTTGGATACAGAAACATATCATCCTACATTTGGATCTGAAAAATTCTTTCTTTGGTCAAGTCTGTCTATTTTAAAAAAATATTTATAAATTTTTGCGCTGTGTAGATTTTTATTAATATTATCGTAAATTGTGGCTTGGTTTCTCTTAGGGTTTTAAGGAAGTCCAAACTCTGAAGAACAGTCTAAACCGTCGGATGCTGACTTTCTTAAATGGAATATGAAGTTCTGAGCTCTTGCTGATTTAGGGTTTTCTATTTGGTGTTAGATTGTTCATTGTACCGATTGAGCAAGTTTATATAAACTAATAGTTTATTTTGCTTGTGTAGTTTTGTGAAGCATCGCCGTGCAGTTAATAGATATGTATTGAGTTTTGTCCCTCCGAATTCATATCCTCTATTGCGATGTACGGTCCCAAAATGATTTGAGTCGACACGGGCCCAAAATGATCGAATGATTCATATTCTGTACTGTACTGTACTGCGCTGTAGAGGATCAGGATCCTGTCCCCCTCTCTTTTTCCCATCTACAATTATTTATTCATCATGGACGGATTAATTTGTAGAATACGTCAACACTTTAACTATTAAAATCTCATTTGACAATTATCATTTGAGTTTCAACAATGTAAGAGCATGTAAAATTAGATAACTTTTAATATTTGACAATTATTTTAACAAGCCACATCGATAATGGAGAGGAAAAAAATAAGAAACGAACTGATTCACTTTGACAATTATTTTGCAATTTTAGCGATGCCTTCATTTTTTTATCACAAAATTATTGTCTATTTAATGTGACGTGGCAAATTGACAATTGCAGGATGCTTATTAGTAGATTTTTTTCAACGATGTAGTGAATTATTCGTAGATTTTTCCCAAAAAAATCGGATTTTTTCTATACTACATTATTATTTAAAATCGTTCTAGTACTACAATAAAATTAGAACAACCCTAAATCATAAGATTGCTTTAAAGTCATGCAAGTGTCATTTTGTTCACAATAAAAGTGCCTGCATTTCCCGATGTGCCCAATTTAGGATAAAAAAACAACGATTTCTCAAAACACAAAAAGAAAAAAAAAATTTACACTATATGTTTTGAACAATTAACTCTAGCTCGATTTAAGAATTTGGTATTGTCAATATTTTTACTCTACCATCACCTCATGACAGGATATCAGAAAAATTTGTAGTATTGTCAATATTTTCTCTATCCTTTTTTAATTATCATATTTTTATTCTAAAATTTCTTGATTAATCATGATATAATCAAAACCTCTAGGCGAGAAAAGTCAAAAAAATTGAGTACTTTGCAAATATTCCATGCTTCTTATTAAATGGGATCTCTTTGGTTTGTTGAGATGAACATTTTCACTCTTTGCAAGTTATATATGAAATTAAAAAAATAAATTGTATATAAGTCCACAATTTGATTTATCTTTTTCACATGCAATTGCAGGAAAATATCATACTAATCAATTCATAAACTTTAGCTTAAAGCTCTGCTTTATCAAATCAATCATTGGTGTCTTCATAATTTCATATACAACTTCCTTTATATTCTCAATATTACTCAGTGTATTCAGAATTAAATTAAACCTGACAAGTGAAGTGCTATCAGCTCGATTGGGAAGTTAACTTCATGTGAAGCTTGGCAACAACTCCATCCATATGATCTGTAGCTACAAAAAAAATAAATTTCATAATACAAATTGTTTTTCAAAACATCACATAGAGATATATAGACCACAAACGAGTTAATTAGATTGCCACTTTTTTTTTACTATTTTACAAATATAATATTAAAATTAATTCATTGATTAAACAATCCAAAGAAAAATTTTACTTATATTTTTAGGATGCAACATAATAACAAACTTTAATATTTTTTCTTCAAAATGTTTTGTAGATTATCTACATAATGAAAGAATTTAGATATCTAATTATAAATAACAATGTGCATAATAAACAACTATCTAGATTTGTTTATAATGAAAAATTAACAAAATATCTACATAATTTGAGTACATAAATATACATAATAATGTGTATAATGGAATTAATGTGTTTCTTGAAAATTTTCCAAAATTATTCCAAAATTCTGGATTTTTTTAATTTTTTCAAAAAATTTGGCACAATTTTTGTTGAAGATTTTTTGAAAAGTTGAACAAAATCTGCTCAAATTTGTTCAAATGTTGACTTAGTCAACTGAACTGGACTAGTGGAATCTCGTGGGACTAGGAGTCACGATGTCGCTGCGCCCGCGCGTAATGATTGGTCAGCTAAAATCGATATCATCGTGTGTATCGAATTAAATATATATATCAGGTCCTTTAATTTATTTGCAAGACAACTATAAATTTATAGAAGTTGAACGACTAAGAGATTAAATGGTGCGAGAATATCAAAAATATGAAGTTAAGAGTTAATTTATTTTTCATAAGAATATAATAATTAAAAAAAATAACAAAAGATGTATAAGAATTCGGTATACAAAGTTTGTATCTTCAAGATTCTCAACCTCTAACAATTGAGGTTGAGCCAATATACTAAAAATAAATGCTTATAAAATATAAAACAAAGTCCCTTACACAAAAAATGAATTGTTAAAACTAACAATTAAAAAAATGATAATACACTTAAAATTAAAGAATGATGTGATAATACACTAAAAAAAAAAAAGGAGTGATAGCACACTCAAAGAGGTAATAAAAAGAGTTGATCATAAATGATCAAATGGAGAGAATGAAGAGAATTTAAATTGAACTTAAAGTATAAATTTGATTTAGTAAGAACTTTCAATCATTTGTGTTTATTTCTCTCACTTAAAATATGACTTATGAGTTCATAGAAATTGTGATTTTGTTATATGAAACTTGTTGATTGAGAATGAGAGAATAACATCTTTATATAGATTTCCTAAAAGTGATCAATAAGTTGTTTTCAGCTTAAACTGTTATAACAGCTTGAGAGCCGTTGAATATTGAATCTTGGAGATCTTGAGTTGAGCTATTATTAATTTTGAAAGGTTTTGTATTTTTTTAGTCTTAACCTATATTCACAGATTAAGTCACAAAAGCATCTTTTTTTATTATTTAAGTTTAATTTATCTTAATCAATTCAACAAAGTTCGAGTCTAACTAAATCTAAATCCAATGCCGTCTTGATTTAGTTCTTATATCTCATCATTAGTCTTGATTCTTGTGCACTAATTTTTTTAAATTATTATCCCGCACATTACTAAAATAAGACATATTATAAAATTTAAGTGTTGTTTTACAAATCGATAAGTCAAATAAATTATTTAGTACAATAATATCAATTCAAAATATACTACTTTTACAACTTTCTTACCCGAAATTTGTGAATTTATAGCTTAAAAATGAAATAAACCAGTCTTATGTGATCCATATTCGTTTCTTAAAATTCGTTATAGTTTCCTTTTTACCAAAAAAAAAAATGGTGCATCAGATAAAATAAAGAAATGTTTATTGCAAATTTAGCTGAAAAAAACTTAACTAAAAATTTAGCCGAACAAACTTAACTAAAAAGGTAAAAAGAGAAAGTAAAGAAATGTTTATTGCAAATTTGCAATTATTGACTAAGCAGCTTAGCATGCATAGTTCGAGTCAAACATCCAGTTGTTTGTAGTTATAATAAATTGTTTCTTTTTTTCCCATTTCAGGGCCTTGTTTGCATTGAATTTGTCAAAGAAAACACTATTTTTTATCAAATCTTTGATTAATAATGTTGCTCTAGCTGAATTTGTTAGAAATGTTTCAGCCAAACTTTCATCTCCGCGCACCTATTTTGGAAAACAAAATATACGTCACAGGGATTTTTGTCTTTATCAAGTCAACGGATCAATTCCAAACAAAACATTCACAAATTCCAAACAAATAATTTGAAAAATACCAAAAAAAAAGTATAGAGAAAATTTTCATCACTAAAATATACCAGATTTCATCGTTTTGACTATTAACCATCAGAACTTGGGATAATATCAACCTAAAATTAGCCTAATATAAACAATAAAAGGTGCCATATTTCATTATACCGATCCTGCATAAAATTAAGAATAACAGATATGTGGGTAACACAAACAGAAGAAGTAATAGTACACCTTCATTTAGAAATATAAAAAGTGGAGGAATGATTGAGACACAATAAAATTGAGGCTTAAACCCTCCAATAACAATATAACAATAACCTCATGGTAGCCCAATAAGCCCAAATATTCCAACTTAAATTTCGGTTCTTCAATTTTCAATAGAACAAAATTTAATGCAGTGAGCATATCAGCTCAGCTTCACTAGATCTGATTGAGATCACTGTTTCAGTATTTTGCGACATTGGCAAGACTAAGCCCAATAATCATTTGCACTTATCTCCCAGTCATTTGCTTATGTACGCGCGTACACGACAAGATTTTACATTACATATATAATATATGATGCATTATTGCTCTTACCAGAAAGAATTTAATGACAACATGGGAAGTAATGGCACATCCTGTATGTAAACGCACCAGGAGAGCTCGTGGGAATCATGCTTCCAGAAACAGATGAAACGTATGATTGTGTTTTCAAGGGATTAACACTTTCTTAATCGGCTTGAACAGGAGAGTATCTAGCACAGAATCAGATAAGAATAAAGTGGAATTTTTACAAAAACAAATGTGTACAGGACTTGATTACAACATGGCCCAAATGACAATTTTTCTGATTTACTAACTGATCAACATATTTACAAGCAAGCTTATCTTTATCTCAACCATGTATTACTATCTACAGTAACTGCTACAACTGCAGCTCAAACCCAAATCCGTCTGTGAAATCCACACCAAAAGATAAAAGCAACAAAAGATGCACAAATTAGCTCCCCTTTAGTAAAAGATTGAGGATTAAATATACGTACAGGACCCATACACTCGAGACACGCACAAACCCAATTTTATTTCCGTGTGAAACAGCCTCTAGTTAGAGAAAATCTTAATCAAAGCTTGTATGATGTTAGTAGTAAATCATAATAAGCTGTGCAGGTGAAAATTTGAGATACTGCTCTAACACTGAATCTGGCCTTGCTTGCGTTTTCTCTGTATTACGTGCCCTTGAAGACTACATTTTTTGACCTGTATTGTTGATAGCATATCAGCACATGGATGCAAAAGTGACACAAAAGAATAAAACCAATTAGCATGGGGACATACTGAGAATCATGCCCAGCTTAACTGACTAAAGGCAAACACTCTCCATGTTAGACACAAATTTGAAAACTGGCTAGGTGATTTTGGCTGGGTTTCAAATATGAGGGGCCTGAGCCCTTCATTCATTCCAAAAAGCAAGAAAATTGTAAGGATGGGAACAAACTCAAACAGATTGGCTGGTCCACTAGGGTACACACACACGATGATTGATTCAAAAGGTAGTGTGCTAAGGTACTTACATGCAATGCTGCAACGGTAGACAATAGATCTCTTGATTGATCCAGAAGTGATTTTTCTTGTGCGGCCACTTTAGTTAGCTCTGACACCAATGAACCAGCTCCTTCTACCTGTCAGGAGACGATGTTATAGAAAAATTCTGGGTGTGAGAATATGTGTTTGTCTTGAGAGAGCAATATATACCTTTGATAGTAAAGAGCAAATTGAGGTTGCCATAGAATTTATCACGTCAACGGCCATACTGACCGCTTCTTTCACTTCTTGTATGTCTGCCTGCTTTT
This sequence comes from Schoenoplectus tabernaemontani, assembly GCA_037127355.1. Lineage (NCBI taxonomy): Eukaryota > Viridiplantae > Streptophyta > Magnoliopsida > Poales > Cyperaceae > Schoenoplectus > Schoenoplectus tabernaemontani. Next base: position 15,650,660 of record CM073743.1, on the reverse strand, counting down.
CAGAAAGCACTTATTACCACTCATATCTTGACTATAAATGGACATATCATTATATCAAGCCTGACTGATACAGTATATTAAAATATAGATTCTCAACAAAAGGTAGGAAGAGTACCTTTGCACCACCTACAACAGGAAGGCGAAGAGTGCTTGCTTTTAGTGCTTCAGTTGCATCAGAGAGGGAATGTGAGTGATCCTTGTCAATTAGTGACCACTCCTCCAAATAGGTTATCTGAATATATAGGAAGGTCGTGTCACACATGAATTTGAAAAATGGCTATATACTTTTTTCGTGCTATTGTCAGATATATACCTCATTTTGTAAGTTGTTAATATGCATAAAGGTTTGAAAAATATAACTTTTGACTAGTAGATATAAATCTACTTGTAATTCACATTCTGGGCAAACATGAAGAACTAGACTTCATGCTTTGAAACTGATATTAATTTCCAGAACAGTAACAACCTTGAGGTCTAGATACAGTTCCTACCTGCACAAATCAATTCACACTTTGACGAAACCTAGCAATCTCGAGATCCAGATATGGATCACACCAACAACTATTCAACCCACATATATGTTTTAATCTGTTCACATCATATAATGGGGGCAATTATAATTTATGTATCAACTAATAATTATAGAAGACTACGTATTTCTAATAACCAAAGATTAAATGTGCTCAACTAATTTACTAAATAAATTGCCAAAAACTATATAAGGTAAGGCATACTTGTCCTCTAAGTATGGAAGTTAGCTTAAGCCTTTGAGTCAGAAGTTGGAGCTTGATCCTTTTTATTGCCACAGCATCTCTTAGTTCAGATGTACATCTCCACGCATTATACAAATTTTTCTGAATTCAAAGTAAAAAAAATAGCATTAGTTGTGAGGAGAAGTAACTTGTATCATCAAAATATGTAAAACAAAGGAATCTAATATGTGAGGATTTGTTCATATATTATAGAAAACTTTACCATATTTAAATCAACCAATAAACCTAAAACCAAGGAAAAATTAAAACATAGTTTTATGCATGATTTGAATGAAACTAATAGACAAAATCACATTGGTGGCTATTTTGTACAAGAGCTGTGGAGCGTAACCCTTGTTATGTAAAAAACCTAAATTATGCATAGAACATTTACAGAACGACTAAATAATACAATTTTTCTCAATATTGAAATTGGTAAATCATACTGCAAAATTAGAAACTACTAGAAGGCTTTTACAAATCTAACATAAATCATAAGTGTATCTATCTCATGTCATTGAAATGATCGATGGAAGCACTACACTATTTTCAGTTCCTTGTTTTAACAAGCACTTCCATGTCCTAGTGATTAAATGTTTTAGTGCTACTAAACAACACTTAACTCAGGACATTTCGTCAAACCCAATTTTGCTTTTGTAGCTCTCACAGTAAATTAAAGCAGGAAACTAAGGTCAATAGAAAGTCCAAATTTTCATAATCCAGATAGAGATATTATCTGTATTTGATCTGCATTACCTATATATTTTGAAATAGTATAGCTGTAACCATATCAGCCTACACTTGTAAAATGTCAGTATTTGTACTTGATCCTAATCAAGTCAGAGTGATCCAAACTACTTTCGATACAGAAGGCTTCGAGCATTTCATATCCAACCTTTTATTGGATGCAGAAAAATTGTACATTGTGTGCGGAAGATATTAGATCATGAAGACCAAAAAAATAATTTACCTAGCACCTATCAATTATTGCCAAATATTGCATTAAATTGGAGGCAAAAGGTCCATAAATTAAATGGTTAAGCATTACCTCAGCAGCTGATCTCTGAGCCGAGAGTGCAGCTCTGGCATGCGCATTCACACAGCGCCACTGTAGATGTCTATTATCCAACAGTCTCAGCTTGTGTGCCTCCTCAATTCTGTTCTCCCCTTTCTTAGCCCTCCTAACCTCAGCTGCAAAATTGATGATTGAAGGCGCATTTGCAGGCGCAGAACCTGTGCCCAAACCTGTAGTTGTACCAGATCCTGTTCTAGTTTTAAGAGGGCTAGGTGAACCTCTTGTAGACCCACGTGGGGATGAAGTTGGGCTGTCTGATAGAGATTTCCTTACAGGAGGTGAACCGGATCCTAGCATCCGCGAGTTGGATTCTGCGAACCGGCGAAGCCGGCTGTTGGTTTCTTGCCAGAATCTGGCAGGCACACTTATCCCTGGGCAATTAACAAGTCAATTTTGCTTTCCGGGATCTCAAAATTGTTGAGCATTGTGATTAATCCTAAACACCGGGTTATATCATACATACCCAGTCCCAAAGTATTTACCCCGTGTAATTTATATGTAAACCCTACAGATTCCACTATATATGAAGCATTGCCGTGCATTATGTGTTGTATGACTTTGTCATTGAAAATTAAGGAAAAATAGTGACTAATCAACATAGTATCATGCCTGGGAGATTTTACAATTCAGCAGGTGCAAGTAGTGATTATGGTTGCAACATATTGGTGTAGACCTAAAAGCTCTTTAATATGCTGGGTTTTTCAACCTGTAAAGAAAAGATCATAAACTACTTATCCCATAACCCCACACTGGAAAAAACATAACTTTGAGACTATTACTGGCCTACCTCGTACAATACTGAATATATTGAGTGCGTGTTACATATTGGACAGGTAATTGGGATGAGAGGTAATGGGTCAAAAGAAACTAAGACACCAAACCTACCTCTGGAAGTAGCCTTAGCTCTTGGCGGCAAGCTAAACTCATGAACCCCTGAATTACTCCCAGAAGAAGCACTATCTGTATCTGATGAAACCGAGAGATCTCCACCGTCAAATGAGGCCCTCCTCGTCAGATCATCAGATAGTACCATCGATTGCTGCAACAAATGCACTGTAGCCAAAATCGAATCTTTCTTCTCAAGAGAACAATCAAGGCTCTTGGCTAGCGGGTTGGGTTGCCGACCTGACCGAGCCATGGATGCAGGCCACCTGTCAACTGGTCGTGAGTTTTCAGAGTGAGCTGCCTGGCGTCGCTTCTCCGGCGTGGGTTTTCTAGCTGATCCCGTTGCCCCACCAGGCGAGGAGGATTTGGTGCGGAGCGTCTGGATGAAGAAAGACTCACCTTGGAACGAGACTGAGAGGCTTCGAGTTGTGGTACATAGACTGGCACTCGCATTGGTAGAGGGAGGTACTATCGTGGGAGCATTTGAGGGGCGAGACCGATCTACTGAGCGGGAGCGAGATTGGGGCAATGTAGGAGGGTGGAGGGGCGAGGAGCGTTCAAAAGTGGAGAAGGATAGCGGCGGGAGGTAGAACTGGTGGAGTAGGAGGTGGAGGTGGAGGTGGAGGTGGAATTGGAGCGGCGGTGGTGGCGATGATTATGGGACAGAGGAGCATTGCCCTTTTCGGAGGGTATGAGAGGAGAGCGAGGTCGGGTGGGGAGATCCGAGGTGGATTTGCGGCCGGAGGGAAGGGAGACTGTGGCCGTGGTAGCGGCCACCATGGGTGGTGGAAGGAGATCCGGAGAAAACTTGATGCCACCTCTCAGTGGAGGAGACAACAACGGCGACGGCGGCGGCGGTGGTGGCGAGGTGGCGAGTCTCTTTCAGCTGCGCTTGGCTTGCTGGGGAAAACCAGGGATTGGCTTCCTGGGGAAGAGCAGAGAGGAGAGAGAGAGTGAGTAGAAAAATAAAGAAAAAATAAGGAGAGTACGTTGCATCACTTGTGTTGTGTTTGTGTGTGTGTGACTGCCTTCTTTCTTTTTCTCATAGCTTTTTAGTTTTTTTTCCTCTTTTTATTTGGAAATTCCTAAACGGACCCTGTAAATTTTCTATTTGGCCAATGTAAGTGCATCTGTGCTAGGGGTGTCAATGGGTCGAGTCGGATTATATTATTTTATTATTATTATTGATCCGATCTGAATCTGATCTGATTAAATTTGAATTAAAAAATCTTAATTCATACCCGATCCGATCCGTGTAAAAATAATTAAATATTTATTAAATATTTTTATATAATTTTAAGCAATAAAATATTGATTAATTTATAATTACTCTTAATTAGTGTATATTTAAGCTTTAATTAGTACTAAATTATAAAATTACTTCAAAAAAATATAATTAATCGGGTCGGGTCGGGTTGACTCGAACCCGACCTGATCCGATTCGGGTCAAAAAAATTGAATCCATATCCGACCTATTTATTTTTGGATCGTGTCGGATCAGGACGGATTCGGATCGGGTCGGATCAAGAATTGACACCCTATATTCTGTGCATGTCAAGTTGTCCACCAGTACGGTATGATCAGGTAGATGCCATTTCATATTTATTTTTTATTAAAATTATTTTTTCAGTATTCTGTATATAAATTCCTTAAATACTGCCCATTGGGCAACCAATAAAATATAATATGAATAAGAAGAAGATTTATATAATACTAATCCGGATAAATGAGGAGCAAACAAAACCAGCTAATAAACTATAATATATGCATAACAAGATAAATATAAAAAACTAGAACAAATAACATACATGTATTGAATTTTATTTAAAAAAAATCTCAATTATATTTAATACATAAAAATTCATAAAATTGGAGTTCATTTAATATACGTTTTAAAACATTAAAAAATATTAAACTAACATCTTATTATATAGTTAGGGTATGTGTTCTGATTTTTTTCATCTTGATTTATTCCTTTAATGATATTGCACATAACATAAAGAAAAATCAATTTTTCAAATTTGCAATTTGAATAACCTACGTGAAGAACATTTGCTATATGCAGCAAAAAGGGAACTGGAACCACATCCGCTGTAATATTTTTTTATGACATCATTATATCATAGTTTTTTTGTGTCTATGAAAATGAGACCAACCATTAAAAAACACTCTCTATTGATAAAATCTAAACCGTGTAAATAAATGCGACGAACTGATAAAATTGTGACACGATCTTGCCATAATTTTTTATGACAACTAACAGGGATCCACATAAAAAAAGCTCTCAGTTAATCATAAATGGGTCGGAAAGCTTTCGTCAATCTTGCTATTATGCCGAGAACTCTGTTTTCTGGTAACATTTCTAGTTTTCCTAAAAGAAGAAGACATAAAAGAGGGGTTGGAAAGTTAGTTGCAAAAAATTCTGAAAATAACTTCTTTTAAGAATACAATTTAATGACGTGCTAGACAGCTAGAGAAGTAGTTTGGAAAAAAATATATATATACAGGATATGTGGTACGTACCTCCGGTTTTGTAGAGGATGTTTTATGATCTTATCTTTGTTGCTTTTCAGATAGCAGGTGGTACTGGTTAGTAGTAACTAGGATAGTAATAATATTGGTGAGTTATTTATGAATAATTTATTTTTATTTATAATTAAATATTTTATGAATTAAATATTTATTTAATATATAATATATTTTATTCATCAAAAAATATTTTATTCGTGAATAAAATACATCATATAAAATTTTAAATGGTATTATATTTTATTCATATTAAATAAAATAAATTATTTCCGAATTATATCCTAAACACCAATCGCCCAAAGTTTCTTGAATAAAGAATTTGTTACTATGATACTAGAATACTAGTCCTAGTAGTAGACTAGTAGTGTAGTGCCTACCAGACACACCACTTATTACATAATAAAGGTCGCATCCAATCCAAATCAATGTAATAGCTGATTTGGATTCGAATTCAATTTGAACGAACCGGATGGATTCGAATTCAATTTGATTGTTATACAGCGTCACATGTGGAAGTGGAACACAAGATGGACTGTTGCATTGATAGCTAAATTGATGTTTGAGAACTGAGATTGATGGTTTCATTTCAATTCATGCCATACAAAAATAAAATAAAAATAAAATGGCAAGGTTTCTTATTTACGCAACATTTTTGAAGAAAAAAATGCATAACATAAGTAGTGTCATGGAGAACAAATGTACTTGACTGCAGAGATTTAATCTAAATTTAATATTTTAATACATGGTCCGTTTTATGTGTCAAGCGCCGGAGCAACTACTCTTCTACCCGGAAGAAAATATCAAATTATTGCAAAACTTTTTTGTGAGTTTTATTTATTTATTGCAAAATATTTTTTGACATACATTGCGATAAATATTTCTTTTTTTGCTATGATAGTTGGCATAAAGAAACTAAGAAAAAAAAGTAGACAAAATACCAACTTATTTCTAAGAAGGATCTTTCAAATAACATATAAACTGAGGCACCAAAGTATAGATTAGTCAAATACTCTTTAGATGGGGTTTAAATTAGGTTACTATAAGTTATATATGTTAGACTTGCGAGAGCAGGCGTGCATTTTATAGAATAATTAATTATCATTCCCATAAATTGTAGTTAATTACTGAATAAATTAAGAAAACCAAGGCAAGTTATGGAGGTGATTTTTTTTTTTTTTTGCAGAGAGTGTTGAAAGAAGGTGGGTTTGTCAGATTAGAACGTCCAAATTGATAGAAACAAAAAAAAAGCACCTAACAATCGTCAACTTTCAAAACTGTAATTGCAGATTCCAATAACCATTTTGTATTACAGCGACAGTAATTAACTGAGCAATTAATCACGGGATGTTTTCTCATATAACCCTGTAGATTGTTTTATTCTGTAATGTGTATGTTTGGGAAATTAAGAGAGATACACACACACATAGAATAGGAAAATTGTCATATACTGATTGAAAGTAGCTTGTTTAGCGTTTTTCTAAAGGCTTATGAGTATTTGAACCAGCACTTAGCCCATGTAAAAATGTTCTCACTTAATAAATCCAGTTATCAATCTAGTGTGAAATTAGTACAATCTAAGTTTGAAATTGGTCAAATTGACAACTCAACTAGTTTGGTAAACTCAAGAAAAATCACACGCCAAAATTGTCTGCTTTATAGGCTTGTGAATGATTTCGCTAGGTGGAAAAATACTGCCACTCTAATATATGAGTAGTTCATGAGTGAAAACAGATAATTAAACAAAATTATTATATCATCCTTACTTTGCTATAGGTGATTTCTATATTGTAATTTTTTTATATCAAAACTTAAAAATATCATTTTATTTCAATACAAAATGCGAAAACAAACAAAGTAAAAAGTAAATATAATTAATTAATTATTTTTATGTGGTAATCATATTTTTTCTAAAAAATATGTAATTAAATTTTAAATTTGATAAATTATTCAGTAAAATGATGTCTTTTAGGTAAGAGATGCCATCAATGGTATAACTTTTAATATAACGGATGTGTTATAAATTTAACAAAGACTTTAATATTTTTGTTATAATCTATTACATCACAAAAAAAACTATAATATATCTAATGATTTTTTTTTTTTCTAAAAAATAATCAATAAATTTTAATCAATCCTGATCATTGCATGATTAGTATAATAAGGAATAGAGATTATAAGCCGATATTGATTTTTTTTTTCATAGATGTTAATTGGCGTCTAGGTCGTACCACAGGATCATAGTGTGAAACATAACCTAATTCAGATTTAGACATGATTCATATTTAATAGAAAGTTTTGGTGAGCTGACACTTGAATTAGTATTTAACAAAAGTGAATTTGGTAATTAGTGATGGATAACCAGGAGGTGACAAATTTTGGGAGTGGGACAACAAAAATCTTCCTCCTTTATTCGGTCTCATATTTTTGTACTTCTTATACATCATATACAGTTTTTCTTTATTTTGCATATATGAAACTTAAACGTAAGTGAAAATGATTTAAGAATATTTACTCTCATCTTATGCTAACAAAAAGATTATATCCTTTGTTTTTCTATTTTTTAATGGGGTTCGTGCATTATATTGCGTGTTTCCTTGTATAATTATTTTTGTACTTTTATCGAGCATTTAATAATTAAGAGTTTTCTTGTACCCAAACATCCACGATCAATTGGTGCATGGAAAATTTTATTTTGATGAAAAACAAAAATATAAAAATACCAAATATATATATATATCAAATTGCTAATCAACTCTCCGCTGCGTTTTTTGCAACTGGTCAAAGCGAAAATTCCAGCTATGAAGTCTCAATCAAATGCTACCTAAATATATAATTTATTTTTCTCTCTTTAATACTCGGTTGCTTACCATCTAAACTAAAAAGCATGACATGCTGATCAAATGCAATCACGTTCTTCTATTCAAAATAACACCCGTTGATGTAGCATGAAAAATACAGCCAACCAAACTGTTTTGGGTTGTTGGCCTATACCTTTAATCCGTATTGAGGTATCGAGGAATATGTTATGAATTATGACAAGTCGTGGCCTATTTACAACGTTACTCTCTTAGGATGGCGATGTATGTAGCTACGTACGTATTATGGTAATATAAATTTCGTGATGCGATTTAGAACGTAGCACCTTATGTTTTGTAATAGAGCAGTTTAATGCATAGATTTATTATAATAGAGAATCACTTGACAATAATTATCTTGAGAATGACATTTGAAAATAATTTAAATTTAAGTTGATAATTATAAATGTACATCGTAGATATATATGTTATTGGACTTATGGGTAGGGGTGTAAATGGATCAGATACAGACGGATAATGGTCTTATTGTATCCGCATATGTTATAATTTTTTGAATACGGATACAGATCAGAAATCATACGGATATAAATATAAATATGAATATATTTCGGATATTAAATAAAAATATTATATGTACTATTGAAAAACAATTGCATACTTTTTTTGATAGAATCATTAATTATAAAAATTAAATATTAATTATAAAAATTAAATACTAATTATTATTATATTAATAATTCAAATATAACAATGAATAATAAAAAAATACATTAACACAAATTGGATATAAAATAAATTAGAATTATAATATACACTAAAAAACTAATTAAAAAATATATAATAGAAATATTTTGGATACTCATTTGGATAAAATTTGATCGGATACCTTCGGATAGTGTCGGATATTGATGAATAATAGCTAAACGGTCGGATACGTATAGGTAATCAAACTGTATCTTTATCCATGAAAAAAATTCGAATACGGATACAGATCGGATAATTTTCACTATTTTTTGGATTGGATCACGGATAAAATCGGATATTATCCGATCCATTAACACCCCTATTATGGGTATCATATATATAATTTAATATTGTTTGATGATGTATTAAAATCATTAGGACCATCGATTTTTCAAGGTAATTAATTTATGACAAGGCATATGCGAAAGCTCATCATAATTTATAAACGCCAGAAGCTATGAATTAAATTTAAGTTAACAAAAATCAAGCTTTTAAAAAATGTTTAACGGCTCTTAACGGTGAGGTGATCAGATAATGGTTAAAGGTTTTAACGGTTTTACACGGCCGTTAAATTAAAAAACGGTCAATCACTTTTTACCTACTAATTCATATTTAAAAAGGCTAAAAAATACATTTTCATATCATTAGTGCTTAATAATTAACTAAATTAAGTAATAATAATAATAACAATATTAATTATATACTTAAAAGTTAAAAATCTTAAATTATACTAAACTATTATATAATGAATTTGCTTTATATTTTTATTAGGGCATTAATTTATATTCAAAAAATAAAAGAAAATACAAATTTATAGTCACTAACTATTAATATTTGAAACAAAAGAATTTCAGTCGTTAAATGCGTTTTTTTCAAAAAAAAAACTAACGCTTTTAATGATTTTACTGGGTTTAACGTGAGATAAAACGGTTAAATCACAGAAAACCCGTTAAATCTATTTTTTCTCAAAAACTTAATACCAGAGCCTGTCAAAACCGTTAAAACGGTTTAAACTTTACGTTTTTAAAAGCTTGCAAAAATCTGATGTCAGGCATTATAAAATCATCAAATTTTCACCATTAAAATTTAAATTCTTTGATGAAATGCTAAATATATTCAAAATCATCCAAATTTTATACATGAGTTATAAAGAATGACAATTTTCTAATTTTCTTATAAAAATAATTTTCAAAATATCAAACGAGCATAATATGTACATAAAATTTAAAAGCACGCTAGAACTATCTATATTTTAAATATCTTTCTGTCATAGGTTCAATGTATACGGTTCAATTTTTTTATATAAATATTTAAAGTCAAGCAACTTAATCTCACATTTATCTGGAAATATATGGGTAGGTGACCGTTTATTGTTATTGAATTATGGACTCGGCATACGTATGCGAATACCATAGATTTTATTAATTGAAATCTGAAAGAGGTCAATGACAATTTGTTTGGATTGGCACGTGTGATCGAGTTGGCGTTATATGGATGAATTAGGTCGCCTAAGCAATTGGCCAAATTGAGAAAGGTCCAAGATAATGTAGATGAAGAAATATATAATTATTGGTCCTTTCTCAGAACATATATAATGGTCTAACCAAATTAAAAATTGACATTTTTGGAAGATTTCTCGTACGTTGGAAGTGGAGTTAAGGAAATATACTTAAAAAAGCAAACTTACGTATTATGATTTTTATAATAAGGCATAATCTATATTTATCTCTAATTCTCTATTGTCAAATTTATATTATCTGTTTTTAAATTTTAAGCATAATTTTATACTTTAAATAAATAATATATATAAAAAAAAATTAGACTATGGTGCTTTGCAAAGTACAAAAGCGTTGTGTGTTTTGCACTTTATTTTTAATTTTAAGTCAAAAATGATCGATCCAAATCGCTCAATCTAATCTCCATATCAAAATCTATTAGTAAACTAAATTTTATATTTTTTAAAATTTATTTGCTATTTTTTTGGATAGGGGGGAAACCATCATTTTTGGACAAACATTGAATTTCAGATCAAGTTTTTTTCCTCATCAGAAAAAATAGAAAAAAATTCTAAAAAATATAAAATTTGGTTTACTAATAGATTTTTATAAGAAGATTAGATTGACGGTTGATCGATTATTTATGACTTGAAATTAAAAATGAACATTGAAAAACACATAAATTTGCAAAACACCATATTTGATATATATAAAATTAAGCTATGGTGCTTTCAGAAAGTAGATTTACTCTCTCTCTCTCTATATATATATGTTTATAAATGAAAAAAATAATTGTTGTCCAGAGTTAAGACAAGACTATGGCTATGCCCAATTGCCCATCATTACTGCATATAAAAAACAAGTAAAGAATAAAGAATGAAGTGACTAATAAGGCAATCAAATAGAGCTTGTACTTAAATCATCCCATTCCGAGCCAATTTTTTGCGCTTTCAGTGAGTTCATTTGTAAAGAGGGGAAAAAAGAACAATGAAGTTTTTATTCCACGGATGTATAACAAAACCAAATAGGTTCCTAACTAATTGTCTGCATTTTTTAATTTGAAGAAAATGACACGAAGGAAAAATGCTCAAATAAATATATTGGAATTTGAGAATGGCAAAAAAAATCAACGTCGGAATTTGTTCAAATTCAAATTTAAAACATTGTAGATTTTTTATTTTCCAAGTTAATACTTTCTCAATATTCATATTGAGAATTTCAGACTGCATCAATATGCGGCATAATCAAACTACAAAATCATAAATAAACAAGTTTGTCTTCTTTTGATAAGCTCTGTTCTAGTTGTCTCAATTGTCAAACAAATTTGGTGTAACTATTATTTTATATAACCTATTTCACAATTTAACAACATTTTCTCAAATAAAATAAAATAAGAAAAAAATCAAGGACATGTTAGCCTTGTTATGGGGTCTACAAGTTTTCATGCAATTCGCACATCACTGGATGTATATTCCATGATATGAAATTTATTTTTTTGTAAACTTCGACTAATCTAATAAATGATAAAACTACATCCAATTACATCAATTTATATTATGTGTATAAAGTATAGATTATATATCAGCTATCAGATTTATAAATTTTTAGGAACTATCCTTTACTGTTACCAGAATGTCAACTTAATTCACAACCAAAAAAATCTCAATTCATATGATATAAGTATAACCCTTCATTAAACCTTAAATTAATTACAAACGAACCCACTGTCCAATATATTAATATAGTACACTGCTAGTGTTCTGTCGCTAAACACCCACAGAGCATTTGTTGTTTTCTGAAAAGTAGCAACCAACCGAGCATATTAATTTAATCATTAAGTACTTTCTTTGTTCTTAATCAACTAATTACGGAGCTGATTAATATCTAGTGGCCCTCTGAACTGGTGTAAAGAGACAATATCAAGATCAAAGGAGATTCTACAACGAAGGGAAGGAAAGCTAGGGGACCAAACCAGTCGACACTGCACATGCTCCTATCATTTATACATGAATCATGCATGGATTATTTAGCGCTGGAAAGCGCTGCGCCTCACAGCCTCAGTGCATCTCTTTTTTACATTGTTTTTTTTGCTGATTTTCTCTCTGGTTCACACTTCACACAACAAAAGTCAGCACTGGTTGCCAGTTGATTCTGGGTTGGACCCGGTTTGCATTTTGGGCTTCAATTTTCTTAATGGAATATGTGGGCTCTTTATGCTTTCATTTGATTTCCATCTATTGTGGTATATTTGGGATTTTTTTTTGAAAAAAAATATAGTGCAAAAATGGTTCCATCTCAATTAATGTGTGAAAATAGAATAAAAAATATATTAGTTTGAATCATAGAAAATATTTTTGATCCTAGCTATTTCAAAATAAAGTAATGTCATCCAAAAAATTGTAACTTATTATTGTTATATAATGTTATTTTAGCATAATAAAGCTAATTCATAACATTAGAAAGAGAAAATTATATATTGATTGCATCAAAATAAAACTAGTAACACTATTTCCGAATTATCTCATCCAAACATACCTTTTTATTTTAATCTTTTTAGATTGTTATAATGTTACCCAATATCTTACATGTAAAATAAATAGCTGAAAGAAGTAGAGAATTTTTTTATTTTATGTCCCTAATTTGTAGGTCTGAACAAAGAAGTTCGGGCTCATGACTTAGCTAAGTCTCGAGTTAATCTGGTTTGAGTTAATCTAACTCAGTAGTTAAATGAGTTAAGTTTGAATTGGAGTTGGTTTGGTTTATGTCTCGACTCGGCTTGAATAATAATAATTTGTATTTTTTTTTTTCCGAACTCTAATTCAATAATTCATCTCTCATTATCTCTCATCATCTCATTATCTCAGTGAATTATTGACGTCTCTTATTCACTCGTGACTCGAATCGTATATATTACTCGATAGTTTTTTGCTGATTCATCTGTTCAAATTAGCGCAGCAAAATTGTCATTAATAAAATATAATGTTAAACTAAGTTAACGTACATGTATTAACTCGTGAGTCAGCTCGCGAGCTAAGTTCAAATAGTGACGAATAGAAATTGAGTTAGGTTTTTCAACTCGAAATGTTTTACAAGCTCGACTCAAATTTTCATGAACTGAGTTTGAATTAAGCCTAATTCGCTCCAACTCTACTAATTTGCAACACTACTAACTTGCCGAGAGAGAAAAACGCTGGTAGCGGTCTGCATTTTGAATGCTTCTACCCATCTCCTCAAATTGTGGTCTTGTTTAATTTTTATGATAATTCTTCTCTTCATAATTTTTTGAGATAAAAATTGAGAGTCTAAACTGTTAAATTTTTAAATATCCATAAGGATTTTCATTCGATATCGAATCAACAACCTCTCAATTCTGCAACTGATAATTGTTCTAGCAGGTCAATATTTGTCATTTCGCTTGTATGTTTAATAATCCTAATTGCAACGTTACTCTTAATTTTTTTTTTCAATTTTTGCTTGTTAGTTCTGATTGATAAAATTAATTACTCTGCATTCATAAAATTCAGTGTTTTAGAGTGAAGCAAGCACATATGACATATACACATTGTTATAAATTAATTACTCTGCATAGTGCAGCGCATAAGTGATATACATATGAGGTAGATTTACATATTGTGAACACGTGTATATTCTGAAAAGAGCTTCAAAATACGAATTAATTAGAGTAGTAGTAAAAAAAATACAATAAAATACTACTACATTAGGGTTATTGTACTACTAAACAATATATGTTGGATCATCAATTTTATATATTCAATACGAATTTTTATTTGAAAAATAATATATATCATTAAATACGGTACAATACATAGTACTATAGTAGCTTACTTGTATGTATACAGTCTTCTATTAACTGTATAATATATACAATCCATAAAACCACATTTCAAAGTACTAATAACCTACAGGTGCATTATTGATGAAGTGGATCTCATTGCTTGGAAATAAATTTGAAATAGCTCGTATGCTATCCTTGCAATCAATCGTTGTTTCCCTATAATATCAGGATCATATTTCTCCGGTTTCGAATGAAGTGAGCTTGAGGAATCACATTTTTCTTACAGGTGTCTGATACTCTGATCTCATTTCTCATGCGTGTATATATGCGTTTATCTTACAAGTACTCAAGTAGTTAGTTACCAAAGTATATATGCAAAATCAAAATATTCTTTCATAATTTGCAAAAAAACAAAAACCAGATATGAGGCTTTATAACAAACAAGCATTGTAAGAATTTAGAAACGGTGTGCATGCTTAACTAAACAATTAAACAGAAAAATAAATAAATGCTAAAACGATTTAGTACCTCGAATTAAAGCAGCCAAAGAAACTACAAATTGAACTCAATCATGAGCTCTGTTGTGTGGCAATGACATGCTCTTGCTTCTTCTTGCTTGAACCTTGCATCATTAAGCGCAGTCTTACACTCAAAAAAGACACTGAAACCAACCGATTTTTAGCGTCAAGTAACGCTATTATTTTTTAGTGAAGCGGCTTAGAGTCACTATAATTTGCGATTTAAGCTTTGTGGGTGTTGGGAATTGCTTTTTGTGTGGTCCCTTCCCTCCCTCTTAATTTCTTATTTTGCTTAGGAGTTGGTTCTTCTTGCCTTTTTTACAAATTTACAAAAAGGAAATGTTGATTAAACGGTACTTGTATATAAATTAATCGCGCAGAGCAATATGTCATTAAATATTAATTTTTTTTTTACTTCAAAAAAAATATTAAGGTTTTTTTTGCTTGGTGTAGAACAAATATATCCAATATAGCTAGCTATCAAGTGTCAACATAATGTCATATACGATACTTTTGGATAATTTTAGCCTACACCCAGTTATTACATTACATCTATTCAACATCCTCAAATTAATTTAATCCCCTCAAATAATTTGAAATTTTATATGTTGAATTTAAATTATTTTCTGTTCAATGACCAATTATATTCATAAATCATAATTGGTTCAAATTTAATGTGCCCCCTTTCCAAATGATGGAGAACAATACACTTTAGATCTTAATTTTCTCTAGTTTAAACAATACTCTTTTAGATATCAAATTAATTTAACAGAAAAAATAATGTATGCATGAATTGCTCATAATTTATATGGTTCTCCTACATTTAGCAGCAATTTCAGACAAAATCGGTCATTTTTAATGATTGGGAATGAACAGCGTCACTATTATCACAATATTCTATCGTCGTCATCATTATTTTAAATTTAAAATAGAAATGTGAAACCAGATTAAAGATAAAATAGAGGGTTTATTGACAAAGAAAACATGATATATATGTGATAATGGTTGCTCACTTTCTATTTCTGGAGTCTCTCTAATCTTTTACAGAGAGGCACCACTAGACTTGACGATTCTTTGTCCTCCTTTTCTCATTTTGGTTGGGCTAAATTATACAAATTGCCATGTTATGGGTTATCAGATAAAGATTGAGGGGCCCATTTTGCGTCTCAGATCTGAGAGGTTCTTGTTAGTTGCGACACAAATGAGAGAATGAAAAGAAAGAAAAAGGAGAGATACTTCACTTTTAGTTTATCAAAAAAAGACTACAATTTTTAATACCGCATGGCAATTTAATTAATAAACTGTCCCTTAACTCTGGCATGATTGCCTATTTCATCCTTTCTTGATAACCCATGAGAATTTCTTTTATGGGTCGAATTGAATCTCTCGACTAATTAATGTAAAATTGCTTCATGCGCAAGTGATGAGCAATAGCACAATTAAGGATTCAAATTTCATCAATGACAATTATAACTACTAGCTCTTTCACCTGTACTTCAGAAAAAAAAAAAGCATAAATCAAATATGTGACATGAGTCTTTTTTCCTACTATACAGGAAAGGGAAATAAAAGTAAAATTGATTTGATTTGAAATTTTGATATGGATTCCATTTTGTCTGTATTAGTAATGAAACAAAGTTGCTCAAGAAAAAAAAAACAAACAATGCATGATTGAGCATATGCTATTTTTCTCAGAGTAGCGTGGTACTGGTACAGTCGGTGGAGATGGTAACGAATTAGACTTATTATGCTTGGATGGGAAATGAAGAGAGATAATAATTGGCTTAGGCAATGTGACTACAATATAAAGCTATATATGTAGCTTTCAAGTACTTCTCTCCACCCAATTTTTTTTGCTCAGTTCGCCCCCTACAATTCAGTTAATTGTTTTGATTACATTTTTTTAATTGATGTTTGAAATTGGAACTGCCAAATCATTTTTTGCAATTCCTTTTGTAACTGAGACGGAGATTATGCTCATATGCATTCAGTATTATGGCGCAGAACTGCAGAAGTCTCCAATTTCTAAGATGCAACATAGATGTTTACCATTTGAAGTGCCAGAACTTTTGTAATGCTGCCACTGGTAGAAATGGTACAATGTGCACGTGATCATTTTATTTAATTAACATATCAGTGAAGCGGGTCATATCTAGTGCCCAATTAGCATTTCAGCAAAGTGCAACTGAATGAAATACATTATCTTTTCTTCTTTGAATAATTAATCATTAGACTAGAGAAGTAAAATAATAGCTAAAGCTGCAGAGGCTTGTTTTCAGTAGTTATCTCATATTTGATTAGGTTATCTTTTAAAGCGAATAACAGTAGTAGGCTTCTCAAAAGTTACAGAGAATCCACCATGTGACTCTCATGATTATATCATACTACATAATCATTAAAATAATAGACTCGCAAAACGGCAAGATTAAGAAAATTGGTACACACCGTTTGGATGTAGTAGCTAGAATACATGATAACTTTATAGTTTTGTACATATATAGACTTTCAGATATCAATCCAAATCATGGATGTGTCAGCGGAGAGTTTTCACTTGATGAAGTTGCATCTTGGCTTCTCAAATATGTTACCACTAGGAAACTTGGTAATCAATCATGTCATGTCATGTTCAACTAATTAGGAAAGTTTGTTAGCGTTATTAGCTATATAGGTAACCCATCAGTGAAATTCAGTGCCACCTAAATTAATAGTATGAATGAAGAAGAAAATATGATGTGATCTATAACTTGAATTTATTTAGCTTGTGATTAGGATCTACATTAGGATAGGTCCATGACAGTTATCGTTAGCTGGTGCTAATCACCTGCATAAGCAAAATTTCACATAATTGACCAAACATTGTAATGGTCTAGGATTTATCAATGGGTGGGTTTCCCTGACAATTGCTTATTTTGATAAACTTGACAACCAATCTCAAATGAATTCATAAAAAATAAAAAAAATGAAAAACTTTTATAAACATATTATTGAATTTATATATTAATTGTATTTCAAGTTTCATGCAATTTAAGCCTCATTTGTTATTCCATCAAAAATCATTAAATTTAAACTATTATAATTGTCATATAATTTTGATGGAATATTAAATGACACTCAAATTTCATAAAACTTGAAACAAAATCAATCTGTAATGTCAAAATTATGTTTGTATTTTTTTTTACTTTAAGAAATTTTGAATTAATTTTGAAGTTCACTATCCAGATAGTCTAAGACTTTTGTTTGTTACATTTTTTTGAATGTAATCATCTATTTTGAATAATATTATCTGCCTACAGATTTTTATTGTTCAAAAGAAAAGAGAACATCGCACAACAACGTAATGTAAAAATTGATTGCTAACTCCTGTTTGGTAAGTGTAGACCCCAATTATTGTGACTTGCTAATATTAGTAAAGCAAAACTATCAGTAAATCAAGAGGGGAAAAAGAATGAAAAGCACTTTAATAATAAATAAGAAAAATAATGATGTAGCGACCAAACAAGCGGGAGGGGAGAAAAGGAAGTGTGATTAGAAAAGAAAATCATATATTGATGTCAATTCACTAACTAATTAATCACTATCCAGGCCGACTATCATGCCTGTTGATTATGTTTTCACCCCATCTAATTAAAGACCTGGTTATTGACACTTTCTTGGGAAATGCTACTGCCATACTTCTATTGATATCATTTTTAATTAATATATACCACAATACAAGAGCATGTTTGCATTGACTAGTCAATATTTTCACCAACTAATGTCCTAGTTCTTGAGGACTTTTTGTGAAACTCTGTAAAAACACAGGGGCATTTAATGTAAATAACAAAGCAAACAAGATTAATAATAAAACACTCAACATTAATAATATAATAAAACAATCGAGGTTACATAAAATCACTTAGTATGAATAAATAAATAAATATCATGTTTAGTATTAATTAAGTACTTTCTATTATTCATTTCGAGTTTTTATTATATAACAATGTTTTCTTTGTTTTATTACTTGTGTAGAGTACTATTGTTCAATTTGTATGTTTTATTTCTCAATCTAAGTGCCTCCGTCAGAAGTTCGTCGAATTAATTCCTCTATAAATAATTATTCATTTCAAGTTCTTTAATTATAGTACGCTTAGGTTGTCTTGTTTTATTAACCATATTGAAAATCAGGATGGGAGTGCTTTTTGGACATTTAAAGTTGAGCAATTAGACCCCCCATTTTTATCTCACAAAAAAAAATCCATATTGATTACTTCATTATTAGCTTGTTATATATACTCACATTAAATGTGCCGACATAAGTTCGTCAAAGATCTACTGAATCGTATTAATTAGAAGTTTTCAATGTTCGTCTGAATTAATTCACCAGAGCTTCATTGTAGGCATGATTATTAATTGAAAAAAATATAGTTAAAAGATCAAAGAAAATCGTCGACATGTTAAAATGTCCATATCCAGTTTAATAAATTATAGTACAAACAACAATGCTATCAGTGTAACAGCTCCCCTGATTATAATATTAATTTTCTACGTATTCCATACGTACCATACACACCAAACAGCACGCATAAAAAATACACGTGCGCCAAAAAAATGCAAGAAAAGTACGTGGAGTCAAATTAAACTTAGGTTATAGGAGTACTTCCGAAGCAATAAGAAATTTATTCGCATGCCAAGAAAGCTTCGTCACTGCTTAATTAAATTTGCTAATATGAATATTACCAATACCGTGCACGCTAACCCTGATATGTGCGAGATCATTTAATGTCAGATAATTTGTTGCTTATAGTACTACAACAAAACTGATAGTAGATAATATCCATTTAATAACAGTTGATAAAATAACTCAATGATATTATTGAAATATTGTGAAATTCTTTAATAATGGTTTTTAATAAAAAAATATTAAAATAGAGTCTCAAAACATCAAAAATCAGAACAACAATTTAATAACAGTTTCTTGAAGGAACCGTTATAAATTAAACACACCGTTTAACAATGGTTTTGGGTACATAATCATTGTTAGATATTCCATTTTTGGCTCTAACATTTGCTCCCACCAATGATATTTGTTTTTCACGGATTGTTAGATTTTTTTCATCTCATTGTTCGTTCATCATAATTCAACGATTCAAAAATTAAAATTTAGAAACTAAAATCTCACGAATCACGATCTCATTTGTCATCTCTTTCATATATAAAGGAGCCAAGAGACAGAGAGAGAAAGATGAAAGAAAGAAGAAATATAAATCAATATCTGATCATCTCAACTTCAAATAATCATAATATTTGATAAGAAACTCCGATTGAGATGTTCTACACAGCTATAAAAAACTTACGATGAGATTTATAAGGCTAAAAAAACTCATCTTAACCATCGAAATTGCATTTTAAGTTTTTAGTTCTGTTTTTTTAGGATTTTTTTAGAAATTATATAGATTTCCATATTATTTCATGAGCAAGAGATGTATAGTTGAGTTAATATTTTTCAATTGATGAATAATTATATTTTTTTCACATTAATTATTAAATGAATGAATAATATGTCATATTGTCGTTCTTTAGTTACACTATCTGTCTTCTTTTCATATTATCATCTACTATTTGCTTAGTTAAAAAATATTAAAATTTGAAAAAAAAAATTGACCTTTATCAACGTTTTTTGTACTAGAACCGTTGTTAAAAGAGTATTTGACAACGGTTTTGAATCCAAAATCATTATTAAAGATCTCCTTAATAACAGTTCTGTGTTGCTAAAACTTATTTAAAAAAATCCCAAACATTTAGCTGTGATTTGTCAGGTATTATTTTTATTATAAACCAAATTAAACAATAATTCCGAGCCTTCGTTTGGACATTAGCACATTGCAATTGGAGTACAATATAATATGTAAGTTGGCTCCTTTTTGCTGGAGTTTAGACAGCAGATACATATATTTCCTCTAAGATCAAATAAAATGGTTTTTAAAATACAGAAGAACTATGTATTAGAAGCGGCAATAAGCAAAGTGAAATATCTGTTGAGAAATAAAATAAAATTTAGGGTTATTTAGCATAATTAGCCTCAAATATTTTTTTTATCACTTATAGAATGAACCGTTAGAAACAAATAGGCAACCATTAGGGAACAAATAAGGCCGTTAGAGTAGAGATGTATAAGAGCATTATGTAACATTTTGTAGATAAAATCAGAATAATATCAATAAAAATCAATTCATAATTTTCGGCTAATTCTACTACTTTATCCTCAAAATTCAACAATACCAATCATGCAAAGCTAACTACCAGATGTAAACAAAAGCAGTTTCAACCCACATCATTTCTAAGCAACCTTAAGTAGGCAAAATATAGTACATCTAACATCACAAGCGCACATAATCTAGAGAAAAAAAAGAAAAAAAGGTACATCCCGAACCCGAACCCGGACCCGAACCTGAACCCAAACCATTTTTGAATCCATAGCTAGAACATAATTTGCTACATAAGGAGAGGTGGAGGGAAATCCGGTGGGTTATGGGGTACAGGTGCAGACCCCGAAATACCCCCGGTGCTTGAAGCAGGTGGGGTCGGTCGAGGTATATACGGAATTAGAGGAGCCCCATGCTCAATTGGCCCATTTCTAATGGTAGCCTTTGAATTTGGA
Source organism: Schoenoplectus tabernaemontani (assembly GCA_037127355.1). NCBI lineage: Eukaryota > Viridiplantae > Streptophyta > Magnoliopsida > Poales > Cyperaceae > Schoenoplectus > Schoenoplectus tabernaemontani. The sequence continues at coordinate 15,629,412 of CM073743.1, read as the reverse complement.
GTCGGGTCAAGGTGAGGGTAATCTTCTACATTGAAATTTCTGGGGTCAGTTTCGGTTTTGGACCTTGCACTGGTCATGCTGTTAGTTTCCTGAGAAAATTTTGACACGAATCAGGATACTGAACTTTAAATTTAAATCAGAATAGAAGTTTACTGGACTGGCTCTGGTCTGGTTTCAGTAGCAGATGCAGATACTTTGTCCCAGGACTTCAGAAGTGAAATTCCTACATGCACAACATATTTAGCCCACATTTCATCAGGAAATCATTTAATCATTTGAGAATTCTTCATTGGATACTGTATCTTATCAAAATTAACGCTGTATTTTATCAAAAGTTCTTCCAGAATAGAATAGAAAATAAATATTTACAAATCATAGTTTATTTAATGCTTTGAGACATGGGAAGTAACTAACATTTCTGATGAATTCTGGTAAAAACAATTACCATCTTTGCAGAAGTGATCACTTCACTAATCGCTCTGTGGGTGAGTTGCAACTGATCAATGTTCCAGTCGTTCAAACCTGCATCTTTTTTCCTGGTATCAGGCATGCCAAATATAACCATAACAGAAATCTGATAAATAGAAATAAAATGAAATTTCTCAAGGAAAATTATTACGATGACCATAGTCAAGGCGGGGTACTTGTAACCAATTTACAGAAGTCAACGTAGAATCATCTTCAAATGCTTCCATGAAAAAAACCCATCTCAAAACATTTTTGTTCTGATTTTCTTTCCTTTCACTTCGTTCAGGTTGGAAATTATTTGTTGGGACTGTATACAGTTTCAGGGCGGATGCTGGATTAGTGGGAGTCAATTTTTATTGGTTACAAGTTACATAGCTAGTTATTACTTAATAATACATATTATATTTTTTCAGGTATAGTGGTCATAGTGAAGATTTCAACAAAAATATGGGGATCAAGTTATACATATGTAGTAATTTTTTTCCAAAAAAAAAAACTAAAAACCAATACAAACTCATTAACTTATAGAAATAAATGGGGTCTTCATGGAAAGAGAGAAATAGGAGGAGATTCAATCAGCAAAGAAGGGCACAATGGGAAATCATACAAATCATGAAATCATTATAGGGGGCGCAAAACTATGAGGTGATATGTTGTAGACTAGATTAGAATAATGAACTGTACATTCTTATCAAGCTTGTAACTAAAAACTTTTCTTTTTTATAAATAAAATTAAAAGCAGCACCGTTTGCTTCATAAAAAATAATAAATGGGGTCCATTGACCCCCCATTTGTTCCCATTTGTACAATGTAAACTGCCTCTGTACAGTTTTAAACCCAAACAGCAGAATGGTTGAAAAATAACCTCGTATCTAATAGACCATATGTCTATAATAGATTGTGGTGGTAAAAGTAGGGAGGGGTGCATGCAATCAGCAACGACAAACTAGACTACTAGTGTACTAGACTAGATAAACTAGATATTTGACATGGTCTGTATAATTTTAGGAGAAAACAAGCACTTAGCTCAATTAAATACCACTGATCGTCAATCAACTTGATTAATCCAAGATAAAGCTTTTGAATTTACATTTTTAGCATTACTTCTAGAAGAAATTGTGAAAAATAAATGGTAACAAATATTAAGCAAAAAAACCATTTACCAAAGGATAAAAAAGGCAAAAAAACAAAGAATTATTCACCTGTTTTGATATTGCTCTCCTGGCTTGACGAAAACCACAACACAAGGGTTGATCCTGTGACAAGGACCAAAATCCAAAGTCCCAATCTCCTCATTTTTCCCTATTGACCTTACCTATGGTTAGGTTTTAAGTTATGCAGGAAGAATAACTCATTGAAATTGACAGAGCAGAGATAAATAAAAATGAAAGGTGAATTGAAGTACACTGCCATCCCCACTCCTCTCCCCTTCTATTTTACTATTTTCTCACACCAGAATGAGTGGGAAAGGGGTTATGGGGCGCAGTGCAGAAGAGGATTAAATGCAGATGTTGCTATGGAAATCGAGCCAAGAGGAAGAAACAAAGAGATTTAATGATAACAGTAAAAAGAAACAGAGAGATTAATGGCGTCGCCATGAGCTGTGGCCCTGTTAACCTTTTAGTATCAAAATAAATATTGCGCCCTCTGCTTACGCTTTTACGTATGGTAAATCGTAAAAAAAAATCAATCAAGAATTTAGTCTTTTGTGTTTGCTATTCTTATTAATACTTTTTTAATTGTCTTTTTTGTTGAACTATATAAAAAATATGGAAAATGAATGGCTGATAAATATAAAAAATAATAATTTATATAACTTTAGTTGAAATAGATAGTAATAGTGCTTTAAAAAATATATATTGAGAACCAAATTTAGTTTAGCAATAAAAATACTTTGCTGTGTGGAAATTACAGCTTCAAAAATACTTTTCTCTCATATATCATATTTCAAAAAAACTGACATATCACAGGATAAAATGTTTTATATTTATTAGTCGCAATATTTAAAAATTAAAATTAATTATAACTACAAATAGAGCAATCTTGTCATCATTGTATACAATATATGACTAAATGAATTTTATTACGAAAATATCGTATACGATTCTTTTTTATTAATCTTCTATGGAACATTGGGTATGAAAAAGATGTAATCCACACAAAAGATGTAATCCACATAATTTATTAGAACTGTTACTAAACTAAATTCGGTTAGTAACACAAACAACAAAAAATATCGTATTCATATCAAATAATTTATACATTGGATAAACATATGAACAAATTTTATCAACATCCCTAATTTAGTACGGTATTTGAATTGCTTTTATAACTAAGAATTGTTGCTATGTTCACAACTTTAAACATCGTCTCACACGTAACTATCGTTATTTATTTAATACAGGGGTTTCATGGCATATAAATATTGGCAGATGAATCGGTCTCAATTCTCCACAAGGCAAATAAGTTGTATCACATATTTTTCTGAAGAAAAAGTAGTACCCAGTCATCCTACCATTCATTTAAATCAAATTATGTTTTATTCCGTGCAATGCATTCATTGTGCATTGCACGTACAGAATCTTATTTATCGTTTTTCTTTCACTTTTACTTTGAAAAGTAGCTATACACCACGTCTGACAAAGGCCAGAATGTAAGCAACAACAAGGTTTAATAGATTAAAAATACGCATTTTGATGTTTGAGGTTATCCACAACTTAAAGGAACATCTAGCACACCAGCAAAGCACAGAGCAGACCAGCAGCCGTACTGGCAAGAGATTACATGATCAGAGAGAAATAATCAAGAAACTAAGACACCTCTAACGTAATAGAGAATTAGAGATTCAGAATTCAGTTCTTTCCAAGTAAATTGATCAATAAGGGTTGGAGACAAGGTTCAGCTGGTTCAAAAAAAAAGAACGAATGACAAAATATCCTTAACTACCAAAACAAGGTGTACTCAAATTCTAAGAGACAGGATACATAGTGCCGGAATTGCATAAATTACAAGTAACATGTCAATTTCCTTTGCTCCTCAAGGTTCCAGTCCATTGATCCCATCTGATTCAGTGGTACAGCATATTCAGCGGTACTGCATATATAAACAAAAAACAAGAGTCAAATACATAATTATTCCTTGGCATTTATACTTAACAGTGAGATCCAACATGATTAATCAAACATAATGACACTTCAGAGAGGAGGTTCAGCAACAGAATACATATTGATTTCTGTCCAATACATTGTAATGGAACATATACACTACATTGTGTGGTCCTCTATCATGGATCACATCTCCATCACAAAACATTATCTCCAAAATTAAAATTGTCATCAAATACATTACATAACCAACCAGAAAATCATATCCTTAATTTATACATCATGACAACAGACTTTGAACATTACACATTTGTAACAAACAACACAAACTTAGCGGGAACATGAACCTCTCCACTGTATATTCAAATTTACTTCATAAAATGTACCAAGATCACATTAATAATTAAATTATGAACAAAATTTAGAGAAATAGAATACCTTGATGAAGCCAATCTGCTTGGCATTGCTACGGAAGCACTGACGGCAGCACATCAGACCATACTTCCTGATTATGGCGTGTGGGTTGCCACATACACGGCTACACAGATACATAGAAAACATCAGAATACGGGGCTTACATGATTACTGCATATGATAATTGAACAAAACAGGCTGCAACTTGTAAACCCTAACATTCTAATAACACAATTACTAATACAATGCCAATATAGTTTATTATCATAAAGAACATCGTCTCAGTTAATTCAGGAAAAACACCACACTGTTACTTATTAGAGGGATTTACGATACTCATAGTAGAACTCCTTACATGATGACATCAGAATTAATCATAGCACATGGCACAGCATGCTTTCAAAGACTTCCTTTATCGAAATAAGATAATAAATAACAAATACATGTAGATGCTGACAAACCAAAATACATAATAAATCACAAGTTAATATATACACATGAAACTACAAAATTTTGCCTCAAGGAATAGGGTCCAACAAGTATCTAACCATAAACTATCATGATATAAAGATTAAAATTGATTGTAATCTCAAAACATTTCACACGCCGAATGAGCAAATTTAATAGCACCCGTTCTCAATTAACTAGCACGTTGTATCAACCTTATACCTCCGACAGGATCAACAAACCAAATCTATCGAATTTATGTGAGACCACAACCGATCTATCTTATACAGATGATTAATTCGAGCGACAAACCATAACTAAAACTTTAATTCATGACCACAATGGTTCGATCTTACACCCTAGACCAAGATGGGAACGCTTCTGGCAACGACGCAATTAAATAAAGAGGAAACAAAAAAAAATGTGAGAATTACCAGGTGCGAGATCCGGGTCCATAGTTCTTCGGATGCGAGTTCCAAACGTTAGAGTGTCCCATCTCTGTTTCTTGCTCTCTCTCCCTCGACTTGAAATCTAATTCGCGGAAGAATAGAGGCGAGGCGGCGTAAGGCGCTACACTGGACGATTTGATTATATACTGCCTCTAAAACCCTAGACTCGAAATTATTCCTAATGGGCTGGGCTTCAATGAATTTAAACAAAAACAAATCTGATGAAGAGTGCTTGCTACGGTTGGGCTCCTCTCCAATTAGCATGGATATTACTCTGGTTATATGCAAATCTACACCTTCTATGTTTTACTGGACGATGTAGATGAATGGGTATCCTCTGGAGCGCTAAAAAACGCTCTAGAGTGGAGCACTTTTTATATGAACCATTCGATCAACTATCAATGATCCTGATTCAACAATAATAAATTCATTATGCATCAAAATTCGTGTTTAAATTTCTCCATAGCCGTCCAAATTAACTTGAACCATCCAGATTAACCTTTATAATCTCTTCAGAGAAAAAGTGCTCTAGAGGATACTTCTGTTCATTGTATTATTTTTAGATTGATCACTTGGAAGATCTTCTATAGATCATCCTTTTAAAAACCAATGGCACGGAACTTTCTTGGATACTTCATTTTGCATTTTTTTTTTATAAAATAGGGATGGAGCATAACCATGCTATTTGTGCGAGCTTATAGCTGAACAAAAGGGGCTTCAATTCAAAGACTATATTTTGTTTCATATTTATGCTAAAAGAAGTCCTACAAAAAAGTTTCTATATGATTCAAATTTTACGGCGTCAATTGCGAACTCTACTTTTATTTATCTTACAACTTACAAAGTTTCGCATTTTTAAGACTTGTTTTTGTTAAAATAAATGCTATCCCCATTTCCCACTCGTCTCCTTCGAATAAAAAATGTTTGGTATAAACAAGGATACGAATAGAAATCTAACCTACTTCTACATTTTCTACTTGATCATGCTCCTAGGTTTGTACCACAGCTCGATACAATATATGCCTTTTAAAGCAACATCACACACATCCAAGGCATTACATATCGTCAATTTCTTTAGCGCCGTCACAAACAAAATAAAATTAGATATAGCATAAACATTCAAATTCTCATAAGTCCAGCGACAATTTTCCTTTAGATTGTACAAAATAAATATTTTATAATCTTTGCCACTAGATCAAAGCTCCATTCGCAATAAATATGGAAGTCGTCAGTAGGTCCTCTCAAGTTGTATGTAATCTATTATCTATGGCCAGTTTATCAATTCAGCCTACACAATCATAAACTCACAGTTGCAACTGTATTAAGCAGTTTTGCATTTACCAAATTTTTTAAATAAGTTAAAATAGAAAGTATATAAATTTCAAAAGTCATTATGCATTTATACAGTGTTTCCAAATCAACACAAGCTCTTATCCAGAAATGAAAACATGCGCTGGTATCTTATTTAATGTCGATCTCTGAAGAACCATCGAGGTCGCACAAACGGTCCTCGCAATCCAATTTCCCCCACCGTGCATTCACTCTCTGACAAGGAAAAGATGGTTTGCCAAGGCTGCATAAAGAAATTTATTAACAAAAAACAACAACATGTGTTCATGCACACCACTAGAAAGAAAAAAAAATGAGGATCACACTTTTGAGGACCAAGTAAAATATCATACATTACCTCTTCTCCTAGTTAATAATGATAAAAAAAAAAAGATGAAGAACAAGAAGAAGGAACAAATGCCCCCTGTTAACTTTTTTCCCTCACTTTTGTGTGATATGATGTGTGTTTTATGAGTCATGCTCGCTACTTCATATTGCAAGTATAAAAATCAAGCATTTTCTTTTTCTCCTTCTAATTAAGAAAATTGTTCTATTAGTGTTGACTACTTGACTTGATTGTGATGTTATGAAAATAATATTCAATTATGGCAAAAATCCAAAAATTGATTGTAGTTTACCTTCGATTAACCACATTATGGATATGACATAACCACTGTGAGAACTCCTCTTGTGACCCGGCCTGCACAGGATACGCCCTGCCAGATAAAAGAAATAACTAAAAAAATATAAAAGGGTACAAACTACTTCACCAATACAAAACTATATAGATGTTTAAGAATACAAAATAGCATCTGACTTTACTACATTGGTAGATTAAGCACTTCAGTTAGTTATTTTTCATGTCACAGCTTGTTGATAATGAAGTTTTATCTTCTGACCCACAAAAAGGGAAAAGAAACAAATTGCAACATTCTTCAAGTGAGGAAAACTTGGCCAGGAAATAAAATATCCCTTAGTTTTTTAATATTCTTTTAACAAACCTATTATTTCTTAAGGAAACGACTTTGTTTCAAGCAATAAATAAACACTGCATTCTGGTTTTAATTTACTTCTTTTACTTTTCAAGACATTTTTATTCTCTTCAAAAAAGGTAATTAAAAACAATAGAAATTATCAAAATGAGTTTCTTTATTTCATATTGAAAGAATATAGTCTTTTGATTCCATATTCATTTTTAAATATAGTTACATTGATAATACAGCTTTGATAAAATCAATTAATAAGAATTCAGGTAAATCTAGTTCCCGTCCAACAGTTAGGGGTATCAATTGGAATAATACAAAATTCATGACTTCAAACACCAAAATGGTATAGCTTTTAAATACAGTTACTATTCCAGTTTCCATTTAAAAGAAACATGCCACATTAAAGGACCTAAATGAATAGAGTGAATTTCAAAAGTATTTAACACCAAATGAAAAATCTAATATGAAATCGACCAGCTAATTTTGTAGAATCAAGGTAGGATTTACAATGACTCACTTCAAAATTCCCTTAAAATGATGTTGGCATTCTTTGCAGGGGTACATCCGAGATAAGATAGCCAGCTGCAAGTGCATACACAATTTTAATTCTATCAAATTCAATCAACAACAACAACAACAGAGCCTTTAAACCCAAATTAATTGGGGTAGGCTTCTATCAAATTCAATGACATGAAATAATTATATTGAAATAGAGGCTTTCAATATTAAATGGAGAAAACAACCAAGAACAACCCCTCACCCCTGACATACATACTATTGAAACAAATAAAGACAAAGGAAGAAACTAAGGACATGAAATATTATTTTGATGGGGCAAAATAAATGAAGATAAAACAAACAGGATGACCACAACAAAGTTGATCATCAGAAGGTCCGGTTTACACTGGTATAGACCATGCCAGATCCACCCTGTCACTGGTTGATGCTTTACCACATGCCATTCTGCAGAGCCCAAAAATTTCTAAACCAAAAGTTTCAGAAAGAGAAAAAGTTTAAAGAATGATCATAGATACCAATTCTTTGGCATCCCGTCTCTGTTGCCTGGTTGGCTTGTCTGGATACTGAATAGGTAAAAAGAAGCATGTTAGAAGGAAGGTGAGATCAATTTACCAAATTGTAAACAAAGAAAGAGACTAAGAGAGTATCAGGATAAGACAGAAAATTAGAAAAATACGAATGGCACACAAACCAATCATAACAGAATGCTTGCTATGAATACCTAAAATTTTATTTTGCTTCACTTCAGTTTGGTTATAACTATATTCAGATGATGTTTTGTGGTGTATTTGGTAAAATGCCCCGAAGGACTTTGCTGATTGACATTAGATAAATAGTACCTTTGTAGCCAAGTCATAAATAGAAAAAAAAACATTTAATTCTGTTCCTAATGCTCAGCCATTCTTACAGCAAACTTAAAAACTGTTTTGAATCAATAAAAAATGAGTCACTGTAAATTATAATAGAGAGAACAAAAGTAGCCATATAACATCAAACACCTGAGCTGCAATGCTGTGAAGCAAGGTCCAAGTTGCCCGGCCCAGCTCCTCTTTGGTTGCGGGTTTCACTTCTTTCTCCTGCGCATTTTCTCAAACACATAAACGACCCCTCTCGGACACTCAAAGAAACCTCCATATAAATATCAAGTGCAACAAATAAAGCACCTTTATTGGTGGCGCAGCTATTCTGGTACCAGCACCAAGCGAAAAAGACGAGAAGAGGCGAAGCGGGTCAGAGGTGATCAAGTCGTTGGTGGCACCATCAGGTGCTAAGAGAAATCGATAAAAGTGGGTTTGGAGCGAGCGCGAGACTGAATTTAATATGTTTACTAGAGGTTTTAGCGGATCCTCCGACATCGCTCTATCGTGTGAACTGTGAAGTCACGATGGTAACTGTAGATTGTAGAATCCGTAGAAGACTGTGTTTTTTAACTGTAGATTGTAGAATCCGTAGAAGACTGTTTTTTTTGGGGGGGGGCGGGGGAGGTGGGTTTGCAAGGGGTTTTGAGTTTGGGGCCTTTTGCGGTACAAGGAATCTCATGTGAATTTTGTAAATTGTTCGCGTGCAGTGACTAGTCTTCTAAAATCGTGCTGTCTTATCCTGTCGTATTATTATTTTTTTTATTTTTTTTCGTGTCATACTGTGTTAAAAATGTGTTAAAAATGGGGAGAAATCGGTACGTCACGATTAAGGCACGTTACGAATAAAACACGCCGTGTTAAATATGTCGTGCTCATTCATATCGTATTAAATCGTATCGTGTCTAAACGTGTCGTGATTATTCGTGTTTTGAATACGGTGTGCCTTAACATGTCAAAGATTTTAAAAATCCAGAAAATACAAAAAAATTCCAAAATTATAAATAAAAGTTTAAAATTTTTTAAAGTGTTTACGTATTTAAAATTATTTAATATAGCGTATTGAAAATAAAATATCAAAAATTGAAACTAAATATTAAAAATTATTTTTTTAATTTAAAAATATGTTATATAGTGTATTATTGTATTCTGTAAAATTCAAAAAAATAAAAAAATTCATAAAACATAAAAAATGAAAAAAATGTCAAAAAATATGGACATGTGTTAAAATATTTTTATAGTAATTCTTAAAATATTATGTTTGTCAAATTTTCCCTTCTATCCGTGTCGTATCGTGTGTGTTCGTGTCTATTCGTGTCGTACTTACACGTGTCGTGTGTCGTGCATATTCGTGTCGTGACGTGCTGTGTTGGGACCTCTTAACCGTGTGTGTCGTGCCGTGTCGAAAATAAAAAAAATCAGTCACGCCACGTTTAAGAACACGACACGTGACACGTGTCGTGCTGGCATGAATAGGCACGCGTGCCGTGCCTTAACACGCGAACACGATTTTAACAGTGCCATATAGTACAGCTATGTATTGATATACTATCAATACGACGAATTTCATTAAATTAGCCAATATTCAATATTTTTTACAAATAAATTAAAAGTATAAACGTTATATGAATCGAAGTAATTCCTTAAATATTTATATTCTTCAAAATTTATCATGAATGATTTGAGATATCGAAATTTCTGCCATACAGAACAGCTATGCAATGATATACTATCAATACGACGAAATTATATTAAATTAGTCAACATTCAATATTTTTTTACAAATAAATTAAAAGTATAATAATTCCTTAAATATTTATATTCTTCAAAAATTATCATGAATGATTTGAGATATCGAAATTTCAAGTACAGATCTTATAAATTTGTCTTAGAATTATTTTTTTTGTTAAATTTTGAGATAATTAAACAAGTTGTATAGTACCATTTTAGGTAATTTTGCAAAAAAAAAAAAATGTTTTTAGCACGGATTTGTACTGCAAATTTGAATATTTCAAATTTCAACTATTTATCATCCATTTTAATTTGTACAAACATTTATGGAATTATTTTGATTTATACAAAAGTTCACCCCTTATAACTTTTTATAAGTAATTATGGTTCATAAAAAATGTACAATAATAATATCTAAAGACTTAAGTTAATAGTTTAATATATTAAATCATATAATTCAGTTATTATAAATATATCTCGAAACATCCGCGCTTCAAAACGAAATGTAAATATTTTTCAGATTATTCCATTTTAAAATTTATTATCAAAATAGTCAAAATAATTATTACCATGTGGTCCTTTTAAAATGTTAAAATTATGGATTATGACGTTCGTTAAAAAGAAAGGAAAAGAAAAGAGAAAAAAAAATATATTCGGCCTCCTGGGCTCGTGGCGCTTCCTCGTGATTCAAAACCCCTCTTCTTGTACTCCGAACTCCGAAGTCCGAACTGCTCCGAACTCAGTTCACAGTCCGTGAACTTGGTGAGCAGTTCACCGCCTCGCCCCGCTCTCCTCTCAATGGTGTCGGACTCTCATCGCTCTCGCATAGACCAGGTACACTCTCTCTCCCTCCTGTGTTCGCCGTCGTTCTCCATTCGCTCTCCAGAAAACCCTATGTTTTATGGCTTACGGCTTCGGTTTTGAATCGTACAGTTCTTCCAATCAAGAAAGAGAAAGAATGTCGCCGAATCACATGGAGAGCACGCGTCCGAGAAGGATCAGAAACCCAAATCTATGGGCTTGGAAGCTCCATCACGCAGTCCTGAACTGAAGCAATTTGCAACTGATTTTCTCTCTTTATACTGCAGGTTTCAAGACAGCTTTTACAGCAATTCATTGTTCTTATTATTATTTTTTTATTTTATCTTTCCAGTTATGGTAATTCTGTTTTAATTCCCATTTTCAAAGACAAGAATAAAAATTAGCAGTGAATGTTAGAAGGCGCTCTCGGTGTTGATCCCCGTACTTCGCCGGACACGAGCAAGCCACGATGCTTGACTAGCGCATTGGCAACCGCTTATATATTCCGCCCACGCGGTGACCGAGCCACCACCTTTCGCTTCATGGATTGCGGTGATCGGACTGTCGTGAGGAAGAAGATCACGCCGGTTGTGCTTTTGCTTGTATCCACATCTCGGCGTAATCACGCGTCGCCGAACCCCGTCAAATAAGGCTCCTCCTTCTCCTTCTATCGAACCGGACCCCCAACTTTGGGTCCCGGCCACATAGCGCATGACGCGCTTCACACGCTGCAAGGTGATCCTCGCGTGGATCTTCCAAGAACCGCTCACATAACCAACCGCAAAAGCTAAGTCGGGCGGGTGTTGACCGATACCTCGGACTTCCAACCGCACTCGTACTCCGTCGCATCGATCGGCGGCTCGGTCTTGAGCTTGCTCGGCTTCAAACGCGGTTCCACGGGCACGTGACGGGGGTTGCATCCCGCCATACCGCTCTTTTCTGCAGTATCTTGCGGCGCATAGGCGCCCGGCTCAACGAGATCCCCCCGCGCACCCGCTTCACTTCAATGCCAGGTAGTAGTGAAGTGGCAGCCGAGGTCACTCATTTTGAACGCGGTCGCCATCATCTCGCTTCGAACGACTTTATGTCGATGTTGTTCGAGCGGTGATCACAAGATCGTCGACATAAACCCCGATCACCACCGCTTGCCGTCGTTACGCTGACGTAGATGGCGTGTTCGGACGGGCTCCTCTCGAAACCAAAGGACAACAAAGTCTGTTGTCCGCCTTCGCGTTCCACGCGCGCGGTGCTTGATGCGGCCGTACAGGGCCTTCTGCAACTTGAGCACTTTGTGCTCCTGCCGCGATCACGAACCCGGTTGGTCGCTCGACGTAAACCTCTCTCAAGGTCGCCATTCGAAACGCCGATTTGACGTCCATGTGGCGCACCTCCCACCCCTCGTGTCTTCTTAGGGCGATGAGGAAGACGCACCGAGTCGAGCCCGTGCCACCGCGCGAACACCTCGTCGTAGTCGATGCGCGTGCGCGCGTGCGCGCCCCTTTACCACGAGGCGTGCCTTGTGCTTGGACACCGCCCGTGCTCGTCTCTCTTCACTCAAGACCCACCCGATCCGATCGCCCGGCGTCCGGCGGAGGTCGTGAGGGACCATGTCCGGTTGTCCTCAATCGATTTCATCTCCTCCTTCATCGCCTTCTTCCGCCGGTCGGGGCTCGCGCTCCGCCTCGGCGAACGACGTAGGTTCGTCGGAGCTCACGCATGGAGCTCCTCCATGTCTAGTATTCGTGGCACAAAACCACGTGGCGAGGCGGTCGAGAATATTGTCGATTTCCGGAATCGGAGAGGCACGCCATCTTCGTGGTAGCATCTAGATTCTCACCGTTTTCACTGGTGGTGAGACGAATTCCACCTCGCCGTGTCCCGTGGGCGACGCACCTTCGTGAGTATGAGGTGATGCGGCGGCGCGTCACCTCGCTCTCCCCGGCCGTAGCTTCGGATGTCTCGACCACCGAGGTCCCCGGTCGGCCGATGGAGTACTCTACGCGTGAACACGTCATTGTCGCCGATGTGTTCGTTGTCGCTTCGCCCGAGCCCCGATCCCACTGGGCTCCGCCGTCGAACACCACGTCGCGTGTGACGTGCACGCGCTTCGTGCGACGGGGTCGTACGCACGTACGCCGGAGCCGTGCTCGTAGCGATGAAAATCATCTTGCGCCACGGTCATCAAGTTTTTTCAAGTTTGGTCCGTGTTTCGGACATAAACGATGCTACCAAACGTCCTTGGGGTGTGCGCGGCTTCTTCCGTGCCACGCCTCGAACGGCGTCATGCCGTTCACACTCTTGGTTGGGCGGCGGTTGAGGATATACACCGCGGTGGTCACGGCTCACCAAGAACCACCCCGTACTTCACTTTCGCCTTTAGCATGCTCCTCGCCGTCGACACCACTGTCCCGTTCGCCTTTCGACCACACCGTTTTGTTGCGGAGCGCGTACGGTGCGGTGTGTTGGCGATGTATCCCCTCTCCCGCGCGGTACTCATCGCGAATTCGATCGAGGTGAATTCGCCGCACGATCGGTCGGAGCCCTCCCAACTTCGGCCCAGATCGTCCTGCGCCCGAGTTTGGAGCTCTCTTGATAGCGGCGCGCACGATCCTTCGAAGGGATCGCGGCTACCCACATAAACGGCTAAGGTCGTCGACGAGCAACAAGAAATATTTGTTGTCGCTTGGGGTCGCCGTGTGATCGCCGCACGGATCGCGGTGCGCGAGCTCCGCCGCCTCCTTGCGCGTATTCTCGCTCTTCGCCGGAAACGGGCGCGTCTCTGCTTCGCCGTCGTCGGACAAGCCTCGCATACCGATCCACCTTCCCGATCTCGGGCGACCGCGCACCGGCTCCTCCCGAGCTAGTTTCTCGAGCGCCGCCATGTCGACATGGCCGAAACGCTCGTGCCAACGCCATGCCACCTCGTCGCCGCGCCACGCACGCGCCGCCAAGCACATCGGTGATGTTATTTTGATTCGAGAGCGGTACGAGCGATTGGCTTCGCGTGTCACCCCTCGCAGCGGTGTCCGCCGGCTCCCGAATCCGCATCACGCCGGCGTTGATCTCAGTCGTGAAGTGGACCTCGTCGAGCTGGCCTAGACTCACGATGTTCGTCGTCAGCCGAGGAATAAAGTAGACCCCGGCAAACGACCGAAGCTCGCCGTTCTTGCACTCGAAGACGACGGTGCCCCGCCCCTCACCCGGTCGCGTCGTCACCGAGTCGTCGCCGAAGCGCACGGTACCTCGCACCTCCGAATCTAGTTTCGAGAAAGGCCGCCCCCGGACCGGACATATGATTGGTTGCCTGAGTCAGGACCCATGTCTCCGCCTCCCTCTCCTCATTTTCTCCGAGTTGCGCGAACACCTTTTCTTCGTGGATCTCAACCTCGGCCACGGACGACGCTTGCTCGAGATCCTTCGCGGCATCTTTGTTGCGATGCACCCGCCGATCTGGGACGGCGCCGCCGACGAAGCACGATTGTCGGTTTTGACGGTGAGCGAGGATTGAAAGAGCACTTCGTTAGGCAGAGAGTGGCCTCCTCCTCTTCTACATACGGTATGGGCTCCGCTCCTTCGGGCTTCGATCGGCAATCTCGGGCCCGACGACCCAACTTCCCCGCGCGGCGGCATTCATCACTAGTGGGCTTGGATGAGTTTGTCAGCCCGCCGCCGACCCGACGACCCGCCGCACGCCCGCGACCGCGCCCACGTCGGCCTCTCCTCCTCCTCGCGTGCCGCCGCCACCTTTTCCCCGCGTCACGCTTCTTTCGCCGTGCGTCCCACTCTTCCTCGGTGAGATACGGTTTCCATCATGTCTGCAAGGACGCGGCGGTTCATTTAGCTCTTCTTCCACCTCCCGTAGCCGCCCGGTGAGCTGCGACGGTCGTGGTGGATGGATCGGCGAGGGTCTTGATCGCGATCGCAATCGCAGCGAACCGGGGAAGACTTCGCAAAGCATCTTTTCCACGATCCCCTTCCTTTACCTCATCGCCCGGCGTGTTGAGGTGTGCCGCCATCTTATTTAGGCGCGGCGCGAACTCTTCGACGGTCTCGCCGTTGTTGAGCGTGGCAAGGTTGAATTTCTTGCGTAGCTGCTGCGCCGTCGATTTTCTCACACGATCATCACCGATTCGTATGGTTGCGATCGCATCCCAAGCTTCCTTCGCCGTCTCCTTGGAGCCAATGGTCGACACCATCTCGGCGCACCGCGCTTATCAACGCGTCAAGCGCCATCATCTCCTCCCCGCTCATCCGAAGTACCCTTGTCGATGGCGTTCCACGGTGCCCCAGCCCTCGACTTGACCTTCATCATGAGCGCCGGTCGGAGTAGTTGGTCTTGGTAAGAACGGGGTAGCTACTCCGGTTCCCACCTCACGAATCACTCGCTGGACCGTGGCGCCCTTGGTCTTGTCGTCCCCCATGGTCCCCTGGAAGAACCAGTGAATCCCTTACCCTGATTCATATTCATCTCGCCATTTATGCTAATTTATTGAATTTAAAATCTTCTATGCAATTATCATTTTATCGGTGTTCTTATATTTCTAGTATTTTTAGAGAACTCTAGAACTGATGCATTTTATGATAATTTTTTGTTTTAGAATATGTAAAATTGTGAAAAATTCTGATTTAACTTTTCTTAATTCAGTGGTGTGCTTCCTGATGTTAATCCACCTGAACTTCAATCAAAGAAAAAGAAGAGGAAGGGCACTTCTGCATCAACTTCGTCTGATAAAATATCCAATAATAGTGATGAGAAGGTGGTTGATGTTTACAATCCCTCCCAAATAATAATAACAATGATGAAACCACAACAATTATGACCATGACATTCATAATTTTAAGAAAAATAAATGGGAAACATATCCATCGACTCAAAATGACAAATTAAATAGAAGTGTGTGTAGACAAAATAAGTGCTCAAAAGTAAAAACATGGAAAGCTTTTTATATCTTCTCTAATTATTTCTTTTACATTTTATGTCCATTCTGAACAAAGTAGGTAATGTTATGTTATAAAAGTGTTATTGGGTTATGCAGGATCTAGCTATTGATGGGTCAGAAAATCTACCTGGTAGCAAGTTTATGTGCTTGAGAAAATGCAACAAAACCCCCAACTCCAACCTCACTAAGACCTGTTTATTCAATCCAAACGACTTAGCCGAGGAGACTCCAAAATCAAAAAATTCAAATATTTCCCCAGGCGAGGATTTTTGGAATGCAGCAATCCAGGCTGCTGATGGTATGTTTGCTCCAATTGTAAGGACTGGAGCAGTTGGTGACAATCTATTGGATGACAAGTTGTCTTGTGCTCCTGGTGGTAGCACCAAAGGCAGTGTTTCTTTTGTTGGTTTGGCAAATGGAGATGTAGTGGCCAGTAACAATGGGAAAATAAGAGAGCAGAATAAAGGGGTGGTTAGTGAGGCATCTCCGTTGCCAGTTAAGCACTTAGATTTTGTGCATGAAGAGAGAAAAGATGAAGTCACTGGCTTGATTGCTGAAGCACAGCCCAATTTATCCATAATTAGAGAAAATTGGATTAAATCAGACAGCCCGACTAGCTTGATGAATATAAAGGATCATTTGAAGCTTATTAATTGGTTGCCATCAGAGCTTTGTGGGGTGTATAAGAAAAAGGGAATTTTACAATTATACCCATGGCAGGTGAGATTACTAACATTTTTATAACTATATTATGCTCTTTTCTTGTATGAATAATCTTGAGCGGTGATGTTGTAGGTAGAGTGCCTCTTAGTTGAAGGCGTTCTGGAGAAAAGAAATCTTGTTTATTGTGCATCTACCAGGTATGGGACAACCAAGAAATCTTTATATGATGATTTCATTTGTACATTCAACTATTGAAACTTGAGAACCTAACCAAGTTGATATTGTAATTGTCATATCAGAGAATTCAGCCTCATTGTTCTCAGCTTTAGAATGCCAGATAGGGCCCTATGATCCAAATATGATTATTGTTTTGTATAATCTTAATTAAAGAATAGGTTACATTATACCCAGCTGTCTCTACTCTGTGCTTCTTAATTGTGCCAGAAAGATAACATGATCTTTTATGGTCTTCTTTCTTTTCCAGTGCTGGAAAGAGTTTTGTGGCTGAGATCCTGATGTTGAGACGAATAATGTCAACTGGAAAGATGGCAATACTTGTCCTGCCTTATGTATCAATTTGTGCCGAAAAGGTTTTTCTTTTCTCAAGGGAAAAAAAATATATCTGCGAATATTATTCCATTTCAATTCAATTTTAGCCTGTTTCATTACTTCATATAGGCTGAGCATTTAGAGTTGCTTCTTGAGCCACTTGGTAGGCACGTGCGTAGCTATTATGGAAATCAAGGCGGCGGGTCTCTCCCGAAAGACACTTCAGTGGCTGTGTGCACTATAGAAAAGGCTAACTCTTTGGTTAATCGGTTGTTAGAGGAAGGCCGTCTTTCTGAGCTCGGAATTATCGTGATAGACGAATTACATATGGTAGGATTTTGCAATAAAACTCAGTACCTTAACTGATTTGCAGATAACCGCTGAAATTGATTTATCTTGCCATTAAAATTTGGGTGCTATTTGGTTTAATTAATTTACTCATAGCACTCTGGTTTCATGGAAAATGCCTCATTGTTTTATTGTGTTTTTTTTTTTTGTAATCACGGTCATTTTGTTTTCTGATAAGAGATAACTACTGCTTCCAGTGATCATGGTATCCTGCTATTCCCTGAAAAGAATTGCAAGCATGATGGATTTACCACACATTAAGCCTTCACAACCACTTAAAGCCAAAACTGCGAAATTATATTTGTTATCCAACTTCACCCAAACTTCAATCATTGTCCAATTAGGCCTCAAATAACAGGTAGGAAATGTTGCATGTAGGGAAAAGATTGAACCTTTAATGATTGCCTATTATTCTAACTACCTCAAATAATTTTGTCTTTTGTTGCTAGTTCTAGCCTACCCACTTGTTTGGGACTTGAGGCTTTTGTTGTTGTCTTGTTGCTAGTTTTAGATTGTCAGATGCAATTTGTGCAATTAAGTAAATTTGGAAATACACTAAACTGTATTATTGGGTGTTATTTGTAAGGTAAGATTTGGCCTTACTAAGGTCATTTGCTGTAAGTGCAGGTTGGGGATCCACATAGAGGATACCTTCTGGAGCTGATGCTTACCAAGCTCCGGTATGCAGCTGGTGAAGGAAAGCCACAAGAAGCCTTATCTAGTGGAAAAGTTTCCATTTCTAGCAGTGGAAAAAATGATACAGCTCAGGGTTTGCAGATTGTTGGCATGAGTGCAACCATGCCTAATGTTGCTGCCGTGGCTGATTGGCTTCAGGTAATAAGTTTCTCTTTACCCATGGTTGGTTACCATTGTATCAGCATGGTCGATCTTGAGTTCAATATAAAGGAAAGTTCTCTCTCTACTGTCATTTGTTCATTTGCAGAAACCGTCATAGTAGTATATCATTGTACAAGCTGAATTATCGTATGAACATTATTTTCAGATTATTTTGGGAAAGGGAGAGAGGGGATACAAAGAATAGAGTCAAAATGGGAAACCAAGCATAAGTGAAGTTGAGAACAGGCAAATGGCTCTAATAAGAATGAGCCCAAAGAGCTGATCGTTGAGGACCTTGAAAATAGACAATAAAGAGGGTTATAGTGTGAATTGGATTGAATACTACCCGGTGAACTTAGTTCAACTTATTGATTAGTTGAATATTAACTCTATTTCTATAATGTTGATTATACTAGTCTCTCTTTTTGTGTGCTCATGTTTTATGTAATAGGCAGCACTATATCAGACTGATTTCCGACCCGTTCCTTTGGAGGAGTACATTAAAGTAGGAAACACGATATATGACAAGAATATGAATGCAGTACGTGTTGTTCCGAAAGGAGCTGATCTCGCTGGCAAAGATCCAGATCACATTGTGGAGCTTTGTAATGAGGTTACCTGTTTTCTCATGTTGAACTTATTTTTGTTCATGCCAGCAATATGCATGGATAGTTTATTACCATTGATTTTCATCTGAGGATACTCTAAATGGACTTCCTGAGACTACAAAACTACTGCAAATTTTTGAAGCTGTAACTATTTAGAATGAAAATGAGGCCATAAATCATGTAACTAACCTAAACATTTAAACCAACAATAATGCTAAATTGTTGGCGACAACAGTCAGAATTTGTGCTGAGCGTTTGGTTTGCTTATTGCAGATTGTTGAACAAGGTCACTCTGTACTTTTGTTTTGTTCAAGCCGAAAAGGATGTGAGTCAACAGCAAGGCATGTTTCTAAGTTCCTCATAAAATTTTCTGCCCGGCTGGGTGAACAAAATGGGTCAGAGATATCAGATATTTGTACAGCTATAGAAGCTCTCAAGCGTTGCCCTGCTGGGTTGGATCCGGTTTTGGAAGAAACACTTCCATGTGGTGTGGCCTATCACCATGCTGGTTTGACGGTAATTTTTCCTTTTGTTTCTATATATGCACTGTTTTACTTGTTTGAAAGAGCTGCTTTCTTTTCGAAAAAGAGGTATGTGATACTACACATTTATTTTACTCATGGAACAGCCTTTAAAGATGCAATCAATGAACTCCCTGCATCTACTCCCTAAATACTGATTCTTTACCAAACAGCCTGCAAAAATAAAAAAAGAAATATAACAGCAGCCATATCTCATCTAAGATCCTTTACTTAAACTGATTCCTATTCAATCATTCTCAGCAAGGCTAAAGAAAAGGAGGAATGAATGCTACTCTTAGTACAACCATCATCCACATTTTATTAAGCCCAGCCAAGCATTCATGCAGTATATGATATCTTGCATAAAGAAATTTGAATTCAACTGTTTAAAAGAGTTTCTGTTACAGATCTACACATAAAGGCATGATATACTTTCCCAGAACTTCAAATTATTGTTCAGTACAATTGTGAAGACCTTATTTTGTTTTGCGTTTTGGATTGGCTCTTTGGTTCCATTATGTGTTTATCACGTCCATTGTGATATTATTACTTAGTTGCTTGCTTTGATTACCACAGACCTGTATATTATTGACAATACCCCAACTAAAACTGAAATGAAACGGGCAAAACAAAAGTTAAGCTGAATAGAAGTCATCAAAAGTGCCGTAAGAGTAGTTCCTGGCAGTTTATGTTCTTTGATATTTAACCATGACCCTGGTTCTATCTATACTAATAATTACATCATATTTAGTATCATATATATGTTCCTTATTTTTCTTTTTTGTGATTATTCTCAGGTTGAAGAGAGGGACATTGTCGAAACATGCTATAGGAAGGGTCTGGTACGTGTTTTGACTGCCACATCAACTTTGGCTGCGGGCGTGAATTTGCCAGCTAGACGTGTTATATTTAGACAGCCAAGAATTGGTCGTGATTTTATTGATGGAAGCCGATACAGACAGATGGCTGGCCGTGCTGGTAGAACTGGAATTGATACTAGAGGAGAGAGTGTAAGCTGCTACTGAATTCTTCATGTATTGAAAAATCAGAAAAAAAATGTAGTAGCTTTTCTTCACACCACTCGTGACTGTTTTTGTAGCTTCCTATTTCTTTTTCCTTTTTATCATTAGACTTCTCTTATGATCTCTGCCTACTTGTGCTTTTTTCTTTGGTTATTTTGACCTTTTACACCGTGCGGCTTTAATTTGAGGGCAAGTTGGTGCACATGTATGTAGTGTTGCAAACAAATCATCAGTTACCAATGCTAAATCATTTTTTTTCATATTCTATAGTTCTTCATTCTTTTAGGATATTAGGTTGTCCAAAATCGTAGTAAAGTTTGAACCTTCTATGACACCTTGCCATTTTTGTATGATAATATAAAAAAGTAAAAACTTCAAATATTTGTTGTAGTTTGCAAACTTACAGCACAGAAAGCATTGTTTTTTGCTATTTTGTATGCATTACCTCATCAACATTTTTTTCGTTTTCTTATAGATACTTGTATGTAGGCCTGAAGAGGTGAAAAGAATAACCTCAATTATAACCACAGACTGCCCACCCTTGCAATCATGCTTGTCTGAGGACAAAAATGGCATGACCCATGCGATAATGGAGGTGGTGGCCAGTGGCATTGTCCAGACAGCTGATGATATAAATCGCTACGTCAGATGCACCCTCCTCAACTCAACCAAGCCATTTGAAGATGTGATCAAGTCTGCACAGGATTCACTCCGCTGGCTATGCCACAACAAGTTCTTGGAGTGGAATAATGAGACCAAGATGTACAGCAGTACTCCTCTTGGTCGAGCTGCTTTCGGGAGTTCATTATCTCCTGAGGAATCGCTGGTAGGTTCTAGGATGGGATGACAATTGTTGACCAGGATTGTCTTATATTCATGTTTGTTGGATGTTTGTTCTGACGTATATCATAATTACAAGCACAGTGCCGAGAGCTGATTATCTTCCACTCAGAATATCAAAAGATAAATATACTAAAGTTGAAGAAAAATTGTGCAAAGTCTACTAACCAAGCACTATATTTGACAATTTGGTATTGCAAGTTTTTCAGATAATATGTCCTGTATTGGTCACAGTTAAAATAGGCACAGATCTCAGATCTGTTCTCACGTATTTTTTTTTATATCTTTTTCTATTAAAATATACTCCTGATTATAATGTGCAAGGTTGTGCTAGAAGATTTACTGAGGGCACGTGAAGGATTTGTTCTTTCATCAGATTTGCATTTGGTCTATCTTGTGACGCCAATTAATGTGGAGGTTGAACCAGATTGGAAATTATATTATGAGAGGTTTATGGAACTCCCTGCTCTTGACCAGGCACGTCTTTTCTATTTGACATTGAACTTCGTATTAATGCATGCATGTCTCTTTGTGTTTGCTCTGTTCCAAATAATTTTGCATGCATGTTAGTGGTATTATACATTAACCTCTGGAGGTCAGTTTGTATGCATCAGATTTTCTTTTGTTTGCTTATCAAATGTTCATTTCCTGATTCAGTCAGTGGGGAACCGTGTGGGTGTTTCAGAGCCTTACTTGATGCAGATGGCTCATGGTGCTCCAATATCAATGCAGTCAAGACAGCAAAAGAAGAAAGGAACTGTGTCTACAATGCATATGGCTCATGGTTCAGTTTTGAAAGTGGTTACACATCGAGTGTCCAAGCGCTTTTATGTGGCACTTATGCTATCAAGGCTTGTTCAGGCTAGTAGCACATGTTAACTTTTATAAAATCTCCTTTACTAATATGTACATGGCTATACCATTAACACAGCGTCAAGGAACTTAAAAGTGTCCCCTTTTATATTGCTTTTACTGCTCTTTTTTCTGGTTCCGCGGTAAATCTGAAAAGCAACTGAAACTGGAATTGGACATCTACCGTGCAATAGTAATGTGTCTGATAGGTAACCCATCTGGATGCACAGAACATCTAACTGCTATTGTTTCACTTGTAATTCCTCAGTATTGATATTGCTCCACTAATATTTTAACAGGAAGCACCTGTTACGGATGTTTGTGAAGCATTTAAGGTTGCTAGAGGAATGATTCAATCTTTGCAAGAGAATGCAGGTCGGTTTGCATCAATGGTCTGTGTATTTTGTCAGAGAATTGGATGGTTGGACTTAGAAGGTATTATCTCCAAATTCCAAAACCGCATCTCTTTTGGGGTTCGTGCCGAGATTGCTGAATTGACCACCATCCCCTATGTTAAGGTATCTTCATCCCCCTCCTTCCTTTCCTCTCCCTTCAGTCTCTCTCTCAGTTACCCAACTGTTGAGACCAATAATATATTCCTTGTTTGATTATTTTGGAGCATGCATAACATGTTTATGCAAATTGAAACGGGAGAAGATGTGAATTTTATCAATATTTAACAGAATCTTACGGGAAAAAAGAAAGGTTGTTTCTTAGTTGCGAATGTGAATAATGTTTTTTGTTGTTTCGAAAGACGGTGCATACAACCTAATGAGACCTTTTGTTTTGAGGGCTATGATTAAAAGTTTAAATTTCAGGGTTCGAGAGCTAGAGCATTGTACAAGGCTGGGTTGCGCACACCTCTTGCGATTGCTGAAGCATCAGTTCATGACATTTTGAAGGCCCTGTTTGAGTCTTCTTCATGGACTGGCCAAGAAGTTGCTGGTCCACAGCGCATGCATCTTGGTATAGCAAAGAAGATAAAAAATGGGGCCCGCAAGATAGTTCTTGACCAAGCCGAAGAGGCCCGACTTGCAGCCTTTGCGACTTTTAAATCTCTTGGTTTAAACGTGCCTCAAGTTTCAAAACCCCTACTTCCTCAAGTATCTGACAGCAGTAAGTCAGTAAATGAGGCCAGTAAGACCCCACAATCCTCAAAATCTGAAAATGAACCCGTCAATTCTGATGTCAACCTGAATTGTTTACCAACAGCATCCCGTAGTCAGAAGGAAGGCATCTGTGAAAGGAATGTGAATTGTAGCAATAATGATACACAGGGTGCTGCAAATTGCAAAGGGCCGATAAATGCTGCAAACTTTTCTGGCGGTTTTAATTCATTCTTGTCTCAGTGGGCCCAAGCTAGCGATTTTTACTTTGATTTGCATTTCATGAAACAGTCTGACAAGAGCTCCAGTACAATTTTTGAAATCATAGGATTGGCAGTGTGCTGGGAAGGCTCACCAGTTTACTACTGTAACTTCTCTAAGGATCTATTTTCTGTGAGTGATGATGTAAATAAAACCTTAGAGGTGGCCAAAGTTAGGTGGCATAACATAGTTGAAATAATGGGAAGAGCTGGTGTTAGAAAAATAGCATGGAATTTGAAGATTCAGATCCAAGCTCTGAAGTCACCAGTCGTGTCTATTCAGAGATTAGGTCGGCTAGGCGTCACACAATTTAATCAATCTCACGGAATTGAATTTATTGATAATTCGCATGTAAAACTGCAACCTATATTATTGTGTGATGCCACTGATATGAGCATAGGCGCGTGGATTCTTTGGCCTGATGAGGAGAGCAAGGCTGCACCAAACATTGACAAGGTAGAATACTATATATGACTTAGTTCCATATTGAAATTTCCAGAAGAACGATTACCAGGTTATAGGTTGTGTTCTGATGTTCTCTGTGGCACATTGTACGTGTGCCCATTTTAACTTTACACGCTTTCTATGATATATAAGCCCAAACAAGAATGTTGTTTTAGTAAGTTCACATTTTTGTTCATAAAATTCCTAACTTGTGTGATTGTTACATTGGTCCTGATCATTATTTTTCGATCTAAGCAGACAAAACCCGAATCATATGTGGAATAATCATGATATCAAATATGTAATACCAAAGGGCCTTTCTTACCTGCTTGTTTGCATCAGTCAAGATTTTCCTTCATTATTTTGGGTTCTCAGTTGAAAAGTATGGAAGGGACCGAGTTGATTGAAACAGAAGTCTATTGAGCAAAATTTATAATTTGGAATATCAGGCACAAGAATGGCACCTTCGGATAATATTTTACTTCATTTTAATTAACTCTTACAAAGCGAGTAGGTATACTGCAATGTTAAATTTGGTCTATGTTGTATGGAGCTTTTATTCCCTAATGGAACTGTGCCTGTGCAGCTGTTGTTGTTTATACACTCTGATATCAATCAAATAATTCTTTTGTCGATTATTTTATTAAAAAAAAGTTATCAAAAATATTTTGTTGATTAATTTTCTTTGGTATCTTTATTTAATAGCTAGTGAAGAAGAGGCTATCAGGTGAAATGGCTGCTGCAGCCAACAGGGATGGGCGGTGGAGAAACCAGATGCACAAAGCCGCACACAATGGTTGTTGCAGAAGATCTGCACAGCTTCGTGCTTTGGCTTCTGTTTTGGGAAAACTGATGTTGTCAGAAAAACTCAGCAACGTGTTCTTGAAAATTGAAAGCCCTTTGGTACAGTCTAATTGTTTATCTGTTCATCTATACTCTTAAGATTTAATCAGATCATACTAGTACCAGTTCTTACCATTTGGATAGTTATCTTACCAGTGCTGCCTTTTATCATCAATAATGCAACATTAGGAAGAGTTATTTGTTGTTAGCTTTACTCAATAGAAGTTCTGGGGATTTTTGTACTCAAAGAAAAAATGAGACTGAGTTTGCATGACTTACTGATGGGTTGATAAGTTCTGATTCAATGTCTATCCTTGACTAACTGATATACAGGTGTGATTAGTGTTGTTCTGATAAGCTGATAATTTAATATAGATTTTATGCTAAGTACTTGGGTTTTCCTTTCCTTTTTTATTTTTGGATTTGTTGACTTCATTAGCCTCTTAGTTACAAACACTTCAAGGGTGCATCAGGCCATCATGACTAATTGGTCTGACCATGTGGTTCCGCTATCATTTCTATGTATTGGGAGTTAAATGTCACAACCTATTGCGCTATAAAAGAAATTCCATGGTCACTTCCTTTTTCCAGTCTAGTACATCTAATTCTCAGAATATGAGCTGATTTCTCTAACCTTGCATTGTACTTTATATATATTAGGTAAATGTGCTTGCAGATATGGAAATGTGGGGTGTGGGAATAGACATGGATGCGTGCCTTAATGCAAGGCACATACTTATAAAGAAGCTTAAACAGCTAGAGAAAGAGGCATATGAGCTGGCCGGCATGCCATTTTCTCTTCATGCGGCTGCAGATATTGCAAACGTTCTTTACAGGCATTTGAAGCTGCCAGCCCCAAAAGGCTGTGACAAGGGGAAGTTACACCCTAGTACAAACAAACAATCTCTTGACCTCTTAAGGTATGGCATTTTGATTGGCAAGGCATTGATGCCTTTGCTGACATATTTTGTGTGGCGAAGCCTGAAGGATTTCATGATGCGAATTGGGTAAAAATTAAAATTTTTGGTCCAATAAACATCTAGGATCGGTTTATTATTACTAACATTTTCTTATTTGTTTGCATCACAAATCACAATCACATATGTACCTATAAGAGAGATTGTGATACCATACCTATGGTCTTTAACGTAGCTCTATTCTTCTTCGGTTCACCTTGAATCCGAAACAAGAAAACGACATCGAGTCCGTGCTAGCGTCCTCTTCGTCCGCTCCTAGCTTTATCACCCGTTACTTGATCGATTGTTTAATCGTCAATTATTTAGCAAATATTTAGAGGAAGAAAAAAAACTGAGTTGAAAATTGTAACCCCATAATGTATGGCTAGATATAATATTTATAGATTCTAAATATCAATTCAAAAACTCATCAAATTCGTACAACAATTAAGGCTTGAACTGAATACGAAATGGCACATTAACTGCTGACCTTTCAGCACTAAAACTGTCATAACTTCCTCTAGAGAACTCCAAACGATCTCAATTCTTCACTGTTGGATTTTGCACTCCAAGGGCTACGATTTTCATAGGTCATTTGTCCAGATTGGTTACCATTTGCTTTTACAAATTCCAGTTCAAAATAGCCTTAAAATCTGACTCGAATTTATGGCCATAATTATAATCTCTTCTCTATCTCTTTATTTGTTTAATAAATTATATTGGGCTTTGGGCTTTGGGCTTTAAATAAAATTTATATCTCATAATAATATTTTCATATTATTATAATACATGAAATTTATATTATACTCATAATATGCACATGTTAATAAATTTATTTTTCCCGCTAGGAAGTCATGTTATGTGACATAATATTTTAACAACTCTTATATGTACCTATATTTCATTCAGTATGAAATCTTTTACATATAGAATATATTAAAATATTTATTCTTATTTCCCGTTCAGTTGGTGTGACCTATGTCGAGGATCTATGTTATGTTGGTAATAAAATAAAATATTTTATTTCATAAACTGTAAGCGGTATTCTAGCTATACATTACAGTTATCCAAATAACAAAGATGTTTGGCAAACGCTTACAAAACCCGATCCTTTCAGTAATGTTATTATTAACATTACTTGTGTCCATTCTTTGTCTTATGATATTATAATTATTATACAAAGTAGGACCGTGTCATTTTTGTATTATAATTATTTCTTGGTATCCATTAAGTAAATTATAAAATTATAACTGTACTTCAGCTATATTGGATTCATTTATAATTCTACTTTACCAAGGAGCCCATAAAATATTATTTCTCATTACTAATGAGTGACAATGATACTATTGACATATACATTTTTCCCGGCACAAGTTATATATAAAGAACTATTACTTTTATCACTGCTTGTTGCAAGCAGCTTTTAATAATAATTACGTTATATATTTCTCATGTGAAAAAGATACGTCTTGTAGAAAACTAGGTTTGTTTGATTATCGTGATTCTTTCATTCATCGGTAAATTGAGTACATATATAATCTACTTTTACACATTAGTCCCTATAACTAATCTATTTATACTTTTATTTAAATATCCTATATAATATTCAACACGTCTCAATCTTAAAATCAAAGACACGATAAAACATTAATGACACAAACATAATTCATATAATGTTTTATCTATTAGGTCTGTTTAATATATGAAACATTTCATATATTCGTGTTATTAAACGATAATCTTTTATCAACGTTTACAGAACTACAACGTACTTTAATCAACACGACAGTCTTATATGGCATATTAGTGTTGCTGCTAATATTCAAGACCTGTAAACATTTTAGAGTTATATATTCATCTTATTTAGAGTTCTACTGTTCAAGACCAAGTGTATTTTCTTGAACATGTCTAAATACGAATATTGAAATAATGGAACAAAAATATTAACAACATTCAATTTATAAATATAACATAAACTAATCATCAAAGATAACTTTTAGAACACAAATCTAACAAAGCCCACCCTTAAAATTATCAATAGTAGCACTTCTATGTATGTTTTATTAGTGTATTAATAGTTAAAAGCCTCAAACTATTATTTCCGGCTTTGACTTGGTAGTAGTCCAGTATACAACTATGAATTACTTTAGTGTTTTGTGTTGCTCATCCCATCCTTATTTATTAGAACACTGTAATTTTCTCCAGTAGATGAGATAGTTCTTTATTCCTGTAAAAATAAATGGAAATGGCAGGACTTAATATTTTTGTGTGACATTACTGCTTCCAAATTGCATTATACATTGACGTTTGAATACATTTTTGTTGAATGATCTTCTTTTCTTGCTATCTATATTTCTGCAGAGGCCAACATCCTATAATAGAGGTAATAAAAGAACATAGAACATTGGCTAAGCTTTTGAATAGCACATTGGGATCTATCTGCTCAAGAGCTCGACTATGCAGTGGGTCTCAGAAATATAAAGTTCGTGGCAACTGGCTTCAAACTTCAACTGCTACTGGAAGACTTTCTATGGAAGAACCAAACCTCCAGGTTTTTTCTTTTTTATATGCCTGTTGCCCTTATGGCAAAACCACTTTCTAAATGACCAAAAGTATCCTACTGTTTTCTTATTGTGAAATTGAAATTGCACACATATTTTGTGCACACTTTTAAAACCATGGGAAGGAGGGAATAATTTTTATTTTTGTACTTCAAATTCAATTTATTCCATCTCCTTCCATTTTTGTGGGATTGTATGTATTTGCTCATCTGTTTCACTCAAATATTTTCCAGTGTGTAGAGCACTTGGTGGTATTTACAACAAATCTTGATGACAAAGCTAGCTCTGGGTCACGTGATGTGTATAAACATCAGATTAACGCTCGAGATTTCTTTATTCCATCACAGGTAATAATATGACCTACTTTATAATCGTGTCGAATATTCTTCTAATGTTATGGTTAAATCAAAATGATGTATTTCATATGGGAAATATGCTAACACGGGTGTTTTATAATTTTCTGCTAGTATGATTAACTAGTGACATTTCTTTGGTTTTTTGTATGATATATTCGACAATTTAGCATATTTTAATATTCAAGAATCAATTTTACTATTTCCTATCTCGGATATTGAGGCGCTGGCCTTTTTGTCAATGAAACCATTATATGCTTTCCCTGTTAATTTGTTTTTTTTTTTCATTTTTTTCCCAACACAGGAAAACTGGATGATAATAGCGGCCGACTACTCTCAAATAGAGCTGCGCCTAATGGCACATTTTTCCAAAGACCACACACTACTTGAACTATTGAGTAAACCTGATGGTGATGTTTTTACTATGATCACCTCAAAATGGGCTGGTAAACCTGAGTCAGCAGTGACCCAGAAGGAGAGGGACCACACAAAGAGGATTATTTATGGCATCCTCTATGGGATGGGTCCTGGGACTTTGTCAGAGAATTTGGAGTGTAGCACCGATGAGGCATCAGAGAAAATTAGGAGCTTTAAGAGTTCATTTCCTGGCTTGTCCTCTTGGCTTCGTGAGGCAGTTGCAATATGCCGGCAGAAAGGGTATTAAGTTTTCTTAGGAAACTTCAAATTCCTAAAAAAATGAAAATTGCCTAATGTTCCTATGTGTGAAACACTACAGTCTGGCAAATAGCAATCCCTTCAAAAAATGTCCAGACCTTGCTCCTTTTGGCTTCATCTATATAGGAATAGGAGAATAATGGTGAGGAAGGAGTGTTGAACTGAGCATCTTTTAGTTCTGGCGGAGAAAAGAGAAATTAGGACTCTTTTTTTGGGTTGCATAGTCTTCCCTCCTTTTTGTGGGACGTGATTACCAATTTACAATGTACATGAATGAAGTCAACTTGTTTTTTTTTAATCTAAATGTGCTTCATACTTGTATTTTGTATGTCATCTCTAAATGTGAAATTAATTTTTTTTTTCTTAACTAGGTATGTAGAAACATTGATGGGTAGGAAGCGGTTTCTGACAAAAATAAACAGTGGAAGCGGCAATGAGAAGGCTAGAGCTCAGAGGCAAGCTGTGAACTCCATATGTCAGGTATATTGATGAACTTCTGTCTTTGTTGGTACTTTATTTGACTATTACGGCTTTTAGTTTTAAACTCGTCTTAATATTGTTATATTTTACTTTCTTTATCCGGGTTCCTTTTAGACGGAGCAAGTAAACTTAACCTTCTTTTGGGAGCAAGTAAACTCTGAAATTGTTTTAGTTTGATCAACAGCTTGAAATGTGGCAAAAGCTTACTATATAAAATGGAGTAAACTAATGTCAAGTTTAGATGTGATTCAATGTTATTTTTTCCTCTGTTTTCTTTTACTTGTATAACAGGGCTCTGCTGCTGATATAATCAAGTTAGCCATGATAAACATTCACTCTGTGATTGCTGGTGGAGGGGATCATGAAGGGAAGGGAGGTGATTTTTCTAATTTAAGAGGCAACTGCCGTATCATTCTTCAGGTTTCTGTTATATATCCTTAAATTTCTGTTTTAGAATTTGTCCATGTCCAGGAGATTTTTTTTATCCATTCAGTTAGCTTTTTGTGGTGATTATAGGTGCATGATGAGCTAGTATTAGAAGTTGAACCAAGCTTAGTTGCAGAGGCTGTAAAATTAGTGCAAATAAGTATGGAGGGTGCAGCTTCTCTTCTCGGTATGATGCAATGTAAAAAAAGTAAAAAAATAATTAATCATTTTAACTTAGCGTAATGTTCTAACGACCTCTCTCATATTTCTCCTGTGCACAGTGCCTCTACGTGTCAAATTGATGGTAGGCAGAACTTGGGGTTCACTTGAGCCATATGGGCTTCAAAATTGAAGACGTTGGCTTCTATTTTTTTAATTTAATTTGTTCATTTTTTGTTAGTGATATATTAATTAACAGCCGACATCAGTTTTTTCGATCAAAAAAAATTAACAGCCGACATCAGTTTTTTTTTCTTTTTTAGCTTGAGAGGATGTAGAGCACGACAATATGCCAATAGAAGAGTTAAATTTGTGATGTAATTTTAGTATAGGAAGAACACGAATTAAGATTCTCTTGCGTAGTTTTATTTATGTACCACCAACCCTTCATGTTCTGTGATGCGTATAATATTCTTTGTCATCTGAGGAATCTTTGAGTGCAATGTTTGCAACATCATTCTCTGTAAATGAAAGATGAGTCCGATAGAACTGCTGACGATATAAAAATTTTGTACCATAGAAAAAAAATCATCAAGTTGTCAGTGGTGCGTCTTATTATGAAATGCAACCACTTTTTTTATGTGCCGCCTGATATTTGACGTGTCCTGTATATAATATCATTTGGTGTAACTACAAATAGTTTAATAATTACATGCTTTTCTGTTCCTCTTATGTCAACATCAGCCATCTTATTTTATTTTCTTTATAAAGGCCGTTGTTTGTTTTATTTTTCTTGTTGGGTTTGTCTATTTTTCTGCTCAACCGACAGGACTGTCAAAATGTGAGATCAACCGGTGTCTTGAAGCAAATAAGATACGTTCACAAAATACAAATGATACTCGATATTTTTCACTGAATGTATTTTAAATTCCACCCTCATAAATTGGCACATGACCATGACTTTGCACTGGCCGAAATATTACGACAAATTATTCTATATACCTTGTCTGAGCTATTGAGTACCTCAGCAGTTGGCACTCTGAATAAAAAATGAGGAATAAATCTCAACCGATCAATCTAAACAAATATCAACTGCCCAATCGATTTTTCAATTTAATTGATGTCACCAGAACAAGTTCTATCAAAAAATTTCTAACCGCATAACTACGATCTTCAATTTTATACCCCCAACCCCACGGAGCAGGTGCATATAAAAGTAAAGCATCCAAAAAAAAAAAAATCTAAAATAATATTCTTGTGAGAAAAAACAAAAAGCGTTGCAACCACAAAAGAAAAAACGCACACTAATCATATTGGCGTCGGATTATTTATTATTATACGAAGTTAACATTCTAAGAGCCACAGTATAGAAAAGATAGCAGTAACAATAACATAATGCCAGAGATGGCTTTCATAATATTTACTAATACACCACAAACCAGAGATTAGAAAATTTAAAAAAAAAAAAGAAGGAAAAGATGAAGTCCCTCAACTCTTCCACACCAGCCAAAGTATATACACAAGGGGCTGGTAATAGAGATGCAAATCCAAATTTCCAAAGTTGTTTCTCCCAGCAATTCACAACAAATCATCACATCAGCTCTAATTAAAACGCTTAATTCTTTGAAATTCGCCTTATATTTGTGCCATCGTCACTCTAGTGAGCGAAAATTTCATCACTTGATTAAATGAGCAATGGAGGAAGCTGTGTGTTAAGTGCTAACGACTTGCTATGTGCAGCGAGAAATCAACATAGGAAACATTTAGACTACAGAGAAACGCGCGCACACAACACAACACAATTGTGGCTTCTGAGAATGGGAGTCGGCGGTGACTCAGTGAGAGTTCTAGAAGCTTCGACAGAAGCTAAAGTGGGGCCAGTCGCGTTGGGGCCACCTGGCGGTTCTACTCGGCCGAGCAATCGGCGTGTGAGTCTGGCTGAGCATCTCCCACATCACGTGCACATCCTGGTACTCGCACGTGCTCACCTCCTGCCTCAACCTCCTCAATCCTGCTCATAAATCAGCAACAATTGGAGCAAATAAGTACAAGTCAAGAAATTAAAGGAATGATGAACTACAAACTGGTTTGATCCAGCAAGTATATATATGTACCGGTTTTGCGGATGCCGAGACGGGTGGCGACACCGGTCCATACCCGCCGGAGAGGGAAGATAACATGGTCCCACCACCCCATCCGCGAAGAGAGGAGGAGATGAAATCTCGCCACCGACACCTGAATGTATTGTATTTGTTGGAAGGTAAGTAGAGGTAGAAGAGATTAGGAGAAGATCTCTCTCTCTCTCTCTCTCTCTCTCTCTCTGAGAGGACCACGGAGATCTGAAATGGGGCTTTGTCTATTTTAAAGAGCTAGCTTCTTCTGTTCACCGGCTGGTTACCGGTAAGAAACTGACACGTGCTAGTCTTTAAAGTAGGGAGAGGAAATGAAACAGTTTCCCAGTTTGCACCCCTGTTCAGCCCAGCGTACAGTACACTGAAAAATGAGTTGTGCAATACTAGCCGTTTGATCTTCTAGATATTTTTCTGTGGATGAATGTGCGGCAGATCTAACACAGAGAAATGGATTGTATCTGATTTGGTGGTGGGGAGGTTCAAATCTCTTTGAACTAAAAATTAAATTTAAATTTTTAGGAGTCATTGATTTTGTATTTAGATTCATTCTTTCAATAAAATCTAAATTTAAAATTTATATTTTTAATAATTATTATAAATCTCAGTACAAAATTAACAGCTCTTAAAGACTTTAAAATTATTTTTTAGTTCAAAGAGGTTTGAACCTTGCCCAGCTTCCATTTGATGAGGGAAGAATATCGGAACAATTTTGAGGGAATCACTTGTGGAAAGTGGAAACACCAAATTGTGCAACCATTGTGTGTCGGATGTGGGGCTCTCTGTAGATCTCACTCTTAACAACTAGTAGGGAAATATTAGTACCAACACTTAATTATGAGTCTTGATATTTTTATGTATAATTATATTTTTATTTTTTTCAAAAAAAATTTAGTACTACATCTTTTATATTATAAGAATGGAAGTTCCATTATAATTGACAGACTGGGAAATTCACCGTGCCTTTTACTTTTAGTCTTTCAGAAATGTAATCTCTTTTGCTTTTATTTGAATCACGTGCAGAAAAAGCTGTTATTTCATTTGCAACTTTGTTTCTTCAACTGGATGAAATAAATGAATGTTTAACCACGATTTAGAAATAAATAGGTAACAGCCTAATAGATTATAGGATAATTTACTTTTGTGAAAATTGTGACTAAGTACTAAAGATCAAAATGGTTATCAAAATTAAAGAATATCTATTTTATAGTTCGGATATGTTGTACATCTAATTTTATGTAATTTGAGAATTGATTGATCATTAATCCAGCAATTAAAAAATCAATAATTTAATTTAATTCAAAGAATCAATAATGTTGGCTAAAATATTTTTCAAACTGCAATGTATTCGTCCTCTTTAAGAGGAAATAATGAATGAGACAAGACATTCATTACCAAAAGTTTTATTTAAGTGTATGTCTTTAAAATTTATAGTTGTATTCTATCTTCCAAACTACGGAAAGGTCTTTTGAACATGATTCTTTTGTGTACTCTATTTTGTGGAAGCGTACAAAGTTATTCTGTATAATGTGAAAATAGAGCAATATAAATTTGAGCTTATACTATGTATTTAATTACTTACATAGGTGGACCGAGAATAAGAACCGTTATTTAAATTAAATTATTGCCTCTATCTCATTATTTTCTTTTCAAGTACATAGCTAGGGTCTGGAATAGGTTCAAAGGGGTTTGAACTCAAAAATTGATTCAAAGTCTCTCTCATCCGTTGATTTTGCATTGAGATTCGTAAAAGCGGTGAGAGAAAAAATTTGAACAAATAAAAAGTATGAATCTCAATACAAAATCAACGGATGAGAGGGTTTTGAACTAATTTTTGAATTCAAAACCCTTTAAACCTAACTCGGACCCCATAGCTAGATGTATTTCATGATCATGATTAAAAGACTGACAATGCCGCAATTATTTGGTGTCACCAAAAATATTATAAAGTCAGATTTTTATTTAAATTTTAAAATCTGAAACTTAAACATCTAATCTGATAGGTTGATATTATTCATTTAATATATGTAAATAAATAAATTTATAAATTTCTGGAGTATAGTTTGTGATAGATAAAGTGGTTACGAGGATAAACGAATCTATTCGGCCAATTTATTTTAATACATTCATTTTGATGTCTTGAATTATTAAAAAAAATGAAACTTTAAAATCATAAAATTGTATGTACAAGCATCCCGCACAAAAATGAAAATGAATGAGATTAAGAATTTGAATTCGATCATTAAATTTTAAATATCAGAATCTAAATAAAAAATAATTTGTGATATTTTGTTTACCACAAGCATGCATGTTCCATCAGAACCCCTAAAATAAAATATATAACTAAGAACAAAATTCCATCTTTTTCTTAAAATCTGTTGGCAAATGTTATTAAATATTATATTATTAGTTCTGTGGAATGTGGTCCCTAAGGGAGGTTGAATTAATATCAAACAGTAACTTTTATGCCAAAAAATAATGAATAAACAGAAACGTTTATGCCAAACAAATAATTAATAATTAATAAACAGCAACGTCTGAGCTCAGTATAATAAATAATGTTGTATTATTGACGTTGAAAATATCTAACACGTGGTGGCAGATTGAAAAAGAAAAATAAAATTATTGAAAAAAAAACAGACCCCCTACGTTTGAGTGGGCCCGAGTGCATTTGCCATTTGGGATCAGTGCGGTTAACGGCCGCCAATACGAATTAGTCGTCCGATTAATCGTAATTGGTAGGTAAACTATTATGTTTCATAATCAATCAATTATTTTTTCAACTTATATATTATTATATATTTAAACTCTAATTTTAACAATTAAAAATTCTATATAAATTAGACTTCATTAATTTTAATTTTTTACTCAATTGGGTATTCATAAAAAAAATTTAAAATGACCGAAAAGACCATAAATTTGGTAAATAAATTTTTATTTATAATTTCAGAAATAAAAATAATGAATAAAATTATTATTAAGTGTGCAAATAACTGTATATCTTTTGAAATTATTAATATTTTATATGTTAAAATATAAAAGCTAAATTATCCGTAAAAATTTGATCAATCAACCGCATTATTTGGGATTACTCCTAATCGTATTATGTTATTCACAACATTGTTTGGGATTACTCCTGTGCTATTTAATTGAGTCCATGTCACATGCGCTCCTTTTCGCTCCGTTGGTTGAACCAACTTGCCTCTGCTTTAATCAAGTTCGTTAAGCCTCCTACACTTATTGGCTATTGATGACTATTGCAGTCTTATCTCCTCACATTTATTTATTGCTTAATTAATTTCTTGATTTATTTATGAATCGTTTTAGTAAATAAGCTGAAGTCTTCGATGATCCATAGAAAATATGATTCTTAGTAGGTGAAAGTGTTCATATTGTACGTGGTTTTTGAAAAGATATGTGTGCGCTTCGTGTTTTTTTTTCTGAAATTTTCTTTTTTGTCATTTAAAAAAGAAACGACCGTTAGGAAGAAACATCATGAACGTAAGATGATTCATGAAATGAATTTTATAGGGGTGCGCTATATTAGCCATTCAAAACGTCAACATAATATTTTTTTTTTTTTTTTTAATTAATCGGGCACATAAATGTTTATGTATATTTGTTGTTGACCTTGAAAAATACCACAAGTGAAAATAACTGCAGTTTGGAGGATTATAACAATATATAATTTGTATTGAATAGAAAGGTACTTTTGTTTGTTTTTATTTAAAAAAGCAGGGTGCTTTATTCCTTCCAAAGAAGAGTGTTTGGCGTTTGCCAAATCTTTTTATTTGGAAAATGTTTGAATGCCCTAACATTGTGTCCTACATCGTCCCTGACAAAAGGATCTCTTAAAAAAATATTATCTATGAGGCTTATATATTATATATAGATGAAAGTAGATGAAATGAGGGGACAAAATAAAGGGCACTGTATCAGCATACTTTTTTTTTTTTTTTTTGAAATTTCATTTGACCGTCGTTTTTTTGCAGTTGTGAACGGTTATCTAGCCAAGAGCATATTATATGTGTGTGCTGTACTGTTAATTGTTAGAGAGTAAATTTAGCGTGCTCTTAAATTTATGGAGATCTTTCATGAGATTAATCCAAAAAATATATCTAATCATCTTTAAATTTTAATTTATCATACTCATTAAATTTTTTATATGAAAAACTTATAGGATGCAAAAATTTGGGGTGTTTCGAGGTTTCTAAATCATTATTTTTCATTTTTGAAAATAATGTACAAATATTAAATATTTTATTATTTTTTTTAGAGTTGGTTTTCAAAAATTAAAAATGAAACTTAGAAAACTCGAAACACCTCAAATTTTTGCATCCCATAATATTTTCATATAAAGATTTTAATGAGCATAATAAATCAAAATTTAGAGATAATTTGATATACTTTTTGAGGTAAACTCATAGAAGATCTATGTGAGCTTAAGAGCATGCTAAATTTACTATATATCTATATTAATTTCATTTAGTATTTCTTTTCGTATGAAGATGAATAACAATGTGAATGGACAATTCAATTAGCATGTATAGTTGTATACATTGTATAGTACATGAAATAACACAAGCATTTGAAAATTTTATTACATATGTAATATGCAATTAACTAAACTAGATAATATATGGCGCCTAATTAATTGATTGAAAAACTCATTAGTGAGTAATTTCTTCCATTTTGTTTTAATTTCCGCACGGTGCAATTTGAAGAGATCGTTAATTTATCACAGCAATAATTACTAGTGGGTATTAGATTAAAAAAGTCGACGTTTAATACCGGAAAGTGGGCTCTTTTTTTCTGGTGCCAACTGTTGGGGTGTGATTATGGTTGTCAATGGATCAAATTCGAATTGGATTCTGGAGGATCCAAATTCGAATTCATTAAAAATTTTATAAGATTCATATAAGGATTTGTATCCAATAAAATTTTGAGAATCCAAATATGAATTCATATTTACTATTATAGCGATTTCAGAACATATTTCGGATCTTGTATTATAATAATATTAAAAATAGCATAATTAATATATAACAAGAAAAAAATTATCATGTTATCTTAAAATTATTTCAAACGTAACAACAATCATAATTCATATTTACTATTATAATAATTTTAAAATTATTTGTTCTAATCATAAACGTAGCAACAATCATAACTATTTGTTCCAACTTTCAAAATATACAATAAACATCAAATAACATAATAAAATCTACCTAATTAATATAATAATCACTATTCAACTTTATGAATCAACACAAAGTGAAACATAAACATTGATCTTCAATTTAAACTAAATTTGACATGTTTATTTTATTAATTGACATATAATATAATTTTATTTATTTATCGAAGTCATAGCAGATTCGAATTTGAATCTTATAAGATCCAAATGCGGATCCATTATATTAGATGGATCATTTTTAGAATCCATATGTGGATTTAATAAACTAACGAATATATTTTAAGGATCCATATGTGAATCCATTTGTGCGGATTCGAATCAGATTTTTGGATTATGGATATTCATTGACAGCCCTAGGTGTGATCCATTGCTTGCTTAAAAACAATCTAGAGCATACTAACAAAATAACACAAAGATTTGTGAATTATAGGAAAATTGTCATGAACACACATCTTTGCAAACTTTCATAAAGATTTTTATAAGTACTAGAAATACCTTCATTGTTTGTACCACGATACAGCCCTATTTTTCGAACCAGAATTTTCTTTTAAAATTTTGTAACTACATGTCGCAAATACTTAATTTGATTCGATTTAGATAAAAAAGTCATCATTTTTCATTTGTAATATCTGCAAAATTTATGTACTGTATTTTTTTATAGAAAAAGTACAAAGTTCCACGCCAGTCCACAAACACCTAATATTTTTAAACTACTAGCTATATATCCGCGCGTTGCAGCAGACTCTTTTATTTAAACATTAAAATATTATAAGGTAAAAAAAAATCACATTTATCTAATATTAAATTATAAATTCACCAAATTATAGAGAAAACCTATAATAAAGACTATATTTAATCTTGGATGAGATTTTTGCACAATATGAGTTAATGATTCATGATTTTTATGGGAAGAAAAGTAAATCATTCTAACGTATATTATCACCATTAATTTCTTATCAAATATGCACAAGGTTGCTAAATAAAAAATAATATTATGAAAATAATAGTATATATGGGAAAGAAATGGAGAGAAAGAGGGGATTAATGGACGCGATCACATACGTTCGATCAACCAAAAATAAATATTATCCGTCTAATTGAGGGATAAAATGAGTATAATAAAAAAATACCATGACAAAAATGAACTCTCCAATTCTTAGATGCTTTATATAATAATATAGAATTAGACGCTCCTTGCAATTTCTAACTAGTAAATTTTTCATTCCATTCATTTTTCTCATTAAAAGTTTTGAAAGTTACCTTCCTTCACACATCTCTTCTCTTTTCCAATACGTACAATACGGGTGAGTTAATTAGAGTGGCAAAAAATAGTGTTGAATAAGTAAGACTAACAACCTTTAATAAGGTTTTTCAAGTGTGAGGTTTCTTTTTTTAATGGCTTTTGCAAGAATTTTTAAAGTCTGTAAAATTGTCAGGGTTTTCAAGTGTTCATCGATGCGGCGCATGGGTTAATATATTATACTATATAAGATATTTGTTAAACTGAAAATATCATATGTTAATTTTAAATAATTGTGTATTGTAACAAATTCTATATTTTATAGAATACATGAAAATTATACATACAAACTAAATTAAATTCTATTTTGTTAAGTAGAAATAAGATGGTATATATAACTATAAGTGCAATATATTATATATTTAGATGAAAAATAATGTAATCAAGCTTAGTGTATTGACAAACGTACGTGTCATGCGTGTCACGTGCGAGCACGTGACGTGTTCGACATGGAACGTGTCGTGTCAACACGTGTTCACGTGTTTGAACGCGCGTGTTTTAACGTGTCAAAAACTTAAAAACCCGAACACGCACGTCTAAGACACGTGACACGTGTAGCACGCTATTTTAGATGTGTTCGTGTTTATACGTGTTTGGCACATGTCAACACTTATAGCACGTATAAATTCAATAAATTCAAATAAGATAAATATATAAGAAAAATCATGAAAAATTATAAAGTGATAAAAAAAATTGGTAATCTTGATTTAAATTTTAAAAAAAGTTTAATTATAGAACAAATTTTTAATTTTAAAAAAATGTCATCAAATTGAATTAGTTTTGATACCAAATTAATATCGGCATATCGCATTTAAAATATGATTTTAAATTTAAATATCATATTTAGTATTTAATTTAGGTGGTGGTCAACCAGATCAAATCTTTTTTTTAGAGTAACATCAAATCCTTTAGACACATCTTCACGTATTCTGGTTTGCTCCCTTTTATTAAAAACCCTTGAATTTGTTTAATATATTACAAGGATTGCCACTCAAGATTGCTTCTTTTCTTCAATTGTGTCGTATGGTGTCCCGTTAACAAAACCATTCATGTGCCTGGGGTTCACTCGTGGAAGTTTTGGTTATATCGATAAAAAATGAGGATGTTAATAGATGTGTCAGACGTGTTGCACGTGCTACATATGCGTGTTCGTGTTAGACAACACGGCACGTGTAACACGTCATGTGCAGACACAAACACGTATTCGTATTCAGGTGCGAAGCCAAAATTTTAGATTGAGGGAGGATGCGAGATTGGAGGGGTTAGATATTTACTACGGAGAAAAAATATTAGAGCGGTCAAATATACAAATTTTTAATTTTTTTATAAAATTATAAATAGATGATTTTGAAAAATTAGAGGGCGAGCCCACCCAGCCCCTTAGATCCGTCTCTATTCATATCACGTGTATACACACGTGTCTGATAATCATTATCTCCGGCAGCGGTGGTTACGTAGACACCGTGGGATTCTCTTATAACTCTAGAAATTACTTTTTTCCTACTTTTTGAAAATAACAAAGACTAGAAACAGTAAATTGCGAGAGGTATATATGGATCGGTTGTTGCCAGTTAGTTATCAGGGATAGGTGAACCAATCAGACGGCTCTTCAACTTGCCTACGTGCTTGGTCATCAGAGAAAACAAAGAAATTAAAATAGAAAATGAAAATGAATTGACCTCCACGGCTCATGATCTTCCACATTTTAATTTTGTATTGGTATAAAATAGCTCTGTCTCAAGTCTTAACCCATATTTAGTCCTTGTCACTACTCCAAAGATAATCGATTGGGACAACTAAATTTTGGAACCAGTGGCAGGATTTTCCTACCCTTAATAGTATCTAACCAATCTACAACTGACAAGTGACATTAACCTTTGATTCAATTAATTGTCTGTAACTATGTTAATTTCTTCCGTTAGGAATCATTAGCTTTTTAGTAATAAATATTTTTTTTGTTAAATCAATACAGGGATCACATCATCTCTTCAAACTTCCCATTTTGAACTAATAAAAGGAACAAATATTTTGCATCCGCTCCATGTGAAATCTTGAGTTGAATAAAAAAAACAGATTAATTACTTGTATTTTTTTATATTAATATGTTCCTACAACTTATCAATATCTCAAATTTGTTTCTTTCAAAATTAAGAAACAATACATATACCTTTTTTTTATCTTCACTCGGCGTCTCATTAATATTGTTTTATTGATCAAATCAATTGTTAGCATTTTGTTCAATAGCAACTTAGCAAGTCTAATTTTTTTTTCCAACCACTTAACTAGAGAGAAAATTCTTGTCGTGAATTCAAGTTTTAACATATTTCTTTATGTGATATTCAAGAAATTGGAACTTCAAAGCAAAAGCCAATCAAAAATACCCAACTGACTTCAAAATACATATTGAAAAAAGTATAAATCAATTGAGGTAATTATTATTTTTTTGATGAGGTTCTTGAGGCCT
Source organism: Schoenoplectus tabernaemontani (assembly GCA_037127355.1). Taxonomy (NCBI): domain Eukaryota; kingdom Viridiplantae; phylum Streptophyta; class Magnoliopsida; order Poales; family Cyperaceae; genus Schoenoplectus; species Schoenoplectus tabernaemontani. Next base: position 15,587,773 of record CM073743.1, on the reverse strand, counting down.
TTCAGTGAAGATATTATATATATATATATATATATATATATATATATATATATATGCGTGTGTGTGTGTGTGTGTTTATGTTTTATTTTTTTAATTGGGTTCCATTACAAGCTCGTCAAATGGAACATAGATCATTCTTTTTTTTGATCTTTTTATATGTTTTGCTTTGTTCATGTGTATGAGGATTATGCTATCAAAATTTAGGTAATAGTTGAACATAAGCCTAACAACAGTCACATTGTTTGTTTGTCAATGAATGCTTCTATATTATTTTTAGAATATTATCATATTCTTTATCAATTAATGCTTCTATATGTTATTTTTTTGTTGTGAATCTTTTCTTATTATTCGTAGATGGAGAAAGGAAAAAAAATATTTGTTCCTTTTTATTAGTATAGAATGGATGTGATCTATTTTTAATTTATTTATTGAATAAACAAATATATGTTAATGGGACAGTTGTGATTGTAACGGAGATAATTCAATTAAACCGGTTAGAGCAATTAACTGGAGAGAGTGTCAATTGTGGAATGGCTGTATTAAAATCCTGCCCATCTCTGGGCAGATTTGTTTTCCTTAATTTTAAGCAAAAGTGGCACGAGCATGAAGTCTCGTTAGATAATTAAATGTTCAAATTAATATTGTGGGCCCCGTGCACTTTGACAATTCTCTGGATTATACGGTGAAGCTATTTTCTTCAACTTTGAAAAAGGAAAAATAAAATAATTCTATGGAAGACCTCCAACGGCTCGTGAATTTTATTAAATCTTTTTACAAAACTTTTGAACTATGTGCGTTTACTGACAAACACCCCCCCCCAAACCCCAACTATTAATTAATTTATTACTATTGCTTTAAAAAATGCTACTTTTAATTATATATTGAAAATGCTTGATTGTTTATATAATGTTTGAAATATTTATGCAAAAGGCTTATTAATTTGTAGAAAAGTAGTATTTTTTTTAGAATATAGATAGTTAATCAAAGATTCGTAATACATTAATTAAATATTTATAACACATCTGGTATGTTTGTTCAATTTTTATTTGAGAGAATTGTATGGACATATATATTTTTTACATAAACTATATAGCATCATAACTAAAGTAAATTGATAAGAATATACCATGAAATAAGAAATTAAACATAGATGAATTTAAAATTACTGGCGAAAATTGTGAAGCATTGTAATTCATTTAAAAAGATAAACATGAATGAATTTATTAAGGGTGTTATAATTTTTCATATTATGAAACGGTGGAACACTGTATTATGAGTAAAAAAAAACATGAATGAACTTAGCTCAAGTTGGAACCTCTCATGATATTATGAGTAATTTTCCATCAAATTTTTTGGGGATAAACTTAATTATCACAAACCAAATTCTATATAATTCTACAAAATATCTTTTTCGTAATATTGACATCCTAATTTTTGACGTACTAATGCATTATAGATGTACAGATTAAACTACGGATTTACTTTGCACATAATTCGTGTAATTTCAATTTAATAAAACGGTGAAACACGGTATACATTTTCTTCACTACAATATGGTGTATTTAAGCAAATTATTTTTTGAAATAATAAGCACAAAACTTTATTTCCTTATTTCTATTCAGTCCCCTATTTCTCTAATATTTTAAATAATTTCTTAATAATAATAATATAATAATGACCTATGCACTCAATACCGGATATATTATGCAACTAGTAATGTCATATTGTCAAATGCATTGAAAAAACATCAAGAAAACCTAATCTCACATGGATGGCCATATATATCACTTGCTTATCTGAAAAAGCTACCACTGTTCATCCGAAAAGCTGCTGGTAAATAACCTGCTAGGCTGCTACGGAAATAAATTCACTGCCCAAAACCAACAAAGAGATGCTGTCAAGAAAATCAGAGGTTAATCAACGGGCCTGATGAGGTCAGCTCCTGTTGGGTCGGTTCGACAGTATATGGTCGGATTTAATTAGTTGATCCGATTCTGGACTGGTCAAGAGAAAAAAAAAAAACTAACTTTTAGGTCTGACAATGAATTTGGTCGGCATCACCAGTAAAATACTTTATAGAAACTTCATTTAGGAGAAGAATTATTTTTGAAGTATTCTGTTTTCAAATGAAATGAATATGTGTTTTTCTTTTCTTTTAAGGGTGCTAACAGACATTTTACAAAAGTATGATTAAATTTTGAATAAAATATTAAATTTTATAAATAATAATCTTGTATAAGATATTAATTGTTAATTTATATGATTTTTCAAAAAGTATGATTAAATCTGTGCTTGCCAAAAAAAAAATGCTTGCTACGTCATGCGATTAGGTAATGCATGGAGCAAAGTCAGAACATAAATTAAAAAAAAAAAAAATAATATTACATTTTTTTTGTTTTTTTAAAAGAGCAATGGAAAGCAAAAAATAACATGTCTAATGCAACTATTTTAGGTGGAGAGAGGAGACTGGAGAGGACAGGAGCCAGGAGGTGGTACTGGTACTGGTACTGTGCCTCTTTTTTTTGTGTGAAGAAAATGCTGTGCCTCTGTTACTGGTCATAACAGTCATTCTATATTAATAAGTAATAATGTTTTCATTCATTCCGGAATAATCGTCTAATCTCATCTAACTATTTGTCCCCTTTGGATTCTCAAGTGAACTTAAATTTTGTTTCAAGAATACAGATTATATGTTGAATTTGGCCTAATTAATTCTCACAATTTCTAGTGGCGATTTTACCCCTGCGCAAATTCTGTACTAATTAAAATTACTTTTTGGAGTTTAGGAAAAAAATATTAAAGAGGCGGTAAAGTAAACGAGTGTCAATAATTTTATTTGGGGGAGATGACGTGTCTATTCTTAAATTATCTTCGTAACTAACCTTTCATTTACATATCAACTATTATGACATTGATTGACCCTTATCTGCCAACTAACATCCAACATTATTAATAATTAATTAATAATAATTAATCATTAATTAACCCTTCGACACTTATGACTTATCTCAAGCGAAAAGTAAAAAAAAACACCTACTTCCGTACTTCGCATCCAATGAGCCCATCCCTTTAATTCATAATTTAATTAAGAGTCTTAATCTTCATCGTCTGCTTATTCTCGCTCTTTTTGGAAAAAAAAAGTCTCTCATAATATTTCTCACTTTAAATTTTTCTCTAGAATCTTTGTGAGTAGTAAAAATGTCAACATGTTTTAATCAAACAACGAGTTATGACAAATTTCGTGGCCTGAAACCTGATCATATATCATTTGACTCGATTGATTCAAAGTTCAAATTAACCATTCAGGAATAATCTAAATGCCTCACCACACATAATAGTTTTTATACCCAAATTTCAACATTTTCCATAATTTTTCAACACTTGAGATTTTTCTAAAAAGACACTCCAAAAATTTATTTCTGAGCATCTCGTGGAATTTTGCCAACTCTTACTCCAACTCGAGTATATATTTAAAGTTCGAAGAATTAATGTTCTTCGCAATACATTTTCCCCAGCTTTCTAGAAGGTCTAAAGTGTTTCAAAATTAACTAGGTAATTCGGATTTCACCCGACATTATAGTCTTTAAATAAATAATTAATAATATAAAATTTTAAATATATTTAATAAAATTTCACATTAAAAAAATTTAGACATAATATTTAAATGCTAACTAATAATGATAATTATAACAATAATTATTATAATAATAAATAATATAAATAGACACATAATAATTTATAAATGATCATATAAAAAATTTGGATCATTTTAAGAGTTAACCTTAAATATTATGTTAAATGAGTAGAGAGAAATTATTTTATATAAACCCTTGGATTAAAGAAGATGAAAAGATTTAAATAAAATTAATGGTGAAAAAAATAATGATGTGGTATACCGTATACATGAAAAGCTTGAAAACTTAATTCTTTTTATGTATTAAGAATTAATTATCAGAAGAGAGAGGAGATTTGGACTAATTGTCAAACAAAATAGCTGAATATTTTTTGGCAAAAGCGGAATGATTTCCGCCGATTTCATTGAAACCATGAAAGAGTTTTACAGCCTAATTGATCGTAATGGTACCAAACAAACAACTGGTACCAATAAAAGTGTTAAGAGTTGTGCCAACGTATCTATTACAAGTGAGAGTAATCCTAGACCTATGACAAGTCTACCCAAACAAAATGGCCGAATTAATTAAGCAATTAATGCCTGTTAACTACATGCACCTATATTATAACGGAACTCTCTAGACATAAATCATAAATGCCACACTAATACATACATGACATTTGGTTCATCAATATGACACTCCTATATCGCAGAGTTTCTTTATTGCTTCTTAAAATTTAGATCTGAACGCATATGTAGGAGCAAGTGTCATAAATATATAGTTGCTCAATTTAGATTTCAAGCTCAACTGTGTAATTTCCTTGGAGAAAGAATGGATTGTTGTTATGCTCAGTTTATTTACTATTTGTTATTTATTATCTGTCCATTCAAACTGCAAATTATAATATTCATCCTAAAAACTCAATTTACGTATTATCTCCTTGGTCCCTATACAATTTTTATTTTAATTTTTCAATTCTTTGGGTATTGAAAGTTATTAGACAAAAACATTCTTCCCACTCCTAAAACCTCTAAATGCCCATCTCATACATCTATATGAATTTATTTAAAGAAGACTTCATATGCTATGATGTCCATAAGTGGCTGTCAATTTTGCAATAAATAAACATTGAAAAAAGCTAAACCCAACGAGGTTGGTACAAAAGTTTTATATTGAAACATGACATGACACTATAACAACACCTCTTCATCCAACTTCAGGCTTCACAAAAACAGAAAAGAATAGATTTAATCACCATTTTTCTATTAATGCACTGATGCACACTTACCTGTTTGGGTGCTGTTCTGATACGGGTATGGGTACCGTACCACCTAGAAAATTCTCATTTTCCATGTTTTGGTACTGGTCATGTACAGCTAACTTGTTTGCTATAATAATAAATGTACACTTCCATTACTTACATACATAGATCTGGTTTATTAATTAATTTTGGCATATAGAAGGAGGGATCCCTGCTACAAAATTAAATTATACAAGACGGTATTTTTATACATCTACCATTGCAAAATTTGAGCCACAAAAACGGATCAACCTGAAAAAAAAAAAGATAAAATTGATCTGGTATCAGAATTTGATCCTCACACTGATAATATGATGCGATCAACTTCAAAGTAGAATTTGGAACATGCATGCCCAATTTTTACATTCTTTACATGCATTCTGGGACCTGTTCACATGCTTTTCATTTCGCACAAATTGTTCATACCAACTTTAAAAATATAAAAATATTGTGATTTTTGTTTATGCTTGAATTTCACTTACAATCTGGAAAAAAGAACGAGTTAAAAACACACAATCATTTTCAAAATGTAATTCATAAATTTTAAATTTATTTACACTGGCATGCATTTCAATATTAAAAGTACTATCACAATCTAGAAAGAAAATTATACTTCCTTCAAAAAGCTTTCATATCTGAATATCTGATGATTGGAGCAACTTTTTCTTTTGAAAAAAGCGATATGTGCCAATTCCTTTTTTAAAAAAAGATTAAACATCTATGTATACTATATATCTAATTTCACATCATTTTATCGTGAATGTACCATCTGGGCTTAGAAGTAACTAATAAGCTAGATTTTTATTTTATTTTATTTTATTTGAGAAAAAAATGAGAGTCTAACTCACCAATTTAATCTTGTCATTATGGTTTTGAACCAAGGCCATTTGCGCTAGATTTTTATTTCAATTGGACGATGTTGTTGACGAACATAAAATATTTTAGGAACTTTCTTATTTAATGGAAAGAGAATATCTCCATCCTAACTGAAAAAAAATAATTTTAATGGTCCCATAAATAATATAGTAGCTTTATATATCAATGTCAGAATATTTTGATCCTTACAATTGTAGTTTCAAAGATAAAAATAGGCAAGGCGTTAGGACTAGATGACATCCCGATTGAGGTATGAAGATGTTTTGGAGATATAACAATAGTGTGGTTCACTAAACTATTTAATACCATTTTTCGGTCCAATAAGATGCCTGATGAGTGGAGAAGAAGTATATTAGTACCAATCTTTAAGAATAAAGAAGATATTCAAAGTTATACTAATTACAGAGAAATTAAGCTCATGAGTCATACCATGAACCTTTGGGAAAGAGTGATCGAGCACCATTTAAGAAAACTGACAACCGTCTCTAGAAATCAGTTTGATTTTATGCCTAGGAGGTCCACTATAGAGACAATTTTCTTGATAAGACAACTTATGAAGAGATATCGGGAACAAAAGAAGGACCTACATATGATATTTATCGATTTAGAGAAAGCGTATGATAAAATACCGAGAAATATCATGTGGTGGGTGCTCAAAAGGAAACTAGTCCTAACAAAGTACGTTACCATTTATTAAGGATATGTACACAAATATTATGACTTGTGTCAGAGCATGTGACGGCGAGTCTGATACATTTCCTATTAAGATATGATTACATCAAGGGTCAGTATTGAGTCTGTCACACCCCAGAAATAATGAATCGGATTAGGGGTGCTTAATCCCGCCACGTACGCACGACGAGACGTGCGTACGAAAGGCTAAATGAATAAAATAAGAAAATCACATAATAAACAAAACAATAATAATATAATATACATGACCATACAGTCCAGAATGAACAAAGAGAAATACAACGCCGACATCGGCGGGGCTAGCTCCATCGGAATGGGCAGCAAAATCTCTCAAAGAAAAACCCAAAAGAAAGAAATAAAACTCGAAACCCGATAGATCCTAATCCACTACCCGCTCACATGCGGAAGCGCGAAGCATCTCTGTCACCACGCGGGGATTTGTCCCTAGCCCTCACTCTAGCCAAAACTCCCGAACACGAAAATACTACGGATCCCACAACCACCGTGGAAACGTGAGTAATTTTATAAATTACTCGGACGGATTTAGATCCGACCTTAAGATTTAATCTTCTTTCCTATTTGGACCCAAAACCGATACCGATGTTTGAAATGCAATATAATATTGATGAATAAATATAATAAATGTTATTATTGCACATTTGACCTACATGATATGATATGATATGATAAAGAAAACCCCGAAATAGAAAATTCTGTGGAAATAATAATATAATATAAAGTATAAGATACGAGAGTCAAACACCCGTAATAATTACCCGATTTGTAAATTTACGCAGATTCATCCCGAGCGGGCACAACCGGGGCCCAACTTACTAACTCGGGCCTTGCCTAGCGGGCGCACCGCGGGGCCCAACTTACTAACTTAGGACTTTATGTTTGTGCGGCGACAACGCCGCACAAACGACGCAGTCGGGCTCCCGAGGCGATAACGCCCTAGGAGAGTGAGCGTGCTATAAGCACGTACTGCAGTCGCTAAATCGGTAATTCACCTTACAAAATATAAACAAACGGATAAATATGTCTTCGGTTGCCATATCGTCAAAATGAGATAACTACCCGGAAATAACAAATCGGAAACTAATACAAATGGGAGCCTACACTGTACCAACTAAGGGTCGGAGGACCGCATCCCGAAAATAATGCCAAAATGAAGTATAATACAGATGGGAGCCTACACTGTACCAACATGGGGCCAGAGGACCGCATCCCAAAGGGGAGCCTACACTGTACCAACCAGGGGCCAGAGGACCGCATCCCGAGAAATGACAAAATGATAGATGATACAAATAGGAGCCTACACTGTACCCACTAAGGGCGAGAGGACCGCATCCCGAGAAATAACAAAATAGGGTAGAATCCAGACTCGGATATGGACGCCCACACTAAACACTGAAAGACATGGTATCATAATCGCTCAAATTTGAATTAAAAATCTTAATCATATTAAGAATATTAAAAGTATAATATTGATCAAAAATTAAACACTCTAGCACGGCCGAACCCGCCAAATGACGGGGTCGGTGGATAACCGACAAGCAAAGGTGCGCGGTGTATATATACGAGACAAAGGAATATAATCCGTTGGTCCGGTTATACAAGGCAACCTCAGACTGAGATCACCCGGCCCGCCTCTCAACACTTTCCCATGCATTTTGCATGATTAATTTCCTAACTTAATTTATAATTAATGATATTAATAATATTAATCTACTAATTATATTCTACAACTTTATTTATTTAACTCCAACATAATCCTATCTCGGGACTATTTCCGAGTCCTACTCCTATCCGTCTACGTGCATCATGATATGATATGACATGCGAATGCGGGTATGTCCAAAAATCTTTGGTCGATTCTACCGAATGCATATGACAATTCAAAATTTGGTCTCTAATCAATGTTTGGTCAAAAACACCGAAATTGATTTATTTTTAAAAACATTTTATTTTTCGGTTTGGATTCCTATTTCTAAAGAAAAAATCAAATCCAGGAATCCGTACACGAGAATAATTCGATCGGTCGGTAGCGTCACGATCTCGTCGGATGAGCGTCTCATCTTGAGTGCATTCGTTTGTCGGCTCGTCAAGATATTTTTTTGAAAACCTATGAAGTCGAAATAAATTAAATTGGCGAGTATCCCAATCATATTGGGTCTGGTTTGGTCGGGGTATACTAGGACGCTCAATGGAAATTATCATTATTTTAGTTCGTATTTTAAGATTATATTTATTTGGATTTAATATAATTGATTTAAATTTTATTTTGATTAATTAAGATAACTAGTTATTATCACTTAATTAAATTAAATTTATAATTAGGATAATTTATTATTTAGGATTAGAGAAATTGATTAATATAATATATTTTATGTTTAATATTTTTAGTATTATTCTTATTAATTTAAAATCGAGAATTAAATTAATATACATATATATATATTATAATATTATTATTCTTATCAATTAAAAATAGAGAAATTGATTAATATATACTTTAAAATCTAAATTATCATTATATTTTAAATTATTATTTTATATCTCTTAATTATTTATAATATATTCTTTAATTATGTTTTATTTTATTTATACTAGTATTATTTTTATAATGTAGAGATTATATTAATAAAGTAAAAGAGATTAAGGAAACTTAATTAAATGAACTGAATTTAATTAAACGAGTTTGTTTTAATTAAGCTGTGTTGGTGTTTTGAGGTTATATTTATTTCGATTAAACGTATATAACTTAATTTATTTAGATTAATTAAGTTGACTTAATGTTATCACTTAATTAATTTAATTATAATTAGGATAATTAATTATTTAAAAATAGAAAAATTGATTAATATATAATATTATATAATTAATATTGTTCTTATTAAAACTAGAGAAATTGATTAATTAATAATATATATATATATATATATATTAAAATATTTATTAATATTATTCCATTATTAAATAGAGAAATTGATTAATAGGTATTTATATATATTAATTAATGTTATTTATTTATTATTATTAAAATAGAGAAATTAATTAATATATATATTTTATATTATAAATTGTTATTATACTTTAGTTATTATTTTATAAATCCCTAATTATTTTTATCATATTCTTTAATTATATCTCATTTCATATTTTAATATTATTTTCATTAATTAGAATTCATATTATATAAAACTAGAATTAAAAATAAAAATCAAATTAAAAGAAAAGAAATTCAATTAAACTTAAATTTAATTACTATTTTTATTTAATTAAATGTGTTGGTGTTTTAATGTGTTTGGGATCATAGTCGCTCCGAAACCATTTGTAGACATTCGGATTTTCATTATTGAGGCGAGATCATGTAATCATCTCCCGTATTTATCTTTAAGTACTAATTAATTATTAGTTGCGCACGTTTTTAAATTTACGGCACTTGCTAATTAATTAATTACACTATTATCCAAATTAACCTTTCGGCCCATTTAACTTCGATCAGATTATTATCCAAATTTCAATTTATCTTTTCAATGGTTCGTCAAGGTTTAATTCTCGCGCATATAACCCCAAAGAGAGGTTATTACCACAAAATTCATTTAGGCCCCCCCTTATTAATATATTTCATAAATTCATCTCTAGTATGGGGTACACCTCATCAGAATCGCAATAGGGAACAACCGGTTCAGTATCAATTCACCATACCCTAATTCAGATCAAACTTCACAATGCAACCATGTCACATGGAAAAAGAATCCAGAATAGGACCGCACTAAGCCAAATAGCAAGGCACATATCAGAATCTCAACAGAGGACAACCAAATGAAATTGGGGCAATAACTGACAAAAATTACAACAATGATCGGGTAAAGTAGAAAAGACAGAGAACCGAGTGAGGTCAAACAACCCAAAAAAAAAACCATTTTAGCCACAAAAACCGATCAAGACCATACCAATGACCACACCAAGCCCCGCCTCACCGGTACCGAAGGTATCGGTGTACGAGACGCTCCTAGTATCGATAAGCCACCACAGTAGATTTAACCGATCAACGAGATAGCACATGGGTTGATTTACCAGAAATTTCAGAGACCAACCCAAGAAGACGACACCCCAAGCAAGACAACCCAAGACACTTAATGATTCATTGATCCCAACCTTCGCTTCATCGGTACCGATTGGTACCAGTGTACCAAAGGCTAATCCTACCCTCAACTGCACACCATGCAAGCAACCAAAGAGCACAGCAAAAACACAAACTAGAATGGCAGCTAGCACAACACAGGAAAGACACAGGCTCAGCCCGGCTCCACAGCCCACACGGCCGGGAATAAGAAGGAAAGATAGTACCGTTTCAAGCTTCAAGCAGAGGCCAGAGAAAAAGGTAAGCCGAGGAGGAGAGTAGCGGTTGGGAGAGTGAGTGGCGACACCACCGGGCTCCACGTGGCCGTCAACAAGTTGGGTATGGATGTGCGAGACCCGGGTCATGGTGAGGTTAGGTTCTGGCAAGGTGGTTGTGTGAGGGGTTACACCGATCGGAAATGGGGGTTGGGCGACCCTCTCGGCAGAGAGGTGGCTGGGCTCGGCTCAGATCTGGCGACGGCGGAGAATACCACCATGGCAGCGAATGAGGGCTATAACGAACGAGAGGGAGATAATGGAGAGCCGCTAGCCTGGAGGCGTGAGGGTGGAGGTTGAGCCGATCGGCTCTGATCAAGAGAGGAACGAACCGGGTGAGTGAGAGGGGGTGGAGAGGCAATGGATCGGAAAGGGAAACAAAAGAAAAAGAAGGAGGGGCGGGGATCGATGCCAGCGGGGGAAAAAAGAAGGCGTTGTCGCCCGGGGAAAGAAAAAGAAAGGGGAGGGGGTCACGGGTAGAGAGAGGAAGAGAGGGAGAGAGAGAGAGAGAAAATGGATATGACATGTATTAATGGCGGGTTTTAATGAGGAGAGAGAGAATCGTGTTGGGATTTTCTGTGGCATTTCGGGGGTGGGCAATGGTGTGGCTATGTGAATTTACTGGATTTATTATTTCATTTCAGATGTTATCATTAAATATTTATTTTATTAGCTTTAATAAAATTTAATTAATTATAAATTATCATCAATTTATAACACAACTAATTTATTGGGTTTTAGATCATGGGTCATAATTATTGCCTCACTTATAAATTTTAATATATTGTTTCGTTGGTTAGCTTATAAGGTGGGTTATGTCATTATCACTATTATTATTATCTCGTTTTGTTTTTTGATCGTAACTATATCATTAATTTTAAGTATCGACTTATTAATTCATCTCTATAATTATTCATGTGAGGTTATTTGGTACGTCAGCGTTAAGTCATTTCAATTATTATGTTTAGTCATAAATTATTAGTGAATTATTAATACTCCTTATTTTATTACTATACTTGATTATCCATATATATATATATATATATATTATTTTAGTTCTGATTTGATTTATTAATTATCTATTTCGAAGTGAATTAATTAATTAATCAATCAATTAATTATTATTTTTATTATTTTTCTTTGGTTAAATCCTCTTGATTTATTTGAAATTGAGTTTTCATCTACTTATTTACATACGGCCTCAGGAAACAGAAAATTCACTAACCTTTATTGTTAACCTAATGTATTTATTTAATTACAAATATATTCTCTTTACTATTGATTTATAATTTTCATAAAAAAAAATTTAAATCATTTTAATTATCATCTTAATTATTATTATTGCTTAATTAATTTTCATGGTTTAACAGAGTCCATATATTTTCACCTTAGTGATGGACGAGATCACAAAGGACATACAAGGAGATATTCCTTGGTGTATGCTCTTTGCTGATGATGTGGTGTTGATTGACGAGAGTAGAATTGAAGTCAATCAGAAACTAGAGTTGTGGAGACAAACTTTAGAATCGAAAAATTTTAGACTTAGTAGGACCAAAACTGAATATATGAGGTATTAGTTCAGCGGGAAAAACTCACATGACAAATATGTTAGTTTGGATGGATAAGTAATACTCATGAATGACACATTTCGGTATTAGGGATCGATGTTGCAGAGTGAAAGAGAGATCGATGAAGATGTTAGTCATAAAATAAGAGCTGGATGAGTAAAATGGAGACAATCATCTGGTGTTCTTTGTGACAAGAAGGTCATAAACAAACTAAAAGGCAAATTCTACATGACGGCGATTAGACCCGCGATGATGTATGGCGTAAAATGTTAGGCTACAAAAGGACAATACGTCCAGAAGATGAGTGTAGCTGAAATGCGGATGTTGTGTTGGATATGTGGCCACACAAGGAAAGATCGAATCAGAAATGATGATATTAGGGACAAACTTGGGGTAGCATCAATTCAAGAGAAGTTAGTCCAACATCGTTTGCGATGATTTGGTTATATCCAACGAATGCCACCTGGAACACCAGTACGTAGCAGTATTCTAAGTCGTCCTGAAAATACAAGAAGAGAAAGAGGTCGATCGAGACTGATATGGGAGAAAGCAATAAAAAAAGATTTGAAGGAATGAAATATATTCAAAGAGCTTATTTTGGATATGAGTACTTGGAAGATGACGATACATGCACCTAAACCATGATTTAGGAGTTAGAGTCTAATAGTAGAGTTATAGATTTCATATTCTTAGATTTTTAGGATTTTAAGATTTTAGAATTTATAATTTAGAAATATGTTTAAAAATAGAATTTTAGGATTTAGAAATAGATTTTATAATAGATTTATTGTTATTATTGCTATTACTATTAGCATATTATCATCATCATTATCATTATCATATTTATTTATTATTATTATTATTTTATTTATTTATTTTATTTTTCTTTCATCATATTCATTATTATCACTGATATTTAAGATATTTGATCTTATATTTTCCGATTGGGTTTCATTTATAATCTATCCTAATTTATTTGTGATTAAAGACATTTTGTTGTTACAATTGTAGTTCCATTAGTGCCGTGGAAAATATTACTTTTCAAAACTAAAAAAGAAATTAATATTTTAATATTGTTGGAACGAAGATGTGCAACATCAATTTAGAGCAATTGCGCAATACCAACATCACACATATTATTAAATTAGTAAATGTCCCGTCATTTGTGATTGCTTGTAGATGCACCGATCGAGTAGGTTATTATTAGCTCCTTTAATTCTCTCTTGCAGTGCATGTGTGGGTTCTACTTGTAGGCCACTTGATTGTGGACATATGGTTCTGATTTGAAGATTGTACTGTGCCATAGGTAATTCTTAGTAAAGTATTTACTCAGTCAAAAGTTAAGAGTTCGAGATTCGAGTTAACACGAATCTTAAAGTGATCGAACGGATTATGTGTCGTGCTGCGCAACAGTGGATATAAATTATGATTGCTCGGATATGTCTTATATGAAATATATGTGGGCAGTGGGTAGTGTTTTAAAATAACTCGGATAGATCAAACTTGACTCAAAAAATCCGTATTCACATCCTGATCTGTTTCGATCTAAGGTCAAAACCTGACTAACCTGAGGATCGGCCAATTCATAGTCCAACCACGGGTTGCGATCAAAGTTTTCTAAAATAACCCGAGGTTAACTCATCCCATCCTATAACCGACCCGACTAAAAAAACCCGAAAAACTCATCCAAAATATTACTGTTTAATAATTTATTTGAATTTTTAACATTTATTTGATTTATTTGTCAATTTATTTAATTTTTTAAAATAAAATAAAAAAATATATATTTATTTTATTTAAATTTTTAACATTTTATTTCAATTTCATATTAGTTTGTCATTTTATTTCAAGTTATATCATTTTATTTGAATTTTTTATCATTTCATTTAAATTTCTAATTAATTTTTTTCAGTTGTAAAAATAAAACTGAAAAAATAAAAAAATTGTTTAAGAATGTTAATGGTTATATATTTTGAATATTTTTATTAATTATTTTATAATTTTTAAATTTTTTGAGAATTTATATGGATTTATTTGAGTTATTTTTAAATTAAAAAAAAAAAGATGGTCCAAAAAATTGGACCCGACTCATTCAGCTCTATCGACCCGTCCGTCCATAATCCTAGAACGGACGTGACCGCACCTTCTTAAAACCAATTTGTCCTAATCCGTCTACCCGTCCTAACCCGACCCGACCTAACACGCCTAACTCGCCCGAGTTTGGACCGACCCGTCCCAACCCATCTCAAATTTAATACACTAACAGTGGGATCTACAAACATTAATGTGTGAAAATTGGATTTATCCCTGATCAAATTGAAAAACTATTTTTTTTAATGAAATAGAATAGAATGGGAAAAAATAGAGAAGAATTGAATTACAGTTTCTTGAACAAAATGAAAAATAGACAGAAAAAAAATCATTACCAAAATATTTTTAAAAATCCAGAAATTTAATCTTATTTACATATCGTGTCACTAGCTAGGGTTCTATCTTACCGAAAATTAACAAGTTAAAAGGACAAACTAATACATACAATATACATCTGCAGAATGAGGAGAAGGATAAATTTCACTTTGACGGTGGAAGAGAACTATTCTTACTTAATCTGTAGCACGGAGGAGATGCGAGGAGGCGAAGACGAAACATAGTAATTGTGTCCTTTCATCTCTTCTGAATGATTCTCGCCAAATACCAATTATTTCGCTGAGAATTGATCGTGCGATTTCACCCTCCTCAAATCACACCGATTCAAATCAGATCTCACCTCTTCTGCGCTTCCTATCCCATTTTCAAGATAATTCTATTTCCAATTCATGTTTGCCTCCATGAGAGTCCATTTTGATCAGTGTTAAACTAGTTTATCACAAAAAAATATAGGATAAATTTACCACATAGTAGTGGATCAAATTTATATATTTTTTCTATGAGAGGGTAAGCATACAGCCCAATAAACATTTTGGGCCCAATTGTTGGAGAAATCGACGGTCTATACAGTCAACCACATTGATAGCAACGACCTCAAAAAAATTAATTAGTAAAGATTATGTACTAATATTTTGGTTCTTAAAATTCCAAAACTTATCATTTTGATTCTGAAGTTATTAATCTTCAAAAATCTATCAAATATTTCCAAAACATTAATGAATCATGTGAGTAGTTCAAAACCGAATTCGTTGTTAATGCTAATGTCCATACGCTAATACATGAGAACTTGAGAAGCTCTAGATGATAAAACTAATATTTATTATTTTATTTAGTTTTTGGTTATAACATGTGATTAACTGTATATCGAGATCTTTATTCACGTAATGATTTATATCATTAATTCAGTGATATAAATTCTCATTCTCATATAAATATCTTTTATTAAAATTCTGTGACTTGACTAATTTAATACACACAAACAATCCTAATTATGTACAAATTACAATTCATCCATAAAGCTTCATTCATCAAACAATTCAGGAGATAGAGTGCCTCCTGTCTTTGGGAGGTTTCATTCGAGCTTTACTCGTTCCAACACTATCACTCCTCAAGAACATGTTGATCTTTCCAAATGTCTTTGAAACCGAGCTAATAAATGATTTCTTTGGCAGTGGCGGCTTCCCCGCCGATCGTGCAGCATTTGCTGAAGATGCTTCAGACTCTCTGTAGACAGTTGTTCCAGAAGTTTCTTTGAGTTTCATTTTCATCTTGAATAGTTCAAGTTTGAGCTCATCGTTCTCCCGTTGCAAGCGTGAAAATTCTTCATTAGATTGAGCTTGGTATCTCAGGCCACTGACAACAGGGGTCCCCTTGTAAGAAACGGCAGGGGAGTCACCCATGAAGCTGGCGCTGTACATTGAATTTTCACGTAGGCGTTGCTGCTCATAATACAGCACCTGTATGTACAGAAACAAAAATATCAATCAGATACAAGATACATATAGATATATAATTATAAATAACAAGATAAGTTGATTACAATCTGGATGAGACAATTGGTTATCAACTTATCACACTTAGAAGATCTCAACTTTATTGTATATAAAAGTTCTATTTTCTAATGTAGTAAAGAAACATAATTATCAGTCCTACCTGAACTACTGTCTGGGCTGGAAGCCTATCATTTTGAGCTGCGTGCGCACATGCCTCTCGAGATAGTTTCTGGAAGTCCATTAGTTGACAAACCCGTTTGCGTTCTACATCACCCAGAGAGGAATGTGCCTGTTTTTAAGAAAAATAATAAAAAATAGATTTTGTTAGAGATTTACAAAATCAACAACTGAATTTATTGTTTGGCCTCCATATGGATTCTATGTTCTTAGTTGTGCCGGTACTCACTGATTGGCATTATTTGCTGGGACAACGCAAGTAGGATTCTGAGTTTTTGTTTCATAAGATTTTTAATTTTTTCCACTTCTAAGGTTCTTAAGCAGTAATTGTGCCTTTGACTTTGTAGCTAACAAATCAACTTCCAGTAAGTTCTATTTATTAAATAATATACAGCAAACTACTTTCAAATATATATCGATGGCTCTGTACATGCCATCCTCATTGAACTTGGCTTGTTCTGGTATCAGCTCTGCCAAGCCAACAAACTTGTCTATGCTCAAATTTGGGTCTGTTGCTATTTCTGCGAGGTAACTCTCCATCAGCCTTCCAACCTGTGCATTATAAATTTCATCAATTCTATCAGCCCCCAACCTGTGCAATACAAACTTGTCTAGTTTCTGTTGTTTGTTCTGGTATCAACAATACCTATCAGTTCTTTCGTTTTAACCCTACCAGGACCAAAGTAAAATGAATTTCATTAATTCTATAAGAAAACAAATTTCATAAAAAATAAATATCAGGTTTATGTGTCAATTTGATTAATTCATATAGAATAGATATAGCTAGCACATTGAGCACCGCGCTAATGCAGTTTATAGTTTCTTTTTTCTTTTTTTTTTGTAATTTATTGTTTTGCATAACATGATCCAACAACATCCACGAAAGATCTGATGCATCCAAGTTTGTATACAGCAAACCAAAACAATGCATCGACAGGTAAGTGTGTACCTGTGCAGCATCACTAGGTGGCAAAGAAATGAGATCATCATCAGTTGCATAATCTAACCTGCTCCCATCCCCCTCATGCTCAATATAGTTTGTCAGAATCCTTTTCACTGTGTCAACATCAAAAATTGCATCGTCAGAGAAGGATGGGATCATGAGGTCATCAAGCACTGCCTGACCGAGTTGCAATGCAATTCGCTTCTCGAGGTCAAGCCGGCATGCAATTGTCGTGTCAAGGTAGATGGAAGCTCGAAGGAGCATCGACAGGAAGCTTACTGAAATTGAGTTCCGCTCTCGTGGCAGAAGGCTTACAATTGTTTCGATGATGATGCGTTTCTCATGCTCCTGTTTTGGGTCTATTTTCTTTTTCACTCTTCCATACATGTCCTGCTCGAATGCAAAGTAAAAAAAAAAATAATGAGATTTTTTTTAAATAACTGATTTGGTCCATTGAAACTTTATGAAATTTTATAATGGATTGTAGATCTGGTTCTCAACACTGGACTAGTCCAACACAAGGTAATTGGCAGTACAGTTTTCTGATGATTCTGTTTTCTATTTAGTCATTTGAATTATTTCCATGACACAAATAACCATTAAAGTAGCTATCTAGTTTCAGTCAGGCATGTTACTGGTAAGAACCTGGCATTACAATAATCCTAGTACAGGAAAAAAAGATATCCATGAGGATACATATAAAAAGTTTGAACAGAACATTCTCAATTGATTACCAAACTTCTCAGGGATTTCTGTGCATAAAGCATGACTAAAGGGCCAAATGCATGCTCCTTAAATCCTCTTGCTTTCATTGCCACTAAAACCCTTTGGAAAATATCAATTTGTAAAATGGTGAGCTCATCAGCCCACCAGTCAACAAGGGGCTTCGGGTTGAAACCTGAAGAATTGCTATTTGCTTCATTTAGAGATTGACTTGATGGTTGATCATTACAAGTCATGTAAGCAATAGAATCAATGCATCGACTTATTAGCTTAACTCGCTCTGCCATTGGGAGTAGTGTCTCTGATTTGTGAAGCACTGTTATAGCACTTCTGATTTGTGTTAATGCCACTTCCTGCAAGTAATTTTATTTTTTTTGCACTTTTCAGAATTTTTATCATAACTTCTGTTGACCATGTCAAAGAGAAAAAAGTATTGAAAACTCATGGTACTGCATACCATGTGAGCTGGACAATGTTAAAGCAGTAGGCATGTCATAGACTGGTATCCTCAATGGTGATGGTTAATAAAAATTATGGTACTGCAAACTATGTGTGCAAATAATGTCAAATAGCGTGTTTAATCAAAATTATGGTATATTATGCCTAGTTGAGCATTGCACATAACAAGCTAAGATCAGGTGCATGTACCAGTTTGTGCCAGTCACGATTTGTCCTGGTACAAACAAGTTAAAAACCATTACAGTACCACAATGGAAGTACATTACACCTTCTGATGCATAACCAGTGTTCTCTTTCATGAATTATTCCTTATTCAATACCTGTAGAAAGAATTCTGTTCTCGTAATAAGGTTATGGACATCATATTCTTCTGTCATTTCAAGAAATTCAGCAGCACATCTCAGCAAGGCGACATTTTCTATTGTGATCTCAAAATCTACTCCATAACAGAATTTTGCGGCAAATTCAAAACCCTCAGTGCCACCAGGAATATTTCTAATATAAATTGTTTTTATTTTTGAGTCGGTGGGAGATTTGGAGATTAGTTTGTATATGTATCCACATTTAGACATCAAAGGTGCCTGAAAGAAGAACCAAAAAGATTAATCTGCGTTCTCAAATGTTGAATATAAAACTAAGAAAAAGAGAGAAATAACCAAAATGAATGTACCTTATTCAGGTTCAAGGTGCCATCTCCAACCTGAACGGTTAGGTCACTTGCGGTATCTTGAGAGAAAATCCTAGTCAAATAAAAAAGTTGTAATTTTTTTTTTCTCTTGGAAAAATTAAATTACTACGAATAAAGGATGTATCTAGCAGGCGGAGAGAAATGGAAGAAGAGAAGCAGCCTATTGTTTTAGTACTTAGAATTGGGTAGTCTTAGTAGTGTACATCTAACACATAGGTGTGTTCATCCGATATTTTTATAATTAATATTCAAAATAGGAATTAAAATTGTAGATATATTTTTCATTTATTAAATAGAATGCATGTCAAAATCGGATTGACACGAAAGTTGAATGATTTTCAACCTTTCATCATCTAATTTATAATTTTTAAGAGTAAAATCTTAATAGCTATATGATGGATAACCAAAGAAATCTTAAATTAACTCAAATTTCATATATACTCTGTCCATGAAATTGAGAATGGATCTAAAACTTTAATACTTAAATAATATTCTTACGATACTAAATGAATTTACCATATAAGTTTTAGAATTCGGTCATTTATTTTGAACTCGGTCTCACATTAGACTTAAATAATAACTTGTTGTTTAACCAACAATAGTTTCTCCCTAATTATGGAGAACAAAGAACGAAAGGAAAACAAAGAAACAGAAAAAGAAAAAGGGAAAACATATATACCATTCAGAAGTTCTCGTCAGAGATGAAGAAAGCTGTTGCTGCCTCTTTGATATTAGAGGCGGTACAGAAATACCCCCATCGTCGACTCCAACTCTAGACATTTCTTATTCTTCTTCGTCTCTTTCTTTATCTTCACCAAGTTCTCATCCAAAATGTCGAAAGAGGAGGGAGAGTGATCAGTGGACAGTGGATGAAGATGCCATTTTGAAGCGAAAGTGAAGGATGTGGTCAAGGATTGAAGCCTGCCTGCCAAGTGGCATTATCGAGAGATCTCCGTTGGATTTATCCGTTGCTCCTTTTCTGGGTTGAGAGAACTATATCTAGAAGTCGTTTTCGAGCAAGTGAGACAAAATGTAAAAGGGAAAATATTGCCCGCCCCTGACTTTGTGTTATGGAAAATTAATTAAAATCATTGTATTATTTATGGATGATGGCATTTGGCCACAAAACTAAAGTTCACATCCGTGTCATAGGATTAGCATCTAGCAGCATTCTGCCGAACTCGAAATCTCATCTCATCTCAATCTCATTCTCTCTCTCTCTCTCTCTGAGTTGATACACTGACTTTGTTACAATTTTCAAATTACATCGAAGAATTGAAAGATTAGTGTTTATTGTATATCTTATTTGCACATCTTATTTGTGCTCAAAATTAAATATAATATACTTTTAAGCAATATATAATTTTAAAAAATATTTTTACTTCACATTGTATAAAATAAGTGGAGAATACTGGTGCAATAATAATTTCTCTAATTTAAAATTAATAAAAAAGAGTGAGGTTATAATACATTGTAATGTACGGAGACATTCTCTCACGCGCGGGCTATGTGGTTTTATGTTGGAAGCGAGATGAAAACATAGATGGTCATGGTGGTTTGGGACGGAAACACGGATGGTGGCTCGGGACAAAAATCTAAATGGAGGCCTTATTATTTTTTAGTAGATGCATGACATTACATTTTTATTTTATTATTATTAAAAAAAATTGATAGAATGAGAGCAAGATTGAGAGAGAGCGAACTATGCATGAATCGGACATCGCTCAAACGCTATGCTACACAGATTCGTCAGTTTCCTGTCATATCCCTCTTGTATCGGATATTTATCCAATACGAATTTATATATGATTCGCACCGGATACTCCATGTGACGTATCAGAGAATTTTAACACCTTTTACTGACAGATTCGGTCAAGAACAAACCCAGATACGTCTCGGACACTTATGAAACAAAGCCTGTTTTACTCATGTTCTTCTTGATGTTGAAAACCGGAGGAGCGGTTGGGGATTGCTTTGTATGATATATCAGTAGTATCATTTTTTGTATTAACCGTTTAATGTATGCTTGATAGTTCTCAGTTTGTTTGTTGTCAAAATCTCAAAGACATTTGTATGGTCTGTGAAGGTACAAATGAAACAACCCTCATGTGTAAAATGTTGATGTATACGACTAGAATGATCTCATCGAACAGCATTAAGAGATATTGATATTTCATAAATTAAAATTATACAGGGGAAAGTTTGCATCCATTACCCTAAAAAATATCATAATTGTGTATTTTTACAGATAACATGGAAAACATCTTAGAAAACTATTAGGATAGCGTGTTTGTCAGTGTGTTATTACACTTCTTGTTTAGCAGGGGGGGGGGACATGCTGTTACGCGGTATTACATGTTAAATTAAAACAATTGCTATATATGTGTGTTAAAATTTCAAATTTTAGATGAAAAATGATCGATCTGAACTACTCATTATTATCTTCATAACAAACTCTTTTAGTTTATCTAATTTATATTTTTTTAGCTATTTTTCTGAATGGGAAGAAAATTATTGAACATTTCAAAATCATTAAATCAAACAATTTTCTTCCTATCGAAAAAATCAATAAATATAAAAAATAGTGAGCTAGAAGAGTTTGAAACGAAGATAATATTGAGTGATTCAAATATATCATTTTTCATCTAAACTTTGAAATTTTGATGTAATATACGAATACATTAATACATTGTAATGCATCATAACTTCACTCATTCTTAGATGTGACAAAACCCGATCCGAGCCGTCCGGACCCAAACCCGACCCGAGATCAAATGACCTTCAATCCAATCAAAATTTATCAAAAATCTGAAAAAAAAAAACACAACATGTAAATTGACCCGGCCCGATTTCTTCCAGAAAGTCAAACTGACCTGACCCGAACCCGAACCCGAACCCGCCCAATTGCCGCCTCTACTCATTCTTACTTTTTTCATACAAGTTTTGCCCATTATATTTGTGCAGAATGTTCAATATGAATATTTCAAAATTTTGGTTAGAGACTGTGCTTTTGAAAAGTGTTTATATATAACCTTGAGTGCAAATAAGGTATGTAGATAAATGGGTGCAATTATCTCAACAATAAAATTCACATAAAAAGCCTCCTAAATTTCAAATCGGTCAAGCTACAATATATATCGGTGTGATATTTAGTCTCATTTACCGGTTTAAATTTGTTGAATAAGCTAATAATTAACAAAAAAAGTTCATAGAAAGTCGTGAGAAAAAGCTTATGTATAATATTTCAAGATAAGTGATTGTTATAAAAAAAAAAGGCAACTGTAATAATAACAATGCTAGTTATTTTATTTAATTGAATTCCGTATAATCCAGTTATTTTAATATATAAATTTTGGTGTCGTATCTGAAAGACTGACCAGTATGCGGTACTCTTTTATTTTAAAAATAAAGATGGTGTACTTGATGTATATTCTAATTAAACACAAAAAAATAGAAGTAAAATTAATAAAGAATAAAATTCACAGTACAATTAATTGTTCTATCTAATAATGGTGTATTGTATCTTTTGAATCGGTGTATTTTTTAGTCAACTAATTTTTCAAATTAATGCTCACTTCTCTTAATTATACCTAAAATAGCTCTACAATAAGAGTTTTTAGAACAATTAAATTGATATCAATACCATTGCTTTACTTAGCGCCACTTAATGCAACGAAATATATTATGGACAATTATATTTTCTGATAAAAGCAGGCAAAATATTTGTTATTTTTCATTGCTTTTTCAGAAAATCATACAAAAGCAAATGAGTTCATGAAAAAAAAATCCACCTATGTTAGTGTCAACCAAATCACCTAATATCACAGCCAAATTACATCACAAAATAAATCCAAACATAAGAACTACAGATGCTTAAAAAAAAGCGTCTCTAGTCCTCTATAAAAGACAGGATTCCTTCCTCTCCACAGAGCTGTTCCAAATAACTTTTGAGTGCATGTTCAAATATAAAAAAGATGTGAAACTTTCGACACAAAATTATTAAAAGAAGGAGGGTAAGTCGAGAAAATGCCGCTCGATTCTGATCATTTCATCTAAACAAGCAGGCTACATAACACAGATAAGGCATATTGCTTATCTGAACCTGATAATTCTCCTGTAGATACCCACATATCATTAATAGAAACCATTGATAATGTAATGTTTCTCCCATTGCGAGCATTAAACGAAGCCTATAAAGTATGCATCAAAGGAAGAGCAATGAACAAATGATTTATTGTTTTCATTTCATCACACAAGGCACAGGAGAGATCACCTCCACCCCCCCCCCTCCTAAATAAGTTATTACGAGATAATATACTATTTTGCCAAATTAACCACATAAACATTTAATTTTACCCGATAATTTGTTATCTCATATCCAAAGCAGAGTTGTGTTCAAATATCCACTATCCATAAAAAAAAAATACATACAGATATTTAACAGTAAATAACTCTTTGGATTTCAAGGACCACATAGCAATATCATTGCTCACAAAATTATCAGATAAAGAATAATTAATATCACCTGAGTCTATTCACTACGTAAAAATAAGCTAACACCTCTTCTAAGTGAATTTTTAATGTAGCCTTTGTTCAGCACTCAGGCCACAGTCACTGTATCGACGAATTTAACCTTTGCAAAAAGATTTGAAAATAAACACAATCAAACCAGAACAAAACAGTAACCACATCCCATACCAAACATTTCATAGGTTATACTTTAAGTTGCAAGATACTTTTCCATAGGAAAATATCCGAAATCATATGAGAACCTCCACTACCATTTAGAAAAGTAAAACCAAATTCATATAATGTAAATTCAAAACACCCAAATTCTCAAATTGTTGAGGTGAACAAATCACTGACCATCTAACTAAAGAATATTTGTGAGAATTCACTAAATCCACCTAACCCATAAAAAAATCCCTTCTAATCTTATCAATTTTATGAAGACACTAAATATGAATCTTATACATAGATAAATAATAAAAGGTATAGAAAATAACACAAAATTTAAAAGGACTAAACGACCCCAATGGATGGAAATCCCCCTCCAAACTTGTAATCTACATTGAATGTGTATAATTAAATCTATCCAAATAGATCTAGTTGTTTTTTTTCCAATGTAATGAAACACCCAAGTATTTAATAGATAGTTTACAGTTTACACCTCAAAATATGAGAAAAATGATAAGACTTGTTGTGAGACAAATTGAGAGAAATTAATTCAGATTTAGCAAAGTTAATCTTAAGGCCAGAAAGGCAACAAAAAAGTCATTTGAGATTTTTTTACCATTCTATCATCTGTTTTAAGAAAATAAGAGTGTCATATGCATATTGCAAATTAATTACCTTACAAGAATCATCAATAGTAGTCGCCGACCTATCCAAGTGATTATGAGATATCCCCCGGTAATCATATTATTTAACCCCTTCAGCTGCCAATATAAACAAATAAGGAGACTCATCCTTGTCTCACTCCCCTTCAACGTTCAAAAGAGTAAGTTAATTCTGTATTAATAAGTATATTAACCCTAGCTCCATAGCATTTTTTGCATCCAAGAAACCCAAAAAGAACTAAAATCTCTTTGAGTAAAAGTTTCAAACAAATAAAATCAGTTAACATAATCAAATGTTTTTTTTTTGAAAATCAACTTTAAACAGCAAATTAGATTCCTTATAAATATGAACATGATGTAATAGTTCATGTGTAATAATCACACTATCTAGAATATATCTGTTAAGAAAAGCATATTGAGCATCACCTATAATGTCACCCAAAGCCAATTGCAACCTATTTGCCAATACTTTGAAAAAGATTTTGTAACTACAATTTAATAAACCTATTGGCCTAAACTCAGTAATTAAGACTGCACTAAGGACCTTAGGAATAAAATATAGTATGACTCTATTTAATTTAGCAATATCAATCTCACCATGAAAAAAATCAACAAACATATCTAAAAAAAATTAGATTTAAGAATATGCTGATATATTTGATAAAAAAAAATCATAGAGAAATCATCAGGTCCACGTGCTTTTATCAACACCCATGCTGAAGATAACAGTCTTAACTTCCTCCTTTTTCAGTTGTTAACATTAAATTATGCTCAGAAGAAACCTTCTCAAAGTCCTAAAGATCCTCTTTCCAACTACGCCATATAACTTTTCCCATCCCAAATAAATCCTTATAAAAATAAAAGACATGCAATTTAATTAGAGGTGGCAATCGGACGAGTCGGGTCGGGTCGGGTTCGGGTTCGGGTTGGAGGGTCGGGTCAGTTTGACCTTCTGAAAGAAATTGGGTCGGATCAGGATCGGGTCGGGTTCATTTACATGTTATGTTTTTTCAGATCTTTAATAGATTTTGATTGGAATAAAGGTCATTTGATCTTGGATCAGATCAGATCAGGTCACGTCTAATTTGGATCGGATCAGTTTGACTTTTTAAAAAAATCAGATCGGGTCGGGTTTGAATCCCGACGGGTTGGACGGATTTCTCGAGTCAGATCGAATTTTGCCACCTCTAAATTTGATATATTTCTGATCCCTAACATCAGTACCATCTATAATTAAGCGAAGAATGAGATGTTTTTTAAAATTATGAGAAGCTAATGAAAATATTTTATATTACTATTCTCGTTCTTTATCCGTTTATCTTTAGCTTTTGAGCTCATTTAATGACCACATTATGATAAATATCATAGTTTTTTTTATGTAATGAAATCAGTGATTTCATCATGTACTAACAACTTATCTTCCTGAAGGTCCTCCAAAACATTGACCTTTGAAGATAGTAAGGATTTTTCAAAAGTAATATCATGATTCAAAGTTCTACTCCAACATCTCATTCTATGTTGCATAATTTTTAATTTTAAGTTGTCCTATAGTAGATACAAAATAATTGATACATTCATTCTTGATGTGCTTTATAATATAATATATAGATAAATAGTATAGATATCATTAATTTTGTTTGATTTCAAGTTAATTTCGTGATTTGTGTAATTCTTAATTCCATAATTAAAGAATAATTTATTTAGTTTAATTATGTTGAACGTTAAAAAAAACAAATGCATCGTTGTCTTGTTAGTTTAAGTTCAAAATTTCATCTTTTATACCATCCATTATTAAAAATAATAAGATATTTTCTGACAAAAAGAAATATCCGCAGATAATATCAAACAAATTCGACACCGACAGCTCAAAGCATCTCATCCCTAAAAGCACACAAAACTAGCCTCGCATAGCCTCTCTCTCTCTCTCCCCCCTCGTATGATTCCTCATCTCTGTCTCGAAACCTAATTAACAATAGGAAAAGGAGAGAATCCTATCAAACAGAGTTGCCGATCAAAGGGTTCCTCGAGCTCGCAAAAGGCGCGATCTTATCGGCGTTAGCTCGACGTACGTCGGAGATCATGTCTAAAGCTAGGGTTTACGCCGATATCAACGTGCACCGCCCCAGAGATTACTGGGATTATGAAGCTCTCACCGTTCAATGGGGGTGAGTTATCTCGTTAAATCGTCAATTGATCCTGATTTTCGGTCTATCACAGCCAAAAGTAAATGTCAGCTGAGAGGGATCTTGTGATCTAGAAATAAAATTTCTACAGGCCTCAGAGGATGACCTCGGGTTATATAAAGTTTTGTTGTAATCGTTTGTGAATAAATCGGTTTGTTGGAAAACTTTAATGCATGCTTAATTTTGCTCATTAATTTTCTTATTTGTGTGAGAAATAAAAAAATAAAAATTGTACTAATCCTCTCTTTTAGAAGGAAAACTTCATTGCTTTATATTTTTGTAATGCTTTATAATTATTTTTCATACATTATGTTTGTCTCAAGTTAACTAGAAAAGAGGCAAAATGATATTGGCGTTTCTTTCATTCTCTTTTATTGTTCAAGTTGGATCTGCAGGATGTTTTTGTTATTATATTTATTGTTGTTTCAAGTCAGGGATCAGGATGATTATGAAGTTGTGCGCAAAGTGGGAAGGGGCAAATACAGTGAGGTCTTTGAAGGGATCAACGTGCACACTAACGAAAAATGTGTTATTAAGATCCTGAAACCGGTAAAGAAGAAGAAGGTACCTTGCTTTTTTCCCCTCTTTCAGTCATAGCCTGCAAAGACTGCATTTTTATATGGTATTTCCATACTGGTCTTTTCTGGTACAGAATTCCTTCCATTTCATTATCTTTATTCTCACCTTTTGCTCTTTTCATAAATGGTTTTTGATAAGGCATTACATTCCAAATATCAAATTATACCAAATAGAAGAAAATCCTATGATTTTATCACCTCATTGGTGTACTGATGTACAACATAATTCATGGATCCATTACTGGCTATGAGTTGGCTGGGACTGAGGAAGTGTGTCCATTATAAGCTTGTTACTTGTAGTGCACCATCTTTTTTCTTTGGTTCTTTTATCTTGATTTTTGTTTGCTCCTTTGCAGATGCAAAGAGATTATAACATTCAACCAATTGTGCATTATTGTTCTCACAGAAAATCACTTTTTGATAACATTTTTTATTTTCTTTCCAGATAAAGAGAGAGATTAAAATTCTTCAGAACCTCTGTGGCGGGCCAAATATTGTAAAACTCCTTGATATTGTGAGAGATCAGCATTCAAAAACACCGAGCTTGATTTTTGAATATGTTAACAGCACGGATTTTAAGATTCTTTACCCCACTCTGACCGATTATGACATCCGTTACTACATCTATGAGCTTCTCAAGGTATTAGCTTTTTTTTTTGGGACCAGATGTTTTGCTGTTTCTGCAGTTGTTTACTGGCATAGTTAAAAATATCTTTGGGAAGACCAATGCAATTATAAGCTTGAAATGTTCAAGTTCCTTTTGAGTCAAAATATCTCGACATCGGTATTCCTTGGGAAAAATGTAATATCACTCAATATCCTGCATGCAAGCACCAATGTCCATCTTCATTTTAATAGAGGACAAACATGTGGAAATGGAAACTAAAATTCCGAATGTATTTTTTTTTCCAAAAGGAATAAGAATTTTTTTTTTTTTTTTTGGGAAAACGGTTAATAGGCATTAGATTACTGCCACTCACAAGGGATAATGCACCGTGATGTGAAGCCACATAATGTGATGATAGATCATGAACTGAGGAAGCTTCGTCTCATCGACTGGGGACTTGCCGAGTTCTATCACCCTGGCAAAGAATATAATGTTCGTGTTGCTTCAAGGCAAGTTTGTTATTATTTTGCTAAGTTATGTCTGGAGTTGATTGTATTTGGTTATTTGCATACGAGTGACATGAACAATAATACATAGCTCAAGTATACTGTATTTGTGTTATATCATACCCAATTGTGAAAATTGATATGTTTTACAATTTGTGGCGTACGTGTAAGACTTTAAAGTTTAAAGTAATATGCAAATGTGGTGTGGTGAACATTAGTATTATTGATTACTTATATTTATAAACGGCATTTATACTTGGAGGGAACTCATGATGGAATTACCTTTCTAATTGTACATAGGTACTTCAAGGGGCCCGAGCTGCTTGTTGACTTGCAGGATTATGACTACTCCTTGGACATGTGGAGCCTTGGTTGCATGTTTGCTGGAATGGTATACCTCCCTGTCCCTTTTTTAACCCTTTGAAACTGGGAAGCATGTATAGTATTGTGAAATGTCAAGTTTTGGTATATACTCTTTAAAAAAGGATATACAAACACAACAATCTATTCCCAACAAAAAAATGGAAATATCATACATGTGCTAAGAATATATCTTTTCTATGTTTGGTTTTTTCACTGACGAGAGAAAATGTGTAATACTAGTATATCATATTGACAAGGAAATAAACTAATATACTATAACGGAAACTCTAATCTAACAAAATTAGGAATAGCATTCCAAAGCCATTAAGAGCCTTACAACTAAACATTTTAGTGAGGAACACTTATGCTGCATTACATAGCACACATTTTTCCTTGTTTTGCTCAATCACAAAATTAAGGAGCAACGTAAAATTATCCTTTCTTAGGATGATAAATTATATCCTTAAGCATGAGTATGAGATTTAAATTACTGTAAATAAACTCTATAGAGGAGTGATAAGTGTTACTAATTATGATGCTTATAGACTTTGGAGGAAGTATGATATATTATTTCATATGTAGTACTTTTTTAACCTTGAAGGGCTCACATGCAATTACTCCTCGAATTTATTGCCCAAAAAATTCAAAAGCACTTTCAAGAGATGGCTACATTTCTAACATGATGTACATTTATTATAGATATTTCGTAAAGAGCCTTTCTTCTATGGCCATGACAACCATGACCAGCTTGTAAAGATAGCCAAGGTACTGTTGCATCCTTTCTTCTACCTGGCATTAATAACTTTGTAGTTTTTATATGTTGGATAATGGGTAAAATGTGTTATTTGGAATAATATTCTATCATTTGTTTTAATAACAGGTGCTTGGCACAGATGACCTCAATACATATTTAAACAAGTACAGGATTGAGCTTGATCCCCAGCTTGAAGCTCTTGTAGGAAGGTAATGCTCACTAGCAACTCTTTTGAGATATTACATACCACTCTATTTTCTTCATTCAAATGTTATTTTGCTGATAGGAAAACAGAAGCACATTTTGTTAGAAAAGGTATTTCTGTTTCCCTTCACCATTCACAAGGAGAGTGCATGATTATAAACAGAAATTTGGAAAACAGATTACTGAGAATATTCCATTTTATCCTTGTCCCCCTTATTTCATTTGACTGTTTCTCAATAACCTTTACTTATTTTCACCTTCTGAAAGTTTCTTGGCGATAATTCCTTAAGGACAAAGGTCAATTAGTTGCAAGTAATTAAAACTAAAAATGATAGAACTTCAGTTCTTGAGGACAACTCTACCCAGATGGTAGCTTCCTTTCTAAAATTCAGATCATAGAACTTCATCTTTTTCTAAATAAATAAGAAGAAACTTCATGTATTTCTTGTTGGTTCCTATGCAGGCATAGCAGAAAGCCGTGGTCTAGGTTTATCAATGCTGATAATCAGCATCTTATTTCTCCAGAGGTACTCTTTTACGCTTTTTTTAGAAACATAAATAAGATTGTAGTTGTTTTTTTAATCCAGAATTCATAATTTCATGCTTTCTAATGTACTGATGGAACACATGTAATTTTGAGTCTAGGCAATAGATTTTCTTGACAAGCTTCTTCGCTATGATCACCAGGATAGACTGACAGCAAAGGAAGCCATGGTACTTTTTTATTCTATTTATTGATATGATAAGCTTTATATACATCCCTACAAAATTAATAAACTTCCATGGGATGGGAATATGATTTCCCTTGTTTACAAGTCACTTAAGCTGTTGCATTCCCAAAGTGCTCCTGTCTTGATAAGCTCAAGTATTGCAATTTTATTAAAACAATATGTTAGGTTTATTGTTTATTTTTGTTAGGTTTATTATGTTTTCCAGGCACCCATATATTTCAAACATTAATGTCTTTGGTTCTAATTTTCCAGGCACATCCATACTTCCATCAGGTCAGGGCAGCTGAAAACAGCAGAATGCGGGCACAATAGAGTAGTGCTCAAATAAATGACATTAATATGATAATTATTGTTGTTGTATTTGTGTTTATTGGTCATGAACAGAGTGGTGCAAGTCAGAGTCAAATTGTTATCAGTTTGTATGAATTGTGTGGTTACTCCGGTTAACATGTCATGGGTTAAAATGTGTACTTCGTGCTCGTGCTTGCGGTACCGTTTTTTTTTTTTTTTGTAGCTTTTCATGTATTGCCATTGTAGTGAGAATGTAACAACTTTTAGTTTGGGTGCATTTTGTGTTCTTGAGATTTTCCTTGAATATACTTCCAAGTTGAAAGTATTTTTTTTTAAAAAAAAAAAAAAAAAAGAAGGCGTCCACAAAAAAGACAACAATCAGTGTAATATATTGGGTATTTTGCATTATTCTAAAGAACACGAGCACACCATAGAATTACAAATTCCGTCTTAGGCACCATCCGTGAGGAACTATAGAGCACGTTACAGATCTCTCTATCTTTTGTATATCAGTTTAAAAAAAAACACGGCCAATCAACAGCTTGTATGGACTATACGTCTGTAATATCCAGTAATGTTTAGTATGGGCTGCAATTTCGTAGATAACAGCCTCAACGAAACTTTTTTTTTTTTTAACACAAACAAACCTCTCTTACATTTTCCCTATATCAAGTCTTGTAAACATACAACTCAAATAACATAATTTTGGACTCTTCATTTCTATAATATTTTGCAAATTTTCTCAGCAGGAATTACACAGAAAATGCTGTTCGCCTGATTTAGCACCCAAAATCATACGATGCACCTCCTAGAAGTTCTGGTCCATTCAGCCTCTTGTTGTTTTCAAAGCTGAAAATTTCAAAGAGAAATGTGACTCAGAAATCATAAAGATAATATGTTAAAGTGTTGATTATCCAAAATGTTATGAGTGCATACCTCTGGGGTGGGAAAGTAGCAAAAGGACCATCAACTGGAATTGTTCCACACAAATCATTGTTTGAAAAATCACTGCCAAAAAAAAAATTCAGAATATTCAGATGTATA
Organism: Schoenoplectus tabernaemontani; assembly: GCA_037127355.1. NCBI lineage: Eukaryota > Viridiplantae > Streptophyta > Magnoliopsida > Poales > Cyperaceae > Schoenoplectus > Schoenoplectus tabernaemontani. The sequence continues at coordinate 15,555,808 of CM073743.1, read as the reverse complement.
AAGTAGAAAATTTAATGAATAAAAGAGTACAAATTTAATCATAGCAACCAATGAGGGGCCTGCCAGCAACAAGGAATACTGATATAGAGGAATCAGGTAGGAAACAATCCCAACTTGAGAGAGGATTTGTTTCCAACCTCCATCTGTCCTTTTCACCAGACGACAAAGACTGGATAACATGAAGCCATGACTTGGTGTATTTCTAAACCTGAATGAGGACTACTACTAATGACATAATTTCAGGCAGATAAAATTTACATCCTGGTCTATCATTCATAATTTCAGGCAGATAAAAGTTAAATTCTTTCAAAAGATGCTGATGGCAACCACAAGTATATCATTTTGGAAATGGAAACCAACAATGATTTAAGACCCTTTGTACAGGTACTTACAGCACTTTAAGGCTAGAGAGTGTTGCTAGCTCCCGTGGAATCAATCCTGTAAGCTTATTGTTATTCAAGCGCCTATATGACCACAAAAGGGAAAAAAAGATTATCAAAATTAGCAAGCAAAGCATGCTCGGTGATTTTTTAGTACTTTCTTGTCAGGTTAATGAGAAAATACAATTTTACAAGGAACTTACATGAACCGAAGGGATTTTAACTTGGAAAGAGACTTTGGTATTTCTCCGTCAAGCTGGTTTTCATACAAATCCATGCTTACCAAGCTGTTCAAATCTCCCAGCTCTTCTGGGATTTTCCCTACAAAATTGTTTCTATACAGCTCCCTACAAAATAGTTTCCAGTCAGTTAGAGAATGCCTCAATAATTTGTTCAATTTAATGATTTTATATAGGAAAAATCAATGTAACTTAAAAATGGATTACAAACTTACAAGTATTGAAGATGCTTAAGTCGGCCAAGCTCAGGGCCTAGTGTGCCGGTAATATTCGAATTCCCTAGATCCCTACATGAGAATAAGATATTTAAAACAATAACAATAATAGCATAAGAAAGAAATAAAAAAAGCAGGATTTGCCAATAATATGAACCTTAATACGACTAAATCTGCAATGAACCTTAATACGACTAAATCATGTGAAGGTACATGTTTGCAGAAATTTAATAGTACTAATATGCTTCAATTGACAAAGCAACATTGAAATTTTATCCGACAATGTCTATAAAGTTTTAGTCATGTTTTCCAATTCATTTCAGAGTTTCTTCTACAAATTCTGACTGCTAGTCTTCTTCCCACTGTCCTTTCTACTCTGATTGCAAAATTTAGACAGAACAGGTCTAAATTATTATTTTTTAACTGATGTCAAATATAATAAGATATGATTGAATCTCATTTGGGATTAACAAAAGTTACAGGCGTATGACGTGGTTTTCGGAGTCACATGTGATGTGGAACCAGGTGCAAGGATTTACAAGATTCTGATCCCAGCTCTGTAATACATTATTTGGATCTGACAGCCTTGCCTTGAAGGCGCACAATGCCTCGCCTGTCGAAAACATAAATCAAGTCAACCAAAGAGTCAATTAAAAATGAACATACAATTCAACCCAGGTCAGTAATAACTGCAAATCCAAGAGAAATACATGTAAATTTCCATAGTTTTGGCCTTTAAATCTAAAATAATTAATCTTAAATTCTTAATTTCTCTATCAAGGATTTAGTCAACTTCAGCGCAGAAAGTAGTTATACTATTAGGAACTCGCTTTATTAGTTCTATACCAGCTCTGTTACAGTGCTGACCTATTGACCGGGGCTAATACATAAAAATAAAGTAGCTTTTTGGTGGATTAGTCTTGGAATTAGTTGCTTTAAGGGAATAAAGTGACTTTATTTAGTGCGCCATCTTAGAACGGACAGAAACTAGGAATAAGGTCAATGCCAAAAATCTTGCCTTATCACACAAATTCATTGAAATTGTTTCCTAAAGTAAAAAAACCAAGGCATCTGCCTAAACTAATAAACGTTATATAAATTAAATTTTCTGATCGATAATCTGCAATCTATTTTTGTTTTTTTTTTAAAAAAAAACATGTTTTCTGTCTATAAGACTGCAGATTTCACTAAAAGAAAGTTTAATTACATAGATAAATTAAATCTAACTATAAATTGGTAAAAATTGGCAAAAACAAAGACAATTGCAATCCATTCTTCTCGTAAATTCACGCAGTGATACCTGGAAAAGAAAAAAATGGAGGGATAGATTAGTACCTTCTAAGTTGGAGGAGAAAACTGGGGAAGCAACGAGGAAAGGAAGCATGAGACCCAGGGAACGAAAAGAGAGAGGCGCGCCATGGAGTCTGTGTAGGAGAGAGAGGGGGTTGGGGTTGGGGTTGGGGTTTGGGGAAGAAGGAAGGATCAGAGCTTTGCTTTTTCAAACGGGGAAACTGGGTAATTTTTGGAATCACGCGCACTAGGAAGATTATTCTAAATACGAGTCTCTATGGAACTCTATTATTTTACAAAAAATGCAGAGAAACCCAATTATTAATTGCCTTGCAAATATTTAAAAGGTAAATTTTACAAATATTTTTCAATTATTAGAGTAACTAAATGATATTCTTGATAGATTAAAGATTGATATATAGAAAAAAATGTGTTACTTGAATTTTATATTTTATTATGTATTCCAGTAACAACGTATATATACATTTTAAATCTTGTTATATAGGGATTTTAAATCGTGTTATATAGCAATGATAAAATATATTCTTATACTCTTAAAAATTTTACTCCACGACTAATTTATTTTATGACAAATCTGTCTATCCATTTCTTTGATACTTCTCTTTCTCCGTATAATTTAACTACTTTCAATTTCTTATTCAAATACAAATCTTAAGAATCAAATAGATTATTTGTGCTTGTTATTTTTTTACTATTTTCTAATTTTATTATCTTAGACACAATTTGTTAGTCAATTATTTCTATTCTTTTAACACAGCTAGCAACTCAATGGTCCATCTCATAATACAATATAGCATATGCATATAAAGAAAATTTTGATCTTTAATCATAATTCTATTATTTTATATGGGTTAGTGTTATACTATTGTAAAACGATTATATTTGGAGTAAAATATAAAAAATCAAGATATATCTTAGGTCCATTATGTCAATTCAAGCCACTAAATATATTTTATTATATTGATACCAAATATAAATATATTTAAGATTTACAAGTATTTTTTTTTCAGATTTTTGAAACGTAAGCAAAAATAATAGGAAAATAAAAAATATTTGCACCTTATCATTAAAAAATGAATACATAGTTAAAAATCTGAAAAAAATAACACTTGATATTTTATGAGATTCTAATACGTAGATTTTATTAGACAATTTGAATCTAAAATTTAAACGTATTAAATTTCTATTTCCGATCAAAATGCGATTTTTTTTTGCATTTGCTGATTTGCCTTATTCTATTTATTTATCCAACAATGATTCAAATCAAATTATTATATAAAAATATTATTGCATAACTACCATACAGTAATTTTTTACCCTCAAACAAGGTTGGATGTCTGCTCTAGTTCGCTGACTGACTTGTCGTAAGTTCAGATTCGCATTTGTCTCATGTGAAATGAAAATTGTAGAGTGAGGAACGAGCAGATGTTATTGAATATTGAATATTGACTCAGTCAAAAAAAGACTTCTCCACTTCACGCTGTAGTAGTTTAGTGGAAAGTCAACAGTCAACAGTCAACAGTCAAATTCTAGGAAAATTGAGGAACACGATGCACTGCTCCGGGAGCAGCATTTATTTCTTAAGCTAAGCAATCGAAAATGTTTACATAGAATCGTGATTGCGACGGCACCATGAGCTTAATCAGATTCCAATCTGAATTAAATTTTCAAAATCAGCTTGAAAGGTCACATTGAATCTTGTGTATTTGATTTAAAATAAGATGTATTAGGTTATGCTATCATAAGTATTATTATATATTAGGAGTTCCACACGGAGAAATGGATCATGGATGAGCTACTCAACTAGCTAGCATGTAGGCTGTTATTCCAACAGGAAACAAAAATAATATTCTGTTATTTTAATATGAATAGTTGGATTAAAATGTTCATTTTTTAATTTTATGGACCTTTTTTCTTCACAAATTGGATTGGATCCGCGCATTTCAATTCAATAATTCAAATTGAAATAACATTATCCTGTTTTCCTATAGAAATATCAATATCATATTATTTTCTAGTTGAAATAACAAGTTATTTGATTCTATCAACTAGCCGTTATTGTGAGTATAATAGTTGTCATACTACAATGCACCAAAGAATTTAGATCGTTCATATTCATACCGATATCATGAAATTGGTAATTATTTAATACAAAATTTACGTCTAAGCAAATTAAGTTAATTTAACCTTCAAAACCAATGAATATAATATAAAGTGGACCCACAAATAAAAAAACATTTAAAGGACATGATCACACGGAGTTATTTTAGTCTTCAAAATTAATGAATAGAATACGAAGTGGACGGCCGACCCAACGAATCCTACACGCAGGGGACTTTGGTTTTATTTGGATTTTGATTGAAACGTGCAACTTTGAATTATTTAGTTTGTTGTTTTGGTTTAAAATGTTCAGTTCAGCTGAAAATTTTAACATAGTCAATTTTTATCATTTGGTTCTTTTATGTTTTACTAAACCAGATGAAACGGTTAGACCGAAATTTACTAAACAAATTCATTTTACTTCAAATAAGTAAACATCATACTAAAAATAAATCAAATAATTTCATATTTTATAAATTTACTTGCTTGTTATTTTAATAGACAAAATGCCAAACAGAAAACATACACAACCAGACGGATCTGACTACATATCGTTAATTGTGAACAAACATTTTCCTCCTGCTTTAGGGTATTAATTTTCCTCTTTTGTAATAATTTTAAAAATTCTTGTGCTTTTCATTATCCTTATATAAATTCAATTTAACCAAATAAACTGAAAACAAAATTGAAGTTTACTTGATTATCTATTTATTTTATATTTTTATAAGATTGATTCGATTGATAATTTACTAATTTAGTAATCCGAATAAAGCTTCAATTGTATATAATTAATTCAGATTGGAGCTCACCGATAACAAAAAGAAAAAAAATCCTAATCCATGGGATTTTTAGAGAATCAACTTCCCTAATTAAACAGCTTGTGCATCTAGAAAGTTGAAAGCTTTTAGAAGAACAGCAAAAGCAACAAAAATTAAGATAGCTTGTGAAATGTCAATGAACTAAAGCATTTCATACAATGGGAACCACTATGGGCATGTCCCTCTCAAACTCAAAAGTAATGCACCAATTAACTAGACACATCTAAATTAGTAGTAATTATGATCCGATCCAACCTAAATTAATAATACCATATCGAAATCAGGAGTTTCCCTGAATTAATAACAAATATCAAAGTTAAACACCGTTACTGAAACATATTGAACTGGTAACAAAATCAAGAATTAATGTTAGTTCAAGAGTCAAGTCCATTTAGTTCACGAAATTCCTAAGAAACCCCAAATTGAATTGATATATCGCCATCAGAAGGGAAGATAGAGAAATAAGTATTTTATTTCATTGCATCTAGTATAAGATTGCTCAAAACCCTTGCGCAATTATCCCATCATCATCCAGCATACACAAATCTGAAAGTTCAAGCATGTGCGCACAAAAAAGAGGTTTGTAAAGAAAGAAAAAGAGAAAAGTCATAAAAACAACATCTCCTTCGAAACTAGTAAAGAGTATTTCAAGTTGTTTTCGTAGTAAAAAGAACCACCAGAAGGGAAGAGCAACAAAAAGTTATCTCATAGAAGCCTTTAGAGGAAAAGAGTGGCAGAGATGGAGAACGATTTTGGCCGAGATTAGCTCCGACGGAGGAAATCGTTCGTCTCGAAAAGGATTCAAGCAGGTACAAAATCCAAAAACTATCAAACTAACAAGGAAGATCTCGCCGAATCTGGGAGAAAAGAGGTAGAAATGAAACCCTAGCTGAAAGAAATTCGGATATCGGGATGTATATATATTGTAGTGGTGGAGATAAACTGATGGCCCAATGAATTGTTTTCTTTGGGCCGTAAATTGGGTCGAACTCCGAACCGATATTTTTAAATAATGAAACCAGAGCTCTTTCTTGGAACACTGCTAGTAGGCATTTGCTAATGGATACGGGTACGGGCGGGCACGGCGGCGGGTAGGACGGGTACATGCATGGGTAGACGGGTAGGGCGGGGACTGGTAGATGAGTTTTTTTTTTTCAAAACCGTACTCTATCCGTTTCATACCCGTGTCCGTCTCGGGTACACGGGTATCACGGGCATGGGTACTGGCATGGGTACGGGTACTCGGGGTTTTTTTTTGATGTTTTTGTTTGTTGTTTATGTTTTTTTTTGTTGTTTTTGTTTTACAAATATATTTTTTATTTTGCAATGTCGTAAAATCTGAATAATATATTTTCGGCTAAGTACAAATCTAAACATTCATTTAAAAAAAATAATATATTTTCTAAACGTTCATTTATTTTAAGTGGTTAAATAAAATATAAAAAAACATATTAAATCAATTAATTTAAAACAACAAAATATAAATCAAAAATTTATTAAATCAATTACTTTAAATAAATGGACGGGTACACGGGTACGGGTAAACATGTACGGGGTACGGGCAGCGGACAACGGATAAACGAGTACGAATACAATGGGTTTTTTCCAAATAAAATGGTGACCAGCCCTTCTCAAACCCGTACCCGTTTATCCGCCTATACCCGGACACGGGTTCACGGGTACGAATTGTACCCGCCGGGTTTTAGCAAACCTCTAACTGCTAGTGCTATCCTAATTTAATTGCTATTGCTTTTGAATGATTAACGTTCTAACTATAATTCTCAAATCTTTATCCAGTGCTACATATCGTGTATGAACCGATACTGATTATGATAACTAAAAAACTTATCAAAAATATTATCCAAAGATGAATACATTTATCAGAGTTAAAAAGAAAGAGACCATTTATCAGAGGAGGCAAAAGAAATTAACTCTTTTCAATTTTTCATGTATTCAAAACCCCTTAATTAGTCATACTTCTTTGTTGAAACAAATTAATAATACTACTTATCAGAAAGGAAAATCTAAAATTACACAGAGCTCATAATTTATTTTTCAACCATCTTAGTTAAAGACTATAGAAGCCATTACTAATTAAGTAACACTTATATATTTAGAAAAACTTCTCGGAACTAATTGGCTCAGATGCTAGCTCGGCTTCTTTTACTTGTTCATAGGCTACTCCATAACTGCTACCAGAATTTCCACCTTTTGGAGCATAACCGCCATTGGATCCGGTATTGTCACTCCCAACTGTACCGCTGCCCGATCCAGCCACGCTACTAGCTCCACCTTTAGCATAACCACTGCCACTGGTACTGCTTCCATAACCACCTTCTACATTGCCGCTACCATTGTTGGTGTTACCCATGCCACTGCTACTGCTTGTACCACCTCCAACTCCGTATCCAGAACCAGTACCAGTACCACTACCATAGTGATTTCTGTAACCACCGCCTATTCCTGGACCTCCACCAAAGCTGTACCCGCCCCGATTGCCGTTTGTAGGAGGGAAACCTCCTGGTCGGTAAAAAAAATTTGGGTGCGCGATACCATCTATGGAATGGGGATTGGTTGTTTTCTCATGGTTCTCAGTTTCTAACACTCTAACCAACCTTGCTTCAGCTAATAAAGAGCTGAGAGCCAAGAAACAGAATATGTGAGCAGAGAAGGAAGCAATTCTACGTAGTGCCATTTTAACAATTAATCTGAGTTCTTCCTAGAAAGGTAGAGTAAATTTACTAGAGTGAAAATGAAAGGTCATGAGGACCTCCTATTTATGGCTTAAATTGTAGAGAGTATAGGTTACTGATAGACAGTCATGGGTTTTGTATGAACATTTTTTTTTTGTTGCTATGAGTTTGCATGAACTAATTGCATGAAGCAGCTGTATTAGTTGCAACACTCCAAAAGAATGATAACGTTACACAAATCTAAGCACATAATGTAGTGCCACAGGTAATCCAATTTATTTAGACTATGTGGATCTACTTAGGCCTGAACATATAACTTCATGAATAGTTTAGCAACAATGAATTAATGTGGTTGGATTTATAACTCAGCTCCCTATTTTCTTGATCAATTGTACAGTTGCTTATAGGAAGATTGGGAAGCTTAGAAGATAACAATAATAGATTCTGTGGCAAAAATATAGAAAAGTTTTTATATAATTAATTTATTGTTACAGATCAAGTCTGTGTTTGCTTGTTAATCTCCATCTCGAATAACGGATGAACATAGAAAATAAGAAAAAAACTTAATGTGTTTCCATTTTCGACCCCCTTATTCTGTGGCAAAATAACTTTCTGCATATCTGTTGGTCATGAATTATATTAAGAATTGATTGTTCATGTAATTAACTGTACGTCTTACAACTTTCTTTTACGATTTAAGTGAGATTATTCCTACCTGGGGCACTAAAACATATTTACAAGAGCAGTTCACACACACACACACACTCTTCCACTGAAATGAAATTTAAAAAAATGGTATCAAGACCTGGTTTTAATGGAACAGATTCATTTTTTACATTCACGCGCAATATTATCTTATTTCAATCGTATGAATCTATTTTTTATTAATATCCCAATACGTCCCTTATTTCTTTCAAACTGATACCAGTTTTAAATAATTCAGTGCCTCTTGTGCCACTGATAACATTCCTAGATTAAATTATCTAACTCCTTCCTTTTATTCTAGTTTTACATTTCTAATCTACATTCAACCAAAATTACAAATATATATGATATCAGTTTAATCTACTGGAAATAAGACTAGCGCAAAGTCAACTGAAAAATTATAATCCCTGTATCGTCTGAAAATTGTGTTAAAATCTTTCCAGCTCTTGATTTGTAACATTTTGGAGTTCTGATTTGTTTTCCACAAAGAAGGGATATCACTATGGGCCACATGTAAGGGAAAGACAAAAGTTAGCATGGCAAACCCCAGAATAAATGCTTAGAAAGCATAGCTACAGCTTGGTCAGTCTTCTTTCTGTCAAAAAAAAAAAGCAATGCTTACCACCCTTTAGTTTCTCTTTATTACCATTAAAGTGCTGCTATGAGCCTCTCTCTTCAGGTTCCAGGACTTTATCCTTTCTCATGCACCATGAACACATACCTCTGATATGTTGGTATCTGTTGAGAATAATTATAAAATTAGAAATATAATTAGGAGATTAACCTCAGATCCGTTGGGATTAATATCATCATCGGCCAATTAAGAAAAAAGAAAAACTAACCTCCCTTTAATTAATAAAAAAGGAGGGAGTCACCTCAATTATTTTTTATTTTATTTTTAGCAACTATCCGTTGGGTACACTGTCGGCACCGTTAGAAAAGTGTACTGTTAGGTACAAGGCTATATAAGCAACGATGTATTCCCTGTAAATCAGAACACTTCTCAATAAAAAAGTTCATTATCAAAAATCTATTTTCTCTACAGTATCTAACACCATCAGAGCTTACCAGTAGTTACCCCCCTGAACCACTTTCTTATAGTTAAGTACTATCAAGTACCTGCACTCTTAGTTACTGCGACCTTTGGTTCCTGAAGAATGTGCGTCTTCTAGCACTCTTCAGCACATATTGAACCAGAATGACAAGGAAGAAATTAGTTCATATTTTTGGTATTTAGTTTGTTCAAATTTTGTTCCATAACATGTACATCACAGACAGGAATAAGAAGCAAATTTTGTTTGTTAGGTAGTATCAGTATCACAGAGTACCCTTTGAAAAATATGATCTTCAGGTCTGTACACTACATCTTTCATTAAGTCAAATTTTTTATTTTCTACTGTACACATGTAACTTACACAAGAAAAGAAGAAGATTTCAGTCCATAAAACAGAAGGATTTGTCTGGTTTCATAATCGTTGAACATAATAAGTACATGCATGTTGCTATGTAACTTCTAAAACAAATTAAAGAAATCATGTGGAATTGATGTCGGTGTTGTACATATAGACACTTTGCAGGAATACATGCCAGGAATCTCAAAATTTATAATATTTTAGTCAAAATTGTTGTTTATTTAGCAAATATCTCAGAAGATGGTATGTAAATTGTCATAACAACAAAGGTAGCAAATTTGACTAGTGCATTTGCACCAATCAAATTGAGAAATTCAACCATCCTTTTTATTAAAGTACAGTGAGTCGAATGACTTCAGTTTAACCATCCCAAATGTTTAATTGACAAAATTTGAGTACAGAAGAGTTCCTTTCTTCAACTGCTTAATTTGTACACCACTGAGAATGGATAGAAAATATGTAACATTTGCTCCAATTATGCACAGAATTGCATTCTCTTCCTAAAATCAACCAAAGATAATTGGCCTTGGTTGTATGTAGTGCCACGCAGAACTGGTTGACCTGCTGGAGAAATCTCCACTGTCCGATTGGAATAGTGAGTTTCTAGATGAAAGGTTGAAAACTACATAAGTAGATGGAGGTCCTGACAAGAGAACCTTATTACCACTTTGCAGTACTACTTGAGAGTATTCAGGACACTTCTCATATGAGGAATCAGGTCCATATCGGATCCAGATTCTCTCTTAACGGGTTCGTCGCTTAATCGAAAGTTTGTCTATAGTTGTGTTCTCCAGGGACCAATAGCATAATTGTATTATTATCAGACTTTATATAATTCAGACCATCACTAAATCATAAAGTCATTAATACGCATTCTACACATTAAAGAGTCCACTTCTCATGACATATAATAAACCCGATACAGAATTTGATCACTTCATTATTGGTATAATTTGACAGTCCATTATATAATATATATTCATTACATATAAGCCCATACATGTTGTAATTAATAATAATTAATTCCAACAATCTCCCACTTGGGCTATATGTATCTGAAATATATATATATATATACTGAATTGAGTACTCTTAACTGTGTTGTCATAATCTTTTATGTCATCATCCAATTTCGTCCATCAATCATATTTATAAGGACTTATGCAGTATTCGTCTCATAAAGCGAAACTAAACTAACACAAATCACGATATAAACATAACTGAATGACATGAATCATGAAGGGGATGTGTAGTTTGAAAATTACATGCAATGTGATCCACATGCCTATTTTCAATTTGATCACCTTAATCAATCTGAATTTGAGGTCGATTATAAGCTCAGAGTGTATATAAAAATGAATAACTGAATAACTGAATAACTGCATGATACATACGAAATCACAGAATATCATATAAGAACTACTGCATGATATCTGAAAAACTATATCATATAAAACATAAAAAAGAAATATAAGTACAAACTCCCACTCAACCTAATAATCCTCTCGTAACATATATACCCATATGAGCGACATGCTCATGAAAGCTGTTTGAGTATCAATCCCTTAGTCAAGTGGATCTCGCTAGCATGGAAGTCGTACCAATATGCTCAATACTTATAAGTCCACTTTGAACTCTCTCCTTCACAAAGAAGGAACTTAATGTCGATATGTTTGGATTTCGACGAGCTCCTGTTGTTGTTAGAATACAACACTCCTGAACTATTATCACAATATAACTTAAGTGGTAACTTAATAGTATCCACAATGCGCAGCCCAGTGACAAAGTTCCTTAGCCATATTCCATGGTTCGATGCCTCGAAACACGCAATGAATTCGGCTGCCACGGTGGAGGAGGCAATCATGGATTGCTTTGCACTCCTCTAAGAAATAGCTCCTCCAGCCAAAATAAAAATATAACCGGATGTTGACTTTAAGCTATCCACACAACCCGCAAAGTCGGAATCAATATACCCAATGACCTCAAGCTTGTATGATCGCCGATATGTTAACATGTGATTCTTCGTTCTTTGCAAGTACCTTAGTACCCTTTTGGCTGCTTTCCAGTGATTCATACCAAGATTACTGAGATAGCGACCAAGCATTCCTGTGATATACGCAATATCCGGACGCGTACACACTTGAGCATACATAAGACTTCCTATCAAGGAAGCATATGGAATCTGATGCATTTCTGATTTTTCGAGTTCTGTTTTTTGGCACTGATCAAGACTAAACTTGTCTCCTTTAGAAACAGGGGTATTTCCTGGTTTACAATTTTTCATACCATATCGCTTGAGAATTTTATCGATATATGCTTGTTGTGAAAGTCCTAAAATACCCTTATTTCGATCTCTGTATATTTTAAGGCCTAACACATACGATGCTTCGCCAAGATCTTTCATGTCAAAATGTTTGAAAAGAAATTTCCTAGTTTCATGCATCATATTTTTATCGTTACTGGCAAGCAATATGTCATCGACATATAAAATCAGAAATACAAACTTACTCCCACTGAACTTATGATATATACATTTATCCACCAAGTTAGGCTCAAATCCGAATGAGATAATTACTTGATGAAATTTGAAATACCACTGACGAGACGCTTGTTTGAGTCCATAGATAGACTTCTTTAATTTGCAAACCATCCGTTTCGAGTCATCGACTCGTAATTCGATGGTTGCGTCATATAAATGCATTCATCAATGTCGCCATTGAGAAATGCGGTCTTAACGTCCATCCGATGTAACTCAAGGTCAAAGTGTGCAACTAAAGCCATGATAATTCTAAAAGAATCTTTCGTTGACACAAAGAGAAAGTTTCCGTAAAGTCAATATCTTCTTTCTGTGTAAATCCCTTAGCAACTAGTCGTGCTTTATATCTTTCCACATTACCTTCTGAATCCTTTTTGGTCTTAAATATCCATTTGCAACCAATAGGTTTCACACCTTCAGGTAAATGGACGATATCCCAGACGTTGTTGTCATACATTGACTTTATTTCTTCATCCATGGCTTTGGTCCATTTATGAGAATTCACATTTTCTAAAGCCTGACGGAGAGTGACAAAATCATCCTCCATCATGCCAATGTTGAATTCATTTTCTTGAAGGAACATAATATAATCATTAGATATTGCGCTTCTTCTCTCTCTGGTGGACCGTCTTAAAGGCACAGCTTCTTGAGGTTCTTGAGGTGGTATAGGTTCCTCATCAACATCAACATTGTCTTGTTCCGGATTCTCTTCTATTTCTGGAGGTTCATTGACTATAGGTTCATTCACCACAGATGTGGGTTCAGGAACCAATAAGTCTCCAAATATCCTTATTACAATTGGTACCGATGTGGGTGCCTCTCGTATAGGAGAATCCTGTGATTCTTCAAAGACAATTTGATTTATATTTCCCCTATGAACCATAACATCCTCAAAGAACTTAACTGTATTTGTCTCAAAAATTGTTCTATTAGTGGGATCATAAAATTTGTACCCACGGGACCTTTCTGCATATCCGATAAAATAGCAGCTAACAGTCCTTTCATTCAACTTCTTCTCTTGTGGCCTATAAGGCCGAGCTTCAGCTGGACAACCCCAAATTCTAAAATGTTGGAGACTAGGTTTTCATCCAGTCCACAACTCATATAGAGTTTTGTTTGTTGCCTTAGTCGGTACACGATTCAAAATGTATGCTGTTGTCTTAAGTGCTTCTCCCCAGAGGTTCAATGGAAGCGAGGTATGAGAAATCATGCTTCGCACCATCTCCATTAATGTTCGATTACGCCTTTCAGCCACATTGTTCATTGCCGGTGAACCCGACATTGTATACTGTGGCACAATCCCATTATCCTCCAAGAATTTAGCGAAAGGCCCTGGACGTTGCTCTCCCGAGCCGTCAGAGCGACTGTAATATTCACCACCACGATCTGATCTGACGCATTTAATCCTTTTGTTGAGTTGTAACTCGACTTCGACTTGAAGGATTTAAATGTGTCCAAAGCTTGAGCCTTTTCTTTAATTAAATATATATAGCCATATCTAGAATAATCATCAATGAAACTGATAAAATATACATGACCATTCCTAGTTGCTGTAGGGAATGGTCCGCATATATCCGTATGTATCAGCTCAAGAACATCTGTCATACGATTGGCTGTATATTTACGCATGCTTGTTTGTTTGCCCTTAGAACATTCAATGCACGGACCAAGGTCCGACATGTTCAAGGGCCGCAGGATTTCACTTTGATCAAGACGTGTAATTCTCTGTTGAGAAATATGACATAAACGTTTGTGCCAAAGTGCAGTTGAATCCTGATGTGTTAATTTTTGTCTAACATTTCGAGTTTCATTATTCAAGGTCTCATTATAGGAAGCAATAGTATCTAAAGCATAAAGATTATCCATAACTGACAGAAAACCAGAAACAACCATATTGGAGTGTCGATACAAACCAAACTTTTCATCTCCAAATGAACAAAAAAAACCTTATTTGTCCAATGCGGAAATAGAAATTAAGTTTCGTCTAAAAGACGGCACAACAAAAGTATCATACAAATCCAAATATAAACCAGTTTTCATAAGTAATCTAAAATGCCATATGACTTCAACTTCTGCCTTATTGCCATCGCCTACATAGATGTATCTTTCACCATCTCTTGGCTTACGGTAATTTCGGCAACCCTGCATAGACACATATATGTGAGTTGTTGCACACCGAATCTATCCACCATGTGTCTATTGAAACTGAAACTGAATTAATTTCTTCACAAATAAGAGAAAAATTACCTTTCTTTGCACGCCATGCGTGATAATTGGTATAATTTTTCTTCATGTGCCCTTCAGATCCACAAAAGAAACACCCTTTCTTTTCCTTATCCGGCTCTGTCTTGATAACCGATTTCTTGTCCTTAGTGGGTTTCTTCTGCGAACTTGTAGTCGTAGCATCTGAATTGATTTTACGTTTCTGTTTCCCTTTTCCTTTAGATGTGGAAGCAATGTTTGCACTCTCGCTCTTGTCCGTCTTCAAACGCTCTTCCTCCTAAACACAGTGCGAGATGAGCTCATTGACTGTCCATGATTCCTTCTGACAGTTGTAGCTCACCTTGAACTGCCCAAAAGAAGTGAGAAAAGAGTTGAGAGACAAATAGACCAACATATCTTCCGATATGTCCAGTTTATGAGCCTTCAATTTTGAAGCGGTATTCATCATTTCAAGAATGTGCTCCCTGACATTACTTTTGTCATTGTACTTCATTGTGCAGAGTTTGTTTAACAGAATGCCTATTTCAGTCTTCTCATTCCTAACAAACCTCTTCTCAAGTTCCTTAAGATAGTCCAAGGCTAGAGTGGAATCAGAAACAGGTCCCCTAAAACTTTCAGGAATGGTCCTTTGCATGACCTTAAGACACAAGCGATTTAACCTCATCCACCGTGCATGCGCATTCTGAACATTGTCAGGACTTTCTGGAGCAGGTACAGGTGGTTTAGTCTGCTGTAACGCTATGTCTAGATCAAGACACCCAAGAATAATCTCTAAGGTATCTTTCCATTCCTTGTAATTAGAACCTGTCAAAGCATCGGAATGCTATTGATGCCGGCAGTAAGATCGTAATCTTTGCTGAAAAATACATGCAATATAACGAATCAAATGTCTGAATTATAATATTAAATCAAAATAAGGCATATTTCATCAACTAAGTATCCTCAAATAATAAATGTTATTTGGAATTAATTATTATTCTAAGATAATTAGGCGTAATAATGATATATAACGGTCCATTTGATGTCAATTAGTCAACCTTCCTTTGGATCAATAAACTAATCACACCTAAAACTTATTGACCATTACCTACATATTACTACAATCTGTTTACATATAATAAGTGATTGTTGTCTTTCCTTTGGGATAGTCCAAAAATCAAATATTATATGTATATCCTCCGTATACAAGTCTTGAAAAAATAATTAACGCCAATATAAGAGCTTACTTTGGTAAGATAATAATTTTATTAATTATTTCAAAAAATGTATTTTATCTGAAGCCTTCATAATGATTTAACATTATCCAAATAAATTTCTCAAATATGTTGGCTTAACCTAAATATCAATTCATGGGTTCATGCAATCAATACCGAATAAACAACAACCAACATAATCAATTCATAAGCGAGATAATATGACCCAATGCATGATGATCTCCTTCGTAAGAATCCTCTTCACAAGCCATCATCCTATTCTTAATGTAAATCTCTCATTCTTACCAAATTACTAGCCTAATAATAAATGAAAATTATACAAATCCTAAGGATGATACATATGTTATGTGACATGCAAGCCACCAAAATAAAAATAATTAATTGGTACCTTAGGCCGCTTACACACATCATTCATTCATGCATTACAAGTTTCACACAAGGCAACAGGGTCATACTATCTCAAAATCCTTCTGCAAAAAAGAGTTAGGCATGAAAATACTGAACGGGCTTCCTAACTGCGGCGGTCCCATTCACATAACCAATATAATTTGATCTTGACATGATTCAAAAATAACCGCAGCGGAATACAGATCAGAAATTCGTATTTTCTTAACAAAATCATGTAATAGAACAGTAAATATTATATAATTCGGAAACTACTATGTTGACCAAACAGTTTCTGAAATATTTCTGAATTCTGATAAACTTGATTTTCGAAACTGATTGTCAATCTTGATTTAAATTTATGAAAATTTCATATCTAACAAACAGATCTATAAATATCCGAACTATTCATAAACTATTTGATTAAAATAACAGATCCAATTATAAAAATATGAATTTCTGAGAAATTTTTGAATCAGTCATTAGATCTTAACAGTTCAACTAGAGTAGGCTCTGATACCAATTGATAGAAATTTAATGTTATGGCCATGATCCTCTAGTGAACCCTAAACATAAATTAAGTTATCTTGATCCATGCTGTCAGTCTTCCAGAGAGACACAACCCCGTTGATCACCAGACTCATTTAGCCTTCTAGTGATCTTCCTCTAATCCAATGGAGTGATTGAGAGGACCGGCGTCAACAGTTTCTTCTCTTCTGGAACAGTGTTAAGAGAGAGAGAGATCTGGATCTGTTGGAAATGAAAGGGTGGCAGAAAGTGGGGAAATAAGTGTTGTCCAAAACCAATTGTATCCATGTATATATATGGACGTCCATATAACAGAGTGTAGTTATACCTTAACGGGTCCATATCGGATCCAAATTCTCTCTTAACGGGTTCGCTGCTTAATCAGAAAGCTGTCTATGGTTGTGTCTCTCCAGGGACCAATAACATAATTGTATTATTATCAAACTTTATATAATTCATACCATCACTAAATCATAAAGTCATTAATACACATTATACACATTAAAAGACCCACTTCTCATGATATATAATAAACCCGATACAGAATTTGATCACTTCATTATGGGTATAATTTGACAGTCCATTATATAATATATATTCATTACATATAAGCCCATACATGTTGTAATTAATAATAATTAATTCTAACAATTTGTGTATAATCGAATGATTTTTTAGGGCGACTGTTTTAGAGTTTGCAACTTTTTTTATGTTGGCATTTGAACCAGGCTTCGCTAGGTGGAGCTTCACATTGATAAGAAAGCAATGGCTATACTATTTGCTAAATAATCATGAATATTGTCCTATTGTTATTAGAGATGATTAGATACATTGGCATTTTATAGAAATGACTGTATTAATTTGATGTTCATTTTCAATGTTTTATATGATTCACTAACATACATGTTACTTGGGGCCATCTCTCGGATAGTTAGACAATTAATTTGTTTAGTACACATGCTGCTAGATCTAGTGGAATGGTGCATACAAGATCAAATTAGGAAATTAACTAGATTTACTATCATGAAATTAGTACACATGCTGCTAATTTCTCAAGCTGATTTTTAGTAATTAACTTCTCAATTGGCTGCAACTAACTACAGTACTATCATGAAATCAGAGCAACAAAAACAAGAAGATGCATTGATATAATACTTGCATCAAAGTTGACATGCATGCATCAAACTGATTAAAACCATGTATCGTTGTTATGATTTTAATTTCATATTTTTATGTATTATTTTATTATTATTATTATTGATAATTCTAAATTCTATGTCTATTTTAAATTATTCATATACACTGTAAAGCATCTATTATGAAAGAAATATAAATAAAAAAAGTCAACAAGATACAATGGTTATATTTTGTTAGAGCATCTGCATCCCATTGTCAAATTGTTTGTTAAATCTCATTTGACAATTGTCATTTGAATTTTAGGGATACAGAGACTAAGCAAAATTAGACAATTGTCTAAATTTGACAGTTCATTTGACAAGCTACGTGAGTGATATTTTGATAATTTTATTTTATTTAGGAATGCTACTTTTAAACTGAATTATCAATTTGATAACGTATTATAAAATCTTAATTTTAATAATCGACATCAACACGGATGCTCTTATTATCTAATTTAATAGCTTTTATTTTAACAATTCCAATTGTGATTCTCACCGAACATGAGCCTCTTTTCACCGAACAGGAATATAGGTCTAGAAGACTGCTATGTCAAATGTCACCCACAAAAGAATACCAAGCTACGCGGAACTCTTTCCTGTTGCCATTTGTCACATTCTAATTGGGCAATGTCAGAAAACAAAAAGTGCACCATATCCGTAACAAGTTGGCCCGAATTATCTTGTGCCACAGAACTAAAAGCAAAATATTTGCAAGATTAATTCATCTTATCTGAACCAAAACTTATTTTTGTAGACCTGCAAATCACTCGAGTTTTAACAAGCTGGATTTAGCTTAAGTCTAGTTCAAAAAAATATGAGTCAACTCAACTCGTTATTATTCGAATTGGCTCACAAGTTAATGTTTGTGTTGACTCGGTTTTATATTTAAATTTGATACATTTATAAATTATAAGATAATATAATAATAAAATTTGTGTTAACTCGGTTTCATATTCGAATTGGCTCACAATCAATTTTGCGTTTCTTTCTTACATTAATATTGACGTGGATGCAACTCCAATTGAACTTGGCGTGTGTTCTTTGCTTCTCCTTTCTTGTTTGTTTGTATACTTATTTTACTTATTTTAATATCTAAGAAGCAATGTTAAATTTGCCTTAACTTATCATGGATCAGTGGATCAACTTCCTGGAACTCGAATTATTTTTGGATTATGAAACTCCCAACTATTGTATTGTAAATTTGTAATAGAGGAAAATATCTATCTAGAAGGTTTAAAATAAAAAATAAAGTATAATAACCATCAAGATTTTTATCTTTTGTTTGATTCCCATGTATGCAACTCGTATCAGGTGTTCAGTCTGACAAAATAAAGGATTTTGCCCAAACAGATAAATGCTATCCAATTCGGAAGGTTTTTGTCAAGAGTATCGCTCAACCGGTTCTCCCATCATGCATCCGCACTATTGTTAGTCCCACAACATCAATCGATTCTGCAGAACGATACTAGCGCTCAACCGGTTCTCCATCGTACATTCGCGCTACAGCCTCGTTAGTCCCACAATTACGAAAGACAGAGAGAAGATACGCTTAGGAGTTTATAAAAGAGGGTCGGACGCTGCACCAAAGTCACTCATCTGGACGGGTTGGCACCTCCATTATACTTGGGAGGAGCTGGCCTAACATCCGCTCAAGTGGCGAGTGAAATTATAATTTTTTAGGGTTTGGGGTGGTCGGCCGCAGGGCGCCCGCCTCGCGGCGGGGGAGGGGAGTCCGGGATGCGGGGCTTCCGCCTTGCGGCGGCGGGAGGGTCCGGGTTGCATGGCGCCGCCACGCGCGGCGGGGGGAGGGGTCCGGCCGCATGGCGCGCCCGCCTCGCGTCGGGGGGGGGGTCCGGCCGCATGGCGCCGCCACGCGGCGGGGGAGGGGTCCGGCCGGGGCGCCCGCCACGCGGGGGCGGGGGGGGTCCGGCCGCGGGGTGCCCGCCACGCGGCGGGGAGGGGGTCCGGCCGCAGGCGCCCGCCTCGCGGCGGGGGAGGGGGAATCCGGACGGCGGGGGCGTTTGGCGTGGATGATACGCAAATAATGCTAATCGATGAAACGCAGTTCTGCTTATTGTATAAATAATAATCATAATTAAATTATGCACAAGACTTCAGTTCTGCATATTGTATAAGTAGGCGTCTGTGTTCAATAGAATAGAGTTCATCCATAGTGTACGTGTACGTATCACAAAAGAGAACAGTCTGGAAGAAAACATGAGTTGTTCCATAACTGCCAAACTCCACTTCTCGTAGAAAGAAATACCTGACAGCATCAGCTCCAAATCTGTTGACCAGGTCGATCGACTCAAGTGTATTTTCCAGTGATTTCCCCAATTTGCATGAGAAGAATAGTTTCAAATGAACTGCCATCAAAGACACTATTTCAACAAATATGGACCATAAACTGCATGAAACCGCAATATATCCTGTGCACAAGAGCGGAATCAAAAACGATCGGTAGAGGTGCCCGGGTCAAGAAAATAGAACGTCCGGATCAAAGAAAACTTTATTTTTTACTGCACAAGCTTTATTTTTCAGTGAATCGAGGGATGTCCAGGCGCGGACTGGCTACCACCTTAGTGCCGCCCCTGCCTGTGCATATTTTAATAAAACAAAATCAAAAAATAAAATCAAGAAATTTCTTTGAAGTTTAGAGAATAGATATATATAATCATGAAAAAAAAACTGAAATGATCAAATATGTCAACTAAATCCTTAGGCTTCCTGAGGATCATACTAAAACAAAAGCAAACAGGAACTATCTGATAAATCAATGTTGCACACATTTTGTTGGGAATTATCTAAAAGTTTTACACATATTTATTTTTCAGTAGCAAGATAATACCTTCCCTATCAAGTGCAAGAACGCTGGACTGCCAGAACTAACAGCTGCTTGTAAATTTGGTTTCTCTCCATCCTCCAACAATGCTGAAATATATCTAGGAAATATAGTAATAGTGCCTAAATCAGTATGTAATGATTGAATCAAAACAAAGTACCAAGTTTTGGTGGGCTAATCAAACTGATTCAGCATCTAGGTTTGGGATGACAATTAAGCTTTTTCATTTATATATCATATAATAAACAAGGGACAATTGATTATCCTACAGGTACCTTTCCACAGTTAGTAGTAAACTGAGAACAACTGTTGGTTTAAGAAAATTTGTTAAATCAAACAAGCATGTCAACTAATATATGGCCATAAATTCAGTTTAACAACTAGATTTACATGTCTGGCCCCAAAGTAACATGCTACTCGGTGAAAAAACAAATTACCCAAGCGTCAAACCAGACATAAATTGTCTATTTAGTGTCATTTGGAACAGGTATACCCCACTCCACAGAGGCTCGCGATATAGAAAAGTCCCACAATCCACTCTTAATCCAGATTTGCACCTACAACTGATTTCTCAGTCATGAAGTTAACTCAACAAACTTTATAAAATCAAATCTCGGTGAGGATTGAAAGTAGAAGTTTCAGAGTTCATTAAATGCTCTTATTTATGTTAGAGTTGGGCTTAGCAGAATAGTTAATTATCTTGCAGGCAACCCCATACCTTTGTCATTTCCAAAAATAATCCTACTGATAAAATATGGAAACAAGACAGAAGTCATGGAAGGATGACAATTGTCCATATCGATTTCATTAATAACTAATAAGGCCATCTCTGTCATATTCAGGTAATGTATGGAATATTTTATTGGTTAAATAATACACTCAGCTTTTCAGTCATGAAACAATGCCTGATGCTCAGACTTTGTTATACTAACTTCTATAACTTATTTTTTTAACATTTAATGGAAAAAAAATATTTGCCATCAACTAGTTGAATGGTTTGTTGTTGCCTATATGAATTGTTGGCTAGTGTTTGTGACGGAAAATGTCAGACTAACTTTTAACAAGACAAAAAGGATAATGAAAGATCAGGATAAACATAGTAGAGAAGGAACAAAATTGAGATGCTTCACCTCATTCAACCGAAACGATGGCTTCAGAAATTCTGAATTATCTATCAATAACTACTCCATCTTTGGTTGATATTTTGACAAGGCAAAAAAATAGTTTTCTTTTCTCAATAAGCAAGGTTTTAGGTGCACTGGGCAGCATTTGTTCTCAGTTAGTTCTTTCTCATCCTATATACGGAAACCACGAACAATAAGAAGATTTTAACACAGAACCAAATAACATCCAAAAAAGATCATGTACTAGACCAGATACCATTCCTTCATTACCTATATTTCGAGGAACTTGCCCAAACTAGCCTCTTTTCTGAGAACATATGTGTGGTGATGAAACAAGTGATATTTTGAGCATCCTTTTGTTCCTAGTACATAGGAATGATGGTTACAGCTCACATTTACCATGTTTAGTTGTTTACAGGTATGTCTAAGATCAAAGGTATTTCGTAGGCAACACATGAATGTTCTAATATTACATTCACACTATCCTAAATGTTCTCCATATTGTAACAACCTAATTGCAATAATAGACTCCATGAGAGAGATCATAAAAAGGTAAAGCACCTTATACTCTTCACAATTGACACAGTAAAGTCCCTCATAGTCATCTCGGTATATATCTCCACTATCAAGAACCCTTGCATAAAAATCGTTAACTGTTTCATGCTTTGGATCAGTGGTCCGGATGAATTTATCGTATTCTATTTGAAGCTAGAAAATACAAAAATAAACATGCCATTAATTTGCATGCTTCAAACAACGCTGATTAAAAAAGAAAACAGCTTTAACACACTCAAACCAGACCAAAGTGAACGATAAGCTTGTGATATAACATCACAGTGCTCTTTAGGACTTTTATTATTGTCTTCAGTAGCCGATGCTATTTTCTCACCATGCTCGTTTGTTCCAGTTATAAATATAACCTTCTTATGTCATGTACTTCAGATCAATTGTGAATAATTGGAGAAAAGGAAAGAGAATTTGAGCAAGAATTAAAGATAAGAAGAATTCAATTGAATGTTTTAATAAGAATGGCCAAAATACAATTAATTCTTTCACTCCACATTAGTAGAACTGTTACATATATGTAGATAATGATTTACAGCAATTTCCAACTAATTCTATCAAGAATCCACTCAGAGGTGATATTCGTTTGCCGAAGTCACTTTTTCGTTAAAAATGAATGAAGGAACGTCGTCACTATTTAAATTATCGACACCGCGGGTCCCGTCTCAGCCTTCTCTATTTAATTTGAATAGCGACCGTTCGATCCGCCTCGTCGACCAATTCTTCACTTGAATTAAGCGTGCCTGTTCTTTCTTCTTCTCCGTCTCTATTGGTACCGATATCCGACATCTTACCAGCAGCGACCTCGAAAAGAAAAAAATATGAACAGAGAAGATAAAAAGATGTTAAGTTTTGAAATTAGCACAATCATCTTCCTCTCCTCAATTAGAATTAAGCGTAACTGAAGAGTAAAGGGAGTGGGAAAATTAACTAAGGACCTGAAATCGAGCAATGGCGTCAGCGGCTATGGTGGTGTAGGCGCTTCTGATGTACATAACCGCCAATTTACATAACCGCCCGTTCACATAACCAATAAAATTTGATCTTGACATGATTCAAAAATAACCGCAGCGGAATACAGATCAGAAATTCGTATTTTCTTAACAGAATCATGTAATAGAACAGTAAATATTATACAATTTGGAAACTACTGTATTGACCAAATAATTTCTGAAATATTTCTGAATTCTGATAAACTTGATTTTCGAAACTGATTGTCAATCTTGATTTAAATTTATGAAAATTTCATATCTAACAAACAGATCTATAAATATCCGAACTATTCATAAACTATTTGATTAAAATAACAGATCCAATTATAAAAATATGAATTTCTGAGAAATTTTTGAATCAGTCATTAGATCTTAACAGTTCAACTAGAGTAGGCTCTGATACCAATTGATAGAAATTTAATGTTATGGCCATGATCCTCTAGTGAACCCTAAACATAAATTAAGTTACCTTGATCCATGCTGTCAGTCTTCCAGAAAGACACAACCCCGTTGATCACCGGACTCATTTAGCCTTCCGGCGATCTTCCTCTAATCCGATGGAGTGATTGAGAGGACCTAAGGCCGACACGCTTTCTTCTCTTCTGGAACAAAGTGTTAAGAGAGAGAGATCCGGATCCGTTGGAAATGAAAGGGTGGCGAGAAAGTGGGAAATGAGTGTTGTCCAAAATCAATCAGTATCCAAATTTTGGTAGAATATATAGCGAGAGTCACTTGGTCTTAAAAGAATGCAAGCCATCCTATTGCTAATCTTAAGAATTATCTTTAATTTCTCTTTGAAATTTAATGTATACCTTTCCAATCAAGCAAGTTTGTAAAAACGATCCTTGCTATAAATTGTTGCAGTTGAAACTGTTATCTTGAGGCCAAATTTGCAATTAAGAACAAAGACGCTTTAAGGTCCCTTTTTTTCTGCATGAAAAGCTTAGGCAAGAGATGCTTCTAAGTTGGTTGAAACTTCTGTAAGCTTTGTTTACTTATTTCTGCACTGAAATAAGAGTTTACTTATTTTTAATGTAACTAGGTCAGGATTTGTGTCGCTTCAATTGGGAATCTGCCTCTCTGGTTTGGATCAACATCACGTTACTGTCAGATTCAGATCATTTGACTTGGCAACTATTTTGAAATGGCATTTAAATCCTAGTCTCATGCTTGACTTCTTACAACACCTTGCATTTAATATGCTTGACTTCTTATAAGATGTATGAACAATTGAACATGGTAGAAACTTGACATGGTATCTAGATTATCCTTTTTGAAGCAAAGCTATATATGGTGTACATCAGCACATCTAAGCAAAGACAAAAGATCTTAGTACAAGCTTATAATTAGCTTACAAGGAAGAGAGATGTCAAAACGGGGCAAGGGAATGTTTTCCTTTGCCCATGGTTTCTCTTTCAAATAAAATCTACCTTTCTTGCAATTCTCGGCTTACTATATATTTTCTTTTTAAAAGAGAATCAACGTCAGTTTCTTATCCGTTTCAATTTCAGCAGGAAGAAACCACGAGGAAAATTCAATTATTTTAGTATTTACGTTTTCAGCACATCTTCATTTCTTGTTCTTAATATAAAAAAATACTAACATAAAATAAATCTGTAAGACATGATGATGATCTTTGGTGATCATAACAAATATATTTCAGTTTTGCATGCTTTGAATAGATTTAATATTATTAAAATTAATGCTTAGAAATTATTTAAATTGGTGATTTTTTTGACGTATTCTAACCTAAATTACACCGAATGAAAATTTGTAATTTTAGTTATTAACTTAAAAAGAAAACATAAAACACAAGACAGGGAGAGCCATTTGAAATCTCAAAAAAGAAATATTTTTCTATGGGAAAATTATAGCAATTATCAAATTTGAGTAAATTATAGCCATTAGTATCAACTTGATCTCTACATTTCTAATACAAATTTTTGAAAATTTTCATCCATAGCAGAATTAGCTCGTAGGGGCTTCAATGAGTTGGACGGATTGAATTCGGACGGGTCATCATTATTTTATTATTTTTTGGCCCGACTCGATTTGACTCATTTAAAATCGAGTCAAAATTTCTTTGACCCAACTTGATCTGAATGGATTACGGATCCGTCCAATCCAAACTAAATAAAATAATTAAGTATATATTAATAATTTATGTATTTTTAAGTAACTTAATATTAATTAATATATAATGAATATTAATTAGTGTATATAATTAGCCCTCGAAAAAATATCAAAAGAAACAAGAAAGAGAAAGATATACGTAGAGAGAAGAACACAAATACTAGTACAAACAAATAAAGATGAAACTTTCCTTTAAAAAATTTAGATAAATCATCAATATGTTAACTTTGCCAGAGTGGAGCCCAGATCCCCGGTGTATAAGATAAAGTGTCTTTATATCCACAAATTTTAAAATCATTGCGTGCTTACTCTATATGCACCAGACTTTAATTAAAAATTCTTTATTAATTCTTATCAAAAGCTTGCGGAATGAATGTCACTAAATTATAACGATTCCTTGAAAAATAATACCCATCTGGACGTCCTACCAACAAAATTACGAAACATAGGGATTGATAAAAAAACAAATCTCAAGAAAATCAAATGGTTCAATTTTTGCGCCGCATCGTGCTGCGCGGCAGTTGATAGCAATTCCCCATCTGGACGTCCTACCAACAAAATTACGAAACTTTATAAGATGTAACGCGTTTCGTCATAAATTGCATTGCGCCGTGTCCCCAATTCGACTAGTCCCCTTCCTGTTGTAATGCACCGTGTTTAATTTCGACACAATGAAAATGCCAGCGAAAAATGGCGTGTTGCCAAGTCAGACACGCTGCTGCGTACACCATTCATGAATTCGTCACTAAAGGACAAAAAAGATTTGTGCGAAATGATAGCGATTGCACTGCTGCAGAATCTGGGCCGCTGAGCGGCTCCCGTGAAATGAAAGCAATAGATAAACAGCCGAATTTTATTCTGTTTGGTAAAGTTTGACATCTCCAATTGCACCATTGTTTTTATATTTTCAAATATATGTGTGTCACCTTGATGTTATTTTTTTGTTGGTACAGAAGTCAATAAGTATAGTGCTGAAAGAACAGGATCGTTATCTGAAATAATAGTTATTAAGAAATATCAATGACTTTAAAATTAACTAGAAAAACTTATTCGCTATGTAGTACACTCTTAATTTAAAAATAATTATATATAACAATAATTTTATTATAATAAATAATATATTTTACTTAAATATAATATGAACCGTTATTTTTGTAAAATTAATTAATCTCAATTGTAAATTAAAATATAAATATTTTGGTTATTAAAAAATTCACAACATCATTGAAAAGTTAATAATATAGTTTAGATATAAATATAAATAATATAGAATGATAAGTGAATATGTCATGAACAAATAAACCAAGAAAATCCATGTGAATATGTGTGTGTAAACCAACAATGTAATGTATTAATATTCATAGTTCATAATTAAAGTCATATATCTGTATCATCCTGGAACAAACCACTTATTTTCTGGAGTGCCATTTTGGAAAGTCTATAATAGATGGCATTTGGGAGAGCGTTAACAGCGTCATATAATAAATACTATTAAATTATTGAATTGAAAGGAGGCGTGTATCTCCCTCATTGATAGAAGGATCCTGTTCCAACCTCTGTCCAACCAGGCAACCACCAGTACCACCAGAGAGAGTGGTTTGATTAATTAAGTTAACAAAAAAGGATCACAAAAAGGAACCACCAGGAGGAAGGGAAGGGAGGAGGGATAGACACATCGCCATATCGTCGTTTGGTACCAAATACCAATCACCAGAGGTCGAATTTCGGATTTGAGTTAGGGTTTTTTCTCGGAATCTCGGATCTAATGGCGACAAGCTTTGATAGGTGGGAGAAAGACCCCTTCTTCGCCGCCGCCGAGGAGGTGCAAGAATCATCCGACAGGTTGCTATTCTATCTCTTATTTCTTCTCCTTTTCTATTTTGTTTTGTAATTGAAAATTTCGGGACTTGATTTTGACCTTTTTGTTGATCTTAGGATGGAATCGGTTTATCGGAGATGGATTCAGGAGAAAGATATCCGCGATAACACTAAAGGAGGTTCTGATCCGGATATTGGATTTGATGATATGAGTAGAGAGCTCCATACAACGTTAGGCACTGCGAAATGGCAGGTGATTGCAGGTTTTTGTTGTAAATTTCAATCTAGGATCGTTTATTGATTAAGTAGTGTTTAAATTTCAAAAAATTAACTTCTGTGGCTTTGTAATACCATAATTGTTTGCCATTTCTAAAGTGCTGTTCAATTGAATCGTACTAATGTTTATCTTTATTGTTATTATGTTGTCCCCATTTTTTTTGTGCTAAATTCTTACTTTTTTTTTTGTCTTTTTTCATATTTCTTTTATTCTCCACTCTCCAGAGTCCAGAAAATGATGTTCTACTTACCCTGTTCCTGTATTTATTCTTTTGATATTGTTCAGTTTGACAATCCCCTGTAAATAATTTTTTTCTTAACTCTTCTAATCTTTTTAATTCGTATAACAGAGATATTTTTATTGCTGAATTCAACCATATATTTGTAGCTTGAAGAATTGGAAAGAGCCATCACGTCAACTGATGATGCTTATTCCGCTGGTGATGATACCAGAACCCGTCACTCTCAATTCATTTCAGCAATTAGAAGTGGCATAGATATTGTAGAAAATTCATTGAAAGAAACCAGCTCAGAGAAAGGAGAAAATAGTATCACCTGGGTTAATTTAGACAAGCAGGAGAGAGATGAGCTTGCACTTTTCCTTTCCAAGCCGCCAGAAGCACCCAGTGAGAAACCAAAGCCTTCATCCAATAATGTCAGAATGGACTTTTTAAAGGATTTGTCAGAGTCCAGTTCGTCAGAAGTGAGAGATGGAAGAAATAAGAGTAAACACAAAAGATTTCTTAGTGCAGATGCAAATATTGGTTCATGGAAAATTAATATGCTGAGTGAAGGGGAGGATACCTCAGAAAAGTCATCTGATGACCATGAAAGGCCAAATTTTCAAATGCCAAAGATACTCAGTTTCTCTGGTCTGAATAGTGCCCTTGAGATGAAATCTAGGGCCAAGTGGTACAAAAGTGGGGGCAGAAAGGGCAAAGGTGGTGGCCACATAGAGGATTTGGAGGCATCTATTCCTTTCAGAAATAGTCAAGTCAATGAGGTTAGTTATTACCTATGACAGTTTCCAATTTATTTCAGAAATATCAAAAATTCCTGAAGTTATTAACAACTGCCAAATGTCTTCCCTCTTGGTGTTATTTGAAAAAATAAGCATTCTGTTGGAAAATGAAATTGGGACATTACTTTCAGTTGCAGTTCAATCCATTAAACTGTTAGAAGTGAATGAATTTTGTTTTCTGAAATGACTAAAATAACATTTTAAGTTTTAACTATTGCAATAGCATTGCAAGAAAAGCGGTCATTGGTTGAGCAAATTTTTTTTTCACTATCTAAATTGGTAGAGGAAACATGTTCATTTAATTGATTTTAGGTGAATGAAGAAACATTCTGTGAGAGAAGCAGGAACTGTTTGAGTACATGTGGGGAAGAGAATTGCGAAAAAGAAATAAATGGTTGGGTCGCTGCTTTCCATAGACAGATCCAGAGGTCCCAGTACCAAATTCGATATGGTCGACCGTTTCAAGTAGTTGCTTCAGTGGTTTTGCCTTGCTATTTATTTGTGAGTTCTTTGACCCATTTGTTACATTTTTTTTGTTTTGTTTTGGCTTTTTTATATGGTTTAATACTGTTCCTACCCTCTCTGTGCAGTTGTGTTCGTGTGGAGTACGAGTTCATGATTATTTGTTTCACGGCAGATTATAAGGTAACATTTGATGGATCTTCAATCTGTAAAATTGAAGTCAATAGTTCCAAATGCTAATTTGTATAAGCCCATAACGTTAGTAAAAATTTCATTGCAGAAAGTAAATATGCTGACCTGGAATTTGATGAACATGGACACTGATGATTTTCTATACACTTCTCCCTGTATAGAGAATGCTTTATGAAGATATCTACAGAACAGCACACATCTCATTTTGAACAATGCTAAAGGATTGTCTAATTTGAGGTGGTGTTTTCGGGGGCATGGAACTGGAATGGTCAAGTATCTGAGGAAATGGGACAACAGGGACTGCTTCATCTCAGAGTTACTCCAGAAAGGAGGTTATATACTTGTATTCAGTGGCAATGAACACGGACAATTCACTATCTTGAATTCTATGGAAACAATGGGACAGTTTTGACAATTTGGACCCTTTAGTTGAATATAATCGGTCCAGTTGCATGGCTGGTGACTATATAAAATTATGATTTTTCACGGATCTTCAGTCAGATTGAATTGTTCTATCCAATTATAAATGGTACACAATTTGCTTGAGATGACTCTGTACTTGCTTCTGTATGATTTATTGGAAAGAAGACGGGGGCAATGAATTCTAGGTGGAAACAAGATTTAATTTTGAACTCCATAGAATAAATTGGTTCTGTGGATTGGGAACTTGAATTATGTTTGTGTTTGTCAATTTATTTCACCAAATTCTCTGAAGCTTTAGAGAATGACAACTACAAGAGCTCCCATTTCTTCACGGGTAGCTTCTTTGATAAATACCAGTTTTCTTTTGTGAGCATACAATTCTTTACGTAGTCTGCCCGAGTTGTTTATGTAACATATATTTACAACGTTAAATATGTATAATTGAACACAACGCTATTACAAAATTAATTTGTGATGTAACAATGACATGATCTTTTGCTCCTCTCTCCTTTTTTTTTTTTATGTTTTTTATTATTTTTTTTCCTGTTTACAGCCATAACAGAAATGAATTTTTTGGAAGGCCTGAAATTTTGCAAAACATTATTTTTTTTTCCTTAGTTTTTTGAAGATTAGTATCTGTCTAGCTGAGCTACCTGCTTGCTGTTTCCATCAAGTCCACACGTACTACTACTAGGGCTGTTATTCAAGCGAGTTCGAGCGAGTTCATAGCAACTCGAACTCAGATCATAAGTAACTCGAGTTGGACTGACTCGAATAGCTAACATCATCCGAGCTAAATACTGAACTCGAGCTCAGCTCAGTGCTAACTCGAGTCAGCTCACAACTCGCGATTTTAACTCGAATTTAATAAATATCAAGTGTTTGTATAATGCTAGTGTCTAATGCTAACATAGTAACATCATAAGTTTACAACAGATTAACAT
This sequence comes from Schoenoplectus tabernaemontani, assembly GCA_037127355.1. Taxonomy (NCBI): domain Eukaryota; kingdom Viridiplantae; phylum Streptophyta; class Magnoliopsida; order Poales; family Cyperaceae; genus Schoenoplectus; species Schoenoplectus tabernaemontani. The sequence goes on along the minus strand of CM073743.1, from coordinate 15,525,081 downwards.
TACAAGTTTATAAATTGCAGCAATAGCTAAATCAACTATCCAAGTTAACGAGTCACCGAGTGAGTTGACGAGTCACCGAGCGAGTTTCCCTTGACTCGTACTCGTATAAAAAACTATCCGAGTTAGTCAACTCGAGTCAGATTTAACTCGAGTTATGACGAGCTATAATCCGAGCGAGTTATGAGCGAGTTGCGAGTTACGAGTTATTTACCCGGCTCTAACTACTACGGTTGGTCGACGGTAGATGTAGAAATTAATGGATGTTAGGTGGGGAGCAGGTGTGCTATGTTAGTAGCTTTGCTAGACGGCGCCACGGCGGGCAATTGAAAATGTCCTTTTGCCTGGTTCCTGCATAGACCGTGCACCGACTAAAATCAGAAGCAACGGAGCTACTTATTGCCGGAGGCGGAGAGGATATTGGTTCCATGTAAGCCTGGGGTAAGTTACTGGGGTCGGATTAGATCAGGTTCGGATCTGGGTAAATCTACAGTAATAGAACGAGATTCAAATAACTCATTTTAATTTAAACGGTTGTGGAAAAGTCTAAATATGAATTTTGATACACAATAATTTATTATTGTTAAATCAGAATCGTTGATCGGTGATCGGACGATCCACAACGAAAGAATTTCACAGCTCCGCAAAGGAAAACTCTCATACGGTCCATTTACACCCCTAGAGAGTACTACGGTTACATTTAATTTAAATGACTCAAATGTTGATTAATAAGGAGAATTTTTATTTTTTATTTTGTGGGTCTTATTTATTATAAATAGGGCTGTCAATGGCACTAGTTTGACTATTTATCCGACTCGTATCGTACCCGATAAGGCAAGTATGAGTAATGTTCTATTTTCTTTAGGTCATCGAGTATGAGTATGGATAAGATAAAATTTCATTAACTTATTAGGTATGGATATGGATAAGGGGTTTTCGTTATCCATTATCTATTGAATAAATTATATATATATATATATATATGAGTAAATCTATATATGAGCTTAAGCTCATAGTAAAGACCTTCATGAGCTTAGCTCAAAAAATATATCAAATGATCTTCAATTTTTGATTTTTCAATCTCATTAAATTCTTCATATTGAAATCTTATGGAGTACAAAAATTTGGGATGTTTCGAGTTTTTTAAGTCGCTCTTTTCAATTTTTTAAATTAATTTACAAACATTGAATATTTTATTATTATTTTTGGAGCTGATTTTCAAAAATTAAAAAGAGCGACATAGAAAATTCGAAACATTCCAAATTTTTGTACCCCATAAGATTTCAATATGAAGAATTTAATGAGATTGAAAAATCAAAATTTGAAGATCATTTGATATATTTTTTGAGCTAATCTCACGGTAGATTTACTCTCTCTCTCTCTATATATATATAGTTAGTATATATTTTTTATGACAATTGACATGAAAAAATTATATAATTTTTATTATATATAAAATGTTAATTATTATTACACTTTATTTGTATATTTATTTAATACTATTTATTTGTCTAAATCATTTTTTTCATTGAATTATTTTTATTTTTATTCATTATCTACCGTTATCCGTTCATTACCCAAAAATTTTAATTAACAAGAATAAAATATAGATAATTTTTTTAATAAGTATAAATAAAATATAAATAAATATTTTTTTAATAAATATAAATATGGAAATATCTCGTATCTTATCTTACCAGCCCTATGTTCTTCCATTTAATACGGTAGCGGATGTGAATGCGACGTGAACTCGCTAGTCCCTTCTTTCAGGCCTATTCAGACCATCCGTTTTCTTACATAAAACTGGTCTACACCAGCTATACCTTTTAAATGCTCCCAACGTCCTATGTTGAAACTTTGAAAGCAATTAAACAAGCGCATCCATTTCTGATCGATCCTTTTTAACACCACCGGACACCGGTTTTCGGTAGTGTATTTTAATGTACCAGCTCCAGCGAAGGCCTGTCCTGTGAAACTAGCGGATCTTCAACTTTTAGGGGGGGACTAGATGGAAATCTTCACAAGTCCCGATAGAAATTCTCCGTCTCTCCATTTAACATTAACAAACACTTCGGAGCTGTTTTCGAATTGGAGATCTCGAGCTGGACGTGTATCGGGTCCGGATTTTGAATCGGATGCGAACCCGTTCATCTCGGATCGTGACCTTCTGCTAGTTTGACGCCGCCGTAGGGGCACTTCTTGTTAGGGATGGTAATTTAGCCCGCGACCCGGTAGATCCGTCCCAGCTCGACGTCAACCCGTCCGATCCGATCAATGAATATATAGAGCTAGACTGGGTACGGGTTTGAAGTTAGACCCATCCGCTCGGTTCGAAATAATTGTATATATATATATATATATATATATATATATACTATTTATAAACTCAATGCGTTATAGTTAGACTCTTTTATTTAAACATTAAAATATTATAAGATAAAAAAATTCACATTTATCTAATATTAAATTATAAAATCACCAAATTATAGAGAAAACTTATAATAAAGACTATATTTAATTTATGATTTTTATGGCAAGAAAAGTAAATTCTTACCAAATATGCATAAGGTTGCTAAATAAAAAAATAATATTATGGAAATAATAGTATATAAGGGAAAGAAATGGAGAGAAAGAGGGGATCAATGGACGCGATCATATACGTTCGATCAACCAAAAATAAATATTATTCGTCTAATTGAGGGATAAAATGGATATAATGAAAAATTATCATGACAAAAAATGAACCCTCCAATTCTTAGATGCTTTATATAATAGTATATAGATATATAATTTATTTATATTATATATATTATATATCAATATATTCTAAAAATTATATAAAATTTTAATATAACATTAATATCATTTAAATTATATTAAACATTTAGTTATGATATTATTATACGAATAGAAACACTGATATTTTTGAAATTTATAAATATGAATAATGTAATTCAATAGATCACTCAATATTTTTTAGTCATATTTTTTAACTCGAAAATTCAATCAATACAAAATTAATTTTTTTTAAAACCATGATAACTATATCTATCATTTTTATATTTTGACCTCTTTCAAAAATGAAATATAAAAATCTCAAAAATTCACATTATGAAGGTTTATTGCTGAAAATTTTTAGACCTATGGATATTTTTTTAATCATAACTTTATACTAAAAAATCATATTAATATGAAATAAAATTACGTAGATTTATAACAATAAAATCTACAACTTTCATATTTTAAGTTTTTTCAAATTCATAATCTAAAATGCTCAAAAAAATACGTTTCTCAGCCGATTTTAAAAAACTACACTGCATAATTGGTCTGGCCGGGCTGAGCCGGGCCAGAAAAATTGGCCCGTAGACAGGACGGGCCGAGATTTTCAGACCCGGAGGTATAGACCGGATAGGACGGGTATGCGATTTTGATGGACGGACCGAATCACAAAATTGACGTTTTACACGCCTACCCGAGCCCGTTACCATCTCTACTTCTTGTCGCCGTAACGATGCTGGCGTGGCGAGACAGTTCCATTCGGTAAGGGTCGGTATCCATTGCTATCCGCCCACTAAACTAATTTGAATAATGAACCATTTCCTTTTCCTCCTTTTCTCTTCTCTCCATGGTAACTGTTAAGGTTGATGTCAATATCTGATGTTTAGTTGATTTATTGGAGGATCAAAAGCTATATTAAACATTGCTTTTATTAATGAGTCAGACAAAGAATATTTGTGCTGTTACGTTGCTTGTTGGTTTTAGTAGGATACTAGGATGTGCTACCTCGATCTGAACTCGGATCCGTTTTTTATTTGCTCATTAAAATTCAATATCGATGCATATGAAAAATGTTGTGTGGATCCTTCTGCATATGCATTTCTCTGATCATGTATCATGGGAATACTTGATTGACTGTATTAAAGTGTGTCAGGACTCAGGAGATGGGTTTACTAGTTAAAAACTTATTATTATATATTTAGCACTTTATGCTTATGACCATTATGTTTTGCTCTTGTCAATTTTTTAATTTGATGAAATATTCTGGTAATATTTCTACTTATATATTCTCAAGGCAGTTTTTCTGGTTCTGAACTAGATGGAAGTACCATTGGTACTGCCTACAATTCTAGCGGGCATGATAGAATGAGGTTTACATGGACCGAGCGTCTGCCAAGTACTGTCCTCCAGGCTCAGGAATGGGTTTCAGAGAAACTGAGAGGTGTCTCTCTTGTAGGCGGCAGGTATATATATAGAGAGACCAAGAGTGCTGAATACGTACTATTTCTTTTTAAGTTTTCTACATAGCTTAAATAAGAACAGCTTTACATCAGCACCCATTAAGTATACCCCAAAGAATGTCCTGTTGATAGGGAACAAGGAACTGGTCCCGAGGACCCCCACCAGTACCAATGAGTATCACCAGCACAAAAGTGAAAATTTGACAGGTCAACCAAGTTCATTCAACCAGAAATATAAATATATATAAAAATTACAGATTTTTCAAACAAAATTTTAACCTACAAAGTTGTGTTGAGCTAGAAAATGTTAATACAGTGTCAGAGAAACTTGGTTTTATCATGCTTTCTAATTTGAGTAAGTAAACTTATGTTACAAGACAGGTCTTTTCTTTGGTTCCATTGATAAAACTCTTATTTGGTTTCCATACATAGGCATCTCTGTCATGGGACGGAACAGGAGATCATGTATTTCGAGTTATCGACTTCAGAAACCATGGATCACCCAGCGATGAACACAGGTTAACCTCAAATTACATTGACATAAATCTTGAACTTCAAGAACCCTCCTATCTTCCTGGTCTGACTGAGGAGGAGTTCAAGCATTTAGAATTGGAAGTCTTTAAAAGTGAAGGAGAACAAGATGATGCATCAGCATCCATTGATTGTTCCATATGCCTTGATAAATATTCTGATGGAAATGAAGTGGTAGTGTTACACTGTAGCCATCAATTCCATCCCAATTGCCTCGAGCCATGGGCTAGAAAATGCGGTGATTGCCCTTATTGTAGAACGACCATTTGATCTTAATTATTCTTTAATTGAATTTAGTTTGGAAGGAGTAAACCAGAACCAGTTTTGGGATAGTGAATGACGTGAATTGATTCACGTATAACAGTAGAAGTGAAGAGAGTGTCTATGCGGAAGACCAGAAGTTTGTTAAAATAAGGGTTGTAAATTAATATAGTTATTTTTTGTAAGGTTGACAAACAGTAAATATTACTTCTCCCCTTGTATATTGACTACATTTTGTCCTTGAAAAGCAACGAAACTCTGGTGATAAAATGTTATAGGGAAGGGATCACTTGACAATGGTTATGTTGACAATCTTGATAATGAATTTTGCAATCATTAAAAAAAATTTAAAGTAGATTTTTTTTTTATAGATAAGTTCTTTTATTAATAGGAGATTAATAGTGATTTAAATTTCATGCAATTTCATATAATGTTTAATAGTTCATTAAAAATCGTTAAATTGAAACTATTATAAATTGTAAATTCTTTTTATAATTTTTGATGGACTATCAAACGATAATAAAATTGTATGAAATTTGAATTACTATAATTCTGTAAAAGAATATATCTATACAAAAAATCTATTTTTAAGAGTTTTTTTGTATTTATTTGTATTCCATTGTCAAGATAGGGATCCCTCCCCATTGTTGTAACATTATATATATATTTTTTTCAGAGCTATATTAAAATTCTCAGTTACGGATTCTATGTTGAAGATCTCAATTGCGATCGTTACACCGAAGATCTAACAAAAAAAAAAAAGGTAAAAATGTACATTTGTGGCTCGTTAATGAAACGATAACACACAAAAAGAATGTCCAATCAAAACATTTCTCCCCAGTTGGGACTGGGGAGTTGCTAAGTCCAAATTTCGGCCCAATAAGGATCCGTTATACATATTCGCTCACGCTAGTTTACCAGTAAAATTCGGCCCAGTCAAATGCCGTTGCCTATTTCTGATGGAATAATTGATGGATGACTGAGTAGGTGCACACCAAGGCATTTCTTAATCCGATAATGATTTAGGATGACTAATGACAAAATTTTGGGAGAAAAAACAAATATTGGAAAAGTAAGGATGCTTACTTGGACTTGAAGTTTTTGAAGCTTTCTAGGTTACTTGGTCAAAAGCTTGAAATTTCTTTCAAGAATAAATTAGGTGCAGGGAATTTATGATTGGAACTATTATTGTGGAAACGGACATAATTTTCTCAGAGGAGTCAAAATGATTTTTGAAAATAAACAAATGCTTTTGGAAAAAAGAGAGCAAAACATAGCAGCAGGAAAAAGGGGTAGGACTCATTAGGTGAGAGAGGTCGTCGTTGCCACGTCAATGTGACCTCTCCCCACCATCTTTATTTTTCTCTCCTCCGATATCCATGACCTCATCATTTCATGTTCATGTTTCATCATCATCCCTTATTTTCATTTGTTATTTTTTGAGTTACCGTCTCTTCGTCTTCAGCTTCATCACTACAAATTGAGAATATAGTAGATCTATGTCTTCAAATCAGAAGCAAATGAAAGATAACTAAAAATTATTCTACAAAACAGTAAAATTAGAAGCACTAAAAATTTGTTGGCTTCATTTTTTTTAAGATGAGAGAAGTTCTCAAATTTCATAAAATATTTTTCTCTCATTCAGATTTTGAATTTGCAATCTCTCACAAGGAGGACAGTATCTTTTGCTATAGATCAAATACTAATTCTGGACTTTAATTTTAATGGTTGTAAGCTTTCATAAAGTTCGGCACTTATTTTAATCTTAGGATAGTAGTTTTCATCAATATATATAGTTGTGTGAAAATGCGGTCTAAATTGATATAATTTTTGTTTTAAAATTCAACTTGACATTTTTTCCTTATTAATAAAATAGCTACAACACACTTTAAGCGTAAAAAAAATGGAAAAAGCTTTTTGTCTCCAATTGATGGCCAACGGCCGCAAACACTGTATATTGATCTCAAACATCTTCTATTCCACCAGTTGATGGTGTCTTTGGAAACATAACTTGTTCATTGGGTCACTTGTACAGATGATTAATCAATTTTTTCGATTTTGTTCTGTTTAAAATTTTAATGATGATCATTAGATGATTAGTCAATCTTTTTTGTTCTGTTCTCTCTAAAATTTTGTTATGTTTAAAAGTTTAAACAAAACAAAACAGAAAAGAAAAAAATATAAAATATTAGTTACTCATACAATGATCATCATTAAAATTTTAAATAGAAAAAATAGAAAAGATTGATTAATCATCCAATGATTATCATTAAAATTTTAAACAAAATAAAACAGAAAAGATTGGTTAATCATCCAATGATTATTCTTAAAATTTTAACTGAAATAAAACAGAAAAAATAGAAAATATTGATTAATCATAAAATGATCATCATTAAAATTTTAAAAAGAACAAAACAGAAAAAAATGGTTAATCATCCAATTATTATCATTAAAATTTTAAATAGAACAAAATATAAAAGATCGGTTAATCATCCAATGATCATCATTAAAAATTTAAATAGAACAAAACAGTAAAGATCAGTTAATCATTCAATGACCTCTCCTAAAATTTTAAATGGGATAAACAGAAAAAATAAAAAAATATTGATTAATCATATAATAATCATCATTAGAATTTTAAACAAACAAAAAAAAAGGATTCTGACTATGCGTGTAGAAAGTAAAACATTCAATTCAGAATCGACTATTTTTTTTTATTTACTACAAACAAAAAAAAATCTGTTACTTTTAGCTCACTCCATGCTTGACCAAATCAAATCCACCTCGCTATTTTCATTCCGGGTCGGATATTTGACCAGCTTGTCTCTACGTACGCCTCTGTTGCACTTTGTACGTTTGTTACCAGACCTGATAAATTCTACGGGTTGGATTATTTTCGAGTTGAATCTAATTATATACGGTTTACTTCTCGATACAGATTGAATATCAGATTTAACATATTTTATATTAATTAATTTTAGATTCGGTACATTTATGAGCCGGAACAACTATATCACTCGGATAGTTAGGGTTCTGATTTTATCGGGTTCCGGACTAATTTGAATAGTGATTGATTCAGGTGTTGAATTTTTTTTTAATTCAGATCACAATAATTTATAAATGATAAAGTGTGAGTTTCAGAAATAAATCACATTTTAGATTATATTTTGATCACATTAGCTGATATTTAGACTCGAATCATTCTTTTTTACTTTGAGTTATGTTATGTGTTTTGCATTTGAAATTAAATTACTCTATTAAGTTGTATGATTTTAGATTTTATTGAATCAAATAATCAAATTAAATTAATAAAATATAAAATTCAAAAATATCATGACTAATGCATATATGTGTTTAATAAAGAGATTAACAAACTTATGGAATTATGTTCATTTATTAAATGAAAGTTGTGATTGATTTTAGTAATTTAGAAAAAACACACTAAATATAAAATCTTAATAAGAAAAATATCTTTGTATTAGGGGTGTCAATGGGTCGGGTCGGGTTCGGATCAGATCATTATTATTTATTATTTTTCTTGACCCGACCCGAATCCGACCCCGACCCAATTACATTGGGGTAAAAAAATATTGACCCATACTCGACTCGATCCGACTCATGTAAAATAATTAAATATTTTTATATTATTAGAAGTTTAATATTAACTAATTTATAATTAATCTTAGTTAGTGTATAATTAATATATATTTAAAATTTAATCGGACTAAATCAAAAAATTACTTTAAAAAATATAATTAATTGGGTCGGATCGGGTCGGGTCAGGTCGACTCAAACCCGAACCCGATACGAGTCGAAAAAAATTATAACCATATCCAACTCATTTCTCTTCGGATCATATTGGAGCAGGCCTGGTCAATAATTGTCACCCCTACTTTGTACATATGTTAAGAATTATATGAACTAAACATGAATAAAATATTATATATCGAATATCGGTCCTTCTTGGTTCGGACTAATTTAGATTTGAATAATTATCAGTCCGGGTATCACATAGTTTCATATCGCTTCAGATTTAGATTTTTTTTGGTTAACATGTCACATCGGATTGGATAATTTATATATGGATACTTAATATTTACGGGATTATTTAGATTTGAATTTCTTTGGATTCGATCAGTTATGAGTTCAAATTATTCAATTCTCTAATTTTACTAAATTTGAGTCGGATTCGAATTAATTAACAATCGGACGGACTATTTCAGTCGGATCAACTTTTGACCGGTCTAGCTTGGACCCTGTTGCCAGTTTGACCCAAGTCCAAACAAAGATTCGCAAAGCCGGAATCATTCAATTCTTTTTTAAGATGAAACCTGTGATGGAAATTGATTAATGTAAAGAATAATATTGCACGATGAAGATAATGCACACTAATCTGTGGTACGTACAGTAGTCCTTTTCATATGAAATTATTTTGAGTTGAGAGGAATTCCAATATGCTCTTTTGTCAAATTACACACCTTTGCAATGTAAAAAGGGATTCTATGGGCCATGGCTTAAATTTAATTAATTCTGTATTGACTTCGGAGTTGAAGTATCAGTCAGTCTTCGGCTGTAGCAACTGGTCATTTGCTTTCAGAGGCGGATGCAGAATTTAAGTCAGGGGGATAATTATTAGATTATAATAATTTATCGAATTCAAATTTATTAGTTAATCAGATTTTAAATAATAATAATAATAATTTAATATATATTCTTATATAATAAAAAACCATCAAAATAATATAATTTGACATATTAAAAATAATAATAAAATAAAACTCAAAGTGATAAATAATTAAGTTGATGATGAAAATTTTTATTTACGAAATTTCATATTTTGAAATTTTTGTATAATTATTTCATTATGCACAATATTAAATATTTTTTTCTCAATAAATATAATCAAACAATTTAGGGGGGCAAAAAAAAATTTCAAGAGAAAACAAATTATCGAAAGCATTATCTAAAAACATTAATTTTTAAAATCCAGAGAGGTAGCTGCCCCCATGGATCATACTAGATCTGCCCCTGCCTGTTTCCATTCCTAATTACTTTGGTTATACACAGTAACCCAACTTATGGACATATATAAAATAAGACAAATTCGGATTTGTATGGGTATAAATTTCTATTAAACACAAAGTTAAAATTTCAAATAACTTTAGGCCTACCCAATAATATTTTGATATATTTTTAGATCGAATCTAGACAATAGAATATATTTAAAAACAAAAAGAAGACAAAAGTGGATAAAAAATGAAACTAAATTCAACCTTCCTCCTGTTTGTACATTAAGCTCACAAACATTAGAAAATTATATTTTTTGAAAAAAAATCTGCTTTTCTGAATGATAGAAAATCATTAGCACAATATATTTTCTGCCTTAAAAAAAATATAAATATATTAAATTTTATCTCTAAGTATATTTTAATATAAATATCACATGTTGGATTAGTATTTTAAAATTAAAAATAAAAGATATAATTTAAAATATAAAATTATTTTATACTTCGCAAATCATAATAGATGACTCTATATATAAATTGTTTGATAAATCGGAACGAAAAAACAGCAATTTGATCAGATCACTCGACTCAATGGAAACGCACCGAAGATTTTCAAGAGGAAAACCGTTTCCTGTCGCATCAAGGCTAGAAGCGTTTAACCTCTCCATTTCAATCTGTAGCTGAAGGTTTCTATTATTTTCTCTATTTCTTTTGTTTCCTCCATTTTTTGAATAACCATATACAAGAACCTTTGTGTAAATTTTGAAGACAAATTCTATATCAGAACACCAACTGGAACTGTTCTTGAACATTTATTGGATTAGAGGAGTACAAATGATGGAAATCTCCATTTTCTGAACTTGAGTAAACTGAGGTGAGTAGTGAAATAAGGTTGCAAACGGATCGGATATAATCAAATAGTAATCAAAATTATATTTGTATTTATTTTAATTTTTCGAATATCGAATGTTAATGTGGATATTTTCGGATATGAATATAAATAATATGTATATATTGTCAAAATTAAATATAAAATTCACTTAAAATTTATAAAATTATGTAATAAAATAAAATTTTCAATATTATTATTTATTTGAAAATATATTATTATTAAATTTTATAATATTATTTAATTATAATAAAAATAATATTAATTTTTATGATATATATTAAATAAGATATTATAAATCTAATATTTGAATATTATTTTTTGACATAATATTCAAATATTATTTTCATCATAATATTTGAATATTATTTTTCATCATAATATTGGAATATTATTTTTCATCATAATATTGGATTATTATTTTTCATCATAATATTGGAATATTATTTTCACTTAATATTGGAATATTATTTTTCACTTAATATTGGAATATTATTTTTCGTCATAATGTTGGAATATTATTTTTCACTTAATATTGGAATATTATTTTTCGTCATAATGTTGGAATATTATTTTTCGTCATAATGTTGGAATTTTTTTTTTCGTCATAAAATTGTCGGATACCTATCGAACGGTCAGATATTATGCGTGTAGGTAACACGCGTTCTCCACCACTTCCTTTGTCTGAATTTGGAATCTCTGCTGACATGCGTTTCCATCAGTAAATAATTTGACTACACCCATACTACCAAAAAGACACCAACACTGCAAGAAATTCAACGATCATCTTCAATATTCCTACTGATAATCTGGACCCACTGAAATAACTCCCACGAGACTAGCTTTAAATGGTATGGTCCCTGCCTAGTCAATATTAAGATAATGCAATTAGTTCTTTCCTCTCTTTTTTGTAATTTTCATTTAATTCTTTTTTACCCTTCCATTTATTCTCTTCCACATCACTTCCGCGTGCATAAAGATATTGTGAACCTGGTCCATGACATAGCGCTCCGTACAGGCGTACGACTAGGCAATTGGTGGTACCAGTGTACCACCGAGAGTCACTGCCTTTGAGCTTCAACGACTTAGTTACACCGCGTGCACGCAAAAACCTTGCGTCACAATTCCAACGGGTTATAACAGCGTGGCGCGCCCGTTACTCCCCCAAAGAGAGGAGAAAAAGAAAAGATCAAAACCCCCCAAAACCCTACCATAATATCATTCACATCATATTCCTCAACAGCAACATACAACGAAAAGGAGAGAGGGGAAAAAGGAAAAGAAGAAAAAGAGATTGTGGGAGAGGCATCAGTACCATTGGAAGTAGATTATGAAGATGGAGTGGAGCATATTTGACAAGTGGTGGTGGTGTTGCGGAGGCGGCTCGGGAGCACGGGATGATGGCTTGGTGTGGGATATGGGATTGAAGGAGCATGCAACTGGCAATTTCTCAGTCGCTGTTGCACAAGCGAACGAGTCACTTGAGGATCAAGGCCGGGTCGTGACGATGCCTTCGGCTACTTATATCGGTGTCTTCGATGGACATGGCGGGCCTGAGGCTTCCCGATTTGTCAACCATCGTCTTTTCTCACTAATTCATGGTGAGACTCTAATTGAGCTATTTATTTTTATTTTTGTCTTTTATGACTGTAATTTTAAATTTGGAATTTTGTCGTCCTATTATTTTAAGATCATGGTTTTTTTTAATTCTGTGAGACGATCTTTAGACAATTAGCTAGCTGACGAATGGAGAAATCATAGCCGTTGTTTTTTTTTTAAAGCATAAAAGATTGTTGGATTTGTTATGAGAGATTTTCTTGATTGAAGGTGTCACATGGATAGAGGCAACTTATATAAATTTTTCTTTTGAAGTATCAGACAACTTATATAATCTTCACTTCTTTAGTTAAACCTGTCGCCCCAAAATTTGTCCCAGGGCAAAAGTAAGAACACGGAGAGAAATATAATTTCTTAATAGAATGTGACAGCGCAGTCAAGGGTCAACGAATAAGAAAAACTTCCTTTTGGAAATGTATACTTTTCCGAACGTTGACTGCCCTTTTCTCCATGCAGTCTCCATGGCCTGTATTGTATAGTAACACTGATATAGTGATATGTCCTCTAGCAATAGCAGATGATCTCTGTTTTAATATGTGCATCATTGCATGGTCTTGGTCTAATGGTCTGCATTCCAATTTTGTTCCAGTTTGAGCTTCAGATTTGATTTATTGTACAATTTGTGTAGGATGACTTTCCACAACATAGAATTGGTCAAAATCTGATCTAACTTGACAAAACCATCCATTTTAATTTTAGAAAAGGAACAACTAGTTGCCCAATTGCATTCATATTGCTGATCTAACCCATTTTTTTTCCAAAGTTCATTTCTAGAAATATGGAAATACTTATCTGAAGTGACTTACAATAAACTTGTAATGATTGCAGTTTTCTGTACGATTATAACCCTGGAAAAAAATTTAATTACAGCAGAAAATTCAGTTCTTTTTGTTCAAATTGAGTTTGATAAACTGACTTAAATCAGAACTTGCATTCTTAAATATTGAACTAATCTGAAATTGGATTAATCTTGAAACTTATTATAAAACAACAAAGAACTGAAATTTTGATTGACAAGAGTCCCAGACAAACCGACGTAAACAATTTGGTAACCATTTTCATTCTTCTGACAGAACTATCAAAAGAAAATGGAGGCCTATCAACAGAAGTACTCTGCAAGGCTTTTGATACAATAGAGAAGGAGTTCACTGGTATAGTGCAGCAGTCCGGCGTTACACAGCCGAGAATAGCATCAGTGGGGTCATGCTGTCTCGTTGGTGCCATTGAAGCTGGTGTTTTGTATGTTGCAAATCTCGGTGACTCACGTGCAGTGCTAGGATTGAAGAATGTGGCAGGAGTGGCAGTAGCAGAACGGCTGTCAAGAGATCATAATGTGGCTGAGGATGAGGTTCGGGCAGAGGTGGTGCGTGACCACCCTGATGATTCTAGAGTTGTGGTGCGAACCCAAGGTGTTTGGAGGATCAAAGGGATCATTCAGGTATGAACTTCTGTTTTGATTCTCTTTGCCATATTAGTACAACTTTACTGGTAAATGCTGGCAGGTATATTGACTTGGACCCCATAAAACTTGGTATGATTGAATGCATCAGTATCAATAAATTATTATTACATTTACAGTACCTATGCTGCACTTATACCAGAAAGTTCACCTTGTGTAATCTCATGCAACTTAATATCCATGAAAACCATTTTGTCATTGTTGATTTGGTTAAATGATTTTTTGCTGATAGTACATGAAGGTAGAGTAATTGTTAACCAAAGGAACATGTTACTGTAGAATCTCTGAGTAACAGAACTTGAACAAGTCCAATAGCTTTCCCTTAAGTTAATCTTACCATCAGATTTGAAATTTTCTTAATGAATTACTTAAAACTTAGGTATCAAGGTCTATTGGAGATGTCTACTTGAAGAAACCAGAGATGAGCCGGGACCCACAATTCCAACGTTCCCTTCCTCCTGTTCCATTGAAACGGGCTGTCATGACTTCTGTGCCTTCAATTCGTGTCCGCAAATTGCAACCACAAGATACATTTGTCATATTTGCTTCTGATGGTCTATGGGAACAACTGAGTGATGAAAATGCTGTTGATATTGTTTTCAGTAACCCCAGGAGAGTAAGTTTGCTTGGGATATAAATTGACATATTCCTCTAAAGAATTAAATTTTATTCTAAAAGTAGCTCTCCGCAGCTTCTAGTTAGGTTATTATTGAAGTATACTATTGATGGTAGGAGATTTTGCAGTAGCATATATACCAACTATATCCAATTTTTTTTTCTTTTGTAATTATATCTAAATAATTTGCAGTGGATTCTATCAGCACTGGCCTTTCCTTTCAATGCTTTCCTTCCAACTAAGATCTTATAGAGGGACACATACTACAAATTTGAACTCTGCAATTCCTAATTGCCAACTAAGTGAACTGTTTCTCAAACTCTTGTAGGGAATAGCAAAGAGGTTAGTTAAAGCAGCCTTGAATGAGGCCGCGAAGAAAAGGGAGATGAGGTATGAAGACATGACAAAAATAGAGAAAGGCTTTAGGCGCCACATCCATGATGACATAACCGTGATAGTAATATTTCTTGATGATCCGAAAAGGTGTCAGACAAAATTCAGAGGCAGTAAAAATGATAGCACTTCGGCTCCAGTTGATGTATACTCTCTGAAAGCTGAAGAATTAGATGACCCTTGTCGACCTGTGCTGAGGTGAAAAGGTTAAATTCTGGAAAGTTTCATCTATCTTAATCTATGAGAAAGAAAGTAGTAGAGCTTACATGGACATTATAATTTCAATAACAACATTTTGTTAAGATGAAGGTGATTGTTCAAATTATTTTGTCCGGGTTTTAAGAATTAGCTAGCTAGTGGTTTTCTATGTGGATATGTTGGCTGAATTGAACAGAAAGTTCCTGCAACAGCCTTAATTGTGCATATGAATGGTGTCAGTGCATTTTTATTTGAAACTGTTGATGATCTCATGAGTTACATGATCTCTCGGTAATTAACATCATTGTGGATGATTTCATTTCGAAGAATCAATCTTCTGATTGTGGTACCTCCGTTTCAATTTAACACATTCGTTAAGAGTTCAAACTTAATTTGAGGATCTTTTTTTGAAGAATAGCCATATTCTTGAGTTAGAAATAAACAGTGATCAAATTTATATTTGCTTTTTTCCCCTAAGGTCCGGTTAACATAAATTTCAACGACAGAAACAAGAAAATAGTTAAGGTACATTGGCCCTAATATAACTTCTAATAGTGATCAAATTTATACTTTCTTTTTTCCTCTAATATGTTGGAACTTACGAAGATACCTTTGTTGAGTATATTTAATAGTGGATACAATTCATATAGTGGTAGAGAGAAGAGATGGAGGAAACAAACAAGTTCTTATCTGAAAAACTCTTTGTAATTCTCTATTATATTATCTCTCTTGCATTGTCTTGCAAAGCAACAGATTACAACTCTATTTATAGAGCCAAAACATCAAAAGAAAACTCTAGAATTCGTAATAAATATAAAAACAGAAAACTAAGCAGCCCAGTCAAATCTGACCTATCTCTATTAAAATTGTCATAACTTTCTCTAGAAAACTCCAATCGACTTGAAACTTAAACCATTAAAAACTAGACTTAAAGAGCTTTAAATCCATAGCTCATATGCCTAAAACAAGGTTCGGATGGTCTGTCAAAATTCCTAATGAATCAGCCTTAAATTCTATTGACTGGACAACAAACTTCAAGAAAATATTAATTAAGTTTATATTTTCAATATCCCTTCTTAAACTTAATTATTTCTGGCTTGCATCCCGAGCAAATTCTTGAACTTGTTGAAGAGTTCTGCCGGTAGTGGTTTGGTGAATATGTCCGCCACTTGATCACGACTCGCCACATGAGTCATCTCCACATCGCCATTCTTCACATGTTCTCGTATGAAGTGAAAACGCACATCTATGTGCTTGCTCCTTTCATGATGCACCGGATTTTTCGCCAACTCAATTGCCGACTTGTTATCCACTCGAATATTCGTCGCCTTCTCTTGAGAAAAGTTCATCTCCTTTAGTAACTTGCGTAGCCAAAGAGAGTGACATACGCAAGAAGATGCGGCAACATACTCCGCTTCACATGTGGACAAAGTAACAATAGGTTGCTTCTTAGAGAGCCATGTAAATGCCGTGCTTCCCATGAAAAACACAAAACCCGAAGTGCTCTTCCGATCATCTAAATCTCCACTCCAATCACTATCGGAATATCCAACAAGATCAAACTCATTAGTATGAGAATAAAATAAGCCATGAGATAATGTACCTTTGACATAGCGAAGAATTCGCTTTATGGCTTTCCAATGCGTCATTTTTGGCTCCTCCATATATCGGCTCACCAAGCCAACTCCATAAGCAATATCCGGCCTTGTGCACGTCAAATAACGCAAGCTTCCAACCAAGCTTCTATATAGTGTTGCGTCAACCGTCTTTCCTTCATCATATCGAGACAATTTCGTCCCACTCTCAACCGGAGTATTCACGGGATTACACTCATTCATCTTAAACTTCTTTAAAATCTCCTTTGCATACGCTTCTTGTGAAACAAAAATTCCAGAATTTTCTTGTCTCACTTCTAACCCCAAAAAATAAGACATGAGACCCAAATCGGTCATCTCAAACTCCTTTGTCATTTCCAACTTAAACTTCTCAATCATATCTCTATTATTTCCCGTAAAAATCAAATCATCTACATACAAGGCCACAAATAAAATATCATCTTTTTGTACCTTCAAATATAGCGCATGCTCATATGGGTATTGCACAAACCCATGCTCCTTGAAGTATGCATCAATTCGAGTGTTCCATGCCCTTGGCGCTTGCTTCAACCCGTACAACGCCTTCTTTAACTTCAACACCATGTGCTCTTTGTCAACTTTTACATAACCGGAAGGTTGCTCGATGTAGACTTCTTCTTCAAGCACTCCATTTAGAAATGCCGATTTTACGTCCATTTGAAAAATGCTCCATTTGTTTTGAGCCGCCAACGAGATTAGTAGTCGGATTGTCTCCATTCTTGCTACCGGGGCAAACACCTCTTCATAATCAATCCCCGCCTTTTGCTTGTACCCTTTCGCCACTATTCTCGCCTTGTATCTTTCAACCTCACCTTGCACATTCATCTTTTTCTTATAAACCCATTTAACACCAATCGGCTTGTGACCCTTGGGCAACGTCGTAAGTTCCCAAGTGTCGTTTTTCTCGATTGCTTTCATCTCCTCTTGCATAGCGGCTTGCCACTTCTTATCTTTTACGGCTTGCTCGAATGTGATGTCCTCCGCATCCGCCAAAAGACACACCAAATGCAATTCACTTGTCGCCTCGTATATTTCTCGCAAATTTCTTGTCTTTGGTGTCCTTGGCTCATCTTCATCATCGGATAAAGGTGAAGATGGTTCGGCTTGTGATGTTGTCGATGTAGTTGTGCTTGTCGGTGTAGAGATAATTGTTGATGTCGCTTCTTTTCCTTCTTCATGAGACATCTCCTCCATGGAACTCCAATTCCACATACTTTCTTCATTGACCTGCACATCACAACTCACATGTACCTTTTTAGTAAGCGGATCATAAAGATTGTACGCCTTAGATTTCTCATCATAGCCAATAAAAATCAGCTTCTTGCTCTTGTCATCAAGTTTTGTGCACTTTTGATCTGGAACGTGAGCATAAGCCACACTTCCGAATACCTTCAAATGAGCTACCGATGGCTTCACACCGCACCATGCTTCTTGTGGGGTAATATTCTCCAAACTTGCCGTAGGACATCGATTTTGCAAGTAAACCGCACACCTCACCGCTTCAGCCCAAAATTCCTTCGGCATATTTTTGCTCTTTAACATGCTTCGAACCATGTCGAGTATGGTCCGATTTTTTCTTTCCGCCACTCCATTTTGTTGAGGTGAATAAGGGGCTGTTAAGAACCTTCTAATACCTTTTTGTTCACAAAAATTCATAAACTCCTTTGATGTAAATTCACCGCCTCTATCGGATCTCAAAGTTTTTATACATTCACCACTTAAGTTTTCAACAAGCACCTTAAACTTCTTAAAAATAAAAAATGCTTCAGATTTCTCCTTTAAAAAATATACCCAAGTTCTTCGAGAAAAGTCATCAATAAAGGTAATAAAGTATCGGTGTTTACCAAGTGAATTAGGGGTTATTGGGCCACAAATATCGGTATGAACCAATTCAAGCACCTTCTTTGCACGATAACTTGCTTCTTTTGGAAAAGAATTCCTTGGGTGCTTTCCTAACACGCAACCTTCACATAATTTGTCACTATGGTCTATGTGTGGTATATTTTTCACCATTCTTTTATTTGATAATTGCCTCAAACCACCAAAATTAAGATGTCCAAACCGTAAATGCCACAACCAAGTCATATCTTCTACACATGCCTTTAAACACCTTGCTTGAATATTCACCAAATTCAACTTAAACATGCGGTTTTTGGTCATTTCTACTTGGGCTAGCAACCGATTATCTTGGTCTCTCAAATAAAGTGTTCTTTCTTTCATAAAAACCGTGTAACCACGTTCTAACAATTGTCCCAAACTCAAAATATTACTCTTCATATCAAGGCACATAATAAACATTCGAGATAAACCTCTCATTTTCATCTTTACACCGAATAAGAATTTCACCTTGGCCTTTAACTTTCACTTTTGAGACATCTCCAAATGATACATGGCCTTCTACAATCTCCTCTATCTTGATAAACATGTGCTTGTAGCCACACATATGATTGCTTGCACCGGTATTCAAATACCACACCGACTCGTTGTTGGAGTCGGCCTCCTTGCTTGCTAGTAATACCACACCATCACCTCCTTTCTCTTCTTTTTTCTCATCATCTTTCTTTTCATTGTAATAACATTCTGCTGCATAATGACCATATTTTTTGCAAGAATAACTGTTTACCCTTGAAAAATCACAAGGATAAATAGCCGAATAAATGGAAATAAAATCAATTATTAATAATAAATCATAAGAAGGGGAAAGAAGAGAAACAAGGAAGAGAGGGCCCATTGATCGGAAGAAGTCGCTGATGGAACTCCGGAGCAACTTTATTTGTCCCACAACGGAATTCTGGGCATGAAGTGAAGAGTATAAATACCCCACTATTCTCTATCCACTCAGCATGAGTGACAACCGAGAGGATCGAGGGAGAGAGGAGATCTCTCGGGTGTCACCATGTGATTATATCTTTTCTGACAAGTGGGACCCACCTGGCAGCCCCTTATAAATAGCCTCAACAGCATAGACCTAGCTTATCTAATGAGTTTAATCAACCCGGAACAGGGGTTAAGCACTGATCCCACAAGGAAATCCTAAATGCAGAGCAAGGATATAAATACCCTGTCATCTCCTATTCATTTGATGTGGATGACGCTCAAGAGATTCAAGAGAGAGGAAGAGATCTCTTGATGGGTCATTCATGTAATCATTTTTCACTGACGGGTGGGCCCCATACCTCAGTGACCTATCAAGGGAGTCAGAATTGAACCCTAAGAATCTACTCTCGGAGCAAACCCTAAGAACTGAAGTAGCATAATCCCTGTGCAACAAGGGATGATGTCAATGCCAAGCTAGTATTCTGATACAACTAATCATGAGAAATTTCAAATGTGATTTTACTTTCAAGGCTGACCTGGTGCCAAAGCTGTGAGCAACCACCTAACCATGCTTTGATTTGTGTCAATTACTGATAAGTAGTCAGTTCTTTGACCAAGTCACCCTCATGTTAAGGGATTGAAAGTCAATTTCACAAGACTGATCAGATGCCAAAGCTGGGAGCAACCATCTGATCAAGTCCAGATTTGTATCAACTGTTGACATGTAATCAACTGTTGATCAGATCAAGCCCTAATGAATATCAATATGAGTCTAATTGGTATTTAGTTAGGGTGGTTTCTGCAAGAGAGAGATAATTGGCAGAGACACTAAGCTACAAATGAAATCTGGGATTAATTCGGAGGAAGAAACTGGGTTTTATAGACAAAAGAATTTTTAATTCAAAGAGGCAGGGGTAAAAATGGAATTAAAAATTACAGGGATGATCATCATGAATTTAGGGATTTTTGGTGAAATTTTCATAATTTTTGGATAAGTAGAGCTATCAAAATAAATTCAGGGAAGATAAACAGATTAAAAAGGGGAGATCAAAGGCTGAGATTCAATCAAGGGTTCATCTGGGTGCAACTTGGGGATAGAGACACGTCTGGGTGCAAACTGGGGATCCTAAGCACACACACAGAATCGAGAAGAGAGAGGGTGTGACACGTGTCGCATCTCACCGGGCCACCTCATGCCACGTGTCGGCGACCCCATGGTCCACCTCGGCCATGTGGCCCCCCACCACCATCGACGACATGTGGGCCCCACCAGCATGCCACGTGGCAAGCTCTGACAGGTCCACCTCATCCCATCCTATGCCACATGGCATCACACCAGTGGTCCACTACACTCCCTCTGTGCCACACGGCACAACCAGAGGAGGCCATCTCACCCAACCCTAAGCCACATGGCACGCCTACATCAAGCCACCTCAACTCACTGTGTAAAGCACATGGCATCTTTCTAGCCGACCACCTCACCATTCGGATTACAACTATTAGACACATGGCGAAGCAAACCATTGGACCAAGGCTACACATGTGGGCCCTATTATGTGCCATGTGTCACTCACAGATTAATACACAGTCAGGAAGATTAAACGGGGTGATTAATATAAATATTGCCGAGATCGATGAAACAAAGCCAATAGAAACGTGCCACATTAGCATGATTAAAAAAAAAAAAGCTGACATGGCTACTCCTAAGCCCATTTACATCTGACAATGGGGCCCAGCATACAGAGATGTGAGTATAGGTGCATGATTGACATGGTATACCAAGTCTATCCCACGATTCATTCTACTCAAAGTAACTCGATTTAAAAAAGGAAATGAAAACAGAATGAACCTGGTTCTTGCAAGTCATCTCGTGCATCCGGTGCGCCTTCTTCGTTGGTCATGAACGTCGTGTACATGCCCACGCGCGAAGAAGAGCCTCTCTCTCCTCCTTCTTCTCGCCATTGCCGATCCTAGCGAAGCTCGCATCCTTCTCTTCCCTTGACGCCTCACCATGATTGAAGATGATCTAACGAGTGGTGATGATTAGGCGATCGAATAATAGATGCTACCAAATCAACAGAGATGAAAAGAGATGAACAAAGGGTGAAGTCGATTTATTACCGGAAATTGAGTTGATAAGAAGAGGTGAATTGACACTCTGGAGATCAAATTGCACGACAAGATAGATTCTTTAAGGCGAGGCGACGCTAATGGGGATGAATTGGTAAGTCAATTCAAGGTATAAGAGACCAATTGATCAAAGAAAGAAAACGAGACAGAAATGGAGAAAGCAAAATTGAAGATGGTGAATGAGTAAAACAGTGTTTGGAGTGGTAGTGGAGCGTTTAAATAGTAGATGACAACCTTGGGCCCACTTATCAATTGAAGTATACAAGTAATTTAGGAATGTGGGTTAATTGAAGTGGCGACACGGTGAAGGCATAACGTAAAGCGGTTATTGCGGTTAGCTTCAACAACAAACACAATTCAATCCTGGCCGTTAATTGAAGTGAGATAGAGGGTGAAGATTCATCTGAGCAGGCAATCCGACCCAACAGTAATCAACCAATCACAATCAAGTGAATTAATCGGTTGAAGCCTATATAAACAGGGAAATAATCAAGGTGAAGGAGGGATCAAGACAGATACTCACTCACAATCACCAGTGGCCATTTATTCTAAAGAAAAGAGAGATTTCAAGATTAAACAAGAGATTTAAGCAATTTGGATTACTGATTCAAGCTGAAGGTATTGGATAGTATATTCATTAGTTCAATTGATATTCTATTTGCATTTTCCTTTCTGGAATTGAGTCTTGAACATCTAAATCATGCTTGTCAAGTAATCAATTGAGTTTCTTTCTTTGTTCTTACTGTTCCTTCTTTGAATCTGTTTCTTCTTTATTCATTTACTGTCTTTTTCTTAAAAGAACATCAATCAATGATCATTGACTGAATTCAGCGAGCCACTGGCCCAATTATGAAATAATTGGTGAGCCTTTAGGCCTGAATCAGTTATAAACATCAAGAATCTTCAATTCACTTGTTGCTGTGCTAATTTCGTTGAGAATTTATTATTGTTACTTGAGTTTCTTGCTTTTAATCAGTTGATAATTGAGGGATAAGGACTTGTCACTTTGTAATTGCCTTAATTGAATCATTATGATCGTTTGAAAGCAGTTGAAATCATATAATTCATGTGCAAGTATAATGATTCTGATAAAATCAGTATGTCACCAACCGATGAAGCTCGAATCCGTTGAAATTCTCATCCAACTCAGTGAGCCACTGGCCCTAGCTGTGTCTAGGCGTGCCTTTAGGCTTCGAGGGTGTCAATTCAATAAAGAAAGTCAATGAAAGATCATGACTTGAATGAATTGAAGTCGGTACTAACTGATACCGTATGATGTGAAGAAGTGAGGCGCTCCAACACGTTAAGAACAAAAGAGAAGATCTTCTATTCACCTCGGATTGCATTGATAAGTCTAGGCGATGCTCTTCGAACTCGCAATTATCAACAACGGTGATTAATTACGTTGAATTTGGCAAAGAATTCAATTCGGTACCAATTTTGGTTGGTACGCCTCATTCGGTATCATCGCACAAGCACTTATCACCGTATCGATCTCTAATCCGACTTCATAAAGAGACTCTATACACTAAGACGATGCTAATACATTAGTCTGATCGGAGGAGAAAAGCTCCGACCACCGGGAACCACCACCTAGCACGAATTTTGACGATGAGATAAGTCAGAAGCGTAGCAAGGTCATTTAGCACGAATACTAAAGCACCCACCAATCTTGAAGGTCCTTTAATGAGTGAGATCTGGCGAGAGTTTGGAAAGTTTAAACGGGGAGAGATCTGGGCCGTAGATCTATTAAACACACATCTCAATTGAATCTGACGGCCCAAGTACAAATAAAACATTTAAATAAACTATGCACTAATCTTGGCACAATCCAACGGCCCACGTTAAATGGTAGATTCAACAGAACTAAAAACGGCCCATCTGAGTATTGGGCTCAATTCGTATTAAAATAAGAAGATTAAAACTTGGCCCAGTTAATTAAGCCCAGTTATTAATTAATAACAGAAAACTAAAATTAAATAGTAAATAAATCATTTAAAAATGTTATTAAACTCCAAATTAACTCAAATTTATTTCTAAAATTTCCTTATTTTCCATACTATTTTTCTGTGTAATAATATTTCAGTTTTAGAAATAATATCATAATAAAATAATTCAAGAGCAAATAGACATTTCATGTATTTGTATATTTGATTTGTCATTTTAAATATTATAAAAATTTCAAAAATTCAAATAAAATTATAAATAATAATTGAATATATTTTAATGATTTTTCTGGTAATTTTCCATAAAATAATATTGATAATAATAATATTCAATAAGAGATAATGAGATTAACTCTATTCTTTAATAAATAAAATAAGTAATAATATCAAATGAATATTATGATAATATTTTCTGTAAAAAAAAAAATATAATATAAGATATACATAAATAAATAATCATAGTGATAGATAGTAAATGCATTTTACTTTTGATGAATAAAATACAATAAAAAAAATAATAATTGCAAAAAAGAATATAGTGAACTTCATCTTTTGTAGCTATTTTCAAATGATAATAATAGTAATAAAACAAAATCTTATATTTTTCTATAGATAATAAATAGAAATAATAAAAATATAATGAAAACTATAATAAATAGAATAGAATATTAATAGTAATCTCTTTTTAGCTATTATAGATCTTAAAAATAAAAAAATAAAATAAAAAAAATAATATAGCTAATTCATCCTTTTTTGTTTTGTAAATAATTCCTACAAAATGAATAATGTTATAATATGATAAAAAAATATATGATAATAGAATTCTATTACTTTGGCTATTATAAATATTCTAAAAATACAAATAAAAATCCTAACCAATCCATTTTTTTTTATTATTTTGTAAGTGATTTTCTACAAAATAAATAGAGTTTAGAAATAATAAAAATAAAGTTCTACTATTTTAGCTATTATAAAATCCCAAAAATATAAATAAAATTCTAGTTGATAGCTAACCCATTTTCTATTATTTTTGTAAATAATTTTTCTATAAGAATAAATAGAGTTTAAAATAAAAATGAATTCACTTGTATAATAGAAATAATAATAGATATCATGTAATAATCTTTTTACATTTTAGATGTGAACAAATATGCTCACACAAGGGGTGTAGAGCAACATAGTGATTTTGCACACATAATGTAACATTTAGAGCGATTAGTCGAGACAAGAACATCTTGACGTAGAATAACTAAGGCTTGGATAGCAACATGAGGAGGTATGTCGAGACAAGAAACATCTCGACGCTTGAATGACAAAGCTGCGACATCAACATGGGGAGATATGTCGACTCGAGGAAGAAGAACATTACGATGTCGAGAGAAGTGACATCTTAATGACTCATTACCATGAACAAATGACTCATGACTAAATACGCTCACACAAAGGGGTGTAGGGCAACATAGTAATTTTGCACAAGTAATGCAACATTTAGAATGATTAGTCGGGACAAGAACATCTTGACGCTCGTGAAGAATGACCAAGGCTGCGACATCAACATGAAGAGATATGTCGACTCCAGAGAGATATGAACATTACGATGTCCGAGAGAAGTGACATCTTAATGACTCGGTGTCATGAACAAGTAATTCATGACTATTTGAGCTAGCAAGACCGAACTCATCCGTCGATAAGTTTGTCTTCGGTTCATCTCCCGAGATCGTGAGATTGAATCGTTCGTAGTAGATTCATCCACAAAACGATGAATGTGAACCGTTACGTAGTAGGTTCCTTCACTAACACATGCCTCAATGTTAAGCTAGCTTAGTGCTTCAGGTTTGACATTGTGTGTAACTGTGTTTCCTAGGTTTATGAATCGGCTTAGTGCTTCGAATTCATGATCTAGAAGATCGGTGAGAAGAAACACGTGGGCCAAATCCACCCTTCTCCTGATTCACCAACCTCAAGATCAACCGGCTCAGTGCTTCGAGTTGTATTTTGTGCGATTGGTTGTTGACTAGTTAAGATTGAACCGATTACGTAGTAGGTTTATCTTCTAGATCAGCGAGGTTGAGTCATTACGTAGTAGACTCACCTCAAGCCCCTACGAAGAGATTAATCGATCCGTAGTAAGGTTATCTCTCGAGGCGGTATGGGACCGAACCGATCCGTAGTAGGTTCGTCTTCCATAGGATCAAGCGTGAACCGTTACGAAGTAGGTTCATTTTCTAGATGAGCGAGGTCGAGTCGTTACGTAGTAGACTCACCTCGAACCCCTTTGAAGAGATTAATCTGATCTGTAGTAAGGTTATCTCTCGAAGCGGTAAAGACTGAACCGATCTGTAGTAGGTTCATCTTCCATGGAATCTTTTTGTGAACTCAGATGACCACTTGACCATCATTTAACTATACTATTTGCTTCTCTCTTTTAAAGATCCAGAGGTGCCTCGAGGTTAGTAGCCCGGGGTAATTAACGGTGGGGGCTTGCGCCACCGGAATCTACAAGAACTCACAATCACTAAAAACCCCCGAATGTGCATCCAAATCTCTCTAAACGGCGAGAATCGGCGGACTTAACAGATGCACGCTTGGGAGGGATCTCCGTGTCCTTCTTCCGCATCCCATCGCCCCGGCGGCGGTGCGGAGCGCGCGAAAAAGGGTCGCACAGATCTCGGCACGCCGGTGGGACCTAGATTCTCCTCTTATCTTTGAAAGAGAGAAGCAAATAGAATAGTTAAAAGATACAAGTGGTCTTCTATGCGCTAAAAAATGACTAATGATTTTCAAGTGTTTTCGTTTTTGCAGGAAATGGCATACTTTGGAAATTTCAACCTTGCTCCTTACACTTTGTCACCCCCGCACAAAGCCGGAGAGGGCAAGCTCTTTATGTTCTTTGGGACCATCCCACAAGAACTCACTTTCTATGGCCCGGCTCCGGTGGCCACGATCACTCCCGCAACCGTCCGTATCTCCATCCCGGACGAGGAAGAGGACACAATTACCACGACTCCTAAGGGTATCTCTAACAACATAATGGCCTCTCCTACTACCTCCCCAAAGAGGAGAAGGCGCGTCCAAGAGGACGACCCCAACAGCCGCGCAGCCCAAGTTACCCGCAACTCTCAAGCGTCCGGGAAAAGGGCCCTGGATGCATACCAAAACCAGCTGGTGGCTAGGCCAGCTATCCCAGTCTCCAACAAATTCACGGCACTCCGTATAGTGGCCAAGAACTCGGCCACAGGCCAGCTCCACCAGGCATGGGAGGTGCCTAAGCCCACACCTCGCCCAACTCAAAGGCCTCGGCCGCCGGGGACAAGTCTCAAGCCCCCCGCGAGAAGCCATCTACAAGGCTCACAGGGCCCTCAAACAGAGGAAGAGCGTTAGGAACGCTAGGTCGAGACAATACGTCTCCCGTTCCGATCAATCTCAAGACATGGCTCGGCCGCAAGCCATTGTCTCAACTCCGCACCCGAGGAGATTTACATCAAAGGCAACACCTAGCATCCAGCAGGTGTGGGTCCCAAAGGGTTCCCAGCCAACAAAACCCCGATCTCAAGCCCAACCCAGAAAGGTAGGCAACTCTTGCACTCCGCCCGAGAGTGTATTCAGCCGCCTAGGTCAGAAGAGTGTATTTAGCCGATTAGGCTCGAGAATATCACTCAACAACTTAAAAATAACTGTACCTGACCAAACAAAGAAGAAAAGAAGAACCGCTCGCTATGAAGAACACTTCTCGGTCAACACCATCAGTATAAGTTACGATACTGATCCAGACACTGATGCTGAGGTGAATATGACCCAGGATGACCAGTCCCCGCCTAATCAAGCTCACGTCACCAATACCAACAAAAATAATGGTAGAAAAGGGAGACCTCCCAAGAGAGTCAACCCCGAAGGCAATAACAGGGAAGGAGAAGACCACAACGAAAACCCTGACTTCTTCGATAATGAAGATGACGTTGAAACACGTCCTGAAGTGCCTATCGATGAAATTGAAATATTAAAAGGCCACATCGAGGCACGGGACGAAGAGCTGATTAGGCAACGGGAGCTAATCGCTACCATGCTGAAACAAAACGAAGAATTGATTAAGGCGGTCAAATCCTTACAAGAATCACAAGACGTCAATTTCAAAGGTAGTAGCTCCGTCGAAGGGGTCCACAAGTACCAAAAGCAATCATAAGGAAAACAACCCGTTAATTCTAAACCCCATCCACATAGAACCATAGAAGTGGGGAAATTTGAACCAACGGGAATATCCCGGAAAGAGATTCAAGCCATGATTGCCCAACAAATGCAAATAAATTTGGAGGTGGATACGCTATCCCTCCCGTTAAAAACTGTGGACATCCATACCCCGCCATATACGATTTAGAAGAATATCCTAAAGGGTATGTGATCCTTCGCTTTAGGACCTTCTCCGGGGAAGGCAATAAAGATCTAAACCCTGAACAACACCTGGCCCACTTTGTAGCCTCGTGCGGCAACACGGGCGGCAATGACGCGCTGTTGTTGAGACAATTCCCTCAAAGCTTGGTGGGAACCGCTTTCCAATGGTATTATTCATTTGGAAAACAACAAGATCGGGACTGGGACGAGATGGCGGACTCGTTCGGGGCACGATTTGTCATGGTGTCTCGATAAAATAAACATAGCCGATCCGGCGAGCACTAAACCCAAGAAAGGGGAGTCAATGATGATTTTATCAATAGATGGCGGAACCTCGGCATCAAGTGCGACCGCACATTAAGCGAAGATGAGGCCGTCAACCTAATCATGAAAAACATTGACGGGTGGATGGGCATGCTTCTTGGTGTGACAAAGGTCAACACATTCAAAGACTTGCTCGATCGGTATCTAATATGGAAAGAATGTCACCGCACACCGTGCCGAACTTCATGAACAATAGGCCGCAACGAGGAGCCCGAGTTGAAACCAAAGTGGCATTCACCTCGTTAAAGGATAAGATGGTCGCTAACGTAGATACTCAAAGCGGCAGCAGTGGCACAAATGGCAACAATTACAATAAGGGACCTAGGCCCAATACAGCAGGGAGTTCACGGAGTTTTGAGTCCCTCAAACAAAAGAAATCTAAACCGTACTCCTTCAGGAGAGATAAAGTTGCCCAAATCTTCAGAGGAGCACTGAAGAATGGTCTAGCCCTATCGCCAAGAACGCCTCGAAGATGCCGATAAATCGGACGAACCCAACTTCTGCCCATATCACAGAGTACTAGGGCACTCAATTGAAGATTGCTGGGTCTTCAAAGATTGGGTCGAGAAGGCGTACAAAAATGGTGAAATTACTTTACCCAAAGGGTTCTTGCAAAGCCCATCGGCCCATGAACAGGCCAATATGATCTCTCACGAAGAAGAGAAAATCCCGGGCCAGTTAAGCGAAAACCAAGAAGAACAATGGACTACACACTTATCGAAGAAATCGATTAAAATGCTTAAAGCCCTTAAGAAAGAACCCGGCATGAAATGGAAAGACGACATTACGCCAGTGGTCCCACCGAAACTCAGGGTATATTATAAGGTGGACCAGAGCCAAGACCAGGTTCTTAAGAAAAGAAAGAAGCATAGAAACAGCAAGTCCAGAAAAAGTAAAATTGAGGAGTACGAGCAAAGGGGGCGATCCGAGGCGATCACCCTTCAACACTTCATCTCCAAAGAAGACTGGGAGAAGCTAACCCTAGGTCAAAAGAAAGAAGATGTAGATGGAGAAATAAATAAAGAAGAAAGAGAAGAAATCTGGGGTGCTTCGTGCAACATGGTATATTCTTCTCATGACGAAGATATGCCAACTTTAGAGGAGATGTTCTTCCCAAATGATGAAGGAGAAGCAAGCACCTCTGGGACAAAAAACGAAGAATGTAAAGCGTGCTCCGGTCCGGGACTTACATACCGAGAGACAAGCTCCCAAGGATTCGATAAAGGAAAAGATAAGGCCCGGAATAAAGGTAAAGAGGTGAGAACCCAAGCAAGAACCCGAGAAAAGACCGGTCGACGGCGAAGAATACAATGTGTTGGCACATCTGCGTAAGATTCAGGCGCTATTAAGCATATTTGACGCGTTGATGATGTCACAAGACCTAAGGGAGGTACTAATCCAGGCTTTGCAAGATCCTGAGAAGTACAAGTCATACTTTGTCGAGCAAAATATGCAGGAAGCCCTATTCACCGCCAAGCGGGCCGCTTGCATAAATTTCACAGATGACGACCTCCTAATAGGCACCGTCGACCACAACCGCCCGTTGTACATCACCGGAAATTGTGGAGGGCAAAAGATTGGCCGTATTTTGGTCGACGCAGGGTCCTCGATCAATATCATGCCGCTTAAAACTCTGAAGACCATCACCTTAGATGTGAAGAACCTATCTGACGAAAAGGTGATTATTCATGGCTTCAATCAAAACTCCCAAAAAGCCCTGGGAGCTATAACTCTGAACCTGCAGTGCGGAAGCCTAAAAGCGCCTACTAAATTCTATGTTATTGACGTTGAAACCTCTTATCGGGCGTTGCTGGGTCGCCCGTGGCTTCACAGCAATCAGGTCATACCCTCTACTCTGCACCAATGCCTAAAATATATTGAGAATGGTAAACAAAAGAGAATTGACGGAGATGTCAAACCATTCGGGGTGCATGAGATTAAATTCAATGACGCCTTGATATTTTCTACCTAAATCTCTTGTGTGGCGCCAAGCCAAAGCCTATAACAAAAGCGGGTCGAAACCCTTCAATAAAGGCCCTAAATTTGATACCTCATCTGGAGAAGAAGAAGAGGTTAAATTCAATATTAAACCCCGAGGTGCTCGAGCCCAAAGACCCAGGAGAAAGTCGGGTGAGGAAGCAACCTTCCGCTCCAAACAGGTGGCTACGTATAAGGCCCAAATAAAACCAAGCGAAATCAATTCAAGTGATTCTGAAGAGGAGGTCATTTTCAATTTTAAACCTGCTAACACCCCTCAAATTCAGATCACAGGGGCAACTTCAGGAGAAGACTCCGAAGATTCCAACGAATCGGGCGATATTACCTCGGGGGAAGAATCTGGCCATGATCGTCAACCCTAGGAAGAGGAATCTGACGAAGAGATCATCTATCACATCCTCGAAGCCATATAAAGGGCCCGAAACAGATAATGAAAGTGAGGAGTCATTTATGATCAACATGGGATCCGGTGGCGGAAGGGATAACCGGTTAGGCGAGGCCTATAAGTGAAGAACGCTCATGGCGGGAAAATTTCGAAGGTCGCGTACGGAATGCGATCGACGAAATAAGGCACCGAGTTGAAAATAATAGAAGGGAGGTGTCGAACAATGGGAAGTGATGCGGGATATTAAAGTGCAACACAATGAGATCATGATAATGATTGAAAACCCGCAAACTACAATCTATAACTCCGAGCTACTCAAAGAAATGACGAGCGAACCCGTTCGGGACCCACGAAAGACAAGCACCCGATAGCGGCAAATGGGTAATTGTAATAGTAGATGAATTAAAGGGGGAAGAAATGAAAGCTAAGCAATCGATCGTCATGCAAACCCCTCAAGGTCAAGAAGAGTAAACCATACTCTTTCCTGAAAAATAAAACAGCTCGGATATTTGAGCAGACCTTAAAGAGTGGGTTAACACTTCCCGTTTGCAAACGACCCACGGACATAGAAAGAGCCGGTGAAGGTGAATTCTGGCCTTATCATCGCATATTGGGTCACACAATTGAAGAATGCTGGGTATTCAAAGACCTTATAGAAGAAGGGCACAGAAATGGAACAATCCAGCTTCCGAAAAGCTTTCAACAAGACCCAGCCCCGCACAACTCGAATAACAAAGGCAAAGGGGTTGCCTATACAATCTCGCACACTCCCATACCTAGCAAACCCAAAGTTGCGAGACGAAAGCCGATCAAAGAAATCTACCGCTCCAACTCAGTTATGAACATTGAAATAGAAGAGGAGATGGCAGCGCTAGAGATTACTGTGGTTCCCGAAAGGCATTTTAAAGACCTCATGCCAAGGGAAGTGAACCACATCCAAACCCTAAAAACCTTTGTTGTGCCGGCGAAGGTAGAGCGCATCAAAGGGAAAACTATCATTCACAAGGCTATCATTTTCTATCAGAGCGATTCGACTCAGTCTCTGAAGAACCCCGACCACAACACTTGGAAGAAGTGGGTGATAGAACAAGAATCAGAGAATGCAACGGGCGGTGACGCTGCTTCTCATCCCTTTGGAAAGGAGCTGTACAAACTAGCAAAAAGGGCAAAATGTCTGAGAGACATATCCAAGGCCGAGGCCAAGCGCTTTGATGAACTCTGGAATGGCGGCCAGAATAAGGTTTTGGGCCTGGATGGTAAAATAAAATACACCCGAGGGTTAGGGTATAACTGCGATGACGCAGCATGCTTTGAGGGATCCTTCAACGAGCGCCGAACGGAAGAAAGCTGTTGCATGACTTCTGTTGAAGTGTTAGACAATAAAATAGAAGAGGACAATACCCCAGTCCTGAAAAATGCTCTGAAACAGCTAGAGAAGGAGCCTAATACGGTCAATGAGTTAGCTGAAATCAATCTGGGGACGGAAGAAGACCCACGACCAACTTTCATAAGCGCATCATTACCGTAAGAGGTGGCTAACGAGGTTGAAGACATTCCTTAAAAGCTACATGGATCGCTTCGCTTGGAGTTATAAAGAAATGCCGGATTAGATCCCAACGTAGCGGTTCATTACTTAAAAATTGATCCAACCTTCAAGCCGATTAAACAAGCGCCGAGGCGAATGAGAATAGAACTTGAAGAAAAGGTCGTGGAGGAAACGAAGAAACTCATCGACGCAGCTTCATACGGGAAGAAGAGACGCGAATGGGTGGCTAGCATTGTCCGGTTAAAAAGAAAAATGGGCGATTCGCATACGTGTGGACTTTCGGGACTTAAACAAGGCGTGCCCTAAAAATGATTTCCGCTCCCGAGAACCGAAATCATAATTGATCACACATCATCTTATGAAGTCTTCTCCTTCATGGACGGTTATGCGGGTTATAATCAAATCAAAATGGCGCCAGAAGATGAAAGGCACACAGCGTTCCGCACGCCAATTGGTATCTATTGTTACAAAGTCATGCCGTTTGGGCTCAAAATGCGGGTGCCACCTATCAACGGGCGATGACGAAGATATTCGACGAT
Organism: Schoenoplectus tabernaemontani; assembly: GCA_037127355.1. Taxonomy (NCBI): domain Eukaryota; kingdom Viridiplantae; phylum Streptophyta; class Magnoliopsida; order Poales; family Cyperaceae; genus Schoenoplectus; species Schoenoplectus tabernaemontani. The sequence continues at coordinate 15,492,171 of CM073743.1, read as the reverse complement.
CTGATTCACAAGATAGTGGAGTGCTATGTGGACGATCTAGTCATCAAAGCCATGTCTTATGAAGAACACCTCCAATATCTTGAGGTCGTTTTCAACCGCCTAAGAGAACATGCGCTCAAATTAAACCCGTTGAAATGCGCATTCATGGTATCATCCCGTAAGTTTCTACGGGGTTTGTGGTACGCCATAGGGGGATTGAAATAGACCCGGCAAGATCAAAGCAATAATCGAACTATCCCCGCCGAAGAATTTAAAACAATTGCGATCCTTGCAAGGACAATTGGCATACATCAAAGCGGTTCATAGCCAACTTATCGGGTAAAATCCAACCCTTCACCCTACGGTGACTAAGAAGAATATCCCGTTTAAGTGGGATGGCGAGTGCCACGAGCCTTTGAAGAAATCAAGGCCTATCTACTCAACCCTCCAGTGTTGGCGGCGCCCATACCCGGGAAGAAACTCATTCTGTATACGACCGCCCTAGATGGATCCTTGGGAGCCCTATTGGCCCAAGAAAACCAGGATGGTAATCAAAATGCGCTATATTATCTAAGCCGCATGATGGTGGGGGAGAGCGTAACACGGTATTCGCCGATTGAAAAGCATTGTCTAGCCCTAATCTTCACGGTGAAGAAATTGAGGCACTACATGCTAGCCCATAAAATCATTTTAATATCCAAGGTAGACCCTCTCAAATACCGATGACTCGGTCCAATGCCGACGGGGAGACCGGCCAAGTGGGCTATCATTCTTACCGAGTTTGACATCACCTACACACCGCAAAAGGCGATCGGGGCGCGCCGCGGATTTCCTAGCCGCACATCCGATTCAAGACGACTCTCCATTAAAATGTGATTTTCCCGATGAGGAAACTCTACATGTTGAAGAAGGAAACCCTATATGGGAGTTATACTTCGATGGTGCCTCGTCAATCAAGCCAATCGCGGCCCGGAGTCCCAACCGTGCGAGCCGGCGCAGGACTAGTCTTCGTAACCCGGAAGGTGGGATAATACGACATTCTCTCGGCTTTAACCGAACCATGCACGAATAACGAAGCGTAGTATGAAGCGCTTATCGCCGACTAGAGCCGTCATCCGGAGCTAGAGATCAAGGTCGTACGCATCTTTGGGGACTCACAGCTGATCATAAATCAAATAATTGGTGAATACAAGGTCCTAAAGCCGGAACTAATACAATATCACCAGAAAGCCATAGAACTAATGAAGAAAATCCCGTACGTGTCCATTGAGAAGGTCACGAGGGCTGTGAATGGTGAAGCAAATGCATTGGCCAAACTCGCCAAGGAGCTGGGTGAACCAACAGAGCCGGAAATCCACATCATCGTCCGCAATAGAAGGCCATTATCATTGTGTCAGACGACAGACAATGCGAATAATGAAAATATTGGACCAGGAAGGATAGAATGCCAAGAAATAATGATAACTAAAGAAGACGATGATTGGAGACAACCGTTCATCGAATATTTCCGGCATGGTACCCTTCCCAAAGATAAAAGAATAGCTGATCAACTAAGAAAACGGGTACTACGATATGCGTATGTGGGCAATACGCTATACCGTAGGTCTTATGATCAGTTGTGGCTAAGATGTGTATCAGGGCCTGAAGCCGAGCAGGTTATGAAAGAAGTTCATTCTGGACTGTGTGGAGCGCATCAGTCTGGGCCAAAAATGAAGTTAAAGATCAAGCGAATGGGGAATTATTGGCCCACAATGGTGGCTGATTGTGAAGAGCACGCAAAGAAGTGCCGCATGTGCCAGATACATGGCCCTTTTATACATCAAGCGCCAAACCCGTTACACCCCACGGTAGCATCCTGGCCATTTAATATGTGGGGCACAGACATAGTGGGACCCATAGACCCTCCTACATCAAGAGGTCACCGGTTCATCTTGGCGGCAACGGATTACTTTACCAAATGGGTCAAGCCGTTCCACTTAAAGAAGTCAAAGCATCTGATGTGGTTAAGTTCTTCAAGACGCACATCCTCTACCGATTCGGCACCCCGCAACGAATAATATCTGATAACGGGACGGCCTTCAAGAGCTCTAAAGTCTATGCCATGGCGGAACAATTTAACATTGACTGGAGATTCTCGTCCATTTACAACCCAAGAGCCAACGGCCTGGCCGAAGCCTTTAACAAAACCCTAATCAATATTATGAAAAAGACCGTGGACGGCAACCAACGAGACTGGGACAATCGTCTACAGGAGGCATTATGGGCTTATCGGACCACGTACCGAACACCTACGCAAGCTACCCCGTATTCTCTGGCTTTTGGGGTTGAAGCCGTTCTCCCTCTTAAGGTAGAATTACCATCATTGCGGGTGGCTATGCAAAACGATATGACCATGGATGAATGCTAACAACTTAGATTGGACGAATTGGATGCCATGGACGAAAAAAGACTGATAGCCCAGCAGAACCTCGAAATATATCAGGCGAAAATGACAAAGGCATATGACAAAATGGCGCGAGTCAGGGCATTTCAACAAGGGGAGCTTGTTCTTGTCCTTAAGAGGCCGATCATTGGCCGGCACATCGGCCCAAAATTTTCTCCGAATTGGGAAGGGCCATACGTAATTGAGAAGGTATACGGGGCGCGCATACCAACTCATAGACCATGAAGGTGAAAGGCCCATGCCACCGATTAATGGGCGATATCTGAAGAAGTACTACACATAGCCCAGAGCGGGGCCAACCGAGTAGTATCTATTGTAAATAAATAAGGAGGGAATAAGTGTTCGCTTACACACACGTACACGAAACACAAACCCATGTCTAACCTCCACTCTTGCATAAAATCCCAAAAACCCTACTTTTGCATTTGTAAATAGAATGCATCCAAAAATCCAAAACCACACAAACACATTTAGCCCTACAATAAAAATAAAAAAATAGAATAAGAGAATTCAATGCCAAAACCACGCGAGAATATAAGGCGAGAGCTTTGGTGTTTGGGCTCACAATACAAATACCACTGGGTTTGTCCATTTGATACAGAATAAACACAAAAATGGGCAGGGTTTGCAGTTTGTCCCTCAAACTATCTGTTGCCCAATGACGAAAGTTGCTCATATTGGTCGCCGCGCGGTGCAAGCCAACGGATAGGTCGAGCAAATTGGTGGCTAGTATACAGTCGCTTCCGAGGGCATATAAATAAATAACTCTCGTACTATTAGTAACATGTATCACTAATAACCAAAAATCTGCCTTCTTCTGATAAAATAAAAGGATATCTAAGTAAAACAATAAAAACCTATTTTCATTACTCAGCAATAAAAAATAAATAAATAAAAAATAATGAAATCTTTTCAATAAGGGGTTGCCACCTTTGTCCCCGACGCCACGAGTGTTATACAAAGCCAGGTTGGGTGCATTCATCCGTAAAAGCACCACACGCCCGAAGAAATGATGTGTCATAATCCCACGGCGCATCATGGAGGGGTCAGACCAAGGGTTTACGCTTGTACCCGACATTTCATGTTAAACAAAGCGGCTCGCTTAAAGAAGTGACTCAGGTCATGGAGAGCGGACCTACCTGATGAAAGCCTGTCTCGCAGGGATGCGTGATGGATGTTTGAGGGTAGCAAAATATAAAAAAAAAACCAGGTTGGGTACATTCATCCGCAAAAGTACCACACGCCCAAGGAGGTGATCTGTTTCTAATCCCAAGATAGGTCATGGAGGGGTCAGACTAAGGGTTTACGTTTTTGCCCGACATTCAGTGTCAAATAAAGTAATTCGCTTAAAGAAGTGGCTTAGGTCGTGGAGAGCGAACCTACCCGATGAAAGCCTGTCTCGCAGGGATGCGTGATGGATGTTTGAGGGTAGGATCCCCACAAAACAAATTGAGTGGAGATGAGTGAATGTGAGTTTCCACTTCTGCACGCAACGGTGCACAAATGAGGGGAGAGTGGGTGAGCTTCCACAAATAAATATCGATCAAGAATATAAGGAGCATCCACAAAATGGTGTTATCAATTGCATCCATAATCCAATTGATACTGGTAAGTTTATCCATCAGTAATAAAGGGATAAACGGGTTTATTCTGTACCCGACCTAGAGGTCAATACAGACAGGTTTGGTATCCGCAAAATACCATGGTTACCTAGAGTTTGTATTGTAATAAATAGAGAGAAGCATGTATAGAATAAATGTAATAGGATGTTGTAAAATTTTCCTTTTATTATGTCTAGACGCTGCGAGAGAATAAAGCAGTTGTAATCGAGCGCTTTTACAAATAAGATTGGAGGTGCACAGCATGAAATCAATAAAATACTTCCTCGCGCTGCAGAGGAAGTGATGAAGGAGTAACAATAAAGGCAAGCATCATCCACAACAAAGAGATCAAAGATAACAAATATCAAAGCATCCTATATCAAGTACAGCAAAAGAAAAGGAGAAAAGAAGAAATGAAGAGTACAATCTACGGGCTCAAAAAGCGAGACTCTAGCTCCAACAATACAGTACTAATGGTCTCCAGATAAGCATGGAGGGAGTGCCTATCCTCCTCTGAAGCCGCCTCGAAATCCAAGAACTGAGAGAAGGCACTATCTCGGGCACTCGAGTGAATCTGCAGCTCCGGGAGACGTCCCGCCAAATGTCGAGAGAAACCCTCTACTGACAATCTATGGTCCTCTAGCTCCTGCACAAGCAGTCGAGCGGGCCCACCACTAACTCCCATAGAGCGGAGAGTAGCACAAGAAGAGAGCGCCGAAGATAGCGGAGTCGAGCGGCCTCCAAGTGCCTGCGCAGCTCATGGATCTCTAACTCGTCTTTGGTATACGAGAGAGCTCGCATCCTAATAAGCCCCGAGCAACTCCTCACACCTCCTAGAAATGAAGGTACTCTCAAGACGAGGCGCGACGAGTAGAGCGGCGCGATGGTATCCCGCGCCCTATACCGGTCGAAGGAGAAGTCATCGGGCAGAGAATCCAGGATCTCGAAATCTAGTGGATAATCTCCGAAGAAGGTATCTCGGAGTGCATCCGCCAGCGCGGCTAAGGCGAGCTTCACATCCCTCAATGTAACATCTGCAAACAAAGTAAATGGGTTAAATAAATTGTTATAATCAAAGAAGAAATAGAAGGAAGAGAAGATCTAACCTATCGCCTCGTCGCCTGAAACCGGCGCGACTAGGTCAGGGATGGGAGCATCGGCCACCTCGGGAGGACCTGTAGGTGCACCAGACCCGGCTACAAAATAAAGGCATAAGTACATGAAAAAGTAAAATATGAGAAAATAACAAAGGAAGTACAAGGTACCGGGAGAGGCATGAGGCTCGGTGAGACCCTCACTAGCCGGGACCTCCGTCTCTGGGCTGTCGAAAAGTTGCTCTACTAGCCAACTCTCATCCAGCTCTGAGTCATAATCGACTGCAGCCCGCTCAGTCGAGTCCTCCACCCGACTGTCCGATGAGGCTATACCACCTACAGCCACGAAAAGCTGCCTGTCGGGAGATGAAGAGACGTGGGATGGCCCTCCCTCGATCAAGAGTGGCTCGTCGCCGGCGGGCTCGACAGCCAATGGACTCCCCTGCTCGAAAGAAGTCCTCGCTGGTCTCACTAGAGTGAGTACTGGCCCCAAAACCACATCGAATGAGTCACCGTCTCCAGTGGGTACCAGTAAGATCGACGGTGAGGCAGGGCCGTCATGGAAGAAAGACTCTGAACGATGTGGAGATGCCATATCATCGGCCTCAAGGCCTATAAAATCTACATGTAAGAATAAAAATACTGGTGCATACTAGCAACTAAGTATTCAATGATGCACACGAACCTGCGACGGCAAGGTCGGTGCAAAATCCTGAAAGGGCAGTGCTCGCCGGCGCCGATGGATCTGCTGCGATGTCATCCCGAGCTGCCTCTACAGGAGAAGTCTCGCGAGCTGAAAAATAAACCCTAATCAGAGCTGTAAATAAAGTGTGCTCGAATAAGGCTAGGCAAGTTAGTAAAGAAAATCACCCGGAGTGGGAGAAGGAAAAGAAGATGGGGAAGGCGGCCGAGAAGCGCCATCTCGATATCTCTCCACGGTGGCTCGACAGGTGGCTGAGAGTGAACGCCAACTACTCGTGGGCGAGGGACTGAGAACCCAGGCTCCGCATGATCATACTCGCAAGCCAACTCTGAATCAAAAGAGAATTGATTGAGATGAGACGAGGTTTATCAAAAGGGAAATAACCTAAAAAGAATGATGAAGTGTACCTGTAAGAGTAGTCCTAACAGGAGCACGAGAAAACCGGCTGTCTAAACCCTGGAAATCAATAGGCTCTACAGTGATGTCTGGAAAAAGGGAACGGCCATACGAGATATCGCCGCTAGAAGAGACATGTCCGTCGCGAGGACAAGTGATACGTGCGACTACAGGAGGAGTGTATGACTGATAAGAGCGGATGGCATCATGGTACCACTGCTGATAACGTCTCGAGAAAGTGGGAACTCGAGAAGTGGAAACCATCTGGCAACGAACACCTGTACCTAGTCGGAAGAGGTGAGTGTAACACCACCCGACACCCTCCAAATCGGTGCCAAAAACTCGGGACGGAGAAGAGGCGGCGGGATATCCCGATCTAGCCCAAACCGATGTGCACACCGATGAGGTGAATAGGGCTCAATGAATATGTGATCACCCGATCTAAAAGGAAGGAAACCCTGGCGGATGCTAACAAGGTACTCCAAGTCAGTCAGTCTATCCCGAATGCTAGAAGGGTCAGAAGAGGGAACCCTGCTATCAATCACTGATCTCTCCACGGTCCTGGCTATCCCGCGAGTCGTCGCCTATCCCGAGCGAACCTCGGATGATCACGACTCCTATAAAATCGTATCTAGCATCCGTGGGAGTCAAAGAAGTGGGCGTACTCCGGCCTAAATCACCCAACAAAGGTAAATGGTCTCTCAATGAAGCGACCATACCAGGATCATAAGAACCCGACCAATGCATGTGAAGCCGGCCGCTAACCGGATGCCATGGAATCGCTCTCTCTACATCTCGAAGGACTACGAGATGATACCGGATCACGGAGACCCCGTAAATGTTGGCGATACGAGCACCGCTAAAGAAATCCTGCTGCCGCGTGCAATCAAACTCGCCATGACAAACACAGAAGGTCGGATGGTGTATGCTGGGGAGCTGGGTAGTAAAAAGTAACAGATCCACCAGGAAATGAATGCGGTCAGATAAGTCTCCCGATCTATATCGTGAGAACACAATGTATCCTGAGAAGGGATAGGGCCATCATAGTGAATCTCGAGCCGACCTGTACCAAAAGAATCCCGAATAGAGGCTAAGCCCTCGGGACGAGTATGAACTCGATCTGTGAAATAGGCAATCCAATGTCTGAAGGGGACTCCAGAGTGACCTCCTCTCAAGTGGTAGTATATATCATACACCCTCTGTAAAGATGACGGGAATCGAGATGAATCTCTCAAGTCAGCAGGTGAGACTATGAACTCGTCGTAAAACCAGCCAAAGATCGGCAACCCTGTCAACTGCTGTATCTCCAAAAGAGTCGGAGTCAACTCCCGGTCATCAATGAATAGGGTATTAGTGGAATAGTTCCACCTCTCGCAAAAGGCCCACAGCCAGGGTGTGTCGATATGGTAGCGAAACATCGATAGAAAGATCGAGTCGTATATCCCAGTACGCTCAAGTACAGCCCCCTCCCGCATGAGCATATACCGGGTCCACTCTAGCTGATAGCCATGGCACTCTAAGGGAGTGATGAAGGGGGCAGTGGTCCATCTGTGAGCCTCCCCGTCAATAATCTCCTTGCCCAAGAGATGTGTCAAAGGAGCTGTAGAAGCGACGCCTAAGGGCTGAAGGGGCATGATGTCATGAGGCTGATCATCTCTAAAGAATAAACAGCCGCCTCGCGGGTAGACGAGGAGTCGCTCGGATGGCTGAGACGAGAGGAGTCCAATCACTAGGATCCTCGTAAAAAGAATGACAGTGACTCAAGGGGCGACGTGGAATGGCGTCATGAGAAGGAACTACAATACCCGAAGAAGAGAAAATGTCATGAAAAATGAAGAGACGTATGATAAGGAATAATGCACCAAGACAAGCCTTTCGAGCGTTCAAGGCTCGTCTTGGTGGGTGGCTCTTTGTTTACCCTTGAAAAATCACAAGGATAAATAGCCGAATAAATGGAAATAAAATCAATTATTAATAATAAATCATAAGAAGGGGAAAGAAGAGAAATAAGGAAGAGAGGGCCCACTGATCGGAAGAAGTCGCTGATGGAACTCCGGAGCAACTTTATTTGTCCCACAACGGAATTCTGGGCATGAAGTGAAGAGTATAAATACCCCACTATTCTCTATCCACTCAGCATGAGTGACAGCCGAGAGGATCGAGGGAGAGAGGAGATCTCTCGGGTGTCACCATGTGATTATATCTTTTCTGACAAGTGGGACCCACACTGCGACCCCTTATAAATAGCCTCAACAAAGATAGACCTAGCTTATCTAATGAGTTTAATCAACCGGAACGGGGGTTAAGCACGATCCCACAAGGAAATCCTAAATGCGAGCAAGGATATAAATACCCTGTCATCTCCTATTCATTTGATGTGGATGACGCTCAAGAGATTCAAGAGAGAGGAAGAGATCTCTTGATGGGTCATCCATGTAATCATTTTTCAGCGACGGGTGGGCCCCATACCTCGGTGACCTATCAAGGAGTCGAATTGAACCCTAAGAATCTACTCTCGGAGCAAACCCTAAGAAGCGAAGTAGCATAATCCCTGTGCAACAAGGGATGATGTCAATGCCAAGCTAGTATTCGATACTGACTAATCATGAGAAATTTCAAATGTGATTTTACTTTCAAGGCCGACCTGGTGCAAAGCGTGAGCAACCACCTAACCATGCTTTGATTTGTGTCAATTGCGATAAGTAGTCGGTTCTTTGACCAAGTCACCCTCATGTTAAGGGATTGAAAGTCAATTTCACAAGAGCGATCAAATGCCAAATTTCGGGAGCAACCATCGATCAAGTCAGATTTGTATCAATGTTGACATGTAATCAATCGTTGATCGAGATCAAGCCCTAATGAATATCAATATGAGTCTAATTGGTATTTAGTTAGGGTGGTTTCTGCAAGAGAGAGATAATTGGCAGAGACACTAAGCTACAAATGAAATCTGGGATTAATTCGGAGGAAGAAACAGGGTTTTATAGACAAAAGAATTTTTAATTCAAAGAGGCAGGGGTAAAAATGGAATTAAAAATTACAGGGATGATCATCATAAATTTAGGGATTTTTGGTGAAATTTTCATAATTTTTGGATAAGTAGAGCTATCAAAATAAATTCAGGGAAGATAAACAGATTAAAAAGGGGAGATCAAAGGCTGAGATTCAATCAAGGGTTCATCTGGGTGCAACTTGGGGATAGAGACACGTCTGGGTGCAAACTGGGGATCCTAAGCACACATACACAGAATCAGAGAAGAGAGAGGGTGTGACACGTGTCAGCATCTCACTGGGCCACCTCATGCCACGTGTCAGCACCCCATTGGTCCACCTCAGCCATGTGGGCCCCACCACCATACTGACCTGACATGTGGGCCCCACCAACATGCCACGTGGCAAGCTCTGACAGGTCCACCTCATCCCATCCTATGCCACATGGCATCACACCCGATGGTCCACTACACTCCCTCCGTGCCACACGCACAACCGAGGAGGCCATCTCACCCAACCCTAAGCCACATGGCACGGTACATCAAGCCACCTCAACTCGGTGTGCCACATGGCATCTTTCTAGCCGACCACCTCACCATTCGGATTACAACTATTAGACACATGGCAGCAAACCATTGGACCAAGGCTATACATGTGGGCCCTATTATGTGCCATGTGTCACTCACAGGTTAATACACAGTCAGCAAGATTAAACAGGGTGATTAATATAAATATTGCCAGATCAGATGAAACAGCCAATAGAAACGTGCCACATTAGCATGATTAAAAAAAAAAAAGCTGACATGGCTACTCCTAAGCCCATTTACATCTGACAATGGGGCCCAGCATACAGAGATGTGAGTATAGGTGCATGATTGACATGGTATACCAAGTCTATCCCGCTGATTCATTCTACTCAAAGTAATCTGATTTAAAAAAGGAAATGAAAACAGAATGAACCTGGTTCTTGCAAGTCATCTCGCTGCATCCAGTGCGCCTTCTTCGTTGGTCTATGAACGCCAGGTACAGCTACGCGCGAAGAAGAGCCCTCTCCCTCCTCCTTCTTCTCGCCATTGCCCGATCCTAGCGAAGCTCGCATCCTTCTCTTCCCTTGACGCCTCACCATGATTGAAGATGATCTAACGAGTGGTGATGATTAGGCGATCGAATAATAGATGCTACCAAATCAACAGATGAAAAGAGATGAACAAAGGGTGAAGTCGATTTATTACCGGAAATTGAGTTGATAAGAAGAGGTGAATTGACACTCTGGAGATCAAATTGCACGACAAGATAGATTCTTTAAGGCGAGGCGACGCCAATGGGGATGAATTGGTAAGTCAATTCAAGGTATAAGAGACCAATTGATCAAAGAAAGAAAACGAGACAGAAATGGAGAAAGCAAAATTGAAGATGGTGAATGAGTAAAACAGTGTTTGGAGTGGCCGTGGAGCGTTTAAATAGTAGATGACAACCTTGGGCCCACTTATCAAATGAAGTATACAAGTAATTTAGGAATGTGGGTTAATTGAAGTGGCGGCACAGTGAAGGCATAACAGAAAGCGGTTATTGCAGTTCAACAACAAACACAATTCAATCCTGGCCGTTAATTGAAGTGAGATAGAGGGTGAAGATTCATCTGAGCAGGCAATCCGACCCAACAGTAATCAACCAATCACAATCAAGTGAATTAATCGGTTTAAGCCTATATAAACAGGGAAATAATCAAGGTGAAGGAGGGATCAAGACAGATACTCACTCACAATCACCAGTGGCCATTTATTCTAAAGAAAAGAGAGATTTCAAGATTAAACAAGAGATTTAAGCAATTTGGATTACCGATTCAAGCTGAAGGTATTGGATAGTATATTCATTAGTTCAATTGATATTCTATTTGCATTTTCCTTTCTGGAATTGAGTCTTGAACATCTAAATCATGCTTGTCAAGTAATCAATTGAGTTTCTTTCTTTGTTCTTACTGTTCCTTCTTTGAATCTGTTTCTTCTTTATTCATTTACTGTCTTTTTCTTAAAAGAACATCAATCAATGATCATTGACTGAATTCGGCGAGCCAGCGGCCCAATTATGAAATAATTGGTGAGCCTTTAGGCTCGAATCAGTTATAAACATCAAGAATCTTCAATTCACTTGTTCTTTGTGCTAATTTCGTTGAGAATTTATTATTGTTACTTGAGTTTCTTGCTTTTAATCAGTTGATAATTGAGGGATAAGGACTTGTCACTTTGTAATTGCCTTAATTGAATCATTATGATCGTTTGAAAGCAGTTGAAATCATATAATTCATGTGCAAGTATAATGATTACGATAAAATCGGTATGTCACTTTGTAGATGAAGCTCGAATCCGTTGAAATTCTCATCCAACTCAGTGAGCCACTGGCCCTAGCTGTGTCTAGGCGTGCCTTTAGGCCTGAGGGGTGTCAATTCAATAAAGAAAGTCAATGAAAGATCATGACTTGAATGAATTGAAGTCGGTACCAACTGGTACCGTATGATGTGAAGAAGTGAGGCGCTCCAACACAGTTAAGAACAAAAGAGAAGATCTTCTATTCACCTCGGATTGCATTGATAAGTCTAGGCGATGCTCTCTGAACTCGCAATTATCAACAACAGTGATTAATTACGTTGAATTTGGCAAAGAATTCAATTCGGTACCAATTTTGGTTGGTACGCCTCGACTGGTATCATCGCACAGCACTTATCACCGTATCGATCTCTAATCCGACTTCATAAAGAGACTCTATACACTAAGACGATGCTAATACATTAGTCTGATCGGAGGAGAAAAGCTCCGACCACCGGGAACCACCACCTAGCACGAATTTTGACGATGAGATAAGTCAGAAGCGTAGCAAGGTCATTTAGCACGAATACTAAAGCACCCACCAATCTTGAAGGTCCTTTAATGAGTGAGATCTGGCGAGAGTTTGGAAAGTTTAAACGGGGAGAGATCGGGCCGTAGATCTATTAAACACACATCTCATTGAATCGACGGCCCAAGTACAAATAAAACATTTAAATAAACTATGCACTAATCTTGGCACAATCCAACGGCCCACGTTAAATGGTAGATTCAACAGAACTAAAAACGGCCCATCTGAGTATTGGGCTCAATTCGTATTAAAATAAGAAGATTAAAACTTGGCCCGATTAATTAAGCCCAGTTATTAATTAATAACAGAAAACTAAAATTAAATAGTAAATAAATCATTTAAAAATGTTATTAAACTCCAAATTAACTCAAATTTGTTTCTAAAATTTCCTTATTTTCCATACTATTTTTCTGTGTAATAATATTTCAGTTTTAGAAATAATATCATAATAAAATAATTCAAGAGCAAATAGACATTTCATGTATTTGTATATTTGATTTGTCATTTTAAATATTATAAAAATTTCAAAAATTCAAATAAAATTATAAATAATAATTGAATATATTTTAATGATTTTTCTGGTAATTTTCCATAAAATAATATTGATAATAATAATATTCAATAAGAGATAATGAGATTAACTCTATTCTTTAATAAATAAAATAAGTAATAATATCAAATGAATATTATGATAATATTTTCTGTAAAAAAAAAATAATAAAAATATATAATATAAGATATACATAAATAAATAATCATAGTGATAGATAGTAAATACATTTTACTTTTGATGAATAAAATACAATAAAAAAATAATAATTGCAAAAAAGAATATAGTGAACTTCATCTTTTGTAGCTATTTTCAAATAGTAATAAAACAAAATCTTATATTTTTCTATAGATAATAAATAGAAATAATAAAAATATAATGAAAACTATAATAAATAGAATAGAATATTAATAGTAATCTCTTTTTAGCTATTATAGATCTTAAAAATAAAAAAATAAAATAAAAAAAATAATATAGCTAATTCATCCTTTTTTGTTTTGTAAATAATTCCTACAAAATGAATAATGTTATAATATGATAAAAAAATATATGATAATATAATTCTATTACTTTGGCTATTATAAATATTCTAAAAATACAAATAAAAATCCTAACCAATCCATTTTTTTATTATTTTGTAAGTGATTTTCTACAAAATAAATAGAGTTTAGAAATAATAAAAATAAAGTTCTACTATTTTAGCTATTATAAAATCCCAAAAATATAAATAAAATTCTAGTTGATAGCTAACCCATTTTCTATTATTTTTGTAAATAATTTTTCTATAAGAATAAATAGAGTTTAAAATAAAAATGAATTCACTTGTATAATAGAAATAATAATAGATATCATGTAATAATCTTTTTACATTTTAGATGTGAACAAATATGCTCACACAAGGGGTGTAGAGCAACATAGTGATTTTGCACACATAATATAACATTTAGAGCGATTAGTCGAGACAAGAACATCTTGACGTAGAATAACTAAGGCTTGGATAGCAACATGAGGAGGTATGTCGAGACAAGAAACATCTCGACGCTTGAATGACCAAAGCTGCGACATCAACATGGGGAGATATGTCGACTCTGAGGAAGAAGAACATTACGATGTCCGAGAGAAGTGACATCTTAATGACTCATTACCATGAACAAATGACTCATGACTAAATACGCTCACACAAAGGGGTGTAGGGCAACATAGTAATTTTGCACAAGTAATGCAACATTTAGAATGATTAGTCGGGACAAGAACATCTTGACGCTCGCTGAAGAATGACCAAGGCTGCGACATCAACATGAAGAGATATGTCGACTCCAAGAGATATGAACATTACGATGTCCGAGAGAAGTGACATCTTAATGACTCAGTGTCATGAACAAGTAATTCATGACTATTTGAGCTAGCAAGACTGAACTCATCCGTCGATAAGTTTGTCTTCGGTTCATCTCCGAGATCGTGAGATTGAATCGTTACGTAGTAGATTCATCCACAAAACAGTGAATGTGAACCGTTACGTAGTAGGTTCCTTCACTAACACATGCCTCAATGTTAAGCTAGCTCGGTGCTTCGGGTTTGACATGTGTGTGCTTGTGTTTCCTAGGTTTATGAATCGGCTTAGTGCTTCGAATTCATGATCTAGAAGATCGGTGAGAAGAAACACGTGGGCCAAATCCACCCTTCTCCCGATTCACCAACCTCAAGATCAACCGCTCGGTGCTTCGAGTTGTATTTTGTGCGATTGGTTGTTGACTAGTTAAGATTGAACCGTTCGTAGTAGGTTTATCTTCTAGATCAACCGAGGTTGAGTCGTTCGTAGTAGACTCACCTCAAGCCCCTCTGAAGAGATTAATCTGATCTGTAGTAAGGTTATCTCTCGAGGCGGTATGGACTGAACCGATCTGTAGTAGGTTCGTCTTCCATAGGATCAACTGTGAACCGTTCTGAAGTAGGTTCATTTTCTAGATGAACTGAGGTCGAGTCGTTCTGTAGTAGACTCACCTCGAACCCTTTGAAGAGATTAATCTGATCTGTAGTAAGGTTATCTCTCGAAGCGGTAAAGACTGAACCGATCTGTAGTAGGTTCATCTTCCATGGAATCTTTTTGTGAACTCAGATGACCACTTGACCATCATTTAACTATACTATTTGCTTCTCTCTTTTAAAGATCCAGAGGTGCCTCGAGGTTAGTAGCCCAGGGTAATTAACGGTGGGGGCTTGCGCCCACCGGAATCTACAAGAACTCACAATCACTAAAAACCCCCCTGAATGTGCATCCAAATCTCTCTAAAACGGCGAGAATCGGCCCGACTTAACGAGATGCACGCTTGGGAGGGATCTCCGTGTCCTTCTTCCGCATCCCATCGCCCAGCGGCGGTGCGGAGCGCGCGAAAAAGGGTCGCACAATAACATTGAACATTGTACTTACTTGATCTTCCTCTTCCTCGACCTCGGCCTCCGCCGTATGAGATCGATTGGTTCTTCTCTTCCTTGTTCTCTTCTTGTCCTCTACCACGGCCTCTACCGCGGCCTCTACCTCGACCTCTAAAGCCACCACGGCCTCTTCCACGACCACCTTCACCGTTTCCCGGCTTGTCTTCTTTTAGTGTTACTTTAGCTTGAAGTGCTTCCTCTAACACCTCTTGCTTCTTCTTTTTCTTTCTTTGTTCATGTGCCTCTAATGAACTTGAAAGCTCATCCACCGTCATTTCTGCCAAATTCTTAGACTCTTCTATGGCACACACAACATTCTCAAAATCATTGGTTAATGACCTTAATATTTTCTCTACTACTCTATTTTCACTTATCTCTTCACCATTTCTTTTGAGTTGGTTCACCACCATTTCTACCCGTGTGATATAATCCGATACACCTTCCGACTCTTTCATTCTTAAAGTTTCAAACTCACCTCTAAGTGTTTGTAAGCGAACTTGCTTCACTCGGTCCGCTCCTTTGTATGCCTTTTCAAGAGTCTCCCATACTTCTTTTGAAGTCTTCGCACCGGCTACTTAACCACATTTTGCAACTTAGATAAGCTATTTGATTATCGAATATCTAGATTTGGAACCGAAGTAATAACATAAATTTATTTTGGAAACGACTTTAACATAATTCAGAAATCTACATCAAACTATAATTCGACATAATGATTTAGTTCCTCTATTAATTTGCAATAAAAAATAATTATATAATATACAGTATCATGAGATTTTATCCCCATGTACAATTTCTTCTTTAAGATCATCCAGGCTTCCCAACAAATAATTTTATGAGAATGGAATTTATTCTTAATTATTTCTTATGAAAAAGCTTGTCTATACCAAATGTACAATATTGCTTGTGTTCTCTGTCCCTATATCTTGGTAAATTTATGTAACGGGTCGCTGAAGGATGACTCGTTACAGAATATAAGCAAAGAAATTATATTATCATAGAATACGCTAGCTAGCACGGGAACACCACCAGTTGCCAATTGCCATGCGTACATCCATTGGTTGTATTTTTCTCTATTTATTTATTTAGTAGAAAAGCTTAAAGTGTATCCTTAAAATAGAAAAAAGTGCCATCTATGAGGTTCCCGACCAAAAAGAAAAAAATAGTAAAAGTGCCACTTATTTTCTATTTAGAGATGACTGAAAGTGGATTTGCCAATTACTCTCTCTCTCTCTCTCTCTCTCCCCCACTTTATGTAGATTTTGTTAATCCTGCTTTCTATTGGGTGTAAATTAAGCGCTTCATTATAGAAAATTGGCTCCAAGCTCAATGTAGAGCTTACTTTAATTTAAAAAAGCAGATGAACACGTACAGTCATCGGTACCGTCAATAATATCTTTCAGTTTAAATAAATTTTAATTGTTTGATTATTCAACTTAAATTGTATATATTATTTTTTAATTTATTATGCAACAATTCTATATCAAATTAGGAATGCTGTATTTTCCCATATTTCAATTTATCATAATTAATTGGACATTTTTTTGTTTAAAAGCCCAATAGAATTAATAATCGTAACATGATATGTACGTTCAAGATTTTTACAACTATAGTAGCAGACAAGTGCTCCTCTAAATTATATTGGAATTGTATCACCACCTAATTATAAATAAGATCATAATTAAACAGAGGCCCACAAAATCTACACTAAATTTAGGATTATTGGAAAGTGGTTCCTAAAGTTCAACTAAGACATATACAAAACAAGAAAAATGACCCTCCTCCAAACTAGGGAAATTGAAGATTTAAAACTTTATTGAATTAAAAAAATTATTGAACAATTATCCCAAACCTAAAGTGTGACTAAGATAGTGACTTCATATATAGAATTACAGATTCTGAATATTCTTTCAAATATTTAAAATTGGAAGATCTAATCGCCATCTTTATTTAAAAGTACATACAAATTAAAATCTCTTTATATAAAAATATTGTGGGATACATCTTTTTTTTTTATTTTTAGAGTTTTCAATATATTTTTTGGATTTTTTAAAAATCAGCTAATAATAATTATACAGTATTGAATGTCTTTACATTATTTTTTAAAAAATCTTAAATAAATACTTAAAAAAACTCTAAAAATAGATTTTTTTTGTGTCCGATAAAATTTTAATATAAATAATTTATTGAGAACTTTAAATCAAAATTTTAGAGAAGATAAAGTATACTTTTTTATTTTTTATGCGTTTGTATATATTTACTATATCATCACATAAAGCTATAAACCAAATTCAAATTCTATTTTTTTAATCATCTATAGTACAAAATGATTAGTGCTAACTAACAGCCGCAACTTTAGACTAATAACCCATACCGTCATACTAAATTAAGTATAGGCCATGTAGATCATGTACCAGTTGTCCAGTTGCGTGGATTAATGCAAATCTGCTTTGCAATTTAAACCTAATCATATTCGTGTAGCACGGTAAATGACATCCCGTTTTCTTTTAGTTAATATATATAAAGTAGAAAATTCACAAGCATAATATATTGTTTTATTGTTAGAGCTATATTAAGAATTTAATTTTTTTTCATTGTTTTCTTACAAAAATTCAAATCGTGCAAATATGATCAAAGTAGTGTAATATTTGAACTTAATTAAACCCCCGATGTTTAGTTTTATTTAGATATTGACCTTACAATTTAACTGAAAGGTGTGAAGTTCACCTTTTTTTTTGATAACTGCACAGAACTTTTTACTTAGGAAGGGTAACTTCTGAGAAGTGAAATTTTACCTAATCAAGTAGCTGTACCTTTTTTTTTGAGGAAACATGTAGATGTACTCCCATAGTCCCATATAACGCCACCAACTTGAGTAAGCAAAAGTAGTGCTTTTTTCATGAAAAGATTCAACCCATATCAATGAAGTCCTCATGCGCCGCTAGGTGTCAGCTTCCTCTTCATTTATATTAATTCTCTCCTATTTTCATATTGATGAACATATACCATCTTATAATTAATACTTATAGATTTACATTAATATAATTACCTCACTCCATTCCAAATAGAAACCTATCAGCACAACCATATATACCGGTCCCCATGCATCAAGGACACAATTTCTCTTCACCTACAAAAAAAATTCTCCACCATCAGTAGTGTAAACCAATTTCGGTCAAAGCATCATTAATTCCTTGTGTCCTTTATTCCCTCAAAACAAAACCAATGGATCCTAGCACCAGCACAAGGACAAAATCCACCAAAACTCTGAACAAGCCAACATATTGCTGCTTCTTCTGTGCATTGAAAGAAACTGACACCAACAGACGGCGAGCTTCCTTGAGTGCTTTCTTTCGTGACATGCCAAATCATGACAATGAATCAAATGTGTTGGTGGCAAGCTACATTTGGAGCATTGCCATGGCAGAACCGACCGATGTAGAGCTCCCTTCCCTCGGTGCGCTTGAATGCATGTCCCACCTGATTTCTAAATCGCTGTCTGATCCTTCTTGGCTTAAGCTTCACCAGAATATTTACATACCTTACTATGCCGCGCATATCATAGGCTCATACACCATTTGTGTGCCTTCTTTCGCAACCGTAGCTGTTGAGTCTGGTGTGGTGGGCCCACTTGTCAGTCTGTTGCAGGGGAGAATTTCATGGGTTGAACAACGTGCGGCGGTCCGTGCACTTGGCCACCTGGCAAGTTATGATTCGACATTCCCAGCCATTGCTCAACATGGAAAAGAACTCATACCACTAGCCATGTCCACGGCCTCCGCGTGCATATACACAGTGTTCAAACAATTTGTATGTATCAAGCCACATAATCGAGAAAAGTACCATCAAGATTTGCTGACCAGAGGTCTCGGTGGAGCTGAGTTGGAGGATAGAAAGGCTGAAGAGTGGGCCAGCCAAATTCAGTGTTGGTCTCTCTATCTCTTGAGTTGCTTTGCTTCAAAAGATGTGCACTCTCATGCTTTAATGGTGGAGAATGTTGATTTCTTGCACCAACTTTGCCACATGTGGGGAGGGTTAGTGAATGGTGATTCACCGGCTGGAATTGGGTTGATGCGATTATTATGTAGAAGCGGTACTGGTCGTGAGGGTATTGCAAAGTGCCGAGAAGTGATCGAAAGCCTTTGCCATCTAGCTAGAACATGTGATGATTGGCAGTATATGGGAATAGATTGCCTCTTACTTCTTCTAGGTGACTCAAAAACAAGACCTCATACTTTGGAGCTTGTCGCGCCTTATCTCGTGGACTTGGCGGAGCTTGATTACCTTGGTGGAAGAAAAAATCTTGGAGAATCTATTACAAAAATCTTACTGAATGATTATAAAACCCATAATCTTGTACCAGGTGGCAAAGCCGAAAGGGCCTTGGAAAGCTTATGGGACACTAAGATAGAGAGAAAGAAGAAAGAGGCAACAATGTCTGCAGAGGAAATAACAAAGAGAGAAGCATTAACATCCCAAAAGAAGAAAGCGGGAAAGGAAAGGTATTCCAAGGGTAATGTCGAGGGTGCTGTAATCGCTTATACTGAAGCACTGAATATATGTCCTATAAGAAAAAGGAAAGAGAGAATGGTACTATATAGCAATCGGGCACAATGCTATTTGCTATTACATTTACCTGACCTAGCAATTAGTGACACAACACGTGCGCTGGCACTGGCGAGCCCGGTGAACTTTCACGGCAAGAGTTTATGGCGCCGATCTCAGGCATATGACATGAAGGGGATGCCAAAGGAGAGCTTGATGGATTGTCTCATGTTTGCTACCAATTGCTTTGAAAATAAGAAGGGGAGGAGGAGAGATAATTATAAGTTGCCGTATTATGTAGCAAGGATGATCAGCAAGCAAATGCATGCTGCTAATTTGTTGGTGAATACAAAGCTACAACATAAAACCAGAGAAAATGAAGATGGTTATAATGGTGATGACTATGATGATGATGGCAGTTGTAGCTACACAGATGGAGTTGCACATTAGTTATGTTTTCGATTGGGAACTGTTTTCCTCTACTTTCGGTGTTTGTTTATCAAGTGGATGAAATGTATTAAAGTTCGTTAAAAATAAGAAGTTGGTAATTAAAATGATGATAATCATCAATCTTTTATAATTTTCCAAGAAATTAAAAAATGATTGAACCGTGATTTTCTTGAGAGTTGAGATTCTGCTTCTTCATCTAGGTTTCTCTTAATTATATTTTTGCTACTTAATTATGTCCATGACCATACAAAGTACCGTGTTCATTTTTTTTCTCATGAAAAGAAAAAAAGAGAGCGGACTAAAGATTTGAGTAGGCCCACTATGTTTATAGTTGTACAAAAAGGAGTGTAATCTAACTAGCGAAGATCAGCTCAATTAAGCTCAAATATATGAAAAATTTTTGCACAAACAATTAATAGCACATTCCAATTACCGTGTTTAGATACATTCAAGTTTCCGAGGTTGAATTTTTAACACACACACACATATATCCATATATCCGTCTTCAAAGTTCAAATGGTTGATCCGACCGGTCAAAATATTTTTCATATAAAAATCTAGTTGGAAATCAAATTTTATATTTTTATAGATTTTTTACTATTTTTTAAGATAGTTAGAAAATGACTCTTTTTGAATGGCTCATAATAATTAAATCAAGTGATTTTCTAACTATTTAAAAAAATAGTAAAAATTCTAAAAAATATAAAATTTGATCTCCAACTAGATTTTCATATGAAAAATATTTTGACCGGTCGGATCGACTATTTGAACATTGAAGACGGATAAACGTAGTACACGGGCCATCTGTGCTATACGCGTAGCACCGTAGCCAAACTATATATATATATATAGTAAATATACCGTGAGCTTAGATCAAAACGTATATCAAATCATTCTAAATTTTAATTTATCATTCTCATTAAATTTTTTATATGAAAATCTTGTGGGATCCAAAAATTTAAAGTGTTTTGAGGTTTTTAAGTCATAGTTTTTAATTTTTAAAAATTAGCTCTAAAAAAATAATAAAATATTTAATGTTTGAACATCATTTTTAAAAATTAAAAATGGCTGCTTAAAAATCTCAAAACAATTTAAATTTTTGCATCCCACAAGATTTTCATATAAATAATTTAATGAGCAAGATAAATTAAAATTTAGAGATAATTTGATGTACTTTTTGTTAAGATCATGATATTTTTACTATATATATATGCATGCTTTTATATTTTCATATTAATTAGCTGAATTCAATTTACAGAGAGGGAAGCGAAGGACGATGAAAAACGCTTGAGCTGTATCATAGATCCATAATTAATTAACTTGAGATTTTCTTCTATGCATGCATAAAAACAGATAGAAGAGATGGAATGTTTTTTCTTCTTTTTTTTTGGGTAAGTTTTCGTCTATCATCTTTTTATTTGTGGCATTTTCCTCTTCGATGTCTTGTTCTAATGGCTTTTAAAAATGAGAGGATCGGTTGATAATGGGCTATTTTGACAATCTTGATAATGAACCTCTAAATAAATATAAAAGAAAATTTATAAATAGAAAAAAGTTAACAGATGTGTTCTTCTACTTATGGATTGAGAGTCATTCAAATTTCATGCAATTTCATTATCGTTTGATAGTCCATCAAAGACCATTAAATTGGAACCGTTATAAATTACGTAAAAAAATTTGATGGTCTTTGATAGACTATCAAACAATAATGAAATTATATGAAATTTGAATGACTCTTAATCCATAGGTAAAAGAACACATCTATAAAAAAATATTTTTAAGATTTTTTTTTGTATTTATTTAGATATTCATTATCAACGTTGTCAAAATAACCCATTGTCAACCGATCCCCTCTCTTTAAAATTGCTACATGTGTAGCATGATTTGTTTTTAATTTTTCCAGATTACACAGAATTTGGTCTGTACAAATTACCCTATTCTATTATATATCATCATATTTGAAGATATTCTGGAGAAATTCGGGAGTAAATGACAGACAAAACGATGAGGAAAATTGTTGCTTTTATTTGTGTTCTTAATAAGTGATGGATCCAATAAATATTTAAAGCATAATTATATAACATAACTGAAAAATAAATTTGTTCTTTGCTCAATCAAGAAACTCAGGAACTATATATATAATATTATATGCTAATATTTATAATCCATCATCAAAATTTCAAAGAAAAATAATACATTTGACAACTTAAATTCGGACATCAGCCGGAGCTAATTGCCCATTGTTCTTATTACAGTGGCTTATGTGGTCCTAATTGTAACGGCTAATTTATTTACCAGTTATAATTTTCTAATTTGCAACTTGTCCAAATAGGATTAAGGTTGAGTGATATTATACAACATGCGGCTCCTCTAACTTTCTAATTAGCTTATGATGAGGACATTAGCGGAGCTTGACCCAAAATTATGGGGTTAAATTTTTTTATATATATTTTAGACTTTCAAATTTGAGTATTAAGCTGAAATAGAATAATAATCATAATTACACTATAAAATATTATAAATATTTAATAGATATATTAATTTTCAATTTTTTTAAAAGATTAGCCCTCTTTGCGTCCTCACTAAGATCCCCCATTGGATGAGGATATCTAATAAGTCCGAGACTGATTTTCAATTTATTTTTATAATTATATACTAATTCTAAATAAGTGTGAATAAAAGACACCCTACTCAGCTTTATCTGGCCTAATCCCATTCTACTTTTGGCCCACTTGGCTCTAAAGTTGTGCTTCCGAGTTTGAGAGAAAAGGAAGGGATGAATTGAAAAGAGAAGATTAAAAGAGCGGGGTTAAATTTTTTTTAACCTCCATATTCAATGTGAACAAATTTAGAATATATGAATAAAGAATTATTCTGCTTTTATCTATTTTATGTAGTAGACGAAAAATTTACTAAAAGTTTTCATTAAATCAAATAAAAAAATTTGATACAAATTAAAGAGAAAAGAAAAAAATAAGAAAAATTGAGAAAGATTGAAATACAAGATTATCCTGCTTTCATCTCATTTCACTTGTTGTAACCTCCTTTAATTTAAACTTAAAAGCAAGATTAATTATTATTTGTTCTTCATGTTCTCTTTCTCTCCTTCGCTCTTATCTTTCTCTCTCTATCCATCTCGAGAGCATATCCTAAAAAACGATGGATAGGATAAGACCAAGCTGATCTCAAGATTTTTTAAATGATTATAAAATAAATTATAATTTTAAATGATAAATATTAATTAATTAAAATTTTAATAATAGATACGACAGCTCAGTCTCGCTGGCGGGCGTTAATAAATGCACCAGTGGAACTTACGTATTTAAGAATTATATAATCTCCCCAGGATTCACTATCTAACCTCCTTTGTAGTCTCACTGGAAAATTGTCAGTCCCATTGACACATTCGATGAAAGACGCTAGTAGGACTAACATGTGCTGTCATATTTATTATTAAAATTTTAATTAAATATTAAATATTAAAATTAAGATTTATTTCATTTTTTAAAATATCATGAGAGCTGATTGAAGGTACAGACTAAAGTGGATTATAGATTTAGAGGGTAGCCCACTCTATAGTCCTATCATATCAAATTTTATATACTTTATAAATTTGTATATTTTTCAAGATAATTTTATCTTAAGGATCGGATACTTTTAAGAGCAATGATCGGAGAGTGGGACTAAAAGAAAATACAGAAGAATTAATACAATAAGACCTTTTAATACTTTTATCTAGGCCCTGTGTGTGTAGGACCAATCTGAAGTTGAGAATGAGAACCGGTTTGATTCACTGACATCCCTAAATTCATGCGTCAGTGATTTATTCGTTATTGCCTCAGTGAAAATACGCCCTGTAAATGGTTTCCCAAAGATAAAAAAAAAGTGTATTAATAAGTTTAACTTTTCACGGCATTTAAAGCCCACAATTAGGCTGTGCTTTCAGTAAAGTAGAAATATATTATGCATACAAAAACTGGCCCACGGTACCATATATTCTTTGTCATGTGTACCAATTATACTCAATTGAAGCATGCCATGTAGAATTGACATAGCATATTTATTTCCTTTCCTGAATGTTCGCAATGAAATATAGACTACATCTAATTAGGATTTTATATATTTAGCAACTACTAAAACCTCGTACGCCAAGCTAGGACCAAAGGTTAATTTCTTATTAAAAGCAAAATAAAGTAATCAACAAAAGGGCATTAAGTGGTGGTTAAAGTTGGATTTTAGTTGTACGATAGCTAGATGCTACGAAATGTCAAGCTTGTGTAATTTTGTCGTATTTATCACTTTGCACCCACAAACATGGGCTTTAGATGCTAATAGTGTTTAAAATGAGTTTTAAGCATACACTTTCGCATTATCTGTTTTAAAATGTGGTTTTAAATATACACGCAAAAGCGCACTACATGTACATATTTTTAGAATGCAATTTTAAATTTGAGTAAATCTTCTATGAATCAA
This sequence comes from Schoenoplectus tabernaemontani, assembly GCA_037127355.1. NCBI lineage: Eukaryota > Viridiplantae > Streptophyta > Magnoliopsida > Poales > Cyperaceae > Schoenoplectus > Schoenoplectus tabernaemontani. The sequence goes on along the minus strand of CM073743.1, from coordinate 15,467,621 downwards.
AATTTTAGCAGTTATCAAACTTGGGTAAATCACAACCGTTGATATCAACTTAATCTCTATATTTCCAATATATATAAGTTTTTGAAATTTTTAATCAATAGCAGAATTAGCCTCTAAAATCTAAATATACATACAAAAGCGCGTGCACAACCTATTGCATATTGAATGACTGCATATACAGAATTTATGTAGGGAACAAATACATACTTCTCATTTTACGGTTTTCAGTCTTATACATTGTATTTTAATGAAAAGACGTAGCAAAATTAAGTTTATATTGTTTTCGCCAATGACTCAGTTTATTGGACCAGGTGGCAAAACCGACCTGATCTGAAAAATCCATCCGGATCCGAACCCTTTCTAATTTGATTTTTAGGAAAATCAAACTAATCTAATCCGATCTGAACCTGATCGATCCGAGATCAAACAACTTACAATTCAATTGAAATCAATCAAAAATATAAAAAAACATAATATATTTGATTAACTTGACGACCCCATTTTTTAGGAAAATCAAAAATCTAACCCGAACCGATCCAACTTGGCCCGAACCCCTAAATATAGGAAAGGTGTAGTAAGCTTTCGGAATCCAATGAGATCTTCGTAAAGTTAATAATTATGAGTGTTACAATAAATTCAATCTGGAAATCCAATGGCAAAAAAAAAGATTCATTAGCTCGTTATTTAGTACAAATTGGTGAAATGAGAGAATCTATGGAGATTTTCCTTACAAAAAGTATCGGGAAGAGATTAAAATATAATAATATAGATTCATAAAGAAAAAAGATTCTTTATGAAGGTTCTATAAGATGAAGAAAAAAATTCAAATGGGTATAGTGTAAGAAATATTCAAAGTTTGTAGTTATGGGATAGAAAAAAGTTTAAAAAAGTTCATTCGATTTCAGTTCAAAATTAATTTCGAATCAAACTGGTTCGATTCAAAATTATATCGAATCAAACTCAAATTATGGCAAGTTCATTCGAATGGTGTTCACGAACTATTATAGTTTAAATTTTGAGTATTTATGAGCCATCAGAAGACATTTCTAGTTTAACACTTGTACTTGTATTAAACTATTAATTGTGTTGCTTATTTATTGTTGTATGAACTTTTTATTATATTGTCTATTTGAGTAGTATAAACTTATACTAAACTGTTTGAGTGGATGTTTCAGTGGTTTGAACTTTATTAATTGTGTTGGTTGTTTGAATTTGTATTAGTTATGTTGGATGTTTCATTATGTTGTATGTTTGAGTGATATTAAACTATTAATTATTTGGTTGTTTGAGTAGTATGAATTTGTATGAAATTTATTAATTTTATTGAATGAATTATGAAATTTGTATGAATTTATATCAAAGTTTATTTGTATGATATGAAGTATGAACTATATGACATTTTGTATTTGATTCTATCATTTTGGTATTAACTATGAAATTTAATCATTTTGTAATTCAATTTCAAACTATTTAGGAATCAAACCGAACAATTCAAACTTTTAACGAATCAAATTTTAAACTATAATTTGAGTTTGAAACTATCTATCTATTTCGAATCAAATTAGTTCAAAATAAATTTCAAATCAAATTAGTTCAAAATAAATTTCAAATCAAACGCAAACACAAGCTAGTTCGTTCGTATTTGATTTGTTTGCAGCCTAGTGGCTAACAGGACCCCACGGAAAAAATAAGAGGGCCGGCTACTATCAGTTATCGGTTATTGGGCTAAAAACTTTTGAGCCCATAAAGGACTCTCCACGTAATTAGGCTTTTTTTTTCATTTTTAAGTGTATTGGGTGGTGGATTTTTATTTTTTTTTTATGGTGGGGGAGGGGTGGAGCTTATTGGACCAGGTGGTGATGACTGATGAGGTGCTTGGATTGTGTCCGCATAGACAATTATGGGGCCCACACATGCATTCATAGAGTAACATCCGCATAATATCTTAATTGTTTTTTGGTGCGAATGAGTAGCAGTTGAGCAGTCGAAAGGCTGTCAATGGATTGGATTGGATTGGAAATTTAAAAGATTCATTCATATGCGAATTCATATTTTATTTAGATAGTGGATATCGGATCGGATCTAATTTTGAATTTTAAATATTTTTAATAGTAGTATTGATGTTTAACATCAATAAAATATGTAAAATATATCATAAAATATAATTTAATATTAGAATATTCTTATGTGATATCTTTTTAAATAATATGATCTAATAATAAGTATTCAGAAAATCTATTTATTATAATTATGATTATAAATTTTATAATAAAAAATATTATCATATACATCTTGTTATTAAAAAATTTAAATTTTTTTGTCAGGATTTGGATTTGGATCATGCAATATTCCAATACAAATCCAAAATGTAAAGCAAATTCTTTTTCAAAATTCATATGCAAGTCTAATAAATTATCTATTTTTTTTAAATTCATTTGTGGATTCAGATTGTTTTTTGTTGGATATCAATTGATAGCACTGCATGAATCGCCTATATTGTAGGGGTGTCAATGCGTACGGTACGGGTCGGGTGGAGACATTTTTATTATCATACCCATGTTAAATTACTTTTATCCATACCCTACCCTTACCCATTAAAATTAGACTTACCCATACCCTACCCTTACCCGTTAAAATAAACGGTTAACGAAACGGTAATGGGTGCTAACGAATAATATTAATGTATTACTTAATTTATTATTATTTATAAAAAAAATATATGAACTCATTCTGTTCATACAAATACGTATCTATTTTACTAGTATAAAATAAAAATATAATTATGCAAACAATTCTAACTTGAGTCATTTCAAAATAAATAAATTAAAAAATAAGCATCTCTAGTCAAACTTTTAAGTAAAAAAATAAAACATATTAAAAGCAAAAATAACATCTTGTCTAAAATAAAATCCAATATTTTTCATTTAATCATTTTAAGAAGTACTCTACTAAATATTATTCAAACATTATAACTTATAAGATGGTTAAACTTGAAAAAGATGATAATTATAATTCCTAACAATTAACTCATAAAAATCGGGGCAACTAAGAATACTCCGAAGTTGTGCGTTAATGGTCTGGACCGAGTTTGAAACTACTAGCAATTAACGCACAACTTCAGGTTGTTCTTACCAATTCCCTATTTTTATTTTATTTACCAAAAAAATTATTACACGAGATAATTATATTGAAAATAATATAAGTTATTTTTTTAATAATTTATCCTATAGGGCAAACGGTTACGAAATAATTTTTACCCATACCCACCCATTTACTTAACGAAATAATTTTTTCACCCTTACCTATATCAAATAAGTTAACAGAAAAAAAAATTTACCCATACACACCTTATCGAATACAGTACGAATCGGGTAAATGGGTAAAAGAGTATCATTGACACCCCTACTATATTGTGCTAACGTTGGTCATCTATTGTATTTTTTTTTTGACAAAAGCAGACAAAATATCTATCATTTTTCATTTTTTCTCACAAAACAACACAAAAGTAAAGTAGTTCATAATCCTAAACAACTAAAAAATACCACCACAACCAACAAGACATTCTCAATATCACCAGCCAAAGTACATAACAATTAAAATGTATGTGGTCACATTTTGAGACATTGAGTTCTAGTTTTATTTGAAAAGCATGTAATCAGTTTATTTCTTTATTTTGTAGGGTATATAATTTTACAATCGTTTCCATGCAGCGTGCGGGCATTATTTTTATGTCAGATAAGTATGTTAAGTTACCCTGATAAAATTGCATCTGCCTGATGCCCACCCCCAAATCAGCCATTCATTTAATTTTGAATGAAACAGAATTAAAAAAAAAACACACACACACACAAATGAGCAAACTGTTAAAGTAAACCTTTTTGTTTTTACGGCGAGTCTGTGACTTGAATTTGATGTAAAATGAAAAAATTTAAATAATATTTCACATATTCTCGCATGATGAGATGAGTTTTTTAGATATATTAGAAATATCCGAATATTCTTCTCGATTTTTTTTTTCAGAAATATCAAAGAACCCAAAAAGTGTATTCGGTTCCTTGACTTCCCCTCATCAAATTCCCAATTCCCCACGCAGAAAGGGACCGAATATGATTCTCAGGTCCATGCCAAAGGGACCGAAAAAAGAAAAAAAAATACTCTGGTCCTTAGGAATTCCATTTCAAATCAGTCACTACTCGGGTCTAGGTTAGACACAGATTAATACCTAATTATACTAATTATAATAAGTATCAAATAATTTTCCTACCTAATTGCACTAATTAAAACTAATACAAGTAATTAAAATAAATGTCAAATTGTGTAAAATAAAAGGACCCTAATAAATAAAACTAATTAAAATAATTGTTAAATTTTATAAATTGAAAGGACCATAGGTCAGAGTGTATTTCTCGGGTTCAAAAACATCACTCCTATGATTTGCATAAATAATTCGGTCCAGTAAGTCTTAGAACCCGGAATTTTTTTCTTAGAAACCGAAAAAGAAAATTGGTCTCAATCTTATAATTTTTAGAACCCAAAAAGAATTTCGGTTTTAATATTATAATTCTTATAATTTGTGTCAGATTGACTTGGGGTGTTATGGTAAGGAACCGAGAAAAATCCTTGGATTTAGATCGTTTTACTACATCTAAAAAACCATCTCATCATGTGAAAATGTGAGAAATTTTTTTAAACATTTCTAAAAAAAATGCATCTACTGAGAAGGGAAATAAAGAGGCAAGGAAAGGAGTGAAAAATGAGTTCATTTGACTTTCCCTTTTTTACTGTAATTAAAGTGGACAAAATAGTTTATTTGAAGGATAAAAGAGAAAAATCTCTCTTCTCCTTCACTTCATTAAATATGAAGAAATAAAATTATAATTTTTCCTTTCCCTCACATCCGTTTTACATGAGAAAGGAAATGATTAATTTGTTGGTTCCGGGCCTAATTGGGCTGGACTGGAAGGATTGAAGAGTTCCTAGTTAATGCAAGTGCAGTTCCCTACTAACATGTGGGTCCAACCTTGCACATTGTTCTCTGTTGGGTCCTCTAGTAGGCCCATGGGTAATGTAAGTAGCTAAGAAGGCTACTTCAGTGAACAATTTTGCTCCAAATTGTGTTTGAAGAATTGAAGTTTCAAACCCCTCCTCTGTTAGAGCACTTTACTGCTTCAAAGAACTGATGATTGTGGTGCAGTTGGTTCATCCCTAGGTATCGGAGGCAGCCCGATGCTTTTCGGATCAAATTTCGGTCTAATTGTAAACTAATTGATTGATGTCAAAATTCACATAGAAGATTAGCTAGGAAGCTTTGTTAATTATGTAAATATTAGATTTGGAGAGATGACAGGATGGATATTGATCCTTTTCCACTTCCCACCTCTACAACCCTATGATGTTCATGGTTTTACATAATTGATATCGCTGTATAAATATTCTACCTTGAAAAAATTTTGAAGTCTCATTCTGATGCAATTTCAGGCCTCATTACATTTTATGCTTGGTGGAGTCAAAATTGATTGTTCATATATACAAAATTGTAAATAGCACGCAGTTTGAGCAATAAACAATTAACAAATAAATAGAAAGCAGAAATATTAGTATATGTTTTGTATGTCCAAGTAGTGTGACTACATCATCTCGCAACCAAAAGGATGAAGTGTGGACCCTGTTCAAGCAACAGAAATTTGAGAAATGATATCACGCAACAACAAAAGGAGGAAGAGAGGAAATGGAGGTTGAGGTGTTCTTACTAAATTATTTGGTGATCTCATCATTGTCAGTGGATGGTGGTTTGTATTGATTTATACACTTCAACTAAGCCCATGAAGAGAGAAAGAGACTACATGCATATCATAGCACGCTAGTGGTCAATCGAGATTTATTTCTATATAAATATTCAGATTTTGATTTTTGACAAAGAAAAAGAACTTAGATTTTTGTGCAAATTTAATTATGCGATTTAAATGAATGCTTACTTAGTTAAGGTCAGTTTCCAAATAATTCTTTGATATTACTTTTATCGTCGGCAAATAGTGACATAATACAGTCAAGATAATGACTTAGAAAAGTTGAATGTCCCTACCTACAAATGGATTGCCAAGTCTCAATAATTAGCCTTTATTGTACAAAATGTTAAAACCCTCAATACCATTTATTTTTCATGTAATTATTCTAAATTACTTTTTGGAAAAAGGAGGCAGGGGCTTTTTCATTAGTAGAGGACTGCATGTAAAGTACATTTTGAGCAGAAAAATTTTTTTGTTCAACGGTTATTTTTATGAAAAAAATATTTAATACCGGGAAATAATTAAAAGCAAAATATAAAGTTATTTGGAGCTTTATTTTATTATTATTTTAATATACATGATGTGTTTCATGTAAAGTACATGAGCAGAAGTTCAACATGGGGAAAAGCTGGAAGAACTACATGATGTGTTTCTACATTGCTGTAAAGAGAAAAACAGGAATTCAGATCCAAAGTGCCAATCAAACAATACAATGAAATATTACAATTTCTCCCTAATGGAATTTTAACCGAATGCCAGGAATGATGTACAATAAAATTCTAATAGGGCGAACGGGAGTAGGATAGAAATAGAATTTTTCTTTTTCTTTGTGTTTCTTTGTGTTTTTTTTTCTTTTGTGTTTTTAAGTTTATTTACTTTCAATCTGTAATGCAACGGTCACACACTTATCATCCATATTAATGAAATTTGGAGATCTTCTCCATCTTTATTATAAAAAAAAAAATTTTGTTACTATCTTATTTACAGCTCTTAGCCACACATTAAACACCTAAATCTCACACATCAAGTCAATTGACTACAAAATTTTTAAAAAAAAATACCAACATAGTAGACTAATTAACATAACAATAAACTTCAACATGGTATCAAACTGTATCAACTATGAATCAGACCTCCAGTAGATTCTGTCAACAGCATGATGGTGATCACAGGAACTCTCAAGAGCCACCACTTTTGCACAACCACTAGTCAAACTGTTAGTTGATTTGCCCCTCTCGCTTGCTTGTAGTAGGCAAACTTCAGGACAAGCATCGGTTTTTATATCGGCAGGAGGGATGAAGCAATCTGGAGAGAGTCCATGAACATTGAATGCTACCTCGTCAATGGTCCACGCCTCCTCCATGTGGGTCCGAGTGTGGCTCATGGCTGTCTCTCCGAACCGATACAAGGTCACGACTGAGCGGCCTGAGTGTGCTATCATGACACCGTCAACTGATCGGTAATCTTCCAGGGATGAAATGATATTTGTCTCCCAGAAAATAGATTCATCATGACAGTTGCTTCAATTCGTGTCAGCTGAGAGTCTTCAATTTGTACCAGTAGACCAGTACGTTGGCTGAAGTAGCCTAGCAAATTGTGGCGTATGAGTTCTGCAGGGCCATCACTTCTTGAATTTAGGTTTTCATCACTGGCAGAGAGCTTCAAGATGAAGCAATCCTCACCGTTGATATTCCTCTCTGCAATGCATCTGGCTTTTGTGAACATGGCTGCCGTAGTCAACGGATCAAGACCCTGGTCAAATGGGATATATCTTAAATTTTTTGTTGCTTTCCTCAGGATAAAAGGAACTGTCCAATTCCATATAATATTCAGTGAAGCAATGCTGCATTTGGTCGGTACATCGTAGCATTTAATGGGTAACTACTTAATTTATCAAATGTGAGTAAGTCAATGCTGTATATAAAGAGATACCATATACCAGTATGAAGAAAACTGCACTATAATTAACTACTTAAATTCTAATTAACTGTACCTGAAAGACACGACGGAGGGGTCTAACCGGGCCCTTGGCGGCATGGGCCCCGAGCCAAGGAGTTTGACGCCATACGATCTCACCATTAGATCCGGCACGTATTTTGCTGCGGCCTAAGGCGAGCTCGATGCACCACATTTTAGGTTTCATCTGCCACAATACAAAACCTCCAGTCTCTGACACTGACACCGACGACCCACCGCCCTGATTCTTCCTGGCCTTTGTAGCGGCTTCAAATTCTGAGGCTGTCATCCTTACCTTCCCCAAAACATATGTATTGTTGATTGAATTTAGATATTTCAGACCTCCCACGGCAGCAATGTACTGTTGTATTATGTATTTTGCTGAAGAGACTTGCTGTTGAAAAGGAAAAATAATTAATAAACTAAAGTGAATGCAGTTGTTTAAACAGATGCCAAAAGTCATATATATTGAAAATACATGGCATAAGCATATTTATTAGTACTTACAATGGGGGCATTTTTAAGGGAGAGTTGAGGGAATGGCTCGCCAGTGCTGACAGGGAATGGTGCGAGTGGGGCCCCCATGACGCTTAGCAGCAAACGGAGATCAGAAATGCTAGGAGACGCTGATGGGTGGGACCATGGTAGTCTGGATCTCATCCACTGGGCCCATCGCTCCTTTCGGCTATCCGGGACATCTGATGCTGCACACGTGGAATCATTTGGGCACTCCATTAGAGGTGTTAGAGCTTCTCCTAGCACTTTTAGTCCACTTGAAGGGCTCCTTGAGCTGAGAGAATAAAGTGGGTTGTATCTGTTCTCCATTTTTTGAGAGAAAGAGGAAGAGGAAAGATGTGAAACAGGGGATAGTTTGAAGGAAGAACCTAGTGTGAGAAATAAGAAAAGCTCTGTATATACTGGAAGATAAAGTGATTAGCGCGTGACATTTTCTAAGGGAATGTTTAAATTATCTCTAGTTATAAATTGTAATAGTATGTCCTTTATTTTATTTTTTTTGTTCCCAATTATTACCTGTCCTGGATACAGGGCACCCGAAAATGGTCAGGATAACATATACTAATTTCATAGTATTTTGATCAAGAGCTATTGGAATATTGAGCCTTCAAATAAAACAAAAAGAAAGAACAAAAATACCAGAAAATTGATGTATTTCTAGTTTTCTACTGTTAACGCCGTCATTGTAAGACTATAATAAGTTAATAACAAAGATTGCAGCCTGGAATATGTTATTGTGTAAGTATCATAATTTTATGTTTATGTATTGTACTAACAACGTTTATTCTTTATAATGAATTGTCTTAACAATTAATGTTGATAGCATTTGTCAAATTAAGTTACAGATTTTTTTTTAAGAAAAAAACAAAAGAATTTACACACATGTTGGTATATATGTATCCTTGTGAATTGTTCATAAATTACATATTATCTTAAACTTCTTCAAGTTATTTAATAAGACAGAATTTAGATTTTGATTCCATGACCTTCAAAAGAATCAAATTAGCCCTTAAATTGTTATTTACATCAAGTTGGTCTTTAAAAGTTCAATAAATATCAAATCCGCCATTGAACTTTGAAAAGAAGGCAAATTTAATTCTAATCTTCTAATGGTACCAAATTAATCCTTCAAGTTTCCAAAAAGAAACAACTTAGAAAGATAATTTTGATTAGTTTGACCAAAGTTGAAGTACCGACTATTTTTTAAGTTAAGAACTAATTTAGAACTACTGAAAGTTTAGAGGCCAACTTAATTTTTCTAAAAATGTTCAATGTGTAACTTGGCAAATTTTTGGAGTCAATGAAACTGGTGTTGAAACTCCAGAAACCGATAAAATAATATATCCATACAATTTTATTAGTTTGCATATTTTTTATTATTTTTATAGTTTAGTCAATTTTAAAATATTGAATTTCAAGTTTTTTGACATTGAAATATTACTCCTAATGATTGAAAACAGATTAAAATTAATTTATTTTCAACAAATCTCATCATATTAAATAAAAAATGTACAAAGAGAATACAAAAGTAGAACCCATAAGTTGAAAGGTACCCTATAATTTTATGATTTTTTTTGTTGAAAGCACCAGTAGACTAGCCATTAAACATGAGGTCAGTTTACAACAACAATACTAACAACAAAGTCTTTAATTTCAAATAAATTGGGGTAGACTAGAAATAAAATCTAATCTGAAAACATAAAATTTGAGATCTCAAATATCAATGATAATAATGATGTTGATGATGAAAAAATGGATAAGAGATTCTGCCGCTACTGCAGCTCCTGCTTCTTCAGGGGGGACTCCAGGTTGAGGAGTTACTCGGAACGCTGCCAAGATATCAGTATCTTTGGTTTCGTACTCAGGAGTATAATAAGTAAGTTTGTAATCTTTAACCCCTGCTTTAAACCCAACACTTGCTTTAGTCTCTGTTTGTGGTGACATAAGCCCTTTTTTACAACTTATGAATTAAGAATTCTCAAAAGAACAAGATCTACTCGAGATGGACTTTAAATATAGTAAAAATCTTTCATAAAAAAAAATCAATTAAGATTTCTAATTGTTATGCTAACATGACATTCACAAACTTTGTATCCTGGGAACAACTGTATCCGAGTCAGCAATGTTACCCTGAGTTAGCGCAACCATTGACAACACAAGAGATAAAAACGCAGGGGAGTTTCAAAGCCCTTTGAACTAAAAATTGAGTTCAAATCTTTTAAGAGTCGTTGATTTTGCATCGAGATTCGTAATAATTATTGAAAGTACGAATTTAGATTTTTATTAAAAGTATGAATCTCGATGCAAAATCAATGGCTCTCAAAGACTTTGAACTCAATTTTTAGTTTAAAGGATTTTGAACCTCCCACCTCCTAAAGCAAGCGATTAAAGATTGGCCACATGCTAAAGCACTGGGCCGGATGGTTTTACTGGTGAATTTTATAAGGAATTTATGGAATTGTTAGTTCCTGACATACATCAATCGTTGAATCATACACTCAGTTCTAATAGTTCTCTGAAACTCTTGAATTCTTCATTTATTGTGTTAATTCCAAAAATACCAGGAGCATCAAATCCTAAAGAATTCAGACCAATAATATTGATTCATGGCGTGCAAAGAATCTTGTCAAAGATATTAGCAACGAGATTACAAGTAACAGAATTTATTCATGACCTGGTGGATGTCAATCAAACAGAATTTATTAAAGGGAGACAAATAACAGAATCATTCCTCTATGCACAGTCTGTTGTGCAACATGCTCATCAATCTGGAACTCCATTGGCAATTTTTAAGGCGGATATACAGAAGGCGTTTGATACCATCAGCTGGGATTTTATTATTGCGGCTTTGCAAACAAGGGGTATACCTATCAATTGGCAAAATTGGATAACAAATTCGGTTCTCAATGGTTGCTCTCAAGTAATTATTAATGAAATTTTGGCAAGAAAATTATATTAAAATGAGGTGTTAGACAGGGAGATTCGTTTTCCCTTATTTATTCATCTTGGCTTCAGATTTCATTTCAAGATGGTGCACAAAACTTCAACAATCATCAACATTAACATCCCCTTTTATTGGAATCAGGCCTTGCATATTATATGCTGATGATTTTTTATTTATTGTTAAACCAACAGTGCAAAACATACAAGTTATCAAGATATTATTAAAATTTTGGGAAATAATCTCGAGCTTGGCAGTTAATTTGAGAAAATCATAGATTGCTACTGTTGTTGAGACCGATGATAATACTATTAGGTGGGCTGAAATCTTGAGCTGTAGGGTGGCAACATTTCCCATGAAGTATCTTGGTATTTCGTTATCATTTAAAAACCTATCCTTATCAAATTATTTGTCATTGTTCGACAAACATAATGCCAAGTTGACAGGCTGGGGTGCAACTATATTATCACCTATCGTTCGATTGGTGATGTTAAATTCAATACTCACTGCATTGTCGGTTTACTACATATCAGTTTTTAAGTTACCATCATGGGTTATAAAAAAAATGATAAAATAAGAAGATATTTTTCTGACATGAGTCACGGGTTGAAAAGAGTAAAATACACTTGGTGAGTTGGAGCATAATGTGCAAATCAAAGTCATTTGGGGGTCTGGGTCTAATTGATCTCAAAGAGTTCAATCAAGCTTTACTTGCAAAGTGGATGTGGAAGTGGGTCAAAAATGAGAGAAATTTTTGGAATGAAGTAAATTGGAATAATGGTTCTAATATGAAATTCTAGAGAGATATTGCAGAGATTGCCCCAATATTTGAGAATAGAACATTACATCTAGTTAGATCGGGATAAAACATTGCTTCTGACATTATGATTGGGGTTTTGGTTTTCTTAAACATTAATTTTCGAGCTCTTCTCTTTTGTGCAAGACACTGACATATCTCTTGCTCAGATGTTGAATTACATGTATCTTGCAAGGAGCATGGCTTTTCTTCACAACTTATCGATAGATGCTCATTATCAGCATGATCGTTTGTTGAAAATATTGCTTAATGTACCGATACCATAAGTCATTGATCAAGATGTGGTTGTATGGAAACAAACACCAAATGGTAATTACACTATAAAATTATTTTATTTATTTCTCAAGCAAGACTCGTTGATACTCTCTGATTTATATGTTATTTGGGACTTAAAAATACCGCATAGAATGCAAGTGTTCATATGGACAATGGTTCAAAATAAAATTCTCACTATAGAAACTTTGAAGAGAAGAGGTTGGAGTATTGTTGGAATATGTTACATGTGTAGATCAAATGATGAATCAACAAATTTTCTTTTTAATGAATGTCAATTTGTTTCCATAATGCTCATGCTCTTGTTTAGAAGATTGAATATCTCTATGATGGTGCTCTATCATGTTTCTACTCAATAGATTATTCTAAATAGAGCAATTCGGAAGAAAATCAGAGAGGTAATGGCAATTGCTTGTTTTGTAGTTTGGTGAGAAAGATGTAACCATATTTTTAGAGAAGAAAATAAAACAGTTGTCATATTGATTGAGGATGTAAGAGAAGAATGGAGTCTTGTTAACAAAAGAGGAATAAGCTAATTTGCAAAATTTTATTATATTTTATAATTACTTCTATTTTATTTTTTATTTTTATCTCATCTCTTATGATTGCTTTTCATTTTTATATTTTCATGTATTGTTGAATGATTGTTCAATAAAATTTTAAAATAGGGGCTTGACCCTTATTTTTCTCAAAAAAAAAAAAACATTTCAGTACTAAGATGAGGGATCAACGCTACATGTTTTTAGAAATGTTTCATGTACAATTTCAATGTTTAATGTATTTTGCCGACATAAATTGGAAATTTTCTTATGCAACTCTGAAAGCGATCGAGTATACTTCAATGCGTTTTTTTAATTATTATTTAGTTGTCTGATGCTTGCTGATTTTAGCTTTCATATATAAAATATTATTACCTTCCATTATTATTAGTTTTTGTAGTGCAGCACGTGGATCGTTGGATCACTTTGAGATATGCATCGGATTGAATCACGAAATGATCTAACGATCCACGTGTTGCACTGCACAGAGAATATGGATTCTACTAGTGGAAGGTTGGGGAGAAATTTCTCTATAATTGCAACATTCTAAGAAAAGTTTATTAATGTAGGGAAGGAATCCTTGTCTATGAATTATATTGACAATTTTAACATTGGATCTTTAAATAAATATAAAAATTATCTTAAAAATAGTAAAAACTATATAGATGTATTATTTTACTATAAATTTATGATAATTTAAATTTTATATAATTTTATTATCGTTTACTAGTCCATCAAAGATCATCAAAATGTTATATACTTTACAACCGTTTCAATTTAATAGTCTTTGATGGACTATTAAACGATAATGAGATTGCATGAAATTTGAATCATTATCAATTTATAAGTAAAAAACATATCTATAAATTTTTTTCATATTTATTTAAATATCCTTTATCAAGATTGTCAAAATAGGCATTGTCAAGTGATCCCTTCCCATTAATGCATTCCTCCTACTGTTTCCTAATTTAGTCCCCTTACTGTTAATTAGCTCCATGAAATAAAACTTATTTGCAAGTTTCTGATAACAAAAACAATATTACGCATACTATTTAACTATCACTAAGATTTGCTAGTTTTGCTAGCTGTTAGATAGAAATGCAAAGGTTAAGTGAATTTGTATAAGTCAGACAACTATCTAGTGAAAACAAGATTAGAATACTAATTCCATGATTTAAAACTAAAAGGGTAAAAATGTCAAATAATAATATTCAATTAGGGAATGTATTAATCAGAAAAGAAAACTTAAAGTCTCATTGCCTCTCTCTCCTCCTTTTAGGAATGTATTTAAGATTCTTCTGTTAATTCGCTGAATACAAGCAAATTATTTAAATCATGCTTTAAAAATTCATTTTTTATGAGTCACAGTAAAATCAAATATATAAGTAGCATCCAGCGTGTGTTGGAACAAAATAAAATAATATAATTAAAGCATCAATCTTCATAACCTAATGATGTATACAAAATCATAAAATGAATAAGATTATAATATGTGAAACCAAACAGATACAATATAAATTATAAAATTATGTTAAAGATATCCCCCCCCCCCACACACACACAAGCATGTTACATGTATGCAAATCATACAATTATTTCAAAATTATTCTTCAAACATGCTAAATATATGCACATCATACAAAAATGTCAAAAGCAAATTTAGAGTATGCTAAACATATGCAAATCATAAATTATGTCAAAATTATTCTTCAAAACATGCTAAATATGCAGATCATACAAATGTGTCAAAAACAAACTCAAATATGCTAAATATATGTGGATCATACAATTATATCAAAATCAAACTTCAAATTGTATATTAACTTGTTCTTCATTTATTTTTGTATTATCGGACTTTACATATTTTTCTTTCATTTTTAAATACTCTATATCGATTAAATCATTGAAAGTGCGCGTGCACATATTTATATGATTTTCGCGCATTAGTATGATTTGCACATAATTCGCATGTTTAGAGAATAAATTTTCATATATGAGTTTGTCTATTGTGCTTTCAGTAGCACTTCGGTCGAAACACTATCAGTCCAAATTTTAATTTAAATAGCTCAATAAAATCTTTATATCATAATCTTATAGAATACTAATTTTTATTATATTTAGAATTAATTTACTATGCTTAATAATTTTTGAAAAATAGTCCTAAAATAATAGAAAAATAATAAAATTTATATGTCAAAAATGCTTACTTTCTAAAAATCGTTAAGTATAGTAAACTAACTGTAAACACGATAAAAATTAGTATTCTACAAGATTATGATATAAAAAATTTATTGAGATACTTAAATTGAAATTTCGAACATAAAAAATAAAAATTTGAACCGATAGCATTTCAACCGAAGTGCTACTGTATGATGAAATTTGTCTAAAGAGAGGATAGGATTTTGTAAAACTAATAATTAGCATGGAGAGTGGTGAAAAAGAGGAAAAAAATACTTTAAAGTAGTGATGGAGAGCTTGTTTTGAAAAGAGGGGGAAGAGAGGTGAGAAATATAGATATTATATATATATATATAGTGTGTGTGTGTGTGATGGATTATGATGTTTTATAAAGTAAAAAAATTACGTTGGCATCAAATTTTATGTCTCAACGGCTTAAATGACCAATCTAAGTTAGTCAATAATTCCTTTATATTAAAATCTTGTGGAATATTAAAAGTTCATGATTTTTTGAGATTTCTAGCTATGTTAAAAATTATTTTTAAAAATAATCCCTGAAATAGACCATATTCTTATCTTAAACAAGAATGTATTTAAAAATAATTTAAAAAATAGTTAGAAAACTAAAAAAATCATAAAATTCAATATCTCATAAGATTTTAACATAAAAAATTATTGAGAAACTTAAATTGATCATTTGAACCATTATGATATAAAATTTGATGCTAAAATAATAATAATTTTTTTTACTTTACAAAGCACCATAATGCACCTCTCTTTCTCTCTCTATATATATATACATATATATAGAGAGATAGTTAAACTATTGTAAAAACGTTTGTATTTTTGCCGAAATGAAAACGCATCAAAAAATATACTTTAAAGTCTTACAAAAAATTATATATGGTTTTTATTAAATTTTTCATATAAAAACTTTGTGGGATACAAAAATTTGAGATATTTTGAGTTTTCTAAGTCATTGTTTTGAATTTTTGAAAAATAGCATAAATATTGAATATTTATTATTATTTTTAGAGTTGATCTTTCAAAAATTCATAATAATGACTTAGAAAACTCAAAACGTCTCAAATTTTTGCACCCAAAAGATTTTCATATGAAGAATTTAATAAAAACTATAAATTAAAATTTTGAAGACTTTAAAGTACATTTTTGATGCATTTTTATTTTGGCCGAAATACAAATATTTTCACAATGCCCATCCTATATATATATATATATATAGAGAGAGAGAGTGTGTGTGAGGCTATGGTGTTTCACGAATCACAAAAGCTCATGTGTTTCGCGTCGTATCTCGAATTTGAAAGTTTAAACAACCGATCCAAATCATTGAACATAATCTTCATATTGAACTATTTTTGGGGATCAAAATTTATATTTTTTTTGAATTTTTTTGCTATTTTTTAGATGGGTACAAAATCGCTAGATTTGAATGGTGCAGAAATCATTAGATTAGAAACTTTGTACCCATTTAAAAAATAGCAAAAAATTCAAAATATATATATATATTGTTCTCCAAGGATATTTCAATATGAAGATCATGTTAAACGGTTTGGATCGGCCGTTTGAACTTTCAAATTCGAGATATGAATGCGAAATACGAGAATTTTATGTTTCCGAAGCACCATAGCCTCACTCAATATATATATATATATGTGTTTGTGCGTGATTTGCATAGCATTTAACAAATTTGAAGTATGATTTTGTTATATTTATATGATGTATGAGGCCGGGGAACCCCTGACAACTACTTTTTTTTTTTACATTCTTGGCATTCATGTATGTGTTTCGTTTCAACATTTGATTGTGTTTGGTATTTTTTTTTTTTTTGGAAAGAGATGCCTTAATAATGGGTTATTTTGTCAATAGATTTTTAAATAAATATTTTAGAAATAGAATTTTTTTTATAAATATATTATTCTACTTATAGATTAATGGTGATTAAAATTTCATACAATTTCATTATTATTTTTTAGTCCATCAAAAATCATCAAAATTTAATGTACTTTGCAACGGTTCTAATTTAACGGTTTTTGATGAACTATCCAACGATAATGAAATTACATAAAATTTGAATCACCCTCAATCTATAAGTAGAAGAATATATCTATAAGTTTTTTTCTATTTATTTGAAGATCCATTGTGAAAGCGATTGTTCCCTAATTTTTTTATATATAATTACATTATGGGGGTTGACGCATTACGTTCAGTAGCTTGTTTTGTAGACGCGTGATCTTATTTTTGCATTTGATTGCAGATTTGTTATATTAAATTAGTGCATTGTTATCATTGATTTACCTCATCTATTTTCTTAATTCTCTTTTTCATTTTTTTATTTATGAAAGTGTAAATATGTCATTTTCTTTTGAAATATTTTTATGATTTGTATATATATATATATATATATATATATATATGTAGAATGTTTGTAGTTTGATTTAGACATACTTGTATGATTTTCTATATTAAATTGGTGCAATAATTTTAACCATTTTTAATTCATATTGAATTCATTAATTTTTAGAGCTGTCAAGATTGATGCATTATTGGCATTGATTTTCTTAATTCCTTTTTATTTAATTAAAATACATAAATGATATTTCATTTTGAATTTAATTACAGAAGAATCGTTGTCGCAAGTTGTCGAAACTCATTGTGCCTCTTTAAATAATTTTTTGCATTGATAAATGTACGGTTTCATTTACAGAAAATCGTTATAAATTTTGTTTTGCTAAATTTTGGAGAAAAATCAGAAAGGGGGTGAATTAATACAGGACTGGAGAGAGATGGACTGCTAGAACTTTTTCTCTTTTCCATTTATTATCTAATATAAATCTACTAAATTATCCTTTTCAGATTTAAGAAAGGAAATTATCTGAATGTTTGATGAAAATAATGTATATTGTTAAGGGATATATCCAAAAAGTTGGATGTTTCTCAGAAAACTCTTTCAAAATTTAAAAATATTATCATTTTAGTTCTATAAAAAATGAAAAATGACTGATACATAATTTTGTAACCACCAAGCGGTTTTCATTAAGAAAGCGTATAAAATAAAGAAGGAATTTTTTTTTACTATGTTTCAATATTTTCTTATCATTTTCTTCTTTTCTTTTCTTTTTTAAAAAAAAAGAGGCGAGATGTTAAAATAAATAATTATTCTGATAAATAATATA